>OX421310.1:45589723-50589723 GCA_949125395.1 Diaphora mendica
TGGTCCGCAAGGGATAATTAGCTAACTTGGTCGGGGGATTTTCTATTTGTGTTCGGGGACATACATATATTGAGTGATCGTATTCAGAAAATTTTTAACTAGAAAATATCTCTCTAGCAATGCCGAGAGTTTTGGAGCGAGGAGGAACTCGAAGTCAGCGACGCATTGATGACTCTTGATATTACTACCAGTTGATCCATCTCTGTCAGCTGACCCATCTGTTCGATTGCCCCAAAGCCATTAAAAACCATTATAGTTAGATATTCTGTGACATCTACCATCTTTTATAGTATTTGTACATTTATTACAAAATATCTATAAATTTCATGTAATTTAAAACATTATTGAAATAACACTACTCGTAAGAACAAGTGATTTAATTTTAAGGATGTATAATGACAAGTTTAGTCAAGTGCCGACAATCGAGAGTATTAATTAGATTAGATATTCTAGAATTAAACTCACTTGTACTTATTCCACTATTTGAATCCACTTAAATTCTGACCGGTTTCACCCTATGGCATTAATAAAGGTTAGGCCATAGGGTGTATTACAAAAAGTTCCACCAAGTGCCGACAATCGAAAGTATTAATTAAATTACATATTTAAAATAGTTTCAATTTGATATGTCAAGGATTTAATACTAAAATGTTTCAGTAAAAAATTTCATCTAGTTGATATTTCAATAAAATAAACGCAAGACTTTTCTAAGATTATTTTATTCAATTACCCATTTAAGTTCTATGTAACTACGTTCATAATTTGTAACAAAAACCGCCTGTATTATAGAACAAAGCTAATTTTGTAACACGATCAAAAAAACCTACCTTCCATAAAATATTCCATTAGTATTGATAGTCCGATAATGTTTTGTAGTATTGGTCCGAGAGCTGGTACCATTTTTTGAGTAGGTATTTGAGGCAAGCTGAAAACTTGTCACAGACCTCTCCCATTATACACCAACACGGAACTGCAGACCTGGCTGGTGCGTAGCGGGGCTAAATCAACCCCCCCTCCCCCCTCTGGCGAGGTCACTTGACTTATAATAGCCATGGTATAACGATAAAATTCGCCAGGTATAGCACTCTGAGAAACAATGCTCACGTGGGAGACACAAGCCTACGTCATCATCACTAACGCTGGTTGTCAAAAATTTGCCCCCTACTCACCAGCCAGGTCTTCAGTTTCGTGTTGGTGTATATTAGGAGAGGTGTGTGACAAGTTTTCAGCTTGCCTCAAATACCCACCCAAAAAATGGTACCAACTCTCGTACTATATGTTTTCCTTCGCGGGGAATCCCATAACATTCTAGAACTTATATAAACGTGAATATTTTAATGAAGCACATTTATCTCTATTACGTTTACCAACATTAGATAGTACAAACAAGGAATATCTTTAGGAATTTTTTTTCTTTCACAATAACATGAATAAAGAAGATATAATTTTATTTTAGACTAGTTGTTGCCCACGGCTCCGCCCGCGTGTATGTCGGTTATGGTGGCAAATAGTAGCCTATGTATTATTCTGATGTATAAGCTATATTACTGTAAAGTTTCATCCAAATCCGTTCAGTAGTTTTTGCGTGAAAGAGTAACAAACATCCATCCATCTATATTTACAAGCTTTCGCGTTTATAATATTATAGTAGGATTACATTTAAAATTATATTTATATATATGTATATATTTATATTAATAGAAGTGTGTACAAGTACCAACATAATATTTTAGTTGCTTGAGGTAAACTAATATACAACTAGCTTTTGCCCGCGGCTCCACCCGCGTGTGTATCGGTTATCGCGGTAAAGAGTAGCTTATGTTAAAATTAACGCGGTAAATTTCATTGAAATCAGTGTAGCAGTTTAGTCTTGAAAGCGTAACAGAGAGACAGAGTTACTTTCAAATTTATATTACTAGCTTTTACCCGTGGCTTCGCTCGCATTTAATAAAAAGTATCCTATGTTACTTCTAAAACCTCCAAGAATATGTGTACAAAGATTCACGCTGATTACGGTACAAATAAACTTACATTCACATTTATAATATTAGTATCATTAGTATGGATTATGTTATAATACTTATAATTGATAACTTCATTATACTCATGTGAGATTCTAGACAACTAGGGTTGGTCATGGACATCGAAGTACACAGTTGCTCCATCTCACAATGTAAGTTCATGTACTGTTTAATATCCTTAAAACTTTCCCAAATAACCGGTCCTAGTTCACTAGGCATTATCAGGGACAGGAACGGTATTATGAATTCCTGAACAAGTAATGCCTGTCTTTTCAGAGATTCATAACATCCGTTCCGAGTACTCTAAATTGATTGGAATTAACAAAACAATAGATACAATTAAAATTTAGTTACGTTTACAGCCTTACGTCAAGCAATTCCTTATCTAAATAAAAACAATTGTTTTTGTTAGAACAGTTTATGCGGTATAAAGTTAAATATACCTACTTATATTATTAAATAATAGCAATATATAATGGTATGTTCCCACGTTAATTTGGTTACGGTTTAATTTGTTTTAGATGGTCATAGAATGTTGCATTTACATCGCAATATTAACTTAGTAGCGTTAAGTAGGTGTCGAGTGTTCTTATATATAACTAATGTATAAATATATTATATGCATATATGTATGTATATATTATGTGTTTTAAATTGGTTTTAAGTTCGGACGGTGTGGTAAGATCGATCGATTGATAAGTAGCATTTATTGATATCGGAAATGCAATATATTTACACTTTAACTGTGTACTTAATGCACTAGCACCTTTAACGCGCCATTAAATGTGCTACTTTTTTATCATGACGTCAAAATGAAATCTATACTAATGATATTTGAAGAGTTTGTTTGGGTTTGGAACGTGCTAATCTTAAAAACATCTTTTGCAATTTGAAAGCTGTTAATTTCAAATTACAAACAAACACCTCTATTTTACTTATCTGTATAGTGTTTTCCTTCTTAATGATAAATATCCATATTTAGTTGTCACCGCATATGCTTAAATTAAACACAAAATGACAAAGAGACATCTTCTATTACATAAGAAAATAAGTTGGCAAGCGACGTTCATACAATTATCGTTTATTATTTCCTGACAAGTAAACACCATCATTCACATGATCGCATCGTAATAATTGCGGTTCGAACAAAAGAAATTCGCTTTGTCTCACGGCGATAGGTTCATGAGGAATACAAGTCATCGATCAATATCGATTGCTCGTGAGACGAAAGGGCCTCGGCACTTTGTGCTGTTCGCATATAGAAATTATCGTTAACTTACTTTTATTTTAGAATACTCGTTTTATAAAAAAGACAACTCCTGCAATAGGAATCAATCCTGGACCGCGGAAGGCGTTACAAACATACATGAAATAGAACAATTTGTGTATCACAAAAAGTGTAGTTCCATGTGGGTTTGAACCCACAACACACACAACAGCCCAAGAAATGATTCAGCAACAAGAAATAGCAATGAATGTATGTTAAAGCATATATATATATGATATTGAAGAAGAAACAATAGAAATAATAAGGAAAGTGGTGGTATACAATGAGTCATGAATGCCACGACCTCATAGACTAGATGATAGTAATGGAAACGGCAACCTGTGAAACTAATATTAGAAGGAACCTTAAAAGTTAAAATTGCTTGAATAAAAAATTAGATGTTAAAAACAATATCAAAGTAAAATATGCAAATAAACATTAGAAAAGAAAACAGTCTAAGAAAGAAGTAAGATTTAAAATGGAAAAATAGAATTGTACAATAACAAAGAAAAAGTTAAGAAAAGATGTAACTTTATTTCACGGTAAGATATTGCTAAGTAGAAAACATGCAGTAATATCATGATTAAACACAAATTCATACAAGCAGAAAAAACATTCCCTCAGCAAACAAAAATAAAGATGATGGATGAGAGCCACGAGGTGCGAGAGGCACTAAAAATATAAATGTAGACTAGTAAAAATAAGAACAATAAGGTCCTGTCTCATCATGGACGGGGAAAAGCTGAGAGGTCACATTACAGACCTCATCAAAAAAAAAAAAAAAAAAAAAAAAAAAAAACCCACAACACTCCGTGCAGTAGAAAACAGCGTGGTGATCGGTTAAACTACTACGCTATCCGTTCAGTTTTTATTTAAATCTAAGTTTAGTGTTTATTAGATTAAGCTAACGTAACAGCCTTATACTGTTCCGAAAGCGATTGTCTACGAAAACCTAGAAATTTTAAAGAGTTACCTCTTTAATAGGTAATTATAATATATTGTCACAATGTAAATATGGACATCCCTTGGTTTTTGGTCTCTATGATTCAATATGCTATTGAGCTTTGCCGAAAGCTTCGAAAATAAATTTGACTGCCTGCCAGGATGCAAATGATTCCCGTCAAAACTCTTTCTAAAATTGCTAACTCCTTTATTCTCTCGTATTTATTGGCTAATATTTTGTTTTGATCACGTGACTCAAATGGATTATACTATTTTATTTTAAATTCTCTTTTCATTCATAAGCTTATGCTGCGTATGTAATAGGTATTTACCTATGAAATTGCCGTTTTGTATGCAATAAGTAAAAGTACTTATTTTTTCAAACTTTTTTATTTCTGTTATTCGAAGTAATCACCCATGCAATCGACGCATCTTTGCCAACGCATTGGCAGTTTATTGATGCCCATCAAAGTACTTACGTACTAAAAAATAAGTACTTTCACTTATTGCATACAAAACGGCAATTTCATAGGTAAAGACCTATTATTTATCTATACTTATAAAAAAAATGTAACAGGTCCAATTCTGTACATTAAAGATATTTTGAAATTTTTTTAGGAGGCCTCTCTATAATCGATACTGAAGCCAAAACTGTATTTTTTTTCATTTTTGTCTGTCTGTCTGTCTGTATCTTGGTCACGCATCACGCCGAAACTACTGAATGGATTCGAATGAAACTTGGCATGATTTGAGTTCATACTACGAGGTAGGACATGGGATACTTTTTATCCCGAAATTCAGCACGGTTTCCTGGAGAGAGGGGATGAAAGTCAAAATATGTACTTAGTTGTAATTCAATAACACATAGTCCGCTTTTATTAATTTTTTTTTGTTAGAAAGAAAAATAATAAAATTTAACGGGAAAAGTCTCTGTTTTTCCGCGACTTTACACTGCCTGTGGGAAGCTGAGACAATAAATATGGCGGTACGAAGTTCGCCGGGTCAGCTAGTGCATAATACGCACGTACACTTTTTATATAAAAACACTACAATATTCCTCTACAATGGGTTTTCTACACAACAACAACAAAATGAACATTTAATTACAAACTATCGACAAACACATGACGAGGCGTCTCCAATAAGCAATTAAGTATGCGTAAGGTTGTACAACAGCAATACCATCCGTTCACCACGGCCCATAATTCACCGCACAAAGAAAGCCTCTGCATCAATAATTAACTCTACACCGTTCATATTCTACTCTTTTGTTATAAAACGTTAAATGTATGCGAACGCTTCCGTATTCGGTGTGGAAGAGCCGCCGATGACATTAATGAATTTATGCAGAAATATTGAAGATGATTTATCCTGTATAAGGTACGTGACGAACATTTAATATCTCTTTTATTGTCTGATAATAAATTTTATTTTTGATGTTGATTTAACGAAAATTAGCTTTTGGTTACGGCGTCAATCAGGTAAAATGTGTAAAATGAAATCTACGGGAAGTAGTAAGCTCTAATAATAAATGACACTAATGAGAATTTTGAAGTATATTTAATTCTTATCTTAGGAAAAAAGTAAGAAAAATATAACAAATGCAAACATTGAACTCTTAAATGACAACCAGCAATATGGAAATAACATTGCTATGAGCTAATAAATTATTATTTCTTTTGATTTTGTTCTAATTCTATTGTTCAAAATATGCCTATGGAAATGTTTTGATGAGGAGTACTGTTTATACTTAGAACCCTCCATAAACAATCCTTGCTCTTCAGGTGGTCATATCTATCATGGTTTTCCAAGAAATTCTTTTTTCTGGGGTAACCCTGAGGCTTAGCCTCGTAACCCAGTAGGTTTGAGTCTAAAATATCACCCTTCTGTTTACATTCCGTGGTAGTTTCTACATAAAAAATTTAAAACACACGCGCATTTGTCGCTTATACCTATACTCTAACATAAGCAGCAAATGAAACAAGAAAACACTAAAGCTCATAGCTTGTCACTTAATCGCACTGTAAATGGTGTTTTCTATTATATTGCTATATAAGGCAGGCATTTATTTATGTTCGGAAGTCGCATCCCTATTTTACTAATTGTAATTAGTATGTTGTAGAACGTCACTACAACTGTCATGCAAGCCACTTCCTATAAAGACAATGTCGATGTTAAGACACGTCCGTGATCTTAATCTGTCTATGTCTAATATAATAAACCAAATCCATTCTGAATTATCTTTTATTCAAGCAACCAAACAACAATTTATACTTAAATAGTGTAATTATCTCTTATTTATAATTGAATAATTAACTTCTCTAGATTGACAGAACTAGGCATCCAACAATGTGCAGTGCATCTTTATTTCTCGAATATTTAATGTCTATTGTTGCGTTTAAACTTCATACTTGGTAATTAATTGTGATTGATTAATAGCGTTACAAAAATAACTATCAATTATATAACAAAATTGTGCATGCTCTTGACCGGTTATTAATTACTGGAGGTTACAAAACTCGAGCAAGGACTCGCCTTCCATATACTAGGCTTTGTTTATTATAATTGTGAACTTGTTGTCTGAATATAAGATAATTTGGTGCAATCTTTTGCTTACGTGTTAATCATTTTATATAAACTAGCTGAGCCCCGCAACCTCGTCTGCCTGTGCTATTGCCAGTAGCGTGATGTTATAAAGCAAGAACAAATTCGTTTACCATAAACATGTTCCTATCCCAACCTCAAAAGATGGACATATGCTGTCGTGGTCTATTTTTAGATATTTTAAAGGAAAATAATTATTTATACATACATTGTTCTTGTGAAACTCGAACCGTTTGCGCAGCGCACGCAATGGAATCTCTCAAATGGAATACTTTTGCCCCCTTATTGAAACATATTTATTGCTCCTTTTGGCTACTACAAGCAACCCTGATGATATATAACTTGTAGCCTTTCGATAACTGAACTTTCTCACAGTAAAATATTTTTTCAAATCGGACCAGTATTTTATGAGATTAGCGCGTTCAACCAAATAATCAAACTCTTCAGCTTTATAATATTAATTTAGATTTAATAAAAGTAAAATATCAATTTTTATTTTTGCTTTTTTATAAAATAAAAATAGAAAAAGTTTAAAAACTGTAACCCGACTGCGTAAAACTTTTGTGTAAATTTATGTAGCCTATATCATTAGTAACAATCTATTGACACCTCATTCATTGAAATTAGTTTTGTAGTTTAGGCGCTACAGTGGAACTTACATAGATTGCCAAAGCTATTACCCTTCCTTTCATATTCACTGTAGTCGGGGAAAAAGATAGATGGGCACCAAAATTACTCAATTAACTACCCCAATATTTTAATTTATTCATTTGATCTACCATCGTAAATCGTATTTCCCAAACATCCGACCACAACAATAAATCGTCCCACTAAATTAGCATTAGAAGTTCCATCTATTCGATTATTCATACACGAAAACCCTAACCGCAGACTGCATTAATCATTGAAATCATTACAAATACTGTTTTCATAAAGGTTATCATTACCAAAATATTAATTAGTATTAGTTTTATTTTTATTATGACCTGGGGGAGCAAACGAGCAGACAATAAATTGCAATACAACTTAAGAGTACGTTGCTGCATGTTGCCGCCCTTTGATCATTCCCTCTCACAGAATCAATAATGACTCTCCTACGATCACTATAAATAAAAGCCATTGAAATTAACATTCTTAAAAAACTTACTTCCTCTGAAAATGTCGTAACCATAGTTAAAGGTAGCCTTTAATAATACGATAGCGGGGAACTAGTCATTTTTGAAAAATACATAAGTTCATTAAATACCACAATCAAAGTACTAGTGTAGTTTAATTTCAAGAATATATTTTAACAAACTCAATTAAGTGCCGACAATCGAGAGTACTAATTATATTGCTAATAACCAATAAATAAAATACACATTCACACATATCACAGTCGGGTACCTAGGGTACCGGAAGCAGGCATCCATGTGGAAAGGTGTGACAAGGAAATAGCTTTTTAGAAAAATCATTAGGAATACCGTTTTTTTTTTAACTAAGAAGTTACTATGAAAACTATTATTTAAAATTTTCTCATGCTAAATGTCTTTAACTCTATTATGTACCATCTTACAATATCTAAATAAATCATAACGGGGCAGCAATAACTCATGTAACACATTCAGAGAGAAATGAGGTCAAAGAAGCGTGACATTGTGTGACAAGGGGTTTACGTTTCCTGCATCACATTTCAGAATATACTTATATTAAATTTGAATGCAAAAGTTAAATTATTAACAGTTATATAATCCGTTTATAGGGTTACGTACCCAAAGGGTAAAACGGGACCCTTTTACTAAGACTCCACTGTCCGTCCGTCTGTCGTGATATTTACAATTCGTGTGTCCGGGATAGTTACGACAGTTGAAATTTTTACAGATGATGTATTTTTATAGATAATGGTACGGATCCCTTCGTTCACTAGTTCGATTCACATTTGCCCGGTTTTTTTTATTAATGCACTTATTAAATGTTTGGTATTATTAGATTTAAAAAAATATTTTATTGGATATTGATTTCAATAAAAAACATAAAATTTATTTCAGAACAGTTGTTCTAATTTCATAATTTCTAGATGTAAAAATTGAAAATGAAGCCATGTCATGTCCTTCAATGGTCACACCATGGAAGAGGGAGTCGCACAAATGTGACCAGCTGTGAGAAGGATTAGGAAATTCATGTGCCATAATTTATGGCAGATCCCTGGCACTTATGATAGCTTTATTTGCCTTGACATCTATGCTTCGCTGACGATGGCTCTTTTAGCTCGCTGCGGTTAGAGGCCTATTAAAGTTAAATATAAGGCTATCATTATGAAAATTTACTACTAAAATGATTGCAAGGATGTCCTGTAAACATTGTTTTGAAAACATTGTTTTAAGTACTGGAATTGTGCATGTAAATTGCTAAAATTCGGTCATTCTGTCTTGTCTAGGTTCTTTTTACCCGACTACGGCAAAGCCAAAGGAAGGTTATGATTTTGACAGGCTATGTATGTATGTTCATTTGTTCCCTCATAGCTCCTTACCTACTTATTAGAACTGGACAAATGAGGTATCGTTAGAAGCGTCTTGATCGTCCGCTAGTTATAGGCTACTAGCTGTTGCCCGCGGCTTTGCTCGCGTGGAAGTTGATTATATGTATTTAATTAAAACTGTGTCAGTATCTATGAATACTGTGTTCATGACTGGCGTACCTGACACATCGCTGGGCACAGGCGATTGAGACTAAGGGGGAAGCCTTGGCAGTTAGTTTGGACATTGCGAAAGCCTTCGATCGGGTCTGGCACAAAGCGCTTCTTTCGAAGCTCCCTTCCTATGGGCTTCCCGAGAAACTATGCGAATGGGTCACCAGCTTTTTAGCAGGTAGAAGCATAAAGGTCGTAGTCGACGGTGAATGCTCTGACTCTATACCTGTGAATGCTGGTGTCCCGCACGGTTGTGTGCTATCGCCTACTCTGTTCCTCCTGCATATCAATGACATGCTGCAAACTAGCGGCATTCATTGCTATGCGGATGACAGTACAGGCGATGCTCTCTACACCGGCCGCGCTAATATTTCTCGGGAAAACGTCATTGAGAGTCGAAACAAACTTGTGTCCCAAATTGAGACCTCTTTAGAAAAGGTCTCAGACTGGGGTAGACTCAATTTAGTCCACTTTAACCCCACCAAGACACAAATTTGCGCGATCACCGCTAAAAAACTGCCGTGGGTCGTATGCCCTCGGTTTCAAGACACTCCCTTATCAGCCTCAGCCAACATTGGAATACTTGGTGTCGAGATATCGAGCGAAGTCCAGTTCCGTGGCCATTTGGAGGATAAGGCCAAATTGGCCTCGAAGAAGCTTGGCGTGCTCAACAGATCGAGACAGTATTTCACTCCGGCCCACCGCTTTCTTCTATATAAGGCGCAGGTTCGGCCACATATGGAATACTGTCCTCATCTTTGGGCGGGGGCACCCCAATACCAGCTCCTCCCTCTGGACCGCATTCAACGGAGAGCGACTCGAATCGTCGACTGCCAGGAATCTTCAATTCGGCTGGATTCTTTGGCGCTGCGTAGAGATGTGGCTTCACTTTGCATCTTCTACCGCATTTACTATGGGGAGTGCTCCGAGGAATTGTTCGGGCTGATTCCTGCCGCCTCTTTCCGCCATCGTTCTACGCGACAGCAATTTCATCCCCATCACTTAGATGGTTGGCAGTCCACAACTGTGCGGTTCTCTAGGAACTTTCTGCCTCGCACAACAAAACTGTGGAATGAACTGTCGCCTGCGGTATTCCCGGACCAATACGACCTTCAAACCTTCAAGAAAAGAGCGTACTCCTTCTTAAAAGGCCGGCAACGCACTTGTGACGCCTCTGGTGTTGCAGGTGTCCATGGGCGGCGGTAATCACTTACCATCAGGTGATACGTCTGCTCGTTTGCCCCTTATTCAATAAAAAAATAAATAAAAAAAAAATGATTTTAAACGTATTTATTTATAATCAATAGTCCATTAAAATTGACTTTCATACACACTTTCGACCCTTATTTTAAATCCTTTAGGAATAGAATTCCCTTAGATGCTGATATATGTTTTCATTTATTTGTAATCAAAAGCCTGAAGACAAAGTTTCAGGCTACTAAATTAAAAAGTGACAGACTTCCAGTCTAGCCTAGGGATAGAATATCCAGAAACGCTTAAACACGTATCTCATCATTATCATCGCAGTCCACTGCTGGACATAGGCAATTGCACGCCACTTGGTTCGATCCTCAGCTTCTCGTCTCATTCAGCTCCTGCCAGCCGTTTTTGGCAGATCATTATTCCACCTGGCCTGTGGACGTTCTACGCTTAGTTTGCCGAGACGCGGTCACCACTCAAGAACCCGTTTACCCCAACGGTTATCAGTTCTGCGGCTAATATGGCCAGCCCACTGTCACTTCAGCTTGCTTATCCTGTGGGCTATGTCAATGACCTTGCTTCTCTACCGGATCACCTCATTCTTGATGCGATCCCTTAGAGAAACGTTGAGCTTTTGTGATGAGAAAAATAAATCATTAGTATTATTATAGCCCTCTCCATAGCACGCTGAGCGACTTTGAACTTGTGGACCAGCCGTGTCGTAAGTGTCCACGTTTCGGCACCGTATGTCATGACAGGAGGATTGAAGACTTTCGTATTTAGGCACTGTGGGATTGACGATGAAAAGACCCGACGAAGTTTCCCAAACGCTGCCCAACCCGGCTGAATTGTCCTGTTCACCTCGTCCTCGAAGTTGTTTCTACTTAACTGCAAAGTCTGCCCGAGGTACCCCACATATTTTTGAACAACTTCGAGAACGGCACCGTGAACCACAACCGGTTCCGGTAGAACATGTTCGTACATACGTATCTACTCATTTTTAATCAGTAGCCATAAATAAAGTTGCATGTTTCTAACTTCAAGAATGACGGACTTCCAGAATAACCTATACACGAAATTTCAACCTCTATTTCACCCCCTCAGGGGTGGAATATCCAGAAACGCTCAAATATGTATCTACTCATTTTTAATCAGCCGAAACACAAATTTTTATGTTTCTCACTTAAAAATTGACGGATTTCCTTACAAACTTTCAACCCCTATTTCACCCCTTAGGGGTAGAATATCCAGAAACGCTTCAATACGTATCTACTCATTTTTATTTAGTAGCCCAAAAATAAAGTTTCATATTTCTTATTTAAAAAATTATGGACTTCCATACAAACTTTCAATCCCTATTTCACCCCCCTTAAGGGTGGAATATCCAGAAACGCTGAAATACGTATCTACTCTTTTTTAATCAGTAGCCTAAAAATAAAGTTTCATGATTCTAACTTAAAAAATGACGAACTTCCATACAAACTTTCAACCCTTAATTCACCCCCTTAGGGGTGGAATTTCAAAAATTCCTTTCTTAGTGCTCACTTACGTTATATAAAGAACCTACATGCAAAATTTCAGGATTCTAGCTTCAGCGGTTTGGGCTGTGCGTTGATCTCTGGGTATGTCAGTCAGTCAGTCAGTTTTTCAGTCAGTCAGTCACCTTACTCTTTTATATATATAGATATGACTTTTCAAAGAATCTAATGTGGCGCCCTCTAGCCGACATAAAGTACTGTTATAAAAAATAAATTTGAGATAAATATGCTGTCTTTGGTATCATTGGAAAGGGCGTTACTTGTACATTTCAAATATATATATATATATTATATAAATAACGGCACCAAAACATTTTTAATAAAAAAAAGTAAAAACTAAAACCCAACTACGCTGAAAAAGTATAAAACAAGTTTGAAAAGCCGTAGTCACACGTTACATAGAAACGCACCATAACACTCTAACAACGTGTGACTACGGCTTTTCAAACTCGTGTTTACAATGTTTAATGTATAGGTTAAAAATTAATGACGAAGTTCTTATTGTGATATTATGAAAATATTGTATATTCCCCAAATTCCAACAAGAGACACGAGCAAATTAACACGAGGTTCTATTGTATATTATGGCTTTAAAGTATTTATATAGGGATCGAGCTAAGTGGCGTGCAAGTAGAGAGGCCTATTTCCAGCAGTGGACTGCGATAGGCTGATGATGATGGTGATAGAATACTAGCTACGCCCCCCGATCAAGGTACAGCGTTTGTTGCTATACCTTGATAATCCCACGGGAAGAGCACATTTTTCAGGATAAAAGTATCCTATGTGCTATTACAGACTATAACCTATCTCTGTGGCGAAATTCATCTAGATTCGTTCAGCTATTTTTACGTTAAAGACTAACAAACATCCATATATCCAAGCATCCATTCTCACAAACCTTCGCATTTGTAATTTTAGTCATATAGTTATATGTTATAATATCTAATCCCGCTTCAAAACTAACAATTACTGGGTCTTAATATATGAAGTATTTATTTACAGATAATTAAAATTTATAACGATGTCGTAAAACCGTGCGTTATATTTGGCGAGCCAGTCGAAAGTCTATTACTTGGTACACACGACGATTAACAGCGAAAGTGGCATCCCTATTAGGAGTTATTATGGATGTGATCATACGCCTTGATCCGCAAGCTATCGCGCACCGTTGCGGTCGGTCTGTGTTAGAGTCGAGAGCGATTTTTTTTTCTTTAACTTTTAAATATTGTGAGGATACAAATGTGATGGTACCATGGATGTTACCGATTTTGTAAGTTTCACTTGAAATGTTTTTTTTTGTTCTTGCTTGTAATTCGTTATGGTTTAAAAGTTTATATTCAGAAGAAGTACCTACAACCATTTTTTAAATAATAAATGTCATAAAATTATGTTAACCTGTCATATAAAAACTGTTAAACTGACAATTTAAATATGAGGGCTTACATTAAAAAAAAAATCAAAACTTATTAATCTGTGGTATAATTTTGACCATAATGAACATTTAAAATGACTAGGTAGACAATAAAATTTTATTACGACCAATACGCAACGGCATGCTAAGAAATTCAATAACTTTTAAAACCCTGCGTATAAAAATATTCAACACTATACACTTTTAAACTAAACATTCTATAGTTGTGTTTAAAGGATTTATTCTCATAAACACTTACAGTTAGTTTATTTACAATGTGACACATAGCAATGCCTTATGATTGAAACAATCTACTAGTTTTACAGTCAATCAACCTCTACATCTTATGCCTTAATCTTCACCCTGACAATGGAAAGCCTTGGACGTGCTTCGGTTTAACAACATTAGCGGCGCGGTTCAGGTTTTTGTGGCATTGAACTGAGTCCACTTAGTTCTTTATTTCGTTCAGTCAGTACCGTATTGACTGTATTGAGAACTCGCTAAGGTTAGGAAGTAACTGTTTCTTAATCGATTCGGTTCGATATGTAGTTGCTGAAAGTTTTATGTATGAGTTATATGAAGTCTATTTGTCCTCCCTTTGGGTCCCTGTGATATCCGTATGTTGACGGATAAAGAATACGGAGCGTCACTACCGTTATTCATCTTTGTTTTTGGGTAAAAATATCCCAACAATTTTAATATATTTTCACACAAATCCGTACCATTTAATTTAATGTATTATTACTACCTTCTAATTAACTTCTCCTTGTTTAACATAATTATGGTCTTTTTTATAATTAGGACACTTAGCACAATAAAGTTTTTTTTTTCACTTTTTATTAAATTTACAAAACGTTAAACATTATTACCGATACTTGTTACGATCATAACAGATATAAGATATTCATCTATTCGCCAGTAAGATGTATGTTGACTAACAAACGATTGTATTGTAATTTACCTTTTTCAGTTGTCAGCTTTAGCCTAGTTCTTACGTCTGTAAGTAGGTCTTGTTCTTTTTTTGTATCATTATGAACCAAGAAGTGTGGGTTACGAAAGTTCATATTGTATGATGTTTGTAACAATTACACGACTGCGCCAGAGGGAGGGTTATGTTTCTCAAGCAAATATAAATTTCTTGGGTACACTCTCTTAATTGTTAGAGTAATGCTGTATAATCTTTTATAACCGACTTCAAAAAAGGAGTAGGTTCTATGATCCACTGTATGTTTTTTCTTGTATGTTCACCGATTACTCCGTCAATTGTGGACCGATTCTGATTTTTTTTGTATTCGAAAGGGTATGCTTTCGAGGTGGTCTCATAGTCACCATATCAGGATCTGATGATGGGATCCCAGGAAAATTGAGGGTTTCCCTCAATTTCCCTTTTTAGGTACGTACTATGTTTTTCGTATATTTTCTGAAGTTACTCCGGTATTTGCGTCTGATAGTCATCATATTTGTTTGAAATGAAGGACAAACGAACAGACAGAGAGAACAGAGTTACCTGATAACCAGTAAGTGACTACCGCTCACACAGTGCAGAGCCACAATCTTGGTACTACCAAAATTAGAAGAGGGAGCAAGAGTTCTAGGCTTCGATTACGTCACTCAGTCAGTGATAATTGCTTAACAGTACTGTCCTGTGAGACTGTAATATCATCAACACCCTTTGACATTCCACTACTGGACATAGGGCTCTCCTTAGAAAGGAAGTTTTGGTCTAATTTAATGTATTATTACTACCTTCTAATTAACTTCTCCTTGTTTAACATAATTATGGTCTTTTTTATAATTAGGACACTTAGCACAATAAAGTTTTTTTTTTCACTTTTTATTAAATTTACAAAACGTTAAACATTATTACCGATACTTGTTACGATCATAACAGATATAAGATATTCATCTATTCGCCAGTAAGATGTATGTTGACTAACAAACGATTGTATTGTAATTTACCTTTTTCAGTTGTCAGCTTTAGCCTAGTTCTTACGTCTGTAAGTAGGTCTTGTTCTTTTTTTGTATCATTATGAACCAAGAAGTGTGGGTTACGAAAGTTCATATTGTATGATGTTTGTAACAATTACACGACTGCGCCAGAGGGAGGGTTATGTTTCTCAAGCAAATATAAATTTCTTGGGTACACTCTCTTAATTGTTAGAGTAATGCTGTATAATCTTTTATAACCGACTTCAAAAAAGGAGTAGGTTCTATGATCCACTGTATGTTTTTTCTTGTATGTTCACCGATTACTCCGTCAATTGTGGACCGATTCTGATTTTTTTTGTATTCGAAAGGGTATGCTTTCGAGGTGGTCTCATAGTCACCATATCAGGATCTGATGATGGGATCCCAGGAAAATTGAGGGTTTCCCTCAATTTCCCTTTTTAGGTACGTACTATGTTTTTCGTATATTTTCTGAAGTTACTCCGGTATTTGCGTCTGATAGTCATCATATTTGTTTGAAATGAAGGACAAACGAACAGACAGAGAGAACAGAGTTACCTGATAACCAGTAAGTGACTACCGCTCACACAGTGCAGAGCCACAATCTTGGTACTACCAAAATTAGAAGAGGGAGCAAGAGTTCTAGGCTTCGATTACGTCACTCAGTCAGTGATAATTGCTTAACAGTACTGTCCTGTGAGACTGTAATATCATCAACACCCTTTGACATTCCACTACTGGACATAGGGCTCTCCTTAGAAAGGAAGTTTTGGTCTAATTTAATGTATTATTACTACCTTCTAATTAACTTCTCCTTGTTTAACATAATTATGGTCTTTTTTATAATTAGGACACTTAGCACAATAAAGTTTTTTTTTTCACTTTTTATTAAATTTACAAAACGTTAAACATTATTACCGATACTTGTTACGATCATAACAGATATAAGATATTCATCTATTCGCCAGTAAGATGTATGTTGACTAACAAACGATTGTATTGTAATTTACCTTTTTCAGTTGTCAGCTTTAGCCTAGTTCTTACGTCTGTAAGTAGGTCTTGTTCTTTTTTTGTATCATTATGAACCAAGAAGTGTGGGTTACGAAAGTTCATATTGTATGATGTTTGTAACAATTACACGACTGCGCCAGAGGGAGGGTTATGTTTCTCAAGCAAATATAAATTTCTTGGGTACACTCTCTTAATTGTTAGAGTAATGCTGTATAATCTTTTATAACCGACTTCAAAAAAGGAGTAGGTTCTATGATCCACTGTATGTTTTTTCTTGTATGTTCACCGATTACTCCGTCAATTGTGGACCGATTCTGATTTTTTTTGTATTCGAAAGGGTATGCTTTCGAGGTGGTCTCATAGTCACCATATCAGGATCTGATGATGGGATCCCAGGAAAATTGAGGGTTTCCCTCAATTTCCCTTTTTAGGTACGTACTATGTTTTTCGTATATTTTCTGAAGTTACTCCGGTATTTGCGTCTGATAGTCATCATATTTGTTTGAAATGAAGGACAAACGAACAGACAGAGAGAACAGAGTTACCTGATAACCAGTAAGTGACTACCGCTCACACAGTGCAGAGCCACAATCTTGGTACTACCAAAATTAGAAGAGGGAGCAAGAGTTCTAGGCTTCGATTACGTCACTCAGTCAGTGATAATTGCTTAACAGTACTGTCCTGTGAGACTGTAATATCATCAACACCCTTTGACATTCCACTACTGGACATAGGGCTCTCCTTAGAAAGGAAGTTTTGGTCTAATATCACGCTGGCCAGGCTTGTTAGTATAGGATTTGTATCAAGTTCCCTTCTCCTTGCAGTGACGTTGTCCTGCGTATTTTGCTACCTTAATCGGCTCTTACGACACCTATGCTATGAATACGGGTGGATACACTCCATATTCTTCATCCATCACCATGCGGACAACCGATAAGACCTCAGTATCATTATGGCCTTAATATACCTAAACTCTCCAAGGTAGTAGAGCCACGCTGATTTCAGCACGAACGGGCCGGCTCGACCGGGGCGGTACTACCCTTGCACAGAAAATCAACGTAAAATGACAGAGTGCTGTCGTGTTTCGTTGGTGAGTGCGTGACCGGAGGCCCAATGATGCAGAAGCATCACTAGGCCGCCATGGTGTGGGTCACCATGCTGCATTATTGCATTGTCTGCACTCGCAGTGAGTATGGTGGTGTGGATTCTGCTTATGGTTTCCATCAGGCAGAGTAGTCATTATGGGAGGGCCTAACATAAAAAAAACATAGCTCTCTCGCGGTAGATAGGTATACTTATTCGTATGTATACCTACTATTACAATACTACAATATTGTACTTCATACAATGTTGTCACAACGTATAGTAGAGTATTATTTAAGTATTGTTTTATTGCTAGGTAATAAAATAACTAACAGATAGTTAAACTTTGGTAGTGGTGGTGAAAGGGATTGCTGGCCGTGAAAGTCCCATCGAAATGCATTCTATTTTCTCGGTGGAAATGATTAACTGATAAGAAAATGTTGATATGTTTTGATAATTGTGATAACTTAGTACGTACTCAGTATTTTGAAACGTGGGTCGTAGATCTATCTTAATCTATGCATCTATACTATTTATAGGTATATATAATCTATATATAATATATATATACAAGTTTGAAAAGCCGTAGTCACACGTTGTTAAAGTGTTATAGTGCGTTTCTATGTAACGTGTGACTACGGCTTTTCAAACTTGTTTTATACTTTTTCAGCGTCGTTTTTTGTCGTAGTTGGGTTTTACTTTTTTTATTTAAAATATTTTGGTGGCGTTATTAATATATATGTCGGAATGAGGGTATCCGAATAATAAAAGTGATACAAACATTTGCCACTATCGAATACTACGCAAGTCTATATAAAGCGGGGCGATCGGAAACAGGACACAGTTTCTCTTCAGATCTCGTGACGACCATATCTCTTGATTGTGACATGAGTCACTCCTGAGTCGTAGTAGTTTTCTATTATTTGATTTGTGATTTATTGTATCTCTGTGTTTTATATCGTGTGCACGAGGCGATATTTATCAGTGGGGGAATTACTAGCCTAGGTGGCGAATTCCACAGGGCACCGCGGTGGAGTGAGCGTTGCCCCAACCCCCTCGTGTGGGTTGCTGATGGTGTTAGGTTGATTCGTATCCGTTTAGTAGTGATTAGTATTTGGCTTTGGTCCAGATTGGCTGTATCTGTCATTCATGTTCTCGTTTATTCCTGTGTCTCCGACATCAGAAGTGGGATCTGAATCTCATTTGCCCAGAATGTTTGAGAGTGTAACGGATCGTCGGTCGCGGCGAGCGGTCAAACTACCCTCCGCTCGAAATTCGTACGAGGAGCCATTTGTTAAATTTTTGTAAGCGAGATCGGGCACATAGTGTCAAAGTGTCGGTATAGCCATTTCGCGTACTTTTGCGAACGGTTTGTGAGACGTGCGGCCTACAACAGCGGCAGCGTGCGGTAGTAAAAGCAACGCATCGGTAACTGGGATGTAACCGGTATGTACGGACAACTCCAACAAGTACGCAACACCCGCTCTTATTGTAACATCGAAAATCTACAGTTTTAACCCAGGTTTATTCAGTGCAGTTATTATTTCATGTAGTACACGATTACTGTATTTCAAACGACATAATTATGGAAGAGATCTGCTTGCATTAGGGTTTTAAGCAACAATTTTCGAAAAGAATCTTGTTCTTAAAAATAATGAAGTCGTTTCTATTGGTGGCCACTGAAAGGCGAGGTGGCCATTGAAAGGCGAGGTGGCCATTGAAAGGCGAGGTGGCCATTGAAAGGCGAGGTGGCCATTGAAAGGCGAGGTGGGCATTGAAAGGCGAGGTGGCCATTGAAAGGCGAGGTGGCCACTGAAAGGCGAGGTGGCCACTAAAAGGCGAGGTGGCCATTGAAAAGTGAAATTGGTAGAATAAGAGGCCATCTAGATATTGTTAATAATCCAAAAATGTGTAACGCGATAAACGGTGAGGTGACTGTCGCGATACTACTTACTGGTGTTATTAATTTAGTATGTAGCGAGAAGTCTATTAGCATTCAGATTTGATAACGAAAAGCCTATTATTTTATGAGAATGTCCTAAATGAAGTTGTTCCACAGAAGATAAAATGTCATAATGTACCCAATGTCCTTGGTCAGGAGTGGCCGAACAATACAAAAATATCTCTTTCTTTTCTGCGGATAACGATGATGATGATGCACTGCCTTCAACATCACACGAGGACGTGTAATACGTCAGGACGGCCGTGTCGGAATGAGGGTATCCGATTAATAAAAGTGATACAAACATTTGCCACTATCGAATACTACGCAAGTCTATATAAAGCAGGGCGATCGGAAACAGGACACAGTTTCTCTTCAGATCTCGTGACGACCATATCTCTTGATTGTGACATGGGTCACACCTGAGTCGTAGTAGTTTTCTATTATTTGATTTGTGATTTATTGTATCTCTGTGTTTTATATCGTGTGCACGAGGCGATATTTATCAGTGGGGGAATTACTAACCTAGGTGGCGAATTCCACAGGGCACCGCGGTGGAGTGAGCGTTGCCCCAACCCCCTCGTGGGGGTTGCTGATGGTGTTAGGTTGATTCGTATCCGTTTAGTAGTGATTAGTGTTTGGCTTTGGTCCAGATTGGCTGTATCTGTCATTCATGTTCTCGTTTATTCCTGTGTCTCCGACATATATATATTTAAAATGTACAAGTAACGCCCTTTCCAATGATACCAAACACGGCATATTTATCTCAAATTATTTTTTTAATACAGTACTTTATGTCGGCTAGAGGGCGCCACATTAGATTCAGTGACACGTCATATAGCCTATAACCAGCGGACGATCAAGACGCTTCTAACGATACCTCATTTGTCTAGTTCTAATAAGTAGTTAAGGAGCTATGAGGGAACAGATGAACATACATACATACTTACATACATACATAGCCCTCCTTTGGCTTTGCCGTAGTCGGGTAAAAAGAGGAAGGTGACTGACTGACATACCCAGAGATCAACGCACAGCACTAACCGCTGAAGCTAGAATCCTGAAATTTTGCATGTAGGTTCTTTATATAACGTAAGTGAGCACTAAGAAAGGAATTTTGGAAATTCCACCCCTAAGGGGGTAAATCAGGGGATGAAAGTCTGCGTGAGCGAAGCCGCGTGTATAAGCTAGTAATATTATAAAGCTGAAGAGTTTGTTTGTTTGAAATCGCTAATCTCAGGAACCGCTGGTCAGATTTGAAAAATTCTTTCAGTGTTGGATAGTACATTTATCGAGGAGGGCTATAGGCTATATATCATCACGCTAAGACAAATAGGAGCGGATCACCAATGAAGAATGTTACAAAAACGGCGGATTTTTTTACGCTACGGGCAATAGGAGACGTAAACGACGTTGCGTGGGTCAGCTATCTAAAATAATTTGTCATACTTCTTCTTTCCAGCCTTTATTATTCCCAAGATTATTTGGGGTTGGCTACTAGTTACTAGAGCGACTGTCATCGGACCTCCGCAACCCTGAGGGTGAATTGAATTCGAATGTTGAACTAGTTGTCAGTATATTTGAGGGCACTGACTTCCCAATAATGATTGCCATAGATATTTAAGACAACCGGGGCCGACGGCTTAATATGCTATCCAAGGCACAGGACAATTTATCCGTCTATACCTACATCTAAAATAATATACTCTAATTGACTGACATATTACGTCTTAACCGCTAGGGCGAAGCCAGGTTGAAAGCCAGACTTGAAATTTTGGCGAGCTGATTATTATATTTTGTTTTTTTTTTTATGTTGTAAACACCTACTAAGGAAGGATTTTGGATTGTGGGGAAAATGTTGACTACGAGTTGCAGATGTCTATGGTTGTTGGTATTTAAATCTCGTCAGGTGAGCCGTCTACTCCTTTCAACTTCTATATCGTGTAAAAAAACCATGTTGTATAATCAAAGAGCGGTGAAGAACTATCTGGCAAGACTGACGCTCTTAGCAGATTGAAGCGTTCAAGTCAAACTCATATCGGTTTAACACATTACTTACTTTAATGTTATCACCGGACATCACACAACACATTGTTTAATGTTATCCAATTAAAAAAGTGCAGCTTGATATCACCGTGTTTAATCTTAATTAAATTGTCAGGAACTTGATTTGGATACTAAGATAGGTCTGTAACCTGTTACGGAAGCAAATCATGTTCGATACGATTTGTTAAGTTAGATAAAGTTGATCTAGGAACTAAAATAAACACGAAGTATGACATTGGTATATATTTCCCCAATATTTATTTATGAAATAAGTTCTACTAATTTTATACCTAAATGCGAAAGTTTGTTTGGATGTATGGATATTTGTAACTCTTTCAGTCAAAAGCTACTGAGCAGAGTTATATTAAACTCTTATACAGTCATATAACTCATACATCTGAACAACACACAGACTACTATTTACAGCTGGAATCCGCGGCCAAGAGCTAGCTAGTACATAATAATAATCTGAGATGTGTTTATTACAAATATTACACACAATCACCCTTTTTTTATCAGAAGATGAACATATCCTAATCATAATATATTATTATTTAGGTATTTTATTCGACTTTTTGTCCGTACCAATTCTCTTATAAGTCTAATATCTATCAAACGTATGAAGTAATGCATACGTACTAAATATATAATTATATCAAAATATGTATATTATGCACTCGGCCAGCGTGGGGATGTATGGCCTTAACCCTCTCCTGATAGGAGACCCGAGCCCAGCAGTGGGACGTTATGGGTAACAATGTATATTATCAAGACATTTTTAGTTCCAAACAATAAATCGATTCGGGCAACAAAATGAAAAGTTTAAAATATTCACCACGAATATACCTACTCACAACTTAGCCACATGTTTTTGCTTAATATTTTTACCACAATCAAGTTTTTTGTTACAATTAATAATTTTTGCTGGCGAATCTTAGAATGTACAAAAAACAAAATTATTAGAAATTAATTGGGCAATGTCTCGAACGAAAACAAATCATTTTAATTTGTTTTCGTTCAACATAACATTACAGCACTCTATTTTAGCTATAAATAACTATTACGACTTATCGTGAAATGACTTTCAATGATATCATTTCAACAATTAACTAGTTAAAACATTATATTATATTAAACTAGCTGATCCGGCAAACGTAGTATTGCCATAAAAAAATTGGGGTATAAAAAATTGATGTTGGTCGATTCTCAGACCTACCCGATATGCACACCAAATTTCATAAAAATCGGTCCAGCCGTTTCAGAGGAGTATGGTATGGTAACTAACATTGTGACACGAGAATTTTATATATAAGACTATCTTTTGGCTGTGGCTCTGCCCTCTTGTCTGTCGGACATCGTAGTAATAAGTATTTCATGTGTTATTCTGATGTATGACCTATATTACTGTAAAGTTTCATTTAAATCCATTCAATAAGTTTAAGTTTCATGTCAGTCATTCAATAGTCAAAATCGGATCGGTATAATACCTTACAAATGATGATTGATGCCTTACATAAACCAGTGTATCTAATTCTTTCCTTGCATTTAACAGAGATAATCAGGCTACCGGTTTTCCTCCCCCTTATTTTTACCTATAGAAGATTTAATATTGGTTTTTTCCAATGCCAAAAACACCAATAGAATGCCCTACAAAGTACTTCAGTCCAGTACCAGTACCAGTTCAATCGATGGGCACAATCCCTCGTTAATGCCGTGTACCTACTTATTTCCTCCGTTCCCAATTCTGCATATGAACGGGCAGTTCTAAGTCTAATTACTGAGAGTCCTGTTATCGTCCGACTAAGAAAAATATACTCATTCACATACAAAAATAAACTCAATATCCCCGTTAACTATATATTGTAACGAGTTGAATCAACAAACTATCCAACTGTAACGACAGGGGGATGTCGGAACCAATTTTTCGCCAATAGAAACTATCACACATCTTTGTTTCATCCATCGCAGGTACGACTTACTTATGCTAATCGCGTAACGTAAACAATGCTTCAATGGAAACTGTACCGTGTCAATCGGTCACCTTAATAGAACGTCTCTGTTCGCTTTTGTAAACCTTCTCCAAAAATATTAGTATTGTTAAATCATTAAAGACCAATTTCGAAGTCACGACTATGTTGCATGTTTCGTTAAGATTGCATGTTACGTAATCGTTATTCCCAATGCATTTACTTATAGTTTTTTATTTAAGGGTTTGGGTAGCGTAATATTGACTTATGTAAAGTAAAATTTAGATCCATGGGAGTGTTTAGAAGTTGTCATTATTTCTAATTAAATTAACTGTGTGTTTCTTGCTTGATTTCATGTCTTAAGTCTTAAGATACCAATTGCCTTAAAGTTGTGCAAACATGTCACATAGTGAAACGTTTATATATTTTTTAATATTGTTGATCCAATAGTTTTGCATGCTTCTGCACATATATTCTTATGTGGTGTTAAGCCGAGTCTCCACCGAACAAAAGTTGTCAACACGTGTTGGTGACAAAAGTTGCTGTGATTTCCTAGTGTTTGCAACAAAAATTGACAACAAATGTTGGGAACCGTGTTACTGTTTTTGCAGATATTCATTGGCTCTGTGGAGACGCTTAGTTGGAATGTTTTTAAAATTGTTGGCGATTCGGTGTGGACACAGTCGAAACAAAAGTTGGCGATTTTTTTAAGAGTTTCCAACAGTTGGAAACATCAAAATTGTCAACAATTTCGGTGGATACGCGCCTTTAAGCAATTTTGACATTGATTCTTGAGTTGGAAATATCCTTGAACAATAGTAATCCCTTGTCACCAGCTGACCCGACTACATGTTTGTCCTCTTTATCATTTAAAATAAATACCTTTTAGAATGTGCGGATGTGAATGCAATAGCTCAAACAGGCCTGAATCGCATATCTATAAGTGGAACTGACTGTCACCAGAATCTCAGAGCACTGGAATCACTCCCTACCTACCACACCCTCATCATTATCAATAATTAATCCTCAATGCGAACAAGGACAGTGCAGCATGGTGACCAGCACTATGGCGGCCTAGTGAGAATGCTTTTTCACGTCCTGCTTAAAGGACCCGGGATCATAGTGGAACGGAAACACGTACGCTGGTAGTGAGTTTCAGGTTTTAACCGCTCGGCATAGGAAGGAAATGACTTTATACAAGTGATTCACAAAATATGCAAAGTGAATACACAAACGTTGCAGTGAAGTATATAAATAAGCATTAAGCGGAAAAAGTACAGCTTTTGCAATGTGTCAGTATGCTTGGGAATACCAAGCATCGTTTTAGAAGATTCATACAATTTACGATAAAAGGCATTTTTATCAGACAATCTACCGGAATTTTATAACTGTAAGAAAATCATACGGTACACATACAGTCTACATCTACCAATCCTGCATCGCGCAATAGAAGTTCTCGCGCCGATAATCATATATACAAAATCCCAACATCAACCGTTGGGCAGTGGCCCGCCAGGCATGATCACCTCGCCTGGTCGTAGGATCCTCCCTTTGTGTTGGAGGGACATGACACCCGTTCCTCCGAAGATTTCTGCTTATACCGAATAACTTACAAGTAACAATTGCACAATATAACTGCAATAAGAAGCTTATCGTAAGCATACGTAAGGTTATCGAATCACACTTCCCGGCAATAAACAATTTAACTTAATCTACTAAAGCTACTGATAACACTCCGAAATCTATTCGTATAACAGTTTGGCTACTATTGTATTCCAATTTTTACAACTTTTACGCCAATGCCTCATTTGCAAATTGGCAGCTATGGCCTTTATTGTAAGTAGGCAAAATGTGGGCGTTTTGGCTTACTCCCTTACAGAGGATAATGTACCTACTCGTATAGACTGAATACACCATCATTGGGTTTGTCTGATGACATTTTATTATGGTGGCAGTAATTTTAATAAAATAATAAATAAATATTTCGGACATCTAACACACAACGCCATCTAGTCCCAAGCTAAGCAGAGCTTGTGTTATGGGTACTAGACAACTGATATAAATACATATATACTTCTCTTTTTGTTAATACATACAAATTATACCTACATAGAAAACACCCAAACTCCGAAATAAATATTTGCAGATCATACAAACATTTGGTCCGACTCAGGAATCGAACCTGAGACCTCAAGGACAGCAGTCGCATACGCTACCACTGCGCCACCGAGGCAGTCAAATGCTTTAACGTTTCACTTTTAAAAGTGAAAAAATAAACTGAAATTGTCTTTCACTGTTCATTAAAGTTTACAGACAATCTATCATGAAAGAAACTTGTTTACAATGGGAAATCACAAGTTTGAGAAGTGATCTTAAATTTTATACACGTTACAAACACATTTCATATCCACTTGTCCAAATGTCGTTCGTTGTCCTAAAACAATGGAACATGTTACCGGTTTGGACAATATTTCTGCGAAGGTCCTTAACATCTAACACATCAGGTACATCATGACATGTCCTTTTATTATACTTGGCATTCTTCACAGATTTACTGCTAAAACATATATATATACCTATATCATTTCCTACATTTTCTCATTAAAAAAACTGCAAGTTTGATCTTTATCTCCTTTAAAAGTGAAGAGTATTCAATATTACTGGATGATAATACATTCTTATAGTGTACTAGCTGAGCCACGCGGAGTTACCCGCGGTACAATAACAACCGCAGGTAACGCCGCGGGTCGAAGGTAGTCTAAAAAGTAGCCTAAGTTATTCCTTATATCGTCAGCTATCGTCCAGTGAAAGTCCTGCCAAAATCGGTCCAGTCGTTCCAGAGATTAGCCGCAACAAACAGACAGACAAAAATTGTAAAAATGTTATTTTGGTAAATGTACCGTGTATACATATGGATTTAGTAAAAAGCGATTAGTTTAATATTACAGACACTCAGATTTTTTTGTTTGTATAGATTTCTTGTAAAAAATTAATAAAGTGCATAAAGGTGTGGTGTTATTTGTGTCCGTTTCATGTATGTTTGTACAGTCCCCCGCGACACAGGATTTATTCCTAGTGCGGGAGTTATCTTAAAAAAAAAAAAAACTGTTTTTTAATAAAATATTAGGACTCGAGGTGGTGTTCTAAAGCATTAACTTTTATGATTTAAGGTGGCATTTAAGGACACACAAGCACTAATACTATTGCAAAGGCACATTCTAAAGAGTGGTCTTAGATGAGGTAGCTTAAAAATTACTAGAGCGAACAGGGAAAACCAGAGGATAATGCACCTTATCCTCCAACGCCATTCCAAGAAAGGATAAACGTTAGGGGATTTTCATTCCTTAATCACAAACTTATGCATGAATACCTACAGCGTTCGGAGTTCGGACTTACAAATATTCTTCCTTTTCTTCATTTGATGAAATGACAGCCAACCAAGTAATATCATCTATTTCTGCCAATATCAAGTATGTATTGTCTTCAAGTAGTCGCGCGTCGTTATGAAATCCATGGTGAAATATTTCAAAAATCTGGATGAAAAACAAAAAACGTATTCCCAAGTTACATCTTAAAGATGTTTATCAAACTCTCTTGACATCCATGACTGGCAGACTACAGAGTCTGTTGCGTGTTAGCCCGCATAAAGTTCGCCTTTCAACCCGTCGCTCATAATACTCATTGCGGTGCCTGACTTTCATGAGCAGAATACATAACAGGAGGATAAAGCCCCGTTATATTTTTACAATTGCAATGTCAACGTCCTTTTCCGACATGGACATACAAAACCCATAAATATTATTCAATGATTTAGTACTTGATATACGAAATAAAAATACAAGTAATATGTGCAGGTATTTGCGATTAAAATCAAGTAATGTTTTATGATCTTCAAGTACGATAAACCTTTATGCTAACAGCATATTCTTGGAAAAATATGATTCACCACCGAGTTATACCTTTGAGCCTTCAAGACAATTCCCACACACAAAGGTCGGCTACGAACTTGTGCTTCTTGAATTGCAGGAGACCCTGAATGGTGGTATTCACTAACCATCAGATTAGACCTATATTCTTGTTGTCTTCTATATTAAAGTAAATAATTACAAATATTAACAAAAAACCGACTTCAATCTGGACCAAATTTAAATGTGACCATTCGGGAAGCACCAGCTTTCAAATAAAAAAGAATCATCAAAGTCGGTATACCCAGTCGAAAGTTATGAGCTAACAAATATTTAAAAAAAAACAGTCGAATTGAGAACCTCCTCCTTTTTTTGAAGTCGGTTTAAAATATGTTTATTCTTATTAAAATTTATAAAAAGTACAGGAGAGTCAGGATTAGGCACAAATGGTCGATCGGATTGATACTATGACCTCACAGAAAACGGAGAAAACCATTGTTAATGAGTAAGATTACCAGAGCCGTAACCCACCATCACACCCTAAACCTCCTGTTCGAGGAGAGGCTTATGTCCAACAGTTGACTGTCAAAGGCTATCGTGAACGAAAAAATATCCTAGTAAGTTTTAATACTTACATTCCTATGCTTAATTTGCTCCAAAGTTCACTTTCAGTACTACACGTGCCTTCTTTTTACCCGACTACGGCAAAGCCAAAGGAGGGTTATGATTTTGACAGGCTATGTATGTATGTATGTATGTTCATTTGTTCCCTCATAGCTCCTCAACTACTTATTAGAACTGGACAAATGAGGTATCGTTAGAAGCGTCTTGATCGTCTGCTGGTTATAGGCTATATGACGTGTCGCTGAATCTAATGTGGCGCCCTCTAGCCGACATAAAGTAATGAATTAAAAAAATAATTTGAGATAAATATACCGTGTTTGGTATCATTGGAAAGGGCGTTACTTGTACATTTCAAATATATATATATATATATTATATATTAAAAATGGCACCAAAACATTTTAAATAAAAAAAAAGTAAAAACTAAAACCCAACTACGACAAAAAACGATGCTGAAAAAGTATGAAACAAGTTTCAAAAGCCATAGTCACACGTTGTTAAAGTGTTATGGTGCGTTTCTATGTAACGTGTGACTACGGCTTTTGAAACTTGTTTCATACTTTTTCAGCGTCGTTTTTTGTCGTAGTTGGGTTTTAGTTTTTACTTTTTTTTATTACACTTCTTGTAAACACTAATATATTTGATAACCACGAAGAATAATTATGTTTCCAAACAATCCTTCCGTTTTACTCCTGAGTGTATTGTGTTAATGTTAAATAAACATTGTCCCAAATATTTTCATTAAAATCTTATTTGCTTTCACTTTACGGTTTCAAATATCCTCCATGTTAGTCACGGTTGATTTTAAAAGTAATATATTAAAACACTGCGTATAAGCTGCGTATCTACAAACTATATTGTCCTCAATATAGTTTGTAGATACGCAGCTTATTGTGAACTCCTGTTCACAAAAATTATTTTATCATAAATCACTCCAAAATATATTGATTTAGTTACTGCACATAGCTACTTCTGGTTGACTGATTAAAACCTATGAAATCTAAAGCCATTGGATCGAATTTAGTATCCTTTTTAGAAGTTTTTTTTGATTTCCAAATAATATGAGACGTTACTGTAAATTTTAGATTCAGTTACCAGTGTTATTTGTCGATTGCAGTGTTAGTCAGTTTCTGACACTGACTAACACTGCAGTCTGAAAGTTATTCATCCAAAATTCTCGTGTCACCTTGTTGCTCACTTTTTTTTAAATGTGTGTTTTGCTGGCATATTATACGGATAGTTAAAATCACGCTTAGACCAATAGTAGCCGAGCACTATTGAAAAGACTCGGGCAAAGTTGGCTGGGTCAACTAGGAATAAGTACTATTATAATATACTTTTGTTATAAGATTCGCAACGTGTAGATAAATCGTTCTTTGTATGTTATAAATGAATAAGATGCACTCCAATACTTACCTAATGTTTAAATTTAGAACAAAGCTCAAAAGGTTAAAAAAACAAATGTGTATATAAACAAAAGCTAAAATAGGTACGTAAAGGGAAAACGACTACCGCAATTTCACCGATCATTCAATAAGAAGTAGCCTTCCGAATTTATATAGATTGATACAAATACAATATGAAAATAATAATAAATAATAGTACGTAGGGTGGTGTATAATTTGGCGTCGTCCAACTGTAAAATCATTCCCTGTGCACATTACCGTGTAACGGATTACTTTCACCGAACAGATTATCATGAGTACCTACCTGTACCTATTTTAAGTTGATATCGCTGGCAATGACTGATGTCATTTGTTTTACAGAATAACATTTTAAACTTAACATGTGTGTATAACTCGGTATAATACATATATTATTGACAGCCATAGAAATTAGAATCCATAAAGACGGTCGATGCACGTCGTTTAAAACCCCGGGAATTTATCTACGAGTATAGGTACTATAGGTACATAATATATAAAGGTGAAGAGTTTGCTTGTTTGCTTGAAGCGCTAATCTCAGGAAGTACCGATCCGATTTGAAAATTTTTTTCAGTGTAAGTTAGTTCAATTATCGAGGAAGGCTATAGGTTATATGTCCTTACGCTAAAAGCAATAGGAGCGAAGCACCAATGAAGAATTTTACAAAAAACGGGGGAAAATTATTACGCTACGGACAACAAGAGACGTAAACGAGGTAGCGTGGGTCAGCTAGTGACTATGCTAAGGTCCCGATTACATCTAATATGTAGGTATATAGACTGAGACTTAGACTTAGAAGTTAGTAATAAATAATGTTGTAAATATTGTTGAGTTGCATTTATAATGTTCCTTTTATAGGGTTAATAATATTAAAAGAAGAAAACTGTTGTGCAAGAGGAAATCACGCATACCAAATACATGATAGTTTTGAAATGGAAACTCTGTGACTGACGAACCGTGACAGCCTATAGAGAGATGTTACGAGTATGTTGTTTGCAATATTTGTTAGAATAATTCAACTGTATTGGACAGTAAATTGAATAATTAAATTAAATAGGTATAATAATTTTGATGATGCCTGCCAAATTGACTCTACTCTGCGTGATGGAAAGTATGAGCAGCATTCAAGAGAATTTTCATAAACTAGATTGGGGTCGTCTTCCAGTTATTGTTGTGGAACTTTTTAAGGTCTTAAACTATGTGCTGCTCTCTGAGGTAGTGTGTTAAAATGGTGACCTATCCGTGCACTATTTTAATTCGTACACCTCAGACCGTGCATGGGTAAACCATGAAATATCAACTCTTCAGCCGAAGAACAGCCTCTAAATATATAGATGTTAAGAGATGAGGCACCTACTGGTAATATATTTTAGGGTTATTGAATCATCCTCCTAGCCTTTAGTCCTAAGATTAATTGGGGTCGGTTACTAGTTGAATCGGTTTTACTCGAATATCAGGCATATCACTGGCATCGGACCTCCGCAACCCTGAGGGTGAACTGAATTCGAAGCTTAAACTAGTTGTCAGTATATTTGAGGGCTCTGACTGCCCAATAACGGTTGTCGTAGGTGTTCATGAGAACCGGGACCAACGGCTTAACGCGCTCTCCGAGGCACGGATGGGGAACACCGCCATCTTCCAAACTCCGGGCTGCTAATTAAAAATTTCATTGGGAGTTGAACCTGAGACCACTTGATCGGCAGTCACTTACACTTTTCGCTAGACCAACAAGGCAGTTTAGGGTGATTAAATGAGGATCTTAAAAGCGAAGTCCTAAAGTTTATTACCACCGGTTTGATATCTCATTTGTAGTTTTATTATAGTTCTAACGGTTACGATGCTATATTATTTTGGGCCAGGTGATCGAACTACTTATCAAACAATTAATGTTTAGGTGCAGGTACGATATCCGGCTGATATGTCATTGATCTATTAATTTAAAACATTTAAGTAACTAGTCATTTAACATTTTTATCTGCATTATAATAATTTAGGTTAAGAATGTAGACTGATAAGTAATGGTTCTGAAAATAATGTCAACCTCAAACCTCATTGAAAGTGCAGGTACAATATTGTACTTCTGAACCAAAGATTATGTTTTTATTATGGGTGTCAGTAGAACCTGAAAATTAAATATATAAAAGTAATATTGTCTGCGGTAATATTCTGAAGAAAGACCAAGTGGGTCTGGATCTGAAACAAATAAAGCTGTGTATAAACTTTTCATATTGATTGAAAGTTGTAGTTTATTATAAAGCCAAATCGAACTAAAGAACTGATATCTTGCTAAGTGCTTATTAGACTTTAAAAAACTTGATATTGTTAACTACTTTTCACCTTCTTAGATCGGACAAACTATATATCTAATGTGTTAGAAGCTAATGTGTTTCAAAAGTGGGTAGTTACATAAGTACCTACCCACTTTTGAAACACATTAGCTTCTGAAAATTGGAGCTGCCTAGCTACAATATTCTCAAAAAGACCACAAATCATCACGTTTAGTGTATTCATTTGTTTTTTTTTCCTTAAGAGTTGAATTTCATTAATGATCATAACAGAATCTCAAATTTTGAAAGGCTCTGAAAGGATGCGATGGTTTTCTAAATTGACTGTCTTTTTCACAGGCAACGCACAGTGAGATGTTCGTCGGTGCTGATTGGTGCACTTGGTATATCCCTCATAGCGCTGGCCGTATACACCACAGTACTCGTGCTGACTGAATACAGAAGCCCTCGACCATGTCTCAGCGAAGAATGCGTAGGAACTGGTAAGTTTACCATACATTAGTGAAGCTTTTTTATGGTAAAAGGTAAAGGCAAAATAATAAATGATTCACCTGATGGTAAGCGACTACAGCCACCCATAGACATCTGCAACTTTAGGTATCTGCCCCAGAAGCAGGGGGAGAAGGTTTTAAGCTCCTGGGAGAGGTTATCGTGAAAAACGATGGAAAAGTTTATTAACATCGGTTGTCTTTGATGTGACCCATATCAGCAGAAGGAAGAGGCATAAATATGACGAAGATAAACAATATATGTTTGTGAAATAGCTTGGCTATGTTGTCTAGTTTACTTTAAGAGAGCGTCGCTGTTTTAGGTTCCATTAGTGCTTACGCTTCATGTTGAAGTGACTTGTACCAAAATCATTTACTACCAAATTAATCCAGTCCGAAACTTTAATGGGAGCAAAATGGGGATAAAACTGCTGTCCTAAGCGATAGCAGTTTCATCCCTATCATTTAGATGGCTGGCAGTCCACAACTGTGTGCTTTTATAGAAACTTTCTGCCTCACACAACAGAACTGTGGAATGAACTATTGCCTGCGGTATTCCCGTTATTTCCGGTATTCAAACTTTAAAGGAAAGAGCATGTTCTTTTTTATAAGGCCGGCAACGCACTTGTGACGCCTCTGGTGTTGCGGGTGACCATCGGCGGCGGTAGCCGCTTACCATCAGACGATCCGTCAGCTCCTTTGCCCCCTATCTCATAAAAAAAATGTGACATGAGTCATCCGTTAGCGTTAATTATAGTAGGTGTTATAATTAGTTTATTATTCCATATTGAAGTGGCAATTACTCCATATGCCATTTTAATTTATATCTGTTTATTGTCGTATAAATACCACGTTTCGAAAATACTACGCTATTAAAGAGAAAAATGTTCACAAGTACTGGAAATTATACATGTAATAAGAACTAATAGTCGATTGATTAACATAATGCTATAGGTAATTGCACTATGTTATGTTGGAGATTACTATCGGCTGTCTCACGTTTGTTTTTTCATAGAATAGAAGATACCTACACGATTGATGGTAAAATCCTATTTCATATAAAGAACGTGATTTATAAGTTTATTCATTACACCTCGTAATTTTGGGAGAGGACTCGGAGGCAGTCGGAGGCAATAAGGTTATTTTGTCCCTTATGACCCGTTTCACACTTTCACACTTTGACTACTTAACCTTAAAGAGGGGTTTTGGGGTTCACATCTACCCCGAAATGTTTCTTCACTATTGACATTTTCCATACCTCTAATTTTTTTCATAATAGTACGGTCAACCGTCAAACTGAAACCTGGCTATGGCCGTAAGTCAATATTTAAATTACTGATATCTACCAGTTCTTATGCGTACTTTATGTGAAGCATATTAAAAAAGGACAAAAACTCTATTTAAATAAACTATCAGTGAATCGTCAAGGCTTAAATTGAGCATACCTACGTATACGCCGCAAAAGCGCGTCACTGCGACGTCAATACGAGTAGCCAGTAGGCGCTATTTCGTATACCAACATCATAAAATAATAATATAATTAAATTAACAAACAAAAAAAATATTTAGGCAAAAATTTTAAAAAATAGGCAACTATAATACCACCACTGCAAATATACAAATAGGCGCAAAAACCCAGTAACGACTGAGTGGTATTAAAAAGTATTTAGTATCTAGGTACAATTAATTTCTTTCTCATAGATTCTGACAAAGTTACGAAAAATTCTCATTCTCTCACTCTCATTCAAATGTAATATTGTAGTATTGTTTGCAACACGGTATCATACATTCATCACATGATCGCATCGCATTAAAAACACATAACTCTAAATTGTAAATTTTAGTAGGCCTTAAACATTAATTAACAATAGTATACCTATAACGTTATAGGTACTATTTTGTTAATTTATGTTTAGGACTTGTCAGGTAAATACATTTAGTATTCCACGTGTGATCTATATAGTGATGAACTACGCCAATTCATTGCATCAGATCTTTTACTCGCTATACATTAGGGTTCAGTCACACTGACACCTATCCACTGCAAAACCAACAGTATGTAATCTATTTTGATATATTTTTGAAAATATAGATTTAATACAATAATTATTTTATACATATGGGCTGGCTCAAAAGGGTTCCTTACGCCTCATGATGCCTCATGCCTCATTATGAGGCCGTAGGGACCCCTTTTGATCCCCGGATTGATGATTGTATCAAGCAATTCTTTAGTTGGCACGGCAACATAATGTGGTGATTTTTACTAACCTGTTTGCTTGTTTGTCCACTCCATCAAATATTTTTATTTACACAGTTAATTAATTACTGATTTACAAGTGAAAATAATGAGAGGTACTTTTATTTTAAATTTCTGGTTTTCTGCATATAAAGTTGAGACCTCTGACCACAGAACACATTTACTCAGCCTCTGACCCTTTATTGTTCAAATAGCAAAACTTTCAAACTGATCATACATAAGGCCGTTTCATATTAGCAGTTATTGGCAAACATGAGGTTGCCAATAACTGCTAATATGAAACGGCCTTATGTTTAACGTTCCTATACACGCAACGCAATACATTTTTGCATAGTTATTAAAAACATACGTAGTACGACATTATAATATTTTCTACGCGTGCTAATGACACCCGTGGCTTAGGAAATGTATCATAATACTGACTTCTTATATGGAGCAATTTGTGATTAATGGAATATGTTAGTAATTAAAATTGTTGAAGATGTTTTTTAATTGATGTCATGTGTTTATACGGTTATGGTAATAAGAAAACCGGTTTTGTCATAGGTATTTAGGTCATCGTTTTCTTAAGAAAGAGATATTTTTTCTTATATGTTATACGGGAGAGGTGAAGACGGGTCACCTAATGGTACCTATCACCCATGGACAAATGCAAGTCACATATTAAAGTTGTACTCCTGTAAAAACTATAGGTAATCCGACTCGGTAAAAAGAACGAAAAATTACATAACATCGGTTGTTATTTTGATAGAGCCGGCCCGTTTGTGGCTAAGCATGGCTCTTTTACAGTATAAAACCCAACTACGACAAAAAACGACGCTGAAAAAGTATGAAACAAGTTTCAAAAGCCATAGTCACGCGTTGTTAAAGTGTTATGGACATGGATACCTTGAATACATTGAAACCAAAATTTGAAACTTAGTAATGTACCGTAGTCCATAACTCTTTAACAACGCGTGACTACGGCTTTTGAAACTTGTTTCATACTTTTTCAGCGTCGTTTTTTATCGTAGTTGGGTTTTAGTTTTTACTTTTTTTTTATTTAAAATGTTTTGGTGCCTCTATAATATTAATTTCTTTGCAATGTATATTTTAAATAGGTACCATAGAAATAGATAGATAGATAGATAGAAAACTCTTTATTTGTACACCATAATATTACACAGTTACAAGAGTACATAAAATGTGAGTTGTAGTGTACAAAGGGCGGCCTTATTGCCAAAAGCAATCTCTTCCAGGCAACCTTAGGATGGATCAAAATGTGTAGGAGAGACAGTGGTAGTTGACGGTGCAGTGAGTTTATAATTAATTATATTATTTGCTAATAAATATAACGTAAAACATATATTTATATATACACATACATATATATATATACACATACTCATATATCACCTACTTATACATACTAATAGATACACATACATATATAGATAACTAAATCACGTATGAATAAATATATAAATCCACAACATACCTTAATTCGTGCCTGTTTTAATTATGATAATGTTCATGAACCAATTTCTTGAATTCGTTTATTGTTTGCGCTTTCCTGATTTTTATCGGTAGTGCATTCCACAAGCGTACAGCTTCAACAGTGAAAGACTGGTCGTAAAACTTTGTGGAATGCAGAGGCATCTCCAGTCTCAAATTCTCGGATGACCTTAGACATTTTTCATGCGTGTCATTAAGGAACTCGAATCGTTCTTTAAGGTAGAAGGGGGCTCTGGGATTAAACAAAATATTGTAGAGAAAAATGAGGATATGAGTATTCCGGCGAGAGCGAATCGGAAGCCACCTGAGCAATTGACGGAATTCAGAGACGTGATCATATTTACGAAGGCCAAATATGAATCGTATATAGAGATTTTGTAGTCGCTCAAGCTTATCAAGTTGTGCTTCAGTGAGATTCAGATAGCTGACATCGGCATAGTCGAGAATTGGAAGTAGAAGTGCTTGTGCAAGTGCAGCCCCAGTCGCAATCGGAAGAAAATTACGAAGTCTTCGCAGAGAACCGGCAGAAGCAAATAGCTTTCGACTGACCTCTTGTATCTGTGAACCCCAAGATAAAGTATTGTCTATGTAGATCCCTAAATCTTTGACACTAGAACTGATCTCAAGAGTGGTGCCACCAAATTGAATTTGGGGCAGTGTGCACGGTTAACTCTTGCGATCATCCTGGGACTACCAATAACACATACCTGCGTCTTAACAGGATTTACCTTGAGTCCATAATTGTGACTCCATTCGCTAATGCGACGCAGGTCAGCATTAATAGTGTTGAACGCCTCTGGTAACAAGTCAATCGGAGCTTGTGTATATATTTGTAAATCGTCCGCATAAAGATGGTAGAAGGAACTTAATTGATTAGAGATTAAGTTTATAAAAACAGCGAAGAGTAAAGGAGATAGAACGCCGCCCTGCGGTACACCAGCAGAAATACTGCCCCAGGAGGACACCGAGTCTTCAATGCAAATACGTTGCCGGCGACCAGACAGGTAACTAAGAAACCAATCAATTGTCCTTGGAGATATGTTAAGAATATCACAATTATCGAATAAATACGGACAAAGTCACGAGAAAATGCTAATAATATATATATAATAGGTCTTTACCTATGAAATTGCCGTTTTGTATGCAATAAGTGAAAGTACTTATTTTTTCAAACTTTTTATTTCTGTTATTCGAAGTAATCACCCATGCAATCGACGCATCTTTGCCAAAGCATTGGCAGTTTATTGATGCCCTTCTTGTAAAAATCAGCTGGACGGGAGGCAACAAACTCTTCAAAGGCATTTTGTACTGCCTCTCGGGAATTGAAATTTTTACCCACTAAAAAGTTGTCTAAATTTTGGAAAAAGTAATAGTCGGTAGGTGCAAGGTCTGGTGAGTATGGCGGATGAGGGAGAGCTTCCAACCCCAGCTCTTGCAGCTGCTTCACGACAACGCGCGACTCCATACTGCGCAACAGACAGTCTCCAAGCTGCAAGAGCTGGGGTTGGAAGCTCTCCCTCATCCGCCATACTCACCAGACCTTGCACCTACCGACTATTACTTTTTACTCACAACGCCATCCAGTCCTAAGCTAAGCAGAGCAGAGTATTATAGATACAACTTATAATGAATTAATTAAAGATAAAGACAACTTATACAAATACATTTATACTTTTTTTTTAATACATAGATATTATACCTAGAAAACACCCAAACTAAGAAACTAATATTTGCAGATCATATACGCGGTTTTGGCTGATTTTAAATACGTCTACTTTTTACATAGACAGACAAAATTATATGATTTAACAAAAGTATAGAAGGGAAAAAGGCGTTTTCTTTTTCATTTAAAACCCATAATAAACAAGAAATCTACATTTTTTAATCACGAGTAGAAAATATGTTGTACCTCCCACTACATGTTACTAAAATCTATTCTAGATCATATTTTTGGACACAAGAATATGTATTTAAAAAAAATCAAGTTTTATTCAGAATTTCACCGTGGGAGAGCCACGCTTCGGCTTGAATGGGCCGGCTCGATCGGAGTGATACCACGGCCTCACAGAAAACCAGTGTGAAATAGTGCTTGCGCTGTGTTTTACCGAGTGAGTGAGGATACCGGAGGCCCATCCCTCAACACTTCTCCAACCCCCCCCCCCTCCCTCCCCCAAAGGCCTAGAACGCACTTGTGACGCCGGTAATCGCTTACCATCAGGCGATACGTCTGCTCGTTTGCCCGTCTATTCCATAAAAAAATATTGTTTGTACCTCTAACGAAACAACCATTTAGACTTCTATTTTTTAAAAATTATTTCGTGATTTTTAGTTATAGTTTTTCAAGATCTTCTATCTTTTCTATTCTGATACTAGCACTACTTTTGCACCTAATAACAACGTAATATATTTATTCCCAGCCTCCAGAATTCTCCAAGCCCTGAACAAAGACGTCAACCCATGCACTGATTTCTACGAATTCGCCTGCGGTGGCTGGATCAAACAGAACCCAGTGCCGGACTGGGCGACGTCCTGGGACCAACTCGCCAGGTTAAGGGAACAGTTGGTCATGGATCTCAGGGAACTATTGGAAGCTAAAAGTGATGAAGGGCTGCCGGGGAGTGTTGTGAAAGCCAAGTCGCTATATAGAACTTGCGTCAATACTGGTAAGCACAACTTTGGTTATATATTTTGCACACTTCTATATTTTGAAAACTGCTAATGACTCACGTATTTGAACTTTGCAAAATCAAAATATCTTTAGTTCATGAAATTGTTGTCCAGTTATTTGAAATCATCTCTTGTGTAAACTCTAAATCTATGGGTCTACATACATCATAGCAACCAACTATTTTTTTTTAAATAAGTATAGGCATTTCTAAAGAAAACATATTTTATCTCTTTGCCGTTCTACAACTGTCATAATTTTTTTTTTGTAGAGAAACTAGAAGTCAACGGAATCAAACCCATCGAAGGTATCCTGCAAAGACTAGGTTTACCTCCTCGTCCACCCACGGAGAGTACTGCCAACTTTTCATGGGTAGAAGTCGCTGGTCTTGGAAGAAGAGTAATTGGACTAAATGTGCTGCTTAGCGTGCAGGTCGCCGAAGATGTTAGAAACACCAGCAGAAACCGAGTCGTGGTAAGCAAAGTTTAATTCTTCCGAGGATACGAATTATTTACTTATACCTAACTTTATCAGGAATTAAATTTGGCAACAATAGTAGGTAATTAACATAGATCGGAGTAGGTAGATTGATTTGGGGTCAATGAGCTGACACGTATATATAAATATGGATATGCCACCGGGATTTTGATATTAATAAGATTTTTTTTCGAATTTCAAATGTTGAAATGTGTAGGATGAAGAATATATCAATATGAATAAGAAATATTTAACCCTTTTGCTGTCTTTTTAATAGTATATAGGTGATCGGCCTTCTATTGTAAAAAAACTAAGGCATGTTTTCTATGCCACTTGAGTAAAAATTTTGAAAATGTAAAGTGGACCATTTTGAAGATTATTATTATGGATTCGCGTATGCTTTAAATGCATTTTTCTTGGCAACGTAAAGTATTTATTGTTCGATTCAGTATTTTTTTTATATATTATTTATTTACTTTACAATTGAAAAACAAAACGTGGTTTCATGTACTTTACATAGATACGAATCATGTTGTTACGATGCCATATCGTAACATCATGATTCGTACCTATATCAGTTTATTATATATATATATATATAAATTCTAATAAAAATCCATACTATTTTTCGATCGAGTCGCGAATCTCACATAATCAATATAATCGGTAGTAGACTTTTATATAAGTAAGTTATAGATTGTTTTTAAGTCGCAACAAACTATGTCAAGCTAGCTTTTATATCAAGGCTGAAACAGTCAAAAGTGGATATCAGGTTATCCTGAATCCCAAACTACTTTACGATCATTCTATTAGTATAATATACTGTACAAGGTGTGAAAGCCAATTGAAAACTATAACGATTTTTTTTTTTAAAAAAGATTGTGTTTAAAAAAAAATACAAAATCAAAAGACACGTTGAAGGCGCAGTACATAAAGGAACGTTTAAGAAGCCGTAAGAAGAATTTTATTTTGATTTAACTAAGTTCAATTGAAGCTTAAAAAGGCTTATCCATGTTCTGATTTCTATGACTATTCAAGGTGCGAGTACGTAAAATCAATCTACCTACTCCCGATCACTGGTAATTAAACAATAAAAATAATTTCAGATAGAGCAAGTGTCGCCCGGTTTCAGCGATCGCTATCTCCTTCAACCAGAGCAATTCTCCCACGAGTTGGAGCAGTACCACAAATATATAAAGTCCATGATCAGCGTTGCGGACAATACTTCAGACGCGGGACAGTTTGCTGACGACATCGTCGACTTTAGCAAGAAACTAGCTAAGGTAGGCTCTATTCTGTCGTCAGGTCAACCATAAAGCTAACGCAATTCACTGCTTAATATGGGTCTCTCATATTGTGAAACTCTGATGCGCGATTTTGGGCTTCTTCCTTGGAGTTTCTTGTTTCTATGAAATTTTTAGATCTAAAGAACATTTTGACTGTATAACAGATAATGACACCAGTTGAAGTGAGGCGTAGTGGCACCCACCTGTTCCACGAAGTCAGCGTCCAGCAGCTTATACAAGGGTCAAGTAGCGGGCCTGTACAGTGGAAAGAGGTAAATCTTTGAACTGAATTTACTACATGCTACATTTCCATAATAGGTGTATGAACTCCTCGCGGTGAGTATGTATTCTTCCTTAACTTTCCTGGTAAAGTACGGAAAATTCTTTAAACTATTTCAAACACTAGTTGTAAAGTTTCATTTTTCCTGTTGACAAACACTTTCCTTCATTCTTTGCATATTTAGTCACATACCTTCAGAAGTAGATGTTTCATTATTTCTTCTCCATGTTACGTAGCATGACTGGAAGCGTTATTTGGAGCTGGTTTTCTCCAACACGAGCGTGGAACTGCACCCGAACGCTGACCGAGTGATCGTCATGGACCTGCCCTATCTGCAGAAATTGTCTATCCTGCTCTCTGACACCAAACCAGTGATTATCGGTAAGTAATACACAATTATTTGGATATTGGGCATCTTAGACTTGGTAAATACCTATCTTTGATTATGAGATACGATTGGGAATTCCAGTATTCGACAGTAAATTTGATTATGTATTGACCTCATTAAACATTTTAAGTAAATTAGTAATTTAAACCTAACATCTAATATCCCAAAGTCAAAATATTTCTGTGGAAGAGCCACGCTTCGGCATAAATGGGCCGGCTCGACTGGAGTGATACCACGGCCTCATACAAAATCGGTGTGAAATAGCGCTTGCGCTGTGTTTCACCGAGTGAGTGAGAATACCGCAGGCCCATAACCCAACCCCTCCCCCATCTCCCTCCTCATACCCCAAAGGCCGGCAACGCACTTGTGACGCCTCTGGTGTCCATGGGCGGTGATAATCGCTTACCATCAGGCGATACGTCTGCTCGTTTGCCCCATATTAAAATTTAAAAAAAATGTTCTAGAGCGCTTCCTGTGGTGGAGCGTGTTCTCGACGATGGCGCCGATGACGCTGGGCGCGTTCCGCGAGCTGGGCTTCGAGTTCTCGCGCGCCGTGTTCGGCCTGCAGCAGCGCACACCGCGCTGGAAGAGCTGCACCGCCAACGTCAACGCCAACTTCGGCGTCGCGCTCAGCTACCTTTACGTCAACACGCACTTCGACTCCACCTCCAGGCAGAAGGTCACTATTGCCTTTGTATTATTCGCAATCACATCAACAGCCGTTAATAGTCCACTGCTAAACATAGACCTCTTTATAGTAAGGAGATTTTGACCAACACTTCGGCTCCATCTCAAGGCAGAAGGTCACTTTTCACTTCTTACCATATCATCCGCAAAAAACATCACGTTAGGAGCCTTAAATGGTCCACTGTTAGACATAGGCCTCTCCATAGTAAGGAGATTTTGACCTAATATATCCATACCGAGCTGCCATGGTCTTACGAGTTGATATAGGGTTTGGGTCAAATTTTCCTTCTCATTGCAGGTCCTAAAATGTTTTCTACGCTAGTCTGCTCTTAGGACATTCATGAAATGAATACGGATGGTGACACTATTCTTAATCTATGGTACTCAAGTAGTTAAAGATGAGGAAAAAATTGAGATTCATACTAAAACGCAAGTCAGAAAAAGTTAAATTTTGCGCAAATGCCTAGTTAGGTACTATATTTTTCTTTTACGAGACTAAACCACTCCCACATGCCCACTAATGTGATTCATGTACAACAGAATCAACAGCAGTGATTCACGAACACACAGTTATGAACATGACACTCGGGAAGTCCCAGGAAAAATTAGACTGTTTTGGAAGTCGCGACGAAACTATTCAGAAGAAAATTATAAAAGTTGGAATAATTGACTTGAGCATCGCATATCTATAACTAGAACAGGCTGTCTAGATAATAGAACCTAAAAACTATCAATCCTCTAAATAAAATAATCCTCAGTGCAATTTCAGGCAATAGAAATGATAGAGGACGTTCGCTCAGCTTTCGCTGAGGCAGTTCAAGAGCTAGACTGGATGGACTCCGGCACCAGGCTGAAGACCCTGAATAAACTTAAGGCTATCCGGAACTTCGTGGGCTTCCCATCCTGGTTACTCACGCATGAACAGCTGGATAAGCATTATAAACATGTAAGTTGGAGTATTTCTGCTAAAGACTTCATTCAGACATGGTTATAGTTATTGCACTTTGAAGTGTCCTCTAAAATACGTTTATATTTATTCCAGGCATCTGTCATCGAAGGGAACTTGTTCGAAACATATCTGATATTAACGTCAGCTGCCGTTAAGAAGTCTTTGGAGTCTCTCAGAGAGAAACCAGATAGGAACAGGTAAAGTTAAGCTCAGTTAGAGTAAAAACATTACGAGAAGTGTGACATAATGGACATTCATTCTTGATTTAATACACTCAGAAATACGGAGTTCTGGATTTTATCGGAACCCTAATCATATTTTTTTTTTTAATAATTCAATTATGACATGGTCATTTTGATAAAAGCATAGGTGCAGTAAGATGGTACTCAGATGGTCCACGGGAGTTTTATTTTTTCCCCTGGCTCGTCTGGGTCTCGTTGACTGAAATGAAACTGGTATAATATGATGTGACGTGGAAAGGCGTCCTTGGCGGTTAGTCAAATTGAAGCTTGATCTACACGGAAGTGGGTCCGCTGCTGGTGCTACTGAAGTGTTGTGTGTGCAGGTGGGTGGCGACGGCGACGACGGTGAACGCGTTCTACTCCGCCACGCTCAACTCCGTCACGTTCCCGGCCGGCATCCTGCAGCCGCCCTTCTACGGGAACGGCATCGAGTCAGTACCCCACCACCTCATACTATGGCCTAGTTATCTTTGCCTATCTTCCTCTCCTTATACTTAACCGTTAATCGTGAAAGTTTACTTACAAATTTTCAGAGAATGACATATTTTTATTTATATACTAGTTGTTGCCCGCGGCTCGGCCCGCATGTATGTCGGTTATCGCGGCAAATAGTAGCCTATGTGTTATTCTGATGTATAAGCTATATTACTGTAAAGTTTCATCCAAATCCGTTTAGTAGTTTTTGCGTGAAAGGGTAACAAAAATCCATCCTGAATTAAAGTTCATAATATTTGAATACTAACATTTTTCAGAGCAATTAACTACGGATCTATTGGTGCCATAATGGGACATGAAGTCACACATGGATTTGACGATCAGGGTAACGTATTTATAATATCTTGACACATAAACACTACACAAACGAAAACTGGGCAAATCCTGTACGGTAACCAAATTGCTGATAAACTTACTGACACAAGACAATCATCGTGGTCATAAAATAATATTTATCCTGAATGGCAATCGAACTAATATTTTTTCCATATGGTCTGACAAAATGACTTTACTCTGTCTGATGGAAAGCATAAGCAGAATCAAAGAGTGGTGGTCACCCTACTCATTGCTCGTGCAGACAATGCAACAACACAGCATGGTGACTGACACCATGACGGGCTAGTGATGCTTCTGCATTATTGGGCCTCCGGTCTCGCACTCACCAACGAAACACGACATTACGAATGCTATCATTTTAGGTTGTTGTTCTGTGAGAGAGGGTAGTACCGCCACTGTCGAGATGGCCCAACCACGTTCACATTAGCATAGCTCTACTACCTAGAAACGACTACCTTCCTAGAAAATCATAATCTCAGGCTTAATATTCAGAGCACTTATTACTTAGACCACAGAGACCAGCTAATTCGAAATACTCTTAAAAGATACGTGATATATTCCAGGACGCAGGTACGACGAGGAAGGGAATCTGAAGCAGTGGTGGTCGGCCGCCACCCTGGAGCATTACCACTCCAAGGTGCAGTGCATCATCGACCAGTACAGCAAGTACCACATGCCGCAGTTACCCAACTACACCGTAAGTCACCCTCTATTTAATTTCCTTTCAACTAACTCTTATTCGTCTTGTGTTACCGACTGATCATATCTCCAATTCCATATCAGGAAAAATTCTTATTAATTTATTCCGACCAAAATATAAAAAAATAAAACATACTATAGCGCCATCTACCGAAGAAACGCCGAACTACGGCGTAACTGCTAATCATACATCGCGATATTAATAATTTACAATTTATCCAACTTCCCAAAATCAACCGTCGTTCAGTGTTCAGTAAATCTGCCGAAAATAATTACCTCACCTTCTCGGAGGTTCCTCCCTTTCTCCACAAGTGATATCTGAATGTTAGGATGGCTGTCCCGCAGGTGCACGGGTTCAACACGCAGGGCGAGAACATCGCGGACAACGGCGGGCTGCGGGCGGCCCTGCGCGCCTACAAGCTGTTCTCAGCGCGCACACCCATCGCGCGCCGGGACGCGCTGCCGGGCCTGCCCGCCTACACGCCCGACCAGCTCTTCTTCCTTGGGTTCGCGCAGGTACGCTACACACCTAACACCCTAACACTAACTGCCAGGAGCGCCATTAAGGGCTTCAAATATTTCAAATATTTGCCACCCTCCCCTATGATCCTGGGTCCTTTAGGCGGGGCATGAAAAAGCATCTCACTAGGCCATCATACTGTATTGTCTGCATTCGCAATGTGTATGGTGGCCACTACTCTAGGATTTTAAAAAAAACAAGGAATATGACTATCAACCGTGGAAAGTCATCTTTTGACACTAATGGTCCAAATCCATCGGAGTAATATCGTGGTCTCCAGGAAAAGAGGTGTTAAGCTATTTCCGTTGCTTTTCACCGAGTAAGTGAGATAGCTGGAGACTCACGTCACCCTCCCCTTCTAATTCTAAAAACGAAACTGAGAGAGTGGCATAATAGTTGTACCTCTTGAATTATTTATGTCAATAAGTGTGCGGCTGTCGCTTACCATGAGATAAACCTTCTTATTTGGTGTCTGGAAATCACGTCAAGACAATGTCCTAAAGAATAATAATACCTAAAAATTATATCAAAAGTATTCCCTGTTCACAGATCTGGTGCGGCAACTCAACAGTGGGTGCTCTTAAATCCAAAATGGTGGAGGGCGTCCACAGTCCGAACAAAATCCGTGTGATAGGCACCCTCAGCAACTCCAAGGAGTTCGCGGAAGCGTGGCAATGTCCCCAGGGTTCACCCATGAACCCCACCCACAAGTGCGTGCTGTGGTGACCGGCACCACACCAGTGAACCAAAGACTTGATTAGATTAGGTATCCGAAGTTACCGCCTTAGGTTAAACGTACATTACTGAGATGCGATCTGTTACTTTATGACATCTCACAACTAAGGCTAAGCGCGAACTACGATTAAAAATCGGTGCGAAAAAATAACGCAAATCTGTGAACAATAGAAAAACACTACGCGCACTACGAAAATAAATTGTTTGCGATTTAAAATCGCAGATGCGAAATCGTATGTAAATTTTTTATGTAAATAAATCATAGTGCGCGTAGGAACTATTTTCGTTTGCGATATTATTTCGCACTTTAAAAATCGCAACGAATAAAAAACGTAGTGCGCGCTTAGCCTAAATACAAATATAAAATTTAATTAGAAAAATATGTAATCTGAATATTATTCTAATTTAACTTTATAATCATGTGTAAGATTGTATCTCTTATCAATCTGCGGGGAGTGATTTTTTGAAAGGGACGGAAGTGTGTAACAGGAAGCCGGAAAAGTGCGCGCTATTTGATTTGACTAACAAACGTTCTATAGTCGGCCGTCAGACGATACTAATCATATGTGATTATTTTAAGGTTTGTTCGTTGTGTTCAATTGTATGGTTTTATGGTATAGATAGCAAACGAGTCTGGTGGTAAGTGATCACCGACAACAATGGACACCTGCCACTGAGACACAAGTAAAGCAACAAAGTTTTAGTCTTCAGACTTTCTTTAGGAGGAGGCTGAACCGTTTCTCCCTCATTCTGTCAATGCACTTGTCTCAGTGGTAGGTGTTCATAGTCGACGGTAATCACTTAACATCAAGTGGCTCGTCTGTTCGTTTGTCCTCTATATAAATGACGACTATAGTCCTCAAAACATAGCTTGATCTTTGTGACAGTTGTCACTAGTGTCACTTTATAAGTTACAAGGTACATTTTAAGTGTGAATATTTTTATTGAACTAGCTTCTGCCGACGGCTTCGCCCGCGTGTATGTCGGTTATCGTGGTAAAGAGTAACCTGTGTGTTTGCTCAAGGGTCCATGCCAAATTTCATTGAAATCTTAATCATATGGGTATGGAAGTATTTATTAGTATTGATTACACTCCGTTTGTGATAAAACCGGCACGTAAAGAATGAAAATATAGGTGATACAAAATAAAATCACTTGTTCTAACTGACTTCATCAGTTTCGTAGAATCTGTCACAGAGATCAAGCTACATTTGAAAGACTGTAATAACAATTTTATATTTTTTGTATATTTTCTTACGTAAAAACGTTAAAATAATAATTATTGTTAAAGTCAAATGATATTACTTGATTCATTTCACTGAATAAATGTCTAATATCATTGTCACAGAGTAACTAGTATGCATCTCTATTTATTTAAGATAAGAACAAAAGGATTATTTATTACGAAATAAAAACTATGTGAAATAATTTTTATAAAGGAGTTTTATTTGCTATTAGCTAAACTACCTACTTTGTCCTGATGATCCATTTTTTCTTAAAAATATTTACTTGAATTTATTACTACCTACATATATTCTCTTTAAAGACCTTTCCCATTCCTAGTAAGATATTCTGTATCGCAGGAAGTTCTACAAAAATACATGGATACAAAAAACACCCAGACCAAGAACAACGATTTGTGGATCACAAAAGGTGACAGAAAGAAGACAAGTAAAAAGAAAGTTGCTTTACTTACAATAAAAATTAATTGCTTATATTTGAATGTACATTAGTTACTTTTTTCTCATATACTGAAATTTATAAACTGGGGCTGCACTTTTAGTTGCATGTGCGAGTCTCTTTGGTTTCATAATTTTAACATCCTGCAGGTGACGTTTTAATTCCATCTTCTGTTGGATCACCGTCAACTCTTTCTCTCTCTCTATCCGCTTAGATAGCTCCTGGTATGCCTTGGCCTTTTTCTTCTTCATTGCTTCTAGAGTCTGAAAATTTAAGGACAATGTAAAAATTACTTGATTATTTATGAAATTGTGAAAATGTGGATAGTAGGTAGTAGAGCCACGCTGATTTCAGCACGAACGGGCCGGCTCGACCGGGGCGGTACTACCCTCGCACAGAAAATCAACGTAAAATGACAGCATGCTGTCGTGTTTCGTTGGTGAGTGCAAGACCGGAGGCCCAATTAGTCTAGTCAACAAGTTCCATACTTGTTGACTAGACTAAAAGATGCAGTAGCATCACTAGGTCGCCATGGTGTGGGTCGCCATGCTGCATTGTCTGCATTCGCAGTGAGCATGGTGATCACCACTCTTAGATTCTGCTTATGCTTTCCATCAGGCAGAGTAGAGTCATTTTGGCGGGCCAAACATAAAAAAAAAAAAAAAAAAAAAATTTATTGACACCAAAATACCTACTAACTATGCGATAAGCTCATTTATAACAATTAAGTGTACACTGTTTTTCTGTGGCAAAAGAATTCAATCTCTGCTCACAACTTCTAGTAAGTTTCAAGCTGATTAATTATTAAGGTTGAAAATCCAAAATAGACTATCATACTAATATCATAAACGCAAAAGTTTGTATGGATGGATGTTTGTTACTCTTTCACGCAAAAACAACTGAACAGATTTGGATGAAACTATACAGTAATATAGCTTATACATCAGAATAACACATAGCCTATTATTTGCCTATTTGCAGCGATAACAGCGGGCAAAAGCTAGTTTGAAATGTTAGAGCATTGCTAGCTCATGTATTATATTACGTAGCCATAGTAAAATTGAAAACAATTCCATCTGTGTTGTACTGTCAGTCTCTCATCTACGCCAATAATGTGCTACAAATTAATATTTGAATTTCAAATTCTCATTGATTGCAAGTTTAAATATTATTAAATATTCATTTAACTAGTTTTTGTTCGCGGCTCCGCCCGCGTCTATATCGGTTATCGCGGTAAATAGTAGCCCATGTTTTATTCTGATGTATAAGCTATATTACTGTAAAGTTTCATCCAAATCCGTTCAGTAGTTTTTGCGTGAAAGAGTAACAAACATCCATCCATCCATACTTACAAACTTTCGCGTTTATGTTAGTAGGATTATAAATTACTCAAGAATAATTTTAAAATATAATGTACTAACCTCATCATCCAACTCAGGCAGCACAATTTTATCCAAATCTGCCAATCGGGGCCTATTTGATTTCCTGCCGAGTAGTGCAGGGTGTGTATCCAATCTCTTTGCTAAATCAAAAACTTTCTCTTCTCCTTCGTCAACAAAAAATATGTGTGTGTTAGGAGTTGCATCTGCTACATCTGTCATATGCAGTTGTGACTGGAAAAAAGTTATTTAATGTATAAAACTAGCTTTTGCACGCGGCTTCGCTCACGCAGACTTTCATCCCCTGATTTACCCCCATGGGGGTAAAATTTCAAAAATTCTTTTCTTAGTGCTTACTTACGTTATATAAAGAACTTACATGCAAAGGATCAGGATTTTAGGTTCAGCGGTTTGGGCTGTGCGTTGATCTCTCTATGTCAGTCACCTTCCTCTTTTAATATAGAAGATAGATTTGACACAATATTTAAGCAAAATAAAAGCGTGTTAATAAATGTAGTAAGAGAATGTTGTCAGCAACTGCAATCTAAATAATTGTTAAAAAAGCGGCCAAGTGCGACTCGGACTCGCCCATGAAGGGTTCCGCAGCAGCAAGTAACATAATATAATTTATATTTGTGTTGGTTGAATGAAAGGTAAATTGCAGTTTACGATTTATGACGTATTAAAAAAAAACTACTCACTAGATTTCGTTCAAACCAATTTCCGGTGGAAGTTTACATGGTAATTATTATATCTTCAATAAAACACCAAATATCGTTATTTGTGTATTTAGCTAAGTAGCCTAGAATTACAAGTAAGTCCAAGTAACAAAATCATAAGAGTAAGGTAGGTACACAATTATGATGGCGGGTAGTTTCATAACCCAATAAACATCAACTTATAAAGTAGGAACTGTGTAGGTACACTTATATACAACAGTAATGTACATCATATATTTTTTTTAGTTTTATCATTCTCTTATTTTAGAAGTTACAGGGGGGGGGACACACATTTTACCACTTTGGAAGTGTCTCTCGCGCAAACTATCCAGTTTAGAAAAAAAAAATATTAGAAACCTCAATATCATTTTTGAAGACCTATCCATAGATACCCCACACGAATGGGTATGATGAAAAAAATTTTTTTGGGTTTCAGTTCTATTTATGGGGACCCCCAAAATTTATTGTTTTTTTTCTATTTTTGTGTGAAAATCTTAATGCGGTTCACAGAATACATCTACTTACCAAGTTTCAATATTATAGTTCTTATAGTTTCGGAGAAATGTGGCTGTAACATACGGACGGACAGACAGACATGACGAATTTATAAGGGTTCCGTTTTTTGCCTTTGGCATGGAACCCTAAAAAGTGATATTAATTTTGGCAATTAAGATTAAAATCAAATAGTTTATCCCTCCTAGATTAAAAGAAATTACTATAGATATAGATAGAGAGAGGTATTGTATATTTAATGTTTTTTTTAGATTTTTCATAGGACATAAGTAATCCAAGAATTTTGTTTAACAGTTATATGTTATAAAATTTATTTTTTCTTTTCTTTACTTCATCTTTGCTTTCGCTCTAATTGACAGCAACTTGATGTCTTAATCCGGGTCTCCACCGAACAAAAGTTGACAATTTTTGTGTTATCAACACGTGTTGGTGATAAAAGTTTCTGTAAAACCAATCTCCACAGAACAAAAATTGGCAACTTTTGTGTTGTCAACCTTTTTTTAAGGGGTTAAGCGCTACTTTTCATGAAATGACAATGACCTCGGTGACATACGCTACACCTATGTCGCGAAGGTCATTGTCATGAATCAGTTCAGTGGGTTAAGCGCTACTGTGGAACATACAAATGTTTGTTGTAGTCTTTAGACTGCCAAAACTATGATCCCTTCCTTTAGGCTTTGCTTGACTACTGTCAGGTTAAAATAGAAGTTCATCCATATAGAATTGGATGGATAGAAGCCTCGCTAGGGAAAAATGTCAGATGATAAATTAATACCTGTAGCCTGTCGATCCTTCTGCTCTCAATAGTTCTTTTCATATTAATGTACTTGATATCTTGTGTCTGCATCAGCTTCACCTGTTCTTTTGAATGCTCATCTTCTTTTTGAAGTTCATGGTGCTCCTGGAATTGGACGAGTTAATATGGTTAATTGACACATAACAATTAGTAAGAGAGTGATCATAATTACTAACTTTAGGTAACAAAGTCCATAAATGTAAATGTCATCATAAAGATGGCTTTAAATGTTTGTTGCAAGACATACTGGTCCTCTTTAAAACGGAGATTTAAAAAGTGAAGACCTCGTGAAAGTTTTCAAATATTAACTGATCTCAAAATTGACCTTGTCGGAAGGTCAATTTTGAGCTTCAAGTTCTTCTAAATACTAAATGCACCTACTTCATCTTTTTTCATTCTTCACTCTGCATCGCCAATGCATGTTTTAGTGCACAAAGTTATAAATAAATGTATAAAAATACAAAGTGAGCAAAACCAACTGCATCTAAATATTTATATCATAATAAAAAATTCTATAGCCTATAGAAACTATGAACTATTGTCTGTTCTTTAAAAACTACACACATACATTTATCAACCACTTAAACATATTCAAAATTTCATATTGCTGTAAATCACGCTGAACGGTTAATGGTTACGATGTTAGAAAATATTACATCTCAGAGGCCAAAGGACGTGCATCTGTATCACTTAAATACAGACTGCCTAGTTTGGTCTCAGATGCTAAATTAATGTTTCTAAAGATGTGTATCATTAAATAACACCTAACTTCTTTAACTAGAGTTGGCTCTGCAATATAGCTATCCATGAAATAGCATTAGATCAAACTACTGTAGGTTCTTAAACACTTTAAGAAAACTTTCTGAACTCACCCCATCTTTCACCCTAGAATTTATCATATGGTAGTAGAACTCATCAGGATTCCTGTCTAAAGTTCTTTGGCGTAGAAGTTTCAACGTCTTGCCTTTATCATGATAATCGTCAGCTCGCTTCTTGTAATCCTTTTTCTTCTCGAGTAGACCTAAATGTTTGCGGGCCTCCGGCTGGTGACGCTCTTTGTGCGTCTTTTGGTGTGCCTTAGCGGCTTTTTTCCATGAAGACATTTTAACTAATTAGTAGTACGACTGACGCAATACTTTTACAATTAATTTATACCTATAATAACTCCAAATATTGGGCACTGAAACATACTATTGCTGAGCCACATTCATCCACAAATTACCACATGTATTTGACGTTGACAGTTTGACACTTCAAGACGTTACAAAAAAAAAACGGATTATGCGATGCTACGTTTACACGCGTGCGAGGACTTGGCAGTCGCTCACGCTCACACACTAGAGCATTAAACCAAATGGTCTAATGCTCTAAGGCGGCCCCTAGACGATACAATAAAATTGCACAATAATATTGAAAGGCACTTTGACTACAAACGATCAATGATATTGCACAATATAATAGTGTGCAATATTTTTGTGTTCAGTCGGAGAATAGTGTTTCAATAGTTACTTTTCAAAGAATTGAACTTTTTCTTCACATCGTCTTTGCTTGCCAGTGGAAACATCTCTTTGTATTTTTTTTTATATAATAAATAAATAAATAAATATTTCGGACATCTAACACACAACGCCGTCTAGTCCCAAGCTAAGCAGAGCTTGTGTTATGGGTACTAGACAACTGATACAAATACATATATACTGTTTTTTTTTGTAAATACATACATATTATACATAGAAAACACCCAAACTCCGAACATTTGGTCCGACCCGGGAATCGAACCCGAGACCTCATGATCAGCAGTCGCACACGCCGTCAATAATAGTTGGCACACGAGCAGGCGTATCACTGCCGCGGCAAGCGATTACCGCCGCCCATGGACACCCGCAACACCAGAGGCGTCACGAGTGCGTTGCCGGCCTTTGGGAGATTTGGAAGGGGATGGGGGGAGGGGTTGGGGTATAGGCTTCTGGTATCCTTACTCACTTGGTTAAACACAGTGCAAGCGCTGTTTCACACCGGTTTTCTGTGAGGCGGTGGTATCACTCCAGTCGAGCCGGCCCATTCATGCTGAAGCGTGGCTCTCCCACGGCAAGCAGTTTAATCAACAATGTTTCATAACCAGCATTTTTTTATCACAGTCATGAAATTCTTTATTTTTGACATTTCACAGAGATGGTAATTCTCTATATCATTGAATACATTCGACGATAAACTCTCTTAAGTTTATGATTAATAACTTTGTCCGCGAGTTTTGCATCACTCGCATGTGCACTACGTCAAAACGAAACAAAGACTAAAAAATATTGTGCAATATTGACCCTACACGATGCAATAAAAAAATATTGCGCAATAAAAATTAAACTCGCTCACACTTTGTTCAATCATTGCACAATCTTCAACATTAGCCCTAGACGGTCAATAATATTGCACAATATGGAATATTTCGCAATATAATTGATCGTCGGTGCGCCTAAGGAATGCACTCACACGTTGGCAGTGCTGCCAACTTACTGGATTATCCACTACTACCAGTCGTTTGAATACTGCATTTAGTTTTGTTTGTTAACTCAATACTTTCGACTGGGTAAACCGATTTTGGTGATTATAAATTGCAACAGGTACTATACTGATGCTTATTGAACACTCTCCGACTGACTACCTTTTCCCTTGCATTCTGGTCTCAAATCGTTTTTTTTAACCGACTTGAAAAAAGGAGGAGGTTTTTAATTCTACTGTATTTTTTTATGTTGGTTACCTCATAACTTTCGACTGGGTGAACCGATTAATCGTATGTTTTCGATAACATTGCTATACACCAAATAGCTAGGGTTCCATATTTGAGACACATACTACAAATGACTCCTTACACTTAGGTGCAGTATAGTATTTTAAGAGTTTTTGTTTCAGAAAAGATTTTACCTACACGCATTATAAAACCAAGAGATATGAATGCCTTTTTAACAAATTGTGTCAATGTGCGTATCAAAAAGTACCTAACATAGGCTGAGGCCGCACTACGGTTTTTTCCAGCCAGCGGTTAAACCGCCAAACCGCAAAACCGCCCGAAGCGCACACACTACGCGGTAAAACCGCGAACAGTGTTGCCAACAGATAAACTAGCTCTCCTTTAGATTGAAGTTTTAAAACCACCAGAAAACCAAATCGAAATGAAATGACAGATCTGAGATAATTCCTGAGCTTATATGAAAGCAACTTCAACAGCATGATCTTTTAACTAAATGTGTTGCATTTTCTGGAGATAATTGTAATACGAACTTCGGTGGAATAGAGCACCATGGAACCAACAATGTTTTATAATTCCATAAGTTGAAACAAAATCTGAATTCGAAAATAGTTGGTGTGGGATGCTCTGCGCACATTATCAATAACGCACTGCACCACGCATGTGATTGTTTGCCAGTATATGTTGATTCAACAACATAAAAAAAAAAAGATTTTGCCACTTAAACAAGCCGACCCCAAATAAAATTGGGAATAATAAAGGCTACAGTCTAAAAAGTTCTTAAATAACTCTCTGACACAGTCGAGGTTGAGTATAAACAGCTTCTCTATCATTCAAAGACGCGTTGGCGAAATCTGTTTCCAGCTATCGAGTGAGTCCTGAATGTGGATTATTTCAAAAGCTTAAAAAAGCCCCCTGATCTGATTTTTTTTAAATCGGAGGCATACCTGTTTTTCATGCATTCAATTATGCACATCATTAACTCAAAAATAAAAGCATTAGAAAAAAAATATAATTCAGTATTTAAAACCAGAAGGATACCTACTTGCAACCATTTCAAAAAGCTTGGATGATCGAAATAGAGAAAGTTTCTTGCCATTGAATGTTCAGAGTACATATTCTAAATAATGAAGATGAAAACACAAAAAAAACTTAATAAGACTGCTGATGAAAACTTTAAGCAGACATTTTTTCATTTGTTACTAGCTGTGCCCGCTAATTCGTACACGTGAGATTTGGATTTTCAAGTTATTTTAATTTTTTTACAGTTTAAACCTTTCCTGGACTACGACAAACATTTCAAAACCAAAAACAGCTAAATCAGCCCAGCAGTTCTCGAGTTTTAGCGAGACAAACGAACATCAATTGATTTTTATATAATAAGAAGAAGAAGATAAGACTAAAAAACTTAGAGCTTGAATACTGGAATGAAATCTTATGAGTTTCAACTTAAAGATAGTTTTGGCAAATTAGTCTGGTTTAAAAAAAAAGGTTGTGAAAAATATACTACTGTTTGAAAAGCATTTTCACAACTGTGAGATTTTACTTTTCTATCACTGATTTCGATGAAAAATAACTGACTTTAATTAAACTGAATACCTATGAAAATATTCGACTAATTGAACTATGTATTCTTTTTATTTCGACTAAATAAAATAAAAAAATATAAAAGTGTTCGGATTATGACCGCAAATATCCGGGGATTTTACACTTGTTGTCCTGGTTTCTAAATTTTTGAGATGGCCCTATCTCTAGGTCAACGCTTATTATATAAGAATTTATTTAAGAATTTCTTAAAAGTTTTATGAAAATCCTAAAACTTTAGAATACGACATTACAGATTTATGGCGGCATAATACGAGTATAGGTCCCTCAGTTCAGTAACGTCTCTACGGAGGAATCTGCAAGAATGCAATTATCTGAACTGGACTTCGCTCGATATGTCGACACCAAGTATTCCAATTTTGGCAGAGGCAGATAGGGGAGTGTATTAAAATGAAATCTTATTTGTGTAACGTTAAAAGTAACCAAGAGATGAAAAATCACCTGAAACGTTACAAAAGTAACCTTCTGGCAACACTGTATAGAACCGCCCGCGGTTGTCGCGGTTTTAAAATCAGTCGCGGTAAAAAACCGCCAGTGTGGCCGCTTCCATACATTTCCCTATGTCACAAAATCAGGCTGTTAAAAACCGCGGCGGTTTAGCCGTAGTGCGGCCTCAGCCTTAGGGCGCTCGCCCACGGCGACTTTTTGTCTACTAACGCGCTACAGCATCGCGACTACGTCGATGCAATGCGCGAGCGTGTCGCAAGACATCGGGGGAAGAATGGAGGGAGGGGTGGCGTTTGCAGCGTGACTGAATCGTTGGCGAGGGTACGTAGCTTGCGACCGCATCGCGGGCTCGCGGCTGTATTGCTGCGAACGCGCGACAGCCTCGCTGCTGCAGCGCTGCAAAAAGTCAGCGTAGGCGAGCGCCCTTAGTGTCATGGTACACACCCAGGTCTCGGATAATACTATTTCTTTGAAGAGTATGACCCCCCAAAGAATAGGAGGTGTTCAAGATGTTGTTTTCTAGTGTATGTTTATAACTATGATAGGCTAAAAACAAAACTCGTTATTTTTTTCGCATTTGAAACGTTGCTGATATTGTGTGTGAAAACGAAATCCGTTAAAGAACTTGGTAACGCATTACGCGGGGCGTGAAAAAGCATCTCACTATGCCGACATGGTAAAAGAAAGAGAAAAAAAAATATTTATAATGCCTATATTTAAAGATAGCTAATATTAGCAATATTGTCAACAACCCATAATGTCCCACTGCTGGGCTCGGGTCTCCTCTCTGGAGAGGGTTAAGGCCATACGTCCCCACGCTGGCTGAGTGCGGGTTGGGGACAGGCAAGACAACGTTGTGGCTACGTCAATTTTGCCGTTGGATGTTTTTAAGCCGCCCACAGGCCTCCAACCAAGCTTCACGACTGTTATCCTGCGATAACAACCGGGACCGACTGCTTAACGTGACCTCCGAATCACGGAGACGCTCACGGTATCATGCCACCAGCGGTCGCCCATCCAGGTACTAACCGCGCCGTCGTTGTTTCCCCTCGGTGATTGTTTATAATCACCGAGTGCAACTGGGCTGTGAGCGCCTTTGCCAATATTGCAGTGCCAAAAAAGGACCCAGTTCACCTTTGTGTCACTCAAAAGACTGACGCTGGTGTGTGGGCATGTGGATTACCTTGTTGTACTGTCTGCATTTGCAATGAGGATGTGACCGCCACTTTTAGTTTCAATGGTTTCTACTTATTGCGTTCCATCACAGGAGGTATTTTGGCAGTTGTAATATAAAAAAATCCGTGGACCTAGGTCATCAGGTGTTTGTCACATTACATAGGTCACAATACAAATTAATATGTACCCACTATTCCACTTCCTCTGTCCAGCAGTTAACTATAAAGACATTTAATGATCATTCTACTTATTGCGAATATTATTGGATGTAGTATTCTATTTAGTAAGACAAAAAAGCAATAAACTTTTTTTATGTATGGCCCTGCCAAAGTGACTACTCTGCCTGATGGAAAGCATAAGCCTCGTTGGTCTCGCGGTTGGCGTGTGCGACTGCTGATTATGAGGTCTCGGGTTCGATTCCCGAGTCGGACCAAATGTTTGTATGATCTACAAATATTTGTTTCGGAGTTTGGGTGTTTTCTATCTATACTTATAATAATACTTATAATAAAAATGTAACAGGTCCAATTCTGTAAATTAAAAATATTTTGAAAATTTTTTTTGGAGGACTCTCTATAATCGATACTGAACCCAAAACTGTATTTTTTTTTTCATTTTTGTCTGTCTGTATCTTGGCCACGCATCACGTCGAAACTACTGAATGGATTCAAATGAAACTTGGCATGATTTGAGTTCATACTACGAGGTAGGACATAGGATACTCTTTATCCCGAAATTCAGCACGGTTTCCTGGAGAGAGGGGATGAAAGTCAAAATATGTACTTAGTTGTAATTCAATAGCACATAGTCCGATTTCTTTCATTCTTTTTTTACCAGAAAGAAGATAAATAAAAGATAACGGGAAAAGTCTTTTTTTTTGTCCGCAACTGTACACTGCCTGTGGAAAGCTGAGACAGATATGTAAATATGGCGGTACGAAGTTCGCCGGGTCAGCTAGTTGTATAATATGTATGTATATATAAACAAAAAAGGATGTATGTATTTGTATCAGTCGTCTAGTACCCATTTTTTTTTTTTTTTTTTTTTTTTTTTTAACGTGTGGAAATCCCCTCGGACCTTCACCCGCGCCGGGGCTTGCGGCGGGGCGGTGTGTCGGACTTGAACCGACTAAAACCACACGGTGTGCCACTCTGCGCCTGTGAAGGGAGGAATCCGGGAACTGCAGTTATTAACACGTCCGGACCCCTCCCAGCGCTTGCCCGCACTGAAGCGGGCACCGTCTGCTGTTAAAATTCTCTATTTAGGCGACGTACGGCACACGCGTACGTCGCCCCCTCGCGGGTGGCCACTAGAGCGGATGGAGGGGAAAGCCCGTCCCGACCATCCGCGGCCACACTCAGGGCGGCATGAGGCGCTGATAGGCGCGCCTCCGCCGCCCGGTTCGCCGGCGGCGGATTGGGTCCGAGTGGATATCATCCTCCCGGGCCTTCTCCGCCACCTCCTTCTGCGAGATGACTTCTTCGCAGAAGGTTGCGACCGCGGTAAAACTGCTATCGCTACCGGCCATGGAGCGTATGACGGCCGGTAGCGAGAGATCTCCTCCGATGACTGCAGTGAGGGCCCGGCGCTGCGACGCCCATGCAGGGCAAATCGCCAGCGTATGCTGGGCCGAGTCCTCACTGCAGTCGCAGTGGTGGCAGGCGGGACTCAATTCCCTCCCAGCGACCGAGTGCAGGTACTTCCCGAAGCAACCGTGCCCGGAAAGGACCTGCGTCAGTCGGAAGGAAAGGGTCCCGTGCTGCCGCCCTGCCCACTCGAGGATGACCGGCTGGAGAGCCTCCACGGCGGCAAAGCCAGCACGTGGAGTCTCCAGTCGGAACGACCATCTAGCCATAGTGGCTCGACGGGCGGCTTCACGCCACTCGCGTACCTCTTCGGGCGGAGGGCGATAGCCATACTCCGCCCGATATTCAGCCACCCGTCGATAAACTTCGGCGAGCACTTCCGCCTCCAAATCCCACGGGGGTGTTCCGGCCAAGGCGCACGCCGCCTCGGTCGACACCGTGCGGTATCCGCGTATGGCTCTGACTGCCAATACCCTCTGAGGCCGCCAGAGGCGAGCCTTATTTAGGGCAGTCAGAGCCGCCACCCACACCGGTGCGCCATACAGCGCCATCGACCGTACAACCCCCGTGTATAGGAGTCTCGTTGCGACGCTGGCTCCACCCAAATTGGGCAAAAGTCGCCCAAGGGCGGAGGCAGCGTCGACCAGCTTTGGACCAAGCTGTCGGAAGTGCTCGTCGAAGAGCCACCTACCGTCGAGGATCAGGCCCAGATACCTCATCTGGGCCCGAACCGGTACGAGGACCGAGTTGACCTCTATGGAGGCGCCGGCGGGTGGACCACGACGGGGCCCATGGAACAATAGGGCCTCCGTCTTGTCCAGGGCCACCCGTAAGCCCAGCGCCTCGATGCGCCCGACCACCAGAGAAACACCCCTGGTGGCCAGGCGCGCCGCCTCTTGGAAGTTCGCCCTCCGGGCTGTGACAAGTGTGTCATCGGCGTAACAAATTACGCCCAGCCCGGGAGGCAGACGACTTCGTAGGACCCAGTCGTACCCCACGTTCCACAGGAGTGGTCCAAGGACATACCCCTGCGGAACGCCGCACGACATGGGTCGCCGTCTCAAGACGCCCTCTCGGTCCTCGTACACGACGGTACGCTCCTCTAAATAGTCTGCCACTAGCCGCCTCAGGTACTCTGGCACCCCGTGGTAGTGGAGTGCTTCCCTGATGCAGCTAAATGGCAGACTATTGAAGGCATCGGCGATGTCCAAGGACACCGCCAACACCACGCCGCCACAGCTCACTGCCTCTTCGGTCACGGCCCTAAGGCGCATCACGGCATCGACCGTCGAACGCCCCTCTCGGAATCCGAATTGGGCGTCCGACAGGTCGGGCCCCACCTCGCAGAGGTGCCGGACGATGCGGGCAGAGAGTATCCTCTCAAAAAGTTTACCCGCCTCGTCCAGCAACACGATGGGTCTATAGGCCGCGACCGAATCGGCAGGCCGTCCCGGCTTCCTCAATAGGACCAGCTTCCCGCATTTCCAGCACTCAGGGAAGCGTCCGGACGCCAGGCTAGCGTCCAACACCTCCCTGAGGCGGTCCGACATATGGTCGAGGGCTCGGGCCATCACTCGGGCTGGAACCCCGTCCGGCCCGGGGGCGGTGTTCTTGGAACGGATCCGAAGAACAGCCGCCCCAACCTCCGATTCCCTAACGGGCGGCACATCGTCCTCTCTACCCCCGTCATCTATGACCGCATAGGCCATCGACGGGGGTGTGTGCTCCGCCCGCTCAGGGAAAAGGCCCTCGACCACTTCCTGCAGGAAGCTGGGCTGGAGAGTCTCGGTAAGGGGGGGGCCCGACGTGCGGAGCTTCTGACGCACCGCACGGTATGGGCGACCCCAGGGGTCACGGTCGAGACTCTCCAGCATCTCCTTTCTCTTTACCTCTTTGGCGCGGCAAATGGCCAGCTTCAGAGTTTTCCGCGCTTCGCGGTACTCCTCATGAAGCTGGTCCCCGCCACCGTCTCCACGGTGGCGTCGCCTGCTACGGGTGTAGGACCTCCGGGCACGAGTACAGGCCGCACGGAGGTCCGCCAACTCCTGGGACCACCAGTAGACCTCCTTCCGAGGAGGCCGACGACCTTGGATGCGGGGCATGGCCGTATCGCAAATTTGCGTAATCGCATCGCGAAAACGGCCAGCCCCCACGTCCATGCCGACCTCCTCGATCGGGGCCTGCGGAGACAGCCAAGATTGAAGAATGGCCGCCTCCTCTAGTAGGTCCCTATCCAGCTTGGCAACAGCCCACCGCGGAAAGTGGGAAGAATGCCGCGCCATGTGACCCCTACTGGGGCCCTGGGACCGGGAGAGCTCGAATCGGATGTATAAGTGATCCGAGAGCGTCTCGACCTCTTCCAGGACACACCAGTTCCTTACTCGTGCGGCAACAGCAGGGGTAGCAAACGAAAGGTCCACTATCGACCCCCCTTGCTGTCGCACGCACGTGTTGGTGGAGCCTCTGTTTAGTAAACAGAGGCCCACCGAAGCCGCCCACTCCTCGACGGCCTCGCCCTTGGAGTCCGTCCTGGGGGACCCCCACGCAATGGATTTTGCGTTGAAGTCCCCCAGCACGAGGACGTGCCCAGACGCTAATCGCCGCATCGAGGTCTCCAAGCTGTTAAGGAAGACCTCGAAGTCGCTCAAACTCCGGTTGGGGGAGAAGTAAACACCGTAAACGGTGATCCCCCCCCACTCGGCGGCAACATATCCTGAGCCCTTGTCCCAAAGCGACAAGGGCGGGGAATGAGCCGCCGCGGAACCGACGACTGCCACGGAGCCGTCCCAGTCACCCATCCAGTTTGGACGGGGAGGAACGTAGTAGGGCTCCGCGACTACGGCAACACTAACCGACCACTGTGCCATGGTTTGCAGAAAGAGATCCTGCGCCGCGGCACAGTGGTTCAGGTTCGTCTGGACAAGGAGGTTGTAGACTTGATCCATTAATGGATCGTTTCTACAACCCCCTCCATTGGCGTCAACGATGACGGACGGACATCGTCGGAGGCAGCCTGGGTCGACTGGCTAGCCCCCGACGTCTGCCGAGAAGCGCGGGAAGGCTTGCAGCCCCCCTGTCCCATCTGGTGATTGGCGGGCTTATTGTCCGCCGCACATATAGGGCAGTGAGGGGCCCCAGAGCATTCCGCAGCCTTGTGCCCCGGTCTACCGCAGCGGAAACAAAGACCGCTGCAGTCAAAACAGTTGGCGCACTTGGCGCGAGTGTGTCCCGCTGACAGGCATTTGAAACACCTCATCGGCCTCGCCGCCAGGACTGTGATCCTAGCGCTTACGAAGCCGACGAGTAGCCTGCCGGCGTCGCCCAAAACTTTGGCCGACGCCACGGGACAGCTCATCCACACTGCACCAAGGCCCCCTGGACCGGGACGGATGGTGCCAACTTTGATGTTTTCCGCGTTGCACTTCGTCCTTTCCTGGACTGCAACGCGGACATCATCGACAGTTACAGAGTCGTCCAGGCCCGAAATGCGCAGCTCCGCGCATTTGGTAGGCCTGGCGATCTTGACACCCTCCGTGGCTGCGAGCACTCCCCGCAGCTTCTCGGCGAACGTGTCCGCCGTCTTAGCACCTTCAGCCCCAGGGAACTCGAGGATTCGAGCTCCCGTTTGGGCGAGGCGCAGTCGGACCCCTGCCGTTGCGAAATCCGGGGCGAGACAATCCCGGGCCGTCTTAAAGACGGCCGCGTAGGACAGCCCGCCGTTAGCCGCCTCCGGTGACACCGTGACCACCACAGCCGCGGTCTTCGGCGGCTGCAGTTTCCGCGGCTTCTTCGGGGTGGCCCTTGCCACCGATTGCGACTGCGGGCCAGAGGCCGCCTTTTGGGCAGCCTTCTTGGCCCGCTGTCGGGACTTCTTCGATTTAGCCCCCCCTACTACCTGCCAACCCTCATTGGAGGGGGCAGATGTGGAGGGGCCAGGCAGGGGTGTTGGAGTGGGGAGCGGAGGCTCCGCTCCAGTCGCTGCCACCGTCTTGGGCCTTGGTTGCTGCGGCGGCGCGGCCGTCCTGGCCGGAGCCTTCGCCCGTTGCTGCGTCTTGCGCGTGTTGGCAGGGCCCGTAACTGACGTCGCGACGCGACCCCCCACCACAGGGAGCGGGGTCGGCGCTGAGGCGATCTTCGACCTCGGAGTAGCCAGCGGCGGCCGAACCACAGGCTCCGGAGGCAGCCTCGCCTCCAGACCCGCAATCCGTCCGTCCACGAGGTTCCCCATTGCGTGCATCATGTACTGCAGCAACTGCTGCAGGACATCGTCGGACACCCCGGGGACAGCAGGGGCCGACTGCGACATAGACGGGGGCGGCCGCGATGCAGACGGGGCCGGCTGGGACGCAGACGGGGCCGGCCGCGACGCAGATGGGGCCGGGGCCGGCTGGGACGCAGACGGGGCTGGCCGTGACGCAGACGGGGCCGGAGCCGGAGCCGGCTGGGACGCAGACGGGGCCGGAGCCGGAGCCGGCTGGGACGCAGACGGGGCCGGAGCCGGAGCCGGCTGGGACGCAGACGGGACAGGGGCCTCGCGCTCAGAGCGCTCCGTCCGGAAAACTGCGAATTGAGCGCTAAGCCCGGCCACCTGCTCCGTCAAGCGGTCGTTGGCCGCCTGGAGGCGAGCCACGTCTCCAGCTAGGGTCTCCACGACCTCCGCAATGGCAGAGGAGGAGTCCTTGAGGGCCCTCACAAAAGGGCCCTTCAGGTTCACTGACTTGGTGGCCACCTTGTTTATGATGGCCACAGCCGCCTGAGCCTTCTCCTGCAAGGAAGTCGGTGTTTGGGGAACTGAATCCCCCACCAACGGCTCCCCGATCTTGAGCAGGAGACCAGCGATCTCCTCCTCCGCCTGCAGTTCGCCGTCCGCTCGAGCCCGCCTATAGGAATCCGCCCTACAAAAGGCGGAACCTGACGGGGCCGGCACCGGGGTCAGCGATCGCTCCCTCCGACTGCTTGCCACCTTCGGAGGCAACATCGCCCGAGCGATGTCACTCTCGCAGCCAGTGGGGCGTCCGCGCTTCCGGTCTGCCTCCACGTCCATCGGCTCCGGCGCGTGCGTCCTTGCACCGGAACCGCAGCCACTCGCCATAACCACGGCGGACTTGGAACGCGTGCGTTCCACTGTTCTTCGGCTCCCAGCAGTCGGATCGACTTCTGGGAGCCCCACCGCTGCAGGCGTTTCAGCCGCAGCAATCCCCTCAGTAGAGACCGAGGGCAGAAGGGCGTTCGCCTTTCGGAACTGCCCTCTGCTGTTCCGCGTCTGCCTCCTGGTCTCTGTTGGCGCGTCCTTCGCTACTTCGGTGCCGGATTTGACGCTCGGCGACGGGCGTGTGTGACATTGGGTGCCTCCCCCATAATACGATTGGGGGCTGCTGGAGCCGACTGGCTCCGGGAGGGACTCCCCAGACGCATCGCGTCTAGGACCCTCCTGGGTAAGTTTTCTCCTATAGTTGTCCATTGTCATTGTGGTTTTTGTAGTTTAATGTCCTCCGACAGAGGACGCCCTTGGCACTGGACTCCCTCCAGCGATTCAGCTCATAGCCAGGCGTCAGAGCGTGAGCTTGGGGTATTTTTTATAGAGGTTTACGTCCTCGTGGCTTCGAAGAGCCACCGGTCCTGTCCGTTCAGGATTACGGCTGGGCCGGACGGGGTCTGCACCAGACCAGATCCGTCCGCCCCCTGTCCCTCTCGGAACTACTGGCACTCTAATACGCCCTCTGCTTGGGCAGAGGGACGTTTAGAGTGCCCCACGCGGCAGTCTGTAGCCAGACTCCGTCTGGTATCCCATTTAGTCTGGAGTCTCCTTCTGGGCCTATCCGGCATGAGTGGCTCTACCGGCATAGCCCCAGAAATCATCGACCCACGCAAGCCCCACCACGACGACAACGTAGGGATACATTGGGGGGAGTCGTCTAGTACCCATAACACAAGCTCTGCTTAGCTTGGGACTAGATGGCGTTGTGTGTAACATGTACAAAATATTTATTTATTATTTATAAGCAGAATAGAAGAGTGGTGGTTACTATACTCATTGCAAATGCAGACCCACACCATGGCGGCCTAGTGATGCTTCTGCATAATTGGGCGTCTGGTCTCGCACTCACCAACGAAACACGACAGCATGAATGCTATCATTTTAGGTTGATCGTCTTTGTATGTATGTAGTATGGTCTCTACTACCTTCACAGACGTTCTTACAGTAAAGCTGCCAAATACTTTTCAACTACACAATAATGAATTTTTTTTCACTTTATTTTTTAAATGAAGTAGACAATTACAAGTAATGGTAAAAAAAACATGGTATTTATTAAATGATTCTTGTAAAATGATAAACGATACCTATTTTATATTACGTCAAAGAACAGTTTCATAAGGCTAAAAATAACCCTAAAGCTACATGGAGGATCATTAGGAGTGCTACTGGGACGGGTGTCAATACTACCTCGCCAAACGAATTGTTTATGTCGTCTTGTGACAAAAAGTCTTCGGTTAATGCTGTCAATGAGTTTTTCGCGGGTGTGGGCAGGACTCTAGCTGAGAAATTTGTAAATAGTACAAACAATCTGAAAAATTGCCGTGACACAGTGATATGTAACTCGCTAGTTCTTCTTCCCACTGATGATGTAGAAGTCACAAATCTGATTCTTGGATTGAAGGTGGATGCTGCCGTGGGCTGGGATGGTATTTCTTCGAGACTCTTGAAGTCTTGTTTACCTGCCCTTGTGCCGGTAATTGTTCACATCTGTAATGTCTCACTTTCAACTGCCTGTTTCCCTAAAGCCTTTAAAAAGGCAATTGTTCATCCTATATTTAAGAGTGGGGATAGACACAGCGTCAATAACTATAGGCCTATCTCAGTTCTACCTGCAATTTCGAAGATATTGGAAAAAATTCTTAACAACAGATTGATTGGTTTTCTTGAAAATTATAAAATTCTAAGCAATAATCAGTATGGTTTTAGGGGTGGTAGATCGACTGAGGATGCTGTTTCCGCTCTAGTAAATGAGATTGTAGCAAAATTAGATGGCAAGCAGAAATGTCTTGCTATCTTTTTAGACCTTACTAAAGCATTTGATACTGTGTCTGTTCCACTTCTTTTACACAAGTTGGAAGCCTCTGGCATTCGTGGAGACACTTTTAAGATCTTTCAAGACTACCTACGTGACAGAACCCAGTGCGTAAACATTAAGGGTGTTATTAGTGATACTGTGGCATTAGATTATGGAGTTCCCTAGGGTTCAATCTTAGGCCCAACACTTTTCCTCATTTATATTAATAATCTATGTAATATGTTCATACCTCATTGCTCAATATTTGCATATGCAGATGATACAGCGCTGGTTGTTCACGGTGGAAACTGGCCCGAAACTTTTGGAAACGCAGAACATGCTCTTAGATCTGTGATGAAATGGCTATCGGAAAATGCTCTTACTTTGAATGCTGAAAAAACAGTTTACTTGCCTTTCTCTTTGCGTTCCAATAATCTTCCGCCTGCTGAAGCTATAACGCTTAAAGCCCATACTTGCCCTCTAGATCTGTCTTCTTCACAGTGTAACTGTCCACGGATAACTAGGTCCGGGGATGTTAAATATCTTGGTGTTGTTATAGACAGTTCTTTAAGCTGGAAGCTCCACATTAACAAACTTATGAGTCGGGTTCGCAAGTGTATGTTTATTTTTAAAAGGCTTAGGTATTCTGCAGATTCTGGGACAGTCAAAATTGTTTATTTTGCATTGTGTCAATCCATTGTGAATTACTGCATTATCGTATGGGGTGGTGCACCTAAAACTTCCCTTTTATCTTTAGAGCGGGCACAGAGAGCTGTCCTTAAAGTCATGACCTTAAAGCCTTTCCGGTACCCTACCACTGACCTTTATAGTGAGTGTCAAGTACTGACCGTGAGACAACTCTTTGTTCTCAATACCATCCTCCGGAAGCATCCGACGGTACCACACGACTCTGATGCTGCCAACAAGCGTAGATATTTTAATGTTTGTACAGCGCAACAAAGATGCAGAACGAGTCTCGCACAGCGCAACTATTCTTACATATCAAATCATCTCTATAACAAAATAAATAAATTATGTGCCATTGCACCCATGTCTCGCAGAAAGTGTAAAGCCACTGTCTCTCGATGGTTATTGACACTAAACTATGAACAGACAGAGGACTTAGTGCGATGTGGATCCTAAGACATACCAATCAATCTATACATATAATTTAACTGATGCATACACATGAATTTGTTTACACACGCAACAAAAATATATTCACACAAACACACACACACAAACACACACTCACAAACACACTTACACACACACACACACTCACAACCACAGAAGCACTTCAACTAATATAATAAGTAAGAGGTTACATTTTTGACTAAAATTTTGTAAAAATGCAACTGTATAGTGAGCGTGGATTTTATTTTGTTTTAAGTAATTTATTTTCTTGATTTTCTGTTTCCTATGTGGTTTTTTTATTTTTAATTTTTAATTATTACTGTGTTCGTTTCCCAGGTACTCCAAACATATGTTTGTATTGTATGCGTGTACACTGGTACCCTAAACACAAGTTAAATCTTATTCTGGGTACCAGAGTTCATAGTAAATACGAGTACTTTTGATTTGTATGTACCATAATATATGTTTTGACTTTGTTTGTTTGATGTTGTGAGAAATAAATCTTATTATTATTATTATTATTATTATATTTAATAACGTGCAATATGGTTCTACTTGTGAGGCTCATTTCGAGTGAAGTGCTGATGCTTCTGCCTATCTCTATAAGGAAATACTTCGTTATGCCGAAAGTGAAACTGTTGGCGCTGTACAGATAAATCGTATTTAGCAATAGGATCCACTTCAGAAGACTTTTTCAGTGCTGCGGGTAGCTTGACTAAAATTAAGAACAAAATCTCCAAAGCGCTGAATAGTCCCACACCGAGAAACATGTTGAAAACGCCACCAAGCGAAGCTGAAATTTAACAATCAATCAGAAAAAATCAGTCAGTTAAAAACCAAAATAATATTTGAATGTAATTTCAGTACTCACACAGCAAAGTAACCCACGTGTCTGTCGGAATTGGTAAAAAAGTTCGAGAGTGTGCCAAATTGACTTGTAAGTTTACTACTATAGAACTTGTAACATTCAATCCCATTCTGAAAATTAATATTTAAGTATGCTTATCCTGGATTCTACAGAGTTTAGTATCTTAGTTTGGTTCTCAGAGATAGAGAAAGTAAACTTCCCATTTGGATCTATTTCTCTCATAAAAGAAAAACAACCACTAAGGCCGAGGCCGCACTACGGCTAAACCGCCGCGGTTTTTAACCGCCTGATTTTGTGACTAAAGGAAACGGAAAATATATCTTTATTGTAGATCATAGTTAGGTACATAATATTTATAGGTGTTTCGTATACATTGCGATCAACATGTCCCTCCCAGTGGGCACACAATAATTTCATTTATGTCAAGTTAAAGTGTACATCTGGACTGAGGGCCCATTTTAACATTTTTTGCGAAACGGTATAAAATTCAAATGGAAATTAGTTAAAAATAGTAAAAACCTAAAGCAATAGGTCATAAATTTCTAGAACGTGAAATTTATTTAGAATATGTACTCTGAACATTCAATGGCAAGAAACTTTCTCTATTTCGATCATCCAAGCTTTTTGAAATGGTTGCAAGTAGGTATCCTTCTGGTTTTAAATACTGAATTATATTTTTTTTCTAATGCTTTTATTTTTGAGTAAATGATGTGCATAATTGAATGCATGAAAAACAGGTATGCCTCCGATTTAAAAAAAATCTGATCAGGGGGCTTTTTTTAAGCTTTTGAAATAATCCACATTCAGGACTCACTCGATAGCTGGAAACAGATTTCGCCAACGCGTCTTTGAATGATAGACTACTCAACCTCGACTGTGTCAGAGAGTTCTTTAAGAACTTTTTAGACTGTAGCCTTTATTATTCCCAATTTTATTTGGGGTCGGCTTGTTTAAGTGGCAAAAACTTTTTTTTTTTATGTTGTTGAATCAACATATACTGGCAAACAATCACATGCGTGGTGCAGTGCGTTATTGATAATGTGCGCAGAGCATCCCACACCAACTATTTTCGAATTCAGATTTTGTTTTAACTTATGGAATTATAAAACATTGTTGGTTCCATGGCGCTCTATTCCACCGAAGTTCGTATTACAATTATCTCCAGAAAATGCAACACATTTAGTTAATAGATCATGCTGTTGAAGTTGCTTTCATATAAGCTCAGTAATTATCTCAGATCTGTCATTTCATTTCGATTTGGTTTTCTGGTGGTTTTAAAACTTCAATCTAAAGGAGAGCTAGTTTATCTGTTGGCAACACTGTTCGCGGTTTTACCGCGTAGTGTGTGCGCTTCGGGCGGTTTTGCGGTTTGGCGGTTTAACCGCTGGCTGGAAAAAACCGTAGTGCGGCCTCAGCCTAACCGCTAGCTGGAAAGAACCGTAGTGCGGCCTCAGCCTAACAGAAATAAACAAAAAAGAGGTTAAGACATAATGAAGGAAAACTGGCAGTAATGAATGGGACTTTATTACCCGTACGTAGTGATTTATATACTCTTTGGTACCCGTTTGCGTATCTCATGGTAAATATTGCATTTATATTTATTTCACTGGTTATATAAATAAAAATACCAATTTTAATTCTCAGTAGAAAGTTTGCGTTAAAAAGTTATTTCACATTGAAGTTTACAATGTACTAAAAACTAAATAGCCTGCAGTAAAATCGGCCTTAACGGCGGGCTACGACAAATGAGTTGTCATTGTTGTCAACATGGTAGCGTTGTAATATTTTTGAAATTAAAATCATTCTTGTTATCATCTAAATTATATCATTCATTTACGATTTTCTTGATCCGTCAATAAAATTTTAAAATAATAAGCTCATTCATAAATATTAAATATCGATTTCAACATTTTAACGTTATTTCTTATGCTGGGGCTACACTAACGAGAAACGCCGTAGTTATTTATCACGATGATGAACGTTTGACGTTGGTGTAGCCACGACTTATTGCGATAATTAACTGACTTCTTTTACAACGGCATTCACATTGCTAGCGGTACAGGATGTGCCATACTCTTGTATTTACATTTTTTTATTATAATTGTGTAAAATACCACTAAATTCAAAAGCTGACCCGGCGTACTTCGTACCGCCATATTACATATCTGTCTCCGTTTCCCACAGACAGTGTATAGTCACCTACAAAAATAAATGACTTTTCCCGTTATCTTTATAATTTTTCTTGTATACAAACCTTGTCCTAACAATAAAGAACACATAAAAAAATTATTTAATTTGGTACAACCTCTCGGAAGTCATGTGCGTACACATTTTTCGGCGATTAATTTTTTGTACTTACAAAAAAGGATCTATGTTGTATTGGACGTTTAAGTTGCTGGTATCTAAAACTAGTGATGTGCTGATCCGCTTGCACGGTGGCAGACATGTACATGACCTGTTATCTAAAACCAAACACAGTTTTTATTCATAGGTTTAATGATATCTTTAGAAATAAATTAAATTGAAGTGTCTGTTTGTAATTTCAAATGAACAGCTTTTCGCTAAATACGGAACTCAAACAAAAAATTGTTTTTTAAAATGTATGTCTACCTGTCTGTTTGTTTCGGGTAATCTCTAGAACGGCTGGACGGATGTTGGCGGGACTTTCACTGGTATAAAGCTGATGATATAAGGAGCAATTGAGGCTACGTTTTTAAACTAGCTTCATCCTGCTGCGTTACCCGCGCGTAATACCGCGGGGCTCAGCTAGGCGTTAAATACATTGTAAGCTACGTCACTACTATTTATATGTATTTTCAACTACAAGAATGCCTAAAAAATTGTAGGTTTTTAGAAAATAGGTCACCCCACATGTACGTTAGATATATGTACATATACATATATATTTGAAGGGGCAACCGAACGGGCGTAAAGCGTGATCGAAGTAGAGAGAAAGAGAGACGGAGTTTGGGTAGTGTCTGTCTCTCTTACGCAAGCTTCTGACTGATTCAAGAAGTGCATCTTTTTTCTTTAGGATTTTGTGTAATCTCGGGTTTATATTATGCGAATAAACCAGAAACAATTCAGGAATTGTTTCTGAGCTCAAGCTCAAGATTTGAATCGGAGATCCAACTTTTCATCGGTGAAATACAGCTACATTCAGAAATAGTCTTTTAAAATTTCATGTTACATACTTAGCACGTTATGACTCATCACTACAAGAGTTTCTAGCCTTACAGACACATGACACCGTTAGTCGAAAGGTTCAGTTCAGTAGCTCTCATAAAATGGTAGGTAGGCGTGTGACGCATTTGACGGATATTTTATTTTACATAGTCAAAACTTGTTTTGTTTACAATCGAATAAAAAAATTACTTTCAAGTTACAACTCCCTCAAAAATTCTATGTTTTTTTTTTGTTTTTAAAATGAAAAAGTTCACTCGTTCTGAGACAGCCTATATTTATTTACAGCATGCGTATGGGTAATAATCAGTGTTTAATTTGACGATCGTGGTGGTGATTCTCTTGTTGTCATCACTAAACTAAAATTCACTATAATTTGTTATTGGATTATATTATGTACCAAATACACATTAATCAGAAACAAACGCTTGTTTATTACTTGAAAAAGTAAATTTACTTTGGCATGACACAAAATTAGTTAAATTACATAACATATATTTTTCTTTTGATATTCTTGTGTTGAACGTAAACGTTTAACGTGTGACGTAAAACTTGACATGTCGCACTAAACTAAGACATCGTATAGATACATGCCGACTAAATTTTTTTTTTTTTTATTCAATATATTTTTTTTATAAATTAAGTACCTATTATAAGTAATTATGTTATATAATTTTTACGTTTAGAGTTTAGTTTAATATTTTTTTCTTAATAAACAAGCGTGTAACTCAGATCAACTTTTAGTCGGTACTGAACTAAATATATATAGGGAATATTGTGAGGAACTTTATCAAGATCAAATGTCCCAAACAGATTCAACTCTATCATCCGAAGTCGTGGGGGAGGAGGAGCCCTGCATACTCCGATCAGAAATTGAAGCCGCGATCCGGAAGCTAAAGAACAATAAAGCACCAGGGCCTGACAGACTCACAGCGGAAGTGTTAAAAGGACTGGGCCCAAATGGGATAACATCTTTGCTTAATATATGTAATAAGATATGGCAGACCGGAGATTGGCCATCAGACTGGGTACACTCCTCTATTCTTCCTCTTCACAAAAAAGGGCTCGAGACGGAACTGTAATAACTACAGAACTGTTGCATTAATATCTCACGCCAGTAAAATATTACTCTACATCATCAACGCGAGACTAAGAACTTACCTGGACTGGCAGATACCCCAAGAACAAGCCGGATTTGTGAAAGAGAGGGGCACCAGGGAGCAAATTCTAAACCTTCGGCTCATAATAGAAAAGTGTTATGAATATGACACCCCAACTTTCATGTGTTTTGTGGATTACCAAAAGGCCTTCGATTGCGTTAAGTGGGAGAAGCTGTGGGAGGTTCTGTCCGAGACAGGTGTACCAGCCCACCTCGTTATGCTTATTCGCAAGCTATATGAGTCAGGATACGGCACTGTGACTGTAGGAGATCGAACATCAAGCCGTTTCAAATTCCACAAGGGAGTTCGCCAAGGGTGCATAATCTCTCCTATCCTTTTTAACATCTATGGAGAACACATAATGCGACAAGCTCTAGATGGTTGGGAGGGTGGTATAAAGATAGGCGGAGTGCAAATATCAAACCTCAGATACGCGGACATACCACCCTCTTCGCATCTTCGGAAAATGAAATGGCGGAGTTGCTTCACAAACTGGAAGCCATCAGCATACAAATGGGACTTGCTATAAATAAATCCAAGACCAAGCTCATGATCATTGATCGGTTTGCAGTTATTCAACGCACCAATCTCCTACATGACTACGAAACCGTGACACAATTCCAATACCTTGGCTCGATGATCACCGTTAGAGGAAGTAGCGAACCTGAAATACGGAGACGTATTGGCATGGCAAAATCTGCAATGACCCAGTTGAGCAAAATTTGGAGGGACCGTAACATAACCCACCGGACTAAAATACACCTAGTCCGCAGCCTCGTCTTCTCCATTGCTCTGTACAGCGCAGAGACGTGGACTTTCAAAGCCGCAGATAGACAGAGAATCGACGCTTGAGATGTGGTGCTGGCGTCATATGCTGCAAGTACCATGGACGGCCCACCGCACCAACATATCTATTCTCAAGCAACTTAAGATAGAAAACACCCAACGTCTATCCACAACCTGCCTACAACGAATACTGCAGTACTTTGGCCATATTGCACGCAGGGACACCAGCAATTTAGAACGTCTAATGGTGACTGGTAAAATCGAAGGGAAAAGGCCTAGGACCTAGAGGAAGAAGTCCCAAGCGATGGTCGGACCAAATATCGGAGGAACTTAAAATACCTGTCAGCGACGCACTCCACCAAGCTACAGAGCGGAATCGATGGAGACAACTGGTTGACGGAATCAAATGGAGTCACGATCCTCAGCAGTGAGGGAACGACTGGAGAGAGAGAGAGAGAGAACTAAATATAGTGAAGTGAGATAATGAGATATTGAAAAATGAACTGTAAACAGGTGAGCTTAAAGTCTTAAAGTATACATATAATCCAACAACAAATTTTAGTTCAGTGATGACAAGAGAATCACCACCAATATCTCATGATATAGTCAAATATTAGTCAGGACCGATGACATCGTAGTTAAATTATCTAAAGCGTGATATACTTATATCTGATTTTAGCGGCGGGGAATCCCTTTGCAATAAAAAAAAATTAACAATGTGCATAGTAGATATAGAAAATGTCCAGTAAATTGATAACTTAAAGAAAACAATGTTTTAGTTCCTTCTTTATTTTGTTTCTTTTTCTTCACTAAAACTTTTAAACTATAAATACCCTACTATAAAGTTATCTCCAACATCATTTACAGAATTTTGATGTAACTTTGACGTATAACTAAAACGTTGAGTAGGTATCGGCGAAGTAGTCAACATGAAGATCTTACATACATACATAATATACCTACGCAAAAACACCTATATATTTACAAATAAATCTTTCTTCACACAACGACGCATGAATATTAGCATTGATCGAGAATCGAACATGAAACCTTTGCCGTTGCAATGTATCTGATTCGCCCTGTGACATACTTACTTTCAGTAACTCTAACGCAGTCCAACCGTGTGACTGGACAAATCGGCAGTACTCCCGTGTCATCATCGCCCTCTGGCGAGAGAGGATCTCGACAGCCGCAGAACATTTCGGCACATTTTAGCTGCAAAAATGAAAGGGCACGTTTTATACAGTGCAAATTTTAAGGACATCGAAGATGTTCTAAACAGGCAGTATACAATTTTAATTCAATTAAAAAACGTAGGTACGTTCGTATTTTCTTCAACATTGGACAGAGGTTAGAAACTTTGTAGAAGTAGAAGAAAAAAACGATAAATACCCTGCACCGAGTCCTAGAGTATCCTTTACGACGTTCACAATTGCTTTCCATCAAATTATCTGAGGCTGGATTCTTTGAAATAACAATAAACTTCTGGTAAGCCATATGAAGGATTCCAGGCAGCAATAAGTCAGATCCATTGTCTTCCTCGTTGTCGTACATAGTAATCAACTAGATTAAGAGAACAAAACGAAGGGCTTAAGATAACTTATTTACGGAAATTTCAGAATTCGAAGTTATATAAAAACCCTCGCTATAACCATTCGCAAAAATATGATTCAGGTCGAATAGGTCTGTTCGAAAAAAAAACGATTCAGGTCGTATAGGCATGGTCGACTTGTCACCGCCAGCATTGATCACGGCAATGCTGACGAGTGGTGAGGGATGGGAAGCTGCGGTCTCCTTCTGTGAGGACGTTATGATCCAGAAGGAGTCCGCAGAGCGAGATCGGTAAAGGGCCGATCCCGCTCGAAGGAGGCGACGAAGGGGACGCGGTCAGAGATCGCTAGTTCCCTAATCGTCGCCTAAGGGTCGCTGCAGCACATCTTGGGGGGATGTGACCGCTGCAAACGACCCGAGACAGGTGACACACCGATGCGGCGGGGAGGTGTCGTCTAAAGCGGGTGGGTGTCCCGCCTCTTACCGTGTAGAGCAGTGAGAGGCGCGACAGCGACTTGCCCCAGGGGTGACTCTGGTTACCCCGGGATTTATCTCAGTCGTGAGGTACGGGCGGGGGGACTCCAGAAGCCGCCGATGCGTTCCTGGAGCGCCTCCCGACTGCCGAGGTAGGCCGCCGCGGGATTTAATGGGTAGACCGATTCGTCGGGAATCCCACACACGGCCTTCGTGGCTTCGGATATGGTGCCCTGGAGAGTATGGTAATAAAAAAGGTAAATGACTAAGTAATGCAAATACACAATGAATAACCGAAAATCACATGTTTTTATTTGAAGGAAATTAATATTTGAATAAATTTTTAAAATTATTTGTGGTAAATTCGAATCATTACCCATCAAAAACATAAATTTAAAATGAGAGCCAAGTTCAATAATATGATGAATGCTTTGGTTATTCACTTCAACGACAAAAGAGTGAGATCCAAATGGTGCCAAGTTCAATGGTCAGTTCTGAAATTTATTTATAACAACTTATATATAATTTCTTCTTAAAACTTAGGACAATATATTGAATCCTAAAGTCTAACTGGCCTTGTTTTCATGTACGAATTATTATTAAGTACCTACTTACTTACTAATATAGTCATGGAAGAGCCTTATGTGTATGGCTAGTTTCTACCAGCAAGCCAAATTTTTAGAAGAATAAAAGAAGAACTCACAGTTTTAGTATATGAAAACCAGCCAAGTCAAACTTTAGGCTTCAATATAAATATAACATATCCTAATAATATCCTAAATTAATATAATAAATAGGTATCCTAAGTTTTAAGTTAAGCTAAGTTTTTTTACAGTTACAATAACCACTATCACTACCACCTTGACAGGGAGGTCGAATACTTATTTGCGCTCTTTTTGGTCATATTATAAGTCATCCTATACTTAGTTATAAATACTTAATTGGTTTAATTCACCTCACAGCCGTAGATTCTAGGTCCTTGAGTATACTGCAGCACAAGGTCTAACATCTGAGTTGTGTGTGTTCTAGCTTTAAAATTTCCTGATAAGTTTTTTAATCTGAAAATTCCGAAAAGCATTAGAGAAAAACAAACGAGAGTGGTTTTCAAGTCATGTTTATCTTTCTTCTTGCAATACTTACTTTATAGGATCAATAACGCAACACACGCCATAAGCGGTCAACTCAGACTGGAACAGATCCTCACAAGGCATAATAGTCTCTTGATGCCGACATCTTTTCGTATGTTGGCTGCAGTTCAGCTCGTTATTCAACATTATTTCAGCTAAACTTAAATTTCTATCTACCAGAAAGTCATCAAGAAGGCGAAGCCGGTCTGCTCTTATTATTTTTCCGGTAAGAAGACGAGCTAGGATTGCTGGTATTCTTGGATTTTCAGCAGAACTTGAAAACGAAAACAATATTTCATTTTGTCTTGAGAACAGTATTTAAGAACATAGATAGTTATGTAACTGCACTTAGAAATCAATTTCAAACAACAAATTATTAGTTATTAAATGAGAAAAGTATCTACATATATCGATTGAGTAGCTTATAAGTTAAATTATCTTACAATTTTTCCATAAACATGTCGGCCACGTTTTCGGTCGTTGGACATACGATAATGGCTGGAATTTTGTCATCCATGACTTCGCCATTATTGGTGTTGTCCGAGAGCGTCAATAGAGCTGGTACTTCTAAAAAGCGTGCCCATAAAACTGCGCAGAGCACTCCTGCACAGCAAGCGCTAGCTCCACAGCAGAGAAGCCAGACAATTCTAAAAGTTTTGAACTTGTTAAACAATTCACTGAAAGAATTAAGACCTAAATCTAATTAATTTTGCATCACGTAAGTGTTTATAAAGCTAGGCACGATTTTTTTCCTGAAAGCCCTTGCAAGGCAGTTTCGATCAGCCTGGAGAAGACAATAAATAGGTAACTAGAACTATCAGCATTTGTAGTGAAGGGTATAATCAGAATTTTAAATTTAATTATTTCTAAATATTTTTATTCTCTATTTCCATTTATAACTAGTCCATGTATTGTGTAGGTATACATACCGGTCTATGTTATACGTTGAGCATAAATACTTGAAGCCGTGCAGTGTGGTCGTTTTAACATAATTCTTGATTGCTTCACAAAATGCAGATTTTCTCATGATCACGGTATTTCAATTTCAAACGAATTACACTTAGCGGAATCCTCTAACCAAAATTAGTTAGGGTGCTTAGGGGCCGTCCATTAATCACTTGAGGCTTGAAAGGGGGGGAGGGGGTTTGGTATAATATCACTAAATATCACAAGGGGGGAGGGGGGTGTATTAAGAAATCACGTGTATTTATTTTTTATATTCCTTCCGATCCGAGAGAGATTCACTGCGTAGTGTACTACGTACTATTACAATATTTGTTTCTCGCATGATTACACCATTCCTATAATATTATTTTTACACTAGCCAAAAATAACCTGCAACCTTTCTGTCTAGCTATTTTTATCATGTTTCTTAATTTCACAATAAAATTAGATTATACTTTATACCGAAGAGGCGCTCATTGCGAAGTTGCACTCGGTGATTAGAAACAACCACCGAGCATAAGCAACGACGGCGCGGTCAGTACCAGGATGGGTGACCGCTAGTGGCATGATACCATGAGCGTTTTGTGTGATTCGGAGGTCACGTTAAGCTGTCGGTCCCGGTTGTTATCATATCATAGGATAAAAGTCGTGGAGTTTGTTGGAAGCCTTTGGGTGGCTTAAAAACATCCAACGGCAAGATTACGTAGCCACAACGGTGTCTTGCCAGTCCCCAACCCGCACTTGGCCAGCGTGGGGACGTATGCCTGTAAACCTCGCCTGAGAGGAGACCTGAGCCCAGCAGTGGGACGTTATGGGTTGTTGATGATTGATGAATAGTTTATACCTGTACTTAAGATAATATTTTAAAAAATTGCTAAAAATACCCCTGATTTTTGGGGAGGAGTGGGGTTAATCTTAAACCTCACAACGTATCACCAAGGGGGTCAAAAAATGTAAAAAAAACATCACGTGATTAATGGACGGCCCCTTATAACCAGCTGCGTCTAGTTATTAGATATTTCATGTTAGGTAGGTAAATTTGGAGATCGATACTTCATGCCACAATAAGAAAAATCACAAAAGTAGGAATATTAAATATCAGTTTTGCTTATATACATACGACTAAAATAAAAAATATTTGGATTATAGATTAACCCAAGCGAAATCCAGTAATAATTATATTTCGGATGTCGAACACACAACGCCATCTAGTTCCTAACTAAGCATAGCTTGTACTATAGGTACCTACTAGACAACTGATATAAATATATTATGTATATATACTTGTTTTTTAAAATACATACATAAACAAAAACACCCAAACTCCGAAATAAATATTTGCATTTAATAGAAACACTTGATCCGGGAATCACTGTACACTACACCTCCCGAGGCAGTGCAGTAGCCCTGAAAGTGATGGACGACGGCATACCACAACCCTGTCCATCAACAGCCACGACCACCCTGCACTACCACATAAGTCCTGTAATGGTAAAACTCAAAATAATAATGAATGGATCAAATACAAAAACAGAAAATTTCATCCAATGAGCCGTCAATATTAATTGTGGCACTTACCCGATGTTCATTTGAAAAGATTAATTGTAACACTCACCAGCTAAGCTATTGATGGACGTAAAAGAAAACCAGCCATTGATACCTGATAAACATCTAAATACCTTACAATTATGGGTTAATTTACACGTTCTCGATGGCCATATAGCCTAAATTATAGTCTCTAGAGCCACGACCTTGACATCCTGACATCGAAAGGGAGTTACTCAAATTTTAATAACATGGTTACTTCTATAGTATTTTTAGTAACACGAATGGGTACAATAATACCTAATTACTTGGAAGAACTAATAACCGGCTAAGTGATTCCATATAAGGCAGAGTCTATACAAACACATATTTAATTAGGTATTTGTCTTGAACGGCAATCGAACCTACAGCTCCTGGCTCAGCAGTCAACTAACCACTGGGCCAATAGGCTAGTTATGTTCTTTAACGGCTTTGGTTAATCTTCTAAGAGATGAAGGTGGACTCATTTTTGATTTTATTATACCTTCTTATCTAAAGCAACAAGTTTCTAGGGTTATTTGTTTTTTTTTATGTATAGGCAAGCCAAAGTGTCTCTACTCTGCCTGGTGGAAAGCATCACACACATTGCGAATGCAGACAATCCAACAATGCAGTATGGTGACCCACACTATGGCGGCTTATTGTGATGCTTCTGCACCATTGGGCCTCCGGTCTCACACTCACCAACGAAACACAACACCATAAATGCTGTCATTTTAGGTAGATAAATTACCGCCCAACACGAACGTGGACCGAAAATATTCTATAATACCTACCCGATATAACCAACACCGGGAACATGTAGGTACGCGACGAAGGTCATTCGCTATCAGGACATTTGATATTCCATACAGCTATTTGATTGTGATCAAACAATTCGACCGTTTTTAACCGACTTCCACAAAGGAGGAGGTTCTATGTTCCACTGTATTTTTTTTTTTTTTTTATGTATGTTCACCGATTACTCCGTCAGTTGTGGACCGATTTTGAATTTTTTTTTGTATTCGAAAGGGTATGCTTCCGAGGTGGTCCCATTGCCAGCATATCAGGATCTGATGATGGGATCCCAGGGAAATCGAGGGAAACCCTCATTTTTTATAGGCACATACTATGTTTTCCGTATATTTTCTGAAGTTACACCGGTATTTGCGTCTGGTAGTCATCATTTTATGATGATGAGCTGATGACGAAAGGTACAACTCCTTAACGGTTAGGAGTTGGAGGATAAATCTTTAAATATCATATGTACATATGTTACCTTTAGTCGTATTCTTTCAAATTATTTAGGTAAGCTGATGATGGAAGGTGGAAGGTACAACTCCTCAACGGTTAGGAGTTGGAGGATAATTCTTTCAATTTCATACGTATCTAAAGACCTTCAGTCGTATACTTTCAAGTTATTTAGGTGAGCTGATGATAGAAGGTTAAAATCTGCAACAGTTAGGGATTAGAGGATGATTTTAATATTACACTTACGTATAGACCTCAATTTGTATTCTTGATGATGGAATTTGATGAAATAGTTCAACTTACTACTTACCTACGATTGTTTGCACTAAAAACTGAAAAATAAAAACTTTTTATAAAAAAAAGACCGACTTCCAAAAAACATCCAACGAAAACTCTCTGCCAAAAAAACACTCAAAAGCGTAAAATAAACTGGTTCTTCATAAATTGCCTATACCTAATTCTTTATTCATTTAAATAGTAGTATTATAATGTGTGCTAGGTACCTAAAATCTGTTTGAAGTCGGTGCTAAGCCAAAAAGAATACAAACGAACAATTACAAAAGTCTAAGCGATGGTCACTTGGCACCGACTTCAAACAGATTTTAGGTACCTAGCACACATTATAATACTACTATTTAAATGAATAAAGAATTAGGTATAGGCAATTTATGAAGAACCAGTTTATTTTACGCTTTTGAGTGTTTTTTTGGCAGAGAGTTTTCGTTGGATGTTTTTTGGAAGTCGGTTTTTTTTTTAGGAATATGTTGGGGCTATGCACATGTTTAGCATATACTCGTAGTAGTAGGTACCTTCTGCTTCCATCAAATATACCTAACCTACCTAATACAGATACAGAGATATTCCTGTATCTATATTAGGTAGGTATACCTAATAGCTGACTCACGCAATTTCGTCTGCGTCTCTTTTTGATCATGCTCGGCTCCTATTGGTCTAAGCGTGATGTAAACTATCATCCCACCAAAAACATTTTCATGTAAAATGTTGCCAAGACGACTGCATATGGCTTACCTTGTGAAAGAGATATCAAATCTCATGTAGAGCCAAGGTTCCGAATCTACACGCCCTAACTCTACCAACCCTAACTTCACAAACTCTAAATCTCAGTAAAAATGTATGGCTTCGCCGTTTCGCTACGATACCACCACGAAGGGGAAACGAACGCCTTTTCTGTTTTAAAATATCTAGTTTCTGAAGTAATGTGTTATGAATATTTAGTTTCTGAAGTAACGAAACAGCCAAGCCATACATTTTTACTGAGATGTAGAATTTGTGAAGTTAGGGTTGGTAGAGTTAGGGCGTGTAGATTCGGAACCTTGGCTCTACATGAGATTTGATATCTTTTTCACAAGGTAAGCCATATGCAGTCGTCTTGGCAACATTTTACATAAAAATGTTTTTGGTGGGATTTCATTTCTTTTTGTAAGGTGCTTGAGGCAGTTTTTGTTTTCTTTTTTTGGGCTGTATTTCTTATACATCTTCTTTCTTCTTTCCAAAAAGTCCGTGTACCAAAAATAAAACCTCTAGCATAAACATTTATGAAAGTCTCATACAAACTTCCACCCCCCCAATTTGGGGGTTGGGGGGCAAAAGTAATAGGTTTATGAATTCTTCTGTTGTTTGTATACTAAACGTATACTAAACTTAAAACTAAACTTCAGGAAGTACCCTAACAGTTTTGATGATCATCAGTGTGTCAGTGACGAAATCGGTGTTTTTTAGGTATCAATAAACCTAAAGTATCAGAGCTATGCAATTGAAACTTTGCATGTATCATTAGTCTATTACTAACATCATATCCTGAGAATTTGAACGATCTGGTATATCGGGAACCAAAGTTATGAGGGTATAAAAAAACGGCGAAACACTTCGAGAAAAGGTAGGTAGTGCCCTTCCGCTTCGCTTGGCTCGTCTTGGCGGGGGCACGCCCGTGCCCCCAGATATCTTATGCTAAGTACTCATATACGGTTTTACTCGATCGAGCAAACATGTCGAGTAAAAACCACGGCACGGGCTTACGTGCACACATTCAGCATTGATCGATCGAGTGACGAGTCTTTTGGCTCGAAGTGAACCGTTCGAGCCAAATGATGTCTGTTCAACAAAAGAGACAGTGGCTAAATTTAGGCAATCTAGCAATTCTTAGTTATAAATGAATTAAAGAAAATCAAAAGGAGAAACGTAAAAGAAGGTACTGGGTTAACGGTCGGTAAGGTAGTAGAGCTGATTTCAGCACGAACGGGCCGGCTCGACCGGGGCGGTACTACCCTCGCTCGCACAGAAGATCAACGTAAAATGACAGCGTTCGTGCTGTCGTGTTTCGTTGGTGAGTGCGAGACCGGAGGCCTAAATAGTCTAGTGATCTAGTCAACAAGTTCCATACTTATTGACTAGACTAAAAGATGCAGCAGCATCACTAGGCCGCCATGATTTGGGTCGCCATACCGCATTATCTGCATTCGCAGTGAGTATGGTGACCACCACTCTTGGATTCTGCTTATGCTCTCCATCAGGCAGAGAAGAGTCATTTTGGCGGGCCATACATAAAAAAAACATAAAATAGGTTCTACGACAGGTTTTACGTTAATCGTCAACGGCGGACTGAAGCTCGACTCGCGCCACTCGCAGTCACGTACACACGCTTGCGTCAAGCTCGACGGCTCGCTTCGAGTAAGAGCGAAGGAAATTACTTTTATTTAATTGTATCGAGCCGGCTCGATGTGAGCCTTCGAGTTGTGAGTTTTGCGGTCCACACCTTAATTTTTACTCGTCTTGGAGTAAAACTATCGAGTAATACCGTATGTGAGTACGGACCATTAAGCACGCCAGCAAAACACATATTTCAAAAAAAGGAAAAATCGGTTAGGTAGTTACGGAGTTCATCGTGAGCAACGTGACACGAGTAATGATAGATTAAATACGTGAGGTAAGTCGCGAGGAGATTTGTTAGGACAGAATTTATGCGGCCAGTGAGCGCTAACCGGGGTGGCAAAATCGTCTTCCATTTGTCCCGGTAAGTACTTATCCCTAGGTACGATACAATGGCAAAAGTGGTTTGTATTGTAGTACAAGGGTCAATAACATACGACTTATGTCCTTGAAAAATCGTGCTGCTAATGGGCATACTACCATAATGCATCAAATACTTCATGCGATATTGATGTCAATTAGAGATTTAACATTAACATGTTCGCGCCAACAAATAAATATCAATTTTTTTTAACGATTACGCTTAGACAACCACAAGTTCGGCCTTTATCATGTTTGGTTTAGATATATGTATGTACATTGTTTATTTATATTAAGCTATTGAATAGCTTTTAACGCGGGCTTTGAGGCCTTTGAGCGCGGCGACCGAATCAAGAAATTCCGTAACGTAACGTAACGAAAATAGACCCCGAGACCCGATAGACAAACTAGGACAGCCGAGCAGACAAAGAGAGAAGAAATTACTTTCTTATATAGTAGTGAGCGTAACCAAACCATATTGCGATCCCAAAAAATGGCACAGCGACATCTATCGAGCACAAGGTTAAACAAAAGATACAATTCGTATGACTATTTTTGTTCTGTTGCTTGATTTCATAGTTAACAGTTATCGCTATCATAAGTTTATACATGTAGTATATTACCAAATTATAAATTGCGATACTTTACAAGCTAAATTTAAAAAAAAATACTGCATATAAAAATAAATCTATACTTATAATAAAAATGTAACAGGTCAAATTCTGTACATTGAAGATATTTTGAAAATTTTTTTGGAGGGCACTCTGTTATCGATACTGAAACGAAAACTATTTTTTTTTTCATTTTTGTCTGTCTGTCTGTCTGTATCTTGGCCGCGCATCACGCCGAAACTACTGAATGGATTCAAATGAAACTTGGCATGATTTGAGTTCATACTCCGAGGTAGGACATAGGATACTTTTTATTCCGAAATTCCGGACGGTTTCCTTGGGAGGGGAGATGAAAGTCAAAATGTGTAATTAATTGTAATTCATTAACGAGTAGTCCGATTGCAATAATTCTTTTTTTGTTAGAAAGGAGATACTCTGAAGATTGTAGCATAAAGTATTTAATTTATCACAATCTCTCTATCTATTGGAAAAAAAAAGTATAAAGAATTTATCATTACGAAAAACAACATGTAGTGACATCTATTGCCAGCCATGCGTAATTAATAACACTTTGATTAATATATCGTGGAATAATCGTACAACGTATTACGTATAATTCGGTGTAGCATTAAGTATTTGATTTATCGCAACCTCTCTATCCATAAATTCAGCACGGTTTCCTGGAGAGAGGGGATGAAAGTCAAAATATGTACTTGGTTGTAATTCAATAACACGTGATTTCATTCATTCTTTTTTTGCTAGACAGCAAGTACTTTAAATATTGTTCCGTGATCTATTTATAAATATATCACGTATAATAAATCTGTGGACGTTGAGTTTGTCAGTTTCTTTGCTTAAAACAGCGACATCTCTTGGAATCAAGTAACTAACTTTACAATAGGTACGTAATATGATTTTCTTTTGAACGTATAATAAAAATGTGATGTAACAGATCAATTCTGTACATTAAAGAAATTTAGATGTTTTATCGGGAGGGCTCTCTAATCGTTACTGAAGCAATGAAATTTTCTTGAAAATTGTTTCTGAACTTAACAGCGACATCTATTGGAATTAAGTAACACTAACTTCACAGTAGGATATACCTATCCTATATACGAGTAATCTATATATGATTAATTTTTAAAGTAGGTATAATAAAAAAAAACAGATTAATATAATTATATTATAATTATAATAATTCTGTACATTAGAGAATTTTTTTGGGAGGACGCTCTAATCGATTCTGAACCAAAAACTAAAATACCATAATAACGTTAAATGGTCATTGTAAAGGAGCAAGGTCCAAATGTATGAAGGAAGACGTCTTTTCAGTAGACTGTATTTAATTTGCTGGTTTTACAGTAATAGATTACTAGAAAAAACTTGCAAAGTTGACAAAACAATTTGTATATCTTCTTCTTCTTTTATATCCTATAAAAAGCGGCCAAGTGCGAGTCGGACTCGCCCGTGAAGGGTTCCCGCAGCAGCAAGTGGCATAATACAATTTTTATTTAATTTTTATATTTGTGTTGATTGAATAAAAGGTAAATTGCAGTTTACGATTTATGACGTATTAAAAAAAAACTACTTACTAGATTTCGTTCAAACCAATTTTCGTTGGAAGTTTGCATGGTAATGTACATCATATATTTTTTTTAGATTTATCATTCTCTTATTTTAGAAATTACAGGCCCCCCCCCCCTGGAACTTCACACATTTTACCACTTTGGAAGTGTCTCTCGCGCTAACTAATCAGTTTAGAAAAGTATGATATTAGAAACCTCAATATCATTTTCGAAGAACTATCCATAGATACCCCCATCCCATACCCCCATAAAAAAAATTTTTTTGAGTTTCAGTTCTAAGTATGGGGACCCCCATAATTTATTGTTTTTTTTCTATTTTTGTGTGAAAATCTTAATGCGGTTCACAGAATACACCTACTTACCAAGTTTCAACATTATAGGTTTTATAGTTTCGGAAAAAAGTGGCTGTGACATACGGACGGACAGACAGACGGATAGACAGACGGACGGACAGACAGACGGACAGACAGACAGACCTGACGAATCTATAAGGGTTCCGTTTTTTGCCTTTCGCACGGAACCCTAAAAATGAATTGCTGTTCGTTAGTTTCGCTAAAACTCGAGAACCGCCGGGCCGATTTAGCTGATTTAGGTTTTGAAATGTTTGCCGTTGTTCAGGGAAGGTTTAAACGGTGAGAAAATATGGAAAAATTGCGGGGAAGATAATAAAAACAACAATTTCTTTTTGCCCATATAAACTGTTCTACCAACTTTCCTGTCAAACTTTTGACTGTCAAATTGAAGCACTTATTAAATTAAGGGTTTTAAATAGGCATCATATATTATTACACGAATGAAATTAAGGGTTGTGTATAAGAAAAATTAAAAGATAGCGGGCAAAGTCTTTTTTTTTTGTCCGCGACGTCTGTCTGTATCTTGGCCGCGCATCACGCTGAAACTACTGAATGGATTCAGATGAAACTTGGCACGATTTGAGTTCATACTACGAGGTAGGACATAGTTTTTATTTTTATTTTTTTTTATTTAATTTTTTTTTATAACGGGAAAAGTATTTTTCTTTGTCCGCGACTGTACACTGCCTGTAGGAAGCTGAGACAGATATGTAAATATGGCTGTACGAAGTTTATTTTTATTCTACCCTTCCTGAATATTTTCGCTCGATTTCTATTCTTCTCTTCCTGAACATTTTCACCGTATTCCTATTCTTCCCTTCCTGAACATTTTCGCCCTAATTCTATTCTACCCTTTCCTGAATATTTTCGCTTTATTTCTATTCTTTCCTTCCTGAACATTTTCGCCCTATTCTTATTCTTCCTTTCCTGAAAATTTTCGCCCTATTTCTATTCTTCCCTTCCTATTCAAAGTGCTGCAGCTTTCAGAATTTACTTACAGACAAGTCTGTTCTGATTTCTGAGGACTTTTTATTTTTTATTCTGTAATTTCTGAGATCTTTTTATTTTGTCTAATAAATGTCCATAAAACTAGATAAGAAAAATGTAAAGTTATGTGGATTAGGATTTTTAACTCTTACCACAGTAAAAAACAAAAAAGGGAACGCCTCAAGACGATCGACGAGAGATGAGACCGCCTATGCTCAATTAAAGTGTAAAATAAAAATATAGTTTTGTGACTAATAAGAAACATTGTTTTTTATTACTTAAAAATATTTTTAAATTATGGTGTACCTCCAAAATTTTTAATCTTCCTAGATGTACCTTGAACCCAAAAAGTTTGCGGAACACTGAATGTACTATGGTGATGTGTGTTACTTCGACCTGAATGCAGACCTTCTTAACAAGCTTGACCGTCTTCTTAATAACTGCATTCGATTTATTTTCAATATTCGAAAGTATGACCATGTGTCTGCTTTGCGTTCCCAGTTAAAATGCAATCCTATTCGCCTACAGTGCAATCAGCGAGCTCTTACCTTCCTATTTTCATTTCTCAACTCGCCATCCTTACCTACCTACCTTGCTCCGTATTTCCGATACCTGTGCTCTAATCACGATAGAAATCTTCGCTCAGTTAATAATCTGCTTTTTTTTATGGAATAGACCGGCAAACGAGCAGACGTATCGCCTGATGGTAAGCGATTACCGCCGCTCATGGACACCCGCAACACCAGAGGCGTCACAAGTGCGTTACCGGCCTTTGGGGGATGGGGGGGGGAGATAGGGGGAGGGGTTGGGGTATGGGCCTCCGGTATCCTCACTCACTAGGTGAAACACAGCGCAAGCACTATTTCACACCGGTTTTCTGTGAGGCCGTGGTATCACTCCGATCGAGCCGGCCCATTCATGCCGAAGCGTGGCTCTCCCACGGTCTCTGCTTCTCTCATGTCCGTCTCATTACTCCGACTTCGTGAACTGTTCCTTCTTTGTTCAAGCAGTACTACTCTGGAATGCGCTCCCGCTCGAAATCAGGATGTCCACTAACCGATATACATTCAAAAATAAAGTACATGAGCTCTTTCTCAATGAACTGGCAGAATTATCTAATCTATAGCTTACCGTCCTTTTTAAACGACTTCCAAAAGGAGGAGGTTCTCAATTTCATCGTTCATCGTCACAATGTATGTACGTACACGGATTACTCCTCCGTCAATTTGTGGACCGATTTTGAAAATTATTTTTGTATTTGAAAGGGTATGCTCCTCATGTGGTCCCATGGCCACCATATCTCCTGATATGGCGTGACCTTGAGCGGGATAGCTGCTCTTCGCGTAGGACAAAACAACCGAAGCGTCGGTGACGTCGTTGACGTTCGTCTCGAAATATAGCGAGTGTGGTACCTACTATTACATTTGGCTTGGCACCGACTTCAAACCTATGAATAGGTAGCATATACAAGTTATTTGATACTTTTTAGTTTTTAAGTCGGTTTTTTAAACGAGGTTTTTTTCCATTATTTAGTGTATAAATGTTGTATTTATGTATACGTAATCTGTATATGTATATCTACTTATATATGTATGTTTGTATGTATAACGTTGAATATGATGTGATTATTGTAAATTTTAACGGACTTCTTATGTATATGAGATTTCACACACCTGCCTTATAAGATTTCTCCACCACCCGAAGGTCGACTGGAAGAGAATGCTCTGGGCATTAAGTCCGCCGATGTACATTCTTAGTGCATAAAGTTAATAAATAATATATAAATAATCTACATTGTATTTATATTTCCAAAAAAGTGTGTGTGACCAGTTCCTAAAATTATCATCTCAATGTAACTAACACAACATCCACATCTGGTAGTTCTTAAACAGTTTCTAAAAGATACTTTACAATAGGTACGTTATACGATTACTTTTTTATCGTATAATAAAAATGTAAAATATCAATTTTAAGTTTGAAATACTTGAATTAGGAGTTATAATTTTTAATATAAACAAACATATAACTTAATAGTTATGATAATTTACCAGAAACAAAACACAAAATGTGTGTGAGTGTGTGTGTTTGTTACTCTTTCACGCTAAAACTACTGAACGGATTTGGATGAAACTTTACAGTAATATATCTTATACAGGATACTATTGGCCGCGAAAATCGACATTCACGCGGGCGGAGCCGCGGGCAACAGCTAGTAAATAAATATAATTGCATAAGTTGATAAAAATGCTATGCAATAGCTTTACCGCGGCAGTCCTCGAGTGCCACACGTATTTTTTATTTACATCTACACCCATTGTATAAATCCTCTTTAGATGTTTCTGAAACAGCTAGCTTATTGCTAACATAAAAACATCCCGTGTCATACTAACCATAAAGGCGCGTCTCCACCGAAATTTGACAACACAAAAAAAGGTTGACAACACAAAATTTGCCAATTTTTGTTCGGCAGAGACTCGGTTTTACAGAAACTTTTGTCACCAACAAGTGTTGACAACACAAAAATTGCCAACTTTTCTTCGGTGGAGACCCGCCTTAACATCATCCAAACGAGTGTTTTAATGTTGTACTAAATTTCATAATGCAACTCCAACACGCGCCTTGACAGACACAACAATTTTAAGAATTGTTTTTTTGAAGAAGTACCATACCGTATAAACTTTCATATGCATTTGATGAAAAGCTGTTAATTTGAAATTACAAACAGTCACTTCGCTTTTATATAATTGTATAGATATTCTATCATCTTCCAATTGTTTTAAACAAAGTATGTAACCATAGATAAACTCATTTTGTTTTTCTTGGTTGGTCAATATTTTATAAAGGAATTAAATTACAAGTCAAGAATACATCAATAGCGTTTAATTGATTATGAATTATATCTTAGTTTATATCAATAACATTACATAGTTTATATCAATGTCACTGCCATTAAAAAATACGGGGACCAGTTCATTCCTATACATATATATTTTAATTTAACTTACAACAGACCCTGGATTCCTCGAGTCATAGCTTCCAACCGTCATACATTCCTCCATATAAGCAATAACTTGAAATTGGTGCTAATTCTGTTGTTGCGTCATTAAACTTCTCTAAAATTTGTCTCATTGATTTCGAAATTGGTATTTACAAAAATAGCACAACATACAAATGTATGTATTTAGATGATGTCATTAAGATATGTAACACTAAAAATAGTCATAGATTTATTAAAATTAGGATTTTAGTCTACGGCGTTTATAACGTCCCTGGACAACACAAAACTTATTTTCATTATTTAATATACAGGGTGGATATAAAAATACGAAATTAATTTGAACTAGACCTACCTACACATGTTACAATTCCACCTACGAAATTTCCAAAAAAATTGGTTCAGTAGTTTAACCATAGGACACTATTTTCCGTTTTTGAAACTTACTACACGATGTTGTTGGGTCAATGACCGATGTTACCTATAGTCGCCGCGTCGCGTCGTCGCCCGCGCTCCCTTTGAACCAGCCGACGGGAGCCCTGTGTCGGGTTGTGTTGTATTGGTTGTTAATAAATACTAAATAGGTATTTTGTAGTGATTTTATAGTGACAGGGCACATTAGTTAACTTTGTTATTTGTTACGTAACGTTATGTTATTTTGTGTGAATTTAAATGAAACAATGCCTCGACTCGGTTATACACTTATACGGCTTGTGAATAATTCACTACGGATAAAATATTATTTTACGGAGAATGTTCGTTTATCCCACTACCTACAAATAGTCCGATTATTGTACAAACTATGCAGTAGACACGAGAATAGAGATAATTCTCTTACAGTTGTAAACTCGATACGTGAATTTTATAACCTTGTGGTTTTCGTTTTTTTGTGATTATTATGGTGACTGTGTAATTTGAAAAAAAACGGGAATGCATAATATTACTTGTGCTATTTAGCTTACGTCGAAAAAGTGGGTATCTACTTTTTAAACCTACGTCGCGCGTATTTTACGGCCGGGACCGCGCCGCGGCCACTCGGGTTAGTGAACTTAAATTACGAATGGTGTCCCTATTGGTTTTAATTTTTAAGATATTTAGTTTGAAAACTTAATTTTTGTATATTTGTTTTCGGATAATTTAAACAATCCCAAAATAAACTAATACATTTAAATAGCCCACGGTTTTGCTTAATGTCGTATCGTCATATCCACCTTGAATATTATATTATTTTTCGTTTAGTTCAGATTTATTCCCATTACCTTTCTTTTCCTAAACTCTTTCTTTTTCAATCTAATTCCTAAAATTCCGAGTGGACGGTAACAGGCTTGCTCTGTGTTACAAATTAGGACCAAAATAATGTAAATATAATAAAGGCGGACGTGCAAGCCCCTGTCTACCTCCTTTTGAGAGACTTAGACTTTAATGTTTGAATTATACACTCATTTAGATACAATTTCATACCCTATCTAAAACGTCATGTATAAAATTGACATAAATTGTCATTATTTTTTTTAAAACATCAATTTTACATTTATAATATTTCTACATATAAATATACATAAAACATCGAAAATAAGCACTTTGAGCTTTAACAACTATTTTTTATCGACTAATCGATACAGCACTAGAATACATGGATACGATCAAGTACATCCCTATCCTGATTTATTATCATAGACATTTATTATTTTATCACATTAAATTCTAATACATTGAAGTAGATGATTGTACAATGCTACATATATATAAGCTGTAGTTAAATATAGACCAATAAAAGAAAACATAATTTAAAATATGAAGACAATTATTTGTATGTTTTGTACCTATTGTTAAACAAATATGGCGCACGTAGGCATAAGCATGAACTAAGAATAAATATATCCTGTGATACTGTGTCCTGGGAAGTTTACAAACATGGAACGGACACAAAGACAAACAAATTCAAAACAACAATTTGTGGATCACGCAAAATGGGACGGGACAACCCGTATGGCGATCGCAGCAAAAACTATATTGGTCATTGACTACGGAATTTCAAATTACTATTGAACACTATAGAAATGCATTATGGTCAACAGTTAACCGCGAGGCAGACTAATTTTATTATAATTTAATTCCTCTTTAGAGAAGAAAAATATTATTTATTAACATAAGAGTCAGTAGAAGATCTGTGCGAGGGTGTTTTTTTTTTTAAATGTGTACAAAGAGTTTATATTGAGATACAGGACTAGGAAACCACATGAAATACTTTATTTACTGTATTTTTTAAATTCCTCTATAAAAATAATAAAACGGTATTCCGTACATAACAATAAAATATTTAACGACTATTAAATGAGAAGGAACATTTACAATTCATATAGAAGAATGTATTGTATACTCCCATTGATTTTAAAAAGGATTTAGTTACATCTATTTTAACTTTGGAAAATCTAGTAAAGGTACCTAAGACATTTTGAAGACGCAAGAAGACAAGATTTGTTAGTCTTCTGAAAAAAATCAATATTATGTATTATTATTGCACACGGTAACTTTAATTACTCGAGTGAGATTTCACTCGAGTGTGATCTCACTAGTTTGCTCGAGTGTGATCTCATTCGAGTGCTCGAGTGTAATCTCACTCGAGTGCTAGAGTGTAATCTCACTCGAATGCTCGAGTGTAATCTCAGTGGAGTAATCGAGTGTGAATAAAAAATGATAATAAAAAACCGTCAGTATCTCACAGAAAAATATTAGCCTACTATTCTAAGATTTTTTGCCGATTGAAACCGTTCCACGAGTCGGTCGAGAGTCAGTAGTTCCACGCCTCTGTATCACCGGTGGCGGGCCGGCGCGGGTGCGGGTGGAGCGGGCGAAGCGGGCGCGCGCTAAAGGTGACGAAGGCGTGGGGCGGCCGGGCTCAGGAGCTGAGCTGCGCGGGGCACACGTCGAGCAGGCAGAAGGCGGCCCGGCACACGGGGCACGTGGCGCGGCCCGCCAGCCACTGCGCCGGCGGGCCACCCGCGCGCGCCGCCCACCAGCGCGCCATGCACCCGCCGCACCACAGCACGCTGACACACCACAACACTAGCGTTACACCGGTCCGTATCGGGGACAAATACCCGACTGCCCAAGACAAGAGTCACGAGTGCCGGTCACAACTTTGGAGGGTGGTTAGATTTTTAACTATCTTACTAAATAATGTCTAAATCGGTGAATAATTTATTAAAGCCCAATTTTTTTTTCTGTTCGGAATTGGCATTTCAGTACGAGCCAGCTGAAGTGCCGCTTGTACGAATACTCGATTTCAATTTGAAATTCAAAATTTACATACAATGAAAAATAGCAATAAATTTAATTTTACTAGATGAAAATTACTATACCTAAATTGAGTTTTTAACCGAATTCCAAAAGGTTCTCAAGTTGATTGGTATTTTTTTATAACATACGAGTATTAAGCTAACCTTAAAAATAATTTATTCAACGATAACAATAAAAAAATAATGAGTAGTCACATACCGACAGTTGCACGGTTGACACTGTGCCGGTCCACCCTCAAGGTGTGGGGGCGGCGGTTGACAACGACGGTTGATCTTCACATCAGCTGGGTACTGCATGCAACCGATACACAACTCAGGCTCCTGATGACCAAAATTAGTTGTGGTCAATATCAAGGAATACTACCATGAGTCCCGGATAAAAAAGTTTAAAAAAACTTGTTAAAGAATTTAAAGTGTATAGTAGCGATGCGTATATGCGATAAATATAATTATGCAATAAAATGTCGTCGCTTAGGCAATTTCTGTGTATACTGACAGGTAAGAAAGCAACGATAGATAAGAATAGAGAAGTGAAATACGATGGTATTGTGTAGGTATTAACGGATGTCATGTCCCTCCAATATAAAAGAAGGATCCTCCATTCAGCCCATTCAGGCACTTGATTATTCAAGGCGGTCCGCGATAAAACGGTTAATATTGGGAAGTTACATATAGGTATATTAATCGGCAAGACCGCGATACAGGATTAACAGTTATTACGTCTTCGGTAGATGGCGGTGTAGTAAGTTTTTGTTGCGCTATACGAGGAAGCCGCCACAGTATTAAAGCGATAAGGCAATAGCACAGAGCTGCACACTTGTAACTTAAGATATTGTAAAGAAGCCAGTTGCAACATAAAAATATAGATCAAAAACAAAACATAAAAATAAGTTATTATCCAACCTGATCAACATAATACACTGGATTCTTATCGACGTAATGCCTGAAGACGGTCACGAACCGCTCAATGAGGCTGGGCAACAGCGAGATATGTTCAGGCACCCTCACTGGATGTAGGAGACGCGGCTGTAAATCCCTCAGCGCTGTGGTGGATATGCGGAACGTGAAGCGTTCGATGTCATCCCGCGTCGGGATCGCTTCTATGTTGATGAATTGAATTTCGTCTTCTCCGGATTGCGAGAAATTGTGACTGTCGGTCTGTTTTAAAAGAAATCCTTTAGTCTTTATACACAATTCAATTCAAAGGTGCATCTATTAATGGTTACTTTGATAATGATAATAAGACAAAAGGATTCAAAAATATGTATTTTATTGCTGTTTTTTTTGACGTGACAACGTCTAATTAATAGATGAACGCCGGCTGCATGCACGAAAATGGATGACTCATTGTCCTGTTACGCTCATTGTCCCGGTACGATCATTGTACGTCGTATATGTTGTACGCCGCATCTATCTCTCATCATTTCATCGATGTTTTGTTATGACGTTGTCACGAAAAATTATCATCCGTAAACCGACTTTACAGACAACCAATTGTTTTTTTCAGAACATGACAATTAATAAATTAAATCGACACGTAACTGGAGGATTTATAAAAAGAAGATGTAGAATACATTCGAGACTTATTTCAATAAGTTCATACTGGTCGCAGTCATGTGTTGACTTAGATAACACCAGCTTGCGAACTGCCAAGAGGCGGCGCGCCTGGCCACCAGGAGTGTATCTTTTGCGGTTGGGATTATTGAGGCGCTGGGCTTACGGGTCTGGATAACATGGAGGCCCTGTTGTTCCATGGGCCCCATCGTGGTCCGCCCCCCAGCGCCTCCATCGTGGTCAACACGGTCCTTTAAGCAGTTCGGGCCCAGATGAAGTATCTGGGCCTGATCCTCGACGGCAGGTGGCTCTTCGACGAGCACTTTCAACAGCTTGCTCTGAAGCGTGGCGGCGCTGCTTCTGCCCTTGGACGACTTTTGCCCAATCTGGATGGAGTCAGCGTCGCGATAAGACAGCTGTATGGTGCACCGGTGTGGGTGGCGGCTCTGATCGCCCAGAATAGGAAACGCATCTGGCACCCTCAGAGGATACTGGCTCGCCGAAGTTTATCGGCGGACAGCTGACTTCCGCGCGAAGAATGGCTTTCGGCCTCCGCCCGAAGATGTACGCGAGTGGCGTGAAGACGCTCGTCGAACCACGATGGCTAGCTGTTCGACCCGGCTGGAGACTCCACACGCTGGCTTTGACGCCGTGAAGGCTCTCCAGCCGGTTATCCTTGATTGGGCAGGGCGGCAGCACGGGACCCTTCCCTTCCGACTGACGCAGGTCCTTTCCGGGCACGGTTGCTTCGGGAAGTACCTGCACTCGGTCGCTAGGAGGGAATTGAGTCCCGCCCAGTACACGCTGACGGTTCGGCCCGCCTGGGCGTCGCTGCGTCATGCCCTCACTGCAGTCATCGGAGGAGATCTCTCACTACCGGCCGTCATACGCTTCATGACCGGTAGCGACAGCTGTTTCACCGCGGTCGCAACCTTCTGCGAAGAGGTCATTTCGAAGGAGGCGGCGGAGAGGGTCCGGGAGGAAGACCTCCACTCGGACCCAATTCGCCGCCAGCGAACCGGGCGGCGAAGGCACAATTACCAGCGCCTCATGCCGCACTGAGTGTGGCCGAGGTCTTCCCCTCCATACGCGTTAGTGGCCAGCCGCGAGGAGGCGATGTGCGCGTGTGCCATACGTCGCCTAAGGGTCTGTTCACACAGACCGGCTCGGAGAGCATCGGCCCGCATTTTTCTTTTTACACAGACCGGATCGGAGCGCAGCCGCCAACTATTTCACATAGACCGGCTGGAAGAGATATACGCAAGTGCGAGCGAGAAAGAGCACGCAATCGGAGCCGCTCGGCTCCTCTTATTATTTCACACGAGGCGCGTTCAAGCATTCTTACTGACAAAAGAAGTGCACATGCAAAAATAAACCTTACTACAATTACTCAAAACTCTGTTTCCAACGTGATAAAAATGTGCTCTCCTCTCCGAGCCGGCCTGTGTGAACGGACCCTAAACGGAGAATTAAAATAGCAGACGGTGCCCGCGTCAGACGCTGGGAGGGGTCCGGATGGCTTAATAGCAGTGATTCCCGGATCCCTCCCATCTCAGGCGCAGAACGGCAGACCGTGTGGTTTTAGTCGGTGCGATTCCGACACACCACCTCACCAAACACCCCGGTGGGTTGACGGCCCGTGACGGTTTCCACACGTAATAAAAAAAGATAACACCATATAAGCTACATTCTCGTGTCAGCAGTGGATTCAAGTCAATAATGCACTCGGAATGGTTTGAACTAAAGTACCCTTAACTAGTAATGAGAAAGTTCCCTACGTAGTTGCATACCAACAATGTGTACTCACAGCAGTAGCCACCAAGGTGCAGTCAGTCTGTTTGACAAGATTCAGCGCGTACTGCGACACTTTGATCAGGTATATCTCCGTCGCCACAAACTTGCTGGTCGCTGTCAGCTGTATTGACACTTTGTCCACACTGAAAAATTATTTCAATATAAGTAAAAAATTCATCTATGGGAAGGTATAAATTATATACTATAGAATACATAAATAGTGTTATAAATTAAAAGAAAAATGCTATAAAAGTGCGGTACCTACTATTACATTTTGGCTTGGCACCGACTTCAAACCTATGAATAGGTAGCACATACAAATTAAGTTATTTTATACTTTTTAGTTTTTGAAGTCGGTTTTTTTAAACAAAGTTTTTTTTATTATTTTTCTTTTTTTAGTCTTTCTTAAATCTTTAATCATCATTTCACCTAAATAACTTGAAAGAATATGACTAAAGGTAACATACATACACATGACACTTAAAGATTTATCTTCTAACTCCTAACCGTTAAGGAGTTTTATCTTCCATCATCAGCTCATCATCATGAACTGATGACTACCAAATGTAAATACTGTAATAGCTTTAGAAAATATATGAAGAACATAGTACGTGCCTAACAAATTTGAGGGTTTACTTCGATTTCCTTGGGATCCTATCATCAGATCCTGATATGGTGGCAATGGGACCACATGGGGACTAATGGGGAGCATACACTTTCGAATACAAAAAGAATTTTCAAAATTGGTCCACAATTGACGGAGTAATCAGTGTACATACATAAAAAAAAACAATGAAATTGAGAACCTCCTCCTTTTGGAAGTCGGTTAAAAAGGGAGAAAAATCAGACTTCGAACTACTGGTCCGATTTGAAAAATTCTTTCAGTGTTGGATAGTCCATTTATCGAGGAAGCTTATAGGCTATATTTTATTTTCAAAAGAATTGCAGATCCGTAAGAAAATTGCTATTTCGTAACCCAAGGTGTGAAATCGAAAACCTATTTTTGCGTCCGCTGCAAAAAGTATTGACAATAGAACTAAATAATGTATTACGGGTTTGTAGGTCCCATTAAGATCTACAAAAATGTCCGCGAGAGCATATATCTAACTATCATGGTTTACATGGTCACAATAACCGCTTTTGTGTTCAAAAAAATTATTAAATCGTCTGAAGAAAGAAACTACGTTAAATGTGTATCGTAATATTAATTCCTATCCAAATAAAGTATTATGTTATCAAGGGTATTTATGTAGAAGTAAAATACTTTTTGTTTCATCCCATTCGGACATTTCGTTTAGAAGTTACCAGAGTATAAGATGCTAAGAGTTGGTACCTAATAATGAGTTATTTGCCAAAAAGTTTTTATCAACATAATACCTAATATTAATCTTTATCTACATTAATGTGTTGTTTATAATGAGTATTAGATCTTAGAAGAGTATAATAAATACATCTATACTAATATATAAAGCTGAAGAGTTTGTTTGTTTGATCGCGCTAATCTCAGGAACTACTGGTCCAATTTCAAAAATTCTTTCAGTGTTAGATAGCCCGTTTATCGAGGAAGGCTATAGGCTATATATTATCACGCTAAGACCAATAGGAGCGGAGCACCAATGAAGAATGTTTCAAAAACGGGGGCAATAGGAGACGCAAATGATGTTGCGTGGGTCAGCTAGTTTATAATATAAGTATGGATTGAAATGTACAAGTGCACATTGATAGAATTAAAAAAACTACAAAGCAGTCATGAGGATTGCCAACAAAAAGTGAAAACTTAAGACTATAAAAATCAGTTATTGTTTTCAGATGTTTAAATTAATTGTTTGTTCTTAAATTAAAATTTGTCAACCTGTGATAAGTACTAGCTGCATTTATCGATGCTGGAAAGCATAAACACTGTAACCCTGAAAGTATGAACTTTACACTAGAGCCAAAAAACTTTCAAGATTTTAGAAAAAAAACATAACTCATGAACGGTTACACCTACAAGCATGAAGTTTTTAGCAACGTTGTGCAGTTTTTGCTAAGCTATAATATTGTCACTAACTATTTCATCTTAAGTTCCCTGGACAAGATTTAATGGGTTGGGTTACAGCAAACAGAACTTTTTTTGGATATCTTGAAAATGCTGTTAAAACAAAGTATGGAAAACTCACTTTGTCATGTTTTTTGGGAAAGCATAAAACTCGTAATTAGCATTCTCTGTTCTTTAAAATGTTTAAAAGGCCCGATTGGTCCCATTTTAATTTGGTCCAGATTGAAGTCGTTTTTTTTTTGTTAAATTTTTAAATTTTTGCAAAATTATGCTATGTGTGGTCTAAAAATGTTATACCACATAAACGTATTAACCATGGTCGTACTTAACATTATGATTGATTAAAGCATGTAAGTATCTTCACTCAAAAAAACACTAGTTTTACAGAATCAAATCTCAGACTTTAAATTGCTATAATCTACTATTATAGCAATTTAAAGTCTGAGATTTTAAAAAAATTACAAAAAAATTACGGTGTGCACAATTTTTTTTTCGTCCTAGAGCGACGAGAGTTGGTTCATTCGACACAGATTTTTTTCTGATTCTAACAGTGTAAAAACATATTTTCGATATTTCAAGGGTTCAGGCATTTATGCTTTCCAGCGTCGATACCATAATATTCTGTGTATACCATTGAGAATATATATATTTAACATCCACATCCGACTCAAGCGTTAACAAGAATTTATTCCCCATCCAAACCAGCCTATACAAGTTTTAGGAATTTCTAAAAGGGTCTCTAACTATGGGACTATGTTTTGATGTGCCTAATAAAATAGACTAAAGCATTCCAAAACAGACAAAATTGGGCCCCTGAGCGATCTCTAGTATGAACTTATAATATGATGAGCAGAAAATAACTTCAATAGATCTACTACTGTTTACTAAACATGCAAATATAAAATATGAAATTGTCACCTACTTTCTAAATTGACAATTGAGATTGCCAGCTACAACCCGCCAGTCGGTCCCAGGAGTTACATACGGCAAAAGAGCCTTCACCACAGGGTGCTTAATATGCTCGTTCTCCCACCAACACAACAGCCTATAACACATCAGCAACGGGATAATCGCTGTTGCAGCTGCCCCCGCTGGTAGCCATGGATTACGGTCCCCGCAACACAAGAGACATAAAATATATCCCAACGGTAAGGAAGAGTGAATTAGTGCCGTAATCGTTGTCCTTTTCATATGATAGGTAACGAAATTCATATTCTCAGACCCCAAAAAATTTTCGAACAGCTGAGCAATAGTAAAACCGGCTGCCACGAACTCTGTGGGTGGATATACCACACATATCGAGAATAATATATAAAACAGAGTTACTAGCACATCCATTTTTGCTTGAGTTCTTCAAGACATAAGTAAAAACTTTGTGAGTAATTTGATTATTTTCAAAACATACGAACAATCGCAATTCCAACACAGTCACAGTACACTATCACTTCAATACAGATAAAAAAAAATCTTTTTGTTGATTTGATTCACTTAAAGTAGGTATTGATTACATTTCTGCTGTCATGCGCACCGGCACTACCACAGAACACATTGGCACTACCAAAAAATACATTGCATGATACTTTGTACTCTGTGGCACTACCAATTTGGCACCGAAAACGGCGTAGACATACCGTGAACCTAGTTCATCAAATAGATTGAATACCGACCCGTACATATTATGCTACTGCTCCACCTGCGTTAGCGGTAACGTTAACAATGTGCGTCAAAAGTTATTTTATGCATTCGTGCAATTTAAAAAGACTGCACGTTTGGCCTAGTGGTTTAACGGTCACCACGCCGTTTCCTATTTCGCCAAGTGTCGCGGGTTACAATCCACGTGGGACAACACTTTGTGTGATCTACAAATTGTTGTTCTGAGTCTGGGTGTTCTTTGTGTCCGTTTCATGTATGTTTGTAAAGTCCCCCGCGACACAGAATTTATTCCTAGTGCGGGAGTTGTCTTTTTAAAAAGAAAAAAAAAGAGAGAAAAAGTTAAAAAAAGAAGATGGTGGATGATTCAAATGCATCGTCGAAGAACTCGGTAACCACTCTCGGCTCTGATTGTAATGTAATACATAATTCTAAAAATTTTAACAAACAAAAACCGACTTCAAGGTTTGACTCGATTTCTTTTGGATGTTATCATCAGATCTTAGTGTCCTTAACATGGTACCACCATTCTTTTTTTAATGGAAAGGAGATATTCCTTTCCATTAAAAAAAGAATCATTAAAATCTGTAGATAATACGGTCGAATTGAGAACCTCCTCGTTTCTTGAAGTCGGCTAAAAACTAAAGTTTTCTCATTCGATCACTCCATTGTCATTCTCATATAAGCAGTTCTCACCTAAAACAAAGTACATTCGTCCTTGCTATGCGCGCGCGTCCGCTAGAATGTAGGAGCCAACAATGCCAACATCAATTAGCGCGCTAAACTACGCGCTAAAACTCTTTGATGTGTTCAAAAATAAAAAAATATATTTTCAACCAATCTCAGTGTGTTGAGAATGGTCTTCTTCTTCTTCTTTTAATTCAATGGCTCCATCGGATATCGATGATTTTGCCAACGTCAAGGTGGGCGGTAGATTTATTAGTTAAGGTTGAAAATATTTGGAATACCAAGCGGGAATTGTTGTAATTTCAACGGTTTCTGTTTGTGGTTCTGTGGTACGAGAGAAAGAAATAAAAAGGGGGGTATAGTAGTAAAAGTATATCGTTGTAAAAGTATCAGAAAACATTATAAATTTATTTTATTTATACGAATAAAATTGTAGAGGATCTTAACAAATGGGGTATGTACTACAGTTAAGAGATAAGCCAAATTAACGGGTCGGGATATTTGTTCAGGGAGTAAATCATACAGAGGTACAATTAATTTAGGACAAGAGAAGAAAATATGTTCCAGAGTGCCTTCGTCGAGACCGCACTCACATAGAGAGTGATCACGAACCCGAATTTTGGCAAGAAAAACTGGGGTACTGACAAATCCTAATCGTAAGCGAATTATGGTAGAGGTGGCTGACTTTTTAACCTGTTTTTGTTTGAAGAACCAGGCTCTAGAAGGAATTAGGGGTTGTAGAGAGCCGTAAAATTTACCCTTGGTCATTCTACTGCTTTGCCATGTATTATTCCAGGACTCAGTCAATGAAAGTTTGGCTAGGGAACGCAGATCTCGGGCGAAACAGTATTTGTGGGATGAGCATCCAGTCTGAGCTGCTATTTTGGCGCAGGAGTCCGCAGTTTCATTGCCTGCTATACCTGAATGACTGGGGATCCACGCTAGAACTACTTCAATACCGGACAATAGGCATCTGTGAAGAACCTCTTTAATTTTAAGAATTATAGGAAAATTATTACGAGCTTTGAAAGGATTTTTTAAAAGATCTTGCAGGCAGCTCAAAGAGTCTGACAGAATAAGTGACTTGTCAAGCTTATGAGATTCCACATAGGAGACCGCTTCCAATAGGGCAATAGATTCTCCTGAAAAGATAGAGTTGTAGGAAGAGCATTTATAGCTTAAAATAATTTTAAATTTGGGTATCCAAAGTGCGGAACCCACGAATGCATCTGAAGAAAGTTTTGATGCGTCTGTATAAAGCATAACCCAATCAGACCAGTCCTCCGCAATGATGTGGAGAAAGATTTGGTTGGCTGCCGGAGAATGTTTATTAATGCCAAAGTCAAGAATGATTTTTGGTTTAAAAGCTAAGGAATTATAGTCGTGCTCAAAAAGAGGATTTAAAGAAGATTGAAAGATAGGATCAGATAGATTTTTCATTTTAATAAAGGAATTAAGGAGCAAAGGGAGGGACTTGTGTCTCCAGTACAATGAGGTGGTGGCCAGACTAGAGAGTTGAAACAAAATTGGAAGAAGGGGATGGGAATTAGTTTGGACTGCATTAAAGAAGTATCTGTCAGCTAAGAATTGACGGCGAAGATGAAAGGGAGGTTCCAAGCATTCGACTTGGAGGGCGTTTACTGGAGAGCATTTCATAGCACCAGTTATGATTCGAAGGCACTTAGACTGGATCAGCTGTAGCTTAGAAAGAGCAACTTTATTACATGGTTCCAGAAGGTAAGAACCATAATCGAAGTGACTGCGAACTATAGCATTGTACAAAAGTTTTTGGCAAAAGGGGTGGGAGCCCCAACGGACCCCAGATAGGGCCCGCATAACGTTCACACCCCTTTCACTCTTCTCAATGACATGGTTTAAATGGTGAATACCCGATAATTTAGAGTCAAGAATGAGGCCTAAAAACTTTACGTTATATTTTATTGGAATTAATTCGCCTGCGACAGAAAGGTTAATATCAGGGATATTACGTTTGCAAGTGAAAACAAGGGCACTACATTTAGTGACAGACAGAGAAAGATTGTGGTCTAAAAGCCAAACGTTTAAGTAATAAAGAGCGGAATTTAAACGGGAAGTGGCAGTAGCGAAGGATGATGACTTAAAATATAAGGCAACATCATCAGCATATTGAAGGACTTTACAGAAAGAATTGACGGACTGGTCTAGGTCAGAAGTATAAATATTATAAAGAATGGGACTAAGCACTGAACCTTGCGGAAGGCCCTTCCATACGAGACGGGGAGGGAGAAGGGAACCCTGATGACGAATAGAAATAGTACGACACATGAGCATATTGCAGATGACGTGAACTATCCTTGCTGGAATACTCAGATGTAGCATTTTCTGCCTGAGAAGAGGAAGATGTACATTATCATAGGCTGCAGAGATGTCCAAGAAAACCCCGATTACATTCTCGTTGCGAGAAAAAGCGAGGCGAATTTCAGAGGTAAGGATGCTGAGGCTATCTAAAGTGCCTAAACCCCTTCTAAAGCCATACTGGTTTTTGGCTAATAATTCGTTGTGTTCCAAAATCCATTCAAGTCTAAATTTTATTAAGGTTTCCATGATTTTAGCCAGCACTGAGGAAAGCGCAATAGGGCGATAGGAAGACGAATCTTTAGGATCTCTACCAGGTTTCAGAACAGGAATGACAATTTGGGTCTTCCAAGAGTCAGGTATTTGACCAGAATAAAAGATGGCATTGAGGATACTAAGAAAGATAATTTTGCAAGAGTTTGAAGATTTACAAATAAAAGAGTAAGGAATACCGTCAATGCCAGGAGAGGAGTCACGTAGATTATCAAGGGCATAGGATAGTTCTGTAAAAGAAAATGGATCATCCATAGTATTTGGAGAGGAATTTGGAAAAAAAGGATAGGAAGGGGGGAAACAGTCATGTTCCGGAGCATATGGGGGAGCCAGTTGGCTATGGAAGTCGAGTAGGAATGAATGAGGGTCATTACTAGAGATGTTGGTCTCATCTAGACTTCTTCGGAATGACTTGAACTTTTTCCAAACAAGTGATAGACTAGAGCGAGGAGATAGTGACTCACAAAAGGTATGCCATCCTAAAGATTTTTTGGTTGAAAGAAGTCTAGTTGTGCTAGCAGAGATCTTTTTAAAATTGAGAAAGTCTGACATTGAAAGGGACGTATCAAATTTGTTCTCAGCCTCTTTACGCTTCTTAACACTGGCAGTACATTCAGAATCCCACCAGGGGGGAGAAGAAGTTAATTTACAGGAAGGTTGTTTAAGGGGGATAGAGAAATCAGCAGCTGAGTAGAGTGCAGCAATAAATTGGTCATAGAGAAGAAGAAAATTAGAGGAATTTGTTTGAGGAAGTAGGGCTAAATTTGCATCTAGTGAAGTTGCAAAATCGTCCCAATTGGCTTGGGAAACTCTGTATTTGAGAAGAGGATGTAGGGTTTGGGGGACATATGAAGCAGGGGATGAGTAAGAGATTAAAATTGGGAAGTGATCACTACCAAGGGAGTTAGGAAGGGGAGACCAGGATAGGTGGGAGACTAGGGATGGGGAAGATAATGTAAGATCTGGTACACTAATATTTTGAGATGGGGAAACACGACGAGTCGCAGATCCATCATTAAGAATGCACAAGGTGCAATCATCCATAAAGTCAAGTAAGATTGAAGAGCATGGGTCAATACAGTGAGAGCCCCATAGAGTGTGACGGCAGTTAAAGTCACCTAAAACTATCATAGGGGAAGGAATAGCTAAGAGAATTGTTTTTAATTCAAAAATAATGTTTGTGTTGGGATGGGGGATGTACACAGAGACAAAGGAAACATTATAAGCTCTGAAGGCAACAATGTTTAAGCCAGGATTATGGTTTGGTAATGAGATTTGAGAGAATGAGATGTTCCTATTGACCAACAAAGCGCAACCGGCATAACCATCATTTCTATCATCTCGAAGGCAGGAGAAACCCGAGATCCTGAAGTGGAAATCAGGCCTCAGCCAGGTTTCTGAGACTGCAAACACAATAGGTTTATATTGGTTAATTAAATAGGTAATATCTTGTTTGTTACGTCGAATACTCCTACAGTTCCATTGGAGGACTTGGAGAGCCATTGGAAGCATTGGATTTAGCGAGAACAGAAAGTAGTTGTTCAACAAGAACTGCAACGTCGTACGGTAGGGCATCTGACATTTAAGACAGCATATTAATTAAAGAGCAAAGAAGGAGCTGGACAAGATTGTCATTGGGAGTAGCAAGAGGAGTAGTTTCAGTAGGGGGTTTAAGGTAACAACCGTTAGGATGGGAAGCAGAGGGGGATTGGGTTATTGTATTGTGGGCATGAACGTCATATGACTGCCCAGACATAGATATACGGCGAGGGGGAAGATTGACAGTTTTTTTGTAAGATATTGAAGGAGAAGCAGAAGAGGGGGGTATGGAGGATGGTTGAGTTTGGGGATTTAGAGGGAAGTTAGTACGGGGTTTAGGATTGGCAGCAGCCACAGAGTATAGCCGCTTAGGAGACTGCGGGTATCTGGCTGATGCTTCCATGTAACTCAGATTTTCCTGAGACATAACAATTTTTATGGACTTTTGTCTGGAGTGTTCAGGACATCTGTTGTCAGTAGCACAATGGCTACCACCACGACATAACAAACAAGATACCTCCGAGTCAGGAACCTGGCAGGAGTCACCAGAATGAGGCTGAGCGCACTTATAGCAGCGGGGCTGAGACCTACACTGTTTGGCAATATGGCCGAACCGACAACAATTCCTACATTGAATGGTAGGTAACTGGTAAAGGGACACAGGTAGGGATGCATTAAAACAAAAAAACATTTCTGGGAGACTCTGCCCCAAAAATGTAAGCACAACAGAATTGGATGGAACCCAAACAGAGGGTCCTTCTTGTCTATGTTTAACGTTAAGACGTCTAGCACGAACTACTTCTCCACAATTTTTAGGGACAGAAATTCCAGATATGCTCCTCTAGAGTCCACTCAGTAGGGATATCCCTAACAACACCCATACGGAATATTTGAAAGCGAGGAATTATTGCAACATAATTATATTGTTTAACAATTGGGGAGTTAATAAAGTTATTTGCAGAAATAGCAGAAATGAATTCTACACAGACTTTGTTACGACCCATATTTTTAATAGTACCTTCTACAATGTCAGGTATTTTGTTTATATATAGAAACTGGGCGAGTTTGAGTGCCTTAAGAGATAGGCCGGATGATGGATCAGGTTCAAGCCTAGATACATACACAGTATATGGACCCTTGCCCGATACCGAGTATTCAAGCTTGGAATCCAACTCAAATCCAGGTTTTGAGTAAGTTGACTGAATCGATTCAGCTGGAGAACGTGTTTTCTTCCCATCGAAGTCAACGGAAAAAACTGAGTCCGACTGTCGCTTTACAGCCTTGGGTTTATCGGGGGGTAACACACCGCCCCCATCAGGGGGGTCTTCCGCGCTCATTTCCGTAGAAATGAGCGCGGTTTTAATATTCACTAACCTTATTAAGGATAATTCCCGTAACAGAACCACACAGACACTACTTAGAAAGCACAATAAGAAATTATTTGCCAAAATACGGAAAATAACCTATAAACTCACTACACTCGCTTCAACCACCAAACGACGACCCACCGAGAATGGTCAAAAATCAAGAGAAACTTTTGAACAGATTTTATAACTGTCACTGTCAAATCTGACGTTTTGCGTTGTGGAAGTGGACACGTATTATTTGGTTTTGGCCTGTAATTATTTTAGTCAGCACTGTTAATGGTTCTTTTAATGAAATACTGATTGTAAAACCGTGATAAAATAAAATAATAAAATTCCCACCGGCCACTGTCCCAACAGAATTCAGGTTAGTTACTATTGATGATTAATCAAACGCCGGAAACTTGTAAATCGAACCGCTTATAATATTTCATGTTTTAACGACAAGTAACTAATATTTAGTAAGCGTATATGTATTATTATTACTGAATAAACAGTATAGACTCTTAGGTCAGCTTTAGGTAGTATATACAGATTAAACCAAGAACCATTGATTGATAATTATGTGTGACCATACGTATCTTATTCTGATGATATTAGGAGCTTGTGGCCTTTTCAATATTAGTTTCTGTTAAAACATTGTGATCGTCGTGATGCAATTCCAGCATGGCAGGTGTAGAGCAGCCGTGCTATACCCTCATCAACTTCCCAACAGACTCGGAGCCTTACAATGAAATGCAACTCAAGTTGGACCTTGGTAAGTAAACGCTGTATTGTTAACAAAGAAAATGGGGTTTACAAATATAATAAATGGCAACAGTTTTAAAAATTATTGAATTAATGAATCTTATTACAATCTGATATGAGGTAATCTAGAATGACTTATTGGCATGTAAATAAAGGAAGATTTTAGAATTGCCTTAAATGTTTTTCCTAAATAGAAGCTACTTTAAAGTTTTAAAAGTAGGGTCAAAATGTTATGACCACGTGTTTACAAAATTTAAATCATTTGTCTCATTTTGTTGCAATAAAGTTCATTTATTTCAATAAAAATATTTATGTCATCAGCATATTGCATGCATAGACCTCTTTAATTGCATGCCAATTAGTTCGATCCAACCTACTCATATTATTCTCTCAAGTTACCATTAATTGTTTGTTGCTTTGCTTGATTAAACATCCAACAGTATTTATTGTAGAAATTGGTATGAAAGTGACTAATAAAGTTATATGTCATTTTTAAACTTTTTGACAATAAAATGCTTAGACTGCCCATGATAGTTTACTTGGAAGAGACTTTTGATCAGCAATGGGTGGTTGATTTGAAACAGAATAAAAAAAATTGTGTAACTTAATATGTTACATGATAACTTTCTTTAATTATTTATGTTTCAGTTACAATATATTTTGGTACGAAGTTCCTTATAGGTATAATGTCTGTAACATTAAAAAAAAGCATAATATTTTTAATATATAGGCTATGTATGATGGCTATACGGTGTCTAATGTATAGTCTATGTGATGACTGTTATTATTATTGCAGTTTGTTATATATTTTTGTCCACCATGACCATTTTTATTCCTTTCTTTTAACAAGAAATAATGACTTATTTACGAAGCGATTTTAATCAATACGGTATTAATCCTTATTCCATTAAATACCTTAAATACATTGTGCATTCAATATAGATCATTACGGCCCTTTACAGTATGTAATTTAAATAAATATATTCAAAGATATTATAGATTTAAAATGCACGAATCCTGTCGTCTAGGTCCTAGGTCGCTAGTTGTAAATAAAATAAAGGTGTTAAGATAATTTTGTAGTTTTAATTTAATTTTTTATGTAGTTTTTTTTATTTTTAAAGAAAAAAAATTATAAAACAATGTATACCCGAATAATTATTTTCTTTATACCTTGAATAGAACTTGAAATAAATATTTTTATATTTTATTAAGGAAATTTGTTCCTATCTGGTTTCCCACGACACCACACGGTTTTATTTTTATAATCATTGTGATACTTAAACTCCAAAGACTCCAAAGGTCTGTTAAATAATTAATTTAAATCATCAGCAAATGTCAATAAGTAAATATCATCCCTTTACATTATTAATCAACTTTCACAGAGAAAGGAGACACAAAAAAGAAAATAGAAGCTCTAAAGAAAGTCATCAGCATCATTCTCTCTGGTGATAAGATCCCTGGGCTTCTAATGATCATCATCAGGTTCGTATTGCCGCTACAGGATCATACAATCAAGAAGCTGTTGCTGATCTTCTGGGAGATTGTGCCAAAGACCACTCCTGATGGCAAACTGATGCAGGAGATGATCCTTGTCTGTGATGCTTATAGAAAGGTAACCTTTTTTTATTATTAAGGTATTGTATTATTTCTAGCTGACCCACGCAAGTTCGTCTGCATCTCAATTACCCATCAAGTGGAAGAGCCACTCTTTGGCATGAATGGGCCGGTAATACTGGTGAAAGTTGATTAGATTGTTTCGAAGTTATCTTGTGCAATTGAATGTGACACAAGAGTTATATACAACTAGCTAACCGAGCGAACTTCGTACCGCCATATTTACATATCTGTCTCAGCATACCGTCGCGAACAAAAAAAATACTTTGCCCGTTATCTTTAAATTTTTCTTGTACACAAACCTTACCCTAACAATAACGAACACATAAAATAAAAGAATTATTTAATTTTGTGCAGCCGATCGAAAGTTATGCGCGTACATACATTTCGGCGATTCATTTTTATATATAGGTAAATATATATTTTAAACTAACTTCAATAACGAGGAGGTTTTCAACTTTTTTTGTTTAATTGCTAATTATTAGATGCCTTTTTCTTGTTAGATTAACTACTTAAGTAATGAGATTTTTTCATTATTTTTCTAATGCTTCAAGGAATTATTGTTTTGAATTCATTCAATATTTACAAGAAAGCAAATTGTTTACACATATCATTATTGCATTCAATAGTATGCATTTTCAATTTAAAGAATATTATATTTCTCATGACTTTTACACTTGCAAATTAATATTTGGACATATTACATCTTTTTAAATTTGACTGTGAGTGACAGTGCTATTTGGATTTTATTTTCCATAAGTGGACCTCAAAATATAACAATACAATGCCACAATATAACAATGTAAAAATCTTGCAGCTATCAGTAAGAACGGCGCATGATTGGTTAGCTCATGGCTGTGCAGCAATGACTCCAAACCTTTTGTTTTGTTTGCTTTGGTTGACTTCGTTCTCATTCAAGTCTCTTAGTGAAAAAAAAAAATGTAAACCATATTATTATTTTTCAAAAGGAGCAACAATGGAGTTTCTTGCCAGATTCTTCTCCATGAAGGGTAGGCTGCACTTGGAACTGGCGACTAGAATCACTCGATTTTTTAATATCAAATATTGACTATTCATAAGTGCCTGTAAAATAAGTGCCTATATGAATAAAATCTTTTTGAGTTTGAGTTTACTAGCTGACACTCGCAATTTTGTCTGAGTATGAGAAAAGTTAATATTAATATAGCATATCTGGTCTAAGAAAACAAGGTCTGGCATTCCGAGAGTGGCTCGATGTGACGTCACTATCCAGTTACCACTTTATAGCAACATAACACGAAATGATATAATATCATTGGCCAACCAGAACCAGCTATAGTGATGATGACGTCATCTCGATCTCTCTGTCTAGTCACTGTACCATACCATACCTGGCAGAGTATATTGTTATACCATGGAGCATGACGGAATAATCGCTCATTCTTTGGGATTACCCGACGATAGAAGCGCGGATCCATCGCGATTTTCACGTTCGTAGAGACGCATCCTTACTTTATCAATTCATGTTTTTAGGATCTCCAACACCCTAACGAGTTCATCCGTGGATCAACTCTCAGGTTCTTGTGCAAATTGAAGGAGCCTGAACTCTTGGAACCCCTGATGCCTGCGATCAGAGCTTGTCTAGAACACAGACACTCATATGTGAGGAGAAATGCCGTACTAGCCATTTTCACTATTTATAGGTGAGTTAACATCATAAATAAATAAATATTTCGGACAACTAACACACAACACCATCTACTCCCAAGCTAAGCAGAACTTGTGTTATGGGTACTAGACAACTGATAATATAATTACATAAATACCTTTTTTTTAAAATACATATTATACATAGAAAATATTAATAATATAATGAATAATTTAACATAATTATTATGAACTATTTTGTTTTGTAGAAACTTCGAGTTCCTAATCCCTGATGCGCCAGAGTTGATCGCCAACTTCCTGGAAACTGAACAAGACATGTCTTGCAAGAGGAATGCATTCCTTATGTTATTGCACGCGGACCAGGAGCGCGCATTGACCTATCTGTCATCGAGGCTGGACAGTGTACATGGGTTCGGCGATATATTGCAGCTTGTCATTGTTGAATTGATTTACAAGGTTAGTCACTCTATATATCTATATTGTGTCATGGTTATACAAGTAAAATTAAAACAAAATAAAAAACCGACTTCAAGAACGACCAAATCGATTGATATCTCTTGGATGCCATCATCAGATCATAGTGTCCTTATCATGGTACCACTCCTGGATATCTCCTTTCCATCCTCCTCCTTTTGTGAAGTCGGTTAAAAATAAAAGTTAATTTTGTAAAATATTTAAAAAAAGGATTCATACTAAAATTTATTTACAAAAAAAAAATATTTAACAAATAAAAATCGACTTCAAGGTTCGACTCGATTTCTCTTGGATGTCGTCAACAGATCTTAGTGAGCTTCTGATGGTACCACTGTTGGGATATCTCTTTTCCATTAAAAAAAGAATCATTAAAATCGGTTCATAAACGACGAAGTTATCCGCGAACACACATAAAAGAAAAAAAATATATAAACGGCCGAATTGAGAACCTCCTCCTTTTTTGAAGTCGGTTAAAAGAGCATGAATTTTTTCATAAAAATTTTAATTCTCGAGGTTTTCTTCTGCATAAAATACTTTTTTCTGAATAGAAGGTGAAATCGTCTCTTCTTACTTCTGTTCGCCTGTTACATGAGTTATATGAGTTCTAAATTCTATAGTAATCACTTGATAAGTTAAAACAAACAAGCAAGAACAGCTACAGGGTTTTTATTGTCACTTACCATCCAGATATCTGTCTGCTTGTTCACCCCTATATCCTTTAAAAAAACAAATTTACCGTCGCATTTATGATAATAGTTAAGCTTTTCACTGTAGATCTATTTTAAATCTATTATTGACTAGCTGAACACCGCGGTTATTGCAGTACCGCGGGTAACGCCGCGGGACAAAGCTAGTCTAAAAGAAAGTAGCCTAAGTTACTCCTTAGATCATCAGCTATCTGCCCGTGAAAGTCCCGTTAAAATCGGTCCAGCCGTTCCAAAGATTACCCGGAACAAACAGACAGACAGATCGACAGACAGACAGACTGATAAAAAATGTAAAAAATGCTATTTTGGTACATGTATCGTGTATGGTACATATGCATTTATCAAAAAGCGGTTATTTTAATATTACAAACAGACACTCCAATTTTATTTATTTGTATAGATGTATAGATTGTAAGGGAAGGAACTTCAATACGGTAAGGAATTAGCGTTTGTTTGCGTCGTAGGTGTGGTGACTGAGCATGACATGAAGTGACGTGTATGCTCGTTCGCTGTACCATAAGATGTCGTTGTGTGCAGGTGTGCCACGCCAACCCGCTGGAGCGCTCGCGGTTCATCCGCACGGTGTACGGGCTGCTCAACGCGCCCAGCGCCGCCGTGCGCTACGAGGCGGCCGGCACGCTCGTCACGCTCTCCAACGCGCCCGCTGCCATCAAGGTTAGCACACAACACTTACACCTTATTATAAATACTTGTTTGTGTATAATCCATTCGTTTAGATAGTGTCGGTGCACTCGCACTCAATTGTGGTTATTGTTGTGACATATACAACCGCATAAACGGACAATTCATACTTGCTTGTGGGTGTACGCCGCGGGCGGGCCCTTTGATTTTGTGGTGGCTTGACGCACGTGCGATGCGGCGGCGGCGGCGCGATCAAGGTGACCGTATCTAAGCGAACGGACTATACTGTTTTTTTGTTCAAATACTCCTTACAACTCTGTTAGCGCTGTTACTCCATGTCCATACTCGATATTCCAAATGAGGTGTGCCGCAGGGTGGTATGCCTGGTCCTTTACTTTTTAATGTAATTATATTACATTCTATTTAAAAAATAAATGTGTTTCGTTACAATTCTTTTTAAATAATATACCTGTTCTTTATTTCGTTATTAGGTTCTTTATTAGTTGTTTTTAAATACCTTGTTGAAGTTATAATTATGTTTATCTACGCCCATGCTATAAATCCCCTATAAAAGTTTCTGAAACAGTTAGCTTATTGCCAACATTAAAACATCCGGTGTCATAATAACCATTATATAACCCAAACGAGTGTTATAATGTTGTACATTATCACGCATGTGCATTTCACTACCACAGCGCCGTATTTAAACAAAGAACTGTTATTCGAATTCACGTCCGATCCCGCCATTTATATCATGGGTGTAGATAAAATATTGTATGCAACTGTACATAATTAGGTATTAAAACACTCATGTGATATGAAATATTGTTATCGCACTCGGCTCCGCCTCGTGTGATAAATCCACATTCGTGTTTTAATACCCCTTATTATTCAACAGTTGCATAAATAACTATTTATGTATTTGAAAAAAAAAACATGTTAGAGTTGGTCTTAAAATAGCAAAGTTTAGTTTAAGTATTATTAGAATTCGAAACCTACATGAAAAAAGTCGAGGGATTCCACATGACATGCTTATTGTCACACTGTAACTTAATAAACATGACAAAAAAAATCTTTGTGTTTCTGGGAAGAAGACATCAAATGCCTATGGCACGTCCGCTACGAAACCATAGATTACCCTTTTTTTAAATATTATTAAAATTTAAAAATGTTTTGTATTTCATAGGCGGCTGCAGCATGTTATATCGACCTCATAGTCAAAGAGAGTGACAACAACGTGAAGCTAATAGTAGTGGGGCGTCTGTCGGCTCTCAGGGAGGAGGGAGGCGAGGCAGCTGCAAGAGCTCTGCCCGACCTGGCCATGGACGTCCTGAGAGTCCTGCAGTCATCCGACTTGGATGTCAGGAAGCATACCTTGCAGCTAGGTATGTTCATTTGTATTCTCATTTAACAGAATATTTACATGTAGGATAGGGTTGGTGGCAATACAAGTAGTAATATTGAAAAAGTAGACCTACAGTAGTCATATATTATTGCATGATATATAAAATTTGTCACTATACTAACCGTCTGATGGCCAACTTTAGTAAAGTGAACACTCATTGATCATATCAATTAGGTCGCACATTCCCGACTGTAACACATTTCCGTCCCTTTTTACAAAATCATTTTCGTAAATTGTAGGAAAACGACAGGGAAGATGTTATTCGTCTTTAATAATAATGGAACAGATGACCATGCTATGTGAAGTTAGTGGTAGATTTCTTTTTATGTATGGCCCTGCCAAAGTGACTACTCTGTCTGATGGAAAGCATAAGCAGAATCCAAGAGTGGTGGTCACCATATTCATTGCGAACAGTGCAACAATGCAGTATGGTGACCCACATCATGGGCCCGTTCATGCTGTAATCAGCGTGGCTCTACTACATTGTAGTGTAATTAAAATGATGTTTGTTGTGGGTGGTTAGCGCTGGATCTGGTGAGCTCCCGTCACGCGGAGGAGCTGGTGGGCGTGCTGCGCAAGGAGGCTGCGCGCGCGCAGAGCGCCGACCACGACGATGGGCCCAAGTACCGCCAGTTGCTCGTGCGCGCGCTGCATAAGGCCACGCTCAAGGTACACCACACGCCACTCGACCTACTCAAACTCAAAACTCAAAAAGATTTTATTCATATAGGCACTTATTTTACAGGCACTTATGAATAGTCAATATTTAATATTTAAAAATCGAGTGATTCTAGTCGCCAGTTCCAAGTGCAGCCTACCCTTCATGAAGAAGAATCTGACAAGAAACTCCATTGTTGCTCCTTTTAAAAAATAATAATACGGTTTACAATTATTTTTTTTCACTAAGAGACTTGAATGAGAACAAAGTCTACCAAAGAAAACAAAACAAAAGGTTTGGGGTCATTGCTGCACAGCCATGATCTAACCAATCATTCTTCTGTCACTACCACACCACACACCCTACTGTCCTCTGTCAGTACCACACCTCTCACCCTACTCTACTCTGTCAGTACCACACCACACACCACTCGACCTACTGTCCTCTGTCAGTACCACGCCACACACCACTCACCCTACTGTCCTCTGTCAGTACCACACCACACACCTCTCACCCTACTGTCCTCTGTCAGTACCACACCACACACCACTCACCCTACTGTTTCCTGTCAGTACCACACCACACACCTCTCACTCTTCTGTGCTCTGTCAGTACCACACACCTTTCACTGACTCTCACCCTACTGTCGTCTGTAAGTACCACACCACACACCACTCACCCTACTGTCCTTCGCTCCGTCACCACATACACTCATATTTCTTCCATATATCTTTAGAAGCTCATGAACTATTCAAATTATATAATTTAACAGCACGGTTGGCTTAGTGAGTTAAGCGGTAACCACGCTGCTTTCTACTGTGCCAAGTGGAATATATTCAATTATACATGGGACAACAGTTGTTGTTCTGAGTCTGGATGTTCTTTATGTCCGTTTCATGTGTATGTTTGTAAAGTTCCCCGCGACACGATGTATTTTAATAAAACAAATAATAGTCCACTACTGGATATATTCCTCTCCTTAGAAAGAAGATTTTGACCTTCTATGCCACGCTAGTTAGATGCATTTGTATTTGGTTTTTGTTTTATGCTATAATTCTGCGTGGTTTGTTCCCTTAGTCGGTTTTTATGTCACCCACGTAGTGAACAGGGGTGGTAACAATCCGTATTCTTAATCCATCGCTGCATGTCATACGAATAATTTTGGATTTGGAAATAAAATGTTCCCTTTAATACTTAGATTTAAAATATCGAAAGTAATAAGTGTGGTGTGCGCAGTTTCCCGAGGTGGCGGGCAGCGTGGCCCCAGCACTGCTGGAGCTGCTGGGTGACGGCTCTGAGGCAGCCGCACATGACGTCATGCTGTTCCTTCGAGCAGCGCTCCACAACTTCCACGACTTGCGGGACGTTATCTACCAGGTAACATCATACAAGTTCTTTGTTCATGTGAAATTCTGTCCCTTAAGTTTTGGTCCGCTATAGAAGCGACGAGATGACGACAAACAAATAAAGTACATATCGACCCTGGAAAACCTTTTTCAAAAGAAAAAAGTCATAACTCAATATCGCCTTAACTGTCGTCAGGAACTTTTTTCTTTTTTAATATATATACGAATGTATTCCGTTAATATAAAATTCCAGCAGTTTGAACAGCACCTTTATAAATCATTTGTTAAATAATACTTCCTTCTCAGAAACTCCTGGAATGTGCACCTGCAATCCGTGTGGGCAAGATCGCTCGCTCAGCGTTGTGGCTCCTGGCTCAGTTCGCGGACTCGCCCGCTCGCGCTGAGGCTGCACTCAATATGCTGTCTGAAATTATACCCTCGCTGACCACAGGAGAAGAAAAGGTAATCATTTGTAAATAGCTAAATTGTATATTTCACAGTACAAATAAAGAAGTAGTGTAACAAATAGAAACCATAATTTTTAGGAAGAGTCCGTGGGAGCGGCCGCCAAAACCCAACAAGATTCATCAGCGCCACGACAGCTGGTGACGAGTGACGGAACCTATGCTTCTCAATCCGCCTTCAACTTACCCACGTACGTTTTAAAATATAATAATAATTTTCAAGTGTTTAACACATAAACAGGTACTTTTTTTTTTTTTTTTTATGTTTGGCCCGCCAAAATGACTCTACTCTGCCTGATGGAAAACATAAGCAGAATCCAAGAGTGGTGATCACCATACTCATTGCGAATGCAGACAATGCAGTATGGCGACCCACACTATGGCGGCCTAGTGATGCTGCTGCATCTTTTAGTCTAGTCAACAAGTATGGAACTTGTTGACTAGACTAATTGGGCCTCCGGTCTCGCACTCACCAACGAAACACGACAGCACAAATGCTGTCATTTTACGTTGATTTTCTGTGCGAGGGTAGTACCGCCCCGGTCGAGCCGGCCCGTTCGTGCTGAAATACGCGTGGCTCTACTACCTTTTTTGTACTTACAGAAATGTTGGTCCTAAAACACTACCTTGTGAAATACCGTGATATTATTTATCTTATTAACTATGGAATGAAGATATTTTTGTTGTCACCTTGTACATTGATTTATTTAAATAACTTTGGTTTCAAAATATTAAGTTTTCGTCTCTTTTACTTGAAATACATTCAGTCTAATTAATGTTTTGTACGATGATCAACGTACTCAAACGCTTAAGTCAAATCTATATAAATATTAAAGAAGTCATAATCAAATCTGGTCAGTTACAGCTAATTAGTTAAAAATAAATAAATTTGAATATGTATGACATCATGGGCCCCATTAAAATGCAGTATAGCAGTGTATCGACAAAGGTTTGAGGGAATGAAATCTGTGTGTGGGCAGAAATAACAGCAACACTATGGCGGACGGGCCGGGCCTGTGGGCGGCGCTGGGCGAGGGCGAGCCCTTCACCGCGGCCTGCGCCTGCTCGGCGCTGTGCAAGCTGGCGCTCAAGCTGGCCGACCGCAAGCAGGCCACGCAGGCCATACACCTGGCCGCTAAACTGCTGGCGCATCATAAGCAGCACTCTGGTAACCTAACCACACACAATATGTTCATATACCTACATATTATAAATGAGTTATCTAAATTTATTATTAGCACGAAATTTCTAGTGTTCAAAATCATTGACATGAATATGGATTTTTTCTGACACATTTGGTTCCACAATGCTAAACATCTATCGTTATATTCCTTTAGAATTTGTTTCTTTCTCTAACGTAGATATATATTTATTTTCTGCACTTTTTTGTAGATGGTGGATCTTGGTATCACGTAAACTGTTATCGATCGACGTAGTTAAATTGCTGTCGCGTCGTTGTTGATGTGATAAAAATTCTTAAACGAAGTATTTCGTAACACATATACAGATGCTGATTCTAATCGTGTGGATGGCAGCACTTACGGTTTTTGATGTAAATGTTTTGGCCTCGCTCGGTGTAGGTCGGCAAGCGAAGATGCAGTTTTTTTATGGGATAATGGGCAAACGAGCAGACACCCGCAACACCCAGGGGCGTCACAAGTGCGTCGCCGGCCTTTTAAGAAGACGTACGCTCTTTTTGTAAAGGTTTGAAGGTCGTATTGGTTTGGGAATACCGCAGGCGACAGTTCATAATAATACTGTGTTTGCAAGAAAAAAAAGTACAATCGGTTCAACTTAAAACTAGTTTATGTTGTAAATCGAACATGAGATAGCCTCTGTTGCCAAACTAGGTAGAAACCTGTATTTCGGCTAACAGCGCCATTCCTCACAGGAATTTCAAGTTAAATTCAATAAATCTAAAATAAAAATAAACAAAATGAAAAGTGTGCAGTGAACCTCCCTATGTCTGTATGAGGGTGTATTTGTACGTGGAAGTGTGTGTGTTCAGGTTCATGTGTCATTGAGAGGATGTGTATCTGTAAGTGGTGAGAATTCATAGAAGGGTAAAATAACGCTAATATAAGTATACGATGATAGATGGTGTGAAAGGCCTTTAGGAATAATTGACGTGTGTCAGGGTCGGCGAGCGCGTCGAGCGGGCTGACGGCGGACGACCTGGAGCACGGCGCGCTGTGCGTGCTGGCGGGCTCGGCGCGGCCTGCCGTGGTGCAGGAGGCGCTGCTGGCCGGCGCCAGCCAGGCGCTCGCCAACCTGCTGGCGCTGCCCGACCGCGCCGCCAACCTGCTCGACGACTCCGAGAAGGTACCCACACATTCGAATAATCACTAATCACCGTGGGAGAGCCACGCTTCGACATGATTGGGCCGGCTCGACCGGAGTGATACCACGGCCTCACAGAAAATGGTGTGAAATAGTGCTTGCGCTGTGTTTCACCGAGTGAGTGAGGATACCGGAGGCCCATACCCCAAACCCTCCCCCTATCTCCCCCCCCCCCATCCCCCAAAGGCCGGTAACGCTCTTGTACCGCCTCTGATGATGCGGGTGTCCATGGGCGGCGGTAATCGCTTACCATCAGGTGATACTTCTGCTAGTTTGCCGGTATATTCCATAAAATAAAAAATACGGAACTCAAGCTCACGTAGGTGCCTCATTTGTTATACCTACGGTCGGCGGTCAAGGTTATCGACTATGGCTTATCTGAAAAAAATATTGTACTTTTTTGCAATCAGTGGAAAACACTTGAGAGGCATTATACTGGTACGTGTTAGGGTTCGACGAATTTAGAAAAAAAGGCTTCTGACGCGTAAAATATACTTTATTACACTCTTAAAACCACATAATAACACAGAATAATCGTCTTTAAATATGGACATGGAGTCTCACAGGCTACTCGATGTTTTCGTTTTCTTAGTTTCACCTGATTCCCCTCACTCCTCGCGATTGTGCGGCTCAGTAGCTTTTGCTTTAGTTGTAAAACTACCAACGAGAGAGTAGGTTGCGTCTTCCGATGAATATCACGAAAGTAATGACTATCAAAACTGATCGGAACCTGTTAGGCTACACTTCAATTGTTGCCGTATGAAATATTTTATAAGGGCGATAATTTTTATTTCAGATTTTGTAGTACAATATGACAAAAAAACAATAAAGCCGGTTGTTCTAAATCAAATAGACCATCTACGACTCTACGAGTTCTGTTTAGGGCCCGAAAAAGCTTTTCGTGCAGGAGATCCGTCTTTCGAACAAGAAGTGAGTGAGTTGTTGTTAGCTTCGGATCAGTCTGACAATGAACAAAATATTGAAGACTCTTTACATAAAAGTTGATTTAAATAATCAACTTTTATAGCTAAAGCAAGCTAGCACGGTATTTTATAGCTAAATCCCTAATCTAGCTAGACTTAAAAAAAAGCTAAACTTTAATATCCAATCAGTTTTAAAGCGATCTTATATCAAATTCTCTAAAAAAAAACGTGTGTGCATATAGGAGCCTGTGAGACTCCACGCCCACAGTAGTGTTAAAAAAAATGACGTCCATACTTAAAGGTTAACGATCGCCGAGGTGGATGGGTTAATCACTCATATCACTCAGATATTTGTCGCACTGCAGCTCAAACTATTTTTGTATTTTTTATTTTTAATTAATACGTCCTGCATTACATTTGCATGAGGCGGACTTGCAACTTTACGCTGTCGAATGTACACAAGCCAACCTCGCGACAATCAGTCTGTATTCGACGCTCTGTAAGATTCATTGTTTTGTGCCTCAAGCAACCAACTGGAACTTTCACGATTAAATCATTTGTCGGGTCTTTTTATGGAATGTTCTTTCGTCGTACGAAATTCTATTAATTTGAACATCCATCGCTGAACAGTTGTGATAAATTTTTTGTTGCTCCAAAGGAGATGTCCAAAAAATGTGTACTGTGCAGGAGCGGGAACCGAAGCGTGTGGAACCCAAAGTGGAAGTGGAATCCGGTATCGTGTTCGCTCAGCTCGTGGGAGCTGGTGGGGCTGCTCAGCATCACGACATGTTCGAACTGGCGCTTAACAAGGCGCTGCAAGGTAACATATACTTCGACACTCGACTGTATAAGATGTCTATGAGACAAATATGGGATATATCCGCGATCCCGACTTCGAGATACTGTACTGACAGATCTTTAACCATCTTTTTTTTTGTGCGGAAATCTCCTAGGATACCACCAACTGTTGGTTATGTCGAATTCGAAGTACTCTAACCGACTAAAAACCGCATATCAGTTGTATAGTACCCATAACACAAGCTTTGCTTAGCTTGGGACAAGTGGCGTTGGCGTTGTGTGTTAGATGTCCGAAATATTTATGTATTTATTTACCTATTTTATTTCTACTTCAGCAACCAGATCACCACAAAACGAACTTTTCTGCTTACGATTTCACAATTTTTTTTTGTATATTTTTTACATTTAACAAAAACAAGTTCTCAGAAAGCTGATCTCCATGTAACATTCCAGGTCGCACTACTGGAATATCCGAGGAGCGCGGCAAGCTGTCCAAGGTGACGCAACTGACGGGCTTCTCCGACCCCGTGTACGCCGAGGCCATCGTGTCCGTCAACCAGTACGACATCGTACTCGACGTGCTGGTCGTCAACCAGACAGGTACGCACGCATTACTTACCTTATAGGTATTTGGTTTTAATTTCCAACAACAATTTTAAGATGTTACCATGTTGAATTTTTGGTTTTTCTGGCGTTTACGTATTGTTTAATATGGTAAGTGGTATAATTTTTGTCTTACCATTACATTTTTTAATAGTTCTAATTGTCAATAGAAAGGATTTCTTTGAAGCGTTTGACTAGGTTGATTATTAATTTCTACTCCACAAACTCAGCAAATGACAGAAGTTGTTTCCATATTTGAACTGAATAGTAATAATTTTACAGGATATACTAAAACAATATTGTTAGCTTTCATTAAACGTTTAATTTAACATGATAACATTAAATATAATGTGTTTTTGGTATATATAAATTTTGTTACGGTATGTCAATAATGAGTTTTTTACCATTAATCTACGTTTATCTTTTTGACTTCTACACAACTGACATAAATAAATGATTTCGTTCAATGAATACAATTGTTCGGAATTGATATCGGGAGTTTCACAGGGTCTTTCATTGGGGCCCATAAATTTGAAGTCCATAATGTATTGGTTGTTGGTGGTAGATGACACCCTGCAGAACTGCACGGTGGAGCTGGCAACTCTAGGAGACCTGCGCCTGGTGGAGAGGCCCACGGGCGTGGTGCTGGCGCCGCGGGACTACGCCACCATCAAGGCGCACGTCAAGGTCGCCTCTACCGAGAACGGCATTATCTTTGGTAACATTGGTAAGTTTACACCATTTTTTTGGTTAATTTCAATTTATTATCACAGAAAATATAATAATGACGTTAGTAAAACAGAAGAACTGTTGAGTAGAAGCCTTTAATTAAATACTCATCGTACAAACACATCTACCCAAAAAAATAATTTTGCAGAAGTCTTCATGTGACAATAATTGCAGAATAAAAGATTTAATTTTCATTTTATAACCGTTTACAATATCTTTAGGATTTCATTTGTTGTAGCTTTATAGTAATTTTGTGTTTCTGTTTGTTTTTAATAAATCTAGTATTTGTCTAGATACACAACTTAAGAAATTATTGAAAAAATCACATGGCGTATTAAAAATAAGATTTTTAACATACGAAGATTTGATTGTTTTCCTTTTTGGTTGTGATTGAACTGATCCATATACGGTTATTTTGGAATAACGCTAAGGTAGCAAACAAAGGCAGCATTGTTTGAAGTAGTTGTATGAGTGATGTATGATGTATGTGGTGGCAGTGTACGAGGTGTCGGGCGCGTCCATGGACCGCGGCGTGGTGGTGCTCAACGACATCCACATCGACATCGTGGACTACATCCAGCCCGCCGCCTGCAGCGACGCCGACTTCCGCCAGATGTGGGCCGAGTTCGAATGGGAGAACAAGGTACCACTAACCCCCCACCATTCCCCCTCTACTGGTGATAACATATCCCACCCACGTACTTTCAACTTAGACGATTTAGTCACTTTTAGAATGATCCCTCCTGGAATAAGAAGGAGGGAACTATGACTTCAACACTCCAAGCGTGACATTAAACACATTTGCATTATAATATTTTTCAACATTAAGTTATGACATTCGGAAGAACATAAAGTTCGCTTTATGTTTTATAACGAGTTAAAAAGATACATTTTTAACCGGGATAAAGTTAAGTTTATGGTTAATTTTATTAAAATACCTACAAAAAATGGAAAAAAGTTAGGTACATAATAAATTACATTTTATTAATTTCTCTTACTGCAAAAAACATTCCTTTTCATAACGATTTTATAAATAGACTCCATTCAATACATAATCCACCTTAGTTATTCCACGATTTATGACAGCTGTTAATAATTTTATAAAGAAACTAGCTAAAAAGCACCCTTATCATTTAGGGGTAAGAAAAATACGTTTTTTTTGTTTTTTTTATTTAAAAAAAAAGAGATGTTGGCCGATTTTGGTAGTGGAGTTTGGTAACAAACACCGCGACACGAGTATTTTATACATTAGATGGTCACTAATAATGTTGGTTGTTATTCCCAGGTGTCTGTGAACACTAACATCACAGACCTGCGGGAATACTTGCAGCATCTGCTGGCCTCGACCAACATGAAGTGTCTCACACCAGAGAAGGTAACGTTACATATTTTATTATTCTCTTTCTTATCATTAATAGGGATTTTGACACCTATAACTAACTTATGTTACACTTTATTCAATCACTAAATTTGACAGTTTAAATCTGTTTTTTTTTTTAAATTAAAATAATTAAAGTCACTTCCAACAGTTGTACTTGCAACACCAAAAGGCGACATTCATACTGCCTATCCATTTTTATTTTGTTATTCAATTTTTGAAGTATGGGGTATATTTTGCCATCTTTTTTCAATAAATGAATCAGTAGTAATTTCATATGTATGTCTGATAAAAAATGTACAAAGGGCGACCTTATTGCTAAATATAGTTTGTGCTAAATGTACAGTTACAATCATAAATATATATTGTTTAAGAAATTTGTATTTGAAAATACATGAAATTTAATTGGATATTATTTAAAAAAAAACTATAACTCGACTATGTAAAACCTTTTGGTAAAATTTATTGGCATTGACATTTAATTTGATAAAATTAAAATTAATAACTCTTACGAATTTATTGACACCTCATTTATTAAAATCGGTACTGTTGTTTAACACACATATTAATTAATATAGTACAGGCCTCGGCTTAGTTTAGACTCCAGATCTCCCACAAGGCCACAAATTACAAATTTCTTATGTTTAGTCCGTACACCAGGGCTGCATTCCTCGTTTGGAAACCTGGCTAGCCATACGGCCCATAGATATGAGCTAAACAAACGCAGACCAGTCCACCTGGTGATCGGATGTCAACTGAGGCGTTACACATCTTCTAAAATAATAAATATACAAGCTTGATTGACCTTGAGAGGCCTTTCAGGCTACAAAACTATCTCATACACTAAAAATCAATACAAATACGGGGCGAAACCATATCAACCCGGAGCTTAATTAATTAGTACGACATCGGCCATAATTCCACTTGGTTCTAGCAAATTCTATTTCCGAGTGCCCGATATATTACAACTGTCAAGACAATACAATGACACACCCTAGTGTTGCCATTAAAATATGATATTCACTACGATCATATACTTACATTTACTAAGAGCATATACCAATAAATGATTTGGTATCAAACATCTTGTAATTTTTTTCTGTCAACTGTATACTGTAAGCATGGTGTAATTTGTGGAGACAAACAAATATTATTATTAGTATAGACTGCCGAAACTATTACCCATCCGGCTTTGCGTAGTCGGATACAAAGTTCTATCTCGCTTTGCACGCACTGATCACTAAAACGCTGGCCTTAATTCGTAAAATGAAGTAGTAGGTATAAGCTAGAACCGATGTCCTTCTCAAAGTGATGATATGCTAATTTCTGGTGTTGCGTCAGGCAAATCCCGAAATTATCTTTTTTTAGCCAATCTTTTGAACGTCACAAATTTTAGAATTCTGGTCTTGGTTGCAGCGACACAAGCCTCGAGCTTAGTGCGTAAACCGTCGATAAGTTCAAACCTGTAATTTGTTTATGTGCAAATAAATAAATGAATGTATGTGTGTAGGCTCTATCAGGCCAGTGCGGGTTCATGGCGGCCAACCTGTACGCGCGGTCGATCTTCGGCGAGGACGCGCTCGCCAACCTCAGCATCGAGACGCCGCTGCACAAGCCCGGCTCGCCCGTCGTTGGACACGTCAGGATCCGCGCCAAGAGCCAGGTACACTGCCATCAGCTTATCACTAGCCACTACTTCGGCTAAGACGCGCTCGCCAACCTCAGCATCGAGACGCCGCTGCACAAGCCCGGCTCGCCCGTCGTTGGACACGTCAGGATCCGCGCCAAGAGCCAGGTACACTGCCATCAGCTTATCACTAGCCACTACTTCGGCTAAGACGCGCTCGCCAACCTCAGCATCGAGACGCCGCTGCACAAGCCCGGCTCGCCCGTCGTTGGACACGTCAGGATCCGCGCCAAGAGCCAGGTACACTACCATCAGCTTATCACTAGCCACTACTTCGGCCAAGACGCGCTCGCCAACCTCAGCATCGAGACGCCGCTGCACAAGCCCGGCTCGCCCGTCGTTGGACACGTCAGGATCCGCGCCAAGAGCCAGGTACACTGCCATCAGCTTATCACTAGCCACTACTTCGGCTAAGACGCGCTCGCCAACCTCAGCATCGAGACGCCGCTGCACAAGCCCGGCTCGCCCGTCGTTGGACACGTCAGGATCCGCGCCAAGAGCCAGGTACACTGCCATCAGCTTATCACTAGCCACTACTTCGGCTAAGACGCGCTCGCCAACCTCAGCATCGAGACGCCGCTGCACAAGCCCGGCTCGCCCGTCGTTGGACACGTCAGGATCCGCGCCAAGAGCCAGGTACACTACCATCAGCTTATCACTAGCCACTACTTCGGCCAAGACGCGCTCGCCAACCTCAGCATCGAGACGCCGCTGCACAAGCCCGGCTCGCCCGTCGTTGGACACGTCAGGATCCGCGCCAAGAGCCAGGTACACTGCCATCAGCTTATCACTAGCCACTACTTCGGCCAAGACGCGCTCGCCAACCTCAGCATCGAGACGCCGCTGCACAAGCCCGGCTCGCCCGTCGTTGGACACGTCAGGATCCGCGCCAAGAGCCAGGTAACACCACCAGGCCGCGCTAACCGTCCTGGTTGTGATCCACCAAGACGGCTGGCCCAGTGGTTTAAGCGGTCGCCACGTCGTTGTGGAATCAAAGCCCACACTATTTAAAAATTGGTGAAAAAATAATGGTTGAGATTGAGGTTATACCTTTACTACTTCAGCTCTAGGCAACCTTCTATCGAAATAGTTTTTGCTAAGTACAAAATTATTAGTCTTATTAGCCTTACCATAATTATTTTACCGCATGGAAATTGTGTTGTAAATCTATGTCAAGTGTAACGAATATTCATACAATTTTGAAAACTCAATCCACATACTCCATATCTACGTATAATTTGAATGCCTATCAATAAACTAATCTGACTCATTTTACAGATCATGACCATTTAGTTCGTCATTAGGGACAACACTTTGTGTGATCCACAATATTCCTAATGCCAGAGTTGTTATTTAATAATCACAAATTTTAACAAAAAAAAAACCGACTTCAATCTGGACTTAATTTAAATGGAACCATACAGGAAGCACCAGCAATCAAATAAAAAAAATATCAAAATCGGTTTACCCAATCGAAAGTTATGAGGTAACAAACTTAAAAAAAATACATTCGAATAAGGAACCTCCTCCTTTTTTTGAAGTCGGTTAAAAAGAAAAATAGGAAGGAAACCATACATTCATATTCACCTGTGTCTCCGAAATATTCATGATTACTTTAATTGAATTGTAAGAATTCTCCTTTAATATGCGAATTGAGAGTATGAAGTAGCACCTATGCTATTACACCACAGGCATTTAAAAAAAATCCTGTTATGAAATTGTATACTATAATAATAAGTTAATACAGAACACTTCTGTTACTCTCGCCTTAAACTTTCTTATTGAACCAGAACCGAAACTATCCGGCATTTCCTCTTCTATTAGTTAGCCTCCCTTTTAATGATAAGTGTAGAAATAGCTTTCAGGTTGTAATGGAAACTTATAAGTATCTGAAAACGGCTACAAGCATACAACTATAGCTATATTTATCCAGTTTATGTGTCGTCCTGCCATGGTCTGAAGAGTCTATACAGCAATCATTCAAATCATACTGCTCTTTGATTTAAAACAAAATTAAATTCTACCACCGAGGAATCTTTAGTACCTATTAATTTTATAAACGTTTTTCTCCAGGGTATGGCGCTGTCCCTCGGCGATAAGATCAACATGATGCACAAGACTCCGCCCCAGAAGCCTTCCCCACCGCCATCGAACCCTATACCCGCCGCGTGAGTGACTTAGACTAGGTAACAACTATACTTATATGACACTTACATATGTTTAATTTCCAAAAAGTATTATAACAGAAGACCTTAAAGAGAGGTATTAAGGACTATTTTAGAATAACAGGAATTAAAATGGTAGTGTAACTTTAAATGATTGAAACATATTGTAATTCAGTTTTATTTTCTTATTATGATAGCAAGAAGTGTGATTAATGATGATTTATTTTGTTTGATAGTGCTGACATTTTGATATGTAACATCTGTTCTCTTGCAAGGGGACGGAAATGTGTAACAGGCATGCGCTTTTTGATTTGACCAATAAGCTCGCAGTGTGAGATGTTGCAGATCGTATGCGATTATTAGTTTTTAGGTGTCATATGTCTAGTGTGGTTGTCATATATTGCGTTATATTATGTAGTTCTACTTATTATCATAAATTTATTATATAATTAAAGATATTTCAATAAATATATATCGTTTTTATTTTGTTTAGCACGTCTTTAAATCCACATTACTACCCATTCGTCTGTTAACGTCTATTGTTATTTTAATAGGTTCAAAAACGAAAAAAAGTCTAGAAAAGTAACACTATATATTTTAAGGTAATAAATAAGAATAGTCTTTTTTTATTTTGCTTTTTGAATATCCTGTGGGCATAGAGCACGGTAAGGATACGCAGGTTTACCCCTCTTTCAAAGAATAAGCCCAAATAGGCCTACGCATTGTTATGGCACAGAATGTTTTTGTATTTGTGTGCGCGAAATTCTAAATGTTCTTTCTTAATTGTTGTGTGAGTTCGTAGTGACAGGCGATTGTTTTTGGTAGTTGAGTCTAAAATGTGTATGTGTGAAGATTTCTTCCCGCAAAAAATGACAAGACTGTGTGTCGGAAAAAGATGGCTATTAATGGCTACTCCTCTCCGTTCGATAGCTGGTGATGTTCTATGCATGCAGTTATTGAGGTTATCAAAATTTTAGAAAGAAGTCCTATATTATAAACCAAGCGTCTACATTCAAGGATTGTCTTTTTGATACTTAGGTTATTGAAGTCTATTAATTTACCACTACGGCGAGTTCCACATTCAATGAAAGGAAAATATACTGCAGTGCCACCTAACGGTGACATATCGAACTACTGAGAAACCACTTATCCTGAATCGCGCATTGAAAGCTCTCGCTCCATTGATATATGTATATCTAACTTCCCAATATCAACCGTTGGACCGCGACCTGCCAGCCATGATAACCTCCCGTGGTAAAATTCCAGTCGCACCCAAAAGAGGGTTATGTTTTATACATAGTTAAAATAAAAAACTAGACAGCCTTATGAAATAAATTAGTTTATTGTATCGTCATAGGTGTAACGACGTAAGTGCAAAAAGTCCATGTTCCGTAACGAATGATTCAACAGTATAAATAATAAAAATAATTTATAATAGTAATAAGTTAATGGATTGGTTACAAAACAGTTCATCCGACGCGTCCGGGCCGTGTCGGCGATCTAGCTTCCCTGATCAAGTCCGTAGGTAACGTCTGTAACAAACAAACATACATATGTATATATAATAATACCTAGTATAATGTGTGATTTTATCAGCGTTTCTCAAATGGAATAATTTTACCCCTTTATTGCAACATTTATCAATAACGCTCCTATTTTCTATCCTTAGAGCTGACATTTTTATATTAATTTTAAATGAAACTAAACGTGCATACCTTCCAAATTGGTTCATAAATGACTGTGGTTCTGAGGTAACAAGAAAGAAAATGTTTTGGCAACAAAAAACAATCAAATTTGCAAGGCCAAAAATGGACCCAATTCAGCATTGTGTCAGACAAGGCGTCTGACGCTGGTTTTCAATTTGGCCCAGGTGACGCCGTGCATGAAGATATTTTACATATCCGTGCCATAATTTATACAAAAACAAAAAACAATAATTACATACACACAGTATTGCCCTATACTTAACATATTTTAACATTACGGGGACCGCTCGCCTGCATTTCGGAACTGAGTGTGAAGCGATGCATGTTGGTATCGGTCTACGCTATATAAGAGACGTGTTAACATTTAGCATATTTAGTCTCCGCTGTGTATGTAACAGAAATATAACCAAGTAGTAAACCACTGGACTAGCAGTACTAACCCAAAAACAAAATTCAAAACTTACTTATTCCTCCTCCTCTTCCTCTTCTTCCTCCTCCTCCTCTTCCTCCTCTTCTTCCTCCTCCTCTTCTTCTTCAACGACTTCTTCCTCCTCTTCAGGTTCAGGCTCGTACAGAGGTTCGTCCTCTTCGGGTTCAGCTTTCACATCCTCCTCACCCTCGGGTGAATCGGTGTCGCCCTTCTTTTTGCCGGGCCTCTCACCGAACCACTTGGGCAGTCTCGCTGTTGTTTAAATTCGGATATTAATACATACATGCAAAAGACCTATTCGATCATATTCAATAGTTTTTTTTTCTCAGTGTTAAAACGTAAGGGTGTAGTCTAAAATCGAACTGACTAAAAAAAACTATATTTCGTCAAGGTTTCAAGAATAAGGCATAGCAAAAGACCTGGGTGTACCCAGGTGAAAAGAATGCCTATAATATAATATATAAAAATATTATATACATAAGACATAGATAACTTTCAAGCCTTAAATACAAAAAATAAAATTTAAAATTTTCTGCAACATTGTTTGTTATGTATGTCATATCATATACATTATACACATTATACGGGCAAGACCATGCGATAGGATACCGTTCAAAAATTGTACACGGGGAGGTTTCATTCAATAGGCATGATGACTAATTTTGAAAAAAAAAATTGTGTTCGGAGGTACTTATCTCCTATTGTCAAAAACAGTTAGGTTTCTACAAAAATAAAGTTTTAGTAGAAAAAAATTGCGATTTAAACTTTAAGTTTAAAATTCACGCCAAAACGCTCGGTGGTGGCATGGCGTCTGTTTGTGCAGACGCGACGTCACCATTTCTCAACCAGTTTCAATTATAGCTCATAAAGACAGTAGTTATCGTCGATATACCCGAACAAAGTGACTTTTATACATAAGTGACGTAACTCGCTCTGGTTGGTGTTCAACTTAACATGGCGGATTGCTATATTTTGTAGTTTTATTTTTGTTAATTAACTATTAATCTCGGTCTAAATATGAAAATAAATACGACTTTTACACTGTATGAACCCCATTTGATCAGATAAATACATTATTTTAGATGTTCTTGGTTACTGTCATCATGCCTATTACAGATGACTTTATTTTTACTAAATACATAAATCTCGAATGACGAAATAAATAGTCGTGATCTGTTGAATGGGTCGGATTAGTTTACCTACTGATAGTCATTCAATATATACGTCAGGGGTGGCCAACCGGTCGATCGCGATCGACCGGTCGATCGCGGCTATTAGTCCAGTCGATCGCGGCGAGGTAAAAAAATAGGTACCTACATAAATTGAATTTGGATTAAATGGAGAAAAATTAAGTTCGTAGGTAATTTCAATAAAAATTTAGTTGTTTTGGTCCAGCACATACTGCGCAACGCAATCTATACTTATAATAAAAATGTAACAGGTCCAATTCTGTACATTAAAGATATTTTGAAAATTTTGTTTTGGGGATCTCTATAATTTTGCCTTTGACTCGACAGAAGTGCCATCAACCTTTGACTTCATAGCTGTTTCCCGTTTTATCGAACTTTCCTTGGACATTTCGTTCAGTAATTTGAACTTTACCAGTTCGGTGGTAACGTTAACATTACTATTTTCGAGAGACATAATCAATAGGTCATATCTCGACGTTAGACCTCCCAATAGAAAAGCAGCAATGGACGTATCATCTATTACTTTGTCTATATCCGCCAAATCTTGAGCAGTGGAAATAATCGATACTGAAGCCAAAACTGGTTTTTTTTTCATTTTTGTCTGTCTGTCCGTCTGTCTGTATCTTGGCCGCGCATCACGCCAAAACTACTGAATGGATTCAAATGAAACTTGGCATGATTTGAGGTCATACTACGAGGTAGGACATAGGATACTTTTCATCCCGAAATTCAGCACGGTTTCCTGGAAAGAGGGGATGAAAGTCAAAATATGTACTTAGTTGTAATTCAATAACACATAGTCCGATTTCATTCATTCTTTTTTGCTAGAAAAAAAAAAAAGATAACGAGAATAATCTTTATTTTGTCCGCGACTGTAGATTGCCTGTCGGAAGCTGAGACAGATATATAAATATGGCGGTACGAAGTTCGCCGGGTCAGCTAGTCACCAATAAAATTGCTGGGGGCATCATCTTGTATCATTCCGTCACGTTATTTATCTTCTCTTTGCGACTCAATTTCTTTTATGCTTGGAACGCGATGACAATTACGGCGGCCGTGTGTCAATTCATCACTCATCAGTTGACAACAGGGACTAGTAGACAGAAATTAAGGCTGTGATATCAGACTTCGAAATTCGCTTTAGTGATTTCAAAAAGATCATGAAGTTGGTGGAATTTATCAGTACCTAAACCGTTTATAAATGTGACAATTATAAAACTCTGGCTCTAATTTCTCATGCTAGCAAAGTATTGTTACATATAATTGACAACAGAGTCCGACGTTTTTTGGACTGGCAAATACCACAGGAGCAAGCCAGTTTCGTCAAAGGCAAAGGAACTCTTGAACAAATTCTCAAAATTCGCCAGCTAATTGAGAAATCATATGAGTTCAATACTCCTCTCATATTGTGGTTCATCGACTAAAGCAAATCCTTTGACTGCGCTATCTGGTCCAACCTTTGCAGTCGGTTCGGAGAGTGTTGAAAGAGATAGGAGTACCCGTGCAAGTGCACTTGGTGGCACTTATTGAGACTCTGCATCTAAACGACCAAGGAATGGTGAAAATTGACAAGACAGCATCGGAACCCTGTAACTTTTATAAGGGTATCAGGCAGGGCTGCATACTCTCGCCTATTTTATTTAACGTGTATGGATTGCATATCATTAGGCGGGAATGTGAGGATTGGATGTAGGTGGAGTAACTATACGCGGATGATACCACCCTTCTGGCCAGCAGCTAACTGAAAACATCGTTATCCTGGACATAATAGAGCGAATAAGCCTAGAAATGGGTCTCAAAATCAACCACAGTAAGACTAAACTCATGGTGGTCGATCGTGGCAATAAACCGGAATTCACGTGTGCTCTCAAACTCGAAAATGTTGAAGACTTCATCTTTCTGGTGGGCTAATAAAAGCAACAATCGTTCGTGCGAAAAGGTAGTCAGAAGAAGCATAGGGATGGCCAAAAGTTCGATGGACCAACTACAAGGAATATGAAGAGATCGTAACATCTTCCGTGAAACCGAAATTAAACTGTTAAAGACCTTGGTATTCTCCATATTCAGCTACGGCTGAGACATGGACGTTAAGGAAAGCTGACTGCGATCGAATCGATGCTTTTGAGATGTAGTGTTGGAGGCGACTGCTTCAGATCCAATGGACGGTCTTCGGCATAAATTTGTCTATTTTGCACGACCTAATATTAACAACTCTCTTCTATATGCCTGTATAAAGTTATTGGTTTCTTCGGTTACATCGCCAGGAAATAAGGCAACAACCTCGAGCAACTCATGGTCACTGGGAAACTTGACGGCAAAAGATTAAGAGAACGTAGTCCAAATAGGTGGACTGGCCAGATCGGAACAGCCTTGGACGCCAATCTTGCTCTTCATTCGGCCAAGGAGAGAAACAAGTGGCGGGCAACTGTCATACAGTTGCTTGCAGAAGATCATACCACACCTAGGGAATCACATCCTCAAGAAGAGCTCCACGAAGCGGAAAAAATAACTTACTAACTTTTATGCCGTAATTTATAAAAACAGAGATTGGAAAAAAATTGAAAAAAAAAATGTCGATCTTTCAAAAAGTTACACTATTGTTAATGGTGTAACTTTTTGAAAGATCGACATAAAAATTTTTCACCGAGGTTCTTATTCAAATTTTTAAATAGTTATTTAATACTATAAAATAATTATTTAAGGTGATATACCGGCTTTCCAGGCGACGCGCCTATGCCGTAACGACTTCGTGGAGTACCTACTATTACCAGCGTTAAAAAAAAAAGATTGAGTTTCGGGAGTTAGGACTTTTTTATTGGAAATTTCCTCCTCTTTCAGGATTTTCTTTCAAAATTCCTTTAATATCACTACTTTAGAAGTTATTAACGAAAAACCAAATACCTTGTTTTTTTTTCTTATTTTGTTAATAACAATCGCCATTTTTTATGTGCTAATAAACCCTTAAAAACCATTTTTCTAGACATCATTTCGAATCTAATGAGCTATCGCACATATTTTTAAGAGCTTTATTTCTATTCAATACGTTTTTGAATTTGTTGACTAGACTAGGCGACCGTTTAAAAAAACACTACGCAATCCGTACATTCGAATTGTATCGATTGTACTATGAAGTATGTTGTTTCGTGTCAAATTTCAAGAAATGTCATTGGTCGATCGCACAAGGTTTCATCAGTAAAAAGTAGATCTTAGGTCTAATCAAGTTGGCCACCCCTGATATACGTAGATATGGAGTACATGTGGATTGAGTTTTCAAAATTGTAAGGATATTCGTAATACTTATCACATTTGATTAACAACACTATGTCCATGCGGTAAAATAACTATGGCAAGGCCAAGACTAATAATTTTGAACTCGGCAAAAACTATTTCGTTAGAAGGTAGCCTAGAGCCAAATTAAAGGTAACCTAAATCTCAACTATTTTTTTTGCACCAATTTTTAAATACGAATTAGAAAAATATTTGTCCTAAAATTTGACTATATGGAATCTATAATTTTTTTTGTAACTATACTAAGTTAAACCAGATATTTTTCTACGCCAATAGTACGTATAAATTTGGATAGTATTGACTCACTCTTTTGCCTGCCGCCGAATTGATCGGTCCTCTCTTGCCACACCTTCTCGAGGAAGTCCTTGTTCAGTTTCTCAAGGTCCTATTGGAATCGTTAACACAGGGTAAATATGATGAGGAGCACATGACCGGGACACATAGAGCTTTAACTTTTTTTTAACATGTATACAATAAAAGATCAGTGAATTTTTCTACAAATGTGTCCGACATTTTTGAATAATGGCGAGTTACTTTTTTTTATTAGTAATGTAAAAAAATTCACTAAGTCGTCGAAGGTTCATCTAGGTAAACACATGGAGTGTGTCATGCCATGAAGACATGCGTCTAAGGGTACATCGCACACAGGACCGGGCGCGAGGTCTGTCTTACTTCTTGTGCGGTTCATGAAGTCTTTCATCCTATCGTTCCATGCTTTATCCATATATTCAGCAGCTTGAGTATTGTAACCCTGCGTTTAAATATCATCATCAATATTAAGTTTTAAATTCTGTTTACAACCTCTGTAAATTGATTTCCCTCTTTTCTTCTCTTTTAAAAACTTTACAGACATACATGAACACAAAGAACACCCAGACTTAAAACAAGTGTTGTCCCATGTGGGGCTCGAACCCACAACACAAAGTGTAGCAGTGATATGACCGTTCTAACCACTTCTATGTTCTTTGGTTTTATCCATAGACTCATTGTCCATTCACTGTATTTATTCCAGTATAGTTGCAATAACTCGTAACTTTTTCTTTGAAGAATGTGAATTTAAAATTAATCGTGTGCTAAAAGTGGAATTGAGCAGGTAGAGAAAGTGACCTGGAATTCGATATTGGCTGTACGCCAATTTAATTTACAGTTGTTATGTGCACATTAACGATGTAACTCCGATTACTTCAGTTGCTGACCTGGTAATAGAAGATAAATTGTAATGTCACAAGACCTGGTATGCCTAATACTTACACCTTCGAACAACTTCTTCTTGTCGTCGTAGGACCTTGTGTCGACACGACGCTCGTATTTGGACGCTACTTGGATTTTGGGCTGGAAATATCAAAGGTTTTTGATTAATATTTGTAAAGTAAAATTGGTCATTATTATTCTTTGTTCGTTCAGTAACAAAGGTTTACCAAAACTAGCTTCTTTACACAATTCTTTTTAATTCAACTAATTAGGCACATGTTTAATTCCTTGTTTGATTTTCTTATTATGTAATTTTAGCATCAATTTATATCATTCTCTGTCTGTCTATCTGTTCTATCGTGTATGTTATATTATGTAAAGGTAATTTGTTCTGATACATACCGGGTGCTTGCCTGTGAGTGCTTCGGGGTCAAGACCCTTCTTGAGGGCCTTGTGCCTCAACTGTTGCTTCTGTCTTTCTTTAAGCTCTTTTAAGTCGTAGTCCTGCCTCTTTTGCCTCTCCTCAAGATCGTATTTTTCGGTCTCGAGTTTGATGATGCATTCCCAGAGCTCTGTAGCTTTCGCTCGGAGCTTGTCTGTGGAGAGACCCTCAATATTCAAAGGCTTGATGCGGATGGACAAGGAAATCTTCTTCTCCTCTTCCAACTGCTCTTTGGTCTTGTTGCGTTCCAGTTGCGCATTGCTGAGGCCGAACTAAAACCAAAGGAATCAGTTTGTGCATATTGTCAAATTCCTTGAAAGTATCTCAATATTACAGATACAGATAGAGTACATTTAATTAAACATGTGTTTGTATCTATACTAACGTTATCGCTCTTCTTTTGGATGGTGAAGTTAGGTCCGGTCTTGCTGGATTCTTTCATGGCCTGGAGCATAGCCTGGCGTTTCTTCTCGGCCTCCTCGAGTCGCTGCCTCTTCTCTTCGATGTCACGTTGTTTCTTCTCCTCAATTTCGCGTACTCTCCTTTCTTCTTCCTCCTTCTTCTTCTGGGCGAGGCGCTTCTCTTCTTCGGCGCGCGATACCTGAGATTTCGAATATAATGTTGTAAAACACTTTATCATAATAAATCTTGGATTGTGATGTATGTCGTGATGTAGACGGTATTAGTTGTTACCTTGCGCTTAGCTTGCTTCTCCTTAAGGCGTTTGAGCTCATCTTCTTCCTTGGACCGTTGTTTACGCCATTCGTTAATGTATTCCTTCAACTGCTCATCCAAGTCCGACCGCTTCTGATCTTGACGCTGTTAAAAAGATTTGACAATTTACAAGTATTTTGTAAGTGTTCTTTATCACTATAGCCGTTAACTAGACTTTAGTATCTCGTATCTTACGTACTGCAATAAGAAGGTATAAAGTCAATTTTCTGTGGTTTAAACAGTGATATTACTACACTTTTTTAAATTATGTATTCCATATTTAGATCGTACACAAGGTGATATGATTTTCGAACAAATTAGAGCTACCCAATTTGGTTTGAACTCTTCAGAGGACTTACACAAATATTGAGAACCAACCACGAATTAAGATGTAATCTTTGCAGTTTTTGTCAATGGATATTAGGGGTTTACAGAAACGCGTACTCACTCACCGCCAACTTACTTTGCATTCTCTTAGATTAGGATTACAAGAATAAATTAATAATTTAAAATGCCTTGGATTCTAAAATCGGATAAAAAAAACTATCGTTATTTGAATGAAGTCATTTATCTGAATTACGGTCGTTTTAAAGTATGTTTAATTTTGAGTATAAAAGCGTATGCTTATGTTATTACCTTGATGAATTCTGGGTCTCCCTCACCTCTGCAAACATAAACAGAATTCATGAATAGTCGAGTCGGAGAACAAGTTGGTGTTAATGTTAGGCAACCGTAGATACAACGGTTCACAATACATATAGTTTACTGTTACGGTGATATACTTTCACGGTCATTCGTTAGATCATTTTAAATTGTTTATAATTTTATTTTGACTTATAGGCAGGGACATCGGGTACTGTACATATTGTTAAAGTTTTAGCTTATGTTGGCGTCATATATTATTGTGTGACCACTGTTAACATTAATACTGTTATACGCTTTTTTATCTTTAAATATCTATTGAAAGTATCGTATACTTACTCATACTTTTACTAAATTATTCACTTTGAGTAAATATTTTGTGCAGTTTTGAATTGACAATGGTATACGGACAAATACACATATTACGGCAATATTATACATATATGTAGTACAAGGTAGTGCATGCTTTGATATTATGTTATTTATTCCATGCAATAAATCAAATGTAAGTCGGGTCGACTCGAGCGGTCGCCTGATGACCGACATCTCGTTTGTTTGCAGATCGGCGCGGGCGCAGCACAGTACGCTTGTCTAAAATAGAACTCCTACCAACCGATGTATAAATAGCGACCGAGGACGGCGTGCGGTTGTTTCGTACGCCGAATGATCATCTGGTCGGTTACGATAAATTTGGGAAACGATCGTAAAATCTTACGCCCGCGCCATATCGAGTTAATGTTTGGATTATAGTTAGTGACACCACAGAGAGCGGTGCAACTTACGCGATCGATGGTCTACTCCTAGAAACAGAAAACAACAATCAGCCTTCTACTTCTTGTACAGTATAACAACGTCTTTATTGCAAAATTGATTGTTCGTAACCCAATAAGCGGTGACAATTATTTTGCGTAAAACACGATACAAACACTGCGTCACAGCCACTAGCCCTTCAAATTTAGAATTTCGAAGAAACAATGTAGAGAGAGAATAGATACATAGGTACGTTAACATTGCGCCAATAGTTCGTGGTGCCATAACAAGTTCAGTGGCCCGAAGCAAAGCGGTAGGGTATTGCGTACTTAGAGTTTACTTACTCTGGTTTAGGAGCGGGTCTTCAGTTTTGCCACGATGAGGACAGCGACGGGAAAAGAAAATAAAAAACACCATTAAAACTATGCAAATCGTCAACAAGTAAAAATACCATTTAAAATCTTTAAGCTTAAAAGGTTAGCGCGAAACTCTCGGACACTCAAATATCATATGCCAACACTCAAAGTTTATGACAATGTGAATGGAAAGACCAGTTACTTACGTTGTTTGTTATGCACTGATCTTTCCAATAGCATGAAATTGATGAGTTCGTTTGTTATATGCAAGATATTTGATGTTAATAAGCACGGCTAGCTGCACCGGAGCGCCTATCGTAGGTAGTATCTCTGGAAGCAATAACGGCGATGAAGTAAGCGCTAGAAGCGTTAGGATCGCTAACTAAACTTAGCCTAAAAAACGAGCGAAGCGTATGATAGTGCCGGATCAACCAAAAGGCACGCCACTTACTTCCTGCAACAAAAGAGAGAATAGGGTTTTGGTGAGGGCGTGCAGAAAGCCCGAGATTTGGGAGTTCGAAGAAACTGGGAATCACAACTTGCGATCATGCCTCGAAAACTTCACGCTTATCCAAAAAAGTTTACTATTCACGTACAACTGTGTGTACTTCTTATTCTAATAGTTTTGGAAAATATGATAGAATCGCAAAGGCAAAGAGATCAGGCCGAGAGAAGCTGAAGTGTTTCAAAACCAAACAATTTCTAAAAGAACTAAATTTTGGGGGTATGAGAGGGCCTCGTTGTTCGGTTGTCATACTTACGTCTCCGGGACTTCTTCTTCTACTTCCTCCTCCTCGGAGCCACTGTGGAATAGATAGTCGCGATGTTATCATACACATGAGGAATCATGGAGACACTATTTGTGTGCAGTTAACACATTACATTTAAGTGCATTTTTATTTAGTAACAAAAGGGAATCTCAAAAGGAAAATCTATGAAATGTGTAAAATGTTTGAATGTATTCTGAAAGATTGAGGGAGCTTAGATACGTACGTCGACCTCGATACTTTTTTCTTTATAAATACTTACGAATATTCCTCCTCGTCAGACATGATGGTAGTTTATTTAATCTGTAAAAGAAAAATATTTGTTGATGGCAAGCCTTTCTTCTTCTTCTTTCTACTATAGACTCCACGTTTAGGTTGCTAGATAATTTAGTATTAGCATTAGTAAATCACAATTAGTGTTGTTTACAAATGAATCATTTTAATCAGACGTAGGAAATATTGGCACTATTGGCAGCTCGTCAATTGATGCTTTGTTGACGATTAATTCGATGATCGATTTATTATTAATTAGAACGCTCTCGTGTTTACATTCTGATACCAAAATAAATTTTATTTTATATGCAGTTGTAGACGGTTACAACACAAGTAATATGTACATGTTGTAAAGATGTAATTATTTTAACTTAATGAAATTTGTGCACCTAAGCTTTCGGTAGTGCGCCCTGCTTACGTTACGTCCATTCAATATCGAGTTAAAACAAATCTTTGTAATGTGGACTGCGACTGATATAGAAGTAAATAAGTTTTTTTTTTTATTGTAAAAAGTATCCTTTTTTCAACGGATATTCTAAAATAATAAGTTATCCATAGTAACTGAAATCAGCCCGCCATACTTACAATACGTTATATTGGAAAATTTGGAAATAGAATAGACTTGTCAATCGTGCCAAATAGTTTCTTTTGTGCCAATGTTAATAAAAAATTGTGGTAGGCGGGAACGTGAACGCGGGAAGCATGCGTTTTGTTTATGAAGCCCGTTTTATTTTTAGCGGTTTTATCTTTCGTACCATCGAGCACACCTACGACCTGGCAACGATTCAAAGAAAGTATAAAATTGGATTCGCGTTCGAACTCAATATTGTCTAGGATTCGGATTTCTCTAAGCCTTGATTTCGTTTCACGTTTTCGCGGAATGTGCTCGATTTTGTACCGATAAGTATGAAATTACAAATTTGACATTGTATAATCACAAATTTTGACAAAAAAAAATCGAATTCAAGAACTGGACCAAATTGATATGGGACCACACGGGAAGAACCAGCTTTCCAATAAAAAAAGAATCATCAAAATCGGTTCACCCAGTCGAAAGTTATGAGATAACAAAAAATAAAAAAAACGTCGAATTGATAACCTCCTTCTTTTTTGAAGTCGGTAAAAATTATAGTGTTTATATACATCGTGTGAAACACATGTTATTAGCGGATAGTAAATACATGTACACACAAATCCACGTAACTATCAATTCTTAATAAAATAAAGTGTTTGAAAAGAAGCTTATTGGAACATGAAAGTAAGAATCTTTAGAAGAAACTAAAAAAAGAAATAGATATGCAAGGTTTTTCCAAAGTTAACTGCGAAATAGAAGTGACTTACAATATTTGTGACTTCTAGAAAATAATCTAAAGTAGCTAATTCATTTAAGTTTGCCAGTTTAACAAATATAAATTACTAATTAGTTGTAACTTAATTAAATGGCCTTTGCCCAGCTGTGGACTCTAGAGGCTATTGATGTAATGTGATGTGAAATTGTAAATTATAATAAATCACTTTATTGTATGCTGTATCTATTTTTTTATTAATGTAACGTTTGTAATTAAACAAGTAAAATTTGAACAAAATAAAAAACCGGCTTCAAGAAAGACCAAATCGATAGATTTCTCTTGGATGCCATCATCAGCTCTTAGTGTCCTTCTCATGGTACCACCGTTGGGATATCTCCTTTCCATTAAAACAATATTCATCAAAATCGGTTATTAAACGACGAAGTTATCCGCGAACACACATAAGTATTTCTGATTATATGTATTCGTATCTTACGAACGTAATATATGAGGAAAGGTGGTGTATTTGTCTAACACATACGGGCCAAGCATTAATTTATTCAAGCTATGATTTAATATTTAGTTTCCCACAACGACAAGACCCCTCAATAAAAATAATAATTTTAACTTATTACTATAAGTTCTAATTAGATCCTTAAACAAGTTTTTAAAAGTATTGTTTCTAAAATTTGTTTTTTTCTAAATGTTTACTCTGACAATATCTTATTACCGTGTATAAATACTGTCACTTTCATTCAAAGGTGATCTTTTATACGTTTTCCAGTATGGTACGTCTTACAAAGTGATCTAGCGTTTTGGAATTCTACTAACTAATAAAATTCACCACAAATGAGTATGAGATACTTAGATTATTTTTATATATCTATTGAAATAATCTTTTATAGTTTAAAATAGTTCTATGACTCTTTGTTCTACTTTCGATTTTTCGTGTCATGTATTGGCACACTTCAATCATTATTCTTATATTTAATGTAAAATAACACATACACTAGTAGCATATTAAATTGTCTCAATTGTCTAAGAAATAAGTTGCCAATTTAAAAAAAGTTAGTTTTGGTGTTAAGTTTCTCAGTCAGACTCGGGCAGGTATAGTGTGTAGTGTATTGTGTGCAGAGCGAGAATTTACATTCTTTTTCAGAAACATTTTTTTAATTTTCGCTCATTTTCATGTGGCATGTGGCGATTTCCGCTAAAACCTTGGGGTTCAGCGCTTGTGAGTGGCGGGCGGTAACGTAATCCGGCGCACTATACATGGAGTTTGCTTGGCGCTGAGCGCGACGGCGCCCGCACTCGTCCGCATTTGGCACATTCCGCGCGCGTATTTTTAGACCAGCCTTCTTACGAGCCATCTCTTATCTTCGACGTTTCCGAACTTTCAATCCACAAGGACACATTATCCTACACACTATACGGCCTGGCTGGCTGGCTCCGACACTGGCACTCTCACGCACGGCACTTACGTCGCACGGGAAGAAGACGGTCACTCAGTCACTCGGCACTGGTTCTTCGACCGGCAGCACAGCGACGTTGGAATGTGGAGTCCGCGGCGACCGGGGCGGCTCTGACCGGCGGCGGGTGCTAGTGCGGCCGCGCGGGCTCGCCCCCCGCACCCCGCTACTATATTTAGCGCCGGTCATTTTTGAGCCGACGATTACAAGCCAGCTCCGATTTCTATGGGGAAACTATACGGGCCAGCCCGGCTCGCCTCCATGCTTGCACCTGCAACGGACAGTCGAAGGAGGAAGTTAAGTCTTCGGTTGCACTTGCAGCGGACACCTTATTGACTGGGCAACAAACGAAGGAAATAATTTAGTTCTTATTCTGTATTGGTAATAAATCTCATATCACAGAAAAGTTAAATATTTCAGAAACCTAAGTAACATAAATCTTGTCTTATAATAATATACATAACGGATTTTAGTTGACAGGCAAACCACCTACTTCAATTGTCTAATGTCATGGTTTATTCTAAGAAACATATCAACAAATAATGTTATTGAATTTGACTGCACGGGTGGCGTAGTGGCTTAAGCGATCACCTGCCTGTTTCAAACAGACTAAGTATTGTGGGTTCGATCCCCACATGGGACAACACTATATGTGATCCACAAATTATTGTTCTGAGTCTGGGCCATCTTTGTGTCAGTTTTTATAAAAAGGAAAATATAAATCTATTCTGGTGGAGGTGCATATTAACTCGTCATATCAATGCTTTCTTCACTCCCAAAATCACCGCTGCTGAAATCAAAATCTAACTACTACACCGCAAAGTCTCTACCTACACCATCGATGGTCTAGTCAGATCTCCCACATTATCATTTCTTACCTTGACAATGTTTTTTTTATGGAATAGGAGGCAAACGAGCAGATGTATCGCCTGATGGTAAACGATTACCGCCACCCATGGACACCCGCAACACCAGAAGCGTCACAAGTGCGTTGCCGGCCTTGGAGATGGGGGGAGGGGTTGGGGTATGGGCCTCCGGTATCCTCACTCACTCAGTGAAACACAGCGCGAGCGCTGTTTTGCACCGGTTTTCTGTGAGGCCGTGATATAGCTCCGGTCGAGCCGGCCCATTTATGCCGAAGCGTGGCTCTCCCACAGGAATAATGTAAACAAATAAATAAAATGTTCAAAAAAACGTCTTTAAGAAATGGACCAATGAAAATGAAATAAAACATGGAAATGGGACCACACGGGATGAACCAGCTTTCAAATAAAAAAAGAATCATAAAAATCGGTTCACTCTGTCCAAAGTAGAGGTAAAGAGGTAACAAACATTAAAAAAAATACAGTCGATTTGAGAACCTTCTCCTTTTTTTAAGTTGGTTAAAAAGTAAGAGGCATTGACGTTGGTATCTGGACATTGGTATGTTTAGATCGAAGCAGATAATAGATATATACACTTTTGCAAGTTGTTCATTCGATTTCAGACATGTATTATTCACTTCACAATGTGGTCCGGTGACCTGATGAAGTTTGTAGGAAACGACATTGAGTCGACAGCTAACAGCTAAGGTAAAGACAGGACAGAAGAGGTAAGAGGAAGAAAGAGAACCCGAAAGGGCTCTGGGCTCAGGCAATCGCATTTTCTCGCTGAATAGCAACGAAAGAAGTAAAGCATCTCTCCTTTTAAGCGTAGCCATCAACTTCTATTATAAAGTAGCTAGCTGAAGTAGAATAAATATTTAGCATCAATATTATCGAGGACAATACATTAGGAATATTTAAGTCAAGGTAGTAGAGCCACGCTGATTTCAGCACGAACGGGCTTCGCGAAGGCTTTTAGAAGAATAACCTAAAATGACAGTATTGGTGACAAGCAGATTTCCCTAGTGGCCGTTTGCGGAACTAACGTAAGACAGATACTTCTACCTGACAGTTTAATATGCAGAGCGAGTGCATTGTTATTTTAAATTCTTTCTACAATGATTTCATTGATAGACGTCTACGGAGTAGTTAAAAATACTTTAAGACCACTTCGTGAGGGTGATCAGTATTTTTAAAGTGGAATGTTAACGTGTATTGGTGACGAGCAGATTTCCCTAGTGGCCGTTTGCGTAACTAACGTAACACAGATACTTCTACCTGACAGTTTAATATACAGAGCGAGTGCATTGTTATTTTAAATTATTTCTACAGTGATTTCATTGATAGACGTCTACGGAGTAGTAAAAGATACTATAAGACCACTTCGTGAGGGTGATCAGTATTTTAAAAGTGGAATGTTAACGTGTATACGTATTTTTATCTGTCATACGTTAGTTCTGCGACTTGCCGCTAGGGAATCTGCTCGTCACCAATTCGTGCTGGCGTGTTATGTCGGTGAGTGCGAGAACGGAGAGACCCAATGATGCAGGATCATCTCAATAGGCCGCCAAAGTGTGGGTCACCATGTTGCGTTGTTGCATTTTATCGGCATTCACAATAAGTATGGTGACCACTTCTCTTGGATTCATGCTTTCCATCAGGCAGAGTAGAGTCACTTTGGGAGGGGCATATATGTAAGAACAAATATTTAAGAAATAAACAAGACCTAGGTCTTTTTGGTCTCCTTCAGTTTGAGTTTCTTCTTACTATCCGAGACTTGTGTCTATTCATCTCCCTATTCTATTAACCTATTTCTTTCGTCTTATTAATATATAACTGCCTCGGTGGCGCAGTGGTAGCGTAAGCGACTGCTGTGCTTGAGGTCTCGGGTGCGATTCTCGGGTCGGATCAAATGTTGTATGATCTACAAATATTTGTTTCGGAGTTTGGGTGTTTTCTATGTATAATATGTATTTAAAAAAATGTATTTATATCAGTTGTATAGTACTCATAGTACAAGCTCTGCTTAGTTTGGGACTAGATGGCCTTGTGTGTTAGACGTCCAAAAATAATATTTTTTTCTCTTTAGCCCAATTTACCTTACCGACCGTATCCGAAAATGTTAACATTCTCAAGGAGTATTGGCGTCAACGGTAGGTTATGTAAATTACTTATATTTATAAAATGGGCTAAAAACATACATACAATTACTTTAAATAATTAGTTACACTTTCCCAGATAGGGCTTGATTAAGCGTGGTGTCGCGTCAAGGAGGACCTGAAATATTATGGTCCGGGTCTTTCCAGAGTAAGTCGCCTGAGGCCGGCCGTCGAGGTTGTTGTCAGTGGGACCACATATTCCTGGCTCCTATATCCCCAAAGAGTCGGAGATCCGAATGGAGTTTCAACCCCGTCAACAAAAAAGGGTTATTAATTTGTAAAATGGTTATGTCTTGAAGACTTGTATGTGAACTGTTGTATTTTGTCTATATACCAATTGAACCAATACTAATTAGGTTTTTATGATTTTTACGATTACAGAGTTAGGTATTGCGTAAAAACTAATACACACATCAAAAGTGTCTAGGGATCAAGCATTTTTATTCGGATTTCTTGAGATTGAGATGTGGCTTTGGCCCTGGCCTGCTCAGTCGCCAGACTTGAACCCGATTGAGCATGCATGGGATATGCTACAGAGAAGAGCTCTGCCGAATATGGAGGGTATCCAGTCGCAAGAAGACCTTTTTTTGTTGTTGCAACGAACATGGGCGGCCATTCCACAGCGTGATTTGGATGAACTCATTTTGAGTATGCCAAACCGATTCTTGTGTTGTTAGTGTTCGCGGTAGAAACACGGATTATTAATTGTTTAAGTTACCTAATAAAATTTTAAAGAAAACTGTTATTTCAGTCTTTTTTTCGAACTTTAATGTTAGTGGTTCAAATGACAAAATCCCTTTATTAGGAAAATGGCAAATTTCTTTATTAATGCAAAGGTGACTTGGTTTATCGTTACTGTGACAAACGAAAACACTTTATTTGATGAATCCTTAAAGAAAATTTTAATTAATATCAATCAGGAGAAAAGTTATTGCAAAAATATATGTTGATCCCTAGACACATATGTTGATCCCTAGACACTTTTGATGTGTGTATCTGAAGTTTACTAAAATTTGAGTAGGTAGGTACATTTGCGTTTATTATCTGAAACAAAAAATCTGAACTGAAGTGAGTATAAACTGTAAAAGTTAAAAGTATCATCGATTTTGTAACAATAATTCTTTAAAAAGAATATTTTTGCATTCAGCACTCCTCATAAACTTTAACTGTGCCAATGTTGTTTAGATTTGCTTAGGTATTAGGCCGAGGACGCACTACGGCTAAACCGCCGCGGTTTATAACCGCCTGATTTTGTGACAAAAGGAAATGAATGGAAGCGGCCGCACTGGCGGTTTTTTACCGCGACTGATTTTAAAACCGCGACAACCGCGGGCGGTTCTGTCCAGTGTTGCCAGAAGGTTACTTTGTATCGTTTCAGGTGATTTTTCATCTCTTGGTTACTTTTAGGTTACACAAATATTTTTTTTTTGAATACACTCCCTATCTGCCTCTGCCAAAATTGGAATACTTGGTGTCGACATATCGAGCGAAGTCCAGTTCAGATAATTGCATTCTTGCAGATTCCTCCGTAGAGATGTACTGAACTGAGGGCCTTATACTCGTATTATGCCGCCATAAATCTGTGTTGTCGTATTCTAAAGTTTTAGGATTTCATAAAACTTTTAAGAAATTCTTAAATAAATTCTTAAATAATAAGGATTGACCAAGAGATATGGCTGCCATCTCTAAAATTAAGAAACCAGGACAACAAGCGTAAAATCCCCGGATATTTGCGGTCATAATCTGAACACTTTTATATTTTTTTTATTTTATTTAGTCGAAATAAAAAGAATACATAGTTTAATTAGTCGAAATAGTTCTTTTATTTATTTTCATAGGTAGTCAGATTAATTAAATTTAGTTATTTTTCATCGAAATCAGTAATAGAAAAGTAAAATCTCACAGTTGTGAAAATGCTTTTCAAACAGTAGTATACTTTTCACAACCTTTTTTTTTTAACCAGACTAATTTGACAAAAATATCGTTAAGTTGAAACTCATAAGATATCATTCCAGTAATCAAGCTCTAATTTTTTTAGTCTTATCTTCTTATTATATAAAAATCAATTGCTGTTCGTTTGTCTCGCTAAAACTCGAGAACGGCTGGGCTGATTCAGCTGATTTTGGTTTTGAAATGTTTGTCGTAGTCCAGGGAAGGTTTAAACTGTAAAAAATTAAAATAACATGAAAATCCAAATCTCCCGTGTACGAATAAGCGGGCACAGCTAGTAACAAATAAAAAAATATGTGCTTAAAGTTTTCATCAATAGTCATCTTAAGTTTTTTTGTGTTTTCATCTTCTTTATTTAGAATATGTACTCTGAACATTCAATGGCAAGAAACTTTCTTTATTTCGATCATCCAAGCTTTTTGAAATGGTTGCAAGTAGGTATCCTTCTGGTTTTAAATACTGAATTATATTTTTTTTCTAATGCTTTTATTTTTGAGTAAATGATGTGCATAATTGAATGCATGAAAAACAGGTATGCCTCCGATTTAAAAAAAACAGATCAGAGCCTTTTTTAAGCTTTTGAAATAATTCACATTCAGGACTCACTCGATAGCTGGAAACAGATTTCGCCAACGCGTCTTTGAATGATAGAGAAGCTGTTTATACTCAACCTCGGTTGTGTCAGAGAGTTCTTTAAGAACTTTTTAGACTGTAGCCTTTATTATTCCCAATTTTATTTGGGGTCGGCTTGTTTAAGTGGCAAAAACTTTTTTTTTTGATGTTGTTCAATCAACATCTACTTGCAGTCAATCACATGCGTGGTGCAGTGCGTTATTGATAATGTGCGCAGAGCATCCCACACCAACTATTTTCGAATTCAGACTTTGTTATAACTTATGGAATTATAAAACATTGTTGGTTCCATGGCGCTCTATTCCACCGAAGTTCGTATTACAATTATCTCCAGAAAATGCAATACATTTTGTGGCGACTTCCACATACAGCGCAACAGACATATACTACAGCGCCATCTACCGAAGTTACACTGAACTACGGAGTAACGAAGGAAACTAAGAAACTACCAATCCTGAATCGCGCGCCAATTAAGATACATACAACATCCCAAAATCAACCGTTGGGCAGTTGGCCCGCCAGGCATGATCACCTCGCCTGGTCAGAGGATCCTCCCTTTGTGTTGGTGGGACATGACACCTGTCACCCACAATTTAGTTAAAAGATCATGCTGTTGAAGTTCCTATATTATAAGCTCAGTAATTATCTCAGATCTTTCATTTCATTTCGATTTGGTTTTCTGGTGATTTTAAAAGTTCAATCTAAAGGAGAGATAGTTTATCTGTTGGCAACCCTGTTCGCGGTTTTACCGTAGTGTGTGCGCTTCGGGCGGTTTTGCGGTTTGGCGGTTTAACCGCTGGCTGGAAAAAAACCGTAGTGCGGCCTCAGCCTTAATCGATGTTTCCTTTTCTGCATAGCTGAGTACTGGGGTGGAGTGACATTCTTATTTACTTAAGTTATTATGGATCCAAAATAAAATGCACTGTTTCTGCTTCACCTGGTGCCTATATGCTTTTTTGACACCGTAATTATTTGTTTAATTATTTGTAATTGTTTATGTAAGTAATCAAAGCCCAGCCAAATAAATTACAAAGAAAGTCGAGTAAATTAATATTTCATTCATTTTTATCACAAAATGCCTAGCGCCTAGTGACAAAAAACACGTTTGTTTACTTGGATACACAGTACAGCAGTGGATACAGAGTACATTTTTATCTACTGACGCTAAGCGACTAGCTAGGCGCCAATCGCGTAGTGCGGCCGGTCGCGAACTTTTAGAACATTCGTTTTACTAAGTTGCTCGCTAAGCGACCCGCAATGCTCTAGGCGCTAAGCAATCCGCCTGCCTGGGCGGACGTAGCCTAATACTTCTTAAGTACTTTTCAATAACGCTGTCAAACGGCATTTAGCTCTGATGATGTCATCACGGTTATTAGTGTTGCTAAATTTGAAGAGTTCCCCTAAAACACGGTATTGATATTTTGATGGAGTTACACAAGTCTTTAAGTACTGACTCAGGTGAAACAGTAAAAAATGCTTAAAAAATGGCATAGTTAACACATGATACCATTTTCTAGAATAATGAGTGTAATTAGCACGAGGGAATCATAGAATAACTTGTCAACTACTTAACAGATAAGGCGTGTTATTCTGGTGGTATAGGGTTAAAAGATGAGGAGTTTGTTTTAAAGTTTATGGTATTATAATATTAACCATATTTATTCACATTTAAAGTAAGTAGATGCGATCATGGAGGGCATCAAAATCCTGGTAGTTTCACTCAGTAAAGTGAAGGTGCTAGGAGTAAAAAACGAGTAAATAGGAGTAAATATTTTTTGAAAAATGGGTGAGCATAAGCAGAACCATCGTTTAGTGCTTGTTCGCGTAAGAACGCGCGGGCGCGGTGGCGGTTGCGGGCGTGGTATACGTTGCATGCTCGTGTTCACATTAACCGCCAGGCGTTTGCGCGAGCGATAAGTTCAAACTGGTTGAACTTACCTGACGTCGCGAGTGAATCGCGCGCTCCGCCGCTAGTTCAACGTTAACACACACAAACGTCTCTCGTGTTTGATATAGCCGCGAGCGCACCGCGCGCGTCAATTGCGACAATCGCTACTTAGCTCGCTACTTAGCTCGCTACTTAGACTGCACGTACGTTTCGTACGTGAACACTTGGATATCACGTCATATGTTTGATATTTCGTGACCGCGCAGGCGACTGCGCCCGCGAGTCAACGTGAACAATAGATTCGTTAGTCCACGCCACTATTAATGTTTTCAAAATAATCTGACATCGAAGTTTGTGTACTCTGTGCACTTGGTGAGATTGTCGTCAATTGCTGGCAGCCCTTTTTTTGTAAATGTCATTTTTTGTTACCAAAATGTTGTCAGGTCAGTCAGTCAGGTGTGTCAAATGTCAGATCAGATCAGATTGTTGTTGTGAAATGTTGATGTATGCGGGGAAATTTGTTTACCTCAGCTCAGATTAAATCACATATTTTAGTAGTGAAACTAAAAGTGCAATATAAATCATATAATGTATTCCCCTAATAATATTAAAGATACGTCGACACCTAAACGCCGGCGATTAGGAAAAACGGGAATTGTGCGATTAACTAAATTTAATCAAGAGACAAACTTACTAGTTAATTGTAGCCCAATTAGGTCTGTAATCGGTGAAAATGATGTTGGTGTTGTAGAAAGATGTGACTCTCCACCTCTGCCTTGTAATCAAGTTGAATTTTTGTACGATTCCAGTAATAATGGTTCAAATAGTGATATACCGTGTTTACCAGCCAATTTAACAGACCTGGGAAAACAATACCAATCTCTTAGTGTGAAACCTGAGATATTAACTACTACTAATAAAGAAACCAGTGGTATTATTCAAAATACAGGTATATTAAGAGAAATCGAGGATATTTCAGATGATATGTTTGACTCTAAGCTGGAACAATCTGTGCATAAACATGAAGAAAAAAAGTTCATAGACGAAGTCGAAGAAAGTTTCGACCTCATTAATGAATCGATAACAAACCTTCATGATGCAATGCAGGAAAAAAGTGATTTATTTGAAACTAGGGACTCCTTCCTATTAGATATTAGGGAAAGTTGTGTAGAAAGAAATAGTCAAAAAAATGTAAATCAAGAGACAGCTGTAGTGAAACAAGAATCCAGTAATAGTTTTTATGGTCTTCCATTGATAACCAAAGGTTTATTTAAGACTTATAGAAATATAGAAAAGTTTTATGGTAAGTTTCTTTGAACTTTCAGCTTATGAATAAGAGATTAATAGGCTCACACTTTCTGCAGTTCATGCATTCAATTCAGAGAATGTTCTTTTAATTTATAGATAACCTAATTGAGGGCAATATACTTGTCCCATGTTACATAAATTAGACTAATAATATATGGTTTAGTGCTTTGGTTTTCCCCTCCATCCGCTCTAGTGGCCACCCGCGAGGAGGCGGCGTACGCGTGTGCCGTACGTCGCCTAAATTGAGCGTCAAACAGGTGACGGTACGGGCAGGCGCTATGAGGGATCTGAAATAACAGCAGTTCCCGGGTCCCGTCTCAGGAGCAGAGTGGCACATCGTGTGGTTTAAGTCGGTTCAAGTCCGACACACCGCCCCACCGAAAACCCCGGTGGGGTGACGGTCCGAGGGGATTTCCACATGTAAAAAAAAAGGAGACTAAGGGAGTAAACTTCTCAGGACAACAATAAATAAATAAATATTTTGGACATCTAACACACAACGCCATCTAGTCCCAAGCTAAGCAGAGCTTGTGTTATTGGTACTAGACAACTGATACAAATACATATATTACTTTTTTTTTGTAAATACATACATATTATACATAGAAAACACCCAAACTCCGAAACAAATATTTGTAGATTATACAAACATTTGGTCCGACCCGGGAATCGAACCCGAGACCTCATGATCAGCAGTCGCACACGTCAACCGCGAGACCAACGAGGCAGTCAAAATGTACAATACAATGTTATGGTATTAGAGAGGGGAGTAAGTTTAACGGGTTAACGCCAGTAAAAGTAACACTCTCTATTTTTAACCAACTCCAGAAAAAGGAGGAGGTTATCAATTTGACTGTATTTTTTTTATGTTTCTTATCTCAACTTTCGACTGAGTGAACCGATTTTCATGATTGTTTTTTTATTTGAAAACTGCTTCCCATGTGGTCCTATCGCATTTCAATTTGGTCTAGTTCTGACAATGGCATCCATTAGAAAATCATACAAGTCTTCAATTTGCATTAAGTATGTGCGCGACAAATTGATGAATAACTCAATATCACGCCAACCGATTTTGATGATTCCTTTTTTATTTGAAAGCTGGTGCTTTCTGTGTGGACCCATTTCAATTTGGTCCAGTACTTGAAGTTGGATTTGTTTTGTTAAAATTTTGTATATTTCTAAATAATATAATACTTAACAAGATATGTATTGGTTTGAACAGACTGGCAAGAAGAATGCTTAAACTTGAATGCAATAAAAAAAAGACAAAACCTTATCTATGCTTTGCCCACAAGTGGAGGCAAGACTCTCATCGCTGAGGTGTTGATGCTAAGAGAAGTGCTGAACAGGAAGAAAAATGCACTGTTTATATTACCATTTGTAGCCATCGTACAAGAAAAGGTCAGTATTTTAAATTGTGGTATTTATGTGACACGAAGCCTTCTTGAAGGCTCCGTCCACTTGGATCCCCTGCTTAGATCCCATGGGGGATCCATGTGGAAATTTCGTCCACACTGATCCCCTAGGGGATCTATTTGGATTTCAATTCCATTTTGATCCCCAGGGGATTCATTTGGAAGATTTTGTCCACTTGGCCATTATCAAATATTTTGTATGGAAACATCTAGGTATATATTATGTTACACAAATTTTAAGTCTGACAGTCTGCTTTTTTAAATGCTAATGCAGCTTATATTTGTGATTCTCCTGCTACAATCCTTAAAATATAAATTGACGTCTGTGACAAATTGCTATGAAACTGATGAAGTAACTTTAAACAAGTGATTTTATTTTGTATTCCCTATATTTTCATGCTTTATGCCCAGTTATCACAAATGAAGTGCTATTGGTGACGAGCAGATTCCCTAGCGGCAAGTCGCAGAACTAACGTATGACAGATAAAAATACGTATACACGTTAACATTCCACTTTTTAAAATACTGATCACCCTCACGAAGTGGTCTTATAGTATTTTTTACTACTCTGTAGACGTCTATCAATGAAATCATTGTAGAAAGAATTTAAAATAACAACGCAGTCGCTCTGTATATTAAACTGTCAGGTAGAAGTATCTGTCTTACGTTAGTTCCGCAAACGGCCACTAGGGAAATCTGCTCGTCACCAATACACGTTAACATTCCACTTTAAAAATACTGATCACCCTCACGAAGTGGTCTTAAAGTATTTTTTACTACTCCGTAGACGTCTATCAATGAAATCATTGTAGAAAGAATTTAAAATAACAATGCACTCGCTCTGTATATTAAACTGTCAGGTAGAAGTATCTGTCTTACGTTAGTTCCGCATATGGCCACTAGGGAAATCTGCTCGTCACCAATAGATTTTAAATATAAAAATTCACACTTAAAATGTATCTCGTAAGTTCTAAAATAACACTAGTGACAAGTTTTTAGTGACACTTTTTACCGTAGAAGAGCCACGCTTCGGCATGCATGGGACAGCTCGACCGAAGTGATACCAAGTTACATATTTTGCAATTTTACGTCTACAAATTACTAAATTAGAGCAACATTTTTGAAATGAAAAATCAGTAAGAAAAATCATAAAAAAAACGTGTGGTACTCGGGGCCTGCCGCGGTAAAGCTATTGCATAGCATTTTTTATCAACTTATGCAATTTATTTATTTATTTTTTATTTATTCAGTATTTTTTTTTTTGGAAATATATGACATCAAGTAAGTGAAAAAATCATAACATACAAATATATCACATGATTTCTCCAATATTTAAGTATTTCATGATAATTTAAATAGTGACACGGCAAATTTCATAACAATGAATGATGACAATGAGTTGCATATTATGTGTTATAATTACATTTTGACTGCACGTTTGGCCTAGTGTTTAACGGTCACCACGCCGTTTCCTACTTCGCCAAGTGTCGTGGGTTCAAATCCCACGTAGGACAACACTTTGTGTGATCCACAAATTGTTGTTCTGAGTCGGGGTGTTCTTTGTGTCCGTTTCATGTATGTTTGTAAAGTCCCCCGCGACACAGGATTTATTCCTAGTGCGGGAGTTGTCTTAAAAAAAAAATAAAAAAAAATACGAAAAAAACTTCTTTTTCGCTGACTACTACTAAAATATTTCTTGAATTTCTTGATTCGCCGCGCTCAAAGCTATGCAATAGCTTAAAAATATATGGACTGTAGTTATTTGTTAAATATATCTGTATATATATCAATGGCCCAGTGTGAAATGCTATTTTTTGAAGCGCATGGCTGTACTATGCTTTGGATAAAAAAAAATGTGTGGTCCAGAGACCATAAACTAATTTCATTTCAACATGTAGGAATTGGTAATGCATACAACAAAATAAATTCTGTACTTATATTAAAAATAATTATAGGAAAAAACCTATGAGGAAGTCTTATTCTTCTTCTTAGGCCAATAATGTCACATTTTCTTCTAGATATGGTCTCTATCGCCATTTGCAGTACAACTAGAGTTTCTGGTAGAAGAATATGCTGCTGGCAAAGGACACATACCACCTAAAAAGAGACGAAAAAAGAACAGTATCTATGTAGCCACTATTGAGAAAGGGTTAGCTCTAGTTAGGAGCTTAATAGAACTAAATAGACTGAATGAGATTGGCCTTATTGTGGTAAGAAAACTACATTTTATATAGAAAGAAAGATTTATTTCTTAGAATTAGTAGAAAAGATGGTATCACATTATAACACATTCCTTATATTCTACCATTTCTGGTGTAAATTTTTTAAATCTTATGAACTAATCTTAGGTCTAGACAATAGCATAATAATTATATTTATTTTAGGTCTAGACAGTAGCATTTAACTATATTTCTTTATCACTGAGAAATTCGTTAGTGGTATAGTAACATTTGCTTAAAAGTAAGTCGTGTAAGGATTAGCAAGCTGAAGTGGCAGTGGGCTGGCCATATTAGCCGCACAACTGATTACCGTTGGGGTAAACGCGTTCTTGAGTGGAGACCGCGTCTCGGCAAACGTAGTGTAGGACGTCCACAGGCCAGGTGGAGTGATGATCTGCGCAAGACGGCTGGCAGGAGCTGGATGCGAGAAGCCAAGGATCGAAACAAGTGGCGCGCAATTGGAGAGGCCTATGTCCAGCAGTGGACTGCGATAGCCTGATGATAATGATGATGATGAAGTCGAATAATTTACGTTTAAACTGGTTTAAGTTAAGACATTTGAAGCAATTTGGTAACTTATTGTAGATTCGTATCGCCATACAGAAAGATTTTTTGTTGTACATAGCAGTGCGTTGTTTGGGAATCAGTAATTTATTGGCGGATCTACTATTAATTTTTGTGACTGTTAATTTTCTTTGAAAAAGTGATAATTTTTTATATACAAACATACAGATTTCCTGAATGTAATGGCATTGTAGTGGTAATATTTTATATTTCTTAAATACTAGTTTGCAGCTGTCAGTGTAGTCTGCATCACTCATAGCCCTAACACATTTTTTTTGGGCTCTGATGCTCTCACTATATCTACAGAATTTCCCCATATGACTATTCCGTAACGTAGAACCAAGAAGATGTAACCGTGATATCTGATGCTACACAAGACACCGTCTGATGTAGCTACTTTTATTATCCTATTTTAAACATAATATACATAGCTGTTAAGCTTTGAACATATTTTATTCATATGTTGTTTCCAACCACAATGTTTATCAATACTTATGCCTAAAAAAGTGGTTGAATCTACTATGTCTAACGTTTGGTCACTATGCGTAATATTTAAAGACGTCGCCGCGTCGGTTTACTATTATTGTAAGTCTGAAATTGTATGAGATTTGTTTTGCTTTCATTAACGTTCAGATTATTAATATATAGCCATTTAGTGAAACCGCATAATGCTTTATTTACGCTCTCTTCGTAAATATTTTTATTTTTACAATCCACCAACAAAGTGGTATCGTCGGCGTATAAGATGCATTTATGAGTAGTTGAGTCAGGTAAGTCGTTAATGTAGAGTAAAAATAATAGCGGTCCTAAAATGCTACCCTGCGGTACGCCACATGCATTTAAAATATCTGTAGATCTCTGTGAAGTCCTAATAAACACTGGATTTCAACACATTAATATCTCTCTGACAGGTAACCTTTTTTGACAAATGAGAGCATTACCACTTACTCTATGTTTTTCAAGCCTTTTGTAGTAGGAGATCGTGTGAAACAAAATCGAATGCTTTCGACATGTCTATAACTGATGTTATCGGAACTTTATCCTCTAACGCCTCCGTTATTGATTTCACTAATGAAAAACATGCTAGTGTCGTTAAAGAGTTTTTTTCTAAATCCGAAGTGTTCTGATCTTAAAATATTCTGTTTTCCAAGAAATCCATACATATACTTTTCAAATATTTTAGATATTATTGGAATTAAGGTACTGGGCGATAGTTACTCATTTCCGTTTTGTAACACTTTTTATATAGTGCCTTCACTGTTGAATATTTTAGTCGTGTTGGAAACTCGTATTCAAAATGAAATTGTGTAGGTTCTATAAGGTTATTAAGAGATTTAGTGTCAAAAGTATTTCTAGCAAGTATGCAAGATCCGCCTCTGCGTTGATCAGATCTGGAGTAAAACGACGCGAGTTTATAATCAGCAATCTTAAGGTTGACGTTGGTGCCTCTTTTCATAAAGGTTTCGTGAGACATCAAATATCAATTTTACCTTGTAAGTTTTCTAATTCATTAATGGCTAGCTCGAAAAGTTCTGTTTTATTAAGAATTCCTGATAGGTTTTCGTGAAAGAGTGTGCATTTTGATTTCTACTCGAAAAAAATCTTGAAATACATCATCTTGAAACATTTCTGAGTCGTTATCGCTAACAAACCTCTAAGTGACGAAAAACTACCTATTTCTCTTTTACCAACGCAAATAATCCATATCCACGCAATAATCTAATTTTCTTTTGAAGGCATTTATTTTGTTACAGCCGTTACAGGCCTGGAACACTGTTGTCTGTTTACGTTTACGTTGCAATGATAAATTTAATTTGTTCAGTTTGTAAAATATTCGCCATAAAAGACAGTCGGAACAACCAAGTTTTATCATACAAACGGTCTCTCAAATCAAAAGAAGTATCTGAAAGAAACATTTGTATCTCGGCTCTAAGTTCCAATAACCTTGTTAAAGTTTTACCTCGAGACAGCCATCGCACTTCTGTGTGGAGCAGCAGTGTTTTATGTTTGCTGCCATAATCTTCACACAATAATGAGAACAATCGAACATCTGTATAAATGTCAATGCAATCGTTCCAACTGAGATTGCTTTCATCAAAAAATATATCAATTTTATTAAAAAATTGTTCTCCGGTAGTGTTTCTGGGCAGCGGTGAACACATAAGCATGTCTTCTTCAAAACAATTTTCATATGGATATCTCACGATAACCAGCAATATAGCCAGACCAGCGACATCAGTCGACTCATCCATTTGCAAGACGAATCGTGTTTTTTGTATACGTGTAATTAGTTCTTGTTTGACGTAGTTTGCCAGATCAAGAATTCGCCGTGAAACAGTACCTATCGTTTGATAGCAGCACAGTAGAAAGATGATTTGCAGATTTTTCATCAAGCATACGTTTTGTTATGTCCAACACACATGGTTTTATTCAATTCTCAGCAATAGTGTGCGCTTCACCGCTTGTGCAATGCGATAGCTAACTAAATATGATGCCTCCGTGGCATTTTTATTAATAGTTTGGGTTACATGCATTTTTTATGTTTTTGAATGACTTTCCAAAGACTGTTCTATTTTACGTACAAAAAGTTCTTTATTCTTGTACTTAAGATTCGGGGTGAACAGTTTCTAAATGTCGGCACAACTTGGCAGGTGCCATGGAACTATTAGAAAGCAGTTTACTGCATATCATGCAGAGAGGTGAGCCGTTGGAATCAACAAATCCAAAATTGATATATGATTCATCATACTTCCGTTTTTTCGCCTTTGAAACCGTGGAACTTGACGTCGTTGTAACATCGTCTGGATCGCTAAATTCTTTCGAACTTGCTTCCTCCGTGTCCGCGCGTGCTTTTGGACATTCGTTTTCGTTAGAAGATGTCGTTGCAACACGTTTAACGCCTTTAAGGCAACGTTCCATTCTTCTTTATTAATAATGTTGCATGTCAGGATGGTTGGATCAAAATATTGCACTCGTTACTGCGTAGAAGAGTTTTGTCCAAAAAATCTAACGTTATGTGCCGCGTCAGAACGGTCGATGAGAGAGAGGTGTTTTAAATTACTTTCAAAATTTTTGCGGAAAATTACCCCTACAGGGATTCCTCGGGTTCCGCGGAACACACTTTGAGTATGGCTGGCTTAAAGTATTATCTATGATAACTCTTGTCGCTCAGCAACAAACTATTAGAGCGTCCTCCGTCCGGCAGTGTAAACAGTTAGCGATCAACTATAAATGTATGTCTCTAATATCTCTTTTGTTTACACGGTATGTTTATCTATTGTTAGTTTCTTGAGCTAAAAAATAGCCGATAGTTAGTCGTTTTCTCGCTGGCGGTGGGACTATTGCTTTATCGAAGTACAATTACAATTTTCTCATAAAGCTATCTAAATCAATATTTTCCATTAACTTCTTCGTTGTCTCTTCTGCGCAAAAGGTTGTGGTTTGCTTTTTATCCATGTATTTCTGGTTTAAAAGACTAGTGGAATGGGTTCTTACCGGTTTCGGACGATATTGTGGTGAATCTAGTAGACAACTACTACTAGCGCCATCTTTTGTTCTAGGCAGTGGGTTCATTGAAGAATTACATGATGTCATGACATCATCACAGAAATGACTCGGATCAGCTCGGATGGCGTAGTTGTTTAAACGGTCATTATGCCTTCTACTGCGCTGAATGTTGTGAGTTAGATCAATACATGGACGACGTTGACGATGGACAATACTTTATGTGACCCACAAATTCTTATTCTAAGTCTTGGTGTTCTTTGTGTCCGTTTCATAGGTCTGTAAAGTCCGCTGCCACACAAGATATATTCATAATGTGGAAGTTGTCTTATGTTAATAATAGCCAACCATAGACGTCTGTTACCCAAGAAACACGATTAAAAAACAGTGTATATTTTTTTTTCGGCTTGAAATAATCGTAGATACAAGTGAGTTTTCATAAAGAAGCTTTCTGTTTTATCAAAATTTCCAAAAAACTGAGCCTTGGATTGTATGATATTTTGAATTATCTCTTTAATATATTGTACAAACTTTCTTTATTATACAAACTTTTCTTTATTATACAAACTTTATGTTCTTTATATCTAAATGAATAACCATTTGAAAACATTCACAGAAGCTTTTAATTATACGCTATTCTTGCTACAGGTCGATGAGCTACATTTAATAGGAGAAAAGGGTAGAGGTGGGACTCTAGAAATGTTACTATCTACTGTAATATTTACAAATCGTAAGTATCTTATTTAATCATCAGTCATTTTTTTAAGTAGTTAGGTGATTGTGGCGAATTCCACATCTAGCGCCATAAAAAATACTATAGTGCTATCTATCGAAGACACACTGAACTACGTATTAACTGCTAATCCTGTATCGCGATATAGAATATCGCGCGCCGATTAGAATATATACAACTTCCCAACATCAACACTTCACGTGGTCAGAGGATCCTCAATAGGGTTTTAAATCATTTATTAAAAACAGTTAACTGGTATCTTCGTCATGCGAGATTAGTCCCATTAAAAATAGAAAGAAAAAAATTTACTCATATTTGTCTAATACCTGCGCCTGCCATATTTTTAAATACCTATCTGGAAAAAGAACTCGAAATTTGTCTTATAAAAATTGACTTCGTGACAGGAAGCTAAATCTATCACTCGTCCGACTAATAATCATTTTTTTCTAAATGGATTATGGTAAGGCACTTGTTTTTTTAAAAATAATTAGCATTAATTATTAATCACTTGTCAGAGGACATTCAAATAGTGGGTATGAGCGCTACGATAGGAAATCTACACGAGATCGCGAAGTTCCTCCGCGCGGAAGTGTTCCAGAGACAGTTTCGTCCGGTAGAACTGGTGGAGTACGTGAAATTGGGGAACATGCTGCACAGGATACAGTGGGGGGAGGGTGGAGTCGAGATTATACCGGATAGAGAACTGGTTTATGACGTAAGTAGAATTCGTGTTAAATTATATTACAGCTTAACCATTGGGCAACACAGGCCGACGGACCGTAGGGGAGTCATAGAGCTATTATAGATAGAGTAGGGAAGACATACGGCTGCTTGTAAGCAGAAACTTCAAACGGTTAAAAAGAGAGAGAAGATCGCGGTACCCCATCCGTCTTTCTCTACTGACGCATGCCCAGTAAAAAAACTAATAATGGTAATCCAATCACAACAATTAACCGTCGAATCGTTCTGCTATTCTGCTTTTCCGCGCTAACTGCGCATACGCGAGTAGAGAGAGAGATAGATAGGTACCGCGATCGTTTCTCTCTTTCTAACCGAGGGACGGCTGGAGGCCTGGCTTCCCTGCTCTATCTATAATACCTCTATCTTCATCATCTTTTCCCGATACAAAACAATCTGTCATTTTTGCGGGGGGAAACCTTTACACGTACACATTCTAGATTCACACATACAAAAACAATCGCCTGTCACTACGAACTCATACACATGACAATTAAAATAAAACATTCACAAATTCACACACACGTAAATACATTCTGTGTCATAACAGTGTAACGCGTAGGCCCATTTGGGCCTATAATTTGTCAAATAAGAACACCTGCATATAACTACTCCCTACAGTGTTGTTCTATTCGACTCATCAACTATTTTGACGGCCGGATTACGATGTTTGTGTAGCGAACTGATATTCGTAAGGTTGCGGGTTCGATTTCCGCTCAAGTCAAACATTTGATGTTTGATTTGGTCTGGCCATTTTTATGTCCAATATGTATGTTTTTACAGAAAAGTATATAATATGTATTTATATTAGTTGTCTTGTACTTAGTGGTAGTATTTAGTGAGAGCTCTGCTTAGTTTGGGACTAGATGGCGTTGTGTGACTATATTACTTTCTGTGAATCTAGTAAATCTATGACCAGAGCATAGTATTGAAATGCCTCAAGTTGTGTTTTATTGCACAATAATAAAAAAAAGCTCAAATTCATCAATACAATACATACCAGTATTCTGCGGCTGCCATCAGTTTGGATCCAGATCTCCTGGGCGGTCTGGTCTCGGAGGTGGTTCCAGATGGCAGTTGTCTGGTGTTTTGCCCCACGAAACGAAACTGCGAGAATGTTGCCGCACTACTTTGCAAGTTGCAGAGACGGTGAGTGTTCTTGTAAATAGCCCCACGTAGCATTAATTCCGTCTCGTTTAAAATCAGAAAGAGTAAATAATTAAATACTAAAATCAATTGTAAGCCGAGAAGTCAATCTGTTGTTTATGATGAATTGTGTAAACCCTTTGATTGTTTGTCGGTATGTTAGCTAAGTGTGGAAAAGTCATTAAAACAGTAGTAGTAGTTAAAAGAGCGAAATAAAGATAATTAATTACTAGTCTGTGAGCAATTATAAGTTCGTTTTCTTAACCTTGATCTTCTTACATGTCTTTCTTTTCCCCTTTGTTATCTATATTTAGAAGTGGAATATGTTTCTCAAACTTAAATATGATCAATTTTGAGTTTTTTGAAAAATTTATTAAAATTAACAAAATAAAAGATTCAAGGTTTGACTCGATTTCTCTTGGATGCCATCATTAGATCTTAGTGTCCTTATCATGGTACCACCGTTGGGATATCTCCTTTCCATTAAAAAAGAATAATTAAAATCGGTTCATAAAGGACGAAGTTATCCGCGAACACACAAAAAAAAACATATGTACGGTCGAAGTGAGAACCTCCTTCTTTTTTGAAGTCAGTTAAAAAGAACGAAAAAAGTTCTTTCTTTGAGTGGAAGAAATCTTTTTTTCGTCATGAACCACACTAGATTCTTTATCAGATTATTTGAAAGTCGACATAGGTACATATTTTTCAGCGACATGACGTCACACCGCAAGTCCGAGCGTCAGGCCCTGGAGGGTGGCTTGAGGGCTGAGGGCTCGAGCGCGGAGCTGTCCCGCGCCGTGCGGTTCGGGGTCGCCTACCACCACGCAGGACTCTCTTCTGACGAACGGGTGCTACTCGAACAGGCCTTTAGGTAGCTTCTGGTGATACATTCTTCTGTCTATTTATATAGTACTAGCTGACCCGGCGAACTTCGTACCGCCATATTTACATATCTGTCTCAGCTTCCCACAGGCAGTGTACAGTCGTGGACAAAAAAAAAAACACTTTTCTCGTTATCTTTTATTTATTTTGATTTTAATATTGAATTACAACCAAGTACATATTTTGACTTTCATCCCCTCTCTCCAGGATACCGTGCTGAATTTCGGGATAAAAAGTATTCTATCTCTTCCCTCGTAGTATGAACTCAAATCATGCCAAGTTTCATTTCAATCCGTTCAGTAGTTTCGACGTGATGCGCGGCCAAGATACAGACAGACAGACAGACGGACAGACAGACAGACTAAAATGAAAAAAATTACAGTTTTGGGTTCAGTATCGATTATAGAGAGCCCTCCAAAAAATTTTTTTTAAATATCTTTAATGTACAGAATTGGACCTGTTACATTTTTATTATAAGTATAGATGTTAGGTTGATTTGTGCAAGATTCTAAATTTTTAAACATTCTGCATCGATTGAGTTCTTTTGACAGGATATGCATGCTGTTGTTAACATTGTTTTTATTTTTTCTATTTTTCTCGTCACTTTTGTTCTTACTTTCTTATCAATGCAACCACGATGTCTAAAAGTGTCATGCAAATAAATAAATACTAAATATTTTGGTCGTAAATCATAAACTTTACTAATCTAACAAGTAACTGTTTGACCCCTAACTACAATACATTTTTTATGTGTAACGTCGACCCCCTTACTAAATTTATATTTTTTATGTGTGACATCTTTCCTTTCGCCTTTCTGCAGAGTGTGAGAGTTATTTCGTGAAATGGAATGGGACTGTGATATTTCAGTACTTATGAGTGCACACTTTAATTGGTTATCTGCTAAAAGATGAGATATTAGGTGTTAGGGCTCCCGCACATAACTGCCAATTTGCGACACATCGCAAATATCTGCGAGCTCGCACGAATGCACCGCAAGAACTTTACGCTGCATCGCATCGCAGTTATCTGTGGGATCCGTCACTACACATTGACTGTGTAGTGACGGATTGTCACCACCGTATAAGTCCCGAAGGTGTCGTAAGAACTGACTTAGAAAGCGTACTACGCAGCACAAAAACATTTTAAAGAGAGTAAAAAACTCGAGGCAAGCCCTATACTAACCCGTCTAGTCAGCGTGGTATAATACACCCAAACTTCCCGTCTAAGGTAGCCTTGATGACCCCTTTCCTTAGAAGTAGAATTCCAACAGTGAAAAAAGTGTTGATCATAATGATACAGAACCGGTAGAAGGAGTAGAGTGCTGGTTTGATGTCATAAAGGGTGATATGCGTGCCAATGGTCTCACTACTAGGGAAAGAAGACCGGGCAAAGTGGAGAAGAGCAGCAAAGTGGACCCCGGGCTCCAAAGTGTTAGCTTTGGAAGCAACCGGGAGCAACGTTAGGATGATGCGGAACATGCGACTACTGTAAAGCTTTTAAAGTGTAGGATCGTTTGTCAGGTCGGGTGTGATATCGGTGCTGTGCTGCACGTCGACGTTGGCGGCGGGGGTGAACCTGCCGGCGCGCCGCGTCATCGTCCGCGCGCCCTACGTGGGCAGCGCTCTGCTGTCGCTGGGCGCCTACCGCCAGATGGCGGGCCGTGCCGGCCGGGCCGGGGTCTGCAGCACCGGTCAGTGCCTATCATTCTTGTATCTATTGCTACCAAATGTCACAAACGTTCGAGACAGGAAGCAAAAGTCGGTTCGCCCACACAATCGTAGAATAGCTTCTAATAATATTAAGCATTATTAAACGAATATTCGAGAAAAGACTCGACATTCGATTCTATAAAAGTTCTAGTCATAATACCTTGTAGCACAGAATAATGGACTTTAGCGGAATGTGCGTAAGGTCAAATATTGATTGTGGCGCGGATGGCATATTTATGTTCTAAAGTGTTTCTCGAAAGCGGTCGTGCGCGTCCGAATGTTCCGTTAACGATTGGAAGTATCGAGAATGCACCGGTAAAACCTGTGTGTGGAGTAACAGTTTAATAAGAAACATCCAAATAGCACACGTACCCTTTACCCTTTGTAAGCACAAAACTTATAGAAGGCCTACTAACCTTGGGTCACTGATGGACTAAAAATCTCATCGAAACTTTATGAAAACTTAATTTATCTGAGCAACATCCTTGCGAATAATCTACACATTAATAATAAAAGGCCCAATCATATCGTCTCGAAGACAAATCATCAATATAATACAGTGTTTTCGTTCTTGAATATAAGTTTAGAATTATCCTAATAATTCACACGAGATCCTAAAATACGAAAGAATGAATCGTAGAACATCATGATTATCGGAATTGACGGCTTTCGAGATGTGGACCAAGAGTTCAATTTGGTGTTTTTCATTCAAACAATTACTATTACTTAATTATTGTAACAGGATAAGTATTTCTGATTTCTGCTTCAAAAATAATGTATTGTTCTTTCCTTTAGGTGAGAGCATAGTAATATGTGATGCTCGCTCGTGGTTGCAATTGAGCGACGTGCTACGAGGAGGGCTTGCGCCGGCGCGTAGCATGCTACGCAGCGGGCTACACAGCTTGCTGCTAAGCGCCGTAGCACTAGAGCTCGCTACGAGCGTACTAAAACTACGGGAGCTGTTGCAGTGCACGCTCTTGGCTATTACTGAGAATGACGAAAATTGGTCAGTTTATATCATATTGGTCAATTGGTATTGTATTAAAAAAGATTTGTGTCTCTTGCGAAAACTATTAAGTAACTTGCAGTCCTACATAATTGTCACTATTATTATGAAACCTTAAACTTCTAAACGTGATGTATGACTTGACAAACAGAATTCTTATGTTGTATTTATAGATTTTTAAAATTATGACTTCTTCTCTATTCTCAATGTTACTTATTTATCTTGTGATATATTTAAGAATGACCCCTTATTTCTCGGAAGTGGACACAAAGAACACCCGGAATCAGTATAACAATTCCTTAATAACACAAAGTGTGGTCCAATTTTAACCAACAACATTTGTCGTAGTAGTGCCAAGGTAATCACTGCATCGTTCGTGCAGATACATAGAGTACATTACATATATTTCACACACGAAAAACTGATTCCAAACAGACAGACCCTATCTATTTTTAAAGTAAATGTTAATTACATACTATTCTTTTCTAATTTTATAAATTGACGGTTACAATTTATCAGGTCCCTTGAGTCAATATGTGACGATACCGTCCAGTCTCTGGTGAAATGTGGTGCCTTGGAGGTGACCAGGACGGGTTCTGACCCCTCGCCCCCCTCTGACTCATCAGGGGTGCACAATTACTTGAGTGAGGAAACCCGACTCACAGTGAGTAAGCTGGGCAAGGCGGCGATAAAAGGTAAAAATAGCGCCCTATAGTATTTACAATTCATTGTTTTTAACCGACTTTCAATAAGGAGAAGGTTCTCTATTCGTCACTTATATTTTTTTATGTATGTGTGTATGTTCAGCGATTACTCGAAGACGCCTTAGCTGATTTTTATGAAATATTATTATTATTATTTTGGTTCATATTCTAAATTTGAAATTACTCAACATACGAAATCTTAAAACAAAAAAATACAGGAACCAAAATCAATTTAACTGGTTTTTTAATTTGTAATGAAGAACTCCTTTGGTTATGTCTGTAGAAATTACGATGGTTTTCTTTTTTTTTGAAGCCGTTCTTCAGTTAATACGAGGTCATGATACGTTGACCTGTCATGGTACGGAACGGCTATAGAATCATAGCTCAAGTTATATTGGTCAACTATGTATATAAAACCAAAAATCCTTCATGTCACTATATTTCAATTCCTTCTAGTTATCAAAATAATTTCTTATTGTTCTTCGAAGGTTGTATGGATTTATCAGTGGCCCGGCAGCTTCTCGAGGACCTGGAGGTAGCCTCTAGAGGTCTGGTGCTGATGGGAAGCTTGCACCTTCTGTACTTGGTGACTCCTCATGACGCGACCTCTATGGTCAGACCAGACTACAGACATTATTATTCTCTGGTAAGTCTTACACTTTATCATGGCTAGGGAAAGGTCATGAAGAAGTAAAGAATCGAACCAAATGACGTGCAATTGGAGAGGCCTATATCCAGCAGTTGACTGCAATAGGTTGATGATGATGATGAAGGTCATAATTTTCAATCGTCAATTAATTCATCGTCGGGTCAACACCTACCGAATCTGGTGATGAAGTGGTGTGTTGGAATAGAAGCGACTAAAATCAGTTTATTCCTACACAGAAGGTTCTATTACAAGGGATAAGAGTATATCTAGGAAGAAAATCTTCCAGGACCCTAGCAAACGTTGATTGACCCTGAGCTAAAAAGCAAAAACTAATGCATGCAAGAGACCTGAATTCGTTACGCAGTGAACAACTTCGTGGTACCATCTCATACCTGCTTCTACGAGGGTATCGTGCTGAATCACCGAAAACCTCTGGCCAATATCCCACAGACTACTGCCACTCCATGCTCGACTGCTGTTGCCAAGTAGCTGCCAAAATGACTCTACTCTGCCTGATGGAAAGCACAAGCAGAATCCAAGAGTGGTGGTCACCATACTCATTGCGAATGCGGACAATGCAACAATGCAGCATGGTGTCACACAGTATGGCGGCCTACAGAGATATTTTTTGCCGCACAACCTGTTCTATTCTATTTTGATGTGAAACATCTATAGGCGCGGGGTAAACCTGATTTTTGGCGTGGCGAGAATTGGCGTGGCGACGCTTGCCGCTTCGCCTTACCAAAGTCACTGATGAAAATAATTGAGTTGTCGCGGTTTCAAATAAATTTAAAAATTTGGAATTTTTGTATTTTGTATTTATTATAAAGTAAACAGTCATTTATTTTAGGGTTTTTTTGTAAAAAAAAGTGAAAAAAAAAACACTTTTTGTTTATTATATAACTTATACAAAACAATTTCGTTGTTTCACATCTGACAGGCGTCCTGACGGCACGCTTTTTTTCAAAATATATACAGTTTTGAACTAGCTTCATATGATAATTCTTCTTTTCCAGTATTGTAACCTTAACGAGGAAGGTGTTCAAACAGCAAGAGTCCTAGGCATCACTGAAATGAACGCTGTCAGAATGATGACTGGGAAAGCTATCACTGTAGGTAACTCTGACTGTTACGCTTTCATGACTGAACCACTGAACCGATATGGATGAATTTCGGTATAGAGATAGATTGGACCTTGGAGAAGGAGTTTTTGTCGCGATAACCGACATATACGCGGACGGTGCTGCGAATAAAAGCTAGTTTCTATAGATATATTAGATTATAATTGTGTTAAGAATATGTTATCTGAACTTTAAATTGTAATAAGAAAATAGGGTGATGACAAAAGAAAAAAAATTATGAGTGTGAATATCTTCATCCGTTTCGTCTATGGGCTTTTGGTCCTAGATAAATTTAAATAAAAACTTTTTATAAAAAAAAAACCGACTTCCAAAAACCATCCAAAGAAACCGCCAAAAAACACTAAAAAGCGTAAAATAAACTGGCTCTTCATAAATTGCTATGTGCCAATTCTTGTCTATACCCAATTCTTTATTCATTTAAATAGTAGTATTATTATGTGTGCTAGGTACCTAAAATCTGTTTGAAGTCGGCGCCAAGCCAAATGTAATAGTAGTTACCACACTCGCTATATTTCGAGACGACCATCAACGACGTCGCGTCAGCCCGCGCATGTCTGCCCGCTTGGGTTGTTTTGTGCTACATGAGGAGCAGCTATCCGGCAGCGGCGAGTGTGGTACCTCCTATTACATTTTGGCTTGGCGCCAACTTCAAACAGATTTTAGGTACCTAGCACATATAATAATACTACTATTTAAATGAATAAAGAATTAGGTATAGACAAGAATTGGCACATAGCAATTTATGAAGAGCCAGTTTATTTTACGCTTTTTAGTGTTTTTTGGAGGTTTCGTTGGATGGTTTTTGGAAGTCGGTTTTTTTTATAAAAAGTTTTTATTGTTCCATTTTTAGTGCAAACAATCGTAGGTTATCAGTAAGTTGAACTATTTCATATAATTTCTACTGCTGCGAATAACTTTAGTGGTTTGAACACGTATTAAAACTGAGTATGCTCAGTTTCCAAAATTATGTAGAGATGCAAGATTTCTGTTACCGGGAACGTGGGCTACGGGGCAATAAGAATCGTGTCCAAGCTTAAATGTCGTGATGAAATAGAAGCAGGCGAGTTACTAAAAGCAAAATACTTTAAGGGGTTAGTCATCATAGCGCCTGTGTCATCAGCTCACCTAAATAACTTAAAAGTATACAACTAAAGGTCTATGGATACGTATGAAATTGAAAGAATTATCCTCCAACTCCTAACCGTTGAGGAGTTGTACCTTCCATCATCAGCTTATCTAAATAACTTGAAAGAATACGACTAAAGGTAACATACATACATATGACATTTAAAGATTTATCCTCCAACTCCTAACCGTTAAGGAGTTGTACCTATCATCATCAGCTCATCATCATTACATGATGATTACCAGACGCAAATATCGGAGTAGCTTCAGAAAATATACGAAAAACATTGTACGTGCCTAAAAAAAATGAGGGTTCCCCTCGATTTCTCTCGGATGCCATCATCAGATCCTAGTTTCCTTGTCATGTTACCACCGTCGAAACATTTCCAACAAAAGAAGAATCATCAAAATCGGTTCATAAACGACGAAGTTATACGCGAACACACATAAAAAAAAGAAAAAAAAACATATACGGTCGAATTGAGAAACCTCCTCCTTTTTTTGTAGTCGGTTAAAAAGGCACAACTACGGTATGGTATCTTAACGTGAAATTAAAAATTTTAAAAAATGTTATCCACAAAATATTTGTAAAAAATAAATGTTAAAACTTTCCCTATTGTGAAGTTGTATGTATTTAATTACCAGAATGTTCCTGAAAAAGTGCTGTGTCGCTTCTACCTGGCGCTGATGCTGCACGACTTGTGGAAACAACTTCCTTTCGTCGATGTTGCTAACAAGTATGTACACTTTGATGTTTTTTGGTTTTGAAATTGTTTTTATTAAATAGCTCGAACATTTTCTTAATCACTTCCGAAGTCTTCGAATTTGAAGTAAGACGATTGAATGAAACATTTAATTAAGTAGTTGGATTATTATGTCAAAATTGAGAATTGAGTAGTAATATAGCATAATTGCAATCAGATAGTTTTACCTGGAAAACTGGGAATCTAAAAATAGATAATTTTATTAATTTTCATGTGGTCGTTGCGATTTCAATCTTTACCACCTCGTATATTTGTCGCTCGTGCCGTCGTATTGGAAAAATTTCGACTTATAGCAGTTTTTTGGCAAAGATACGGGGTGGCAAAGATGAAATTCGTTTTTTTTTTTAGTTATTATAGTTTAACAACTAAAAAAAAACAATACAAAAAAATAGTGATACTATAGGGATACGATAGTATTACTGTAGATTTTTTAACTGTATAATTTTTCTCTAGATTTCCTTAATTTATATTAGTAATTTTGTGAAAAAGGGACGGAAGTGTGTAACAGGAAGAAAAGAGGCGAAATTCATTGCTCAAATCAGCTTTCTCAATCAATTTAAAGAATGACTGAGCCGTTAGATGGTACCGCAATGTCATATTTAAATCATTAGGCTCATTTGTTTTTTTTATTTATTTGAAGTTGTAATCGTATGAACCAAAAAAGCTTTTCACTAGGTCGCCATGATATGGGTCATGGTGCATTGTCTACATTCGCAATGAGTATGGTGACCATCTGACCCTTGGATTCTGCTCATGTTTTCGTGCAGAGGAGAGTCAATTTGGTAGCTTTTTTTGGGTGTTTTCTATGTATAATATGTATGTTTTTACAAAAAAAAAAGTATATAATGTAATGTAATGTAATGTATCAGTTGTCTAGTAGCCATAACACAAGCTGGTTTAGACGCATAATGACCAATACATAATGGAAAAATAACGCAAAAAGACCAAAACGCGTATTGACCAATACGCAAAATGACTCATACGTGAAATGACCAATCTCTAATTCGCATTTTGACCAATCTTCTTATAACGCATATTGACCTATATGAATGACGCGAAATGACTAATCTCTAAATTGCATTTTTAATATAATGAGTTTACTAATTTGATAAGAAGAAATTGATAAGAATTAAAGATTGTTTTCAATTGAGACCAATCGCGCCCACACGCCCACCTCTGTAACTCCTGTACACCAGGATCAACAGCAGTGACCCACGAACACACCGAGTTATGACACTCGAGAAGTCCCAGGAAAAATGAAACTGTCTTGGAACCCGCAACGAAAATATTCAGAAGAAAACTGGAGGAGTTGGAAATATAATAAGTCCACTTCCCTCCTCAGCAAAGCGGAAGAAAAAATGAAGTCAAAATAGGCAGACACCTTTTTTAATCTGGGAATCACCACGGATAAAATAGTATAGTGCAGCACCAAGGGTAAAATAGTGAGCTATATTTTATTTCTATAGTATGTATGGCAGAATCGCCTAAACGCACGCAAAGTTGACACAAGATCCCCATAGTATACCACCCCAGATATCATTTGTAAGCTATTCAGCATTAGGTATGTTACGTTCACTGCACCACAGACTACATTCCCTGAGGACATGATGAGCTGACTGTTCACAGCTAGAATCAGATGTTGAGCATTGACACAATGGTGAATCAACTAATTTAAATGAGTGTGGTTTGCTCTTAAAGTAAACAGATGGAAAGAACTGGTAGAGGTGGCGCCCCTTGTATGATTCGTCCCATCGTTGTTGCCATTCATCCATTAGGTCGTTATAGACACTGGACCGCTGTTGAAACAATCTTATGATTTAATCGCGGTCCCGTACGCCCAAAAAATCGCATTCTATGTTTTCTAATGTGGAACAGTACATGGCTGCACGTCTTTGCACCTCGAGATCGACCGGAAGTACACCCGCCAACACCGGTAAAGCCTCCAGTGTTAACTGCCCTATACGACGCCATTGACAGTGACAGTGGCCAACGACTTGCATTGGTTTTCTTGTGCAAAAATTGCACAAGAAAATCAATGCAAGTCGTTGGCCTTGTAACAGTTTGAGACGAACAGCACCTACAGTCACCCTATCGGCCCATAAAGAGAACCATAGCAAACAGAACTCAAATAAATAGCTCCAATATGATCTTTAGTGTAATAATGACAGATCCCAAGAATTAAAGGTTCACTTGAACAATACTTACTTTTTTTAGGGTTCATTATGTTATGATGGTTCATATAGTAAGTTTTCATATGACTCTATTACAAACTCGGATATTGGCGTATTGGTAATTTAAAGCGTTGGTCATTTTACGTATTCATGATGCTATTTTCATTGGTCAATATGCGTATTAGTCAATATTCATGTATTGGTCATTTAGCGTATTGGTCATTTTGCGATTGGTCATTTCGCGTATTCATGATGCTATTTTCATTAGTCATTATGCGTATTGGTCAATATGCGTCTAAACCCACAAGCTATGCTTAGTTTAGGACTAGATGGCGTTGTGTGTTAGATGTCCGATTTTTTTTTAAACATAATATCGTGTGTTAGGTACAGCATAGCTCGCGGTACGGTCCAGTCCGTGATGTCCTCGTCATCGGCCTTCGCGTCGTGCGCTGTGCGGTTCTGCTCGGAGCTGGAGGCGCTGTGGATGTTCAGCGCGCTGTTCGCGGAGCTGGCTCCTCGCCTGCAGTACTGCGCCGCACCTGAACTGGCACAGCTCATGGAACTGCCCGCTGTTAAGAAGGTTTGTCTCTCATTCTCTTTAATAATTACTACTTTTTACGCTGCTGCTAATAATAATTTTGAACATCCGACACACAACGCCATCTAGCTTCAAAGTAAGCAGAACGTGTACTATGCCCGCTAGATTGAATGAGAGAATACATAAAACATCCAAACTCCAAAACAAATACTTGCAGATCAATAAACATTTGGTCCATTCCAAAATAAAAATAAAATACTTCCAAATAAAAGTAGAGCCACGTTGATGTGAACATGGTTGTGCCGGTAGTACCGTCTTACAGAAGACCAACGTAAAATGACAGCGTTCGTGCTGTCGTGTTTCGTTGGTGAGTGCGAGACCGGAGGCCCAATGATGCAGAAGCATCACTAGCCCGCCATGGTGTGGGTCACCATGCTGCATTGTTGCATTGTCTGCACGAGCAATGTGACCACCACTCTTGGATTCTGCTTATGCTTTCCATCAAGCAGAGTAGAGCCACTTTACCCAGCTCGTACATAAAAATCGCTATTATTAATAAATCAAATAGACACATAACGATAACTGTGTCTATTTACGATATGTATCTACGATATGGATACAATAATGCAAGCACATCAAATTGACAATATTTTGTTCTATTATAAATTAATTAAGTAAATTGACTGCACCTTTGGCCTAGTGGTTTAACGGTCACCACGCCGTTTCCTACTTCGCCAAGTGTCGTGGGTTCAAATCCCACGTAGGACAACACTTTGTGTGATCCAGAAATTGTTGTTCTGAGTCTGGGTGTTCTTTGTGTCCGTTACATGTATGTTTGTAAAGTCCCCGCGACACAGGATTTATTCCTAGTGCGGGCGTTGTCTTTTAAAACAACAAAAAAAAAAATTAACGATTAGAAATAGTGCATGTATTATCCCACTGCATGTATTACCAGGCCCGTGCGCTACAGCTGTCCCGCGCCGGGTACAAGCGGGTGGAGGACCTGGCGAAGGCTTCAGCAGATGAGCTGATGTCCAGCGTGTCACACCTCTCCAGGACCAGCGCCAACCAACTCATCAGCGCGGCCAGGGTACCTACACCTATCAAATTTACCTACTATTTATTTTTGTACACGTTAAAGCTAGATCTTAAATAGAAAAAAATACTAAGTGTAGGTAAGTCATCAGTTGGGCTTGCCATACAAACACCAGTTGCAATCTTAGAGCATTTATACCTGAGGGGCAGCCGAACGGGCGGAAAGTGTGATCGGAGTAGAGAGAGAGAGAGAGAGACTGAGTTTGGGTAGTGTCTGTTTCTCTCACGCAAGCTTCTGATTGGTGAACGCACATACCAATGAGCATGACTGATTTGGCGGGAAAATCAGAAGCCCAAACTCAAGTCTCTCTACTCCGATCACGCTTTCCGCCCGTTCGGCTGCCCCTCAGGTATAAATGCTCTAAGGTTGCAATCGTTACGGGTAGTTGGACCGACAACAGTCTTTCTACAGTACAAGTTGATATCGCCTAGTAGGTTGTGGAGGTCTGATGGTAATAGTTCCACATAAAAAATCGAATTTCAGCCATATCGTAGTTGATTTAAAGCCGACACCAATCTAGTGTGGAAACAAAAAATAATAATAACTGACTATGTAAAATTTATATTGCTTGTTATCCTGACTATAGTAACGAATCTGTTGCCACTTCATTCTTTCTTGTCATTCTTCATTCAAGAGCAAAGTACTCTCATTCAAATTAGTCGATTCACCATTGTGTGTTAGTGATTAAAATAATATAATTTTAACGAGGTGCAATCGCCTCTGGTTTTGAAATCTTTCCCCAACAGGATAGTTCTTCGATTGACTAGCTTTTAACTGATGGGCCCTTACAGGCTGGTACAAGGATTACTTACTCCAAGTAACGAAGCCCTGGGGAAAGGAATTAAACATTTTGTGTATGTGTGGCGGTTCAACCCCTGGTTCTTTCTAGCTGTGAACAGACAGCTCATCATGTCCTCTGGGAATGTAGTATTTGGTACAATGAACGTAATATAATGCTGAATAGCTTACAAAGAAAGAAATAAAGAAAATACTTTGCTAAGAAGGGAAGTGTACTTATTATATTTCCAACTCCTCCAGTCTTCTTCTGATTAATTTCGTTGCTGGTTCCAAGACAGTTTAATGTTTCCTGGGTTGCCCCAGTGTCATAACTCGGGTCACTGCTGTTGATCCTGGTGTTACAGTGGTGGGCGTGTGGGTGGGATTAGTCTCACAATAAAAAAAAGACTGCCAAAAATATTACCTTTTAGTTTCGCCGAAGTCGGGTAAAAAAACTCTGCGGAAAGGTGTAATAGAGTTATGGAATACATTAAGGTTTTCAACAATTATTTTAAGGAAGGCTATTTATAGTCCGGTTAATATTTGAAATCACTCTTGTAGACTTGCACTTGGGGAATCGTTTTGATCTATACAAATAAATAAAATTGGAGTGTCTGTTTGTAATATTAAAATAACCGCTTTTTACTAAATGCATATGTATGTATACACGGTACATATACCAAAATAACCTGTTTGTTCCGGCTAATCTCTGGTACGGCTGGACCTATTTTGACGGGACTTTCACTGTTAGGTAGCTGATGATATAAGGAATAACTAAGGCTACTTTTTTTAGACTAGCTTCGCCCCGCGGCTTTACCCGCAGTACGACAATGACCGCGGGTAACACCGCGCGTTTCAGCTAGTATTGAATAAGAATCATTCAGGTAAAAGTTTACAAAAATGTACAATACTTTGTAGATGATGCTCATAGAGAAAGTGGAGAACCTTCGCGCGGAAGCTGAGGATGTAATGGAAGAACTTAATGGCTAAATGGACGAGGCTGAATGACCGGTACAGCATCACCTCAATCCAAACAGAGTTATTTAATTATCTATTTGTCTGAAGAGAACAAGAATACCTATTATACTAATTTCTAATGAACTAGACTAGAAATGTGTAGTATCTTTTTATCGGGTAATTTGATGTTAAGTGATTTTTTTTTTAATGGAATCGGCTGGCATCATATCCCCTGATGGTAAGCGATTACCGCCGTCCATGCACAAACGCAACACCAGAAGCGTCACAGGTTGCCGTTGCCGGCCTTTAGTGCATAGGGGGGTGGGGGAGGTAGGGTGAGGGGGGTTGGAGTATGGACTTCATATTATCTCTGCCTCGGTATCCTCATTCACTCGGTGAAACACAGCGTAAGCGCTATTTCACACTGGTTGTCTGTGGGGCCGTGGTATCACTCCGGTCGATCCGGCCTATTCATGCCGAAGCGTGGCTCTCCCACGGTGACTTACACAATTCAAGAACACGGTGAACATAAATTGATAAACATATTTTTCAGGCTGTGATAATTGTCAAATACTTATGCGTAATATAAGATAAATAATAAAGGACCGGTTTCAGTTCCTGACATGTGGCATTTAAAACTATTTGGCAGACAAAAGTTGTTGATAAATTGTATGTATATCTGACATAATTATGTATCACTACCAAAGACTCGTGAAATCGAAATCTGTGGTTACTTGACAGATAAGTTCTTTAGAATCTCTCTATCAGAAACTTTATCAGCAAGCTGTGAAACTGGTCCTTTATCATTTAAAATGTTCCTCAATCCTGAGATATAAGTTATATGTAATGTAGAACTTCTATTCCCACTCAAAATAACTTTATTGTAATTTATGCTTTATGTTGGGATATGAGGGTATATTTTTGTATAATCTAAAATTAAAGACACTTTTATCTGTAATGGAACTACGAAGTTCAAAATAATTAAATGCATTTTGTTGTAGTAGTATTGATGTGAATATCGATGCATTAAATGAACTGTTTATACCTCATTAGATAATAAGTAAATGAAACTCATCAAAATCATATCAGATGCTATGATTGATTGTGTACAATACATAAATTATTTTACTAGCAAAATTTAGAGGGTTTTATTTATCCTGTTATATGGCTCGGGCAAACCTCCTCTGTAAAAACAATAGCAATGACAGAACTTCTCCATATTGCTTTCTTTTAACCATGGTGTCACTTTGGTGAAACCGTACCATATATTATGTGCCTAAGCAGTGTGCTATGTTTTTTTGTAAATTGCATGTACTTTCATAATTATCAAGGTCTATTATATACTAACATAAGATGATATATTTCTGAAATAAGGGTATCTAGCATGGCTCTCTTAAAATAAAAAGTAAATATTCTCGAAACGGGGGTTAATAGCACACTGCTATTGCTCTAGAAGACCATTTTAACGTGGAAGAGCCACGCTTCGGCATGAATGGGCCGGCTCGACCGGTGTGATACCACGGCCTCACAGAAAACCGATGTGAACAGCGCTGCGCTGTTTCACCGAGTGAGTGAGGATACCGGAGGCCCATACCCCCAACCCCCCTCCGCCTATCTCTCCACCCATCCCCCCAAAGGCCGGCAACGCACCTGTGACGCCTCTGGTGTTGCAGGTGTCCATGGGCGGCGGTAATCGCTTACCATCAGGCGATACGTATGCTCGTTTGCCCGCCTATTCCATAAAAAAAAAAAAACTTTCTATTCCGAAGACTAAAAGAAAATTCTTTTTTTTTAAATTGCTTTATTCACCGTCTCTTATAAATACAAGGTTTTAATGTAAGCACTGGTAGTTTGGCCTTCTTGGTGGGCGGGTCCTGAACCTTGGTGAACTCCATGAAGTAGAACACATCGTTGCTCTTGTCCAGCTGTTTGAGCTTGAAGCCGAGACGTTGGACCTCTTTCGTGAAGTTCTCCACATTGTCGAAACGACTCTCCACTTCTGCTATAAGAAGATGACCACTGAAAATTTAATTTATGTTTAGAATTTATATTTTGGACAGTCATTTATACAGACAAACTCCTTAATGAGAATCTCATCTAAATACTGAATGTCAAGTAAATCTTTAAAGTCGCTTCGAAGGCATCCAAGCACATTTTTGTACTTCTTTTTCTTTCTGTTGTACTTTAATCTATACAAATAAATAAAATTGAATTTGTAATTTAAAATTAACAGATTTTCACTACATGCATATAAAAGTATTATAAAGTATTCACATAATAAACACAACTTTAAAAAAATTGGTTGTCTGTCTGTTCCGGCTAATCTCTGGAACAGCTGTACCCATTTTGAAGGGAGTTTCACTGACATATAGCTGATGATATAACAGTAACTTAGGCTGCTTTTTTAGACTAGCTTCGCACCGCGGCATTGCCCGTGTTTGTTGTTGTCAAAGTAAAATAACAAACGTGGGTAACACCGTGGGGCTTAGCTAGTATGTAAGAAATAATGGGACATAACTTACCCAGTTTTCAACACTCTATTCGCCTCCACAAGGTACTGCGTAAGATCGGTACCCATCAAAGCTAAACAATACACGACTACGTCCATAGTGGCCGACAGTAGCGGTGTCCTTGCCATATCGCAGGCTTCCACTCCTGGTGCCTTGGCTACCAGGTCGAATGATCGGACTGTGTGTGGTATCCGCCGGGATAGGGCTGCTTCTCCACAACCCATATCTGCTATTAGGTGAGATTTTGGCCTGGGGAATTTTAATAGGCACTTGTAGAAATAGAACATTCATATAATTTGTTCCACTACATTGTCAACAGTCTGCTTACATAGGTTTTGAAGGCTAGAAGAATAGGAATTGAGAACCTCTCTTTTTTGTCTTTGCTACAAGAGCTGATGTAAGTACATCATATATGGAAGTACAGAACAGTGCCAATATTTCTTGATTTTTTTACTTTTCTTACTGCTTGAGCAATCTGAACACTCAATGAGCGTCAAGGGTCTGTAGGCAGGTGTGTTTCAGTCAGAGTACAAGAAAAAACTTAAAAACTATAACTTGACACTAGTTCAGTAGCTTAGATAATGCCATGGAACATTCAAACTGCTAAAATAAATAATTTAATAACATCACTTACATTTTCATAATCTTCTTGATGATTACATCTAGAGGATTGACTGGCCATTTCTTAACTTGGAGCTGGTACCCTTGGTGGTATGTCTCAAAAGCAACCAGGTCATCTTTGAACAACTGTTGAGCCTCTGATCCGGATGATGTGTACAGCTTCTCATTTAAGTATCTGAACTGTGCAGCTGTAATGACAGTGAAAGTCTTTTATTTAAACCATTTTCATACACCATCTATACGAATATTATAAAGCTGAAGAATTTGTTTGGTTGTATGTGCTAATCTCAGAAACTTATGTGCAAAAATGGTTGCAAATTACTCCTTTTCAGAGCTTCAATTTTGTGCGCTGCATAAAATACAATGTATGAAAGAAAAATGTTCCCCTTAAAAGTTCTAAAAAAAATTTTGAGACAGCATAATGTCTATCTCTTAAGGTTCCCTCACTACAACATTTTGTGGTAAACATTTTTTTCCTGCTGTTATAACATCAGGCCACAGGGAATAAGAGATGCAGACTTTACAATTCCCAACTGCATCAGCCTACGCAACCCTGAGAGCGACATGAATTCAAAGGTTGAACTAGTTGTCAGTATATTTTCGAGCGGATGGCGAGTTCCAAGCAGAGGAGGAGATCGCTGATCTCCTGCTGAAGATCAGGGAGCCGATGGTGGGGAATCCTGAGCCCCAAACACCATCCTCCATGCAGGAGAGAGCGGACGCGGCGGTGGCTATCATCCACAAGGTGGCCACAAAGTCCGTCAACCTTAAGGGCCCTTTTGTGAGGGCCCTTAAGGACTCCTCCTCTGCCTTAGCGGGAGTCGTCGAATCCCTCGCAGGGGACGTGGCGCGCCTCGAGGCGGCCAACGGCCGCCTCGAGGCGGCCAACGGCCGCTTAACGGAGCAGGTGGCGGAGCTCAGCGCTCAATTCGCCCTCTTTCGGGCGGAGCGCTCTGAGCGTGAGGGCCCTGTCTCGTCTGCGTCCCAGTCGGCCCCGGCCCCGTCTACGTCCCGGCCGGACCCGTCTACGTCCCGGCCAGCCCCGTCTACGTCCCGGCCGGCCCCGTCTACATCGCAGCCAGACCCCCCTACTATACCCGGGGTACCTGACGCCGTCCTCCAGGAGATGATGCGGCAAATAGTCATCACTATGGGAAACCTGGTAGACGGACGTCTGGCCGGTCTGGAGTCGAGGCTGCCTCCAGCCCCTGTTGTTCGGCCACCGCTTGCGGCGTCGAGGCAGAAAGCCGCGTCAGCACCGACCCCTCTTCCCGTGGTGGGAGGTCGCGTGTCGTACGCGGCGGTGACGTCGGTGCCGGGCGCCGCTGCCGCTCGTAAGACGCGGCAGGTGGCAAAGGCTCCAGCTGGGCCGGCTGCGACGAAGCCGGGACCCGAATCGGCGACAAGAGCTGGAGCGGAGATCCCTCCGCTCCCCACTCCAACACGTCTGCCTGGCCCTTCCACATCTGCCCCCTCCGATGAGGGTTGGCAAGTAGTTGGGGGGGCCAAGCAGTCGAAGAAGGTCAAGAAGCGGGCCAAGAAGGCTGCCCAAAAGGCGGCCTCTGGCCCGCAGTCGCAATCGGTGGCAAGGGCCACCCCGAAGAAGCCGCGGAAACTGCAGCCGCCGAAGACCGCGGCTGTGGTGGTCACGGTGTCACCGGAGGCGGCTAACGGCGGGCTGTCCTACGCGGCCGTCTTTAAGACGGCCCGGGACTGTCTCGCCCCAGATTTTGGAGCGGCAGGGGTCCGCTTGCGCCTCGCCCAGACGGGAGCTCGTGTCCTCGAGTTCCCTGGGGCCGATGGCGCAAAGACGGCGGACTCCTTCGCCGAGAAGCTGAGGAAAGTCTTCGCAGCCACGGAGGGTATCAAGATCGCCAGGCCTACAAAATGCGCGGAGCTGCGCATTTCGGGCCTGGACGATTCAGTGACGGCTGAGGACGTCCGTGTTGCGATCCAGGCAAAGACTGGAAGCAATGCGGACGGTATCAGAATTGGCACCATCCGCCCCGGTCCAGGAGGGCTTGGCGCTGTGTGGGTGAGCTGTCCCGTGGCGTCGGCCAAAGTTCTGGGCGACGCCGGCAGGCTACTCGTCGGTTTTGTGAGCGCCAGGATAACAGTCCTGGCGGCAAGACCGATGAGATGCTACAAATGCCTAGCATCGGGGCACACACGCGTCAAGTGTGACAGCTGCTTCGACTGCAGCGGACTCTGTTTCCGCTGCGGTCGACCGGGGCACAAGGCTGCGGAATGCTCTGCGGCCCCTCACTGCCCTGTGTGTGCGGCGGGCAATAAGCCCGCCAATCACCAGATGGGGCAGGGGGGCTGCAAGCCTTCCCGCGCTTCTCGGCAGACGTCGGGGGCTAGCCTAGCGACCCAGGCTGCCTCCGACGTTGTCCGTTCGTCTCAGACGACGCCTATGGAGGGGGTTGTAGAAACGATCCAGTAATGGATCAAATCTGCAACCTCCTTGTCCAGACGAACCTGAACCACTGTGCCGCGGCGCAGGATCTCTTCCTGCAAACCATGGCGCAGTGGTCGATTGGTGTTGCCGTAGTCGCGGAGCCCTACTTCGTTCCTCCCCGTCCAAACTGGATGGGTGACTGGGACGGCTCCGTGGCAGTCGTCGGTTCCGCGGCGGCTCATTCCCCGCCCTTGTCGTTAAAAGACAAGGGCTCGGGATATGTTGCCGCCGAGTGGGGGGGGATCACCGTTTACGGTGTTTACTTCTCCCCCAACCGGAGTTTGAGCGACTTCGAGGTCTTCCTTAACAGCTTGGAGACCTCGATGCGGCGATTAGCGTCTGGGCACGTCCTCGTGCTGGGGGACTTCAACGCAAAATCCATTGCGTGGGGGTCCCCCAGGACGGACTCCAAGGGCGAGGCCGTCGAGGAGTGGGCGGCTTCGGTGGGCCTCTGTTTACTAAACAGAGGCTCCACCAACACGTGCGTGCGACAGCAGGGGGGGTCGATAGTGGACCTTTCGTTTGCTACCCCTGCTGTTGCCGCACGAGTAAGGAACTGGTGTGTCCTGGAAGAGGTCGAGACGCTCTCGGATCACTTATACATCCGATTCGAGCTCTCCCGGTCCCAGGGCCCCAGTAGGGGTCACATGGCGCGGCATTCTTCCCACTTTCCGCGGTGGGCTGTTGCCAAGCTGGATAGGGACCTACTAGAGGAGGCGGCCATTCTTCAATCTTGGCTGTCTCCGCAGGCCCCGACCGAGGAGGTCGGCATGGACGTGGGGGCTGGCCGTTTTCGCGATGCGATTACGCAAATTTGCGATACGGCCATGCCCCGCATCCAAGGTCGTCGGCCTCCTCGGAAGGAGGTCTACTGGTGGTCCCAGGAGTTGGCGGACCTCCGTGCGGCCTGTACTCGTGCCCGGAGGTCCTACACCCGTAGCAGGCGACGCCACCGTGGAGACGGTGGCGGGGACCAGCTTCATGAGGAGTACCGCGAAGCGCGGAAAACTCTGAAGCTGGCCATTTGCCGCGCCAAAGAGGTAAAGAGAAAGGAGATGCTGGAGAGTCTCGACCGTGACCCCTGGGGTCGCCCATACCGTGCGGTGCGTCAGAAGCTCCGCACGTCGGGCCCCCCCCTTACCGAGACTCTCCAGCCCAGCTTCCTGCAGGAAGTGGTCGAGGGCCTTTTCCCTGAGCGGGCGGAGCACACACCCCCGTCGATGGCCTATGCGGTCATAGATGACGGGGGTAGAGAGGACGATGTGCCACCCGTTAGGGAATCGGAGGTTGGGGCGGCTGTTCTTCGGATCCGTTCCAAGAACACCGCCCCCGGGCCGGACGGGGTTCCAGCCCGAGTGATGGCCCGAGCCCTCGACCATATGTCGGACCGCCTCAGGGAGGTGTTGGACGCTAGCCTGGCGTCCGGACGCTTCCCTGAGTGCTGGAAATGCGGGAAGCTGGTCCTATTGAGGAAGCCGGGACGGCCTGCCGATTCGGTCGCGGCCTATAGGCCCATCGTGTTGCTGGACGAGGCGGGTAAACTTTTTGAGAGGATACTCTCTGCCCGCATCGTCCGGCACCTCTGCGAGGTGGGGCCCGACCTGTCGGACGCCCAATTCGGATTCCGAGAGGGGCGTTCGACGGTCGATGCCGTGATGCGCCTTAGGGCCGTGACCGAAGAGGCGGTGAGCTGTGGCGGCGTGGTGTTGGCGGTGTCCTTGGACATCGCCAACGCCTTCAATAGTCTGCCATTTAGCTGCATCAGGGAAGCACTCCACTATCACGGGGTGCCAGAGTACCTGAGGCGGCTAGTGGCAGACTATCTAGAGGAGCGTACCGTCGTGTACGAGGACCGAGAGGGCGTCTTGAGACGGCGACCCATGTCGTGCGGCGTTCCGCAGGGGTCTGTCCTTGGACCACTCCTGTGGAACGTGGGGTACGACTGGGTCCTTCGAAGTCGTCTGCCCCCCGGGCTGGGCGTAATTTGTTACGCCGATGACACATTGGTCACGGCCCGGGGAGCGAACTTCCAAGAGGCGGCGTGCCTGGCCACCAGGGGAGTTTCTCTGGTGGTCGGGCGCATCGAGGCGCTGGGCTTACGGGTGGCCCTGGACAAGACGGAGGCCCTATTGTTCCATGGGCCCCGTCGTGGTCCACCCGCCGGCGCCTCCATAGAGGTCAACTCGGTCCTCGTACCGGTTCGGGCCCAGATGAGGTATCTGGGCCTGATACTCGACGGTAGGTGGCTCTTCGACGAGCACTTCCGACAGCTTGGTCCAAAGCTGGTCGACGCTGCCTCCGCCCTTGGGCGACTTTTGCCCAATTTGGGTGGAGCCAGCGTCGCAACGCGACTCCTGTACACGGGGGTTGTCCGGTCGATGGCGCTGTATGGTGCACCGGTGTGGGTGGCGGCTCTGACTGCCCTAAATAAGGCCCGCCTCTGGCGGCCTCAGAGGGTATTGGCAGTCAGAGCCATACGCGGATACCGCACGGTGTCAACCGAGGCGGCGTGCGCCCTGGCCGGAACGCCCCCGTGGGATTTGGAGGCGGAAGTGCTCGCCGAAGTTTATCGACGGGTGGCTGAATATCGGGCGGAGTATGGCTATCGCCCTCCGCCCGAAGAGGTACGCGAGTGGCGTGAAGCCGCCCGTCGAGCCACGATGGCTCGCTGGTCGTTCCGGCTGGAGACTCCACGCGCTGGCTTTGCCGCCGTGGAGGCTCTCCAGCCGGTCATCCTCGAGTGGGCAGGGCGGCAGCACGGGACCCTTTCCTTCCGACTGACGCAGGTCCTTTCCGGGCATGGTTGCTTCGGGAAGTACCTGCACTCGGTCGCTAGGAGGGAATTGAGTCCCGCCTGCCACCACTGCGACTGCAGTGAGGACTCGGCCCAGCATACGCTGGCGATCTGCCCTGCATGGGCGTCGCAGCGCCGGGCCCTCACTGCAGTCATCGGAGGAGATCTCTCGCTACCGGCCGTCATACGCTCCATGGCCGGTAGCGATAGCAGTTTTACCGCGGTCGCAACCTTCTGCGAAGATGTAATCTCGCAGAAGGAGGTGGCGGAGAAGGCCCGGGAGGATGATATCCACTCGGACCCAATCCGCCGCCGGCGAACCGGGCGGCGGAGGCGCGCCTATCAGCGCCTCATGCCGCCCTGAGTGTGGCCGCGGATGGTCGGGACGGGCTTTCCCCTCCATCCGCTCTAGTGGCCACCCGCGAGGGGGCGACGTACGCGTGTGCCGTATGTCGCCTAAATAGAGAGTTTGAACAGCAGATGGTGCCCGCTTCAGTGCGGGCAAGCGCTGGGAGGGGTCCGGACGTGTTAATAACTGCAGTTCCCGGATTCCTCCCTTCACAGGCGCAGAGTGGCACACCGTGTGGTTTTAGTCGGTTCGAGTCCGACACACCGCCCCGCCGCAAGCCCCGGCGCGGGTGAAGGTCCGAGGGGATTTCCACACGTTAAAAAAAAAAAAAAAAAAGTTGTCAGTATATTTGAGCGCACTGGTTCTCTAAGGTACAGGATCAAACTTAACATGACCAATCAACGTGAAAGTATCAAGTTCTTACTTAATTAATTCTAGATATTTACCTTTTAGTCTCTCCAACATTCTCTCCCTTAGCTTGTTACCCTTATTTTGTACATTTATAGGTCTTCTGTTACCCTGATTAGCTAACAAAGCTTTTAATCTATTCTTTTTAGAATTAACAGGTCCATTAATAATAAGATTATTATTTTCATTCACATCATCATTCATATTATTATCAATTTGTTCATCATTTTGACCTTTGTTCTTCTTTTTCTTTTTAGGTTTCGTCTCTGTGAACAACAAGTCTTCCTTATCCTCATTTTCTATCACCTCATTAAACTTTTTCTTTTCTGCATTCAATAAAACTTCGTCAAAGTTTTGCGTCTCCGGAATTTGCGATTCGACTGATTGTATAGCTGTTTTCTTCACTATGATTGCTGGTTTAATATCTATTTTGCGTTTTCTTGATTTATTTTTAATACCATTAGTTAATGTAAGTTTCGTTTCTTTTAAACTAGTTTTAAATACTTTTGTTTTAGCTTGAACATGCGTATGTGCTTTAGGCTTTATAACTCTGGGCGGCACGTTTATTTTAGGCTTATTTGTCTTCGTTTCTTTTAGTCCATTAACTTTGGACACTTGCTCCTTAGATGCCGGTGTTTTTTTTTCTTTTTTCTGGAAACTCAATTTTTGTTTTACTTATACATTTTAGAGGTTAGCAAGTTATTTGGAAAGGAAATTATTCTGAGTGGGTGATATGAATGTATACATATTATAATAATAAATATACCACCGGCTTATAGCGTCAGTCTTTCGTATTTGTGTACTTAATATTCTTTAATTGTAGATTTCATCTAAAGATTATGTGAGAAAATAATCATTAAGTAATTAAGTACCTTTTGATGAACTGGATTCTTTTTCATAAAACTTGTAATGGTTTTAGGAACATCGTCCTCCCATTCTGGTGCCTTAAACATTTTACTTAAATATAATATAAATAATTAACGATAAAAATTAGGTTATTTTCATTTACAAGGTGCGGTTGTATTGTTGTTGTATGAACTGTCATTCTGACGTGCGGTGTTGTCGTGCGTTTCGTTCATAGAGTTTTCGTTCTTATTCACAGAACATTTTAAAGTACAGAATTTATAAAAGTCAGTCAGGGTTCAGGCAAATTGCTTCTTAGCTTTGCATATTCGCAAAACCTCTTTTGTTTATACCATAGATAAGAATATGTACTTACGTAGTTTATACTATGTAGAGTTAAACGTTGAACATCGTGTACATATTTCCTGGGAGGAATTAATGTCTCTCTTTTTAACCGACTTCCAAAAAGGAGGAGGTCTACTGTTTTTTTTTTTTTTTTTTATGTATGTTCAGTCAGCGATTACTCCGTCAATTGTGGACCGATTTTGTTTTTTTTTTGTATTCGAAAGGGTATGCTCCCGAGGTGGTCCCATTGCCACCATATCAGGTTCTGATGATGGGATCCTAGGGAAACCGAGAGAAACCCTCATTTTTTATAGACACATACTATGTTTTTCGTATATTTTCTGAAGTTACACCAGTATTTGCATCTGGTAGTCATCATTTTATGATGATGAGCTGATGATGTAAGGTACAACTCCTTAACGGTTAGGAGTTGGAGGATAAATCTTTAAATATAATGTGTACCTTTAATGGTATTCTTTCAAATTATTTAGATAAGCTGATGATGGAAGGTGGAATGTACAACTCCTCAACCGTTAGGAGTTGGAGTATAATTCTTTCAATTTCATACGTATCTAAAGACCTTCAGTCGTATACTTTCAAGTTATTTAGGTGAGCTGATGATAGAAGGTTAAACTCTTCAGCAGTTAGGGATTAGAGGATGATTTTAATATTACACGTACGTATAGACCATAATTAGTATTGATGATGAAATAGTTCAACTTACTACTTACCTACGATTGTTTGCACTAAAAACTGAAAAATAAAAACTTTGTATAAAAAAAAAACCGACTTCCAAAAAACGTCCAACGAAAACTCTCTGCCAAAAAAACACTTAAAAGCGTAAAATAAACTGGTTCTTCATAAATTGCCTATACCTAATTCTTTATTCATTTAAATAGTAGTATTCTAAGGTGTGCTAGGTACCTAAAATCTGTTTGAAGTCGGTGCTAAGCTAAAAAGAATACAAACAAACAATTACAAAAGTCTTAGCGATAGTCACTTGGCACGGCACCGACTTCAAACAGATTCTAGGTACCTAGCACACCTTAGAATACTACTATTTAAATGAATAAAGAATTAGGTATAGGCAATTTATTTATGAAGAACCAGTTTATTTTACGCTTTTAAGTGTTTTTTTGGCAGAGAGTTTTCGTTGGATGTTTTTTGGAAGTCGGTTTTTTTTACTACATGAAGTAACGAAAAATACTGATAAATATTTTCAATTTCATAATTATACTTTAAGTATTTCATAATATTAATTTTATAATTGAAGCCCTTGAGTTGAAAATGCTTTAGTAGCTAACTGATACTATAAACCGCAAGATGCAGTGTTTTTAGGGTTCCGTGCCAAAGGCAAAAAACGGAACCCTTATAGATTCGTCATGTCTGTCCGTCTGTCTGTCCGTCCGTATGTCACAGCCACTTTTTTCCGATACTATAAGAACTATACTGTTGAAACTTGGTAAGTAGATGTATTCTGTGAACCGCATTACGATTTTCAAACAAAAAAAAAAATTGGAGTCCCCATACTTAGAACTGAAACTCAAAATGTTTTTTTCATCAAACCCATACGTGTCTAAATAGGTCTTCAAAAATAATATTGAGGTTTCTAATATAATTTTTTTCCAAACTGAATAGTTTGCGCGAGAGACACTTCCTAAGTGGTAAAATGTGTCCCCCCCCCTGTAACTTTTAAAATAAGAGAATGATAAAACTAAAAGAAATATATGATGTAATCGTAATACATTACCATGCAAACTTCCACCGAAAATTGGTTTCAACGAGATCTAGTAAGTAGTTTTTTTTTTAATACGTCATAAATCGTAAACCGCAATTTATCGATCAAAGTTACAACGAACTACAAGAACTTTTATATTATGTTACTTGCTGCTATGGTACCCTTCATGCGCGAGTCCGACTCGCACTTGGCCGCTTTTTTTAACATATTGGTCGGTTGGTCGTGTTACCCTGACTGCTAAGCTAGTGGTTGCGAATTGGATTTCACATTTTTTTTTTGAGTTTTAAAATCCCTTCGGATCTCCGGCTCCTCGGGGGCTGATGAGCCAGGTATGTGGTGATTCCACTAAAAACCACCCCGGCGGCCGGTCTCAGGCGCCCTGCTCTGGGGAAGACCCGGACCATGTTATTTAAGCCCCCCTCCAGCAACGACGCCGCGTCTTGAGGGACTCTATCCTGAGGGAAGCCTCGACTCCCCACTAACTGTCGGCCCAACCGTTATATGTTGCGGCCTTATCGCAGTTTTGCGAACAGGCCGCTCCCCCTATCGCTGACTGCATCAGTTAATCAGCTACCAGAGGTCCCAACCCTCTGGCAGCTTGCGGTCCTGTGGGCGGCTGGTGTCGCCTACGCTCGGGCTCGGCCCTCTCCCGATCCCTTTCAGCGGTCTCTTTCTGGAGCATTACAGCCTCACAGAAAGAGACCATTGCGCCCCAGCTCTCCTCACCCGCCAGCATGGCAGCAATGATTGCTGGCGGGGGAATTTGATTTACCGACACCGACGTCCAACATAGCATCTAATTTTAAGAACTGGTCTATTAGCTCCCAAGATTTAAGGGTCAAATTATAAAAAAAATGGTTGTCTGTAAAGTCGGTTAACGGACGATAGTTTAAGAGCGGCCAACCCGTCTTACTTTTCATACAAACGCTCGTACGTGATTATGGCGTTATAACAGATCTTTCGTTAAAACTTTTTAACTAAAACATATCTTGTGCACTATATCTAGGTTTCTATCAAAACCAAAGATCAAAATTTGGCGAAATAAATTCAGTATAAGCCTGCAAAATCTGCTTTTTTGCACAAATTTTACCTGTACTTTGGACGTTGAGAATGTACTCATAAATCGTAAAAGTAAAGAAAATGTTGTGATAGAAACCTTGCAAATATAATGGAGATCCAAAAAGACAAACATTTATTTCACAAACTTGTAAGGCTTACTGAAAAACACGTATTTCCTGGAAGAAGTTTTATGAAATTTTCGCACACTATTTTTCGTTCAATGATATCGCGTTCTCACTCGCTTGTTGACCAAGTGGCGGTAAGAGGCATGCGGGGGACGAGTCGAGCGGGGTCGGGGCGGGGTGGAACGGGGAAGTTGAATGACAAACGCCGCTCTGGCGCACCCGCTCCGATTTTGATGATTCCTTTTTTATTTGAAAGCCGGTGCTCCCGTGTCACATTTAAATTTGGTCCAGATTGAAGTCGGTTTTTTTTTGTTAAAATTTGTGATTATTTGTGCTCTGTTTAGGGTATATCATGAACGAACAGAAAAAGTTGTACGAAACTCCCTGCTAAAACAAAACAAACCCGTAGAAATGAAATGTATAGCTTGATTTGTCGCTGATTGTACTTAGAGCGAGTTGGCGGACTCTGAGCGTACTAGACAAAGAGTATTATTATTGTAAAAAACGTTTTTACTTGAAGAAGTAACAAACATACACACTCACAAACTTACACCTGCGTGTCACCAATATTAGTGTAAAGTGTGACTAGTTGTTGCCCGCGGCTCCGCCCGCGTGTATGGCGGTTATCGCGGCAAATAGTAGCCTATGTCTTACTCTATTATATAAGCTATATTACTGTAAAGTTTCATCCAAATCCGTTCAGCAGTTTTTGCGTGAAGAAATACCAAACTTACACCTTTATAATATTAGTGTGACGAGTTATTGCACGCGGCTCCGCCCGCGTGTTTGTCGGTTATCGTGGCAAATAGTAGCCTGTGTTATCCTGATGTATAAGCTATATTACTGTAAAGTATCATCCAAATCCGTTCAGTAGTTTTTGCGTGAAAGAGTAACAAACATCCATCCATCCATACTTACAAACTTTCGCGTTATAATATTAGTAGGATAGTGTGATAATACGTTACTAAATTTTTTTTTTTTTTTTATGGAATAGACCGGCAAACGAGCAGACGTATCGCCTGATGGTAAGCGATTACCGCCGCCCATGGACACCCGCAACACCAGAGGCGTCACAAGTGTGTTACCGGCCTTTGGGGGATGAGGGGGGAGATAGGGGGAGGGGTTGGGGTATGGGCCTCCGGTATCCTCACTCACTCGGTGAAATACAGCGCAAGCACTATTTCACACCGGTTTTCTGTGAGGCCGTGGTATCACTCCGGTCGAGCCGGCCCATTCATGCCGAAGCGTGGCTCTCCCACGGTAAATGTAGGTACTTATGTACCTGCATGCAGAGACATTTACAAAACTATGGCAACGTGAACGCGAGGCCATAGTAGCGAGGCGCGCGCATGATACAATATTATTATCATGAATGGCTCACCGGCCGACGGCTAGCGGCCGACCGCTCCCGAGGGAGCCGGCGAAAGTTACCGAATGCCAACCAAGAGCTCAGGCGCTTTCTCTCTCTTTTCGCTTTGCCTCTTTTTCTAACATTGCGCTGCATGAAACAACAAGCTTTTCAACTATGCTCGCGTTGACGATAGACGACCCGGGAAGGGCCCTCTTAACGTGACAACGTTATAACAAAATATTTATGAAAAGATGAGAGATAGATGCGGCGCAAGCGCCACATCTGTTTCTTTTCGTATTTTCTACCAATCATTGATCACCTGCACTACGCACCTGCACTCGCAATAATCAAAGTGAATACGAGCCTTGTGAGTACTGTGACACTCGACACCGATAGAGGCTAAACTATAATGAAATTGAAAAATACGTATTCTACTATATTATAATAACCCCGCGGTGTTACCCGCTGTATATACGACAATAACCGCGAGTAACACCGTAGGGCAAAGCTAGTCTAAAAACAAAGTAGTAGCCAAAAGTAGCCTAAGTTACTCCTTATATGATCAGCTATCTGCCAGTGAAAGTCCCGTCAAAATTGGTCAATCGGTTCCAAAGATTAGCCGGAATAAACAGACAGACAGACAAAAATTGAAAAAAAAAAAAAAATTTTGGTACCTATATGTACAATGTAAACGCATATATTATTATGCATTTAGTAACAAGTAAAATTTAAAAAAAAACCGACTTCAAGAACTGGACCAAATTGAAATGGGTCCACGGAAAGCACCAGGTTCCAAATAATAAAAGAACATCGAAATCAGTTGGCGTGATATTGAGTTATTCGTCAATTTGTCGCGCACATACTTAATGCAAATTGAAGACTTTTAAGGTTTTCTCATGGCTGACATTCTCAGAACTGGACCAAATTGAAATGAGACCACACGGAAAGCACTAGCTTTCAAATAAACAAAATAATCATGAAAATCGATTCACCCAGTCAAAAGTTATGAGGTAACAAACATAAAAAGTTAAATTAAAAAAAAATTGTCGAATTGATAACCGCCTACTTTTTTTTGAAGTCGTTTAAAAAGCGTTTATTTTAATATTACAAACAGACACTTCAATTTTATTTATTGGTATTAAGTAGGTATTATGCATTAAGCATATTATTATAATAATTTACTAGCTTCTTTAGCTTCACGTCAAACCATGTTAGATTACCATGAAGTCATTATGAAAGGATTTATAGTATGCCATAAAAATGGCGGCCACTGTTAAAGAGAACAGTATTTTTTTTTTACCAAGTAAATCGTAAACCGAGTTTAAAGGGAGGTACTAAGCAAGTAAGCAGATACGTGAGGTTAAGTTTTCAAGTCAATATCATTAAACTAGGTCGGAAAACCACGACATCACTAACCAGTATAAAAACAGACAACAGGCCCGGTAAGACGAAGAACGAATGTCGTTTGCAAGAAGTGTCAACGTTTGTAATTTGACTGGGCGTTATTATATATTAAATAATTAACTTAATATGTAGCGACTTGGATATATGGATACGAACTGCCTAAGACCGCGATAGTTGGCGCTCCAGGGAAACCTTCGTTCAGCAGTGGACGTCGATAGGTTGTTTTGATAGCAACTTAGTATTACTAAGCTTGATATAAATATCGTACCAATCTCCAAGAAATTATAAGTATAATTATTTTACTGAGGGTTTCAGATGTATGGTGGATCTAGTAATGTTATAATGAAACAAGAGGTCTCGGGTTTGATTCCCGGGTTGGGCAATAAGTGTTATTGAGTTTTTCTGATTATAGAAATGAAAAATAACAGTCTGGAGTTTGGGAGTTTGTGTGTAAACCTCCGTGCCTCGGAGAACACGTAAAGCTGTCGGTCTTGCGCTTGATCTCTCCCCGGTCATGTCGAATAGTGGTCCTATCGGATTATGAGAGTGAGGGAACACAGAGTGCAACTGTGTTAGCGCAGACCCTTGTGCACTCTAATATCTCCTGCGTAGTTGGCTGGTGTCCGTTGAGACTAGTCGCCATGGATGAAATCGGCTAGCAGTATATCATCAATTATAAAAAATGAGAGAACTTCTTTTATGGGACTAATCCGTCCTACACGGCCACGACTTTGTAACTTCTTAACGCCAAGATCAACGAGAGCCACGATCAGACAGATAAAGAATAATGATATTCGTAAATCCCTAGGAGTTGTTTAACAATCTTGGAACTCGACTTCAATCAGAAGTAAATTAAATTGAATACTAATTTTCTTATGTTTAAGTTTTGTTTTTTATATTATAACTAGAAAAAACTTTCAAGACGCGTCCACTAGCTCGTGTTGTGGTTGCTACCAGTTGCACTTCGTATTGCAAATACAAATAAAATAGTGTAAAAGTTATCAACTTCACTCATAACAATACGTTTGAAACATTTAGCATAGTTATCAATCTAATTAGTGGGTTGAATATATGATAAGAGTACACAGTCTATCTGGTAGGGTCCTAATGCGCATGACACTAAACTCACCATGCGCATTACTCATAAAGAATCAAAACCTACGGATATACGATTTCAGTGTTATTTACTAAATAAAACAAAGACTTTAATCTATTAAAACTATAAAGTTTATCTTTACATAATCACAAGACTATTTTACACTAAAATTTCAAAGAATTTCCGTTCAAATTCCTAGGAATAACCTAAAATCTATATATGCGGTTGTTATTAATAATTCAGTATAGTTTCTGCAAGTGCCAATTTCGTTAATGAAATAACAAGTGAATTTAAGTGCAGTTAACATGTGTGATGGTGAACTTATAGCGTGTTAATTAGGTATCAAACGTAAGTTATTTTTACTTTAATTTAGGTAAGAACTGTTAAATCATACTTGACATGTAACACTGGTTCTTAAGATACTACTTTCGAGCTTTCTTACAACAAATGTCTAACTACGTTACTGTCCATTTTTATCAGCTTACTAGTTGACCCGGCGAACTATTTACATATCTGTCTCAGCTTCCAGTCGCGGACAAAAGAAATTTACTATTCCCGTTATTTTTTATTTTTCTTGTACACAAACGTTGTCCTAACAATAACGAACACATAAAAAAGAATTATTTAATTTGGTGCAGACGATCGGAAGTTATGCGCGTACATACATTTCGGCGATTCATTTATATATACATTTATAGATTTTTATGACCTCTCCTCTTTAGAAATTTATTTAATCTATGGAGATGTCATGTCCAGCAATGGACTGATAATGATGATTACAATTTCTAAAACAACACTGTGGTAGATACCGACAGGCGCGGTTCCAGCCTGAAATTTTGGGGGGGGTCACTAATCAAATAAGTCGAGTAAATTAGACTTTATTGCACTATACACAATTTTATTTCACACATTAAAAATAAATGGATATCTTTTGTTTTTATTGGTAAATCTATTGGGATCATAATATTTGAGACATCTGTGATTATCTCTGGATGAATATTTAGAGGATCTAGCTCCGTTGGGGGACGAAGGGCGTGTATGGAACTCCCGACAAATCGGTCCAACCACTAAACCCCGGCGGCGGCCTACATCTGCAGTCAAGAGGAGCTCCAGGAACGCATCAGCAGCTTCTGGAGTTCCCCCTGCCTTACCTCATCACTGGGTTACATCCCGGGGTAACCAGATTCAAACCCGGGGCATGTCGCTCTCACCGCTCTACACAGCAAGAGAGTCGGAACACCGACCCGCCTGAGACGACACTCCCGGCCGCACCGAGGTGTCGGGTGGTTTCCAGTGGCAACATCTCCTCAGCATGTGGCCACAACGACCCTTAACCGACGATTGGGGAGCTAGCGGCCTCTAGCAACCATGCCCGGTGAGCATCGAAGTGAATCGGTAGGTGATAAGTTGGTTCTTTCTATGCAAGCTTCGAAGCTCGGCAGAAAGGCTCAGACAGCGCATTGGCTGGCACAACCCTGGGTGTCGAGCCGTGCCCGCCAAGCCCGTAGGACTTGCGTATGTGTGTTCTGACGAAGCATTCCGGGCTCATGATACGGCGCTATCTCTTCGTCATTCCGACCGACAGATCGAATTCCGTCGCAGACTATTGTGTTTATGTCGGCTAGAATGTCGAAGGGTGGAGATCGTGCCAGGATCGTCGGCGCCTCGTACGAGATCGTACGGTGGCTTCGTACGATCAGTATGGATATCAACAGCTGCAGACTCCCGAGTTGAGCATTACAGCGGGAAGATCCCGCCGGTGCCCCATAGAGGACCATGGATCGCACGACGCCCATACGCACGCCCACGCACATAGAGGCAGCGAACTTCTTCCCACGGTCCCCCGAGATTGGGCAGTAGACAATGTGGCACCCCTGCTACTCATCGTACTGGGGACTAGTCGCCCGAAATGCTTTTCGAAGCTCTACCGATTGTCCATGATGAGGTACTTCATGTACTGACCCACTTGGACTTCGGTGTCATCAACCCGGAGGTATGAGCTGGGTGGTTCCTGGTGCTTACGTAGGCCATAGAACCATATCGCCTCAGTTTTTCGAGGTGCCACCCTCAGGCCCAGCTTATGAATCTTATCCACGACACAAGCATCCCCTTGCGAGCAGAAGCACCTCCCCGAAGCGTGACCCTCTAGCCAGTATTAGGGTATCGCCTGCATAGCAGGCGACACTGAAGCCCGAAGTCGGACTAGTGCGAAGGCCCGCATCGTATGCGAGGTCCCATAACAATGGGCCCAATACTGAGCCCTGGGGAACCCCACAACACACCTCCCTTCAATTTTCCACTCCGTTCCGATCGACAAACTTCACTGTCCCGTCGCGCTGATAGACCTCTATGAGGGCACACAGGTAAGTCGGCACCGTCGGTCGTGATATTCAAGGGCTGCCCTTATCGAGCCCCATTGAAGGGTGCCGAAAGCATTAACGATATCAAGGCTAACTACCAACACCACCCCCCGATCGGACTGCCGACCCGACAGGGAGCGAACACACCTATATATTAGCGTCCACTGTCGAGTGTCCCCGTTGGAATCCAAATTGGCAGTCCGATAGAGGCGATAGATCAGGGTCCACTCGCGACAGGTGCTCGCTGATACGGCCAGAGATAACTCTCTCAAAGAGTTCCTATCCTTTGATTTCTTTTCTCGATTGAACAATTATGTAAAATGATAAGAATAAGAAAATCTGGTTCTAGTAGCAGATTTTGGGGGGGGTCACGTCCCCTGTGACCCCCCCCCTGGAACCGCCCCTGGATACCGAATTAATAGGTATGTATATTGATTAAAATACTAGCTTTTGCTCACGGCTCCGCCCGCATTTATGTCGGTTATCGCGACATAAAGTAGCCTAGGTCCTTTTCCAAGGTCCAATCTATCTCTATACCGAAATTTATCAAAATCGGATAAACGGTTTAGCAGAGGAAGCGTAACAGACAGACACACAGAGTAACTTATTTCCCATACTTAGAACTAAAACTCAAATATTTTTTATTCGTCAAACCCCGTCAAACGTATGGGGATTGTGAACCTTCTCTATTGGAAGTCGGTTAAAAATGGAGTTTAACTTTCATGTGAATGCATGATTCTAAGGTGACCAATAATTGATATCTTGGACATCTTACTTCCCGTAAAAGCCGTAAATGCCCGTAAAGCCGTAGACTGATGAGGAGAGTGGTGAAAAAGCGAAAAATAAAAAAAAACTTCGTTTAAAAAAACCGACTTCAAAAACTGAAAAGTATAAAATAACTTAATTTATATGTGCTACCTATTCATAGGTTTGAAGTCGGTGCCGAGCCAAAATGTAATAGTAGGACTCGCCGCGCGTGACCTTGAGCGGGATAGCTGCTCTTCGCGTAGGACAAAACAACCGAAGCGTCGGTGACGTCGTTGACGTTCGTCTCGAAATATAGCGAGTATGGCACCTACTATTACATTTGGCTTGGCGCCGAATTCAAACCTATGAATAGGTAGCACATACAAATTAAGTTATTTTATACTTTTCAGTTTTTGAAGTCGGTTTTTTTAAACGAAGTTTTTTTTTTATTGTAGCACATTTATTTTCTAATAATTGGTCATTAGGTGTTTAAGTTTTTATCGATGTCGTCGAGCGATATTGACAACTATGTTAACTGTGAGATGGATTAACCGTGTAAGAATCGTATATTGGTACAAATGAGCTCTCTCAGTCAGAGTGATACTCTACGGCTTCACAGAAAACAGGTCTTGAGCAATTGTTTTTGAGAAATTGTCAAGTGATAGAGTAGAGATTACCGGATGACCGAAACTACATTCCCTAATTCGGGGTACATTTCAATGAGCGCAATGTTTGAATCAATGGTTAAAAACGTGATTTCACCGTGTTTTCAACGTGATTAACATGAGTTTTTATAGTTTTCAGTAGGCTATGAAACACATATACATACATAAGCAAAGATTACATTTCCGTATTGATTAATTATTTATTTTTAAATCTAGTCGACTACATTATAACAAATATTGTACATACTAACCTAAGTAATGAGTACTTTTGAAATAACTACAATAATCATACCTGTTATTAGATTATCATTTATTGATATCGCTACCTCGTATTGTATAACAGTAAGGTTTTAAGGTATGAGGGTGCTTTTCAATCTCTTGTTAGATCTTTATTGTCCAATCACTACAATTGCGCGATTTACCATAATAAATGATCAATATCTTTTGTTCGTCTTTATTAGGAAGCCTTATAATATTCCAGTATTGAATTTTGGCTATTATACCTAATCGTTTTACCAAAAATGTTTTCTATCCATTGTGTTTGATGTACGGCTGGTATACCACCGACGGTGGGAGACCTTAATTAACCTTGAGTAATTTTTTAGGTCGGGCGAAAATATAATTGGATGGCTACGCTAAGTAATATTCATTTGCAATGAAAGCCTCGCTTAGTGAGGTCTATTTGAGTATTTTATGAACATAATCGTAAATAAAATACGGTCCGTGTTCTTGTCATTTGAAACAAGCATTTCTTAATGTCGCCGTTTGTTTTGTTGACAGATCTCTGTAATATATACAAAAATCTCAAGAATGGTTTCGTCGTCTAGATGATATCTAGCTAACGGTCTTGTGCAAACATGGGACATTTGACAGCACACAGACAAATGGGTAAAGCAAGAAGAGACAAAGTTGTAAGTTCTTTACCCCCAATCATATATTGCCCTGTATTCATGATTGCACAGGTTTCATTATCTTTGTCGTTTTTAGTGGACCTGGCGCTGCCAATGGAGCGTAGTGACAATAGCAGTCATTGCTTTGGTTGTTTACAACGCCATCGCCAACGTCTGGTTGCTCCATCCACCGTCATGTCCGACTCACACAACAGCACCTCCATCAGATCCGCCGACCTGCGAGCCTTGCATCGAAACAGTTTCGAACGCCGCATTAGATGATGATCCCATATCCAGATTAGATCTACGACTCGGAAGGTGGGATGGATCTAGATCGTTCAGACTCTTCGACTATGTTACGGTGGGAGAATTATACCCTGAAGTTTCATCTTCCCGTCGGGTTTGTTTAGCAACGCAAAGCTCCATAGAAAGACTCCATGAGTTGCTGAGAATAGCAGCGCATTGGACTGGACCAATATCAGTGGCAGTTTTCGTAGCAGGAGATGAATTGAGACTGCTCAGAGCTTTTGCGACCTGGTTGTTTAGATGCCGACCAGAGATATATTCTAGATTGACTATACATATTACCATGCCTTCTGAAAGACCTGGAGTACATGGTTCCATGCCAGTATGGGCGAGAGACTGCGAGACAGCGCCATTACCTCCTGGAGAAAGAAGACCTGATACAGTCGCCTGGAGAGCAAGGCATCCGTATCCTCAAAATCATTTGAGAAATTTGGCAAGAAAAAACTGTCACACACCTTATGTATTTTTAGTAGATGTTGACATCGTACCTTCTAGAGGAATGGCAGAAGCCCTGGACAAGTTTCTAGAGAACACTCCTAAATGTCCCCTGTGTGCTTTCGTGGTGCCTACATACGAACTTGATCGCAGGGTTGCCAACTTCCCGGCAAATAAATCAGAACTGGTACGGCTGTCTAAACGAAAACTGGCAATACCGTTTCATAGAAAGGTCTTTATTTATAATCAGTACGCTTCTAATTTTTCAAGGTGAGTTAGAAGTTAATTTCATTCTCTTTAGCCAGTTTTACTCCAAAAATAACAAAATAGTACTTTTTGATCATCTTTATTTTTTACAGGTGGGAAGCGTCAGGTGGCAATGAGAGCTTAGAAACCCACATCAGCCATAACGTAACCAACTTCGAGCTCCTCTACGAGCCCTTCTACGTGGCGCCGGACACTGTTCCAGCCCATGACGAGCGGTTTCTCGGATATGGGTTTACCAGGAACACGCAGGTAAGGTACCGACACGATAGTACACACATCAAAAGTGTCTAGGGATCAACATATATTTTTGCAATAACTTTTCTCCTGATTGATATTAATTAAAATTTTCTTTAAGGATTTATCAAATAAAGTGTTTTCGTTTGTCACAGTAACGATAAACCAAGTCACCTTTGCATTAATAAAGAAATTTGCCATTTTCCTAATAAAGGGATTTTTGACATTTGAACCACTAACATTAAAGTTCGAAAAAAGACTGAAATAACAATTTTCTTTAAAATTTTATTAGGTAACTTAAACAATTAATAATCCGTGTTTCTACCGCGAACACTAACAACACAAGAATCGGTTTGGCATACTCAAAATGAGTTCATCCAAATCACGCTGTGGAATGGCCGCCCATGTTCGTTGCAACAACAAAAAAATAATAAATAAATAAATAAATATTTCGGACATCTAACACACAACGCCGTCTAGTCCCAAGCTAAGCAGAGCTTGTGTTATGGGTACTAGACAACTGATACAAATACTTATATACTTTTTTTTTTGTAAATACATACATATTATACATAGAAAACACCCTTACTCCGAAATAAATATTTGTAGATCATACAAACATTTGGTCCGACCCGGGAATCGAACCCGAGACCTCATGATCAGCAGTCGCACACGCCAACCGCGAGACCAACGAGGCAGTCAAAAGGTCTTCTTGCGACTGGATACCCTCCATATTCGGCAGAGCTCTTCTCTGTAGCATATCCCATGCATGCTCAATCGGGTTCAAGTCTGGCGACTGAGCAGGCCAGGGCCAAAGCCACATCTCAATCTCAAGAAATCCGCATAAAAATGCTTGATCCCTAGACACTTTTGATGTGTGTATTTAGTCGCACTTCTCGTAGAATCTTCGTGATATTTTCTAAAATACACACAACAGAATTACAGAAATACATTTTCGACGATACGAAAGTAAACCATATTAATAACAAATATAAATGAGAGTCTAATTTAATTATAGTCTAATTAGTTTAATTGATGATTGTGGCTTTGGTTTTCGATTAACATTATCGTTATTATGCGAAACGTATATCGGCGGACAGAAAAATTACACCGAATTTGAGAATTAATTGTAAATTGTACCAAAGTTAGGCGATTCGTACGAAGTATTTACTTCTGAGAAATCAAATATGTCTTAATTATGACGTAAGAATTAATCGAGTAATGAACAACAGATAGATCGTTGGTACGGGCCCACATTGCTAAAATCATTTAGATGGGACTAGTGAGTAGGTATCTTGACCTTTTTTGTAGTATGTAGATAAATAGAAAACAGTAGTAGTACATAGATAAATAGAAATAAGTAGATACATAGATAAACAGAAAACTCTTTATTTGTACACCATGTTACATATTATCAAGAGAGTACATCAGGTGACAAATATATAATGTACGTACGTGTTTTTTACGTACCTACCTAGCATGTGAAACAATAAAGGAAAAATTACTCTTAAATTGCATCTGGAGATGGAACTGTGGCTGTCAAGTGGTATTTAGCAAAAGCAAGGCATCCGACGAAGAAGATCACATTAAAACATGGATCGTATGAAAGAAGGAAAAATGTGTATTTGAAGGGTGTAAAGAGAAATACGAGTAATGGTATTGAAAATATTTAAGAGTATAATATAATAAAAAATGAGTGTGTGTGTGCTCCGATGCATCATTGGAGTTGACGTTACCTGGCGCCACAATCGCGCCAAATTGCTGGCCTGTACGTTGCGCACTTAAACTACGTTGAAAGAAAAGCGTAAGCGCCATGAAATTCACGGCGCTTATGTCATTTTGGTCGCGAGAAAGCTATCCCCAATCTAGTAATTGAAATTTGACCCCCTTCCTGTTGATAGATTGATCTCTGGTGACAATACAATTAAATAAATTCGGTTTCATTGTAAATCCAAGATGGTCGCCGCTAAAAAATTGCAGTTTACAAATTTTGTCACGACTACCTCAATATAGGTAGCAAATGAAAGGGCTTGACTAGTAGAACACAGTACACTATGAAAAAAAAACCAAGATGGCCACCGCTACAAAATGATGGTTCACACAATTTGTCACGACTACTACTCAATGGGTATCAAATGAAAGGGCTTGACTAGTAGAACACAGTTCACTATGAAAAATCAAAAAGTAAAAACTTTAAATTAAAAAAAAAAATTACCGTTTAAATTAAAATTTGTGTTTCCATCCAGTCAACTCAGTTTACTCTACGCGCAAGTCAACGATTTCATTTTTTTGTCTGATCAATGCCTTAGATTGATGAGGGAGAGGGGTGTGATGACTGGAACCCATCGAACTATTTTTTAGCTTTTAGCACTTTATCTTCTCTTCTTCTTCTTATATATAAAAATGAATTGCTATTCGTTTGTCTGGCTAAAACTCGAGAACCGCCGGGCCGATTTAGCGTATTTAGGTTTTGAAATGTTAGTCGTAGTTCAGGGAAGGTTTAAACGGTGAGAAAATATGGAAAAATTGCGAGGAAGATAATAAAAACAACAATTTCCTTTTGCCCATATCTTCGATCAATAATTATTGATCGAAGGCCCATATAAGCTGTTCTACCAACTTTCCTGTCAAACTTTTAACTGTCGAATTGAAGCACTTATTAAATTAAGGGTTTTAAATAGACACCATATATTATTACACGAATCAAATTAAGGGTTTTAAATAGACACCACATATTATTTATATATTATTATCGCGTATTTTAATATTATTATTTTGATGGTTGTTTTTGTTGGTTCATCCAGAAATTTTGTCATTGTATTGACATATTTTGATGGTTGTCACTGTTTAGAATGCAAATAAAAAAGTCTTTATTGCACCATATCCATAGAGGTCATATCACAAACAAAATAAGATAACACTGTAATAAAATCAAAACGCTGTTTTGTTGGAATGCGAAAAATTTTTGATGTCAATCGTCTGTCGAAATTTAGACGAAAGGTTATAAATATAGGCTATAAAAGAAGAGCTTTTCTCTACTTAAAATCGAACTGAATGTTGCAGCTAGGGTTGCCGCCTTTTATTATGCGAAATAGAGTAGGTATATCTGATTTCCAAATAGGTCAATAAAGAGTACGGACTTAAAAAAGAGTATCATTTATTAAAAAAAATTAAAACGTAATATTTTATATTAGTGCTTTTTGCATCAGATAATGATTTTAATTTTTTTTATCGTTCGTCTCCAAACATTCTAAGTAGACTGCCTCGTTGGTCTCGCGGTTGGCGTGTGCGACTGCTGATCATGAGGTCTTGAGTTCGATTCCTGGGTCGAACCAAGTGTTTGTATGATCTAAAAATATTTGTTTCGAAGTTTGGGTGTTTTCTATGTATAATATGTATGTATTTACAAAAAAAAAGTATATATGTATTTGTATCAGTTGTCTAGTACCCATAACACAAGCTCTGCTTAGCTTGGGATTAGATGGCGTTGTTTGTTAGATGTCCGAAATATTATATTATTATTATATAATATTCTAAGTCGTACAAAAGAGTATTTTAACGTCCTCTATTAGGGTAATAGATTATAAAGTACGCCTACATGATACAGAGTACTCGTACAATACTCTATTTTAGAGTACGGGTGGCAACTGCCAACCCTAGTTGCAGCAGTAACAACATAGTGTGAATCTATACTTCTATTAAAAATGTAACAGTTCCAATTCTGTACATTAAAGATATTTTGAAAAAAAATTTTGGAGGTCTCTCTATATTCGATACTGAAGCCAAAACTGAATTTTTTTCTTTATTGTCTGTCTGTCGGTCTGTATCTTGGCCGCACATCACGCCGAAACTACTGAATGGATTCAAATGAAACTTGACATGATTTGAGTTCATACTACGAGGTAGGATACTTTTTATTCCGAAATTCAGCACGGTTTTCTGGGAGAGAGGATGAAAATCAAAATATGTACTTAGTTGTAATTCAATAACACATAGTCCGATTTCATTTATTCTTTTTTTGCTAGAAAGCAAGTACTTTAAATATTGTTCCGTGATCTATACTTTATTTTATTATACGACTTTAGTGTGTATTTGTCATTTAGTTCTATAAAATCCTAATAGATGGCGGTTTGGCATTTAAGTTGCACAGATATCACATTTTAAGTTGAGTTTAAGTGGTAACCGCGTATGGCATTAACCGTCAATATCCTCTGAGGGTACCAGAGGCGTGCCCATTTTTGGGCGGGCAGAACCGCAAATATACTGACAACTAGTTAAACCTTTGAATTCAGTTTGCTCTCAAGGTTGCAGAGGTCCGATGCCAGTCGCTTCGTGAAAAAACTGATATTTAGATATAACCGGTTGAACTAGCAGTCCATCCCAAATAATCTTAGGAATAATCAAAGGCTAGGAAGATGTGTATTTACCAGCCCTTACGCCCTTGAAATAAAAAAGAAAAACTAAATTTATTTGCTTCATTAAGGTGCTCCCACACAGCAGTTATATAACGTTATAAAACATTGTGTAACATTTTATACCATTTGCTACAACATGTTACATGATATTGTATAACATCAGTAACAATTTATAACTTTGGTACAATTTGTTAAAAAATATTCCAACAAATGTTATCCAACATTCTCCAACATTAAGGTGTTCCCACATAGCAGTTATATAACGTTATAAAACACTAGCTTTTGCACGCAGCTTCACTCACGCAGACTTTCATCCCCTGATTTACCCCCTTAGGGGTGGAGTTTAGTAAAATCCGTTCTTAGCGGATGTCTGCACCCTATATTTATAACTTTTGTTACAATTTGTTAAAAAATGTTATCCAAAAAATATTATCTAACATTCTCTAACTCACTGCTGTGTGGGAGCACCTTTAGACGAAATGCTTTAAAAATGCGACACAAATTCCCATAAACCAATGCTATGGGGCCGTTTCTTCTTCAAGTAGCACTATTTATAAATAGATGTAAACAGATTTTATCGCTACAGTAAACTGTTGTAGCACCCCATAACTCTGCATCGTCGTTTAAACAATGTGGGTCCTGGCCGGGAGCCAGTCCATTGTGACATCACGTCCGCGGCGCGAGGCCATTGTATCACGGATGTAATCCTGTGGTTCTCGTTGCTAGAGCGATGTAAGGTTAAACTTTAATATGTGCTGGATAATGACTGCTTCGTTGGTCTGGCGGCTAGCGTTTGCGACTGCCAATCAAGAAGTCTCGGGTTCGATTCCCGAGTCGGGCCAAAGTGATGTATCGTGTTTTTCGTATATGAAATTCTTGTTAATCGGTCCGGAGTATGGAAGATAACAAACATACAAAAAATGAACACAGAGAACACCCAGACTTAGAACAACAATTTGCGGATCACACAATGTGTTGTCCCATGTAGAGTTTGGACCCAACACACTCATTGACTTGGCTGTAGTCGAGTAAAAATACAATGTAAGTTATAAAAGTGTTATGATGATAACGTGATAATAATTTTTTGTCTATTTAATAAATTGCTTCAAAACTAACTAAAAAACAAACACGTAACTAACTAAAATGTTATGATTATTAACTCAAAATTATAATGTGCAAACATTATTAGATATTAATGTAATATGAAGTTAGGTACTGACATTGAAAATCACACTGAATTTTTGGATTAAACAAAGTTTCATAGGGACTTTAAAATAATTATTTATCTTATATCTTATATTATTCTATATCTTATCTTATTACTTAGCAAGGGCTTTGTTTGCGACACCTGGTTTGACTCGTTAACGTCCTAGCATGATCCCAATGTTCAGTTGACTTTTATATTTAAGTTAACATTGTAATTATTTATGAATCAATAAACTATTATTATTATTATTTTACGAAATAAAAAAAAGGTATTCTAATTTTTTTAAATTAGATTAAAGAATATTACACAAAATTTAATTTATTGAATCGTAATGTCAATCATTACTATTTAATTGCCAGGAAAGCTTGTCGCTTATAAAGGTTTATTTCTGTATAAACACAGTGGGTGAACCTAAATGATATGAACCGGATAAATTAAGTAGAATTTTTGGTTTCCTCATTTCACCGTGAAAGAAATCGATCTAGGTGAAAAAAATTGACATAGTACCTGGGAATTGGTTCACCCGGGTTCATCTTATTTACTTTATCAAAAACGCTAACGAAAAAATGAATACATTTTTGTTTTGCGACTTCTATTCCCAATACTTAAATTCTACGAATATTCCAAGGTCAGCGGACTACTGAATAATGTTTGTTGGATGAAAATAACTACCAACAAATAGACGAGCAGCTGTGCGCAAATATTTAACTAAAGTCATTACAGTATAACGATCGTTTAGTTATTAGCGCTGTATTAACATGAAAATGAATAAAAAATAACTCGTTATTAGTGCCCGATAGTGTTCTACTCATTATTTCAATTGATTAATATAATGAATAACATACAATCGATAATGAGAATCTGTAATCGACTTTAAATCAAGGAGGTTCTCAGTTCGGTTATGATTTTATGTTTGTTAGGTACCTATGTATTTTAATTTTTCATTTAAAAGGTTCTATTCTAAGATAATTGATCGCTGACGTAAGACATAAAGGTTCTTTCTTTACAGTTACGGCGACAAACTTGTTCAAAGTATTAATTATTTATTTGTTTTCAAAATGTATATCACATGTACATGGCAGTCCTCTATCACCTTTATCCACCTTCCCTCTTTCTCTACATGACAACACGTGCGTGGCTTGGAAGACACTGCTTTATAGAAATACCCTCTCGAACTAAACGGTTCAGCACCTTCTTCCTGTGCAGGGCAAAAACTGGAACTCACTACCAGCGTAGCTGTTTCCTTCCAATGTCTCAGGTCCTTTAAGCGGGGTATGAACTGCATAATGTCGGTCACCACCACTCTTGAATTCTACTCTTGCTTTCTATAGGCAGAGTAGCATCATTTTGGCAGTTATTAAATAAAATTAGAAAAAAACATGTTTAGGTTTCTAAATACGATAATGGTTATTATTGCATGTGATAAGGATAAATTAATTCCAATTATGCTATGCATGCTTTGAAGCATGCCTCTCCCGCGAAACATATACTCTAAAAGTTACCTCGTCAATACATGTACCTACTTCCAAATTCAGCCCGGATCCCCGTTATTGACAACAAAATACAATTGTATTGAATATAATTTGCTAAACAGTATCCTGTAAGTCACGGTTATAACTAGAAGATATTATGTTAACTACGCCAATGGATTGACGTAAATCGAAAATTAGTGACGTACGCAGATATAGAGAATTAGTTTTAAGCTTCATAAACTGAGTGTTATTGAAAGGTGTACCTAATAATATATTGTAAGATATTAGTAATACCGCCAACGAAAATCGCAAACACGTTCTAAATAAAATCGTGATTTATGAAATAGATATTTTAATTTTTAAATTTCAATGTCTAAAAGTTTAAATTTACTAAGAGGTCAGAGGGAGAGTGAGAGAATAACAAGGGTGTTGATAATAAAGCAACGCGTATATGACTCCTGGTATTCATGGGCGGCTGTAGGCGCTTATCATTAGATAACCCATCTGCTCGTTGGTGTAATATCTCTTAAAAATCTATCTGCAAACTTCTTTATAAAAGATAACAAACAAAACACTAGAAAAAAAGAAGACTTAGGAAGACGAAGCGTGGGTAGGCCCCCCTACAAGGTGGTCCGACGACCTGGCGAAGGTCACAAGAGGCCGTTTGAAAAGGACATCAAAAGACCTAATGTTGTAGAGAGCACTGGGGGAGGCCTATGTCTAACAGTGGACGTCTTTCGGCTGAGATGTTGATGGACAAACAAAAACATTGAAGTTGACTAATTTTTTTCCAAGATCTTATTTTTTATGCTTGCTATTATGCAAATTATGAAACATAAGTGCGTTACCAACCTATGAGTGCGTTCCACCACAGAGTTAACGGGGAGAGAGTTTGAACATTCTGTAATCTCAATTTCTCGGTGAAAAACTTTCATTGATTTTCACCCATGTAAATGAAGTTCATTGGAAAATGCACTTTTTTCTCCGTTTGCCAAGGATTATTGAAATTGACTTCTTATTATTAAATAATGGTTGCTTTGATTGGTTTAATATCAGCCACTAGATGCATACTACAATTAGGGCCAGTTTCACCAGTTCCTGATAAAGTTATCTGCCAGATAACACAATTTAACAGATAAAAGTGCTGATATATGAATGCGTACCTGCCAATATGCACATAGGTATTTCTGTGCAAATATGTCTCTATCCAAGACTCTGTAGTTATTTAACAGATAAGTTGAAATCAATCTATCAGGCACTTTAACTGGCCCATAATATTATAGGTATTTAACATTAGGCCAAAGATCCTTATTGCGAGAGGTCTATGTTCGGTAGTGGACCATTTAAGGCTGTTGATGTATGTAGTAAGTTACAAGAGAGCTATGAAGGAAATAAAAATAACTATGTCGACAGCTACAGTGTTCATAATGTTTGTAGTTAAAGATTAATATTAGCTTACTGACTCAACCTTGAATGTAATTCTAAATCTATTTTATCACAATGACGCAAGGTTTGAACTACAAAATTAGTTCCATAATCCATGGTAATGATAAAAATTCGATATTAACTCTGTCGTTTACGCTTTCACGTTTAAACTGCAGCACTGATTTCAATGTAATTTGGCATGGAGATACTTTGACTCTTGAAGAAAGACATAAGCTACTTCTTTACGTTGATAAAAGATATATACGGGAAGCAGCCGCGGGTGTTAGCCAGTCTTTTATAAACTCTTACGATTTATATTCACATGTTACGATTTCGATGATCTACATTGATGTCAATTGAGATTTATATTATTTCATACTAGCTGTTGTATGTCGTATATCGCGGCAAATAATAGCCTATGTGTTATTCTGATGAATAAGCTATATTACTGTAAAGTTTCATCCAAATCCGTTCAGTAGTTTTTGCGTGAAAGAGTAACAAACATCCATCCATACATACTTACAAACTTTCACGTTTATAATATTAGTGGGATTACAGTTATTTGTCATGTTCATGATCAGTATTATAGTGTTAATAATATTTAAAAAAACTAATTGAGAATCAAGATAGTGATTATTATTAACTAATGACAATAGTAAAAAAGCATAATTATGTGCAGCATACATTGGGAACAACATTATGTGCCGTAGATACACGATGAATCCTATCTCTCTACTTAATTAGGGGTCATAGGGGATAACTGCCTGGTGGCGTATGCGACTGCTGTGCCTGAGGTCTCGGGTACGATTCCCGGGTCGAAAAAAATGTTTGTATGTTTTGCAAATTTTTGTTTGGGAGTTTGGGTGTTTTTTATGTATATTATGTACGTATTAACAAAAAAAAGTATGTATTATTATGTATTTGTATCAGTTGTCTAGTACCCAAAACACAAGGTCTGCTTAGCTTATAACTAGATGGCGTTGTGTGTTAGATGTACGAAGTATTTATTTATCTTTTAGGAAACCAATGAGTGATATTATGTAACAGCTGGTTAATTTATCGCATACAATTAATTAATTCACATTAAATAGCCGTTACAAATAACGCCAAATCTCCACTGGCATTAGGGGATACCCACGCAAATTTATATTTGAAATGTGCTTCTGAACATTTTTCGGATTAAAGTAGGACAACATACTACATTGGAATGATGTAATTATATAATTGGCTTTGTTTGATATGATTAAAGAGTAGAATTAATTGTTGTTTTGAAATAAATGTCTAAGAATGAATGCAGCTGTCTGTCATAGTCACAACTGTATTTATAGAACACTTTTAATCTATACTTATAATAAAAATGTAACGGGTCCAATTCTGTAAGAATATATTTTCAAAGATATTTTGAAAATTTTTAGGGCTCTCTATAATCGATACTGAAGCCAAAACTGTATTTTTTTTCATTTTTGTTTGTCTGTCTGTCTGTATCTTGGCCGCGCATCACGCCGAAACTACTGAATGGATTCAAATAAAACTTGGCATGATTTGAGTTCATACTACGAGGTAGGACATAGGATACTTTTATCCCGAAATTGAGCACGGTTTTCTGGAGAGAGGGGATGAAAGTTAAAATATGTACTTAGTTGTAATTCCATAAAACATAGTCCGATTTCATTCATTCTTTTTTTTGCTAGAAAGAAAAAAAATAAAAGATAGCGGGAAAAGTTTTTTGTTTGTCTGCGACAGTACACTGCCTGTGGAAAGCTGAGACAGATAATTATGTAAATATGGCGGTACGAAGTTCGCCGGGTCAGCTAGTTATAAATATAATACCAAATATATAATTAGTGATTTATATAATGCCAGATGAGCTCCGCGGTGTTACCCACGGTATAACTTCACCCGCAGGTAACGCCGCGGGTTGAATCAATTACCTACACAAAAATATTTTGACGTGTGGTGTCAAAAGTGATGGCCTTATTGACGCGTGGTCAAGACGTCCAGCGAAGGTACCGCGCAGGCGCGTTTCGTGTCAACCGTCAACATGTTCCCCCGAAATAAAAAATAATTAAATAAACATTATCCATTGGACCGAATTGTGAATATATACCATTCTCCAATCCTCAGGAACAGACTAACAAAAAAATCATTAAAATCGGTTCAGCCGTTTAGGAGGAGTTCACGTACACACACAGAAGATTTTATATGAAAGACTAGCTGACTCACACAACTTAATCTTATTTTGGTTAGACACGCCAGCATAGCCAGTTATTTTTTGAGATTAACAAGGTACGGTTCACTAAAAAAAATTGATTCCTAATATCGACGGAAGCCTCGCTAGGAAAAAAGTATAAATATTACCGGCAATCTGTATAATTCAGGTATTCTATACAATACCTAGGCAATGTATAAAATACCTGGGCAGTCCAGGCAATGTATGAAATATTATGAATATTATTGACCATTACATACTTTATCTAGGTAATCTAAATAATCTCTAGGGATTTTATAGAATACCTATTGACCCACCAGTAATGTGTAAAATAAGTAGATTATGGCCTGTATTTATTAAGCTAGTTACTTAATATTAATTCGTATATGAAAACTAGCCAAGTCAGAGGCTTCAATATATTATCCTAAGTTTTATGAAGAAATTATATTTTAAGTTTTTATGTTCAAAAACATGTTATGTTCTTTTAAATTTTCAGGACTGACCATTGAACTTTGTTCTCATTTAGATCTCACTTCTTTTGTCTTTGAAGTGAACAATCAAGGCATTTATCATAATATTGAACAAAAGCCGTTTGAAGAAGATCTTTTCATTGCCATCAGGTTGATTTAAATTGCAAATTTTCATCTCAATCCATTACCTTCTTCTTGTCTTGTCAATTCTCTTGAATGCTTTTCTTCTTTGAGTTGAAAAAAAAACCTAGTCGTTTCCTCCCCAGAATCAAGTGGAGTGGCTGTTGGGCTTCGGCAACCTCATTCTGGCACTGGTAAAACGGAAGAACTGATTAACACCGATTTTCTGTGAAGCAAGTACTGCTTTATTATCATTGCGATTAGGTTAAATCGGGTAATTTAATCGAGGCGTCACAAATGCGTTGCCGGCCTTTTGGGGATGGGGGGCGGGGTTGGGGTATGGGCCTCCGTTATCTTCACTCACTTGGTGAAACACAGCGCACCGCACCGCACACCGATTATCCGTGGTATCACTCCGGTCGAGCCGGCCCATTCATGCCGAAGCGTGGTTCTGCTACGGTAAAATACTTACGTCTACGTACTTCTTCTTAAATTCCTTTCTTTGATATTGTTCTTAAATGCTGTAGTCAAGTCAACAAGTCAAGTCATGCTCAGAATGAGGATGTATAATTTTATACGGTCACTCAAAGGTGATTTCTACCTTACAAATTAGAAGTACAATTAATGAACAGCACTCAGAAATAATTGCTAATATACCTAGCTCAGTTGACTCGTTGCCCTCAACTTAATCAGTCGGTATACTGGTAACCATAGCGTGGAGCTGCTACTGATAGATTTGTAGTACAGTCTGCCAAATTGTGTCGTTTGGCAACCATCCATAATCGACACTTTGCATCGTGTGTTTCTCGTACAAAGAATATGTTGTAACATATACATGAGTTGAAACTGTTTTTTTGAGAAATAATGGGTTGACGATGAAATTGCATTGTCATGCATTTCTGTAAGTATGTTCTCTGCAACTGTTTGTTGTGTTCTCTGAAACACTTTAATTGGGCAAACCAAATGAACTTTATCACGATTTGTTAAAAATTAAAAAAAAAAGGAAACAGTACTCATGTTGTCAAGGAAATGCTCTCAATGTTATCAGCGTTTGAAGAATGATTGAATTCCGAAAATGAAGGATGTCGGACAGTTGCTTGCCGGTTCTGACATAACTGTTTTGTGTGGCCTGGTATTCAGACACGTCTAAATGTTTCTGAAACCTTCTGAAAACAACTTACATTTCAATTGTTATATCTGCCAATGTCTGGGCCATTATGTATTACAAAAAGTTCACTTAAATATTTTCCATTATACGGTTCAGTTTGGCTTTCCCAGTGACATTTGTAATTTCGACTGTAGCCAGATTAAACTCATTAATCTAGTGTTGTTTCAATATCGGCACGTTAGCAACCATAAATTTCTCACTAACCAATTACGTACTGTCGTGGATGGATAAAAAAGTATTTTATTTATTGCAAGTGCAGTTCGGTTACGGTGCTGAGAATTCTAAAGATTCTAGAAGTTGAAATTGCGATTGTAGATGCCAAGGAATTTTATTTATTTGATTGGCTCAAATAATAATAAATAAATAATCTTATTTAGATTTCTATGCTTGCGAGTCTTCAATTTTTTGTTATAGTTTTGACCTAAATTTATAATTCTGTAATTCGAATTCCAATCAGTCATTTCTTAAAATTAGTTACCATTTTCTAATCGTCCGGTGTTTTTTTTGGGTTATGTAGTTCTCGTCTCGGAATCCTTCTAGTTTCGTCATATAGTCCGTCTGTCCGTCCTCGGCTTGCCTTTCAAACATTTCGTGCTAGAAAAACAAATGCTAAAATAAAATCAGGAACAAACTTTGAATTAAAACTACGAGTATAACGGCTTAGATGATTTTGTTAGTTCAGGAGTTAAAGAGGCCTAAGTTGTAAAATGCGCTTACTTGGAAAACTTCGTACAAAAATAATGAAATAATATATAAACATGGAAAATATTAAAAAGAAAATCATTACAAATGGGTGACTACGTAACCCTATTCTATATGCATGTCCTGACACTGGTTTGTTAATAATCCAGACGTACCTATATTGATAAATGATATCAATGACTGCACGTTTGGCCTAGTGGTTTAACGGTCACCACGCCGTTTCCTACTTCGCTAAGTGTCGTGGGTTCAAATCCCACGTAGGACAACACTTTGTGTGATCCACAAATTGTTGTTCCGAGTCTGGGTGTTCTTTGTGTCCGTTTCATATATGTTTGTAAAGTCCCCCGCGACAAAGGATTTATTCCTAGTGCGGGAGTTGTCTTTTAAAGAAAAAAGAGTAAAAAAGAAAGAGTAATGATTTCTCGGCGCTTATAGCCCAGTTGCACTCGGTGATTAGAAACAATTACCGAGGGTAAGCAACGATGCCGCGGCCAGTACATTGATGGGTGACCGCTGGTGGCATGTTACCATGAGCGTCTCCGTGATTCGGAGGTCACGTTAAGCAGTCGGTCCCGGTTATTTCCATAGGATAACAGTCGTGAAGCTTTGTGCGGCTTAAAAACATCCAACGGCAAGATTACGTAGCCACAACGTTGTCTTGCCAGTCCACAACCCGCACTTGGCCAGCGTGGGGACTACTGGGGACCTATGGCCTTAACCCTCTCCTGAGAGGAGACCCGAGCCCAGCAGTGGGAGATGGGACGTATTGGTTTGTTGATGATGATTTTTCGTCCCGATTTTTTTTTATTCTCGTTCAACGTGATAGTGCAGCCTGACTTCTAAAAGCGCTAACAGTAGATAGACGAGATGAAATAATTTTGAGGCATGTATACATAAGATAAATGGTTAAGTATAGATACATAATAATAATACGTTGAAACCATAAACCTGTAACACCACAATATACATATGTTACGGCAAATAAATCATCTTTATATATTAATATGGTTTTATGATCTAGTTAGTAAGTGTATGTCTCAATTTGAGAATCAAACATTTGAGTGCGAGATAAATAATTCAAGATTTAGCTGAACACACCACTTACCGACAAGTTTCTACCGCGGGTTTATATTCACATGACATAAATTACTCTTGAATTAAAAATATCTTCGCTTCTAACGTAATAGCAATAAACTTTGGAATCGCGTCGAAATTTCCAGCGTTAGTGCATTCAGAAACAGCTTTTAATGTGCTAAATGAAATGGGGAGAATTATTGGCACAATATAAATTCCACTGCGTTTTTTCATTTACTTTTCTGAGTTTTTTAGTTTTATCAACTAGTGTACTGTTAACCAGTTTTGAATATTGGTTTAAATAGTTTTTTTTTGCAAGTGATATTTATTTTATTCTATAATAGAGACATTTCTTGTGCTATTTGTAATTAAAACGTTGCATGGCTTAAGAAACATGTGCTCTTGCCAAATCGTTTGTTTTATTTTTAACCCCCGATGCAAAAAAGGGGGGTGTTATAAGTTTGACGTGTCTGTCTGTCTGTGGCACCGTAGCTCGCGAACGGATGAAGCGATTTCAATTTAGTTTTTTTTTGTATGAAAGGTTAGTTACGTGCGAGTATTCTTAGACATGTTTCATGAAAATCGGTTGAGTCGTTTAAAAGTTATGGGGGTGAAAGTGGGGAAGAGTAACCGATTGTCTGCAAAAATATCATCGAGTGGGGTCTCAAATGAAAGCGCATAACGTGTTTTTTACTTTTTAAAGGGAACTCAGGATATTATATTAAGGGTTTTTTCAAATTTTGAGAATTTATAATTATTGAGACTGTGTTTAAATAATTAAATTTAAAGTTATACTATGACATTGTTGTGTCCAAGTGCCATTAATGTATTTAATTATTATATTTTTAAACCATTACTTGAACTATTTCAAATTTTTTGAGTTTCGAACTACGGAGCAAGCAATTTTTTTATAAAATTGTTTTTTAGAGTATTAACAATGAAACATAGGTTCCCAAGGAATTGTTTACGAGAATAGCGTTAATACATGTGTTTATTACTTCACTCGTAGTAATATATCAACGTCGTTTTTACATTCTTCTGATATATTTATATTTGGATAGTAAACAAAAACCCCGAAATATACTTGGATGAAATCTTTGAAGAAAACACTTCAGTCTGGTGTATATATAATCTAATCAACAAGTGCTTTTTTGGTCAAGTTTTTTCAGCAGTCTCCAAAAGTTGTGATTGAGGTGTCATTCGATTCGGAATGGCATCTAGATGATTTTTGAAAAAAATGAAGTTGCGCTTGCGAAAATTGCAAAAGTTATTAACAATTAACTAAAAATTCAAAAAGGGGTTTGGTATTGTTACGAATAATAATCTTTAAGCCTTATCTGTGCACACTAATACACACACTTCTTATCGATCCCTTGAGGCAAGGAATAATGGACCTTATTTCTATATACGTAGTGTCGGTTATCGATTGGTTGTTGCCTAATTATTATTAACTTAGATTATTTTTATTAGCGTCTTTATGAGACGACTCTCGTGTTTTATCGTAGGTTCTAGAAATGTAGGAATAATAGTTATATGAGTATAAATAGAGCGTCTCGCGGACAGCAGGCAGTTCAGTACAGTTTGAGCTATAGTGAGATAAACATCGAAGTGATATCAGCGATCAACCTAGCGACCTCGGCGACCTTTAAGGATTGTAATTCAGAGTAGTATTGTGATTTTAATAGTGGTTTTCAATAAAGTCTCTTTAACACGTCAAAAGGTTTTTCTCTCTCAAGTAAATCGAACCCTAACACGTAACAGTATTTTGCAAATTCCTCAAAAACTGATTAAGATTTTTCAAATTTAAAAAAGATTCAAAAAGATGAGGAAATTCCCTAAAAAATTCTGACTCCCGGAACTGTAGGACCAATATTTATAATATTACCAGAGGGTTGAAAATACACCCGGAAACGGGTACGCCGGCTTGCGCAAGCCACGGCTCCTTCGTACCTTCAATGAATAAATATCATTTAAACTTATTAAATATGAAAATAAAAAATTAAATAAAATTCAGGCGTCTACAGGATAGACCAATGAACAATAATCCGTGGTCCGAAAATTTATATCGACAATTTTCAATAAGTTATCCATTAATTAATTAACAATTTTAGCACGAACATCAACATTGCAAGTGCGATAATTTGTTAAACTATTAATCTGAGAATTTTTTCCTTTCGTGGAGCTATTTTTCAAAGGTCTTAGAATAGATTCCCGTTGGAAAAATTAATAAATTGTTTATTTTCGTTTTGTTATTAACAATTTACTAAGATGAAAAATTATAAAGCTTTTTTGAACATAGAAAAAAATGGTTTTTTATAATTATTATTATTGATTCGTTTTCTTGATCAGAAGCTACCTAAAAATTATTTTTAATATTTTTTATCGCCCATTGTTTAAAAAATTGTTATAAACAAATGTGTTGTTTAAGAGATATTTAAATTTTTTTTTGATAGCATAACATTTCGATGATAAGTATAATGTTTTAAAAAAAACCGTTTCTTAAAAAAAAAAGATTAATAGCTTAAAAACGCATTTGTTGATTAACAGTTATGTTCTCCCACTTCTAATTAATATTAAGTACCCATATTTTTTTTTAAAATCATTATTTATTTTTCTTGATATTTATTTCTTATTCTACTTATTGTTATAAAAACAGGCATGATAATGTTTTTTTTTTATTTAAAAAAAATAATAATTTTCACTTTTAAATATACGTTGTCCGTAATTTCGTCATTCTCATCTGGTTTTTCATCCTTAAGAATGACGAAATTACGGACAACGTATAGCTAAAAATGAAAAAAAAAATTAAAAAAAAAAGAAATGATGTCTGTTTTTATAACAATAAGTAGAATAAGAAAAAAAATATAAGGTTAAAATTTATTTGTTTATAACAAATTTTTTATTGTATAAACAATGAAATATTAAATAAAACAATTTTATTTTATTTCTTTAAAAAAGAAAAATAAATAATGATTTAAAAAAAAAATGGGTACTTAATATTAATTAGAAGTGGGAGAAAATAATTGTTAATCAACAAATGCGTTTTTAAGCTATTAATCTTTTCTTTTAAGAAACGGTTTTTTTAAAACATCATACTTATCATCAAAATGTTATGTTATCAAAAAAAAGATTGAAATATCTCATGAACAACACATTTGTTTATAACAATTTTTTGAACAATGGGGGATAAAAATTATTAAAAATAATTTTTAGGTAGCTTCTGATCTTAAGAAAACGAATCAATAATAATTATTATAAAAAAACATTTTTTCTATGTTTAATAAAGCTTTATAATTTTTCACCTTAGTAAATTGTTAATAACAAAACGAAAATTACCAATTTATTAATTTTTCCAACGGGTATCTATTCTAAGACCTTTGAAAAATAGCTCCACGAAAGGAAAAAAATCTCAGATTAATAGTTTAATAATTATCGCACTTGCAATGTTGATGTTGGTGCTAAAACAAATTGTTAATTAATTAATGGATAACTTATTGAAAATTCGCGATAGAAATTTTTGGACCACGAATTATTGTTCATTGGTCTATCCTGTAGACGCCTGAATTTTTTATTTTCATATTTAATAAGTTTAAATGATATTTATTCATTGAAGGTACGAAGGAGCCGTGACTTGCGCAAGCCGGCGTACCCCTTTTCGGGCGTATTTTCAACCCTCTGGTAATATTATAAATATTGGTCCTACAGTTCCGGAAGTCAGAATCTTTTTAGGGAATTTCCTCCTCTTTTTGAATCTTTTCTTAAATTTGAAAAATCTTAATCAGTTTTTGAGGAATTTGCAAAATACCATACCCCTTTTTGTGTTTTTAGTTAATTGTTAATAACTTTTGCAATTTTTGCAAGCGCAACTTCATTTTTTTCTAAAATCATCTAGATGCCATTCCGAATCGAATGACACCTCAATCACAACTTTTGGAGACTGCTGAAAAAAGTTGACCAAAAAAGCACTTGTTGACTAGGCTAATACTAGTTTATTCAAAACAAAAAAGTGTGTAATTCTAAAGATTGAATAAACCAAATTAAATATTGTTTCCTTTTAGCGTTTTTCATTATAAATCTGTAGTTTTTTTTTCCATTGAATAGGAAATAAACGAGCAGACGTATCGCCTGATGGTAAGCGATTACCGCCGCCTATGGTACGTTATATTTATATATTTTTAAGACATTTATAATATTTTTATGAACTATTTTTTTTTAAGAATTCGCAGATATGGCGCCAAAAGTAAGATGGCTGTCATTTAAGGTAATGGTCTGGTCTTGGTATAGATACTCAGTTTTAATCATACAATAAAGTGGAATCTAACAAACCTTCAATGAAAAATCCATTAAGCTGTTTAGGCTATCGAGCGTGTAAAAAAATACTCATACATATGTACAATGCGCGCAAAACCAAAACCCTCAACAGTAAAAAACGAGCTTTTATTTCTTTCAAAACGCACAGTGTACAACAATTCTACATCTCTAACATAGCAAAAGTATCCTATAAAACAATACAAGCTGGGCAGAACATAAATAGCGCTCAGGTTATGAAAATACTCGCGTGGAATATTTGTAACGCGCGGAGTAACGTGATACGGAGGCGAGGGACTACGCCCGCGGCGGTAACAGCACATTCATTAGACTAATCTCTTATGATGGTTTAATTTCAACTATTTTTTCTGACATCATCACTACCACTGCTTTCCTCTTCTTAAAAAGGAGGGTTTGGCTTACTATACCACACTATCCAAACGGGTTGGTATATAATTGATTTCAAGTTTTCTTTCTCTTTGCACTGCTGGTGTGCATTGTAGTATTCCCTTAGGATACGTACGCACAGGCAGGCAGCTTGCTTAGCGCCTAGAGCCTAGCGAGCAACCTAGTAAAACGAACCTTCTTAAACGTTCGCGACCGGCCGCACTGCGCCCTTGGCGTCTAGCTAGTCGCACAGTGCGGCCAGTCGTGAACGTTTTAGAACGTGCGTTTTAATAGGTTGCTTGCTAGGTGACTCGCTAGGCTCTAGGCGCCAAGCAAGCTGCCTGCCTGTGCGGACGTAGCCTTAGTCAGCTCTTATGATACTCACGGTATGAATAGCGATGGTGACATTCTGTGTTGTTCATCCGTCACCATACGAATTAGAACAGAAACTATAGAACTTTATTTTCATCACCCATTTTGTTGGGAAAGAAAGCGGATTTGTATATCCTACTCCTCGAAATTACTTCTGATTAATTTGTGGGAATCTCGATATTTCATAACTGAGTACCTATGTTTGTGGGCTATTGCTAGATATACTGGTGTACAGGTGTTGTTATGAGGGTTTAGTCCCAACAAAAATTATATTGACCATTTAGAATTAAATTGAGTTTAATGTCATTAATCTTAGATTTGGTATGGTTATAAGAAATCATAATCTTTTTGATTGTCATCTATGATATGATATGGTGAGAGAAGGCGATAACCTTGAGAGACTGATGGTGACGGGTACGATAGAGAGAAAAAGACCCAGGGGCCGTAGCCCGTTGCGCTGGGCAGACCAAGTTCACTCTACTCTCGGTACAACGATCCATGCTGCTCTACACACTGCTTAAGATAGAAGCAGGTGGCGAGCTATCACTCGCAGAATAGCTTCAAATAGAGGTCACGACCCTCAGAAATGAGGTTAACGACACGAGGGGGAGGAGGATCTATGATCTGGGACTGTTATTATGTCACTTCCTCATGGCTATACAGGAAAGCGCTTGTAGGGACACGTGTATGTACTATCAGTGTCAGCAATTTTATGTGAGCTGAGCGGAACGCGAGTGGCAGAATTTAGTCGTTCCCGATAAACTGTCGACGATAGTCGTTCCCGGTACATTGTCGTATAATGTTAACTCTTATGTATTTGTTACCGTGTGTGAATAAATCAGAGTGAACAGTTTTTTTTTTATTTGTCACCTTGCACAAAAGGCACTACACTGAGCAGTAATACCTTATAGAGATAGAACCTACTATTAACATTGCGGTTTTACACGCTCTTAGTGCCTGTTCAGACACGGCGGAATCCGCTCGGATTCAAACCGCGCGGTTCGACCGCGTGGATCTTATTTACATTAGCGCCTATCATTCGTTCAGACTCGTCAATCTGCGCGGCTACCGCCACTTGACTGCTAGAAAATGAATACGCGCGGCCGCCGCTCGGTTCTATTTACTCGATGTAACCTAGAGGCGTTCAGTTGCTACGCGGAAGCCGCGCGTATTGGACGGTGACAATGGATCGCTTCGACACCGAGATAATTATCGACGAAGTTGAGAAACGACCAGCTTTGTGGGACATGCACATGCAGTGCGCAGAGTATTAATAAAATTTCAAAAACGGTGCTTGGCAGGAGTTAGTGGACATTTTTGGCGAAAGCGAGGATTCGTTAGAAAAAAGGCAAAGGCAAAGTTTAAAAGAAGCGGTTGTCACCCTACCCCACTCCTCACGCTTACCGCGCGTGTCTGAACACTTTTCGATCCTCGCGGACTGGAACCGCGTGGTTCGCATCCGAGCGGATTCCGCAGTGTCTGAACAGGCACTTACACAATGTGCTTTTTAACGAGTGCATGAGGACACCGCAGCTCATACTCCTTCTCCCTCTGTTTCTAGGAGAGATCACCTTAAGGAGGGCAACACACTTGCAACGCGCAGGTTGCTGTTGTCCGGGGCAGTGTTACTCACTTACAATATTTACTTATGAGATGATCCATAAAAAAAATTGCACCATATCCTACACAATATTCTGTCTTGCGATTCATCAGAAGTTAATAATGCGTAGTGCCTACTCTCTAATATAAATCTATACTTATAATAAAAATGTAACAGGTCCAATTCTGTACATTAAAGATATTTTGTTTTTTTTTTGGAGGGCTCTCTATAATCGATACTGAAGCCAAAACTGTATTTTTTTTCATTTTTGTCTGTCTGTCTGTACCTTGGCCGCGCATCACTCGAAACTACTGATTGGATCAAATGAAACTTGGCATGCCTTGAGTTGATACTACGACGTAGGACATAGGATACTTTTTATCCCGAAATTCAGCACGATTTCCTGGAGAGAGGGAATGAAAGTCAAAATATTTACTTAGTTGTAATGCAATGACACATAGTCCGATTTCATTCATTCTTTTTTTTGCTAGAAAAAAATAAAAGATAACGGGAAAAGTGTTTTTTTTTGTTTGCGACTGTACACTGCCTTTGGGAAGCTGAGACAGATATGTAAATATGGCGATACGAATATTTAATAAAGTGATTAGATGATATGGGTCAAAGAATTTCAATGATCGAAAAACACCGATTAGAACAAGTGTTTGGCTTATGATGTAAGAAACTAGCGTTTTAAGAACAAGACGCTGACTACGTAGAGGAACAGGATTCACTTTAAAAAAACGGAATTTTCCAACGTTTGAGTAGGGTTTTTCGATTTTTTAATGTATGAGCTTGCCAAAATGACTCTACTCTGCCTGATGGAAAGCATATAAGCAGAATACAAGATTGGTGGTCACCATATTCATTGCGAATGCAGACAGTGCAACAATGTAGCATAGCGATCCACATTAGTGTTATATATTACTAGCTGACCTGGCGAATTTCGAACCGCCATATTTACATATCTGTCTCAGCTTTTGAGCTTCCCACAGGCAGTTTACAGTCGCGGACAAAAAAAGAATTTTCCGGTTATCTTTTTTTTTCTTTCTAGCAAAAAAAGAATAAATAAAATCGGACTGTGTTATTGAATTACAACTAAGTACATATTTTGACTTTCGGAGAGAGAGGTCTCCAGGAAACCGTGCTGAATTTCGGGATAAAAAGTATCCTATGTCCTACGTCGTAGTATGAACTCAAGGCATGCCAAGTTTCATTTGATCCAATCAGTAGTTTCGGCGTATGCGCGGCCAAGGTACAGACAAACAGACAAAAATAAAAAAAAATTACAGTTTTGGCTTCAGTTTCGATTATGGAGAGCCCTCCAAAAAAAATTTCAAAATATCTTTAATGTACAGAATTGGACCTGTTATATTTTTATTATAAGTATAGATGTACCGTAAATTACTCGATAACTATATCTATCTCATAATGAACATTAAACACAATAATTATATTTGTTGACCTCTTATCCCTTAGACAGGCGTCTAGATATGACACGGCTGGTTGGTGGTAGGTCATCATCTGTTCAACTATAGCCACCGTGTCGTCATCGACCGAGTTTATCTTGTTCAATGACTCTATTGTATGGTTAATTTCAATTATGACAGTTTAGCGATTTCTATTTGCATATTTTTTTATAACATGTCTAGTAAGTTACACATATTTTTCATTAATAGTCATTGTTTAGATTAACAGAGTTCGTTAACAACTGCAGAATAAATTCTTCTTAGCCTTTATTAATAAACTAGCTTTTGTCTGCGGCTCCATCCACTTCTATGTCGGTTATTGGTAAATGGTAACTTATGTCCTTCCTCAAGAATTGAAGTATCTCCATCCAAAGTCCCTCATACTAGTAAAAAAATAGTTTAGGCAGCGCACGTCAAAACAATTTTCAGACGGTAGAAATTTTTCGGACTTATTTGCAAATTTTCTTTACATTATGGCCAAATTACAAAAAACCTATAGAATGTGTATTATTCTGATGTATAAACAATATATAACTTTAAAGTTTTATCTAAATCCGTTCAGTAGCTTTTACATGAAAAACTAACAAACAGCTATACATCCAAGCGTCCATATATCTATCCTCACAAACTTTCTTATTTACAACAAGCTGACCCGGCGAACTTCGTACCGCCATATTTACATATCTGTCTCAGCTTCCCACAGGCAGTGTACAGTCGCGGACAAAAAACAAACACCTTTCCCGTTATCTTTTATTTTTTTTCTTTATAGCAAAAAAATAATGAATGAAATCGGACTATGTGTTACTCAATTACAACTAAGTACATATTTTGACTTTCATCCCCTCTCTCCAGGAAACCGTGCTGAATTTCGGGATAAAAAGTATCCTATGTCCTACGTCGTAGTATGAACTCAAGGCATGCCAAGTTTCATTTGATCCAATCAGTAGTTTCGGCGTATGCGCGGCCAAGGTACAGACAAACAGACAAAAATAAAAAAAAATTACAGTTTTGGCTTCAGTTTCGATTATGGAGAGCCCTCCAAAAAAAATTTCAAAATATCTTTAATGTACAGAATTGGACCTGTTACATTTTTATTATAAGTATAGATTAGTAGGAAGTAGGATAGGACAGGATTTTTGCAATTTGATCATTTATCTAAGCTCAACTATTTCATTATAATAAAGGAAATGAGTGTGAAATGTGTTCACTGCAGCGGCGCCTGCGCAGGAACAGTGTTGCAAGCGGCAAATTATAAATACATTTTTAACGCTGCGGGAAGCTGTGTCTAATAATAGTACAAATACCGGGTATCGGTGTTAATAAGTCTTTCTGTCTTGTTTATAATGGAAATTGGGTCACACTTGTATGGCGAGAGTTATTTTCCAGGTTTGAAGAATATACCAATTAATTGGAGATCATCTGATTTCTAATTATAATTTATAGAATTCCGTGTCTTGTTTTATAGTATTGAGCAGTATAAAAGTTAAGTTTTTTATACTTCTTTTGAAATATTAGATTACAATGTACTTTTTTATGGTCTGCTCACAATGATCTTTGTTTTTAAACTTTACATATTATTCGACTGTAAATCGGGACGTAATCGCGATAATATCTACAAGGTGCAATACCTTTTTTTCGTAGCCCGACGTTTCGATCAAATTGCACCGATCATGGTCACGGGTAGACTATTATCGCAATTAAGTCCCGATTTACAGTCGCACAATGATCTTGGTAACAAAAATCCATAGTTGTTCCATCCTAGCGATTTGGTCTGACAAGTTATCGGCATTCTATTCTATGATATTGTAAGTTAAATTTTCACTAATACAAAGAGCTTTATTACCTGAATAAATAAATTATATTATAGTTTTTATTATAAAACACGTAAATGAGAGATTAATGAGAGAAGTGACTAAGTACATTTTTCATATAAAACATCGCTTGTACTATTATTCCACTATTTTTAGTAAATAGTTCAGTAGTTTACTAAATAGCCAAATAAAAGTGCAAATAAATTTAAAGACTGTAAGTTCCACCAAGTGCCGACAACAGTTGATAAAAAAAAAAGATTAAATAAAAATAGAAAAAATAATATAAAAAACTAATCCATGAAACAGACAAATCTAGAATCGAACGATAGACTGTTGTAACACTAATTATTTAATTCGACGTAGATTAAAACTTGCGCTGTGGACAGGAATCACGCTTTTTAGATAAAATTTATTATATATTTCTTAAGTTTCAATCGTTTCATTATAAACATTACTATATTTTGAATTCAAATCTTTTTAATGTACATAATCTTTTAGAAACCAAAAATATTGTAGGTAGTAAATGACAGATGCGTCTGAAATCTGTGAGGTCATGATAAATTGGTTCCAAAAACCCTTTGACGTAAACTTATTATACAATCGCACATAGGCTTATTGATAAAATGTTTTTTTAATTATTAATTATAATTTATAATAGTTAGTAGCCAGTTTAAAATACTTTGATAATTTAATAAAGTTTAGCATTAGATTGGTTGTGTATCGTTGTAGTTTCCATGAGCCAATTCACCAAATATAGCTTTGAAAGTAGTATTATGGAATATCATGATTTCGTTAGTTCAAATCCGTTCAAACTATTTACTATTGTTTGAAGCTATCAGATATGTTTAGATTTTTTAAATTATAGTTAAACACATGCACTGAGGCATGTCTCACTTCAGTGTACTTCATATAGGTCGTACGGCCGGAGTGATTTCAGTTTCGGAGTTTACCAGTGATTTATAAGTGTTTATAAGTAAGTGCCGGAGGCTACCGACGACGAGCTCAAACAACTTTTTCTTTCTTACGACCGCTATGCATTTATGACTTTTGAGTGTTAGGTATCCATGGGTTACGATACTCCTTGATCATTAACAGCTTCTATCAGACCACATTGTACCACCATTGACCACTTGTAAAACACGTTCTTACAAAGGAGGGCTTTCTTGAACGTTTTGGTCTTCCATACCACGCTGACCAGAAACACTATACCTTTACAAGGTTTCTTTCTCTGTGAAATGGTGTTGTCTTGCGTTGTTTGCTACCTTAGTAGCTTCATGCCACACCCATGGGGTGAAATGGGGAGGTGACAACCGTATTCTTAACCCTTCACCAAACTTCAACTTTTTTTATGTTATAGGTGGCAAACGAGCAGACGTATCACCTGATGGTAAGCGATTACCGCCGCCCGTGGACACCCGCAACACCAGCGGCGTCACAAGTGCGTTGCCTACATTGGGGGATGGGGAAAGGGATGTGTAGAGGGGTTGGGGTATAGGCCTCCGGTATCTTCACTCACTCGGTGAAACACAGCCCAAGCGCCATTTCACACCGGTTTTCTGTGAGGCCGTGGTATCACTCTGGTCGATCCGGCCCATGCATGCCGAAACTTGGCCATTACATGTGCCCATGCATGTGCAGCTCCCTACACATCATGAAAAATATCACAGACCACCACTGCGCCATCTTGAACTTCTGCAGTAGTATGTTTTCTAAAAGCTTCCTGCGTTTTAAATCTGAAACTGGTTTAAACTTAAAGCAGAAAGTTTATCTGTTATAAAGGGATGATTTCAAAAAAAAAACCAAAAACAACAAATGCGTGTCCAATCGCTTAACAACGAATGAACACTCGGTCAAAAAATCATTTTTATCTCTCCCTACAGCTCCACGGATTTCGTCAACTCGAATGTAAATTTTTGTGTGAAACATATTCGAATGTATTCGTGTGCAAAAGCGGGCGTTTTAAAAATAAATGACGGGAACGAGCGAAGTGCCAGCTCATAAAATGTTTTGCTATTGAATTTTAAATGTTACGTGTTTCTTTAATATTGTTTTTGTTTACACTGTGATGTAATCATGAAGGTTAATTATTTTCACATGTCGTTATATCATGTTGCACGTTGATAATAATATTTCGGATAACTAACACACAACGCCGTCTAGTTCCAAACTAAGAAGAGCTTGTACTATAGGTACTAGGCAACTGATATAAATACTTTTTTGTAAATACATACATATTATACATAGAAAACACCAATATTCTGAAACAAATATTTGCAGTTAATACAAACATTTGATCCTACCCGGGAGTCGAACCTGAGACCTCAAGCACTGCAGTTGCCTACGCTACCTCTGCGTCACCTAGGCAGTCAACTCATCAGTGGTATTATACCGTAATATGTCATAATAGTAGTATCTAGTTATAGATACATTGGAGAATAATCCCCATGGTGTGTGTGTGATCTGTCCTGATTGTGTGACCAGATTAATCATGAAAGCAAAAGTTTTTTTTCTGACTAAACTTACTTTTTGGCTAGTTTTTTCTGAGCCTACCGCGTGCTAAACATACAGTCAAAATTACCGTGAATCTCAAATGAGAAATTGAACCTTTTCTGATTGAAAAGACTAATACCATGGGGACGGCTACCGCTGAAAGACAGCGACAGCTGACAGAGACTAATAGAGCTGTTCTCATTCAACAATATCTAAAATCGGTAGGCGGCAGGTAGATACTATAAAGTGCAATTTCAGTGTCAGACAATTCTGTTGTGGCATTTACATATTCTATTGGGTTAAACTCATGGATAAAATACAAAATTGACATGTGCTTCGTGGTTAACATGCTATAGTTTTATGCAAGCTGTTCAACTGAGGCTATTAGAATAGAAATGTTAGAAGATGAATATTTTATTGATGAAATAGCAACTATCGTTTACTAATAACCAGTGGACGTAAATGTCGGTGGCCACAGTTCTGATATGTGACTTTTATGGGACACTAAATTCAAAGTCATAAGTTTGCGCTCTACTAACTTGTTGAATCCTTGCGAAAAATAGCTTATGTATTACTGAATAAACATCATTAACTATTTCATCTCTATCTATACTAATATTATATACGCGAAAGTTTGTAAGTATGGATGGATGGATTGATGGATGTTTGTTACTCTTTCACGCAAAAACTACTGAACGGATTTGGATGAAACTTTACAATAATATAGCTTATACATCGGAATAACACATAGATGACTATTTACTGCGATAACCGACATATACGCTGGCGGAGCCGCGGGCAACCACTAGTGTTAATATAATTAATTTTAGTTATATGACTACTTTACCCAGTAATATAGAACCTCGGTGTTTCTACATCCATTCAGCATGAGCATATACATTTTAGAACTGAATTCATTAAGTGAGTGAGTTGAATTCTATAATGTATCTTAACAAGTTCCACCAAGAGCCTATTAGACCGGGGGCTGGTGACAGGCAACGTTCCACGATTTTGTCGTGCATGCCTTTTTAAGGCTTGATAACTAACCCTAAAATATCAATGATAGTCGGGGTTTTAGCCCCCCCACGCGTCCTCTTCATAAGGAAAAGCGCTTTTCTTTGTGTAGCGGATTTTCGTGTTTTTCCGTGATAGTATACCGCATGCCATTGTAATATACGGAAGTTTAAACAAATTAAAGCTGTAATAATTGATGACATGCACTCCGCAGCGGCCCAAGATGATCATAGGATTCTGAAAACCTGAACAAAATTAAAGGGCAATTCCGGATTTTGAAATTGCATGCCGATATAAAGAATGGAAGTTTTTGTAATAAACACACTCTGGAAAAATTTGCTTGCACCCCTCGTAAGACCAACGGTGGTAAATTTCCGGATAACTCTGTAAAATTGGAACACAAATTTTCTGGACATGTTTTACTTTCTTTATATGTACGCACCGCAAACAAATACTTGATCAGATTTACATGTGTTCTTTCGGCAAATATATTATTATACATTTACACGTATGTGAATTGTAAAGAACTCATTTACATACATACCAACATTTACACTTTTGTACCCAAAGGATTGAGCAGAGACGTATTAAATTCCCTAATATTAATATTAAAAATAGGAAAACTTCTACCGTGTATACATATGCCAGTCATCACAGTAAATAGTAGCCTATGTGTTATTCTGATTTAGTCTGTTCTGTAGCTTTTGCATGGAAGAATAACAAACATCCATACATTCTCAGAAACTTTCGCATTTGTATAATAATGGTAATATTTGAGAAGTGGAAATAAAAGTTCAGATCGGTCAGGATCATACCTGCAACTTCAATTGGCTGTTACGGGAATTTCAAATTTTTGCTATTTAATGATACTTTGATTAATAACGAATGTCATAGGGCTACAGACAATTACGTCATACATCTTTTTTTCTCCCTTACCTTGGCTTATTAGAATGAGTTCAATCCGGTGAAAAGGTCGTGGCCTCCACTAGGAGCGTGTGAAATTATCGCGGCCAAGTTTGGCAATACTTTGAATTAGAACGTTATCAGCTACTCGGTCGACTATTTCGTCGGAAGCTATTGTACAGGCTGCCATCATGGCTGGCGTAAGACTGCTGTTTGTGTATTTGTGTTTATTATCTGTAGCTGGTGAGTAACAAGTGTTTTATTCATCTAATTATCTTTATTCTGATAGTTTTCTCTTATGTAGTTGAAGTTATTGGTATATTTGTTTTCCAGATATTTCTTTTGTAAGCAGTCGTTATTAGTTCATAAAGTGTAGTAGATATTTATTTTTCTTTTGTTTAGTTTAAATTTGATGTGTATTTAATACATTTCTAAGTTTAAATTTTTAGATGTTCAAGAAGTAGTGCCCTCAAATGAGGATGATCAGCCTGGTGATGATGGTCAGAATACAGAAGATAGGAATGAACTGGACATAGATTTAGAGGCCGCTTGTCCAGAACTAAGCGGCCAAATCATCGGTGGGAGAGTTACTTCAGTGAACCGACACCCTTATCAGGTGTCCATGGTTATGAATGGTAACTCATTCTGTGGAGGTTTTATCATCAGCCAGGATTTTGTAATGACAGCGGCTCATTGCGTACAAAAGTAAGAAAGTATTTATAAAGTTTTATAATAAGTTACAGATTTTTAAGTACCATTTATAATTTTCTTTTTTACATTTTGGTATATGGATGATGATGACATTTTCTTTTAGACGGACCAGTTGGTGTAGTGTTTAAAATAAGTTTTAAATATCAAATCAATTTATTTTCAGAATATTTAAGTAATTATATTCGAAGCAACTGTAATGAGCCTATAAATTGAGCTTTGTTGAATTTTATCAGTAATCATAAAAATAGTTACACTTTTTACTAGGCGCAGTAAATTTAAAGATATTGTTCAGAGGCAAGCCTATTTCAGGCGTTTGGGGCTGGAGGGTGTCAAGGTCAAATCGTAATATTTCTTAACTTTATGACTTTGGTAATATAAAACTGTGATCAGACGAACGAGACTTAGTTTTTATAACTTTGACGTAGATACTTATCACTTTAAGGGGTTTTCTGAATATATGGTCAAGTGTAAAATAAAGAATGCTCAAAAATACTTGGCAGGAAAGACACTTTAGAATTAGTACGGCTTTGAACAATTTGTATCCGACTTTAACAAATTGAAAAGGATATTAGTTTGGTTGTTTTATTTTTTGGGGGCAAACGATCCAAAGGTTCATCTTATATTAAGTGGTTACCGCCGTCCGTGGATGTCTGCAACTACAAGAGTCATAGAATACGATGCAGAACTTGGAGTGAGAATCATAGGGAAGGCGGTTTGTACTCCAGTGAAAATCCAATGAAAAGTAAAAAAAAAATTACCTATACTCTGTCCATTTCTTTATTTTCTTTTTGACAGTTCAAGAAATTTTGAAATTAGTGACGCCCGCACCCATTACCGATTCGATTTGAAACGAATAGCGATTTTATTTATGAAGAACTTTCAATCGATTTAATTAAATATTTTTTGTTGAAATATTAATTATTCCTTTATTAGTTTTTTTATATTATGTAAGAAATAAACAAAAATATAAATAATAAATCTGTAAATTACAGACAGACACATATAACAGAGTTATTGTTCTTTACTCTTGGTTTGATCCTAAATTCCAAGATTTCGACTTGATTCCTTGCAAAAATTCAATCTTGGAGTCATAGATACTATTTTTATTTCCTTTTTTTATAAAATTTACAGAAAAAATACTTACATGAAGTCAAATTATTTTTATCATATGATCGATTTAACGTATTTCAAGTACTGTTTTATAGTCTGTGGTTGTTTGTTATGCACAAACCACTTCACTAAAGTACCGTCACCGTCAATAAAGTACGACATTACTGTAGTACATAATTCCGAAAAAAAATATGGTAATTTATAGGCGTGACCTGTCAAAAAGAAAATAAAGAAATGGACAGAGTATAATAAGTACTTTTCTATGAAGCTGTAGTATCATTCCAGTTGAGAAAAGCTCTTATGGATTAGTGGGCAAACGAGCAGACGTACCGCCTGATGGTAAGCGAATACCACCGCCCATGGATACCCAAATCACCAGGGGTGTCACAAGTACGTTGCCGGCCTTTGGGGGATGTGGGGAGGGGTTGGGGTATGGGCCTTCGGTGTACTCACTCACTCGGTGAAACACAGCGCAAGCGCTGTTTCACACCGGTTTTCTGTGAGACCGTGGCAATTCACTCCGGTCGAATATTGTCTCTCGGTGAAAAAACAACTGCAAAAAAAAAAAATAGAATGAACAATACAGTTCATTACAATTCATTATATTTAAATTCAACTCACTTGTAATTATATTCCGCTATTTAATTAAAATTTACGTGGCTGGTTTTGCCTTAAGGCATTGTCAAAAGTAACCTTTGTATATTTTCAACAATGTATTTGAACAAGTTTCACCAAGTGCTGACAATCGAGAGTATAACTTATCATCAGATTAGATTTGCGCATTTAATTTAAAATAATATGTAATAATTTTTAATATATAATATATAATAATCATTTATCAATATAATAGTCATTAGTATTCATCGATAGTCAAAACTGGTCACGATTCCAAGCACATGTTCTCCGAGCCTCAAAGTAGCCGTAAGTACAAATATGTTAAGTACATTGTTAGGGCTGGATGTAATCATGAATGTTCCCCTGACCCGGCAGCTGGTTTTTCTCTCCGTGAATATTTTATGAAATACTGTACCTCGAGGCTCAAGAGCTCTCCTCTAGCGGGAATGTTTTTGGTTGAGTGGGCATTCCATGAGTTTATGATGTAGCAATGTCGGGAAAATTTTATTCATATGTTGGTTTTATCGGCATTTGCAGGCTTATAGGCTTCAAGTGACGTACTTGAAATACTTATTTTATTAGCCAGTTATTCAAACGGGGTTTCGATGTTAATTGGGTCAATGACTCTTGTAAAATGTTTGAAATATTAGATCAATATTTACGAGTACTTAAAAACAGTAGTTCTCAGTTTCTGGAATTTCGAATAGCCTTTAACTAGGTGTATTAAAATAAATATCGTCCTACTGACTACTTTTTGGCACTCATGGGCTGGTCCAACAGGAATTTATACCACAGACAACCAGTGTTAAAGTACATGTTTCGTTGCTTTTAACTGAATGAACGAGATTGCCGAAAGTCCAACCCCTCTCTCCTACGTTATTCTATGGGGGGAGACCCTTTTACCATAGAATTCAAAGGAAAAGAATCATTATTGCATTATGTCACTGTGCCCGTTTGCTGTGATGGTCACTTACCGTGATACTTCTAATCTTTTGGTTAATGTACTATTAGGAAACTTTAGATTTCAAACTGCATTTTTGGTTTTAGCACCGCGCCTGGCGCTATTCGCCTTCGAGTGGGAAGTACTCGCCGAGACACCGGCGGAAGAATTGTTCGTGTTTCCCAGGTCGTTGTGCACCCACAGTATGGAAGACCGCAGTTCGATAACGACATAGCTGTACTGCGTCTTGCAAATCCTTTAACTTTCAATGTTAATATACAACCTATTAGACTGCCAACGTTACGACAACCTGTGCCGTTGGTGCGGCTTACTGTTACTGGATGGGGACTGACTGTGGTGAGTATCTAAATGGATACAGTTGTATCAAAAGCTAAGATATGTATTCTTTTCTAAATTTTAGGAGTAGAATAACTCGTATTCATTTTTATATTTCAATTTTGTTTGATATCGTCTTAACGAAAAGTTGAAATTGTTCAAGATAGAATATGTCCTGCAACCTTAATAATGTGAAGGGGTTATCTGTCCATCTTGATGGTGTCTGCCAAGGACGTCTGTCTTTCCTAAACTTGGCTCTCAGGCACGTGGTCTCTAAGACTTAGTAATGATCTTTTTTTGTCTACTACAAGTAAAACTGAAGTTAAAATAATCACACATTGTCGCTTAGGTTACTAAAGATTTACTATATTAGTTTATTGTATAAGCAATTTAGTTGTTTGGTTGTTAGCATAGCAGTTTAATAAGGAAAACTTCTTTTAATTTTTTTTATTAAAAGAAGCTGTTTGTTTTTACAGCCTGGAGGCCGCCGTATACCACGGAGGATGATGGAAGCCAACGTTCCCGTAGTACCCCACTGGTTGTGTCGACTATCGTATGGAGATGCACTGACAAATAATATGTTCTGTGGTGGTCATTTCCTCATTGGTGGTGTATCCTCGTGCCAGGTAAGTCCAACGAGGGTTCCAAACATATCTGAGTACGAAGCCAGAGTGCGATTGACACCTATAAATGTTGTGGGAAGGTCAGTCGATCATTTGTACTGTATGGGAATGCAGTTTATCTATGACTAGCGACCCGCCCCGGCTTCGCACGGGTTGATTTCCGATGCCCCCGCCGACGACACGATTCGTGAATTTTAAATCTGTAATATCTTCGAATATATTCAATTAAATTAGATACTGTAAAGGGCCATTTTGATCTATATTAAATTCACAATGTATTTAATTTACTTAATTGTATAAGGCTTCATTCCTTATTGCTTAAAATCACTTCGTAAATAAGCCATTATTTCTCGTAAAAAGAAAGGAATAAAAAATGGTTGTTGTGGGTTATCCCTAAGAGATAGATGTATACCGTACCGGACTTTTTTGTAGTACTCTTTAAGGTGTACAATACGGTAGTACATTATTTTGATCCATCTCGTAGGGTGCAACCAGCGTTTGCAATGTAAGCGCAAAAAAATGTGTTTATTTGCTACATCACATTAAAAACCTCGAAAATTAACAGTGTTTCCATACTATATTATGCATTTATTATACATAAAAACATTCCTCTTGAATCACTCTATCTATTAAAGAAACCGCATCAAAATCCGTTGCGTAGTTTTAAAGATTAAGGCATACATAGGGATATAGGGACATAGGGACAGAGAAAGCGACTTTGGTTTATACTATATAGTGATGATGATGTAGTGATGTGTATCGAAACCGAGGATCGAATCTAGTGGCGTGCAATTGGAGAGGCCTATGTCCAGCAGTGGACTGTGATAGGCTGATGATGATGTATTTATATTGGAATCGAAGTGGAAATGGTTGTCTCCAGTTATAATTAAAAAACCTACCCATTTGTATAACAATTATTTTATTCAATTCAATCACTGTAAGCCTTTTTAGCTTATAAAAATATAATACAAGCAGTACAAGATAACAGAAGTCTTCTACAAGTATAGGGTCAAGGACCTTGCTAGAATCAGCACTAATTTGCTAACATTAGGTTTCAGTAAAAGCCGTGGTTTTTCTTTGATGCCTACGGTCATATCAAAGTCTAATGCGTGCCTAATTTTAAAATATGTTTTGTTTTTCGTAAAATGATATTCGTAAGTATTCGTTCGTAACAACATCCTTTTAATTTTTTTTTACTATTTAAAAATATTTTCAGGGTGACTCCGGAGGACCAGCTGTCTTCAGAGGAACTGTATTCGGTGTTGTCTCTTTCGCTAGAGGGTGTGCTCTCCCACTTTCTCCGACAGTCTTCACTAACATCGCTTCTTTAAGAAGCTGGGTTACCGAAAACACAGGAGTTTAGACCTTACGACGAGTTTCTAACTTAGATTTTACTTAGAGCAATTCTGTGATAGATGAAGTGTAGAATTTGGAGCTGAAGTTATTCTGAACATCGTTCCATTGTTATTACCGAACGCCGGAGGCTGTTTATGAATTTAATATTGCTCTGTTGAGCAAGATTTTGTATTCCCTTAGAATAACTTAGCTCTCAGTAGACTGTTAACATAATATTTATTATTTTTATAATACATTTTTAATAAATCTTTTATATTTGTGTTGTTTTATTTAAAAGTGTATATCTTTTTCAGAATTTGTAATGTCCTCATAGTACTTACTTTACAGAGGGTACTTTTTTTGATCATTTTTATGCAAAGAAATTCTAGTCTATTGTAAATAAAGTATTAGATTTTTTTTTATAACCAAACCTTCAAAGTTACGATATGAATAGCATTACAATAAGTCTTTCCTCTTTAAATATTCTGTTAAGTAATTTCCAAGCGTATTTTGATATCTTCTTTTATTTCGACTTGCTCGCTGAGTGGCGTACAGAGAAGACGTGTTGCTAACCAATTTTAAATATTTAAATCAACCGTTAAATGAATTTCAATCCTAAAACTAGTGTAATAAGTGCTAAAAACCATTATTCGGTTTGTGAATCATTGCGACGATAATTACTGCACCACCTCAGGTAAAAGAGACAGACTACTTGTTTGTCCTTTGTGAACTGCATCATACGTCACTAGTTACATAGACCAACATGAGTGTGGTACGCTCTCTAGCTGGAAGGGACTCGGTAAGCGTAGTACGTTGTGACTCTCAACCTAACTTGACGAGTCTTGGATCGCAAGTAGAATCGTCGGATTCGCGTAAGGTCACCTTCCGTCCTAGGCGAAAGCATGTAGAGAATCTCATAAGAGATGAGCTGAGTGCGATGCGAGATCAAATGTCACAGATTATGGCCATGCTGACTTCGATCAACACCAACCAAGAGGAATTTATAGAAAAAACTTCTGAAGATTTATCTGCTATTAAAACACAGGTGAGGGACATAAAACCAACGATTGACAGTCTCACTTCGGATCAACAAGCTATGAAACAAGATATAACATCATTACAAAACAAGAAAAATATAATACTTATTGGAATTGCGGAACCATTAGCACTAAACAAAGAGGACAGACTGGAAAAAGACAAAAACAAAGTCATCCAAGTATTAAATAAGATTGATGTTGATTGCCCAGAACCTGAAAAATACACCCGTCTTGATAAATATAACCCTATGAATACCCGTCCTATCAAAATAAGTTTTAAATCCAAAGAAACTGCTATAAGTCTGCTGCGTAAGAATCATACTTTAGAAATTGATAATCTTAAAATTTACTTCGATCAAACACCTCAACAGCAAAAATATCTAAAATCTCTTCAAGAACGACTCAAAAGAGAACATGAAGAAGGCAATAAGAGCTTGGTAATTAAATATATCAAGGGAGTACCTAAAATTACTGATCCAAACTCAAAAAACTACGATCATCAAATGAAAATCTAAATAATAGCATCTCTCCTAATCCAGATGTTGCCTTTACCGTTTCTTATCAAAAAACCGACTCATACAATAACCTTACTTGTACCAAAAAATCAATTAAATTCTTATATACCAATGTTAGAAGTATCGTAGCACCTGGCAAATTAGATGAGCTAGAATGTGTGGTGCAAGCATTTTGCAATCCATTGGATGTCGTAGTGGTAACGGAAACATGGATAAAATCTAGCGATGAAGCCAAGAGAATACAAATTTCTGGCTTTGAACACTACTATAATCACCGGTGCAATAAACGATAAGTTGCCTAGAAACATAAAAGAAGCTAAAACCATGCAAATATTTAAAAAAATATTGAAAAGCTATGTTGTGAACACGATAAAAATAGTTTAGTTTAGTTTAGATTTATATTTTTACTCACTGACTCCAAACATGTCACATCCAGGTACGCTTGATCCGTGTATTTATCTCTGTTCAGATAACACAAATTCCATAGTATTCACGGTTACCCTCCTTTAACTTATATAATTTATTTGTCAGTTTTGTATACATTACATACCTTAGATTACTAATATATTTTGCATAGGTGTTAAAATTACGAGTTTGATTGTGTAAATAACTAATTCGCTCCGCTAGGAGTGTATATATTTGAGTGCTCTGTGAGTGTTGCGCCGCTCGGCAAATTATTTGTATCTTTTAAAATGTGTTCTCATGTAAGTGAATCTGAAATTCTTTATGAGAATAAAGCTTCTTAAACCCGATTTAATCTATACAAATAAATAAAATTAGAGTGTCCGTTTGTAATATTAAAATAACTGCTTTTTAATAAATGCTTAAATTTTACACGGTACACGGTACATGTACCAAAATAACGTTTTTTTAAAAATTTTGTCTGTCTGTCTGTTAGTTCCGGGTAATCTTTGAAACGTCTGGACCGATTTAGACGGGACTTTCACTGGTAGATAGCTGATAGTTAAATTGTAAGACAATAACTTAAGCAAGACAAGGTATTATGTAATGAATTCGACATACGCAAATATTATGCAAGAACTCAACGAGAGAGAAAAAATCACGTTGTTTGAGAAGAAATCCCTGTGTTCCTTTATAAGCAGATATGACTCGTGGAAGCGTAACACATTTTGAACACTTAATAGTAAAAGTGGCTACGTAAAACGATTGCGGTTGATTATTTTGACAAGTCATGGTACCAAAGTCTAAACATTGACAGTACAACTTATACAGGTCAATCAAACAAAATGAAACGTGTTTCAAACGTTTCATTTTGTTTGATTGACCTGACTTTTGGCTTGAAATATCTATGATCTATTATTTTTTATTTAACAGTCCTTTTCTCTTTACAGGTATACGAAATGTTTCTAATCGGCTATCAGTTCAGAGTTCTATCTCCAATCTTCACGATACACTGGGGCCTCCAAGCTCGCAGGAACCGTCCTCTTTGGAGGGAGAAACAAAACGAAAAGAACAGAAAGCACTTCGAGACCTTCAAGAGAGAACTATTTGCGAGGTATAGGAAAGATCCTCTGCATTTATTAAGAAAACCACAGCAGAGTAAAAAGACCTAGGCGTCGCGAGGCCGCGCAATATACGCCGGCCTCGCAACCACTATTTTACTTCTGCATTTCTTCTGACATAGACTGTGAACTAAAACCTAAATGTGTGTATAAAGTGCTTCTAGTGAATTCGTCTGTAAAACAATACATAGAATAATAAAAACGTTGAGAAATTAACATTCTTCTGGACTAGTCTAATATTATGTTTTGTATAAGTCATCAATGAGTGTCATACTTATAGTCATACGCCTGTAGGCCTAGTCAATACATATTAAATGTTATGTATGTGTATAGTGTACAGAATTATAAGACCAATTACTACTCTTGTTGTACATTCCTTTGTTACTCGGAGCCTGTAGTGATGTGCTGGATATTCGTTTACACGTGAAAGATCTTTAACTGTGTGGGTATTTGTCATGTTTAGACAAATAAGAGGGAGAATAAATAATAAATATTTCGGACATTTAACACACAACGCCATCTAGTCCCAAACTAAGCAGAGCTTGTGTTATGGGTACTAGACAACTATATAAATAACGATATAAATACATATATTACTTTTTTTTTGTAAATACATACATATTATACATAGAAAACACCCAAACTCCGAAACTAATATTTGCAGATCATACAAACATTTGGTCCGACCCGGGAATCGAACCCAAGACCTCATGATCAGCAGTCGCACACGCCAACCGCGAGACCAACGAGGCAGAATAGTTGTAATTAAAACTATTTTTATGAAAAATTCTTTAGAAGGATCCTTGAATAGTGCATGCTTCGGCAGATATGATCTGGTTTAACCGGAGTGATATCCCGCATCGCAGAAAACCGCTGCAGTAAACGCAATACCGGACTTGCGTCTCATTGCAGGTGTCCAGGTGTGCCACGAGCAACATAAGTAAAAAAATGTCATATTATTTAGTCACTGAACGATGTCTATCATTTTTCGGTTTTGGAAATTATTTTTGAAAAAATGAGAGCCGCGTCATATGCACGCAGACTTATATTTATAACGACCCTGCACATCACTGTAATTCGTAGTGTTGTGTTTTTTTGATGTTCTCTGGAACAGTAATCGAATGTTATGGTTTTCGTGCTAATGTGAAATGTGTTGTGTAAGGAATCTAGGGAGTCTATTTTAAAATATAATTTAATGTTGAATGTAGTATCGAAGACACTTGTATTTTGTTATAACTAGATTTAGAACTCCCTGTCTTAGTTGGGTTTTCAATTATTAAAACTCGGGTCTGATTTGATACTCGTTCGTGAATGGTTTCACTTCCCTTTCCTTATCTCATTCCGTCTTCAGCCTGACAAATAGTAGCTATGATTGGGCGACACAAGATCAATTTGGTTTGATCTGATTATCGTTTTCAAATTCTAAATCATTAATTCAATTCAGACACTAAGTGACATTAATATGAACGTTAAATTGAAGCTACAGTTAAAAATCGTAAATCGACACAAACTGACGCCACAGCATGTGCTGGATTGTCAAAGTAAATTAGATGACAATACCAAAATCTACTGCCTGCTTGTGTCGATCTATAACTTCCAGTTTCCAAAATGCGTAGAGCCTTATGAGAGGACTGGTTTAGATTATTTTCCTCGTAATCTTTTCTGCTTTGACCCTTTTTTCTTTTTTTTTATCAGACGTATCACCTGATGGTAAGCGATTACCGCCGCACATGGACACCTGTAACACCAGAAGCGTCACAAGTGCGTTGCCGGTCTTTTGGGGATGGGAGGGAGGTAGGGGTAGGGGGATTGCGGTATGGGCCTCCGGTATCCTCACTCACTCAGTGAAACACAGCATAAGCATTATTTCACACCGGTTTTCTGTGAGGCCGTGGTATCACTCCGGTCGAGCCGGCCCATTCATGCCGAAGCGTGGCTCTCCCACGTTGTAAATTTGTTTTATTTTAAGTTGGTATTCTGTGAGAGGACTGTACTGTCTGTACTAGTAGCACATAGCCTGGTTGTGTTTCAGAGTTAATCAAGAATAGACTTGTTAACTCGTTCTTAACCCATGAAATTCCCACATGCGCCTCCAACATCACTTTTTCAAGGACGTCTACTTTCTTGAGCCGGGTCTCCACCGAACAAAAGTTGTAAATTTTTGTGTTATCAACACGTGTTGGTGACAAAATTTTCTGTGATTTCCTTGTTTTGGCAACAAAAATTGTCAATGAATGTTGAGAACAGTGTTTCCGTTTTTGGCTGTAAACGTCAAAAGAATACGCTTGTTGCAAATATTTATTGGCTCTATGGTGACGCTTAGTTCGAATGTTTTTCAAATTGTTGGCGACTCGGTGTAGACACAATGCAATGGAAACAAAAGTTGGCGATTTTTTGAAGTGTTGCAAACAGTTGGAAACACTGAAATTGCCAACAATTTTGGTGGAGACGCGCCTTTAGACTTTGACTTCTGTTACAGTTTTAAGATTGTAAATTTTTAAATGCTTAGATTAAGAGTTAGAATAAGGTATACGTGATTATTTTTAAGCACAAAGTGGATAAAGAAAGTACAATTTTACACATTGTTATTTTTTAAATCATTTAACTTTAGTTTTTAGGAAAATATGTTTTTTTGACGGAGTTCCTATGAATTAAACAAGACTATAATTATAATTACCTCTTCATTGTTTAGCCCTAAAGTGGGTTAACACAGTTGATATTATATTAAATGTTTTCTGAAATCTGCTTAAATTTTTATGTTGTTATGAACTCAATATTTATTTGGAAAGTAAAGTTTAATATTTTATATCCATGTTCTTGACTTAATCCGGATTTACACATTTGAAAGGTTATAAAAGATTATTTAGATAATTAAGCGAGTGTCTCATTAAAATGGAACACATTGGAAATAAGTATGCATAAAAAATCGATGTTAGTAAAGCCCTTGTAGACACTACCTGTGTATTGATTGCATGTGCCTCTGTTTTGTTATTAATGAATATTGTACGATATGAATCGTAAATGTCTTCTATAAGTTGTCTAAAATACAGCTGTTTCGAAAATTATCCAAATCAAACGGATAAGCAAATAAAATTTTAAAAAAATGCGGTGCTTAGTTTATACAAATAATTGTAAATGAAGAGTATTTCGACGTTTCTTTAATTTCATTTGTTTATAAAATATATATGTAGATAAATCTCGTCTCGAATGTATCAGTCGAAACTTAGCGCCTAGCTGCCAGGCTACTTACGAGTATTAGTAAAAAATTATAACCATTCATAATAATTGTCACTTACTTAGCTTTTTTAACTAAGGCCTTACGTATTTGCTTTTGTATAGTAGTTCTTAATGTCACCAGTTTAGAATATAAATTTAGCTGTAATTTCATATTTAAATTCACCCACTTGAAACATTCAGTAAATCAGTATGAACAGAAGAGTTTTACATTTTTGTACTAAGATCAAAGTTTTTAAAAAATAAACCTTAAAGGAAACAAAATACATTAAATTAGGCAAAAAAATTGCTTATCACATAAGAAATAAGGTCTCATTTAGATTGGAACGTCGCACCTTTACCATTTGATGTAGACGTAGTGATCATTGCATAAATTAACCAATCATTTCATTAAATGATCACATTTTATGGAATAAATGGACACATAATCAGATAACAGGTAACCTGATAATCTAGCGGCTAGTGTAAGGCTCGCCTTACTTGTACCTACATGTAACTCAAAATTTCGTGAACGTTGTTTATTGCATAAAGATGAATGTTATTAAACCTGGCCTAGTAGAATCTAAGTAAGACAAGTTAAAATTATTGACGTATTAGTGTCTTAAGATAAGTTATGGAATCAGGCGTTACTTTGCAGAAATCCATGACATTAAATACTATGAAATATATTTAGCTTAAATTCCGCGAGACAAATATCCAGGTCTGAAAGCAGGGCACAAATCCCACCGTCATGCATACTCACATGCACATATGGGTATCATGCATATGCACACATACAAAACAAGTGAGAAATAATTAGCATGGCATGCAACCAAACCTATACTCGACACGTGTTTCGCCCCTCCACGGGGCATCCTCAGGAGATGTTGACTCGTCGAGCGTTTGAGCTATAATAACGGTCGATACAATGTCACAAAGACATCTGTGCCGAACTACCCGCAATCATACTTAGAAGTAGTGATGGAATTAAGTTTGTTTGGTCATTCAACAGTGTATATGCATTATTATTGTTATGTTTTGATATTTCTAACTGTTCCAACACACTCAGCCGGAAACCCTTATCGCAAACATGCAGAATGTTATAGGTATTGTTGCCGCTCAAGGAGTGGCCGGTGTCGATTAAATGTTTTGCGAAATGTGATTTATCTGGATGGCTGGTCGAAATTAGGCACAGAGAACATGTTGCCGCTCACAGGAATGGCCATCCAGATCCACCGGCCACTCCTTGAGCGGCAACAATACCTATAACATTCTGCGATAAGTTTGCGATAAGGGTTTCCGGCTGAGTGTGTTGGAACAGTTAGAAATATCAAAACATAACAATAATAATGCATATACACTGTTGAATGACCAAACAAACTTAATTCCATCACCACTTCTAAGTATGATTGCGGGTAGTTCGGCACAGATGTCTTTGTGACATTGTATCGAGCGTTATTATAGCGTCATCGAAACGGTATATAAAGGGCCGACAGCGGTGCGGCTAGCTCATTCGAGCTCAAACGCTCGACGAGTCAACATCTCCTGAGGATGCCCCGTGGAGGGGCGAAACACGTGTCGAGTATAGGTTTGGTTGCATGGCATGCTAATTATTTCTCACTTGTTTTGTATGTGTGCATATGCATGATACCCATATGTGCATGTGAGTATGCATGACGGTGGGATTTGTGCCCTGCTTTCAGACCTGGATATTTGTCTCGCGGAATTAAAGCTAAATATATTTCATAGCATTTAATAGTATTAGTGTCTGTTTATAAAGTATTGTTTGTAAATTTAAAATCATTATTTTTATTATTATCTTGATTACCAATTTATATAATATTATTTTCTTTTTTGACACATGAGAATTAAGGTAGAATTTGTATTTAGTCATTAATTTGAATCTAAAATTTCCAATGTACATTTTGATTTTTATTATCTAGTCTAATAACTATGGTGCGTGGTGGTTTCATTTAATTTACTACAGTTTATGGTTTCATTTAATTTACTACAGTTATTAATGATTTAATATATTGCGAATGTGGTACAGCTGAAATACTAAGTCATAATTTGTAAATCGCGGCAACTTTCAAGAGTAAAACGAAATGTTACTGAAACTGTCACCCGCACCATGCTACAGCGCAAAGAGTATAATAAGTATATTTTTAACCCCCGACGCAAAAAGAGGGGTGTTATAAGTTTTACGTGTCTGTCTGTTTGTCTGTCTGTGGCACCGTAGCTCGCGAACGGATGAAGCGATTTCAATTTAGTTTTTTTTGTATGAAAGGTGAGTTACGTGCGAGTGTTCTTAGACATGTTTCATGAAAATCGGTTGAGTCGTTTAAAAGTTATGGGGGTGAAAGTGGGGAAGAATAACAGAATGTCTGCAAAAATATCATTGGCGTATGATTACTCGATTAAGTGTTTGAGTAGGGGGTTTTTTAAATTTTGAATTTTAGCTTGTCATTTCAGTACCACCGGCTTATATTTGTGTAAGTTTCAAAATATTAGGCGAGTCACAAGTTTAAGGGATTAGTAACAATATTAGGTATCATATCAAAAGTCACTTGTGCATATTCAGTATTCAATCGGTACCAAATATTATGGAACAGGTATAGTTGATATTGTGATCGAGGTCATGTCAAAGTAAATGTTATTGAATGGAAATTGTAAATGGTACATATTGATAATGTTTTTGGGAATGCCTTTGATATGTTCTTAGGCATTAGTGGAAACGAATTTTCAATAAATACACACATCAAAAGTGTCTAGGGATCAAGCATTTTTATGCGGATTTCTTGAGATTGAGATGTGGCGTTGGCCCTGGCCTGCTCAGTCGCCAGACTTGAACCCGATTGAGCATGCATGGGATATGCTACAGAGAAGAGCTCTGCCGAATATGGAGGGTATCCAGTCGCAAGAAGACCTTTTTTTGTTGTTGCAACGAACATGGGCGGCCATTCCACAGCGTGATTTGGATGAACTCATTTTGAGTATGCCAAACCGATGTTCTTGTGTTAGTGTTCGCGGTAGAAACACGGATTATTAATTGTTTAAGTTACCTAATAAAATTTTAAAGAAAACTGTTATTTCAGTCTTTTTTTCGAACTTTAATGTTAGTGGTTCAAATGTCAAAAATCCTTTTATTAGGAAAATGGCAAATTTCTTTATTAATGCAAAGGTGACTTGGTTTATCGTTACTGTGACAAACGAAAACACTTTATTTGATGAATCCTTAAAGAAAATTTTAATTAATATCAATCAGGAGAAAAGTTATTACAAAAATATATGTTGATCCCTAGACACATATGTTGATCCCTAGACACTTTTGATGTGTGTAATTGTCAAAAAATTGCATTTTTATTACTTTCGTCGTGATAGAGCTATTCTTCATAGTCGTTGAAGCCGACAATTGTTAAAGTGCAGACCTCGATTAGGTAAATGTAGTGTATGACACCCTGCGGCACAATTTGCCTAGGACTTGAAGAAAATGGCTGGAAGCTGATGGATACGGACTGCTAAGGTTGCCGCTCATGAGGCCTTCACAGCAATAAGGTGAAATAAGAAGCCATACTAAGGATTGTTTAACTGGAGTAATACCACGGCTTCTCAGGAAACTGCTATTATGAAATACTTACCTTAATTTTATCAGTGTAATTACGATAGAAGGGAGATATAAGTCTCGAAAGAAAGGTGTGTCTATTGATTTGCTTGTGTCAATTGTGCGACGGTAGGTGAGCTGTTTGGTGGGCAGGTTTACTCAAAGTTACTTTAAGGACCCCTTATAAATAAGGTCAGGAATTTTCTCTCCAGAAGCCTCACTCATCCACATAGATGTGTGCTGCAGTATGGGTCTCCCGTGACCAAAATAGTTAAAACTCTTGGATAAATTGGGTAAGTGCAAGAAATACAAGTAGAAGGTAAAAAAAACTACACTATCAATTACAAGGAGGTAGTATTGCTATCGGTCTTCCTTTTAATATGATCTTGAACCCAGTCGTGGATGAGAGGGTAGGCGAGCCTGGTGTAAACCCCGGGGAAATTGCCACGGGCACAACCCAGACCCCAAGACACCACGCCGATCAGAACGCCCTCGTAGACAATAGGACCACCGCTGTCTCCCTGAAATTATTACAGAAATATTTCATTCTAATTAGCCAGAGTACTATACACATATTTGAATCATGAGTATCATGACCCATCATAAGCTTACTTTTTCAACCGACTTCAAAAAGGAGGAGGTTCTCAATTCGACTGTTTTTTTTTATGTTTGTTACCTCATAATTTTGGACTGGGTGAACCGATTTTGATGATTCTTTTTTTATTTGAAAGCTGGTGCTTCCCGAATGGTCCCATTTAAATTTGGTCCAGATTGAAGTTGTTTTTTTTTGTTAAAACTTGTAATTATTACAGACATTTAAATGCAATTAGGTCGACTTTTGCTTAAATATTTATTTCCATGGTAACCCATAGTAACTTTGTTATCTAATGTCTATCTATAATGTCTAATGTTATCTAAAAAATTATAATGACATAGAGAGTTAACTGTTGAAGCATTTTTGAAATATCTATTGTTAAAATTACTTCGAAAGAGCATGGATTCAAAATAGGATTATTACTGTTTTATCTAGTATATTATCTACTGCAGTGATGATAAAAGTCAAAATTGTATAGATCTCTGACCAGAACTGACGTAGCTTGCTTAATATTTGAAACGTCCTAAGTGCGGAATGCGCTGTAAAGGAGGGATATCTTTGTTGTTTTGACTATTTACAACATTTATCGGCAAAGTGGGGCATGATTCAGGTTTGGCGATAGCACTATTAGGACAAGAAAATCTTATTTATACATCTACAACGAAATGTCTTTGTTATATAGAAGATAGATAATATATAATAATAACATTCTATAGACATAATGTCGCAATTAAACATACAAAATTTTCTTAAAACTTTGAAATTCTAAATCTCTATTTCTCATTTCATTGCTAATTATTAGTAATAATTAAGTGTTCTTATTAGGTATAGATAATTAAACACGATACAAATAGCGAAATACTGTATATGTGTGCCCAATGATACATTATTTGCGATTATGAAATAAATAAGAAAAAGCCTGGGAAATGGAAAAAGATTTTATAAATAACTTAGCAACATAAATACCTGACAGGCATCAGGAGACGCAGAAGTGAAGGAACCTGCGCAGAACATGGAGACCGGGTCTATCGCCTTTCGGTCTAATCCAGAGCGGCGGCACAGTTTCATTGCGATCGTTTTCACTGTGGAGGATTGCAGGTACGTTGCACTGGGGCCACCTTCCTTTAAAAAAAATACGTGTGGCACTCGGGGACTGCCGCGGTAAAGCTATTGCATAGCGTGACTTAGAGACAGACAGATTTCGGAGCAGCTCGTCTCGATCCGTGCGAGCTTCGAGTGTCAGGTTTTATTTTCGTTACGGAATTTCTTGATTTGGTCGCCGCGCTCAAAGCCCGCGATAAAAGCTAAGCAATAGCTTAAAAACATAATTAGCTAAGGTTTAAGACATCTGTGCACTGACAGATTAAAAATGCTTAGTGTAAGTAGGCGACTGAGGACGTAAACTATGCAGGATACTATCACAGCAAAGGGAAGGACATCTTGAAAGAAACCCTATACTAACAGGTGATATAGAAGATCAAAACCTCCTTTCGAAGGAGAGGCCTACATCCAGCATGTTGTTTGCATTTTACATGTTGATGTGATATTAGACATTAAAGTGATTGAGAAATATCTTTTTCATTGTTCATCCGATTGGATGCTATATAAATAGTCATCATCATCATCCTAGCGTTGCTCCCGGTTGCTTCCAAAGCTAACGCTTTGGAGCCCGGGGCCCACTTTCCTGCTCTGTCTTTTCCACTTTGCCCGGTCTTCAGCATCCCTGGTGGTGAGACCATTGGCACGCATGTCACCCGTTACGACGTCAAACCAGCACTTCTTGGGTCTACCCCTTCTACCGGGACCCGGCGGAGGCGGGCCCATGGCCCAGACATTTGTTTCCCACGTAAGAAGGTGGTTGTTGCAAAACGTGGCCGCACCAGTGCAGGCGACTCTCCTGCCTTTTGTCTGCAATATCACGGATATGAAGACCGCCGCGGATGCGAGATGATGCTATAAATAGTATGAATGATTAAGAAGGGAGACCGGATGTATCTGTGTTAGTCTAAATGGGATTGTATTGTCAGGTATATGTGAGATGTACGTGTTTTTACATAGATTGTTTGAAATTACTATTTTAATGCCCCGGCCCTGTAGAATATTCTTAATAAAAGTTGTTTTCAACCGACGTCAAAAAAGGGAGAAGGTTCTTAAACCGACGTTTTGTTTGTTCACACTCCTTAACAGAGAATTTTGTCATTTATAAATCGATTCAGAAAATTCCTTCAGAAAGAACCTCTTGCTTGATCCTATCCAAATTTGAGATAAAAATATATCATGATATTATTGGAATCATGATGAAGGTGTATTGAAGTTAATGATACCTTCTTTAAAGTGCATTCTTTCTATCACAATTAGATTTATTGAAATAAATCCATAAATAGATAATACCCATTTAATATTAAACCTATTCAAAACAACACAGAACATTCAGGTTATTTGACAGTAAAAAGCATAAAATTGGCCAAGGTCGGGGCGACCGTACTGATCAAATTATCTGCAGGATTGAGCAACATTGAAACCAGCCACCGCAACGATGATTGTCCGGTCAATGGCTCTTTGTACTGCACCCGTATAAAGTGGAAGCCTTGACCGTGTAAATTAAGACACTCAGAAACTGATATTGATCATATGTTTAGTTAAAGGGACAAATTAGCACTTGATTGTGACTACTTGGATCCTTGTAATAAAAACAAGTGTGTTGCCGGTATGGATATCAATTCACATCACATCACATCAACTTCTTAATAATAGTTTACTACTTCAGAAATGCGGTTGATGCCTGCTATACCACGCTGGCCAGACGAGCCAGTTTAGGGTTTGTATAAAATTTTTATTCTCTTTGCAGTGATGTTGTCCTGGATAATTTGCTCTCTTTGTCGCCTTTTATAATCCCCCTGAGATGAATAGGGGTATGTACACTCTGTATTCTTAATCTGTCACCACATTGAGGGTGATTGTTTATCCTTTGGCCATGAATAAACAATCATGGGACTTTCGTCTCAATAGAGAGAACATAAGTAGACAGGTTTGCGAAGGTCACTTATAGGGGTATAAGTGACCTTTGCAATCAAGACATACAAATGCATTGTAGTTCTTCAAAAACTCATCCAGGTTTAAGGGGGATAGGAGGTTTAGAGCTCTGCGGAATACACTCGTTCAAAGATAACGAAATAATTGTGTTACACTAGGTAGTAGAGCCACGCTGATTTCAGCACGAATACTACTATTGGATTTACTCATATTCAACACTATTACTCTTAAGTACGATGTATCACATAAGTCGGGACGATGTATAAACTGCTCTAGATAAACTGAAGGACGTTGTGAAAAAAGCTACAATAGAATTTATACCTTTAGTTTACCCCATCCGCTAACAATAGCCGGCTCATCAGCCGGTAACCTGGCTTCTTTCGCCACCAGTCGTATTGGCAGTACTCTGGAGGAGAACCGCAGAGGAGAATAGAGCCGCACTAAGCCTACATCGTTGGTTTTGGTCTTGCTGACGTAACGAGGGTGCACGTAGCAGTCCTTGACATCGTACATTTCTCCCCCGTGGGTCTTCCATGAAGAGCCGAGACGAACAGTGAGCTCACTAGCTCGGGCCCTGCAGAAGTAGATAGCGAATATGATAGTGATGTAGGGCTAATAAATGTTAGTAATAATGTATCTACATCTAATATTTACTTTATTTCATATTTTAATCAATTTATTATATTAATTATAAAATAAAAAGTAACATACACAGCCATCTCAAAGGCATTTTTTCTATCAAAACATCGTTCGAAGTTCTGTCTAATCAATTGTCGGTCTCAGTTCAGTCATAAACAGTATTCTCGTAGTAAAGTATTGAACATACAACGTTGATTGTAATATAACTACGACTGTAAATCATACTTTTTTTGCGTCTCATTCTCAGCTCCTATTGGTTTAAGCTCGATTCTAACTATCGTATCTGAGGCACGCCAGCAAGATAGGCACTACAAAAAGAGAAAATCAGTTAGATAGTTTCGGAGTTCATCATGAGCAACAAAATCGTAAATAATAGATTGTGACCATAATTTGAGTTGGTATTCTGCTGGTCTTAGAAACAATTTACTACTTTTCACTAATTTATACTCTCGATTGTCGGCACTTGATGGAACTTGTTATAATACATTTTTGAATTAAAATCACTTGTACTTATTCCACTATTTTATTTTTGTTTACACCTGACCGGTTTCGCCTGACCTGAAGGCGAAACCGGTCAGGTGTAAACAAAAATAGAATAGTGGAATAAGTACAAGTGATTTTAATTCAAAAATGTACTTTTCACTACATTCCAAAACCTCTTCAGTGTATTAAGTGACTTGAATTATAATATTATTTTTAGTAAAAATATTTTACATTAACATTACTTTTGATATTTAAGTAGATATAACGCACAAGAGTTGTATAAATTACATCTGTATCTTTAGCAGCACTTAGATACACTAAAACCTCATTGAGACTCAATACTCTGCCATTTTCAACTATGTTTTGTTTTCTCTTAATACTCTTTCCTGGGATTGCTTTAGAAGCACTTTAAGCGGATTTTATTTCAAGTACTGATTTGTCCGATAGTTTATTCATTAAGATGGTATTGATGTAGAACGTACAAAGGATTCCTTAGGATTTATGAGACAAACTGTTCAAGTAAATATAAATGTTTGATAAAAGTTGATGCTATTGTAAATGAGACATTCATTTCTGTTCTACTCACGTGAAAATTGGTAGAACAAAGTGTCGCCTTTACGGTCAAGTAAGTGTATTAAAGACAATGATATCAATATGCTTAGATCGTAATTAGAACAAAAACAATCCAGAAAAAATGTTGTAAACATCTGTAACTCGTAACAAACGCGACCTTCAATATAAAATAATTGAAAATGGCTGCGAGTTTGCTTAATTTCTAATTAGGCGCCAAGATTTATTGTGAAACACGGGCTGAATATTAAAACAGTAAATTTATAAACTGACAATTTCGTTTCAACGTTAACATAGGCAAAAACGTATATTGGTTTAGTATCTAATTTCGTGTGTGTTATGTGGGTGGGTTATGTAGATGCCGTAGGAGCCCACTAATGGAACAAACTAGGACACTTAGGACAGTCTTCCAAAAAGAAAGAAAACTGGACACAAACCCCACAAAAGTCCTATGCCAATCATATGTATGACCAGCGTGTTATAGTAGTAACACAAAATCTCCTTTTTAAGGAGATGATATCTCCAGCAATGAACAACTAAAGCCTGTTGATGACCCTCATAGTTTTCCTTTTAGTTTGTGTTTGTCCATGGCTTAGCTGAGAGACTGTAAATATTAGATAAAGGAAACTTAAAACAAAATCTAAACCAATCCGTCTGGCCCGCGTTGTATACTAGGTCAAAACGTCTTATCTTAGGAGGGGACCAGGGGGGAGGATGTCCAGGAGTGGATTGTTGAAGGCTGTTCAGGATAACTTTGCATGGGTAAATTTATCGATAAAGTGTAAAGTTTATTTTAAAATCAATTTCAGGAGTATGAACACTATTTTCAATTTTGTATCCAGTTTACGAAATATTAAACTTCAGTATTAACTACACATTGCTATCTAGAAATAAGTCAAGATAACCAAATGCAACATACCCCATAATACTATTAATGTTGTAAATTTCACAACAGCAAAAAAACACCCAATTCCATTTATGCAAGTGACACGCTAATAAGAAACACAACGACCTAATACGAAGGATATTGGAGATGTACACGTCTACATTTTAGAGCCAACGTATCGCTTTCCAAGTGGGCGACAATAAATTTCTCCAGAGCAATCGTAACTCTCCCGAGCGACTATCTAGTACGAAACAAACTGTAGCTGTTTTGTTCCTGGGCCCACGGCGATTGGTGTTTTGCATCTACACTAGGGAATAAATTGAAATTGGTGAAAAGAACGCAATTCGCTAGGGGCGGCCCATAAAAAGCGCGCGGCAGGCTCGTGAATTTATTCGAAGTAGTTCGCGGGATCAGCTCTAGTTGAAAGTGTGGGTTTATTTCGTGAAGTGTTTATTGGGTTCGGCCTTATATTCCCCTGTGTTAGAGTTTCAATCATCAGGTTTTAGGTTTCCTTTTATTTGTGTGCATTTGACCACCGTTCGATTAAATTAAATGACAAAAAATGTATTATTTCATTATTTTCAAGGTAGCTTTACTTAGTTCTTAGTTACTTAGTTCAACTTTACAGGTAAACCGGAGCGTCTATGTTGCACAACTGTGTAGGTATATCCTCAACTCAGATCAAGCTTACCTGTCCGGTCGATGGCGCTGTACGGCGCATCGGTGTGGGTCACGGCTCTGACCGCCCAGAACAAGGCGCGCCTTTGGCGGCCTCAGAGGGTACTGGCGGTCAGAGCGATACGTGGTTACCGCACGGTGTCGACCGAGGCAGCGTGCGCGTTGGCCGGGACACCCCCGTGGGATTTGGAGGCGGAAGTGCTCGCCGAAGTTTATCGACGGGTGGCTGAATACCGGGCGGAGAGAGGCATTCGCCCTCCGCCCGAAGAGGTACGCGAGTGGCGTGAAGCCGCCCGTCGAGCCACGATGGCTCGCTGGTCTTTCCGACTGGAGACTCCACGCGCTGGCTTTGCCGCCGTGGAGGCTCTCCAGCCGGTCATCCTCGAGTGGGCAGGGCGGCAGCACGGGACCCTTTCGGGACGGGACGCAGGTACTTTCCGGGCACGGTTGCTTCGGGAAGTACCTGCACTCGGTCGCTAGGAGGGAACTGAGTACCGCCTGCCACCACTGTGACTGCAGTGAAGACTCGGCCCAGCATACGCTGGCGATCTGTCCCGCATGGGCGTCGCAGCGCCGGGCCCTCACTGCAGTCATCGGAGGAGATCTATCGCTACCGGCCGTCATTCGCTCCATGGCCGGTAGCGATAGCAGTTTTACCGCGGTCGCAACCTTCTGCGAAGAAGTCATCTCGCAGAAGGCCGGCGGCGCAGAAGGCCCGGGAGGACGACCTCCACTCGGACCCAATCCGCCGCCGGCGAACCGGGCAGCGGTGGCGCGCTCACCTGCGCCTCATGCCGCCCTGAGTGTGGCCGCGGATGGTCGGGACGGGCTTTCCCTTCCATCCGCTCTAATGGCCGCCCGCGAGGAGGCGACGTTACGTGTGTGCCGTACGTTGCCTAAATGAGAGGACAACATCGGAGGGTGCCCGCTTCTGTGCGGGCAGGCGCTGGGAGGGGTCCGGATGTCTTAACAACAGCAGTTCCCGGAACCCTCCCTCCTCAGGCGCAGAGTGGCACACCGTGTGGTTTTAGTCGGTTCGAGTCCGACACACCGCCCCGCTGCAAGCCCCGGCGCGGGTGACGGTCCGAGGGGATTTCCACACGTAAAAAAAAAAAAAAAAAGAAAAAAGATCAAGCTTACCTGACGAGTATAACTGTGCAGGTAAACCTGTCAGGTTTACGCTACCGTGTATGGCCAGCTTTATAAATCTAAAATATAATGTTTTTCATAGTTTATTTGTTCCGTCATTTTGCAAAACAAAAGCTAATTTTCTCGAACATCAATTAGCACAGAATATAGTCGTAATTTTAACAGTTTTGTAACATGGTTTTGACAGACTTTAAAAAGCATAGAAGATTCGTTATTAGGTCCGTTAATTCAACTGCAATTACTTTAAGAGAGATTCCATCTCTAAAGATTAAAGTTGAAGAATGAAGTATTGTTATATTTTTGTTACAAATGAAGATTGAAGAGCGTTGAAGTTGGTGATAGTTTAAAAAAACTGTAGCAACAATGTGTTCCTACATGGATAGTGTAAGCGGTTACTTTACCGTTTCCTGTGTTGACTATTCTGGTTTCGATCATCTCATAGGACAACATTTTGTGTAACCCACAAGTTTATCCTGTATTGTATTAAGCCGGGTCTCCTGCGACACTGTTTAATGTTTTTAAACACCAAACATCAAAATCAAACATGGGCGTAGCCTAACTGTTTTGTTATTTTTAACAAGCAAAGTCCCTTAATGGTATTAGTTTTGCTTACCTAAATTTATGATTAAATACATTTTTTTTAATATACAACTACTATGTAAATAATTTGTAAACATAATTAACATTATTGATTTCGGTGAAAATAAAGATGATTTCGGTGGACGCCTTTTAAAAAAATAAATTTCTTCGTAACCGTTCATCCAATAAGAGTGCCTCCAGTACAGATATTTTCCAAATAAAATATAGTATTTGAATTTCTTACTAATATATTGAAATTTAGAAAAAAAAAATCAGTCACCGAAGTCAACTGAATAATGAGTTACTTGAGAAATACCCAATTGTCTGCATGCCTTCATATTCTGTAGACATCATTTAATTTTGAATGAAATGATGATGAGAGACTTGAGAAAGACTAAAAAGCAAAAAAAAAACTTCGTTTAAAAAAACCGACTTCAAAAACTAAAAAGTATAAAATAACTTAATTTTTATGTGCTACCTATTCATAGGTTTGAAGTCGGTGCCAAGCCAAAATGTAATAGTAGGTACCGCACTCGCCGCGCGTGACCTTGAGCGGAATAGCTGCTCTTCGCGTTGAACAAAACAACCGAAGCGTCGGTGACGTCGTCGACGTTCGTCTCGAAATATAGCGAGTGTGGTACCTACTACTACATTTGGCTTGGCACTGACTTCAAACCTATGAATAGGTAGAACATACAAATTAAGTTATTTTATACTTTTTAGTTTTTGAAGTCGGTTTTTTTAAACGAAGTTTTTTTTTTACTAATTAAAATTATAGAAATGTGAAAACGAACGAAGAAGATCTAGAGTACGATCTTCAATAAATTATTTTAGAGACTAGGAGTATGCGATCACTCTCCGATGCGATGCGAAAAAATATGATCAAACTAGCTGCGCTCGGTGGTGTTACCTGCGGATGTTGTTGATGTTACCGCTCCAGAGATTAGCCGGAACAAACAGACAGACAGACATTTTTTTTTAAATAGTTTATTGATTTAAAAACTTTATAAAAATACTTTCATATGAGTTTTTTTTAAATTACAAACAGCCACTTTAATTTTATTTATTTGTATAGATGTAAAGATATCACGTTTACCTTAAGAGGCAATGTGCAGCTGTAAGTAGCCATATGTCCGTGACCACCGACCCTCCACAGATGGGGTATGTCTTCTGCCGGAGCGACACCTGCCAGGGCACAGCAGCTATGGAAGTGTTCCGTCCAGACACGATGCGACGGGTGGAACTGGACAGATTGATATCTAGCAAATAAATTATATCATGGTGTCGATTAAAAAGAGCCTAGTTTTTTTTGTATTATATGGCAATAATACCGGCATTGTGTGTAGGATTATTAGCAACGGTTTTTTATGAGGTCATGGTATCACAGGTTTTTATCCGTTCGAATCAGCAATACCTAATATGCCTCTCACACGGCAAAAGTTTGCCAAAAATATATTATCCCACCAAAAACATTTTCATGTAAAATGTTGCCAAGACGACTGCATATGGCTTAACCTGTGAAAAAGATATCAGATTTGAAAAAGTCCGTGTACCAAAAATAAAACCTCTAGCATAAACATTTGTGAAAGTCTCATACAAACTTCCAACCCCCAAATTTGGGGGTTGGGGGGCCAAAGTAATAGGTTTATGATTTTTTTTGTTGTTTGTATACTAAACTTGGGTTTACATACCAAATTTCAGCTTTCTAGCACTTCAGGAAGTACCCTAACAGTTTTGATGATCATCAGTGTGTCAGTGACGAAATCGGCGTTTTTTAGGTATCAATAAAATCTAAAGTATCAGAGCTATGCAATTGAAACTTTGTATGTTTGATTAGTCTATTAGTAACATAATATCCTGAGAATTTGAACGATCTGGTATATCGGGAACCAAAGTTATGAGGGTTCAAAAAAACGACGAAACACTTCGAGAAAAGGTAGGTAGTGCCCTTGCGCTTCGCTTGGCTCGTCTTGGCGGGGGCACGACCGTGCCCCCAGATAGTCAGATAGGTATAGTCTTAGTAACAATAGAATATCAATTTCATGCTTAGTGCTTATTTACAAATAATTGTATGTTATTGTTATTTACTGCAATATTATTACCTGAAAGAGATCTGCGACTATGACTTGTCTGCTTGTCGCCTGCAAAGAATAATATTAATTAATACTAGTGCAATAAATAATATATTTTACAAAGCGTTATAGAGCGGTATCTATACTCAATTTTTAATAGGTTTTGGAGTACAATACCACACTGGCCGGACAGGTTGACTTATGACTTGTTTTTAGTTCAGGTACCTTTTGGAGATAGTTTTTTGTTTTTTCGGAAGACGGTCCCCATTTCATTTCATCCACATTTTTTATATTTTTATCATTAATTTCATCACGGCAAAGACTTACAGACTTGAAGACTTATGATATGAAGACTATAAACACTTGACATTGGCAGAAATAGCTGATCCGAGAGATCCGGCTGGTTGCCATTTCATCAAAAGAAGAAGAAGAAGTAGGTTGTACCTTTTCTTTGCAATAGGTATGCACATACAATGTACCATTGATGGGAGAAGAATGGATAAAAAAACTTAGAAGTGTTTTGTATATTATCAGGTCAAAATTTGAGTTCAATCGGGGTTTCCAAAACAACTTTTTGAGTTTTTCAGGCGTACCTACCTGTCTACTTATTTTTATACTAGCTGACCCACGCAACGTCGTTTGCGTTTCCTATTGCCCGTAGCGTGATAATTTTCCCCCGTTTTTGAAACATTCTTCATTGGTGCTCCGCTCCTATTGGTCTTAGCGTGATAATGTATAGCCTATAGCCTTCCTCGATAAATGGGCTATCTAACACTCCGTGAGATTAGCGCGTTCAAACAAACAAACTCTTCAGCTTTATATATTAGTATAGATGTATTTATTATACTCTTCTAAGATCTAATACACATAATCAACAACACATTTATTTGGATAAAGATTAATATTAGGTATTATGTTGATAAAAACTCTTTAGCAAATAACTCATTATTAGGTACCAACTCTTAGCGTCTTATACTCGTGTTAACTTCTAAACGAAATGTCCGATTGGGATGAAACAAAAAGTATTTTACTTTTACATAAATACCCTTGATAACATAATACTTAATTTGGATAAGGATTAATATTACGATACACATTTAACGTAGTTTCTTTCTTCAGACGATTTAATAAAAAATTGAACACTAAAGTGGTTATTGTGACTAAACCATGATAGTTAGATATATGCTCTCGCGGACTTTTTTGTAGATCTTAATGGGACCTCCAAACCCGTAATACGTTATTTTGTTATATTGTCAATAGTTACTGCAGCGCATGCAAAAATAGGTTTTCGATTTCACACCTTGGGTTACGAAATAGCAATTTTCTTACGGATCCCTAATTTTTTAAAAAATAAAATATAGCCTATAGCCTTCCTCGATAAATGGACTATCCAACCCTGAAAGAATTTTTCAAATCGGACCAGTAGTTCCTGTTCAAACAAACAAACAAACAAACTCTGCAGCTTTATAATATTAGTATAGATAATGTATAGATCAAGTGTATTGCGAACATATTACATCTGCTTACCCATTAACTTTGACAGCAGGCAGTTATACAAAGCTTTGTACTGATCACGAACGTGGGACTTGTTCAAAAATGACAGTATGTCCCGTTTATGTATTTCAGCTTCTCCAGCTAACCCTGTGTAATCTAAATCTTTAGTCGCAATAATCGTTTCTTTATCTTCTCCAATAACATAATACACATTTACTACAATAATGAAAACTTTATAAAACATTATCTATACCAGATATATTTCAAAAATATAAAAAAATTATGTATTTTTACGGATCATATTTTCGTTTTATTTTGATGCATATTCTACAGCATGTTTGATTGTGGACACTGATTTTATCACAAAAACTATTCAGATGTCCTTTGTAATTATTGAAATAAATGGCCGTGAAATCACTTAAGTTTCTAAAGTGCAGTAAGTTATGCAACGGAACGATTCAGACGCCTGATCGCAGTCGCTAAGTGAGCGACACAATAGTGACTTGTTGCTATTGTGTTTGTTCAGGCGTTTAACAACTCTTCGCTGTCATTGTGCTGAGCTAATGATTGAACTCTCTTTAGGAAAAGACGGTCCCCATTTCACCTCATCCACATTTTTATATTTTTTATCATTAATTTCATCACGACGTCTTCGTACTGTCGTTCGTCATAAAGACCTGAAGACTTAAGATTTGAAGACTTTAAACACTTGACATTGGCAGAAATAGCTGATCCGAGGGATCCGGCTGTTTGCCATTTCATCAAAAGATGAAGAAGAACTCTCTTTGGATGTGAAGCAAAGAGGAACACTACAGTGTTGTGCTACAGTACTATAATTGTGTACTTATATTAAAGATAATTTGAATTTTGTATCGAATGCTATCAGTATTCTCTCTGTAGTAGATATCTTGTGTAGTCAGTTTTTTCAGACTTTAAAAAAGGAGGAGGTTATCAATTCGACTGTATTTTTTTGTTATGTTTGTTACCTCATAACTTTCGACTGGGTGAACCGATTCTGATGATTCTTTCTTTATTTGAAAGCTGGTGCTTCCCGTGTGTCCCATTTTAATTTGGTTCAGTTTTTGAAGTCGGTTCTTTTTTTTGTTAAAATTTGTGATTATTTCCGATATTATATGTATACCGTATACCCACGTAGTACAAAAAAAATGTAAGTGCTCTACAAACCTATATCTAGTATTCTAGTTTCGGACACAGATAACTGGTGTTAAATACAGATTCTTATGTCTAGTATATATTCATTAAATTTTATATACTTTTCACCTACGTATAAACATAAAATAATAGTAGGTACCTATAGGTATTATAGGTATTAATAGGTATTAATCGACAACCAAAACAAAACAATGGGCAAATGTCATTCGCTCTATAAGGTAGTGAATCACTGTAAAATCGACAGTGTGATTTCACCCTTATAATGCGTACACTTCTATTTAATCAAGGAATCCCTCTCCCCAGTTTCTTTTAAACTTTTTTTCACAGATAATAACCATTGAGCGTATTCTTTTAGAGACTGGAAAGGGCGCGTCATTGTTCTCATTTCTGGGAAATTTTAACTTCACAAATAAAATGATTATACTGTAAAAGTTTGTGGATTCCAAGGGCAATTCTTTGTGAAATAGACAATGGTTTCATTTTATAATAATGTCATTTATAAGATTCGATACTGAGCGTTTGAAAATTTTTATGCAATTTAATTGGGCACTAGAAACGTTTGGTCAAGAAAAAATATTAAAGCGCCATCTAGCGAAGATCAGTTGAAGTTATTATTATTAGTTCTGTATCGCGCAATTGATGTTATCGCGCCGAGGGGTGATAAAACTTTTAATTTTTCGTGATTTCAGTTTGATTTGGTGGTCATCCTTTAATAATAAAAAAATACTTATTAGTTATTCTACACAGGGATCTGAAAATTGAATTTCAGGTATAGTACGACAAAAAAAAATAACTAAAAGTATTGCTAAATGTAGTTTGAGAAACTGTAAACGTGTAGTTCGGTACAATAAATAAACTTCTATCTCATAAAGGTTTACCTTGAAAGCTAACACGTTCCGAGTTCTCAAGAGACTGTTTTCGGACCCCTTTAGGCTCTCCGGATAATTTGGGGTAGCAACTAACGCGTGTAACTTCTACTTAGTTGTGTGTGTATATTTCTGAAAAGTTCGACCAGTGTGCAGCAGGGCTCAGAAAACCAATACTTGTCTATACTGTAAAGCATGTTGTATAGTATACCTACTAACATCCTATACCTATGGTTATATATGTAGATTATAATATATGAAAACATTAATTTTTATTTAAATCCATCGGTTAAAACCTGGAACTCACTATCAGAGCACGTGTTTCCGTCACACTATGATTCCGGGTCCTTTACGCGTGGCGTAACAAGCATCTCACTAGGCCGCCATAGTGTGGGTCACCATGTCCTTACTCGCATTGAGGATTGTGACCACCACTCTTGGATTCTGCTCATGCAATCCATACTTGCATACTAATAGTTTCATTTCGATGGTAACTATGTCTGCATGTCTGTTTTGTTTTCACGGTTTAACCGCTGTACCAATCTCAATGAAATTTGGAATGGAGATACCTACTTTGATTTTTGAGCAAGGACAAACTCGACATACAGGCTACACTCTACCGCGATAACCGATAGCCATACAGGCGGGCGGTGCCGCAGGCAAAATCTATATCTATACTAATAATATATATAAAGCTGAAGAGTTTGTTTGTTTGTTTGTACGCCCTAATCTTAGGAACTAAAGATCCGATTTGAAACGACGCGACGTTGCGTGGGTCAGCTAGTAATACCATAAATACAAACAGTAGTATACGGGCATGCATAAAGTAACACATAAAACAATTATATAGATAGAAGACAAATTCTATTGGTATAGGACCAAAAGATCTCCTTAGCAATTACTAGCGAATGCACTCACTCACTGTGCTGGAAAACAGTAACCCCAATATTGAGCACTCACCACCACACACAGGGCACTTGTTCTTTATGCAATAAAAATACGAGAATAGAATCTACAATGTCTAACATACTGGTAAATATGTCTTTAAATAAAATTATGTATCGAACCGTCAACCCACTACATATATGAGTCAAGACGTGGTTTTCATATCGACAGCTACGTATAAATATCTTTAGAGTTAATTAACGCTTTATTAACCACTTGATGTAATCTCTGTTTATTTATCACACAACCGCAACCTCAGTATTTATACATTACCGTTATTAGTGAAGTAATTACCGGAACGTTAATCTGCGGTAATCTGCGGTAACAATTTTACACTGCTGTTGATTACGAAGATCTAATTCACTCAACAGCGAATCAACATTTTACCCGCATTCCACGTATAATTAGAAATACCAGGCTTAACTTTGTTGGAAGTTCTTGTACGGAGGTAAAGCGTATGAGAGGCGTTGATTTTTATCTGAAGAAAACTCGGAAAAGTTCGCGAGGACACGTCTGTCTTATTCTCGACTTCTAGATTAACTCCGAAAAGATGTCATCGTCTTCCTGACCTTTCCTCGTATTCGCGTTTCAGTTGAAGTGGTAAAATACCACAAAACAAGCGTTACTAGATCTAACATTACATGAATTACGACTTTTTTGTTTATCTCATATTTCAATCGAATTGCGCATATTGGGGCCACTTTCTGTGTGAGGTTTTATAAAGTAACTACCTGAATCTTGTTCTTAATTTATGTATATTTTATATTTTTTGAGGATCGAAGTGGCGTGCATTTCGAGAGGCCTATGTCCAGCAGTGGACTGCAATGGGCTGACGATGTGATGTGATGCTATATATTTTTAGAACACTACATGAGTAAAATGTGTTTGTATGTATTAAATAATACTAATAATTACTAAAGTCACGGTTAGTCGAGAAGAACGTGGACATTTTTATTAGACATAATAGAGATATAATAGATAATTCGATAAATCTCTATGAGTTGTTTTTTTATTTTTATGGAATGGCAAACGAGCAGACGTATCGTCTGATGGTATGCGATTATTGCCGCCCATGGACACCCGCAACACCAGAGGCGTCACAAGTGCGTTAGCGCCTTTAGGGGATGGGGCTCTCCCCATTGGAGGAGGAGGATAGGAGGAGGAGTTGGGGTATGGGCGTCCGGTATCCTTACTTACTCGGTGAAACACAGTGCTGGCGCTGTTTCACACCGTTTTTCTGTGAGACCATGGTATCACTCCGGTCGAGCCGGCCCATGCATGTCGAAGCGTAGCTCTCCCACGGTAAAATTTTACTCAAACCAAAAGACTTTTTGCTCGTTAAAAGAAGCACAGCAAGCAAAACTTATAAACTATACATTTGTGTAACAATAGCCCCCTATTAAGCTGCGCGCCAGCACTTACAAGTTGAAACTTGACCTACCTCCATGCAGCGACGTGACCCCGGCTAGTTAGTGGGCAAGTGGCCGTCACAAAGCCGAGGGCCACTCAACGCGGGGCGAGAAGCGCGGACTACAACTATGTTGACGTGCCGCGTTTACAGACATACAGTTTATTGATAAGTTGTTGAGTATCATACATGTTGTTGATGATCGTACCGAAAGAAAATCTATTCACTCATTTCATAACACATAGGCGTCTGATCAGAAGCTAGCCAACAGTCTCTACTCTCTATGTTAACCAGAATGTTAATTCCATGTGAGTTAAATCATATCTATTTTATGTATCCGTTTGATTTTATAACTCCCCTTAACATTGTTAAAGTCAAAAAATATTATAAAGTATAAATTTGTTAGATGTTTGAAAACATGTTTAAAATGTCGTTTTATTGACATCAGGCTTTTAATGTTTTAACCTGAATTGTAATCATCTCAATGATATTTTTTTATATATAATATCATTGAATCATCTCTTCAAAAAATTATAATCGTAGGATCAATTTTAATATTTCGGGTCTAGCATTAGCATTGTTACAAGTTGAAACTTTCAAGTAATGTTGTATTTACTTTTATGTATCTAAGGGTCAAACGAGAACACACCCGTGCTGGAGCACGCATGCAACCTAGGATTCAATAACCCAAGCTTTTGAGATACAATATACCTACTTAACTTTGCCACCTATGGACAAGGAATAAATACTCACATGACATCTATGCTATTGATATATATAATCAGACAAGCGAATGCTCATTCTATTCCCACTCTTTTATCACGGGGAGTGCTCCGACAAATTGTTCAAACTCATTCCTGCCGCCTCTTTCCGCCATCGTCCTACGGGACAGAAGTTTAGTCCCCATCATCTAGATGGTTGGCAGTCCACAACTGTGCGCTTTTCCAGGAACTTTCTGCCTCGCACAACAATACTGTGGAATGAACTGTAGCCTGCCCTTTATTACCGGACCAATACGACCTTCAAACCTTCAAGAAAAGAGCGCACTCCTTCTTAAAAGGCCGGCAACACACTTGTGACGCCTCTGGTGTTGCGGGTGTCCATGGGCGGCGGTAATCGCTTACAATCAGGTGATACTTCAGCTCGTTTGCCCCCAATCTCATAAAAAAAGATGTGTGGCACTCGGGGACTGCCGCGGTAAAGCTATTGCATAGCATTTTTTATCGACTTATGCAATTTTTTTATTTTTTTATTTATGCAATAAGTATAATATTGTGAATAAAAAATACTAAACTATTAAATTAGTGCGAACATCGTCACTAGATGGCGTTGATCACTTTTTTTAAGTAGCGATATGGTTTCGTTACACAGCATACTATAAAAGGTTTAAACTATTGCTAATAAATGTCTTCGCCATTGAACGGGTTGTTTTATTCACAGCATTTTTTTTCTTTGAACATGTATACTTATTGGGCGCACATGCAGTGAGTGTGGCATTATAAAGACATGATAGATACCTATACACCTATATACTTTCTCACAAACAGCTGCTTAAGCCGGACATACAGAGACAGACAGATTTCGTGCGAGCTTCGGGTGTCAGGTTTTATTTTCGTTACGTTACGGAATTTCTTGACTCCGTCGCCGCGCTCAAAGGCCTCAAAGCCTGCGATAAAAAAAAACCGACTTCCAAAAAACCATCCGACGAAAACTCCCTGCCAAAAAACACTAAAAAGCGTAAAATAAACTGGCTCTTCATAAATTGCTATGTGCCAATTCTTGTCTATACCTAATTCTTTATTCATTTAAATAGTAGTATTATTGTGTATGCTAGGTACCTAAAATCTGTTTGAAGTCGGCGCCAAGCCAAATGTAATAGTAGTTACCACACTCGCTTTATTTCGAGACGACCATCAACGACGTCGCGTCAGCCCGCGCGTGTCTGCTCGCTTGGGTTGTTTTATGCTAGCTATCCGGCAGCGGCGAGTGCGGTACCTCCTATTACATTTTGGCTTGGCGCCGACTTCAAACAGATTTTAGGTACCTAGCATACACAATAATACTACTATTTAAATGAATAAAGAATTAGGTATAGACAAGAATTGGCACATAGCAATTTATGAAGAGCCAGTTTATTTTACGCTTTTTAGTGTTTTTTGGCAGGGAGTTTTCGTCGGATGGTTTTTTAGAAGTCGGTTTTTTTTTATAAAAAGTTTTTATTTTTCCATTTTTAGTGCAGACAATCATACGTTATCAGTAAGTTGAACTATTTCATATAATTTCTGCTGATGCGAATAACTTTAGTGGTTTGAACACGTATTAAAACTGAGTATGATCAGTTTCCAAAATTATGCTGAGATGCAAGATTTCTGTTACCGAGAACGTGGTTTACGGGGCAATAGGAATCGTGTCCAAGCTTAAATGTCGTTATGAAATAGAAGCAGGCGAGTTACTTAAAGCAAAATACATTAAGGGGTTAGTCATCATAGCGCCTGTGACATCAGCTCACCTAAATAACTTAAAAGTATACAACTAAAGGTCTATAGATACGTATGAAATTGAAAGAATTATCCTCCAACTCCTAACTGTTGAGGAGTTGTACCTTCCATCATCAGCTTACCTAAATAACTTGAAAGAATACGACTAAAGGTAACATACATACATATGACATTTAAAGATTTATCCTCCAACTCCTAACCGTTAAGGAGTTTTACCTTTCATCATCAGCTCATCATCATTAAATGATGACTACCAGACGCAAATACCGGCGTAGCTTCAGAAAATATACGAAAAACATAGTACGTGCCTCTAAAAAATGAGGGTTACCCTCAATTTCTCTGGGATGCCATCATCAGATCCTAGTTTCCTTATCATGGTACCACCGTCGGGACATCTACTTTCCATTAAAAAGAGAATCATCAAAATCGGTTCATAAACGACGAAGTTATCCCCGAACACACATAAAATATATATATATATACGGTCGAATTGAGAAACCTCCTCCTTTTTTTGAAGTCGGTTAATTAAAAAGCTATGCAATAGCTTAAAAAACTCTATTAAATTATTTTAGTACTAGTTGTTGCCCGCGGCTCCGCCCGCGTGTATGTCGGTTATTCTGGAGAAAAGTAGCCTATGTGTTATTCTGATGTATAAGCTATATTACTGTAGGTAAAGTTTCATCCAAATCCGTTCCGTAGTTTTTGCGTGAAAGAGTAACAAACATCCATCCATCCATCCATACTTATAAACTTTCGAGTTTATAATATTAGTATAGAAGATATAGATAGATACAGATAAACAGACATGGACCATTCTTTCATTGTTCTGTCTGCGTTCTAATATAGAATTCGAATAATGTCAGGTAGCAGTTTCGGTAATAATTAGGATCTATATAGACCGGGCAAATATACCTCGGGTCGAATTAGGACCAAACTGTGCATGACATCTGGCTTAATCGATACCATTCTTACATGAGTGTGCGATAAAGGAACAGTAATCTTAGTTTAGATTAAGTTTAGATCGATCCCATTATGGTACACATGTTCACATGTAATGAAATCTAGGCCTTAGAATGGATATAGACAATCTGAGAACACGCCAATAGCAATAAACGTGTTGATGTATATAATAACAATTTTACATTGGCTACACTTTTATTTGGCGTTATTTAATACAAACGCCAGAATATTGGTTTACCATATTAGATTGGATGGAAACTAAAAGGCACAATAGCAGGAAAGCGTCTGTGCCACTACACATACCTCGACACAGAACTACAGCATATAAAGGGGGATTCCGTTATAGTGCAACAAAGTGCTGGAATAATTAGCCACCACCACTTTGTAACCTATGGTCTATTCAACTTCCTCTGAGACAAAAGGTAAACAAACTAGAAAAAGGTTCTTTAATATGTCAAATTTTATATGCATCTAGAATCAATAAAAGAAAGTGACATAATAAGAAAGTGAAACATTTTCTTTTTTTTTTTTTGGTGGGTAGGTGCTAAAAAGTCAACACAGATTTTTAAAAGGCTCTAAATTGAAAAAATATTTAATACTTATATTAGTGCTAATTAAATAAAATAAGTGAATAGTTTTCATATACTTACAGTTACTGTACTGCGCATATGTTGAATTAAGTTCTTAACCACCTGCCAGCCATTCACACAGTTTATAATTTCATCAAGAAGAAAGGAACTCTTAAGTGGTATTTTGAATCATAATGTCGCAGCTCAATGATATTCAAACGGCTCAGAGCAGTTTAGAAGAGAGCTTCTCCAAGAGAATGGCTCAGCTAGAAGCACAACTGCAATCTGGTGGGAACTCGAAGGAAACTGTGGCTCGAGTATCTGAGGAATTCAGAGCATTCAGGGAGCTTATGTTCACCATGCTGGGTCTGCTGCGCAAGCAGATTTATGAGTGTGCCAAAATGGTAGATGTCATTGAGACACGCCACAGACGTAAGGCACTAGTGGTTCTCGGAGTGCCTGAAGCTATCCAGGAGGATTGTGTGAAGACCATGTTGAATATCCTTAACCAGCGGATGGGTCTCAAGGAGGTCACAGCATCCAACATCAGAAGCTGTCATCGCATTGGTACTCCTTCCAAGGAACGTCGTCGCCCAATGCTGGTCTGGTTCTCTGCCGTGGAGACCCGTGCTGCTGTTTGGAAGGCGAAGACAACGCTGAAGGGTTCCGGCTTCACGGTAAGAGAGTTTTTGACTCGAACTCGACAGACGGCTTTCAGCATGGCTAGGCAACACTTCGGTATGTCGGCCTGCTGGACACAGGACGGCATCATAGTCGTCAGGCCCTCTGATAAAAGCCGCCAGAAGATAACATCACCAGACGAGCTCGAACCTCTCATAGCAAAATACCCTAAGGCAACATCACCGCCCAAAGCAACTTCGAGCACGAACACTAAAAGCTCACGGCGACATTGATTATACTGCTATCGTCACCATTTTCAACAATTAACTTCCTCACAGTTACTTTAAAGTATCGTTTAATAGTAACACTTTATTTTATTCCAAACATAAACACTCAATATTACCTTTTGCTTTGTTTACAATAAATACCTTCATGTTTTGCAATCAACGCAACTGACAACTATATATCTAATGTCACCTGTCACGAATTCACGATCACGTATTATTGTTTTCCGTTCCGATACGCTCAGAACGTGTTAGGTTAGTAGTAATTGTGAGTATTTATTTGTGAAAGTATGTCTGTTTTCATTTTGGTTGTTTTTTGTTTGTTTTGTTTCTTTCTTTTTTCTCTTGATCTATTGTTTATATTTTTTTTTGTATGCTTATTTAAAAATGTCACAATGTCACCAAAAATTAAGGAAAAAATATATATTATTTTTGTATGTGTGTCCGCTGGCGGGTGGTGTAGAGATACGATCTGGTTAGTTTGCATTTAGATTCTCATTACATTTCTATTTTCTTTTAGCGGTACGGTCCTATACTTTTATTTTTAATAGGTACACCTATGAGTGACGATGATGTTGATGTGTTTTTTTCTGCCGATGACTCTTCTGAAGATGTTAGTTTCAGTTCCATAGTAGAGACTCTGGGTGATCAAGTGCGACAAATATTTCTTCCTCAATCGCGTCCTTATTTTAATGTTTGTCACATAAACGCTCAAAGTGTTCCCAGCCATTTCAGTGATTTAACTGAGACTTTCTCCGACAACAACGTTCACGCCATCCTGATTTCGGAGACCTGGCTCAAACCCCACCTACCTTCCACCTCATATACTCTGCCTGGCTTTACCCTTATTCGTAATGACCGTTCAGATAAAAGAGGTGGCGGCGTTGCAATCTACCTTCGCAGCTTCTTACCTTACAAAATTGTCTCCGCTTCCTCTTCCAATCTATCTACCAGCGCAGAATATCTCTTCCTACAGGTTTGTGTCAGGGGAGTCAACGTCATTCTGGGTGTAGTTTACTGCCCCCCAACTGTTAGCTACTTCTCCAGTCTGGAAACAGTTCTGGAATCTTTAGGGTCTGAACATTCGCATCACATCATCATGGGAGATTTTAATACCAACCTCCTAGCCCAAAACTCTCCTCGTACACGCAGTCTACTTCACATCATCCAAGCAACCAACCTCCATGTCCTACCGCTTCAAGCCACTCATCATAACATTGAGCATCAGGATACCTGGCTTGATCTAATCCTCATCTCTGCCCCACACCTTGTCTCATCCCACGGTCAACTCTCTGCTCCTGGCTTTTCCCATCACGACTTACTCTTCCTCTCTTATATCCTGAAACCTCCCAAACCACCTCCCAAAATTGTACACATACGCAGTTTCCGAAGCATGAATGTCGAAAAATTACACGCAGATGCTGATGCAATAGACTGGACAGATATGGCTGCTGCTACAAACGTGGATAACAAAATCATCATTTTCAACGACAACATTGTTAATCTGTATGACGTCCACGCTCCCATTAGAGCAGTTAAATTAAAACGGGCCCCAGCGCCTTGGATGACGGATGAGGTCCGTGCAGCTATGAAGCGAAGGGATCAGACATTTCATCGGTTCAAGAGAAATCGCAGCGAAGATAGTTTGAATCTTTATAAAATTGCAAGGAATCGGTGCAATCAGGTGATACGCAACGCTAAACGCCGACATATTCTACAAAACATAGAGTCTTCTTCCTCTTCCAGTATCTGGAAATTTCTTGGGTCATTAGGTATTGGTAAAAAACAACACCAAGTGTTCAATAATACAATTGGTTTGAATGACATCAACGATTATTTCGCATCTACGCCTTCTCTGGATCTTCTAACTAAGTGTCAAACGCTGGAATACATATCTGGTCTCACCAGTCCCACTACCAACTCCTTCAAATTTTCTCCGGTGCCTCCCGAGGATATCAAGAAGATTATTCTATCTGTCCACTCCAATGCCGTAGGATATGATGGCATAAGCCGTCGTATGATTGTCACCATACTTGACTGCATTCTCCTGGCAATCACACACATAATAAATTTCTCTCTTGATTCCGGAACTTTCCCCGCTCTGTGGCGAAAGGCTTATATCATTCCTCTTCCAAAAAAAAATAATCCTACACATCCTGAACACTTTCGACCTATCTCTATTCTTCCCTTTCTATCTAAGGTACTCGAGGCCTGTGTTCACAAGCAACTCTCACACTTTGTTCACAGAAACCAGCTATTAAGCCCTCTGCAATCCGGCTTTAGGGCCGGTCACAGCACAGTTTCCGCTCTCCTTAAAGTGACTGGCGATATTAGGAAAGGTATGGAAGACACTAAAGTTACAGTACTAGTATTAGTTGACTTCTCAAATGCCTTCAACACCGTCAGTCACGAAATCCTTCTATCTATCCTTACATATCTTATGGTACCTTCCGAGGCACTGGAATGGTTCTCCACTTATCTTCAGGGGCGACAGCAGTGTGTTCGTGTTGATGACTCGACATCGAGTTGGTGCGACCTCCGCGCTGGCGTCCCTCAAGGCGGTATTCTCTCTCCTCTCTTATTTTCAATATTTATTAACCTCATAACTCAACAACTTCGGAGTGCGTATCACCTGTATGCTGACGATCTGCAAGTGTATTCGCAGGCAAGAGTGGACGACATAACGCAAGCTATCGAAGAAGTCAACAGGGACTTAGAGACCATAAGGTTATGGTCGACGAGATTTGGCTTGTCGGTTAACCCAACTAAATGCCAGGCGATAATAGTAGGAAGCAAACGCATGATAAGCAGAATCGATACTGCTTCAATCTTACCAATAGTGTTCAGTGGCTCAGTCATTCCGTTCAGCCCCGTAGTTAAAGACCTGGGCTTGCTCATCGACTCGACCCTTGATTGGCAAGCTCAAGTTACTTATGTCAGCCAGAGGGTAACGGGAAACATGCGAACGTTATATCGTCTCAAAAACTTCTTGCCAACTACCACTAAAACAACTTTAATGCAATCCTTAATAATTCCAATAATTGACTATGGTGATGTATGTTATTTCGACCTGAATGCAGATCTCCTCAATAAACTTGACCGCCTTCTCAATAACTGCATTCGATACATTTTTAATCTTAGGAAGTACGACCATGTGTCAGCCTATCGTTCCCAACTAAAATGGTTGCCCATCCGCCTGCGCCGCAATCAGCGAGCACTTACCTCCCTATTTTCATTTCTCAACTCACCATTTTCTCCTACATATCTTGCTCAATACTACCGTTATCTGTCCTCGAATCACGACAGAAATCTTCGTTCAGAAAATAATCTGCTTCTCTTATGTCCCTCCCACAATTCAGATTTCATGAACTCTTCGTTCTTTGTCCAAGCGGTACTACTCTGGAATGCTCTCCCACTCGAAATCAGGATGTCAACAAACCGTTTTACTTTCAAAAAGAAGGTACATGATCTCCTTCTTAGCGAAACGGCAGGAACTACTAATCGATAATTGGTTCACCTTAGACTCGGACTGTCATAGTGTACGAATATAATGTGTATGCGTGTATGTATGTATATTTATATAAATATTTATGTATTTACCATGTCTATGTTTATTTTTATGTGTTTTGTTTGTTTTTATTGATCATGTAACCTCTGTGCACCACCTACCTTACTAGATTTCTACACCACCCTAAGGTTGACTGGAAGAGAATGCCTTGGGCATTAAGTCCGCCAATGTACAAATGTGCATAAAGTTTTTAATAAATAATAAATAAATAATAAATAAATAATACTTTCTTTTTCTTGGAAAATGGCAAACTGTGCCGATGTCGACAATTCTGCCAGTGTCAAGTATAACGGAAATACGTGTGTTATAAAATAAAATGATTGCAACTGTCCAAATTTTCTGAGTTCACAGTGGACTGACTAAGAAGTGACATTAAAAGCACCTAAGACTGTAGCTGTTCCCAAACTTTGAACGTATTTTAACACTACTAAATTGAAGAGTATTGATAAGGCAAATAATTTATGTAGAAATGTGAAATTTTGTAATTAGTTTGGTTACACCGGCCATCTTTACTCTCGATCAACTCGTTTGAGAAACATTGGTTTCTTTGTTTACCTTTTGTCTCAGAGGAAGTTGAATAGGGTATAGTTGTTCATAATACTTTTTCGGTGTTTAGTAGTATTTGTGGTGCTAAATACGTTCCTCTTGCTATAGTTTTAATCTGTAAATGTTCTACCATCCATATATACTAGATATATATATATTCTATATATATCCATCTATATGTATACTTATAGTAAAAATGTAACAGGTCCAATCCTGTACATTAAATATATTTAGAAATTTTATTTTGGAGGGCTCTCTGTAATCGATACTGAAGTCAAAACTGTATTATTTTTTATTTTTGTCTGTCTATCGGTCTGTCTGTCTGTACCTGAAATTCAGCACGGTTTCCTGGAGAGAGGGGATGAAAGTCAAAATATGTACTTAGTTGTAATTCAATAACACATATTGTTCCGTGATCTATTTATTTGTTTATTATTCGACTTTGTGTGTATTTATCGGTTAGTTCTATGAAATCCTAATAGATGGCAGTTTGGCATCTAAGTTGCACATATATCCGGTCGTTGGTGCCGTATTTCTATTTCTAAATTATCCGGTAAATGGCGGCGTATTTCTATTTCTAGAATATTTAGAATGTAGATAACATTTACAAAAAAAAATGTGGCGGTACGAAGTTCGCCGGGTCGGCTAGTCTTGTATACATATTATGTGTTTATTGTATGATTCTTATTACTTTTTACGTTATTACGTTACTATTTCTTATTACGTTAATGTTTAATTTTTATTATTACGTAACTCTGCTTTTACATTGTTTTATTTTTCTCATTTTTTATGTTTATTTTGTAAGTGTGACTTATCAATGCATTTCTTTCTATCAATTGTGGTTTTTACGGTAGGTATTTTTTAATGTCTTTTTTAGGGTTCCGTAGCCAAAAGGCAAAAAACGGAACCCTTATGGATTCGTCATGTCTGTGTGTTGTCATGTTTTTCCGAAACTATACTGTTGAAACTTGGTAAGTAGATGTCTTCTGTGAACCGCATTAAGATTTTTAGACAAAAATAGAATAAAACAATAAATTTTGGGGGTTTCCCATACTTAGAAATAAAACTAAAAATTTTTTTTTCATCAAACACATACCCGTGGCGTATTTATAGACAAGTCTTCAAAAATGATATTGAGGTTTCCTAAATCATTTTTTTCTAAACTGAATAGTTTGCGCGAGAGACACTTCCAAAGTGTTAAAATGTGTGTCTAAATTAAGAGAATGATAAAACTAAAAAAGTATACATATATGATGTACATTACCATGCAAACTTCCACCGAAAATTGGTTTGACAAGATAAGTAGAGAGATAAGTAAGTAGTTTTTTTTAATACGTCATAAATCGTAAACCGCTATTTACCTTTAAAAAAAAACACTATTATTAAAACATTGATCAAAGTTACAACGAACCACAAGAACTTTTATCTCGTATTATGTTACTTGCTGCTACGGAACCCTTCATGGGCGAGTCCGTCTCGCACTTGGCCGCTTTTTTCTTCAAAAAAGACAACACCCCTATTGGGAATAAATCCTGTGTCGCGGGGGACTTTACAAACATTCATGAAACGGACACAAATAACACCCAGACTCAGAACAATAATTTGTTTCAAATTCAAACTTCAAATTCAAAATTCAAACACCAAGTGGGGAATGAACCGATAAGACTTAACGCAAACGCACAAATCACAAAGCGGTCTATGCAGTATTTTTTGTTTATTGATACCTGCAACTTAAATGTCAAGGAGTATGTTGCCGTGGTTTGAGCTCCGGTTTGGGCTCCGGTAGCCCACTTGGTCAAAAGCAATGAAATATTCTGGCTATAAACTTGAGACCATTTTAAGAGTCTTTAAAGTTATTCTAAGCAAAATTGAAATAAACGGTAAATTGAAACAATGAATAAGATCGAACCAGAAGATCAAGTAACAGATCACCTAAAGAAAAGCTATTAAATGAGTACACACTGTAACTGCGGTATTTTCTGTGGACATCCTCAGCCAGTTACACCCTGTCAAGTGCCACACATCACACAGTAAGTGTGTCTGTGTTCTTAGCTTCTGAAATGACTCTAATCTGCCTGATGAAAGGCGGTTTTCTCCATCCTCAATGCGAATGCGGACAATGCAGCATGGTGATACACACTATGTCGACCTAGTGAGATGTTATTTCACTCCCGGCTTATAGGACCCGGGATCACAGTAGGAGGAAAATACGTGAGCTATCAGTGAGTTCTGGGTTTTGATCGCTCGGCACTGGAAGGAAGAACCGAAACGTTGCGTTCGAGAGCGTGTGTAAAACGGTGACTTCGAATGCCAGCACGTGCTGTCCTGTAGAGGAAGGAAAAAGGGGGGATCAGTTGGTAAAGTACTCTGTGAGTAAAACGCAATCACAGAGAGACTGTCGTATTCCTTCCAATTCAGTACCCGTTCCTGTAACTCAGTGAAGTGTGCCATGTAAGATAGGTAACCTAAATATTTATCTAACAACAACCTGGTTTAGTATATCGGGTTACATTTTAACCGACTTCTCGACTTTTCTATCGGAGTAGGTACTTTGCCTAAGAATGGAAAGTTAAAGGACAAAGAAAATAGTTAATTGTAATTCATCATAATACACCTGTATTGAAGTTGACGATAATTTGTTTTAGAGTTTTTTTATTAATATTAATAATAAATATTTCGGACATCTAACACACAACGAATCTAGTCCCAAGCTAAGCAGAGCTTGTGTTATGGGTACTAGACAACTGATACAAATACATTTAAATACGTACTTGTAAATACATACATATTATACATAGAAAACACCCAAACTCCTAAACAAATATGTATTTGCAGATCATACAAACATTTGGTCCGACACGGGAATCGAACCCGAGACCTCAAGCACAGCAGTCGCATATTATATGCTACCACTGTGCCACAGACTGCCTCTGTGGCACAGTGGTAGCTGTTTATTATACAACTCTTGCACTACGAATAATCCTATATCGCAGGAGTTGTGATGCAATCCAACATCACAATTTTGAACCCACAACACTCAACCCAGTCGAAAGTGGCGAGTTGAACGCTTAAACCACTACGACATCCACGCAATTATTCGTCGTTTTGTACCGACATAAATAGTTTTAAATAAATAGAGTGAAATTTTCAGTAGCAGGCCTTCCTACGCAATATCGTCATAGGCCGTCCTTTTCTTAAAAATAACATAAAATGTAGTAGATACCTTTATTTTATGTTATTTTTAAGAAAAGTATTACTTTATTTAACTAGTTGAATCGATAAATGGAAAATATTCTGGAATATTTTAACGCAATTAAATCAAATGTTATTCTTGGGTTACATAATATTATATAGCCCATTTCAAAATATTACTCATTCATAAAAATTAAATAGACGTTCATTTTTTCCTAACTTTATTTTTAATTTTTATAAATCTATTCAATGATGATTCCTCATATCAATTATGTTATATTCGAACAGCATTAACGAGTTTAAAACCAGAATGAAGCTCGCATGTTACGTAAGGTTTTGGTCAAGGTCTAAAGAGGTCTCCACCTCACCAACAGTTTGATTTGGGAGACGAAATAAACAGAAGCAGTGTCGTTACTTCGGCCGGTCATGACCCTAACAACCTTTAACAATATAACAATCAGAGATGTTTTCAACAATCCCGACAGGCCCTAGGGACCTGTCGTAATATATAAGCACGAAATTAAGGGTGATAACGAAATCAGTTTTATTCGACTCAACCTTGGGAGGGATGATTTGATAACCCCCGCTATAGGGCGCCATCTTTATTCAATCTTGGCCACCTTTCAATTCGGCCCGGGAACGCGTGACTAGAATTTTGAAATTGTAGGAAGAAAATCATTTTGGTAGAGAGAGAGACACCTTTAACTACAGAATTTGACTCCTGTAAGAGTAAATTATAGCCTATGCATCTTTTGGTGGTTTGGTGATCGGACTCAAACCGACTAAAACCCAACGGTGTTCCGGCACTAGGTGTTACTGCCGGAGCCTCATGTGTACGCTAGAAAGGAGATTCTTTGGAACTGCCATGGATGCCTGTAATGCGTCTAGGTCTGTCTAAAAGGCATGAAGCGACCCTGGTATTTTGTACCAAGAGTTCACACTTACATTATTTAGAGAGGTGCAGGCCCGGGCCTGCTTCTAATAGGACGGCAGATAGCCGTGTCTATGGTCGTTAAGCAAATGCGTCGTTTCACGTTGTATATATTTGTATTATCTATATCTTTATCCGTGGTGCTTCCCGGTTTGAAAAAGGCGTCTGCCTATTTTGACTTCATTTTGTCTCCCGCTTTGCCAAGGAGGGAAGTGGACTTATTATATTTCCAACTTCTCCAGTTTTCTTCTGATTAATTTCGTTGCGGGTTCTAAAGCAGTTTAATTTTTCTTGGGACTTCCCGAGTGTCATAACTCGGTGTGTTCGTGGGTGTGGTGGGCGTGTGGGCGGGATTAGTCCCAATATATCTTTATCGTGTATGTATCTGAATATTTTGTATTTAACTTTTAAGTATGTATACAATATCTTTAGCCAACTTATAAAATCAGTGTGGAACAATAATATTAAAATCAATATTGTTTTTATAAGCTGTCTCTTCCCTCCGCGGCTCGCTGCGGTTCACGTGTGACGTCGCGTTTTAATAATTTAAATATTGTTTTTGTGTATCCTTGCGACTGTTACCCGGTTTGTGGGCGGTATAAGGTTGTGTATAGTGTTTCTGACAAATAATCTGTAAGTTTTACGCCTTATAAATACAAATATTGTGTTAGTTTCTTTTACTACGGCTATCGGTAAGTCAATTTATTTTTATTCTTAAAGGTAGGTAGGAGTAATATTTTGTTTGTATTAATTTTCTTTTCGTGTTTTTTGATTTTGAAGTTGTTTTCTATTGATATTTATTTTGTCTGGTGTGTCTTTGTTTGGCCATGTCGGTTGTTGGCGAGTTGCCGGATCCCGGTGGTACAAATGAATTTCGAACACCAACCGGAAATAAATTGTTTGGTAGAATGTCGCCATCAAATTTATCGTCAAATGAAAGTAGAACTGGACGAATTAGGGCTTCGGACTTGGGCGAGAGTGTTTCGTCTCTTAGTGGTCGTGATAACTGTGGGGAGTATGATTATTTTGAGTTGGTGTCTTAGGCAACCGAATATTTAGCAAAAATTAACGAATTGGTAAACGATCAGGGGTCGCGAATGAATGTGGGGAATAGGACCGCCATTATGGACGTAACCCAGCGGATTACCGGTATCGTCTCATTGTTGGCAATTAAATCTGCTAGCAATGAAACGAAATTAGCGAATCTCGAGCGCCAGGTGGGGGGTGTCGCCGTTCAACAGCCGGGCTTGAAGTACGCGGACAAGCTTAGGCTTCGCTTACCACCTGGATCAGCCCCGTGTCCGGTGTCCGCTGAGGCACGCGTATCTAGGCCGTGTGTTATTGCGTATCCTACTACGGAACGTTCAGCGGACTATGCAACTTCGTCAGCTACAAAAGAAGCTCTCATGAAGGCTATTAAACCTTGCGACGAAGGTTTTCAAATTGTAGGCGTCAAAAAAACCGCAAAGGCAGGCGTCGTGTTGCGGGTCGCAAATGAACGGCAGCTTAAAAAACTAGAAGCAGTAAACGCCATTAAATCTGTAGGCTTACGCTTAGAAAAGCCGAAAGGCCGAAGGCCCCGTATAATTGTAAAAGACGTGCCCGGTTCTATGGAGGATCGTACCTTCCTAACAGCTTTATATCGTCAGAATATCAAGGACGAATTAAAATTAAGCGAAAGCGATTTTTTAAAATCAACCAAAATTGTCAGACATCGTAAACTGGAAAACGGACGTCAATGGATAGGCTTAGAATTAGAGACAGAGGTTAGGAAACACTTCGCTAGCACAAAAGATAAATTATATATAGACTGGGCCACATGTAGGTTTATAGACGACTTAGAAGTAGTTCGTTGCTTAAACTGTCAACAATTCGGTCATGTTCAAAAATTTTGCACTATTAAAACTCCTACGTGTGCTAATTGCGCGGCCAGCCACGATACAAGGGCTTGCCCGGATAAGGACACACCAGATTTTAAACCAAAATGCGCACAATGCAGCCGGTACAAAAAACCATGTGACCATCGATGTGGATCACAAGACTGCTCCACATATAAACTTAAATTAGAGCAGCTAATCCTAAATACTAATTACTGAATAGCTTATACAGTAGTAGTTGTAGTACCTTTTTAATAAAATGGATAATATCTCAATAGGCCAGTTAAATCTTCATAATGATAAAATAGCCACGTCAGAAGTAGATCGCTTAGTTTTGGAACAAAAGTTAGACATTGTCCTTATACAAGAGCAATATCAAAGCGCTCAATTGCGGAATTATGTAGTACAGCTAGATGGCCGGTCGCGGGCTGGGATTTAAGTTGCAAGTTCTAATTTTACGGTAACATCTTTGCGTAACCTTATGACGTCACACTGCGCCGTTGCTGAGATCTCATCCTCTACCTGTAGGGTTTACGTAGTGAGCTGTTATTTTCAATTTTCACATCCTATTGATCCTCATCTACATCATTTACGTTTCGTTTTGCGGTCCCTCATAGGACACAAAATTATCATTGGCGCTGATGTCAATGCTTCTTCTACTTTATGGTATGGCAAATTGCGTGCAGCTGACATGGCTCGTCGCTGTGCGGTTGAAGATTTTATTGCGGAAATGAATCTTACTATCCACAATACCTCTGATGCACCACCAACTTTTTGCAGCCCAATGGGTGAGTCTTCTATTGACGTGACGCTTACGCGCGGCGACGTCTCGATATCTGGATGGCGTGTCCTACCGGACGCATCCTGTAGTGATCACCGCTTAATCGTGTACGAATTCATACCAATGGTTGCACAATATCCACAAAGAACTCCTTACAATTTTAGGTATAAAACTAAAGGGGCAAATTGGGCTTTATTTGGTTCACTCTTTGCAGTACATGCCAAAGACTTCAGTCGCAGTGGTCTATCAGCTGAGGAAAGCGCAAACATATTATCAGATACTTTCACATATTGTGCTGATGTTTGTATCGGCCGTGGATCTATCACTAACACTCGTAGATGTGATTGGTGGAATAATAAATTAGTCGAATTACGTAGAATCTATCGGAAAGCTCGTAAAAAACTAAATGACATTAAAAAGCGTAACGTAACAGGAGATATTTACAATAATGCTCTTATTGCTCTTAGAGTTGCCAGGTCTCATTATAGAGCTGCTGTGGAGAAATCAAAGGGAAATTTAATACGTAAACTTGTTGATAAACTCGATAGAGAGGGTCCCTGGTCACCTTTGTATCATGAATTTAAAGCAAATAGATCAATCGACCTTGCATACGTACAGAACATCAAAATTAATAATAGTTATACTACAGGAGTAGAACAAACCACAGAATATCTTTTAGAATCACTTGTGCCTGACGATCGGCCGGAGGATGACACGGATTATCACCGACAAATTAGGCAGTGGGCTATTGAACCACCATTGTCTCCAATGTCTGACTTACCATCTTCAGACGAATTCCTCAGTAATGTTAGGTCATTACCACTAAATAAGGCTTCGGGCGACGATAAAATATCAAACAAAATGATAAAAGAAGCTTGTAAACTTTCGGGTGATACGGTTTTAACAGTTTTTAGACGTTGCATTGCGGAAGGAGTATTTCCTAGTGTTTGGCGGTGCGGTAATATTCGAATAATACCAAAAAGCGGCGATAAGCCGCCGGACGATCCTAAATCCTATCGACCCATAACACTGTTGCCATCGCTGGGAAAGCTTTTAGAGCGTCTTGTAGTACCACGACTTCTACCGGGTGGAGTTAAATTTCATGATAGACAATTCGGCTTTACGTTGGGATAATCGACAACTGATGCGGTTATATCTGTAAGGAAAACTGTTACCGAGTCAAGTTTTCAATACGTTTTAGGCATCTTCTTAGATATATCTGGCGCCTTTGACAATGCGTGGTGAATATTGCTAAAATTAAAATTAAGAGGTTGCTTTAAAAATATTTATTCCCTTATACTTACTACTTGATGATGACTACCAGACGCAAATACTGGAGTAACTTCAGAAAATATACAAAAAACATAGCACATGCCTGATAAAAAATGAGGGTTTCCCTCGGTTTCCCTGGGATCCCATTATCAGATCCAGTAATGGTGGCAGTGGGACCACATTGGGAGCATAGCCTTTCGAATACAAAAAAAAATTCAAAATCGGTCCACAATTGACGGAGTAATCTGTAAACATACATAAAATAAAAAAAATAAAAAGTACATACAGTGGAACATAGACTCTCCTCCTTTTTGGAAGTCGGTTAAAAATGTAGCTTTTATACTATAACGAAAGTATAACTATAATTTATTAAAGTTTAGGGGTGTCTGACAGGGGGTAGCAACTGTCATAAGTGTCCAGCAATGAATGACGAGATTTCTAAAGTTATCCGGAAGAAAATATAAAAAAATTGAGCTTTATACTTTAACGAAAGTTAGGTACTATTTTAAACACCTTTACTACCTGTTATCTGCCAAAGTAACCACAACCCAAACTCTATAGTTGCTGGTCGTTCTTACCTATATAGGGGTCATGCACAGAAAAACTTTCAGCCTTTATAAAATAACGAAGGTCTGGCTGTCGTGGGCTCTTGGTCTATACGAGATTGATCAAAATAATGTACTACAGTATATTGTACACCTTAAAAAGGTCTACAAAAAAAGTCCGCGACGGTATATGTCTATCTCTTAGGGATAACCCACAATAAACATTTTTTATTCCTTTCTTTTTACCAGAAATAATGGATGGATGGAAAAAATATTTTTTTATTCAAATTACCTACATACTTCAAATTTTTCGTTTTAATCCAAATTCACTACTACCTACTTCTTACAAGGTACTACTAAATTGAGACTTGGGCATCATTCTGTGTCGAAGGCGCTTACGATGGGGTGTCCTCAAGGGTCAGTGCTAGGACCATACTTGTGGAACATAGGCTTCGACGATTTTCTGGCAATGCCTGTGCCGTCCGGATGTACCCTGAATGCGTACGCGGACGACGGTTTGTTATTGATAGAGTCGGATACTAGAACGGGGCTTGAGAGGCTGGCCAGTGAATGTTTGGACTTAATATCTCGGTGGGGTGGGCGTAATCGGTTGACGTTTGCACCAAACAAAACCTTCCAGCTACTTCTGAAAGGTAACCTCAAATCACCGCCGTGTATTAAATTTGAAAATGTTACTATTAAAAATAAAACCTCGGTTTGTTATTTGGGATTGGTTTTAGAAAGAAATTTTTCATTTATTGAACATATTAGAACAGTTAATGAAAAGTCTAAAAAGAGTTTCTTTGCACTGACGAGGATATCAACTGCGACATGGGGTCTGTCATATAATACACTAAAGATCATATATGGAGCTACTTATTTGGGTTCTATTTGCTATGGTGCTCCTGTATGGGCAGATAGGGCGACTGTAGGTGCTGTCCGTCGCAAACTGTTACAAGGCCAACGACCTGCATTGATTTTCTTGTGCAAGGCATATAGGACGGTTAGCACTGAGGCTTTACCGGTGTTGGCAGGTGTTCTTCCGGTCGATCTCGAGGTGCAAAGACGTGCAGCCATGTACTATTCCACACTACAAAACATGGAATGCGATTTTTTGGGCATACGAGACCGCGGTAAAATCATAAGATTGTTTCAACAAAAATCCAATGTCTATAACGACCTCTTGGATGAATGGCAGAAACGATGGGACGAATCATCTAAGGGGCGCCACCTCTACCAGTTCTTTCCATCTGTTCGCGAAAGGTTGTCAAGGACATGGCTCGAGGTAGATCACTGTGTCGCTCGTAGATGACGTCTGGGGTAGTATATTATGGGGATCTTGTGTCAACTGCGGTGAATTTCCGTGCGTTTAAGCGATTCTGCCATACATACTATAGAAATCAAATATAGCTCACTTAGGACCCATAATATTTTTTATCCGTGGTGCTTCCCGGTTTGAAAAAGGCGTCTGCCTATTTTGACTCCATTTTGTCTCCCGCTTTGCTAAGGAGGGAAGTGGACTTATTATATTTCCAACTCCTCCAGTTTTCTTCTGATTAATTTCGTTGCGGGTTCCAAGACAGTTAAATTTTTCCTGGGACTTCCCGAGTGTCATAACTCGGTGTTTTCGTGGGTCACCGCTGTTGATCCTGGTGTACAGGAGTTACAGTGGTGGGCGTGTGGGCGGGATTAGTCCCATAAAAAAAGCTGTCTCTAGTTATTTCTAAATCATGGCAGCCGTACTCGCGAATGGACTCATTCGAACTTGACGCAGCAGGCCGAAATATAAAACTCCGATGTGCGGTAGCGATGGACCGATCGACGCGTGAGGACCACCACTAATATAGATGTGAGGTATAGTTTCTATAAATCCTTCCTAGGTGGGATTACATGTAGTCTTTTTTAGGAAAATTTCTATTTTATGAATGAATAGATACTTTTAAATGACACAAAGAGCAAAAAAGCAGATGGTTTCTTGTTGACAAACTCTTTATAAGTTCTCTCTTCAAAATCAGATGGGGGGGTGTATTAATCTGATGAAAGGGAAAGTTGATCTATTCTTTTTCTTCCTAGCCTTTATTTATTCATAAGACTGTTTTGGAGTATGCTTTTAGTTCATGCGGTTTTTCCTGAATATCAGATTTTCCATGGAGCGACTGGCATCGGACCTCCGCGACCCTTAGGGTAAACTGAATGATTAAACTAGTTGTCAGTATATTTGAAGGCACTGACTTCCCAATACCGATTGCCATAGATGTTCATGACAACCGGCTGACTGGCGGCTTAACGTGCTCTCCGAGACACGGACGGGAAACATAGCCATCTTCCATACTCCGAGCTGCTATTAAGAATTTCTTGTAAAATAAACCAACAGCAATTTGACCTGGGAATCGAACCCGAGACCTCTTAATCTGCAGTCACTTACGCTGCTAGCCCTACGAGGCAGTCATCTATTAATAATGGAAAAGTACTTAAATATATATATTATATAAAAAAACTAAACTTGCTAAGGGATTATTTCAGGCGTATTACACAAATTAATGATGATTTCGCCTCAAAAGTTTCTTGCAGCTATCGCATAAAGTAATTAGCCAGACCTCTGAATCGCATGCTCAAACTTTGGACTAACTTTTAACAAGTTGTGAGCTGAGCTCAACGGATTCAAACTGTTGCTGCACTCGGAACAAGTTTTTTTAAAGACAACTCTCGCACTCGGAATAAATCCTGTGTCGCGGGGGACTTTACAAACATACATGAAATGGACACAAAGAACACCCAGACTCAGAACAACAATTTGTGGATCACACAAAGTGTTGTCCTACGTGGGATTTGAACCCACGACACTTGGCGAAGTAGGACACGGCGTGGTGACCGTTAAACCACTAGGCCAAACGTGCAGTGGAAAGTATTTGGTTCAATATTTCAGTATAAAGTATTTAAGAATGTGTAATTGCATATTCTCACGCATACATGTCCAGGGGAATCCAGAAACGTAATAATTAACCACCCACATTTTGTCAACTATAAATTTGAGTCTTGCTCATGTTACTAGACCAACTATATAGTTGCCCTGCCCTGCCGGGGGCGAAGCTAGTCTAAAAAAAATACTTAAACTACTCCTTATATCAACAGCTAAATGTCAGTAAAATCAGTCTAGTTGTTCCAGAGATTAGCTGTAACAAACAGATAGACAGAATAAAAATTGCTTTTTTGATGTAAGTACCATATAGTTTTTTTTTTTTTATGTAATAGGCGGGCAAACGAGCAGACGTATCGCCTGATGGTAAGCGATTACCGCCGCCCATGGACACCTGCAACACCAGAGGCGTCACAAGTGCGTTGCCGGCCTTTGGGGGATGGGGAGGAGAATGGAGGCGGGGGATGGGGAAGATTGGGGAAGGGGTTGGGGTATAGATACTTTCATATGCATTTAGTGATAAAAAAAGTTAAAACTAAAACCCAACTACGACAATAACGCCGCTGAAAAAGTATGAAACAAGTTTCAAAAGCCGTAGTTACACGTTACGTAGAAATGTACCATAACACATTAACAACGCGTGACTACGGCTTTTGAAACTTGTTTCATACTTTTTCAGCGTCCTTTTTGTCGTAGTTGGGTTTTAGTTTTTACTTTTTTTTATTTTAAATGTTTTAGTGCCTCTATAATATTAATTTCTTTGCAAACTATATTTTAAATAGGTACCATAGAAATATCACAATTATCGAATAAATACGGACAAAGTCACGAGCAAATGCTAATAATATATGTACAAGTATTACATATTTTTGAAATGTACAAGTTACGCCCTTTCCAATGATACCAAACACGGCATATTTATCTCAAATTTATTTTTTAATACAGAACTTCATGCCGGCTAGAGATCGCCACATTAGATTCAGTGACGTCATATAGCCTATAACCAGCGGACGATCAAGATACTTCTAATGATACCTCAATTGTCAAGTTCTAATAAGTAGTTAAGGAGCTATGAGGGAACAGATGAACAAAGACCGGAAATGCACTTGTGACGCCTCTAGTGTTGCGGGTGTCCATGGGATCCACCATCAGGGGATACGTCAGCCCGTTTGCCCTCTATTCCAAAAAAAAATCATCCAGACACAGAATAAATTATCTTGATCATTATACAATATTTGTCCTTGAGAGGAAACAAACCCACTGTCCCTAGTTTAGTAGGTAAAATGTGAGTATTGAAAATGTCGCTGCGTATTCCCTCAGTGTAAACAAATTCGCGAGTATAGTCGATATATCTCGCGGTTGTGACAATGATACGAATAAAGGAAGGAGTAATGTGTTTATTTTAGCCGCTTAGCTGTTCTAAAAGCTGTATAGCAATAACATTCGAACAATAAATGTGCCCAAATGATTTAATAGTTCAAACACAAAATGTCTGTTTGTTCAGCAACATTGTGTATACGTAGGGAAATTAAACAATAATATGGCCGGGTCGAACGCATAACTTGTAACTCGTAGGGTGTCTCTTGGTGGAATAATAACGTGTATGGGTTTGGTAACAGAGTGGAAAGGGATTTCTAAGATGTGCAGAGAAGTACAGATATTGTAGAACTGTAATGTTTACCCGATTGCGGCAGGAAGAGATCTATGTTTTTCGATCATGTATGAACATTTCTTCGGCACGTTCTACATTCTATACGGCTTAGATTTTAGCCTGCAACGTGTCGTGTGATACTGCGTCTTTGAAAATTATAGAAAAATAAGTCACTGTTCCAACGCGTGCATTTGAAGTGTTTAATGGTTGCACATGTTGTCAGAACCCAGCTTGAGTCATGCGGATATTTTTTTTAAAGACAACTGCCTCACTTTGAGTCCATCCTGTGTAGCAGGGATTTACATTTATATAATTAGGTAGGCAGTAGAGCCACGCTGATTTCAGCACGAATGGGCCGGCTCGACCGGGGCGGTACTACCCTCGCACAGAAAATCAACGTAAAATGACAGCGTTTGTGCGGTCGTGTTTCGTTGGTGAGTGCGAGACCGGAGGCCCAATTAGTCTAGTCAACAAGTTCCATACTTGTTGACTAGACTAAAAGATGCACAAGCATCACTAGGCCGCCATAGTGTGGGTCGCCATACTGCATTGCTGTATTCGCAATGAGTATGGTGGCCACCACTCGTGGATTCTGCTAATGCTTTCCATCAGGCAGAGTGGAGTCATTTTGGCAGGCCAAACATAAAAAAAAAAAAAAAAAAAATATAACTTAAACAAAGAACACTCAGACTCAATATAATTGCAGATCATACAAAGCATCGACCCATAGGGAAATTGAAACCGTAATACTTAGTGTACTAGGTAGTGGAGGAGTTGAAACCATTATGCCATCCACGCAGTCAAAGTCATTGGGTAGCGGAAGAATGCAATTTCGATTCTTGCTTCTCCAAGTAACAGATCAATTCATAGTGTTACACGCTGTGAACTGTTAGATCTATGTCGCGGTCGCCACGCCGCTTGCCAATTCGCCAAGTGTTGTGGGTTCAAATCCTACACGGGACAACACTTTGTGTGATCCACAAATTGTTGTTCTGAGTTTGGGTGTTAATTGTGTCCGTTTCATGTATGTCTGTAAAGTCCCCCGCGACACAGGATGTTTATTCCTAATGCGGGAGTTGTCTTTTTAAAAAAAAAAAAAATAAAAAAAAAAAAAAAAAATATATACATAGCCAGAGCATACATGGCAGCACTCAATACGTTAGCATACATTACCATAAAAGACATCACTGATTCAGTTTTACCATGTCCTACGCGTTAATTAGTCATTTGAATGATTAACCCCGGCACAGTACAAAGGGACAAGATAAACATCCGATAACGTATTCAGCGGTGATGTGATGATAAGTTTGGAGTCAGGCGAAATGGGTGTTCGTTTTGAACAACAAAATTGTTATGTATGTGTAGATACACTGGCTGCTACACGTAAAAAATCGTAACTTATCTACATAAATTTAGAAATTGTTCAATAATCCTAATGATTAAGAATGATGACGAATGTAAACCTAATTAGGAATAGGATTAGGAATCATTAGATAGTAATGAATACGAGGTGATTTTCTCAGTCCCTTTGTTTTCCAGCCAGGAGTTGACGATGAGATCCTGTGACTGCAATTAGATAATAAATAATAATAATAATAAATAAATAATAAATATTTCGGACATCTTACACACAACGCCATCTAGTCCCAAGCTAAGCAGAGCTTGTGTTATGGATACTAGACAACTAATATAAATACATATATACGTTTTTGTTTGTAAATACATACATATTATACATAGAAAACACGGAGAAGACGGCGGAGCGGGACCGTAGACTCTTCCGGTCCTCCAGGCCCGGGACCGGTACCGCAGACGACTCAGGTGCCGGAGGTAGCAGAACGATCTCCGTCCTCCATAAACACAAGCCAGGTGGTGACATGTGAGGCCATCTGTCACCCTAGCAGAAGCAGGCCGGGGTGGAAGGAAAGGAACATCCGGGTTCCTGCACAAGAGGGGGCCATCTACAAACCGTAGGTGGCCCGAGGTACGTCGGGTTTCCAGAGATTTCCTTTCTAAGGTGCACCGAGTTCCCGGGCTCCTAGTACCCGAGACGACGTATGGTTTTAGTATTGACTATGTCTCGACTCGACTAGTATTGACTCGAATTGTCGAGTCCGAAATTGCCACCAGTCGGTGGTATACAGGGGGATTTCCTCATAAAAAAAAAAGAAAAAAGGGTTCAGTAAGCTAGTTTTTTTATTATAAATTAATACGAAGTGTAAATAAAATACAATATGGCATTGGTGTTTAAAAAATTCTAAAAGAACAGTTTACTATAAAAAATCTAATAGAGTTAAAATTAAAGAAAACAGCGACATTTTACTAAACATGTAGTATGAAGGTCGTGTATTAATTAGTAGTTCTAGGTATTGATTACAGGTCCACATTTGTGTCATAGAATATTAAAGCGGCCTGTCAACGTTCTGTCTCAGTGAGGTTGTATAATTATACGTTTGCCATTAATATATGTATGTGTGGTGACTATATTGAGGAACTCCGAATGGTTTACATTTAGGATACACATTAGTTATGAACCACAGGGTTTTTGTTGATAAAGGAGGTAAAATATGAGGGTGGTTTGGTGTAGTCATTTATCAGTCATGAAACAACGCAACAGATTCGATTACAGATTAAAAATGTAAAGAATTATCAATGATTAAAAGTATAATTATGATTTATAGTATAATATTTTTCTTTTATTTATTTATACTTTAACAACAAATTATCTCTCTCTCTTAACGACGGTTTCCGCACACTAATCCCGAGGCTTGTCTCGCGGTAACCAAAACGCGACTATTCAATATGAATCATTGGTGTTAATTCAGTCGTTTAATAACTCACTAAACATCGTCGGAAATCATTAAAATGAGTTTATGTCGTATCAACGACGTTCTAAATGTCAAAGACTGACTAAAGATACCCGTTACCAAAATAAGAGGTTAGAATGTAATTTCAGATATTTTTTTCAGCTTAGTAACGCAACAACAGAAATTATCACAATTGTCACCTTGAAATGGGTTTTGAGTTCTAGCTGACAGAATATTTTGTCGTAAACTTTTCAATGAATAGTTAGTTGTTTTGGAGATCTTTACCAAAATATAAACCTACTTTTTTTAAGACATCACTTATTCATAAAATACCCATACTTAATTTTGTTGCCATTGACAACCTTTTGTTTATAGCGTGTTCGCGTAATCTATATATATAAAAAAGGAAGGTGATTGACTGACTGACTGACTGACATACCCAGAGATCAACGCATAGCCCAAACCGCTGAAGCTAGAATCCTGAAATTTTGCATGTAGGTTCTTTATATAAAGTAAGTGAGCACTAAAGCGAAGCCGCGTGTAAAAGCTAGTCTAAGTATATTTGACTACAGTTTTCTCGAATTTTCATTATGACTTTGATATTAAAATTAATTTCTTTCAGTTTGCACGAGTACTTCGATTACTTCAAAACATCAATAAAATCCCACTGCGTTACTAGTAGTCGACTAAAAATGAGAAGGTAGAATGCTTACTACTTAAATGAAAACCAAATAGTTTTATGTATATCTATCATATGGTTTTCTCCAATTCAATTGTCTACCTACCGAGATGAAACTAAGAAAATTGATTACATTTAGTAATAATTCATCAACCAATTGTACCCCAAGGGCACGCGTTCAACGTTTTTGAACAAAAAGTAAAATAATAACAAGGCTACGAAGTCGCTTCAATGTATGACAAAATAAATTGCCTACTTTCAGTACAAAGAAGAGAAGCGATTTCCCAAAGTCCTTTTGAATAAGTCCTCTTTGGATTCGGTGAGATCCATTTATTTACGGGGGAATACGGCGCGGCATTTTTAGCGAAACTTCAGCTAACTTCGGAGTAGTGAGGCAGGTCTGGATTTGTAGTGTAGTCTGTTTCGAAGATCCCTCTCGCTAGTGATGGGACGTGACACATCTGGTGATTTAAAAATTGAAATAAAAGTGATTTTGTTATTCAATGATCGGAGTAAATTCTCGCCTTGTTAATGTAAATGGTACTAGGCCTGAAGTTGCATTACCAAACGAAAATTTCTTTAAAATTCTCGTATTTAGAAAGTGAAGCGATTTCCGAATTACCATTTTTGTATAATTTTAGAGATAACGTCTGCTTTTAGTATGACATATCTAATTTTAGTCAATATTTGAAATTTAGAACGTCCTTTGGCAGGACAAAACATATTTTTAATTTAGAGAGTTGTATAACAACAGATTTAACACCAATATCACATTTGCTTATTTTTAAATATTACCTTCATTGAACCTTCAGCTGCGTGTTGTCATGATGTTTGGAGCTTACCTTCTAATGACAGGTATACTGATCTTAATGGTTAGTTATCCTGACTGCTGAGCCAAAGCGTTTAGGTTATATTGCAACCCAAGCCAATAAAATCTAATGAGAGCGATCATTTTATTCTGCATATGGTTGTTATTTATCAGTAACTTTTGTGTATTTATAAACAGCCTCGATGGTCTAGCGGACGACGTATACGAATGCCATTCAAGAGGTCGCGGGTTCGAATCCCGGGTTGGGCCAAAAAGTGTACCTCGTGCCTCGGAGAGCAAGTAAAGCTGTCGGTCCTGCCCCTGATCTCTCCCCGGTCGTGTCGGTTAACCGTCCCATCCGATCATGAGAGAGAGGGAACAGTGAGGTCACCTGTGTTTGCGCACACACTTGTGCACTATAATATCTCTTGCGTAGTTGGCTGGTCTCCGTTGAGACTGGCCGCCGTGGCCGTAATCGGCTAGGAGAATATTTTAATATTGAAGTGAAAACTTCTTAAGGCGCGTTGAACAATTTTTGTGCGATCAAAAATCATGGAACTCACGTCATTGTCACCGAACGCTTTCACTGAGTGATATGTATACTGTGTATATATATACATATAGCTACTTACATCTATCTATTGGCAGTCCTCAAATAGTGCCCCGCATTTTTTATATTATAAACTCTACCTAGTTAGTGATCACTTAGCACTGTGTGATATGTATTAGGTTATTATTATTATTAATATACCTTTCCATCTGTATTACGGATAACTATAAAACGAAAGTTCCTTAAAGTTTAATATCGACTGTCCTAAATATTTCAGATTGTGTAAACCTCAGTGAATTTTACCAGATTATATCGCTACCAAAATGACATTGATCCCATCCCTATAATGTTATTATTCAAGTCGGGTCCAGCCGGGTTGATATTATAACTTGGGCGATATGTTTCACTGGATTCATGGTCGGTCTTCAGATGCCTTGAGTCGAGTTGCGCGGTTACAAATTACACTTGAAGCTCACTTTAAAACTATGGCACAGAGGGATGACAAAGCTGCGTGTGCTTTGTTTCGTTTGGTTTTATTAATAAAACGTTGTGACTGAATTATTAAGATTTTTGTTTTGTTTTTGCACTTTGTACATCGGGAGTATTTTGTAAGTGTTTTTTAAAATCATTGTTGTGTTAACTTTCCTTAATTTTTTCTGCAAAATTTAAGATGATTTCTTAATAATCACAAATTAACAAAACCGACTTCAAGAAGTGGACCAAATTCAAATGGGACCACACGGGAAACACCAGCTTTCAAATAAAAAAAGAATCATCAAAATCGGTTCACGCAGTCGAAAGATATGAATTAACAAACATAAAAAAAAACAGTCGAATTGATAACCTCCTCCTTTTTTGAAGTCGGTTAAAAAGAGACGGAAATGTGTAATAGGGAATTGGAGTGAACTTGCTAATAGTTTTTTTATAAGGACTTCTCTATTTTAATTAAGTACCCATTATGTACCCATTATGTACCCATATATAAATATTGTGAAAATAATACTCACATCCTTAATTTTTGCTTTTGAGCTAGCCATTAACTCATTTGATTTTTAAAGATTGATTTCATCGCATGAATGCATCAATAAATGTAATGTTATACCAAATGCTACCAGACATAAACTCTCCGAAGCACAGTGTCTTTTTTTGATAAATAAACACTAAAAAAATATCTCTGTTTCCGTTCCCATTCCCTGTCATAACATATAAAAGCAAATATTTAAAACAAGTCAGATTTGGCGACAAAACAATACACAAAAACATGCGTACAACGCGGAACTCGAATATTTTACACCAATAAGGAAAACATTGCGGTGAGGTGAAAAACAATAAGCTTTAAAAAGGCCCACACAAATATACGCAATTTATGTTAGTCGGGGTATACGGACTGTATAATTTTTGCATGAACTTGGGTCTACGTGTGCCGTGCCCGAGTACCCGTTTCTACAATCTTCACAACGGAAACCCTGCTTTTTTTTGGTAATACTCATGGTATTAAATAGGAGCCTTTTTGGGCGTGTTTGTTTATCTTTATTTTTTAAGATTGTTTATTTTTTGTGACCGAATGTGAACAAAATATTGTATTGAACCATGTAGAAAGATTTACTGAGTTTTCTGCTCTCAGTCAATCCCTTGTTGGAAGCCTTTGTAGAAGCATAAAATAGAGGAATGAAAATAGGAATTTCTTATGCACTAGAAGTCAATTTAATGGAGAATGCTTTTTAATACTCAGAGGAATAGTTTTATTCAGAAACAGGAGTTAAATTAATGAATTTGCATCTATGTAGTGTAAGTTAGGAAGCTACTAAAAAGTTTTAAAAACTATAAGCAGATTATGTTGCCTGTAAGAAATTGCTTATTAGCGATAAGGCCACCATTTGTACATGGTTGGTAAATTTACATACTCCTAAATGTAAACTGTATTAATTGGCGTACAATAAAGTTTATTCTTTCTAATGTATTCTAATCTATTCTAATCTATTCTAATCTATTCTAATCTATTCTAATCTATTCTAATCTAATCTATTCTAATCTATTCTAATCTATTGTAATCTATTCTAATCTATTTTAATCTATTCTAATCTATTCTAATCTATTGTAATCTATTCTAATCTATTGTAATCTATTCTAATCTATTGTAATCTATTCTAATCTATTGTAATCTATTCTAATCTATTCTAATCTATACTAGTCTATTCTAATCTATTCTAATCTGTTCTGTTCTGTTTTGTTCTGGTCTGTTCTGTTCTGTTCTGTCCTATTCTATTCTATTCTTCGTGAAAACTTTTGATATTGTTACGAAGAAAGAATATTCTAGCACAATGCTTGAGACGAAGGTTGACGTCAGAAAGATCTTGTTGATTTCTTGAGACAGAATGATGAACCTTACATCAATATGCATAAAAGCGAATATGGATTGACGTTTGACGTGATTGACGTAAGTTTGGCTTGTTTATAGAAACGTCATATTCAAGATGTTCCTCCCGGTGTTACGTCGTCACGGAATCGACTAGAATTTACTAGTTCTTTGGCGTTGAATATATAAGGCGCTTCGTCGAGAGCAGTGCAGTTCAGTCTTGAGCTACAATATTTATATAGTCTATGTTATCTGGGTCATAATTACGAATTCATTTACATCTCTTTCATACGGTGGAACATAGAAACATACATAGACTGCCAAAACTATTATTCTTCGCTTCGCTGTAGTTTTCAAAAAAGATTTCTAACCCCAAATCCTATTTATCAATATAGAAACATGGAAACTTTACAGAACAATATTGAAATTTTAAAATTACAAATTCAAAATCATTTATTCAATTAAGACACTAAGTGACATTTATGCACGTTAAATTGAAGATACAGTTGAAAATCATAGATCAACACATACAGATGCCACAGCATGTGCTAGATTGTCAAGGTAAATTAGATGAAAACACCAAAATCTACTGCCTGCTTGTGGCGATCTGTAACTTCCAGTTTCCAAAAGGACTAATCTTTTTAGACATTTTTTGAATCTTTTTTGGTATGTTAACCTCGAAATAGTATTCTAACAACTAGTTAAACCATAGAATATAAATCCAACAACGCTAGTAAGCCCATTCAAAACGCGCATTTACACTCACCACACAATGCACACACATAAACTATATTTTCCAAAGTCATCCCGTGTCCGGAACCTATTGCTCGCACAAATCGAATTACACTGGTATTTTAGCTAAATCATGTTCAACTAATATATTTCTGTTCTCTTCCTGATTGCATTTTATAGTCTGCATGTTCTGGTATATGACGTGTATAATCTTTTTGTTGCCATGCGGAATTCAGCCATAAATGTAAGCTGACTTTAGTTAATATGAGAACTGTTTGACTCAATACCTAGCGCTTTCATTCTCGTTATACAAATTTATATCTTCTTACTTCGGAGTGAAAATCTATTTTAGATATTGGTTTATCCTTCGGCTTCAAGTCAACAAAGATACCGCTGAACTTTGTTTTTTATGTTTAAGACTGACATCAGAACTCCATAACCCAAGAACTAGGTGATTTCGAAGAAGGACTGTTGTATTACTTTTTTTTAGGGCGCTAGCTACGTGAAAACTTTGCCAAAGATGTTGGTATATAACAGAAACTGACGTGTTCTCCGAAGCATGGAGATATGTGTTAAAAATGATACCCTACCTATAGACTGACCTGGCTTAGACTACTTAGCATTGCAATGTTTAAGACATTGGCCGTGTCGGTACCACTGAGCTACGAGCCCTTCATCTTTTATAAAATAAAAAAATATTAAAAAAAATCTTAAGAAAAAAGATTCCTGTTGTAATGATAGGCCTTTTGAAGACAATACTTTTATTGGTGGATTACATGGCTTTATCAGCTATAACTATTTTAATATATATTCACGCATCTTGTGCGTTTAACAAATAAATTTAATTGAAAGCTTTTTAAAACAAGCTTTTACTGGAATGCCTCTAGACGAATCCAACGAGTCCAGACTCGATGATGTTGCGACGTTTCTTTACAGAGTTCCTATGGCCACCGTCCGCTCCCGCGGAATATTGTATTGTCACGCTGTATACATATGCTTGCAAAATTTCAGCATAATCGGTTGAAGATGTCTGCTTCAAAATTGAGTTGCAAGATTCCACCCGAACATACAATACATACATACATTGCAAGTTAATAAAAAGCTTGTAAAAAGGAGTGAGTGACGCCATGATGGATTCTTTTCCAATACATCAAATTAAGCTTTCTCAACACGACCATAGATGGCGCCACATGCATTGATATATTAAGAGTATAATATTTATTATAAACTAGCTGTGTCCGCTACTTCGTAAACGTGACATTTGGATTTTCAAGTTTTTTTTTTAAATTTTCACCGTTTAAACCTTCCCTGGACTACGACAAACATATCAAAACCAAAATCAGCTAAATCGGCCCACCCGTTCTCGAGTTTTAGCGAGACAAACGTACAGCAATTCATTTATTTATATAAGATTACAACAATTCCAAATGCTTAAATATTAAAAATAACATTAAAACAGCCACCGTTGGAGTGTCACATGTGGACCAGCAGCCGATCATGAACTGACAATAGTTCACCTATACCTTTTTTATTTATACATGACTGGTTGGCGCTAATAGTCACATGATCGATGATGGACGCAAATTCGATTCAAACTCAGAGGTTAATGGTGTACGAGCTCTTTAAAATTGAGCACTATTACATGTATTCTAAACTTGTTCATATAAACCAAATCTTTAGCCAGGATTACCTTTCCTGGTACAGAGGTGGCCACAACAGCACCTTTATCTAAATAGTTAAGTAGAGTATCTCGGCTATCTAGAGTATTTTAATTAAACACACGCTATCGGACGGTTAACTTTATTCATTAGCTCAGCCGGTGACAATTCGGTGGAATGCCGAACTTTTGAACTGTTCCGAATACTTTCGTTCAGAATTTGTTTGGAGTTTTAACTGTTTTTTGTATCCGATGTGTGGGTTGCTTGATTAATAGGATTTGTTATTTAGTGCAAATTGTTGAATGCTCTAAAGCTGCGTGCGTGACTGTTGATTGATAAACTTTCGAGCGAAATTGTTATTGATTGTTTTTTTTATTTGGCGGTTTAAAATCCTGCACGATTTTTCTACTGCGGCCGTTAGTTTCATATTTAAAAAAAAATGTTTTGGAAAACATGTAATTTCAAATACCACGTTTTGTCTACCTAAGAAATTATGTATGAATATTATTTGTAGACACTAAAATAAATCAATAATTCGAGAAGTAACGTGATCAAAACGTACTACAAAACTTTGAATTGTTTCATGAACATCGAAGATGGCTGGAAATCATCTCTCTGATTTTGAAAGGAGAAGTTTTTAAACTTCCATAAGATTGTCAGCTTTTAAAGTTGTCCATTTGGAAGAGCATTTATAATTATGGTTGATGAGTAATAGTACAATTCAAGCAGTATTGTAACCCTACTTTTTGGTAGAACCATAGTCTAGTTTGTTACGATACACCAATGACATTACATGTTGAGAATTTAATTTTCGCTTATTGTATTTATTTATTTATACATTATGCACATTTGATGCATTGTCGTACTTAATACCTAATACATTCTCTACCAGTCAATAATTGGGTGATACAAAGAAAGCAAGGTGTTCAATCTTATCTTATTAAGCTTGAAAACAGAAGAATTATATACCACATCATTAATTTAAGGTCTTTTTTCCTTCGGGTTTCTACTTATAATATTTTTATGATTATTTTGTAACATGTTCTTCAAGTATTTTATCCCTTCATTAACGAAAATTCTCCAGGTAACATGTAACAGTCCAAGCAGAGTGAGAATACTGCAGCCGAAAAACACGTTGAAGATACCGCCTAGTTGAGCTGAAATCAATAAATTCCTAGCTTTCAAACTCATTGGCAATTCAATTTTGAATAAAAAGAAAGGAATAGAAAACAATAATAAATATAAGTGCAATCTAAATACTCTAATAAATTTAAAGTCCCCAGAATCGAGAAGACACAGATCAACTTTAATTTAGTGCGACTCATGTAATAGGATCTAAGCCATGTTATGCCCAAGTCAAAGCCCAAGACTTTCGATTCCCCCTCAGAAATGGAAGAGTTTAGGCTTCGGTAATCTTACTCATTGTGTAAAAAGTAACGATAAACACTCACCATAAAGATCCAAGTAAGTGAATGAAGAAAATCGTTGAAAGGTTCTGTGCAGGCCCGCTTGTATAAATACTCTAACAATAGTCACTCTTTTGAAGTCTAACCCTGTACTGAAATCATGAAGAAATTATCATATAAAATGAATTTTCTGAACTCAATTTTCAGATGATACTGTTGGTATGGTGGTGGATGGTGGTGGTAATCAAATAAGTTGTATTATCAAAATGTGTGTGAGTTTCCTACAGGAAGAATAAAGTCGTAAAATGATCAGTGAAGGTGCAACTGATATTAAAACGGCTTTATAAATATTTCAGACATCTGACACACAACGGCATCTATGTTTGAAACCGAACGAGTAATAAAGTTGTAATGGCAACACTGTGTGATTGTCTTTGGCAAATGTCAAAGTGTCACAATTGTGAAAAATCTAACTTCACTATTGGGCCGGCGGTTAAGAAAGGCGTTCGGTGCCTCTAGCATATTTAAATTAATTGGAAAATCTTAGCTCTCTATGAGGATTCAGGTTTGGCCATCGAGTTTTGACGGGCTAAGAATTCATTATTGAAGCTCCGGTTGATTTGTTTTGCCAGTATTTTGTGGTAGCTGATATACTATTTAATTTAGCTTCAGTGTGAAATTATTGGGACACCGTCATTTGATAGGCTTTGATCATTGTTAAATGAGGGGTTGTAATCGCGTCGAAATTGTATTTCGCGATCCTCGAAGTGATCAACCGGGCGTGTAATACGGAGTCGGGACTCCGCCCTCGAACTTATGTGTTTGAATTGTGACTCAATGTCTTAAGCTTAGCTTATATCTATGGGCCGTATAAGGTCATTTAACAAGGTTCCTTCCACTCCAAAGGACGCAGCACTGGTGGACGGACTAAACAATCTAGTTCAAACTAAGCAGAATTTGAACAATTATAGCTGGATTGACTGATAGAATACTTACATACTTTTAATCTGTTATTACATACATGTTGTACATTAAAACAAAACTTTCAAATTATACAATATGACTGAGAATGTCATATTGATACCCTGAGAAATTCTATGAAAAAATATATGTAGAATGTAATAAACTTACTCAGAAGTTGAAAAAAATATTAAATTATCTACTTGTGATCTTTGTGTCATTACATAAGTGAAGAACTCCTTCACTTAAATGCAAGTCACACATTAAGAAAAGTCAATGAAATATCGCCCATTCCAGAAACGTCGGATCAGCTTTGGTAATACGTATAGCCTTAGGCCATGTTCAGATGACGAGCGCTCAACGCGCGTTTTGCTAACGCGCGTTTACAACAACATGTAATTTGTTCTAGGAGTACACTGCTAACTCGCGTTTTTACATGAAGTAGTTAACGCGCGTTAGCAAAACGTGCGTTGAGCGCTCGTCATCTGAACATGGCCTTAGTCGGTTTGGGACCACGTCCTCTTCTTCTAAATTTCAATTTGACTATCAAGACTATCACGAATTAATACAATTTTGTGGAGATTTTCAAACTGATTTTGATCAATATTAAAGAAATAAGATAAAATGTTCTTACTAAATATGGTCGAGAGGTGCTACAGCGGGATCTAGAGTGAAACTTGTAGTTCTAATATTTTCTACTTCCACCTCACAAGTTGACAGACAGTCACAACTGTTGCCGTAGGAAACTGTACAACAAAAAACATTAACACGTCGGTAAGGAAAATTCTTTCTATCCGTAAATATGGCTTACGATAGCATATCCTATCGGGAATCTTCTTCTTTGTCCACCCCTCTTCCCAATTTAGCTGGGGTCGGGTCTCCTTGTACGTCTACGCCAGAGAACTCTGTTCTGGGTTGTCTGTGTGCTCAGATTCTCTTGTTGGATCTCTTTCTGCATATTTGACCACCAGGTGGCGGGGTCTTCCTCTTCCTGGTGGCCGGTCAGGGATATTTAGGGCCTTTTTGACCGGGTGTTCGTCATTTCGTCTGATGATGTGGCCGTACCAGCGCATTCGCCTTTCTTTAAACATATCCTATCGGGAATATTTGATCTTAATTTATAGAAATCTGTAAATGAAAATCAAGTGATGATGTTCTCTTAGCTGATTTCGGCCACGGCAGTCAGTCTCAACGGAGACCAGCCAACTACGCAGAAGACATTATAGTGCACAAATGTGTGCACAAACAGATGCACTCTCTTACTCTCATAATTTGATGGGACAGCTACCCTAAACGAACGGGGAGAGTTCAGGCGCAGGACCAACGGCTTTACGTACAAGGGGCTAAGACCCCAACTTCCAAACTCCGAGCTGTTATTAAGCATTTCTATAATCAGAAAAACTCAATAAAACTATTTGTCCCGACCCGGGATTTCAACCATTTGATCTTGCAGTCGCATACGCCAACCGCTAGATCAATGAGGAAGATGTATTAAAAATATATATTATACGAATTGAATTATTAAAAATTAACCCTTGTAAAGGACCATAAAAGGAATTCAGGATTTTGAAATCAAAGGCAGGCGTGTGAACTGTTTGCTGTGAGCTTTTATATTGAACTTCAAAATTGACAATAAATTATAGATTGATTACTGATTAATACGATGAGCCTTAAATATTACTAGCGTCAAGACATATATTTAGCGTAGGCGCTCCAACATGCCGCCGGGCGTTGAAAGTACTACTTTCAACAATACATCAAGATACCGGTAATGGACATATCCTGGAGAACGCCCTCCATATTGTGCCTGTCGAGGTCTTGATGTCGGCGACACGAACGATTCCATCAGATCCCGGGTGAACAGCCGTAACCCGTCCTAATCTCCACTGCAGAGGCGGAAGATTGTCCTCCTTTATGACGACTAAAGTATTGACCTTCAAGCCATCCTTACAAGAGCGCCACTTGACTTAAGATTGATCAACCGCTATGATAAGCATCTCGTTAGAAAAAAATGTTAAATATAAATTTATCATTATTAGCATCATCGCAGTAAAAAATCGTACACTGCTGGATTTCGGCCTACCCCAAGGCTGAGTACACCTTGAGATATATACATTGCATAGATCGAAACAACTTTCGTCTAGTCCGTCATTATATTAATAGCTAGCTGACCCGGCGAACTTCGTACCGCCATATTTACATATCTGTCTCAGCTTCCCACAGGCAGTGTACAGTCGTGGACAAAAAAAAGACTTTTCCCGTTATCTTTTATTCTTTTTCTTTCTAACAAAAAAATAATTAAAAAATCGGACTATGTGTTATTGAATTACAACTAAGTACATATTTTGACTTTCATTCCTTCTCTCCAAGAAACCGTGCTGAATTTCAGGATATAAAGTATCCCATGTCCTACCTCGTAGTATGAACTCAAATCATGCCAAGTTTCATTTGAATCCAGTCAGTAGTTTCAGTGTGATGCGCGGCCAAGATACAGACAGACAGACAGACAAAAATGAAAGAAATTACAGTTTTGGCTTCAGTATCGATTATAGAGAGCCCTCCAAAAATTTTCAAAATATCTTTAACTAGCGCCGCCCCAGCTTCGCACGGATGGATTTCGCACGCCGACGATACGATTCGTGCATTTCAAATCTGTGATATCTTCGAATATTTTCATTTAAATTAGGTACTGTAAAGGGCCATTTGGATCTATATTAAATGCAAAATATATTTAATATACTTAATTGTATAAGGATTTATTCTGTATTGTTTAAAATCACTTCGTAAATAAGCCATTATTTCTCGTAAAAAGAAAGGAATAAAAATGGTTGTTGTGGGTTATCCCTAAGAGATAGACATATACCGTCGCGGACTTTTTTGTAGTACTTTTTAAGGTGTATAATACTGTATCACTCTATCTATTAAAGAAACCCGCATCAAAATCCGTTGCGTAGTTTTAAAGATTTAAGCACACATAGGGATATAGGGACAGAGAAAGCGACTTTGTTTTATACTATGTAGTGATGATACATAAAAACCTTCCTCTTGAATCACTCTATCTATTAAAGAAACCCGCATCAAAATCCGTTGCGTAGTTTTATTTATTTAAGCACACATAAGGATATAGGGACAGAGAAAGCGACTTTGTTTTATACTATGTAGTGATGATGTACAGAATTGCACCTGTTACATTTTTATTATAAGTATAGATACTTACCCATCGCATGGTTAGCGCACATCAGATCCTTTGCTCTACAGTAACGTACTCCTCGTGGTCTAGGATGAACCCTGCGCACGCAGTTACACAGGTGTATCGTTTTTGCTATCTCACATTCTAGAATGCAATATCTTCTGGAAATAAGAACAACTTTATACAGGTTTTGAGGTCATAGAGCAAGAAGATCTGAGGATGAATTAAAAACTACCTTAGGACCACTATGGATGAGAGTAGCGGCAGATACAAAACAATGGAGAGAGTTGAAGAAGGCATTTGACACAAGGCACACCGAAATAAGTATATTTCGTAATATAAGTGTAACTTTAGTATTTGAAAATTTATCGTATTTATTAAAATTATTTTCGTACAGATTTTAATAATAGGTAAAGACCTATGAAATTGCCTTTTTGTATGCAATAAGTGAAAGTACTTATTTTTTTAAACTTTTTTATTTCTGTTATTCGAAGTAATCACCCATGCAATCGACGCATCTTTGCCAACGCATTGGCAGTTTATTGATGCCCTTCTTGTAAAAATCAGCTGGACGGGAGGCAACAAACTCTTCAAAGGCATTTTGTACTGCCGGCTGGCGGCTGGCTACTGGCGGATGAGGAAGAGCTTCCAGTAAAAGCTTGTTGAATAAAAGTTTTTTAATTTAATTTATTATTATTCAGTTCAGGTTTTGAGACATCCTTAGATTTGTGGGAGATCCATGCTCCAGAATATTTTTCATCAAGTAAAAAAAATTACCACAGTCCAATCTTGTGTACCCCTACTAACAAATTCTGGAGGAGAAGGACTCAAAGAGTGGCAATAAACAGACTTAGGACCTTTGAGCCGTAGGTGGTTGTGTACTATCAGATGACCCAGGGAAGCAGATGGGTCCATAAAAATATACATAAAATATTTTTTTATGTTTATTCTGTCCAGTTCCCATTCTACTGGTCTCTCCAATCAGCAGAAATGCATATGGATACAGTGGTCCAGTCTCACTGGTCTTATAAAATACTAGCGACCCGCCCCGGCTTCGCACGGGTGCATTTCAGATGGCCCCGCCGACGACACGATTCGTGCATTTTAAATCTGTAATATCTTCGAGTATATTCATTTAAATTACATACTGTAAAGAGCCATTTTGATCTATATTAAATGCACAATGTATTTAATTTACTTAGTTGTATAAGGATTCATTCTGTATTGCTTAAAATCACTTCGTAAATAAGCCATTATTTCTCGTAAAAAGAAAGGAATAAAAAATGGTTGTTGTGGGTTATCCCTAAGAGATAGACATATACCGTCGCGGACTTTTTTTTTGTACTTTTTAAGGTGTACAATACTGTAGTACATTATTTTGATCTATCTCGTAGGGTGCAACCAGCGTTTGCAATGTAAGCGCAAAAAAATGTGTTTATTTGCTACATCACATTAGAAACCTCGAAAATTAACAGTGTTTCCATACTATATTATGCATTTATTATACATAAAAACCTTCCTCTTGAATCACTCTATCTATTAAAGAAACCCGCATCAAAATCCGTTGCGTAGTTTTAAAGATTTAAGCAAACAAAGGGACATAGGGACAGAAAAAGCGACTTTGTTTTATACTATGTAGTGACTTTGCTATCTGTGTTTTCTTTTTTGTTTTTTGATTTGCGATATTTTTCGATGGCACACATTAAACAAAAATAAAATTTAGGTCGGTAATATTTTTAAATGCAAATTACAGTAAGGACGTTAACTTACTTCCTGTAGTTTGGAAAATATTTCAGCGGCTTATCACCCATACGGCAGTTTCTGAGAGTAGTTCCAAGATTTTTAGCTCTATCGTTTATGTAGTAGCGATGTTCCTGGTACATTATCCACTGCTCGGAACCTGGATTCAGAGCAGTGCCGTTGAGATTTGTATCGACATAGCGTTGGCGTACTTGAACCACGATCTAGAATTAATTAAATTAAAAAGCATTTTAAGAACAAGCTTTTACTGGAATGCCTCGAGATTTATCAAACGAGTCCAAACTCGATGATGTTGCGACATTTTTTTTTTAAAGACAACTCAAGACAACTTTACAGAGTTCCTATGGCCACCTTCCAGCTCCAGCATCCGATCAGCTCCATGTCATTATAATATTGTATTGTCACGCTGTATACATATGCTTTTCAAATTTCAGCAAAATCGGTTGAAGATATCTACTTCAAAATTGAGTTGCAAGATTCCACCCGAACATACAAGCATACATACATACAAGTTAATAAAAAGCTTGTAAAATAGTGATTTTACATATCTCACACACCGTAGTCTGATCAAAATTAGACAGAGTCTGTGCATGGGTACCTAGATTTTTGTTTCTCTGTGTAATGTATGTTACACTCAAGCATTACACCCAGATACCCAACAAATGATCAGTTCATCTTATATTTATTTGTTCAGAGCTAGAATCGAACTGCTGTCATCCACTGCACGGATGTCATAGTAGTATAAATGGTTACCTCGTTTCCTACTGCCACAAAATAATCGGTGTACAGAAGTCTTACGGTGTCAAGATTTTTATTTCTCATCAAGACAATCGTCGCTTACATGAGAACAATATCGAACATTTTTTTTTCTTATCTTTCGATTTATAGATATTATTATGATTATATCAATGACAAAATTACCTTGCGACGGTTTTGATATTGACGAAATGCACGAATATTGTGTTTCCAGTGATATAAATTTTAATTCTTAAGTAACAATTTTTAACAGCAATCTAATGAAAAGACTTGCAAGGTAATATAATAGGTCTTTACCTATGAAATTGCCGTTTTGTATGCAATAAGTGAAAGTACTTATTTTTTCAAACTTTTTTATTTCTGTCTGTGAATTTTTTACCCACTAAAAATTTGACTAAATTTTGGAAAAAGTAATAGTCAATAGGTGCAAGGCCTGGTGAGTATGGCGGATGAGGGAGAGCTTCCAACCCCAGCTCTTGCAGCTTGGAGACTGTCTGAACTGACAACATCATTTGGTATAGTTCGCAACAGACAGTCTCCAAGCTGCAAGAGCTGGGGTTGGAAGCTCTCCCTCATCCGCCATACTCACCAGACCTTGCACCTACCGACTATTACTTTTTCGCAAATTTAGACAACTTTTTAGTGGGTTAAAAATTCAATTCCCGAGAGGCAGTACAAAATGCCTTTAAAGAGTTTGTTGCCTCCCGTCCAGCTGATTTTTACAAGAAGGGCATCAATAAACTGCCAATGCGTTGGCAAAGATGCGTCGATTGCATGGGTGATTACTTCGAATAACAGAAATAAAAAAGTTTGAAAAAATAAGTACTTTCACTTATTGCATACAAAACGGCAATTTCATAGGTAAAGACCTATTATTATTAACTAGCTGAAGCCCGCGGTGTTACCCGCGTTTATTGTCGTACCGCGGGTAACGCCGCGTGGCGAAGCTAGTCTAAAAAGAAGCCTAAGTTCCTCCTTATATCATCAGCTACCTAGTGAAAGTCCTGTCAAAATCGGTTCAGCCGTTCCAGAGATTAGCCGGAACAAACAGACAGACAGACAGACAAAAATTGTAAAAAAGTGTTATTTTGGTCTATGTACCGTGTATACATACATGTGCATTTAGTAAAAAGCGGTGTTTTTAATAATACAAACAGAAACCCCAATTTTATTTATGTGTAGAGATTGTGTAGATTTGAACATCCATCAATTGAACAGTTATAATAATTCATTTATTTATTGCTTCATGTTAAAGGTCCGTTCACACAGACCGGCTCGGAGAGGAGAGCAGATTTTTATCACATTGGAAACAGAGGTTTAAGTAATTGTAGTAAGGTTTATTTTTGCATGTGCGCTTCTTTTTAACCGACTTCAAAAAAGGAGGAGGTTTCTCAATTCGACCGTATATCTTAATATATATATTTCTTGTGTGCGTGTGTATGTGACTGAACTCCTCCTAAACGACTGGACCAATTTTGATGAAATTTTTTGTGTGTGTTCAAGGGGATCTGGGAATGGTTTAGATTCACAAAAACGATTGGACCGATTTTGATGAAGTTTTTTGTGTGTGTTCAAGGGGATCTGGGAATGGTTTAGATTCACAAAAACGTAAACGATGTTACGTGGGTCATAAATATGGCGGTACGAAGTTCGCCGGATCAGCTAGTAAATATATATATATATTTTATGTGTGTTCGCGGATAACTTCGTCGTTTATGAACCGATTTTGATGATTCTTCTTTTGTTGGGAAGGAGATGTTTCGACGGTAGTACCATGACAAGGAAACTAGGATCTGATGAAGACATCCCAGAGAAATCGAGGGAAACCCTCATTTTTTATAGGCACATACTATGTTTTTCGTATATTTTCTGAAGTTACACCGGTATTTGCGTCTGGTAGTCATCATTTAATGATGATGAGCTGATGATGAAAGGTACAACTCCTTAACGGTTAGGAGTTGGAGGATAAATCTTTAAATATCATATGTATGTATGTTACCTTTAGTCGTATTCTTTCAAGTTATTTAGGTAAGCTGATGATGGAAGGTACAACTCCTCAACGGTTAGGAGTTGGAGGATAATTCTTTGAATTTCATACGTATCTATAGACCTTTAGTTGTATACTTTTAAGTTATTTAGGTGAGCTGATGACACAGGCGCTATGATGACTAACCCCTTAATGTATTTTGCTTTAAGTAACTCGCTTGCTTCTATTTCATTACGACATTTAAGCTTGGACACGATTCCTATTGCCCCGTAGACCATGTTCTCAGTAACAGAAATCTTGCATCTCAACATAATTTTGGAAACTGAGCATACTCAGTTTTAATACGTGTTCAAACCACTAAAGTTATTTGCATCAGTAGAAATTATATGAAATAGTTCAACTTACTGCTAACCTACGATTGTTTGCACTAAAAATGGAAAAATAAAAAGTTTTTATAAAAAAAACCGACTTCCAAAAACTATCCACCGAAAACTCTCTGCCAAAAACACTAAAAAGCGTAAAAAAAACTGGCTCTTCATAAATTGCTATGTGCCAATTCTTGTCTATACCTAATTCTTTAAATAGTAGTATTATTATGTGTGCTAGGTACCTAAAATCTGTTTGAAGTCGGCGCCAAGCCAAAATGTAATAGGAGGTACCGCACTCGACGCTACCGGATAGCTGCTCCTCGTGCAGCACAAAACAACCCAAGCGGGCAGACACGCGCGGGCTGACGCGACGTCGTTGATGGTCGTCTCGAAATATAGCGAGTGTCGTAACTACTATTACATTTGGCTTGGCGCCGACTTCAAACAGATTTTAGGTACCTAGCACACATAATAATACTACTATTTAAATTAATAAAGAATTAGGTATAGACAAGAATTGGCACATAGCAATTTATGAAGAGCCAGTTTATTTTACGCTTTTTAGTGTTTTTGGCAGAGAGTTTTCGTTGGATGGTTTTTGGAAGTCGGTTCTTTTCAATAAAAAGTTTTGTCATTAAGAATGCTTGAACGCACTTAGTGTGAAATAATAAGAGGAGCCGATCGGCTTCGATTGCGTGCTCTTTCTCGCTCGCGCAGCCGATCGACTCTGATTCTCTTCCCCAGCCGGTCTATGTGAAATACTTGGCGGCTCCGCTCCGGCCAATTCCAAGCGTATACGATCCTAAGAAAAATGCGAGCCGATGCTCTCCGAGCCGGTCTGTGTGAAAAGAAAAATGCGGGTCGATGCTCTCTGAGCCGGTCTGTCTGAACGGACCCTTACACAGAAATATCACAAGACGCGTGTCGCTCGCGTTCGCACTGTTGCTGTCCGATGTCTATAACGTTGTTGAATCGAGCGTTGTATATAACTTGACTTCTGTACACAGATTATTTTGCCACTTCATTATCTATCCATGTGACGTTCATTCAAGGGATGTCAAGAGCGTACTACGAGAGCAAATTACGCATTAGAACGCATTGTAAAAAGAAACTATAGAGTTTGTGTCCAGACATGAAATAACAGTTAACTTCGTCTATCCTTACCCATTTGTAGGAGAGATCAACGCTGTGAAGTTTCTGACTTTGATCAATGGCCAATACCAAACCACTGCTGAACCCAGAACTTGCTGCGACCCACTTATTATTTTCAACATCGATGTTCTTTATCTTGCTCTGTTCTCTCATTTCCCTGAATAAAGTTTTAAGTATAATATTTAATTAAATATCCAACTATATAGAAAACAAAAACATGTATATTGTATAAAATTGTAACAACTATACAATTCTTAAAGATTTCAAACAAATCAATTAACATGACGGTCACTTGCAACAAATCTAAATAATGATGATAGAAACATGAAATTAAACCATCACACAAATAACGCGAATAAATTATTTATTGAATTGTTAAATTAATGAAAATATTGTTTGTTAGCAAACGAGATTAAAGTAAATATAAAACCGGTTTATATTTTTTATACCAAAGACACATTATTTTTATTAAACGGTTTTATTTAGCTTGCCTTATTTGTTTATTTATTTATTTGTTCGTTTGGGTTAAATCTAGAAATTTGAACCCCTTCCTGTAGGCAGATTGATCTGAAATTTGATATACACCTTTAGTTTTGGTGACAATACAATTAAATAAATTGTAAATCCAAGATGACCGCCGCTACAAAATGGCTGTTTACAAATTTTGTCAAGACTACCTCAATATGGGTATCAAATGAAACGATTTGGCTAGTAAAACACAATTCACTATGAAAAATAAATTAAATTAAAAAGCATTTTTAAAACGAGCTTTTACTGGAATGCCTAGAGCGAGATGAATCAAACGAGTCCAAACTCGATGATGTTGCGACGTTTCTTTACAGAGCTCCTATAGCCACCTTCCAGCTCCAGCATCAGATCAGCTTCATGTCATTATAATATTGTATTGTCACGCTGTATACATATGCTTGCAAAATTTCAGCAAAATCGGTTGAACATATCTGTTTCAAAATTTAGTTGGAAGATTCCGCCCGAACATACAAGTATACATGCATACATTGCAAGTTAATAAAAAGCTTGTAATAAAAATTGAAAATCCAAGATGGCCGCCGCTACAAAATAGTGGTTTACACATTTTGTCACGACTACCACTAACTAAATGAAACTGCTTGACTAGTGGAATATGCAAAATCGTGTTTCCATCCAGTCAACTCAGCTTACGCTACGCCCAACGTATTGGTTTGTCTGTTCAATGCCTAATATTGATGAGGAGAGGGGTGTGATGACTGGAACCTGGGACCTACCGAATAATTTTTTAGCTTTTAGTACACTATTTTCAACAAAACCGACAAAATTAAAAAAAAAATACATACATTTTTACTATAGAAGATACATATAATCTATTCCGATGCATAAACATAGATTTTTAGTTAATAATATCATACCTGATCAAAGATCTCCCATTGAAAACGCAAGAAAAACCATCCCCAGAAAGTTCCATTGTAAACAATTCTGAACAGTTATAAAGTATTTGATTAAACCGACACCTATAAATAAAAGTAACTGAATGAGTAAGAGAAATAAAATGAAAAACAAAAACACAGAGAAGAAACAGAAGGAGATAATTATATAAAGGTTTCGTTCGCTATCTAAAGTAAACGACTAATTTACATAAATAGTTTCTCTCATAGATCAAGAATTCAATGTTGATTTTGGAGTTTAAAAGAATTCCTTAATGTATTTGATTAATAGGTACCTTAATATGATTTCTTCACAACTAAAGATTAGTTTTTTGGCGGCTGTTTCAATGTTCAAATCGTTATACTTCAGTAATTTTTCTAAATTTTCTAGATCACGTAATTTGTACATAACGTCAGGAGACCAAAAAGCTGCCAACTGGTCTATTACAGCTTTGACATAAGTTTCATTTTGATTATCTGGATAAGTCCTAAATAAGAAGATTAAAACATTAATGTTTTTAAAATCTTGGTTTTCTGAAATATTCATATTGATTCTATCAACAAAATATGCCAAAATTTGGCTACCTATTTGTTTAGCACTTATTTTCGTGTAAACGTCGAAGGAAACAGTAATTCTCTGCCTTTTTTTTACAAAGTTGGCTGTCAGAATCCATCTTCTTCCTTCTTTTTATGTAAATGCTATTTGATTTTTACGTTCATCCAAGCAAAATATTGTCCAGCCGGTTTGAGTTATAAATGGTGTAACTAACGCAACTTTGTTTTACATTAAAGATTAAAATTTTTAACTAAAGATAAAGTTATGGTCACTCACATGTTCCAAAGAAATTGCTCCTTTTTAGAATCATGAAATTCGAGCTCTGGATAGACAACGACACTAGGGAAGTTCGTTGTCTTGTGATCCAATTCTTTATATGCCATAAACGTAGGGTAACCTCGAAAGCGACTTATCGAAAGGTAGATGAGGCCAGCGGCACTGACAAGAAGTAGCAGTAATAAAGGTGCCCAGTACCAGCTAGAATAGTAAATTTACCCATTACAAAGACATTTTTAAAATTTATCCTCAATACTTTTCTTCTTAGCAATAAGGGCTTCCGCCCTAAACAAAATTTACAAAAAAAACCGAAGCCAAACAATTTCTTTTTATGACAACTCCCGCACTAGGAATAAATCCTGTGTCGTGGGGGACTTTACAAACTTTACATACATGAAACGGAAACAAAGGAGACTCAGAACAACAATTTGTGAATCACACAAAGTGTTGTCCTATGTGGGATTTGAACCCACGACACTTGGCGATGTAGGAAACGGCGTGGTGACCGCCAAACCACTGGGCCAAACGTGCCAGGCCAAAATTTTTAAACAAAAAATTGAAACAAGTTAAAAAAAAACCACATATTCTTGCGTCTACAATTACTGTTGTTTTTGGAGTCAGTGTACAAAAGCATCAGTCAAGAAAATACGACAATCTATACTAAATTCGAGCCACATACTATAAATATGAAACAGCGCCGTCGCCGACGTTCAAGTAAGATACACGAAGAAAGGGAGCACCGCCCCTCGATATATATGTACTAGGTTATTTAAGTCTATTAAGTCTAATCTAAATCTATCCAATCAGCCTATTTCAATTCATTAAGTTCTAGGGCCATTAATTTAAGTTTTGTCTTATCATGTTACCGAATTAGAACCCCGACGTTCTTGAAACTTTAAGATTCTGCAAATTTTAAGTATGAAGCTACAAGTACGAGGTGGCTTCGATTTTTATGATTGATTGGGATTTAGACCTTCGGTAACCTCAACCGCTTGGTGAAAGGTATGTATGTTGTAAAGTAGGTATGTTGTCACCCAGTAGAGGCTCTAACGATTTTACATTTTGTAACCTATCAAACTTCAGATTTTAAAAATCTTCTCCTGTAACTTAGGTAAATATAATAAGAATTAATAGTGTAAGTACTTGTTGAATACCTAGACTCTCCGCTTGCTAAAATTTTCGCACCATGGAATTGAATGTGACTGAATTCCTTCTGTGCCTTTTTCTTCCACGAAATTTTCTTTGCTCTTTCCGTTTTAGTTGGTTTCATTTTTGTGTTCCGATAGAAGTGAGATACCCGTGCCATTTCTTGCTATTACTTTTTTCTTCTTTGCAATTTTTTATTTAAATGTAGAATCTGTAGTTGAATGTTTCAATAAATATTATTTGGCTATCAGTACCAATGGTAATCAATCCAATTCATTGACGACTGCCTATTAAAGCTTTCGAGAGTGAATTCTAGCGTTTATCACCACAACGCCTAATAACGAGTCAAATTAATTTTATTACCGTCAGTTGCAGATGATCAATCATATAGATATAAAGTAGTGATCGTATCGCTGTTGTTGATAGGTATTTTGGGGTATGCTGTGATTTGTAGTGTCAGGTGACAGAGAGTAATGAATGAATTTTAAATGCTAATTAATGATGTTGGTTAAGTTTTTTTCTGTCGGTTTAGCGGTTAGGCATCCTCGATGCTAAACAAGTGGTAGTGGCTTTGAATACCAGCCAGAATAAATGTGAAAGCCTAGAAAAGTGTACATAAGTGGGACTAAAAAGACTAATGGCACTATCGTGTCATTACAAAAGAAGACACTGATAAACTGAACTAGAACTGACTAGGAGCATAAAATTTTACACAAAAGCACCTTAACTGACACAAGTGGGCACTAAGAAAATACTTTCGAAAGTTTCACCACTAAAGGTGCAAAATGGGGGTTAGAAATTTAATGAAATTTCATTATTTTTTATAGTAGAGCTTTCAAATTTACAGTGCCAAAGAGTAGTATTACTCTTGGCGAGAAACAACAAATCGATACAGTGATTGTGCTATTGGTATCTGGCTGGTCATGCAGGTAAGATGAGGTCTTACTTAAATGATGCCTTACTGAAACGGTTCAAACGTACACAAAAACATATTTAAATAATGATAAATAAATATTTCGGACATCTAACACACAACGCCATCTAGTCCCAAGCTAAGCAGAGCTTGTGTTATGGGTACAGATACAAATACATACATTCTTTTTTTTTGTAAATACATACATATTATACATAGAAAACACAATATTACATCCATGCAAAGTCAGAACGGGTGGATAATTATAGAATATGGCCCAGCCTTAACAGCTCTATTTAACTTTCAACATTGTATTTTCAATGGGTGTTTAGTATAAGATCTACTATACAATTATTTGCCGTATACAGATTTACTACACGGTTGACGCAAAATACAAAGTATTAAAGAAAATCAATTTATAACGGCTAAATATTCGCTGGCACAAAGTAGAACTAAGGCTTCAGTTGGCTACACCAAAATTGTAGGTAACTAAATATTATTCCATGAAAATAAATTATTTGCTAAATAGATGCTTCTTAAAGACTACAGCTATTTATATCATTCTGTAGATAAAAATGCATAATATAGAATGCCTTCGCCTGTAAAACTGCGATACCATCAAGAAAAATTGAGTCATTATTTATGTAGTTACTTGAATATTCTTTCTTACTTACTTTTTTTAATTAAGCTAGGAGCACTCACTTTAACTACCGCTTACACTTTAATATCGCACCAAACTAGGTACTCAAAGTATTTGTTCTTATCAAGTAAAGGTGTAATTCAGACAGGCTCTTTGTAATTAAACGAACGGAAAGATCTAGGCAATCTCGATTGTCGTGCAACTTGTATTCTATATCAGAAAATTCTTAAACAACTTTACAAATTAGGTGATTCAAACGGACCATCTAATACTAGATGCAGCTAAGCATTGTTTTCTGATAGGCAACAGTCTAAGTCTAAAACCAGTGCCTGTTTCACTTAAAAACTACAGAAAGATAATTCTCTGTATAATATCCATTAAAGTTCTAACTCATTCATACCTACCATCGGTGAATTACGATGTTTTCAACGCAAAGCAAAGGTCCAGATCCAGTGTACGTTCGTCACATCAGAGATGTCATCGTCAGTGCAAAATTAATCTGATTTGTATCACTTGAATCACAGCGGTTCGCTTTTAGCTCGTAGTCCCTATGCGTTTAAAGTTTTTTTAGGGTTTCGTACCTCAAAAAGAAAATACGGAACCCTTACAGGATCAGTTCATTATCCGTCTGTCTGCAAGACCCTTTTGCTCAGGAACGCTCAAATCAAATACTTAGGTCTAATGTCCCTTGGAGCTGTGAAAAAATTAAGCTTCTAAGCCAACGCAATCAAAAGAACAGCCGTTTATGCTGCAAATTTTCGACACTCGCAAGGGAATCTAAACCTACATGGTAGTTCCCGTAAACTCGGAATCTAGAAATTTGGTACGAAGCAACATCTTATAGTATAGATAAAAGGAAAATTGCGAAAAGTTTTTTTTTGTTACATCGTATAATATACCTACAGGTTTGTACGGAAACCTCGGTGCGCGAGTCCGACTCGCACATGGCCGGTTTTTTTTAGAGACAACTCCCGCTTTAAGAATATAAATCCTGTGTCGCGGGGGACATTACCAACGTACATAAAACGGACACAAAGAACACCCAGACCCAGAACAACAATTTGTGGATCACACAAAGTGTTGTCCCATGTGGAGTTTGAACCCACAACACTTGGTGCAGTAGAAAGCGGCGTGGCGACCACTTTACCCACTAGGTCAAGGTAGTATTTTTTTAAATTCCGTGCAGTCAAAATTTTAATTGCTCTCTAAAATCATTTAAATATAAATTTTAAATGTAACACGAATTTACTGAATATCACATTCTCTATTTAAGTCTATGTCCACATTAGCCGACTACAACACGTGTCCTAACTGTCAAAGTCGGCGCATACCAAATTTAGTTTACACAAATGGGTAATTAATAATCAATATTATGATACGAAAATAAACATCGAATTTAGAATTGGCTTTCTAAATAAATTAGTTAACAGTCTGAGTACATAGTGTGTGTATTGACGTAGGTAAATTTGGTTAGTGTGTCAAAATTCAGTCTAACCTCTTGGGCATGCAATGAACCAAATTTAAGACTACCATTTTAACTATTGTCAAGCGAATATCGATGTACGATAAATAATGTATGTTGAAATTTATATTTAAGTGTTTGCTGTCGTTACGAATAAGTTGAAATAGTACATTTTTAAGCAACTGGTTTATATTTTGTCTTGATGTTTGATGGTTGAAAAACTAGTGCTGTTATTATTTCAAGAAATTATTTATTACTTACTTTTCTAGAAACTTATACTTATATATGGATCTTATAGGTTACATAATATAAATTATATATATGTTACCGTAAGATTGTGAAAATCGTTAGATTGTAATCTATCTCGCGAGATTGCAAGCAGTTGAAAGATTGTGAAATGGTATCGACGCATCGCAAGTCGCGCGCTGATTGGTTGAACAGCATATGTCCCGCGCCGCCATATTTGTTTGTTAATTCGTCTTTGTTGCCGAATGTAAAGTATCTTTGTGATTGTAAATTTATTTCATGTTGAAAATACCTCTTAGCTTTAGCATTAGTTATATAAAATTGTTGGCACAGTAAAATTTACTAGTGATTAATTAAAGAAGTTCTAACTTAACCTAACTCTATGGCCATTGAACGGCCTACCTACTGTAAAACCGATCAATCAGGGACAGTTGACAATTTGACGCGTGTAAGCAGTATATCACACTTGACAATCTATCGATAGTTTGCAATCTCGCTAGGTAGATTATAATCTAACGGTTTTTACAATCTTACGCTGACATATACAATCAAGTCTTTTTTTTTCATAGGGATAGACACTCATAACATTTATCAACAATGTGGTTCATAGATAATAGGGTAGATGACACCTTAGTCAAATTAGTTACTTTTATCGTCTGTCAATACAATAGCTTTGTATGAAAAATGTACTAAATACAAACTTATGACGTCACTGTTTTAGACTACTCAATTGAGTAATATATTTGTAATAAAAATGAAAAGCTGTAATAATTATATTTTCCGAGATGTTTTGTTATATTAGTTTTAATGAAGAAGACATCGATATTTATTTACGATACAGTCAACTACCCTATTTAGAGATCACGGAGTCTGTGTGTGTCTCTCTATACCTGTCGTTTAATTATGTACTGCTGACCTTGACAGACAGTCAGAGAGTTTGCCGATTATTCTTTTAGTTCCATTTACGCAACAGGTTGCGAGCTGCAATCAACGACAAGGACACATAATTATGTGTTTCTAAATATTAATAGTAGGTAAATCTTTATGTAACACCTTGAATCATAATAAATAATCGTTCCCGTCACACAATTGATTGACTGCCTCGTTAGTCTCGCGGTTCGCGTGTGCGACTGCCGATCATGAGGTCTCGGGTTCGATTCCCGGGTCGGACTAAATGTTTGTATGATCTACAAATATTTGTTTCGGAGTTTGGGTGTTTTCTATGCATAATATGTATGTGTTTACAAAAAAATAGTATAATGTATTTGTATCAGTTGTCTAGTTACCCATAACACAAGCTCGGCTTAGCTTAGGACTAGATGGCGTCGTGTGTTAGATGTCCGAAATATTTATTACTTATTATTAATTATTTGTCTGGATTTCGAATCAAACCCACAACCTCTGCCTCAGCTATCAGGTAATCCGTCCTCTAGACCAATATCTTATGTTTACATAAAAGATGTAGTCAAAGTTTATGTAAAGTAGTCGATCTAATACCGCACTGAAATGCACTTAAAACACAATAGCTTTGCCACAATAAACTGTACAAAAGGCTTCTTTTAAATAAAAACACATATTTACGCTCACAAAAGCATCCGTATATGTTTTATTTAAGGTTCTCTCCATAGTTCTCCCTTATGGCTGAACTAAGTAGGCAAATTGGCGGCCCGGGGGATGCTCTACACTTTTTATTCTGATAGTATTGTGCGAGCGAGGTGAATTATTCAATAGCAGTCTCAAGAATAGACTTATTACACGAGAAAGTTTATCGTGTTATTTTTTTCATTTATTTCTCGTACTTTTCTGTGTTATATACTTGTGTTTACCTGTTTTAGATAGAAGAGTAACAAAAGTAGTATGAGTTATAACCCTGAGAGAACTCATCTTCATAGCAATCGGCTCGAAAACCCATGGGGTTACCAGAGGAACAAACCCCCGGCTTTGGGTGCCCCCAAAGCCAATTGCAGCCAAGGTAGAGCTTTTGAGTGTCAAATCACCATGCCTGTTCTGTAGCCTCTTACACCAAAATAAAGTAGTCATGAGGACTGCCGACAGAAGTGAACAGTATACACACCACACACATTTCACAGCTTGATCAAGCGTTTACCTGTCACGTGATCAAGTCGATGACGAATTACTTTTTTTTCGCATTCAAACCTGTCAATAGAAGTTTTGACTTCATAAAACTTGCTTTGAACCTCTGTCGTTACAATTTCAATCATTAGAACCTTAAATCTTTCATTATTATAGCTATCTCAACACTTAAAAGCAGGAATCAGGAAATAAAAACAGCAATCACATTTTAAGTATTTCAACATTAACCGATTAGACATTATACGACGGTTTTAAATGTTTAAATAGACTCACATACCAGACGTAAATATTTAAAGATGCACTTAAATCGAAACCAGATTAAATGATGAAAGGGGACAACCTATTACTATCTCTTTCCTCCACACTTAAGCTCATGTTTCATTGTTTTCCAGTCATTTCAATAACGACTGTACCCAGGGACGGTCATGCAATTAAATTTAATTTTATCATTTTTTTATTGATTGTTTTGTTTTTATATCTGATTCTTCATTGTTATTACCCTAGGCTGTGTTTGTTATGTATTTTTCATTTTTATTAGCTCATAAAATTCGTTTTGCGTTCTTTATTAGGAAAAGAGAACAGTCGAATATAACGTTTAATATTCCAAGTTTACACGGAATATAAAGTTTATATCAAAAGCTATTGCTTTTGTGGTTTGGGCTTGAGGTATAACAACAAGAGTGAGATGATTTAAGTTGAGTGGAAATGATAGAAAGATATGAAATTTTTATTCCGTTCCGCTTAGTATTGATTCCATTCAAATTAAATATTCTGTCATAATATAATATTTATTACCTAATAAAAATTCTGAGATTTTTATACACTATTTTTGGAAGTCCTAACCTACTTTTGTGATATATCTTAATAACAACTTCGTTTTACCGCTTGATACAAACGCAATTCGTCGCCTCATCCCTTGATACATGTACTGTTGTAGCAACCGATGACTTTTATAATTCACTTCTATCATTTTATTTCATTAAAATTCTAAAAGAACATTTGTATTTCACGGCTTATATTTGTACTTTTTTTTATGGGATAGGGGAACAAACGAGCATACGGATCGCCTGATGGTAAGCGATTACCGCCGCCCATGGACAGGCGCAACACCAGAGGCGTCACAAGTGCGTTGCTGACCTTTTAAAAAGGAGAACGCTCTATTCTTGTAATGTAACTTGTATTTTTTACGTTTTATTTTTTTTATTTTTTTTATTACGTTTTATTTACGTTACGCAGTGAGTATGGTGACCACCACTCTTGGATTCTGCTTATGCTTTCCATCAGGCAGAGTAGAGTCATTTTGGCGGGCCAAACATAAAAAAAAAAAAAAAAAAAAAAAAAAAACACCTCTTGCCCGGAGTTTTGTTGGCTGTAATCTTGATTTTGTCAAAATGTAGCATACGTGTTATTCAAGACTAATAATAGATCTACAATTCGCATTGATAATAGTAATAAGATGCATAGCAATATTAAAATTATACATTTCTAAGTAAGTTTTTAAATGAAAATTACAATATTTCTAACATTCCTAAGCTGCAGATAGTATTTTTCTCAAAACTGTTCAAAGGAACCTCTCACAAGGAAAATAGAGGGTTTAAACTGCATTTTGCACCCGGAATACATATCGTCATAGCTTAAGTCTCATAAAAGTCCTCCTTCTATCGACTCTAATATTTATGTGGGGGTTATGTCGCGTGTATGCGTATTTCTTTATTTTATTTCCCTTGCGAGCTCCGTACACGGCCGTATCTCTTGATAAAAGCCTTCACAATAACTGGGAATACTCGGGAATGTTCTGTTTATTGAGCACTTGATAATGCTTCGAATGCCTCGGATGCGTTGGGAATGAATCGTCTCTTAGATACGTATAACGTACCCGCCTCGTTTGTAAGCTTTATATATTTACTAGCTTTTGACCGCGGTTTCGTCTGCGTATTTATCAGTTATCGCAGTAAATGTAAAGAAAGAGAAAGTAGCCTATGTCAAATGTCATGGCAAATTTAATAAAAATCTATATAGCAATTTGGCAGTGAAAACGTGACAGATAAACAGACAGACAGCTGAGACAGCCAGACATAGTTACTTTCGCATTTATAATCGCATATGGATTACTTAGGAGAGAATCCTGTTAGTACTAAAACTTTAGTCAGTGATCTTGACTGCTAAGCTAGGTAATGGGTTCGATTCAAATACAAGACAAAAAACTATGTGATGAGCAAGATTATATTATTTAAGGTTTGGGTGTAATTTGTTTAGTAATATGTATTTAGAAATATTTATGTGTGCTTAACGGCAGTCTAAACTAAACCCAGCCTTCAGGACCAGTCAGCCGTGTATGAGATATGTGTGCATTATTATTAGATTTATTAGTCTTGAACTTCCTGATAACACTTCCTGATAGCACCTACCTCACCTTTTCTCTGCATCGCTCAATCGGTCGACTGGCAGAGAATGCCTTAGGCATTAAGTCCGCCGATGCATGTATTTGTGCATAAAGTAATAAAATAAATAAATAAATAAATAACACCCACATAATTTACTCATATCTATTACTTAATTGTGTAATTCATAAATCGCAAAATTTTCCACACTCATTGTTGAGTGCTCCGTTACTTGGCGGCAATAGGTTTTCCCGGTATTACTTGTGTAGGATCAAATTGTAGTTGGTAAAATGTGGGTGTTTATTATACTTTATCCTACGTCGTGGGACGTATGAGTATATTATAATCTGTATTAAAAAATATTGACAACATCCTACTAATGTTATAAACGCGAAAGTTTGTAAGTATGGATGGATGTTTGTTACTCTTTCACGCAAAAACTACCGAACGGATTTGGATGAAACTTTACAGTAATATAGCTTATACATCAGAATAACACATAGGCTACTATTTGCCGCGATAACCGACATACACGCGGGCGCACCCGCGGGCTACAACTAGTACTCAATAAATTATAGTGGTATCTACAAAATTGTCAACATGAGCTGTGTGGGTTAAAGTGCATGGAAAATAAAATAAGTGTAAAGGGGTATTATCCCTATGACGGTGCAAACTGAAGTAATTACTATTAATATAACCGCGGAATTGCGAGTTTGATTCGCACGCTGAGAGGTCTGTAAATATTAGTAGGATATTTTTACTCATATTTTAGAATAATAACAGTTAACTTAGCTTTGCTGATAAAAAATAATATTTCAGTGGATTACTTCACAATATCATTTTAGCACAGATTAAAACTTTGTATCACCAAAATGTGGTTTTTCGTGATAAAACAAAAATTTGCAACTTTTGGTTTATTTGCTTTTGCTTATTGTGTAACCTTAGTTCTCGCCAAATTTTGACATAACCATATCTGTCTGTACATTTACCACCAATTTTATGAAAACATCTATAAATTGCTTACAACATAACCTCTTTTAAATAAACGGATAGCACAATTAAGCATGACGTTTTCACTGTGAGAGTGACGTATAAATCTTCTATATATATATAAGCGAAATACCACTCACTTATTAATCACGAAATCTCAGAAATTATAACACCTACAAACTTGAAATTTAGCAGGTAGGTTCCTTATAGGGTGTAGACATTCGCTAAGAACGGATTTTACGAAACTCCACCCCTAAGGGGGTAAAACGGAGGTTGGAAGTTTGTATGAAAGTCCTATGTTTTTGAAGTAAGAGACTTGAAATTTAATATGTTTGCTCTACAGATGGTGTGGAGGTGTACTAATAATGTAGCTTTAAAAATCAACCCCCTTTTGGGGTTAAAACGGAGGATGGTAGTTTGGACGCAAACGAGGTTTCGTAGGTCAGCTAGTACTTACATATGTGTAAGAAAACTTCATACTTTCATTTATTTCATGCTAGGTTATGTCCGCCTGCGTGTATATTCGTTATAAACGATAAAAATTTGCCTATGTCCTTCATCAGAAATCAAAGTATCTCCATCTCAAATTTTATTGAAATCGATACAGTGGTTCACCGGTAAAAGCGTGACAGATAGATAGACAGAGCTACTTTCGAATTTATAATCAATATATATAAAAATAAATGCCACTTTTTATTGTAATTTTATAACTCAAGAACGGGCTCACCTATCCAAACCAAATGCTTAGGCTTTGTTCGGACTATTTAGTAGATGGTTTGTGTGAAGTTTGCACAAAATTGGTAGAGCGGTTCTTTATTTAACACATTTCCAACGAAGTGGGCATGGGTCAGCTAGTATTAGTATAGAAGTTTAGATTTTATTCAGGTACTTACTCATTAGATATATCTTTGGATTACAATTTATAGATTTGTATTATATAAAGAGCGTTTCCCAGGTGTGAAGTTAGAACAAAACGGTGTGGGCACGCGATCGTCATCGGCGAAATCAACGCGTTCGAGGCGGGGGCTATTGTTCGCGTAATTAATTGTATCCGTTCCGATGCGTATCGCTCCACCGGCGATTTGTACCTACATGTTCTGATAGGGTTGCCACCCTTATTTATTTTTAATTTGTCTATAAATTTCCCTTTCTCTATTAGTACTGACTTAATGAATAATCTTCCGATGTAATAAAAGCAATTTGAAATATTCATTGATAAGACCACTGGCAAGTCGATTTTTGAATACAACATTATATACAGGTCTTGAACCAAAGTGATGAATTGATAGTTGTTATGGAGGTGGTGTAGAAAATGATTATTAACTAATACTTAGAAATATAGTTATAAATTTATTTTATTTACAATAGTGATATGATATTTGTTAAACCATTGTCTTTACAGTTCAAATTGCTCCTTTGTAATTTTTTTAAATGATCATCAATATTACATATCTATTCGGTTCATTTTGGTGAGGATTATTTATACATTTCAAGCATTTTTTTTTATTTAATGACATATCTTATATAATACTAGCTTTTGCACGCGGCTTCGCTCACGCAGACTTTCATACCCTGATTTACCCCCTTATGGGTGGAATTTCAAAAATTCCTTTCTTAGTGCTCATTTACGTTATATATAGAACCTTGATGACTGCCTCGTTGGTCTCGCGGTTGGCGAGTGCGACTGCTGATCATGAGGTCTTAGGTTCGATTCCCGGGTCGGACCAAATGTTTGTATGATCTACAAATATTTGTTTCGGAGTTTGGGTGTCTTCTATGTATAATATGTATGTATTTACAAAAAAAAGTATACATGTATTTGTATCAGTTGTCTAGTATCCATAACACAAGCTCTGCTTTGCTTGGGATTAGATGGCGTTGTGTGATAGATGTCCGAAATATTTATTAATTTCAAGCAAAATTTCAGGATTCTAGGTTCAGCGGTTTGGGCTGTGCGTTGATCTCTGGGTATGTCAGTCACCTTCCTCTTCTATATATATACTAGCTTTTACACGCAGCTTCGCTCACGCAGACATTCATCCCCTGATTTACCTCCTTAGGGGTGGAATTTCAAAAATTCCTTTCCTAGTGCTTACTTACGTTATATTAAGAACCTACATGCAAAATTTCAGGATTCTAGCTTCAGCGGTTTGGGCTGTGCATTAATTTCTGGGTATGTCAGTCAGTCAATCAGTCAGTCAGTTACCTCTTTTATATATATATATATATATATATAAAAGAGGGTTGGGAAGGGTAACATATATATATATCCCACTGTTTCGTTACTTCAGAAACTAAATATTCGTATAACACATTACTTCAGAAACTAGATATTTGCAAACACAAAAGGCGTTCGTTTCCCCTTCGTGATGGTATGGTAGCGAAACGGCGAAGCCATACATTTCTACTGAGATGTAGAGTTTGTGAAGTTAGGGTTGCTAGAGTTAGGGCGTGTAGATTCGGAACCTTGGCTCTACATGAGATCTGATATCTTTTTCACAGGGTAAGCCATATGCAGTCGTCTTGGCAACATTTTACATGAAATTTTTTTTGGTGGGATCAATGTTTTGCTTAATATATAATGAGAAAATATAATATCTCATCTTAAAGTTATTCATATTTTGCAGTGCGAACAGCCCTGTAAAGGGTACAGAGCGCATTAAGCGTGACAAATGTTTAGTTCGCGTGGCGGTCGGCGAGCGACGTGACGCGACAACCCTATGAACTGGTTAATTCATATTGCGAGATACAATCAGTGACCTTGTAGTGGGATGTGTTAGGGGAAATGTCGCATTTAGATGTTTCACGATAATAGTATGTGTTATTAGTCCCCTTTTATTAAATTAGGGCTCTGATTGTGCAAAGAGTTTAAGTTTTAGGTTGCTCAGTGTGTATAGTAGCAGTACTTGGTTTTCGATCTAACACTATCATTACAATTATTGTCTTTTTATACATGGACCTGCCAAAGTGACTCAAGTGGTCACAATACTCATTACGAATGCAGACAATGCAACAGTGCAGCATGGTGACCCATACTACTGCGGCCTATTGCGATGCTTCTAAATTGGGTATCTGATTTCGCATTCACCAACAAAACACGACAGCACGAATGCTGTCATTTTAGGTTGGTCTACATTATACTGGTTTACACCGATAGCATTCACCATAGATAACAAAAAAATTCATAATGTATGTACGTAAAGTATGTATGTAAGTTAACGAAGTAAATAGATTAGAACACAACAATAATATAATTTCAAGATTCTCTCAACTAATGTTATTAATAAGAAATTAATCATCAGAATTGAGTTCGTAAGTTTACCCTTAGGAGATGAAACTTGTCAATACTCATAAAGTGTCGATACCGATACGGGTCTGAGCACAATGAACGCGATTGATTATATATTAATTCAATAAGTACAATAGCTTCAGAGGCTAACACCTATTCTGGCTAGGGTGATAAGTGCCTCCTTTCTTTAAGTATAATTTATTTCTTTACTAGCAACCTGCCCCGGCTTCGCACGGGTTCTTTACGGAAAATATAATTCAACCTATGCTACTCTGAGAAGATGTGCAGCTTAATTTTTTCCGACGTCTTCAATAAATATCGTTTTATTTTAGCCAATATACTCAAATAATATACAAATTTGAACAAAAAAAGCCGACTTCAATCTGGTACAAATTTAAATGGGACCACACGGGAAGCACCAGCTTTCAAACAAAAAAAAGAATCAACAAAATCGGTTCACCCGGACGGAAGTTATGAGGTAACAAACATAAAAAAAAGACAGTCGAATTGAGAACCTGAGTCGAATTTGGTCTAGTTCTGACATGTCGTCCATGAGAAAACCGTATAAGTCTTCAATTTGCATTAAGTATGTGTGCAAAATTTCACGAATAACTTAACGCTTATATAACGCTATATATATAGCGGAATAACGCTTCCCGTGTGGGCCCATTTCAATTTGGTCGTTCTTGAAGTCGGTTTTTTTTGTTAAAATTTTGTATTATATAATATGTAGTGATAGAAATGAGTCAAACTACTACTGGTACATAAATTGTAGAAATATATAATACTAGCTTTTTCCCACGGCTCCGTGTGTATTGATTATCACGGTAAAGCATAGCCTATATATCCTTCCTCAACAATCAAAGTATATTCATGCCAAATTTAATTGAAATCGGTGCTACGGTTTAGCGTAACAAACAGACGGACAGGGATTTTTTTGATTTGATAATATTACTATACATACTCACTCATATATATATGCCCTATGTACGCTCAACTCGACTGGAGTGATACCATAGCCTCGCAGAAAACCAGTGTGAAACAGCGCTTGCGCTGTGTTTAACCGAGTGAGTGAGGATACCGGAGGATCACAGGCACACACATCACAGACAGGATTTATTCGATGCTACTAAAGGTAATCCGTAAGATCTCATCACATGCAAAGCAAGACTTACCTATGCAATTTAAGAGTCTGAGTTATACCTAATAGAATCAATCAACAACAAAATCGAGAATTAAATTGTTGGTTCCATTAAAATGCGCTTCGCAAACATAAGCATAGCTGTAGAACAATGTCACATTCTTCCAACCGATTTCAGCAGACCACACAAAAGTGCTGTCAATTGTCATTATCTCAAAATACTACCCCCTACATCTACTTTACCCTAATAAAATAGTTCAGTAATCCAATACAATGTGTGTTATTACAGGGTGCTGTGTGTGTCGTGTTGTGACGACAATTAGTGTGCCGATCCACTAAGTCTTCGATGATTTAATGCTACTCGTTCACTGCGGTCTAAGTTATAGCATAAACGCATTTGTGGAGAAGTGAGAACTTACTATAGAGCTTATTTGGTTTGGTTGTCTTATGACTGCACGGTTGGCCTAATGGTTTAAGGGGTCACCACTCCGCTTTCCACTGCGCCAAGTGTTGAGGGTTCAATCATGGATGATCAATAAATTGTTGTTCGTAGTCTGGGTGTAGTTTATACACCCGCGACATAAGATGTATATTCATAATGCGGGAATTGTCTTTAAAATAAAGAAAAGAACAAGAGTTGAAACGTTTGATAAAGTTGAAGAGATAATAAAATTGTCATTTCGTAAATCTGGTATAATTACAATAAAAATAAGGAAAATAATAATAGGTCTTTACCTATGAAATTGCCGTTTTGTATGCAATAAGTGAAAGTACTTATTTTTTCAAACTTTTTTATTTCTGTTATTCGAAGTTATCACCCATGCAATCGACGCATCTTAGCCAACGCATTGGCAGTTTATTGATGCCCTTCTTGTAAAAATCGGCTGGACGGGAGGCAACATACTCTTTAAAGGCATTTTGTACTGCCTCTCGGGAATTGAATTTTTTACCCACTAAAAAGTTGTCTAAATTTTGGAAAAGTAATAGTCGGTAGGTGCAAGGTCTGGTGAGTATGGCGGATGAGGGAGAGCTTCCAACCCCAGCTCTTGCAGCTTGGAGACTGTCTGTTGCGCAGTATGGGGTCGCGCGTTGTCGTGAAGGAGCAGTAGGGACGACCGATTGACCAAAGCTGGTTGCAGATGTGCAAGCTTCTCCATCATTCTCTCCAGTTCTTCACAGTACACACCTGCATTAATGCTCATGCCGTTTTGTAAAAAGCTGTGGTTAATCACACCCGCACTAGACCACCAAACAGTGACCATCACCTTTTTAGGGGTCATTTTTGGTTTAGGGCATTGCTTTGGTGCTGAAGCAGGGTCTAACCAACTTGCTGAGCGCTTTCGATTGTCGAACAGAATCCATTTTTCGTCGCACGTAACAATGCGTTTCAAAATTCCTTAATTTCTTTGCCTGTTGAGCAGCGCAAGGCAGGTCTCGACGCGTACGTTGCGCTGGCGATCGTTAAGGTCGTGGCCCGTGGGGCACCCATCTATCAAGCTTTTTTACCTTGCCAATTTGTCGCAAATGGATCAAAATTGTTTTGATGCTTACATTAAAAGCTGCTGCTAGCTCAGCTGTAGATTGAGTTTCGTCAGCTTCCACAATTCCCTTTAATTCATTATTGTTAACCAAAGTCTCCAGACGACCACGAGCTTCATTTTTCAAGTCAAAATTTCCAGAACGGAACCGGGAAAACCAATAACGGGTTGTGCGTTCGTTTGTACACTTCTCTCCGTAAACGTTGTTGATGTTACGTGCCGTTTGTGTCACGTTGGTGCCAAGACGGAACTCATATTCCATAATTACACGATTTTTTTAAGTATCCATTATGACGAAAAATGTTTAAATGTAATGAAAATACAACGCTAATCAAAAAACAAAAGACTGAGTTTGTAAATAGAATGTCATGGTTTTAAAAAAATAATAATTTGAATTTAGAATACAGAGCCATGGTGATTTATATACTCTTTGTACAGAGCCATTACAAACTTTTTTTTATTTTAAATGACCAGTACTGAAGAAAGGCAATTTCATAGGTAAAGACCTAATATAAAAGAATAACAAAATGAAACACTCACATATACATATACTCGTACTCAATAATCCCGTGACCCATCTGTTTATTCGCCCTTCTATAGCACAAATCAAATATTTTAAAGGCAATTGAATTTCTATCATTATTTCTATTTGTTACATACAAACAATTTGTTTATATTTACACTAAAAATATTTTTACTAGCCTATTGTGACTGCCTCGGCAGCGCAGTAGTAGTGAATGCGACTGCTGTGCTTGAGGTCTCGGGTTCAAATCCTGGGTCGGAGCTAATGTTTGTGTGATCTATAAATATTTGTTTCGGAGTTTGGTGTTTTCTATGTATAATATGTGTGTATTTACTGAAAAAAAAGTATATATGTAATTATATCAGTTGTCTCGTACCAATAACACAAGCTCTGCTTAGCTTGGGATTAGGTGGCGTTGTGTGTTAGATGTCTGAAATATTTATTTATTATTATAAACATAGCAAATCTAGTATCAGGATGATCGAGACTTGGTTGGTATTTTTTGGTAAATCCTACTAATATTATAAACGCGAAATTTTGTAAGTATGGATGGATGAATGTTTGTTACTCTTTCACGCAAAAACTACCGGACGGATTTGGATGAAACTTTACAGTAATATAGCTTATACATCAGAATAACTCATAGGCAACTATTTGCCGCTATAACGGATAAACACGCGGGCAGAGCCGCGAGCAAAAACTAGTTTTCTATAAATGAATCCTAGAAGATCGATTTATTTTAATGCCTCGGTGGCGCAGTGGTATTGTATGCGACTGCTGTGCTTGAGGTCTCGGGTTCAAATCCTGGGTCGGAGCTAATGTTTGTGTAATCTGCAAATATTTGTTTCGGAGTTTTCTATGTATGATATGTATGTATTTACTGACAAAAAGTATATAGGTATATAAGTATATACCCATAACACAAGCTCTGCTTAGCTTGGGACTAGACGGCGTTGTGTGTTAGATGTCCGAAATATTTATTTATTTATTTATAACCTTAACCCCGTCAGAGACGTTTCCGAAATTCAGATTATATATATACACACATCAAAAGTGTCTAGGGATCAAGCATTTTTATGCGGATTTCTTGAGATTGAGATGTGGCTTTGGCCCTGGCCTGCTCAGTCGCCAGACTTGAACCCGATTGAGCATGCATGGGATATGCTACAGAGAAGAGCTCTGCCGAATATGGAGGGTATCCAGAGACCTTTTTTTGTTGTTGCAACGAACATGGGCGGCCATTCCACAGCGTGATTTGGATGAACTCATTTTGAGTATGCCAAACCGATTCTCGTGTTGTTAGTGTTCGCGGTAGAAACACGGATTATTAATTGTTTAAGTTACCTAATAAAATTTTAAAGAAAACTGTTATTTCAGTCTTTTTTTCGAACTTTAATGTTAGTGGTTCAAATGTCAAAAATCCCTTTGTTAGGAAAATGGCAAATTTCTTTATTAATGCAAAGGTGACTTGGTTTATCGTTACTGTGACAAACGAAAACACTTTATTTGATGAATCCTTAAAGAAAATTTTAATTAATATCAATCAGGACAAAAGTTATTGCAAAAATATATGTTGATCCCTAGACACATATGTTGATCCCTAGACACTTTTGATGTGTGTATTATGCAAGATATTGCTCTTTTACAGGTATTAGATAATATGCTAATAGTTGATAGCTTATACCACACAAAAGGGCAGCGGGTAGCACTTATTGGAGACTCGCAGTTATTATAGATGTTTGTGGGTGTGTCAGCGTATTACGTACGTAATAACTTCGACCAACAACACTGTAATAAACGCACCGGACATCTGTTATATTCGGATCATTAATCGAATTAATTCTGTATTGGGGTTTTGTGTGAGACGTTTCAGTGGAGGAAAATGTGCTTACAGCTTTTTGAAAGCCAAATACACTTCTGCATAAAGCACTTATGACTAGCCTTGAAAAGAAACAAACTAGGATATTGATGGTGATGATATCTAAATCACGCAATGAAAGTTTTTGCACTTATTAGTGTACCCAACATCAATTTGTTGGACAGGCATAATCATCTAGCCGGGGTCAAAGTAGCATATAAAACCAGTTTCTCCACATATTTTTTCCATCAGTCGGGAATGTTTTTCTTGGTTTTTTTTTCGGATGAGAGTCAAAATTCAATTATAATTACCAGATGAATGTTATGGCAATCGCCGACGCCGCAGATTTGGAGAATTTTCCACTGCTACGGGTTTACTGTATTATTAAGGCAACATTATAGAACGTCACAAGAAATCTCGCCTGTGAAGTATCAAGTACATAATAAGTTACGAGACCCGTCGATATCCATAAGGGTTATTCAAAATGTATTGTGTATTGCAGCCACGCACTAAATATTCGTTTTGATTAATCTGTATTTTTGCTTCATTGTTTATTCCAGTAATAAAACTCTTCCCAAGTAATTGTTCTAAAACATATTACTATTTTAAAGAAGCGAGTTAAGTAATGAAAAGAATTTAAATGTAATTGGCTTAAATTTTAAAGAATTTTGTGTTGCTAACAAACGACCCGTAAGTAAAAATCACAAATTGTGAGGGCCAAGGTTTCGTTTAGTTGTCATTTCATAAGCTTGTTACATTAAATTAGTGAAGTTTACATAGTGTTTATAGTACATTATGATATAAGTGCGGTAAGTTGAAAATTACAACCGAGGCGATATTGCTATCGCACGTATGTCATACAACGTTCTATAACATATTTGCGAGGAAATAAATAAAACTCGGACTTTCTTGATCGAATAAATATTTAATTACTTGTTAAAGCAGTTATAAAAATTTGAACAATTTATAAAATTGATTATTACGTTGCCAGTTGGCATTTTTAAGCTTGTCAAGTTATTATTATTAATTAAAATTTCACCAGTCTCTCTCTCTCACTCTCTTGAGTGAAAGTAGGAGAAGCGAGACCACAGAGTGCAGTAATCGGCGGCAGCGGCGGAGGTGGCTGCGGAACTCTATGGTCTCGTTTCTCCTACTTTCACTCATAAAATGTTGACCACTTTTCTGACATAAAAACTCTTTGCTAATATTTAAAAGAGAATTGTTCGAGCATCTTGATAAAACGTGAGTTTTACTTTATATAAAAAAACGCGCACAAGTACGTAATGAGATACATTCCGATATTGAAATTGGTGAAATAAGAGACCGTTTACGAGCAAATATGTGATAAATATTATTTACATTTGTAAGTACGAAACAAAGACATCCGTCTGTGACATCCTTGGTTTGTTCAAGATTGACACTATATTTGATTAATAAATTTCACTTCTAGGGTGAAAAGTTAAAGAATAAAGGTTATTACAATTTATTATTAATTAAGCGCAATTAAACCAGTGACTTTTAAACGTTAGCTATATTCAATTTGATTACTTGATAAACAGAATGTTTTAAAACCGTATAATAAACGACGACAGTTTCACAGTCAATTACAACATGCGAGTAATAGACAATTATCTAATAGCCGTAAAAACTGCGCGCGTGGACGAGCTCAGACAATACACACACAAAAACACATAACCACCTTAGGTTTCTTTAACTTTTCCGATGTTTTTAAACTTAGTTGAAACTAACCGCTATAAAGTAAGGGAGACTAAACGTTAACCCCCCTTATTCATAAACGTTATTTTTAAACTTTTAGCAACGTTTCTGTGTTATTTTCAACTTCAAAGTTACAGTCTCAAAGTAAAAAATATCCGTTGCTAAAACCTAAATAACGTTTATCGTAAAGTGGGCCAGACGGTAAATAATAGCATTTGATATCCCTTTGCCCAACAATTGAGGTCATAAGCGTGAATATAGGTAGGTATGTAATAATAATAATCACTCAACACATCTCATACAGAACAGTTTGATCTCATACTAGACAGAACCTGGCCCCCTAGCCAAGTTGCAAGCAAGCGTTCTTCTTTGTGCAATCGTTAACGCCTGAATTCTCGTGTGTTATTAGATACTTACTTTGAGATTACTTTGTCTACGATTAGCCACGATTATTAGATTACACACGAGAATTTATGCATTAACGATTGCAGAAAGAAGAACGCTTGCAACTTGTACTACTTCTGCTGGTAACTTAGAGGGATTATTTGTATTTTTGTATATAATAATAAACTCAAAAACTACTGGACCGATTTCAAAAATTCTTTCACCATTAGAATCCTACATTGTCCCTAACTGACATGAGTGATATGGCTATATTTTATTTCGGTATTCCCACGCGAACGGGAACTACATTTAACTATTGTAACAACTACAACAACACGCAGGTAAAATTGCGCAGAGTTGCTAGTACATAAATATTATAGATAAATTACAGAATAAATGATCGTACTCATCTCTCATCGTACAATTATTTGTTCCGGGTAGGAATCAAACCCACGACTTCTGGCTTCTTCACTACTAAACTAACGGGCTTGTAATAGGTATTTACCTGATATAGGTACCGCTGTGTATAGGTGAACCAAAAGCGTGAAACTCACGTCATTGTCACCACGCGTTTCATCGATGATACAACTCACAAGTTACTTAGTTTTCACTTCTATCGGCAGTCCCCAAAGATTGCCCCGCATTTTTTCTTGTCACGAATCGTATATTGCCAGAAAGACTGAAGAAAATTATCTTTACTTATCGGTAATTATATCATATCAACAGCTTTTAATAGTCCATTGCTGAATACAAGTCTTTTCTTGGAAAGGAGGTTCTGCCTTACTATACCACGCTGGCCAGATTGGTACAGTATCGGCGATATTTTCACTAAAATATTTCAGTAAAATGTTCCCGCTTGAAGACAAACAGAAGCATCCTCATAAGTTATCGAACAACCTACCACAATCCACTGTTGAATAAAGACCTAAAATGATAGTCTGCAAAATATGGACATTAAATGTGCCTCGCCTCTCCCTACTCCTTCGGGGATAAAAAACGTGATTAACATAAACAAACACTCCTAGGACAAGTGATTATTTAATGAGCCCAATAGTTTTTTCTGCATCTTGATGAACTTCATGTTTAATGTGTAGTCAGCCAGCAGTCTGGTTACCATTGGAAAGGGTTAATTTAATAGGCGACCCTGAAGACTTTCTGAAGATATTAAAATACTATATCGGGATTTTATCTCTCTTCATACGGAGGACCGATCTATATCTTTTACGCCTCTTCTAGCTTTATCAGACACTAACAGCAACATACCTAAATATTAATAGTTATATACAAGTTTACAAAGGTCGTAATTAAATATGGTTTTAATAGTTTTCATTGTCCTCTAAAGTAATAAATAGAATTGTTAGCACAAACCGTTGTTAGGTGTAAAACAACCCGACGAGTGTCTGAAAACTTTATAATGCTCCACAAAGCCTACACTCCACTTGAATAATTAGGTATGAGTAGAATAATGTTCAATAGTTAATTCTATTGGTTGTAAAATGTACCAAATATATTTAGAATTAAGGTACATTTTGAAATAATTTATGTACAAGTGTATAATTTTATGAGTAATTCACATTTTATCGTTTGTTTATGTATATTATAAATGTCTAGTTTTATATTCATGTTCTCATACAAAACAGAACAGTCTTTGTATTTTTAATACGTGAGTTATAGTTGTTTTTAATAAGCTTATTTTGTTCTTTTTTTTCCAATATACTAAGTGCATTTTTCCATAATATAGAAACGTATGTACATAACCATAATTAAAAAAAAAATAACAATATTTACATACAAACGTCAAAAAACTCCACATCTTCGCCTACTGGTAGCGTTCCCAAAACACTGGCAGCATTACCAGGTTGAATGGCAATGAAATTAATTTAGATGATTGAAAACTGTAGATAGTATTAAGACATAAGGTCATTCTTCATTTCGTAGTTTTCGGAAAGTCGGAAAGATTAGTTGTAATGCTCCATTTCATTCCAATTTCTTCCTACAAGGGGACAAACGATCAACTGACTGATCACCAGACGGTAAGCAATCATCGTTCATGGACACTTAATTAAGCCTAGCTTCCAAGAGCCTTAAGTAAGTTGCCTCCCTCTCAGTTCTTCTCCCTAGAATGAGTAGGAGAAGAGCTTTTGACAACCTCTTCTCCTTAAGTGTCAATTGACGTCATTAATTACTTCCCTCGAAAATATAAATTATAAAGAAAAGGTCTTAAGACTATTGGAATTATCTTCATATAAGCTGACCTACGCAACCTCGTTTATGTCTCCTATTGCCCGTAGCGTAATAATTTTCCACCGTTTTTGTAACATTCTTCATTGTCGCTCCGCTCCTATTGGTCTTAAGGTGATGATATATAATTAATTATAATCTATAGTGTTCCTCGAGAAATGGGCTATCTAACACTTAAATATTTTTTTAAATCGGACCAGTATTTCCTGAGATTAGCGTATTCAAGCAATCAAACAAACTCTTTAGCTTTATGTATTAGTAAGTATAGATAAAAAAACTGTCATAAATTATTCATTTCAATCATCACTCATTGCTCCGTCTCTGTCGACATAATCCACTTAACCTTTAAAACAGCAGTCATGAAGGGTAAATCACGGAATGTGACCGCAAACCTATTCTGTAGTCCGTGTGTCGCAAATACGTCCGAATATTTGCGGATATGAACGTGCAAACGGATATTTAAGGCCTGAGCCGGGTGGACGTGTGACTGATGTTGTGGCTGTCCTCTACTGTTCGTGAATTATTTATTTGAACTTGTGCGTCTACGTGTGCTTGTGTCGGTATGTGTATGTTTGTATAAGTGTACCTATGAGTGTATGCGAGCCAATAGGGTTTAAGGATTGGTTTGTGCTGGGGACATTTTTAGATTGATGTGGGTAACTATTCTAGCGTGTTGTTTATATAAGCTTCATTTGCTTTTGTTTAAATTTTTTTTATGGAATAGAAGGGCAAACGAGTAGACGTATCGCCTGATGGTTAGAGATTACTACCGCCCATGGACACCTGCAACACCAGAGGCGTCACAAGTGTGTTGCCGGCCTTTCGGGGAGGGAGGGGGGGGGGGGTTCGGAGGAGGGTTTTGGGGTAGGGCCTCCGGTATCCTCACTCACTCGATGAAACACAGCACAAGCACTATTTCACACCGGTTTTCTGTGGGGCCGTGTCACTCCGGTCGAGCCGGCTCATTCATGCCGAAGCGTTGCTCTCCCATAAGTGATAGTGGTTTCTAGGTTTTAGTCTAGGTTAGGTATATACTTTATTTTCAAAGGAAAGAATCAGGAGTAGAACTATAAGACAAACAAGAATTTAACTTTTAAATCTATATTTTGGGTTTGTTTCAAGTTGTCCTTCTCTTTGCAGTAATGTCCTACGAAGTTTTCTCCCCTTATTCGCGTCTTACGAAACCCTCGGGATAAATAGAAAGAAGAGGAGCAATATGACCAGCAGTTGACTGTCAATGTAGGTTGATGTTCTATATTTTGATCGTGGGAGAGCCATGCTTTACCGTCGCGCAGTGGTAACCAAAAACAGCTGATAAGTGTGCGTTGTTCTTTTATTGGCACTGGTGAGGTAGGGGAGATATTGGCACTGGTGAGGTAGGGGAGAGATGACTCAAATAATAACACTCTTGTCTCTTGAATTTGTCCATGTGTGGTGGTAGCCATGCATGGTGACATCCTTCTGTTCATTTGTCCCTTTGTCTTATATGGTATACATTAATTAATATTCATCCATACTTCTATTATAAATGCGAAAGTAACTCTGTCTATCCGTCTCGCTTTAACGGCTACACCACAGCACTGATTCCAATGAAATTTTACATGGAGATACTTTGATTCCTTAGGAAGGACATAGACTACTTTTTATTGCGATAACCAACATTCACACGGTCGAAGCTGCGAACCAAATTTTCAATTGCCTGTGTGGGTACGCTTAACTATGGCTACAATGTTATAAATTGATGACAGTGGTTTCCTTTCTCATCTTACATAAATTTTGTAGTGTCCGAAAAGTTTTATGTTTGGTCTTGAATTTTTTTTTGCAATAACATGTAATACATTTGAAGCTTAATAAACAATTGAAAAACTGGTATTTCTTATCTTGAGACGAAACACCAAAACCAAGGTACCAAATATATTGTATTGTAAAAGGCATCAAGGGTAACCTTTATGTTAAATAACCCTTCAAGTTTAGAACTAGTCACGACACCCAGTGGACTTAATTAACTGGTAATTACTAAACGCAACCATATCTTAGGGAACTTTGTGTCTCTAAATAGTTCATCACCGTCGACAGTTGTGTATCCCCATAATAGTGAGACTAGTACCTAGCTCTTCCTGTGCAAAAAAAAGCTTATTCAGATTGTTCATTTTTATGTGAATAATAAAAGTTATGTACATAAATCTGAAATATACGTTCATCAGTCATAAAATTTTTAGATCGCTGTAAACTAAGCTATCCTTCAAAGTTGCGACATTCAAAGCCGCGAGTCGTGCTTCTATTACGAAATGTCATTTACAAGTTCGCTGGCATTAAGATTTCTGCGCACGTACATCGTTACACCGATACACTGCAAGGCTCAAAGACCTGTCGATTTATTTTTATAAGCACTGACTTTAGCTTGGCGTGGGCACGGAATCGTAATATACTTAGAAATGGTTAAAATGTTCGCTGACTTTTTAGTATTTTATGTCATAATAGTGTTTCAAAGTTCGACATGGCTCGACTTGAGCGACTTGAATGGGCCTCGGGGATTGTACGAAATGTATTTACAATAGTTGCCCTTTGCTGAACTGAATATAAATTCTGTTTAATGTATTATTTGATACTGTTCTGTAGACCGCATTGGAATTCTCCGAGGATATGAGAAGAGAAACCTAGTTCACTAAGTTATTTTGTTGAATGTTGGGCTTATATGTGTGGGGTTAACTGTGAAAATATTCTGAACTATCATAATTTAGTGAAAAGCATTTGCAATAATCAAGTGGGATTTTAAAACGCACTCACCATGGTCGATCGAAGAATGTTTGTAGTCCATATAGTACCTAGTGAGTGGTGGTGAATAATATTTATTTTATCAGTCATTTAAATGTAAAATTTGTTAATGGTTAAGGATCTAAATAGATATTAAACGCTTTCAATTAGAATACAATTCTTGTAATATTTGGAATTTCGTTAAAGATCATTATAACGCACTCTGTAGTTCACACTCCCAATGAGTCACATTTCATTATGACGTATTTTATTTATTCCATCGTTGCCTGCAAGTTCAAAAAAAAGTTGTAAATTATTAAAAATAAAATTATTGAAAGTAAAATTTGACCTGATTTTAAAGAAATCTTCATAAAAATAAACACTGCAAGACAACAGCACAACCGTTAATTTATTGAAGTCTGTCAATATAGTTAAAATTAAAAGTAAATTCCCGATTACACCGATCACATCCCTCTCAATAAACTCGATTCAGCATTCGGAAAAAACATGCCTTATCTCTATAGAAAACAACCTCTGAACAGCTAAAGACTCAGCCGGAAACTCCCCGCCCTCCAGATAAAGAAATTAGTGAAAAAGAGGCTCTTTATTCTGGCAATACTTAGAGTTTATCTGTTAAACGGTGGATCAGGCTGTATGAGATAACGGCATAAAAGAAGGTTTTTCGTTGTCATATTTTTTGTTAGGTTGGCACACCTGTTTTCCCGTTTTTTTATAGCTAGGAGTGGTGAAATCGAAAATATGGGGTCATTTTAATTTACACTATTTTGATAACATAGGTACCTTAGTTGTAAGTAACAGGTATTCTGTTAGTCATAACATTAGGAATAGGTATGCTATTTAAAGCTTTTTTTTGCTGCTTTAATGCTATTTTATGCTTAATAACTATTCAAACATTCCGCAACCCGAAGGCGAACAGAATTCGACGGTTGAAATAGTTCTCAGTGTAATTGAGGGCACTGACTTCACAATAACGTTTGCCATAAATGTTCATGACAACCGAGATCGTGTTCTCCGAGGCACGGGTGTAAAACACCGCTAAACTTCCATGCTTCTGGATGTTATTAAGAATTTCTTGAAAGATGAGCTTAACAACACTTTTGGTCCGTACCCGCGAATTGAACCCTCTTTTGATTGTTAGTCGCATACACTACCGGCTAGTCCAACGAGGCAGTTAGTTATGGTCGTTGATAGTAACATTTCAGATGCCCCTAAAACAGTCTAAACATAAAATATTGTACTTTTCTTTCCTTTCTAATCCTGCTTGCTTTTGTTCACATAGAACCACCAAAGCTTCATTTAAAGACAGTCATCCTTTCGAATAGAAGCAATTAGTATCGACGGATAATTCATTAAAAGGCGTATTCTTTCACGAGTAAGTCTTTATGAATACGAAGCGATGGTAATTGCTAAGTCGTATCGTCTATTGACGTCATACTATCTGTATAAAACATCTATTCATTGGTTTTTATTGTAAATCTTGAAAGGAGGAACTTGATTTATGATAACAACTTAAACAAATAAGTTACGATAGGGTTAGTTAAATTCAGATTCAATACCCCAATTTTATAAAATTATTTTAGAAATTTTGCCTGGTCTCTTGGTGATTGGGTTTGGTGATCCTGATTGATAAGCCAGAAGCATTGGGTTCCATTGTTATTCCAGAAGAAAATAGTGTATGAAGAGCACCTAGGCAATAAAAAAATTGACAGTGTTTATCATACACCGTACATATCATGCTATCATGCATGTACATATCATCACGCTTCGGCATGAATGGGCCGGCTCGTCCGGAGTGATACCACGGCTTCACAGAAAACCGATGTAAAATAGTACTTGCGCTGTGTTTCACCGAGTGAGTGAGGATACCGGAGGCCCATATCCCTTCTCTTATCTCCGCCATCCCTCGCTTCCATGCCCCCATCCCCCAAAGGCCGGCAACGCACTTGTGACGCCTCTGGTGTTGCAGGTGTCCATGGGCGGCGGTAATCGCTTACCATCAGACGATACGTAATACAACATTTTTCCTGTGTGAAATTCGAACCTTTTAGTTTAGACTGTTTTAGACGCATATCTCACAATCAAGGTCTTGGTGAAAATCAGCGCTGTATGATAACAGCGCTGATTTTCATCAAGAAGTGGTGCAGTATTATATTGAGAAAAATCTACAAGCAACGTCTAATGCTATAGAATAATATTTTGATTGACATTGAAATTAAAGAAAACATTCTTTCTTTCCTTTAACATAGAACCTATGGTTTAGCAGTTAGGGTTACTGACACTCGAGCAAGATGTCAGTTGACCATTTCAATACATATTATACGCTTCTCAGATCAGTATTATCAAAACACATATTTCTCAAGTCATAAGAGATGTAGCGAAATGTACGAAAACTTCTATTTTGTTATAAAGCCATAGAACTTATAAGAAGAACTCCGTTATAAAAGCTTGTGCCCCGCATAATATGTAGAGAAACATTCACAAAACTAATTTGTACAAATATTTTCTGACTAAAATTAACTTTAGTCATATTTTTCTCTGCATAATTTATACACAATACACCATAAATTATAAATGATGATATAAATTATTAGTTTTATTTATTTTTGTAAGTCAATCTTTTCCAGATATTTTTAAACGTCGAGCTTTACAGCTCGAAGTCGCCGGCATTTCCTAAGACTCACTCGGGGAAGAAATGCCGAAACAAACCACAGACGTGTCTTTTTTTTTTGAGTCCGTGGATATTGATTAAATAGAAATGTACACAGAACATAGTTCACAGAGCAGAAAAGCAATGCAACCTAATGTCCCCACTGAAGAACTACTTATGATAGTAAAAGCAAATTCACCGTAGGTCCCGGAATTAGAAAGAGCGATGTCGATATAGTAAATATCTCGGAATTGGTGCCATAGTCGTAAAACCGGTGTACATTCCAAAGATGGCCTGGAATTAACGAATGTTTTGTGTAATCGTGCCTGCTAAGGATAGTGGCAATAAAATGGAATGGCCCGTTTGATTCTATTTTGGGTGGAAAGATGTGATTCTTTTTATTCTACATTGTTTTGTATACCTGATGCCAACAGTCGCATCGGTGTCATGACATGTGTTACTCCAATTCTATGAGAACATATTTTGTTATTACTATTCAATATATGATACAAAATGATGATAGTACTGTTCTTATTGTATGGGGGTGTAGTCTGTGTGGTGACGCATTAAGAATAAGTGTCACTCTCTCTTAGCCAGCTCTTATAACACTCACGGGATAAATAATCCCGTGAGTGTTATAAGAGCTGGCTAAGGGAGCAAACTATGCACGTGACTTTACCGTGCACTGAGCTAAACACACCTCTATTTAGTCTATGGGTGGCTGAAAATAATTTAACAACGAAGGAATCGTTTGATATCACAGTTTCAATAAAAGTGAGTGATTTAAACAAAATGGAAGAGCATACAAAAGCTTATTATATTTAAATATTGTATTGTCCCTATGTGTGGTTTATAGACTGAGATTTTTTTACAAGTTTTTTTAGAAAACACTTTTGTAGTTGCTAAGTGACCTTCAGTGAATGAGATCACTGCCGCTGTTTAACTATTTACAGAGGCAGGGGAATAAGCAGCTACTAAGCGGGATCGGGAGAGGTTTAGAACTCTACTGGTCCGCCAGGCCCAGGAATGGGCCGGGTACCGCAGACGACTTTGGCGCCGTAGGTCGCAGAACAATCTCCGTCCTCCATAAGTGCAAGCCTGGAGATGGCGATTTCTCTGAGCAAGAAAGGAACATTGGGGTTCCTGCACAGGAGGAGGCCATCTAAAAACCGTAGATACGTCGGGGCTACAGGGACTTCTTTTCGATTGTGTACCTAGTTACGCAGCTCCTAGTACCCGAGACGGCGTGCGATTTTTGGTCAGTTCGAGTCCGACATAGCCACCAGTCGGTGGTATACGGGGGGGATATCCGAACAAAAAAAGAGGAAATTGCAGCTAGAATTGTTATACATAGAGTAAGTGAGGGCTACCCTACCACTGTTATTGTACCTATATATTATTATCATTTATTCTCAATGAAACGGCGGTGATGATTCAAATCTGGAAAAATATCAAGTCAGTACTCTTATATTCTACATTCACTTTAAACCTACTTCACAATCCTTTTGAGATTATGATTGAAACTATATAATGTAGGTGTGTAAACCACTAGATTGTAATCTTATATATAAAAATCAATTATTGTTCGTTTGTTTCGTAAAACTCGAGAACGGCTGGGCCGATTTAGCTGATTGCTAGATAGCTTTTGAAATGTTTGTCGTAGTCCAGGGAAAGTTTAAACGGTAAAAACTCCTTAAAATAATTTGAAAATACAAATGTCGTGTACGAAATAGCGGGCACAGCTAGTATTTGATAGTTTTTGATTTTTATTTCTGCTATTAATAATTTTCATTCCTCTGTATTTATGCGGTTTAATTTCAGTATACTGCGTTTAATGCAATTTGATCGTTTCTAGTGGAATTGAAGTAAATTAAAGGAAGAAGTTCATTATTTTATTAAATGTTTTATTGTCATTATGTAATTAGTAGTAGAAACTTTAGATTGGTAAGTACTAAAACACCTCATATCACACATTCCAGTTTGACATAATTAGCATTGAAATGGATTTTATAATACCATTTTTTTCATTCTATTCTATCACTAACAAAAATGCTGTTTTTATCAGGAAATCTGTACTTAATTATGCGTTAGTAAATATTTTTATTCGTCAGTACACTGCTTACTTCCATCCCAGTTGTAATTTTTTTTTTAATTTTCATTAAAAAGTCTGTTCATTAGAATCAACTCATCCCTTCACATCACCTATTCATTCCATGATAACCAGTCATTCCTCAATTGTTATAAAATATGCAGTATAAGGTTCTAAAAAGTAACTACTAATACGTAGTTTCAGTAGCCAATACAAAGTAATCATTAATATCTATAACTTTTTTTTTAAGTTACCACGTAACCTAATTCTAAGCTGTGAGTTAGCTAGAAACTACGACGTAGCAAGCAACTTTGTAGCTTCTACGGCGTAGCAAAATAAGTAGGATCAATGGAGAACTATGGGAAAAGAAAGAAGTGCTTTTACTTAAACTAGTGTATAGGTAAAGTTTGTATGCATACATTTCTACTTTAAATATTAAATTCTAACTTTCGCCCGTTTGAATTTCATAGAAATATCCTATGTTACTTCTAATACCTCTAAGAATATACCTGCATGTTTGGCCTAGTAGTTTAACGGTTGCCTTGCCGTTCCCTACTTTTCCAAGTGTCGTGGGTTCAAATCCCACGTAGGACAACACTTTGTGTGATCCACAAATTGTTGTTCTGAGTCTGGGTGTTATTTGTGTCTGTTTCATGTATGTTTGTAAAGTCCCCCACGACACAGGATTAATTCCTAGTAAGGGAGTTGTCTTTAAAAAAAAAAGTGTACAAAGTTTCATGATGATCGGTTAAGTAGTTTTAGCGTGAAAGCGTAACAAACATACTTACATTCACATTTATAATTATTATAGATATCGTTAATGAATGACAAACGTATTTCTGTAGACTATATATAGAGGTCAATTGTTACGAGGAATCACCTGGTTACCGCTGCTTATGGACATCTATCAAGAAACAGTAATTAAGTGCATTGTCACACTTTATGAACTCACCGCCCCTAAATTAGGGAGGGGAGTTGGGTTCATTTCTCTCCAGATAACACCACTCACTCAGGGAAAAACAACGAAACATTTCCTTAACAACGGTTCCCTGGGACATCGTGGTATCATTCTAATCGAACCCTACCACATATGCTAAAGCGTGTCCCTTACAATAGTTTTAAAACTTGATTAATGTCTTTGAAAAATGACACAAATTAAAGGTATTACACACTTTGCTATGTACAACAGGTAAACATACGTCACAATCCAGTTAAGTATCAAGATTTCTCAGTTGCACACTTTAAGGTCTGTTATACACTATCCGAGCGGTTTGGTTTAGCGAGCTCAGCGGTCAGGTGAATGAATATTCATGAGATTAACTGCGCCTCACGGACGGCCAACCAGATGCCTAACGCCATCGAGACACAGCTCTGAAATAACACTGACATTTTTATATGGCTCTTATTGCTTTTTGTATTTGTCGAATGTAGGGGATTAAATGGAATCTGAGTAATTATTAGTTAGTGTCTTCTTACAACAAGGTAATATGTGACATAAATGTTTTGGTTATGCAGAAATCTATATACTGCGTTGAATAGTTTCATTACAAGTTACTTCCATAGTTTTAACTTTGAAGCTGGGGTCCACTTTCCTACACCTTCTGCATTTTGCCTGGTTTTTGGCATCCCTGGTAGTGAGACCATTGCCACGCATGTTACCTTGTATGACGTCAAGCCAGTTATTTTTGGGTTCACACAGAACAAATACGAGTAATTATGTAATGAGGCCAATCCTAATTCTAATCTATACATACATTTGTATATAAGTTTGTTTGTTACGCTTTCACGCGAAAACTACTTAACCTGTCATTATGATTTGTACAAATATTATTGGAGGTATTAGAAGTAACATATGATACTTTTTATTAAATGCGATCGAACCTGTCTATATTCGAGTGTAATCTACTCTAATGGTACAAATAAGTTTAGTTTTATGATATTGTAGAGATTATCTCGATCTATCCAGATTTTGATTTTTTTTGCCAAAAGAAAAAGAAAAAAATTGTGAGTGTCATAGGCAGACAAAATTATTTGTGCGATATCATATACACACACGGGCGAAGGCGTGGGCAAAAGCTAGTTCATCTATATAGGCATTTATAAAAATACAAGCTGTGCCTGTGACTTCGTCCGCGTGGAATATTGACTTTCCGTAACATTTATACAATCTTTCATCCCTTCCTTTCAACCCCTTAGGTAGTACCCTCAGTTCGCATTAAAAAGTAGCCTATGTTCTTTCTCAGGCTCAAGACTATCTATGTACCAAATTTATTTTAAACCGGTTTAGTAGTTTTTGCGTGAAAGCGCGACAGACAGACAGAGATGGTAGTAAGGATAAGAGTAGAATAAATGGTAGAAATTATAGTGTCAATAAACTAAAAAAAGTAAAAACCAATAAAATACATTTCTGACTTACCTATTCCTTAGTTCTTTCAATACTATACGATAAATATTGGTTCTATAACACATATGGTGCGAATACTAAAGGGGATCAAAAATTTCGTTATGATCATTTATTCAGCCAGCGAAGTGCAATACCGTGTGGGCGTTTTATACACCTCCGCTTCTCTCGCTGCGTATCTATATATATAAAAGAAAGTCGTGTTAGTTACACTATTTATAACTCAAGAAAGGCTGAACCGATTTGGCTGAAAATTGGTGGGGAGGTAGCGTAGAACCAGGAGACGGACATAGGATTTTTTTTTTTTTTTTTTTTTTAAGGGACTTTTACCCTATTAGGGTATGCCAGTCCCATAAGGCCTTAGCTTAAACAAGTAGCAATTTAAATATTATATGCCAGACTGTACAATTTAAGAGCTTTTTTTTAATGTCGACATAGCCGTATAGGTATAGATACTTTTTACATAGTTTTTTTTACTTTGTCCCGTGGCGTTAACCGCGGTTGTTGTTGAACCGCGGTAACACTGCAGGGCTCAGCTAGTTTATTCATAAAATGTTATCTGTGCAATGTGTATTGGTTGTAAGTAGTCTAATTTAGTGACGATTAGATTTCATAATTTTTGAACAAGATTAGTATTGAAAAATTTAATCAAGATTGAGTGAAAATGTATACGTACTTAAAATTTACAAACTAATGTTTTTTTAACCAACTTCAAAAAAAGGAGGAGGTTCTCAAATCGATTGCATTTTTTTTATGTTTGTTACCTCAAAACTTTCGACTGGGTGAACCGATTTTGATGATTGTTTTTTTTTTATTTGAAAGCTGGTGCTTCCTGTGTGGTCCCATTTCAATTTGGTCCAGATTGAAGTCGTTTTTTTTGTTAAAATTTGTGGTTATTTATGTACCAGGTTGGTACAGTAGTCCAAAACGACCTTCCCAAGGAGGAGCCTATGTCTAGATGTGGACTGTGAAAGGTTGTTGATGACGTACTCAGTGCTACTCTTACAATTAAGACAGATTCTATATTCTATCGATTCTAGCCAGATTCTAGACATCTCGAATGCCAAAATGCACAAAATTGTTTAGACTACAGAAAGTCGTAAGGAAATATACACACACGCACAAACATAATTCTAAGACGCAGACATGTGAAAAGTCTCACCGACACCATAATTAATTATAACAAACTGTTTTATTTATTAATTGAATCTCCATATTTAAAGGACGTTTACCATGGTAGAGCCACGCTTCGGCATGAATGGGCCGGCTCGACCGGAGTGATAACACGGCCTCACAGAAAACCAGTGTAAAATAGCGCTTACGCCGTGTTTCACTGACTGAGTGAGGATACCGGAGGACCATACCCCAACTTCTCCCCACATCCCTTTCCCCATCCTCCAATGGTCGGCAACGCACTTGTGATACATCTGGTATTGCGGGTGTCCATGGGCGGCGGTAACCGCTTACCATCATGTCATACGAATGCTCGTTTGCCACCTATACCATTAAAACAAAAGTATTTTTTAAACTTGTATCAGGCCAAATTGCGTACGTAGAAATAAATACTACGAAAACCACTTTTTTTAAGGCAGTTATTAAACGACGGTGTTCTGAGGTAACTTATATAAAGATCAGCACAACAGCACTGGTTAATAACAATTAGTGAATATAGTTTTGAATTTTTGCATTTGTGCCATCATCCAAACGTGGTAGAGCTTCGCTTCGGCATGAACGGGCCGGCTCGACCGGAGTGATACCACGGCCTCACAGAAAACCGGTGTGAAATAGTGCTTGCGCTGTGTTTCACCGAGTGAGTGAGGATACCGGAGGCCCATACCCCAATCCCCCTACCCCTACCTCCCCCCCCATCCCCAAAAGGCCGGCAACGCACCTGCGACGCTTCTGGTGTTGCAGGTGTACATGGGCGGCGGTAATCGCTTACCATCAGGCGATACGTCTGCTCGTTTGACCGCGTATTCCGCAAAAAAAAAAATGTATTGCTGGGAGAAATGTGTAGAGTTCAAGGAGAAAGACTATGTAGAAAAAAAAAAAAGAAAAAAAAAGGACTTCGATCATTGTAGACTATTCAGACCATCGGGAAATACAAATATAACCGAATAGAGAATCGCCTCTTTTTTGTTAAAATGTACAACCAAAATGTGAATGTATGACCTATCCTGTAAGTAAGAATCATATCTAAGAACATCTAGTAACTTACCATTGAAACCTTCATCTTCTATCTGAAAAATATAACCTAAACGTAGCTCAAGAATGATAGCTCGGTTTGAATAGGAAAAGCTCGGCTTCTTCAAAAGGAACACTGTAAAGATATCTATAAAAGGAACGAAAAGTTTTCAAAAGAATCATGCAGCCACACCAGTAACTTAACAGAGATATCTTGTCGTTCACAAATATTCACGGTTCGTGTTCAGAGTGCATGTTACGAGATTGTAAATTCTTTGGCACCTTACACTGTTCCTATAAACTATGATAACAACTGGAAAATACAGAAAACGGATATTAAATAATAGATAAGCAAAGAAATGTAGGTATTGTGCATATTGGAATAACAAAATCAGCAATAGTGGAACAGCGATTGACTTGAACTTGAACTCGCTGGCCGGGTTTCTGCAACTCGACGACTTTGATGCGCCTATTTTGCGTAGTGGGTCGGCACTAGTGGTGCCATCCCAGTTCCTCCAGGAAGCCTAGCAGACCCCTGGCGTTGCCGACGACCTCCTGAAGCGACCTCGGCGATCCAAGGTGTTTCGCCCGGTATTCTGCCACCCCAGGACATGCCAAGATGACATGGGCGGCTGTTTCCTCCTCCTCCATGCATGCTCTGCACAGAGGGCTGTCCGTTACACCTAGAGTAAAAAGATGTTTGTTTAATAGTGCATGACCAGTCATTGCTCCAATCAGAAGTCGAAGCGGCGGCCTCTTAAGTTGTTTCAGCTTCCGTGACAATCCGGGGTTGATCGTCGGGAGGGCCTCCTTGGTCTGCCTGCAGGTACAAAGGTTGGACCAATATAACTGGTGTTCTACCTTGGTGTTCTGTTGCAGTGTCCGTCGTAGCCAAGCAGCTGGCAAGGGCAATATTGGTTCTGGGCCGACTGCCCTTGTCTCCGATCCGCTCCTTGCTAGTGCATCAGCTGCGTCGTTTCCGCGTGAGTTGCTATGTCCTTTGATCCACTGGAGAGTTATACTATTTGTAGTACTTACCTCTGTCAGGGCTCTGTGGCATTCGTAGATCAGCCCTGAGGTAGTCGTGTGACTTTGTAGAGCTTGTAAGACTGATCGGCTGTCGGAAAGTATGCGGATGGGGTATTCCGTTACCTTTCTGGAGATGATCGCATGTGCTGCCATTATTATACCCATGCACTCTGCCTGGAAGACTGTGTTGTGGGCTCCTAATGGTGTCGAGATGTGTATGTTCAGGTCCTCAGAGAATGCTCCTGAGCCAGTGCCTGACCTTGTTTTGGATCCGTCGGTGAAGATTCTTAACTCCCTTGGGTTAAGTCCTTCTTGGGGATCCTCGTACAGTTGTATCTTGTACTTTTTGTCGAAGACGAATTGCCTGGGTATTGTATCAGTTACCGCTTCCATGAGCGGTTCCTTACCTATGGCCTCAGAGAGGATTTCGGTGTGTGGTACCCTAGGCGGTCTCCAGAGATTTTGTTTCTTTAGCCGCATTGCTGCAGCTAGAGCCTCCTGCCTTATAAAGAGGTGGAGTGGTGGAAGACCTATAATGGCTTCCAGAGCCGCAGTCGGTGTAGTCTTCATACAGCCCGTGGCCGTCAGACAGGCCAATCTCTGGAGTCGTTGTAGTTTAGCTTCGGCTGTGGATAGCTTGGTCCGTGGCCACCAGACTATCGCGCCGTAACTTACCATTGGTCGGATAACTGCCTCGTAGAGCCACAGAGTGGTTTTTGGGCTTAGTCCCCAAGTTTTACCTACCATTCTGCGGCACTGCCAGAATACGACTGTTGCTTTTTCGATTTTGTTGTTGAGGTGGGCGCTCCAGTTTAGTCTGTGGTCGAATATTACCCCTAGATACTTTACCTCAGACGAAAGTTGGAGCTCTGTATTGAACAGCTTAGGAAGTCGGTGGTTTCCCAGGTTCCGTTTGTTGGTGAACATTACCATTTCAGTCTTCCTTGGGTTGACTGACAGTTCGTTGTCCACGCACCAGCGTTCCACTATTGCCAGTGCCGAGCGCGTGACATCGCATACTATACCTGCGTGCATGCCGCTTGTTAATATCACTATGTCATCCGCGTATCCGATGGTATAATGGTGATTGTTGTTCAGAGTGGTGATGAGGTCGTTAACCACTAGGTTCCATAGGATTGGTGAGAGGACGCCACCTTGGGGGCAGCCCTTCGCCACCAGTGCTTGTTTTGTAGCGTCTGCTTCGAGTCTGATGACTCTCTGGCTCAGCATCTTGTTTATCCACTCTATCATGACTGCATGCACTCCGTGCCTTACCGGTGCTGCTGTTATGCTGGTGAGTTTCGTTTTGTCGAAGGCTCCCTCTATATCTATGAAGGTGCCTAAGCACAACATCTTGTTTTTGATCGCCACCTCAATTTTGGTTGTGACCGCATGAAGTGCCGACTCTGTTGATTTGCCTGGACTGTAGGCATGTTGGTTCGGGTGTAGCGGTGCTTGTGTCAGCGCCGTTTCCCTCAGGTGCCTGTCGCATAACCTCTCCAGTGTTTTTAGGAGGAAAGAGGTTAGGCTTATTGGTCTGAAGGATTTGGGATCCGAGTAGTCGGTTTTACCTGGTTTTGGTATGAAGATTGCTCTGACATCTCCCTACTGTCTTGGCACATATTTGTGTGCCAGACAGGCTCCCAGAACGTAGGTCAACCGTTGAGTAAGTGCCTTCCCTCCCCATTTAAGCAGGGCTGGGAAGATCCCGTCCGGGCCTGGAGATTTAAATGAGTCAAAGCTGTCAATTGCCCATTGCGTTTTATATGGGTCGATTACCTTGTGGGCCAGCTGCCATTCCTCCTCCGTTGGGATGGTTTCTTCATCTGGCCACCCGTCTGGACTGATTATTTCGCAGTCCGGGAAGTGTGTTGTTACCAGAGTACGTTCTGCCTCTTCCGCCGAGGTGGTAAAGGAGTTGTCTGGTTTTCGTAAGGACCCCAGTGATATGGCTGAGTTGTTGGAGAGAACTTTTCTTACCCTGTTGGCCTGTGCAGTAGACTCAATATTTGTGCAGAAGTTCCGCCATGAGTTGGTACTCCTGTATCTGAGTCGTTTTTTGTACCTGGACTTGGTGGCCTTGTATTTATCCCAGTCCTGGTCTGTGCCGGTGTTCATCGCTCTATTGAGTTGCTTCCTCATCTCGCGCCTGAGTCTCTCCAGCTCAGGCCCCCACCAGCTCTTATTTTTCATTTGGCCTGCTGGTGGGATGGATAGGGGGCATGTATGATGGTAACAGTCCATCATAGTGTCTGTGAGGAACTTTACCTGTTTTTCGATTTTTACGGTACCTATGATCCTAGTTGGGTTACTTCCCTGTTCCAGGGCCTGGCCGATCCGCAGTGAGTACTGCGCGCGATCGGTTTTTTTTGGGTTTCGCCTAGGTGGTGCCGTGAGTATGCTTACCTTAAGGTCGAAACGAATCCATCTATGGTCCGAACATGATAAATCGTTGGACACGTGCCAGTTTGAGATGTGTTTCGCTACTTCTTCAGTTGCCAGGGTCAAATCAATGATTGTCTTGCTTCGTCTGTTGACGAATGTTGGTACAGAACCTGAGTTTACTATGTTAAGGTTTGTCGTAAATAGGTATTCAACGAGCTTCCTACCTCTGTCGTTTCCTGTAGACATGCCCCACAAGGCATGGTGCGCGTTGGAGTCGGTTCCTACGATTAACTCGAGTCCCGCTTCCTCGCAGTAGTGGACCAGCCGCGATAGGTCGTGCGGTGGTGGGTCATCGGCTTCAGGCATATAGACCGATGCCATGACCACCTGCGCGAGGCCGGTGTCCTGGGCTCCCTGCACCTTTATGGCACATATGTCTCTAGAACAGAAACTAGTTAGGGCCTGCATGTTTATGTCAGCTGTAGTGTATATGCATGTGCGGGGATTCTCTGGTCCCGTGTAAACTGTTAGCTTACCTCCCATGTTGCGGAGTCCGCAGACAGTGCCGTTTCTGACCCACGGCTCTTGGATCAGTATGACGGCTGTTTTGTTGACCTCCAACCACTTGCGGATCTGAGCCGTCGCGGTCAAGCTGTGGTGGAGGTTAGCCTGTAGGATGCTACACGCCGAGGAATGAGACAGCGCCATTGGAATCAGATTCCTCCGTTGCCATGTTCTCGTCCTCGGCTCCGCTCTCCTTTTGGATGGCCAACCTGCGTAGCTCCTCCACGCACACACCCCCACTGTCCGTGCGGTCGCGAAGAAGATCTTCCTCTTCCGCATCGGAGGCGGGGGCGGCCCGCGTCGGAGCCTGGGACTCAGGTGCCGCGACTATGTCGACAGCAGCTTTTGCCCCCTCCGCAGTGTCCATCGTTAGGGTGCAGGCACTGTTTTCTGCATCCCTGGAGTCGGCTTCGGCTGGTGGATGCTCCACAAACTTGCCGCGGGGCCCCTGGAACTTGACGTACACCTTTCCCAGCATAAAGCTGAGCCGGCGCCCGTGCTCGACCAGGGGTTTTACCACCGTCTCCGGGATGCTGACTACAGCAAACGTGTCCGTCGCTTGCCTGTCCGTCTTCAGTAGGAGCCATCTTTCGATGTCTGCCCACCGGTTTTGGAAGCGCAGCATGTGTGCTACCTTCCTGTGGTCCTCGTGGACCCCAGGGAGCAAGATGCCGCAGCAGACCCGCTTCGTCATCTCGCTCGGACGCTTTACTACCAACTTCTCCCCCGTGGGAAGGGTGATGCTGGCCACGCTGCGCTTCAGCCATTCCAGCGTAGGCTGGTTTTCGCACCAGAGTATCAGGTAGCCGTCGGTCAATATCGGACTTCCCCGAAACGCTGGGCCCTCTGAATTGCTGCTACCCGGCTTCATCGACTCCTCGAACAGCAGTTCTTCAATTCGTTTTTGGACCTCTTCAGACTGACTAAGGCTTAGGTTTTCCATGGCCGCAGTAGTTACCGCCGCCATTAGGTCCGCCTTGACCGCGCTCGCGTAGTCAATCTGAGCGGCTTCCCCTGGTGGTGCGGTCGTCCGCCTCTTAGGCTCGCCTGTCGGAGATATTGTCTCGTCGAGACGTGCCCTTTTGGTGGAGTACCGGCCCCCCTGGGTACTACCACCCTGAGGTCCTGCTTGCGCCCCTTTGCCCTTGGGAGGAGGTGGGCGTCGCGGCGCTGAGGGTTCAGCGGACGCATCACTCCCCCGCTGCGGACGGGTACCTTGCCTTGGGGTAGGCACCGGAGGCGTGTCTGTGTTTAAGGCAGTTCGCCTCTCCTTCTCTCTGCGACGCTGCCTTTTGTTTTTCTTATTGTGCGGCTTGTCTTGTGCCGCACAGGTGGAAGAAGCTGGGGGTTGGGGCGCTGACACTACGTGTTTCGCCTTCTTCCCCTTCCTCTTCCTGGACATGGCGACCTGCCATCCGGACAGGCTAGGGTCCGTGGCTGGTTCGCCTTGTTGAGACCTCCTCCCCGCGGTCTGCTCCAGGTTTGTGGGTCGAGCCACATCCGGAACAACTGCGGGGGCTGGCCGGGTCCTGCTCGTTAAGGGCTGTGCCCGTCCAGCAGGTGTTATCGCGTTAGGCGTCCTGGTCACCGGCTTGCCAGCGACCTTTCTGCCTTCCGCGGTCGGTTTTGTCTTCGATGTCGGTACCGTAGCGGCGCCGACACGAGGCTGTTTGGGTTTGCCTTCCTGGGTCGCCGAAGCTTCCCTGAAGGCTCGTGTTAAGGAAGGAGGTCCTACTGGACCTCTTCCTTGGGTGTCCGGTCCAGCTGCTGCCGTACCTTCCACCTTTGGGAAGCAGCTGCAAGAGCTGGGGTTGGAAGCTCTCCCTCATCCGCCATACTCACCAGACCTTGCACCTATCGACTATTACTTTTTCCAAAATTTAGACAACTTTTTAGCGGGTAAAAAATTCAATTCCCGAGAGGCAGTACAAAATGCCTTTGAAGAGTTTGTTGCCTCCCATCCAGCTGATTTTTACAAGAAGGGCGTCAATAAACTGCCAATGCGTTGGCATGGGTAATTACTTCGAATAACAGAAATAAAAAAGATTGAAAAAATAAGTACTTTCACTTATTGCATACAAAACGGCAATTTCATAGGTAAAGACCTAATATAATATGTTTAGGAGAATAACCATAGATATAGAAATTAAATGATTTGATGGATGGATGAATACTAGAAAAACATTTTAGGTAGGTACATGTTCAGCCTCCTTAATACTAGAAACTTTTTTTAACATTTGTTTTCACATTGAATTCAATAATTATTCTAAAACGCCCTCTAATTATTAAAATAAATATAGTTATAAAAACTAAAAAAACACGTTCAAAAATCGGTTCCATACAAACATACAGAGTGAAACTAAAGAAGCATGTTAAAAAAGATTCAAATTAAATAGTGTGTTAAAAAATTATTGTTGAACATCGCAAGTAAATATTTAAATTAAAGAATGTAGTAGTAATTTTTGTGTAAAGATTTTTAAACACAAACTGAAAATCATACACGAATTTAGCGCCACAAACGGCCACAAAAGTAAATAAAAGTACAAGTGTATGTCGTAGAGCTATGAGCATAGTACGGTTAGAGATTTCCAATCTATCACAATAAAAACGCCATCGGCCCGAACATGAACGGTGTTGGACAAAGGGTCTAATGGAAATGTCTGTCAAACGTAGATGTACGACAAACACTAACGTTTTTAGTGGGAAGAATATCGTACCCTATGTGGTATCAATAAAAAATACATACAGTGGAACATAGAACCTCCTCCTTTTTGGAAGACGGTTAAAAAAAATTTAATTGGTTACAGGTTTTCGTTTCGAAGAGTACTTTGTTTATAATCAATTATTATTCTTTCATTGCGTGCTGCCCTGCCTTTATTCTCCTCTTGAATTTCACGCACATAGTTTTTGAGTGCAATAACAACGTATTTTGCACAGAACTTTTTCTTGCTAAAAACACGCTGATATAGCAGCAGAAAATAATTTTACAATTAGAAGTAGGTTACATTATTTTGATTGAATTTGCAGTATTGTACTTTAAGTATTTTTTTCTGTCTGTGGAAGCCGTTGCTGCCGTTTTCGAGCCGTCAGCAACCGAGTTTTGTGATTGGATGGTGTGACCGTGTGACAGAGTACAACCAACTAAAACCACAAATGGAAGACATTCGAGTACATCTGTTTATAAGAAAACCGTATCACACTCTGTATACCGTTAAGTAAAATCACGCTCAGCCTTCTAAAAACACATAAAGTACTCACATCAAAAATGCAACAATGTACCCAGAAGTTCATTACAAATTTGTCCGAACAAGTTGAAAATTACGTTAGGGAGTAAAAAAAACTTTTCTTTGACTTGTGTGCAAGTCAGAGTTAGCGACTAATCTGCATGCGTAATGCATGTAAATAAGATTGGACCTGCTACAAGAGTTTAAGCTGCCAAGTTTGTGCTGCGAACTGCGATCCGATTTAGTTCAGTAACGAGAATATTACTACAGGAAACGGCGAAAGAAGTTTGCACTCACTGATTGAGTTCGTATGGAGATTTGTTTAGTTCTGTGAACATGTGTTGGCATGGAGATTTAGTTTGGAATTATTAACTTTTGCTGGTAAATTAGCATTGAATTTTATTATTACTTGTTTCACATATTTTATAGTGATAAACTTATCTGGTACTTGTTTAGATATAACAATGTGCATATATTTATGTCAACGATATTTCGGCAAAATAAAAAAAGAGGAATGATGATACAAGATATGATAATCATTTACTTGATAGGTGATGGCATTATAGCCGTGATATATAGGGTGTCTCAGTAATATTGCACTTTTTAACTGACTTCAAAAAAGAAGGAGGTTCTCAATTCGACTGTATTTTTAAAATTTTTTTTTTTACCTCATAACTTTCGACTGGGTGAACCGAATTTTATGAATCTTTTTTTTTTATTTTGGTCTAGATTGAAGACGGTTTTCTTTTTAAATTTGTATATTATTATTCCGACTTTTTTTTTAAATATGGCGCTTTACGAGAGTACAACGCGTTATTATTGTGAAAACTTAGTACAACAATTTGGAATTGTTTACGGAAACCGCTCGCAAACTTCAAAGAATTTAAGGAAAAATAAGAACCATCAAAACCCAAAGATAAAAAGGTGCACTTCCTAGACTGAATCAAGGGAGTGCACTTTTTTTCTTTGGGGTTTTGTGTAAGCTCGAGGTTATGCAAATAAACCAAAAACAACTCCTGATCTCCAATCCAAGATCCAAAGCGTCAGTCGTGAGATGCAGCCACATCCAGAAATAGTAATGGAAAATTTCGTAAAAAGAGTAACAGTCCGTCATCAGAGCCGTGGACCATTTGACGGATATTTTGGTTCGTACTTAATCGGAACATGTCCTCTTTACAATCCAATAAAAAAGTCACAACCCTCTAAAAAAATACTCGTTTTTATTTTAAGATGAAAAAATAGGACACCCTTTATTACATACAGCTCATATTCTTATACCTTTCTAAATAAATACACATTACCAATTTTGCGCAATTTTGTCCTGGCTGGAATCGAACTTACGATCCTTGATTTAGAAGTCAGTCAACAGGCCCGTCAAATAAATAAATATTTCGGACATCATTCAAACAACGCCATCTAGTCCCAAACTAAGCAGAACTTGTATTATGGGTAGATAACTTGTACTAGATAACTGATATAAATAAATATATATATATGTATTTTGTAAATACATATTATACGAATCTAATCGGGATTCGAACCCGAGACCTCAAGCACAGCTGTCGCATAAGCTACTACTGCGCCACTGAGGCAGTTTGAAAAAAAATGCTTATAAGCTTACTTCTTCTTCTCTCTAGCCTTTATTATTTCCAAGATTTTGGGGTCAGTTACTAGTTCAACCGGTTTTACCTGAATATCATTTTTTTCACGGAGTGACTGGCATCGGACCTCCGTAACCCTGAGGGAGAACTGAATTCGAAGGTTGAAATAATTGTCAGAATATTTATTTTTATAAGCTAATAACTGCTTAAATAAAAAATGTATGACACGTGTGACGTTGTTTGGATTAAAATATCTTTTTAATCTTAATCATAAATATAATTCAAATTGAGATAAATATGATTACACTTTTACTGTTCGTATCATGTCAGATAATCCTGGTAAGCCGTCGTGTCAGTCGCACCACGCAACGAGGCTTTACTCTCGTAATCTCCAATTTAAATGAGATTATACATATAATTAATTATTAAGACACCTACACTGACTTCTTATGGTTTACATATGAAATGATTGATTAAAGGATTGTTGGTAAAGAAAATATTATTTATTATTTCATGTGTAAGTAATTTATATATATAAAAGAGGAAGGTGACTGACTGCCCAAACCGCTGAAGCTAGAATCCTGAAATTTTGCATGTAGGTTCTTTATATAACGTAAGGGAGCACTAAGAAAGGAATTTTTAAAATTCCACCCCTAAGGGAGTAAATCAGGGAATGAAAGTCTGCGTGAGCGAAGCCGCGTGTAAAAGCTAGTATAAGATAATGTTTAAAAATGTTCGCCTAAAAATAATCAATAAAACTGGTATTTCGTTTTTTATTTGCGAAAAATATTTATCGAAAATAAAAAAAAATGGAAATTAATTAATTTCAAGTACAAAATTTGAAAAAATATGTATAAAATATATAAATCATGTTTCATTGTAAGGTTCAATTTATGTGATCTCTCTTTGCTGTATTATTTTTACAATATAGTAAAATATTGAAATTATTTTCATTCGTTTATTTAACTACGAGGATTACCATAAAAACAACGTACCCTATATTAGAAACAACGTTTACCAAAAAAATTTACTTTCGTTGATAATGTTTATATAAAAATAAATTTTCAACACACTTTCACATTTTTATTAATATAAAGGCACACACATTTATAGAAGATCCAACCAACTTTCCTTCAAAAGATAATTTACTGAGAATTGAAGAATTTTGATACTTTTGTGAATAAATTTATAAATGTACTATCTAAACTGTGATAATATTATTTATACGTAATAACGCCCACGGTCACTTGCCTTCATGTGACTTCTCTGATAGTTTTCTCGATTTATCACAAGTAAAATTTTAACAAAACAAAAACCGACTTCAAGGTTCGACTCGATTTCTCTTGGATGCCATCATCAGATCTTAATGTCCTTATCATGGTACTAACGTTGGGATATCTCCTTTCCATTAAAAAAGAATCATCAAAATCGGTTCATAAACGACGAAGTTATCCACGAACACATAAAAAAAACATATGGGTATACGGTCAAATTGAGGACCTCCTCCTTTTTTGAAGTCAGTTAATAAAATAAGATACATTTTTGATCCTGCAATAGAAGTAGCATTCAAATTCTCATAACTGACACATACATTCTATAAGCATCGTTAAATAAATCTGATAATCACTGTATTTATGTTCTAACAAGCAGTTAAACATTGAATTTATCTTCTACTTTAAGTTATGGTTAACTTTGGTTAAGTTTGGATTCAGACGAACGTGTGTGAGATGTGTAAAAATATAATTATTCTTATTTAACCAATATTATTTAATTACTTTTAGATAAAATAAATCTTTGCCAATGCCATTTAGTCCCACACTAAGCAGATCTTGTATTGTGGGCAATTTATTAGACCACCGATTCATAAACTTTTTTTGTAAATACATACATTATAAATGTATAGTATCATATGTATGTATGTTATATTTATTATGTATTGTGTATTTATTAATATAGTATATGTAGCGGTAAATCTATGTATATCTAACGTACTATATAATGTAACTACTAACGTGTTATATTTAACGTAGGTTTATCTCTTATTTACAAAATTCAATCTTTGCACCTACCAGATCTTATTTCTACATCACCTGAAGGTCGACTGGGAGAGAATGCCTCAAGGCATTAAGTCCGCCTTTGTTGTCGTTGTCACTACAACATGTGCAATAAGTGATAATAAATAAATAAAAAAAAAAAAAATATCCAAGCCATGAAACAAATATTTGCATATCATACATATACAATATTCGCATATGCTACCGCTGCGCCACCGACGCAGTTGTGATAGATGTATCTAATTTAGATACTTTTTGGTGAAATGCTAAGGTTTATCTAACATGAGTTCTATGTAAGGCCGTTTAATCGAGTTTTGCTGTAACCAATTTCTGGAAAATCCTGCACATACTTAAACACAAATATTGTTGTATGATTTACATAAAATTAACATCTCTGATGTATTTTGTTATGACAATATAACTGTTAACTATACAGGTAAACATTGGTGATGAGTTTAGTTAACGTTAACAAGCTGCCGATGTCCGGAATATGTATGATAGAGTAGTCAAAATAACGGTCGAAATCAATTGGTAAATCACGTCATAGGCAATTTGAAAAGGTCTTTTTGATAAAAACAAGGCTATCATCGAAATCAACATGAGTACTCTATTAAAAAATGGTCAGTTTTAATTTTAAAATTAACAAATAAGTACTCAGCTCTGGTCCATTCAAGCTTTAGCAGCGTCTACACACTTAGAAATCAGCGGACTCCTGTAATCCAGTGCAAACAAGTGCGGCCCTTTGGTGGGTCTCCAAAATAATCACTCAGTCGATAAAAACTAAAGAAAGAATTGTTTAATAGCAAGGTAGGTGCAAAATTTTTTTCTTTCTTCAATAAAATGGAATAAATGATATAAGTAGAATACTCAAATATACATTGTTTGTTGTACATCGAAGCGGGACACTGTTTTTACATTAGGTTATTGAAGTGTGTGACAGACACGGGATTAAGGCATGACGGCTGTCAGGCTCCGTGCTGGATTCAGACCGACCGGCGCGTACTGAATTATCTGTGTTGTCTATTGAAATTTAAGAGGATCGAATGCTTTAACGGTTTCATACAGTAAACAAATAAATAAAATTACCGCGTATTAATATACTCTTTTAATTCGATATTGAATGTTTTTTAATATTGCCCTTATGAACAGTTGTGTTGGCTTATATTTGACGATATTTTCATATGTTGACAGGATTGCTTCATTATTTTTAAGACCTAAGATTATTTAATAGGTTGCTTCGTAACCTAAAAGTTAAGAATTATTGTATTGGGAATTCAATACCCTCAAATATACTGACAACTATTTAAACTTACAGTTCTCCCTTAGGGTTTAGGGGGTCCGATGACAGTTGCTCCGTGGTAAAACTGATTTTCAAGTAAAACCAGTTAAAAGACTACTAGAGTCGACTAAAAATAAACTTGGGAATAATAAAGTCTAGGAAGACGATGTAAGTCTAACAAATAATCTATAGCCACAGCTCATATATTATTCTCTACTACTCATCCATAGGATTTTTTGCTTAACAAATATAAGGCAGATAAAATAGGATAGACTAGGCTTTAACTTTACGCAATAAAAACTTTACATCGGGTAGTACGTGCTTTAAATTTATCCAATATACAAAATGTCCACATCAACAAATTCTAATGCATAACACAGGTTACGTAACATCGGGGGACTGGACAATTTCGGACAGGGCTCGACGAGGGACGCTACACTCAAATTAAAAATTCCTCCGACTCATACATTTTAATCCTCCGGTTAGGAGTTCGAAAAAAGGTGACCTAGAACGTTTGGGCCTTTTGATTTTACTGAATTTTGTTCCAGATTTTTTTAGGTGACACAAATGCATACAGAGATAAATAGTAATGACCGTATACATATATATACTCTGCAATATTTTGATGTGCCTGTTGGTTATGTGGTTAGCTATTCATGATTATATCTAACGATACGCATTGTGTTTGTGTGTACAAATAGAAATATGTAACAAAATGTTAAATTTGATTACCCGTTATTTTACAACAATATTCGACTCAATTTTCCCTGATGTCGATGGGCCCCTTTTAATCACAATTGATTTGATTGTGCGCTAATTCATCCACTTCAATGGTTTTAGTTAAAGCTGTAGTTGATATACGGGTTCTGTAAAGCTATGTAATTGCGGATGATGTTCGATGTTCCGAATTTTGTTTGTGCGATCTAGAATTATATAAAATTCGATTCGGGTGAAAGTTTTACATTTTCACCTAGAGATGGTGTTGACTCAACTTTCTTAACTTTGCATTATGAAGTTACGATGCTATATATTTAATAGCTTTGTTTTAGATTTTCACAGCTGAAGGTACTAGTAACTTGGATTAGTTACGAAGATAAATCTTATTTCAAGCACTCAATCTAATTCATTCAAGCGTATCATATGTAGGCATAAGCTAGAAGCACAGAATAGACAATTGGATAAAATTGTATGCCTTAGACAAGATTCCTGTTTCGAACAAGCAGGTTATACAATTTTGGACGCTCAAATTAGTTCGGCATTTATGTATGTTCATAATTTGCTTGGGTGTGGATGGACTAGGTGAAATCTTAGTAATAGGTTCCCGTTTTTACCCTTTGGGTACGGAACCCTAAAAACAATTGAAGGTCTACTCTTGAATTAAGCGCCTTTCCAGCTAATTGTAGTAGACCTTTAAGAGAGAGAGTTCACATTCAATTGTTTTATATTATACTAGCTGACCCGGCGAACTTCGTACCGCCATATTTACAGATCTGTCTCAGCTTCCCACAGGCAGTGTACGCGGACAAAAAAAAAAGACTTTTCCCGTTATCTTTTATTTTTTTCTTTCTAGCAAAAAAAGAATCAATGAAATCGAACCATGTGTTATTGAATTACAACTATGTACATATTTTGAATTTCATCCCCTCCCCCCAGGAAACCGTGCTGAATATCGAAATAAAAAGTATCCTATGTCCTACCTCGTAGTATGAACTCAAATCATGCCAAGTTTCATTTGAATCCATTCAGTAGTTTCGACGTGATGCGCGGCCTAGATACAGACAGACGAACAGACAGACAGACAGACAGACAAAAATAAAAAAAATTACAGTTTTGGCTTCAGTATCAATAATAGAGAGCCCTCCAAAATTTTTTTTCTAAATATCTTCAATGTACAGAATTTGACCTATTACATTTTTATTATAAGTATAGATTTAGACATTGTATAGAAGCTTACATTAACAAAGAACATAAATATAAAAAATATTCCATACTCCGCACAAAACGCAAAAATTAATCACATTTTAAATATTCTCATAATTCTCAGGCGGTTCTTTGCGGCTATTTTTATGCCGCATATGTTCTGAATTCCACTTGTTTCTAACAGGTGTTACCAAAAAGGTGCCGTAATCCTCGCAGCTCTTAGTGAGATCATTCAATATTTATTTATAGTCCTTTTGATACTTTGCTTTAGTTCTTTTAAAGAGGGTATTATGAGATACAAAAGAATTCCTACAAAAGAATACATAAGTAATTATTTAGTTACATTTTCTTACACAGTACAGTTTTAGACTGCCTCGGTGGGGCAGTAGTAGAGTTGTGCGACAGCTGTGATTGAGGTCTTGGGTTCGATTCCCCGATCTGTAAATACTTGCTTGAGAGTTTAGATGTTTTCTATATGTATACATTTACCAAAAAAAAATTGACAGTCATAAGTACTGCCGATAGAAGTGAAAACTTATAAACTAGAATGTTATTTGTAAAATTCATGTGTAAAATTAGAAATTTCATAACGTTTAAATTAAAATTATTAGCATCAAGCATTAGCATGTCGGTGACGCGAACCCATAAGATTTCCCCTACCAAAAAGTGTTCAACGCCGCCATGAAGTTTTGACTTCGAAACTGTCATGTCAGCATGTCGGTGACGTGAACTCATAAGATTTTCTCATACTAAAAAGTGCTCAACGCGGCTAAAGAAGTATTCACTTCAAAAATAGTTATAATGACATCAAATGGAAAGATAAATTGCGATTTCTTCACTTTACCGCGTGGGTTGCGTCAGATTGAACGCTCATCTTGATGCGAAGCCCTCTAAACAGAGATCATGATCAATGTCACTTTGGCAGGCTCACATATAAAAGCAAAACGATTATCTCTACGGCAAACCGAGATTGTGCAGAGACTACCAAGAGTGTAATCGAGATTAGAAAGGTCGTCGACTTACTGCACTGGCCTGATAATAATAAAAATAAATATTTTCGTAAATCTAATACACAACGCCATTCAGTTCCAAGGTAAGCAGACCTTTTATTATAGGTACTAGACACCTGATATGAATACATAAATACTTTTTTTTTGTAAATACATATTAAACATAGAAAACACCCTAACTCCGAAACAAATATTTGTAGATCATGCCTACATTTGATCCGATCCGAGAATTGAATTCGAGACCTCAAACACAGCAGTCGCTTACGCTACCACTTGCACCACCGAGGCAGTATGATGACTGATGAATTAGATTGCCTCTTAGCCCACCAGAAATAACTGCATGCAGTAACGTGACAAATTGATATAGTCATAATAATAATATTAATAGTGTAAGGTGCACTCTATTTTTCCATGTGGCTGTATACTGATGTTGTCATTACTGGTTCAAGTTCGCTGAAGAAAGAAACTTACGATGCTTTCTTTCTATGTTTTATATGAAAATTTACATTAACTACCGTTCTCTTTATCATCTATGTTCCGATTAATATCAATACATTTTTCATAACAAAAAGCAAAAACACTTGAAGATTTCAACATTTTTTGCATCAAATACGTTATCAAAAATTGATGTGGCACTTTGTTCGAGAGAACTTTTCCTCCTCATTTCCCTCCCAGCGTTGCCAACTCATTTGGCCTGTATTCGAAGGAGTGCTCATCAAAATATGCAAATTCGCTTCCATATCGGACATCCCCTCGAAGTAAACAAAAATCTACTCGGAGTAGCGTGAAAAGATATTTAATTGAGTTCCTGATTAATAAAGGTACGGTCTAACTGAAGGTTAGGTGTAGAGAATTTAAAAAGTTTCACCAATCGAGTGAGAGGGAACCTTAATTGTGTTTATCACTTGCCCCCTCGGAACAACTTTTTCTATCAAAAGTTCGGGTCCTTGGTCTTTGAAAGTATTTAATTTCCCGCTAAATGTGACAACGAGGACGTTTTTGAATTTATTTTAAATTTTCTTATTGTTTTTACGTTATATTTATTGTAGGGTCTGAAATTTGATATTTATAGAGATTGATGTTGTTTTGAGATGAGTATTTAGATGATATTTAAATGGTTAAGATCATTCAGCTTGGCGCTTGAATAAATGTCTTAATAAATTAAATTGATAGCTTTTACTGCATATTACGTAAATTAAAGTTTTAATCGAAAGCGTAACAAACATCATTTTAACTTTTTTGTTTGTCTTATCTTTGTCTTTGATATTGTCTTGGTCTGATGCAATTTTTTTTAATGGAATAGACGGGCATACGAGCAGACGTATCGCCTGATGATAAGCGATTACCGCCGCCCATGGACACCTGCAACATCAGAAGCGTCACAAGTGCGTTGCCGGCCTTTTGGGGATGGGGGGGGGGGGTAGGGGTAGGGGATTGGGGTATGGGCCTCCGGTATCCTCACTGACTCAGTAAAACACAGCACAAGCACTATTTCACACCGGTTTTCTGTGAGGCCGTGGTATCACTCCGGTCGAGCCGGCCTATTCATGCCGAAGCGTGGCTCTCCCACTTTGAAACATAGATTTCACCAAAAAAATAATTTATTAAATTGCTAAAGTATTACGTAATCCATAATAATATTATAAATTTGCAAGTAACTCCGTCCGTATTTCTATCTGCCTGTTACGCTTTCAATTCTAAGCCGCTGCACCTATTTCCATGAAATTTGGCATGGAAATACTTTAATTCTTGAGGATTATTCAAGGTAGTAGAGCCACGCTGATTTCAGCACGGTTGGGCCAGCTCGACCGGGCCCCTCGCACAGAAAATCATCTAAAATGGCAGCGTTCATGCTGTTGTGTTTCGTTGGTGAGTGCGAGACCGGAGGCCCAGTGATACAGGAGCATCACTAGCCCACCATGGTGTGGGTCACCATGCTGCATTGTTGCATTGTCTGCATTCGCAATAAGTATAGTGACCACCGCTCTTGGATTCTGCTTATGCTCTCTATCAGGCAGAGTAGTCATTTTGGCGGGGCCAAATACATAAAAAAAGGACATAAGTTACACTTTTCTGCGTTAACCGACATATATAAACCGAGCCGCGGGAATTATACCAAGCATAGCTTTTCCTTGCATACTGAAAATTGAACATGTCTACTTTATCACTAAGCTTTTAAATTATACTATATTAACTAAATAGGTACTATGTACTTATGTGCATACAAATCTAGTATAAGGACTAAATTAATTCACGAAGATAACATAGTCTAAATTTCGAGTCAAAAAATAAACCAGGCTTTGATACAAGTACTTTTGGTTTTATCTATATATATATTTTGTTAATCAAAGACAAGTCCCACAGTAAGGATACTCCTGTGTCGCGGAAAACATTACAAACATAAATAAAAGGGACACAAAGAATAACATACAATTAAAATTGTTTAAAGCTTTGCGGTACACCTTATTGAAATATTAAGTTTAGTTCTAATAAATTAGGTAAAGCTAACCAAGAGGCAAATTTTATTCTTAATGAAATAATGCTATCCTTTTGCAATTGTATACTAACCGAGGCTGTTTAAACAATGTGTTTAGGTTTCCTCTCTCGCATATTACTACACTCTTTCATTTACATTTTCAAAAAAGTTTTTATTTTAACAATATAATTCGGTATTCGGTGCAGCGAGCACAAAGCACGGCTGCGAAAGTTGCAAACTAACTAAGAACAAAAGCCAGGCTAGCTAAACGTTAATATAAGTTTGTTTCGCATTTTAGCCTTATTTCCACTTAGACTGGAATTGTGGACTTAGTTTCTGCACCTTTATCTAATTAAGGTCATCACTTAAGCAAAACAGTAATGAATATACACATGCCTCAAGCAAAAACTTCAAAAAAATAATGAAGGATAAATTTGATGTGTCTGACTTTGGCTTCTTTTGCGTTCATAATCATTATACAAGCTAATCCACTGGTCTGCATCTCCTTCCAATGATGTTCAGCTCCTATTGATCTAAGTGTGATGTTAACTATCCTATTATAATCACGCCAGCAAAACAAACATTTAAACAAATTATTAAAAATTAAAAATCCGACTGCGTCAATATTTAACAATAGAAACATGTAAGTTTTATATATATTCGTAATCACCGTAAAAAATCTTTATTTTGATACCACATTCGATGTATTTTGAAAACATTTTTTTATATTACTTTGTGGCGCCAAAATACCTTTGTTGTACCCAGTGTCACTCTCACGACAAAGGCGAATCTATTGACACAACTCACATAAAAGTACGACAAGGCGTTTAGGCTCTAGGGCGTGCCAAAGAAATATATATACATACATACATACACTCGAAAAACATAACCCTCCTTTCGCAGTCGGGTAAAAAGGTGAAATTCGGTTAGACAGTTTCGGAATTAGTCGTAAGCAACAACGTGACATACAATTTTATACAATAGAAATGTTTTGAACCATAGGTTTTGGCTTTTCAATGTTTCGATTAAATTGCATATTATATAATTTTTACGCAAAGAACTCTCTTTTAAGAACTTTTACTCTAGGATCATGATGGTGATGCAATGTGGTCGAAGCTCTTTTGTTTTGAGAACCTGAAACTTATATTGCCGTCATTCAACAACAATCATACTAATCTATACTAATATTATAAACGCGAAAGTTTGTAAGTATGGATGGATGAATGGATGTTTGTTACTCTTTCACGCAAAAACTACTGAACGGATTTGGATGAAAATTACAGTAATATAGCTTATACATCAGAATAACACATAGGCTACAATTTGCCTCGATAACCGACATAAACGCAGGCGGAGCCGCGGGCAACAACTAGTATAATAATAATAATTTCGTAAAGTAACTGTAGTACATAATACATAATAGATAATACAGAATTAAATTTAGTCAGTGCATACAATCAGTGGTTGGAGCGCTGTCGCCAAGGTAGGTTTTGAAAAAACATGTATTAAGGAGAATAAATAATAAAATAATTTAACAATGAATGATCGACTACTGTGTATGTATAAATTTACATCAATGCATGTTTATAATATACTGTCATAATTATTAGGAATCTATTGATACCTCATTCATCAAAATCGGTTAAGTAGTTTATGAAATGCTAGGGTGGAACATACAAAAATAGACAAACATAAATATCTTGTAAAAATTGTTATATTCCTAAATTCACTTGATTCATACAGTAACATTTGTTAGAAAATAAATCATCTTTATACATTACTAGTATAAAAGTATATAACCACGCAACGTCGTTTACGTCTCCTATTGCCCGTAGCGTAAAACAATTCCCCCGTTTTTGTAATATTCTTCATTGGTGCTCCGCTCCTATTGGTCTTAGTGTGATGATATTATTATATAACCTTTCTCGATAAATGGTCTATCTAACACTAAAATAATTTTTCAAATCGGACTAGTATTTCCTGAGATTAGCGCGTTCAAACAAACAAACAAACTCTTCAGATGTATATATTAAGTATAGAGTATAGATACTGTGAGTTTCATTTCCAACCAAAATTTGCAAAATAAGAACATTTTTGTGCCACACAAGCGTCCATCAACGACATCTAAATTGGCGACATTAACATTCCCGTTTTACAATCTAAGCAGAGTTGAGAACGATGACAGGGCTTCACAAAGGGGGTCTGCACCAACACTTGACGAACCTAATTGCTCTCGTTACAGCCTCGCAATTATAACCAGTCGTTCTAAAGATAAGTTTTTTTTTCTTTTTCGTGATATTGTTGTTGGATGGAGTTCAATATCTTATATATAAAATTCTCGTCTTGTTATAAAATTCTCGTGTCACAATGTTAGTTACCATACTCCTCTGAAACGGCTGGACCGATTTTTATGAAATTTGGTGTGCTTATCAAGGAATCGGTATAAAAAATACCTAGATTTTGGTCGATTCTCAGACCTACCCGAGGTCTGAGAATCGACCAAAATCTAGGTATTTTTTATACCGATTCCTTGTTTTATGGCAAAACAACGTTTGCCGGATCAGCTAGTAATTTGTAAAAAAAAAATTTATAAGATTTTTTTTTTCTCATTTTTATTATTTATTTGTAAGGTTTTCACTCTGATCTAGCCGGACCAAAATATGACAGCATGGGTCATCTATGTTAAAAACTAAGGAAATTTCCATATTACACATGAATGACATATTCGTTATCTTTTACAGATTTTAGTATCACTTACGTTTTGTTCTAAATAAATATCTCAAGGTAGTAGAGCCACGCTGATTTCAGCACGAACGGGCCGGCTCGACCGGGATGGTACTACCCTCGCCCAGAAGATCAACGTAAAATAATATTAACTTCAAAATTTAAAAAAACTCCCTATTAAGTGCTTGACACTTAATCGAGTAATCATACGCCAATGATATTTTTGCAGACATACTGTTATTCTTCCCCATAACTTTTAAACGACTCAACCGATTTTTATTAAACATGTCTAAGAACACTCGCACGTAACTCACCTTTCATACAAAAAAAAACTAAATTGAAACAAACAGACAGACAGACACGTCAAACTTATAACACCCCTCTTTTTGCGTCGGGGGTGAATGACAGCGTTCGTGCTGTCGTGTTTCGTTGGTGAGTACAAGACCGGAGGCCCAAGCATCACTAGGCCGCCATAGTGTGGGTCACCATGTTGCATTGTATGCATTCGCAATGATTATGGTTACCACCACTCTTGGATTCTGCTTATATATATCTTATATATATATCAGTCAGTGTAGCGTCATTTTGGCAGGCCCATACATATAAAAAAATATATAAATATAATGGAGGCTGGTGATCTGTAATACATCCTTCGCCAATATTACACACCAGGTACTCACAAATATAATAATATATAATTATTCTTTCGGACATCAAACACACAATGCCATCTAGTCCCAAGCTAAGCAGAGCTTGTGTTATGGGTACTAGACAACTGATACAAATACATATATATATTTTTTTGTAAATGCATACATATTATACATAGAAAACACCCAAACTCCGAAACAAATATTTGTATATCATACAAAAATTTGGTTCGACCCGGGAATCGAACCCGAAACCTCATAATCAGCAGTCGCACACGCCAACCGCGAGACCAACGAGGCAGTCAAAAAGACTAATGTGATAGTTGTGTTCGATATTCTCTGTCTTTAATCAATTTTATTTGTGAAGAGGAATAAATGTTTATTTTTATAGTTAACGCTATATGCATTGTCAGAGAATACATCTACAATAACAATATGCATAACATTATGTGACATTCCGAGGCTCCGAAGATGGCGCAGCCGTTGACAAGTACTTGGAGAGCACTCCAATAACCGAGTTCAACTGCATCTGCTTCCTATTTCTATGTAAATTGAGTCAGTATTGAGGATTGAACAGAACCTATGTTCAGTTTAGTTCAGTCTTGTTTGTTAAAGGCGTTTCTTGAGTCTTGTTTTGTTGTATTGTCATCTGGTGTAAGAGTAATGACAGTACTATTAATTATAACCTCACATTTAATTTTCGACTTAAATTTAGACTGAGTACATGCTTAGTTAGCAATACTGCAAGTGTACTATCAACAAACTTGAATTATTACCCACTTATACAGTACTAGCTGTGCCCGCGACTTCGTCCGCGTAGAACAGTGGCTTTGGGTAGCATTTTTAATTATTTAGGCTAATATTATTTTTAAAATAAGGCACACGTTTCACTGATAAAAACTTATTTAAGTATTTATATAAGTACATAAAATATAAATTATTATATTAGCTTATTTCGACATTCGACATGACGAAGACCTTCGACCGGATCTGGCACCGTTCGCTTCTCTCCAAGCTCTCGGCATTCAGTCTACCTCCTAGACTCTGTCACTGGATTGACGCTTTTCTTCATCAGCACCGCATTAGTGTTCCGCGGCGACTGCGCGGCCTATGATTTTCTGGAGGTAAACGGTTACCTCAGGATTTAGTCCTGTCGCCCACGCTGTTTCTTCTGCATGTCAATGACATGTTAGCTCTTGGCAACATACATTGCTATGCAGACGATAACACAGTGCATGGGCGAAATTATGGCAAGCTTACAGCCAAGCTTACAGAAGTTGAGGAAAATCGACAGGAGCTTGTCGCTGAGCTCAACCGGGTTTTGAACCGCATTTCACAATGGGGTGATGAGAATCTGATCGAGTTCAACGCAAATAAAACACAGTTGTGCGCGTTCTCTGCCAAAAAGTCTCGGTTTCTTCCCCTCCCAACTTTTGAAAGCACTCAACTTCCACTACGGGATAAGCTCGGTGTCCTGATCATAGACATTTGCCGAGACCTCAACCCACGGGGGTACGTCGGGGGCATCACTAAGGCGGCCTGAACAGGGTGAGACGGTTCTTAGCACCCGAGCATTTGTGTTCCTTTTTAAAACCCAGGTTGGCTCGTGCGTACTGTTCTCATCTTTGTGATGAATCCACGCAGGATTTTCTTGATTCTCTCGATCGTTTGCAGCGGCGAGCAGTCCGCATTTTCAACAGTCCCGATACCACCGAGTCCCTTGAGCCTCTGCAGTTGCGGAGAGATATCTCCTCTATGGCAGTCCTCTACCGTCTGTACCATGAAGAGTGCTCTGAAGAGCTCTTCCAACTGACCCCACCTTCTCCCTTGCTCTACAGAGCAACATGTGCTGGCCTTGGAAGTCACCACCTCAGTCTTAGAAATACGCTCTCGAACCAAACGGTTGATCATCTGTACTATCATACACCAGAATTCACGTCTCAGTGTAATCATGTCGTTACTGTCAGTTGGCATACAATCTTCTCCGATTTTTAGAAGAGCACTTGCATATTGACTAGAGTTACTTTCGCATTTAAAATATAAGTATGGATTGACAGGCAGGCTACGTCACTAATAGTCGGAGATCTATGCAAATTTTACATTTATTATCACTGCAGTAGATAAAACAGTAATAATCGTATTTTGAATCCATGTTCTTTGGAATTAACTTTACCTCAGAACAAATTCATTTTTGAATAAGCAAAAGATAAAATTCTATGTAATTAAATGACAGATTACAAGGTCGTTACCATGGAAATGCATATTAACGCAAATGTCGAGCTAATTGTATTTGAATGTCTATATGAAAGTAAGTTTATGGTGGGTCATGATTCAAATTTGTCAATAGTATATACTTATACACTTTATAGATACATACATACTGCTCGTTGGAATTGTGGGACCTGACGGGTCTTTGCAGCAAACTTTGGGGCAATGATGATGATACATACATATAATACATAACAAATGATCGTGTTCACCTTACAATATCATCCGCCCTGGATTAAATTCATACACACAGGATATGTATTCCTAATGTGGGAGCTGTCTTTTTAAAAACAAAACAAAATGTACTGGTAAGTTTGAAATATATGTATGTGTTGCATATTCAAAAGTCTTTGCACACCGAACTACACGTCGTAACAACTAACAAGCCGTGCTTGAGTCGCAGCGCAGTGTGGAGAGACCCTTATGTGGCAAATCATCGTCTTACAGGCGCGGTCATAGAAATAATGAGGCGTGTAGCTAATCGCTTGAGTACCTGTTTGAGAAAGTCTTGTAAGGTCGTGTAAAAAACCAAGTAAAAGGTTCCTACGCTTTTCCTTTGTGTCCATGAAGACGATGTCATTATTACTTTGCCTACTAAACTTTTATTATTATTACATGCCTTGCATGACGAATGCAGAGAAGTTACTTCTTCAATTCGAATCGAAGCAGATCATATTGTTGAGCCCAAAAAAGGCATTATTAATATCATTTTTAAGTGTGAGGCACTTAAAAATTATATTAATAATGCCTTTTTTATGAAGCCTTTATGAAGCAGGTTTACTAGAGAAACGTATAAATATATGGTTCAAATGCCGTATACATTGTTGATTACATTGCCTCAAAATGTCCAGTTCACCCTCAGGGTTGCGGAGGTCGGATGCCAGTCGCTCCGTGTAAAAACTGATATTCAGGTAAAATCGGTTGGACTAGTAGCCGACCCCAAATCTTGGGAATAATACAAGCTAGAAAGATGATGATTGCTTTAAAAGATTTAAAGACTGCAGTTACAAGCGTTCGAAGGCTAGTATTTGGCGTTCATTTCTACTCAACACCTCTACACATTCCTGTTAAAAAGTATCTTGACAAAACATACAAATAGACAATGTAGTCATCTCATAACGATTCCTTATTTCTTTTTGTTTAAAGGAATTCTAAAATTGGGCGATTCAAATTTTAAATCAATTTATTTATTTCATAAAATTGGTTCCCAATCATTGAAAGTCGCCTTTTGGTATTCATAATCATTTTAGTTTACATCCTTAATTCATTTTAGAACTTATATTTTCATTACTTATATACATACATCTAACAAAAACGAGAAGCCTGATGAATTCTTGATAAGCTGCCTTAACTTATTTTAAAAGACTTTACGAGAAATCAAACTTACATTTGTAGATATACATACGTTTTTAGAGCTTGAAAACATTTTTTTAAATTTATTTTTTCATTTAATACATCATACACTTTAGGTGCATTAACGGACTTAATGCCTAAGGCAGTCTACCAGTCAACCATCGGGTGATGCAGAGAATTAAAAACAGTAGGTGCAATTTGTAATAAATTAAATTAAAAAACTTTTTAAAAACAAGCTTTTACTGGAATGCCTCGACACGAATCAAATGAGTCCAAACTCGATAATGTTGCGACGTTTCTTTACAGAGTTCTTATGGACACCTTCCAGCTCCAGCATCATATCAGCTCCATGTCATTATAATATTGTATTGTCACGCTGTATACACATGCTTGCAAAATTTCAACAAAATATATGCTTCAAAATTGAGTTGCAAGATTCCACCCGAACATACAAGCATACATACACACATCAAAAGTGTCTAGGGATCAAGCATTTTTATGCGGATTTCTTGAGATTGAGATGTGGCTTTGGCCCTGGCCTGCTCAGTCGCCAGACTTGAACCCGATTGAGCATGCATGGGATATGCTACAGAGAAGAGCTCTGCCGAATATGGAGGGTATCCAGTCGCAAGAAGACCTTTTTTTGTTGTTGCAACGAACATGGGCGGCCATTCCACAGCGTGTTTGGATGAACTCATTTTGAGTATGCCAAACCGATGTTCTTGTGTTGTTAGTGTTCGCGGTAGAAACACGGATTATTAATTGTTTAAGTTACCTAATAAAATTTTAAAGAAAACTGTTATTTCAGTCTTTTTTTCGAACTTTAATGTTAGTGGTTCAAATGTCAAAAATCCCTTTATTAGGAAAATGGCAAATTTCTTTATTAATGCAAAGGTGACTTGGTTTATCGTTACTGTGACAAACGAAAACACTTTATTTGATGAATCCTTAAAGAAAATTTTAATTAATATCAATCAGGAGAAAAGTTATTGCAAAAATATATGTTGATCCTTAGACACATATGTTGATCCCTAGACACTTTTGATGTGTGTACATACATTGCAAGTTAATAAAAAGCTTGTAAAAAGAAATGTATTAAAATAAACAGATCTGTCAATATATCAAATACAAATAATATATAGAAGCTTATCGTACATACAAGAACTAAAATATACTATACATACAACTAAATACATATAAACTTACATATATACATACATACGCGAATAAGTGTAGGTACTAGGAATAATTATGTAGATGTTGATTCTGCAAGTTGTTTTATAAGATGCGGCTTTAATTTTATATTAAAAGAAAAAGTGTTGGTGGTCACTCTGATTTCTTCTTTTTTTTTATTGGTTTACCAACAATTGTTTACACAGCACAAAAGCAAGTAAATAAGAAAATCACATAAAAAGGAAAATAGCAATAGTGTAAGAATTACTTATAGATAAACTCCGCATGCATAAAAAGAGTTGTGCCATATGTTACTATGGACAATAAAAAAAGAAATTAAACATAACATAACACAATAAAGTGTCAAGTAAGTTCTATAAGTTGATACTATATAAATGATTTATACAATATTAACAAAAAAGAAAACAAAAATAGAGTGAGTATGTTTTTACACATTCCAATTTACATTCATGCCCCCGTTGCTATCGATATGGAAGGTTTTTAAGTAAACACGACTTTACTTTACATAAGGAGTCAACGTTTAGGTCAATCGAATCACTACAACCATTAATGACCCTGCAAAAACGAGCATATGGCGAATTGGCACCAAGAACCGTTCTTCTCAGAGGTGCGCGTAATGGTGTTATGGCTTTGCGAGGGATCCTTGAAGGAACACGGAAATCAAAGCCCTCTAGCAATTGTGGACAGTCAATTTTATGAGTCATTACCTTACACACAAACAAAGCGTCATTTATGTGACGACGCTTATCAAGTGACGTCATTTTAAAGTAGTTTAATCGACTGACGTAAGTTTGCATTTTTTTAACCGTTCCACTATGAAAGCTAGGTGCCATTAAAAACGTTTCTGCACACGTTCAAGACGCAGTGTATGCATAGTAAAATGCGGACGCCAGACGCTACAATATTCTAAGACGCTACGAACAAGGGCATTGTACAACAAGATCTTTGTTTTGTGAAGCCGAAATTCTTTAGAGATCCACATAATAAATCCTAGCATTTTTGACGTTCTTTTTACTATGTTATCTATGTGAGGTATAAACGTAATTTATTGTCAAATAACACCCCGAGATCCTTTATTGTGTCGATTCCTTAATTTTACTATTGTCAACGCGGTACTCAAACGGTAGTACCTTAAGCTTTCTGGTAAACTTTATGTGATAGCATTTGCTTGCGTTTAAGTTCATTTTGTTATTTTTACACCATTGGACTAGCCTATCCAAGTCCTCTTGTAACTTGAAGGCATCAGTTGGTGTCTTCACAATCTTAACAGCTTTCAAATCGTCGGCATATAAATAGATATTTGAGTGACGAAAGCAGCTGGAGATGTCATTTATAAAAATATTTAATAAGACCGGCCCTAAATGAGATCCCTGTGGGACGCCAGAAGAAACATTTTGTAAGGCAGATTGGAAGCCATTGAGTACTACAAAATAGGATCTATCCACGAGGTAAGAACTGAACCAAGAGTTCTTTTCAAGAGTGAGTAAAAAAATTAGCAAAAATACTACAAACTCAATTAATAAAAAAACTAAATCGTCTCTCTTTTGCACCTGCGGCGAAATGCTTGTTTGCAAACAACTAAACTTTATAATTTAACTAATTAACTTAATGAGTAGGAGAGTAGTTTAGTTTTTAAGTACCTAGTAATATGAAAGAAAGTTCTAGGGATAATTGTTCTATTTTTAACCGACTTCAAAAAAGGATTGTTTTTGAAGTTTATTGTTCAGAAATAGTAGTTGGAAGTCTGAGTGCACACACTTTGAATACACAACTTGTGAACTTGGAAAATGTATATCAAACGTACAAACAAAGAAGAGACTTGTCTAATACTCTGGTTTTTTACATTAATAGCCGGTTTCACTACTTACTGATAAATGCTCAGATAGACTTATGTCAACTTATTTGTAAAATAACTACAGATTTCGGTTTCACAAGTCTTAGGTTTTTTTTATGGTTAGAGATATATATGTATATGACAGATCCATATTAATATTATAAATTCCAAACTAACTCTGTCTGTGTCAGTCTGTGACGTCTTTCATGGCTGAACCACTGAACAGATTTTAGTGAATTTCGCTATCGAGATAGGTTGGACCTTGGAAAAGAACATAGGCTATTATATCGCGATCACCCATATAATACACACTGACGACGCTGCGGGCTATAGCTAGTATATATTATATTTATCAGTATCTTTTATCTGTTCAATAGTGTTATATGACAGATAACTATGTATTTGAAACTTTATCAGGAACTGGTGAAATTGGTCCTTAGAATTATGAGTTTTGTATAGATAATATCATTGCTTAAGTCACGAAATATGATTTAATCTTACATTTTTATTTACTATGCAGCTTTTTTATGTTTAACCGTATTCATAAAGATTTTGCTTATCTATTTATTTATGTATAAGCTTACCAAAATGAATCTACTCTGCCTGATGGAAAGCTTGAGCAGAATCCAGAAGTGGTGGTCACCATACTCATTGTGAATCCAGACAATGCAACAATGCAGCCCTACTAAATACCATTTTAGGAAGCATCGCTATAGAACATTTAATAATTGAGTTCGTCAGGGAAATGGCATCTCCAATGTCAAATAATAATAAATAGGTATTCAAGATATTTATGAATAAACTAAAGATTTATGTTATCATCTCATAACAAGGACGTCCACTGCTCATAGGCCTGCCGGGTCTTGAAAGCACCTTGCAGCAACCCTACCCACGCTTTTCCAGTACGTGGTATTATCATACCGTAAAAAATAAGGGCCTTCAATAAACTTTTAGTTTCGACAGTAAATCACATATTTATTTAGTGCAAATTAACCATATTAACATTATTAAATAATCCAACTGCGAAACCTCTACAGATAGAATATAAGATGAGTTAATTAATCAAAACTAGGGCGGATCATAAATGTCTAGTAAACACCGCTCACGGCACATATATATCCAGTGATGGATTGCGAGAGAATTGCTATTCACTTGGGTGACAACCCTAATTATCGTTTAGCGTGGCGATATCCCGATGTTAAGCGACGTTTGGCTGTCATTATCAAAGGTGAGCGAATTAATATAACCTTAGCCCTTAAAGCACCTACATATACGCTTCTGTGATCTGTGTAAGGAAATCAATTTAATTAAATAGTAGAGTTTTTTTAATAGAAGAATTTTCATTATCCAATCATTCTGAAAATAAATTTATTTAGTTGAGGGTTGGTATTATAATACGTATTATTTTTATTCGTACACTGCCTTCAAACTTTTTTCTAACGATTTTTGCCGCTAAGCCTTTTTAATTTACACCTTTAACCAAGTTACAATTGCTAAGGTCCTTATTTTCTTGTTTGTTTAATTGTTTTTTTTTTAAAGACAACTTCCGCATTAGGCATATACCAATCCTGTGTCGCGGGGGACTTTAGAAACATACATGAAACGTACACAAATAACACCCAGACTCAGATCAACAATTTGTGGATCACACAAAGTGTTGTCCCATGTGGGATTTGAACCCACAAAACTTAACCCAGTAGAAAGTGGCGTGGCGACCGCTGAAGCCACTAGGCCAACCGTGCAGAAATACTTCTACCTGCAACCGTTGAAAATCAAATCGTCAAAAAGGCTTCCCAAGAGAAGGTGTCGGGGGCACACCTATTATCCCCCGTATTATTCTATATACGTCGTTCCCATATATTTGTTGGTTTTGTATTAACGTTTGTGTTTGTAGAATGCCACTTAGCCATATTAGAGTAGTAAAATCGATTACCATCCATAACAAATATTGTAATATGAGTTATTTGTTCTGTTCCTGGATGTAATTTATCTATAACTAGCTGAACACCGCGGTGTTACCCGCGGTCATTGTCGTACCGCGAGTAACGCCACGGGACGAAGCTAGTTTAAAAAAAGTTTATTTGTATAGAAGATGCATGGATTGGATAGATAAATATATTTTTCAAAATATCTGTACCCGATTAACGCCATATGGATTAAAATGACAGTCGGCAAAATATTTTTAAATGAATCTGTCTACTATTTCAGGGATAAAGAAATGTTTATGTTCGGTATCGTATAAAATGTAAGTTTGCAAAGAGTTGTGGTTGGCTAAGCATAAGTGTGTAGTTATTTTACAGACTATTCTCGTAATCAATTACATAATGGATAATCCAGTGATTGACTACTATGATAGGGACATTATCTACACAATTAAATAAAATTGAAGTGTTTGTTTATAATTTCAAATTAACAGCTTTTCACTAAATGCAAATGTACTGCAGATGTCCGAAATATTTATTATTATTATTTATTATTTATTACTTTCATTTGCATACATACGGTACTTACGTAAAAAAGCATTTTTGAATTTTTGTGTCTGTTTATTCCGGCTAATCTCTTGAACGACTGGACCGATTTTGGCGAGACTTTCACTGATAGATAGCTGGTGATATAAGTAGTAACTGAAGCTACTTTTTTCAGACTAGTTCACCCCGTGGCTTTACTCGCGATTGTTGTTGTACAGCGGGTAAAACCACGCGGCTCAGCTTGTTAAAACATAAAATGTATAATGACATTTAGTTTTTCATGTTAACCCCTAAAGCAAGACAAAATAATGTAAATGTAATATAATTACGCTTAAAATATCTGTCTTCACCATCATCTCAATACGATGATAAACAATGGTTATTAATTAAGATTGCCTGATTGGGACGGTCGATGGCACTTTTACTCCCTTTGTTCAACCTTATTTATTAAACAACAGCTATATTATACTGCGTGGGAGAACAAACAATTGACACTTGATTCTAAATATTTGAATTGAGAAACAACTTAAAACAAAATTGTTTATTTCATTTATTATTTAAAATTTTAACTGGCTTTCTGAATTTAGGCAGAGCTTGTACTTTGGTAACCAGCATATATTTCTTAATATAGTGCGGTCAATATAGACATTTGTAATAACAAAAATTCCCGCAGAGCCAAATATTGGTGGAGAGCTGGGGTTTATCATAATAAATAAAGTTTTAAAAATCCCCATCGATCCCATGTGTGCTACAAAAGTTATTCGGGGTCAAAGGTCAAAATTTGAGGTTTTTTGGATTTTTCTCGAAAACGGTAAGTTTTATCAAAAAAAAAACTTAGACAAAGTTGTAGATCTTAAAATTTTCTACAAAAATGGTGGCTCTTTGGTTGCCAATGATTGGACACAAAACGCCTTCAGTGACAAAAATCATTACAGAAGCACCAAACGAGTTTGTGTTTTGTCTTTTTAGCATAAATTAGGTACGAGAAGAAGAAAAATAGTGTCAGTCGTGTGTATATTACCTTTATTCATGAGAAGACTTTCTAGAATATTCGACTTTTAGGAACAAAGCCACTCGTTGACCTACACTAAGACTTTCTAGAATATTCGACTTGTAGGTACAAAGCCACTCGTTAACCTACAGTAAGACTTTCTAGAATATTCGACTTCTAGGTACAGAGATCTCTCGTGGACCAAAATTTACACTAAGCCACATAACAATATACAACCGACATAGGAGCAAAAAAAAAATCTAACTGATGGCGAAAACTGCACCAAAATCAGTTGTATAGTTAAAATACTCATTAACAGACAGTGGTTATACAAACATGGAAATATTCCAATTTCAAACACCCCGGACTTTTTACATGTAAATTAGAACAACCTTTTACGAATTTTATACAACCAAAAAATTATGCCTTTATTTCTAAAACCAAATATGAAATATGAATAAAACCTCTGCGAAGGTCATTGCTCCGTATACCGTGTAACGATTGACAGCTGTTACTTTAGGAAACGTGTGCTGGCTGTGAAAAATTTAACTGGAGAGAATTGGCGAGTACCGCACGGAGAGATTCAACACATTTTGCAGATCGGTCCGGGAAGTGTTCTGTTCACTAGCACTCCCGTGTGACGAATTTGATAGTTTGATGAATTTGAGTTTATGCACAGTTCGAAACGAAATGCAAATGTACTGTTTTCTTCTTTATAGAGAAATGAATTATATTGATAAGTAGCATGTGTATTATAATGTACTAACTTGAATTGAAAATTGTCTGTGATGGCTCGGAGTACATTGGTAGTGTAAGTGAATGCTGTGCTGAGGTCTTAGATTTGATTTCCGGTTTGGACCAAATGCTTTTGTGATCTCCGAATATTTGTTTAAGACTTTGAGTTCTATGTATAATATGTATGTATTTACAAAACTAAAAGTATATACCTAGATATTCTATCAGTCAATCTAGCTTTCTTAGTACAAGATCTGCTTATTTTGAAAATAGATGGCGTTGTGTGTCAGATGACTGAAGAAAACAAGAAGTATTATATCATTCCGGTTGTCCACGTCTATATATTTTGTACACATATTTATTATTTTTTGTAAATAATTATGCGGCGAATACAATATACCAAATGTACTCAGATAAATATTGTCTTTTCATTTCTATGGTTGAGCTAAAACTGCATCAAAGCTTCGCTTAAGAATTACTAATTAAAATAAATCTCAATAACTAAATAAATAAACATGAAATATATGTAAATTTGAACTAAACCAGGATTATTAAAAAATAACGAATGGCCGAAAACCCAACAACATTGACATTTTATATTTCTCACTCGTACAAAGAGATTAAATAATACCGAGTGCTTCATTTATAAACCAGTTTATACCAGAAGGGAAATGATAATAAAACCAATATAATTGTAAAAGGAAACACTTCAAAAGGCTATCCTTAATAAATTCACATTATTTTTCCTTTTCTTCAGCCTCATCGACGAAACACATCGGATGCGCTGAAAGAAAACGTATTTCAGCGAATGGAAGAAGAACAACAAAGGCATGCAGAAATTTTCCATTCCATTCGTGTTCCATTAGCTTCGCCTCGCGCCTTTGTCTGGTATCAACTTGTTCGAACCGGTTGTTTTTTTCAATTCGTATAATTTGTGCACGATGCCGGCTACGAGTGGTGGCTGCTTTGGTGGTGCTATGTGGACTCAACTTTTTTTCTTCGCTTTACACACTTTGTACTGCGAAGTTTTATTTCTAGCAGAATAAAATTTATTTTTGTTATATTTCCTGTTATTTATACAAATTTTAATTGCAGCGCACTATAAATATTGGACCATCTAGTCCCAAACTGAGTAGAGATTGTTTTATTGGTACTAGACAATTTATATTATACATAGAAAACACCCAAACTACAAAAAAAAACTTGTCCAAAAATTTGCTCCGATCCAGGAATCGAACCCGAGACCTGAAGCACAACAAGCATAGCTGCATACGTATGTATACGCTAACACTTCGCCACCAAGGCAGGCAATTATGTCCACATACGTAATAGGTGTTACATACCTTTAAATTATTAGACGTACAAGATAATGTGGTAAAAAGCTGCTTAACCAATTTATATTAATATTTATTATTATATAATACTAGCTGACACCGCGAACTTCGTACCGCCATATTTACATATCTGTCGCAGTTTCCCCAGTCGTTGTCGTGGCGGACAAAAAAAAACATTATCCAACAACCCGTTATCTTTTATTTTTCTTGTACACAAACCTTGTCCTAACAATAAGGAATACATAAAAAAAGAATTATTTAATTTGGTGCAGCCGACCGGCACTTATACGCGTGAGCCACGCGTATAAGTGCGTGGCGGGAGAGCCACGCGTCGGCATGAATGGGCCGGCTCGACCGGAGTGATACCACGGCCTCACAGAAAACCGGTGTGAAATAGTGCTTGCGCTGTGTTTCACCGAGTGAGTGAGGATACCGGAGGCCCATACCCCAACCCCTCCCCCTATCTCCCAAGCCCCCCCCAACCCCTAAAGGCCGGTAACGCACTTGTGATGCCTCTGGTATTGCGGGTGTCCATGGGCGGCGGTAATCGCTTACCGTCAGGCGATATGTCTGCTCGTTTGCCGGTCTATTCCATAAAAAAAAAAAACATACATTTCAGTTCATTTTTAACCGACTTCAAAAAAAGGAGGTTGTTCTCAATTCGACTGTTTTTTTTATGTTTGTTACTCATAACTTTTGACTTAGTGAATCGATTTTGATGATTCTTTTTTTTTTTGAAAGCTGGTGCTTCCCGTGTGGTCCCATTTAAATTTGGTCCAGATTGAAGTCGTTTTTTTTTGTAAAAGTTTATGATTATTATATTGTATACAGATAGTGGTAGTTATTCCTCACTAGCTGACCCACGCCACTTCGTCTGTATCTTTTTCCAATCATGCTCAGCTTCTTTTACTCTCAGTGTTATGTTACCTATCATATTTTAGGCACTCCAGCAATGTACAGATTTTAAAGCAAAAACGTGAAAATCGGTTAGGTAGTTTCGTAGTCCATCGTGAACAACAGCGTGACACGAGATTTCTAGGGGCACGGAAGTGCTCCCGCTAAGACGAGTCAAGCGAAGCGCAAGGGCACTACCTACCTTTTCTCGAAGTGTTTTGTCGTTTTTTATATTTAATAGATTTTGTTTCAAGTTTTGGGTTCTCGGCTTTTTATGAGAACTGGGATAAAAATAATGTGGAATATAGTATTAAGATAACTAAAAATAGATAAGACAAAATGGTTTATCTCGAAAATCAGATTTTCAAATACTGGGAAAATTGAAGCAAAATGACCGTGTGCTAAAATATAAGCAATACGAATTGAATTTCGAATATTCGCCGGCCATCTTTGTTTTGTTTGTGTACAATCTCTGTCCGACGGTGGCCGTTATGAAATTTTTCATTAAGCCCAGTGTCAACTAGCAGCGCCTTTACTGTTTCTCCGGCTTTTGGGTGGGGATTCATTTGTAGCGGAAAAGGATAATTTACGAAAAAGTAACTTAAAGCGGTGAACAGAAAAAACAATAATATTTGGAGGGAAATCCGAGTTATCCTAAATCCGTGAAAAATATTGATTCAGTTCTTGTTTTTAATTTTTTCAGAAGAAGTTTCGTAAAATTTAAATGAAAAAACAAAACACAAAAATATTATTTAAATACAAGCAAAATATAGTTAATTGTATTATTAATTATGGAGAGGAGGGTTATGATGGGTAATTAGTATTTATTTGTACCGTGAAATAAACTATATATTTACTTATGCTCAATATATATGGTTGGTAGTCATCCTTGGGCACGTGGGTCAGGCTCGACTGGAGAGATAACGTATTCTCACGGAAAACCGATGTTAAGTAGTTATTTCATCGTATTTCGACGAGTGAATAAGGTTACCAGCTGTATGAAATGGCTAAAGGGGTAGCAGCGCACATATAAAAGGTACCACGTGTTTCTAAAATACCGCTCATGCCAACACTAGAACCCCATGCCTAACGGCAAGAGTTTTCATTAGCACGCCGTTCGCGTAGCGTTTAGTGCTCGTTACGCTTTATAGTGGACAACAGTCTTTACTGTTATTATTTCTACGGTCAAACGAGATTGGATGTACAAGTAATTTTTTACACTGTTGGCTTCTGTAATTATTAGTATGAATTCCCAGCTTTCTGTTTTCGTAATTTTTGTGTCATAACAGGGTTTGTGTTGATATTTATTATCTATTGTGATACAAATTTAAATGACGACAATGGGTAAGCGTTATTCTAAAAGGAAGGGAGTTGATGGATCAACGTATAATTTTAAATAAGTTTAATTTAGACGAAGGTTATGCGTCTCGGTGTTCGCCTCATTGCGAAATTTGAATAAACAGTTTAAGACGGGATTCAACGTAGGCATCCTTGTATAAAAATATATATAATGTAATTGTATTAAATAAAGCACTTGTAGTATGTAATTAATGTTTTTTTATGTAAATTCTGAACTAGGTATATATATTATCCTGTATCACGGAGGACTTTACAAATACGCAAGAAAAAGCGGCCAAGTGAGAGTCAGACTCGCCCATGAAGGGTTCCGCAGCAGTAAGTAACATAATATAATTAATATTTTATATTTTTATATTTGTGTTGATTGAATGAAAGGTATAATGCAGTTTACGATTTATGACGTATTAAAAAAAACTACTCACTAGAATTCGTTCAAATCAATTTTCGGTGGAAGTTTACATGGTAATGTACATCATATATTTTTTTTAGTTTTATCATTCTCTTATTTTAGAAGTTACAGGGGATACACACGCACATTTTACCACTTTGGAAGTGTCTCTTGCGCAAACTATTCAGTTTAGAAAAAAATTATATTAGAAACCTCAATATCATTTTTGAAGACCTATCCATAGATACCCCACACGTAGGGGTTTGATTGAAAAAAAATTTTGAGTTTCAGTTCTATGTATGGGGACCCCCAAAATTTATTGGTTTTTTTTTCTATTTTTGTGTGAACATCTTAATGCGGTTCACAGAATACATCTACTTACCAAGTTTCAACAGTATAGTTCTTATAGTTTCGGAATAAAGTGGCTGTGACATACGGACGGACAGACGGACGGACAGACAGACATGACGAATCTATAAGGGTTCCGTTTTTTGCCTTTGGCAAGTAAATAAATATAAATATTTCGGACATCTAACACACAACGCCGTCTAGCCCATCTAGTCCCAAGCTAAGCAGAGCTTGTGTTATGGGTACTAGAACAACTGATATAATTACATAATTACTTTTTTTTGTAAATAAATAGGTACATATTATACATAGAAAACACCCAAACTCCGAAACAAATATTTGCAGATCATACAAACATTTGGTCCGATTCCGGAATCGAACCCGAGACCTCAAGCACAGCAGTCGCATACGCTACCACTGCGCCAACGAGGCAGCGCTGAAGACTGCGCCAAATGGACACAAATCACACCGATTGGTGAATCATCTTTTGATGCGGTTCTACCTGGTGGGATGTCGGACTCGAACCGACTAAAACCGCATGCTGTCTCGAGTTCTAGAAGCCGGGGAACCAGGTGCACCCTAGAAAAGAAAACCCTGGAACCCCGACGTACCTCGGGCCACCTACGGTTTTTATATCCTGTGTTGGAACCCCGATGTTCCCGTAATTGTCCCCAAAATGCCAACGTACTTTTAAATTGGCGGTGCTCACTTATCGTTTGTTCACTTTGTATGTTGGTTTACTGAAATTACTCTATTTTGGTTTATATGCATACACGGATTTATATGCGGTTTTTACCAATAGAAAGAGTGATTCTTGAGGAAGGTTTTCGTATATAATTTGTTTGATTTTTGAGTATATTTTCTAAAATAAAACGATGTTTGTTAACATAGGCTGTATTTTTTTTATGTTTGACCCTCCCAAATTGACTCTGCTCTGCCTGATGGAAAGCATGAGCAGAATCCAAGAATGGTGGTCACCATACTCATTGTGAATGCAGAAAATGCAGCATGGTGACCCATACTATGGCAGCATAGTGAGACGCTTTCTAATGCCTAGCTTAAGGGACCCGGGGTCGTAGTGGGAGGGAAACACGTGCGTGCGTTGAATATCAGTTTCTAATTAATTGGCACAGGAAGGAAGAGCCGAACCGTTTAGTTCGAGAGTGTATGTCTACCACTCTAAAACGGTGACTTCTTTCGGTTAAGTTTGCCAAATTATGTCATATACCATAAAAATACAACGCAAATATTGATCCAGTAATACTACAGAAAATAACCTACGCCCCAGATTAATTAAATAAAATGTTTTGCATAAATATAATAAAAATTATATTTATTTTTAGGGAAAAATTATAAAATTACTTTTAACATGTAGCTACGGACTGGAAAATAGAGAACAATACCCATGTAAGAGAAAATCTATAAATATGTAAATAACAAAGCAAATACAGAATTAATATTAAAACGTTAGTTGCATAATACATAATTACACACACACAAATTCGTCTTAAATATTAAGATCGGGAAAATCATCGCGACGTCTGATCACGACGAGCCATCACCCTCAAACGTTTTTCTAAATGTTTGAATGTTTTGAATTTGGTTCTATTAAATTGAAATATATATAGTGAACACCATTAGTTCCTATTAATTTCTAGAAACAATAACTAACTTCTAAATCAAAGTTATTTATATCTGTCTGTGAATTATTTATTACTTATACTTAATCATAAACACGTTGATCTAAATATAATAGTTAAGGAACTTTGAAAACCCTCCCAAAATTTATCCCATCTAAACTCCCGGCGGTAAATCCCGTGATTGAATACATCCCAGGACTCAGCCCAACTCTAATTATAGCTAAGCATGGGCCGAGAGGCGACCGTAAACCGAACTCTGTTTATAGCACCGTTGGGAATTCTTACCCCCTTCTTGCCCCATTTTACCCATAGTTGCCCGCTATACCTCTTTACGTGTTTGCACATTCACGCTGTTTAATTGTTAAGGACCTTTTGCGTACAATGTTTGCAAACTACCTGATTATTCTAATTACTGGCAGAAGCACGTTTTAAATTGCTATTAATCGATGATTGAAAAGTTTATATTTTTGTGCCTCTTTACTAACTAAAAGTAAGTATTCAGTATGATTAAAAAACAATAAGAAAAATATATATTATTATTATATTTTTCTTATTGTTTTTACACACAAATATACAATGTTTTTTAGGCAAAGGAAATGAAAGGTTAAATAAAAAAATAATAATATTTTTAACAGATTAAAAACGTTCGAATTAAGTGATATTTTAACACACAATGTATCTTATTTAGTAATTAAGATATTCATACATAATAATATAGTAAATACATACTTCCATATAACATATTATAAATTCATACTTCCATACTCCATATTATAAATTTATACTTCCATACTACATATTATAAATTCATACTTCCATACTAAATATTATAAATTCATACTTACTCCCTCGGGAATCAAACCCGAGACCTCGAGAATAGCTGTCGCATATGCTACCACTGCGCCACCGAGGCAGTCAAATCCTCCTATTATTATTATTATTTTACACACAACGCCATCTAGTCCCAAACTAAGCAGAGCTTGTGTTACGGGTACTAGACAACTGATAGAAATACGTATTATATACATTTTTTTTTATAAATGCATACATATTATACATAGAAAACACCCAAACTCCGATACAAATATTTGCCGATCATACAAACATTTGATCCGACCGATTTAATCATATTTTTAGAACAGTGATAAAATAATTTTATTTCTGCTTAAAGAATTGTTACAGCTGCATTAGCAAAACGTATTCCAGCAGCATTAGCAAAAACTCTACTTAATTTGAAAAGTAGATGGCTTTGCGTGTCAGATTGCCGAAAATTAACATAACAGATCAAGAAAATCGTAAAGAAATGATTTTGTTTTCAAAGATACTACATTTACGCCATCTTGTTGACAACAATGACAACTTATTTGTGATTCATTTATTTCATTGTAACTTAAAGTAAAATAACCATTTTTCGCAATCTTTCTCTCAAATCTAGGAATTTAAAGTGTTATTCTAGGTGATTATAGCAGCCAAATAAATATAAAAACAATCCCTTTCCATAAGATACGCAAGGCGGTACAAAAGTCTCATACAAAGCTGTCATGGTTCTTCAGCATGGTACTTTGATTCTTGGTATGAACATAAGCTACTCTATACTGCGATAGTCGACAAACACGGGAGGGGAACCGCGCGTAAAAGCTAGAGTATAATAAATAAAGAAAATACAATAACTTAAAAGTTTAGGTTTCGATGTGTTATCGAGAACAATAATAACAGCCATAAATCTGTAACGTTACTTATCGTATTTCTTATTGGTATTATGTCCAATAAGAAACACAATAAATAATAATTCTTATACTCTTTGATAAAAGACAGAGTTTCGAAAACTTTTTATTATAAAGAGGGCAAATAAACAAACTGATCATTTGTAAGTAAGCGACTATGAATTACTGCAAAGAGAAGAAATACTTGATACAATACGTCTGGCCACCGTGACTATAGCAGGCCAAAAGCTCCTTTCTAAGGAAAGAGCAAAGTTTATCAGTGGAGTTTTAAAGGTGGTTGATGTGACTATAACTGCTCAAGGACTTTCTATCTGACTAGACAAGTCTTGAGAATCACTATCACCCACCGTGTCTATGTGTTGACCGCTGTTTTTGTTTTAAAAAATGATAATCAGGTAAAAACGGTTGAACTAGTAGCCGACGCCAAATAATCTTGGCAATGATAAAGGCTAGAAAGATGATGATGATTTGTAATGTTTAGTTGTCTCAAATAGTAAATAGTTGCAGTGGCTTGAAACTAATACTTTTTTTTCTATTCTATTTTATTTAAAAGACAACTCCCGCACTAGGAATAAATACTGTGTCACGGGGGACTTTACAAACATACATGAAATGGACACAAAGAACACCCAGACTCAGAACAACAATTTGTGGATCACACAAAGTATTGTCCTACGTGGGATATTAACCCACGACACTTGGCGAAGTAGGAAACGGCGTGGTGACCGTTAAACCACTAGGCCAAACGTGCAGTCGATGAATACTGAAGTACAAACATATAATATAGTGTGGGGGAACGGGTGTCATGTCCCTCCAACACAAAGGGAGGATCCTCCAACCAGGCGAGGTGGTCATGCCTGGCGGGCCGCGGCCCAACGGTTGATGTATGTTGTTGTATGTTAATCGGCGCGAGAACTTCTATTGCGCGATTTAGGATTAGTAGTTTCTTTGTTGCCTTTGTTACTCCGTAGTTTGACGTATCTTCGATAGATGGCGCTGTAGCATGTTGTTGTTGTGATAGTATTAGAGATACTATCACAACAACATAACATGCTACAGCGCCATCTATCATATTCATATACTTAAACTTTAATAAAATTATTCGCCTTATTAAAATCTTAATAATAATGTAAACTCAAAATCTGTACGTGTGGGTGCCGGAAATTCAAAAAACGGACGGACAACTTAGATAAAAAAGGGTCAATGATAAATAAAGAGATTGATTGCTTTGAGCAACAAGATACGAACATGACACTATTGAGCACTTATTGTACTTTTAACATTATTAGCTGGGAACGTTTCACATCTGGGTGCAATAAACTCAAAGTTTTAACGTTGGTGAGATGTAAAAAAGGGACTCTACCTGCTTCCTTGAGGGGTTTGATGGAGACAGGCAGGGCGCAGGGAAGACACTGAGTTTTGTGCAACGGGAGTGAACGGTCCTGGGGTTAGGCGGTGGCAGTCAGTGTACATCGGGGGTGAAAAGTAAGGTAAAGAAAGATACGATTCGGGTGAGTTTTGTCTTCCGTAGTACGTCGTAGGATAACTAGTTTAAACTTTAACGTGCATTGGTATCCCAGTCTGAGTATCGTAATGATTGTGTGATAATAATTAGAAATAATATTACAGTTCCTCAATTGTTAGGCATTACGATTGGTTATTGGTACCTTGATCGTGACGAATGTGTATGTTATCAGTTGCGATGTGTGAATGTGTCGGGGGGTCAGCATGGTTGTGTGTAGGTTGTGCACCTGAGTGCTAGGAGTTTTAATGTTTGGATACACAGGGCTCCTGTAGGTGGGTTAGGCGGTATCTCGGGTCGGTAGAAGAATTTGGACTCGGGCTCCAGACCAGGTAGGCACTGCGTGTGCCGCTCTAGATATTTATATATCGAGTACTGAGTAGCATATGGTAATGCGTCTACCATCAAATCATGATTCGTTATAGCGTTTTATAATATTTTTTTTTTTTTTTTTTTATAATATTTCGGACATATTAACACACAACGCCATCTAGTCCCAAGCTAAGCAGAGCTTGTGTTATGGGTACTAGACAACTGATACAAATACATATATACTTCTTTTTTTTTTTTTTTTGTAAATACATACATATTATACATAGAAAACACCCAGACTCCGAAACAAATATTTGTGGATCACACAAATATATGGTCCGACCCGGGAATCGAACCCGAGACCTCTTGATCAGCAGCCGCGTACGCTAACCACTAGACCAACAAGGCAGTCAGTTTGATCTGCAGCACAGGTCGCTTAGAGTAAAAGAGCATTAATCCTCCTGAATCTTGAGTGTACAATGGAATGGTTGGAGTGGAAAAGCGTGAACGGAACAAACCAATTGTAATGTGTTAATTATTAATTGTTCATAATCCTTCCCTTTGATCCGCGTGAGGCCTTTAAAACTGGTGGGAGAATTGCGTGTCAGGTGACGGATTCTACAGAGCAGTACGGCTGGAGGGGTACTACTGTTCCTTCCCTCTAAATGAGGGATGCCGGTCGCGTAATTGAAGAAAAACCTTGTTCGATAGACAATTACATACTTTACTCAGGCTAGGATGGGCTAGGCTCGAAGAGGCACCATCACATTGTTGTCGCGTTGTATGTAGAGGTCACCACATATACCTTAATGAGAGCTGGATCGTGTACAAGGTTTGAAACTTGTGTGACAAAACTGTCGAAATCATAAACATGCAGTAGCAAATAGATCCATACCATCTACTCTGTGTTTAAAGTTAATATCTACTATATTTAGTATATTTAGTAACCTTTGATGATGCCATAAGGCGAAACCGGTCAGGTGTAAACAAAAATAAAATAGTGGAATAAGTACAAGTGATTTTAATTCAAAAATGTCTACTATATTTCTATGCAGTTTTCGTAAAGTAAATTTAGGTTAAGGTTAGGTAAGTTATTCTAAAATCAAAAGTATGGCAAGAAGCCGATGATCGAACTAAGTGTAGTTAAATCGGAGAGGCCTATGTCCAGCAATTGACTGTGATAAGCTAATGATGATGATTCTACAATCATGACAATGAAATGGAATACATAAATTTATAACACAATTAACACGCACACGTACACAAACTATGAGCCAAACTTCAGTATCAGTAGTGAGGTTCGACCAGAATGACACCACAACCTAACTGAATCCTGAAGCTATTCTTTCGTTGCTTACCACCGTTACTGCAGCCCACATACCCTCTCCTCACTCGTGGTAGCTAGTCTCCCGAATCTCGATTCGGGAGGCTAGCTATCATGAGGATCTGATAGTAGTTTACTGTATTAGGTTATAACCAAAAATGACAATTCCTATTCTTTATTAATTATATTTAATTTTGTTTATCTAAGGTGTCATACACACCATAATGTGACATGGCAGGAGGATTTGAGCACAGAGCACTTTTTAGTTATAAATAACTTGGTGGCCATGCCAGCGGTTTGTTTGCAAGGTTAAACTGGCGGTGCAGCAACCCGCTAGCATGATGTGTAGCAGGCCTCACATTAGATGTAACAAATTTGACTTGACGAGTTATTTACATGAAACTAATTAGCAATTTCTTTAAGGTAATAAAGGTTTTCTAGTCGTCTAGTATAATTTACATTAAGTCTGCAAAATATTGTGGTCTTCATTTTTCCATTGATTATATTTAACATATTACGAGTATAACAATGAAGTTATTCAAAGTTCTTTATCTTCGAAGCAATCGTGTGTATAATGGATATTTCTTTTGTATCGCTAGACTTTGCTTTATTAGGACAAGGTTATTGGCCGTATAGCCTTAGGGCTCTTTTGTTGGGGAAAATATTTTTTTTCAATTAATTCAATACACTAAGTGTTTTTTTTAGAAAATCCAATAGGTATATTGCTGATGTTACATTATTAATCTAGCGACTCGACCCGTCTACGCAAGTACTGTCCTCCATTTTAAACGTTTTTTTATTTATTAAGCCTACTCTCATAATATTTACTTTACATTTTTCAGTGCCTTCTCAAACCAGCCAATTGCCGCCCACTGCTGAACGAAGGTCTTAGATTAGTGACTGATTTGCAAAACATTGTTTCTTTCTGCTTTCATTAAGTGAATTAGGTTTTATTACGTAAACCTATCTTGAAATAATTATCTTCCTGTTTTTGGAACGAAGTTCCTTATGGGGCGTTGCGGAGGGGTACCCTAGCCGGCAAAAATGTCCACAACGTAAGATTTACGCCTCGGTGTCAGAATGGTAGAGTATGAACATCATGTGAGGTCTCGGGTTCGAATCCCGTGTACGATCAAAATTGTTTTTTGATCTGCAAATATATGTTTTTGGGAGTTTGGATGTTTTCTATGTATAATACATATGTATTTACAAAAAAATGTCCCAAATATTTATTTATTTATTTCATGAACGAAAAATTTATATAATCTGCAAGTTGCATGTAACAAGTACGGAAGAACTCTATAATGAAAAGATATAGATATTATATAGATAGATGAAGATAAGATATATCATTACATTAAACAGTTTATGATGTTGATGATGATGAAGGGCTCCACCATGGTAAAATTTCTATTATTTTTCTGAAATATCAGCGAAACGATTCAAAATTATATCGTGTATTTAAAATTCTGTTATACAGTGCGTTTAAAATTATATTCTATCTATCTTTTACTTCAATTCTCAGCGATGGTAATCGCCTCCTTTTTTATTTTTATCGATAAAAAAATCATGATAAAAAATGTATACCCGAATAATTATTTTCTTTATACTTTGAATAGAACTTGAAATAAATATTTTTATGATAAGGAACTTCGTTCCTATCTGGTGTCCCACGACACCACTCAACTTTTTTTTATTAGTAAAGGGGGGCAACTCTGGACTTTTATGCTTCCTCTGGAAATCATGGAGAGGTATTTTGGTGTCCGGTATCCTCATTTACTCAGTAATTGTTCAAGTCAAGTTGGCACTTTTTTTATATGAGACCTGTTATCTACGGTACTATTTCAGTAAGCCGGTCCATTAGTGCTAAAAAATGGCTTCTAAGTAAAGGTTTGCTACAAGAAAACTTCTTTAAAATTAACAATACATACTGTAGTCATTCAATTTACCAAGTAGTTGATAATACATTCATAAATGTGAACGAAACTACCAGCTAGTTTTAAGATCTTTTTCTTAGCTTCTTTTATTCCTAAGATTATTTAAAGTCTGCTTCTAGTTCACCCGGTTTTACTTGACTATTAGTTCTTTCCAAAGCGACTGGAATCGGACCGCTGCAAACCTGAGTGGGAACTGAATTGGAAGGTTGAACTAGTTATCTGTATATTTGAAGGTAATAGCGATTGCCATAGATGTTCATGACAACCGGGACTAACGGCTTAACATGCTCTCCTAGTCACGGGCGTGAAACACCGCCTAACTTAGATACTCCAGGTTTCCATAAAGCATTTCTTATAAGAAAACTACTTCTGAACCCGATCCAGAAATACATACAAATAAACGCATAGGCTGACCGCTGGACCAAAAAAGTAGTTTTTAAATAAATACTACCTTCACTGTAACATAAAATGACAGATAGTTACCAAATTTTGGTGTTTTATTTGATATAATTTTAATACTATTCTACAGTAAAGTTTAATTGGAGTTTCAGAACAAGACACCAATCTGTATTGTAGTGGCGTTTGGAACGGAGCCAAGCTTCTGGCAATAGAGTCCACCAATAACACAATGACATATATGCAATACTGCCAACTGTAAATTGGAGGTACAAAATATTGGCCTTAAAATCTACTGAAGTACTCTCATGTGAATATATTGAATTTAAGTGTAATATTTTTTATACTTAACAGTTTAGATGATTTTTCAAGACGAGTGGGACTTGGGATTAACGTTGGTATGACCATTTAAAATAGGGATATATTTGCAAGTCCTGTGGCCGTAATTGGTCATACTATCTAACTCGACCATCACAACTTAGATCGGAGCCCTATAAAATAATTCGTCTGGGCTGGGCACTATATGGAAACTTCGTCATCTTCGAGTCGTCGATCCCGCAATCTCTAAAAGCCAAGGCTTTTAACCAGGGTATCCTACCTTGACATACGAAGCCAGGACGTAGACACTGACCATTGGATTGGCCTACACGTTTACAGGCGCTCACCGTGCAATTAACGTGTGTTACTGGGTGTTTTCTAGTCAATAGAATTCGTAGTTAAACAATTCGATAGAGAATTGGAGTAACTGATACTGCACGGAGAATCACCATGCTGAAGGGAAAGTGGGCCGGTTATGTCAGATGTAATATCTAAATCAAAATAAAAACCTAATTCCTATCTAAAATTTGAGGTCTAAAAAAAAACTAGAATTTAATCTTGGGATTCCCATCATTAACCTCTTTAAAAGTTGATTGAATACAGTTTCAGACGGAATTCCTACAAGTCATTGGTCTAATTTATTTCTCGTACTACTACCTTCAGCTGTTATCTATCCTATGCGGCCTTTTCCACTGATACCGTTACCTCTACATCCTATATGGTGTTTAGAAAATAATTAGTTCGTCAGTGACACAGTGACCTTAGTTACCGCCCGTCAGCTGACATCCCGTTTCGGTGTTCGTGCCGCGCATGCGTGGTCCTTAGCTCTGATGCGGGATGTTACATACGTTCCCAACCCTATTTATTCTGCAGTACGCTGCCGGTTGTTGTCAGGGGTGGTTGTATCACACCCTTCTGTCGCGTATTGCCGCGTAATTCGAATGCGGCTATGCGAATATTCGCTACATGATTTCGAGTGATGTGTTTGGTAGAATCAATTTGAAATTGAATGTGGACTTTGTTTTTGTTCCATTTGCCTTTGATTCGGTAAGCTGAACGATTAATTATATTTTGTGAGGGTATTTTAGTAATTGTATGCTGATTATTATGTTTTATTAGTTACGTACACATTTATTACGGGCCTTTCAACACATGCTTCTATGAATAAAACATTATAGAAAAATCTACGAAATTGACCGTTATAAATTTGTTAGTGCGAAAACTATTATCTTTATTTATGTTTAGGAAATATGTTCAAAGATTTATTAAGTCTCTCGTAATTAGGGTTGTCAGAAGAAAAATTTAGGAGGGAAAATACAGTTTCATTTAATTGTTCTTTTGATTAACAAAAGGGTGTCTTTTTCTGTTTATTCTTTTGTGTGTGAGAACGTGAATTATTTGTAATACCCCTAGAATAGATGTCTTAAACTTAAATTTTATATTACCTTTAGACTTATAAGCGGTAATTGATATTTCAACTGATGGCATGTTTCTACTATAACTAAATATCCAACATTAGTTTTTCTTCGAAGTCTACTTATTTCGTTGTTGATTTAAAAAAAAAGTGGCCAAGTGCGAGTCGGACTCGCCCATGAAGGGTTCCGCGGCAGCAAGTAACATAATATAAGTTTTATTTTATTTTTATATTTGTGTTGATTGAATGAAAGGTAAATTGCATTTTACGATTTATGACGTATTAAAAAAAAAACTACTTACTACATTTCGTTCAAACCAATTTTCGTTGGAAGTTTACATGGTACATCATATATTTTTTTTAGATTTATCATTCTCTTATTTTAGAAGTTAAAGGGGGGGGGGGGGGGACTCATTTTACCACTTTGGAAGTGTCTCTCGCGCAACCTATTCAGTTTAGAAAAAAATGATATTAGAAACCTCAATATCATTTTCGAAGACCTATCCATAGATATCCCACACGTATGGGTTGGATGAAAAAATTTTTTTTGAGTTTCAGTTCTAAGTATGGGGACCCCCAAAATTAATTGTTTTTTTTCTATTTTTGTGTGAAAATCTTAATGCGGTTTACAGAATACATCTACCTACCGAGTTTCAACATTATAGGTCTTATAGTTTCGGAATAAAGTGGCTGTGACATACGGACGGACAGACAGACAGACAGACAGACTTGACGAATCTATAAGGGTTCCGTTTTTTGCCTTTGGCACGGAACCCTAAAAAGAATGTTGCAGTGTAATAATTATTTTATGTGGCCTATTTTATGTGAACAATTATTATTTGATAGTTATAAATAATAATTTTCCTATCGCGTATGTTTTTAACCGACTTCAAAAAAAGGAGGAGGTTGTCAATTTGACTGTATTTTTTTTATGTTTGTTACCTCATAACTTTCAACTGGGTGAACCGATTTTGATGATTCTTATTTATTTGAAAGCTGGTACTTCCGAATGGTCTCATTTAAATTTGGTCCAGATTGAAGTTGGTTTTTTTTTGTTAAAATTTGTAATTATTCCGTATATTTTCGGTAGATTAATGACAAGAATATTTCGGACAGTAATAATAATAAATAATAAATGACAAGAATATCACTGATATAGAGCGTTACAACTACAAAGGAAAACAGACTCAAAAAATTTATAGGAAGAATATATGGCACATTTTTTTATGTAATATCACAAGCATTTAGGTTTGAAACGGTCGTGATCTTTAATTATATGACAGAAGGGGCTGGTAGGGTCTAAAATTCGAAAATCTTTTAAATACTCTTATTCCTCAGGCTGGTTTATTTCGCTATATTTACCTGGGTGATATCACCCGGGTGGGTTAATTATTCTATTCAGTGCCCCCATTACACCTTGGAAGAATTTTAGTTTCATTTTTGTTATTATTGGGTGACATCATCTACTTAGGCGAAATTCTTCCAAGGTAAGGATACTAAAATGTCTACTTCATTCATTCGGGTGACATCGCCCAGGAGAACATATTGGAATAAACTAGTTTGAGGAATTATAAGATTTTCGAGTCTTAGAGCTTACCCTACTGTATAATAACCTCATGTCAAACAACTCATGATCATCTTCGCGCGTCGTCATATTACAATTTGGAATAGTGCAGTGAGGCTGAACTTTATAATACTCGTAAAAGTTGATTACCAAAATCGACAGTATCATGAACGAAGTTGAGAAAAAGCCAATTAGAAATTAATTTTTAATTTTAATCTAAGTTCCAAAGCCAACACTATGCTGCTATCAAACTTAAAATTGTTTATCATTTTTTTAACCGACTTCAAAAAAGAAGGAGGTTCTCAATTACGCTGTACGCTTTGTTATCTTAAAACTCCGTCATTTACGATGCGATTTAAAAATTATGTCTTTATTTCAAACAGTATACCTACCTCTAGTTTGCATTCATTCAAATCATAGAAAATTCTACCCCCACAGGTGAAAATTGAGAAATGATAATTTGCGACTTTCGATGTGCATTGACAAGTATTATTTCAAGAGTAGTTCAAAAATAATAAGTAGGTCACCATCCTTAACTAGGAAGACTTTTTATATCAACACTAGAACCCGCCCCGGCTTAGCACGGGTACTTTACTGTCGTGTTTCATTGGTGAGTGCGAGACCGGAGGCCCTATGATGCAGAAGCATCACTAGCCTGCCATAGTGTGGGTCACCATGCTGCATTGTCTGCATTCGCAATGAGTATGGTGACCACCACTCTTAGATCCTGCATATGCCTTTCATCAGGCAGAGTAGAGTTAATTTGGCAGGGTCAAACATAAAAAAAAATACAGCCTATGTTAACAAACATCGTTTTATTTTAGAAAATATACTCAAAAATCTAACAAATTATATACGAAAACCTTCCTGAAGAATCACTCTTTCTATTGGTAAAAACCGCATATAAATCCGTGCAGTAGTTTTTTGAGTTTATCGCGAACAGACAGACAGACAGACGCGACGTAGGACTGTTTATATATTATATAGTGATATCAACATCCTTTAACAGTCCACTACTAAACATAGGCATATCCTTACAAAGGAGTTTTAAACCTACCTTAGCATGCATTTTTCATATAGTACCTACACATTTAGACTAGACACATATGTACTTGTATAACGTATAAATAACCTAATTAAATATATTTCGAGGCTAAACATTCGATATAATGATATATAAATTCAAACTTATGTAAGTCTAGGTATTTAATATAGGTACATTAATTGGTTGAGTAATGAGCCGAGGTAGTTAATTAGTCCTTTGTATTGGAAATGAGTGCCTTAATGTAATATTATCGAAAATTATCTCGAACATTCTATGGCATAATACATATATCAATATAGTTATCTAATAGAGTTTTCTAGACCCACACGTTACTTGACTGTGCTATGTGTTTTTGTGGCATGGGCAAATGAGCAATCCTAGCCATCTGACTATACTGACCTCGTAAGTTATACTCTCAATTGGCGGCAATTGATGGAACTTGTTGAAATACATTCTAGAATTAAACTCACTTGTACTTAATAAGGTTAAACCTTTGATAATGCTATAGGGCGATACCGTCAAGGTCACGATTAAACTTAATAAAAAAATACCGATGAAATTGAGAACCTCCTGCTATTGGAAGTCGGTTAAAAAAATGAAATAAGTATAAGTGAGTTTCATTCTTGGAGTGCAACTACACCTATGGTTGCCTTCTCATAGCCCAGTTGCACTAGGTGATTAGAAACAATCACCGAGGGTAAGTAACGACGACGCGGTCAGTACCTGGATGGGTTGACCGCAGGTGGCGGTATGTGACCGCAGGTGGCAGGTGGTCTCCGTGATTCGGAAGTCACGTTAAGCAGTCGGTCCTGGTTGTTATCATAGGATAACAGTAGTGAAGATTAGTTGGAGGCCTTTAGGCGGCTTAAAAACATCCAAGGGCATGATTACGTAGCCACAACGAAGTCTTGCTATTGGCTAGCGTGGGGACCTATGGCCTTGACCCTCTCCTGAAAGGAGATCCACGCCCAGCAGTGGGACATTATAGGTTGTTGATGATGAGTTTCATTTAAGAATAAGTGACCACCTTTACACATGACACTTAAAAATCATAAGTACGATGCAATTTTAAGTTCTCCCTCATAGAATCACGGGGTCACGATTAACAAGAGCTCTGGTAAACTCGTTTACTTAATAAAAAACAAAAAAGAATCGGCTAATACCATTTCTCTGAGGCTGTGGTATCACTTTTGCTAAGTCGGCCTATTTATACCAAAATAAGGCTCTCCTATGATTGGTTATGTTCAGGAAAATATTAAAACTTAAATGTTCATGAAATTAAGTAATTTGCCATTTCTCATTGTTTACGAAAAACACTGTGCTTTATTTTATATTACCTTAAGAAGTTTTATTATTAACGCTGTCTAATAATAGAAGAGCAAGTTTATTTTTGGTGTTTCAGCGACACATCAAGGATAGAACAAAGTCATTTGGCTGTGTTTTATTCTTGGCTTTAAGTACTTAACAAGTCGAAGGCTTTAAATAGATTCTATTTTGTTTTATTTTAGATTTTATTTTGTTTTATTTCTCTGATTGAATTATTATTTACAAGTTAACTATAAGTTTACTTGAATATATTTCTGTTACTTGCTTTCATCTGGTACTAACGGGTTGATTTGAAAAAAAAAAACAAAAAATCATGTTAAATCTATACTTAATATTATAATCGGAAAGCTGTCTATCTGTTAGGCTTTCACGACTAAGCCGCTGCACCGATTTCATTGAAATTAAGCATGAAGATATTTAATTGATTCTTAAGACAGGTCGTGGATACTTTTTACCGCAATAACCGACATACACGCGGGCTGAGCTTTAGGTAAAAACTAGTTTTGTGATAAATTGTATTCTTCATTAATTCAACAAATCACTACAATAATTCGATTTATGAAAATAGTAATAAAAAGCTATCTTAATCACAATCGACATTTTTTTCAAATATAAACAGATCACATCCTTAGAGTAACAAAAAAGTTGTTAACCTAACAAAATCATGCGAAATTCTAAAGAAGTTGTCGCAACTTAGTAACGAATGATAATAGATGCGTAGATAATAATGCTCACATTTTTGCTTTACAAAGTTAAGGAAAATATACCTTTATATTTATTTCTTAAAAAGATGAGCAGCATCACAGTTATAGAAAATATTTGATAGAAAAAATATGACTCGTGTATCTGTATGTCACAATAAAATATGAGCTTGGAGACTGTCTGTTGCGCGGTATGGGGTCGCGCGTTGTCGGGAAGCAGCTGCAAGAGCTGGGGTTGGAAGCTCTCCCTCATCCGCCATACTCACCAGACCTTGCACCTACCGACTATTACTTTTTCCAAAATTTAGACAACTTTTTAGTGGGTAAAAAATTCAATTCCCGAGAGGCAGTACAAAATGCCTTTGAAAAGTTTGTTGCCTCCCGTCCAGCTGATTTTTACAAGAAGGGCATCAATAAACTGCCAATGCGTTGGCAAAGATGCGTCGATTGCATGGGTGAATACTTCGAATAACAAAAGTAAAAAAAAATTGAAAAAATAAGTACTTTCACTTATTGCATACAAAACGGCAATTTCATAGACCTATTATTAAAGAAAGTTTGTAGTTTTACTGGAACGCTATAAAGTTATTCATGATTTCATTTATTTTTTTACGACTTATGTCGGTATCTATAGGTAAATATAATATATACTTTCGACTTTTCTTAAGTGCTGAGTCAACGAAAATACAAAATGCCCATCACATTTTCTAAGTCTGCTAAATCTACCGTGGGAGAGCCACGCTTCGGCATGAATGGGCTGGCTCGACCGGAGTGATATCACGGCCTCACAGAAAACAGGTGTGAAATAGCGCTTGCGCTGTGGTTCACCGAGTGAGTGAGGATACCGGAGGCCCATACCCCAACCCCTCCCCCATCCCCCTCCCCATTCCCCAAATGCCGTCATCGCACTTGTGACGCCTCTGGTGTTTCGGGTGTCCATGGGCGGCGGAAATCGCATACTAACAGGTGATACGTCTACTCGTTTGCACATAACAAAAAAACTTAGTGTTTTCTGCGTTCTAACGAAACAACAAATATAGAATTAATCCTTTAGTTAGAGCACAAAGCAACACGAGAGGGAGTAGCTGTACACAGGCGTTACCTTCAGTGAGCCTAAATTGGCCTACGCTGTTACACTGTACACTGTTAAGACACAAAATATATTTATATGTGCGTGAAATTCTGAATATTCTATTTTGATTGTCATAATGTGCGTTCGTAATGACAGGCGATTAATTTGGTATGTGTGCTTAAAATGTGTATGTGTAAATATTTCCTCCCGCAAAAATGACAGACTGTTTTGTAACGGAAAAAAATACGTTATTATGGCTTCCCTTTGGTGGCTTTTCTGCTTTCTTCTTTATATATTTTTCCTGTAATTCTTGAACACACCTCCCTCTGTTTATCACTAAACAGATTTATAAAATAAGAAATTTGTGAAAGATTGAAACCATTCTCCAAATAAGTTGAGATGGTGATCGACTTCTGTTTGTAGTTTATACACTACGTAGACACTGTGCGGTGGGACTCAGACAAGAGCCAGAAGATTCTCAATTCAGCGCTGAACGCTTTTTTTTATAGACAACTCCCGCATTAGGACAACCATATAAGTCTTCAATTTGCATTATGTATGTACGCGACAAATTAACGAATAACTCAATATTCCTGTATGGTCCCATTTAAATTTGGTCCAGATTGAAGTCGGTTTCTTTTTTGTTAAAATTTGTGATTATTTTATATAGAATAGGGGGCAAACGAGCAGACGTATCTCCTGATGGTAAGCGATTACCACCGCCCATGGACACCCGCAACACCAGAGCATCACAAGTGCGTTGTCGACCTTTGGGGGATGGGGAAGGGAATGGTTGACTTCTGACTAACGAGACCACTACAACGAGGTCATCTACGATTATTGCGATATGTTCACTCCACTTATTCACATTCTCCAATATTCCAAGTTTACCGTTTTTATCTGCCTCGTTGGTCTCGCGGTTGGTGTGTGCGACTGCTGATCATGAGGTCTCGGGTTCGATTCCCGGGTCGGACCAAATGTTTGTATGATCTACAAATATTTGTTTCGGAGTTTGGGTGTTTTCTATGTATAATATGTATGTATTTACAACAAAAAAAAGTATATATGAATTTGTATCAGTTGTCTAGTACCCATAATACAAGCTCTGCTTAGCTTGGGACTAGATGGCGTTGTGTGTTAGCTGTCCAAAATATTTATTTATTTCATTTATACTGAATGTAAAATCCTAAGAACCGAAACCCTTTTAAGTCTGTTGTAGTTTTAAGGCCACACGTCAAGAACCACAATATTTAGTGTCGCGAACTTCAATAAATAAAAATCTTGAAAAGTTTGGCTATTGCGGCCTTTTCAATGGGAAAACTTTATGTGTTCAGAAAGGTCAGGGGTCTTAAGGGCTGTAACCATTTATACGTGTTGAAAAAGTCGTTATTCCTAGTAAGGTTGTAAAGATACTTTCACGTGGAAATACGGTATATATTCTGTATTACTATTTTGCGAGTGCGTAAACTAAGGCTTTTACATAAAAATACCTCATTTCTCTGTGCCTTTTTATCCAATTTCGCAACCTTGATTACATTTGTTTTTTTACTAGTTTTGCGTTATTGTACAAAATCCTATGAATATTAATATCAGTTATTTTGTTTTGCTTGATAAACGTGTGGTGGGATAATTTTGCAACTAGAAGGTAATATGACTATTTTAGGAAAGGTGAGCTAGAGAACGGATATTCATGTCCAATAGCGGTATTAATTATTTATTCTTGAAATAGCATTTATTACTATTGCTTCTTTATAACGTTAGTATTTCTTAAGTTATATATTTATCTATCACGATTTTTTTTCTGAATTTGCAAATAATTGATAAACAAACTGATTACCATAGTTTAAGGTCTGTATAGTTCTGGTTCAGCCGGCCCTGTGTGGGATGTATCAAGTTATAATATACTGAGATAGGTCCATCTTACAGGTTAAACTCTCATTAACAACTAATCTACGTTGTCCGTCACGATAGCGGACCACATGACGTCATTTACCTTTCTCGGACGATTTACTACACTATTATCAACGCCCCACTACGATATCGCCCAAGTTAGGGGCGGTCGGCAAAAATTGAGTTATTCGCAAGGTCTTGCGAGCGTCTCAAAAGACCTCAAATACGTAGTTAGGAAAAAGGGTGAGCGTGAAATGACGTATTAATTCGAGATTTAACGGGTTACATCCTGATGAGTCCGTCTCATTAAAGACTTGTGTATCGAGTAATGTTAGCTTCTATGTCTACGAACTATGTTTCGTGTTGTATGTATTCTATGTTTGAATAATATTTCAACAATAAGGGATTCATTAATAAAGGAACTGAAGAGAATAATGATTAACGAGCATATCTTTAAAGGTTTCTTATACGTTGATATGTGAAGAAAAATATTTGTAAACCTTTTTTATTTAATACTAGCTGTTGCCCGCGGCTCCGCCCGCGTGAATGTCGATTTTCGCGGCCAATAGTATCCTGTATAAGATATATTACTGTAAAGTATCATCCAAATCCGTTCAGTAGTTTTAGCGTGAAAGAGTAACAAACACACACACTCACACACATTTTGTGTTTTGTTTCTGGTAAATTATCATAACTATTAAGTTATATGTTTGTTTATATTAAAAATTATAACTCCTAATTCAAGTATTTCAAACTTAAAATTGATATTTTACATTTTTATTATACGATAAAAAAGTAATCATATAACGTACCTATTGTAAAGTATCTTTTAGAAACTGTTTAAGAACTACCAGATGTGGATGTTGTGTTAGTTATATTGAGATGATAATTTTAGGAACTGGTCACACACACTTTTTTGGAAATATAAATACAATGTAGATTATTTATATATTATTTATTAACTTTATGCACTAAGAATGTACATCGGCGGACTTAATGCCCAGAGCATTCTCTTCCAGTCGACCTTCGGGTGGTGGAGAAATCTTATAAGGCAGGTGTGTGAAACCTCATATACATAAGAAGTCCGTTAAAATTTACAATAATCACATCATATTCAACGTTATACATACAAATATACATATATAAGTAGATATACATATACAGATTACGTATACATAAATACAACATTTATACACTAAATAATGGAAAAAAAACCTCGTTTAAAAAACCGACTTAAAAACTAAAAAGTATCAAATAACTTGTATATGCTACCTATTCATAGGTTTGAAGTCGGTGCCAAGCCAAATGTAATAGTAGGTACCACTCGCTATATTTCGAGACGAACGTCAACGACGTCACCGACGCTTCGGTTGTTTTGTTCTACGCGAAGAGCAGCTATCCCGCTCAAGGTCACGCCATATCAGGAGATATGGTGGCCATGTGACCACATGAGGAGCATACCCTTTCGAATACAAAAATAATTTTCAAAATCGGTCCACAAATTGACGGAGGAGTAATCCGTGTACGTACATACATTGTGACGATGAACGATGAAATTGAGAACCTCCTCCTTTTGGAAGTCGTTTAAAAAGGACGGTAAGCTATAGATTACATAATTCTGCCAGTTCATTGAGAAAGAGCTCATGTACTTTATTTTTGAATGTATATCGGTTAGTGGACATCCTGATTTCGAGCGGGAGCGCATTCCAGAGTAGTACTGCTTGAACAAAGAAGGAACAGTTCACGAAGTCGGAGTAATGAGACGGACATGAGAGAAGCAGAGACCGTGGGAGAGCCACGCTTCGGCATGAATGGGCCGGCTCGACCGGAGTGATACCACGGCCTCACAGAAAACCGGTGTGAAATAGTGCTTGCGCTGTGTTTCACCTAGTGAGTGAGGATACCGGAGGCCCATACCCCAACCCCTCCCCCTATCTCCCCCCCCCATCCCCCAAAGGCCGGTAACGCACTTGTGACGCCTCTGGTGTTGCGGGTGTCCATGGGCGGCGGTAATCGCTTACCATCAGGCGATACGTCTGCTCGTTTGCCGGTCTATTCCATAAAAAAAAAGCAGATTATTAACTGAGCGAAGATTTCTATCGTGATTAGAGCACAGGTATCGGAAATACGGAGCAAGGTAGGTAGGTAAGGATGGCGAGTTGAGAAATGAAAATAGGAGCTCGCTGATTGCACTGTAGGCGAATAGGATTGCATTTTAACTGGGAACGCAAAGCAGACACATGGTCATACTTTCGAATATTGAAAATAAATCGAATGCAGTTATTAAGAAGACGGTCAAGCTTGTTAAGGAGGTCTGCATTCACGTCGAAGTAACACACATCACCATAGTACATTCAGTGTTCCGCAAACTTTTTGGGTTCAAGGTACATCTAGGAAGATTAAAAATTTTGGAGGTACACCATAATTTAAAAATATTTTTAAGTAATAAAAAACAATGTTTCTTATTAGTCACAAAACTATATTTTTATTTTACACTTTAATTGAGCATAGGCGGTCTCATCTCTCGTCGATCGTCTTGAGGCGTTCCCTTTTTTGTTTTTTACTGTGGTAAGAGTTAAAAATCCTAATCCACATAACTTTAAAGTTTTCTTATGTAGTTTTATGGTTAGGCAGATTTAGACAAAATAAAAAGATCTCAGAAATTACAGAATAAAAAATAAAAAGTCCTCAGAAATCAGAACAGACTTGTCTGTAAGTAAATTCTGAAAGCTGCAGCACTTTGAATAGGAAGGGAAGAATAGAAATAGGGCGAAAATTTTCAGGAAAGGAAGAATAAGAATAGGGCGAAAATATTCAGGAAGGGTAGAATAAAAATAAACTTCGTACCTCCATATTTACATATCTGTCTCAGCTTCCTACAGGCAGTGTACAGTCGCGGACAAAGAAAAATACTTTTCCCGTTATTAAAAAAAAATTAAATTAAAAAAAATTAAAAAAAAATCTATGTCCTACCTCGTAGTATGAACTCAAATCGTGCCAAGTTTCATTTGAATCCATTCAGTAGTTTCAGCGTGATGCGCGGCCAAGATACAGACAGACGTCGCGGACAAAAAAAAGACTTTGCCCGCTATCTTTTAATTTTTCTTATACACAACCCTTAATTTCATTCGTGTAATAATATATGATGCCTATTTAAAACCCTTAATTTAATAAGTGCTTCAATTTGACAGTCAAAAGTTTGACAGGAAAGTTGGTAGAACAGTTTATATGGGCAAAAGGAAATTGTTGTTTTTATTATCTTCCCCGCAATTTTTCCATATTTTATCACCGTTTAAACCTTCCCTGAACCACGGCAAACACTTCAAAACCTAAATCAGCTAAATCGGCCCGGCGGTTCTCGAGTTTTACGCGAAACAAACGAACAGCAATTCATTTTTAGGGTTCCGTGCGAAAGGCAAAAAACGGAACCCTTATAGATTCGTCATGTCTGTCTGTCTGTCCGTCTGTCTGTCCGTCTGTCTGTCCGTCTGTCTGTCCGTCCGTATGTCACAGCCACTTTTTTCCGAAACTATAAAACCTATAATGTTGAAACTTGGTAAGTAGATGTATTCTGTGAAACGCATTAAGACTTTCACACAAAAATAGAAAAAAAAAACAATAAATTATGGGGGTCCCCATACTTACAACTGAAACTCAAAAAAAATTTTTTCAATAAACCCCGACGTGTGGGGTATCTATGGATAGTTCTTCGAAAATGATATTGAGGTTTCTAATATCATACTTTTCTAAACTGATTAGTTTGCGCGAGAGACACTTCCAAAGTGGTAAAATGTGTGAAGTGACAGGGGGGGGGGGGAGCCGGCCTGTAATTTCTAAAATAAGAGAATGATAAATCTAAAAAAAAAATATGATGTACATTACCATGCAAACTTCCAACGAAATTTGGTTTGAACGAAATCTAGTAAGTAGTTTTTTTTTTAATACGTCATAAATCGTAAACTGCAATTTACCTTTTATTCAATCAACACAAATATAAAAATAAAATAAAAATTGTATTATGCCACTTGCTGCTGCGGAACCCTTCATGGGCGAGTCCGACTCGCACTTGGCCGCTTTTTATAGGATATAAAAGAAGAAGAAGATATACAAATTGTTTTGTCAACTTTGCAAGTTTTTTCTAGTAATCTATTACTGTAAAACCAGCAAATTAAATACAGTCTACTGAAAAGACGTCTTCCTTCATACATTTGGACCTTGCTCCTTTACAATGACCATTTAACGTTATTATGATATTTTAGTTTTTGGTTCAGAATCGATTAGAGCGTCCTCCCAAAAATTTTCTCTAATGTACAGAATTATTATAATTATAATATAATTATATTAATCTGTTTTTTTTTATTATACCTACTTTAAAAATTAATCATATATAGATTACTCGTATATAGGATAGGTATATCCTACTGTGAAGTTAGTGTTACTTAATTCCAATACATGTCGCTGTTAAGTTCAGAAACAATTTTCAAGAAAATTTCATTGCTTCAGTAACGATTAGAGAGCCCTCCCGATAAAACATCTAAATTTCTTTAATGTACAGAATTGTTCTGTTACATCACATTTTTATTATACGTTCAAAAGAAAATCATATTACGTACCTATTGTAAAGTTAGTTACTTGATTCCAAGAGATGTCGCTGTTTTAAGCAAAGAAACTGACAAACTCAACGTCTACAGATTTATTATACGTGATATATTTATAAATAGATCACGGAACAATATTTAAAGTACTTGCTGTCTAGCAAAAAAAGAATGAATGAAATCACGTGTTATTGAATTACAACCAAGTACATATTTTGACTTTCATCCCCCCTCTCCAAGAAACCGTGCTGAATTTATGGATAGAGAGGTTGCGATAAATCAAATACTTAATGCTACACCGAATTATACGTAATACGTTCTACGATTATTCCACGATATATTAATCAAAGTGTTATTAATTACGCATGGCTGGCAATAGGTGTCGCTACATGTTGTTTTACGTAATGATAAATTCTTTATAATTTTTTTTCCAATAGATAGAGAGATTGTGATAAATTAAATACTTTATGCTACAATCTTCAGAGTATCTCCTTTCTAACAAAAAAAGAATTATTGCAATCGGACTACTCGTTAATGAATTACAATTAATTACACATTTTGACTTTCATCTCCCCTCCCAAAGAAACCGTCCGGAATTTCGGAATAAAAAGTATCCTATGTCCTACCTCGGAGTATGAACTCAAATCATGCCAAGTTTCATTTGAATCCATTCAGTAGTTTCGGCGTGATGCGCGGCCAAGATACAGACAGACAGACAGACAGACAGACAGACAGACAGATAGACAGACAGACAGACAGACAGACAAAAATGAAAAAAAAAATAGTTTTCGTTTCAGTATCGATAACAGAGTGCCCTCCAAAAAAATTTTCAAAATATCTTCAATGTACAGAATTTGACCTGTTACATTTTTATTATAAGTAATACGTTCTACGATTATTCCACGATATATTAATCAAAGTGTTATTAATTACGCATGGCTGGCAATAGGTGTCGCTACATGTTGTTTTACGTAATGATAAATTCTTTATAATTTTTTTTCCAATAGATAGAGAGATTGTGATAAATTAAATACTTTATGCTACAATCTTCAGAGTATCTCCTTTCTAACAAAAAAAGAATTATTGCAATCGGACTACTCGTTAATGAATTACAATTAATTACACATTTTGACTTTCATCTCCCCTCCCAAAGAAACCGTCCGGAATTTCGGAATAAAAAGTATCCTATGTCCTACCTCGGAGTATGAACTCAAATCATGCCAAGTTTCATTTGAATCCATTCAGTAGTTTCGGCGTGATGCGCGGCCAAGATACAGACAGACAGACAGACAGACAGACAGACAGATAGACAGACAGACAGACAGACAGACAAAAATGAAAAAAAAAATAGTTTTCGTTTCAGTATCGATAACAGAGTGCCCTCCAAAAAAATTTTCAAAATATCTTCAATGTACAGAATTTGACCTGTTACATTTTTATTATAAGTATAGATAACTCATGGAAGCGCATTATATTTAGAATACATTTTTTTTTGCTGAAAAAGCACATTTTTTTAACAAAATTTGCAAATCTTATGGGCCTACCACACGTGCAAGTATCATACTTGAACACGGACGTATGTAGCTACCACACGGCACAGTTAAGTACGCGCAAGTGGCGCAAGCCTCATTCTTGTCAAAATCGTCGGCATGGTAATAATGTTTCCCGATGAGGAACTTTTTGCTATATAGTATTTTTTCAATGTTTGCTAATGAAAAAAAATATTATACAGAAGTCAAAGCGTAAACGATCGAAGTGGACAAAGAGATGGCTGTTAAATAGAAAAATCCATTCGCCTGTCAAACTACTAAAGGACTTAAGAGAAGACGCAAATGAGTGGCGAAATTATTTACGGATAAATGAAAATGCCTACAGTGAATTATTAAAATAAAAAAATATAAATATTATGTCAATACACTTGTTAAACTAAATCTATGGAATACATAAACTCCTTGTCACCACAAGCCTCGACTGCCGCTTGAACACTGAACATCCAACCACACACGCAGGCAAGTACGCGCAGGCCGGGCTTGTGCAGGCAAAATTTTAAACAAATGAAAAATGCTCAAGCCGCGCTATGGGGTTGGCGCGTGATACAGTTTTATCAACCGCACGCACGGTGTTCCGTGTACAAGCCGGCCTGCGCAGGCAAAACTGTGGTGATACTTGCGCGTGTGGTAGGCTTATTAGTTAAAAAACGTCCGCTGCGGAAAATAGACCTGCAACAAGTTAGGCCACTGTGCTGCCTACATTCAACGGTCAACGAAACCTTGAAATATAAAATGTTTGATCGCTATATGATCTAATATACCTAGATACATAGGTATACAATATTGATCTTACACACATTATATAGTATAGTTATTAATCCCACTTAAAAACTATTATTTATATTTTGAAATCAGGGATTTTTTTGAGTTTACTCCTTATGAAACGGTTTTCACAATTAGCCTGCGGTATGATATTTTATGGAGAGTAAAATCAGGCTTTAACTAAAAGGGAGGGTCGTCACTAGAATGCTTATAATTAGGCATAGTTTTGTGACGATAACTAAAACGCCGTGAATTTCAAGGCGGTTATGCGTTTCGTTTATAGCACAGTTGCACACGGTGATTAGAAACAATCACCGAGGGTAAGCAACGACGGTGCGGTCAGTACCTGGATGGGTGACCGCTGGTAGTATGATACCATGAGCGTCTCCATGAATATTGTATCATAGGATAACAGTCATGAAGCTTAGTTGGTGGCCTTCGGGAGGCTTAAAATCATCCAACGGCAAGATTACGTAGCCACAACGTTCTCTTGCCAGTCCCCAACTCGCACTCGGCCAGCGTGAGGATGTATGACCTTAACCCTCTCCTGAGAGGAGACCAAAGCCCAGCTTTAGGACATTACTGGTTGTTGATGATGAGTTTCGTTCAACGTAGTATAAGTGCGCAATGTACAAAAGCCACAGCTAAAATTGCATCACCAGCTATTTAGCGCGCTTGTGGCGCCACGTGACGTAAACTCTAGTCATGTGTCGAGTCGAAGCTGATACACACACTTTTCTTCCTAAACAAAGGTAATCCATATCACTCAGAGTGTAAAGATTCTAACGACACTACATACATGTCAATCTGTTTAGCCATCCAGAAGTTATGGCGAAAAGAAACTCGCATATAAACATAAACCCCAAAAATTACACTCCTTATTTAGGAAGTCGTATAAAGTAAAAAGCCAGATGCTTTATACTTCGCCTCTTAAAAAGAAACCATTGTTCATTAAATTAAAATCTCCTACACTCTTAAATTCAGCTGCTAATACACTTTACCGGAAAGAAATTAACATTCTTTCGTATTCCGGAATGTAAAAGTTACCTTCTAATTTACATTACGTATTCGTTATATTCATTATTACAAGATAACATCTCCAAGTGGTTACGTGTGTTATGTAAAACTTATAAGTTATTTATATAGTTTTGAATGCCTTCCATTTTAAGGTTTTCTTTTTTATACAATACAAGATGACTCGACGAACTTCTTATCACCTATAAATATATTTGTGTAAACTGTAGAGATGAACTTCAAGTACTTTAGGTGAATATTAGCATAATGTAAGTTCAAAGTACTACAAAAGACATTTAGTGTTACAACCACAAAATGTTCTTTAAAGAGGAATTTGTAATCTTAATGTAAAAAGGACATAAGATGAAATTGTAACAATTTTGTCTCAGAGAATAATACCACACCATTTACATAACTCCAAGTAAATAGACATAGCTGAACCTGAGTTATAATAATGATTACATACTTGCCGTTTGTGAGCCCAAAACTTGCGTGTTCCAAAGGCTAGTTTAAGTTGAAGTTAGGCTGTACCAACTTACAACGATTACACTTGAGAGCTATGATCTCATTTTCATAAAAAATGCCAACCAGAAAGAATGGTAGCGTAGCTAAATAAATAACATTTAATAGACAATTAGATACTTTTGAAGTTATTGCATAGCTTTTATCGCGGGCTTTGAGCGCGGGCTTTGAGTGCGGCGACTGAATCAAGAAATTTCGTAACGAAAATAAATCCTGACACCCGAAACTCGCGCGGATCGAGACGAGCTGCTCCGAAATCTGTCTGTCTCTGTCAGTTTTTTTTTGAACATGTGTACTTGCATATGCGATGAGTGTGGCGTTATGAAGATGTGATAGATACCTATACACCTATATACTTTCTCACAAACAGCTGCTTAAGCCGGACATACACGTTCAAGTATACTTGCGCAAACCCAGCCTATTTTGTCTGTCTGTCTGTGTTAGAGACAGACATTCGTTGATTCGTCGTTCGGAGCAGCTCATCTCGATCCGTGCGAGCTTCGGGTGTCAGGTTTTATTTTTGATACGGAATTTCTTGATTCGGTCGCCGCGCTCAAAGCCCGCGATAAAAGCTATGCAATAGCTTAATAAATAATTATGGTGGCATAAGTTGATAAAAAATGCTATGCAATAGCTTTGCCGCGGCAGTCCCCGAGTTCCACACGTTTTTATTAATAAATTAATCAAGTTTATTTATCACTTTGTAGTAAATTCATAAGAAAAATACATCTACGTACTATTTATGATAATTTGCTTGAGCTAGAAAAAAGAGTTTTAAATGGAATTAATAGTTAAAATGTGGAATTTTGAACTTCAAGAGGCTTAGAGAGGAATCAGGGGAGAGTGTCATTATCTAACGCATTTTGTAAGCTCGACCAAAGCGTATATTCCAGCAGGTAGGTACGAGTAGCTCTAGACTACGTACTAGCCGCTGCATACAGTTAGTGAGAACTTTTTGAAGGTTTATTTTTAGAAGAAAGCCATTCCCAACTCGATTCAGATTCATTGCTCTCCTGTGTATTTTAGTTATTCAAAGTCTGGAGTCGAAAGGAGTTTGACTAAGGCATTGAAGATGCTGTACAAGCATCTCATAGACTAGAAACTTTCTGAGGCTTTACTGATCATAGTTATAGGGAGATAGAAATATTTAAAACTAGCCGTCCCACGTAACCTCGTTTGCGTCTCCTATTGCCCGTAGCGTGATAATTTTCCCCCGTTTTTGAAACATTTTTCATTGATGCTCCACTCCTATTGGTCGTAGCGTGATGATATATAGCCTATAGCCTTCCTCGATAAATATACTATCCAACACTGAAATAATTTTTCAAATCGGACCAGCGGTTCCTGAGATTAACGCGTTCAAACAAACAAACTCTTCAGCTTTATATAATAGTATAGATTTTTTAAATCGGACCAGCGGTTCCTGAGATTAGCGCGTTCAAACAAACAAAAAAACTAACTCTTCAGCTTTATATAATAGTATAGATTAAAGAGTGAATAAGAGGCGGGTACACTTATAAAAACAGTAGTATTATAAGTCCAATCCGACCCAGTACTTCCTGAGATTAATGCGTTTAATAACTCTTTAATTTGTAAATTTAGGAAACATATCACGTATCTATAGAAATGTATTCGATGTCATAATTAAGACATCCGGAGGCCGCATGAATGTCCCTGCGTACACTCAAGGTTGATTGCAGTCGATAGTAATGTTGATTGATGGACCTAATGTGTATTTACAAATATTTCACTATAATTTAATAAATTAAAACTCATATACTTTAACCTTTTTCTATAGAAAAATATTATAAATTTGTATTCATTCATATGATTGTATTAATATATACAAATTTTTCTTCGTTATTTGTATTTCGAAATTTAACTCTTTCGGTTAATTTTCAATTTTCAACAAATAAGATTATGTAATTGTAATAACATTATGAACTTATAGACATTGTTGGCGATCCTGTTTTAACATGACTCATAAAGTTAGCTTTTTCCATATATTTGTTTTGTAACATCCTATATCTAATCTATAACTATAACATAGCTAATAAAAACTGCTCATAAAACCATTACGCATTAAACATTGGATGTATAATGTGTAATGGTTTTACATTTACAATATAAATATAAAATACGAAATTCAAATAATCATGTTTCATCTCGACTGCCAGCATCCCAAACTTACACCCCAAAACACATTAAACAACATTTACAATTCGCAGGCATCACAAAACGTCGGGAAAGGAAATAGAATTTAAAAAAAAAACAATCATATTCCGCATGCCTTTATGGACTCGTCTCAAGTTTCAGAAGATTCATTTACGGAACGGTTGTGAATAATGTTCATCTCCTTTTGAATTATCTCAGTGAAGGCCTACAAGGCCTACACAATTCTGTACAATCTCGGAGGAACGTTTGAAGCGACCTTGCCGGCTCAAATGCCAGTTGAACAATAATAACAGGATATTATTCTAAACAACTAAGCTCGTTGAGTAATTCACGAACGGTCACTATGCATAGTTATGTTATATGCAAGCGCATTGTTGGTTTAGTTTTAATAAGTTAATGGAAATTATTTGTATGTTGAGTCTATATTTAAACGAGAAGATAAAAACATCTTACAGTTAGAAATCTTAAACTATTACTAATTTCATCCAATCTCTCTAAAACAAGAGGTTTTTTTAGATGAGGTAATGATTTTTTATGATAAAGGTAACATATGCATAGACACCTAATAGAAAGAGAAGAGTCCCTCTTGTTAGGGAAGTTGCACTTACAATACTTTTAGTAATATTCCAATTGATTTGTTGTTATGTTTTTGTTTCACACAAGCTGCAGAAATAGCTACAGTTAGCGACAACTGCACGGTTGGCCTAGTGGTTTAAGTGGTTGCCACAGTGGTGGGTTCAAATTCTTCATGGGACAACACTTTGTGTGATCCACATATTATTGGTATAAGCCCGGGTGTAAAGTCCCCCGCGACACAGGATGTATATTTCTAACGCGGAAGAATTAAATATGTAAATTAATAAGTAACAGCTTAAAAAATGCCTTATAAACATGACTTTAGTCAGCAAATAATGCTTTTTAATTGAAATATAATCAGCCTATCGCAGTCCATTGCTGGACATAGGCCAATCCAATTGCACGCCACTTATTTCGATCCTCGGCTTCACTTGATGATGATGAATGTAAATATTGTATTTCCATGATATATTATGGCATTGGGAGAGCCATGCCTCTATATACATTATACAGAAATCCGGCATCAAGCAATGCTTTCAATCGCATTTAATCAATCCCTATTTCATTAAAAAAAAACTGTATTAATACCAAGAATTTACTGCTTTTATTACTCGGTTTTTATATAAAGGTTTTTCATTTCATGTTGTTGTTATAAAAAACATCGTGAGAAATGTCTCATTAGCTTAGTTTCTCAGAAGTTTTTATTATATAAAACTGCCCCACGGCCGGCTTGTCCAAGGTAAAACAAGAAATTATTTTTGTACATTTATCCAGGTCAGCGATACAATTTGATAGACTTAAGACTAGAGTCCTCTCACTAGAAAACAGGATGTCCATTAGCCAAACTAATTTCAAGCTTAGAGTACGGAAACTCTGTTAACTTCTGAACTTAGGCATCTGATTAACATTTTATTAGGTATGAATTGTATCTGTGTATACCTTGTATTTTATATATATCTGTAGAATTATTTATTACGCACAGATATTTATCTCAAAGGAAGGTATTATTTTATGTTGCCACTAAAATCCACTCCTCGTGTTTAAAATATTTGTTACTTATTTCTGAATTAACTGTATTTCCTACATTCATTTCACACAAATCGTTTCCTCTTCAAAACAATTTTATTTCATTGTGAATCAAATCTTGCGAAACTTTTTACTACATTAATGTTCGCAAAGTCTGTGACATCATTTCTCGAAGAATCTTTGTATGACAAACACAATCCGATTACATTATTTGCTTATCCATTGCCGGGTCGACTTATACCGGGTCTTAGAGGGGTCCTACTTTGTTTGGAAACTTTACCGTGTATGCGTTTCAACTGGATATTTTCGTTCCAGTAAACAGGTGATTTGTTTGTGATGTTTTGGTTCCTTTTTGCGAGTATTTTGAGAAATGCTTTTGATGTTAGTTAGATTTTGAGTTTGTTTTATTATTATTTTTCTGCTTTTTATATTTAGAGGAAACGAGAAAAAGTATCACCTGAAATATATATATATAGAAGTGGTAAGTGACTAGCATCATTTACGGACACATGTCACTTAAGAAAAAAAGTGCGATGATAGAGAGAGATGCTTTGAACTCTGGTGGTCTTACACAGTGAAAAGCTTTGAAAGAAGTGAACAAATATGAGAAGCTAGACCTGAATGATGCTTTTGCTTTTTACTTGGCAAGTAAAATTACTGGACCCCTTAACTCCTTTGATTATGGGCGGTGCTCAAAGGCAGCCAGGTTACAGATGTCCTTGGACAGGGGCAGGAAGTTATTGACATTGTTTTATTAGTTCCTATATATTGACATTTAAACCTACAGCCAATAACATACTGCACCTTTGGAAATGCTGTCGAGGTGAGTATTTTTTGTTGCTCAAATGTCACAAACAAAAGTCTTGGCCTTTAGCTGGGATCGGTCAGCGACTAGTTCATACTAGACTCACTTTGATGTGTGCGTTTTCATAAAAACATAGACTTTTCCATTGTTCTTATGTTTCGTTTTGGAGAGCTTGCTTTACGGTATAATGTACTAAGAATAGCTTAAATACATTTTTATGATTCCGTGTGATTAAAATTTATTAAGATTATGATGCATCGAACTGCTTTTTTTTTCAAAATAACATACTAAGAAGAAAAAAATAAAATCCAAAAATTAATAATTTTAATTAAACTTACTGATGAAAATTAGCGGGTAATATTGTGAACAATCTTTTATGGATTTCTTGGTGTGAGTTTTCGATGAATAATAATATAATTGTTTATTAGATGGCAACTCGGGCCAAGTAATGACAGAATGTAGTATTTTTTTATGAGAACAATAACATCAAATATATATTACTAAAAGCAGGCACGGGGCAACACTCTTGGACTTCAGGTGGAAATCAGCGCTAGTGCATTGCGCTAAGCATTATGCTGAGCTGTGGTCCTTATTGGTACAGATGTAGTTATGTTGTATTATATTTCAAACTAGCGACCCGCCCCGGCTTCGCACGGGTGGATTTCAGACGCCCCCGCCGACGACACGATTCGTGCATTTTAATCTGTAATATCTTCGAATATATTAATTTAAATTAGATACTGTAAAGGGCCATTTTGATCTATATTAAATGCACAATGTATTTAATTTACTTAATTGTATAAGGATCCATTTTGTATTGATTATAATCACTTCGTAAATAAGCCATTATTTCTCGTAAAAAGAAAGGAATAAAAAATGGTTGTTGTGGGTTATCCCTAAGAGATAGACATATACCGTCGCGGACTTTTTTGTAGTACTTTTTAAGGTGTACAATACTGTAGTACATTATTTTGATCTATCTCGTAGGGTGCAACCAGCGTTTGCAATGTAAGCGCAAAAAAACGTGTTTATTTGCTACATCACATTAGAAAACTCAAAAATTAACAGTGTTCCCATACTAAATTATGCATTTATTATACATAAAAACCTTCCTCTTGAATCACTCTATCTATTAAATAAACCCGCATCAAAATCCGTTGCGTAGTTTTAAAGATATAAGCACACAAAGGGACATAGGGACAGAAAAAGCGACTTTGTTTTATACTATGTAGTGATACGATGTAAAATCTTTGTGGAATGTGCTAATTAAAGTATTTTTCTTTCTTCTATTTCTTTCACTAAATAATCTCCATGATAAAAAACTAAAACAATATCATTAATCAATAACTACGTTTCACACTGCGGAACAAATGCAACTACAGTGCGAGCAATATTTCATTCGAGAATAATTATGTACCCAACATTCGTACAGGTAATATTTCATTTAGACACGTTAGCTTCTACTAGTAAGAGAACTGCTAGTACAACCTAACGATTCCAATCCATCAGTCTCTCTTCGATTTCGGTATTTGCGCCAGTTTAAATCCAGTAAAATCCCGGTATTTGCTTGATCCCTCAGAAATATACACATTAAAATGCAAGTGCAACTGATCTATCTTGATTCTCTAGCGATTATCAGTATTTTTAAATCATTGTATTAACAATATTTTAGTCGACGTCACTAATTGACTTTATATATTATGTAATTGATATTGTATCGGTACTCTGGTGAATCCCTATATATGAATTAAGCTTACTGTTCATAATCCTAAAAATGATTTACTAAACTAAAGTTGTACATTTAATTTAAAGTATACCAAACAACAAATATAGGTAAATTACTTTCAGAACTAACTTATAACGTTCACGTATTCCCGCCTCGTTATAAACTTCAATAAAATTAGTTAAGTTCTAATTTTCATAAATTACAAATTTCAGTCTCACTCCGCCTTGGTAACATTCTAGGGGATGCTAATTTTAATTTTATGTTAAAATACCAGTAATACTATTAACAAACTTTGTGATAAGTAGTTGGTAAGTAATTTTATCGGTTACATATACAGTTGTTGTCTGGGTTTTGTCGGCAGAATGAACGCGTGCGTCATTCGTAGTAAGGATGTCAAATGCATTTACTGGCTAACAATAATATTTACAAATATTATGAATGCAAGACGCCTAGGATCGAAATAAGTCGCGTTAAATTAGAGATAGGTCCAGCAAAATTAATTCTACATTTGTTTAATAATATTCGTCCACTATGTCATAAGAGAGCAAACTTGCGTGGTTTATTACCATGGGAGAAACACGCTTCGGCATGAATGGGCCGTCTCGACCGGAGTGATACCACGGCCTCACTGTAAACCGGTGTCAAAAAGTGCTTGCGCTGTGTTTCACTGAGTGAGTGAGAATACCGGAAGCCCATACCCCAACCCCTCCCCATTCCATTCCCCCAAAGGCCGGATTCGCACTCGTGACGCCTCTAGTGTTGCGGGTGTCGATAGGCGGCGGTAAACGCTTATCATCAGGCGATACGTTTGCTCGTTTGACCTCTATTTCATAAAAAAACTAACTAGGACATCTTGCCATTAACCCTGTACTAATCCACCTGGCCATGACATTGTATTAGGTCAAAACACATGTGCAGCATGGCAGACCTGAAGCCCAATAATGCAGAAGCATTACTTGGCCGCCATGGTGTGGGTCACCATGCTGCGTTGTTGCATTGTTTGCATTCGCAATGAATATAGTGATCTCTGTTCTATAATTCTGCTTATGCTTTCTATCAGGCAGAGTAATTAGTGTCACTTTGGCAGGCCCATACAGATACAAAAAAAGTGGTGATACTCCGTACTCTCAATCACCAGAAGGATAATCCGTCACCACACGAGTAAATTGTTTTGCACTTATACATATATTATTATGTAAATATATTTCCAACTGGTCCCACCTTCTCTCTTCCTCTACAGGACAACACGTGTCGGCCTAGGAAGTCACAGCTTCGGTTCTGCTGCTTCCTTCCTGTGCCAAGCGGTCAAAACCTGGAACTCACTACCAGCGCACGTGTTTCCCTCCCATTATGAACCCGGGTCCTTTAAGCGGAGCTTAAAAAGCATCTCACTAGGCCGCCAAAGTGTAGGTCCACATGCTGCATTGTCCTTGTTCGAATTGAGGATGGTGCCCACCACTCCTGGATTCTGCTCATGCTTTCCGTCAGGCATAGCAGAGTCATTTTAGCAGCTAAAACATAAAATCATTTTCATTGTGTTTCATAGTCTAATAAGCACTATAAAAGAACCTTTCTTTTATAAAGTTGATTAAATTACAACGACAGGTAATAGGCAAGATCGTCAAAAGGTACCCTTCTAGTTTTCACAACGTTTTTTCGCTCGACACCTAAGAAAAGTACGCCAAACTTTTTTCACCTTATTATTACGTTATGAAAAATGTATTTGAACTTTTAAAGTTGCTTAAATAACGACCGAAAGCCATAGATAATTATAACGTGGACAGAATTAAGTATACACAGACAAATTAAATTCAAATATTTAAAACTGAAGACTATGTTTATTTGTCTGGTTAATTGAACATGTCAATCTCAGAAACCACCGGTTCTAATTTAAAATCTATTTGATTTTAGATACTTCAATTATCAAAGAAGACTATAGGCCTAATTAAATCACACAATGACCTTTTAAAGGCGACTATCAATGTTTCTTTTATTTTTCTTTTTTTTAAAACGACAACTCCCGCATTAGAAATAAACATCCTGTGTCGCGGGGCACTTTACAGACATACATGAAACGGACACAATTAACACCCAAACTCAGAACAACAATTTGTGGATCACACAAAGTGTTGTCACGTGTAGGAACCCACAACATTTGGCGAATTGGCAAGCGGCGTGGCGACCGCCTAAACCACTAGGCCAACCGTGCAGTCGCATGTAAAATGTTTAAAAAACCGAAAGATTTATTCCACTTTTAAAACGCAGCGAAGTTGCGCGGGTCAGGTTGAATATAGGCGTAGTCAATTATTAGGAGCTTTTTTGTAGTTATGTGTGCCTGTCCCTGCCAAAATGATTCTACTCTGCCTGACGGAAAGCATAAGCAGAAACCAAGAGTGATGGTCACCATACTCATTGCGAATGCAGCAATGCGTCATGGTGACCCAGCTATGGCGGCCTAGTGATGCTTCTGCATCATTGGGCCTCCGGTCTCGCATTCGCCAACGAAACACGACAGCACGAACGTTTTCATTTTACGTTGATTTTCTGTGCGAGGATAGTACCAGCCCGTTGGTGCTGAAATCAGCGTGGCTCTACTACCTTTAAATGTAGTTGTCAAATAATAAGGACGAGCTTGTTGGTTTGACTGGTTTACTTATCTAGTAGTTAGCGATCCTAAATCAAAGGTCATGGGAACCACAATCTCATCATTATGTTAGATATCGGGAATTCAACTCCAATTAGCGTTTCCAAGCTTATCAGACGTTAACTAAGTTCTTTAATAGAATTTAGTTAATCAGGGATATCAGGGAAGCGTTTCTGTGCCCGACTGCCCGAGATAAGGGTTCTAACGTGTAAGGAAGCTTATGTTGGAAGTTACATCTGATATTCATGGTTGTCTTATAAATACTAGTTAATTTAATGTGTTAATAGATATGATTTCAAGAGTTAACTATGATGTTCTGATCTCTTTTTAGGTAGGCACTGTATTTATGTTGTTATGATTTTGATAACAGTAACATGATGTTAGGTCTAAAACTTTTAAAAAACTTTTTGGACTTTCTTGCCGGTTCTTCCCAAGAGGAATGATATTTTGACGAAATGTCTGACAAGGTTTACTTGAAGTAAAACCTTTTTGATTTTTGAAAACCTTACTTATGAATTAGACCATTAAACACTAGTAAGTAAAATAAATATTGTTGAATGTGCGGCTAGACCTTAATACATTAACGTATCTACCCAATTTCATTAAAATTTTTAACCGTGATATAAACAAAAACCTCAGATCTTTATTATTTTTGAGTAGACTATACAATAGATCGGGTAGTGTCTGAATTTTGGTTCGTGTTTTAATTTTATGTCTATTTTCCATTCCTTGGCCCATATTTATATAGAAAAGTCAGCAAATTTATTGAAATACGAGGTTTGAATACAAGAGAGCTTAAAAAGAGATTACTAATTTATATTCATAAACTGGACTACACTGAAACTGAAGAATTACTTCATGTACCTTCTTAAAATTTACTTTCACCCTCCTACACAAATACACGCACAATCATACTACACACAAGGAGGATTATCTACACTCTACAATGCTTTATTTTGTTTCCTTTTCATTGTCTTAATGTTTTATTTTATCTTTAATTTGTTTTTTTTTTTATTCGTTTTATACATGTACAGTGAAATGTATCGTTTAGAAATCTAAACGGGAAGAGCGCCGTCGTCTAAAATACAGATATTTAGTTATCTAGTTTAGACGAGGATGTTCAATGATTTGTAAATTTGTTAAGTATCTAAAAACGATGTATCTTAAATATGTGATATTATTGGTTGAATAAAATATTATTATTATTATTATTATTTTAGTTTATATATGAAAGAAATAGTTGTATTTTTGATTTATTCTTTAATACATTAAGTGAATACTGTGTCATCTTGTCCGTTTTATCCGTCAATTCCTGATGATGTCTTTCAAAATACAAGCCAGCGTGTAATGCATTATCTACAAATTGTATAATTTCAACTATTCCTATATATTTTGAAAAGCTAATTTTAAAGTTTAAACTCAGAACGTAATAAAATACTTTTCTTCGTCAAAGTCATTCATTAACTGTATTATTTTACAGAGACTAAGACTTTATAAGTTGGCAGAACCGTAGTTGACTGAACACTAAACAACATCGACTAAACTTAAAGCTCTATCGTTTGTACTACAAATAATTATAGAGTGTTGGGACTTTATTTTGTTGGTGTAATTACGACTTTGGTGCTAAAATATTACGACTTAAAGTTCACCTTTGAGGTACTGTACTTAAGATGTTTATGTCTTCCGGTGACACAATTGTCTTACATTCTATGGGAGTATAATAAACATAGATATTGCTGTTACTATGTATATGTGATGATACAATGTATAAGATTTTGTAATGAGTAAAGTTTTCATAAAAACTTTTTTCATGGCATAAGCAATTATTTCGGATATTAGACAAACAACACCATCTAACTTCAAACTAATCAGAGCTTGTACCATGACAGCTAGATTGACTGATAGAATACTTATATTCAGTTTTGAAAATTGTTTTGAAACCACATACATATTTTACATAGAAAACATCCAAATTTCTAAGCAAATTCTGACTGCACGTTTGGCCTAGTGGTTTAACGGTCACCACGCCGTTTCCTACTTCGCCAAGTGTCGTGGGTTCAAATCCCACGTAGGACAACACTTTGTGTGATTCACAAATTGTTGTTCTGAGTCTGGGTGTTCTTTGTGTCCGTTTCATGTATGTTTGTAAAGTCCCCCGCGACACAGGATTTATTCCTAGTGCGGGAGTTGTCTTTATTATAATAAAAAAAAAAAAAAAAAAAAAAAAAAAAATATATGCAGATCATACAATCATTTGGTCCGACCCGGGAATCAAACTCAAGATATATTTATGCCTGGGTGTAATTAATTAATTATGTCCTTTTGAAAATAAATTTCTGGTTGATTTGAAGTAGATGTCCGTGTGTGAAATAGGTCAACTGATTTTTTTTATAAATATTGGTATCTACTCTTTGATTAGCATGACTTGATTTAAAAGTATAATATTTGCAAATTTAAGGAATAGCAATACATAGGTAGTGGTATTAAAAGTAATCTACGTGTTTATATTAGAATGGCATTAAGTCCGCCTGTGTACATCATGTGCACAAAGTTAATAAATAAATAAAGAAAATAACTAAATATTTTACACAAACAAGTTTGACTTTGCGCAAGTAATGTTTACTTGCATACATAACAAAGCCAAACTCCGGAATAGCTATACATTCTAGAATCAAACTCACTTGTACTTATTCCACTATTTTTATTAATTTTACACCTGACCGGTTTCGCCCTATGGCATTATTTATGCCAATGCCAAGAGATAATGCCCTAAGGCGAAACCGGTCAGGTGTAAACTTAATAAAAATAGTGGAAGAAGTACAAGTGAGTTTGATTCTATAATGTATTGCAACAAGTTCCATCAAGTGCCGACAATCGAGAGTACAAATTACATCCGGAATAGCTTACTAACTGTACTGTAACTGTACCTTGACAATTTTCAGACAACCCCACTTCTGGAGTTACAAAGAATGCTATCAGCTATTCCGAGAAAATAATAAACTCCGAGAGTGCAGCCATCCTAACGTATTCATTACTGCGGCAGTAATTTGCCGAGGTGACTTCCCTGTAAAAACATCACCGTATAATGAAAATGATATATTTTTATTTAACATCATAATTATTTTTCTCTATACCATACCTGTAAGGCGAGATTTAATGATAAATGTATCAAGGTTTTAATCAAATGTTGAATCATTTGTATGTATTTTGAAAGAAAAGTGATTGTTTGGAATAGTGTTGTAGATATTTGTGTAACAAGGGCCCAAGGTGCAATTTACTGTGGACGATTTATGCATACGTCCCCAAAGAGGAATGCATCATTATAGAAAAGCTTATATTTGAGATGGTAAAAAAAAACAACGATACGTTACTTAATAGATGAGAAATATCAAGAAAAAATATGATTTATAAAATAGTTAAAAATAACCCAGCATGGTTTATTAAATAATAATTACAAATCGTCTTTAGACACATATTTTCGTTATACTTTATATCAAAATATCAAGAAAATTTACGATAAACAGTTTATTATCAGACCACGTGTATGTCAGATTTCACGGTATATATTTTCGGGTTGATGTAAAGCCTATGAAATTACAAATAATGTAGTTTTCTATTTTTAACCCCCGACGCAAAAAGAGGGGTGTTATAAGTTTGACGTCTGTCTGTCTGTGGCACCGTAGCTCGCGAACGGATGAAGCGATTTCAATTTATTTATTTTTGTATGAAAGGTGAGTTACGTGCAAGTGTGTTTAGACATGTTTTTTATGAAAATCGGTTGAGTCGTTTAAAAGTTATGGGGGTGAAAGTAGGGAAGAATAACCGAATGTCTGCAATATATCATCGACTGGGGTCTCAAAAGAAAGCGCATAACGTGTTTTTTACTTTTTAAAGGGAACTCAGGTTATTATGTCGAGGGTTTGTTTTTTTGAAAATTTATAGTTATTAAAAAAAAATTTTAAATCAATTCAGTAGGGCTACCTACCTCACAAACATTACCCCTTTCTAATGTTAGTATAGACTAGCTGAGTCCTGCAGTGCTACGCGCGGTTATTGTTGTACCTTTACAACCGCGGGTAACACCGCGGAACAAAGCTAGTCTAAAAAAAAGGAGCCTAAGTAATCCTTATTACATCAGCTATTTGCCAGTGAAAGTCCCATCGAAATCAGTCCGTTCCAGAGATTAGCCGGAACAAAAAGACATACAGACATAATAATAATTATTTTTCCGGGAATTAACACGATCACTTATTTAAATACATACCTCTAATTTGCCTGACGTTTCGACCAGGATGCGCAACCTGGTCGAAACGCATTAATTCCCGTAAAAATAATAATTATTATATCATGGAACGCGAAAGTTGAAAAGTTAGTCATACAGACAGACAAAAATTGAAAAAAAAAATATTTTGGTAATTGTACCGTGTAAAAAGCGCTTATTTTAATATTACAAACAGACACTCCGATTTTATTTATTTGTATAAGATATAATACATAAGACATATAAGAATATTTGTGCACTACAGATATGAACATCTTTTTGAGAAATTACAGATAATTTCCTACATTAAAAAGCACTATATTTATACGTGACGACGTATTTTATTAACTGACTTCCAAAAGGAGGAGGTTCTCAATTTCATCGGTACATATTTTTTTTTTTTCACTTTAATTCAATCACGTTTTTTTCCTTTACTTGTTTTAGAATGTTAGGATTATCTTTCATATAAGCTTAAAAACTTACCATTTTTCAAGAGCCATTTGAAAATAAAATAAAGACGAAACAAAAGGAGCTCTTGTAAATTGAATAAGCCCAAGACAAACGGAAGGATATGACAAAATTATTAGGGTTCCTAATAGTTGCGGTAGCCTAAAAGAATACAGCTCCTTTATTTGACAACTCTCGTAAAGAATTTACAAAAGAATGTAAAAGAAAACAGCTGCTGGCTGGCTTATTTAATGCTTGTATTATTAATTGTTACGTAATTTTCTTTATTTTTCTTACTTTATCAAAGTTAGACAATGCTTTGTACTTTTGTCCCAGCTAAAGACTTAAAAAATACTAGAGACTACGATAAAGATCAAGGTATTTAACTTAACTGAGCATCTATTTAGTTTTATATTCGAATTACAAGTCAAGGACGACCAATTATGTGAACGGTGAATAAGAAAACGGGGACATCCAAACAAAAAAGATCTAAGTTTGGCAGTCGACAATTACCTTCTGTTGAAAGACTTGATTAAATGTAGTTTTATATTGTGACGATTGTTTCTTTAGAATAAAGTATTTATTTCTGAAACGGCGTTGAGCGATGTTTTTCCCTTTTAACTGACTTCAAAAAGGAGGAGGTTCTCAATTCGATCATATATATGTTTTTTTCTATTTGTTTTCGCGGATAACTTCGTCGTTTATGAACCGATTTTGATGATTTTTTTTAATGGAAAGGAAATATCTCGAAAGTGGTACCATGATAAGGACACTGAGATCTGATGATGGCATCTAAGAGAAATCGAGTCGAAGATTGAAGTCGGTTTTTGTTTTTGTTAAAATTTTTCTTGTAGTTACCATATAACAGGAAGAATTCTGTATTTATTTTTCAACTATCTCCACCCCGCTGATTACCGGAATATGCCAGAAATTGCGGAATCAAGATATCTCCATGACAAATTTCCTTGAAATCGTTTCAGAGATTCAGCCGTGAAAGCGTAACAGGTAGACAAAGCTTCTTTCGAATTTATGAAATATTAGTGTGTGTTATTTTTTTAGTAGACAACTCCCGTACGAAGAATACTGTGACTCTGGGGACTTTACTAACATAATATTATATAAAACGGGCACAAAGAAAACCCAGACTCAGAACAACAATTAATGAGGCACTAATTAATGACGATTGGCAATCAGCTTCCACATTTAGTATTATTTTTAACGAGCTGAACAATTTGGACATTACTCTTAGTACCCGCCCATTCACAGATATATTGCACCCTAGAGTTCCTTCAACGATCATGCCTCTTCTTCTGTATTTATTGCATCATTTACTTAACAATGATACACTGATACAAATAGAGTACTCACAGTCACACAGACCCACACACACACAGAGTCAGCCTGTGACCACGGCCAGTGCAACCTGGTAGAAACGTCTCAGGCAAAACAGAGGTATGTAATACCTTGAAATAAGTGATCGCGTTAATTCCCGTAAAAATAATAATTATTACATCATGGAACGCGAAAGTTTAAAATTTAGTAGAGTACTCACAATTATTTTGTTTGCGATATTCTGGTCAGTGAACATGCTTCTATACGCATTTAATAGAAGATCATAATACAGAATAGGTCAACAAACAAATCAGTCATGCTGGCAGTAATAAACTTAGCAGCAACAACCACTAACTAGCTGTAAAGTTAAGGGAATATTGAAGTAAAAACTCTCCTTACGATATTCATAATTAAATTAGTGAGATAGTCATGATTCGATACTTAACCACCGATTAGATTTTTAACCACACAAAAATATTGTGTTTAGAACAAGATTTCTTTTAGTTGTTCTGTTCACCGTGTAAGTGAGGTCACCAGAGGTCCAACCCCACTTGAGTTGCAGATGTCCGATTGTTATTATATCCCCATTTTACTTTAAAAATTATAATTAGAGATATTACATTGACTTATTGAAATGTAGATGCTGGAACCTGCAACTAAGTGCAGCACCACTTAATACGCACGTGGAAATAACGCATAAGCATAAACCAGTTACACATTCCCGAAATACACATACAGTAAAATCACGTATCCCTCTAAATAAAGATAAAGAAACAATTCAAAAGTTGAGCGACACAGACGTAAGCCGAACTCCAAAGAATCATATTTCTATGCTTTATATCACAATAAATATGTTTATGAAGTGTACTAACCATGGGAGAGCCACGCTTCGGCATGAATGGGCCGGCTCGACCGGAGTGACATCACGGCCTCACAGAAAACCGGTGTGACATAGTGCTTGCGCTGTGTTTCACCTAGTGAGTGGTCTGCAGGTGTTGCAGGTGTCCTTGGGCGGCGGTAATTGCTTGCCATCAGGCGATACGTCTGCTCGTTTACCCGCCCATTCCATAAAAAAAAAGGACGAAAAGCGTTGTATTACTCTACTGCTTGAGTGAAACGTCGAGTGAATGCTAATTGCCATTTTCAGTCAAAGAAAAAGTAATTAAGACTTCACAAACCAAAGCGTTGTTATTTAAAAAAAGTCAGATCTATAAGAATTTTGTGAATCAGTGAATTTTTTATTTTTGCTTAAAGCAAATTATTTTTTATCGTTAAAATGTACCCTCGTCAGTTAACCCAAGTCATGCAGAAAAAATATACTTGTATTCAAAGTTAGCCTATTCTTTTGACATAATACAATTTATGTACTGACTGAAAAAACTACCTTACAGCGCTCTTTAATAAATTAAACTACAAGAATGACTATCTCATTTTAAGTTCCAAGAATTTATTTCAACAGTTCTTTAATTAATTTTCTTCTTTTCTTGGTACAATTAATTAAAAGAGATGAACACAAATTTTCAAAGATTTATACAGTACCAGTATTATTAATTACTAATTTATAAGCAAGTGCGAAAATATGTAATAAGTTAAGTGTCTGTCTCGTCCCAAACTTTGGCAACTATGACTAACATTTCCTAATATTTTTCAATCATAACAAGAAGCACGAAGTTTCCATTTCTTGGATTGTGGAGATTTGTTGGGAGTCGCTCGCGCAGTTCATAAATAATCGAAGTTCAGCCGTATCATAGTAGACTTGAAGCTGATCTCAACCTAATTTAAAAAAATGGCCCAGAGAAAAAAACCCCGTTTATTGGAGTTGAAATAATATAATAAACTGAACCTTCCCAAATAAAGAAAAGATTCATCATCATCATCATCATGCCACTACATCTGGACTCGGGTCTCCTCCAAGGCTCTCCACAACAACTATTCCTGTGCTGCCCTCATCCAATGGCTTCCAAAAGACGGAACGTGGGTAGGCCCTTTGAATGTGCTCCGACAACCTGGTGAAGAAAGGATTATTCCTTATAAATTCCCAAATGACCGACTATACTAAGCATTTAAATTTGAAAAAGAAATACTATCCATAACGGTAGAAAATGAAGGAATAAAGACATAGTTCATTACAATTTATCATAATCTAGGAACATTGAAGTCGGTGGTACGTTTTTAAAAGGTATTATCGTAAGGTATTAGTGGAGACTACAGGTGCTTATGTACTAAGAAGCACTTGTTCGCTTTAATTAACTTTTTACTTGGAAGAAAAACTTTTAAATCCTTCTTGAATCAGGTCATAAACGATGCGGTGATTTTAGTACTTTTATTTAGATTGTTACGCTTATATAAGTAATTGTTTTTTTTTGGCGTAATGTATCAGTGAATTTCAACGAGATCATTAATAAAAAAAAATATTCGAAAAAAATCTTATCCGTTTTCTTCACTGGCTAACACTCAGAACTCAGTACCAAGTAGGACAGCAGCAGGATTCGGGTAGTGTACTGATCAGGTTTCTTCTGAATCGGCAACTCTTTACGATCACGGTATTGCAAGACTTAAATTTCGTGTCACAACAAAAAGAATGCGTTCTTAATCAAAGATTTACAAAAAACGCATTAGGAACAAAAGCGAAATTAAAATGCTTTGCATGAGATATCAATATCTAATTAAGCATGGTATGTATTTAATCAAACTCACCTTAATCTTAGCAGAGAACGTCGCCCCGAAGCGACCTGACAGTACAATTTAATTATACCACAAGTTTGATATAAATCATAAGAGCCAGTTTATTACGAGATTAATTCTGCGATGACGTCACAGATGACGTAATGAAATTCCGCAGTGATGCGCTGCGCCCGCGTTACTGTTAGGTTTATTAATTTAGTTTTAATTACCTATTGTTGTAAGGTACATTGTTTGTGGAGTATTGTACCAGTGTTAATAAGGACGATATTGTTAATGTGGTTAATATCTGAGGTTGTATTTTCATGAATTGTGCTTTTCCTATCAGCTCTGCGTTGTATATTATCAACATTATCATTATCATCGCTGTTAGTTAGAACCTACAATTACTTACTAATTAGTTTTCTGTCCATATTGTTGATTCTAAACTGCACTTTAGTGTAATTTTGTGTACTCTAACTAATATATAGACGTTCAAAATACATCGTCATCAGCCCGCTGCAGCACACTGCTGGACATAGGCCTCTCCCAAGACACACCACAGAACCTGGTCTTTTACTTTTCGAATCCACTCGCCGCCTGCCCTCTTACGCAAGTCGTCCCGCCGTCTGGCCAGAAGGCACCCTACACTACGCTTACTAAGACGCAGTCTCCACTCCAGAACACTCTTACGCCATCGGTTATTGGTTCTACGACATATATGACCAGCCCATTGTCACTTCAACCTACTCACTTTCAGAGCCATTCATGTTTACCTTGGATCTACGGATTACTTAATTCAAAGTCCATACACTTAGTAAAACTATATATAACTAGTTTAAATTCAAATAACACTACCAAATATTTTTTCCAACATAGAAACTATGTTCCTTTATTTTGAAGATTTGCTACACCACAAAATCTCTTTCAGAGATTCGTTAAAAAAAATCGCATGAAGTTCTTAAAAGCGGACGAATAAAAGCGTGAAAATAAAAACCACAGCCTCTAAATCAAAAGGGAAACATCAAAGGCAAAAATAATCTCTTTTTAAATCTGCTTGCATTCGTAAACAGTATATTTAAATAAATTATTTAGTTTAAAACAGTCTTAATTACGCAGTGCTTGCGTAGAGATTCTGCGTACAAGTTTGTAAGAGAGCAAGGTATGCGGGCAATCCGCAAATAAAGTGCGGGCTATATTCTTACCGTGTGTGCTGCGTTTAGTTTCTGGAAAGTTGCTTGCTTACAGTTCAAGATTCTAGACACTGATTAGTTTAAAAACACAAATTACGTCATCATATCACGTCAATAGTCATTAATAGTCCACTGCCAGACATAGGCCTCTCCTTAGGCCTCTCCTTAGAGATTCTCTGTATTCCTAGTCGATCACCAGACATCATCCGTCGGCAACGTGATAAATGATGCCTTTTGATATTTGCCTATAATGAATTAACAATTTATTTTTATACTGTCGAGCACAATATAAAAATAAATAGAAATTGGAAGTTAAGTAATTTTAGTAGAAACCGCAACTATCATGATTATTTACTACTATAAGCAATCCTATTTAGCAGTTTTCATTTAAGTCTTGTCAAAGCGTTCTCGTAAAATTTAATCACCTTACAATCCTCAAACTATTTTATTACCTTTGGAGCGCCTTGTGTTTCTCCGCATTTTTGTCACTGTGGAGAAGCTGTTGACAGTTTCGGACATCATGGCCTTGCTTGTAGCAGAAGCGCTGGCCGAATATCTCGACATGCCAATATTAACGACATTATCCGTCGTGCTCTTGTTACCGCCGGCGTTCCAGCTGTACGCGAACCAAATGGCCAGACCATACGGGACGATGGCAAGAGACCAGATGGTATGTCGTTACTGCCATGGAAGATGGGTAAGCCTTTGTGTGGGACGCAACTTGCGTTGACACCCCCGCGCCATTTCATCTTCCAAGTACAGCTGGTTATGCCGGCGCTGCTGCTGCTTCTGCGGAAAGCCTCAAACGGCGTAAGTACCAAAATTTAATAGGTAATTATATTTTTGAACCGTTTGGGGTACAGACGCTAGGTTCATGGGGTCCGAGTGCTCGCCCTATGTTTAAACAACTAGCCAAGCAACTGATTGACGCTTCTCGCGACCAGAAGGCCGGCTTTTTTCTAGCACAGAGAATCAGCATTGCCATTCAACGTGGTAATGCTGCCGGTCTTTTGGGAACGCTACCAGTAGGCGAAGATGTGGAGTTTTTTGACGCTTGTATGTAAATATTGTTATTATTTTTTTTATAAACTATGGTTATGTACATAGGTTTCTATATTATGTAATAAACTTAATATATATTTTATTCCCAAGATCTGTTAGGTTCAAATAGAAGGCCGCCTATACAAAGAAACTAGTTAAAAAACTATGCAATTTTAAGAATTTTTCCTATTAAACTAAAGTTGGCAAAAATTTGCACGATAATTGTGTATACCAAGTTTGCTTGTAAATCAGTCAAGTAGAAACTAAATTTAATTTAAAACAAGATTAAACCACGATCATATAAGTTTTTGACCCATATGTAATGTTAACAAAGAATTGTAAAATGTCCTGGAAAAAAGAGGAGGTTTGTAATCAGAGACAGATAAATACAGCTAATTTGATTCGTGTTTCACTAACCCGTATTGCGTAAAGATAAGAATGACGATTATCTCGTCTTCTAAAAGGAGTTTATTTTTAAGTTAACTTGAATAAATAAATGAGATCTTTTAGTGCTTTGTCATGTCTTGGCGTATATCTGTGAACTGTGTGTTTGTGTATCACAAAGCGAGGTTAAATAACTTCAATTGAGAATATGAGGAATGTAATCATAGTGTGGTGACTTAAGAATCAGATGTGTCGCCATATTCATCCCGTGCGACACCCATCAGGTGAATAGGTGACACTTTGTCGAGCAATAAAGTAAAATGAAACTTTAAGCACATGATACACCGGTAATTGAAAGAGGAAGCGAGCACCATCATTAATTTACTTCAGAAGTTTATGACTTACAAATATTTTATTTACTGCATAGTGTATGCGACTAAGTTACAAGTAGTTTAATTATAGTTTTTTTTATTTTTTATTATTTATTGACTGCACAATAAAAAATTGTGTTATTTCTTTTACTAAAGTATAGGTATTTGATTCTACCGTGGTTAGCGATCCGAATGTCATGATTAATTATTTTGAAAGACATATACACCATTCAACTATTGAATCAAATACTTTTAAAGCATAAGTGATGTAGCAGTAATAACAATCGCAGAACGAAATTTCATGTTCAATAGAAATTGCCTGCTATTTTCGTCCAAGTAATAGTACTAGGGTTCTAAGTAGTACCTAGACAGATTAAAAGAGGAATTACAAAGAAAACGTCTTGTCATTACCTAGTTCTGAATGTAGCACCGTCGGAACATGTGGTGTCTAAGCAAGCAGTGTTTAGTGGTTTGAGAGCTTCTGAAAGATTCTTTCGTTTATAAAAGAAACTTGTGTTGTGTAAACTGTCTTTAAGCTACTGGAGCTCTGTACAATCTTCTTTCATTTGAAGTCTAGCACTCTCAAGAAATTAATTTTCATATTTGTAGCTAAGAGAGTGGAAAACTTTTATGCGGTTTAATCCAAATTAATTTTGTTAAACAGTAACCAATTTTGAATATTTGTTTGAATATGTAGTAAATTAGATTGTTTTATTAATATTTAGCAATAACAAAGTCACCGCAACTAGAAATTGCTTTATCAAAAGTTAAGTATTTGAAACAATGGGTAACATTTATTAAAATCTCTGCTGTGTTAAAATATAACAGTTGATTGTAAATGTTTAAGCTATTTGAAAAGAAATTATCAACATAAAGAGTCTTAATAGAGTAGTAATAATAGAGACATAAATACACAATGGGTGTGTATCGCTTCTATTATAGGGAGTTATGACGTATGTTATGGAAAATGCCCCTAAGAATTGGTTGAACTTATAAACTTTTGCAAATTTCCACCATCTTTAATTAGCACTCCACTACTGTGTTTTTTCAGAAAAATCTGCATCGCAAAACTATCCCATATAACAAAATTATTGCCTGTAGTATTCCTGTGCTAATAGGAATTTAAAAACTTAAAGAGTGCACTTCCTTGAAGCCTTGGAGGAAGGCTAGTAAAGCAAGCTTATGATTTTTGACTTGCAGATATCCTTAGGTGGAAGTAGTTGCGTATCTGTCACGTAGTAACACATTCTGTCATTTGCCAAAAAAACTTGTCACTAATATACCTCCTGGTGCTACTCCATTCTACTCCAGACATTGACCAGCTCTGAAATATTCATAATATTACTTTGCTTATCAAGAGGTTTTCGTATTAGATGCAGATCAAATCAAAACACTATCGAAGCTTCACTCACAAAGTCACAACAATACGATGTGATTTTCCAGAGCTTGCGGAAATATAAACGGAAAAGAAATCTTAGTATCAATACACGAGGAAAAATCTTTGTGCGCATTTTAAAGAACATTTTGCGGGCAACTATAAGAAAGAAAGAAATCAAGATTACTTAAAATTTCTATTTTTAAAAAGTGAAGAGAACTAAAGTACTCAAATAATTTGTAACACAAATTTTATAACGTGAATACATATAAATCGAGTACATAAAGCATTTAAACTTGGTCCATTATTTCCTGTAAAACTTAAAACAGCAATAATCACAGTGAATTTATCAGCGTTGCACATAAAGTGCACCAAAGTGCACTTCGGAGTTTTAACTTCGGACAAAATAACTTACACGTAAATTGAATGTGGCCGCTAAAGTGTGCACCGGTCGTTATCCACCGCTAAGATACGTTAAAATGTAGTACAAGCAGCAAATTTGTCGTCGCCCCTATAACTCTGGAACGTTCTACGTGTTGCGTTGGCTTAATCTGATGTTTTCAGGAATGTTCTGGATTTTTTTAAACTTTTGAATGCTTAGCTGCTTACATTTCTTAGACGATTAAGTGAGACTTGTAAAAGGGTTTGGAAAAGGTATTATTAAATAAATCTGTAAAGTAGGTCTGTGCTACTTTGTGGCGAGTTGTAAAGTGCAGGACAGATGCTATTTGGACATTTCTAATCATGTCAATTGTAGGCACTGAATCATAAAGCAAGCCCTATGGGAAGGCGTTCCAAATTCTTAAACGCAAGCCATTTAGGCTGCACAGATTATTATCTTTCTATTGAAATAGGTGTTTCTGGCGCATAGTTACTTATAAAACCATTTTTTCGGGATTTTATCTCCCTGGCAAAATTTAAATCAATATTAATATAATAAAGAAATACAACTAAATATAGTGGAACAGTAATGAACAGACTCGGGACAATACCTTTATCATAAGATAATGTTTTTCAAATTTCAAAGGATTAAATATGAAAAAATAGCCGTTTTTTCGGCAATCAGACCAGGAAGTTTAAGACATAATAGTACCGATAATTGTAGTAGTTTCGAAATAGCATGTGTGTACCCTTATAAAAAGAGAACTGTGGGAGTTAAGTAGAAAACCAGAAGTATACAAAAATGTACTGTCCTTCCTACTTTGCCTATTCTTCAATAGACATAGTTGAAAATGGGCATTTGTTTACACAAATATTTCAAATTTGTTTACACAAATTTCATAAACAAACATCCATACGGATGGCTTAAGGAGTATAAACAGGTCAAAGTCGCTTCAACTGGTTGTAGCTGGGAAGTCTGACTCCTCTAAAATTAACTATTTAATGGAATAACACAATAAATAGAGGCCTTGGAACCAATGATTGCGAAGGTCTGAGTAAGAATCCCTCTCCTAACGTGTATAAACATGGATAGTAATAGCGAATGACTCAGGATTTTTACTTTATAAATAACAGAATAGTTATTTAAACACAAGACAATAATAATAATCTATTTTCAGTATTCACTAAACGACATCTAATCTATGTATTTATATCAGTTGTTAAGTATGAGTACTAAACAACTGATATAAATACATATTTTCATTTTTTACTAATACATACATAGAAACACAAAGATTGAACGTGAATCAATCCCATCACTTTCGGTTTGGCAGTCCTTTATATAAACCAATACGCCATTCGAGCGTCAATATAAACTTTTTTTTTTCCAATTTAAAATGTTGTTACACTAAATCTTCTGACCATCAGTAGTATGAAGTAAATCTAAAATTCAGACAAACGTTAAAGTCCCGCGGGTGTCTCGCGCCGGAACACGTAACAACGCATCATTTATTCTGGCCCACTTGAGCTCAGGTATTTCCCGTATATTCTCGCAGGTCACTTTTCTGCAATTCTTTATTAACTTAGGTATATTCGACATCTCTTACTACACTATTAAATAAAATAAAATATTAGTTATTTTGACATTTCATAGTCGACAAGCAAGCTTACTTGATAGCTTGTTTCCTGATAGGTGAGTTCTTGAGTTCGGTTTTTTATCAGAACACAATATTAGTAACGTACTTAATACTATGACTTTGTCTGTATATAAGTGTTAATTATCTTTATATATATTTAGAAATATATAAGTGCAATATTAATCAGCAGTCTAGTTACTACAGCCTAGTTTGAATACGAAATGTTTCAAGATATTTTATTACATTTAAATAACGGTTTTAGAAATAAACATAGAAGTATGCTCAGGAGAATGTTTTTAAAATTCCTTCAATTGAACATATTACATCAGCAATTTCTAGAAACACAATTAACATATATGTACTAACACTTTATTTTTTCTAAATTTAAAATGTATCTATAAATGCAAACAGAACGTATTGTGAGTAAAACCACCTAACAAATGCGAGCGATCCTAACAACTTATTCCTGTGAATATCTCGCGCGCGTAGAAAGTTTTCTTCAAAGCCTTTGAATACCTTGACAGGGGAACCATTATGTGCGTTCGTGAATTTCAAAGAATGATCATATTGACAAGAGCACATTCAGTTTTTTGATGATAATAGCACAACATTTAATGTAAAGTTGGAAAGGAAGATTCTGCTTTTATTGGCTACAAAGAGTAAAGTCTAAAGGTAGTATAGCCACCCTGCTTTCAGCACCAACGGGTTGGCGGCTTCGCAATGAGTATGGTGACCACTGCTCTTAAATTCTGCTTATGCTTTCCATCGGATAGATTAGAGTCACTTTGGCAGGCATTAAAAAAACTCTAAATGCCTATTACTAGTTACGATTTCCAGTTTTACTGGTTTTACTGTTATTTGAATCATGTAATACAATTTTTACCGCGACAGAGCCCATGCCTTTGCACAATTGAGCCGACTGGACCGCAATGATACTGTTACGTCCATTATTCCTTGCCTCAGGAGATCGATAAGAAGTGTGTGTATTTGTGTGCGCAGATAAGGCTTGAAATTATTATTCGTAACAATACCGTAAAGAAAACCACAGCAAAGAAATCCTTGAGCAAAATTACAGGAGCCTAACCTAATACTTCTCCCTAATTCTAGAGGGAAAGGAGGGAGATACTCAAAAGTAGCAATGTACGGTAGTCTCATACATCTACTATACTCTTTGCGCTGTAGCATGGTGCGGCATTTATTTGTAGACTAGTACATTCTGGTTGGTTTAATTTTTTTTTTTTTTTTTTATGGAATAGACCGGCAAACGAGCAGACGTATCGCCTTATGGTAAGCGATTACCACCGCTCATGGACACCCGCAACACCAGAGGCGTCACAAGTGCGTTACCGGCCTTTGGGGGATGCAGGGGGAGATAGGGGGAGGGGTTTGGGTATGGGCCTCCGGTATCCTCACTCACTTGGTGAAACACAGCGCAAGCACTATTTCACACCGGTTTTCTGTGAGGCCGTGGTATCACTCCGGTCGAGCCGGCCCATTCATGCCGAAGCGTGGCTCTCCCACGTGGATTTACTACTGTTATTAATGATTTAATATATTGCAAATATGGTACAGCTGAAATACTAAGTCATAATTTGCAAATGGCGGCAACTTTCAAGAGTGAAACGAAATGTTACTGAAACTGTCACGCATCATGCTACAGCGCAAAGAGTATAGTTCGTTCCCAATTTCATAAATCCAAGAAAATACAGGCACAAATAAATGTAGAGATGGACTATTCTCAGTTCTATTTGCACTCAATATGACATGTATGTGTTGATACGAGATTGATCCAATAACATTAATATAGTAAGCGCGTTGATAAATTAGGAGGGACATTCTATTAGGTCTATCACTATCAATAAAAGCGACTAATCACAAACGTTTGTATTATTGAGTATTTTATCAACAGTTAGTTAATTAGTGTCACTCATTTTATGTTAGGTAGAAATATTTTGTGTTACGTAAACAATGATTTATTTTTAGATTATTGAATTGTTATAAATAGTATAAAATATTTTTATTAACCGTTGCATTGGTGAACGTTCATTATTATGCTCTGTCTTTATGACTGGTTGTTCTAGCTTATTTCCAGAACTTCAGAACCGATTTCTATGGGACGTTGATTGATAGAAAGCTTATCCTGTAAGAAATGATATAAACATATTTTCAACCGACTTCAAAAAGGAGGAGGTTCTCAATTCGACTGTATTTTTTTTTTTTTATGTTTGTTACCTCATAACTTTGGACTGGGTGAACCAATTTTGATGATTCTTTTTTTATTTGAAAGCTGGTGCTTCCCGAATGATCCCATTTAAATTTGCTCTAGTTCTGACATGTCATCCATGAGAAATCCATATAAGTCTTCAATTTGCATTATGTATGTACGCGACAAATTAACGAGTAACTCAATATTCCCGTATGGTCCCATTTAAATTTGGTCCAGATTGAAGTCGGTTTTTCTTTTTGTTAAAATTTGTGATTACTATTAAATAAATTAAAGTTTATTCTATTTTATTTAACAAAGCACAGTTGAAGAATATAGATTAGGCTAAAGAAAAAGAGGGATTGAATTATTTCCTTCTGAAGTTTGTGTATACTTGCGTACGTTGAATCATTACGATTTTTCCTCTAAAAGATAATCTTAATGAATGACGGTACCGTCTTTTTCCTTAACTTAATCGACATGAAAGAGAATTAAGTTATTATCAATTTATCACTAGACTTACTTTACACTATATATTAACTCACAATATCTTGGAATAAAATCTACAATACTTAAGCAGATACTTTTTAAACAGCTCGATCGAATTGAATCTACGGCCTCACAGGAGACCAGTTAAACAAATCTATTACTAATTTTCACCGAGCGTATGAGGTTATTTGTTCAAGGTATTGTTTAAGGAAGACATTTTCTCTAAAGAAAACAATTGCTATTCGAAAACATCTCTCTCCAATTCCAATCTTAACCAGTTCATTGGTACAGTGAGGACCAGAAAACTTCATACGTCATCGTTTAGTAGCCGATCGTGAGCGCGGTTCACGCGTCATTTGGTAGTACCTCTTCCCCCTGGCCCTCGTCCCTCCCCTAGTCCTTGTGGGGAAACTTTTGCTTTTCATCGTTTTTGCGGCTCAATATTGTGTTTTACGAACGCTTGGCCAAATTTTCTAGGATCACTATGAAACGATTTGATTTAGAGATTGAATGCTATTCTTTGATATTTGTTGGAAAGGGGTTTCTTTTCTAGTTTGTTGAGTTATGATAACATAACTTGAGGGAGGTTAGTATTGTTTATTTATTCGATTTCGATATATCGAATATCTCTATAAAAGACAGAGTTTTCGTAACAGACATTTATGACAATCGCAACAGAGTAATGTTATTGATTATCTATACATCCATACTAATTTTATACATACCGCGGGAGGGCCACGCTTCGGCATGCATGGCCTGGCTCGACCGGAGTGATACCACGGCCTCACAGAAAACCGGTGTGAAACAGCGCTTGCTGTTAAGTAAGGATACCGGAGGCCCATACCCCAACCCCTCCCCCCATCCCCATCCCCCAAAGGCTGGCAACGCACTTGTGATGCCTCTGGTGTTCCGGATGTCCATGGACGGCGGTAAAGCTTACCATCAGGCGATACGTCTGCTCGTTTGCCCCCTTTTCTGTCAAATATATAAAAATCAAAAGTAACTCTGTCTGTCTCTGTTACATTTTCAAGGTTTTAGCCTTGCTGCTGAACTGATTTGGATAAATTTCGATATAGATTGGACCTAGGAGAAGAACGTAGGCTACTTTTTGTCGTGATAACCGACGTACACGCGAGCGCAGTCAACATATCGTATACTCGTATAGGATACATTTAACCACACGAAATATCTGCTCTAGCAAATAGTTAATTAAAATCGCAGACACGTTATACTACTGGCCATGGTTTCCGTTCGCCGTGTATACATTTTTTATTGTAATCGTATTGCATGTAACGGATTTAATGTATTGCATACGAATGGGTGATGTGTTTGGTTCATTATTGTTAGTGAATTTTACAGAATTAACTAAGCAGCAATACAAATAGTCAATATTAATTTGACTGCACTGTTAGCCTAGTGATTTTAGCGGGCGCCAAGTGTCGTGGGTTCAAATCCCACATGGGACAACACTTTGTGTGATCTACAAATTTTTGTCCTGAGTTTGGATGTTCTTTGCTACATGTATGTTTGTAAAGTCCCCCGCGACATAGAATGTGTATTCCTCATGCAGGACTTGTCTTAAAATTAAAATAAAATCTTTTATTTTAGTTTTGAAATGGGAAAGACTATACATAGATTTTGTGTTTAGCGCTCCTAGGAAGTCATAGGTCATCTAGTACAAATAATAATGTGATGAGCATTATCATTTGTACCAGTAGGGAGTAGCCTACGCAGGTGTTCTCATTTGACAAAATATTAGCCCAAATGGGGCTACGCATTACACTGTCACAGAATGTACTTATGTGTGTGTGAAATTGTGAATGTTCAATATTAATTGTTATTTGTGAGCTCGTAGTGACAGGCGATGTGCTAAAATGTGTATCCCACCAAAAACATTTTCTTGTAAAATGTTGCCAAGACGACTGCATATGGCTTACCCTGTGAAAAAGATATCAGATTTCATGTAGTAGAGCCAAGCTTCTGAATCTACATGCCCTAACTCTACCAACCCTAACTTCACAAACTCTACATCTCAGTCAAAATTAACTAAGCTTAACGTGCTCTCCGAGGCACGAACGGGAAACTCCGCTATCTTTCATACTCCGGGCTGCTATCAAGAATTCCTTGGAAGAAAAATCCAACAGCAGTCCGACCCGAAAATCGAACCCGAGACCACTTGATCTGCTAACGCTAATCACTAGGCCAACGAGGCAGTTAAAATGTGTATATGTGAAGATTTTTCATCGCGCTAAAGACGCCATGGCTAGTCCACTCCGGCACGCTGGCCTGAGTTCCTCTATGGATTTATCTACATCATGTATTTAGTAACATACAAGTAATTTTATTATCATCTTGTTATCATAGTACAGCCTCTGCTTAGTTTAGGATCAGATGGACGTGAGTAAGATGTTTGAAGCAATATAATTCAAAGTGTAACTCCAACAAATTCGATCAAAATATAATCGAAAGACTGTGAGTATGATTCGCGTCTTGAGGTTTTATTCAAAATTTATAAAAAATAATTCCTTCTCACTCGTGCGTGTTCGTATATCGATGTACAGGTTACAGTGATTTCATTTCTAATAAAAGAAAGACGTGACGCAAATAAAATTGTTTCGAGACGTGTCGTCACTAAATCATATGACTTTATATCAAAGAGAAATACTTGCGAAAACTGCGTTTAGAAGCTTAATTTAATTTAACTTGATAATTTTTACTTTCTTTAATTTAGGGATATTCACAAATAAATAAAATGAAAAAGCGGCAAAGTGCGAGTCGGACTCGCCCATGAAGGGTTCCGCAGCAGCAAGTAACATATTTTAATTTTTGTATATTTGTTTTGATTGAATGAAAGATAAATTGCAGTTTACGATTTATGACGTATTAAAAAAAACTACTTACTAGATTTCATTCAAATCAATTTTCGGTGGAAGTTTGCATGGTAATGTACATCATATATTTTTTTGCGATTTATCATGCTCTTATTTTAGAAGTTACAGGGGGGGGACACACATTTTACCACTTTGGAAGTGTCTCTATTCAGTTTAGAAAAAAATGATATTAGAGAGTGGCTGTGACATACGGACGGACAGACGGACAGACAGACAGACATGACGAATCTATAAGGGTTCCGTTTTTTGCCATTGGCACGGAACCCTAAAAACCAACTATACTGTCAGATTTTCCTATTTTGGTAAAGGAGAGCGCTAAAATCGTATTCACGAGAGTAGTAGGAATCCATAGGCGGCATTAATCACCTGCCATCAGTAGTGATTTTTAACCGACTTCAAAAAAAGGAGGAGGTTCTCTATTTGATTGTATTTTTTTATGTTTATTACCTCATAACTTTCGACTGGGTGAACCGATTTTAATGATTCTTTTTTTGTTTGAAAGCTGGTGCTTTCCATTTATATTTGGTCTAGATTGAAGTCTTTTTTTTTGTTAAATTAGTTTAGTTATTACATACCTATGTAAATAGGTATTTGAATTTATTTTTCTTTCTCCATTTTCATCAATCTACAAGATAGTATAGCCACGCTGATTTCAACACGAATGAATGGTGAGTGCGAGACCGGAGGCCCAATTATGCAGATGCATCATTAGGCCGCCATAGTGTGGGTCACCGTTCTGCATTGCCTGCTTTCGCAATGAGTATGGTGACCACCATTCCTGGATTCTGCTTATGCTTTCCATCAGTCAGAGTAGATTCATTTTGGCAGATAACAAAAATAAAACCGAATTAGGGTATACGGTATTCAAGTTTTACAAACGAACTTTTCAAATAAAATGACGTCTCTTTAAGCATCCTTTTAATATATACAAGTCGTTTATGTTTCGTACCTGAGCCTCTTTGAAACAACGCGGATCAGTTTTACTAAGTGGATACAGTTATACGAAGTTAATCTCGGAACGATGTTAAATTTAGGTTCTTAAAACTTGAAGCGGACTGATTCAAAGGCTTACGGGAAAATTGAAACACTGGGGCACCCTTAATTAAAGAAAAGTTTTCCACCTCAACAATACATTGTTCACCTGAAAATGTATATAAAATTGAACTTTAAGATAAGTAATCGAAGGTTTACTTTATTAAATTTGCAATAAATCGGATTTTCCATTCAAAAAAATAGGCTTTAAGTAGTATTGAAACCAGAAAAAGTTTAAAAACCATAACTCTGCTGTGTAAAAAAGTTATTACGAATTGAGTGATACTTTTTTCTTTGAAATCGGTTCAGTAACTTAGTACCAAACTGCTAAAAATGTTACCCTTCCATTTAGCTTCGCCGTATTCCGGTAAAAACAGATTAAGTTTTAACGATTAAGATTAATAGTGATTAAAACTGATCAAAGCAAGACTCGGGTACAAAATATTCACAACTCAAACTGGTTTAAAGTAAAATCATTCTTTTCAGAGTCAGGAACAGACAGTAAGGGTGAGGTTGAGCTCCTGTTGTCATACTCTCTCGGTGGAAAGCCACAAACCACACAACGATTTTATGTGGGGTCATGAAGTCACTCTGGTCTTACCAAACCAGGGTTAAAAGTTATTCATCATCATCATCATCAGCCTATCGCAGTCCACTGCTGGACATAGCCCTCTCCAATTGCACGCCACTTAGTTCGATCCTCGGCTTCTCGCATCCAGGTTCTGCCAGCCGTCTTGCGCAAATCATTACTACACCTGGCCTGTGGACGTCCTAAACTACGTTTGCCGAGACGCGGTCTCCACTCAAGAACTCGTTTACCCCAACGGTTATCGGTTCTACGGCAAATATGGCTAGCCCACTGCCACTTCAGCTTGCTAATCCTATGGGCTATGTCGATGACCCTGGTTCTTTGCCGGATCACCTCGTTTCTGATACGATCCCTTAGAGAAACGCCGATCATAGCCCTCTCTACAGCACACTGAGCGACTTTAAACTTGTGGACCAGCCGTACTGTAAGTGTCCACGTTTCGGCTCAGTATGTCATTACGGGTAGGACGCACTTATTGAAGACTTTCGTCTTAAGGCACTGTGGGATAGACGATGAGAAGACCCGACGAAACTTTCCAAACGCTGTTCGACAAAAGTTATTCGTTTCGATATAAAGATGACTCTTTAATTTTATTAAGAACTAATTTTTGCCCGCGGCTCTGATTGCATGTCTTTTTTTTTTTTTTTATTGAATAAGGGGCAAGCGAGCAGACGTATCACCTGATGGTGAGTGATTACCGCCGCCCATGGACACCTGCAACACCAGAGGCGTCACAAGTGCGTTGCCGGCCTTTTAAGAAGGAGTACGCTCTATAAGTATATCGGCTATCGCGGTAAAGAGTCGCTCGTATCCTTTCTCGAGATCAAAGTATCTGCAAGCCAAATTTCAATCGAATTTGAATCTATAACATTAGTATGGATCTAAATAACTAAACGTTACAGAGACTAACAGAAGATAAGTCTTCCTACATGACTACATCCTACCGTTTTATATTCTGGTTCAAAGCTATTTTGAAAGTACTTCTCTTGAAACTATTAAGTTAGTTACTACTTGTACATCTTAACCCTTCGTCTTCCGTACATGTACAAAATGATGTTACGTGCTTGCGGACGGATACAATGTATAGTTTAACTGACGTCGTATGAGACGGTATTTACAACATGCATTTTCAAGTTGAGATTACAGTATTTAAAGAAATTTTTGCATGCCTAGCGGTTCTACAAGCGACTCACGTTTGTGTCCAAGAAACTTATATATATTTACTAGTATATTAAGACCATTTAGAGAGTGATATAACTCAACTCCTAAGCATGAGCAGCCAATTTGTTTGTCTTAAAAACAAAACTTCGATAATATTCCTACTGATATAGACTGCCTCGTTGGTCTCGCGGTTGGCGTGTGCGACTGGTGATCATGAGGTCTCGGGTTCGATTCCCGGGTCGGATCAAATGTTTGTATGATCTACAAATATTTGTTTCGGAGTTTGGGTGTTTTCTACGTATGATATGTATGTATTTACAAAAAAAAAGTATATATGTATTTGTATCAGTTGTCTAGTACCCATAACACAAGCTCTGCTTAGCTTGGGACTAGATGGCGTTGTGTGTTAGATGTCCAAAATATTTATTTATTTATATTTTAGAGGTAGTAGAGCCACGCTGATTTCAGCACGAATGGGCCGGCTCGACCGGGGCGGTACTACCCTCGCACAGAGAATCAACGTAAAATGACCACGTTCGTGCTGTCGTGTTTCGTTGGTGAGTGCGAGACCGGAGGCCCAAATAGTCTAGTCAACAAGTTCCATACTTGTTGACTAGACTAAAAGATGCAGCAGCATCACTAGGCCGCCATGGTGTGGGTCGCCATACTGCATTGTCTGCATTCGCAGTGAGTATGGCGACCAATACTCTTGGATTCTGCTTATGCTTTCCATCAGGCAGAGTAGAGTCATTTTGGCGGGCCATACATAAAAAAAAAAAAAAAAAAAATTTGACTGCCACGGCGGCGCAGTGGTAGCGTATGCCACTGCTGTGCTTGAGGTCTCGGGTTCGATTCCCGGGTCGGACCAAATGTTTGTATGATCTGCAAATATTTGTTTCGGAGTTTGGGTGTTTACTATCTATAATATGTATATGTTTACAAAATAAAAAGTATATATGTATTTATATCAGTTGTCTAGTACCCATAACATAAGCTCTGCTTAGCTTGGGACCAGACAGAGATATGTAAAAAAAATACTGTAAAACCAATTTTAAGAAAATTGACACAGAAATACTTTTATTCTTAAGAAAGAGCATAGGGTACTTTATACCACAATAACCGACATAAACACAGACGGAGACACGGGCAAAAGATAATGTGGCATAAATAGTTACGTTGTAGAATTTTAATGATTCTGAAAAATAATTCACCAGATCCAGTAAAATAAATGACGTGAGCAAATCCAGCTAGGGGTCGATGATGCCCAGTAATGCGATTCCGAGACATCGAAGTATCAATCGATTTAAGTCATGACGCAGCAATTCCGAATAATCGATGTTCTAATAAAAAACGACTACCGCCATATTCGTTTCACAGTTACAGACTGGCAACACACATAAATTTATATAGTTAGGCTTTTATCTTCATAGCCTCGTTTATTATTCCATTTTTGTGTTGTGTGTGTTGGGAATTCATGTGGAAATGACGTATTGTATAAAACAACCTTTCGCATACTATTTCTTACATGAAATTTATGTCAGAAGTTATTTACGAATAGTGAGCGAAGTGATTTTATGATTTCATGTTGCTGCATTAAGTTGGCTTCGTTATTTTTCTGGCCAGTCATTTACTTTTTGTGATAGATAGTTCAGGGCTACAGAAAATAACATATATTTAGAAATAATGATACTAATACACATAAAATATAAGAGTACAAATAAATTTATACATATATTTCAATCATCGTCACCATCTCATCATCATTTTTACTTCTCTATACTCTTTAAAAAAACATGAAAACTTGTATAAAAATATTGATATTCCGTTAAACAATGCGCAAACACGTACATTGCTTTAATCTTGGAATCTCCAATATTTATACTATTAACGTGAAATGCATTTAGGAATTTAATCCAATACCGGTTGGTATTCAATAAATGTATTCGTATTCTGTTCCGTGTTCACCGCTGCGGAACTTGACGGTACAGGTGCCTTGTACTTGGTTGGAATTGATTTCCACTCAATGCCACGTTCTTCGCATGATAATGTTATTTTCGATTATTCCACTTGTAAATTTATAAAATACGAACAAATACTATCAAGAAATTATAAGATTCTTGGACGTAAAGCAGCATTGTCGTACGGTATTTGGAACTGTGTAGTACAATTAAGACATGAAGTTCCTGTTATATTTGCTTCTACAATCATAGAACGGATATAAATAAATAAATATTTCGGACATCTAACACACAACGCCATCTACTCTTAAGCTAAGCAGAGCTTGTGTTATGGGTACTAGACAACTGTTACAAATACATATATACTTTTTTTGTAAATACATACATATTATTCATAGAAAACACCCAAACTCTGACACAAATATTTGCAGATCGTACAAATATTTTATTCAACCTGGGAATCGTAACTGAGATCTCATGATCAGCAGTCGGTCGATATACCCACATCCAAGGTCTAGTATCCTTTACACCAGCGCCCTCGTCAATTTTATTCGATCCACCTACTTCTTCCATCATCTTGCTATGTACCGTCTGCAAATCATTCTCAAAAGTTGCCTGAGATACAGGTTAACCCCAGTTCCGGCAGGCAGCGATTAAAGCTTTTGAACTGAGTTTTATTTTATACTTTCATGTGTAGAGACATTCGTACAAATAAATATAATTAGGTACCCTAGTTTAGCATTAGTGATATGTAAGGGTTGACGAACCTACTGTCTAAGATCTATTTTTATAAAATGTACCTACACTGTAACATATATATTGGTCCTATAAATAAATTATTATTATTATTAAAAAAAAAAAGTGGCTGGAAAGAAAATTGTTGATTCTCTTGGTAATTATACATATTGAAATAAAATTCATAATATTGCAGTTGCAGGAGCATGATATTGATACTAGATTTTCTCACGGCTCTGCCCTCCTCCTCCAAGATCTAATCTATCTATCTGTATACAGAAATTCATACAAATAGGTTTAGAATTTAGCTGTCTTTTACGGCTTAACCACTTAACTGCAAAATACAGACAGACAGGCAGAGTTATTTTCGAATTTATAACATTAGTATGGATTTTTAAAAATCTGGAAAGATAGCAAGCCATATTATGCTTCAGTATATTTTAGAGTGGAGCCCTCCGACTATGCAGGCTTCTAGTGTCTATCTTAAGGTTTAGGAGTCCATGGGCATCAAGAGGAACGTTAAAGAGGCACTGCAGAAGAAACTCTACTAATAAGTTTATACAAAATTACAACAATGTGAACAGTAATTGTTTTACAAACATTTATTATAGATACAAATGCTTATAAGTGCAGTGCACAAGCCCCCTCAAATTCAAATTCAAAAAGATTTTATTCAAATAGGCACTTATTTTACATGCACTTATGAATAGTCAATATTTAATATTTAAAAATCGAGTGATTCTAGTCGCCAGTTCCAAGTGCAGCCTACCCTTCATGAAGAAGAATCTGGCAAGAAACTCCATGGTTGCTCCTTTTAAAAATAAATAAGTAGGGTTTACAAAATACACACATCAAAAGTGTCTAGGGATCAACATATGTGTCTAGGGATCAACATATATTTTTGCAATAACTTTTCTCCTGATTGATATTAATTAAAATTTTCTTTAAGGATTCATCAAATAAAGTGTTTTCGTTTGTCACAGTAACGATAAACCAAGTCACCTTTGCATTAATAAAGAAATTTGCCATTTTCCTAATAAAGGGATTTTTGACATTTGAACCACTAACATTAAAGTTCGAAAATAAGACTGAAATAACAGTTTTCTTTAAAATTTTATTAGGTAACTTAAACAATTAATAATCCGTGTTTCTACCGCGAACACTAACAACACAAGAATCGGTTTGGCATACTCAAAATGAGTTCATCCAAATCACGCTGTGGAATGGCCGCCCATGTTCGTTGCAACAACAAAAAAAGGTCTTCTTGCGACTGGATACCCTCCATATTCGGCAGAGCTCTTCTCTGTAGCATATCCCATGCATGCTCAATCGGGTTCAAGTCTGGCGACTGAGCAGGCCAGGGCCAAAGCCACATCTCAATCTCAAGAAATCCGCATAAAAATGCTTGATCCCTAGACACTTTTGATGTGTGTAATTTTTTAGTAAGAGACTTGGATGAGAACGTAGTCGACCGAAGAAAACAAAACAAAAAGTTTGGAGTAATTGCTGCACAGCCATGAGCTTACCAAACATGCGCCGTTTTTATCCCGAAATTCAGCACAGTTTCCTGGAGAGAGGGGATGAAAGCTAAAATATGTACTTAGTTGTAATTCAATAACACATAGTCCAATTTCATTCATTCTTTTTTGCTAGAAAGCAAGTACTTTAAATATTGTTCCGTGATCTATTTATTTGTTTATTATACGACTTTAGTGTGTACTTATCGATTAGTTCTATAAAATCATAATAGATGGCGGTTTGGCATCTAAGCTGCACAGATATCCGGTAGGTGGCGCCGTGTTTCTACTTCTAGAATTTTCTGAAATGTAGAAAATATTTACAAAAAAAAAGTGGTGGTACGAAGTTCGCCGGGTCAGCTAGTAGGTATAATATAAATCTAATTAGAAATTTAAAAAAACTTTAATGAATTAATAATAATATTCTATATCTTACCTAAGAATACACAGCCATTAAACTGCCATCCCAAAAATGCTTAAATAATAATTTTAATACGCTCTTGACCCATTCTTCTTCCGTACCCGACATACCCTGAGGCTACCTGTCCTTTTCAATAGGTTTCTTTATCTCCGGGCCTGTTAGACCCTGTCGCCCTGTTTTACCGCTGCCATTACCCGGTTAATAACTCATTGATCCGCCTTGAATTATAGCGGACAGGTTACGAGCAATATTTCCCATTATATAGGGTAAGTAGGTAATTGCGTAGCTGTGTTTGTTTAATTGATTGTGTGGTTTCTTGTATGAAATATGGAGGCTTCCTTTCGGTACGGTTTCGTGTTCGTTATTGATTTGGAATATGTATTGATAGACTACATTAGAATTTATTCTTAATTTATTTGAAGATTGAATTAACTTACTTATTAAAAATCAATGTAATTAGATTTGACTTTCATTCAAGTTACAGGTAATTAAATTTTTGTTTAAAAGGTTTCCTATCTATACATACAAATAATTAAAATTGGAGTGTCTGTTTGTTTTAAAATAACCACTTTTTACTAAATGCATATGTATGTATACACGGTACATTTACCAAAATAACATTTTTTTCAATTTTTGTCTGTCTGTCGGTCTGTCTGTCTGTCTGTTCCGGCTAATCTCTGGAACGGCTGGACTGATTTTGACGGGACTTTCACTGATAGGTAGCTGATGATATAAGGAGTAACTTAGGCTACTTTTATTGACTACCTTCGCCCCGCGGTATAGTCGTAACGCGGGTATCACCGCGAGGTTCACCTAGCTATAAATAAAAACGTGGGAGGCTTCCCCATGTTAGAACATAATATCACGTAGGTGTTAAGCAACTCTTTCGTTGTTCATAACATACACGTGTACGTGGTTACTTACCGTCAGATAAATAATCAGACTACTCTTTTTTTGCGTACATCTAACACATAACGCCATCTTGTCCTAAACTACGCAGAGCTTGAATTATGAGTACTAGACAACAGATTTAAATACATATATTCTTTTTTTTGTAAATACATACATATTATACATAAAAACACCCAAACTCCGAAACAAATATTTGCAGATCATACAAACATTTAGTCCGACCCGGGGATCGAACTCATAGCAGTTGCATACGCTACCACTGCACCACCGAGGCAGTCAAACTCAAGTAAACTCATACTTTTCCTTCCATACTTAAAAATGACAATATTAGTCGGTGAAAAAGAGTCAAATACCAAGCAAAGATTAAAAAAATCTTTAATTTTGAGTCGTCGTGTAATGTAATAAACTTGAGCCATGGTACACATGATGTGTTACTCAATCATGTCAAGAAGGCGTAACATGACCCGGGATGGCACGTTCTTATCCCGGAATCGAATCTGTGTCCCCCGGGACACACACCCTCGATTTAACATGAGATTGGGGTTGGCTATAGTTGTTATAAACGATGTTTGTATGTTAACAAAAACCAACAAAGAAGGTGAGTTGTTTACAAACAAATGTATACTCTTACAATATTATATTGTGATTTAAAAGATAATGAATAAAATTACCTATGATTTATCCTTCCTTCTAAACTATATTGATAGTAAACATTCTAAAATAACTCTGACTGTCCGTGTGTTGTCCTTTAGGGCTAAAATCGCTATACTGATTTCCATGAAATTTGACATGATGATGACGACATATGCGTGGGCGGAGCCTCGGCTAAAGCTAGTCATCATATTTCATACTAATATTATAAATGCGAACGTTTGTAAGGATGTGTGTGTGTATTTGTTACTCTTTCACGCAAAAACTACTGCACGGATTTGGATGAAACTTTACAGTAATATACCTTATACATCAGAATAACACATAGCCTACTATTTGCCGCGATAACCGACTTACACACGGGCAGAGCTGCGGGCAACAGCTAGTAATATTATAATGCTAAAGTTTGTGAGGATGAACGATTGTTTAATACTCTGTCACGCAAAAACTATTAAACTGATTTAAATGAAACTTTTCAGTAATATAGATTATACATCTGAGTAATACGTAGGCTACTATTTACTGCGAAATCCAATAAAAACCCGGGCAAAGCTATTAATCAAGCTCTTGTTTTTTGTTGTAATTTTCTCCTACAAGTATAACTTGAACTTTTAAGATCTTTTAAAATGTTGAATTAAGACGTCCTATTCATGTACATACAATACCCAACATCTTTGTCCAAACACTTGCTGTTTCTGTTTTCATCTGTAACTATTGATTTACATGTTACCATGACAAAAGGCTCCGTCGCCGTTTATAAACGTACCGGTGCCAACTGATGTCATTGTTAGCTTAAATGTTTTATTGCCTATAAAGTTAGTAAGCTATAGCCGTGCCGTTTATGAAGTTGGCTATTGCCGTTCTGACCACATACAGCAAAAGCCATAGGGATCATTTTTAAGCTACACCCAGCGCCCCAGTTATACTCTGTCCATTACTTTATTTTCTTTTTTTTTCGGAATTATGTACTACAGTAATGTCGTACTTTATCGACGGTAACGGTACTTTAGTGAAGTGGTCTGTGCATAACAAACAACCACAGACTATAAAACAGTACTTGAAATACGATAAATCGATCATATGATAAAAATAATTTTACTTCATGTAAGTATTTTTTCTGTAAATTTAATAAAAAAAGGAAATAAAAATTGTATCTATGACTCCAAGATTAAGTCGAAATCTTGGAATTTAGGATCAAACCAAGAGTAAAGAACAATAACTCTGTTCATTCATCTAATTTACTGATTTATTATTTATATTTTTGTTTATTTCTTACATAATATAAAAAACTAATGAAGGCATAATTAATATTTCAACAAAAAATATTTAATTAAAACGATTGAAAGTTCTTCATAAATAAAATCGCTATTCGTTTCAAATCGAATCGGTAATGAGTGAGGGCGTCACTAATTTCAAAATTTCTTTAACTGTCAAAAAGAAAATAAAGTAATGGACAGAGTATAATAGATTCTACTCTTTTCTTTTTAAAAGACAACTTCAGCATTAGGAATATACATCCTGTGTCGCGGACTTTACAAACATACATGAAATGGATACAAAAAACATCCAGACTCAAAACAACAATTCTTGGATCACACAAAGTGTTGTCCTAAGTGGGATTTGAACCCACAACACTTGGAGAAGTAGGAAGCGGTGTGGCGACCGCTTAAGCCACTAGGCCATATGTGCAGTACTCTCAGAGATATACTCGACACTCCATCCAATTTTTGACCAACTTCAAAAAAAGAAGAGGTTATCAATTCGACTGTATTTTTTTTATGTTTGTTACCTCAGAACTTTCGACTGGGTGAACCGACAATTATTCAAATATGTATAGGACAACCGAGCCTCAATCCCCACAATACGTTGTACACATATGCTCTTTAGGCCTGTAAATAACCATTTAATCCACTTGTTCACCGAACCGTGCGTCTGAACACACCGTTACGTCGTAACGGGAACTGCCGTGTTTAGATATTAAAGCCTTATTTCTACTGCGCCACTGGCAAGGATAAGTCACGTGTTTTATTGTGTTCTTCCGGGATCATAAAAGGTATGGGATAGCTCATAATTTCTTAAGCTTGGCATGAAAAGGAAAATTTAAATTCATAGGGGTTGGGATTTGAGGAAGGATTTTGCTTTTACTTAAATAATTGCTTATTGTTTTCTTTTGGGTTTTAAATTTAAAGTTAAAAGTACCTGTAAATATCGGTGCTGGTCATTTTCTAGGTGTAGAAGTTTTTGGGTTATGAGTTTTGTTTGCTTCTATTAGGTATTTACCTACGGATCTAAAAGATTACAATTTTCGTGTAATGAAGAACCTAGCATCTTTATGAACTCGATATATTTTATTTGCTTTACTACAACTAAGTCTTAATGACTAGTTTCACCAAGTGGAGGTCTTGCCTTGCCTATCTAATGACGAAGCCAGGAGGGCAACACTAACTAAACTAGCCACGCTTCGGCATGGATGGGCCGGCTCGACCGGAGTGATACCACGGCCTCACAGAAAACCGGTGTGAAATAGTGCTTGCGCTGTGTTTCACCGAGTGAGTTAGGATACCGGAGGCCCATAACCCAATCCCCCTACCCCTACCTCCCTCCATCCCAACAAGGCCGGCAACGCACTTGTGACGCTTCTGGTGTTGCAGGTGTCCATGGGCGGCAGTAATCGCTTACTATCAGGCGATACGTCTGCTCGTTTGCCCGCCTATTCCAAAAAAAAATACTTTGACTTATAAATTTAACATTTAATCTAGTCACAACAAACAGGGCTTTGATATTTGAATTATTTTTCTTATTTAGTTCCGGTTACTTGTTAGCTGTGTTTTCTTTTAGTTAACACCGTATAATTACACTAAATAAACTACCAAAGATTAAAGTATCTCATCAATTCACTCATACAAGATTTGTTTTCATTGAAACTTTATTCATGTATTTTCTTAAAAAGTTGTCGTTTCGCTCTATCGCACTCCGGTTAGTTCGATCCTCTCCTGTTCTCTGTTGGGAAAAATTATGGAGTCCTTATTATAGCCATAATATACCTAAGCAGAGTGTACAATGGCCGGCTGACGGCCTTAATTTTCTAAGCCTTATTTATGTTGGGTGTCTTTTCTAAGGCTTAATAACTTGTCGCTCCTGTGACGTGAATGATGACGGAGACATAAATTTAGAACAGGCTATCAAGCAATTTTAATTTCTTTTTATAATATTTTTTGTTTACTTAATGAACGGTTTTAATTCTCGTTGCTTAACGAAAATAACATAAGTGAAATTTAATACATTTTGTTAGGTATGCGTTTATGTGGATTTTTTATTTATTTATTTAAACTTAATGCACATTTTGCACAAAGGCGGACTTAATGCCATGGGGCATTCTCTGCCAGTCAACCTTAAGGTGATGTGAAAATATGATGTGGTAGGTGCATAATATAGTATAATTTGACATATATATTTGATACAGTGGTATTGGATAAAACTGATATACCAACACAAATCACTACCTACTGGATTTTGTACATAAATACATATTTGTAGTACATACACAATACATAAATATCTATAGATATACATAAATATAAAATAACACATAATTACTCAGTCTTTTTACAGACAAACCACTGATTTTTATTTACAGTTTTGCACATTCTTCTGAGGCCAAATAATATTAGGAGCAGGTTGGAAAAAATATAAATTGTAGTTTATAACCTAGTGGTATATAAATAAAAATGAGGTGGGGCACACTGACACTGGCTAGGTGAACCAACCCATACTTTGGTTCATTTCCATTTTTTTTTGAGAATAATTTTTTTTTCAACATAACCCGGAGAACGAGTTATTATTTATATTTAATTTCAAAGGTCCTGAGCTGAATTTAAAACCATTTCAAAGTGAGACAAATTTTAATGATATTGCAACGAGGTGAACACCTATAGATATAGGCATGTCAGATTTCAATAGATGAAAACCTTTACTTAGTATAGTGGCAGCTTAAATTAAAGGTAGTTTAGTAAATTAAAGGGTAGTAGAGCCACGCTGATTTCAGCACGAATGGGCCGGCTCGACCGGGGCGGTACTACCCTCGCACAGAAAATCTACGTAAAATGACAGCGTTCGTGCTGTCGTGTTTCGTTGGTGAGTGCGAGACCGGAGGCCCAATTAGTCTAGTCAACAAGTACCATACTTGTTGACTAGACTAAAAGATGCAAGGGCGCCAGCAGTCGGTCCGTACTGATGGAGCGTCATCAAGTTGGTGTGACCTAGTTTCTGGCGTCCCGCAAGGTGGCATCTTATCTCCTCTCCTATTTTCGATGTTTATCAATCTCATTACTCTCGATCTTCAGTGTGCGTATCATTTGTATGCAGATGACCTTCAAATTTATTCACAAACCGGCCCCGATAATCTCGTGGAGGCAATCGATCGCATCAACAATGACTTGAGGGCAATCGGGGACTGGTCTGAGCGTTTTGGCGTTAGTGTCAATCCTTCCAAGTGCCAATCAATACTCGTAGGTGGTCCCAGAATGATAAGTAGAATAGACATGACAAAACTGCCGGCGATCATTTACAACGGATCCATTGTACCGTTTAGCTCAGCTGTTAAGGATCTTGGGTTATGGATTGATTCCAGCCTCACCTGGCAACCACACATTGCGAACGTAAGTCAGCGAGTCACTGGAGCCTTGCGGTCACTTTATCGACTAAAGAACTTTCTTCCACATACTACTAAGCTGATGCTTGTACAGACTTTGATTTTCCCAATGATTGATTATGGTGATGTGTGCTACTTCGACCTGAATGCAGATCTACTCAATAAACTTGACCGTCTTCTTAACAATTGCATTCGGTTCATCTTCAACCTCCGCAAGTACGACCATATTTCCACTTATCGAACCCAGCTGTCATGGTTACCCATACGTCAACGCCGTAGCTTGCGTGCGTTAACCACCCTTTATACTCTTCTTAACAACCCTACAGCTCCCACTTATCTCACTTCACAGCTTAAATCGCTAAGTTCCAACCATGACAGAGATCTTCGCTCCAATAATAATCTTTTACTCCTGTGTCCAAGACACACCTCTTCTCTTGTCCACTCTTCCTTTGCTGTACAATCTATTCTCCAATGGAATGCGCTTCCGGTTGAGATCAGGATGTCAACAAATCGCGACAAGTTCAAAGCCAAAGTTCGAGAATATTTCAAGAAACAACTAACAGGAATATCGTCATAACCTCGTCACCTCAGATATTATTGTATTTATTTTTATTATGTATAATATATTAACCACATAAATATGAATGTATGTCTATGTATTTTAAATAGCATTAGTATTATCTATAAGTTAGTGTATATTATCTTAAATGCCTATCATACATATGCACCTGCCTTGTCCTTACTGAACCAACTCAAGGTTGACTGGTAGAAAATGCCATGTGGCATTAAGTCCGCCTCGTGCAATTGTAATGCAGGAAGTATAAATAAATAAATAAAAAAATGCAACAGCATCACTAGGCCGCCATAGTGTGGGTCTCCATACTGCATTGTCTGCATTCGCAGTGAGTATGGTGACCACCACTCTTGGATTCTGCTTATGCTTTCCATCAGGCAGAGTAGAGTCATTTTGGCGGGCCAAACATAAAAAAAAAAAAAAAAAAAAAAAAAAAAAATTAATACATAATGTAATAAATAAAACGTAGTAAATAAAATATATTAATATTAAACTTCCCGAGAACCTTCACATATTTAAGTAACTTCTTGGAACTAATAAAATTCGAACCATCATCGTCTTATTTTCTGAGAAAGAAGAAGAATGAATATTACACATATCGAAATATTATGTAGGTATACGAGTATAATCTAGAAACTACTAGAATGGCAACTAAATAAATTTAAATGAAACCTTATCAGTGCTAAAATATCGGGGGTTTAAATAACTGCAGTCTGTAATAAAGTTTCCAATTTCATAGACAAAAGTCAAAATAAAACAAGGTTTACAAAATAGCCGCAAGGAAATAAATTATGAATTATATCGTAACATTCATTTTCCTTTCCTTATTATTAAATTATGAAGATATATAATTCTTTATCATGCTACCCAAAGAAATCATCATTAGAATTAATTGAGGAAAATATGTTGTTTGTATTGTAGTTGGTAACGAGCTAGAAGCGAATCTTATATAATTATGTATATCAGTATCAGCCATAAAAGTATATATTAGGATAAATCAAATTACTCAGGGAAAAATATGAGATATTATCACAGTGTCATCATTATTAAATGTTTTAAGTTCAATCATGAATTATTTACAGAATATTGTAGTGTGGTCTGAGATATTTAAACAACACACACTCTGCACTTATAGTTTACTAGCTGACCTACGCAACCTCGTTTGCGTCCAAACTACCATCCCCCATTTTAACCACAAAAGGGGGCTGAATCTATAGAGCATACATTTTAAATTTCAAGTCTCTTACTTCAAAAACATAGGACTTTCATACAAACTTCCAACCCCCGTTTTACCCTCTTAGGGGTGGAGTTTCGTAAAATCCGTTCTTAACGGATTTCTACACCTCATAAAAAACCTACCTGCCAAATTTCAAGTTTGTAGGTGTTATAGTTTTTGAGATTTCGTGATTAATAAGTGAGTGGTATTTCGCTTTTATATATATATAGATTCGAAAGCGTTTTTTTTTCATAAAGTACAAACGAGCTGACGTATCGCTGAAAGTAAGCGATTACCGCAGCCTATGGACACCCGCAAGACCAGAGGCGTCACAAGTGCGTTACCGGCCTAGTAAGCTCTTTTCTTATATTCCAGTATTCAGTATTTCTTATATCCAGAGTATTCCATATGCAACTTACTTAAACTGGAAGGTGGTGTGCCGGAGTGAAATACTGTCTCGGTCTTTTGGGCACGCCAAGCTTCTTCGAGGCCAATTTGGCTTTATGGCTAATGGCTACGGAACTGGACTTCACTCGTTATGTCGACACCAAGTATTGTTATAATGTTGACTGAGGCAAATAAAGGAGATGGGGATTATGGGGATAGCATGGCAAAACCATGAAATTGATTTTCTAAAATGTAAATCAAAGGTACTAACATTAAATCTAGTACCAATGGCTAGCTAACCCATTACTCAATATTTCCTTCTGCTATTATCAATTAGAAAATTGTTGTACCGGTTGGTTAACCCTTTTCAAATATCTTCGATTCTTGAAAAATCAATCAAATTAATTCACCATTATTAAAAGTGCATAAGTATACATGTTTACATTCACAATTTCACATTTCAAATCCTTCGAAATCTACCATCTAGATTTATCTATCTAAGATATTATTTATTCTCCTCCTCAAAGTTTAGGCGTCTGATATAAGACTACAACATCATCCAGTGACACGTACCATTTAGTAAAATGAAACGAGTTACATCTTTACCTCGGCCTTGCCACTCCAACATGAACTTTAACGTGTTGCCTTAGGGATGTGTTTGCAACGAAGATATCATCGATATAAATTTTGTCTCAGAAAACCCTACAAAAACACTGTAGTAGCTAACATGGCGTTGGCCGGATCATTTATCAATCTCTGGTCCTTGGGATTCGGCATCCCTTAGATTAATTCACCGTGCTTTAGTTTGCCTTCGTTCATTTGGTCGTAACTCAGTTCCTATATTATTGGAGAACGATGAGTTGACTAAGTAAGCAATTGTTGATTGGATGGATCCTCACATTACTGCTGATGAGAAAATGTGTTATCATAGTATGAATGACTAAGTAAATACGTATACATTTTATGATCGACTACATGTTCGTTTCATGCTATGAATACGTAATATTCATAGCATGAAGCGATTATTTTTTGGGTGGGAATGTCTTAAGTTGACAAATATTATGTCATATCATTAAACTTCTTAAATTATACATAATATGACAATATTTCAAGCTGGTTTATTTTATAATGAATTGAGTTTGTGGATATCGGAATGTTAACTTGATGTCTTTAAATTGTCTTAAACCGTTTTAGCCAAGAAAAGACATGTTTAATGTTTTTCAAGAATTATACTACTTGTTAATCAAAACTTAAACAGAAAGTCAGATTGATGGATTAAAATTTAGTGTTTCCGAAGTTTCATTTTATGTATAGTAGAAACAGTATTTGTTCATTAATTTGGATAAGATGTTTAAAAATTTGAAGTAATTTAACTATTCAATTTAAAGATAACAGGTCAGGAAATACGTGGGAGAGCCATGAATGGGCCGGCTCGACCGGAGTGATACCACGGCCTCACAGAAAACCGGTGGCCCATACCCTAACCCCTTCACCCATCTCTCTCCCCATCCCCCAATGGCCGGCAATGCAATTGTGACGCTTCTGGTGTTGCAGGTGCCCATGGGCGGCGATAATCGCTTACCATAAAAAAATATCTGTATGACTCTGTTAATGGAGTTAAGTAGTAGAATTTGAGTGAAACAAAAATACAACTTTCATGTGTCAAATATACATCAACATCGATTTCCTTTCTAGCTGGAATTACCTACGGGAATTGTTCTAATGTTGGGCAACATTAGTTACGAAATCTAAATGGATGTTTCTAAATAACTTATGAAGAAATGTATCTCTTGTTTTCAGATACAATAATGGAATAAGTTTCGAAGAAAATTTTGAACAGCAAAAGTTTTATTATTTCTCTGCGGTTTATTTTATCTGATATTGGCGTGCCTAACACAATTGTATTGCTGCAGAAAGAACATGCTCAACTCAATTTATTTAGTAAGTTGTAGTATTTTGAAAAAAATGATTTGATATACCTGATATTTGAACCAGATTGGTTTAGTTTTATTTAATTTAAAAAAATCTCACTAATCAGTCACTTAACATCGTGTAATACGTTTGCGCGTTGGTCTGTTTATGCCATGAAAAAAATATGTTTGTGTTTTATTTTTTAATCATTAATAATTCACAATCAGGAACTTTATTTAGTACTCTCTTTGTCAGAAGTATGGAACATAGATATGAGCTTCACTCTGCATTCTCTATGGCTTACATCATGGGGAGTGCTTCCAGGAATAGTTTGGATTAAAACCGGCCTCAGCGCGCCGACAGTGTTCCTTGCGTCAAAACATCCATCCCATCACTTGGTTATTTGGCACTCTACCACTATGCACTTTCCAAGAATTTTTTAGTATCACTGAATCTGTGTGTAAATTTTGTCGCCTGCAATATTTCCGACACGATACACTTTCAAACCTTCAAGAAAGAGCGTATGCAGTGTAAATAAAAAATATATAAAAAAGTTTTTTAATTTAAACGGTTTTATCGAAAATAATGTACTAAAAGGTAAAAAATAAAAAAAATTGTCTGATAAAAAATAAAATCGTTGGGCGTAGCGTAAACTGAGTTGACTTGATGGAAACACGGGCCCAACGATTTTATTTTTTATCAGACAATTTTTTTTATTTTTTACCTTTTAGTACATTATTTTCGATAAAACCGTTTAAATTAAAAAACTTTTTTATATATTTTTTATTTTCAAGTTTTTAGGTTTAATTTTTCATAGTAATAATCAGATACCTAAATTACAGATTCAATTTCTAAATTTAAATCTTATTATTATACGCCATTTGGTGGCTGCGCCCATCTTAAATATTGAGGTTGTATAGTGCACTGTATTCTTCTTGTCAAGCCCTTTTATTTGATACCCATATTGGTGGGATTGATAAAAAATTGTTATCAGCCATTTGGTAGCGGCGGCCATTTTAGATATCAATTTTGCATAGTAAATTTTATTCTACTTGTTGAGACCTTTCATTTGATACCCATGTTGATGGGATTGATAAAACCTAAGTTATCCGCCATTTTGTAGAGGCCGCCATCTTGGATTTTAATTTTATATAGTACATTGTATTATACTGGTTGAGCACTTTCATTTGATGCCCATATTGATGGGATCGATAAAACCTACGTTATCCGCCATTTTGTAGCGGCCGCCATCTTGTATTTCAATTTTTTGTAGTATATTGTATTCTGCTTGTTGAGCCCTTTCATTTGATACCCATATTGATGGGATTGATAAAACCTACGTTATCCGCCATTTTGTAGCGGCCGCCATCTTGGATTTCAATTTTTTATAGTATATTGTATTTTGCTTGTTGAACCCTTTCATTTGATACCCATATTGATGGGATTAATAAAACATAAATTATCCGCCATTTTGTAGCGGCGGCCATCTTAAATTTATAATGATAATGAATAAACATAATTGTATTGTCACCAAAATCCAAAGTGTATACAAAATTTCAGATTAATCGGTTGACAGGAAGAGGGTGAAATTTGAATTACTAAATTTGACCCAAGAATAATAAATAAATAAAACAAACGGGGTGAGCTAAATAAAACCGTTTAATAAAAATATATTTATATCTTTTAACTTTTTTTTTATTTTTCCAATAACTTGACACAATGTCGTAATAATTATTTTTACGGGAATTAACGCGATCACTTATTTCAAGATATTACATACCAGGTTAACACTTTTCCCGTTATCTTTTTTTTCTTTCTTTCTAGCAAAAAAAAGAATGAATGAAATCGGACTATGTGTTATTGAATTACAACTAAGTACATATTTTGAACTCAAATCAAGCCAAGTTTCATTTGAATCCGTTCAGTAGTTTCGGCGTGATGCGCGGCCAAGATACAGACAGACAGACAGACAAAAATGAAAAAAAATACAGTTTTGGCTTCAATATCGATTATAGAGAGCCCTCCAAAAAAAAATTCTAAATATCTTTAATGTACAGAATTGTAGCTGTTACATTTTTATTATAAGTATACTAGCTGATCCGGCAAACGTTGTTTTGCTTTTTTTTTAGACACAAAAAATTTCATCAAAATCGGTCCAGTCGTTTTTGTGAATCTAAACCATTCCCAGATCCCCTTGAACACACACAAAAAATTTCATCAAAATTGGTCCAGTCGTTTAGGAGGAGTTCAGTCACATACACACGCACACAAGAAATATATATATTAAGATAGATTTTCAGAGATAGACAGAGAGGCTAATCTCTATAAATATAAAAATGAATCGTTGAAATGTATGTACGCACGTAACTTTCGATCGGCTGCATTAAACTAAATAGTTATTTTTTTGGAACGAAGTTCCTTATGGGGCGTTGCGGAGGGGTGCCCTAACCGGCAAAGAGCGTCCGTAACATAAGATTGACAGCCTCGGTATCACAATGGTAGCGTATGCGAATGCTGTGCTTGAGGTCTCGGGTTCGAATGAGAAAAAAAGTATCTGTAATTATTTATTTATTTCATGGACGAAAAATTTTGTACAGCGCCATCTGTATTTTTGATAAGGAACTTCGTTCCTATCTGGTGTCCTACGACACCACACAACTTTTTTATGTGTTCGTTATTGTTAGGACAAGGTTTGTATACAAGAAAAATTAAAAGATAACTGGAAAAGTCATTTTTTTGTCCGCGACTGTACACTGTACTGGACTGTACGGGAAGCTGAGACAGATATGTAAATATGGGATGATTTGGGCACACTCAATCGAAGTTGCAACCAATGAATATAAATTATAGCCGCTAATCAATGAAATAGACCACCAATAGATTAGTCTACATTACCTACGATAAGATCGTGATAGACAATATTGTATTTATATATAATATTGTATATATAACCATTGTATAGAATAAATAATAATTATTGGTGCGCCACCTACAACCCCTTTCTGAAAGTATATCAGGCATATTTAATTTTAAAGTGGCTACTCATGTTAGCAGAATGAAATTTCTCTCAAACGCTAATTAAATTCACTCACTTTTAGTCTAGTTTGTACTAAGCTTTATATTCTGGGAGTTAAGTAGAATGTGTAATCTTGTTTAATGAATATCTTTATGATTAAATTAGCATGCAGAAAGCAATGAGAATCTCGGCAGTAATAATCGCGCGGGTGGTGAAATGGTTTTAGCGTGCCCCTTTCTACTGCGCTGAGTGTTGTGGATTCAAATCCTTAATGAGACAACACTTTTGTGTAATCCATAAATGGTTATTCTGAGTGTTTTTTAAATCCATTTCATTTATGTCTGTATAATCCACCGCGTCACAGGATTCCTAGTGCGGGACAAACAAAATACATTATTAAACGATTGCGTACCGCACATTTCCGTGTTAAATAATTACGTATCTAAAACTAAACCTCAAAAGTTTTTAAAGCAAATAAAATAAAGTAATATCTAGCTAGCACTAAATGATAGAATTAATAAGTAATTAAGTGCAACATTTGTATAAAGGTGGGGCCACACTAATGTGCCAGTAGCTAACGAGGAAATTACTAATGCGGTTCGCGTAACATTCGTATATTGTGAAATTTTTAAGTTGCGAGTTTTGGACGCGTAGTTGTTTACATTTTTTTACTAAAATGCGCGCTTTGTGGTTTTACGTTGATGACACATTAAGTTCTTTTGTAATGGAATTAAAGGGTAACTACTTATTAACCGACTTCAAAAAAGAAGGAGGTTAACAATTCGACAGTATTTTTTTGTGTTTGTTACCTCATAACTTTCGACTGGGTAAACCCATTTTGATGATTCTTTTTTTATTTGAAAGCTGGTGCTTCCCGTGTGGTCCCATTCAATTTGGTCCAGATAAAAAATTTTTTTGGTAAAATTTGTAATTATTTGTCTATTAGTGGACATTTTTAGGGAGTTAACAATGAATGTACATCTTGCCAACCTTTTACTTTTTTACCTTTTACTGAAATAGAACACTGATAAGATGTTTTAACTATATAGTATGGCTATCCGCATGGTTAGGTGTGGTTTTCCCGGGCTATTTCTTAGCCTCGTAATTGGACCATTGTACGTTGGTTTTGTCGTCTTTTTAGTCCAACCATTCTAAATCATCCCAGAAGCTTAGCAGCCTTTTAAGGTCGCTACATGTTTAGCTATCTGCATATTGACATTTTCGGTATTATTACTAGGCAAAATATAAAAAGTAATTTAGACATCTGTGATAGAAGGTTATCTAGTTTCAAACTAAGCAGAGCTTGCACAATGAAAGCTAGATTAACTTATAGAATGTTGATAGACTTTAATGCTATATTATTTTGTAAATGCACACGTAGGTACTATACATAAAAAACACCCAAACTTCGAAACAAATGTTTTCACACCGTACGAACATTTTGAGAGAACCGGGAATCGAATCTGAGACGCAGCAGTCGTATATGCTACCACCCCACCACTGAGGCAGTCAAATTATTGTTGCTTTATGGCCATCGAATTAACTACTAGCTCCTGCATCTTCCTTATTACCGTATGCATACATTGAACATTTATATATAATTGTACAGTATCTGTTATAATACACAGTAAATACTTGCGAGCTTAACATAAACTCTGCCTGCCAGCCCTCAAGTTTATGCAAATGCCGCAAGTTATGTTGAGCGAAAATTGTTTTCAAAACACACATTTTTGTTAGTAACGAAACTGAAATTCTTTTGTGTATTAAATGTACCGTACAAAATAACTTTGGCATAAATTATTCACCTTAAGCAAATATGTTAAAGGTCTACACAGACCCACTTTTCTATGAAGTATGGCATACTTACTTAAATACTTCATCCCTAAAACCACAGACCGTCCACGGGCAACAAAGCAGAAAACAGCGCACTAATTAGTAAGAATGGACCCTTAATCCTCAACCCTACACAAAATGTCCGAAATAAGTCAAATACCACGTTGCAGGCACGAAATACCGGCCGAGTAGGGTACTCGGCCGGTATTTCGTGCCTGCACGAGCCGCACACGGTTATTTTCGTGGAATTTGTGACCGGTAAATGTGACGGGATTTTAGTGCATGCACGGGCGTTTTCGGGTTAAACTTTCTGGTTAAAATACTGCAATGTACTGTGACATATGTGCTACAGTGAAATTGTAATGCGTTTATATAAAATACAAATAAATAAGTGTTTACAAATATGAATTGTAAAACAGAAGTAAAATAGCACGTCCCAATTCCAAATTATAAAAGTATTTATTTTGTAGTCTCAATTTTCGAAATAGTTTCATTTAAAATTTTGTAAAACTAGATGCATCATTAAACCTATTTACTTCTACCTCCATGGTGCTGAATCTATATATATAAAAGCGAAATACCACTCACTTATTAATCACGAAATCTCAGAAACTATAACACCTACAAACTTGAAATTTGGCAGGTAGGTTCCTTATAGGGTGTAGACATCCGCTAAGCACGGATTTTATGAAACTCTACCCCTAAGTCTACTATACCCCCTAAAAGAGGGGTTGGAAGTTTGTATGAAAGTCCTATGTTTTTGAAGTAAGAGACTTAAAATTTAAAATGTATGCTCTATAGATGGTGGAGGTGTACTAATAATGTATCTTTAGAAATCGAGCCCCTTTTGGGGTTAAAACAAGGGAAGGTAGTTTAAACGCAAACGAGGTTGCGTAGGTCAGTTAGTTTATCATACAACCTTTTTTAATTTGTTAAAAACTTAGACTCGTAACCTTCTTGGTGTACTTTTTTTTTAATTTGCTTTGCCCGCGCCTTTTTCTTTTCACGTCATTTTGTCATTTCCTCGCTGAGGTGGGATGAAAAGTTACGTGTTGTACTCGAGTGCTTGCTCGGTCATCAAAATTGAGCACGCGGTTAAAAAGCAACTTTGCACTCTTGTATAACAAATAACTATTAACTTGAGTCTTTTCCGTTTTGGAAGTCGGTTAATGAATATATATTATTACTTGTTCTTGCCTGTGGCTCCGACCGCGTGTATGTTGGATATTAAGAATATCCTATATCCGTCTCCAAGGTCTAAGTCATCTATATTTCAAAATTTATTCATATTGGTTCAACGGTTTAGCCCTGAAAGCGTAATAGATAAATATACGGACAGAGTTACTTTTGAATTAATAATATTAGGTTGGTTTCGTAGAATGAAATTCAATGTAGGTAAATTCTAATGGAAGACCTACAAGCCAAAGTTTAATTCACCGTTAATACGAGTAGAATGTACTGCTAACCCCATTTTGTAATACTATGTAATAAAATATATTATATGTAAGTGAAAAGGGAATCCGTAGGAGAGCATCTGTGTTTATTAAGTTTATCATGTTAATAAATTACTTTCTACGCAATTCAGGTGCTTGTTATTCTATCTGCTCTGTATTTACTCTTTCAAAACTAAGCTGAAAGAATTCTTACTGCAACATCAGAGAGAGTAGTGAGTCAGCCGTGAACTTTGATGCCGTGCTACCTCAAATCTCATCTTATCTAAATACTTATTACAATCACTAAATTTCTACTATCACATTCTAAATGCTTTCGGTTCTTTTAATACAATTACTATTATAGTTATTTATAATGCTCTCAAATTAGTACTCTTTTCTAGTCAATAAATTTATATTACTTGGCAGGCACGGGGCAACACTCTTGGGCTGCAGCTGAAAACCAGCGCTAGCGCATTGCGCTAATCATTATGCTGAGCTGTGGTCCTTATTGGCACAGATGTAATTTTGTTGTATTATATTTAACAATACTATGTAAAAGCGTTGTAAAATGTGCCCATTAAAGTATTTTTCTTTTTTTTCTTTCTTTCTTGCATGATAATATTATTGTTTCAAGTATACACAATAATAATATTTTACTTACAATAAATCTTTTTTAACAACTTTTTTCAATATGAAAACGCTTACTGACATAAAGTTTTTTTTATTTGAGGTTTTTACGGAGAGTGAATTCACTTATACTCTTTGCGTTGTAGCATGGTGCGGCATTTATTTGTAGACTAGGACATTCTGGTTGATTTAATTTAATTTACTACAGTTATTAATGATATAATATATTGCGAATGTGGTACAGCCGAAATACTAAGTCATAATTTATAAATCGCGGCAACTTTCAAGAGTGAAACGAAGTGTTACTGAAACTGTCACGCACCATGATACAGCGCAAAGAGTATAGTTTATTTTAACAAAATGCAATATCTATCTATTTTAGCTCTCCTATATGTCTAATACATAAATTTGTAAAATTGAAACCGATTTGTAAAAATAAGAAAATGATACTGAGAATCGGATATTTTAATGATCGATTTTTTTGACATTCTCCCTATTCTTCAATCTGTCATCACTTTAATATTTTAGATTAAGTGGACCGTAATTTTATTTACATTTACTGAGGAAGCGATAAAATAGATTTCTCGTATAAGTTTTTTAATGAAGAATTAGATAGAGAGAGGCAATGATCTGACGACTATATGAGTTTTTAGATACAGGTTTAAATAAAATAGTAATAAATAAAAAAAAATAAAAAAAACAGTAATAGTAGAAAAAAATGTAGTAAATTAATAACAGTAAATAGTAATCATTTTTGTAATAAAGTATGCATTAATAAAATAGTTAGTTATAACAATAATTTTAATTCACTTTTAAAATAAGATTCACATTCATAAAATATTTTAAGTTAGATTTTCAAATCAAAATTGTGTACTGATTTAGACCTGCACAGGTAAAACATCTTGCTTTTCGCAGACTTCAGATTCGAGCCGTAAAATATTGCAAAATATAGACTATCCTCGACGTGGCCTACTTTCTATGTTATATTATGTAGATACTTTCAAAACTAGAGAAATTGTATTGTTCTCCTGAAACATAACCGTATTTCTTGGTATTACGACGACCGTCTCATGAGTAATATCGAGCAGATATCGGCAATTTTCTGAGTAATTCGCAAATGTTATAATTAAAAGAAAACATTATTATGTGAGGGGTAAAGTAGAGTCATGTTTGTGTGTTCGGCTTTTGTCCTTGGAGTAGGTACTCTATTTTTCTGAAGATTTTAAAATCGTATCAGACACACTTGAAAGTGTAAGAAAAAAGCAAAGCAAAAAGACTAAAGCCGGGTCTCCTGCGACACTGTTTTATGTTTTTAAACACCAAACGTCAAATATTTATCAAAATATGGGCGTGGCCTAACTGTTTTGTTAATAAAATTAACAAGCAAAAATGTTATCCAAAGCGGACTGAAAACATCCCAGCGTATACTTCTCGTATAATGAAACTGAACTGAACTAACATTAATACTTATATTATAAAAGTAAGTAAGTATGTGTACTATAGGTCATTTTGTCGAGTAGATAAAAGATTTTTGCTTTTCGTGTAATCGTGTTTGATGTTCGTTTAAAAGTCCGTCTCCTGCGACTTTTCGCTAACATGTTTAGTTAATTTGTTTTGTTAATTTTAGCCGCAGGAGACACGCCTTTACACTCCATGTGTATGAAAGACAAAATTTTCGATTAACGCCGCCCATGGACACACCAGAGGCGTCATAAGTGCGTTGCCGTCCTTTGGGGTATGGAGGGAGGGATTGGGGTATGTGCCTCCGGTATCCTCACTCACTCGGTAAAACACAGCGCAAGCGCTGTTTTACACTGGTTTTCTGTTAGACTGTGGTATCACTCCGGTCGAGCCGGCCCATGCATGCGTACGAAAGACAATATTCGATATATCTTTGAAATTCTTTCTTTATATTCATCAAATTTATCTTTTAGACATCATCATAATAATATGAACACGTCTTTTAAGATTACCTACTTGTTTTCCACCCCATATCACTGGTTGTACCCCAACATAATATATTTTCAGCACTCTCAATATAGAATGTGTTCAAAGGACTAATTTTAACAGAGTTTGTTCAATATTCTCGTAAGAGTGAAATGAAGCTTAGTGTATTGTTTTGTTCACTTTGCGATATGGACATTTTTAAAACAATCAATGTTACTAGTGTAGCCTATGAATTCTTGTCTTGGTTTTGTTCCAACAAAAAAGTAAGCGGTGCTTTTCGATTAGGCTATTAAAAGCCTGTTTCTGAACACGCTTGTATTAGAAAATAGATTTGGGATAGCAAATAAGTTATCCAGCGGAATAAATAAAACTAATGTGTGAAAAAATCATTTAACAAGAAAAATATCAAAAAACTGTAACCTGAGAGAGCCATGCTGCGGCATGCATGGGCCGGCGCGACCGGAGTGATACCACGGTCTCACAGAAAACTGGTGTGAAACAGCGCTTGCGCTGTGTTTTACCGAGTGAGTGAGGATACCGGAGGCCCATACCCCAATCCCTCCCCCATCTTTCCCATCCCCCCAAAGGTCGGCAACGCACTTGTGACGCCTCTCTGGTGTGTCCATGGGCAGCGGTAATTGCTTACCATCAGGAGATACGTCTGCTCGTTTGCCCCCTATTCAATAATTAAAAAAAAACCAGACAACGTATTTTTTTGATAAAATTTATATAGCCTATGACACCCGGGCCATTACAATGAATCCATTATTACCTCATTCAGAAAAATATATTTAGTAGGTATATGGACTGCTAGAAATATTACCCTTCCATTTGGCTTCACTATAATCGGTCGAAAATACAGATCAATAATATCAAAATTATCCATTACTCGAAGGTGAAAAAAGGTAAATTAAGCACAGATATGGAACAAAGCCTACGTACGTATAGGTACGTGTTATATATCAGATAAATTATCTGCTTAAAAAACCCAGTCCAGTACGAGTCGGACTCGCGCACCGAGGGTTCCGTACAAACCTGTAGGTATATTATATGGTGTAACTAAAGATTTATACTATTCGCAATGTGTCCTTTATCTGTGCTATAAGACGTTGCTTCGTACCAAATTTCAAGATTCTGCGTTCACGGGAAGTATTCTGTAGGTTTTGATTCCCTTGCAAGTGACGAAAATTTGCAACATAAATGGCTGTATCTCTGGATTGCGTTGGCTTAAAAGTTTTATTTTTTCACAGCTTCAAGAGACAGTAAACCCAAGTATTTGATATGAATTTCAGCTTGATACCTCCACGAGTTCCTGAGAAAAAAGGGTCTTGACAGACAGACGGACAACAAAGTGATCTTTTTAGGGTTCCGTTTTTCTCCTTTTGAGGTACGGAACTCTAAAAAACATGGACGCATGTGACGCTCCTGGTAATAGTTAGCATATTTTATACGTTATATGAGCTTTTAAATTTACATTTTAGTCTCGTTCCCACAAATATTCCAACTATTTAATTCCCATGGTGTACTCATTTTCCCTTTATTAAATACTAGCTGACCCGGCGAACTTCGTACCGCCATATTTACATATCTGTCTCAGCTTCCCACAGGCAGTGTACAGTCGCGGACAAAAAAAAAACGCTTTTCCCGTTATCTTTTATTTTTTCTTTCTATCAAAAAAAGAATGAATGAAATCGGACTATGTGTTATTGAATTACAACTAAGTACATATTTTGACTTTCATCCCCTCTCTCCAGGATACCGTGCTGAATTTCGGGATAAAAAGTATCCTATGTCCTACCTCGTAGTATGAACTCAAATCATGCCAAGTTTCATTTGAATCCGTTCAGTAGTTTCGGCGTGATGCGCGGCCAAGATACAGACAGACAGACAGACAGACAGATGGACAGACAGACAGACAGACAAAAATGAAAAAAATTACAGTTTTGGCTTCTGTATCGATAATAGAGAGCCCTCCAAAAATTTTTTCAAAATATCTTTAATGTACAGAATTTGACCTGTTACATTTTTATTATAAGTATATAAGTATAGATAGAGAGTCATGCGAGTTTTGACTTAAATATGGGAATATCTATACTAATATTATAAACGCGATAGTTTGTAAGTATGGATGAATGGATGGAAGGATGTGTTACTACTGAACGGATTTGGATGAAACTTTACAGTAATATAGCTTATACATCAGAATAACACATAGGCTACTATTTGCCGCGATAACCGACATATACGCGGGCGGTGCCGCGGGCAACCACTAGTTTACAAGGTAAAAGGAAAAAATAAAATGAAATAGAACGGATCAGATAATGCCTAAATGGATAGATTTTAAGATTAGGTACGATTATTGACAGCGGATTAAGTAGGTTTCCATGCCTGTAATTGAAACTGAAATAAGAAATCAGATCCAATTGTTCATTACTATCAATCCAATTTCATTTTCATCTTATTTCTAATCTTATTGTACCTATAACGAAATTGAGAAATGATGTTACAACAAATTTTTATTCAATTATTTGAATGTCTTCTAACAGACAGTAATTATATTAATTCTAATATTTTGGAATAAGTTTATAGAAAATATATAAATTTAACAAAATTTACGGTAATCACATTCATCCAATAAAAATGTAGCTACTTATTGTAATGAAAAATATTCTCAATTCAAAAAATATCTTAGAATGTAGTCAAACAGGATAAATTGTAGGTAACTGCCTCGTTGGTCTCGCGGTTGGCGTGTGCGACTGCTGATCATGAGGTCTCGGGTTCGATCCCCGGGTCGGACCAAATGTTTGTATGATCTACAAATATTTGTTTCGGAGTTTGGGTGTTTTCTATGTACAATATGTATTTACAAAAAAAAAAAAAAAAAGTATATATGTATTTGTATCAGTTGTCTAGTACCTTAGTAGTAGTACCTTAGCTTGATGGCGTTGTGTAAAAAAAAAAAAAAAAAAACAACAATAACCGCGGTTAATGCCACGGGACAAAGTAAAAAAAAACTATGTACAAAGTATCTATACCTATACGGCTATACCGACATCAAAAAAAGCTATTAAATTGTACAGTCTAGCATATAATATTTAAATTGATACTTGTTTAACCTAAGGTCTTATGGGAACTGGCATACCCTAATAGGGTAAAAGTCCCTTAAAAATAAATAAAGGGGAAAAAAATCCTATGTCCGTCTCCTGGTTCTGAGCTACCTCTTATCTTCAAGCTTATAATCAAGTATTCTTGACCTTTCTAAAAAAAGGGGTTTATCTCTTTTCAAGTTTCATAAGATAAACTACTAAAGCATCGATCCATGTGCCCATTAGTGTCAATCATATATTCACTATCTCAGATGATGTAATGATTAATTAATGTGTCGATACAGAAGCTACTCGGCAAGCTTGTACCGTAGCTTCTTGTAACAACCAACAGTAAAGAAAAGCCAGTAGGTTTGAGTTATGGCTTAGAATGATTAACAATCACAGCTGCAGTTATACTAGCACGAAACAAAATTTATAAATAAAGCTAAATCTTACTTATGTAGGTGAAAGTTGATTAGTACTACGACTAAAAAATGTTGTCGTTTTAATAGTACTGACAATTGACATAATAATAATCTCTTTTGCGATAAGTACGAATACAAATTAATGTTTGAAGTTGTTTTAATTTTGTGAAATAACCTTAAAGATAATTTGATCCTAATGTTTCCAATTAAATAACATGGCTAAACACCAATGTTCCGAGTCTATCTGGGGTCCGATCGGATCCAATAATTGTGCGAGTACGAGTGAACAAGACCGAATCAATTTGTCAAATTGCACCCAAATGTGGCCAATAAAGGGCGCTTGTAACGAGCTTTTGGACATGGAGGACTATTCTATAAATTTCTAGATTATACTGAATGATTTTATGATGAACGAAGTGTAAATGAATAACATGCGAGTATATTTCTATATTGTCGTAGCTTCAAGACTGTTTGTAACCGACTTCAAAAAAGGAGGAGGTTCTCAATTTGACTGTATTTTTTTATGTTTATCGTATTGGGTAAACCGATTTTGTTGATTATCTTTTTATTTGAAAGCTGGTGCTTCCCGTGTAGTCCTAATTCAATTTGGTTTTGATCTAGGTCTGAAGTCGGTTTTATTTTTTTAATTACACATTTCATAACTATAAATTCTCAAAATTAAAAAAAAAACCCCCGATATAACCTGAGTTCCCTTTAAAAAGTAAAAAACACGTTATGCGCTTTCATTTGAGACCCCACTCGATAATATTTTTGTCGACATTCGGTTACTCTTCCCCACTTTCACCCCCATAACTTTTAAACGGCTCAACCGATTTGCATGAAACATGCATACCTTTCATACAAAAAAAAACTAAATTAAAATCGCTTCATCTGATCGGGAGCTACGGGGCCACAGACAGATAGACAGACACGTGAAACTTATAACACCCCTCTTTTTTGTCGGGGGTTAAAAATACAAATGAGATCACATTATAAACATTATCATCAACATCCTTTAATAGTCCACTGTTAGACATAGTTCTCTCCTTCGAAATGATTTTTCGGCTTGCTATATCGTGCTGGCCGGGTTTTTATCAAGTTTTCATTTCTTTACAGTATTGTTGTCATGAATAGCTTGCTCCTCTTACGTTATCATACGCGTGTTAACATACTGTATATTTTGATAAGGTAGTAGAGCCACGTTGATTTCAGCACGAATGGGCCAGCTAGATCGAGGCTTTACTACCCTCGCACATAAAATCAACATAAAATGAAAGCGTTCCTGCTGTCGTTTTACAATGATGCAGAAGCATCACTAGACCGCCATAGTGTGGGTCACCATGCTGCATTGTTGCATTGTCAGTATTCGAAATGAGTATGGTGACTACCACTCTTGGATTCTGCTGATGCTTTCCATCAGACAGAGTAGAGTCATTTTGGCAGGGCTATATATAAAAAAAAAACAGTATAGGTATACCTTTGAAACTTTAGTCACCACTTTACAAAATGCTTTGAAATTTATTTGCTTTGTATTTCATATAATTATATGGTCAGTCTTCTTGCCAAGGCAGTGATCACCTTGTGAAGTTTATAATACCCACGGGCCCATAGATGGATATAAAATCACTACTAATACCACTGGCAAGAAGAATGACCCACGGCCTGTGTCACCGTGTTCTTAATCTAAACTACACTTACTAGAGTTGTGTGGCGTCCTGTTTTCGACGTCCCCAAGAGATCTCTTGGTGTGGTAGTTTCTTCACTGCTCTTCGTCTTCACACAAACATTGCTTCCAGGTGCTGGTTATTTCTCAAGGTATCCGAATTAATCTCAATAATCAACTTTTCACAGATATTCGAATTACCATACACTCGTTTTAGTTCTCGCGGGACGCGCCTATCACGTATTACAATTCTCGCGAGTCTAATCACAATTAACGGCAGACTGTTCACCAGCGACTGACCGATCAATCTTCTCAACAATTTTCGATATTAATCTCGTCTCACGCTGGGCGGCAAGCCCACAAGTACCCTAGCTCAACAAACCTCACGCGGAAACTATACGAGTACTACAAAATTAACAATCAATAATTACGGCACCGGCCATTTCAACACGCGTTCTATCACGATCTCTTTTACTTGACCTCAAACGTCAAACGTCAAACACGAACCAGCGACAATCAAAATGTTGCCAGTACAATGACATTCGAAATCCAACAGTCACCCGCTCGAACAGGTACGTACCTGTTCCCTAATCTACAGGCAGGCGAGATAACGTTGCTACCACTCGTTTAATAACTGAGTCCCCAACAAGAACCTCTGCGGACCGGGGGGTCCCATCCTTACCATGGAACAAGTTAACAATGCGCCCCCGGCGCCAACGCAGTGGCGGTAGGTTAGCATCCTTAACCAGCACGAGGTCACCAAAATTCGGGGGACTAGTTTTGTCAGTCCACTTAAGGCGCTGTTGCAGAATGTGCAGATATTCTAGAGACCAACGTTTCCAAAAATTCTGGGAAAACTGCTGCAACATCTGATACCGAGACAACCGAAACAATTTCACATCTTCGAACGGGTGTTCGGGCAGCGCGTTAAGTGGCTGACCAATTAAGAAATGGCCTGGAGTCAACGCCTCCAGGTCATTTGGATCCGAGCTGAGCGGACACAACGGTCGCGAGTTGAGAACGGCTTCTATCTAACAAAACAATGTCACGAGTTCCTCAAATGTCAGCGCGGTCTGACCTACAATACGCCCTAAATGCGTCTTAGCTGACTTAACAACGGCTTCAAAAATCCCGCCTCAGTGGGGGCAACCTGGTGGACTGAAGGTCCATTGTATACCCCGACGGGAGAGGGCTGTTCCAATATCCACTTTGTTTTCATTTAAAAACCGTACTACGTCTCGTAAGTATCGTTCTGCACCTACGAAGTTGGTTCCGTTATCGGAACGAATCAGTGCTGGCAGTCCCCTTCGGGAAACGAATCTGTCCAAGCACGCATTAAAGGCTTCCGTCGTGAGGTCAGCAACGAGCTCGAGATGCACCGCCTTGGTGGATAAACAGACGAACACACAAAGGTACGCCTTGTACTGTTTAGCGTTCCGCAGCCGCGAGCTTTTCACTAGGAATGGACCCGCAAAGTCTGTACCAACACCCGCCCAAGGCCTAGCCTCATTTACCCGATCAGGGGGTAGATCCCCCATGTGAGGCTGCATCGTGGCAGCCTTGCTTCGATAACAAGGCATGCACCGAAACACGATGTTCCGTATGGTACGATGCCCAGACAAAATCCAAAACTCCCTCTGGAGTGTAGCTAACAAGGCGTTACAACCTGCATGAGCGTTTTTAACATGCCGGTCAGTCACCAACAACTCAACCAACTGCCCTCCCTTGGGGAGCAGTAGGGGGTGACGAGCCGAATACGGCAGATTCGCATTGCGCAATCTTCCTCATACCCGAAGCAACCCGGCCGAATCTATAAACGGGTTGAGACGCGCGACAGCACCCTTCAATTTCGAACGCCCAGTTCGTAGACTCTGCAATTCTGCTCCAAAGTTCGAAGACTGTACCAACTGGATCAAATTCAGAAGCGACTCATTTCGCCCTGCCGGTGACAGAATTGGGCTTAGCTGATTATGTTGGTCGGGCCTATTCATGCAGAGCAACTCAAGATGTCAGCCTCCACAAAACTTACACATTGCGGACCTAGCGCAATCCCTTGCTAAATGGGGACCCAGACACAAAAAACACCAGCCACGTTGCTTGGTGATCTGGCGTCGCCCTTACACTCTCTGGTCTCTAAATCTAAGGCAGGCGGCCACACTATGGCCATCCTGTTTACAATATGGGCAGGCATCCCGTTCAGGTGTTGAGGCACCCACGTGCCCATACAACTGCATTGGTCCTCTCTGCGGTAGTCCCTTCCTCACGGGGCTCCGAGTAGTCTTCTGTGGCTCCTCAGCGGGCTTCACGAACATACCCATGTTCTCTGCCCTCCGACACTCTTCCTCCAAAAACTCCATGAGTTGAGAAGAGGTGGGCAAGTTGTCTGCACCCTGACCGTGATGCTGCTCAAATCTGGTCTGGACATCAACTGGAAGCCGGGACAGTACTATATATACTAACATGTAAGACCATTGTTCAACCGGCAAGCCCAAATTTTCTAATGCCCTAGTGACACTCAACAACGGGTTCAACACTTCTGCCTGTATGGCAGAGACCCGAGTCACTGAAGGGATGCTAAACAGCCTCTTGAGCTGCGCATCAACCAGCCTTCTTTTGTTGTGGTAGCGCCTTACCAACATTTGACGGGCAATCTCATAATTGTCCTCGGTCACCGTCAAATGGGCTACCAGTTCCTTAGGCTCTCCCTTCAGGGCTGACATCAGTTGCGCCATCTTATAGGCCTTAGGTAAATCCTCCCTTAAGTGGACCAGACTGTCAAATAAGTTGATGAAGCTGACCCACTCACCGAGCTCTCCATCAAAGCTGGGTAGTTGTATCTGAGGCAGTTTTGATACAACCCCGCGAGAGTGTGGGCCTTCCACAGCTTCTTCATCACAGCCAGTTCTGCGCTGGCGCTTTATTTCAGCTATGCGCTGCTGAATGTCATCAGCAATTGAGAGGCACTGGTCAACATCAGCCTGCATCGCGGACCTTATCTGATCGCTGACCTTCTCCTCCTCAAGGGCCTCGACCTTGGTAAGCGTTTCCATCAATAACTCCAGCCTAGCCGGCGCATCCAAAACTCGAGCCAACAGTGCATCCTGTCTATCTGGTCGGCCTAGGAGACCTTGAACCGATGTAAACCATCTCAATTCTGTGCTAATCTTAGCCCGGTACAATGAGAACGACATAGCGGCAAAACGATACTTACAAGTTACAATATTTTATGTATGTAACAAACTATTTATTCAAACACTATTAGGAACTTCATATAAAACCCTATTAAGTGCTTGTGCAGTCACTTAATCTCAGATATATATCTACCTACAAGTTTCACTTTATCAATGCCCACTAACAATAAGTTAATTTTATTAAAAATAATTGAATTTAAGCTTCACTAAATAATATTAGAATGATATAACAACATTATTCTAGTAATATTGTCTTTGGGCTAGCAAAATCTAATTGTATTACATTTAATATTAAGTTTCACAATTCAAGTTTTACAATTCAACCAATAATTAAATGTGTGATTGGGTTAATATATTGGACCAATTTTATTGTCCCAAGCAATCATATCAAGTATACAGTATAGTTTTACAATTATAAGTTCAACTAGTAAACATCAACTAGTAACACAAATTTTACAATTTATGTATAAGTTTTATAATTAAATGTTTCACTACCTACATTCAATAATTATGCTAATAAATTGTTTTAAATACTATTCTAAATAGCTATATCAGTAGAATCAAAGATATGTGGACAGTGGAACAGTGTAATTACCTGCCTAACAACTAGGTTTCACCTTCTGAGTGCACTACGGAGTGCCCACAGCCCGGAGGTAAACCACGCTCTGCTACCAAAATGGTCAGTCCTCTTGCCAAGGCAGTAATAACCTTGTGAAGTTTATAATACCCACGGGCCCATAGATGGATATACAATCACTACTAATACCACTGGCAAGAAGAATTACCCACGGCCTGTGTCACCGTGTTCTTAATCTAAACTACACTTACTGGAGTTGTATGGCGTCCTGTTTTCGACGTCCCCAAGAGATCTCTTGGTGTGGTAGTTTCTTCACTGCTCTTCGTCTTCACACAAACATTGCTTCCAGGTGCTGGTTATTTCTCAAGGTATCCGAATTAATCTCAATAATCAACTTTTCACAGATATTCGAATTACCATACACTCGTTTTAGTTCTCGCGGGACGCGCCTATCACGTATTACAATTCTCGCGAGTCTAATCACAATTAACGGCAGACTGTTCACCAGCGACTGACCGATCAATCTTCTCAACAATTTTCGATATTAATCTCGTCTCACGCTGGGCGGCGAGCCCACAAGTACCCTAGCTCAACAAACCTCACGGTGTTATCAATCTCACGCGGAAACTATACGAGTACTACAAAATTAACAATCAATAAATTACGGCACCGGCCATTTCAACACGCGTTCTATCACGATCTCTTTTACTTGACCTCAAACGTCAAACGTCAAACACGAACCAGCGACAATCAAAATGTTGCCAGTACAATGACGTTCGAAATCCAACATATATATATAAAAATGTATGACACCGTACAGTTTTTAATTGCGTGTGGCGTGTGTGACTGCTAATAATGAGGTCTCTCGTTCGATTCCCGGGTCGGATTAAATGTTTGTATGAGCTACAAATATTTGTTTCGGAGTTTGGGTGTTTTCTATGTTTAATATGTAAGTATTTACAAAAAAAAAGTAATTATTTGTATGTATGAGTTGTCTAGTACCCATAACAGAAGCTCTGCTTAGCTTGGGACTAGATGGCGTTGTGTGTTACATGTCCGAAATATTTATTTATTATATACTATTTAATGCAAATAATTATTCTTACTTACTAACTTGAGTTCCTGGGCTCTTCAGACACAGTAAGAGGGTGTTCGAGGAATTATGAGGACAGAGTGTTTTCTGTACATACAGTAGTTAACTTTATTTGTACCTAGCCTTATTGATTGTGAAAAGTCCATGATATTTATTTCTGCAAATATCTGACAACTTTGAAATATTGATTTCAATAGTAGTTAGAATAGTAGCAGAATTCATAATGAAACAATTAATTATAACTCCCGAGATATTTCATACCCGGTTGCTGTCAAGTTAGGCAGCATTCGTATGATACTCACCAGAATACGAATGAGCTCACCATAGTAGTTAGAGTTTGAAACAAAAGAAATAGTTATGTTAATAACTAAGTTATATGTCCTGGAAAATCAAGACTTTTAACTCAGCAATGACTAATCTAAGATCTCAGTCACTTTCACTTACATTTCACACATTAGAAAGTGTACTACTAGCTCTACACAATCCTACTAATATTATAAACGCGATAGCTTGTAAGTATGTATGGACGGATGAATGGATGGTTGTTGTTATTCTTTCACACAAAAACTACTAAATGAATTTGAATGAAACTTTACAGTAATATAGCTTATACATCAGAATAAAACATAGGCTACTATTTGCCGCAATAACCGACATACAACAACTAGTAAAATATATTTGAGTTTGAAATGATTCTCACAAATGTAAGGCAAGCGAGAAGAAAGAAGTTTTGATTTAAATAATTAAGTAACAACTAAAGGTTAAAACTAATCAAACAATCATATACGTAACATGCTTTAGAATAAACCTACAAAATATAATTACGTAGCACGACTTCAATAAAGTGACCAAAATTGGACAACTTGTAACTTCCACGGCGGTTAAATGTTCCTTTATTGATAATCCTTGCAAAGGTCTCCCGGGTACGTTGATTATAAATAGAAGGATTTAATTGTCCAAGTTTTAGGATCCCCGATGGTACAGGTCTTTGAGTAATCTAGTTGAATGGGCTTCAGTTTCGTAAATGATGATTCGTTGATCACTTAGCCTGATTGTAGTATTGATGGATCAACTATATAGGCGCAAATGGTAAGCATAAAGAGTTAAGGGATTATTAAATTAATTATGTTACGACTTTGGTGAACCTTGAAAACATTTAGAGTCAATAGTGTACATAAATAAATACACGTATACATATCTATGTTATAATTATGAAGCCTTGAAGTTGTCATGACTTACATTACTTTTTAAGTCTCAGTTTAGATAAGTTTTCTATTCTCTCTTTTTCCGCATAGCCATAAAAATGACTCACGATGTTTAAATTACAAATAAAAACTTTGTATTAATCTAAACTAGCCTACGTACCATCGATGCAGACTATTCCATCCTTAAAAAAAACTATTCTACGCACCAACGATACTTTGCTAAAAACAGACTCAACCAAAAGTTTGAACCGTTTATCACCGTAATAAATTTAAAAAGAATATAAATTTCAATGTAACTGACTCGAAAGTCGTTCGGTATCGCTTAGAAAGCTGTTTACCCAGTAAGGGGAAGTCGTAAGCGATACCATCATAATATATTCCTAAATAGCACCATTGTATTTGAACTTAAGATGCTTGGTGATCCGTAGATTGGCGAGAACTTAAATTTTATTACGCTCTGCTAACGACCGAACGTCGCACGATATTAACCGATACTTCCCTTACTTCCTGTCTCAAACGGGGTGTGAATCCCGGGAGAATGATTCCCGAATTCCCCCAAACCCAATGTCCGGAGACTAGATTTCGGGTTGAGTTTTGGCGGAAAATCGCCGATAACCCAGACCGTTCATAAAACGCTAAATTAACTGCTTTTATCTCGGATACTATACGCCTCTTTTAATGGAGATGATGGTAGTCATTTTCGTTTTTTTTTTACAGAATTGTGTACTGAGTTTGTTGACGGTGTATTAGTTTAAAACTTACTTTAATAAAAAAAAATAAGTACCTGAATCGCCTGTCGCTCGAATTTCCATCATTTCAAACGTCATATCTTTTTTCAAACTGTTTTTTTTTTCGTAATTTTCCTGTGCAAAAAAAAGGAAGCTCGTAATGGAATGGATAAACACAAAATTCTATAAATACATGTAGATAAATATCACAAAAAATTTCCAATTCCAATTTGATTAATTGAAAATACCAAAATGAAATTGATAATAATTTGATAGTTAAATATTAAATAGTTTCAATTAATTCTATCAACTTGGCCATGTATATGTGCATATTTCAGTTAACGTATGCTTATGTTAATCTAGGTTAAAATCCTATTTGTATACCGAGTTATTAAAATTGATCCGGATCACTCTATCTATTGAGAAAGGGAAACACCATTAGGTTTTACGTTAGGTAACGTTGTGCGTTATTAGGTTTATGTTGGATTGTGTGATACTGTTTCTTTAGTGTGCTGAATCCGCATAGTATTAGCTTAACGCTCTCGAGTAGCACGCATTATCGACAGTCCCGAAGCACATCTCTATGGCAGTCCTCTATCGCCTTAATCATGGGGAGAATTATAAAGATATCTTCCTACTATTCCCATTTTCTTCCTTCTTCTAAAGGACAACACGTGCCGGCACTGGTAGTCACTGTTTCAGAGTGGTAGAAATACGCTTTCGAACGAAATGTTTTGGCTCTTCCTTATTGTGCCGATCAGTCAAAAACTAGAACTTGCTACCAACGCACGTCGCACGTGTTTTCTTTCTACTACGATTTCGAGTCATTTAAGCTAGCATGAAAAAGCATCTTAAAAGGTCGCCGTAGTGTGAATTGCATGCTGCATTGTCTGTGTTTGCAATGAATATGGTACCCCAAACATAGTGACGAAAAACTTATCGAAAACTTAAGTAGAGAAAGCATTTCATCCTTTCCATCAGGCAGAGTAGATTTACTTTGGCAGGCATGGCATTAATCTATATCTATATTTATAGTATAAAAGAGTAATGTGACTGACTGACTGACTGACAAACCTAGAGAGCAATGCACAGCCCGAACCACTGAAGTTAGAATCTTGAAATTTTGCATGTAGGTTCTTTATATAACGTAAGTGAGCAATAAGAAATGAATTTTGGAAATGATACCCCTAAGGGGGTAAAATCAGGGGATGAAAGTCTGCGTAAGCGATGCCGCGTGCAAAAGCTAGTTAAAGATAAAATACTACTGATTTTCAATGTAAAAGTGGTTGAGTATAGCAGATAAACACATTGTATTTCCTAAGTTTGTCCAGGAACAGTAGTAATTACTTACCATTAGACAATCAATGTTCTCGGTTGTTTGACCTTTAAGTCATACTCGTCTCTAAGATTGAGAATGAATAAATCGAATTTAATATTTAATTAAATTTGCGCTACCAAGCTGCATAATAACATTACTTGCGGTCATCGTTATGAGGTTATGATTTTCCAGCATCACAAGTTTATGTAAGCTGTGTTAATTGATTTTATCTATATACTTACATACATTTATAATACTTGAGGAATGAGAATTACAACCAAAACAAAAATTATATTAAAAATCAACTTCGAAGCTAGTCATCTCGAAATTTGAGCTCAGTTGTGGCAAAATAACCTTTTTAAAGTAAATGCCGTCCTCCCTTCAACCGTGGGAGAGCCACGCTTCGGCATGAATGGGCCGGCTCGACCGGAGTGATACCACGGCCTCACAGAAAACCGGTGTGAAATAGTGCTTGCGCTGTGTTTCACCGAGTGAGTGAGGATACCGGAGGCCCATATCCTAATCCCCCTACCCCTACCTTCCCCCCATTCCCAAAAGGCTGGCAACGCACTTGTGACGCTTCTGGTGTTTCAGGTGTCCATGGGCGGCGGTGATCGCTTAACATCAGGCGACACGTCTGCTCTTTTGCCGGCCTATTCCATAAAAAAAAAAAATGCATATTGGTTTTAGTGCCTATGTTGACATAATATCTTGAACTAGCTGACACACGCAACGTCGTTTGCGTCTCATATTGCTTGTAGCGTGATAATTTTCCCCCGTTTTCGAAGCATTTTTCATTGGTGCTCCGCTCCTATTGGTCGTAGCGTGATGATATGTAGCCTATAGCCTTCCTCGATAAATGTACTATCCAACACTGAAAGAATTTTTCAAATCGGACCAGCGGTTCCTGAGATTAGAGCGTTCAAACAAACAAAGAAACTCTTCAGCTTTGTATAATAGTATAGATTAGGTTTCAAGAATATAACTTCCGCCATAATCGTAATACCTAAGCATGATTATCTTTGACATTTTCAATTTTAACTTCACCGATTTGACTCAATGAAACACAGAATTTACACTTACTGTCCTGCTTTCCGCAGGTTTGAACAAAACATTAAAACTTTTATATACCTACTCAATAAGTACTTTCAAAATGAGACAATAGGGCTCCAGCCGAAATAAATTGAGTAATTATAATGGTAAATTGTTCTCTCCCACACGAGCGTCTGATGCCGAACTGGGCGGGGCCTGTTCTATGTTTAGTAACTAGTCTACTCAACTCAACTCAAACTCTCTTTATTTCATTTTTTTTTTAAATTGTTTGAAATCGTCTTTTATGTAGACTCTAAAGTCATAGATCAACACACACAATAGCAACAATCTCTGTTTTGTCAAATAGCAAACAAATAAGCTTAATAAAAATTAAACTCATACAAAATCTATTACGAGTATTTGCCTGTGCCGATCTACAACCGCCCATTTCCAAGGAGTAGAGCCTTATGAGAAGAAAGGGCAAACAAACTCATGGCCACTCTTTTGCAAATTACAGATAGATGGCACTATTACATGTACCACAACATTGTTTTGATGTGTGCCAGTATGTCCGTTATTAAGTACTAAAAGGTAAAAGGACAATGAAGAGAAAACAAGATTAAGAAAAAAAAATCGAATAAAAGAGAAAATGAAATGTAGCATAAAAAATAGAAAATAATAATAATAATAAAAAACACACTAGCCAACACCACATTTTTCCTTAAGAAATAGCCTGCGTTAATTAATCCCAAGCATTTTGATCTTCTATATAATCCAAAATTGAATAGTAGGCCTTCTTACACAATCCACGTTTTATTGCGGATTTAAATTTGTTAATACTTAAATCTTGAATATTATTTGGGATTTTATTATAAAATCGGACACATTGACCTCGAAAAGACTTGTTTATCTTTTGGAGCCTAGTGGCGGGTACTACAAGTTTATTTTTATTCCTGGTATTTAAAGAATGTACATCACTTCTTTTCAAAAAGCTATCTTTGTTTTTCTGAACATACATTACATTTTCATAGATATATTGACTTGCCACTGTCATTATGTTTATTTCTTTAAATTTCTGCCTCGAATCGCTCTCTTTTGCAGTACAAAAATAGTTTGAATGTCGGCAGCATTCCCCCACAGTAGAATACCGTACGACATTATGCTATGAAAATAACTGAAGTAAACAAGTCGTGCTGTATCAACATCAGTCAACTCTCGAATTTTTCTTACTGCGTATGCTGCTGAGCTGAGTCTACTCGATAATTTATCAATATGTGGGCCCCACTGTAGCTTAGAGTCTAGTGTTATACCCAAAAATGTCGTAGTGTCCACAAGATCTAACCCGACATCCTTAATTACCACTGTAGTTTTCACTGGCTTGACGTTTGGCATTGTTAAACGTGTGCACTTAGTTTTTTGTTCATTTAAAAGCAGATTGTTGATGTCAAACCAATGAACCACTCTCGAAATGGCGCTGTTTACGTCTGTGAAATTAGTAAGTGTCCGTTTTAGTCTAAATAATAGTGATGTATCATCTGCAAACAACACAATCTCGAGACTGTCCTTGACAACGTGAGGTAAGTCGTTACTGATAACAAAGACCTGTGGAATACTAAATAGTAAACTAAGGAGTGGTTGAGGAGAATGGAAGAAAAAAAGTAATTGCACCGACCCAAAATTTAGCCAAAGACGATGGATATGATAATAATGGTACATATTTATAGACACCCAGACACGTAACAAAATAATTTGATTGAAAAATGATGAGATTTCAATGAGCAATAGTTCAATAATGAAGGTCACGAACCATTGTATCAAGTCAGTCAAATTTTCCTGCTCAACTTCAGCGACTTATTGCAAAACTGCCAATTTTTCAACTTTCTTGAATATTATTTACTAAGTTCTAATTTTATTTACGATAAATAATACTCTGTATAATCAAAACACAGGTACTGTAAATATATTTAGAATACTCTTTTAGTTAGCGGTGGGTGAAAATCGATAAGGTGGTGTCGACGCAGAGAGCTCGATCAATTAGTCAGTGAGTAACGGACCTTATTGCATTATCCCATAGGACGTGCCGACTTCGTCTATCCATCTCCACAAACCTAATTTGTACTGTGCTCATTATATGAGTGTGTTGACGAAATGTTGGTAGTCTTTTTGTAGATAGTGCTGGCAAGGTTTGATTTATTAACGACAATTATTAATCTGATTCGTCAAATCTTCAGCATACTTTTTTTCCGTAGTATATGTGCCCGGCTGGCTGGATCATAGTGGTTACATGTTTAAAAAACAAACGATTGCATTTAAACCAAACCGTGACCGCACTCAAAGAAAATCTAGCGACACTTGACATTAACTCAGCAACGACCACTATCGAGTGACAATTTGAGTTCCTAACCCAAATTGTCACTCGACAGTGGTCGTTGCAAGTCAATAAAGTACTCAGATTTTATAAAAAATTCTTTTTTATATTGATTGTAAAATATTAATCGCAGTTTATTGTATACAAATCATATCGAAGAGTCATGAATAAACAGAAATAGAAACATAATAAACATAATAGTCGACTTTATCGGCAAAAGATTGTCTTTACCTTTGGCTGAACAAGAGAATAATGATTTACGTGGGTTTATTTGCCGTCAATAGGTCAAAGATCGTTTAGGATTTGTATTTATATAAATCTATATATATAAAAGAGTAAGGTGACTGACTGACTGACATACCCAGAGATCAACGCACAGCCCACACCGCTGAAGCTAGAATCCTGAAATTTTGCATGTAGGTTCTTTATATAACGTAAGTGAGCACTAAGAAATGATTTTTTGAAATTCCACCCCTAAGGGGGTAAATCAGGGGATGAAAGTCTGCGTGAGCGAAGCCGCGTGTAAAAGCTAGAATATAATAAGTGATATCAATATTTATATTCGTATATAATATATAGGAATATAAACTCAGTTACCACAATCCAATCCGGTCCACGTGTATCAAAATCTCAGTAGCTCCCTGGACACCAATTTTGTACACTGTAACTGAGTTAAGTCACGTTCCAATTTAGGTCATCCCGGGCTTTGACGAATATATACAATATTAGCGCCTTTGTTTTATTTTATATTTTATTTCATATTTAATAAAGTCTATAGTTAGCTATTGATTTCTTAAATAGCATGAGATATACGGCTACATTTCGACGTAATTAAATTATCTTATTCAGTTCAGCTATGTACAGGAATCTATGCTCTACAATATATATTTTTACTAGGAAATAACCATAGTTTGGTCAGAGATAGTTTGATTGGTGTAATACCAAGACCTTACTCAAGTTTTAAGCAATTATTTGGTTGTATTTCACCGACTAAGCGAGGTAACCAAAGGTTCTGGCTATACTCTGACTGAATGGTTTGTAACGGACTTATAACTCTTGCTTGCAGGTATTCACTTACCATATTCATATGTCCCTGTTCTCTACCATAGTAAGCCTAAGTGATAAGCAGGCCAAACGCTATTCGTTTAGGATATTTTTGTCTACTGTCTACTGACCGAATGGTCCTTAGGGGAGACCTTCACTAAGCAGTGGACGGCGATAGGTTGAAAAAAAAAATGTTTCTATTTATTATGAGTGTTGGTGAAATTTAAGGTTTGTACCACTCTGTTTCTACGCATGTAGATAGATTCTTCTTCACCATTGTAATAAGCTTAAAAAAAAGGTCTATATTCACCAATCTTTATTTTTATGCAGTATCAAGAATACTGGACAAGTTTCTCCAGTTAAACAATTCTTATTATTGCTGAAATTTTATTCTGTCGTTTCGATTTTTAGCAGCAAGGACTCTTCTAAGGTAACCCCTATTTCGTTAACACTGCTCCCTTTAACAGAAAATTAAAACAGTACAATAGAAACAATCTAATAAATAAGCGTACAAAACTTTTCGAAACATTTACTGCAAATTTTGTTATACAGACAAACAACAATCAACGAAAACAAACAGTGGTAAAAATCATGCCATATATTTTCGCATCGAAATCCCTTTAGAACTAACCAAAATTTCATTTAAAATGGACATTTTAAAAGCAACTTCGGCGTGCCTTATCTTGCGTTCGGCTAGCATATGAAGAATAACTGAAAACCATGGCGGTCGGTCAGCGGTCGTGTTTTACACCGCTGCTACACAAATATTCACAGTCGTGCCCACTGTATCAGAAAGTCATACGTAGTGCGGTTTGTGGCACAAGAGATAGCGGCTTGAATACAAATATTTCATCACTTATTATATTACTAGCTGTGCCCGCGACTCTGTCCGCGTGGAATAGGGAATTTGGGTAGAAATTTTACAACATTTTATCCCCCCTTTATATCTGTAACAACTCTGTTTTCGCATTAAACAGTAATCTTTTCTAGACTATAATTATGTGTACTAAATGTCATTTAAATCGGTTCAGTAGTTTTGGCATAAAAGCGCGACAGACAGACAGAGTTACTTCCGCATTGTAATATTAGTAAGGATATTTATTAAATTTGTGACAAGTGCACTATATGAATTGATTATAAGTAGAATATTTTGAATGTGTATCTTCACGATGCGTTGGAATCATATTTAACAGTGGGCAAGTTTTTTTTTTTTTTTTTTTTTGTTTTGGAAATTTTAACACACAACGCCATCTAGTCCCAAGATAAGCAGAGCTTGTGTTATGGGTACTAGACAACTGATACAAATACATACATACTTTTTTTTGTAAATACATACATATTATAGATAGAAAACACCCAAACTCCGAAACAAATATTTGTAGATCATACAAACATTTGGTCCGACCCAGGAATCGAACCCGAGACCTCATGATCAGCAGTCGTACACGCCAACCGCGAGACCAACGAGGCAAGTGTAATGAATATTGATTTTTTTTTTTTTTTATTATTAAAAAGACAACTCCCGCATTAGGAATAAACATAATGTGTCGCGGGGGACTTTATAAACATACATGAACCGTCACAATTAACACCAATTTGTAGTACAAGAAAAAGATAGTGAAGCAAGATAACAAAATTACTGCAATAATCTTCAAGATGAATTATGCCTTGTGCACAAATAGAAGCTTTCAAAATTTATTTTTATACAAAACATAATTTTTAGCATCCATAATATAAATATTCATACAATAATAAACAAGATTGTTTTCAATATGGTCATGGACTGACCACAGATATACAATTACGGTTTAAAATACCTTTTGACCACATTTATTCTCGTAAAATTATTATAATATCATAATGGGTCGCGAATAATCAAAAGTTAGCACGTTTAGGTTGAAACGGTAAATAGCTCGTTTACACATTGTGGCAACCACAAAATAGTACCAAAACCATTCGTCCGTGAACCGATATGAGACGAAGTTTGAATTGCAAAACTAAGCCAGTCTCGAACGTTGCATTTTATACAGCTAACACGTCAATACACCGGGCACAAAGTTTTATTGTTTTATGTTGAAGTTTCACTATTTTTGAATCAAGGATGCGGAAACATTATTTTCATCCCCCCATCTCGGAGAGAGTGTTTTTTCCCTTCGATATCTGAGTGCAAAAGCCGTTTTTATCCGCTAGAGGATAAAGTAAATTGAATTTAGAACATCGTGTGCACTAAGTTTGTGAATTCAAAACATCATTAAACCTATTTACTTCAACCTCTATGGTGCCGAATTTATCATACAACCTTTTTTTATTTATTAAAAACTCAGACTCGGAACCTTCTTAGTGTACTTTTTTTAAAATTTGCTTTACAAGCGCCAGTTTTTTTTTGCATTTAGTCATTTTCTCGCTGAGGTGGGATGAAAAGTTATATGTTGCACTCGAGTGCAAAGATTTTACACCTCGCGTGCTCTTTGGATTCCCTCGCTAACGCTCAGGATTCAAATTTTTTAATAACTCGCTGCGCTCGTGATTCAATTTTAGAATCTTTCGCTGACTCGGCCATGAAAATTGAGCACGCGGTTAAAACCAACTTTGCACTCTTGTATAACAAATAACTATTGTTTGTTTACCACGTCCTTAAAGTCAACTCGTGATAAATATATTTTCGTGACTTCACTGAATGAGCGAGGGGTATCAGAGACGTAACCACATGAACCGAGGGGGACTCAATACCCGCCAATAATCTCTTGTTAATATTGAATCTAAATCTGATTTACTATTCACACAAAATTATTTTACATTCAGGAAAAACCAAACCATTCTAACACACTTATTAATATAAAACATTATACATATTAATATTGTATATATTATACATGTCTATACTAGTTATTTTTTTAGTAAATAAAGCTGTTTGTTATCTTTTTTATTTATATTTTAATACATACTTTTACATTATGTACTGTTTAAACTGCGTTATGTGTTGTGCACTGTGTTTATGCAAAATAAAGTTATATTATTTTTCTCTTTATTTCATTTATATATACATATTAATTACATTTTTAAATATAAATATAAAAACAAATACATTTAAAAATATAAAAAATAGTAGACCACCGACCTCGGGTACAGGGACCAAGAAACCGGTGGTTAGGGCTCCAGAGACAGGAACCTCCTCACAATACGAGCCGTGTCAAGGAGGACTGCCTTCTGCATCAGACCCTTGATCCAACCCTCTAACGTGAGCCTCTTAAGATGTTGGTCGAGGCTCTTGGCTATCAATCCGTGAGCAGATACGACTATCGGAACAATGATTACCGAATCCACATTCCACATATCGACAATCTCGTGAGATAAATCCAAATATTTTATTTGTTTTTCTTTTTCGACTTTCACGAGATTCTCGTCATGAGGAACGGCGATATCGACAATCATTGCGCGGCGCTCTAATCGATCTATCGACACAATATCAGGCTTATTGGCAACAATAGTCCTGTCTGTGATAATAGATCGATCCCAATATAACGTAGCACGACCATTCTCGAGAACTGGGTCGGGCACATACCTGTAATATGGCACCTCTGAACTTACAAGTTTGTATTTCAGGGCAAGTTGTTGATGTACGATCCTGGCTACTTGGTTGTGCCTGTGCAAATACTCGCCGTTAGCAAGACGAGAACAACCAGAAATAATTATATTATTATTCTCTTTATTAAACTTATTATACAACATATTATTTACATTTTTAAATATACATATAAAAACAAATACATTTAAAAATATAAAAAATAGTAGACCACCGACTTCGGGTACAGGGACCAAGAAACCGGTGGTTAGGGCTCCAGAGACAGGAACCTCCTCACAATTCGAGCCGTGTCAAGGAGGACTGCCTTCTGCATCAGACCCTTGATCCAGCTCCCTAACGTGAGCCTCCTAAGATGTTGGTCGAGGCTCTTGGCTATCAATCCGTGAGCAGATACGACTATCGGAACAATGATCACCGAATCCACATTCCACATATCGACAATCTCGTGAGATAAATCCAAATATTTTATTTGTTTTTCTTTTTCGACTTTCACGAGATTCTCGTCATGAGGAACGGCAATATCGACAATCATTGCGCGGCGCTCTAATCGATCTATCACCACAATATCAGGCTTATTGGCAACAATAGTCCTGTCTGTGATAACAGATCGATCCCAATATAATGTAGCACGACCATTCTCGAGAACTGGGTCGGGCACATACCTGTAATATGGCACCTCTGAACTCACAAGTTTGTATTTCAGGGCAAGTTGCTGATGTACGATCCTGGCTACTTGGTTGTGCCTGTGTAAATATTCGCCGTTAGCAAGCCGAGAACAACCAGAAATAATATGCCTAATAGATTCTCCAGGACGGTGACATGCCCGACAGATGTCGACCGTACCATCCTTCAGGATATACTTCCGATAGTTATTCGTCATGATAACTTCATCCATAATTGCACAGACAAAACCTTCGGTTTCTCCGAAGAGATCACCATACCGTAACCAGGACGTAGATGCTTTAAAATCTATATCAGGCCCATTTAGGGCCCGATAAAATCGACCATGAAGTTCTTTGCCCTTCCATACCTCCTTGCGATCATCAGTACCAAGTACTACAGGTTTGCGCCAATTCTCTTTAGCCAAAGCGAGCGGAGTCAGTCCGGTATCCATTGCAACTACATTGCGATGCACGCCCACATCAGTATGGAGAAAATATTCTCTAAGATTGTATATCTCGCGATTGTGTAGGGTCTTGATATTTAATAGACCACGACCCCCAAACTTTCGCGGGATATACAACCTCATAACCGATGAACGTGGGTGATGCATTCGGAATGCAGTTAGCAATGTACGGACTCTCCTGTCAAGGGCATCTAATTCAGTCTGAGTCCATCTAAGTATACCAAAGGAATACATCAGAACCGGCATGACCCAACTATTGTAGGCCCGTACTTTGTTACCGCCTGATAAAAGACTTTTAATTACTTTTTTCAGGCGGCCAAAGAAACGTTCCCGCAACGTTTGTTTCACGTCAGATTCTGGTATTCCCAAGGCCTGCGAAAAACCTAGATACTTGTAGGTTTCGGTGGCAGAAAGAGATCGAAGTTTTGTGGAATCTGAAAGCTCTACTCCTTCAGATTCCACAATCACTCCCTTCTTTACATACATGACTGCACATTTGTCTACACCAAATTCCATCTTGATAGAATTACTAAAGTTTTCAGTGACCTTTAGTAACGCTGTCAATTGTAATTTAGTGGGGGCAAGCAGTTTCAAATCATCCATATAAAGGAGGTGAGATATAACTTGATCATCTTTCTGCAACCTATAGCCTAACCCTGAACCCTCTAATAGAGTGCTGAGGGGGTTCAAAGCTAGACAAAACCACAAGGGACTCAGACTGTCACCTTGAAAGATGCCCCGCTCGATCTTTATAAGTACGTCGTTCATCGTAGACTGCCGACATCCTGGATAGCGAAGTACTGTTCTCCATTGCCCCATACACGACTTCAAGAAAGTGCACAGAGTTGTATCAATTTTATACAACTCCAGCACCCTTAAAAGCCATGTATGAGGAACGGAGTCATAAGCCTTCTTGTAATCTATCCAGCATGTCGCCAGGCTCTTACGATTACGACGTACCTGCTGGCTAATGGTCATGTCTATTATAAGGAGCTCTTTAGTGCCACGGGTCCCACTTCTACATCCATTCTGAGAAACGGAAATTATCGAATTTTTATTAATATGAGTAGTAATTTTGAGTCTCAGAATAGATGTTAGAAGTTTATATAAAGTTGGTAAACAAGTAATGGGCCTAAAGTTTTTGGGATCCATGGCACTACCAGATTTATAGAGTAAGTGGGTTATGCCAGTGGTTAAAAATTGTGGTAATGAACCCGAATCCAATGCTGTCTGGAATTGAGATGCCAAACACCCATGTGAGCTACGGAACCATTTAAGCCAAAAGTTGTGCAGTCCGTCTGGACCAGGTGCTTTCCATTTCGGTAATGAACGGACCGCACAACTTACATCCTCCTTATCGATGCTAACTGGTTCCATAGATATTATTGACTCACATGAGCGCTCGACATCCCGACACCAATCACCTTCTGTATGAGCGACAGGCACTGACCAGATGTTACGCCAAAATGAATTTGTGGCATTTTTATCTGGCAATTGCCCATCACTCATACATGGATTCGGTTTCTCCCACTTCCTGTACACCCACTTCTCATCTCTTTGGAACGTGCGATTCTGACTATACCGATCTATTCGTTTTCTATAGCGCCTTATTCTGTTTGCCCATGCATAAACCTTTTGCTTTAGAAAGTCTATGCGCTCCGTGATACATGACATGTACTGTTGAGAACTAACAGTAGTCCCCAAGAATGCCTGTTTCACAAAGCGCATCACTTTTGGTCGCGTATTACCCGATCGGAAGCTAATTAGCTTACCAATGAGTGTCCTGGTCTCAGCAATACGACGTTCAATTCTACACTGCCAAGCTGGCACAGAATGTTTTGTTCGAGTAGTGGTTTCATACTCTACAAATTTAACACCAGCTACTCGGCAAACTGCAATAGCCGCACAGTATAGAATGGAATGTGTATCACTGAGATCTTCGCTATTACTGAAATAATCCAGTAATAACGAATCCAAGGCACTCACCAGCGCTAAATTTCGTTTATGTATGGGCAAACGAGGCAACCGGGGTCTGTTATTAGAATCTACATATCGGTATTCCCGAATCGCATCCTCCAAAGCGCTCCTTATCGTATCATTACATTGGGTACTTACGGAGATAATTTCACTGTCCACTAGTTCGTCAATGTGTTCACTTCGTGGTAACTGTGGTGTGGTATTTGTAACCGTATCCACAACATGTGATGAAGAAGGGACAGCCAAGCTATTCCGTATGTCAGAGCGTATCCTCTCAAGTACGGCATCATCCAGCAGGTGACAACGCTGTATAGCTCGCACTTGATCCGATAGTCGCTGTGCCGAAACGTTGACAGCTGGCTCAAGCTCCTGAAACAGAGAGACTAGTCGAACACGGTACGCAGTAAGGTTTGTTCCCAACTCTGTAGCCCGAAAATATGCCCGCATGACATTCTCAATATATTATTATTATTATTATTATTATTAAGAGTTTGCTTGTTTGTTTGCTTGAAAGAGCTAATCTCAGGAACTACTGGTCCGATTTGACAAATTCTTTCAGTGTTAGATAGCCCATTTATCGAGAAAGGCTATAGACTATATACCATCACGCTTAGATCAATAGGAGGGTAGCACCACCACCAGTAATGTTACAAAACGGCGGAAAATTATTACGCAACGGGCAATAGGAGACGTAAACGAGGTTGCGTGGGTCAGCCAGTGTATACATAGATTCATAAATATACCTATATTTTGGTTATCAACTGACACAAGTGTGTGTATCTAGGAATAATCATGGTGTTACACATAAAGAGATCACTTTCTAATATTACAACTGATATAATTAGAAGCAATTTAATAAGACGATTCTAAGTGTTGGTTTAACATAATCCCTCAAGTGTCAGCTGAGGCTCCAAAGCTTTTCAGTAGTGAAAGCTTTCTGGCTTCCCTTTGGGAGAACAGGCGAGATTACAATTTGCATCGGTAATAACAATTATTATTTACCAAGTTCTCACGATGTAATTTTGAAAGCTGTTATTCTAAAACCCAGTTTTAATAATATGAAAATTGTCAACATCAATGTTAATTTTACCAGCAATTCTAAGACTCATTTAGAATTTTAATTCATGCGGTCGGGTAATCGAAACTTTCATTAACTTATTAATATTTATCATTTCTTACATTAACAGTGGTAATGAGTGAAATTCATTTATTTTGCTGTACGTATAAAGAAGGTCATAAGGGAACGGGTAAAAAACGTCTATGGACAAATATAAATCAAGAGCACAAGAGAATTCTCACTGTCTTTCAGGATTAGAGGATAAAAATTTTGGGAGCTCCAGTAATGACTCTTCCAACCGCTATTCTCATCTTACGGAAAGTGACAGTAAAACAGGAGATGACATACGTCTATCCTAAGAAACCTATTCATTACAAGCTTTTTAATAACTTGCAATGTATGTATGCTTGTATGTTCGGGTGGAATCTTGCAATTCAATTTTGAAGCAGATATCTTCAACCGATTTTGCTGCAAGCATATGTATACAGCGTGACAATACAATAATATAATGACATGGAGCTGATCTGAAGCTGGAGCTGAAAGATGGCCATAGGAACTCTGTAAAGAAAAGTCGCAACGAGTTTGGACTCGTTTAAATCGTCTCGACGTGTTTTTTTTAATTATTTTTAGGGCATTCCAATAAAAGCTTGTTTTTAAAAAGTTTTTTAATTTAATTTATTTTTATATATGATTTTAATTTATGATTATAATCGAGATAGAAGATAAGAGATTATTCCAAAGTTTTTTGTCTACATTAGCGAGAGCTATCTTTAGGCATTTTACAATGAAAGAATGGAACTTCTTTGTACATAAAGAAGTCCAATAAAGGTAAGGAATAAAAAGTGTTTTCGTGCACTTATCAAAGTGAATTCCATAAATAATCGATAAACAGCTCACTTTACGGCTACAGCTAGTATATTTTCAAGAGTATGTAGTTCGGTTTACATGTCGTCTATAAGGTTATGAGTTTTTCGGACAATAGAGTTCAGAATTTCGTAAAAATATCAAATTTTTACGAAGTGCCAAAGGTGCCAGATAAAGATTTCATTTTGTATGGAGGTGCAAAATTGAAATTAGCTTATACGATCATACAAATACACTAAAACTAGTTGTTAAATAGTGTCGTAATAGTCGCTTTAGATGAAAATTCATAACTACTCCTAATTCCTTATAAACTGGTTGCCATGTGCACAAAAAATATGTTTATATGTAAATATGTGCTTTGGTAATTAAGATAAACTATCATCTTTTTGAGGTGTTTGCATTCATTAAAAAATCGCTGGAAGACATGATTTCTGACAGATAAATATAAAAAAATAAATATCTACAAGACGTCTCTTATAGGCATAGGTAATAAAGCCTGGTGTTAAAAAGTTATGAAAATGGAGCGCAAACAAGGTAGGTGTTCTGTTCGTTTTACGAGCTTATGATGTTAATAATGCAGTGTCAAAGTCGAAAAATTTTTAATTATGTAAAATTCTTTCGGATTTTGAAATAGCCTTCTCACAAATGAAACCAGCAAACAAAATAATTCTTCATCTAACGTCACATACACATATTATAATAATTCGGAAATTACTAGCGTCGAAGCAACTCCGGCCGTAATCAATCATGCTATGCTGAGATGTTTGTTTTCTCACCCCATGACACCTAGAGACAAGCAAAGTGAATTCAATCTTATTACTCAACTTCAAAGTCCCTATTAGAAACCAGAAATTAAATACATGTCGAAGATTTACAGCTTTTTCATATAAAATAATGTTATTATTATGTTAAAGCTCACTTTTTCAGAGGAGTATGAAGTTAGCGAACTTTTACTCTAAGTATATTTTTGTAATATCTTGACAGAATTCTATTCAAAAATGCTATTTGTGGAAAAAAAACACTTTACTTCGTTCTTATAAACTAAAAATGATTGTAATCAAACAGGAATTTATTTTAAGTTCAGTTAAATGAATAGGTATCCTGTATTATCCTGTAGTCTACAGTCCATTAAGCAGTTTGGATTTCATCCAAGGACGGATGCGCGGTAATCACCACACTTGGCACTTGGATTTGTGACTGCAGTATATTAAAATTTTATTTAGTAGATCCTGCTGTTTACTTGAAATACATATTTTATTATAGCATGAATATAATGTTGTTGCGAAAATTTCGTATATTATTCATACTAAAGTAAAGATTTTGTTATATTCTTAGAATAAAGATAAAATGGAAATATCATGTAATAATGGATATTAAAGTGATCGTAAATGATAATATGTTTTCCATGAAACCTCTTTTGATAGATATAGCGAGAGAAGTTAAGAGTATCAGACGACATACATAGACTACCTCATTGGTTCAGCGGTCAGCAGATGCGACTGCCAAACAAGAGGTCTCGGGTTCGATTCCTAGGTCGGGCCAAGTGTTGTTGGGTTTTTCTTACAATAATTCTTAATAGCAGCCTGGAGTATGGAAATTTGGCAGTGTATCACGCCCGTGCCACGGAGACCACGTCAAACCATCGGTCCCGATTGTCATGAACATCTATGGCAATCGTTATTGGGAAGTGAGTGCCTTCAAATATACTGACAACTTTATTTATTTTTTTACGTGTGGAAATCCCCTCGGACCGTCACCCCACCGGGGCTTGCAGCGGGGTGGTGTGTCGGACTCGAACCGACTAAAATCACACGGTGTGCCACTCTGCGCCTGTGAAGGGAGGAATCCGGGAACTACAGTTATTAACACGTCCGGACCCCTCCCAGCGCTTGCCCGCACTGAAGCGGGCACCATCTGCTGTTATAACTCTCAATTAGCCGACGTACGGCACACGCGTACATCGCCCCCTCGCGGTTGACCAGTAGAGCGGATGGAGGGGAAAACCCGTCCCGACCAACCGCGGCCACACTCAGGGCGGCATGAGGCGCTGATAGGCGCGCCTCCGCCGCCCGGTTCGCCGGCGGCGGATTGGGTCCGAGTGGACATCATCCTCCCGGGCCTTCTCTGCGAGATTACATCTTCGCAGAAGGTTGCGACCGCGGTAAAACTGCTGTCGCTACCGGCCATGGAGCGTATGACGGCCGGTAGCGAGAGATCTCCTCCTATGACTGCAGTGAGGGCCCGACGCTGCGGCGCCCAAGCGGGGGAAACCGCCAGCGTATGCTGGGCCGAGTCCTCACTGGAGTCGCAGTGGTGGCAGGCGGGACTCAATTCCCTCCTGGCGACCGAGTGCAGGTACTTCCCGAAGCAACCGTGCCCGGAAAGGACCTGCGTCAGTCGGAAGGAAAGGGTCCCGTGCTGCCGCCCTGCCCACTCGAGGATGACCGGCTGGAGAGCCTCCACGGCGGCAAAGCCAGCAGGAGTCTCCAGCCGGAACGACCAGCGAGCCATCGTGGCTCGACGGGCGGCTTCACGCCACTCGCGTACCTCCTTGGGCGGAGGGCGATAGCCATACTCCGCCCGATATTCAGCCACCCGTCGATACACTTCGGCGAGCACTTCCGCCTCCAAATCCCACGGGGGTGTTCCGGCCAAGGCGCACGCCGCCTTGGTCGACACCGTGCGGTATCCGCGTATGGCTCTGACTGCCAATACCCTCTGAGGGCGCCAGAGGCGCGCCTTATTAAGGGCAGTCAGAGCCGCCACCCACACCGGTGCACCATACAGCGCCATCGACCGGACCATCCCCGTGTGAAGGAGTCGCGTTGCGACGCTGGCTCCACCCAAATTGGGCAAGAGTCGCCCAAGGGCAGAGGCAGCGCCGACCAGCTTTGAAATATTCTGACAACTAGTTCAACCTTCGAATTCAGTTCGCTGTCAGGGTTGAAGAGGTCCGATGTCAGTCGCTCCGTGGAAAAACTGATATTCAGGTTAAACTGGTTCAACTAGTAGCCGCCTCCAATCAATCTTGGGAATAGTAAAGGCTAGGAAGATGATAAGATACATACATAGATTAAAAAAATCAATGTAACGAACAACAGCAGTTAACTACCTTACAGAAAATCAGTGTTAAGCAATTCCTTCTTGAGTTGCCTCCGAGCAAAAAAGGATTCCAGCCAGGTTTCAAAGAGTGGCAACGTACTTATAACTCTTAGGCTGCAGGTGTCCATGGGCAGCTGTAGTTGATTGCCATTAGATAACCTATCTACATTCTTGGTCTCCTATTTCAGAAAAAAATGTTACTGTCTAAGCATCAATTGATTGAGTTTCGCAGACAACATCGCATTAACGGTTATTTATTTTAAACTTCTCCAAGTTTTTGCTTTTACTTCCATTTATATTTTCCTTAATACATAGTGATGTATTTTTAATTCTATTGAAACGTTTGTTCAATATTTTACTGATCGATAGAAAACGTCCATATTTTATGATGAGAGAAAGCTGACTGATGAAATGCTGGTATTAATCTGTAGCGGTGATAGATAAGAACAATAATATTAAAAAAATAAGGGCCAGTATAACCACTTCACGATAGGTTCCTGCGAACTATTTTGAACTAATCTTCTAGATTTTGGTTTCAAGAGTCTCGGATAGAGACAAATATAATATCAGATATCCATTTATATCTCCCTAGGCCGCCATAGTGTGGGTCACCGTGCTGCATTGTCCTCATTCGCATTAAGGATGGTGACCACCACTCTTGGATTCTGCTCATTCTTTCATCAAAGATATATCTGCAACTTTTATCTGTTAGTTAGTGTTATAAATATGATAGATAATAACATGAAACTTTATCAGGAACTAGTGAAACCGGCCTTAAATCAAATACCTAGCCATCTATTCCAATAATCTAATACCCAGCAACCTATTTGAGTAGCATGCAACAGAGTGGCTTAGTACATAATTGTAACTAACGGACGGGAATTGAAGCCATTAATAGGCATTATGTACACTCGGACTGTAACCACGGTCAGAGCAACTCGGTCGAAACATTAAGCAGTTCAAATGTAATCGCTTTAATTTCTGTTCGTTATTAATAATGGGAAATCATGAAACGCAAAAGTTTTATTTAGCGGCAGATTATTGAGATCCTAACCTGTATGATGTTTTTAATTCAATTACAATAGATACCATTCCGTTCTAAGATTGTATTGGTAGCTATGTTATTAAATTACATAGATTATTTTGTTATAAGAGCGAGCGTATTTTTAAGTGTATTGTCCTTAATTTTCGGGAGAGTCATAAGTTTGAAAGACGAAAACAAAGCCAAAAGTTGCGCTAATAATAAACTTATTAGGTTAAACACTTGATTGATCAGTGTTCCCGATTTTCTTACAGAGGTGGAAGGCTGTTAAAATGAGTGCAAACAAATCCTTGTAACAAGTAATTTATTCGCATTAAGATCAAGATCTTTGCCGTAAACAACGATCAATGTCTTGAGCTTTTGTTAAGATTATTTACAACAGTAAACGGAGTGATGAATAGAACTGGATTTGAGAGAATTGAACTGGAGATGACAGTTTTGGATCGAAGATATCTTTGGAACGTGATAATTTTGCCTGGTTTCTGCGTAGACATTTTGTGATTTGAATTAAGTTAAAACAACCGGCTTGTTGTCTCTGTAAAATAAACTGTGGCAACGGATTTACATTAATTTTCTCCCAACCTCTTCAGTTTTACTAGGTTTGCCATTATTACGTCCTTGTTGCCCTTAAATGATAATGTTGTTCGTTTACCGATATCGTCTTTAGTATGTGTTGGTTATTGAATTCGCCATGGTTACTTTCTTATACTCACCGCTCTTTTTAACAGATTTAAAAGTCAGTATATTCTTTTCGAAATAATAGAAAAGCATATACCTAATCTATAAATTCACAGAGGATACTACATTTCAAAACAACACCACACATTTAGAAAGAAAATCTGACAATAACTTTGATTCATTGGATAACATACTACCCGAAAATTAGTTTAGCTATGCACAGTTAACTAAGCCTAAATCGGGGCTAACAATACAAAGGAGATTATTCTATTGAAAATATATATAATTGACTGCCTCGTTGGTCTCGCGGTTGACGTGTGCGACTGGTGATCATGAGGTCTCGGGTTCGATTCCCGGGTCGGACCAAATGTTTGTATGACCTACAAATATTTGTTTCGGAGTTTGGGTGTTTTCTATGTATAATATGTATGTATTTACAAAAAAAAAAGTATATATGTATTTGTATCAGTTGTCTAGTACCCATAACACAAGCTCTGCTTAGCTTGGGACTAGATGGCGTTGTGTGTTAGATGTCCTAAAATATTTATTTATTATTATTTATTATTTATATTAAATTGAAAAAATAAATAAACTTGTTACAAAATATTTGAAAGAGATCACAATAAACTAAAATCTATATTTATTTAGTTGACTATTTAATTTGGAGCTGTGTATGAATGTGTATGTAGTGCACACATGCTAGTTAGTATGTGCACAATCTATGTACGTATTTATATTATCGGTCTGCCAGTTTTCTTAAATTTTATGTTGATATTTTAAGTAGTTATTCTGTTTCCTGATAGTTAAATGCGCTTATCCCGTTTATTTATCAAAAAATTGTATGGGTAAATCCTGAAATGAAATGCTGAATCCAAAATTAATAGCAAACTTTATTGGTTCTTTTGGCCCAGATTTAAAAAGGTATACACAAACTGCTTTTAACGCAGTCCAAAGCTTCAAAGAGTACACGACTTGGATAGTAAAGTAAATTTCTCAGTAACACAATCCGTAGGGTTGAAAAGATAGGCTTCTGAAAGACGGCGAGAGGTTGATTTGAAATGCTAATGTAGTCACGCAAATTCCATTCAAGATTACGTGGCTAAGACTGCTTTAGTTAATAGTAACAGTGGCTGTTACAGTCTCGCCGTCGACAATGGCCTGCATTGTGAATAAATAAAGGGATAGGGCTTTCTAAGTTTCAAGATTTTTGGTCAAAGACCTTTGAGTGTATGTACAATTGAAAATAAGTTTGTTAGTTATGCTTTGTCTTCAAAAGCTCTGAAGTTTTTTTTTTTTGTTGGAGACATTTATTGCTGTTTGTCATGTAAAATATTTGATTATTTTAGTATATTTTAACCCCCGATGCAAAAAGAGGGGTGTTACAAGTTTGACGTATCTGTCTGTCTGTGGCACCGTAGGTCGCGAACCGATGAAGCGATTTCAATTTAGTTTTTCTTGTATGAAAGGTGAGTTACGTGCCAGTGTTTCATGAAAATCGGTTGAGTCGTTTAAAAGTTATGGGGGTGGAAGTGGGGAAGAATAACCGAATGTCTGCAAAAATATCATCGAGTGGGGTCTTAAATGTAAGCGCATAACGTGTTTTTTACTTTTAAAAGGGAACTCAGGTTATTATGTCAGGGGTTTTTTTAATTTTGAGAATTTAAAATGCAGTGTTACTTAACTAGTCTATAAATTTGTGATTCCTGTATATGTCAGTTTGGGTTGTTAAACTTTCAAAGTCCCTCTGAGTTAAAAAGGTAGAAATTTATTGAGAAAGGTTTCATGAACTAATAAATTAAAATTTAACCAAATGGGATCCAACTTAATAAATAATAAAACAGTCACCAAATTATTCAAACCAAATAAATAATCAAACCAGATTAATGACGTTAGAACAGTTGAATGAATCTGCGATAAGATCATTATTCAAACAAATTCACTAGGCAACAAAGGTTTGCGTGACGTTGGCCCGCGAGAGAATTCACCAGAAACATAATTAAGAGTCGGCCAAGAGTTGGCAACTTTAATCAAATTACGCACCACCCGCTGGAAGATTAACTCGCCTCTTGCGGTTTTGTACAACTACAAAATGTATAACTAGATTAATATCTCGATAGGGAATCGTCAGAGCGATATAGAGTATCGAATCTGATAGTATTAGCCTCATATAAAATAGATACATACTTCTGTGTTTATATCGATCTTCTATAATTTCAAGATTTAATATAGTAATATAATCTTGTTTTGACACAAGGTTGGTTAGAGGAACTTATTCATTGGGGTATCACTGCAAGACAAAAGAAATAAACTCTGTGTTTACTGCACTTAAACTATGTGAAAGTGTTTTATTGAGATTGGTGGGAATACTATGAAGTTCAATGTAATCAAGGTTCAAAAACCTGAATCTTGCAAGAATTTAAAAAATGTATGACACGACTACGTAAAAACTTTTGATAAAATTTGCATCACCTATGTCGCCCAAACTGTTATTACGAATCTATTGACACTTGATTCAATAAAATCGGTTCAGTACTTTAGGCATTATAGTGGAACATCCATCCACAACAAGCATCCATTAAATTCCAAAACTATTACAATTCCTTTAGCATTGCTTTAGTCGGGTAAAATTGAAAAATGAGATGAGTTTTTGTAGTAATCACTTCTTAAATGTTATTGGCAAAATCGAATTTGATTCTTAATTCTATAATGTGTCTTGGTTTAATTTACTTCTCTCCATCAAAGAAATGGTACAAAAAAATTCTTTCAGACGCCAAAAAAGAAAATTAATCTCTTTCGCAACGGGATGTTTTGCAAAACAAATTATTAGGGAGCATGATATAAAAACCTTCCTTTTGCATCTTGCAATATTTGCTACGATGAGGGAAAATAATCTACTTCATTCACGATTCTGGTTCTTCAAACATAACACATTACAGTAAATTACCTTCGTGTAGGTAATATAAATTCATCGAAACGAAGACATGACGTTGTATTTTTGTACATACTCTTTTACTTTCACCACTTCTCTTGTTAAATTGGTGAAATACTCCAAAAAAATATAATAGGACGAGAGAATGCAGAGTGAACATACAACAAAATATGTAGGTAAATATGTATGTATACAATGTATATCAATAAATTACGTCTGATAAAATCTGGCAATCAATCAATCAATTTGGGTATCTCAATTATTATAAAAAGCTTTTGATATGAATTCATTTTGTTGCTACCTAGAGCAAATATTTCATAATTACTTTCAATAACGACATATATTTCTACCCAAGGCCCGCGGCGATAAAACTTTTTTCACAAGCAAGTGAAATTCCAAAGTTCTACCATATCATGCGATATTTTAAAAACAATTTGCGAGAATAAAACTTAACAGATACAAGGCGAACTTTTGTAGAATAACAAATTAAGCAACTTTTTGAGCAAAATATGTGAGTTTTTATGAGCTCGGATGGGGTTTAAAATATGTTCAGTTATTAATATTCTGCCGGGTTTCCGTTTCTTATACAACACGAAGGTTAATGTTAAACTTTGGATAATAATTTCAAAAATATTGTTTCTAAATAAATACAGGTCAGATTTAGGAAAGTCTCAAAGGTCTTGGTAGGTAGGTAAGTTTAAGATTATTTGGGTTAAAAGTTTCAGATGTGTTTTTGTTTAAGTTTTTTTCCCCACCTTCTTCCTTTCTTCCATCTGATAAAGATAACATTTCAACAAAAAGAAGTCAGGTAGGTAGTTATCAATATATTGATCGGCGAAAACCCTTTGCAATTTTTTCTTGTAACTTTTATTTATTGCCTCGAAGTAGGCCTTAATGGTTCATGAATAAACATCGATTAATCAATAACCTTATCACTGTCCCCGACAGTGAACGTGTTAATGCAAACGCAATAAACTTAAATAAAACTTGCATGTCATACTGTCATTAATCTATGACAGCCTGGCCTAAAGCAATTCATATCGATTGCTTCTTCTATTAGTTGGGTGTCCACAAAACTTGGGCCCAATCAATCATATATAATCCAATATTTGTCCAACGTTCGACGGGGTGAGCCCCTAATTGTGTTGTGATTAATGACCATGTTCGCCATCTGTCGACACTTGTTCGTGCAAATGTTTGTGATATTTGCGTTTAGTTGTTATTTATTGTATATTAAATGTATCGATAGTTTATGTTGAATATGTAAAGAGTATATGTTTGTGTCATATAAATGGCATTTGGGGAGGGGTTAAAATATCGTAGGGAGGCAATTCTCTTAGATGCAGTTAACAGTTGCTGATTAATGGAGGATAATCCATAACGATTTCAAGTTTTTGCCTGCTTTATTATGGCACCAAATAGTATGATGTTTGTGTATGTTCATTGATTTCAACATCTAAGAGATATTACAGTAGTCTACAGAACTTAGCAGAAAAACGCTTATATTTCTTTAGACCTCCTCGTGTGCGCAATTAGTTCTTAAGCGATAACGTATCATTACTACGATCTAGAGTTATAGGTTTTTAGATTCACTTACAAACGGTTCTCCTAATATTAAACTTACCTACCAAATTTTATTTTGTTTGACTCTAAGAGAGCTCTCACTAATATATAACTTCATTGAAAGTTCTTCCTAAATGTTCCTTGAGAAACTTTTGTCGGAATGAAAATAACACAGATGTGGTCATGTTCGTTAACCACTTGAACTAAATACAATGAAAAATGCGTTTCTTTGAGTACTAGTGTGTAAGATTACTGAATATAGCTGAATTAGCTTAATGTTCATATTATACTTACCTTCTTTTCATAAATAGGATCACAATTACAGTCGGTAAAATGTTTAATATTATCCGGCTCACCCTTTCGAAAATGTAGGCTAGAGTACATTCCTACGCCTGCAACTGCTTATGCACATAAATACTTAATTAAATTGACTATCACAAATTATAATAAAATTTTATTTATTTAGGAAAAATATATGAAGACATATAGAATACTAGTTGTTACCCGCAGCTCCGACAGCGTGTATATCGGTTATCGCGGCAAATAGTAGCCTATGTGTTATTCTGATGTATAAGCTATATTACTGTAAAGTTTCATCTTAATCCGTTCAGTAGTTTTTGCGTGAAAGAGTAACAAACACACACACACATCCTTACAAACAATATTAGTAGGATAAATAAAAGACATTAATGATAAGTTCAAAGAATAATATCTCCATAACAAGCGAACTCTCTGCCACCATAAATAGTTAACTTAATACCAACTTAATACCAAAACTAAAATAAATAAACTAAAATTAATCACCTCTGGTCATTTCCTCAACAACCCAAAAGTATATTACACCCCGGGGTGTGATAGATCTCTGAGGTATAAGACCATTATTCTCAACCAGGAAAGTAAATATTTACGAAAGCAACTATCTAATAACAGATAAAACAAACACAGCTAATGTGATTAAGCCATAAAGCTTTTAATTCTCCTCGAGTGAATCAAGGCAGCCATTAGCAATTCAGATTAAAGCAGTACATACATGTCAGCCTTTAGCTTGTATTCAGAGGCAGGGGGTATGTTTTCTTAAATTTAATCATGCTAGCACGCTAAGTATAGAGAGAAATATTCGAGTAATATTACTTTTGGGTGTCTTTTTTAGTTAGAATATTATTTTACTTCTCCCTTCTCCTTTCCTCTACAGGACAACACGTGCCGGCCTTCGGAGTCACCCTCTTAGAGTGGAAGACATACGCTCTCGAACGCAACGTTTCGGTTCTTCCTTCTTGTGTCGAGCGATCAAAACATGGAACTTACTACCACCGCACGTGTTTCCTTCCCATTATGATCCCGGGTCCTTTAAGCAGGGCGTGAAAAAGCATCTCACTAGGCCGCCATAGTGTGGGTCACTATGCTACTCTGTCCACGTTCACATTGAGGATAGTGACCACCACTTTTGGATTCTACTTATGCTTTCCATCAGGCAGAGTAGAGTCATTTTGGTAGCTTAAACATAAAAAAAAAAAAAAATAAGTGCGAGGGAAGTGATAATTGTGAATTAAATTTGTTTTAATGCCATCTAACGGAAGTACAATAAACTACGGTGTAACTACTAATCCTTTATCACGCAATAAAAGCTCCGGACCGATTAGTATTAAATATTACCTATAACATCACTGCACTGAGGGCCGCGATCTGCCAAGTAGGATCATCTCACCTATACTCTTTGCGCTGTAGCATGGTGCGTGGTGGTTTAATTTAATTTACTACAGTTTATGGTTAAATTTACTTCAGATATTAATGATTTGATATAATGCAAATGTGGTAAAGCTGAAATACTAAGTCATAATTTGTATATCGCGGCAACTTTCAAGATTGAAACGCAATGTTACTGAACCATGCCACGCACCATGCTACAGCGCAAAGATTTTAGTCGGAGGAACCTCCCTTTTACATTAGAAAGAACTTAACACCCATTTTCCACAATAATGGTAACTTGATACATCTCTCATAATTCAGGACTATAACATTGCTTATACTACAAGAGACATTCACAAAAGAGAAGATATATATATATATATATATATATTTGCTGTTTTGCTTAAATATAATTTGTATAACATATATATATATATTATACAAATTATATTTAAGCAAAACAGCAAATGTATCTCCATATTCATTCTGAAAATGACAAATGTATGTAGCAGTAATTCATTCAAGTCTCAACGCAACCATACTTTACTTTGTCTTTGAAGTTATTCAGTACTATTATTCACCTTTTTACTTTTAAAAGCAAAATATCAAAACCAGTAAAAATGAAATTCATCCTTTGTTTCAGGTTACATGCACCCGTTACGAGATCATAAATCACTGGCATTTGAAATAAAAAGAAGCGTTCGTATCAAAGTGAGCCAAGAATTTTAAAAACCGAAATAAGGAAAAACGGTCATCATTCTTTTGCAGCGTTTAGCTTATGAATATGACATCAGTGGTTATACTTAACCCTCGTTGATTTATGCGACGTCGGTAATCCATCAACTGACCCTCGGACAAATCAAACCGACAAACAGAGAAAGCTCTTTCTTACCCACATTTGTGTACCTTTATGCACATACGTACACAAAGTACTCTTTTATGTATAACAAGTTGCTGTTTTCATTTAAATGTAAAAAAATATTCCAGAATATTCCGATCACCATTTTTTGATTACATTTTAACAAGAATTTTCAACATTGTTAATATTAAATTTCGCAAAAAAGCTTTCAAGTTTTCTGATTAAAATGTTTGACAAATATTGTTTTCATCTCCAAAAACCTCGATTTTATCATGTAGAATAAAAAAAGGAAAATAGCGTGTGAACAAAATGCGACGACGACCTTTACCGCCGGTTCGCGAGGAAGTATCAAACTTCAAATCGTGGAGAACATTGTGTGAAAGTGAGTGGGCAGTGTATACGCTGGTTGCTTCTGTGGGGGCACTGACGTACGCGAATAGTTTGAATGGCGAGTTCGTACATGACGACATCCCGGCGATAGTGTCGAACAGTGATGTGAATGGCGGTAACAATGTGTTGCAAGTGTTCAAAAACGATTTTTGGGGTACGCCGATGTCGGACCATAACAGCCACAAGTCGTATCGGCCGCTCACTACGCTGTCATTTCGGTGAGTACTCATTTCATTATTTATTTTACAAAAAAAATATGAGGACAGCAAGGATGAGGATTAGTTTGGATTAACGAAAAATGGCAATGAAATGCTTAAAGGATATCTTTCCAATGCGAAATTACTAAAACAATTTATTTCCGTTAATATCTTAATTTTTAACTTTAGATAAAGCTATTGTTTTTAATTGATTTGTTCTTCGTAGTTCGACGTTCGAATTTATGGTTTTTACGACGATTTCATTCATTGGTTTTATATTAAAGAAACAGCTAATCCAGGTTTAATGACATCATAATATCATGTTTCTGTACCAAGCTAAAGCAAAGTGAAAACAAAAGGTCAATTGTCACTGCGGAAAACGCGGAGCTGAGCCGTATGAAGCCCACATGACAATGCTACTTCACACTCACTCGCCACACTAGCTGTGATGCAATTTTCCTGGATTACCTGCTGAAAACGTTGCAGCTATGAATGACATATTCATAGTCTTAGTAAATTAGTATAGCATTTAAATAAAAATATTTATTGAAATAATATTTGATTAGCATCAATAAAATTTATGTGGAGTTGGTTAATAGCTCACAGTTTTAAAAAGCACTTATGTAGTAAAAGTAAGAAAGAATTTTACCGCCCACCGCTTGGGTTCATCATGGAAGTCCAGAAGCATGGATCTTCACATAGCATTTTTATTAGATTACCTAAGATTTCGAAGTATATTATTATTATTATACTATACATATACACACAAAGTTTCATTACAATAGTAACAGTTACAGAAACTAATTTCAAATTCAAAACGAAATGACATAAATAGCTAATAGCAAAGTGTAATGACACTTGGCGAGATATATTTATAATTTGCCATAATTCTCCGTAAATTTAATACTATATTCAAAACTAGAGGAACCTAATCCAGTGGTTGGCAATTCCAAAGCTGGCTGGTTATAAAGCCGTCATTGTGTAATCTGTTTAGCCGCTCACGCCTTATTTGTCACTTTTGGAAGCTGGAAATTCAATATTGATAGGGGAATTATAGGCTTAGTTATCGGACAGTTGCTTTTGTTAAATATTGGCATCGATGACGGCGTGCTCAGTGCTAGTCCACTTTACAGTTGGAATCCTAATTCATTAATGGGGAACCGTTGTTATTAGTTTAAAGTGGTCAGTGAAATTTCATAATGTTAAAAATGAAATGTAGTGTTTGATTGTTTTAAAAAACAGTGTGTGCCTGTCTTTGATGGAGGACGGTGGAATCTGGGTGCGGTTTATATCTTAGTCGAATGAGGACAAAAATAAATTCGAATTATTGATTATGGATTCGCACAGTATTGTGATTTATATATATTATAGATTCTAGTAAACCAGGTTTAACTCTACATCGTACAACATTTAGTAAATATACATGAATAATAAATATAATTGTCAAATTACAGGTTGCTCAAAGCAAAATATCAAATATTTGAAACAGAAATAGATGCTCTTATTAACAGATTAGTTAAAGCTTTTTAAATTAATCTATACTAAGTAATATTATTATGATAAAAGGGCGCTCATAGCCCAGTTGCATTCGGTCATTAGAAACAATCACCAAGGGTAAGCAACGACGGCACGGTCAGTACCTGGATGGGTGGCATGATATCATGAGCGTCTCCGTGATTCGGAGGGCACGTTAAGCAGTTAGTCCTGGTTGTTATTTATTTATTTACATAGGATAACAGTCGTGAAGCTTAGTTGGAGGCCTTTGGGCGGCTTGAAAACATTCAACGGCAAGATTACGTAGCCACAACGTCTTGCCAGTCCCCAACCCGCACTCGGCCAGTGTGTGGACGTATGTCCTTAACCCTCCCTTGAGAGGGGACCCGAGCCCAGCAGTGGGACATTATAGATTGTTGATGACTGATGAAAATAATATTAAAAAGCTAAAGAGTTTTTATTTCTTTAAACGCGCTAATCTCAGGATTATTTTAAATGTTGGATAGCCCTTTTTTCGAATCACTCTACCACCAATTTCAATGAAAAATATTGCATAAACGGGGGAAATGGAATTACTTTCAAAGGCGTGAACGAAGTTGCGTGGTTCAGCCAGAAAATGATAAAAATGAAGTAACAAATAAGTTATTTACTCTTCATGCACATTTTAAACACAGATGATCAATATTTTCTTCTAGAGGTCATTTATCAAAGCGCTGTCATTTTGACGTCTGCAGAACTGAGACGAACGCAGACATTATACAAAATTCTTTCTACGTTTTAATGTATTTAAAGCTTCAAGATATCTAAAGAAGATAATATAATATAATTACTGAGTATTCGGTAAACGTTGCCACAATATCGCCATTAAAGAAATAGAGGTTAGTTGTAAACAGGTGTTTTTTTTTTGTATTTTTGGTATAAAAATATCGTCCAAATATAAATAAAATATTCTGACAGGGCTCCTCTTATCGCCTACGAGTATAAGCAAGTCAAGCTAAGGAGTAGGAGTTCGATAACAAACACTCAGACACGATTTTTTATATATATGATAAATTAAGGAATGATTGTTTCTAATCACCGAGTGCAACTGGGGTATGAGTGTCTCAGTGCAACTGGGCTATGAGCGCTTCTTAGAAAAACTATCTGGCCTAAAATATCAAAATACATTGACCTGATTAGGTATTCTTTATATTTTTTAACCATACTATGGTCTCGCACTTACTAATGAAACACGACAGCACCCATGCTGTCATTTTAGGTTGTTTTTTTTTAGGAGGGTAGTACCACACCGGTCGAGTCGACCCGTTCGTAATGAAATCAGCGTGGCTTCCTTGAGATATATTAGACTACTAGCTTTTACACGCGGCTTCGCTCACGCAGACCTTCCTCCCCTGATTTACCCCCTTAGGGGTGGAATTACAAAAATTCCTTTCTTAGTGCTCACTTACGTTATATAAAGAACCTACATGCAAAATTTCAGGATTCTAGCTTCAGCGGTTTGGGCTGTGCGTTGATCTCTGGGTATGTCAGTCAGTCAGTCACCTTACTCTTTTATATATATAGATAGATAAATGTGTATTAATAAAATGTCGCTGGATGAGGTTTTTACAAGATTGCAACAACACACAATACCGTAACTACTAGTATGAACTTAAGTAACTTTATACTTGAGTATGTATAGTATAGAACAATAATTCAATACTTTGGAGATTCTATTTATTTGCCTCGATATTCATATTTTATGTTTATTCGTTCGTTGTTTAACATGTATTCCTACTAAATAATATTTTCACTATATCCAAAAAGTACAAAGATCATAATCCTGATACCAAGAATGCTTATCTCCTATCCCGAAGAAAAATGCAAAAATCGAACAACGTTATATACGAGTATAGGCTCTTCATAATATAAGTTTATCGGAATTTTATGTTTTCTACGAAGGACGAACGGTCGACAAGGTTACAACAAAGGCTTCAAAGAGTACCCTCCAAAAATGATCATTCCTGTTGTCAAATATTCTCATTGAAAGGTGTCCAGTTCAAAAGGGGAACTCCTCAGTTTTTATATTGATGAAGAGAAATTAGCACATGTTAATATTTCTTTGAAATATCAAGAATAAATATTTATGTGTTCTAAGATTTACGAATCTAAAGTAAAATTTATAGACGAAATTTTTTTCATTGAATAAGGTGCTAATGAGCAGATGAATTACCTGATGGTGAGTGATAACCGTCACCCTAGATAATTCGAGATAAACAAGTCTGTTACTACCTTTTGAAAGCCTCCTCGAAGAATAAAGGGAGCACCCCCTTTATCCCAGGGGAGCAGCTGTGTATATTGAAATTTCAGAAATATTATTCGTAAACATAGATAGTTGTTACTCAATTATGCTAGAACAGCTGAACGAATCTGGATGAAATCTCGCACGAAGATAGTTTATGAGCTTTTTGTAGGATATACCTAGTGCAAAAGCTACAAAATCAGGATCAATAGTTACGTTGCCTTTACAACTAATGTTACATTGATTTCATTTGTTAAGCCTATAATTCCACAAATAAACCTAAAGAAATTCATTCGGATGCTATTAAGTAAGACTCCAATGTAAACCGCGTCGACCACCAATTCAATCTTATAATCGAGATTAAAGACGTAACCAAAAAATCTATTACCAGCTCTCAGTATCTCTAACGGCACCAAAAAGAACTAGAGAATAAAACTCGTAAATAACTATACAGAACGGTAATTTATCGTGTTGGGTCGACTGTCGATGTAGCCACATTTGGTCTATGTATCTTACAGCCCGCTACGAAAAACCTCTCTTATTTTCAGTAAGTGGAAGTAAATGGATTAATCATCGTCATTTGCTTCAATACTATCGATACTATGTTATAAATAAATCATCTATTTCTCAGTAGTTTTATGTCTCATAGAATTGCTTATCCTTGCCATAAACAACGAAAAATTATTTGTTGGTACAATTTTCGATTTAAGGGTTTTTTGGAAAACAGATAGTCTGAAATACCTTTCTTATTCTTTCATTCGTTATATACTCTCAATTTTGCCATCTAATTGTCTGATAGACGGATACAGCTTTGCTTTTTATTACGTAAATTTGGAAAATCTAATCCAAAAGTAAATCAAATGAAATAGCCTTTATTATTGATATTTAATACATTTCAACTAGTTCATTATTATTTGTAAAATATAATTCTACAATATAATACAATAAAATAATATAATACAATTCAGTTCATACATATTATCTTATATATAAAATTCTCGTGTCACAATGTTAGTTACCATACTCCTCTGAAACGGCTGGACCGATTTTTATGAAATTTGGGGTGCATATCGGGTAGGTCTGAGAATCGACCAACATCTATTTTTTATACACAATTTTTTTAATGGCGAAACAACGTTTGCCGGATTAGCTAGTAATACAATAAAATTTCATGCATTTTTAATATTTAGTCTAATATTTCTAATCTACGACATTTGCAACAGTTTGCCATTCGGCATAGGCATCCCTTAGGCTTTTCCTCTTTGTTTTGTTTTGTTTGTTTTCTTTCCTCTCTGTTTGCGGCTTTACGTTCCCATGTTGTTCTAGCTACATTTCTAATATCATCCTCTCATCTTATTCTTTGCCGCCCTTTCTTTCTTTTTCCATCTCGAGGGTACCATTCAGTAACGTCTTTTGTTCATTTTTCCTTTTTGCTGTTTATCATATGGCCTGCCCTATTCCATTTAAGCTTTTACACTGTGTAAGTGACATCTGTGACTTTTGTCTTGTTCCTTATATTTTTAAGTTTAATTATAAATATATGTATTCATTGACATAGGTATTCGATTTGATCAAGGTCTAACAAAATTAGTGTTTCTGTATGGTTTGTCATTAGGTTTGTTTCGTCTAGATTCATATTCAGACCCACGCTTTTGCTTTCTCTATCTTTTTTTTTTTTTTTTTTAATGTTTGGCCTGCCAAAATGACTCTACTCTGCCTGATGGAAAGCATAAGCAGAATCCACGAGTGGTGGCCACCATACTCATTGCGAATACAACAATGCAGTATGGCGACCCACACTATGGCGGCCTAGTGATGCTTGTGCATCCTTTAGTCTAGTCAACAAGTATGGAACTTGTTGACTAGACTAATTGGGCCTCCGGTCTCGCACTCACCAACGAAACACGACAGCACGAACGCTGTCATTTTACGTTGATTTTCTGTGCGAGGGTAGTACCGCCCCGGTCGAGCCGGCCCGTTCGTGCTGAAATCAGCGTGGCTCTACTACCTATTATCTATCTATAATCTAATTGCGTAAGCATTGTTCTGCGGTTTTTGTTAAGCAGAATCAGGTCGTCTGAAAATCAAAGGTGGTTTAGCTTTTCACTATTTATATCTATTCCATCCATTGAATGCATCCCAAAAAAAATTTCTAAATATATGAGCAAGTACAGCCGAGAATAGTTTTGGTGAAAGGGGGTCACCTATTCGTACTCCCTTTTTTATTTTGAAGGCTGCCCCTTTAGTCTTGATTTTTGCAGTTGATTCCTTGTACATATGTTTTATTATCCTAATATATTTTAGACTAGATTTCGCCCACGGCTTCGCTCGCCTTTAATTAAAAGTATCCTATGTTACTTCTAATACCTCAAAGAATGTGTTTACAAAGTTTCATGATGATCGGTTAAGTAGTTTTCGCGTGAAATCGTAACAAACAAACTTACATTCACATAATCCTTGTGAGTGTAATCCAAAAGTAAATAAAACATACTAAATCTAAAGAAACTGTCAGTCTGTGTCTAAGTCCTGGCTTTCTACAATTTTCATTATTTAATGTTTGAGTAAAAAGTCTTGTTATCATAAAAATAAATATGAAAACATTTATTTTCGGAATGTCACTTTCAGCTACAAAAATTGTACTTACTGACACTTCAATGACGTAAATCAGACAAGGAAAAGAGAAAGCAACATTACTTTTTTAATAAGATCAAATATTTTTTTCATTGATATCTGACATTCCCTAAGTCAGTATTTATAGTAGCTATTTAAAATCAGGTCCTTTCATTTCCAGCTAATTTCTTTTCCAACTTGAACTGCCAAAGTAACAATAGGGCCGTTAAAATCTCGAATGAAACGTTCACTAGCAGAGGGATTCTCTGTATAAATCACATCAGAGTCCGTAAAAGCCCTGTCATACTTCTCGCCCAGAACGCCATTTACCGTGGCAGTAATGAGAGTCTGTCACGCGAATTTTCAAGGAATTTCATTCTTTTTTGTTACCTTTGCTAGTACTTTGTTAATATTATTATTAATGTTGATAGCCTGCTTCAACCTTATTTTCTTTGACCTTACATTTACAGTATATGCCTCATTTCATTCTGGAGTAGACAGAAACATTAGAACATAATTTGTTACGATCTTGAACTATATACTTATCCTCGTTCATCAGGCCTTTCAGTGAGTTCTATGGTTTCGGCTATTTTTGACGAACCTTGTCTTCAATAAATTATAGATGTTGTCAGTAACGGTATGGCGGTGCCTGCCCATTGCCCATACTGACTCGTCCACTCGCAAAGGCCTCATAAATTGTTTTGGGCGTTTACCTGCTCGCGACTTTCAGTATCGTCACGTGCATGGAATAGTGTTAGCAAGCTCGATCAGACTATTCTCAATATATGGTTCGTTATTACTTTAGGTATTGGGATTCAGTAAAAAAAATTACAATATCGAATGTCAAATATACCCTCTTACAAATACCGATGTAATTATCTTTCCAAAGTTTTAATGAAAACAAGTTCCTAACCACTGCTTTTTAATCATTAGCGAGAATCTTTGCATGTGGAATTAATTTGAGAACCTATAATATCTAACATAGGCCTTAATGTCCACTGTCATCATATTGAAAAGAAGACAGTGACCTACATAATAGTTAACATCAATACCATCTGTTGAAGCAAAAACATCATACATATGTAAAAAACTGGCATACGTAAAGAAATCGCTTAAGCTGTATAGAATATCAATATGAGCTTTTTGCTTCTATTTATTCGTGCGGACCTTTTTGTTATCATACAAGGAAGGCACATTGGAAGACAAAATAATTTTACAGATCAAAAACTTGTTGTCATTCAGTTTTCAACAGTATACCTTTGTATTAAGGTTGGGTCATTATATTGATGAGTTTGTGCCGTGTTTCAAAATTGCTATGAGGATCAGAAGGGTAATGGAACGTGTGATATGTAGATCTGTTGCATTACAGTTATTATTGTGATAGTTTTCGTATTGTGCCTTTAATTTCGTTACATAGATTCAACTATATCACAATTTTCGTAGAATTATTTGTCATTTAATTTGGTGTCTGAAGACTCATCCTCTGTAATGAAGTACAGAATATCTTAACCACTATTCATCCCGTGGATGGAGTAAGAGCCAACTAAAAGAGCACTGCAAAGAGAAGGAAACCTTCTTTTCTAAGAAGAGACCTATATTCGGAAGGCTGTTGATTTGTTGTGATGAGTTCGTGATACAGTAATTCTTCTCAGAAAACTTTCAAACGACAGAGCTATGCTTCTGCACGAATGGGCCGACTAGACCGAAGTATACCACGGTGTCACAGAAACAGTAACCCAGTTGAGTATTTCATTCGTTTGCTTTTCACCCAGTGAGTGAGTTTTTTTTATGGTATAGAGGTCAAACGAGCAGACGTATCGCCTGATGGTTAGCGATTACCACCGCCCTTGGACACCCGCAACACCAGAGGTGTCACAAGTGCGTTGCCGGCCTTTGGGGGATGGGGGAGTTGGGTGAGGGGTTTGGGATCCGGTTTCCTCACTCACTCGGTGAAACACAGTGCAAGCGCTGTTTCACACCGGTTCTCTGCGAGGCCGTGGTATCACTCCGGTTGAGCCGGCCTATTCATGCTGAAATGAGCTCCTCTACGGTAAAAATAATATTTTATTAATAATTATTAATTAAAAATTAATAAAAGGTTTGCCGGATTCTAAACCACTACGTGCTTGATGCTCGCGTGGAAAGAAGGACATAAGGAAAAGTCAAAACAATATATTCACTCGATTCGATCTGGTGTCATACATTTTCGGTATTTCTAGTTAGTACTTTATAAACTTTGGAAGTCATGCAGCTAGTTTAAATGTGGCGTTAAGATGTATTAATTAGAAATCCTCGACAAAGTATTTGAGACCTCGTTAGAACTACTGAGACGTTTTAAGTTCTAAGTTTATCGTGCTAATGATATTTCTATTTGAAGATCAGTAACTGTGTACCAGGACATTCATGTTTCCTGCTGTAGAATATCCTTAATCTAGCTCAGGTTACAGAATAACTAATAGTAGCCGTAGTCACACGTTACGTAGAAATGTACCATAACACATTAACAACGCGTGACTACGGGTACTATTAGTTATTCTGTGCTACGGCTTTTGAAACTTGTTTCATACTTTTTCAGCGTCGTTTTTTGTAGTAGTTGGGTTTTAGTTATTACTTTTTTTTTATTTAAAATGTTTTGGTGCCTCTATATTATTAATTTTTTTGCAAAGTATATTTTAAATAGGTACAATTATCGAATAAATACGGACAAAGTCACGAGAAAATGCTAATAATATATATAATTTTGAAATGTGCAAGTAACGTCCTTTCGAATGATACCAAACACGGCATATTTATTTCAAATTTATTTTTTAATACAGTACTTTATGTCGGCTAGAGGGCGCCACATTAGATTCAGTCACACGTCATATAGCCTATAACCATCGGATGATCAAGACGCTTCTAACGATACGACTTCTTCCAGTTCTAATAAGTAGTTAAGGAGCTATGAGGGAACAGATGAACATACATACATACATACATAGCCTGTCAATTTGATTTTGACAGGCTTCCTTTGGCTTTGCCATAGTCGGGTAAAAACAACAGACTATCATCATGTCCTGAATTTCAACTTTTATAGTCCAAGTAAAATGCAATTTTAGCGACAACATTATGTGTCTTATACGCGCTATAACATGGTGCGTGGCATGGTTCAGTAACATTCGTTTCACTCTTAAAAGTTGCCGCGATTTACAAATTATGATTTAGTATTTCAGCTGTACCACATTTGCAATATATTAAATCATTAATAACTGTAGTAAATTAAATTAAACCACCACGCACCATGCTACAGCGCAAAGAGTATAGTTTATTAAAACTTTACTATTTTCTAGTTGGAATATTCTCAACGTACCTTCAGGTTCATTTTGCACATTTTCACCTTGAAATAATATAACTTCCCACCGTGATCTCATTTAAAGTAGCCCATTAGCGTTGCGTACACAAGATGCTCTCATCTTTCTTTTTCTCTTAAGGCCCTCACGTGTAACAGTATCCCTCCAGTGAATGTTACATTTTTTTAATTCAAACAGCAGAGACATTCGTGACCTGATTGTAAATAATTATTGCATCGTGTTTTAAAAAAAAAACTTGTAATTACTACCCATTGCATTTTTTTAATATTTATTATAATTATATTTAAAAAATTAGAGATATTTTGCATTAATATTTACTTAATACATCTTTTTAGTTATTTATTTATTTAACTACCATGAATCTTAGTTGGTATTCGTATTTCACAGAATTCTAACCGTTGTTAACAAACCTAGGTTAGTGAAATAATAGTGACGAGGGCAAATAGTTAAGTAAACTTTATTTGAGCTACTGAAACAAAGGCTTATTCTTGACTTAGCAGTACAAAGTCTCATGTGATTATCAACCATTTAATAATGTGTTTAACTCAGCAGGATTTGTTATAAATATTTTAATCTTCAAATATTTTGCTTAAAAGTACAATTCAACTCTTACCCCTGGCTTCACTTGGATTCAAATCATTTTACAATCATTTAGTTATAAGGTTTTTCAAGAGATGACAATAGAAAGATGCCCTTTTTAACCGACTTAAACAAAGGAGGAGGTCATCAATTCGACTGTTTTTTTTTGTGTTTATTACCTCATAACTTTCGACTGGGTAAACCGATTTTGATGATTCTTTTTCATTTGAAAGGTGGTGCTTCCCGTGTGGTTCCATTTCAATTTGGTCCAGTTCTTGAAGTCGGTTCTTTTTTTGATAAAATTTGTGATTATTATACCTTTCCAACCCGTAGTCTAAATTGCATCATGATCAGCTCATTTGTGCTTATGCAAGCAGCAAAAATCATTATTGCACCATAGTATTGGGGTTTTTTTCAAAGAAAATGATAAAAGTCGTTTTTCTTCTTATAAATAAAGATTTATGATAAGGTCTGTCATCTGTGAAAACGACTGTCATCAATAAAACCTTCACGACATTAATACACTAAACACATTTTTACAACAAACTGGTTCGTGTGAGTTAACATATATGTTGAATACTTCAAAGAAGTCTCACCACGAGCACACATTAGACACAAAGCGGCCGTGTCATGTTTGAACTGCTCTGTAATGAAGTACTACAACTTTACAGTTTGAAAGGTGTCTTAACTTTGTTTTGGGGTTCAAGGTGATTGGATAATGCTTCTGTTTTGGATGGTGTGGTCTGATGTTTGACTCTATACTAAATACAAATCGAGTAAATTCATTCGCAACTCGAAATTGTGAACTGGATCGAGATATATTTGAGACTAGATATTTACTTGTTGACATGATATTTAAAAAAGCGCATCTTGATTTGAATAAATAGCGTGGTGGTGATTGAGTTGGCCATCAGATGAAAACATATTTTTTAGATTTCATCAATAATAATATATATATATAATTTTATTACTAATGAAATAAGTATGCATTCAATGTTTTATGAATCACCCATAGGCGTTCATAGCCCAGTTGCCCTTAGTGATTGGAAACAATCACTATGGGTAAGCAAAGCAGTATGGGTGATCGCTAGTAGCATGATACTACGAGTGTTGCCGTGATTCGGAGGTCACGTTAAGCAGTCGGTCCCAGTTGTTATCATAAGATAACAATCGTGAAGCTTAGTTGGAGGCCTTCGGGCGGCTCATCAAAACATCAAACGGCAAGATTAGTAGCCACAGCGTTGTTGTGCTAGTCCCTACCCCGCACTCGGCCCTATTTGAGAGGAGACCCGAGCCCAGCGGTGGGACATTATGAGTTGTTGAAGTTGAAGACTTATGAATTACTGTAAACGTGTAAATATTCATAATAATTCTTAATATTACTTTAAATTGAAAGACGTAAATATCTATAAACCAAAAAACTTGTCTCGCAAACTTGTTCCGGAGCCACTCGCTCGAAACCAGGTCACAGTGAATTTCAAAGACAATAGGTGGCGGCAACAGAGGCTGAGATGTGATAAACGACTCAGCGATGAGTGGCTGAAAAATGCTTTGGTGTAAATTAAAAGGGACCAATGTGATTGATGGTTAGACTCGAGAAAAATATAATTTCAAGAATTGAATGAGTATTTATTAATGTGCGCTTTGGGAATTATTCTGGGGATGTTTTTGCTGGCATGAATTATGGTGTTATGATAGACAATTTGCTAGAGTGTGAATAATATTGCTGTCTAAAGTGTTTGGAAATAGGCGGATAATGGTCTAGCTTATTTATTTTTATATTGTTGTTTTTGGCAATCATTTTTAATTTCATCGTAGAAATTTGTACTTTCAAGTGATATTCTTTTAGAGCTATGAAAAATAGTTAATCGTATCGTCTTAGGTTTTATATTACTGTTTTTTTTTAAAGATTCTACTACTTGGAAATATGGTTTATGAAGATTGACATGAGCAGTTACTGGTTATTTATTTTTCCTAATAATTAAATCAAGTTATTGTTGCGGTAACTCTGTATTTGTTGAGCAATTTCGAAAATAAACACATTGAATTTGTACTTGAGAACTGGATAGTGTTGGAGAGAACTTATCAATTTATGAAATTCATTTTAGCATGAATTTGGTTGATCATAACAATGCATAACAATGGGAAGAGTTATATCGGATAAGTTGGGACTAAGCTCTCAGACTAATCGAAGTAACAAGTTTTGAATCGGCGCCAAACAAACAACCAAATGAATTACGTAAAACTTAAGTTGCTTTTATTATTTTTTGTTATAAGTTTTTAGTGTAGTTGTTATATTCTGTTAAAAAAGTTTACATGTTTTTTGGCATCGGTTCAATATTCGCTCCATTTCTAAAACTTATTCTTATTAAACTTAAACTTATTAAACTTAACTTAACTTATTTAACTTATTACTTATTCTTAAACTTATTTCTATGCATTTTTTGTCAGTTACATTATGTACACGATTATCTTAACACAAAATCTATAAAGTTCTTTTAATAGGAAAATTGAGATCAGTTTCGACTTCGCATTTTCCAATTTTATTGCAATTCTATACGTTTTTTTACAATCCTTCTATAAACTTTGAATTAAAATAATAACGATATAATTTTTATTGATTTCTAGACTTTATGAAAGGAAAACTGTTTTTATGTCCAGTAAACTTCATCTGTGCCCATCATCATCACCATTAATCCTGTTCATTCCCATACGAATGTATGAGTAGGTAATATTGTATCTATAATTGCATAGGTAATAATAATAGTAAATAATAATAATAATACATATTTTTTTACTTCTAACACACAACGCCATCTAGTCCCAAGCTAAACAGAGCTTGTGTTATGGGTACTAGAAAACTGATACAAATACATATAATATATACTTTTATTTTTGTAAATACATACATATTATACATAGAAAACCCCCAAACTCCGAAACAAATATTTGTAGATCATACAAACATTATGTCCGACTCGGGAATCGAACCCGAGACCTCAAGCGCAGCAGTCGCATACGCTACCACTACGCCACAGAGGCAGTTAGGTAATATTTAAACCATGAATAATAACAGTCATTCTACCCATATTCTAATATACATTATACATGTTAAACTCTGGACAGAAACAGATGAAAGTAATTAAGTTATATTGCGCGTCCGCCCAGATTGATGGCCGTCATCTAACTTGCTAATGATAGAAGAGACGCTCTCAACTATTTGAAGGACTTCAACTTTGTCACTTTACAAACTTTATCGTTAATCGATATTCATTCTTTCAAAAGATAAAACAAATTTATAGAAAGTTTTGATCGAATCTGATTGCATTTTGGCGGTCAGAGGTCAAGTTCAGCCAAAATATATCTATGATAAAATGAAAATCAGTTTTATGATAACAGAGATCGATTAGGTGTCGAATTCCGACGTGTTCAACATTTTGTTTCGTTTGATGACAAGTATAACTTATACTGCTGTACCGAAGTTCACTTACGCCACCAAAAGCATACTACAGCGGCATCTACCGAAGTTACACAAAACTAAGGAGTAACTAATCCTGTATCGCATTATAGAAATTCTCGTGCCGATTAGCATGTACACAAAATAAAACTTCCCAACATCAATTATTGGGCCTCGGCTCGCCAGTCATGATCGCCTCGGCTCGCCAGTCATGATCACATCGCCTGGTCGAAGGATCATCTCTTTATGTTGAGGGCACATAATACCCGTTCCTCCACACTGTTATTGCACACTTTCTTGTAAGTACCTACTATCATAGACAAGTCAAGATATTTACTACATTTCACATACATTCATTGCATAACTTGTATAGGTATGTGTATAAGATTTATACTACATAGGTTATGCCCTGTACATTTTAAACTAATCGCTTTATCAGTCACGCAGTATCGAAACCACAAGATACATCCCTTGTCAGTTGGAACCAGTAGACTTTCCGAAACATGAGAGCGTAAACTTAGCTATATAGAGTGATTATTAAAAGTATTTTAGGCTTATAGCTTATAATAAACGCTTATTAACAGGTGATATTATAACAACCACTAGATTAATAACGTTTATTTTGAAACGATACACAACTCGCTTTAATTATAGTTTTTATTTATTTTTTGCGACACCTTTGGTAATAATTTTTCATCTATGAAGCTACAATGTATCACAGCGAAGGGTTATAGGGTATAACAATAATTATTTTTACGGGAATTAACGCGATCACTTATTAAAAGGTATTACATACCTCTGATTTGCCTGACGTTTCGACCAGGTTGCACCGGCCGTGGTCACAGGCTGACTGGCTCAGCGGCGCACGCCCTCCGTCGTCGAATCCGTGAAGTAGAAGGTTCTTCGTCCACCCGCACATTTTCGACATTATTGATAAATTTGTTTCGCCATGTACCGTCACATACCACACTAACAGTGTCCCTATTCTGTAAGCAAACCGATGTGCCCCTATTCTGGTGTTTATCCAACTGCGCAGAAAAGCGAGGTGGTATGTTTTTTAACACTGGATTCCACGCTGTAGATAATTTAAAACCATCTTCCCGATTGAAAGTTTTGTGCTTTTTAATCTCAATCGCTTCACGTACTACTCTTGAGTAAAAATGACGTTCGGTGGAGAGGACTTGCGTGCGGTGAAATTCAATCCAGTGGTTGATGCCTGCATCGAGTGCATGTTCTGCAATCGCCGATTTGCTCGTCTGCCGGTTCTTCACAGCAGCGATATGTTCTCTGACCCTTTCAGCAATAGTCCGCTTCGTTTGGCCTATGTAGGAACTTCCGCAGCTGCAGTCTATTTTATACACACCCGGAGTTTGTAGTGGCAATATATCCTTCGGTGTGCCGACGATGTTGTGAACCTTTATGCCTGGTGTGTATACTGTCGGAATGGAGTATTTCTTTAACACGGACCCGATCTTATCCGTAACTCCCTTGACATAAGGCATATAGGCTGGTTGCCTGTTCACTTCTGGATACTTGCGTCTTATTTTCGGTTGCTTCCGTCCTCCATTCACTTGATATCCGTTACCTATGAGTACCTCCTGAACATGTTCTAGCTCCCGTTCTAAATGTTCAGGGTCACAGAGATCGTAAGCTCTGTTCTTGAGTGAAGTCATAACAGATTGCAAGTGCCGGGGGTGATGATGAGACGTGGCGTGTAGGTATCTATCCGTATGAGTATGCTTACGGTACACACAGTGTGACAAGGATCCATCTGATCTCACGGTTACTTTAACATCTAAGAAGGACAACGACCTATCCGTCTCCATTTCATATGTAAACCTTATTTTCGGGTGAATGGAGTTGAGATGTTGTACGTATTGATCTACTTCTTGTTTATTTCCTTTAATGATACTGAAGATGTCATCTACGAATCGCTTCCACAGCTTAACGGTTTTCGGACCGAGACTTAGAGCCTTCTCTTCAAAATGTTCCATCCAGATGTTGGCAAGTACTGGGGCTACAGGACTTCCCATTGCGACACCATCAATCTGGAGGTAATGTTGACCTTGAAAAAGGAAATAGTTGCCATCTAAACAGTGTTCAAGTAGATCCATATAGTTGAACGGCAGTTCGTTGTCTCTCAGCAGGTCTTTTACGACGTTTAAGCACTCCTTTATTGGAACATTGGTAAATAGCGACTCCACGTCAAAGCTCACCATGACGTAATCCGGTTCCAACGTGAGATCTTTTATAATTTGTATGAAGTGCCGTGAGTCTTTCACAAAAGACGGTGTTTTGCCTACAAGTGGTTGCAATACTGAAGCAACGTGCTTTGCAAGATCGTAAGTAGGAGAAGCAATTTGACTTACAATGGGCCGCAGTGGCACGTCAGGCTTGTGTATCTTAGGCAGACCATATAAGTTCGGTGGCTGGTGTGACTTTGGTGTGTACAGTCTCTTGTACTCGTCTTCTGAGAATAGGTCCCCATTATCCCGGATTAAAGATCGTATTTTACGCGTTACTCTGGCCGTGGGGTCGTATGTTACCGGTTTATAAACCTTATTATCACTCAACAGTTCGAGTATTTTACTTTGGTAATCAGTTGTATTTATCACTACGGTGGCGTTTCCCTTGTCGGCCTTGAGCACTAAAATATCCCGGTTATCCCTAATATTTTTTAATGCTTGACGCTCTTCCATAGTGATATTACTAGCCGGAGGCTTTGACCGACGTAATATTACCGCAACGTCCTGTCTAAGGATATCGGCATCGCCGGGCGGTACTTTGTTCCGTGCAATCGATTCCTCAACGCTACTGATTACATTCTCAAATGGTATTCGTTTAGGCGTCGGAACGAAGTTCATACCTTTGGCCAAGATGTTTATTGTTGTATCATCTAAACTCACGTTCGACAAGTTTACAACGGTGTCCTTCGATCGGTCGGGTACCACGGTTGACGCTTTGTTTTCTGCATACCGCCGATTATATTCCTTCGAGAACTTTCGATCAAAGCTTACACTACATAACTCGAAGGTACGACTCGCTTGTAAAAACGTAACCCGGTCACACAAATCATAGTCCGATTGAGATAGATTAACACTACACTTTAATTGTAACGCATATAACTCTCTCTGTATACACTCCAAATCACTGTGTTTATTGCGAATTAATTGTTTCAGGAGGCGTGCACTCGCGTTTTTTAGAATTTTACGTGAAAATGCGATATCACTACGTGGTTTTATTCGAACACACGACGGTAATAAGTCCCAATCGCGACACTTCACAAGATATATCAACGATGTTTCCATTCGCGCCCGTTTTTTACGTAAAAATTCTAGATGACGTACTTGTTTTGCAATTTCCGACCCGTAGCGGTTTGCTATACTCACTTTTAAACTTTCGCGTTTCATGATATAACAATAATTATTTTTACGGGAATTAACGCGATCACTTATTAAAAGGTATTACATACCTCTGATTTGCCTGACGTTTCGACCAGGTTGCCGTGGTCACAGGCTGACTGGCTCAGCGGCGCACGCCCTCCGTCGTCGAATCCGTGAAGTAGAAGGTTCTTCGTCCACCCGCACATTTTCGACATTATTGATAAATTTGTTTCGCCATGTACCGTCACATACCACACTAACAGTGTCCCTATTCTGTAAGCAAACCGATGTGCCCCTATTCTGGTGTTTATCCAACTGCGCAGAAAAGCGAGGTGGTATGTTTTTTAACACTGGATTCCACGCTGTAGATAATTTAAAACCATCTTCCCGATTGAAAGTTTTGTGCTTTTTAATCTCAATCGCTTCACGTACTACTCTTGAGTAAAAGTGACGTTCGGTGGAGAGGACTTGCGTGCGGTGAAATTCAATCCAGTGGTTGATGCCTGCATCGAGTGCATGTTCTGCAATCGCCGATTTGCTCGTCTGCCGGTTCTTCACAGCAGCGATATGTTCTCTGACCCTTTCAGCAATAGTCCGCTTCGTTTGGCCTATGTAGGAACTTCCGCAGCTGCAGTCTATTTTATACACACCCGGAGTTTGTAGTGGCAATATATCCTTCGGTGTGCCGACGATGTTGTGAACCTTTATGCCTGGTGTGTATACTGTCGGAATGGAGTATTTCTTTAACACGGACCCGATCTTATCCGTAACTCCCTTGACATAAGGCATATAGGCTGGTTGCCTGTTCACTTCTGGATACTTGCGTCTTATTTTCGGTTGCTTCCGTCCTCCATTCACTTGATATCCGTTACCTATGAGTACCTCCTGAACATGTTCTAGCTCCCGTTCTAAATGTTCAGGGTCACAGAGATCGTAAGCTCTGTTCTTGAGTGAAGTCATAACAGATTGCAAGTGCCGGGGGTGATGATGAGACGTGGCGTGTAGGTATCTATCCGTATGAGTAGGCTTACGGTACACACAGTGTGACAAGGATCCATCTGATCTCACGGTTACTTTAACATAGGTACTCATAGGTAACGGATATCAAGTGAATGGAGGACGGAAGCAACCGAAAATAAGACGCAAGTATCCAGAAGTGAACAGGCAACCAGCCTATATGCCTTATGTCAAGGGAGTTACGGATAAGATCGGGTCCGTGTTAAAGAAATACTCCATTCCGACAGTATACACACCAGGCATAAAGGTTCACAACATCGTCGGCACACCGAAGGATATATTGCCACTACAAACTCCGGGTGTGTATAAAATAGACTGCAGCTGCGGAAGTTCCTACATAGGCCAAACGAAGCGGACTATTGCTGAAAGGGTCAGAGAACATATCGCTGCTGTGAAGAACCGGCAGACGAGCAAATCGGCGATTGCAGAACATGCACTCGATGCAGGCATCAACCACTGGATTGAATTTCACCGCACGCAAGTCCTCTCCACCGAACGTCACTTTTACTCAAGAGTAGTACGTGAAGCGATTGAGATTAAAAAGCACAAAACTTTCAATCGGGAAGATGGTTTTAAATTATCTACAGCGTGGAATCCAGTGTTAAAAAACATACCACCTCGCTTTTCTGCGCAGTTGGATAAACACCAGAATAGGGGCACATCGGTTTGCTTACAGAATAGGGACACTGTTAGTGTGGTATGTGACGGTACATGGCGAAACAAATTTATCAATAATGTCGAAAATGTGCGGGTGGACGAAGAACCTTCTACTTCACGGATTCGACGACGGAGGGCGTGCGCCGCTGAGCCAGTCAGCCTGTGACCACGGCCGGTGCAACCTGGTCGAAACGTCAGGCAAATCAGAGGTATGTAATACCTTTTAATAAGTGATCGCGTTAATTCCCGTAAAAATAATTATTGTTATATCATGAAACGCGAAAGTTTAAAAGTGAGTATGGGTTATAGGGTAGACCTCGTTCATTATAAATAATATTTACTAATGAGCTCTTGTATAGTTCTCTATTTATGAAAACTTGTTATCACGCTATTTTTACGCTTAAATGAAAATATAAAAAAAATGATACTAAAATACTGAAATGATACTTCATAACTCTGTAACGCAGTTGCGCATCTAATTGAAGTATTCAAAATGGAAACAAAGAAAGATCTCCGGAGGTTTTTCGACATTATCAGATTATCTTGGCTAAAGAATAAAAAAATACAACGTTTGTCTATTTTCAGAAGAGAACCGCCTTTGTAATCAGAAAATTAGATATAACACAGATTAGGAGCGCTTTAGTACTTTCATTTTTAATTGCATCTTGCTAATTATGTTTGTAAAGGACCGGTTTTTTTGGGCTTTAATCACGGATTGAAAGGGTCTCGAAGTTGTTTGTGATGGTTGTATTGTCTCTGGGTTAGTAAGAGTTACTCGAGGAAAGAGATCTAAAGAATCTACTTAAGATTTACTTTATTTAAATTCTTTCCCTTATGGTTGTGAAATATGAAAACTTCGTGGCCCAATTTAGCTGAAGTCAATTAAGTTAGTCTGTTGATGCTTGTTATAATTCAATTGTAAGTGCTTACTGGTTGTGTTCAATGTTTTTAACTTATGTATGAAAGGGTTTAGTGGCAAAATCAAATAACAATTCAGTTTTTAATAAAATTATTGGGAAGCCTGTGGCACACCGGGGAAAGCTGGAGCAATACAGTACAGGGTACATTCTTGTATGTTTCTGATGAAATGTGGAATGTTTATAATAATAATCATAACTTTATTTGAAAACCACAGCACACAACCAAAATACAATTTTTCAACATAGTAAAAAAATATAAAAATATAAGATTTTAACAAATAGTTTTTTTTGTGGCTTGTAACATTTCAGATGCCATCAAAGCAAAATTACGTGTTACTTGGCATTGATGACGTGTAATAATATGTACTATCGCAAGCATGCATACTTTTTGGATTATATATTATACGGTCAGACGACGAACAATAAATTCATTCACCTAACTTGTACGTAATGAATCACCTCCTAAACTGACTAATCAATCATGGCAAGAGGTGTTTCGTATGGAAAATCATATAAGTACTGAAGTCCCTTACTAAATGTTTTTAAGGTAATATATTAATAGATAAGACAGCCTCGGTAGCGCAGTGGTAATGTAAACGACTGCTGTGCTTGAAGTCTCGCGTTCGTTTCCCGGGTCAGGTCAAATGTTTGTATGATCTGCAAATATTTGTTTCCGAGTTTGGTGTTTTCTATGTATCATATGTATTTACAAAAAACGAAAATATGTATTGATATCAGTTGTCTAGTATCCATAGCACAAGAAGTGTTGTGTGTTAGATGTCCAAAATATTATCATATTATTACTATCTACTTAAGTGTCAGTAAAATTTCAGTTCTTCAAGTTAAGAGTTGATAAAAGAATTAGCGATAATTGGTTACACGTAACTTGAAGAAGTAGTAAAATACAGTACTTCTTCAGTCAACTTTTTTCTTCGTATCATCCCTACATAGGTAACGATTCTTGTTACTTTGGCTGGTTTCCAGTAACTCCTGGGAACTTTCTGAACTTTCTATAATATTCGTCTAAGTAGTATCAACCCTACAAAAGGGACATTTTCCTTTTGGTAATTGTAACAATTAATTATCACTCCCAATTTGAGTTTCCAAACTTAGTGAAATCTAAATAAATCTAAAAGAAAATCTTCCAACCGAGTGAGATCTTAACTTGAGATTAAGATTCGTCTTTGCTAACAATTAATTATACGTCACTCTTACTAAGAAAGTCTCAACAATAGTTAAGGGGCTTAAGACAATTTCGCTCATTCAAATTCTTAGATAATTCCTCTAAGATGTATTAAATGTCAAAAGGTGTTGAGTTCCCCATTATAATGTAAAGCTTTGCGTGTATTATAGTGTCTATTAAATAAAGGAAACCACATGTTTTCCTGATACGTGTGAGTTACAATGATTGGCAGCAGTACAGCCAGTCAAAATAATATTTTATGCATTGCAAAGTAGTTTATTTAGTTAAAAGGTGGTACCTAATTAACCTTGAGTAATTAATCGGTATCTTGAATATAAACCGTGGGAGAGCCACGCTTTGGCATGAATGGGCCGGTTCGACCGGAGTGACCACGGTCTCACAGAAAACCGGTGTGAAATAGTGCTTGCGCTGTGTTTCACCGAGTGAGTGAGGATACCGGAGGCCCATAACCCAATCCCCTACCCCTACCTCCTCCCCATCCCCCAAAAGGCCGGCAATGCACTTGTGACGTTTCTGGTGTTGCGGGAGTCCAAAAAAAAACATGGTCAACGGGCTGTTACGGTGAAAAAACTCCTGAACGGAATATAGCACCTAGTGATTTTCATCTTTTTTCGAGTGTTAGTTCAAGAAGCAAAGCCTATCTATGCCATGGTCTCTTTTTTACAATTTCCGCACTAGTCTCTATGACTGCAATAGAATGTGCCTGTCGAAGGCACATTTTTTCTTGTAATCGCAATCCTCAAAAAACGACAGTAGTAGCCAAAGCCTAACAAAGAAAACAGGTTGAAATCCACCCATTGAACATTTCATCGCAAGTTTGCCACCAGTTATTATGCTACCACTTATTCTAAAAAGTTACAAGTATTATGATTTACGCGAAACTGCTGACCAGTCGGAAATGAAGAAGTGGAGCGATTGCGTGATGCGGCTAATTACTGCACTTCAGATATTCGTCCGGTGAAAATTTAGTACGGCAGGCACAATGAAATAATTTACAATAGCTGTGTAAGCATGCACTGAACATATGATTTTTTCGTGGATGGTACATTAAAGATGCCAATTTTAAGTGTATTTAAATTTGTCCTTTGTGCTATTTTCGGTTTGTTTTTTCCCTACGATGACCATCAAGAATAGGAGTGCTGAGACATACACTAAAAATAAAGGTCCGTAAGTCAAATAAAAGGCATAATAAGGCAACAATGGTGTAACTTTACTTGAAAATTTATTACTTTTATTTTCACTAGATAAAATATTAACATAGTAAGGTTTTATTAAAATGTTACGTCAATTATTTTCAATGGTATTGTTTTAGTTCAGCGTAGTAAAATTAAATTGAACCAGTTCATAAACAGTCATCTGATCCCAAACTCTGTTGACACTATACTGCAGTTATCAGTCAGCTGATAAACATACTTAAGTATTAGTAATCACGTTCGTATATATTACGGTCCCAGAAATATCTAGCTTGATCTTCGTGACAGTTATCATAAGCGTCATTTCAGTTCAATTGTAATGAAACTGGCTGGAATAAAAAAAATTGATAAACAATCTAAAATTAAAAGTTTGACAAACCCACTTCACAAGCACTTAATTAAGTAATCACACGTCAAAAATGCCTTACATCATTTTGGAAAAGAGCTGATACTCTTACACTGCTGGACTGATATTGACCAAACATAGCTAAGAACGACCGCAAGGAAACTGGCTTTCAAATAAAAAAACCGCATCGAAATCAGTCCAGACAGACACACACACAAGCAGACAAATTTCGACTTTAAACTTATAACACCTCTATTTTTGCGTCGGGGTAAACAACAAAATTGTCAACATGACGTAACTCGATCGTCAATTTTGAAGCCGTCTGTCACAGAGATCAATATTGTAAGGGTTATAATTTATACATAGATACAAAATGTTATGAGTGGAAATCAAATTCAAAAACCCTGCCTCAGCAATCAGGATCACTAACTATTAAAGTAACGGACCAGTCGCACAAAAGATTCCTGTCGTATTACTGTCTGACGTAAGAGATTAATAGCCAGAATTCTCGCAAGCACTGGACAAGGGATTTGATTTCACGAAAATTGCCCGTAATTTATGAACTAATTGATAACACGTTAGAAGGAAAACTATTATTTTTTTACATATAGACTTGGAGGATGAAAATTTTTCAACAAACATTCAAACAAAATGGTGTGACTTGTTTTCGCTCATTTATTGACTCGACAGAAGTGATTCCATATCAGCATCTTATCATAAGAGCTTAAAATGTAAGGTTATTTAAGGCTATTTAATAAACACCTAAATACACCCTAAATAAAAATGGTAAAATTTATTTGTTCTTTGTATTATATTAATAAAAAAAACAAAAAATGACCGACTTCAAGAACTGAACCAAATTGAAATGGGACCACACGGGAAGCCTTGAAAGCTTTGGAATAAAAAAATAATCATCAAAATTGGTTCACCCAGTCGAAAGTTTTGAGGTAACAAACACAAAAAAAAACAGTCGAATTAAGAACTACCTCCTTTTTTTAAGTCGGTTACATATACACAAAGAAAGAACCAGTCTACGGTTAAAAGGCAATTGAAAATACATCATTCATTTGTTTAACTATTCACTTTGTGATGATCTCTTGAAATATCATCATCACCTCACGCATCATCCAAGCTTATCCCAATCGAGTTTAGGTATTCACAATCTGAACCAGTTCATTGCTCTTGGGTGTAGATATTATCTACATAATACCTATTTTCAGCATACCAATAATTTCAAAATTAAAATAGTCTACGTACACAATGGCACAGATAAAACTATATATTGAGATACAAACTATATATATTCTACGGGCGGAAACCTCCGTTCAATAAACCATAGCCCTTTTGTCACTAGTCGATAACTCGAGCTATTGTTGGCCTTAAACAATAATCTTTATCTGCATTATTACAGTCCGCTTCACCGATGAGGCGCTCGTTACGATCCCTAAGGCCCTTATGCTGCCGTGGTACTCGGCAGTGATTGGTGCGACAGGAGACGAGTTTACAGTAGATCAATTTTGTTGAAGAACCCATCATTTTCTGTTTAGATAACACTGTATGATACATGAGGTCCTTTTTGCAATTTGAAATAAGCAAGTCAATTTTACCTTTCGCCTGATAGCGAGTTTGGGTACTATGCTTACTTATTGATGAAATACATAAGCTTCTTGTAGTAACACTTTCATCTTTTTAAGGAAAATGCCTCCATATATTGGAGGAAAGTGAGAAAAAGATGTCACATATGAAATATACACACATCAAAAGTGTCTAGGGATCAACATATGTGTCTAGAGATCAACATATATTTTTGCAATAACTTTTCTCCTGATTGATATTAATTAAAATTTTCTTTAAGGATTCATCAAATAAAGTGTTTTCGTTTGTCACAGTAACGATAAACCAAGTCACCTTTGCATTAATAAAGAAATTTGCCATTTTCCTAATAAAGGGATTTTTGACATTTGAACCACTAACATTAAAGTTCGAAAAAAAGACTGAAATAACAGTTTTCTTTAAAATTTTATTAGGTAACTTAAACAATTAATAATCCGTGTTTCTACCGCGAACACTAACAACACAAGAACATCGGTTTGGCATACTCAAAATGAGTTCATCCAAACACGCTGTGGAATGGCCGCCCATGTTCGTTGCAACAACAAAAAAAGGTTCTCTTGCGACTGGATACCCTCCATATTCGGCAGAGCTCTTCTCTGTAGCATATCCCATGTATGCTCAATCGGGTTCAAGTCTGGCGACTGAGCAGGCCAGGGCCAAAGCCACATCTCAATCTCAAGAAATCCGCATAAAAATGCTTGATCCCTAGACACTTTTGATGTGTGTAGTTACTAGTAATGTTTCTTTCCACGCTTCGCTAAGGCACTACTTTGTTGATTGTGTTGCCTGCACAGTGCATGCACTGCTCTGATCTCCTTGTCGTCAGCATTGCCATGAAATTTTATACCTAATGTAATGGTAGCATCGAACGCTCTTCTCTTCTGTAATCGTCACTCTTTTCAGTATAGGCTACCGGCATCTCTTACTATATGTGTAGCATTATTAATCATATTGAGAACACTTTTGAACTCAGTAGACTGTACCGCCTCCAGCTGCAATGCGTATAAATGAATATGGTATTTAAACAACCTACTGATCTACATAAATCTTTACTAAACTATTACTCACCAAAATAGTGCTAATCATGTTTCTTAAAGTTTCTTTTATCAAAATTCAGACGATCAAAGCAGTAAACCTATAGAAACAGATATTTAAAATTACCTTTTAAATTAATACCTGGATGTAAAAGACCGTTGCAACTATTTCTTTTTTTCTCAAGCTTTCATTTTTATCTTCTGGTTAAAACTACGCTGTGGCGCAGTTCTAATAATGACATAGCATACATTCTTGTCAACACATGTCATTTGCCACATGTTCGAGTTGTTGGCGTGTCTCGGGGTTGGAGTGAGTTGCGATACAATCGACCCCGTCTTCTGCGGAGCGTGATAAATGAGCAAATACGTGTTATGGAACAGTTTATTTATCAATTGAGTCAATGATAGCTTGGTTGGGTAGCAGTTCATTGATTACTGCTACATCACTTGTCTTGCATGTTTATTGTGTGTATTTTTTTTATCAAATTGTGTGTCATTGGTCATCAAACTACTCCCGAAATTTGTTATATTGAGCTCTTTTTGCGGAAATCTTATTAATATATTTTACACTCTTTTTGATTTTCTGTAGTGCTGTAAATCTTTCAAGGTATTCGAATTACAATAAACTCGTATCAGCTATCACGGATATTCGAATGACAACTCACTCGATTCAGCTATCGCGGAACGCGCCTACAAAACTCGCGAGTCCAACCAGACCTAACAAAAACGGTAAATCACTAAAGGGACCGGGTCGATGTACAATTAGCTTAATATCAATTAATTACGGTTCTCAAAACAACAATCGTCGACCGTTCACAACACGCGCCTTTTTAGTACTCTTTTTAACCTCAAACCTCAAAACGTCAAAACGAAAAAAAGTGACAATCGAAAAATGTTGCCATTACAATGACGTTCGAAATCCAACACTCATACATACATATACTATGCACATTGGAATCGGCATCAATAACAGTTATAAGAATACTTGTCTTATGCTTTTATGACTCTATATGACTGCCTCGGTGGCGTAGTGGTAGCGTATGCGACTGCTGTGTTTGAGGTCTCGGGATCGATTCCCGGGTCGGACCAAATGTTTGTATGATCTGCAAATGTTTGTTTCGGAGTTTGGGTTTTTTTTCTGTATAATATGTATTTATTTACAAAAAATGTATTTATATCAGTTGTCTAGTACCCATAATACAAGCTCTGCTTAGTTTGGGACTAGATGGCGTTGTTGACTTGTTGGATGTCTGAAAATATTTATTTATCAATTCATCTTTATCATTACATGTACCGAACTGATTAACAAGATTGCCGTTATACAAGATGCAGTCAGACGCTTCCGAACAAATCTTTATTTGCGAAATAAAATAAACTTGTAACCGCCCGCGACCTGCGGGTAGGCACGGCCAGAGTAAATAAGAAACTTTCAAAGTTACCCAGAAGACTTATTTAGGTGTTAGGCAAAGCGGATCAGTTGCGCGAAGTTTGCTGCAGTGCGGTACGCTAAATTGTGTCCGTATTTTACTTCGATAATTCGTGATAAAGTTTACATTAAGCAAATTAAAGAATGGTTCCGTAAACCATCATTGTACTCCGTTTGAATCGAGCTTGTTAAAAGTTCGAGTTTTGTTCAAATGTTAACTTTCTGTTCAGAACTGTGCACAATAGCATAAATTTAATGTTAATATAACAATGGTTCTAAAACGTAACCTAATAGCAGTTCGAATAATGGTATATTTTATATTATTTCTAACTTACAAAGGCAGGCCACGGATGTATTAACCGACTTCAAAAATGGAGGAGGTTTTCAATTCGACCGTATATTTTTATATATACGAGTATTTTATGTGTATTCACGGATAACTTCGTCGTTTATGAACCGATTTTGATGATTCTTTTTAAATGGAAAGGAGATATCCCAACGGTGGTACCATGATAAGGACACTAAGATCTGATAATGGCATCCAAGAGAAATTGAGTCGAACCTTGAAGTTGGTTTTTGTTTTTGTAAAATAAAAATTGTCATTTATTTGTCATTGTCATATACACACATCAAAAGTGTCTAGGGATCAAGCATTTTTATGCGGATTTCTTGAGATTGAGATGTGGCTTGGGCCCTGGCCTGCTCAGTCGCCAGACTTGAACCCGATTGAGCATGCATGGGATATGCTACAGAGAAGAGCTCTGCCGAATATGGAGGGTATCCAGTCGCAAGAAGACCTGTTTTTGTTGTTGCAACGAACATGGGCGGCCATTCCACAGCGTGATTTGGATGAACTCATTTTGAGTATGCCAAACCGATTCTTGTGTTGTTAGTGTTCGCGGTAGAAACACGGATTATTAATTGTTTAAGTTACCTAATAAAATTTTAAAGAAAACTGTTATTTCAGTATTTTTTTCGAACTTTAATGTTAGTGGTTCAAATGTCAAAAATCCTTTTATTAGGAAAATGGCAAATTTCTTTATTAATGCAAAGGTGACTTGGTTTATCGTTACTGTGACAAACGAAAACACTTTATTTGATGAATCCTTACAGAAAATTTTAATTAATATCAATCAGGAGAAAAGTTATTGCAAAAATATATGTTGATCCCTAGACACATATGTTGATCCCTAGACACTTTTGATGTGTGTATATTGATAATGACTTAATTAATGACTTCTATAATTAACAGCACACCTACATACTCGTATGAACTGAAACTGTGCAAATGAACAAATTACACACTCCTTCGTTCCCATAATTTTTCGCGTAGAAAAATGTACAAAGTTTTTGCTTCACGTATTAATATTTAGATATTACTTCATTATCTTCCTCGCCTTTATTATTCCCAAGATTATTTGGGGTCGGCTACTAGAGCAACCAGTTTTACCTAAATAACAGTTTTTCCAAAGAGCGACTGGCATCGGACCTCCGCAACCCTGAAGGTGAACTGAATTCGAAGGTTGAACTAGTTGTCAGTATATTTGAGGGCACTGACTTCCCAATAACGATTGCCATAGATGTTCATGACAACCGGGACCGACAGCTTAACGTGCTCTACTAGGCGCGGGCGGAAAACACCGCCATCTGCCATACTCCGCGCTGCTATTGAGAATTTCTTGTAAGAAAAACAAAAGCGAAAGGCGAAAGAAAGTAGTCCGACCCGGGAATCGAATCCGAGACCTCTTGATTCGCAGCCGCTAACGCTAACCACTAGACCAACGAGGCAGTCAATATTTAGATATTAATTATTTCTTAATAGTATTTTATTGCATGTATTTAATATTTTTTTGTTGATTAGTGATAATACTATTACCATTAGTGCATGTTGATTGATTTTATAAATAAATAATATATAATAATATGAATACTAAATATAGTATATACATTATTGTTTTATTTATTTGATATAGTTTCGCTACCACATTGGAGACATAACTTATTAATAATTTACTGTTTGTCTATTACTAGTTCAGACTGAAACTACAGACCGATTTGCAAATATTTGGATAAGTTATTCAGATCCCTAGAGTGACTTACTATTTACAAGTAAAAACCTACAAAATAGTAACTTATTCATGTTTATTTTACTTGACTACTCTTAGATGTTCTTAAAATGAAAATTTACGTAGATATTTATTATTAGGTACTGTCTAGACAATATCTTCTATGCCAGTTCTCGCTACCTTTGCTATGCCAGTTTTAGAAATTCTCAAAATAAAAAGAAAACCAAATGGAATCACTTAATTTTGGATCTATGAATAAACTTTTTATTGTAAACCCGTGGAGGTATCAAGGTAAAATTAACATCAAAATAAATACTTATTCGTGGTTTTTCTTGAAGAATTTTCTGAGATTCACTATTTATCAGAATTTCAGTTTAAAAAGATTATTCAATTCAATAAATTTAATGACTATTATGACATTGAATTGGAAGGGATTCTATATATACCTTTAATAAAAGTATTCCGTATTTTTAAAATAAAATTAAATTCATTCATACATAAAGACGGTAGATTCAGTTCTAAAATGAAATAAAAGATTATCATAATTTATTTTGCGTTAGTCACCCACCACATATGCCACCTATATGGTATTTAAAATAATAAATTTTATACCCATCGACACCTTATTGCTAAGCTTAAAAACATGTTCAAATTTTTTATTCAAACAAGGATGCCCCATAGAGTTTAATTAAATGTATTAATCAACCCCTTCATCCCCAGGAGTGGTCGCGTCAATCACGTGACGAGGCAGTTTTATGTTTGCGTTTTTAATTAATATCGTCCTACGGTTTACGAATATGGGATGTAAATATCGTATGCCGTGGTTATATCTGAAAATGCTGAATATTCTGAAGCTGACTGTAGAATACTATACTGTCCATAAAACAACTCCTGTGCTGCAGCATGCAACGGTTTCCCGCGAACTTCACCAGGTGGTTGGATCATCTTTTGGAACTCTTAATTACAAATAATCATAGTAATTTAATTTGAATTTATATAATATTAGAATAGGTAAAAATGTGCTTAAGCATCCTTGTGTATAATAATCTATATATATAAAAGCGAAATACCACTCACTTATTAATCACGAAATCTTAGAAACTATAACACCTAAAAACTTGAAATTTAGCAGGTATGTTCCTTAAAGGGTGTAGACATCCGCTAAGAACGGATTTTACGAAACTCCACTCCTAAGGGGGTAAAACGGGGGTTGGACGTTTGTATAAAAGTCCTATATTTTTGAAGTAAGAGACTTGAAATTTAAAAGGTATGCTCTATAGATGGTGTGGAGGTGTACTAATAATGTATCTTTAGAAATCAACCCGTTTTGGGGTTAAAACGGGGGATGATAATTTGGACGCCAACGAGGTTGCTTGAGTCAGCTAGTAATTTCATATGTGTGTACTAGCATGACTGGCATACACGCCCTATTTATATTAGGATTATCGTGACGTACAACTTTTTTTTATGTATGAGCTACCAAAGTGACTCTTATCTGCCTGATGGGAAGCATGAGAAGAATCCAAAAGTGGTGGTCACCATACTTATTGCGAATGCAGACGATGCAGCATGGTGACCCACACTATGGCGTCTATTGAGATGCTTCCACATCATAAGGCCTCCGGTCTCGAACTCACCAACGAAATACGATAGCGCATATGCTGTCATTTAAGGTTGATCTTCTGTGAGAGAGTAGTACCGCCCCGGTGGAACCGGCCCGTTCATGCTGAAATCATCGTGGCTCTACTACTTTGGCTTGATAAGTGTTTTGCCTCCTTATAAACTTCATCATCGTCAGCGTATAGCAGTCCACTGCTGGAAATAGGCCCTTATAAATTGCATTCATCTCAGTCTCTCAGTTTTATACGTTTATGAGTCTCATAAACGAATATATACAGTCCATTCGCTTAGATACAGTCACCTTGATCGTGCCGCAGTCGCGCGTGAGGCAAGCCGCCACAAAACCAAAATGCCCGCCTGCGGCGTACATCCACAAGCAAGTATGATTTGTCAGTTTATGCCGTTGTTGTATAAATTAATATATTCATATTTCACATCAATAACCACAATTACGTGAGGGTGCACTGACACTATCTAAACGAATAGACTATAAAACCTTTTGTTCTGCAGTAAATGCAATTTCTCGATATATTGACGAAATACATTCAATATTTTAAGCTTTGGAAGTTTAAGTTTAAATTAAATCTTAAAGACAGACTAATGCCTCGGTGGAGCAAGTGGTAGCGTGCTACTACTGTGCTTGCGATCTCGGGTTCAAATCCAGGGTCGAACCAAATAATTGTATGATCTGCAAATGTTTGTTTCGGAGTTTGGGTGTTTCCTATGTATAATATGTATGTATTTACAAAAAAAAAGACTATAAATGTATTTATATCAATTGTCTAGTACCCATAACACAAGCTCTACGTAACTTGGGACTGAATAGCGTTGTGTGTTAGATGTCTGAAAAAAATAATATCAATAATACATTCTGATTAGACATCAAAGTAACTCAGATTTGAAGATCTATAAAACAAATTTCCCAAAACCTTATATTTACTTACATTTATGTTATAGCAATTTAATAACGTTCGCATAATATATTTTACTCTGAACTTTACACATTTGTTGATAATTTACTCTTTGATCTATCACTTTGAATACGCACGAATATGTAGGTACATGTCTTTTGATGTTATATTCTGTATCAAATAATATGAAGTTGTAATATTTAATCGAATGTGGTATAACTGTTTATTGGACGAGAAGGAAGAGATATTGAGATAGCTATGCTTTGCCACATAATGTGTCGTCTTGTGCTCGTAGATCACAAATAATAGTCGGAGCTTACATTTTTTTTCGTTACTTTTCAGCAAAGGAGACAAATAGAAAGAATGTTATAAGTCCTATACCAAAAAAACGCATGCACGGTTGGTCTAATGGTTTAAGCGGTCGCCACGCCGCTTCCTATTGCGCCAAGTGTTGTGGGTTCAAATCCCACATGGGACAGCACTTTGTGTGATCCACAAATGGTTGTTCTGAGTCTGGGTGTTCTTTGTGTCCGTTTCATGTATGTTTGTAAAAGTCCCCCGTGACACAGGATGTATATTCGTAATGCGGGAGTTGTCTTTTTAAAAAAAATAAAAATACATTAATCATCATCAACGACAGACAAAGAAAAAGATATTGGTAGTACATTTTTAAGACCTGATATTTTTATATCTCATCCAATAATTCTTAATGTATAATCAGAAAACACAGAAAGATCACAGTTTTAAGTATTTTATGGTAAATAAGGCACATGATGGTATGTAACAAGTGCTGTCCATGGATGCATGCAGCTCAAGATACAAATGCGTCATCACTCTGTCAATGCTTATCCCCAATAATTGTTGTAATTAATGAAGAGTTAGGGAGTTTTCATCAAAATATCAAATACTCCCACAACGAAAGTATTTCTTAGCATTGGTTTCGGGTGAGACCGTGATATCACTCCGGTGCCGTCCCATTTGTGTTGAAAGATGGCTCCAGGCTTTCGCAAGGTAAAAACAGCTTTATACATTAGTAGCATGTATGTTTCATAGACTGTAATATATGTAAAGTATAAAACACAATTAGCTAAATAAACCTTAAAAACTAAACGTATACCCAGAATACTCGAGCGAGAACACACGGGACGTTGCTTAATTTGACTCCAGCTAAGAATAGTTAGCACAGCCGTTGTTCCCAGACACTTGTTAGATATACTGTGAATCTAACACACGGGAGCGATGCACACCAGAATAAATTAGGCAACACTTACGTGAGGTTGCGACGAACAATATGAACTAAATTTCACCGAGGCAGAATATAATTTTAATTTGAACTCGGTTTAAGGTAAATGGAAAAATAATTATGTTAATATATTAAAGGCTATGGCTTCATAAAGTTAAGATTTCTTATAGAGGAGGTCCTGAAACTTCGATTTTGAAGTTGCTAATAGTTTTCCAGTGCTTAAAAGACTTTCAAAGAAGTAAGTGATCAATCTTTTGCAATTTTTTCTCTTCATTAGTAAAAGATAGCGTTTAAAGTAAGTAATAGATATAATAGATTTTTTTTTTCCGATATACTAAGATCCGTGATCACATTTAGAAGGGATTTATATTTTAATGGTACAGGGAGCAAAAAAGCGGATAGGTCACCAAGAGACACAATCGCATATTGATCCTTTTGATTTACAGTTTCTTGCTTTGTAGAGGGCTGAAGTAAGTCGGTATTCCAGGGATTTGATTTCTAGGGTACGCTTAGTTCCCCGGGTGCCAGTACCTGAGACGGCATTCTGGTATTGGTCGGTTTGAGTCCGATACAATCCACTGCTGAGTAGGGATTCCAGAACAGAAAAAGGGAGTGGGTGTTCACTCAGGAAAAAGCAACGTTGGCATTGCTCAACGCTGGTTTTCCATGCTGGTTGGCATGCTTAACGTTTAAGGGCGTGGTTAACTCTCTTTGCTTTGCGTTAATTCTCTCATCAGAAAGGAGATTTTGCCCTACCACAGCACGCTTGACAGAATATATATGGTGGTACTCCGTGTTCTTAATTCGTTACCACAAAGATATTTTCTTTCAGAATACTCTCTTACTACATATTACTTACTATTATTATTGAACCATTATCTAAGCATAAACTTAGAGCATAATTTCATTTCAAAAACCACCACAAAATTGAAGGGTAGTCAAATACCATACGTAAGTACCATAAGTGCACTTAAAAAAACTTGTTACAACAATGGACGGAAACCATTTTAACCCTTCAAATAAAGCATGAAAATTTGAACAGAAAGGATAAATGGTCGACTGGACGGAATCATTATTTAGAGCTGGGGTACGATGGACCATCCTGATTATAAGAAGTTAGTTGGGATATAACTTTGAGTTATGATATAATGGACTGACGGGTAACAACATATATTATAATACGTTCACATTTTTCACAGATGCTGGGCAGAGACTAGTAATATTTTCAAAGTTTCCACGGCATGGTCAAAACTGCTGTAGTTTCTTTTATGTTTTTAAAAGTCAATTTCTGCACCAGGAACATGTTCTGTGTCGTAAAGGTCTCTCCAAACGTTCATTAAACTGATATAAGGAACATTTTTTTTATAGAATAGGCGGGCAAACGAGCAGACGTATCGCCTGATGGTAAGCGATTACCGCCGCCCATGGACACCTGCAACACCAGAGGCGTCACAAGTGCGTTGCCGGCTGATGGGGAGGGGGAGATGGGGGGGCGTCTAAACTGAGATCAAGAATCTGTGGATCACACAGTGCATTGTCCCATATGGGGATTGAACTCAAAACAATCAGCGCAGTATAAAGCGTCAAAATGATTATTTGAACTCCTACGCTATACGTGCTGTTCAACATAATATCATATACCTACTAGGTTTTTTTTTTTATGTATGGCCCGCCAAAATGACTCTACTCTGCCTGATGGAAAGCATAAGCAGAATCCAAGAGTGGCGGTCACCATACTCACTGCGAATACAGACAATGCAGTATGGCGACCCACACCATGGCGGTCTAGTGATGCTGCTGCATCTTTTAGTCTAGTCAACAAGTATGGAACTTGTTGACTAGACTATTTGGGCCTCCGGTCTCGCACTCACCAACGAAACACGACAGCACGAACGCTGTCATTTTACGTTGATTTTCTGTGCGAGGGTAGTACCGCCCCGGTCGAGCCGGCCCATTCATGCTGAAATCAGCGTGGCTCTACTACCTATACTATACTTATAATAGGTATTTACATATGAAATTGCCGTTTTGTATGCAATAAGTGAAAGTGCTTATTTTTTCAAACTTTTTTTATTTCTGTTATTCAAAGTAATCACCCATGCAATCGACGCATCTTTGCCAACGCATTGGCAGTTTATTGATGCCCTTCTTGTAAAAATCAGCTGGACGGGAGGCAACAAACTCTTCAAAGGCATTTTGTACTGCGTCTAAGGAATTGAATTTTTTTTGCAAATGGGTAAAAATTTCAATTCCCGAGAGGCAGTACAAAATGCCTCTGAAGAGTTTGTTGCCTCCCGTCTAGTTGATTTTTACAAGAAGGGCATCAATAAACTGCCAATGCGTTGGCAAAGATGCGTCGATTGCATGGGTGATTACTTTGAATAACAGAAATAAAAAAAGTTTGAAAAAATAAGTACTTTCACTTATTGCATACAAAACGGCAATTTCATAGGTAAAGACCTATTACATATACTAATAGGTATGTGGTTAGAGCAAGCTGCACGAATTCAATAGTATGTTGAATTATGACCGCTCAAGTTATACTGCCCAATTTATTAAACCAATAGTAAAATATGAACTAAGTTCGACCACCCGGCGATCTGCTATAAATTGAAGCAGACATTTGATTTAGTTTTGGTAACAAGATAGTTAGAATATCAAATTCGCTATCAGATTCCTGATTCGAATCGCATTTTCCATCATAATCTATTCATTAAGAACTGCAACTGATCTACTAATTGTTTTATGCAAATGTGTACATAATTATACCAAGAGTAGCGGTTCCAAATGTCACATTTAGAGCGGTGATGTATAATGTTGCCTAAAATAAAAATTTCTTAAAAGTTATTTAAGCTTTGCTGGTGTGCCTACAACATAATGTATAAGGTAGCGGTTCGCGCCGTGACAGAAACAAGCGACCGAGACAGGAGACCGCGACCGGAGACCGCGACCATCACTTGATCATAGGCAATGTATAAGCAACAGTTCGCGAGCGAGACCGAGACAGGTGACATAATTCAGGACATACAGAAGAGACCGAGACACTTGTCGCGGTCCCCCGTCTCGGTCGCTTGTCTCTATCGCGGCGCGAACCGCTATATGCATGTAGCTTAAGAACAATATTGGTGTACGGATCTACCGGCAGCAGTTCATATTACTTATATGTGTCACTACTTGCGCCCCACGGAGTTGTTCACGATTGTTTATAACAAAAGTTACTCCTTATTTCTTCAGCTATTTATCAGTGAAAGTCACTCTAAAATAGGCGCAGCTGTTCCAGAGATATTTCAATTTTATTTATTTGTATAGTTATTTGCTAATACAGATGGATAAAGTGGAATTGATGGATAAATAGAAGGGATGGCAATGGAAGATAAGGGATATTCCTTCCGTGACATTACAGTCCCTCCTAATTCTACACTCTTAGCTTTTCCTAAAATTGGCGACAGTAAAAGGCATGCCACCTATATCGTGATGAAATTTTAGTACGTAAAATATAAGCAATTTTGCGCCTCTGCATACTCCTTCGCAGACTTTTATCTGTTCTGTTCTTTGCCCGTGTCTTTACGGGAGTGTTTGTAGTGAAAGCATAAAAAAAACAAGTGTATACTATCGTAAAGTAGAACACTCACAGTAGCTCATTCCCATACAATAACCACATGAATTATGTATCTATAAATACAGTGCGACGGCTCTTGACTTTATTTAGTTAACAAATTACGTGGGGCTGTATACTAGTTCATATATATGTTGGGAAGGGGTAAAAGTGACCTCCGACTGTCGGAGACAATTTCGCCTAACGGTGGGAAGTTTATACTTTTTTTTTTTTATTAATAATAGAGAAAAATATGTCAAGGCATAGAATTCAGATACTAACAGTACGTGCTATTAATGTAAACAAGAAGAAGATATACATATAACCAAGAAAATACACGGTTTCATAAATGTATCAATGATATTGATGTATTTTTTTTGTCGGAAAAAGAAGTGAACCGTGAAAAAAAGATCTCCGAAAGCTTATTACGAAGAGTTTTCCTCCGATTCGATGAAACTAAGATAAAAAAAATGTAGGTACAAATGTTTTCTCAAATAATTTATTGGGTGGTCCTCATATTAATATTGTTATTGATATAATTACAACAATACTATACATACAAGTTGTTGTCAGACTTGATAACGATTAATGTATGAATATAATTATATATATTATACAAACTATGAAAACCCTACGATAGCCGGCCGGTAGGGTTCATTAAAATTTCTTGATATTCATTTCACTTATATGTTTTGTATATAAACTTCTTGATACTTCTTAAAGAACCTTTATTTACAAAACAATTAAATATTAATAAACTTTTCCATCGAGATATTAAGACTAGTACATGGAACATATAAATTACCCTGATATATATATTCTAGAATAAAACTTACTTGTGGAATAAGTATGTGTATGAGTGGACTAAGTACAAGTGAGTTTAATTCTAGAATGTATTTCAACAAGTTCCATCAAGTGCCGATAATCAAAACTATAAATTACAGACTCGAGATCAAATAGATTTGAAAACTAAAATTCGCGGTCCGTCTATTTATTTCGAGAGTATTAAACCTGGACATTGTCCGGCCCGGATGTATACCGCCCCCGAGACTCCCGGGTACGGTTCGTTTGATATTCAGCCGGCACAACACAGGTGTCGCCTGCAGGCGACTTTCGCGGTCACTTAGTTCCGCATAAAAATAATATTTAGGTAAAAGTGATTTGGAACCCACCCAACGGTTGACATGTAAGTATTCGGATTTAATAGTGAAAACTGATTAGGTACGCATTTTATGAGTTAAATGGTTTCTAAAATTGACATTATGATCTGAGATAGACAGTTAAAGATTATTTTTATCTTCTACTTATGGTGAGATGGAAACCAGCTAATATTATTGGCTATTTCTGCCAATGTGAAGAACTTAAAATCTGCAGTTCTGAACTTTTCAAGTTGTTTTGATGAAGTTAGTGATGAAAAAAAAAGTGGATGAAATGAAATGGGGACAGTAATTTATTCAGTATTGAATAAAAGGAATTTTAAATATTTAAACCTTTTTTATGGAAAACTCTAGTTTGAATATATACAAAATCAAGAACTTCTACTGCGAATCAAATTATTGAATGATATCCAAGGAATTCTTGAAAGAATAAAAACCTATCATCTTCAGCTCTCAGTCTGAAATCAATATTGCTTCTATCCGTATTACCAGCGAGTTCGCAATCACATTTGACGTCACAAATCCACATTGGCAAGAGAAGCCCTGCCTCCACTCGTTACCACACGCCTCCAAGTCTAAGCACATTAAAAAGATTACCGGAGCCTTCAATCCGCTTACTGTTCTGGCCAATTTGGTGGAAAATATCAACTGAAAATGGAAATCCTAATATTCACCTTACGAGATAGGGCATATCGGCTGACATTTTATTATGATATAAGATTTTTTTGTGATAAACGTATATTGGATATATTTGAGATTAGATTTTTTATAACATATGCGTATAACCGATGAAAAACAGACGAGTCACCGATGATGAGTGATGACTCCCTTCCATGGACATCTTCAACTGAGAATAGGTTAGAAAGTGATGATGATGGCGCAACAGATTAGTGTAGTATGAACTGTTCTGAAATGTGCTAAAGTGGAGACCACAATTAGACAAATGTAGCGGCATGAAGAACCGACGATTTGAATAAAGTGGCTAGCAGCGGATCAATGCAGACTGCCCAAGACCGGGATAGTTGTCGTGGTTTAGGGGAGACAGCAGTCGACGGTTGATTTGTTTCTGGCCTGTTGATCAAGTTGTTAGTGATTGTGATTGCTAAACCAGAGATCGTGGACGGGATACCTATCCAGGACAAATATTTTTAATAAGCGAGATCATTTGTTGTGTGCCTGGATTTAGTTTATTACAGATAATATGTATGTATGTATTTAAAACGAAACTTGTAGGTTTATTCTGAAATATTATGAGCCAGGCATCAATTATATTTTTCTCGTGGCAGCATTTAGCGTAATTTTGTCACGTTTTTGGTTAATTTAATTTTGACATTTCGTAGATATTTACCCTAAGAATTGATCTAAGAATTGTTCTCAAAATTGTGCTTGTATGACGTTTGTCGGAATTCATAGATTATGTCTTCCTGAGGCCTTCCGCCAATTAACTGTTTGTCAGTATATAGTCGACTAGCGGCCCGGTACGTGCTTCGCTACGTATAAAGTGTAATTACAAAAAATCTGATAAATGCAGAACCGCTCGACCGATTTTGTGCAAACTTTACATAAACCATCTACTAAATAGTCCAAACAAAGCCTAAACATTTGGTTTGGATAGGTGAGCCCGTTCTTGAGTTATAAAATTACAACGAAAAGTGCCATTGCTTTTTATATATATTGATTGGAGTTAAACTACCTCGTTTGGTCTCGGCTTTGACGAGGTTACGATCCGCGGGTATTTATAAGTATACAAATAAAAATCTGCTCTTAAGCCTAGAATTAATATATTTTTAGTATTAATATCCTATAATTACTATATTTTTTTATTATTAAATTCTTCACGACGTAGGTATCTTATTGATATGATATTCATTTGCCTCATAATAGATTGCTCTGTTATTGCTACTCCTTTTCTTTACATTCGTCATAAAATTAATAAAATAAAGCTGCAAGCTACATTGTCAACTTAACCTCAATACGGAAAACAATTTCTAAAACAATAAGAAATGTAACATCCAACAGCTATAGAACCATAACAATCTTCTGAACTATATATTGTATCAGAGAAATTAATTTAAGTTCTTCAAAGCGGATCGAACGAGTTGAAAGTTAAACGAGTCGTCGCTTCTTCGAGATGGGTAATTGCAGAAACGTCTTGATGAACTTTTATGATGGTTTTTTAATTTGTTTGCTTGATTCAAGCTTGCAGTTGACTGTAATATTGTTTGCAACTACAATAAAGCATTTTTTAAAAGAGGAGTAATAAGCCTAAATAATGAATATTTCCTTCAGAACACCCCTTAAAGAGGAACTTCATTCGTTTTTGTTTTTTTAATTGTACAACAATACATTAAACAGACACAAAGAACATCCAGACTCATAACAACAATTCGTGAACCACACAAATGATTGTCCTATGTGGAGTTTGAACCCACAGCAGGCCGCCATAGTATGGGTCACCATACTGCATTATTTGCATGCGCAATGAGGATTATAGTCAATTATTATAAAATTCCCTTTAATAAGTATTTATTAAATAGTTACTGAAATATTTTATTTTTTATAGTTCACATATACACATATATTTTATCCGTGGTGCTTCCCGGTTTGAAAAACGCGTCTGCCTATTTTGACTTCATTTTGTCTCCCGCTTTGCTAAGGAGGGAAGTGGACTTATTATATTTCCAACTCCTCCAGTTTTCTTTTGATTAATTTCGTTGCGGGTTCCAAGACAGTTTAATTTTTCCTGGGACTTCCCGAGTGTCATAACTCGGTGTGTTCGTGGGTCACCGCTGTTGATCCTGGTGTACAGGTGTTACAGTGGTGGGCGTGTGGGCGGGATTATATTACATATACCCAGTATCGCTCTCACAATTAAAATGAATCTAACAGACCTCAACACTGCCTAAACCAATATCCATTAAAGCCGTTTAGACTACAGGCTTGTCAAAGGAATATTGAAACAAGAAAAAGTTAGCTTTCGTAATGATGCAGTCAAGTAAAAAGAGTCCCCTGGTAGTGTTCTTTCTGTCCTTCTCCATTTGAATAGAAAACATACTATCGTCAAAGCTGACCAATGAAAACACCTATAATAGCCACAACTGTAATTATGTTGGCGTTAAACATTCATAACTATCATCCACTAACCTCTTTTAACAAAACGTCACACAATAATACGACATGAATGTAAAATTTACGTAGAACTTTGAGATTTACAGCCGAAATTATAACCTACGAATTTAATATAACAGGTACAATGTAACTTGTAGTTGGGCATATGCGCACTAAACAACTAGGGTCTAATTTAATCAACAGTCATCTTAGCACGGGGCTCATGAAAATTAATGTCGGCCCAACAAAATGGTCATTTGGACCAATAACCGGAGGAAAGATTATTTTCCCTGCAATTATACCGGCACGAACCCAACTTGTGTAGGATCACTATGCTTTCGAATTTGGTAGGACTTCGAGTTATTTTACTAAATGGACTTTTATTGTATTTGATTACTTTAATATGAAATAAGGTATATTTCACTTAAAATTTACTGAACTTCAAATGGCAGTGATAGAATGAAGAGTTATTTAAAATAATACAACAATTTAGAACGTTCTCCTTTTTTGTTTAAAGATAAACTGACATTTCTATATTAGTACAGCTTTTTCTTCCTGTTTCAGTTAGAATTCTAGACGATCACTCAAACCACTACGCCATCCGTGTAGCCAATTTTTTTATAAATTTTTCAGTTAATTCTTTTTAACTAACATCCCACAGGTAGATAACCTATCATAGTGAAAGTAATTGTGCTTTCATAATACGTGTGGACGTAATAATCAACAATAACATTATATTTTTAAATCCTAAAGCCTAGTCTCCACCAAACAAAAGTTGGCAACTTTTGTGTTATCAACACCTGTCGGTGACAAAAGTTTCTGTAATTTCCCTGTGTTGGCAACAAAAATTGTCAACAAATGCTGGGAATCGTGTTTCTGTTTTTGGCGGTAAACATCAAAAGAATAAGCTTGTTGCATATATTTATGAGCTCTGTGGAGTCGCTTAGTTGGAATGCTTTTCAAATTATTGGCGTCTCGGTGTAGACACAATGGAAAAAAATGTTGGCAATTTTCTGAAGAGTTGGAAACACTAAAATTGCCAACAATCGCGCCTCAAGAAAACTAATTAAATGTTTTCGCGTGTATATATGATAATAATCTAATTAACACGTCTAATTGCTGGTTTATTGCTGAAAATATTTGACTTGGTGGTTGAACTTTGAAAAAGCGTTCATTCCGAGAAACTTTGACAGACATAAATTAATCACACCATAGTTATCATAGAATTAATTATAAGCTATTTAGGAAATAATAATAAATTAGAAATTTTTTGTTGGAAAGAAAAAAAATCAGAGGTATGTAATACCTTGAAATAAGTGATCGCGTTAATTCCCGTAAAAATAATTATTATTATATCATGGAACGCGAAAGTTTAAAAGTAAGTATAAGAAAAATAAAACTAAGAAGTGGTGACAGATTGAATAATTTGAAACTATGGTCTTCAAAAGGGCCTGTCATTTGAGTCACACTCCATCACATCAATTTTTATTACAAAACACTGTAGAAAATGAATTAATCCATGTCCGGTTAGTTTCAACAGAAAAATGGTGTTCCCAACAACACCTAAGCTTGTTTATTCATTAATTTACGCGGTATTTTCTCTAGTTTTAGTTTCATAGTGGATTTGTACGTAATACTTTAAGCTAGTGAATGTAGCAGTTTGTATATCGTTATACGTATTATGTTGTTCTAATTCTACGGTCGGTATAACATTTTATGTTAACATGCGGTTTGACTCTGTGACGTCATAACTAATCTGAAACAGTGAGTTCTTTATGCTAAAAACTAATAAACCTATTAAGTCGTTGGGCGTAGCGTAAACTGAGATGACTGTATGGAAAGACGGGCCCAATGATTTTATACCGAATATTTTTTACCAAATTATTTTTTAGCTTTTAGTACATTATTTTCGATAAAACCGTTTAAAATTAAAAATATTTTTTACATATTTTATATTTTCAAGTTTTTAGTTTTTAATTTTTGATAGTGAACTATGTTCTACTAATCAAGCCCTTTCATTTGATACCCATATTGAGGTAGTCATGTCAAAATTAAACCGCCATTTTGTAGAGGCGGCCATATTTTCACCAGATCTAAAGGTGTGTACAAAATTGTAGGTCAATCTTTCAACAGGAAGGAGGTCAAATTTAAATTACAAGATTTGACCCAAACAAACAAACAAATTATGATTTTCTAAACATCAAAATATAAGAAGAAGAACGTATTTAATAATGTTATGAAATCACTGCTTGCTTTTATAATAATTTAACTTTATAAACAAAGTACTATATCTATCAAAATGAAGTCTTCCAAGAATCTCTTGAAACTGAACTTCCTCAAAGGTAAGCAACTTATGCACCAACTCATCATTCAAAGTTCCCCGAGGTTTACGAGACACCCCAAACTATCCCCGGGACTGACCGAAAACAATTCCAAACATTGTTTATCCATGCATCGGTATCTTTACCAGTCCCAATGGAATATTATGGGGTTTCTGAAAGATTGCCGAAATCCCTCTTTGGGTAGTTTGTGGGCCGTTACGGAGGACCAGTGGCTACCTATGGATATGATGCTATTAAGGTTAGCTGTTCATTTGGGCTGTTTAAATTTTACGGAGTGTTATATTGATAAGAGGATTATCTTTATAGTTATTACGAGGTTCAAATTGTTAAGTTTATTATGTTCTTAAGAGATTTGGTTCGTGATGAAATTATCTGCCATACATTTTTACTGAGATGTAGAGCTTATGAAGTTAGGGTTGGTAGAGTTAGGGCGTGTAGATTCAGAACCTTGGCTCACGTGAGATCTGATATCTTTTTCACAGGGTAAGCCATATGCAGTCGTCTTGGCAACATTTTACATGAAAATGTTTTTGGTGGGATTAATATTATAGCTGGGGTTTTCGATTCAGTCTCATAAAGGAACAGTCATAAAAATAAATAAATATTTCGAACATCTAACACACAATGCAATCTAGTTCCAAACTAAGTGGAGCTTTTATTATGTGTACTAGACAACTGATATAAATACTTTTTTGTAAATGAGTACATATTATACATAGAACACACCCAAACTCAGAAACAAATATTTACTGATCATAAAAAAATATGTCCGACCCGGGAACCGAACCCGAGACCTCGAGAACAGCAGTCGCATACGCTACCACTGCGCCACCGAGGCAGTAAAAAAATTATGTGAGGAACAGATCATGACGCTAAAAAATCATAAAGCTATATTTTTACGAGAATAGCATGATATGAATGCTATCATTTGTTAAGTGACAGCGTTGAAAAATGAATACATTGTACGTATTACACACTATTGATGGTTGCGTAAAAGCCGCATAATGGCTCGACGCCTACCGCAGTACCTAACTAGGGTAACTTGCCACTTTTTTAAATAACCGTTGTTACATTGTGAAAGAGTAAAACATGTTTCTATGCAATTGTTCAAACATACCTTACAAATACAAGATGTTTATAATACGGTTTATAGAACCTTTTTTTTTAATTTAGACGCATCCTTGATTTTATTACATAATAGGCTTTTCAGATCCCAACATCTGATTTTAAGTGAGTATGATTGACATTTGCTACAATAAAATCATAAGTGCCTTGCTAAAGCTCCAGGCACGGTTCCTACAGGAATACCAGCACTGCAGTCCTTCAGGCTGCGACAATATGCTGATAGTAGGCGCCTCTTCTGGCATTGCGTAGGGCACTATAATTACTTGTGGTTCACTCTTTTATGTTATACTTTAACTATGAGTTTTCTTGCTATCACTCCGACCGAACCATTCTGTTACAGATTATACAGGATTAAGACTTTTCGACAGTTGTGTTATTAACATACTAGCGACCCGCCCCGGCTTCGCACGGGTGGAGTTTAGATGCCCCCGCCGCGTCGACGACACGATTCGAGCATTTTAAATCTGTAATATCTCATTTAAATTAGATACAGTAAAGAGCCATTTTCATCTATATCAAATGCACAATGTATTTTATTTACTTAATTGTATAAGGATTCATTCTGTATTGCTTAATATCTCTTCGTAAATAAGCCATTATTTCTCGTAAAAAGAAAGGAATAAAAAATGTTTATTGTGGGTTATCCCTAAGAAATAGACATATACCGTCGCGGACTTTTTTGAAGTACTTTTTAAGGTGTACTATACTGTAGTACATTATTTTGATCTATCACGTAGGGTGCAGCGTTTGCAATGTAAGCGCAAAAAATGTGTTTATTTGCTACATCACATTAAAAACCTCGAAAGTTAACAGTTTTTTAAAAGTAAAAAAGTTAAAAGTTTCCATACTATAATATGCATTTATTATACATAAAAAACCTTCCTCTTGAATCACTCTATCTATTAAAAATACCGCATCAAAATCCGTTGCGTAGTTTTAAAGATTCAAGCAAACATAGGGATATAGGGACAGAGAAAGCGACTTTGTTTTATACTATGTAGTGATTATATCCCAATTGTATCTATTACAGTCTCATTCACATAAATGTTTCCGGAAAGTTACAAACTTGTTTCCGCTTTATGTGTTTCCTCTGAAACTACCTGAATGTATAAAATTATGCCATTTCGCTTTTCATTTGCTTAATTAATTTGTGCTGAAATGTATGGACTTGAGTATAAAATTATCATTTCATATCAAATTATAAAGTTTTACCTTACTGGGACAGAAGGAGGATTGGAACGGAAAATATTTTCCTTGTGTGTGTGTAATTTTCAAATACTTTGTAGCCTCAACGGTTTGACGGAATGATCATAGTAAAGAAAATGAAAATGTTAAATTTTACCATTCTACTGAACATTCTAAGTAGTTAAATGCCTTGTGCACTTACGATAAAGCAATCAAGAACACGTACGTTTATTATGGCATTCTCTTCTCTTTTCAATCGTTCCCTCATTGCTGAGAATAGTGACTCCGTTTTTTTCCGTCAACCAGTTGTCTCCATCGTTTCCGTTCTGTAGCTTGGTGGAGTGCGTCACTGACAGGTATTTTTAATTCCTCCGATATATAATCCGTCCATAGTTTGGGCCTTCCCTTTTTCCCTTACATTTTACCTGTCACTACCAGACGTTCCAAATTGCTGGTGTCCCTGCGTGCAATATGGCCAAAGTACTGCAGTATTCGTTGTAGGCAGGTTGTGGATAGACGTTGGGTGTTTTCTATCTTAAGTTGCTTGAGAACAGATATATTGGTACGGTGGGCCATCCATGGTACTTGCTGCAGGTGACGCCGACTAGATTATTATGGTATTATGTAGCTTCAAATTTATGATCCAATAGACTTCACTTAAAAATCACTTACCTTAATGGAGAGGTAGAATCAACAATGTATTTAATTCAAATATTGTGTGTTCAAGAATTAGATGAAGAAGAGAGATGAGGCCTCCAATAGCCGAAGTTATCGATGAAAAATAATTGAAGAGCATACCATTGCATCACGCCCATCCAGACTCATATGGGAGAACCATCTTTCCATGAAATTATTTTCTTCTTGATCGTACATCGAAAGTCATCATGCAAATTTGATAGCTTTGCATGGCGATCACGCCAAAGTATGACTCTCCAACATTTTATTATTTTATAGTATACTTAATATACTGAATTACCTTACCCACACACTGACTAGAAGACAAAAAGTAATATTGATGTCCTAAACTACGAAATCAAATACGTTTTTGGTTGGTTTGTGTGTATAGGTTACCTTATGTTAATTTTGAAATTATAGCACGCAATTTTGATCAAATCCTGAATAACGTAGTATAGTTATCGTCGATTAGGACCAATTTAACCAGCCTTTGATAAAGTGCCAGAAAGTTATCATGTAACAGAAAAAGTTGGTTATAAATATATGCATATCTGACATAAATGTGTGTGAAATCAAAATCTGTAGTTATTTGACGTTTAAGTTGACATTAATCTATCAGGGACTTCACCAGCAAGTGGGGAACAAGCCCTTAGGATACAAATATTGAAAAGTAAAAATCCTGGTGTAATTCTATGAGCAGATAAACACTAGAACACACTAAAACACACACACACTAACACACTAAAAGCTGGTTAAATACACTGTTCGAAACCGATCGTGGTATATGTAGTAAAAAATGTTATTTGTAATGGTAACACTAGGTCATGTTAAAGTGACATTTTAGGTTAGGTCAAAATGACTCGGTTCATAGATCTCTGGGGAGACGGTTCGAAAAATATCACGGTGCGGTCGGAAATTATCTATCACGTGTGTGAATAGTTTCGGCCACTGCATTTGACGAGCTTTGATGGTATAATATTATTGTATTAGTAGTTTAGTATTAATGTAATTATCGGGCGGCGTTGCCCCGACCTGATGTAGTGCGGATCCGGGCATCCGCCCCGGCTTCTGGTTGAATTGTAATTGTATTTGTGAACGGATGGTGATTCAACAAGGTGCGCACCTCTCCGCAGCGAAGAATGAAGAATTCTTAACTACCCCATCCGTGAGTAATTTACTATTTATTGTTGTAAAAGAGGTGAATCGCCTCTAGTTGACCTCCGTTCACCGGTGATCGGTCTGCGAGTGCTTAGCTTATATTTATGGGCCGTATAAGGCTATTCACAAATTTACTTCCACTCCAAAGGAACGTAGCACTGGTGGACGGACTAAACATACACCATCTTTTAATTACACCACACACCGTGAAGTTATCAAGAAGGTGTCAGGTCTTGCAAAACTTCTGATTTACATAATGTGACTCGAGTTGACATCTTAGTTTACGTTCACACTTGGACCAGTAAACACATTGTTATCTGCATTTGATCGCGATAGTGTTCCCAGAATACATATTTCATAGCGGCTCTGGTACAAAATCAGATCGCGTCACGAATATGCGAGTCCCTGTACTGTTGTTGTATGTTAATATCCGGGGGCCTATTCTAGAGAAGTGTAGCACATTATTACGTTTTAAAATGTTTTTGGGTTCGAAAAAAAAAATCTGTACTAAAAAGTGTTTTTATGGATGGAACTGAAGATATTTTATGAAACGCTTTTAGCTTTTGATTAATTTAAAGTTTTCAATTTCAAGATATCTGTTTCTTTCTTCTTCTTGCATATTACTTTACTAGTGATTATTTTTAATAAAAGGTATCTTTTTTAAGCAAGTACACTTTGACATGATGGATGTAATAATGTAGGAGTTATATTTTTAGTAAATAATTACAATTTACTTAAACTGAGCAAGATTAAAGTTTAGCTGTTACCAAAAACAGGTACCTTTCACCAATTGATTGCACGAATGAAGTAGTGGTTATAGCGATCGCCACGCCGCTTTCTACTGTGCTAAGGTGTTGTTGGTTCAAATCCCACATGGGTCAACACTTTGTCTGATCCACAAATTATTGTTCTGAGTCTGGGTGTTCTTTGTGTCTGTTTCGTGTATGTTCGTAAAACACATTTGAAAAAAAGTTAAGGCATCGTTAAAATGGCAATGAAATATTTCTTAGAGCTAATAATTTCTAAAATGTTTTTCATATAATTGCGATACTAAAACATTGATAAACATCGCTGTAATGCCTACCTATTAACTTGCCTGTCACGACAATCATTTCCTCGTTTTCTTTACTAAAAATTTTACGACTCATGCCAATAAACAGCTGTTACTTCCCGTTTCTTTTTATGCTTAGATTATCGACAGCATTTTCTTAGCTTCTAAACAAAATAAATTCATTTGCATTCCAAACTTAACAGCTACTTTAGATTAATGCAAGATCCTCACGACTCAGAATAAGCCCCCATCCAGGGCAGGCAAATAAAATTTTATTGCCAGAATTCGCGTTCGTGTTTCTACTAAAAATACATTTTACGTCTGAGTTTCCTTTCGTATGAAAATTTGTTGCGTTAGCACGTCGAGTGCGGGTGATGGGGCTTTTTGATAGTACGATATTTATGTAACTGTAAACAGTTATATTAAGCAATATACAATATGGATTCAGGTATGTTTTCAGTCAACTTTTTCATGTTTTGAAAAAAATTAAAATTATTTATAGTCAGACTAAAATTTATTATATTTTAATAGCTTTTCTCTATGGTGACCAGACACTAAAAGATATCAAAGTGTTTCTATATATTTAGATAGTTTTGTTATACCGTATCGTCGTCGTGTCGAAAGATGTAAGTAGTCTGCACTCCACTGGCTCAAACATATGTCCTTGTGCCAATCATGGAACTGTCGCGTAATGTTGTGTTCAGAATTAGATTACAAAGGTCCCTTCCTGTTGCGTGTGTACCTCGTATACAGTACACAAGGGGTTTTGAGTATTTCCGTGGGATTATACGAACTAGGTGGTATTGATGTTGATTTTGAAATTTAGTTACAATATAATTTTAGTATGCGTTTTTGAAGTTCAAAGTGATTAGAACGTAATAGTTAACAACACTAAATTTGCATGCCTATTACTGGTGAAATGTGTTTCGTGCATATTTATTTTTATTTTCTACCATCTTTTTGTACCACATTTAAGCAAATAAAATTATATTATTATTATTAACGTAATTCTCTCAACCGTTAGAACTTTATAAAAAGGATACATATTTTTTTATTGAATAGGGTTGCCCCCGAGCAGACGTATCACCTGATGGTAAGCTATTACCGCCACCCATGGACACCCGTAATACTGGAGGCGTCACAGGTGCGTTGCCGGCCTTTGGGGCATGGGCTTCCGGTATCCTCACTCACTCAGAGAAACACAGCGCAAGCGCTATTTCACACCGGTTTTCTGTGAGGCCGGTGGTATCACTCCGGTCGAGTCGGCCCATTCATGCCGAAGCGTGGCTCTCCCACGGTAGAACGAATATAAGTCTTGCTACTCCTACCTTAAAATACCAGGTACCAGGTGACTTGTCTGATCATTTGTTAATACAAGGTTTCATCTACCTGCGTATTTCTCTAAAAACAATCAGGATGACCGAACATCATCAGAAACTATTCGCGCAATTTCGAATAAATAAATCTCACAATCGAGAAATATTTTTTTCTTATGTCATATAAACATACGCTTATATACGAAAAAAATAAGAGCTTTCCAGAAACTACATTGGTAATTCCAGGAGTCAACACGAGAAATCGCCGCGGTGCAATAAGTAGTACAATTACGGAGCGGTTGTCTGCTGCATTATGCAAAGCTCCAATCGCTAAGCAACATTTCAGCCGCCATGGCTGGTCGATTTTTACGTTTTGCGCAAAGCTGCGATCGATAGCGTTGTCTTCCGTGTAAATGATGTATGAGGGCGCTTACAGTCACTGCATATTAGCGTCTAATGTTTGCAGTTACCCCGAGTAAGTGGGATTGAAAATTTTAGCAAACTGTTCGAGCACTTTGTGTTTGAGATATTTGAGCCCAATTAAATTAGTAAACAATTTAAGTGACGATTATCATGATTTGCTTATTGTATTTTGTTGATTTATATTTGAAGTGTAAACTTTTTAGGTGAAAACTTCTTTAGTAGGGGAAAATCTTATGAGATCGCGTCACCGACATGCTGACGACACAAAACCTCTTTTGCCGCATTGAGCACTTTTTGGTAGGGGAAAATCTAATGAGTTCGCGTTACCGCAGCACCGACATAATGATTTAATTTAAACATTATGAAATATGTAATTTTACACAATAATTCTACAAATAACATTCTAAGTTATAAGTTTCCACTTCTATCGGCACTCCTTATATTATTTTTTTACTGTAAAAGCTTTGATATCCTTATGAGTGATTAACAAATTGCACACTTTAACACGAAAGCCGTTTAATAGCTGGCTCTCAGAGGGGATACAATCTCCATAACATTTGCATTTAAAGACAAAAGCCTTTCCTCGACAATATTGGGACAACAAGGACCTTCTTCATTTGTATGTGCAAAGCAACAAGGTTTGAGTGCTAATTTAGACAAAATTTCACATTTAACTGTATTATTGCACCCATGAAACCGCATTAAACTCGTTTAATAATTTACTTGGAAATTAACCGCAGCCTTCTTATGTCTGGCTTAGGAACCTTATAGCGAAGTACACACTTAACCAATAACAGTGAACTTGAATTACTTTCCGTACGTGACTTTGCGTAGAAATGTTACTTCACAATATTTTTTATGTACTTTTGTTTCTGGTTTACGAAGTGGAAAATTTTAGGTGTATTCGGTTTTATGTTTCTCCGGTTCATGGCAGTTTGATGTCACAGTTTATATAGAGAATTCAACTATACATTTTTAGATCTTGATATAATATGGCTCGTAAATTTTAAACATTTTTCTTAATTTGGTTGAAGTGAAAAACTGCAATCATGGTACATGCAATCGGTTAAGAAACTTCCTTTGTCATTTACAGAATTGTAGTTAGTCAAAAAATAAATACTATGAAAAGTATCTATTAAAAAAATCTAACTGCGTGAAAGAGAATATTTAAAACTTAGTATTTATATAATATTACATTTTATGATTTTCATATACCCAGTCTCGCTCCCATAACTAAGATAAATCTAACGACTCCTCGAATCCCAATATCTATCAAGCCATATGGGTTACGGGTGTAAATATTACATATAAGTTTAAACACTATACCATCTTCAAAACTTTTTTCTTTTTTAAAAACACAACTGCAAAATTTTCTACCCTATTTCTCGGATCTCGGTCTCCAGTATAGGTAATCTAAATTGTGTGTAAAAAACTATCTTTACAACTGCCAATAATTTTGGCAACATAAACTTAGCTGCTCGTTTGTAATAATATAATGTCAAAGAATAACTCGTTGGCGCTGATAAATCCTGCTTAGTTTAACGCAAAGATAGTGGCCTTACCTTACTTGGAGGTTAAGGAAAATTGCATAATGAATATAATGCAAGATTGCCCCCATTAATTCCTTGCTACTTGGGACTTTCTTATTACAATCACCGGAGAAAGAATAATCTTTTTATCGCTGCAAAATTAATATTCATTTTAACTGATAGTTCTAAGGTAATTTAATAGCAATAATTTTTGCGGTGAATTGCTGTTGAGTTATATTAAGACGTTTTATGGTTCATTGGTTTCAAGTGTTTCTCAGTCGTGGTTTAAAGTTTCAGGACGGGAGATAGTGCTGTAGTTTCAACATAGATTTTCTGAATGTCTTTTTATGATAGTCTTTATAGCGTCTTGTAACTGTACCTTTGTGTGCTTTCTTACTGAGAATTTATCACCTTCTATCTCTGGGGAGTCTTGTATGAAGACTAAGAGTCTACTAAGGTTCATGTTATGTTTGGTTGAAAAATATACTATTTCAAGTTAGGACAGAAATGTTATTATTGCAGTAACTGACTTACTTTACTAGTATCAAAATACATATTTTGTGGAATTAGATGTTTTATTATAAACAAATATTTAAGTTTCTATTTAAATTCAACAATAAGTATCCAACAGATCAAAGTGGCGTCGCCTAGGGTCACATGTAACTCAAGTAACAAAAGTGCATCTTTTGAGTGATGTATTCTAGGAAAACGGTGAAATAAAAGATTCTGTAAGGTCGTGGTTTCACTCTGGTTAAAGGTTACAGCTCAAAAACAGCAACATACTTGTAACTCTTTGAATTACAGGTGTCTATTATCTCTTACCGCCAAGTGACTCGCCTGCTTGTTTATTGCCAAAGAAAGTTGGGAAAAGGAAAACATAAATATCCTTGCAATCTTTCTATAAATTGACATGACGTACGTGCGTAATGAAGTACGTAACAAAAAGATGCAATTACAAATAAACAGATGTTTTTCCAATTTGTGTTAATTTTTTTTTATGGAATAGGGGACAAACGAGCAGACGTATCACCTGATGGTAAGCGATTACCGTCACCCATGGACACCTGCAACACTAGAGGCGTCACAAGTGCGTTGCCGGCCTTTGGGGGATAGGGGGAGGGGTTGGGGTATGCTTACTCTCCGGTATCCTTACTCACTCGGTGAAACACAGCGCAGGCCTGCGCTGTTTCACACCGGTATTTATATTAATGAACGAACAATTTTCTCGTAGAAATGATAGACTCTTGTCGCATCCGACCGCAGCTGTCAGCCGTCGGGGGCGACATGTGTTGGATTACAAGACGCGGGGTTGTCAAGCGTATCGTATGATATTTGTATTGATTGCATGGGTTGTTATGACGTAACAAAATTTCCAGTCCATACAGATATGTATCTTTTTGCGGTGGTATTTTTTCCAGACTGCGCTTAAGCAAGAGTTATTTTTTTCTACGTTTTTAACCGACTTTCAAAAGGAGGAGGTTCTTAATTTCATCGGTATTTTTTTTTGTTAATATGTGATTAACTGGGTGGAATAGTAATAGATTATGGCTGAAATTTATATATTTATTAAATTACCTCTTCAGATATTTTTACACATGATTGATCTTAAATTTACATTAACGTTGCCTGCACTTTATGTGAGAAGCTTACTAATATTATCAAACCGTCTTAAATACTATATTAAAAAATCATTTTAATCTACAATAGCTACTAGAAAATCGAAATCCCACCAAAATCATTTTCATGTAAAATGTTGCCAAGATATCAGATCTCATGTAGAGCCAAGGTTCTGTATCTACACGCCCTATCTCACCAACCCTAATGGCTCTACATGAGATCTGATATCTTTTTCACAAGGTAAGCCATATGCAGTCGTCTTGGCAACATTTTACATGAAAATGTTTTTGGTGGGATTTCATTTATTTTTGTAAGTTTCCTTTTTTTTTCTTTTTTGGGCTGTATTTCTTGTACATCTTCATTCTTCTTTCGAAAAAGTCCGTGTACTAAAAATAAAACCTCTAGCATAAACATTTGTGAAAGTCTTATACAAACTTCCACCCCCAAATTTGGGGGTTGGGGGGCAAAAGTAATAGGTTTATGAATTTTTTTGTTGTTTGTATACTAAACTTAGTTTACATACCAAATTTCAGCTTTCTAGCACTTCAGGCACTAACAGTTTTGATGATCATCAGTGTGTCAGTGACGAAATCGGTGTTTTTTTGGTATTAATAAAATCTAAACTATCAGAGCTATGCAATTGAAACTTTGTATGTTTCGTTAGTCTATTAGTAACATCATATCCTGAGAATTTGAACGATCTGGTATATCGGGAACCAAAGTTATGGGGGTTCAAAAAAACGACGAAACGCTTCGAGAAAAGGTAGGTAGTGCCCTTGCGCTACGCTTGACTCGTCTTGGCGGGGGCACGACCGTGCCCCCAGATCTAACAACAGTTGATTTACTTTGAGAAAAAAATCCAAAACCCGAGCATTTTCTGTTTCAAAAGCTTTGAACGTTCTTTACTAAGTTTATCAAAAACCACTTTAATATGGTGTGTTGTCGTGAAATCTACGACTTGACGTCTTGTGACATGACTTTACAGATGTCACAAAGCATTGTTATCAGGCGCCAGCGGCAGTTGTAGCTTTGTTGTCAACTCTGAGACATATTCTGGGCAGGTTTTGCTGACGTGCTTTTGCAGTTCATGGCTTGAATCATATATGAGCTTAGAGTTAGATTCCATACTATTGCGGTACTAGATTAAACAGGTATAGAATAGGTATTCGTCTATTCTTGTGTTTAGAATTAATTGTACATCTTTTATCTTCTCCTTTAATTCTACTTGTTTTTTATCATACAGCAGAAGGGATTGTGTTTGCTTATTTATTTTTGAAACTTTCATAAATAAACAAGTTTATTGTTATGATAGGTACATCAAATTTAATATACAAAATCATGAATTGTGAGTTACCAATCTTTTGTAGAACTTTTTCTTGAATTATTTTATTAATTTGAACATCCAAAACAGTTTGCAATGGCTAACTGAAATGATCGTTCATCAAATCACTTGGATATTTGGTACTCCATTACTATGCGCTTTTCAAAGAAACTTTCATTGGCACAACCAATCTGATTAAGAACATGTAACCTGAGCTATTCGCGGCCGACATGACCACCACACACAAGCAAAGAGATCAATACTACCTCTAAGCCCGACAACGTACTTGTTATTTCCGAAGTGAAATGTCCTAAGTGTCGTCTTCTTTCTTAACCATATCAAAAAACAAATTTACAAGAAAGAAGAGGCATGCTGATTTCAGTACGAACGGGTCGGCTCGACTTAGGCGGTACTACCCTCTCACTCACTCAGTCTCAAAATGACAGCATTCATGCTGTCGGGTTTCGTTGCTGTACGTCGCAATGAGTATGGTGACCACTACTCTTAGATTTTGCTCATGCTTTCCATCAGGCAGGATCGATTCACTTTGGCAGGCTCATACATAAAAAAAGATCAACAAAAAATAAGCAGGCAGGCTTGTACACGAAACACCGTGCGTGTGGTTGGTAAAACTGTATCACACGCCAAACAACTGTATCACGACAGTTTTACCTGCGCAGTTATAATTGTGGTGATACTTGCGCGTGTAGTAGGCACATAATACATGCACATCATTAAACAAAAGCTGTACGCTATTGATTGGTCACAGTAATAAAGTTAGTAACACAAATATGAACAAATTGTAAACACCACGCTACAGTAGGCTTAACGAAATTAATATTAGTGTGAGCTTATCTGCGTATGAGATACTAGTATCATATTTCTGGATAAAAAAAGATAAAATATTTATTTTTATCTGTAATAGTATTCCTTTATTCAATACCTCAGTAAATATTTAGTTGTTTGAGATATTAATGTTTATTTAATATTTTTCGCCGACCTCTGTAAAGATTCTGGAATCCTATCCTACTAATTATTATAAATGCGAAAGTTTGTAAGGATGTGTGTTTATAACTTTTTCACGCAAAAACTACTGAACGGATTTGGACGAACCTTTACAGTAATATAGCTTATACATCAGAATAACACATAGGCCACTATTTTCCGCGATAACCGACATACACGCATTCGGAGCCACGAGCAACAGCTAGTACATAATAATATACTAATGCTCGCCCGTGAAGAGAATTATTTGAATTGATTTTTTAAGAAAATAACTACTAACGAAAACGTAAATTTGAAAAACCTAAATGTAGGCATATTTCGTGTTTTAAAAACCACCACTTCAATTTTTTAGCTTATTTATTGACCTATTGTAGTAAATAAGTTTATGCAATAATAGTTGTAATGTAATGCTGTACCATTAAATAGATTAAAAACAAAACAATGTCTAGCAATTTTTCTGATTGGTTTTACGAAGTATTGAAAACATACCATTACTGCTATGTTACAAGACGAATGACATGTCATTTGTGACGTGTCCTAACTTGCCAAGATACCAAAGACCTTTGAAATTGTATCGAAAATATTGTGACATGCCGTGTGTCAGCAAACGTTAATGTTACAAAGCTTTGTGGCATCGGTACGTCGTCGTGTCTGCTGCAAAACAATACTCTTTGTTCTTTCCAGTGGAATTAATAGGTAGATACTATTGGCTGTATTTCAACTGTTAGTTTCAAGGACAAGATAATTGTTATTTTAATAATGTCTTTTTCAGTTTAAAAGTCTTCAATATATTAATACAAAAATGGAAATACGATTTTTACAAGCTGACAAATAGAGCAATGCTCGCCTTCGTCGGTCAGAATTTTTTTTTGTAGGCCACAAATTATAGTCATCACTTTTATTCAATTTCCTTACAGGGCTTAGAAGACTTATTCAACACTAGCTTTTGCGCGCGACTCAGCCCGCGTTTTTGTCGGTTATCGCAGCAAAGAGTAGCCTAATATCCTTCCTCAAGAATCAAAGTATCTCCATGCCAAATTTTATTGAAATCGGTGCAGCGGTTTGGCCGTGAAAGCAGAACAGGCAGACAGAGTTACTTTAGATGGATTGACTATACATATGTAAAAAAACTAATGACCTTTCATTCCAAGGAACCGTAATACTTATAAGGAATTATGCGTAGAGCGTCTACGATGTCTAAACGCTACGAGATGACGTAGGAATATCCATGGCACAGCCACTTGCATTTGCGATTCTCACTTGGTACAACTTAATTCATGAATTATATTTGCTCAATCTTCTAGTTTAGTATTAGACAGCCGTGTGTGAAATCTGTAAAGTTATTATTATTTATGAATTCAAAATAGTTTTGACTGAAATAAAACCGTATTTTGATTTGAATTGATATGGTTTAAATATTTGATATTTTATTTCTGCAAATAGTTTCTAAATTTGGTTTTACAGTCATGAATAGTAGTGAAATAGTCGCTACACAGAGCACAACTATATCTTATTACGTCTAGCTCGGCTTCCTCGGGCCCATATATTATTGTAAGCTCCGATAGCGGGGCGCTCGGCCAAACACCGCCACCGCACTAAACGGTATTATTACAACTGTGATATAGAATACTCTTAAATTTGGTACATTCAGAAAGGAAGACATTACTGTTGTACTGTTCGACTATGGCATTTTAGTACAGTCTAATATTTACTACTTAGGGCCTCCAAACTGTTAGCCTCTTCTATCTATCTTTGCACAAGTAGAACAGATGACCATTAAAGTCCAAAGGTTTTAGACTGCGAAAACTCACACTTACAAAATTTTACGTTTTTATATATTACGTAGATACGCGATGTTTTAAAACAAACTAATTTTGAATCTGAAACAATGACCTTTCATTCCTTTCGGTGTTATGTGTTACTTATCTAATCGAGCTGAGTTGAATATTGATAAACACTTACATATGTACGTGAGTAAAACCGTTAATCCTTAATAAATAAATGTACTACTAACGAAAATTGCAACTCTAAGACTAGATTTACCTACTCTGCTTTATTGTATGACACACGACATTCATGCTCCATGCAAAGTCATAAAACTTACCCTCTGAACCTCACATCGGAAATACCCAGACAATATTCACACCACTCTTTAAATAGCTTGTCAAACTGACTCGGTTTACGACACTGTCTCTTGGTGAGCTCAACACGGGCCTCACACGAGAAGGGCTCGGAACATCGTCAAAAGTGCGCTCTTATTCACTGTAAGCGTGTTACTCAACGCGTTTTATTAAAAAGACGTATACTTAGATTCAAGTACGTTCTTTACAGGGTGTTGAGAAAATATTGTGATCGAATTTTGAAGAGATTTGGTGCTTATGTGCGTACGAATAAAGCCTAAAGAGCCATGTAGTGAAAAAGGTCTTTCGGTGTTCTTTCGTTCAGAATGTGGGCTCATGAACTTGTTTTTATTACGGACAAATTGTGATTTAGACTAACATTTCACGTTATAACAAGGGGAAATTAGAGGTGTGTTTTGACAAATTTGGGCTAATTGTGTAGTGAGGTTAAACGTTTTATTTCCATAGTTATTTTATTCGACTAATCTGACACGCGAACACAGGTTTTGGCTGACGATAATTGTTACTAATGCCTTTGTCTAGAAATAAAATATAATAATTCTTGTTGTACGCCAACAATTATTCATTTTGTTTTTTCAAGAATATATCAAATTGAAATACATATAAATGCCTAAAATTATCATATTTATCACTTATCCCTATCGTTATTTATGGGGCACCAAATTACCTAGCTGCCTACACATAGCGTAAATAGCAAAGAATTCAAAAGATTCAAAGATAATAAATACATTGGAGTTGGTTTCAGCTTGAAAATAGAATTCTGCAACTAATTTTTACCAAAAAGCTGAGACAAGAAACAAACTCGTTGCCTCAGGACAGGACAAGGAAACAATTAGTTCTCTTTTGAGCACATGCGCTGCTGTTCCGTCATATTTTCCCAGAAACTTTGTGCTGCAACTATGTACGTTTTGAACGTGATAAGCTTGGATTTAAGTTTAACAAAATTGAAAACTGGAAATAAACCGTAAACTAAAAATAAAGAAGCACGTACTTAATACCAATTTTGTCATAGTTTTAAATACGTTAGTTTGTTTTGATCTAAGTGTGTCACTTACAAAAACAGAGATTATTTAATATTCCTGTCTTTTTTTGAGAATTGACTCGAAGTCGAAATTTAATATTTTTTTTAATTTAATTAATATTAATCATTGGGATAATAATAACTATCATTTAAATTAGGATGTAAAAAGTATCAAAAGCATGTCGAACTATTTATAATATTTTTTTTGGGAGGTTTTTTTTTAAGATATTGATATACACCTTGAGAATTTTCTTTGACCCCTTCATATATTTGGTGCTTCTGCCATTTTATTGGAAGAATGACGATTTATAGCAGTTTTTTGCCCATATCACCTTTCCGACTTATTCCATGATGAAACTTATAAGTACTTTAAAATGAAACAAGAGAAAATTGTCTACAATTTGTACCAGCGATGTAAAGTATAAATGTAATACGCGGTGAATAACTCGTTTTTACCTTAAGATAGAGTAAGCGTAGCACACTACTATTCATCTATTTTTCGTATATTTACGTTTACATACGTAATTAAATTGCTGGAATGGTAACCTTCGTAGGTATAAGGAATGAATCCCTTTTGTGTTTGGATCCTCTCTCTATCTTCTACAAAACACCTGCTGGTACTACTCAATAGTATTTTAAGTTTGAATCGTCAGTCAAAAACGATATAATAATGAGAAGTTGAACACTGCATCATTGCGTAGAGGAATTAATGTCTCAACTCCTCAACTACATTTGTGATGCACGGACCCAACATAAAGACCACTGTTTTTGTGTGCTGCTGGGATAACAGAACAGTTTCTAACAAAAACAGAATACGCTCATGCAATCGTGATGTTATGCACAGTTTATGTAAATTATTGATAAAAGATGGTGTTTCAGCACTTGCTAGATTTCAGAATGATGATCGGGGTTGAGGGATTGTTTAGTGTCTCGAGCACGTGACGTTTGTTTTTTTATAAATTCAGTACTTGTGGCATTATTGGTATTCCGAAAAAGTTGTAAAGGCATAAATTGTAGGATTTTGTAGACTTTAATTTTATAGATGAGTCGGGATGGAGATATCTCCAAGAAACAGCTGTAAGCCGCCATTTTTCCAAAATGTTGAAATTCGCAAGGTACTAATGAAAATTCCCAGTTATCAAAACTCCCGGGAAACTTTTCTAGGTAACCCATCTTGGGCATAAATAAAGTATCAATTACAATTATCCTACCCTACAACACTTAACTAATGAATTACAAATAAAAGAATGTAACTTCATAATAAAAAAATATATTTTTGTGGGGCTCAATGATTGTTTTACTGTAAGTTTTTCAATATAATTCAAGTAGGTACCTACTTTAAAATAAAATTTTAGATTTCCTTTAGCTGATGCAAGTCACTTCATGAATCAGTTACACTAAAAATTTATATAATACGTCTTTACTAAGTATGAAATAATCTTATCTTTGTTGCAGACTGAACTACAAACTATGCGGATTTTCTCCATGGTGGTGGCACGTATGCAACGTTGCGTTGCATGCTGCGTGTTGCGCTCTCGTTGCACGAACGGGTGCGCTTGTTGCACGTCTGCAACGACCATTTGCTGCATTAGCTGCGCTGTTGTTTGCTGTACATCCTGTACACACTGAAGCGGTGAGTGATAGCATTATTACTGTTCAAAGATCAATGTGTTACTACTCAATTTGGCAAAAAATAACTTTTTGGCAAAGAGTCCGTCAATTCAAATACGGTAAAGTTTTAAGATGACTATTATAATATACCTCTTTATTTATATTTTATGGTTTATTCTCAGAAGATCCATTGGCCAGATCCATAAAGGAGAATATCTTATTAGGGATAAAATTACTATGTTCTATATATCTAGATAAAATTACTATTATAAATACAAATAACTCAACTGCTTAAAATTAATAAACTGAAAAGAGTAGAAGGGGTGTCTACTGTTATTTAGTAGGGTCCTATTACTTAGGTATATGTAAATATAATATAGTGGACTGTATAAATAAGACTTGTATTATGGACAACCAAATACAAATTTAAGGCGAGCATTGCTGTCCAATGTGTTGCGCGGAGTGCCGTCGCACCGAAGGACCCATGTCCCCTGTCGCTGCTCGGTGCTCATGCGCCGACAGGAGGAATGGGAGAAGAGAGGAATTTTGAAACAGTTTAGACGTGATTAAAAGTGGAAGTGAGTGAAAGTGTGAGTTGTGCGTTAAAAAATTTGGATAATGGACTATATTAAAATTGGCTTTAAAAAGATAATAAAATAAAAATTATGAATATAACAAATAGTAGCGTTAACAATTTTCGTACACTATAGTAAGCATTACATAAATAAAAAGACGTGTGGCACTCGGAGACTACCGCGGTAAAGCTATTGCATATCATTTTTTATCAACTTAAGCAATTATAATCATTTATTTACTTTTTATTTATGCAGTATGTATAATATTGTGAATGAAAAATACGAAACTATTAAATTAGTACCAACAGCGTCACTAGATGGCGTTTATCACTTTTTTTAAGTAGCGATATGGTTTCGATTCGTTGATTCGTTGATTCGTCGTTCGGAGCAGCTCGTCTCGATCCGTGCGAGCTTCGGGTGTTAGGTTTTATTTTCGCTACGTTACGGAATTTATTGATTCGGTCACCGTGCTCAAAGGCCTCAAAGCCCGCGATAAAAGCTATGCAATAGCTTAAAACATGTGGTTTATGTTATACGTTAAATTCATGTTATTTAAAATAATTTAGGTTTTATTTTTATCTCAGTAGTTCTTTTACTGGTAAAACTTGTACTGTAACTTATACCAATATAACGAAAAAACAGTCACCTATTAGTTCCAATTCTAAAATGAGTAGATATTATTTCATCAGTAACTTGCCAATTAACACAGATATCAGTGTTTGTATTTCTGTAAAGTTATACCTACTTCTTACTATCATAATACTACAAATTGGCCTGACTGTACACCGCTCGTAACAGCAATCAATTTGATTGGCCATATTATGTACAGTCACGGTCTAACGATTGGAAAAACATGGAGTTTTATGTTGACAGCAACTGGAAAACAGAATTTACTTAAATTTATTGTTTGATATGAGTATTTACTTTGATATATTTATGAATTTATTAAATGTAAGGTCCTTCACAGCTGACGACAATAATAAGTTTATAATACTGATATTTGAACAATACGCCAATTATGAAGTACACATTAATTTAACACGTTAGCTGCGGCACCAATTTTTGCATACTTTCCGTTCCTGCGGCACGAGGTATAATCGGCCCGTACCGTGACCAGACGTTAGGGCGACACGCGGTCTATTAGACCCCACCTCCTTTTACAGACTAAAATCCATTTTCTGGCGCGAAATCAAAGATAAATGAGAATTTTGGTCCTTATTGATATAGACAGTGAATTGATGAACCCTAATCCACCGTCGCCCCGGGATCTGATGGCTAGTTTAGGAATTATTAGCAAAACAAAATATGGGATCTTATACACCTCGTAACGCACTGAAATAGGGCAAATTTTCGCTGCGATTAGTGATGGGAAAAATAATATCGACGTTTTTAAACTGTCTTAACTACGCAACGACTTGACCGATTTTGATCAATTATATCTTATTAGATCGTTTTAAGGGCAAAACCTGGCAAAACAACACAAAGCTATCAAAGGATACATTTTTTTTTTAAATAATCTAAATTGTGCTTGAAGGCGCCATAAAGAAAAAAAAACCGGCCAAGTGCGAGTCGGACTCGCGCACGAAGCGTTCCATTCTATACCATTAAGAGGCACCTATTACAGACTTATTATTGGAAAATAATGGATTACGGTTTATGCATAAGGTTTATCTTTCTATTTGTATATGAAAATCTTAATGCGGTTCACAGAATAGAAAAAAAAGGCAACCAGAAGTAGAAAAGAAACTGTCCTATTTATTCTGCCTCGGGCTTTAAAAATACAATTATTAGAACTTGAATTAACATTAAAAAATCAGTATCAATATACTTTTTTTATAAAAATCTCAATATATATGTTGTACTTATTTATGAGTGTTTTTCATTGAAACAGGGTAGACAATAAGATTTTTTGCACTGAGTGCACTGAGTCAAAATCTTTTTGGATTTTTTATCAGCTTCACGAGATGGTAAAAATGTGCGTAGTTCTTGGTAACAACCAACACATCTTCTCCTTTTTTCACCCTTTTCGAGGCAATGGCGTGCGCTTTCAGGTGCTGAAAAATAACAAAAATGTAAAGATAACGTAATAAAACTGACATTGTTACTTAGGTTAGATCGTAGATGAGAATAACAATGATAATGTAGGTATAACTGCATCAAATGAATGTGTTTGTTTTATACTTAAAATGTTGAAAGAGTAGGTAGGTAAGGTAACTTAAATTCAGAATAATTAAAAGGAAACAATAATAAATAACTTAATAATGACCAAATGTCAAGCTTAGTTTATGAAAGCTTCAACACGTTGACTGTCAAGAAATATATCTAAGCATTACATTACCTGGGGTCTCATCGATTTCCTTTTTTATTAAAGATTCTATAAGTTTCTCCACAAAGAGTCTTTTTGGTAACTTTTTTCCATCAGTTTGGATTGAATTAAACACAATCCAGGCATTAATTAGCGCCGTACCAAATATTAGCTCCATTACAACTTTTCTCCACCATTTGATTCCTCTCTTCAAAGTTGTATAATAAGAAGACATCTGGTCAGAAAAGTCAATGCCTTTTTTTGTTTTATTGTACAGCAAAACACATCCCGGTTTTTTTATGCATTCGTCGGTTCCTCTCTTCTTTTTTCCAGTATCTATCAGGTTATCATCGTGATCTTTGCACGTAGTCAACATCAAAACATTCCGTTTATCCATCCATTTCATTACCTTTACGCCCTTTTTGTTCATTTTTCCAATAATTTCGCCTTTCTGCAATTTGTAACTAGTAACTTGCTTTGGCAGATATTTCCGTATTTTATTAAGTGTTCCACATAAAAATGTTTTTTGTGATAGAAGATCTTCTGCCAGGCCCAACGAAGTGTAGTAATTGTCTACTATTACGATTCTACGCATTTCTGTCAGATTTGTCATCAATCTTAACACTACTTTTTTACTGTGTTCTAATTCTTTTTTCTGATTTTTTTTCCCTGTATAAACCTCTAACTCAGAAGTATAACCTTCGGGAGTGCAAAGCTTATAAAGCTTTACGCCGTACCGGTGTGATTTGTTTTTTATGTATTGGCGAAAACCTAGTCTTCCTCTCCATGGTATCATGGTTTCATCGATTACCACATACTTTCCAGGATTTGCAATACGTCGAAAGTTTTCTGTAATCTTTGTGAACATATTTCTAATTTTATATAGTTTGTCAGTTTGGTCTTCATTACTTACATCACTGACATGCCAGCATTTAAGTAGCAATAAAAATCTGTCTCTTGTCATTACTGAAGAAAGAAATTCGTTTCGATACAATTTGTTTCTGCTCCAGTATAAATTTAAATTAGGAACTCTACACAAACCCATTGCCATTAAAACAGCCAAAAATGTTCTCATTTCCTGAGAACTGGTGTCACTCCATTTTGTCATGCGTGAATTACGTTTCATGTTTTGTTGATTTATTTGTATATACTTTTGTGCGTAAGCATTTGTTTCAGATACCATTATATCAATCATCTCATCTGTAACAAACATCTTGTATATATCTTCAGGTGTAACTCCCACAAACGGGGGTAAATTAAACGTACATTCTCCAGCGAATTCATTAAAAGTTATGGGACTTTCCGATATATTTTCCCACTCATCGTGATCTTTAGCTTGCGTGCCGGGTAATGTTTCGTCCGTGACTAAAATGTCATCTTCTGTAGCTTCTTCATATTCACTATCTGGAGATAAATCCTGATCTGAATGAACGCAATTTTCCATTGAAGCATACTCTTCCGAATCACTACACTCTTCCTCCGAAGGACTATAATCATTGTCAGTACCGCTAAAATTATCATCTTCCATATTATTACTCTCATCCAACTCAGGTGATTTTCGAATATTCTGCACACTGTGACATATTTTGTTTGTTTGTATTATATTATTGTTTTCGCAGTCTATATGTTCAATAATATCATATTCGACAATATCAGGTGATTTTAGAACAGTTGGCAATTTGTTATTCATGTCTCGTTTTCCTTTAACATTGTCATCAGGAATATTTTCTATAATTACAGAGACCTCTATTTCATGACTTTTTTTGGATTTGGACGGATTAAAGTCTTCTGAATATGTACATTCGGATGTAACATTTTCTCTCGGTCTTTTTTGTGTCGGAGTACGAAGTAATTGTTGAATGTTGTCCTCACTAAGTGATATATTACAATCCAGTAAATTGGAGCGTGAGATTTCTGACAAAGATCCAGCTCTGCTCTCCGTAGTTATATGAGGAAAATCTTTTAAAGGGGAACCTATAGGATTTTGTTTTTTTATTGGTGAGGTTGAAGCACTAGAAGCGGACAAGCGAACATTCTGCAATATTTGACAAGTTTTTCCGGTACTAGGACTGAGATACACTGTTTCTTCTTGTGTTTTGAGTTGAATAGTTTTTCGGATGTTTGGACTGAGGTTAACTGTTTCTTCTGGTTCTTTCACTTGATCAGGATAAATTGAATTTTTTTTAGTGGCAGTCTGAGCACGTGTTTTTGCTTTGTGTTGTAATGTTCTTGTATTTGCAATAATTATAGAGCTTGGGTGCCCATGTAAGAAAGTATATTGTTTTGTATTGTCATACTGTTGTTTATCAATGACACATTCTTGTTGTGAGCTAAATTCATGTAAAGGTACGATTATTTCAGTTATATTTGGTTCAGTAGAAAAATATGTTTTTTGACGTTTATTTGTTGGAAAAATCTCTTCATCACTCTCATCGTCAAACACATTTTCAATTGGCAATGTTGGCCGATTGGTTGGTTGGACATCACTTCTCGGTGGACTCTGAAAAAATGACTCACATATTGTATTTTGCATAAACAGGCAGTTCTCAGCCACCAGTAGCTATTTATTGAGTGTACTGATCAAAACACGGTAAAAAAATAGAATAGAAATGACAAGAAAAAAAAACGATACGCAAATAAAGCTGTGTGGTGCCGGCGGCGAATAGTACCAACCCATTTCATCCCGTGGGTGTCGTAAAAGGCGACTAAGGGAATAAAGGAACACAGAAGACGGGCAGCAGCGTCTCTGAACCGTTTGACATCTTACTGCGATCGCCAACCCGCCTGCCAAGCGTGGCGATTATGGCAATTCCTCCCAAATGTTTGGGAGAGGCCCTTGCCCAGCAGTGGGATCCCTACGGGCTACTAAAAAAAAATAAAAAAAGCGGGCTCACCGACTAGTTTAGGTATTATGATATTCAAAGTAGGTACTTAGACTTACTAGATTACGTCACGGACGCTTGTTACGGTACCATCTGTGTTGTGATCATTTGCTACAAAAAATAGAAATAGCCTCCTAATAACGTTCAAGTGTATTTTGTTTGAAGTTTATGTGATTTTAAGGTGCTGCAAATGTTATCTCGTTATAAGAACAAGCATTTGACTAGTAAAATCGGTGTCAAAGTTTCAAATTAGTGGTCAACTTAATAACTTGTGGGTCAAATATAATAAAAGTGTTTTTGTTTACCCGAACAGCTGATTTATCAGCTGTTGCAACTGCACGCGTAACAGCGCCATCTCACTGAATCGCGCAGAGGTTCGGGCGTTGGCTAGTCAATCAATAACTTTAACCTTTCTCTGTAGCGTGCGACGCGTCGTACTATGCCTCAGGCCAAGTGCAGCGCTTGTGGTCGTTACATATCGCCGGCAGATGGCGTTAGTTGTTCTACCTGTCCTTTTACATACCATCAAGCATGCTTAGGTAAGGGGAAGGATAGCAGAATTGGCAAGGATTGGTCTTGCCCGGAATGCACCAAAAATAAACAAAGAAACAATGGCTCCGATACACCTGTAAAAGGAGATACGGAACCACGTACCGCTAAGCAGTCTTCAGCCAATCTAGAAAAGACCGGCTGTGATTTGGCTGTTGAGGTCCGCTTGTTTCGGGAGGAATTGCACGCGCTGAGGGACGAAGTGAAAATGATGCGTGAGGATATGAGGGAGCTGCGTAATTCTATGTCGCTAAACAGTTCTTGCCTCGATTCGATAGAGGAGAGGGTCGGAGCACTAGAGCAAGGTGTATCTCAGAAGGGCGACGGTGCGGTTCACTTTGAAAGTGTCATTGCGCAACTGCGAACTGAACTCGACCAGAAAGAGCAGGAGCTGTTGGCAAATGACATAGAAATTACAAATTTACCCGAGATGCAAGCTGAAAATCCAACTCATCTTATCACCCTAATTGGTACTAAGTTGGGAATGACACTTGACGAACGAGATATTGTCAGCGCCGAGCGCGTGGGGCCCTTGTATCCGCGCGGCGGCTACGCGTCGACTGGGAGCGGGGATGCTGCGGCGCGTGGTGGGAGATCGCGACCACTGGTGGTGCGGTTCGCTCGCCGGGCGCAGCGCGACGACATATTACGGAATATGCGCGTGAGACGGGGTGCTAACACGGCGGACTTTGGTATGCCGGGTGACTCACGTTCATTTTATATAAATGAACGTCTAACAAAAACAAATAGGCAGCTGCTATATAGGGTTCGCGAAGTGCGTAAGCACTTTCAATGGAAATTCGTCTGGGTAAAACGTGGACGAATATTTGTTAAGCAGAATGATGGCAAAATGTCTTACCAGATAAAAACAGAAAAAGATATAGCCCGTGTTTTTGGATCGAACCCCGTTACCTTGCAATAACATTCGCGTCACATCTTCAATGATAATATCCTTTTTAATAATTTTTTTATACGTTTTTAGCTTCTTTTATTTTATTTTTTATATACATCTTAAAATTGATGCATGTTACCAATTAAATGTCAATTGTAAGTACATTATATTACCTGTACTTATACACTTTGTGTGCAGTTTAGAGTTCTTATTATGGTTCTTTTGTTTATGTTATTGTGCGCCGATGGTGCTGTTTGTGTTTTTCTTCTCACTGATTTATATAAGATTAAACTATTCATTAGGCTGGAAATGCGAGTATTTACCGTGTACATTGTGTTTTATTCAGGTCTGTTTTTGTATAGTAGTGAAGGATATCTGGTTGAAGCCACTAAATCTAACTTACAGGGGTGTTGTTATTACCGCTCTGAATTTGTCTGTCTACTTGAGAATCTTTCCTTATTTGCGAAGTTTTTTGTATTTTTATTTTGTCTATTGTTATTTTATATTATGGTGTACTGTTTTTAATACTCTAATATCTCATGGCTTCTAAATATTTTAAGGTTGGTTTTCTAAACGCTGGATCCTTAGGTACAAATCATGACAACTTTGTAGTGACAATGCAGGACAAAGCAGCTGATATAGTCGCTATAAATGAAACTTGGTTGCGAAGTGGTGAAGAGGCGCGTGCGCCAGCAGTCCCGGAATATAGGTTGAGACATATTCCTAGGCCTTCATCGATTCGTGAAGGTCGCGGGGGTGGGGTAGGCTTTTATATAAGACGTGGCCTTACCGTAACCACTCTCGACCATCCAGTTCACCGGTCCGTCGAACAGATGTGGTTAAAAGCTAAAGTGAACCATAACACAGTGATCTTAGGGACGGCTTACAGACCGCCATGGCTTGATCCGAACGTCTTTTTGAATGCAATTATGGATTCCATTGCTGCTATGTCAAATTACGAGTTTTTAATTTTATTAGGTGATTTTAATATTGATTTAAATAATAAGACTGATTCAAAAACGAAATTATTTAATACATTCTTAAGTTGCACTGGATTGTACCAGGTAGTTTCTGAGCCGACTCATTTTACAAATGGGAGTTGTTCCTTAATTGATGTCATATGTTCCAGTACACGTGTACGTGATGTTACTGTAGACGCAGTAGGCATTCGTACTGGGCACGCATTCATTACCGCAGAATTTATATTTCGTAAGCCAAAATTGGTACCTAAAATAATATCCTATAGACCAATTAAGGACATTGATTTGGTTCCTTTTGAGAGAGATGCAGCTGCTGTAAGGTGGGACATTCTGTCAGAGTTGGACGACGTGGATGTCATTGTTGATGACTTCACGAGCGCCGTAACAACTATATTTGATATTTATGCACCAATAAAGACTCAAATCATTCGTGAAAAACCTGCTCCGTGGCTGACTGAGACCGTGAGACTCATGATGAGGCTGCGTGACACTGCCTTAAAAAGAGCTCGAGCTAGTCAAACTGTAGGACACCAAACCTATTACAAAGACTTAAAGAAACTAGTGGGACAGGCTCTTCAAAATGAGAAGAGATGTTACTTTAAGTTACACATTAACAGTAATATTAAAAATCCTAGGAAGCTATGGAAGAACTTAAAAAGTAATTTGATGCCCTTGAGGGCGTCAGAAATCCCTTCGTGCGTTGGTACTGCAGATTACATTAATGATAATTTTTTAAATATTCCCGGTAGCCAGACTGTTTCTACTTCATATTTATCATTTTTCGAGTGCAATCGCTTTGGCAGTGGTACATTTGCTCTCAGCACTGTTGACACATCTGACATAATTAATATACTGAAAGGTTTAAAATCTAATGCTAAAGGTATTGATGGCTTGACATTGGACATGATAAGCTTACTGGTGCCATACACAATGGATGTACTTACCACTATAGTGAATAAATCTATTGTGACATCTACGTTCCCTTCCATGTGGAAAACAGCAATTGTAAGGCCAATACCAAAAAGTAACGATGTAACATCAGTGCGGGACCTCCGTCCTATAAGCATCTTACCATGCCTTTCTAAAGTTTTGGAGAAAGTCGTAGCCTTACAATTAACGAAATTTCTGGAGCTTAACAAGATATTACCAGACAAACAATCAGGCTTTAGGAAGTGTAGGGGTACAGCGACTGCGTTGTTGGATGTGACAGATAATATATTAGCGGCACAGGATGGGGGAGAGGGGTCGATTTTGGTATTGTTAGATTTTTCCAGGGCTTTTGATGCTTTAAATACGTCACTATTATTATCAAAGTTGTCTTACTACGGCTTTGAAGATTCTGCTGTGCGTTGGTTTGATTCTTACCTGAATAATCGCTTTCAATACGTTGAGCTTCGTAATGAAGATGGATCAACCTCTTGTTCTGCTGTAAAATCAGTGACGCGGGGAGTGCCTCAGGGTTCAGTTTTGGGACCACTTTTATTTATTATATATAGCGCTGACATTGTGAAAGTAATTAAGTATTGTAAATTTCATATCTATGCTGATGATGTTCAAATATATTTATCTTTTAAACCTAACGAAACTTTAAATGCAGTGGATAAAATTAATGAAGATCTAAATAATATATATAACTGGGCTTTGAATAATGATTTATTACTAAATGCGAATAAGACTAAGTTTATGATTTTGGGTTCCAAGGACCAAGTTAAAAAAATAGGTATATTGAACCCTCAGGTACAAATCAACGGGTCTAGAATTGACCGTGTATCGGAAGCGCGAAACTTAGGGTTAGTTATGGATGAAGAGCTTAGGTTTGAACATTATATCTCTGACGTAGTACGGAACTGTTTTTACCGACTTAAAGTATTATATAGAATAAGAGATTATATAAGTACTGAACTGCGTATACAATTATGTGACTCGCTTGTGCTATCAAAGTTTAATTATGTCGATGTAGTATATGGTCCTAGGCTACTCGCTAAAACGGCAGGTTTGGTTCAAAGAGTGCAGAACGCGTGTGCGCGTTACTGCTTCAATATTCCAAGACGAGCCCATGTTACACCTTTTCTGAATGCAGCTGGAATTTTAAAGATGCGGCAGCGGCGTGAGCTACATTTGGCTACACTTTTGTTTGGCGCTGTTAGACACAAAACGCCAGAATATTTGTCTAAGAAATTAGACTGGATGGAACGCAAAGGGCACAATGGCAGGGATGGGTCTGTTCCACTGCACATTCCTAGACATAGAACTACAGCCTTTAAAGGAGGATTCCGATATAGTGCAACAAAGTGCTGGAATAATTTGCCACCGCCACTTCGCAACCTAGTTAGTCAAAACTCATTTAAGGCAAAAGTGAGAGTGTTGTTTTTGACATCACAAAAATCCAGTACTTTTTAATGTTTGTGGTCTTAAATCCTGTTACTATAGTTTTAACCCGTGTGTATGTCAATTTTATAAATCTTATGTGTTTAATGTATTATATCTTATGTGTCTATTGTATTTTTTTTTTAACTATTTCTATATGTTTTATTTTATTGTTGAAACTGTAACTGTGCACGCGTCCGTGAGGTGTTACGTTGGGCTACAGCTGAAAATCAGCGCTGTGGTCACTTCCAGGACCGCAGCATAAGCTGAGCTGTGGCCCTTTAGTCACACGGCTAGACATTTTGATTGTTATTTTTAATCTTAATCTAAGTATTAATGTTTAATCTAAGTTAAATGTCTTATTTTTCTTATACGTGTGACTAATAAATGTATTCTTTCTTTCTTTCTTTCTTTCTACTTTTCTTTATAGACTATTTAATAGATCGCCAAAAATGTCTCTAAGTTCAATCATTTTCATATAAGTAACCAGGTTTGTAAAATATCAAAATGTCTTCGTCATAGTGACAATTCAGTACCTAATTAAAAATATTGGCTTTGTATGACCGGTACACTTGAAAATAGAATTAATTAATAAGCTGCTAGAGAAAGCCTTTGCTTGGTGATAGTTTAAACAAAGTGTTATTCTTAAATGAAAACCCTCTTTAGGTGGTGATACAACTCGTGAAAGTAAACAAGTTTCATCAAAATAAAAGAAAGAAAAAATATAATACTTCCTATACAAAGTCCCAGGAGTAAGTTTTGTGTGACAAGTTAATTTTATTACCAATAAGTATAGGTATCATAATTAAGGCAACCAGTTGGAACAACTGATATTACCTGTATACAAATTTTCTTAAAAAAGTATTTTTACAAACGATAAAAAAGTATTTTTATCGTTTTCTTATGAAAGTTGTTCTATTTCGCGAGTGGTTTTACAACCTAGGAGGGTTCGCTTTATTAGATGTTATATTATTATTCATGTAAGTGGTGCAAAACATAAACAGCAGTTTAAAAATAGAGATGAATTTGGCATGCTTATTCATTACAAAAAACAAACTCACACACACACACACCACACACTTTTAAAGAAAGTTTTTAAGATTTGTTTTACAATAAATACTTAGAATCCCAGTCCCACTCCGTAAACGCTTTATTCATGAACAGATAGCAGATTTAATCGAGACGCATTAAGCCTAGATTTCGAGTGAAGACTGAAGCGAGTGAAGCTGCGGTATATTATATATAATATACTGTCATTTTATACCAAATAGTCTGTATGCTACATCTTTCTTCTCAAGCTTTATTATGGTCCAGATTATTTACATGCGATTACATTTGGCAGCACCTTATGTTGTTGAATATTATGTCAAAGGTTTAATATAAAAACGGTGTATTAGTTAGTGCAAAATTAATTCTCGTATCAAGCTTTTCACACAAGTAATCTTATAGATAAATGTTAGAAATATCATATCCACGCATGCTTATACAAAACGTACTTACAAACACTGTAATCCTTTATTTAAGATGGCTAAAAACAAAACATTTCATATTAAAATATTGAGTTTCTTAAATTACTAACACAATAATTTCTGTACTTTTACCATCGTACAATAATATACTCCGCCTGGTGCTCTCTTCCGACCACGTGACATATATCGTAAAATTTACATAAGTCGAATCTAACACACTTAACAAACTTGGTGATTAAAAATATCCCTTTACATAGGTATTTTGTTGTTTTTAACTTTTTAGTATTATTGTAATAGCGGCCTACATAATTTGAGAAAACTTCAACTATCTATCTATCGCGACAAACGGACAGACAGCGAAGTCTTAGTAATAGAGGGTCCTGTTTTTATCCTTTCGATACGGAACCCTAAAAATCTTTAATATTTATATACCTACTTTCAAAACCTAGACAAAGAACTACTGAAATATTAATTATATTACTTACCTGTTTTGTCAACGGCTGCTTTGCGTTTCTTGTGGAGTTTTTCACTACCTACAAAAATATCAATTAAGTGTTAAGTCCTAATAATAATAACATTATTATCACGATATAGAATAATAGGTAATTCTAGATATGTTGCAAAGTATTAGGTACGTCAATAATCGTTATTACCAATAATATCTTTAGGTATAATATACTTAAGTAATAATATCTTACACTTACTTTAGGTACATAGCTACCAAGATAAGAAAAAACTAGGTACTTACTGAAGATTTTTTCATTAAAAACTTACCTGTTTTGGCTCTGTTTCTGGGTTTTTTAAAATTAACTTCTTCCGACATCGTTTAGACATGTTCGGCGCTGTAAAAGGACGTGCTCTCCAATCGACGTGATGCACAACACTGGTCGCGGGAAGCTCGCGTTGAGTGCGGTACGAGGTCAGGGGGGATATGGGGCGTTTTAGCCTCGTTCCGCACTGCATTAAAATTATATTAATTCAGTGCGGCACGAGGCCTAAGACATCCGGTACCAAGGTAGGTACACCACCGAGTCCGGAACCATTAGTGATCTCAAATATATATTTATCTCTTTCCTACACTGGACCAAATCAAAGCTATGCCATTCGCACGACAGAGAAATTCACTTTTTTGCTTGCCGCACCACAGGGAAGTTGCATCAGGGATGATTTAGGCCTCGCTTCGCACTTAACGTGTTAAAATGGATACAAAAAAAGCACAAGAGTAGATTTTTTTTATGAAATAGGCGGGCAAACGAGCAGACCTATCGCCTGATGGTAAGCGATTACCGCCGCCCATGGACACCTGCAACACCAGAAGCGTCACAATTGCGTTGCCGGCCTTTTGGGGATGGGGGGGGGAGGTAGGGGTAGGGGATTGGGCTATGGGCCCCCGGTATCCTAACTCACTAGGTGAAATACAGCGCAAGCACTATATGTATACAAAAATCCCTTAAGAAGTTAATTCTAGGCCTAAGATAAGTACATATAAAAGGAAACTAGTTGTGTGAGTGAGTAGTGTTAGTTAGTTAGTTATTTGTATTAATTTATAAAAAACGAGTTTCAGTTTGCATGGTTCTGTACAACTGGTCATCTGGAAATATTTTCAAATATCATTTCTGAAGATGTGCTCTCTGTTGAGCAATCAGACAGTCGGTCAAGACAAATAATTTTATATATATTTATATACGGGTACAAGATATTTTGTATCAGTTTGAAATTAATTTTATACAGCCCATTTATTCGTCAGATTGTATCAGCTATTAAAATATAAATATTGTTATAGGATCGAGTACAGAGAATCTTTGAATTATAATAACATCCCTAAAAATCTTCTGAATCTGTAATTTTTTGGTATAATACGCAACAAACCGAAGAAGAGCCGTGCTTTGGCACAAATGCTGGAGCGGGATTAGAGAAAATTGCTGTTAAGGAATTATTTTATTTCTTTATATCTGTATACTCACTTCGGTGAGTGAGGTCACCAAAGGCTAAAAGATTCTTCCTATTTCTAGAAAGGATACTTATGCTTCGGTGACCGCAGGGGTAGCGTATGAGATGCTGTGCTTGAGATCCCGAATTTAATTCCCGGGTCGAACCAAATGTTTGTATCATTTGGAAATATTTGTTCCGTATGTATTTACAAAAAGTATGTATTTATGTATATCAGTTCTTTAGTACCTATTGTATAAGCTCTGCTTCGTTTATAGCTAGATGGCGTTGTGTAAAAAAAAGAAAGGGAAGCAACGCTATTGGGACTATTAAGTTACAGTTAATATTTCGCGGTGACAGACATTTGTTATCAAGTGACCAATCATCTCGCTTGCCCCCATATACTACAAAAATCCACGGTGCACACAAATGTCCCATAGGCTGGCAACGCACTTGTGACGCCTTTGGTGTTGCGGGTGTCCATGGGCGGCGGTAATCGCTTACCATCAGGCACCGCGTCTGCTCGTTTGCCACCTATTCCAAAAAATGTATTCACTTGTTAAATGGACAATTGTCTACTTACTAAAAAAAATGGTACAATCTTTCTACAGGTCTTGAACCTGTAGAGAGATTCGTACCATTTTTTTTAAATATTTTAATATTACTAATATTAACATCTCATTTACATTCAAGTATCCATATTTAATTTACGAAGAAATGAAAATCATCTTCATCCACGTGTGAAATCGTGGTCGCACAGCCTTATTGCGCAGCAAAAAAATGTACTTGTCATTATACGAAATTACCTTTCCTTGTTTGCACTGAAAATCGTCCAAGTCATTCTTATTTCGTATTTTACGAAAGAATGGGGGAATGTCTTTGGTATTGTTTGCTTTGAACAAATCTTTAAGAGACTCCGTTAGATGAAAATTTGGCGTCTAAAGCGACAACTGTCAAAGTGTCGGTACAAGACGCGAAAGAAAATATTGGAATGTCAAAGTGATATTCGAGTCACTTACTTGAGTATAACAAGGATGGTACAAGGTTTAGGTAACGTTGTCACTGGAGGTTCGATTTCGACACACGATTTCTACTGAACAGGGGCTTTATAAGTAAAAACTACTAGATTGTTAGTACAAAATGAAATTACTTCCCTAAATCAATTGTAGAAAGTAAGCCTAGAACATAAAATTTTAACAAAAATAAAACCGACTTCAAGGTTCGACTCGATTTCTCTTGGATGCCATCATCAGATCGTACTACCGTTGGGATATCTATTTTCCATTAAAAAAAGAATCATCAAAATCGGTTCATAAACGACGAAATTATCCGCGAACACACATTAAAAAAACATATATATACGGTCGAATTGAGAACCTCCTCCTTTTTTTGAAGTCGGTTAAAAAATTAGTAGCTATCTAGTCGACGACGCTTGTATAGATAATACTTTATTTGTACACCAAGGTTTTACAAATAATATACAGCAATAAAACTAAAAGCAAATGTGACGTACGAACGTCACATACGGTCACAAACATAACGTACGGTGGCCTTATTGCTTAAACAATTTCTTCCAGGCAATCTTTAAATGGACTGGTATGAAACCAGTCCATTTAAATTGGTGCTGGATGTATAAAAGTATGAGTAATAAAATAAATAAGATCTTCACCTTCGAAATATTTATAATCATCATGCATGAATTTTACTGTAAAAACTGTACTGTATAAATGTAAACGGAATATCAATAAAAAAATAAAATACTGAACATACTTACAGTATTACACGTAAATTAATTTTCAACTATGAGATAATGATAATATCTATTTTGAAACGACTTCAAAAAAGGAGGAAGTTCTCAATTCGACCGTATGTAGGTTTTTTTATGTGTCGCGGATAGCTTCGTCGTTTATGAACCGATTTTAATGATTCTTTTTTTAATAGAAAGGAGATATCCCGACGGTGGTACCATGATAAGGACACTAAGATCTGATGATGGCATCCAAGAGAAATTGAGTCGAACCTTGAAGTCGGTTTTTATTTTGTTAATATATACTCGTAACATCGTTTATAGTTTTGAAAGTGGTAGCCTGTCACCTTTGTCATGTTATTTGAGCCTGCTAAAGTGAATCTACTTTCCCTGATGGAAAGAAAGAAGAGGATCCAAGAGTAGTGGTGACCATAGGGCATCTGAGTTATGTGTGGGAACACATAACTGCGATGCGATGCGATGCGGCGTGAAGTTCTTGGGGTGCATTCGTGCGAGCTCGCAGACAATGCAACAATGCAGCATGGTGACCCACACCGTGGCGGCCTATTGATGTTTCTGCATCATTGGGCCTCCGGTCTCGCACTCACCAACGAAACACGATAGCACGAACGTTGTCATTTTACGTTGATCTTCTGTGCGAGAGTAATACCGCCCCGGTCAAGCCTACCCGTTCATTTTCATGTCAGTTCCGATGCACGAGTTGAGTTCATTTCACACTTTACGTGCACTTTACGCATATTCACGTTGAACGAGAAGCGTAAGCAGCATGAAATTCTTGGTGCTTACGTCATTATGGTTGCGAAAAAACGATGCCTAACTTCTAGCACTGTTTGTTTTAATAGTTTGATAAACGACCTAACTTATGAGAAAGCGCTACAGCGTAACGCCTCACTTTTAATTACCGCTCGATGTTACTGTTCATAAAGTCTCTACACAGCGAGCTAAATATGAAAATCGTTTCTTATGGAGTCCAAAAAGATCACCAGCTTACTAAATACATGCTGTACAACTTTTTACATAAACTTTATAAGTTGACTGCAAATCAGAGAAAAATATGACTTGTATTGCAAATTTATCACTGACGCATTGCATAAAGTGAATGTATTGCATAATTCATGGCACTACGCTTACAGGAATGTCGAGCAACACCTTGTAGCTTTGAAGTAATGTACATCTATTTTAAATTTACCGTCGTTGCTAAAGTTACTGTGATTTAAGACATGTTGATCATAAAGTCGAAAATGTATTCCTTTTCTAAAATACCTTAACACTTGTACACATGCTGATACAGAATATAATGTATATGTTGACACGTGAAGCAAAAACGTTGTTTCCTTTTTTACAAATATTACACGGACGGAGGAATACATTAGTTTATACAGAGTACAAAAAGGTAGAAAACAAAATAATTTTGTTCGAATTTCGATTACTGGTGGAAAAACTAGTAGTATGAAATATGCATGCATGCATGTGTGCATTAATGCAGATAAAGAAAATAAAAAGTAGAGGTATTTGAAGACTTTGCTCGGCTGTTGAGCAGATAGGATTCTTGATGGTAAGTGAATAACGTCAGGAATTGAATGCTTGAACTCAAGAGAAACAAAGATCACTGATAGCTTCAGATAAAAGCAACGAAAAGATTGCTTTACATCTAGTTCTCTGAGAGCAAGAGAGAGAAACCACCGGTCGAGAGAGTCTCCATATTCATTCCGTCTCCTTTTCGTTCCAAATAAAATTTGAATCGTCTCTTTGAATAGCGTTGGGAGGGGAATTTAAACACCATTAGAAGGGAACGCTTAACTATTTTGTATTTATATTTACACAAACGGCTTTTACAGTAACAGTCCAATTACGAATATTGTAATTCACTTCGTCTTAGAACAAACTAACTTAATACAGAACCTTCCGCAATTTGCCAAATAGACAACCTCGAGCGATTCGTCTCGAGACTATTGAAGGTTCAAACAGACTTAAAATCTCTAAAAGCTTTCTCTCGAATTAAAATTTTATCCTACAATTATTCAGATAGGGTTACGTTTTATGATTGTGTGTTAATAAATAACACTGACACATGCCAGTCATTTCTTCGATTTCTTTTGATTTCCTATTTTACCAAAAAAATGGCAACCAATAAAATTTTAGTGTATTGCTTCTATTTATATTAAACAGAGAGGATTTTTAAAACTCATAACAGATTGGGAATAGGGATATCAAAAAATCGGTCCCACCAAGAATTGCAACCGGAGCTCCAGAGCTCCTTAAAGTGATTTCAATCAGAAACTTATTTGATCTTCTCTAAGACGAAAGGGAAACATTAATCTATTGGTATTATTTTGTTATTTAACCCCAGAAGTAGTTATCATTTGTATTTCAATAACAACTAAAGCGCTTTTATTACCCTGCAGAGTAAATCATAAGAAAATTGATAGAGGAATTACACAGGTTATTGAAATTTCAGTTATTAAATACTATGACTTTGCATCTCAAAATTCTTTCTAAAATGTATTGTATGTGACAATCTTCGCAAACGAAATATAATGCATCACTATTTTAATCACTGCCAGTCAATATTGAAGTAAATTATAATAATACAAATCATTTTGATTCCTTAAGGACTAAGGAAGTATAATCTAGTTTCATTATAAAAACATAGCACGTCCCAGGCATCATAAAACCTTCACAAAACTCGGGTAAGTTCTCAATAGCCAAAACTTCCAGAAATGTCGCCGTCCAAAGATTTGCCATTCAGAATTGTGACGCATTTCTAGCCAAAGTTTCAAGAGGTCAACTTAGTAAGTTTTGACGCGTACTTCAAAGTTTTTTGACTTCACTTAGTTCGCTGACTGTAGTTATATTCTGATTGTCTGTTACTAAGATAATCAAAATTAATAATTAAGATAGCCGGTTCGTTTTACAAATTGGCTCTTAAATAATAATTTCAATGCTTGAAAATCTTGATTAGTTCCCGAATAAAGTTTGTTATATTCTGTGCTAAACTTTTCACTACCAAAGGCTAACATTTGTTTACTCTAATTAAGGTTTTGCTTTACAATATTGATGTTCAATCCTTTTGCCAATGCAGCGTTCACCATGTGAAGCTTGCAATGTCTATAGGGCCCATGGTATAGGCATTCAATCGCTAACTATGTCACTGGCAAGAGCATCAAACCTTCAGGGCGTTTCACCCTGTTCTTATTCTAAGCTAATGTAATATCAAGCACTTACCGGAGATGTGTGGATTCCTTGATATCGGCGTTCCAAGGGATCCCTTGGGTAGTTTCCTCTCTGCGTCGTCACACATTCATACTCCTAAGTGGCTTTACAGGCTCCCTAGTATCGCAATTATAATACACCCGTTTCAACTGTCGCGGATCGCGCCTATTTGACGGGACTACTAAACTCGCGTGTCCAAACCAGACCAATCATAACGGTAACCAACGAAACACCGAGTTGGATGGACAATCAGCTAAATTCCTCATTGAATGGCACCCAAAAACGACAATGGTCGACCGTTTTCACAAAGCTTCTCCTTAGTACTACTTGTCACTTCAAAACGTCAAACAAGAAAAATGACATTTAAAAATATTGCTATTATAATGACGTTCAATTTCTAACAATTGACATACGTAAAAAACTTACTTTCATAATTACTTTCACCACTGTTTGTGAGGGCTCTATGTTCTTAAAGTTATTATTGTTACTAATATACTTTTTTTTTTAGAATCTGGTCGAGTTCAACGCCAAAAAAACACAGGTGTGCGCGTTCTCTGCCAAAAAGTCTCCATTCCTTCCCCTTCCCACTTTTCAGAACACTCAAATGGCATTACAAGGTAGGCTCGATATCCTAGGCATGGATATCTGCCGAGATCTCAACCCACGTGAATACGGCCTCGCGTAAGCTAGGTGTTTTAAACAAGGTGAGACGGTTCTTCTCGCCCGGGCATCTGTGTCTTCTTTACAAGACCCAGGTTCGCTCGTGCGTGGAGTACTGTTCTCATCTTTGCGATGGTGCCGCACAGTACCTGTTTGACGCTCTCGACCGGTTGCAGCGGCGAGCAATCCGCATTGTCAACAGTCCCGAAGCCACCGAGTCCCTTGAGCCTCTGCAGTTGCGTAGAGATATCGCCTCCATGGCAGTCCTCTATCGCTATTATCATGGAGAGTGTTCTGAAGAGCTCTTCCAACTGATCCCTCCCTCTCCCTTCCTCTACAGGACAACACGTGCCGGCCTTGGAAGTCACCGCTTCAGAGTAGTAGACATACGTTCTCGTACTCATCGCTTCGGTTCTTCCTTCCTGTGCCAAGCGGTGAAAACCTGGAACTCACTACCAGCATACGTGTTTCCTTCCCACTATGATCCCGGGTCTTTTAAGCGGGGCGTGAAAAAGCATCTCACCAGGCCGCCATAGTGTCGGTCACCATGCTGCATTGTCCTTATTCGCAATGAGGATGGTGACCGCCACTCCTGGATTCTGTTCATGCTTACCATCAGGCAGGGCAGAGTCATTTTGGCACCTAACTATAAAAAAAATAAAAAAAAATAAAAAAAATATACTTAAGAATAACTTGCTTGAATGCCATAATCGATTAATCATCATCATCAATAACCTTTACTAGTCCATTGCTAGATGTTAGCCTCTCCTTATGAAGGAGGTTTTGGCTTGCTATACCACACTAGCCAGACGATTTGGTATAGAGTTTTGTGTCACTTTCTCTACGCAGTGCAGTTGCCTGCGTTGTTTGCTTTGGATGAATAGGGGATGTGACATCATGTTTTTTTTTATGGAATGGGCGGGCAAACGAGCAGACGTATCGCCTGATGGTAAGCGATTACCGCCGCCCGCTGACACCTGCAACACCAGAAGCGTCATAAGTGCGTTGCCGGCCTTTTGGGGATGGGGGAGAGGTAGGGGTTCACACCGGTTTTCTGTAAGGCCGTGGTATCACTCCGGTCGAGCCGGCCCATTCATGCCGAAGCGTGGCTCTCCCACGGTAAAACACGGTATGTGTTTTAATCAGTCATCACACCAACTTAAATGCATATTTCCTTACTAATATTAAAAATTAGAAAGTGACTCTGTCTATCAGCTGTACGTTTAACATACACGACTAAACCTATGAAGCTATTTCAATGAATTTCGTTTTGAAGATAGATTGGACCTTGGAGAAGGATATAGACTACTTTTTGTCGCGATAACCGACAAATACGCGGGTGGTGCCACAAGCAAATGCTGGTAGACAAATAAAATAGAAAAGATTTCACAAGTAAAATTAAATAAAATACCTTAAATAAGGCTTAACGTATCAGTAAGGTAATTAAAATACACACATCAAAAGTGTCTAGGGATCAACATATGTGTCTAGGGATCAACATATATTTTTGCAATAACTTTTCTCCTGATTGATATTAATTAAAATTTTCTTTAAGGATTCATCAAATAAAGTGTTTTCGTTTGTCACAGTAACGATAAACCAAGTCACCTTTGCATTAATAAAGAAATTTGCCATTTTCCTAATAAAAGGATTTTTGACATTTGAACCACTAACATTAAAGTTCGAGAAAAAGACAGTTTTCTTTAAAATTTTATTAGGTAACTTAAACAATTAATAATCCGTGTTTCTACCGCGAACACTAACACAAGAACATCGGTTTGGCATACTCAAAATGAGTTCATCCAAATCACGCTGTCGAATGGCCGCCCATGTTCGTTGCAACAACAAAAAAAGGTCTTCTTGCGACTGGATACCCTCCATATTCGGCAGAGCTCTTCTCTGTAGCATATCCCATGCATGCTCAATCGGGTTCAAGTCTGGCGACTGAGCAGGCCAGGGCCAAAGCCACATCTCAATCTCAAGAAATCCGCATAAAAATGCTTGATCCCTAGACACTTTTGATGTGTGTATATCTCTAGATAATAATTAAATAAGTTACAACAACTGTTAAGAATGCGCGTGTGCGTATACACTTGGCTTGTATGGCAAAGTGTCTTGCATCTATTATTCACTTCTACTGGTCTATAATTTTCAAGTCTAGGCTGTCGTACATGTCAGTGGTACATAAAGGCGTGTCACAATCGATATTAGACATACGTACAATGACGTCCATAACCGTTCATTACAAACAACACAAATAGTCGGCGTAAAATTCAATTGTTTTTAATGTTGTTTATGAAGTTCTATTTACAGACTAAGGGCTGTACATTGGTCATGGTCAGATTGAGCAAAGTTTTGGTATTGAATATGACGATTCTAGTTACTGATCCGCTCCCTGGTGTAATTATTAGATCACGGTTACTAAATCCAATTAGTTGAAGTCGTGCAACGAAATATTATTCTATTATCAGACCAACTTCAACGTGCGAAATTATGGTATTATATGGCATCCAAGAGAAATCGAGTCGAACCTTAAAGTCGGTTTTTTATTTGTTTTTTTTTAAATCCAGTTGCATTTAGAACAAGTAAATTGCGACTTTTAGTTGCAAAAACAGCTAAACAAACTTCCAACTCAATTAGAAATTAAAACTTATTTGTACCGCTTTAAGGTTGATATTTAACGGTACTTAAATAAGAAATAGGAGACATCATTTACATTTCAATTCCGAGTGTTTTACTTGTTCTTTAGCGAGCAACAGAACAAATATATTGCTTATCAAATGAAGTTGATTTTGCATTATGAATTAGTCATGTCTATATACCGTTTTACTACATTAGAGGTTTACATAAGCTATATTTTTAGTATTACGATACTAGATTATTTTTATCCCAAAAAGTGACTATTTGAATGCCGAAGCGTGGTATAACGTCACTTGTCTGACGTATTTTCCTCCGAGTAATATCAATAGCAAAAGTTATACCTTGTTTAATATTATAATTCTAAATATAATAATAATTCAATTGACTGCCTCGTTGGCGCGTTGGTAGCGTATGCGACTGCTGTGCTTGAGGTCTCGGGGTCGATTCCCGGGTCGGACCAAATCTTTGTATGACCTGCAAATATTTGTTTTGGAGTTTGGGTGTTTTTTGTGTTGTAGGTATTTACAACAAAAAAATTAACATCAGTTGTCCCACAACACAAGCTCTGCTTAGCTTGGGACTAGATCGCGTTGTGTGTTAGATGTCCGAAATATTAAAAATAAATAAAAAAGAAAAAGAAAAAAAAACATATTTTTTTATGAATATATATTTTTAAATTCAAATTGTCTAGATAAGTTGTTAAACGTCGTATCGGAGGCACGCCTGCATTTGACACAGCATACCCGGACGTAGCCGGACAACATGAGACACGGTCTACTGGCTATTCAGCACGGAGGAAATCACACACGTACACCAAAGTCATACATATCTAGACATAAGGCGAAAACTACTTGAATTAACAAATATCAAGAATAAATTTTAAAACTACTTCAGATATAGGACAAGGTTTTGAATTCGCAGCGATTTTTTTAAGTTGTTCACTCTTCAACTGATCGTAATGAAATTTGACATAGGTTTGCGATCGGTACAGAAACAAAACAGAGAGGACCTTTTATCCTATTGGGTATTATATCTGTACACTCAGTACTCATGTGACAAATGGTTTGAAAGTACTAAGCGCGTAACAAAATAATTCTGTGGTTACAACGAAAACAGGTCAATGGTGATGGAAAATTGGAGTTTATGTCTTACTTGAGAATTACTTAGTCAAGCTCCACGTGGAAGAGCCACACTTCGGCATAAATGGGCCGTATCGACCGGAGTGATACCACGGCCTCACAGAAAACCGGTGTGAAACAGCGATTGCGCAGTGTTTCACCGAGTGTGTGAGGATATCGGAGGCATATACCCCAACCCCTACCCCATACTCCTCCCCATCCCCCAAAGGCCGGAACGCACTTGTGACGCCTCTGGTGTTGCGTGTGTCCTTGGGCGGTGGTAATCGCTTACCATCCGGCGATACGTCTGCTCGTTTGGCCCCTATTCCATAAAAAAAATCAAAAAAGACAGTTTTTTTTTTTTTTAATCCCGCATTAGGAATAAACATCCTGTGTCGCGGTAGACTTTACAGACATACATGAAACAGACACAATTAACACCCAAACTCAGAACAACAATTTGTGGATCACACAAAGTGTTGTCCCGTGTAGGATTTGAACCCACAACACTAGGCGAATTGACAAGCGGCGTGGCGACCGCCTAAACCACTAGGCCAACCGTGCAGTTGAACCGTTGTGTAGTAACCGTGCAGAATGAATTACTAACAGATAATTAAATGCTATGAAATATATTTAGCTTTAATTCCGCGAGACAAATATCCAGGTCTGAAAGCAGGGCACAAATCCCACCGTCTACTCACATGCACATATGGGTATCATGCATATGTACACATACAAAACAAGTGAGAAATAATTAGCATGCCATGCCATAATTAGCGTGCGCGCCAGCGCACCGCTGTCGGCCCTTTTTTGTCGGGCCGACAGCGGTGCGCTAGCGCGCATTCGAGCTTAAACGCTCGACGAGTCAACATCTCCTGAGGATGCCCCGTGGAGGGGCGAAACACGTGTCGAGTATAGGTTTGGTTGCATGGCATGCTAATTATTTCTCACTTGTTTTGTATGTGTACATATGCATGATACCCATATGTGCATGTGAGTAGACGGTGGGATTTGTGCCCTGCTTTCAGACCTGGATATTTGTCTCGCGGAACTAAAGCTAAATATATTTCATAGCATTTAATGTCATGGATTTCCGCAAAGTAACGCCTGATTCCATAACTTAACTAACAGATAAGTTTGAAAATAAAAGTCATTTGGGGTATAAACATATTCATTTAATTTTCCTTGCATTTCGTGGTAATATTCGTCTCATGTACTTTATCTTACTTTTATTATTTCTATTGATACACCAATACCAAATCAAGTTTTACATTTGTCCTCACTTACTTGACTTAATATCTTACACTCTCACTTCTCCATTGCTTTCGGTCCTGAGCTTTTTCTTAATAAATTAAATTAACAAGCTTTTACTGAAACGTCTCGAGACTCGATGATGTTGCGACGTTTCTTTACAGAGTTCCTCTGGCCACCTTCCAGCTTCAGCATTAGATCAGCTCCATGTCATTAAAATATTGAATTGTCACGCTGTATACATATGCTTGCAAAATTTCAGCAAAATGGGTTCAGGATATCTGCTTCAAAATTGAGTTGCAAGATTCCATCCGAACATACAAGCATACATACTTACATTGCAAGTTAATAAAAAGCTTGTAAAATACTAAAATGAAAACATACTTACATGTACGTATGTTTGTTTTAGTTATTCTTTATACGATTGTATTTCTTTTAGAAAGTTATTGCATGCAATATCGCTCTGTTACACTACACGAATAAATAAAATAAAGAATAAAAAAATATTCCCGAAGCACAAAAGGCTTGACAACGTTTAAAACAAGCTATAAAACATCGCATTTCAGATACAAAGGGTGGTTTAAAACGAAATACCGCTTCGTATCACAACACTCGATGTCAGCCCGTGAGATAATAAAACACATTTATAGATTTCTATCGAACTGAACTGCCAATAAAACAGCCATATTGAAGCTGAACGATATTTAAGGTTCAACATTGTACCAAGATGTGTAATTTGAGTTCAGTACTTACCTATGCCTCTGAATAAATTTAAAATCTCTTTCGTGTCATGATTCATGATTCAAGGTAAGTTAAGTTACTCCTTATATCCATTCGTTCCAGAGATTAGTTGGAACAAACAGACAGACAAAAATTTCAAACTTTGATTTTATGTTGTAAGTACCGTATATACTTTTATACTCGTATGCATTTGGTGAAAAGCCCTTAATTTGAAATTATAAACATACACTTTAATTTTATTTATTTGTATAGATTACTTCACAACTTTACGTTAAGTAATATTATTTATTCTGTTTTTTTTTTATATTCAGAATGCCATGAGGCTCAATTTATGTAAAATGTTCGTATTATTATGTGATAAATTAAATTAAAAGCTTTTTAAAAACAAGCTTTTACTTGAATGCCTCGAGACGAATTAACGAGTCCAAACTCGATGATGTTGCAACGTTTCTTTACAGAGTTCCTATGGCCACCTTCCAGCTCCAGCATCAGATCAGCACCTTGTCATTATAATATTGTATTGTCAGGCTTTGTACACATATGCTTGCAAAATTTCAGAAAAATTGGTTGAAGATATCTGCTTCAAAATTGAGTTGCAACAATACACCCGAACATACAAGCATACATTATATACATACATTGCAAGTTAATAAAAAACTTGTAAAGAGCTTATAAAATAGTGTCAAACAAAGAGACCGAATCAATTAAATAAATTTATTTATTTTCAGGAAACTATATTAATGAACAACTTATGAAATTAAATATTTAAGTAATGTTCATGCATGACCATGGTAATTTGAATTTATGAAATCGATGAACTCTAACTTAAAGGTCTTTTATGAACCCATTTGTTAGGTATACGACGTACCTACTATAGATATTTTTACATCCAAATATTTTATTTTTGGAAGAATTTCCATAGTACAACACATAATACAATCTTCACTTAATGAAGTGGAACTTATGATATAATTGTAGAATTACTTGATTGCCTATCATTAATCATTTCAGTAATAGGCATAAGAGTGAAGGATTTGTACCATTGCAGAAAAATACTATGACACCGTATTGATGGCAAGAGACCGGACCATAGGTCAAATGAACGAACGTATCTTGGCCTCATAAAGATTAGGCTTCCTCTCCATATCATATTTAGGTTTAGAAAGGCACATTATTTCAGGATTATTCCTAATAGGGTAATGACCTCATCTGTTGAAGTAACCAGCGTTTATGGACTCGCTTGTCGTCACGACTTGAAAACAAAGACTAAATCGCATTACATTTCTACTGCTTTTTAGTGGATATCACTTTCTGACGAAATGAAGTGATTGTAAAAACTCAGGAACTCCATTTTTTCCTTTTATACATAGTTATTTATTAAATATACTGAATACATAATAATATGCGTTACAAATATGCAGATGTAACCATTGATGGTCTTTATCGCTTACTTACTTTAGTTCGGTCATTTAGATCATGGACGAAACTATTATCTTTTAGGAAGATGCTGAAGTTTGATTTCTAATATATATTTAACCTATACATATATACTTTGCTACACTCAGTCAATCAGTGTGGAATCCACCAAATATCATGCGTTATTGAACACATTAAAGCAAGGGTAGGAAATTAAGTTCATATATATCAATAGGTAATTAATTTGTAGTTCAGTGAATTGTCAATCCATCTTAAATACATTACCGTTTAAAGTTAAGTAGGAAAATGGATTTTGAAACATCTGAATACTTTTCAATAGTTATTCATTGACATCTTTGCGACTGCACGTTTGGCCTAGTGGTTTACCGGTCAACACACCGTTTCCTACTTCGCCGAGTGTCGTGGGTTCAAATCCCACGTAGGACAACATTTTGTGTGATCCACAAATTGTTGTTCTGAGTCTGGGTGTTCTTTGTGTCCGTTTCATGTATGTTTGTAAAGTCCCCCGTGACACAGGATTTATTCCTAGTGCGGAAGTTGTCTTTTATAAAAAAAAAAATCTTTCTTTATGTCCTTCACGTGTAGGTACTTCCTCCTTCTCATTGTGTCCCTGTCCTCAATTCTGAGGGTCGTGACCTCTATTTAGAAGTATTCTGCGAGTGACAACTTGCCACCTGTTCCTGACCTGAGCAGTGTGCAGGGCAGCATGGATCATACTGTTGATAGTAGAGCAAATTTGGTCTGCCCAGCGCAAAGGGCTACGGCCTAGGTCTTTTCCCGTTATAGGCACTTATTTTATGGGAAATAATTATCATGTTTTTAAGCTTTGGCTCATTTTATTATTTTTACTACATTTTACATTTTATTAAATTACCTTTACGTGCTTATTTCAGTTTGCCTGGAAATAATATTCATTTACAGTCAAAAAGGAAGGTAAAGCTGCCTTGTTGCAATAAATTCGCTGACATTGGAAACTAAACAAATAAACAGCTGACTGATAAAGGTAACTGCGCTGCACTATTTTTTTAGCTTCTACAATTCTACAATAGGAATTGGAAAAAAACTGATCTCTGGAATAAATAGTAATCAACGTCTATATACCTATATAAAAGTATTATACTTTAAAAGAAGCGCTCATAGCCCAGTTGCACTCGGTAATTAGAAACAATATCTGAGGGTAAGCAACGACTGCGCGGTCAGTACCTGGATGTGTGACCGCTAGTGGCATGTTACCATGAGCGTCTCCGTGGTTCGGAGATCACGTTAAGCAGTCGGTGCCGGCTGTTATCATAGGACGTTTTCCTAATGTAAATCTAATTCAAATCATAATCAATTATACATCATCGGATAGCTTATTTAATGCACATTCTAAAAGTACAAAAATCGTGTGGGCTATACTCGATTTTTGTACTTTTAGTTACATGTTTTATTGGAAATCGTCATTTCAATGAGAGTCTGAAATGTAACGGGAGTATTGTCAAACCCCCTCCACAGTATGTCTAATTTTGTTAAATGGCCGCCACAGTTGAAAGGATAACTGTCGTGAAGCTAAGTTGGAGGCCTTTAAGCGGCTTAAAAACATCCAACGGCAAGATTTACGTAGCCACAACGTTGTCTTGCCAGTCCCCAACCTCTCCTGAGAGGAGGCCCGAGAGACTTCTTAAATGTTTGTCTGGCTGTCTACTTGTTTCGGCTAATCTCTGGAACGACTAGACTGATTTTGGCAGGCATTTACAATAAGTTTAATATACATTTTAAGTAACAGAGTTCTATCTTCAATCGAGGTTTTCTGTTCATTAAAGCTGCTGCTAAGATTTCGTAACAGGTAAAGCCAATAGCAAATGCATGAAACCAGAGGTAGCACCTAACATACCTAAATTTAAAGCTACTAAACTACCTACACTGTGGTATTCTGACAAGTAAAAATAAAAAACATTTCGAAACAGGAAATTTAAGGGCTCCCACACATAACTTTGAATTCGCAACGCATCGCAAATATCTGCGAGCTAGCATGAATGCACCGCAAGAACTTCACGCAGCATCGCATCGCAGTTATGTGTAAGAGCCGTAATGATTTAAAATATTTAATTCGAAACTTTGTAATAATTCAAGCTAAAATATAACATAAGTGACACAATAAAATACATGACATCCCTTTTATTTACTGTAATGGAAAGTTTAACCTATTTCGACCCTTTCACGGCCTACGAGGCATTTGACATTTTCGAAGAAAAAACAAAGTATCTAAGCCCCAGTTCGTTCAACGATTTATATTCAACGGATCACCCATCGAAGTTTCAATAACAAAATTACTGAACTGATCAACTTGGGTGAGTTTAAGTAAAAAGGGTTCCGTATTAAGTATAGTACTTTATCTCTAACATTACAATTTAGGGAAGAAAAGGTACCGTCGAAAAATGTAAACCTTTCAAGGTAAATACACTTACCGTATGTATTGGAATGTAGCCTAGTGGTTGAAAAAACCCACTCAATTTACCAAACAAATGAGATATATTTTAACCGACTTCAAAAATGGAGGAGTTATATGTTCCACTGTATGATTTCTTTTTAATGTAAGTCGTTAGGTTTACCTACCTATCTATGTAATTTTCGACATATTTTCACGAGATAGTCCTTAAAATACGTCGAAAAGGATACCTACATAAAGAATGACGTTTATAAAAAACCATTAATAAGAATCCTAATGCTATATTTTTAATATCCGCTAGTCAATCAAACGGAGGCGAAACTAAGGGCGAAATAGACAGCCGTCAATTATATACAGCCACCACCATTTTGTTACGAAACCAAAAAGAAATAAAACTTTATCAAAGTAAAAAGGTTTGCAGAAAATATTTGATTTATTCCTAAGAGAAATTATAGAGCTATCTTAAATAACATCGCTATTGTAACTATTCAAGATATTTTAGGTTAGCTTTTTTTTTACCCGACTGTGAAAGGAGGGTTATGTTTTTCGAGTGTATGTATGTATGTATGAATGTATAGTTCTTTGGCACGCCCTAGAGCCTAAACGGCTTGTCGTATTTTTATGTGAGTGGTGTCAATAGATTCGTCTTAGTCGTGAGAGTGGCACTGCGTACACCAAAATAAAAAAAATAAAAAAATAAGGGGTTTTTGGCGCCAAAAAGTAATATAAAAAAAAATGTTTTCAAAATACATCGAGTGTGGCATCGAAATAAAGATTTTTTTACGGTGATTACGAATATATATAAAACTTATATGTTTTTTATTATTAAATATTGACGCAGTCGGGTTTTTAATTTTTAATAATTAAAAAAATACTCATCACTTGGCTCTGAAATGGTAAAAAGATTAAATTGTGCTTTATCATATTTGTTACAAATAAGAATAGACTTTTCATGTACTTTGATGTCGTGTATGTTACGTTGGTAAACCTGGTCGTTTTCCTTATACGTTAGTTATTTAAGATTCAGATACTAAATAAACTTTACTAGGTAATCTGCTTTACAGTGTGATGTATGAACAATATTTTAAGCTGTTGACAAGGCCTTGCTTGTTTTATTAACGTTAAGATTTCTTAGCAAGAGTTATATGGCTTTAAAGTCACAAAAGGCATGAGACTGTTTAAATTGCAAGGTGATGCAAATATGAACACCGCACTTTTAAACTCCAAATGTAAAGTTAAGCCCTTGCTAAAAAATCATGATCATATTTAACATTGACATTATTATCATCTCTATAACTACATAAAATTGAAGTGTCTTTTTGTAATTTAAAATTAACAGCTTTTCGCTAAATTCATATAAAAGTGTTAAGACTGTAGTCCTTGAGCGTGGGAATTTGTGATTGAACACCCACATTCATATTTTACATGCACACAAACGCATCGGGCACTGTTGCATACTAACCCTGGCAACTAATAAATTTACTTTCGGTTTTTTCTTCTAGTTATATATCCATTAACTGTTCGCCTTTGAAGAATGTTTAGTAATTTTTTAAACGTTACGTTAACGTTAATAGTTTATTGCTATTGTTGTCATTTTTTTTAAAATTATTATCTTTACTGATTATTGTAATTGTGACTCAAATTGTAATTATCGCATTTATTTTATTGAAATAATGTCTTTTGCATATTGTCTGGACTTTAAAAGAGACGGTGATCCCTGAGTTTGTTTCGTCCTTTCTTCTCAGGGCTAGTCCAGTTAGGAAAGGCCGAACTCATCTGCTCAAAAAAAGTTTAACTTGCAAAAGTGTTCATGTAACCTAATTGCAGAATAAATGATTTCATTTCATTTCATTTCATTTCATTTCATTTCATTTCATTTCATTTCATTTCATTTCATTAGAATGTCCTACAAAGCACGCAATGTATCTTAGTCGTATCGGAAAGCCCGCGGGCTTTAAGTAACTCGTCAACGGCCGAGAATGGGGTTCAAGTGTATTCATTTTTAATTCATTTCATGGACAAATAATATATTTTTACACAGTATAAAATTAAGTCGCTCGCGCTATCTGTCAGCTTAGATCTTTTATAGTAATCAACGGATTTTAATGCTATGATGAAATAAAATTTGTATGATATATGTTATATTAATGGAACATAATGTTAATGTTTCTTATATAATTTTTGATCGCTTTTATTGCTCATATTGACTAAATTTTACTACATAGATGTACGCCCCACTTTTTTACTTTATGTAAGGGATAGGGCATCTATTGTTTTACAATTCACCAATTGATTAAATTCGAACTTAAGGGAATAATAATGGGAAATGGAAATAGGGAAAGGGAAAAGAAATAATAATGGAAATGACGTAAAGTGTAGATGGGACCCTTTTTTACAATTTTTGTCTGTCTGTCTGTTTGTTTGTGCCGGCTAATCTCTGGAACGGCTGGAGCGATTTTGACGGGATTTTTACTGATAGGTAGTTGATGATATAAGGAGTAACCGCGGTTGGTGTAGTATCGCGGGTAAGACCGTGGGGCTCAGCTAGTTTCTTTTTTCAAAAAAGACAACTTCCGTATATATCCAATAAATCCTGTGTCGCGGGGGACTTTACAAACATACATGAAACGGACACAATGGACACCCAGACTCAGAACAACAATTCGTGGATCACACAGTGTTGTCCCATGTGGGATTTGAACCCACAACACCTGATACAGTAGGAAGCGGCGAGGCAACCGCTTAAACCACTAGACCAACCATGCAGTCAAAAATAAAACTGTAATTTTAAGGTCTTTCATTATTTCAGTAGTAGTTATTCAATTCTAACAGAAATCATAAAAAAAAATTTTTTTTACTTTTTTAAAAACAATTTCTCAAAGTGTCTCGGTCTGTCAAAGTGTATTCAAAGTACTCGTCATGACAAATCAAACGACTCCAAACTCGATAGGTTCCGTCGTTACAAAGTTCCTATGACCACCTTCCAGCTTCAACATCAGATCAGCTCCATGTCATCATAATATAGCATTGTCACGCTATATACATATGCCTACAAAAATTCAACACAATCGGTTGAAGATATCTGCAAAATTGAGTTGCAAGATTCCGTCTTAACAAATATAGTTAGATATATACATACATAGCAAGTTAAAAAAAACATATAAATAAGTTCTGTGTTAATAAAAATACTAATATTTTTCTTTGAAATTATTATTTAAAAAAAATTAAACTAAATTCAAGAATACAAATTAACAGTTACAATTCGACACTCACTGGCAACCCACCCTAAAACTTGTCATTTACGTATTAAGGAGCTCAGTGCGAACTACAAACGGACATGGTGTCACCTTGAATATTCGGCGGGCACTGAATTTTTTGAGCGCGAAAAAACTTATTTATTGCAATTTACGGGAGACGATATCTACGTACTAAAATGTATGGAACTTTTGTCGCTAAAAATGAATGATGTTTAGCCTTAGATTATGGCCTTTTGGTGAGAATTAATAAAAAACTAAAACGGTAAATCTTTTCTCCATACTTTTTTCTCGCGAAATAAGAAAAAAACATTTAAAATAGAGCACGAAATAGGACAGATTGTGCTAATTAAAAAGGTCGATTTCGATGATTTTGATCTTTGTTAAGGCTTTTTTTTCACAAAAATAAAGAATTATTTTATAAATGTCACTCGGTAGATTGGTAGACTGATTTATTAAACTAGTGAGATTTTTTTTTAGTGTCAAATATGAATTCAGTTGTTTGTGTTTTGCAAAACTGCAAGTGCCTTTTCGCGCGTTTTTAGGGACGCGCCCCTTAACGGTACTTCCATCAAAAAACAACTTATTTTTTCTGTCGGAACGGCTGGAATGATTTTGACGGGACATTCACTGGCAGATATCTGATTATATAACGACTAGTCTACTTTTTAGGGTTCCGTACCCAAAGGGTAAAACTGGACCCTATTATTAAGACTTTTCTGTCCGTCTGTCACCGGCTGTATCTCACGAACCGTGATAGTTAGACAGTTGAAATTTTCAGAGATGATATATATCTGTCGCCGCTGTAACAAAAAATACAAAAAACAGATTAAAATATACCTACATTTAAGTGTACCATACCACAAACGTGTTTTTTTTGCTCGTTTTTTCTCGATATTGATAACGGCAACAGGTAGACCCTCGAAATGTATAGATAATGGTACGGAACCCTTCTTGCACGAGTCCGACTCGCAGTTGGTTGATTCTTTTAGACTAACTTCACTTCGCAGTGTTACCCATGGTTACTGTTGAAAAGGTACAACAACAAAAGTGGGTAACAAGACCGCGGAGCTCAGTTAGTTTATAATAGTAGCTAACCACTTTCAATCAACCTTTGTCTCGGTACAACTTCCAATAAATTGTAAAACTAAAACCAACATTCCTTGAAACTCAATACGGTATAAAAAGGCAGTAAGTGGTCCTTTTGTGATGTAATCAGATCTCGTCTGTCTCCAGATTACACCGAGGGAGATTTATGTCTGTGGCGACAGAGATATTGAAGTATTTTATGCTACTCCCCATCTGTGCAGCGATGGTTTTATCCAACGATATTAAGTTTTTCAATCAGAATCGTTTCGGTTTGCAATATATATTTCTAGTGTGTCTTTTGAAAGTTAGTTATTTTTGTTTGAACTTCTAGCGCTGTTTCTGTTCAGAACTACTTCATTCATATTGGTTTATTCCCTAAAATAAAATTTTGTATTTTGTATACACTATTGTATTATTAAGTTTTCAAAAATTTTGTTACAAATTAAAAAGGGTACAAAATTTAAGGTTATAAGCAAATAAAGTTTATTAAATGATGCTCTACACGTGCCAAGTAATTTGATCATCATCACAAGTGTATGACAGCGCCTTTTGGCGGGAACTTTAGAGGTCGCGAATTTCCTTCACTCTCAGTGTGTGCTTGTACTCCATGGTTTATTTTTTGTAATCTAGAGATGTACCTTCTTATTTTGTCTAAAATGCTTGAGTAGGACCACTTATTATTTGAATCTAATATAATTTAAAAATCCTAACTCAACATGGGTTCCTTGGGGTCTATTACAGATCTTAATCTACTAAGTTACTTTACTCATTTAATCATAATATCAACTCATTATTGTGCTTCTAACATTACTCTGTAATGGATATAGAGAAAACTTTAAAAAATTATTTAAGTTTTAAAGAGAATTTCCACACACTACTGATTCTGGAAAGTTAGTAAACATAGTACGTTTGGACTCTGAAGTCCGGTTTAGACTCTGGACAACTATTTGTGGCGATGGTATTTTGACCTCAGTGAGAAACGAAAGGCGTTCTTTGGCAAGATGCGTAGCATCTCGACTCGAGGGTTTGATACGTATTAATATCATATCGTATAAAGTCCATTTCATCATTTTATTAAGTTATCTCGATAACTCCCTACATGCGAATAGGTTACAAGAATTTATTCCAAAGCCAATATTAATTTACCTTTTCCACTGTAAACAGACCACCCTTGTTGTCGGCTCAAATTTAATTTACTACATCCATTAAATTAAAACAGAACAGGTAATAAACCTTTCGAGCCAACAACATTAAAATACCACTACGGTCAGCACAAACAACTAAATAAATTATAAATTCCACTCCGGTAATTAATAACAGAATTATTAATTCAGAAACCATTTCTGGCAACCGTCGACACGCTCGGAACCGCAACCCATCCGATATGTCAACTAATTTACATAATTAATCTTCCACCGCCAAAGTACACTCATTAATAAAATCCCGACCTTGATTAACGCTTGCAATCCATTTCAAATTCAAACAAAACAAAATTAAAATTGCGTTGAACCTGAAAATTTTCGCTTCGCTTGCGAACACTGCACAAATTATTTAACCAACCAATCACGGCCCGTTCCTAAATGTTAACGGTTATAATACTGCATGCAGATAATGAACCGTTCATTCTAATATATTTCACAGTTTTGTTTCAATCGAATTGAAGTGTGAAATTAAATACTCCGTTTCTCTACATGACAACATGTGCTGGCTTTGAAAGTCACCGTTTGAGAGTGGTAGACATACGATCTCAAACTAAACGGTTTGACTCTTCCTTCCTGTACCGATCAGTTAAATCCTAGAACTCACTACCAGCGCACGTATTCCCTCTGGCTATGATTCCAAGTCCTTTAAGCGGGACGTGAGAAAGCCTTTAGCTATAGTGTGGGTTATCACACCCGTGTGCGGTCCACCACTCTTGGATTTTCATGACTCGCATCGGGCAGTGTTGCGTCGTTTTTACAGGTGATATATGAGAAAAATATTGATAGCCTTCAATATTTAACGATAAAAAGACGTTTCATAAGCATTACAGAATATTTATGAAGCAGAAATTTTAAAAATAAAACCAATAAAAATACAAATAGTTAACAGAAGACACCAAAAATCTATAGTTTTCTTTGTAAAGCTTCTTAAGCTCTTGTGGCTGGTTTTGATTTATTTTTACATAAGTGAATATATTTTACACTGGGGTTTCAAATGCGGCAGATGCTGTCTTGAAATTAGGCGTGCGAACGGACGGTGGTGAAATAATTTTCATTCATTCGCCACAAACCGCAGCCGGGTGCATCTTTACGAGGGCACAGCTGGTGCTGCTGTTGGAAAATATGTAGAAAACAATGAGATGCAAACGTTTCACGTAAAAGCCGCTAGTTTTGGTTAGGAGTGCTTGGAGATTTTGTTCCTTAAATTATTCATGGAAGGTTTCTACTTGAAGCTAGAACTAAAAGCATGTACTAACTTTCTTTCTTTTTCCCAATAACTTTTTGCTAGTATGCCTTTGGCATAATGCCCTGAAAACTATCAGAACTTACAATCAAATAGTTACGAGTATATCGTACTAAATCATTAGGGGTTGAATAAATTCCCCTGAACTTGTAAGCATATTATCTCTACTTTTCTGTTCCCATAAGAACTTATTCGTAATAGGAAACGCAAGTTATACATTGTTCTGTTTTATTCTCTTATGTCTAGAGCTATTATTATATTTAATTTTAGTTATGTCTAACACTGATTTGCTTGTATCTATATCTAACAATAAATTAAACTAAAAAGTTGTTTAAAAACAAGCTTTTACTGGAATGCCTCAAGACGAATCAGAGTTCCTATGGCCACCTTCCAGCTCCAGCATCAAATCAGCTCCATGTCATTATAATATTAAAATATGGTCACGCTGTATACATATGCTTGCAAAATTTCAGCAAAATCGGTTTAAATATCTGCTTCAAAATTGAGTTGCAAGATTCCACCCGAAGACACAAGCATACATACATAGCAAGTTAATAAAAAGCTTGTAATAATTGATTTGCTTGATGTATTGCGACAATGTGTCTTAAGATTAGAAGACAAATGAACAGACGGGTCACCTGATTACAAGTGCCTGCCGTATCCCATGAATGTTGTTAGCCTTTGAAATGGAAATACGCTTTTTTTTTATGTTTGGCCTGCCAAAATGACTCTACTCTGCCTGATGGAAAGCATAAGCAGAATCCACGAGTGGTGGCCACCATACTCATTGCGAATACAACAATGCAGCATGGCGACCCACACTGTGGCGGCCTAGAGATGCTTGTGCATCTTTTAGTCTAGTCAACAAGTATGGAACTTGTTGACTAGACTAATTGGGCCTCCGGTCTCGCACTCACCAACGAAACACGACAGCACAAACGCTGTCATTTTACGTTGATTTTCTGTGCGAGGGTAGTACCGCCCCGGTCGTGCTGAAATCAGCGTGGCTCTACTACCTACGCTTTTTCCATAAAAGCTTTATAGCAACTTAAGACGTAGGTAAATAATTATGCGATGCTTATATCTATTAAAAAGTGCGCAGTGAAGAGTCAAGTTACTAAATGATTTGGGAGTTACATGTATGAGTGAGAAAGATTCATGATTGGTTTATCAGTATTTATCACATTTCTATGTTATTTACTTAAATTTTACATTTCAATATATTCTTATTTAATTAGTAACATTTTGGTTCAGTTTCACCAGTTACTCGTAAAGTTTCTTAAGTTTCAGTTAGGTGTATGCCATATTACACTATTTAACAATTAAAATTTGCTAACTAAGACTTGTGAAACATAAATTTGTGGTTATCTGATAGATAAGTAGATAACTTGACATTAGTCAGAGACTTTAACATCATTTACCTTAGAAAACTGTTAATTATGTGGTATATATGTTATAAGATCCTCTTGAAAGAAGGGCCTGCATATATTTTCTGCTTCATAGAGTCTATCACATTATCCCAAGATAAATGACTATTATACGTAAATAGACTTATTAGGCTCTTGCTTTGTTCGATGAAAATATTGACCTTGCCTTAATTAGATATTGGAGACTAAATTGCCCAAGTGCTAAGGCATTTAATTTGCTCGCAAGCTTTACATGATAAAGGAATCGTAACTCGCTAGGATCCCTTTGTGAGGCGTTAGATAAACAGCCACTGTTCTTTGGTACAAAGGATGCTGTTTTTGTCTTAATAATTGAGTTTTAATTAGTGGATACGTGTACTTGATAGGATGTGCGTATGGTATGGTAGGCTTTTGTTTGTAGAAAATAGGGGGATGATATTGGATGGTATTATGAGACAACTTTATGACTTTAGGAAAATATAAGAATGTGTGTATATAACATGGTAATTATTTACTCCATCTTTAGTGCTCGTAAATAATCTTTATCACCTTTTCTATTTAGCTCGTTTCTACTAATAAATACATTAATATAACAATTAAAAAAAAAAAGATCAACTTCAAGCAATACTATGTGATTAAGTTGTTGACTGCACGTTTGGCTTAGTGGTTTCAGCGGTCCCCACTCCTCTTGCTACTGCGCCAAGTGTCGTGGGTTCAAATCCCACAGGGTACAAAACTTTGTGTGATCCACAAATTGTTGTCCCGAGTCTGGGTGTTCTTTGTGTCCGTTTCTTGTATGTCTGTAAAGTCCCCCGCGATACAGGATGTTTATTCCTAAAGCCGGAGTTGTCTTTAAAAAAAAAATCGCTGTTTTTTTTTTTTTTTTGAATAGTTTCGATATTTGCCTCCGAAACTCATCATTAGAACATGAAAGGCCGTATCTTTTGATCGTGTCTAGTTAGAAGTTTGATTTTTTCACTGTTGCAAGGGACAATAGACCTGAGCATTTGATATTAATTTTAAGTTAATACCCTTATGTGTAACTGAGAAAAAAAGGTCTTGATAGACGGACAGCGAAGTGATCCTATAAGGATTTCGTTTTTGGTACGGAGTACAGAACCCTTAATATTTATAAAAATGTTAGGTATAAGCAGCTAATCTAAAGGTATGGTAAAGTAAAGTTATATAATGGTAGGTAGAGCAGACAGGGTTTACCCTGTACAGTTTCTTCCCTTAGTCGCCTCTCACGATACCCATGTAATGAATAGGTTTGGTGAAATTCTGTACTTTAACGTTCTCAATTCGACCATTTTTTTTTCTGTGTTCGCGGATAACTGCGTCATTTATGAGATATCCTAACGGTGTTACCATGATAAGGACACTAAGATCTAATGATGGCATGCAATAGAAATGATCGATTTGTCCGTTCTAGAAGTCGGTTTTTTATTTTATAAATTTTTTTACTACGTGGCAGGGGGAGCTCTAGAAGCTGCTGATGCGTTCCTTGAGCTCCTCCCGACTGCCGAGGTAGGCCGCCGCGGGGTATAGTGGGTACACCGATTCATCGGGAGTCCACGAAGGGTATGATGCACAATGCATTCCGCGTGTAAAAAAAAAAGAAGGTATATAATGGTAGGTAGAGCAGACAGGATTTACCCTGCGTGTACCCTTTTACCCTTTTACCCTACCCCTATGTAGTTTTTTCCCTTAGTCGCCTCTCACGACACCCATGTGATGAACAGGTTTGGTGAAATTCTGTATTGTTACTACGCAGGACAAAGTCACTTAAAGAGAAGGAAAACTTGAAATAAACACTGTACCAACTCGTCTGGCGACGTACAAGGCAATGTAGACCAAAACCTCCATTCTAAGGATAGGCTTACTTCCAGAAGTGAACTGTTAAAGACTTGATATTTACCCTATAGTATAAGTTTTGTTTGACTGCCTCTATGGCGCAGTGTTAGCGTATACGACTGCTGTGCTTGAGATCTCGGTCACGATTCCCAGGTTGGAGTAAATGTTGGTATGATCTGCAAATATTTGTTTCGGAGATTGAGTGTGTTGTAACCAGCACTTGCACATGTATGCGTCTTAAGTTAATTATCCGAACAGGCAGAGAGGGAGAGAACGATCGGATCTCTCACAGGATGTTTTCTATGTATATAAGTATATGTCTGTATTTACAAAGAAAGTATATATGTATTTATATCAGTTATCTGGTACCCATAGTACAAGCTCTACTTAGTTTGGGACTAAATGACGTGTCAAAGGTAGTAGAGCCACGCTGATTTCAGCACGAACGGCTAGACCGGGGAGGTACTACCCTCGCACAGAGAATCAACGTAAAATGACAACGTTTGTGCTGTGTTGTTTCGTTTGTGAGTGCGAGACCGGAGGCCCAACGCCATGGTGTGGTACACCATGCTGCATCGTTGCATTGTCTGCATTCACAATTAGTATGGTGACCACCACTCTTGGATTCTGGTTATGCTTTCCATCAGGCAGAGTAGAGTCATTTTGGCAGAGCCAAACTTAAAAAAATATCCGAAAATATTTATTTATTTATAAGTCAAAACCTCCTTTCTAAGAAGATGCGTGTGTCCAGCAGTAGACTGTCAAAGGTTATTCATGTAATAATGTTATAAAATTAACACGGATTTCAAGACAAGATCCTTGTTGATGCCTTATACGAAGCATTATAAAATTCCTGATACTATAATGCTTAGCGCTGTTGCACCCGCTCAAGTGTAAATCCTTTAAATTTTTGGATGCGTTGCGGGACTAGTTAATATTCAACTTGCATCGTTATTAATATGGTTATTTATGATGAATTATTCCCTCGAAATTGTAGGGTTGAAACGCATTTTTCTTACTGCTACTGCAAAGATTTTCAGCTTTAACTTAGAACGAGAAGCATATAAACTATATAGAATACATTACTAATACAGTTTTGACTGTCCTGTTAGACTAGTGGCTGATGACCCTGATTTCGATTCCCATCCGTGGCTAATAGCCGTATTATAAATGATATTTATTTTGTAAGTAAATCTTTACAGGTATTTTTCCTTTTGAACTTTATAGCTAGAAGAGGCTGCCATTTCCTAAGACTCACTCTAGGAAGAAATGCTAAAAAAAACCATAGAGGTGGAATAACATATCATATCCAGTTTAACTAGAGAATCTCTTGTTTTAACTAGACATAGATTATTGAAAATAAGTAAATGAAAATGTTCTACAAATAGCTGATGAAAGTAGTAGGATTTTATTAGGTTTTCTTTAAAGTGGACGATTGTAATCAAGCAAGCAATATTTACAGTAGGAAAATCGTACTTCGGCAGATGTGGGCCGACACGACTAAATATCAGAGTCTCGCAGAAAATCGGTATTACGTAATCATTTCATTTCATGTAACCGAGTGAGTGAGGTTACCAAAGACCAAATTTCCCCATTTTCCCACCCAATTCTAAGAACTCTGGGGCAAGTAGGTGATATACTTGTGTTTCTTGGGCTTTATATATCCATAGGCGCTGCTAATCACCTGCCACCAGGTCATCTGTCTGCTCATTTATTCTTTAAACCATAGAAAACCTACGCATAATTTTCATATTTTATTGTTCTCAGCATCTACTAAACTTAGTTTATCAAACCTCTTACTGTAGTTAAGACAAATAACTCATAGAGAATTCTTCCTGCCCATAGTTTAGCTTAGTGTAGGTAAGAACAATAGAGTACTAAAATATTGAACTTTGCTCGGAGTTTATAACTTTATTCCCATGACAATAAATTAGGCGTTGGCTGCCCAAATTTTAGCTATGACTATAGTAAATATTAGGATAACTAGGATAGGGTGTCGTCAAGTATACTCTCCTAAATAAAAAAGTATACTACGCAGGCCATAAATGATTTCGTTCTGAGATGACCAACAAAAATAATCAAACTGAGTCAAGAATGTTCTTTATTAAAGTTCTTTAACAATATTTTGACATTAGAACTAAATATGCAGCGGTAGATAGAGTATTCTGTACTAAACTGACGACATATTGGCGAAATACGTGTAGATGAATATTAAATTTAGAGAACTAACCCTTATCCATCCCTGTTGATTTTACTGACATATTGCCTCAGGTATAATCCATTTGAAACATAATTAGGTAATTAATTAACCGAAAGGTAGTAGAGCCACGCTGATTTCAGCACGAATGAGCCGGCTCGACGGTGGCGGTACTACCCTCGCACAGAAAATCAACGTAAAATGACAGCGTTCGTGCTGTCGTGTTTCGTTGGTGAGTGCGAGACCGGAGGCCCAATTAGTCTAGTCAACAAGTACCATACTTGTTGACTAGACTAAAAGATGCAGCAGCATCACTAGGCCGCCATAGTGTGGGTCTCCATACTGCATTGCATGCCACTGTGTTTGAAATAAAAACATGCATATTATGTTACTGTAATATTAAATATAGAAATACAAAAAAAAAAAAAAACCTCCTCTCGCATCCTTTATTTTGGAATCATATACCCACGGTATTCCGCACCAGGTAATTACCAACATATATGAAAGTACCTTTCAAACCCTAAAATATTCACGTAGCGAGTCGGCGAGAAAGTTCTGCTCAGAGAATTTTAAATATTTACTGATCGCTACGTTCCTTGCGCTTTTGCTGTATAATCACATACGGTGTTGGAATTTCTTCCAGATTACTTTGATATGGTTCTTACTTAGCGACTACCTACAAGTTAAAAGATAGTAATTACGTTTGGACTTGGTAAGCAGTCTTGAGAACATGTTTATCGAACGTTCCTTCTTGTTTGGGAACTCTTAAAACTATTAACGTATGTACATTGATAATCTGAGCAATTTAAGTTGTTTGGTTTATGAAGGTCTTGCAAAGGTGCTGGAGTTACTTTCTGGATTAGTTTCTTTAATTTATTATTACCTGAACCAAGATAGTGCGTAATGGAGCTCTTCGATAGCTTCTAGTAAATGTAAATAAAATGTAAAAAACGGAAAACTCCATAACAAAACTAAATGTTTACACGTGGAAAACATTTAATTTTAATATATACACACATCAAAAGTGTCTAGGGATCAACATATGTGTCTAGGTATCAACATATACTTTTGCAATAACTTTTCTCCTGATTGATATTAATTAAAATTTTCTTTAAAGATTCAACAAATAAAGTGTTTTCGTTTGTCACAGTAACGATAAACCAAGTCACGTTTGCATTAATAAAGAAATTTGCCATTTTCCTAATAAAGGGATTTTTGACATTTGAACCACTAACATTAAAGTTCGAAAAAAAGACTGAAATAACAGTTTTCTTTAAAATTTTATTAGGTAACTTAAACAATACACACTAACAACACAAGAACATCGGTTTGGCATACTCAAAATGAGTTCATCCAAAGACGCTGTGGAATGGCCGCCCATGTTCGTTGCAACAACAAAAAAAGGTCTTCTTGCGACTGGATACCCTCCATATTCGGCAGAGCTCTTCTCTGTAGCATATCCCATGCATGCTCAATCAGGTTCAAGTCTGGCGACTGAGCAGGCCAGGGCCAAAGCCACATCTCAATCTCAAGAAATCCGCATAAAAATGCTTGATCCCTAGACACTTTTGATGTGTGTATATATCATTATAGGAAAACGGCTATAATACTAAATACCTTTTTTTAATACGTTTAAAAAAACAGAGTTTTAAGCTTCATTTTTCTTGATTACTTCAAGCCTGTTATGCTTTAAAGCCAAGCTAAAACAGCTTAAAACATGTTTGTATTCAAATTTAAGTTTTATACTCCATCATAGTAAACATGTCAGGTTTATTGACGACAATTAGTTCTAACCAATTGGCTTACTACTGATTTTAACTCAGCAATTTACAAAGCAAACAAAGCTTTAGGCCGTTTAATTCTGTGCCTCATCTAAACGTTTATGTATTTTGACATTACATTACAGATCAACAAAGGTTGTACGTGGTAGGGCTTAAATTGTGGAAAATTACATATGTTCAAGTAAAAAACAATACTGTTTCTGATTTTTTCTTTTTATTGTGTCATTGAGGGCAGACGAGTAGGCCTTCTAATGTTAATTAGCTAGCACTAGTAAGAGGCATAAGAGTGTTGCCACCATAATTTTGTGTGCTCTCTGGCGGAGGGGATTCTCCTACCCACCTGGAGGGGCTACTTCATATACTGAGTGAAAAGCAACGAAACAATAGTTAAACAATGTGTTTTTTGAGGTCATGGTATCACTATGTTGAGCCTGGCTCATGTGCTAAAAGATGGCCCTCTCAAATAAATTAGAATCAAAGAATCTCCATGCCAAATTTAATTAAAATCGGTGCAATGATTTAGCTATGTAAGCGTTGCAGAAAGAGTTACTTTGGAATTTACAATATTCATATGGATATGGGCCCTAAGTGGATATAAGTAAGACCTTAAATACCTTTTTCAAAAATATAGTAACACAAATGTAATCTTGGCATTGGAATAAGAATAAACAAAATAGTTACAAAGTAAACTCCATCTTTGTGATGTAATATTGGTTCATAATTTGAAGACTTCGTTAATCTGTCGGCTTAGGTTGTTGTACATCTGGCTTTTGCTCGCCCCGGGGGTCAACTTGGGGACCTTGTCAGTAATTGGGGTCTGTGGTGTTGTGCAACTGGGTCAATGGCAAGAACACTGTGGCTGGAATAAAAAAGCGGTTTGTACTACGGTTCGGAGGCTTTCTAATAGTGAAATATTTATAGATTGTTCAGATTAAATATTGACTTCATAAAAAAGATTCATTCATTTCATTTCATTCAATTCATTCTTTTCATCTTCATTTTTTAATGTTTTGTTTGTTAATTTTTAAGAATAATAACGATCGGTTTATCCCAAGCAAACTAATGAACGGGATTATATTTTTATTCATACAAATAACACAAATGAAAATTTAATTAGACCCGGGCATAGAACAAGTGATCATGCTTATCAATAATTTGCTATGGGTGGGAAACCCATAGTCTCTGGGGCATTCTGTCTGTCAGTCTGGACAGTCAGGGACCAGAAGACAAAACAGACCTGTAGTTTAAACTAGATTGTGAGAGTGCAATTCAAGATTGGATCCGGGTTCCTAGTAATATCATCAACTGCCTCGGTGGCGCTAGTGGTAGCATAAGCTACTGCTGTGCTTGAGGTCTCGGGTTCGATTCCTGGGTCGGACCAAATGTTTGTATGATCTGCAAATGTTTATTTCGGAGTTTGGATGTTTTCTATGTATAATATGTATGTATTTAAAAAAAAAAGGTATATATTTATGTATATCAGTTGTCTAGTACCCATAACACAAGCTCTGCTTAGCTTGGGACTAGATGGCGTTGTGTGTTAGATGTCCGAAATAAAAAAAAAAAGTTATTTTCTACCCATGTCCTCCTTCGACATTAACAAATAAATAAAATTATATATTAATGAGAGAACATTGAAGATTTTGTTTTTAAAAACTAGAAGTTCAAAATTCTACTCTCTACTACTTCTTAATTTCACAGTACATTTCTGTAAAATATAGAAGTTTAATTAATACATTTCATTACATTTTAAAACTTGTAATGGAGACTGTCCAAGATTTTTTTTTTCTACAAATAATTGCAATTCCTGTTTCATGTAGATTAATCTCTGTCTTTTGGACCACTTATGTCAATGGAAAAGGATTCTTCGACACCAACTTATAGCATAACATTTATATTACTTATTTTATTAAATGATAAATTGTATTTTCTGTTGTAGAATATTTACCATAAATCTAATCTAAGACAATGAAGAATTTATTTGGAAATTTACGTTTGGGAAATTAAATGACAAGAACATCTGACATTAAAGTTAAATATTTTCATTCACTAACATCAAATTTATTATAAAATTGAAATTATAAACTTACTTTTTAAGAAACGAAAATAAAAATTCAATCTTCCAACTAGAGGTTCATACAACAATTTATACCCGAGATAAGAAACTCTTGGGCGATGATTTAAGCAAGTTTAAAAGCCACTGAGTTTAAACATTAATTCCTCGGGTACCAAACCGCTCGTTAAGTAAAAACGGTTGAATTATATAGGACCAGGTAGATCGTGTTAACGAGGTTAGGCGGGACCAGGCAGGGGCCGATAAATAACAGCCGATAACGCGTTGTCGCTAGCTCGGCTTTGTTCTCAAATAAATCGGTGGAAAATTGAAGGCATACCTGCGCGTTAAGGTGAATTAACATGGAAATATTTTACGAGATAAGTGGTAATTATCATTTGGGTTTTTCTTGAGCGATAGTGCACAAAATACGACAGGAAGAGATTTTATCGTTAAGCGGTTTGTTAAGCGTCTTAGTGAGCTTGTAATCGATCTTTGTATGAAGGAACGAAGAAAGGAAATGGGTAACGTTTGACGTAAAGTGACGTTTTTGTGTGTCAGTTTGTGACCTCTTAGCACTATAAACGAATGTACCGATTCGATTATGATGCGGTTTTTCTTGCGTCTTGGCTAATATTTGTAAATATCATTAGATATTTTTTTTTATTTGTTCAAAGAATTAGTACAATCAAGATAACTATTTATCATTTACTTACATTTTGAATCATTCGTAAATTGGTGTACCTTTACTCTCCTGTAGTATAAATATTTAAAATCGTTGTTTTTTTTTTATGTTAACGTGTCTTTTAAGGTTTTCTAGTAATTTATACACAATTATGGGACTACTACAGAGACTTGCCACGGCTAATAGGAATACATGAATATAATGTTTCACAGATGGTGATACGAAAAGCGAGAAAAAAGAGCTATAGTAGTTCTTTTATAGAAATGTTTTAAGGTTTAATGTTTAACGGGAGCGTGTTACCAACACAACGAAGAAAGTTAACCTAGTCTTAAGAGATTAAGGAATTCTCGTGAAAAGTCGGAATTATTTACCGACTGACCTTTTACTTCAGTTAGCTGAACATATTTTTATAACTTGTGACGCTACAGGAAAGTAATAATTAGGAAACTAAGTAAATAACAATTTCAGTTTTTTGAGACATGCTGCGTAGTTTACATAAGTTTCAAAGCGATAGAATTGACTTCTTCAGTACTCAAGGACACCTGTTGGAGTGAGTACTGCTTAGGTCTGTGGCGACTTCCACATACAGCGCAACAGAAATATACTACAGCGCCATCTACCGAAGTTACACTGAACTACTACGGAGTAACGAAGGAAACTAAGAAACTACCAATCCTGAATCGCGCAGTGAAAGTTCGCGCGCCAACTAAGATACATACAACATCCCAACATCAACCGTTGGGCAGTTGGCCCGCCAGGCATGATCACCTCGCCTGGTCGGAGGATCCTCCCTTTGTGTTGGAGGGATATCACACCCGTACCTCCACAGTGGTGACCCCGACGTGATTGAAAGCAGCCTTCGATGCAGCATCAGCACGCCACCATCATGTTCACTCCCACAGCAAGTATTACAGCCAGCCAGCAACCTCGGCCTCAACAGGAATACACCACACGCAGGAAGCGACCGCTCCAGCCTGGTTACCCCTACGGCCTCATCAGCGTCTAGGCACAGCACACTGCACCTACGGTCCATGTAAGCAGAGCATATCTCTCCCGTCTACGCAGCAGCCAGCCACTACGCAGCAACCGCCCCGACTCACTGGGGACCTCACCGCAGCACCGCGCACCGCACTCAATCCCGACTCACTGGGATCAGCGGACTTCAGCCCCGACTAGCGGCATTCAGTTCCGACTCACTGGAACTTGCGGCACTCAGTTCCGACTCACTGGAACTACTCACTTCTGGCACTGGCAAGCTCCGCAAAACAGAGCGCAGACAGCTGACTCATCATGTATCGACCTCCGGTCTTGGAGGGGAGTGATGTGGCGACTTCCACATACAGCGCAACAGAAATATACTACAGCGCCATCTACCGAAGTTACACTGAACTACTACGGAGTAACGAAGGAAACTAAGAAACTACCAATCCTGAATCGCGCAGTGAAAGTTCGCGCGCCAACTAAGATACATACAACATCCCAACATCAATCGTTGGGCAGTTGGCCCGACAGGCATGATCACCTCGCCTGGTCGGAGGATCCTCCCTTTGTGTTGGTGGGACATGACACCTGTCCTCCACAGGTCTTTTAAAATCAAATCCTAAACCAATATTTGTTGTGACAAGCGAACTGTAGTGCATTACGTAATAATCAATTTCGATATTGATTTAAGTAAACGTTAACCTTAAAACCACAATACAAAATACATAACAAATACATGTCACTGTAATGTAAGGACACGTACTTTTATCGGCAAGAAAACACATTCGATGCCTCTGTCACAATTGAGTGTAGGAAAAAATGAAGGCAAATATTTTTTGTGTCCCAACAAGTAAATATCGCGCGAACTGTCTGTAACATATCCCCAATTTCCGAACACTCCAATCTGATAGAAAAAACAGCGATGCGAAAAAAACACTTGATGTGTAAGCCGACGTTTCATTTGCGCGAGCAACGTTTGCCAAAAATAAAATGGGCGGTAAATATGTTTCGTTTATTTGTTTAGAAACTACTACTTTTTATGTCGGTATTGGATTCTGCTATTTTCTGAATGCGATGGGTAGTCCAGTTTATAGAATTGGCTTGGTAAGTCGTTGGATGAAATGTGATTTGCCTTTGGGTATAAATGCCCTAAAAATGATTAGCCAGACACATGGAAAATACATCGGCATACCTGACAGAAAATTGTGTTTCTAGAACGGCGGAGCAGGCTTTTTACAGTTAGAAATATAATCTTATATATAAAATTCTCGTGTCACAATGCTAGTTACCATACTCCTCTGAAACGGCTGGACCGATTTTTATGAAATTTGGTGTGCATATCGGGTAGGTCTGAGAATCGACCAACATACATTTTTTATACCCCATTTTTTTTATGTGGCAAAACAACGTTTGCCGGATCAGCTAGTATGTTTATAATCATTATTAAAGTAACAGTTACAAATATAATATACTAGTTTTTGCTCGCGGCTCCGCCCGCGTGTATGTCGGTTATCGCGGCAAATAGTAGCCTATGTGTTATTCTGGTGTATAAGCTATAATATTACTGTAAAGTTTCATTCAAATTCGTTCATTGGTTTTTGCGTGAAAGAGTTACAAACATCCATCCATCCATACTTACAAACTTTCTCGTTTATTATATTAGTAGGATTATAAAGTAACTAAAATTATTAAAACACTTAAATCATTTGTAAACTAAATTACTTCCGATTTATATCTTATTCAGTATTAGTACGTAAAGAGTAATTTTAAAATACATACTCTAGCAGACAAAAATAAAAATTTGGTATTGATAAAACGAGTCGTTTCGTTACACATCCATCGAAAAAAAGGCATGAAAAAAAAAGTAAAAAAAAATAAGTATTAAAAAACGCAGACCTAAACACGCGCTGTAACCTCTCACTCTGACATCATTTACTCAGCGACCGTCGAGTAAACAAAAATATTGTTATACGCCTTATAGAGTACACTGACAAATAAGTGTAAACACTCCGTTTGAGCAACAACACCAAGAAAATCTTATAAAACGTGTGTGTCACACCGTACGTAGTTTGCGAATATTTCCTTATTACGATGTATGTCGCCATTTTCCTCTTGCTTAAGATTACTTGTGTTAAAGCTCTCAGTTTCTTCAAGTGTGTTAGTACATTTATTTTTCCGTTGCTATTTTCCTGTCTTTTCATCTTACTTGTACATAATTATTCAAAATCTAATATGAAAATTGTACATCTTATAGGTAAATTAATACATGAAAAAAAAAACTGGATTGAGAACCTCCTCCTTTTTGAAGCCGGTTAAAATACTCATTTCTCTACTTAAACTCAATAATCTTAATTAATGTGGTATTTGCGTGGCATCTTAATTATTCATAAAAATTTGTAAAATATGACCACCCCAAATATCTGAATGCAGCTAAAAGACAAATAGGTGGTTAATCCAAAGTTCCGTAAAGTTCGCCACAAAACCAACATGCATATAATTATACAAAGAGAACGTATTGTCAGAGGAAGTAGGACCATTAAAACTTCGAAGCTATACCGAGGTTAAGTTCTGTCTTCAGGTAACTATTGAAGTGAGCTTAGCAGTGATTACTGCGATCTCGGTACGAGTTCTACCCCTGGGCTATGGACTTTAATGTATTTTAAGAAAATATTCCTTAAGCGGTATCTGAAATAAGATGAGTAGTTTTAAGGTAAGGAATCAATTATCCCCAAAGCATGATTAAATAGTATTAATTTGTTAAATATAAAATACAGGTCGTTTTTAGGGTTCCGTGCCAAAGGCAAAAAACGGAACCCTTATAGATTCGTCATGTCTGTCTGTCTGTCTGTCCGTCCGTCTGTCTGTCTGTGCGTCCGTATGTCACAGCCACTTTTTTCCGAAACTATAAAAACTAATGTTGAAACTTGGTAAGTAGATGTATTCTGTGAACCGCATTAAGATTTTCACACAAAAATAGAAAAAAAACAATTAATTTTGGGGGTCCCCATACTTAGAACTTAAACTCAAAAAAAAAAATATCAAACCCATACGTGTGTGGTATCTATGGATAGGTCTCCAAAAATGATATTGAGGTTTCTAATATTTTTTTTTTCTAAACTGAATAGTTTGAGCGAGAGACACTTCCAAAGTGGTAAAATGTGTGTCCCCCCCCCCTGTAACTTCTAAAATAAGAAATTGATAAAACTAAAAAAAATATATGATGTACATTACTATGCAAACTTCCACCGAAATTTGGTTTGAACGAAATCATGTAAGTAGTTTTTTTTTAATAAATCGTAAACTGCAATTTACCTTTCATTCAATCAAAACAAATATATAAAAAAAAAATGTTACTTGCTGCTGCGGAACCCTTCATGGGCGAGTCCGACTCGCTCTTGGCCGCTTTTTTCTGATTACTATAACCGTTACATTTTTGTCACTTTCATATATATTTAAAGGTAAGATTATACTGAAACTGCTAAATACATAGATGATAAAATAAATTATATAGGAACCTATTTCTTTTTGTCATCTTTCATCATCTTCCTAGCCTTTATTATTCCCAAGATTATTTGGGGTCGGCTAATAGTTCAACTAGTTTTACCTGAATATCAGTTTTTACACAGAGCGACTGGCATCTGACTTCCGCAATCCTGAGGGTGAACCGAATTCGAAGATTGAACTAGTGGTCAGTATATCAGAGGGCACTGACTTCCCAATAACGATTGCCATAGATGTTCATGACAACCGGGACCGACGGCTTAACGTGCACTTCGAGGCACGGGTGGTAAATACTGCCATCTACCTGGCTGCTATTAAGAATTTATTGTAAGAAAAACCCAACAGCAGTACGACCCGGAAATCGAGCCCGAGACCTCTTGATCTGCAGTCGCTTACGCCAACCACTAGACCAACGAGGCAGTTATCATTTTTAACCAAAAAAACTTTTTCTACACTATTATTTATACACGCGAAGGAAACTAATTGACCACAAAAAATATTTAACTCGTAATGGCCTGTACCATAAACAGGCCACAAAAACACCGCCTGGAGCAAAAACCTAACTCGTAAATAACAGAGGTAGTTTTCGAAGATTGGATGAAGACAGTTACTAGTTTTGCCCCAACCAATAGATACTCTAATGTCCTTCACCTTGACCCGCTGTAGAGCTAGGCTAAACATAAAGGTATCGTAAAAACTACGGGTCTAACAACTGAAAAACGTAATTTACGTTGGATCGTAAATCTTATATTACATTCGTATATGTCTGTCATGTTAAAACACAAACATCTTTATGTGAAAAATTAAGTTTCAAATACAATTTGATAGTAATTTAAACTAATTTATGTACTGAGAGAAAAGTGAATACCAAAATTTAAACGTATGTAACTCAGGAGTAAATACCTTATGACGCACTTACATTAAAAACTAACGGGAAGTTTGTAAGACAGTACTGACAAACTTACAACACTATCATATCTTTGTTTACAAGCCCAAATTCACGAATCTCCAGCTTGAATCCATAAAGTTATGTTTCAGACTAACGCATTTTAATTACTCCATTGCCCTCTCCTGTAATGCTTGTATATTACAGGTTGATGATATGAAGGCGTAAGCCGAGAGGCTTATCACACGTTCTCACGCAAAGTTCAGGTAGCTTAAGCTAAGTTTACGATTTAATAAGGCAGTAAAGCAGTACGAAGGCTTTGAGATAAATGTAGGGATTTCATGATCCCCTATCATCGATCGAAATATTATATGTATTAAAACATTTTCGAAGGATAACATGGAATAATAAAATTATAATAAGCGAGAAGTGTAAGCTACATCAATGCCTCTACAGCGTGGTGATTGTTGATACTTTAATTTTCATCCTTGAGTTGAATTTTAAATTACAGAAGTGGGAGCAAACGGGAGTTGAAAAAACACAAAGCAGTCACGAAGACTGCCGAAAGAAGTGAAAACTTAAAACTAACTTAAACGAACAAACAGTTGCTATTTTTGGATATTCAAATTATTTGTTTGAATTTAAAATTTGTCGACCGGCGTTATGTGTACTGGCTGGGCGTGTACCAGTGTGAGAGTATAATTATATATTTTACATTCACAGCTAATTCAAGCGTTAACACGTACCGTGGCCATGTCGATGACGAACTGCATCTTATAGAAATTTTCACTTCAAAAATAGAAATCAGTTCACAAATGATGGTAGACTAAGATAAAACTAAAGAAACATACAAACAAATAGAGACCCTCTTATTTTATGGAAATCTAACTTAGATCTTGAATAAACTCGTAACTGACAAATCATAAGTATCAATAATTACCAAAGTTTCTACATAAATAAAAAAAATATCTTTTAACTTCGAGACTTATTTTCATCTTTATCAGCACTAAAAGCATTCAGGTAACTGCTAAATACAGTTAATGCATCACACAAATACAGCACTAAACACAGTATGGTGTCGAACAAGGCTCTCGCGTTTCTCGGAATGTGTTTCCGGCGCAGAGTGGCCACTAAAAGCGAACTACAAATAAATATTTTAAGACAGCACTTAGCTGCCCTGATGTGAGCCAATTTGTAATGTTTTATTATGTAACGTCTACTACCGTTCAATTCATGGATTCCTCTTCTCGCTTAGTCTGTGGTTTGATAGTAATTCAATTTAGTGTCGACGAAATGAAATTCTTGAGTAGAGAAAACTCAATAAGCTTTTTGTGGACATTTCGTTTATTGATTTAGCTTTTGATAAATAAATACGACGACTGCCTCGTTGGTCTCGCGGTTGGCGTGTGCGACTGCTGATCATGAGGTCTCTGGTTCGATTCCCGGGTCGGACCAAATGTTTGTATGATCTACAAATATTTGTTTCGGAGTTTGGGTGTTTTCTATGTATGTATGTATTTACAAAAAAAAGTATATATGTATTTGTATCAGTTGTCTAGTAACCCATAACACAACTGACTGGACGGTTGGCCTAGTGGTTTAGGCGGTCGCCACGCCGCTTGCCAATTCGCCAAGTGTTGTGGGTTCAAATCCTACACGGGACAACACTTTGTGTGATCCACAAATTGTTGTTCTGAGTTTGCGTGTTATTTGTGTCCGTTTCATGTATGCCTATAGAGTCCCTCGCGACACAGGATGTTTATTCTTAATGCGGGAGTTGTCTTTTTAAAAAACAAAATAAAAAAAAAACAAGCTCTGATTAGCTTGGGACTAGATGGCGTTGTGTGTTAGATGTCCGAAATATTTTTATATTTATATAAATTTTATTTCTTTCTGCCTTTCAGTAAATAATAAATTATGTTTAGAAGTCATATCAGTAATATCATGATGATTAAAAACACGAAATATTATTTTAACCTCAAATAACTACTTGAATTGTTAAGCATTGTATGAATCTAAAATGTTTATATGATTCCACTATTTTGGTGTATTTGCTTCACACTATAGACGTTGTAAATTTGTATATTGTACATGCTAATTAAAACTTTATTACACGAGGTAATGTGAACGTTTTCTGGATGTTTCGCACCAATTGTGTAATAATTACTACATACTAAACTAATCTGGTGCATAGTCAAGATCATAACTTTGTCTGGAATCCCATTAACATTCAGCAAAGCTTCAAACAGTAGCGATAAACCACAGACGTTCATCGAAATCTTATCTCTGTATTTCACTTTAGCGCAATTCAGTGGTGACGAACTCATCAGTGGCAACTGGTATGTTTTGATGGTTTGATGAATGTAGTTTGTAAAGAACAAAAAGTACCTACACTAATGCTTTTTATCTCTTAAGAATAGTTATTTCATAGAATAAAGTTGTTGTTAATAATAATTAATCTACTTCTGTCTACCAAAGTCTGTCTGTCTGTCTGTCCACTTCTGTCTGATTTAACAATAGCTGTTTTTAAAGTTTCGCGACTTTTACACATACATACAAATAGTTTTTGTTGTTCATTGAGACTTATCAGCAATAAAATTATTTAATAGGTTACGATACCTTCTGTTTAACGACGTTTCAAATTGGTTATACCCCTCGTTCTTAATTATGATACTAACACTGCTACTCCTTCAGCCTATTGTATATTATAATTCTAGTTTAAGAGTTATTTCAACGTTCAGTACCATCTTAAATGGTAAGAAAAAAGGTTTATTAAATTTAGAACTATTAAAATCAGTCACACAAATCTTGGAAGTCGATTTAACCTACATACAATTTACTCAAAGTGAAACTTAGATAGAATAGGAATAATGAACAGTACGGTTTAAACCTTCATGCAAAAATTCACTTATGTAACACTATGTCCGTACTTATATGAACTTTGGCAAGTTGAGAACTTACGAACAATCCTGGCAAGTGGGGCAAAGCTTGCGCATTTCAGTTCTTCCAACACGAAGTAATTGTTGAATTTCTCTCACGAATGTAGAACTAATACGGGTGGTATATTCATACCTATTTCATAATATTATGTAATTTAAGTGGCGACAGTATTAAAATCGTTACAGTTAAGAAACGACGAGTTGAAACCTTGTTCCATTAAATGAATGATCTTTAAATACTTCTTGATTTAACAACTTAATAGTACTAAGTAGATATTATCCAGATAACAACAGTTCTAAAACCATTTGATCAGAATGCTGATAAATAGACTTATATCTAGACTGAGATCCAGAACACTTGATTATGCTCATTTCACAATTGTTCAGCCTGGGAATAGAAGTTCTTACTTTATTCAAGCACTCATTACTAGAATAAGAAGTTTGTTGGTTGTGTATGACCTTCAAGTAAGTAAAAACTTCTTTGTGAGCTTTCTAGTAAGTATAATAAATGTCCGTGTAGTGACGGATTAATAATACAAAGTATTACTACACCTATTCATCCCATGGTGGGTATCGTAAGAGTCAACTAAGGCAACAAACTACGCAGCATTTCAACCGCGAGAGAGCCACGCTTCGGCATGAATGGGGCGGTTCGACCGGATTGATACCACGGCCTCACAGAAAACCGGTGTGAAATAGCACTGTGTTTCACCGAGTGAGTGAGGATAATGAAATGAAATGAAATGAAATGAAATGAAATGAAATGAAATGAAATGAAATGAAATCATTTATTCTGCAATTAGGTTACATGAACACTTTTGCAAGTTAAACTTTTTTTGAGCAGATGAGTTCGGCCTTTCCTAACTGGACTAGCCCTGAGAAGAAAGGACGAAACAAACTCAGGGATCACCGTCTCTTTTAAAGTCCAGACAATATGCAAAAGACATTATTTCAATAAAATAAATGCGATAATTACAATTTGAGTCACAATTACAATAATCAGTAAAGATAATAATTTTAAAAAAAATGACAACAATAGCAATAATTTAAAATGAATTTGTTTCAAACTATAAATTATCGTCACATCAAAATAAATTTAAACATTAAAAATAAACAGCATGTGCAGAATGGGCAGCTCAATCCCAGGCGGTTTTATCATCAAGATATTCTGCTATGGTGTAATACCCCTTTGCGGATAACTTAGATTTTATGGTATTCTTAAATATTACCTGAGGCCCATACACCAACCCCTCCCCACATCCCTTTCCCCGTCCCCCAAAGGTCGGCAACGCACTTGTGACGCCTCTGGTGTTGCAGGTGTCCATGGGCAGCGGTAATCGCTTTCCATCAGGCGATACGTCTGCTCATTTGCCGCCTATACCATAAAAATATATATTGCAAATCTCCAAACGGACAAGTCTTTACACGTAAAGCATCTAAAAAAATATAGTATACATGTAATAAAAAAATATATGTATTATGATTTAATTAAATTTCTTATGTTTTGGCAATTTTTTCATTTCATTATTATTTTTACGCTCTCCTGTACCGTTTTAAAGCATATCTGACACCTTGTTATTAGCCGTTATTTTAGTTTATCTATCATCTCCAAAGCAAATCGTTAACCTATAGAAAAAATTGCCAAGCTGTCCTAAAGTGTGTCGTCATTAATATTTAAAGCTATTTGCCACTCTAATACTCGGCACTTTACATTTAATTGCAGATTTAATGAATGTGCAATTCATTCATTCCGCACAAACTGTGATCGATTCGTCTTGGGTAAGATATGACCCTCGAATGAGAGCCTACTCGCTTGGTGAAATGATAAAATACATTAATAATCACTTTTCAAAAGGAATATAACTTTCTTTACAGTCCTATATCCCCTGGATCAAAATCAAGTGTCCATCTCGACCGCTTACGGGACTCATGCGTGATTTCACTTCACGTCTTGTCAATTCTTCTCAAATAATCTAACACTGTTCAGCAGCAAATTTGGTGACCACGCTTGAGTTTCCCTGAGAGTTCCACTCTAAAGCCATGTTTGTCAGTTATTAAATATGCAAGACGTGAACTGCGCCAGGTTACGTTATTCTCAAGACACGGTAACAAATAATTCATTTATATAATATTCAACGAGCAGCGGAATACTACCTAGCCTAGGTTTAGGGTAGCCTTTGAGGCGGTTTTGGAGCGTGGAATATTTAAAAAAGGAGGTAGGTTTATTTAATAAGCCAGCAATATTAATATTAAAACGCTTTGGTTTACTGATGAATACATTTTTTGCACGTACGTAGGCTTTACTTTATTTAATGGTCGTAGGTAGTATACCTACACTAAAAAATCTTTATCAAAATTCATTCTAAAAGTATTTTTTGTACGATACAAATAAATACTTTTACCTATTTTTTTAAAATAATGATGACGGAAATCATGTGGATAGTATCACCATCGTCATATCAGCTAAAAGACGTCCACTACATAACTTAGACTCCCCCAAGGTTCTCCACAAGCACCGGTCCTGTGCTGCCCGCATCCAACATAGGTTTTTTGGAACGAAGTTCCTTATGGGAGGGGACCCTAGCCGGCAAAAAGCGTCCATTACGTCAATCTTACGTTATTGAGGTTGACTGCCTCGGTGTCGCAATGGTAGCGTATGCGAATGATTTGTTTGAGGTCTCGGGTTCCCGGGTCAGATCTTTGTATGATCTGCAAATATTTGTTTTTTCAGAGTTTTGATGTTTTCTATGTATTAGGTCTTTACCTATGAAATTGCCGTTCTTCAGTACTGGTCATTTCAAATAAAAAAAAGTTTGTAATGGCTCTGTATTCTAAATTCAAATTAATTTTGTTTTAAAACCATGACATTCTATTTACAAACTCAGTCTTTAGTTTTTTGATTAGCGTTGTATTTTCATTACATTTGATCATTTTTCGTTATAATGGATACTTTAAAAATTCGTGTAATTATGGAATATGAGTTCCGTTGTGGTACCAACGTGACACAAACGGCACATAACATCAAAAACGTTTACGGAGAGAACCGTACAAACGAACGCAAAATCCGTTTTGGTTTTCCCGGTTCCGTTCTGGAAATTTTGACTTGAAAAATGAAGCTCGTGGTCGTCCGGAGACTTTGGTTAACAATAATGAATTAAAGGCGATTGTGGAAGCTGACAAAACTCAATCTACAGCTGAGCTAGCAGCAGCTTTTAATGTAAGCATCAAAACAATATTGATCAATTTGCGACAAATTGGCAAGGTAAAAAAGCTTGATAGATGGGTGCCCCACGACCTTAACGATCGCCAGCGCAACGTACGCGTCGAGACTTGCCTTACGCTGCTCAACAGGCAAAGAAATGAAGGAATTTTGAAATGAATTGTTACGTGCGACGAAAAATGGATTCTGTTCGACAATCGAAAGCGCTCAGCACGTTGGTTAGACCCTAGTTCAGCACCAAAGCAATGCCCTAAACCAAAAATGACCCCTAAAAAGGTGATGGTCACTGTTTGGTGGTCTAGTGCGGGTGTGATTCACCACAGCTTTTTACAAAACGGCATGAGCATTAATGCAGATGTGTACTGTGAAGAACTGGAGAGAATGATGTAGAAGCTTGCACATCTGCAACCAGCTTTGGTCAATCGGTCGTCCCCACTGCTCCTTCACGACAACGTGCGACCCCATACTGCGCAACAGACAATCTCCAAGCTGCAAGAGCTGGGGTTGGAAGCTCTCCCTCATCCGCCATACTCACCAGACCTTGCGCCTACCGACTATTACTTTTTCCAAAATTTAGACAACTTTTTAGTGGGTAAAAAATTCAATTCCCGAGAGGCAGTACAAAATGCCTTTGAAGAATTTGTTGCCTCCCGTCCAGCTGATTTTTACAAGAAGGGCATCAATAAACTGCCAATGCGTTGGCAAGGATGCGTCGATTGCATGGGTGATTACTTCGAATAACAGAAATAAAAAAGTTTAAAAAAATAAGTATTTTCACTTATTGCATACAAAACGGCAATTTCATAGGTAAAGACCTATTATATTGTATATATATGCATGTATTAACAAAAATTAAAAAAAAATAACCTTTTCTTCACCCTTTTTAATTTAATTTAAATCATTATGTGAACGAATAATTTACTTTTTCTGAATAATCGATGCTGAAGCTTAATAAACCGCTGGGGCTCGCTGAGGTTTTTACAGCTGAAGCTTCTTATGTTGTAAGCACTCACTAAAATGGTTTCTTTTAAATTTTACTTCCACAGGATGAAATAAAGAACGACTGTATGGAAATTCATCAATTTTCAAAGTATAAGTAATAAAATAATAATTATGCCAGTAAAGCCACGGGCAGTAACTGGTGATATATACTTGATGGGATAGATAAATCTGTGGGCTCAAATGGCATATAAAACTCATTTTACGTACTTTTGATGTTTGGATTGATTTTTAAACGTCGATAAGCTTTGGATTTGATAATATTGATGTTTAAAAATCAAATTCAGTTTTCAGACTTAATCATGACGCTGTTGAGTAAAGTGTGTTTCTTCATTTTTAAATAACACAGCACTAGATTTAAACTATAATCTCCATTTTTCTTCCTAGCCTTATTCCAATACTATTTGGGGTTGGCTAGTACGAAAACATGAGGAGGATATACTCGTAGTAACAAAGTGTCGCATCAACGGCCTTAATTATCCCACTACGGAACAAAAGTTTCTCTTTAGAAACAAAGTAAAAAGTATTACGCCTACATCAGGACCAATTATGATGAATTACTTTCTTCATTCCTTAACTTTCGCTTTCTGGGTTTAATTTTTTTCATACAATCTAAAACGGTTCATAAATGACGGACTTCTCGAAAAAAAAAACATGGTCAAATTAAGGTACTGAAATAAGTACATAGGCATTACTTTTATCTGGCCACCAAATGTACTGCAGAAGCTTTAGAAACTAGCTCAAGAAGCTATAAAGAAAATAAGAAAAACATTGAATCTGCAACAAAAACATAACACTTGCCCAAAATTCACATTTACCTAAATAATGCAGTAATTTGCGAGTTCACAAACACTGTCATTAGAAACTAACATCTAACAATACGTGTTTTATTGGCCACCGATGTGTGCACATAAATCTGTCGTACAACGGACATGGCGGTAGATATCGTATCTAATGTGAGAGCGCGGACACAAATGTCACGCCGCCATTGGGAGTGTTTTATTTTTGTGTACAACATCATACAACATGTCTGACGCAATTATATCGCTTATCGTATTGACCTTGAGTATTTTTTATTTTATACATTGGAATTGTGTTAATAAGTTTTATTTGTACAAGAAAATAGAATTTTAGATTTTGTTATATAAACTAAATATTTCAAAGCTTTCTTGTCCCTCTATTTAATCATACGTCTTACGTAAATATCTCTAACTAAAATAAACGCCGTCATGCATATTATAGTAAGAGATATACCACAACACACTCAAAATCCTCTGTTATTATTTTATTTATTTTTGTTATTTTTGCTTGACTTGATATTTCTTGACATTTGCTTGACTTGATTAATTTAAAAAAAAACTCAAATTCTTCTAGAATATACAGCACACATAGGTCGTTTTAAATTTTCAAGACAGATTAAGTTATTTGTGTTAAGAGTGTGATGAGAAAGGTATAAGGAGTTTTGTACTTAACAACAAGTAGTCAAAGAAGCTAATTAACAATAGAAGTGTTGCGTATAATTAGACTCCAGGTTTATAAAATGTACGAGATCGCAATTAGTTCCAGGAATAATTAATCCGTTGTCTGTACCTGTACCTCTCAAATAAAATAAAACATTATCCTGAAAAGTTAATTCTGTAAAGGATATTCCAAACAGACTCTTGAAAAACTAGTTTTTTTCCCTCGGATCCACTTGCATGTATTTCGATTATCGAGATAAAAATGAATTTTTGTTACTCCCTGATACTGAAGCTGTCCATAGGGATAAACTTTTTAACCGGTATTTTTAAACGGTCTAGGGCTGTAGCCGTGAAAGAGGGGTGGTATTAGAGTGTTGATAGGATTCCAGGTACCTCCGCAGTGGTCCCTTTCTCTGAGGCTGTAATGCTCCAGAAAGAGACCGGATCGGGAGACAGCCGATCCTGAGCGTAGGCGACGTCGCTGGCGACAGGACTGCAAGCTGCCAGAGAGTGGGAACCTCTGGTAGCTGATTAATTGATGCGGTCAGCGATAGGGTGGTGGCCTGATCGCAAAACTGCGGTCAAGCCGCACTATTTAGCGGTTGGGCCGACAGGCAGGGGGAAAACCAGGCTTTCCCCAGGATAGAGTCTGGATAGACGTGGCGTCGTTACCTGGGCTGAAACAATATAAGCGTAAAGAGGGCTGGGGCGTAGTGGTCTCTTTCTGCGAGGATATAATGCTCCAGAAAGAGACCGCTGAACGGGATCGGGAGAGGGCGAATGCCGAGCGTAGACGACGTCAGCGATGATATCACTCTCCTTCAGGACCGCAAGCTGCTCGAGAGTGGGGACCTCTGGTAGCAGAATAATTGATGAAGTCAGTGGTAGTAGGGCGGCCTGGTCCCGAAACTGCGGTCAGGCTGTAAACCCTGCGAATACAAACCCCTGTTGAGTGATTTTACAGAAGTTTTTCATAATCACAGACGGACATTTAGAAACATAGTGTAGCTTCTAGACATTGGAAACTGTCACTGAATACTGTCTAATGACCATACCTAAATATAAAGGTAACTACTGCCGCATTTAAACATTAACCCACTTTCTTTAACTTCGTGAAAAAAAAATGTATTCACTTAAACAAAAATATGAAGATGTTATGCTTAAAACAGATTAAGATTCCGGATAAACTTATACTTAATTAAATGAATAAACATTTCCGACAAAACGGATAAATGATTAATGTTCTATTTCTAGATTCAATGTACAGAGATATTCCAAAACTTGGCGCTTAATTGTGATTTATACGGACGTACTCAGACGTACTATTCCTCTAACAATTGAAACTCCAGTAATGCTAGAAGTCGAAACTAAACGTGAATCGAAAAACAATGGTAGCCTCCATATAATAGTCTCCGTTCATTTAAAGGAGGATGAGCAAAAAGGGAAAGGCTAATTGTAACGGTTCTTGGTAACACGTATTTTGGACACCTCCTTTTTCAATTTTCGTAGCAAGATGTGGAGAGAATCAGGATCCTAAATTGAATTGGGTGTAACGGTTTTGGGCAAGTGTTTTTATGATACATTGCCAGATATTTTCGTTTAATTGTTTTTTGTTCGACCACTAATTAAGTACGTCGCGATTTAGTGTTAATATAATTAAAACAATGTTATAGATGGGGGATATTATTAGTTTTGTAGTTGTTAATTTTATATGAAATTGGTCAAACAATTTTTTCAAAACAACTTAGATTTATTCTTCTATATCTTAGTTTAAGTTTTGGGTTTAATGCTTTAGAGATATCCTAAACTAAGATTATTTTGGAACTTGTACATTATAAAATTTAACATTATAAAACATTACAACAATTTAAAACATTAGAACATTATAAAATATGAATATTGCTTTACGCAAATATATAAGTAATGCTGGCAACACTACTTTGTTAACACTTTTTCATCAAATTTATTTGTAATTAAATTCAATACTTCACAAGCTAGAATCAATCTCTAAATTACTACCAAGTAAGGCCAGAAAACCATATTAATAGTCCTTGGAACGAAAGGCCATTAACATGTTCCTGTAAGCGAACATCCAATTACCCCTAATCCAAAATACATCGATGCTAACGATATCTGTTGGTCACATTAATTTGGCGATGTCAGAGTGCAAACGTCTTCGGGTCCAAAATTAAATCTGCTCTAACATAGTATAAGTGTCATTATCGATTTCAACTAACTGTTTATTTTCAGCCCCGGAGCAAAAGGGATTTGATATGTATGACATTTACGTCTGAGGGGCTGATATTTTAAAAGTTTATTATACTTCTTAGTATTTTTTGTTGATTCTGAATGTTTTTAATGTTTCTTCCATTCCTTTCGGAAAAATATAGTTAGATCATTTTAAGCTATGCACTTTGTTAACTCCATATTTCGGAAATTGTTTGATATCATTTTGAGAAAAATATACCTATATTGTTTATTTAAATTATAGAATTTAATATAACATAATTTACTATCTATAAAGTGGATTTTATTTTGTGCGTTTTTCTTACTTTAATACCTTATTTTCTTATCTTGACAGTTAAGAGATCTAAATTATTTTGTTCCTATATAAAATTGTATATTTATATCTATAGAGCTTTATGAATTTATTATTAAAATGGAAAGCTCGAATATCTCAAGTATTTTTTCCAATCAAAAATAACCAAAACGATAGCAGCAGCCGTCGCAAAACTAATTAGCATAAATCGTAATAGCTTTTTCTAAATAAAACGATGGTGGCGCCACCTAGTAGCCCACGCTAATTGTGCAGTTATCGCTCTAACGGGCAGTTAACTTTTATTGCATTCAAATTTCATTTGTCGGTAAATGAGAATGGTTGCAATTAACCCTGCCCTACCCTTTCGTCGGCTCGTTCTACTAATGATAATTTTAATAGGAAATAGACTTATGCTTCTGAGGTAGCGTATCTTCTAACAGGGAGTAAGGTAGTAGTAGTGTAGGGTTCCGTACACATTCAGTATTAGTTGTTTGAACACGCATATATCTTCGTCTACGTTTACGGCTTTGAATAAACAAGGCTTTGTTACCTGAATCTTTACCTCCAATCTGGCTATATTTTAGACTGAATCTAAAATATTCAAAAGCGAAACTTGAAGAGGTCTCATTCCATCCAGATGTACGTGTTATATAACTAAACTCGTTTGTCCTTGGCGGTATTCTCTTAAATCTTTTTTTTTTTGCTCTTTTATGAAGTAAATTTTAAAATACAGCCTTCACTCGAGACGAAAGGCACGATCCTCGCTGATCCAATAATAGGTTCCGCGTTTTCCATCGTTGGATATGAATATTCAATGCTTACTTTTTTCGAAGAGCCCAGTGTTTTAGGGTTGAATTTCGATTTGTAATATGGAGTGAGAAATATTCAAATTATGTTTTTTTAAGTGGAAGTGGACCATCATTCGTTAATGGTTCTGATGGAAGCTTTTCAGTTAATTCTTTTTTTCATAAAAAATACAGTGAAGGATTTTTTATGAAACGCTTGGAGAATAAAACAAGACACGATCAAATAAGACGATAAAATTAATATTGTTTAAAAATGTAACATACAACTCTTTACTTAGGTACTTAGTATTCAACATCAACGACAAAATACTGAAATCAGAGGTGTCATTAATAAGATCAGAGGTCATCTTAACGTGGGGACAGATTAAGGGCCACTTGCACGACGTAGCTTAAATACATTTAAGACATGCTAAATGCATTTGTAAAGCTTAAACACAATTAGCATCTTGCACAACGAAAAATTTTTTGCTAATATGTTCAAGATACTGCCGAAGTTAAACATCGAAACTCAGCTATCTAGCAGCGTTAAACGTGTTTAACGCATGCGTGTGCGCGAGTGCAACACTATTATAGTATTATTACCCTTATCATAATTAACTCAATATACCTGCTGTCATCATTATGCAAGAGGGTGCTAAATTTGTTTATGCGTTTACCTGCATTTAACTAATTTTGTTTAGTAGCTGCTTAAGTCGAACGTTATGCAAGTCGCCTTAAGAATAAGTGTCACTACCCGTATCTATACTATATTGTACTTACTACAATACTTAAAGAAGGAACCAGATACCAACCCGTCTGGTAACCCAGCGTGTTATAGTAGACCAAAACCTCCTTTCAACAGAGTTCTATGTTCAGCAGTGAACTGTTACAAGTGTAACCCCTGAACTTGTCAGGTGGAAACTCACCGGTTTCGACTCAGGATAAATATGAGACCTCAGGGCGCCGTAAGAATTTCGATAAATTTAAAGTGAGGGTGCCGAGGGTCCACGGGAGGCTTCAGAGAAACAACTTATGACACATACAAACTTTTATTTTTTTTCAAGAAATTATATTTAGATTACAATTGTTAAATAAAATTATAAAGATACATACAAGGTAGGTTGAAATAAAAATAAAAATTACACAGTCTTTTTTTTTTTAAACAATAAGCCTGTAGACTGGACAGCACAGGATAGCCACCCTCTGGTCACCTTGCTGACTCGAGGTAGTCAGCCGTAGACTCTCTCCAGCTCAAGGTAGCTTGAGGAGACGTCCACCGGTGATCCACTTGTAGGTGCTAAGTAAAAGTATTAATTAATTAAATTTAAAGTTATGTGAACTTCCCTCAAGGTAGGGCAGAAATCTTGAGGAGTGAGCTGTGAGCTGCCAATAGTCAATCCTCCTCAGCAACAAACCACGAACCACAAGACGGGTACAATGTAGGTAGACTTTCAGCTGTAATCTATCGACCCTATAAACAAAATTAAATAACCTGAGGACATATTCTACATACATAAAGATAATAAGGAAAAACCTTTTTGAGGTTAACTTACCACAGACAGTGGGACTTGAACACTCACAAACACTACCAACAAAGATATAAATATTCACAGTAAGCAAAGCTTCCTCAGAGTTCAAAAGAGAAGATTAAGAAATGAAGAATCATCTGCCACACACCCATCTTTATAGACTTAAAATCGAATCCTCTCGATGAAACCCCTTCCCCATTTCTGGATGTGCGAACAAGACGTACAACTTCTATACTCCTTGTTTAGTTGCGATCAATTTAAAATGTAATGAGAATCGTATGACACACATATGATAATGTCTCACTGTTACTAAGTGTCCTAATGTCAACAAAAAAATCCTTCAAAACATACGCCACCTAGTGCAACCTAGGTGCACCAACCAGCCCGGCAATTCGATCGCGCTCCACACCCAATTGTAGTTCGAACTACAGTGAACGAGAGGGCGCTGAAAACAAAAATTGTTAAACAATGAAAGTCAAAAAAAACGATGTTACACAAGTACTATGTAGGTATTATTCTTAATTTATTAACAGCATTTTATTGACGAAGTAAATATCTCTCACAGAAAATACAGTTTTGTACAGAAAATATTATTATAACATCATAAAAAATCTAGATCTTTTATCAAAATTATCATATTTTGCTGCTAATTCTGCAAAAATCTCTTAAATAAGAAAAGCACGAAAAAATGTTTTTTCCTATCAAACAACGTTCTGAATGACAAAGAATGAAAGACAAGAAAAAAAACCTTTATATAAATTTTAGTTTAATAATGTAACATCAAAAATAGCCGATTTTTAAATGTAATTTAATAAAAAAATCGATAAGTATCAAATTACTGCCTCTTACTACGTCTGCGACAGCGACGTATGCTCGCATTTTAGCCGAGGTCACGGTGAAACTGTTCAGATATTGAAAGGGTTGGATTGAAAACTGGATGCGATATATATATTTCCCTTTTTTTAGTTACGATTGGAAAACCGTTTCGATAGCTTGAAATTGCTGTCCTTTGTATCGCTGTGAATCTAGGGGGATTCATTCAAATGGGAATGTTGGCTATCACACAAAAGGCTCAGATTTAAACTTTTTGATAGATGAAACGTTTGATCGGTGTTACGTCTAGGATTTGGGAACTAGAGGTGCTCTTGATATAGATAATTTGAGAAAGGTTTATGGGAATAAATTCCTTATCAAAACGTAAAAAAAAATTGGCAAAAATTTGTTTCATTAATCATGTTTACAATTGGACCACTGCTGCTCATGGACGCTTCATCATCAACCCATCCACTACTATACAAAGGCCTCTATGATAAAATATTTTTGATTCTCAATCCGACAAGTATTTTGTTGTTTTCCTCGTTAAAGTTTACTGTAAAAGACAATAAAAGAAATAACTAATCCAAAAAAATATATATAAATATTATAAATTAACCAAATAAATTAAACTAATTAATAAAAACTGTACCTAAATAATTTTGAGTCGGCTTTTGCTTAAAATAATTTAATTAATTGACACAAACTCAAAAAAGAACTAAAAGAATATTTGAATATTTGAAAAATTATTCATAACATGACTTGTGGTTTGAATCTTTTTACCACTAGGCTCAGAAGTTAAGTTTAATTACTAACACAACTAACACAACATTAGTAGTGAAATAATCTAATATTTTGTGTCTGTAATTGTGTGGATGGTATATAATTTAATTTTTCTGGGAATAATTAACATAGCTCTAACCGTTTTGACTGTTAATTAAATTTAACGCATTTCACACTTCGCTGTGTTCACAGTAACACATCGTTAATACGAATATTTTCAGCCAGAAAAATAACGATATTACAGGACTGATTTATGTGAGCATTTCATTTATTAATTGATTCGTGAGCGGCTCGTTGCTTTTTGAATTTGCCAGATAATATCGAGTTAAAATTTTAATTGGAACATAAATTTTGTAGTGTCAGTGAGGGGATGAACACTACGCATAAAGGCTTGCGCACACTGAGGTGGGCCGCATTGTGCTCAAAATTCACGGTAGTAAATTTTAATGTTATCATTAAAATTTTCGCACAAAGCAACGGTAATCAACTTTGACGGTTTTGAAATATAACGTTGAAATTGTGAAGAAGACCCCGTGAATAGCGTAAGCGATGACTATAGTTTATGATATAAGAAATACAAATATAGTAATTATAGTTAGTACTGTACTGTACAGTAACTGTACGTAGGAAGAAGTGATTTTGCGGCCACCTCACCGCTTTTCACTGTGTTGAGTATGGTGGATCCAAACCCCACATGGAAAACACTTTGATCCACAAATTGTGGTGGAGTCTGGGTGTTGTTTGTGTGCGTATCATGTGTGTTTGTGACGTCATTTGTGACACAGTAATATTCCTGGTCCTGGTCTTGAAAAAATAAAGAAAGAAAAAGTTTTTTGACTTACTATTTTAAGAATACCCTTCTATGATTTTACTATCCTTAGATCAACATCAATTGAAACTTACATTACCATTTACTCTGCTAGATCAATATATAAAAAATCAATGCCACTTTTCGTTGTAATTTTATAACTCAAGAATGGGCAAACCTATCCAAACCAAATATTTAGGCTTTGTTCGGACTATTTAGTAGATGGTTTATGTGAAGTTTGCACAAAATCGGTTGAGCGGTTCTTCATTTATCACATTTTTTGTAACAAATGAACGGGCAATAGGAGACGTAAACGACGATGCGTGGGTCAGCTAGTATAATATGTAATCCGAAATGTTCATGTTAATGGTATATTAAAATTGCTCTGGATAGTTATTTCTAAGTCCATATTTTTACGCAGTCGGTTTTTTTTGCTTTTCGTTCAATACTTTTTAGTAAAGTTAATCTCAGTCACTCAGCGATATATCACTTGTTTAAAAACATATGTTTCATTCATTTTATATGCTAGTACATACTTTCGAGTTCACAAATACAGCTTTTTATTCAAGCTTTTTGAGCCATATTAAAAAACCAGAATAAAAGGCAGGAATAAAAGTGTAAACAAACCGATTTAATGAGTGTGCTCCTTTAAAAAAAGATCTAAGAGATGTCTATCTGTTTATTGAGTAGTACAAAGGTCGCTGAGCATTTTATTTAAAAAAGTTATGAAAAATGAAATGGAGCGTAATCAAGATTGAGTAACGAAGCAAATGGATATTTTTTGTGAGATGGTTTGTGATTTTTTATTTATAACTTCTTAATATAAAAAAAAACTTCGTTTAAAAAAACCGACTTCAAAAACTAAAAAGTATAAAATAACTTAATTTGTATGTGCTACCTGACTTCAAACAGATTCTAGGTACCTAGCACACATTATAATACTACTATTTAAATGAATAAAGAATTAGGTATAGGCAATTTATGAAGAACCAGTTTATTTTACGCTTTTAAGTGTTTTTTTGGCAGAGAGTTTTCGTTGGATGTTTTTTGGAAGTCGGTTTTGAGTTTTTGAAGTCGGTTTTTTTAAACGAAGTTTTTTTTTAATTTTACGCTTTTTAGTCTTTCTCAAGTCTCTCATCATCATTTCATTTAGAATTTAGTGATGCCTACAGAATATGAAGGCATGCAGCCAATTGCTTGTAACTTCATTGCAGGCACTCACGTAAATTTGAGGGTTTGCTTCGATTTCCTTAGGATCCCATCATCATATCCTGATATGGTCCCCATGGGACCACATGGGGAGCATACCCTTTCGAATACAAAAAGAATTTTCAAAATCGGTCCACAATTGACGGAGTAATCGATGTAGGTACATACATAATAAAAAAATAAAAAATACCGATGAAATTGAGAACCTCCTCCTTTTGGAAGTCGGTTAAAAATAGAAGTAGTAGTAATTAATTTTTAAGTGTTATTAAGAAGGATAGTAATCTCAGAGAGGGAAATCAATGTTTTTTTTTGTGTTCGGCCCAGCCAAAGACTACTCTGCCTGATGGAAAGCATAAGCAGAATCCAAGAGTGGTGGTCACGATACTGCGAATGCAGACAATGCAACAATGCAGCATGGTGACCCACACCATGGTGGACTAGTGATGCTTCTGCATCATTGGGCCTCCGGTTCAATTTGATGATTCTTTTTTTGTTTGCAAGCTGGTGCTTCCCGTGTGCTCCCATTTAAATTTGGTCCAGATTCAAGTCAGTTTTTTTTTGTTAAAATTTGTAGCTATATTATTTTACGTAGATTTTCTGCGCGAGGGTAGTACCGCCCCGGTCGAGCCGGCCCGTTCTTGCTGAAGTCAGCATGGCTCTACTACCTTAGATTATGCCTTAGCACCTACAGCACGGCCGGCCGCTTGATCCCAAACGTGAAAGAGTCTGTATATTATTGTGTATTAGTAGCTTTCGCCAGCGGCTCCGCCCGCATGTATGTCAGTTGTTGCGATAAAAACAGCTTTTGTTACTCGATGTCGATGAAACAATTTTTAAAATCGGTTTAGTGATTTAAGTGTGAGAGCGGAACAAACACACTCAAATTCACATTTTTAGTTTAAGTTAGACAATAGAAACATACCTAACTTTTTTATGTATAAATATACAGTATTTCGTAGACACAATAAATAATTTCGCCTCTAGTTAGAAATCAAACGTCCTACAGATAATTGTCTTAAAGCCGTACTTTGTGGTTAATATTGTTTTAAAACGTTCATTAATTACTTTCTACATACATTCTGACTTCTGAATTCTAAATCAAGTCTTCCAGAATCCAAAATTTGAGTGATGTACATTAACGCAACACTTAATATTCATAAATTAATGGTATGCAAAGTCGATCGTGTCTCGTAAATGACTTTTGTCCATTAAGTACAGAACTCGTTTATGAGACTCCGAGTCAGGCGCTTAATAAAACATCTCTTCAAATTGTAGCATTCAAATACTCCATTAAGAATAAGCGAGGAACGTTATACAGCGACAATTACTTATATGAATGTTAGGTTAACTTTAATACTTATACTGTTTTGTGTCTGTACAGGATATTTATTTAGTACTGGCTGACCCACGCAACCTCGTTTGCGTCTCCTATTGCCCGTAGCGTGAAAATTTCCCCCGTTTTTTAAACTTTCTTCATTGGTGCTCTGCTCCTATTGGTCTTAGCGTAATCATATATAGCTTATTGCCTTCCTCGATAAATGGGTTATCTAACCTTGAAAGAATTTTTCAAATCGGATCATTAGTTCCTGAGATTAGCGCGTTCAAACCAATAAACAAACAAACTCTTCAACTTTATATATTAGTATAGATACATCTCTTTCATGCAAACTCTCTGCGTAAGAATTTCCTTATTATTTAAATTCTACCCCATTCACACAACGCCATCTAGTCCCTGATCTTGTACTATGGGTATTAGACAACTGATATAAACACATAATATACTTTTATATTTGGTAAATACAAGGTAGTAGAACCACGCTGATTTCAGCACGAACGGGTCGGCTCGACGTGAGCGGTACTGCCCAATCACAGAAGACCAACCTAAAATGATATCATTCATGCAATCGTGTTTCGTCGGTGAGTGCGGCACGGAGGCCCAATAATGTAGAAGCATCACTAGCCACCAGATCACAGATGTGGGTCACCATGCTGCATTGTTGCATTGTATGCATTCGCAGTAAGTAAGGATTCTGTTTATGTTCCGTGAGGCACAGTGCCTCATTTATAAAAAAAAAATGACCAGAAAAAAGTACTAGGTACTTAAATTTTAATTTTCATCTCTAACATAATATAGAAGTACAAAGAAATATAAATCTTTCACGCGCAAGCTATAAAATTCAACATAAAAGTACCTGAAAATATGAACCAACAAAATCCATAAAATATTTTATGAGTCGTAAAGGTATGTAAAATAAAATACCAAGGCCTTCTCTCCCGCAACCTCCCAATTAAATCCGACGACAAATAAACCATATAATCTCAACTTTGAAGGCATTTTCACTCACTGATTAAAATTATTCTCTCGAAAGCTAAGCAGTTTGAACAAGAATAGACAAGGACCCATGGCATGTCCAAAATAAAATCAAGAATGATTAATTATAATAAGATGTTTATGAATCTAATTGGCATTGGTTACATTACAGATTAATTATTAGCACAGCTGTTATTATTAGCTTGATAAATTACCTACGTAAAAAAAGCAAATATTTAAACTCATAAACTAATAAGAGAGTTAAGTGAAAATATAAACCAAACTAAAGCTTTCTCGAATACTTATTATGTATTAATCGTCCACTTAAAACGCAATACCAATATTAGGTACGTACATTCAGTAATCCTACATCCGATTATCGGATGCAATGTAATTCACTTCTCTCCTAATATAGGAGATTACTGTCTTAGTTGCGGTTCATTTAATATCACATTCTATTCAGACTCTCTGAATAGTTGTGCCATACCCAGCATATAAATATATCAACTCAATGAAGGGGAAAATCAGAATTTGACTGCCTCCGTAGCTTAGTGGTTGAGGTCTCGGGCTCAATTCCCGGGTCAGACCAAATGTTTGTGTGATCTGCAAATATTTTTTTCGGAGTTTGGGTGTTTTTAACCGACTTCAAAAAAAGGAGGAGGTTCTCAATTCGATTGTATTTTTTTATGTTTGTTACCTCTTTCGACTGGGAGAACCGATTTTGATGATTCTTTTTTTTATTTGAAAGCTGGTGCTTCCCATGTGGTCCCATTTAAATTTAGATCAGATTGAAGTCTGTTTTTTTTTGTAAAAAATTGTCTAGGTATGTACACACATCAAAAGTGTCTAGGGATCAACATATGTGTCTAGGGATCAACATACATTTTTGCAATAACTTTTCTCCTGATTGATATTAATTAAAATTTTCTTTAAGGATTCATCAAATAAAGTGTTTTCGTTTGTCACAGTAACGATAAACCAAGTCACCTTTGCATTAATAAAGAAATTTGCCATTTTCCTAATAAAAGGATTTTTGACATTTGAACCACTAACATTAAAGTTCGAAAAAAAGACTGAAATAACAGTTTTCTTTAAAATTTTATTAGGTAACTTAAACAATTAATAATCCGTGTTTCTACCGCGAACACTAACACAAGAACATCGGTTTGGCATACTCAAAATGAGTTCATCCAAATCACGCTGTGGAATGGCCGCCCATGTTCGTTGCAACAACAAAAAAAGGTCTTCTTGCGACTGGATACCCTCCATATTCGGCAGAGCTCTTCTCTGTAGCATATCCCATGCATGCTCAATCGGGTTCAAGTCTGGCGACTGAGCAGGCCAGGGCCAAAGCAACATCTCAATCTCAAGAAATCCGCATAAAAATGCTTGATCCCTAGACACTTTTGATGTGTGTATGTACGTATTTACAAAAAAAATGTTGAGAACCTCCTTCTTTTTTTGAAGTCGGTTAAGAAATGAAATCCCAGCAAAATCATTTTTATGTAAAATGTTGCCAAGACGACTGCATATGGCTTAAAGTGTGAAAAAGATATCAGATCTCATGTAGAGCCAAGGTTCTGAATCCACACGCCCTAACTCTACCAACCCTAAGATCTGATATCTTTTTCACAGTTTAAGCCATATGCAGTCGTCTTGGCAACATTTTACATGAAAATGTTTTTGGTGGGATATCAGTTGTCTAGTACCCATAACACAAGCTCTGCTTAGCTTGGCTTGGCGTTGTGTATAAGATGGCTGAAATATCTATTTATTTATTATTTATTTAATTGTAGAATAACAACATTTTAATTTTATTTTGTATATTTTCGGATGACAGAAATTCTTGGAAATCCTAGTAATATAATTATAACTATTCCACTGAAGGTTTCCGGTCCAAAATTTTATAGCAGATTTAAATCAAATTGTTTTTAACCGACTTCAAAAGACACTTCTTATGTTTCCTATCTCAAAACTTGCATTTTTATACACTGTTGAAATATACTTTTTTTGGTATGATATAGGTATAAATCAACCGTTTTCAAATCTGTATGGGAACTATTGAAATTTAATAAAGAAATCCCCTTCCCTAAGAGTGAAAGTTAAGGAATGAAGAATACACTAGATTACAACATCATCTTGCTGTAGGTGCGTTAAGTTGGTGATAATATTTAACAAACAGTGCGGTTTTCTAGGAACTTTCTGCTTCGCACAACAAAACTGTGGAATGAACCGTCGCCTGCGATATGCCCGGACCAATACGACCTTCAAACCTTCGAGAAAAGAGCGTACTCCTTCTTAAAAGGCCGGCAACGAACTTGTGACGTCTCGATTGGTGTTGCGAGTATAAATGGGCGGCGGCAATCGCTTAACATCAAGCGATAAGACAGCTCGTTTGTCCCTAATTCAAAAAAAAAAAATACAAATTTTAATATTTATTCTGATGTAGATTATTTAATACGTTACAATTCTATAATCAATTAATCATAAGTTATTTAAGCTGTGTTGATCTGGAATTTTGAATTTAAATAATTTACTGATGCAGCTCTGCCCTGGACTACTCGCCACGATTTCCTTAACTCACACTTTCAAAACTGGATATTATTGACTTGTTTAATAGACTGCTACGTTTACAACATTAATGTTTGACAGTATTTTCCTAGGACAACAGTACAGCCTCTACACTCCTGAGACTTCTAAATAAATTGGGTAATAAAACAAAAACTAATTTACACACTTGTGTTTAGTGTTCACCCATCATAAAATAAGACAACGTCCAATTGTTCTAAGGACAGAAGAGTCGTATAGTTCTGGAGAATTAAATTAGTTGGTGTGTGGTTGAAGTGGGTGCCAGCAATAATTTTCAAGGTTAGAAATATGAAAAAAAGATAAACTGCGAAAATAGTTCATATACTAACACACACCAAAGCAGTGAATATGACATTAAGAATGCTAATTTAATGAAATAATACTTGTCTTGGGAAACCTCTTGCTAGAAACCATTTTTTTAAAGAAAACTTTTGGTGTGACAATAAATCCTGTGTCACGGTGGACTTTAAAAACATATATGAAACGGACACAAAGAACACCCAGACTCAAAACAACAATTTGTGTACCGCATAAAGTGTTGTTACATGTGGGGTTTGAGCTCAGAACATTCCGCACAGTAGAAAACTGCGTAGCGACCGCTTAAACCACTAATCCGTGTAGACAAATAATTCTTTCCATGGTTCAAAATAAGTGTGGGTAAGATTACGCTTTCTTTTTTGAGGGAGTGATGTCCGTTTTAGAGGAATAATACAATAAGGCCGGCAACGCACTTGTGACGCCTCTGGTGTTGCAGATGTCCATCTCTGCTCGTTTGCCCGCATAATACATCAAACAAATTTAAAATTTAAAAAACCCCCTATTCAGGTCGAAGTTATCAATTACATAATTGTTATTTAACGATTATACTGGCACGGTTTGCAGACATTCAGTTATTCTTCTCCACTTTCACCCCCATAACTTTTAAACGACTCAACCGATTTTCATGAAACATGTCTAAGAACACTTGCACGTAACTCACCTTTCATAAAAAAAAACTAAATTGAAATCGCTTCATCCGTTCGCGAGCTACGGTCCGACATACAGACAGACACGTCAAACTTATAACACCCTCTTTTTGCATCGGGGGTTTAAAAATAAGAACGGCACCGGCACCCGACGAAATGGCACCAGGCGCCGGATTAATTATAAAATTAATAAAAAGCTTCAAATAATAATCTCAATAAACTACTTCAGGTGAAGTAATAAAGTAGTCTACGATTTAACTAAAATTAATGCACTTAATTTATGGAGCCAATAAACTACTCGCAACTTGAACTCAACAAACAAGTGGAGAGTGAAAGCTGCGAATTGTAGCAGGTAGCAATCATTGACTTGGTTTAGGCTCCGAGCAATTTAAGTTAGTCGGCTTGAGTCGGTAACGAGCTAACTTGCACTATTGTTATTTGATATCGGTTATTGATGAAGTTTCAGATAAGAGTGCCTTGATAACACGTTAAGAGAATTTTAATTGTTGGTATATAGGTAGGACCTACTAGTAACAGGGGTATCATTTCTACAACTCAAAAATAGGGGGATAGTAGCCCGTAGCGTTTGTTTATCTATAAATAATCACAAGTTTTAACAAAAAAAAAACAGAAACCGACTTCAATCTGGACCGAATTTAAATGGGACAACACGGGAAGCACCAGCTTTAAAAAAATGATCAAAATCGGTTCACCCAGTCGAAAGTTATGAGGTAACAAACATAAAAAAACGAGGACGAAATGAGATCCTCCTCCTTTTTCTGAAGTCGGTTAAAAAGTTATAGTGAGCTAACCTTAAAAGATAGACATTATTAGAATAGACGCGTATCTTTTTAGACCTTTTAGAGTTTTTTATTGAATAGGGGGCAAGCGAGCAGACGTATCGCCTGATGGTAAGCAATTAGCGCCGCCCATGGACACCCGCAACACCAGAGGCGTCACAAGTGCGTTGCCAGTCTTTTAAGAAGGAGTACGCTCTTTTCTTGAAGGTTTGAAGGTCGTATTGGTCCGGGAATACCACAGGCAAAAGTTGAACAATTATTTCTTACATATTTTTGTGAAACTTTAACCGTTTATGCAGCGCCCGTAATGGAAACTCAAAATGAATGAACAATTTTCCCCGTTTTCACATCATTTTATTGATACTCCGCTCTTTTTGATCGCCTTCCTTGATAACTGTGCTGTCTAATATTAAATTATACTGTCAAAATCGGACTAAGACGTCCTGAGATTAGCGCATTCAACCAAACAAACAAACTCTTCATCTTTATAATTATTAGTATCTAATCTAATACCTTTAAACGAGCAATGTTTGTATATTCTCGGAAACGGCTAAAACGATTTGCATGAAATTTGGTATGCAGGGGTTTTCGGGGTCAATAAATCGATCTAGCTAGAATTCATTTTTAGAACATCTCGTTTTATTCGTGTTTTCAAATTTATCGATAAGCAATGTCCATCTAGCGTCATCTATCGCAACTCGAGCGAACTACATTAAACTATACTGAAATTAAGTGCAGAATACACAGTACCAGGGCGTACCAAGAGCGTATTTAAAAAAAAACCGAGCACAGCTAGGTCATCCAGGTACTAGATGTTTATAAGCAGTAGGCTTGGAAATCAATTCTATTATTATTTAAAATTTTAATATAAACAAACTACTTGAAGAACTGGACCAAATTGAAATGGGTCCACACGGAAAGCACCAGCTTTAAAAAAAAAACATTAAAATCGGTTCCCCCAGTCAAAATTTCTCAGGTAACAAACATAAAAAAATACAGTCGAATGGAGAACCTCCTCCTTTTTTTAAGTTGGTTAAAAAGATAGATGAATTATATTACATCAACTCAAGTTCAAAATAATAAAAACACTTAAAACTCGCGGTCAAAGGTATTAGAAACTGAAGGAGCCACTCGGAACGTTATAACAACTTGAAAGTAACAAACAAGGCCATACTTATGAAAAGTCCAAGGAAATAGCACTTAAACCAGTTTCGATGTAGACAACGACTCAACAAGTGCTGGAAAAACTCAGTTTTGTTGTTTTTTAGTGGCCGTCCCTCTGATTGTGCACTGGACGACTTGTCGTACTTCTCATCCCCGTTTGTTATTCTGGCTGCAGATAATAAGATGAACTTGAGAGATCGTGGTATTGGATTTTTGAGAGCTTGTTAAGCTTCAATGGTTTAATGCTTTGTATAAATTATTTTTTTGAAATGTGAATAGATCAGCGTTGTGTATAGAAATTGCATAAAAAAAAATATTTCTTATTATTTAGAAGTTGGTAAATTAAAAACTCAATATCACTTTTTAAACTTATCCTAAAGAAATGAATTTAAGATATCTTCAATCAATACAAATGATAATACTGAGCCAATGCTTTTTTTAAATGATTGTATGGGGACAAACGATCATCCACCTATAGATACTTAATACAAAATCGTTTCTTTCCTTCCTCATTATTAACATACGGAACCATCTTCTGTTCATCTATTAGATTGATGTAAATTAATTTGATTACAGTTTTAAAGTGTCCTTCAGTTAATTCCTTACCCCTTTCGCTTCCATCTTGGTGACCGTAATCGAACCCATAACGGCTTCCATTAAAGCTCTCAAACAAATTACTTTTCAACTTCTATATTTAATCACTAACTTCAGAGTAATACTATTATTGTGAGGCATTATCTGAATTGGCACAGGAGAGGTCATCGGCGATATTTCATAATATCCGCCCATCAAAACTTTATAGAGGACGCTGTCTTCAGAGGCAATCGTAAACGGCTTTAGTGTTTTGTTTAGACAGATATTGGCCGTGTGAGGCCGAGACAAATGAAATTGGTCTTCTAACTGCGCTAGGGATTTTATTTTTTTAATTAACTTGATGTTCGTTATCACACTTGGGGTTGCAGTAATTACGTACAATTTATTTTTATAAGCTGAGAAGTAGTAGTATTAGTTCCATTGCCGCACAGTACAGGAAGAGCATGATGAAGGGTTCTGTGCCTGGAAGTACTTTTTCTATAATATTGTATGTATGAGTACAGAAATTTATAAGGAAGCCTGAATGTCATAACACAGGCATAAATGACATATTGTGTCGAATTCCTATTTTTTGTGAGAGACGTTTAAATGGGTTAATTTTCATGTAAACTCAGACTGCCTTCGTAGTCCAATTTTAAAGTTTGAACAAAATTGTTATTAGCTTTTTCTCTTTGGACTTGGAAACTTGCCTGCTAGACGGCTATAGACGCCCCCTACTATATATAGGCACAAAAATATTGTTTTAATTGGCGCAAAGTAGGTGTATATTTTATTTTATTTTTTTAACCGAATTCAAAAGAAATTAAACTAAAAAGCTTTTAAAACAAGCTTTTACTGGAATGCCTCGAGACGAATCAAACGAGTCCAAGCTCAGATCAGCTCCATTCCATGTCATTATAATACTATATTGTCACGCTGTATACATATGCTTGCAAAATTTCAGCAAAATCGGTTGAAGATATCTGCTTCAAAATTGAGTTGCAAGATTCCACCCGACATACAAGCATACATACATTGCAAGTTAAAAAAAAGCTTGTAAAAAAGAGGAGGTTTCTCAATTCGACGATTTGTTTTTATGCTCGCGGATGACTTCGTCGTTTATGAACCGATTTTGATGATTCTTTTTTTTTAATGGAAAGAAGATATCCGAACGGTGGTACCATGATAAGGACACTAAGATCTGATAATGGCATCCAAGAGAAATCGAGTCGGTTTTTATTAAAAGACAACTTCCGCATTAGAAATATACATCATGTGCCGCAGGGGACTTTACAAACGTACATGTAAGGGACACAAAGAACACCCAGACTCAGGACAACAATTTGTGGATCACTCAAAGTATTTTCCCGAGTGGCATTTGAACCCACGACACTTGGCGCAGTAGAAAGTGACTTGGCGACCGTGTTCAGTCACTGTCTTTTGCATATCGTAAAAAAAGCAGTTGCAGAAATTAATAAATTTCTGTTTTCAGCTCTCAAAAAGTTTTGATTTATCTATAATGGTATATGTAATAAATATAATAATTATATATAATTATAATATAATAATATATATAAATATTAATATATATATAATAATATTTTTATAATATTTCATCAAGATTTGCTGTTATGTCTACTTGATGAAATTTATTATGATCCAGAACCGTATTGATTTCTTAAATCTTGAGCAGTGGATAAATCATATTATTATTCTGCAACCTTCCCTACCAGTAAATCACTAATTGGAAAATGTAATATTATTAAAGATTCAAGCCATTTCGTTTTAATTATTGGTTATGTTCATCTTTGAGAAACGTTAACATTATGTAGTTACGAGTTAGCTAATTTAAACTAAAATAAAAACACTTAAAGTTTACAATTCCAAATCCTAGCGTGGTTGCGCGTCGCATAAAACATTTAGGATGAAGCGGCAAATTGTATTGACACCGTTGCAACGTCGAAACTGACGTAAAATATAATCTTACAGAGTTCTGTGTGATATTGGCACATGGAACCAATGTTTCATGAGGAGCTTTACGATATAACAAAACTCGGAGTTAAATGTCTTACATACTATACATTCTTTAGAGGACGTTATATACAGTACTAGCTTTTACACGCGGCTTCGCTCACGCAGACTTTCATCCCCTGATTTATCCCCTTAGGGGTGGAATTTAAAAAAATCCTTTCTTAGTGCTCACTTACGTTATATAAAGAACCAACATGCAAAATTTCAGGATTCTAGCTTCAGCGGTTTGGGCTGTGCGTTGATCTCTGGGTATGTCAGTCAGTCCGTCACCTTACTCTTTTATATCTATAGATAGATATAACACTTTTTATATTGTACTTGGTGCATGTATCAAGATATGTTTTACAAATCCCATATTTTACAGTTACGCTGTTATTGCACAAATGCAATAAACCTGCTACTAAATGTCTTCCCCTTTTCTCCCCCCATTTAAGTCCAACCATCAACTTCCCCACAGTGAGTCGCCGCAATTGTCAAACATTTTATTAGACACGATGACCAAACCCCAGTTCGCTCTTTAAACTTGAACACGCCCCAACAATCTGTCCGCTCGTAACTCAATCCCCAGATTTGCATCCAGCAAAGTTCGACTTGCACAAAATTCTCGTAAACAGGATTACCTAGTTCATTGTGGTACAAACTGCCAACTGCTCGTAATTAAGGAAAGGCGAGCATTTATTGCTAGCGCTAGTCTTGATTGAATTTGAAATTTTACAGACATGTTGCGGTTTTGTGTGATGTTTATGGTGTTCTAGCTTTTAGGGGCCATTTTTCAATTATTATTATAAAATATTCTATCTTGACCGCATATGTTATGATTGTGAACATGATATACTTAATTAATTACTTAGAAATAATATTAGTGAATACCCTTAAACATACTAACAACCGGTTCAACATTCGAATTCAGTTCACCCTCAGGGTTGCAAAGTTTCGATGTCAGGCACTCCGTTAAAAAACTAATATTCTATAAAACCGGTTAAACTAGAAGAAGACCCCTAATAATCTTCGGAATAATATAGGCAAGGAAGAAGAAGAAAAAATACGTGTGGCACTCGGGGACTGCCGCGGTAAAGCTATTGCATAGCATTTTTTATCAACTTATGCAATTATATATTTTTTTTTGTGCAGTATGTACGTGCGTGACAGTGACACAGATTCGTTGATTCGTCGAATCTGACAGACAGAGACAGAGACAGAAACATTCGTTGATTCGTCGTTCGGAGCAGCTCGTCTCGATCCGTGCGAGCTTCGGGTGTCAGGTTTTTTTGTTACATTACGGAATTTCTGCACAAAGGCCCCAAAGCCCGCTATAAAAGCTATGCAATAGCTTAAAATATAAAAAGTAGTTAATGGCGTTGTAAAAAATATATTTTACAACTATGTTAACGTAATGCACGCGTCGTCGACGTTAATTAATTCAGATGGGTTTCCTAATAGTAAGTAGCTGTCACCGCTCGCGAAAACTTGAGACCCAAGATACATACTCAAACGTCTCAAACCGCTGGCAACACATTCGCGTTTCAATTTAATGGTCTTGAAGTTTTGAAGGTCATTGCCGAAAACCTCAACTACTAATCGTTACATTTTTGGCGTATCATACCCAAAACATGATTTTTTTATGTTAATAAAGTTGCTAAAATGGCTCTACTCATGCTACTGAAACTCATAAGTAGGTGAGAGATCCAAGAGTGGGGGCCACAATACTCATTGCGAATACAGATAATTCAGCATGGGGACATTGGGGACCCACACTATGGCGGCCTAATGAGATGTTTTTACGACTGCTCGACTGGCTTAAATGACCCAGGATCATGTAGGAGGGAAACACTTGCGCTGGCAGCGAGCTCCAGTCTCCGCTAGGAGTATATATGTTATGTGGCTCCAATTTTTAACTGCTCGGTCTACATAAAAAAAAATCAAGGAACACAACATGGTGCTCATACATACATGTGTTTTTTTTACAACTCGTTTAAAAGTGGGTTGATAATATATTCAACCAACTTTTAAATGAGTTGAAAAAATGCTTTTAGCAACTGCACTACAGTGGTATTTACATAGTAATTATCTCAGTGTCTCAAGTTAAATAAAACTAACGTCAGGAACACTACTATGAAGGGGTAAATTAAAATTACACTTATATATTAGTTTCAAAGTTGTTTAATGAAAACCAATGATATTTTTCTACAAAAGCAATTTAATTCCTATGTTTAATATATTCCTTAACTAATTATTGCCCGAAGCTCCGCCCGCGTATATGTTGGTTATGGCGCCTATGTGTTATTCTGATGAATAAGCTATATTACTGTAAAGTTTCATCCAAATCCGTTGTCGTTGGCGCGTAAAGAAGTAACAAACATATACACTCACAAACTTTCGCTTTTATAATATTAGTGTAATAGTGTAATTAACTATATTACCGTTGTTGACTCCTCTCTCCAATGTAACGATCACCTTGTGAAATTTGAGATGCCTTAGGACCCATAGTAAGCCATTCAATCGCTAAAACTCGTCACTGGAAAGAGCAATGAACCTTTACGGCGATTCACCGTGTTCTTAATCTAAACTAAAATCATCAAGCACTTACTGGAATTGTGTGGCTTCCGTGTTCTCGGCGCCGTTGACGGGGTACCCCTCTGCTTTGTCTTGATAGTTTAGTTTAGTTTAGTGTAGTTTAGTTCTTTTTATTAACCTCAAACGTCAAAACGTCAAACAAGAAAAAAAGTGACAATCAAAAATGTTGCCATTATAATGACGTTCGAAATCCAACAACCGTTATAGTTTTTTAATGGATATTCTCTACAAAAAAGAATATTAGGTATTAGAAAAAACACACACCCTATTAGATAAACACAAATTTTAAAATAGGATACAATGATTTTAATATGAAAGCTTCACTATTATCGACGTCTGTTAGAACTTATTGCCTGGATTTAACAAATTCGTAATGATTAATGTCTTAAACAAGTCTTTAACAAGTATAAAACATCAAAAGTACTTTAAGTTTACAAAAAGTGTTGAATATTTTATTTACATTAAAATAATAATACATATATAATTAAATAAATAAATAAAATAAATCAGTCAAAGTATTTACGAAAGTAATTTATAAACTCGATTGTCGGCATTTAGTGCCTGCCTTAGAGGTCGGTTATTGCGGTGATCTTTCAAACTGATAACTTTTTATTTACGAACTGATTGAAATGGAACAAAGACTAATTATTAAGTGGAGCAAACCGCAACACATTAGTGAAAACCACATTTAAATCGGTTAAGCCGTTTCTGAGATTAGCGTGCACAAACGTAAAGACAAACAGTGACCAGTTACGATTTTATTTTATTTATTGATTGCACACAAATTTCCTTTACTTAATTCCTGAAACTAGGTAAGGAACTATACTCTTTGCGATGTAGCATGGTGTGTGGCATGGTTCAGTAACATTTCGTTTCACTCTTGAAAGTTGCTGCGATTTACAAATTATGACTTAGTATTTCAGCTGGGGGGGGTCACGTCCCCTGTGAAAATCCTACCCATGAAACTTTTTCCTTGCTACTAGAACCTGATTACCAAATATTATCATCCCAATAGATTTATCAATTTGTTTTTATTGTGTGCAATAAAATTGTGCATTGTGCAATAAAGTCTAATTTACTCGACTTAAATTGATTATATAATAGTGACCCCCCAAAATTTCAGGCTGCGACCGCTCCTGCTTCATTTATCTAGGTGTAGGCTACATCAGTTGTTGAAAATTTTCTTCCAGACTGTAAAAATCAACACCTTACTTATTAGAACATCCACAGTTACAAACAAATTACTCTAAAACTCAAACTTTCACCGTGGGAGAGCTTCGGCATGAATGGGCCGGCTCGACCGGAGTGATACCACGGCCTCACAGAAAACCGGTGTGAAATAGTGCTTGCCCTGTGTTTCATCGAGTGAGTGAGGATACCGAAGGCCCCAACCCCTCCCCCTATCTCCGCCCCTCCCCTCAAAGGCTGGTAACGCACTTGTGACGCCTCTGGTGTTGCGGGTGTCCATGGGCGGCGGTAATCGCTTACCATCAGGCGATACGTCTGCTCGTTTGCCGGTCTATTACATACAAAAAAAAGAGCTTGTTACCTTTCTCACGTTTGACAACTTTTAATTAAATCTAGAGAAGTCACAAAATGTTCATAGCAACACGTAGGAGACGAACCAAATATTCATATATTAAGTCTTCAAATTTAATTCTTTTAAGGTCCATTATACCGTAAATATTAAATTCATGCTTTTCACTTTTAAACTAATTTTTAATTATAGACACATCTAACTAGGTACTACTAACTAATACTGATGTGGTAAATCCCAAGCAATGTCCGCTGTTGGGAAACCACATTACTTTAAATTGCAAGAATTTTTTTTTTTACTCAGAGCTACATTACCAAATATGATTTAAGTATAATTATGCTTTTGATCACTTTGTTAATGTACCTACTCATCTCTACGACTAATAAAGCACGCCTCAACACTGTACCTTAAATACTTCTCATATTAATATCTACTACGCGCAATGAATGAAAATTAGAAGCTGTACTGTTGACTATTTAATGTAGTTTACGGTAACGGGTTATACCAAAATATAGGATAATTAGCAAACAGTTTACTTGAGAGCTATTTTGTAAATGTTATATGATGTAAAATTGCCGTGCGGTTTCTACTTACAGGCACAAGTTATGCAATCAATTTTGCTGTTAATTAGGTTGATGTTATTTCTGATACGTATTAATTACAAAGTATTCATATCATGTGGTTGGATTGTGTAAAAGGTAATTTATTAACATGCTGTGCGCCAACCGCTTGGTGTTTAAAATATGAAGGCAATATAAGTTAGTTATCTAGGTGGGATTGCAATTAGACACTGATTTTGCTTTCCCGTTGTGTTGTTGTGGTTGTTGTATTTGATTTAAGTAGTACATTATTTATTAATCTTATGAAAATAGTTACGAAAGTTTCTATAACGTCAACAATTTCGAACCGTAATGTAAAATGATTTCACCTTCCGCTCCCTTGGAAAAGTTGCAGGTTTAGTCTCTTGTATCATTGGCTAATATTTTGTTTTGATCACGTGAATCAGCGTTAAAAGATGTATTTTCCATACAATTTTTAGATGACTATGTATATGACTAGTGGGGTAATCCAAAACAAGACAGAGCTTGTACTACACGCTTGGCGTGCTCAATAGATCGAGACAGTATTTCATTCCGCTCCACCGCCTTCTGCTTTATAAGGCGCAGGTTCGGCCTCATATGGAATACTGTTCTCATCTTTGGGCAGGGGCATCCCAGTACCAGCTCCTCCCCCTAGACCTCATCCAACTGCGTATCACTGCGTAGAGATGTGGCCTCGCTATGCATCTTCTATCGCATTTAATATGCGGAATGCTGCGATGAATTGTTTAAAACTTCAAACTGATCCCCGCCGCCTCTTTCCGCCATCGTCCTACGCCACAGCAGCTTCAACCCCATCATTTAGATGGTTGGCAGTCCATAACTGTGTGCTTTTCTAAAACCTTTCTGACTCGTATAACAAAACTGTACTCCCGGACCTGTATTCCCGGACCAATACGATCTTCAAACCTGCAAGAAAAAAGCGTACCTAATCCTTAAAAGGCCGGTACGCACTTGTGACGCCTCTGGTGTTGCGGGTGTCCATGGGTGGCAGTAATTGCTTACCATTAGCCGATACATCCACTCGTTTGCCCCAATCTAATAAAAAAATATTAACCATAGACTACTGATAAATTAAAAGTATATATTTTTATTATTTATAAATTCCTAAACACAGTCATATAAATAAATGTCAAGTATATGATATTAGTTTGCAAATTAATCTTCTTCAAAGTAAGTTCTACAAAGCTAGATCGTTCAGGTATTTACTATGATTTACCTTGACAGGACACCATGACCATTCAAGTCGGCATTAACTTAATCTATCCCTACCCCTAGTTCTGGGGAAGAAACATTCAAAGGGAGGCAACATACTTCTTACTTAAGAATCACTTTGAGTTACAGGTGTCCGTGGGCGGCAATCGTCACTTACCATCAGGTAATTCGTCTCATTACCCCCTTATACCATAAGGAAATAATTAAAGGCCAGTACAGCGAGCCGAGCCGAGCGGCGCGTGCTCCACCCGGTTATCGGTATTTTCGCACGCTCGCCACGAATGTTACGTTACACCGAAATGTTTTAGGTCAGTCGATACCTTTAAACAAGCAAGGCTGGCCTCGAAATCCAAAAAAAATATATGGCATCATTAAACCGCGAAGGTTATAAAACCTTTATTCCCGTACATCACATAAAAATATCTGTCAGGAAAATTAAAACTCTTCACGAAAACCATAAACTATTTACTCTAGTACCTCGGTGGTCTTGTTATTGGTTTTTATATGAGCTCAGCTACCTAATCGTAAAAATTGATGGCCCACGCCCATCTTGGTACATAGGGCTGCTTCTTATTATTCCAGGGAGCTTCACGGGTCGATACAGATTTATTCTTGAGATAAAATGTACCTCAACATGTTCAGAATCGTTTGGGAGCAGGAAAATGTTGAGTTGTTGAAGTTATGTTTGTAAAATACGTACGCATACTAGTGATTGGATGGATCGTTAAAAAATGTGTATCTGCTTGTACCTACTGATTACAAAACTCTAGGTCTACGACTATTGATATGGTCTTCAAGTTATACGTTACGTCGAACTATACTGTTGTACCTAAGCCATTGACGTTTCATCATCGACACCTTTAATCGTGCAATGTTGTTAATAGGCCTGTCCTGTTGTAAGGAGGCTTTGGATGTTGACGATTAAGACAAAATAATTATGTATTTCGATGTTGTACTGAAATAATTATTTTAATAAACATACATTCCAGTATTCATAATATTACATAAACGTTATTAAATATTAAAATAATGTAAAAGACTTGTTTAAGATACGAAAAAGCAACTACTATAGATACACACATTACTATTAACACATACAGATAAATAATTAAAAAATATAACGAAGCAACCCATTTAAAAAGACAGGAGTTTTTTCTTACCATTCTTTTTCTTTCTCATTTTCCTGTCCGTCTTTCAAAATAGATCCAATAAATAATTTTAAACAATCGTTTGACAGTGACAGTCCTATTAGATTGCGACAATACATTACGCGTTTTATTCAGTGTTAATTTCTTCAAAAGTTCGAGGTCGGGTTCAAATACTTCTCAAATTCAACAGATAAGAAAATGCGTACTGTCAAAAATTAATTTTCTCCCGAATACCTTCAAAATGCTGTAATATGTTTAAGAGAAAATTGAAAGACTTTTTTGCCTACGTCTGAACAGGCTGAAACTGGAAAACCGTAGCTCAAATTGTGTAATTATATTTTTAAATCAGTCCAATTATAATTGCTTAGGTCTTCTTGTCCCTGCCAGGTTGAAACTTTTGAGTGGTTGTCAATCTGTCTGTCACACAGTCATACTTTTGATTAGTTTGATTCAGTTGAAGAAACCTCTGCTTGGGAAATAGAAATTGCGCAATAGACCTGTAAAAGTTTTGATTGTTATAGGGCTAGATAAGTAATAAAACGTATATATCTAAAAGCCAATTTAATGTAAAACATTTTTGAATTAAAATCACTTGTACTTATTCCACTATTTTATTTTTGTTTACACCTGACCGGTTTCGCCTTATGGCATCATCAAAGGTTACTGATTATACAAAATAAAATATTCACATCTAAAACCCACCAACTGCGGGTACATGTAAATATCAGTGTGTCCGTGTAAGGAATTTTCCCCGAAATCAGGGAAATTGTATTTGTCTCCACCTACTCTATTTGTTAAATTAGTAACTTACAGCTACACAAAGTCCCAGTTATGATATGAACATACAAATTACAAATAATATATTAATTTTAATAATTAAAATCGACATTAATGCTGAAAAATTTTTAAATGAAATGATTATGTCATGTCCTCTTTATATTTAATGTCCAAAATTGTGTCATACTATAATATGTCTATTAAATTATATGTCGAAAATTAATAAAAGTCATTAAATGTGTTAACTATAACCCGTCTAAATTATACAAACTCCCCTTACAAATATTGTAGATACTTAATGTAAAACATTTTTTAGACACACGGCCATTTGATCTCAAATTAAGCAATCTGTACTATGGTAATAAGGCTACTGATAAACTTCATTGCAGTTTTAAATATAAATCTCTGCCTCTGTGGCGCAGTGGTAGCGTATACAACTGCTGGGCTTGAGGTCTCGCGTTCGATTCCCGGGTCGGACCAAATCTCTGTATGATCTGCAAATATTTGTTTCGGAGTTTGGGTGTTCTCTATATACGTATAATACAAGCCCTGCATTGTGTGCTATCTCAGAAATATTTATTTATTACTAGCACGATATTCCCAGTTTTTTTATTTTTATTATTATTACAAAATAGGGGGCAAACGAGCAGACGTATCGCCTGATGGTAAGCGATTACCACCGACCATGGACACCCGCAACACCAGAGGCGTCACAAGTGCGTTACCGGCCTTTGGGGGGTGGAAATGGGGGAAGGGGTTCTGGTATGTGTCTCTGTTATCCTCACTCACTCGGTGAAACACAGCGCAAGCGCTGTTTCACACCGGTTTTCTGTGAGGCCGTGGTATCACTCCGGTCGAGCCCAAAACCTCAAAACCTGTGTAAGACAAATTAACAAACAGTTACTATCTTCTTATACTACAAGTTTTGAACTCAAAATGAATAACACTTGTGTAATATTTGGTTTACAAATTAAATTTTGTTTCTACGTACGATGGGAACGCCCACATTATTCAAATATGAGCCGTTTCAAAATTAAATGAGGGAATAGAACAAGAGACCTCTGGCGAGTAAAAAATTGTACAAACCTTTTTAACCGACTTCAAAAAAGGAGGAGGTTTTCAATTCGACCGCATATATGTTTTTTTATGTGTGTTCGCGGATAACTTCGTCGTTTATGAGCCGATTTTGATAATTCTTCTTTTAATGGAAAGGAGATATTCCAATGGTGGTACCATGATGAGGAAATTAAGATCTGATAATGGCATCCAAGAGAAATCGAGTCGAACCTTGAAGTCGTCGTCCTTATAGGTAGTAGAGCCACGCTGATTTCAGCATGAATGGGCCGGCTCGACCGGGGCGGTACTACCCTCGCACAGAAAATCAACGTAAAATGACAGCGTTCGTGCTGTCGTGTTTCGTTGGTGAGTGCATGACCGGAGGCCCAAATAGTCTAGTCAACAAGTATGGAACTTGTTGACTAGACTAAAGGATGCAGCAGCATCGCTAGGCCGCCATGGTGTGGGTCGCCATACTGCATTGTCTTCATTCGCAGTGAGTATGGTGACCGCCACTCTTGGATTCTGCGTATGCTTTCCATCAGGCAGAGTAGAGTCATTTTGGCGGGCCATACATAAATAAAAAAATTAAAAAAACTTTTTTTTTTTTTGTTTTCATTTTATAACCTACTAGCTGACCCACGTAACCTCGTTTACGTCTCCTATTGCCCGTAGCGTAACATTTTCCCCCGTTTTTGTAACAATCTTCATTGGTGCTCCGCTCCTATTGGTCTTAGCGTGATGATATATAGCCTTCCTCGATAAATTTACTATCCAACACTGAAATAATTTTTCAAATCGTACCAGCGATTCCTGAGATTAGCGCGTTCAAACAAACAAACTCTTCAGCTTTAATGACTGCCTCGTTGGTCTCGCGGTTGGCGTGTGCGACTGCTGATCATGAGGTCTCGGGTTCGATTCCCGGGTCGGTCCAAATGTTTGTATGATCTACAAATATTTGTTTCGGAGTTTGGGTGTTTTCTATGTATAATATGTATGTATTTACAAAAAAAAAGTATATAAGTATTTGTATCAGTTGTCTAGTACCCATAACACAAGCTCTGCTTAGCTTGGGACTAGAGGGCGTTGTGTGTTAGATGTCCGAAAGTTTTATTATTATTATTATTATTTAATAATTATAAGTATAGATTTTTTTTTTCTCAGGGTCTCAGCTCAAATCTACTTTACTCGAATTTATTACAAAATGATGAAATGTGATTTTATACTTCGACCATTCTTTTTACGGGTAGAATTAATTAATAATATTATCTGAAAAGTGAATAGTCTATTCTTTTTACGAAATCTGAAGAGTTTTTATTACCATTTACTATTTAAAAGAAAATATCTATCCCAATATAAACCACGCTATTCACGGTCCCATCATTAATTTTATTACTGTTTCCGCTCCGCAAGACTTCGAGACTATTTGAGAATATTTTGGCAAAGATGGCTTGCCCGATTAACTTGTATTGCATTTGATAAACGAGGCTTCCGATTCGGTTATAAATTAATTTATTTAACACAATTTATTACCTTAAATTTTACTAAGTTTAATTCCTTACTGCTTTGTTTCTTAGAGGTACTCAGAACATATAAAATAATAATAATAATATTATTGGTATAGACAGTGTTGAAATACATTGGAACCCTGCTTCCTGTGGTAAGTTACAACCTGTGTTACAGGCACGAAGCAAATACAAAGGTTACAGGAGACAGTGTCCTCGCACATTAAGTTACATCAACTGTACAATAAAAATACAACAGTGTGTGTGTGGAAGTATGTAATGTGTGTATATGTGTATGTGTGTTCGATTGTGTATGTTGGCAAATTGTGTGTGAGTGTGTAGGTAAATGTGTGTGTGAATGTATGTGTATGCGATTGTGTATGTTGGCAAATTGTGTGTGAGTGTGTAGGTAAATGTGTGTGTGAATGTATGTGTATGCGATTGTGTGTGATTTAAAAGCAGAATAGATAGGTTTCTCTTGAATGTACCAACTTCATCTTCATCTTGACTTCCTTATTTTCGATTTGGAAGACAGAAACGACATTTTTTTTTTAAATACAATATAATATTATGTATATGAACTCTAGCTGACCCACGCAACCTCGTTTGCGTCTCCTTTTGCTCTTAGCGTTAAAACATTCTTCATTGGTGCTCCGCTAGTATTGGTCTTAGCGAGATGATATATATCTTATAGCCTTCCTCGATAAATGGGCTATCCAACACTGAAAAGAATTTTTCAACTATTTTAAAACTAAATTTTTCGTAAACTATTTATTTAATGGTGCAGTAAGAAGGCTTGTACATTTTTTACAAAAAATAATTTAATTTTTTAACCAACTTCCAAAAAGAAGGAGGTTCTATGTTCCACTGTATGTATTTTTTTTTTTTTTTATGTATGTTCACCGATTACTCCGTCAGTTGTGGACCGATTTTGAATTTTTTTTTGTATTCGAAAGGGTATGCTTCCGAGGTGGTCCCATTGCCAGCATATCAGGATCTGATGATGGGATCCTAGGGAAATCGAGGGAAACACTCATTTTTTATAGGCACATACTATGTTTTTCGTATATTTTCTGAAGGTACACCGGTATTTGCGTCTGGTAGTCATCATTTTATGATGATGAGCTGATGAAGTAAGGTACAACTCCTTAACGGTTAGGAGTTGGAGGATAAATCTTTAAATATCATATGTATATATGTTACCTTTAGCCGTATTCTTTCAAATTATTTAGGTAAGCTGATGATGGAAGGTGGAAGGTATAACTCCTCAACGGTTAAGAGTTGGAAGATAATTCTTTCAATTTTATACGTATCTAAAGACCTTCAGTCGTATACTTTCAAGTTATTTAGGTGAGCTGATGATAGAAGGTTAAACTCTTCAACAGTTAGGGATTAGAGGACCTAAAATCTGTTTGGAGTCGGTGCTAAGCCAAAAAAATACAAACGAACAATTACAAAAGTCTAAGCGATAGTCACTTGGCACCGACTTCAAACAGATTCTAGGTACCTAGCACACATTATAATACTACTATTTAAATGAATAAAGAATTAGGTATACGCAATTTATGAAGAACCAGTTAATTTTACGCTTTTAAGTGTTTTTTTGGCAGAGTTTTCTTTAGATGTTTTTTTTCATAACTATAATGAATGCACTTATATTTATTTCTCACAATTAGTATACTGAGATAAACACACGAGACTTGTATTACTATTATTTATCACTTTTATTTAGTGCATGAGTAAATAATTAATTGCAACTTCAAATTGTATAAAAAAAACACAAATTTTAAATTTAAACGCAGGTAACAGATCTAAAAATGGATAGATATAATAATAGCTACCAACAAGTTCACTTTGTAGAAAATACACACATCAAAAGTGTCTAGGGATCAACATATGTGTCTAGGGATCAACATATATTTTTGCAATAACTTTTCTCCTGATTGATATTAATTAAAATTTTCTTTAAGGATTCATCAAATAAAGTGTTTTCGTTTGTCACAGTAACGATAAACCAAGTCACCTTTGCATTAATAAAGAAATTTGCCATTTTCCTAATAAAAGGATTTTTGACATTTGAACCACTAACATTAAAGTTCGAAAAAAAGACTGAAATAACAGTTTTCTTTAAAATTTTATTAGGTAACTTAAACAATTAATAATCCGTGTTTCTACCGCGAACACTAACACAAGAACATCGGTTTGGCATACTCAAAATGAGTTCATCCAAATCACGCTGTGGAATGGCCGCCCATGTTCGTTGCAACAACAAAAAAAGGTCTTCTTGCGACTGGATACCCTCCATATTCGGCAGAGCTCTTCTCTGTAGCATATCCCATGCATGCTCAATCGGGTTCAAGTCTGGCGACTGAGCAGGCCAGGGCCAAAGCCACATCTCAATCTCAAGAAATCCGCATAAAAATGCTTGATCCCTAGACACTTTTGATGTGTGTAGTTATATCGAATTCTAGTTCCCTATTCTATGAAATAACTTCAAAGAAATCCTTCAGTGACATCTTTATAAAATTCAGGAAATTTTAGTTCCCTGAGGAATTTCATCGTTTGAAGTCATTTAAGTTAAGGTTTTGCTTAGGAAAGTTATCAAAACGCTTTGTTTCAAAGGTAAATTGGTTTTAAAAACAGCTTTGATTTTCTAATTAGAGATCTTAAAGAAGATGTCTAGTCAGTAGAATAATCTTTTAGATAGATAAAGACAGAAAATTATTTATTCTGACATTCACAGGACAATACGTGGTTAAGATACAATATTAAAGTAATTATACTGCCCTACGCAGTGCCAGGAAATGCAGGTGCAGGCAGGTGCCTCAGCATATTGCTGCAGCCTGAGCCTTTTTCTGACTCTTGTTCAGAGCAAACAGTGACCGTGACTTTTTATTACAATCTCTCTCTCTCTCTCTCTTAATCTTCACTTCTAAAATAAAGCCAAAGGTTAGTGTAGTGTATGTGTCTATTGTCAGTCACTTCACTTGTAACGCATTCATCCATTCACTCACTCATTGTACTATCTGTGAATGAATGAGAAGGAAGCATTATATCATCTCTAGGCATGTGCGGTCGCACACAGTTCAGTCAACTTTGAGCGACGGCGGTGATCGGGCACATTCTCAGAGCCGACAATATAGTATATGTATATACTAGAGGTAGGGTAGCGAAAGGCTCATGTATTTGATCATTTTCTTAAACGCGCTTTTCTCAAATATTGCTAATAAATGTAAAATATGCCTCAGAATTAGCTGTGAGCATAACGAAAATAACTTACACTTAATAAATAACATTTAGTAAAAATCTGGAACAAAGCTTTTAACAGTTATTCGGATTTCTCGACCATTATTTGTAAATTAGCGTAGTCCGTTCATTATCAGTACTACGCCCTTGAGACTAGACAGACAGGTATTAATGAAGGAATTTTCACCCTATACCAAATAGGGGATGAGGTGGACACTGTGTATGATGGTTGTGTTGACTGTACCACTGAATAAACAGTGATATACGCTCATATACGCCCAAACGTTGCTTGGTTCAAGGTTTGCCACAATTACTGGTCCTGTGCTTTTTAAAACCTTCCCGCGACTTTGACTGGGCCTTCGGACCATCTTCTGCTTACGCTGCGATTTTGGATACACAGTCGTCCCTTATATCTTTATCAAACTTAAATGGCAACTTGATTGGATAAGCGTATAAAGTCTTTTTATTATTCTTATGAAAATGAATTCTAAAGATATGGGATGGCACACCTGAAAATGGTAAGTTACTACTGCTATCCCGGGACATCTGCCACTAGAGCGATAAGCACGTTGTTTTGTGGTTTAGGTTAGTTAAGAGATTGCATCGGTCATAAAACAACACTGGTTAAGTGACACTTAACCATTTTAATCATCATAAACTAAGTTATGGACATAGCTAAATAAAGTGATGTAATGTGTCATAATTTAAATATCTTTCGTGACCGTCTTAACATGTCACTCAGCTCTTTGAAACGGAACACACAAATAAAATCATAACTTTAGTATAAAAATGTGTGGATTGTAGTCAAAATAACTGCTCATTATCTTTTATGACATTTACATTTTTAGGGTTCCGTGCCAATGGCAAAAAACGGAACCCTTATAGATTCGTCATGTCTGTCTGTCTGTCTATCCGTCTGTATGTCTGTCTGTCCGTCCGTATGTCACAGGCACTTTTTTTCCGAAACTATAAGGACTATAATGTTGAAACTTAGTAAGTAGATGTATTTTGTGAACTGCATTAAGATTTTCGCACAAAAATAGAAAAAAACAATAAATTTTGGGGGTCCCCATACTTGGAACTGAAACTCAAAAAATTTTTTTTCATCAAACCGGATGGGTTTGTGTCTGTGTAGTGTATCTTTAAAAATGATATTGAGGTTTCTAATAATTTTTTTTTCTAAATTGAGTAGTTTGCACGAGAGACACTTCCAAAGTGGTAAAATGTGTCCCCCCCCCACGTTACTTCTAAAATAAGAGAATGATAAAACTGAAAAAAATATGTGATGTAGGTACATTACCATGCAAACTTCCACCGAAAATTGGTTTGAACGAGATCTAGTAAGTAGTTTTTTTTATACGTCATAAATCGCAATCCCGCAAAAAAAAAAACACTATTATTAAAATATCGATCAAGGTTACAACAAACTACAATAACTTTTATAGTATGTTACTTGCTGCTTCAGAACCCTTCATGGGTGAGTCCGACTTGCACTTGGCCGCTTTTTAATAATATAAAAATATAATCAGACATTTGACACAACGCCATCTAGTTTTCGTTTAAGCAGATTTTGAGCTTGGAAGGTTTAGAAAACTTAGGAATGCGTTTTGTTATACTCGTAGCAGTTGTAACATTTTTCGGGAAGAATTTCAATTATTTTAGTAAAGTGCTAAAGATATAGTCATGACATGAAAATAGCATGATTCACTTTATAAATGGTACAAATCTTATAAACATCAATTACATATTACTAGCAGTACAGCATTTGCCATTCTTAAAGTAGGTATGTATAAAGATACATACCTACTTTGTAAATAGCAGATTTTGCTGGATCCTATGAATATTTAAAAAATAACTATAAATATTTCTTTCTTCTTCATTGAACGTTAATCTGAGACTAGAGGATTTTTAAATAACTCATAGTCTACAAAGTTTTTAATTATAGCTTTCGCTTAATTAAGCAGCGGCAGCATCTGCCGGAACGATTTGAAACAATACCATTATAAATGGGAGTTTGATTAATAAAGGGTATTACTCACTAGCCATTACCCACAATTTTGCCTCATTTAGTCGCTAGTTCGGTCTATAAATAATCTATACTAATATTATGAACGCGAAAGTTTATAAGTATGGACTGATGGATAGATGGATGTTTGTAACTGATTCACGCTAAAACTACTGAACGGATTTGGATGAAACTTTACAGTAATATAGCCTATACATCAGAATAACACATAGGCTACTTTTTGCCGCGATAACCGACATATACGCGGGCAGAGCCGCGGTCAACAACTAGTACTAATATAATTATGTGCTAATACGTATCGCCTACAATCTATCTCAATGCATATTAAACACAAAATGACTCATTTCAATCTGCCTGAATTTCCAGAGACTTTTTTTTGAAACAGGGAGGAAGCAAATAGTTCTTGCAACTCTTAGGTTGTACGAACCGTCCGTCTGCTGTCTCTTGAGACACGTGCTGCTATTCGGTTACTCCTACCGCAGAGCTATCTTTGGGGGTCAAGAGGAGTTCTTTTAGTGACCTCACTCTACGAAAAGCTACGAAATAATTAAAAATTGTTCTCTTCCCGAAAAGTAAAAAAAAAACGCATTTAAACCAACAAAACATGCAAAAAAAGATATAGCTTAATCTTATTGTTATTAAAATTGGAACGAAGTTCCTTATGGGGCGTTGCGGAGGGGTACCCTAGCCGGCAAAAAATGTCCGGACCGTAAGATTGATGCCTCGGTGTCAAACTTACACTGCACTGCACTGCACAGCATGCGCATACGCTCCCAGCATGCGCATGCTGTGCTTGAGATCTCAGGTTCGAATCCCGGATAGGATAAAATATTTTTTTATGATCTGCAAATATTTGTTTTTTTGGAGTTTGGATTTTTTCTATATATATAATATGTATGTATTAAAAAAAACATTAAAGAAATATTTATTTATTTATTTAGTGAACGAATTAAGTTTAGTATAGCGTAGTAATCTGTAAGTTGTATGTAACAAGTATGGAGTATCTCTAGACACAACTTGTTTCAGTAGAGATTACTAGGTGGCAGCACAAGTGAAAAGTTTAGTTTTATTTTTTATTTTTATCGATAAAATCATAATTAAAAATGTATACCTGAATAGTTATTGTCTTTATACCTCGCATAGAACTTTTATATATTTTTATAAATCATTTTAAATAAAATAAAGGTGTTAAGACAATTTAGTGGTTTTTAAAGAGCATAAACGAAAAATTTAGTATAGTGCCATCTGAATGATGATGGCAGATTATTGAATTACAGATATTGATGATTTTTGATAAGGAACTTCGTTCCTCTCTGGTGTCCCACGACACAAGATTTTTTGTTTTGCTGTTATGTGAATATTGGACAAGAGTGGAGTCAGACATCAATTTTACAGTCCTGAAAATTGTAACAGCCTAATCGCTGTAACAAACGCGTTCGAAACTAACAAAGAAACTTCAAACAATCGATTTTATTTTATGTCACTTATATATATATATTTTTTTTTATCACCAATGCAGTGTGCAATACTGAGCAGTACTTTTCGTGTTCGAGGAACAGACAGACAGACGCGGCGGAGTTCTTTGTTTTATAATATGTAGTGATATAAAAGTATTTGTGAGAACTGTCACAGTTATAATCATGTCATAAAAACAAAGGATTGCACTGGACGGTGACCGTACCTGGATAACTTATGAAAGTCACTTAACAGTGGAATTTCACATATGTTGCCACACCTGTAGCTGTTCTCAAAGGTCAAAGGTGGCAAAGTTAGCACGTAAACTTGAGATATTGAACGGCAATAATCTAGCAAGTTTTCCTATTAGACGTCTGATTGCAGACGCAGTGCGAAAGCTTTTAATTCGAAAAGTTGGTTCTGCAATTTATTTCAAGTTGGACTAGTTCTTGACGATTTGAGTTTTATGGCCATAATCAAAGGAACATAGGGCAATGTTCGTGAGTTATTTTATTTGCTGGAGATACTTGCTTCGGGACATTTGTGCCGCCTCGACACTAGAGCATCACAGACAACCAATGTTATGCAACACTTTCATTATTTTTAAAGATCATCAAACTGTCCTGTGTTACTAACTATTGAATTGCAGGATTGTATGGGCTGCGGTAGTCACTTGCCACCAGGTGACCCGTCTGTTCAATTGTATCCTGTGCAAAAAACTAAATTTAAAATATAGCAATGATTTAAAGTAGAAAATTTTCTTGGTAACATAAAATACAGTTTGTAGAAAAATATAACAAATTATAGTGTTGCGGAGAACCGCCTCATAAATACGGAATGCAGTGACACAACGATCCCAAGTCCCACATTTATCCACACAAACCTTACAAATAATGTCTCGTGTGGGAATCAACCCACATCATAGGTGACAGCTTTTGAGATGATAATTAAATCATTTAAACTGCTCTTACGATTTGAAACAATCTTATTGGTAATGAGAGTTTGATAAATGTTATAGCACTAAAGTGGTGGTCACCATACGCATTGGGAATGCTGAAAATGCAATAATGCAGTATGGTGAGTATGGTGACCCACGCCATGGTGGCCTATTGAGATGTTTTTGCATCATTAGGCCTCCGGTCTCGCACTCACCAACGAAACGCGACAGCGCGCATGCTGTCATTTTACGTTGATTTACTGTGCGAGGATAATACCGCCCCAGTCGAGCCGGCCCGTTCGTGCTGATCAGCGTTGCTCTACTACCTTGGAAAATGTTTTCTGCCATCTGGTACTGTAACGTGGTAGAAATATATTGGACAATATCGTATATAAATAATCGATTGTTTCATTTAGGTGTATGCAAGTATTTTAGTCGAGTTGGTAGGTACACCACTATTTGTGTGTACCTATTTAATTGCTGTCGGTATATTCAAATATTTTCATTTCTTGCTACAAACTTAACGAGCCACTACCGAACTGCCGTCGTCGTGCTGATTTTGAGATTGTTTAATTGTTTAAGCATACGTGACCCGAATATATTTCGGTAAGTTTAATTTCAATATTTTAAATCTTTTTTATTCCGTTCCAGGGCTATTACAGTGCTTAGTCGCTGTTAATTTAAATATAAGTATCATTTAACTCAAATACCCGCAATCGCCTTATGTGATTTCGGATTCAATAATTGTATTTGCTTGGCTGTTAGTAATTGTTTTATGTGTATTATTTCCTTAACTGTGTAATTATTGTGAAGTGTCTGTAAACGTGCAGCGAATGCCTAAACGGGTATTCGTTGCGCGTTTCGACCTGTGTGTGGTAACCTACTGAAGCCGCCTACCTTTTCCGCTCCAGGGTCCATCCTACGGATTCAAGTCTACCCTACGGGTTCAAATCCATCCTACGGGTTACAAGTCCACCCTACGGGTTCGCATCCAAAGTACACCCCACGGGTACGAAGCCACCTTACGGCCAGCGGCCAGTCTGCGGCCAGAGCGTGCGTCGGGCGACTCCACTGCGCCGCGTCACCGACGAAGAGCCACCACAGGCACGTCATATCCCGTGTGCGACCCCGATTATTCGAACCCTGAGACGAAATACCCGCGACCCAGATAGATAATTAAGCTGCCGGAGCACTTCCTTCTATTATTTTAAATATATTATTGTAAATTATTACCTTCTTTTATTTCCATCATATCTTATTTCTATTTAACCAGGGTAAAGATTACAGTACACAGCACCATCTAGCTTCATACCAAGCTGAGCTTGTATCATCATAGCTAGATTGACTGATAGAATACTAATAAATTCTTCTTCACAAATACAAACATACATATTATACATAGCAAATGATGATACATAGACATACCAAAACTCCGAAACAAATACTTGCAGATCATACAAACATACAGTCGGAGCCGGGAATCGAACCGGGGACCTCGGCAATTTATAATTATATGATATTGGTCTTCTCGTAGTCGTCGAGTGGGTAGTGGGTAAAATACCTTTCTTCGCGGTCAAATGATTAAATCAAATGGTTTCAACGGCAAAGGGTAACGTAACATCCTAAAATAATATTGTTGCTGTGATTTCGGGACATTAAATAGAAGTAACTAAATACTAAATTACTCATATGTTATTATGAAGGTTTATGAAAGGAATGGAGACTCACTACACTGCATTATAAGTTAATGTAGTCTCATTATAAGTTATACAAACTATCACATGGTGTGTTAACGCATGCCGTAACAACACGTCGCCACACTCACAGCAGACCTAACAAGTATAATTCACATCAAATATAGGACTTACACGTTTTATATACACCACTGACGAAATATAACTATAGACTTACATCGCATGAACTTAGAGTTGTACGCGGATGTATAATAAGCTTAATGTTCACTAGATGTCACTAAGTGTATCAAATTGTAAATTTCAAAGATATTTTCTGAGCTTCTACTCCGATACGAATCCGAGAGTAAACTGTCAAGTTTATTTGTTTTTGTATTAGTGGAAATGTCCCACTAGATGTCGTTTTCCACATAATTACATTAGTAATTTATGTGATATTTTATTAAATCGTCCAAGAGCACACAAATAAATAAAATTGAAATGTCTGTTTATAATTTCAAATAAACAGCTTCTTAATAAATGCTTCTCAGTAAATACGGTACATGAATATATATTTTTTTATTAATTTTTGTATGAATCTTTTTAAATTTTCACATAAAACTCTGTATGTAGGTCTAGCTACTTAATTGTGTTATAATAATCAAAATTTGTGGAAAAAATCCATATATTATATATGTTATATTAGGTTATATTATTCAGTGATGAAAGCTCAGTAGGCTAAAGCCTAGGGCGGCTTCTTTTAGGGGGCGGCAAATTAAATGATTTAAAAAAACTACATTACTGTAATAGAAATGGAGAAATTAAGTCTTGGCAGTTTAACAAGAAGAAATAATGTATTAATAGTACTGTTTGAGAAATTCTATATGCTTGTTAAAATACATCTTTGTAAATATCTGTTTATAAGACATCTCAATAGCAGTTAAATTTTACAATTTAAATTAGTAATTTTAACTAAACATTTTCTTAATTACCACTGAAGGTGGCATGAGTTGCTAGAATGCACTGCTGCGTCCGTTTCAGCGGCTGGCGGCAAATTAGGTCCAAGTAGAAATTTTCATCCTTGGTCCTTTCCGCCACCTCTTTCTGTGCAATGTCATCTTCGCAGAAGATAAAACTCTGTTGCTATCCACTATGGAGCATAACATGGTTGGCAGCGAGAGATATTCTCCCATAACTGCATTCTATATCCAACGCTGCGATGCTCAAGTAATGGCCCAGGGAATCGGCTCAATACACTGGACAGGCAGGATTCAACTCACTTCTAGTAACCGCGTGCAGGTATAACCGAAGCAACTGTGACCGGAAAGAACCTGCGTTACGCGGAACAAATCTCACATGGATATTCCTGACAACGCGCATTCTGCCTCCGTAGACATTATGTGATAAACGCGTGTGGCTCAAACCAACAACACTCTCTACTGTCTACTCTCTACTCTCCTGTGGCGCACCCTACTCTAGACGGTCAGTGCTACCGTCTGCACCGGGTACCGTAAAGTGTTATTAACCGGAGAATTCTGCGTTCCATCTTGTCGCAACACTCAGTTTACCTAAATTCGGCAAAAGCTTTCGAGCAAACTATTGAAAGTGTGTGTGTGAAACTGTCGTCAACCTACTGTTAAGGAACAGGCCTAGATACATTATTTGGGATTAATACAGTACGAGAACTGAATTGAACACGATTGAGGCGCCTTAAAGTGGCCTCAGATCTTGGAACGACACGTATATTTTATCATGTCACAATAATGATATCTATGTCGATTACTGAAAGAAAAATAATGTAACAGCTCATAATCTTCACTTTTTAAATATTTAAGTAAAACTTAATCTTTATTAAGTTATTTTTTTTTTTCGTGGGTAGGTGTTGAAAAGTTCACACGAATTTGTAAAAGCTCCTTGAATATTTTAATAATTTACTTAGTATTTGCAAGGCCTTCATTGTTTACATGTGTTCACTGAAGTTTCTAAGCCACCTGCCAGATTTTTTTTTTGCACAAATATAAACATCTGCAAACCAACTCTTACAAGTTCATCAAGCTCCTCAAGTAATTTTATTGTTCTGAGTATACAAAATGTACCTATTTCTTATTTCACGCAAAATTCAATTCACTATGATTGAAATATTAATATACAATCGAATCGAATCGTCAATTGTCAAGAAGTTTCAATTCGGCTGGAATCTCTGGCGTTGCACGCGCTGTGTGGAGACGTGGCTCCGTTACGCATCTGCTATCGTATTTACAATGGGGAGTACTCCGAGCAATTGATTGAATTGATCCCTGCCTCCTTTTTTTGCCATCATCCTACGCGACTGCAGTTTCATCCTCATCATTTAGGTGTCAACTGTGCGCTTTTCGAGAAAATTTCTGCACTACACAACAAAACTGTGGAATGAAATGTCGACTGCGGTATTCCCGGACCAATACGACCTTCAATCAATCTTCAAGAAAAGAGCATACTTCTCCTTAAAAGCATTGTGACACCTCTGGTGTTGCGGGTATTCATGGGCAGCGGTAAATAATAAATAAATAAGTTGCCGTTCATGAGTGCATTGTTTCTCGTTGTTTACTGCGTGTTTTGGTGATAATGATGGTTTTGGAGAAAATTATTTGCTTTCCCCAACGGCTAACTGGATAAAATCACCATCTTCATCCTCACAGTTTTTTGTTATGGGGACTCTTTAAGAAATTAACTAAATTACTCCTAAATGTGGTCCTTAGCAACTTTGCTGTTGGATTTTTGTTGCTTTTGCCGAAATTGCGCAAACAAATTTTCTATTACATCCTGATTCAATTTTTAACCGACTTCAAAAAAAGGAGGAGGTTTCTCAATTCGACCGTTTATATGTTTTTTTTTATGTGTGTTCGCGGATAACTTCGTCGTTTATGAACCGATTTTGATGATTCTTTTTTTAATGGAAAGGAGATGTCCCAACGGTGATACCATGATAAGGACATTACGATCTGATAATGGCATCCAAGAGAAATCAAGTCGAACATTGAAGTTGGTTTTTGTTTTAGTTAATTGTGTAATTTTTCAAATAATTTTTGCCCGTCTTTATCGCATTTAATGCATGTGTTACTTTTTTTAAACAATGCGTGTTTCTATGGCATCTCATATTTTTTTTATTACTGTTCAATGGGCCTATCTGTCAATTTTGTAAGTGATCGATTCAAGTTTTAAGTTTTGTCTATTTCGTATGGTTTGGTAACATCTTGAAACGAAATTTGCTCATTGCAGTTAACATAGTTATTGTTTAAAAAATGATTTGAATACTTTTAATTAAATGTGGTACATCAAAAAACGCAAATAATTTTACAAAACGTTGCAAAAGAAAAAGGGAAAGTTACTAGATATCCCTGATTTCTTGCATGTATTTTGGTTTTTCGTAGCCCGACCGCAAAAAACAGCTTTTAGCAGAAGCCCACTTATTATCAAATAGTTTATTTATAGTAGCTTTTAAAAGAGTTGTAACAATTCTGCTTTTACTGCTGATGGAATATTATAAGTTACACATTATTGCGATTTCATCGAAAGTGATCACACAAGCTTTATCTTTAATTGATGCATTTCGAATTTCTGTTATTCTTTTTTTAAATAGATCAGGGCAAAACAATCGGATTTTGCTAGCCACTTTTAGAGTTTCGGATTGTGGTTGGAGCGGCAAGTACTACACCTTGCCGCCTCAGAAAAAAATACACTTTAGATTTGTAAAATGATGACAAGCTGAATTTATTTTCGTCTTCTGTCCAATTCATAACCTTTATTTTCGTAGCTGCATCAATGCCAATTCTCTAGAAACCTCTTCTGAACTCTTTAGATTTTAAAATGCTGTCATCAGATTTTGGATTTTGCCGTAATTTAAATAATAGGATAAAAAATTGTTAGAAAACTGTTTTTTTTTTTTTTTATGTATGGCCCGCCATAATGACTCTACTCTGCCTGATGGAAAGCATAAGCAGAATCCAAGAGTGGTGGTCACCATACTCACTGCGAATGCAGACAATGCAGTACGGCGACCCACACCCCATGGTGTGGGTCGCCATACTGCATTGTCTGCATTGGCGGCCTAGTGATGCTGCTGCATCTTTTAGTCTAGTCAACAAGTATGGAACTTGTTGACTAGACTATTTGGGCCTCCGGTCTCGCACTCACCAACGAAACACGACAGCACGATCGCTGTCATTTTACGTTGATTTTCTGTGCGAGGGTAGTACCGCCCCGGTCGAGCCGGCCCATTCGTGCTGAAATCAGCGTGGCTCTACTACCTACTACTGTTTAAAGTGTATGTATATGAAGTAATATTTATTTGTTAATATCCTGACTGATTTAATGTGATTTTAATATTACTTGTTGTACAAATTAAAATATGTATAATAAAAACTTGAGAGGTGTCAAGGAACACCCGGATGGAACGAAGTTTATATATATATTATATTTGATATGCTCCTACTAATAAAAATGCGCATAAAATACTCAAATTATTTTAGTAATAATAAATTATTTTGCTTTACAAAATATACTATAAAACAATATATTTTATGTAAATAAATGCAAAAACCCAACATCACGTGGTGTTCCCAGGCGGTCACCTATCCAAGTACTAACCACGCCCGATGTTGCTTAACGTCGATGATCGGACGAGAACCGGTGTATTCAACATGGTATGAACGTTGGCAATCAGTTTGTTATATTTAACTTTGAGTATCCAGCACTATGACGTCAATTCAATGTTGAAAGTGTCGTTACAACTTTTGGCACGAAAAGTGTCGTTACATTTTTTCCGTCTAGCCCCCTTTCGCAACGCGCGATAAGGAACTTCGTTCCAAAATAAAGATTATACTTTGCAGTTCAATCATTTATTTTATATTAAAATGACAAATAATGACCTAAAATTTATTGATTATGCCATATCTGACAGGAAATAAAATCGCTCAACATTATTATCTACACCATAGATTTACATGATTGAATAGAATAAATTTAAATTAGGGGGCTTCCATTAATTACGTAAGGTGATTTAGGGGGGAGGGGATTAGGCTAAATCTTTTCAAATCTCACTTAGGGGGGTCTTGGCAAATATCACGTAATTATTGTGTAAAATTGCGTGAAAAATTATTTCCGAATAAAATATGGCCAAATCTGACACAATAGTGTTTGTCGTATTCGTCCGAACTCCGCAAAGCAGTGAAGTAGCATTCGATTTTGCTTTGCTAGTCTTCAATAGAAGTAATAGAACAAGTTCAATAATCCAACACGTTTACAGCCAAAACATAAATTTGAAGAATCTCGCGTGAGATTTGGGGACGGGTTAGGGAGTTGAGGAAAATATACGATATCTCACCAAGGCGGGAGGAGAGGTCGAAAAATTCTCAAAAATGCCTCACGTAATTAATGGACGCCCCTCACGATATTTCGTTGAAATAATTTGTTTGTTTACTTACTCTTCGTAAGACAACTAACCATTTGACAAATCAAAGTCCGACGTAATTGTAGCCACTTGGTGGCGCTATCATCGCGCATCCAGCATATAATATTCTATATGTCATATCAATAACTTATAAATGTGACATCTAGCGTAGTAAATAGGTCATTATATTCAAGTTTATTTAAATCGATTGCAACGACATCTCCTAAAAATAGGTGATAACTTATAGTTACGCAATTGAAAATTACTTTTTTTAGACAAGCATTAGAAAGTAAGATTTATATTCGAAAAATAATAAAATAATTACTATAATTGAAGCATATCAATAAAATAGTGATAGAGTTTGTTAAACTATTTCTAGTACCTTATTTTTGCGCGCCATCTAGATTTAGGTGAATTTTTCTAGCTTTTATCGGTGTACAGTTTGGGCCAGGGGAGGGTCGGTCTATTTAGTATATTGTGTCATTGATATACACACATTTTATATTATGCACATACAGACGGTTTTGCAGCGATCAGGCGAAAGCGAGCGGGTTTACTGCTTTAGAGGATACTTGGTAATCCTAACCGTATCCTGAGCGTCATTGCAGACATTATACTAACATTATATCTTCTTTATCTAGAGACATAAAGAATACAGATCCAATCAAAACTATAATTAGTTTAATACTTTAGTTACTTTGTGGATTTAATCCTTACCACAAAACACGGCCCTTTATCCAATATACCTAGGTACATTAAATCGGCGTCTGCAAAGTGTTACACATGTCGTAACCCACATAATTACATTAGCGTACTAATTATTATTTCAGTTGTTCAGACGTAGGAACAACAAATGCGGTTGAAGGCTATATGGCCTGGGCCTTCATGCGCTAAATTCAAATAGTGTCTTATCAAATCTCTCCGGGGATGTTTTATTTTAGTAAATTAGGTTAAAATAGTGGGTTTATTTTAAAAATTTATCTATGTATCAGAATCCAAGAGTAGTGGTCACCATTCTCATTGCGAATGCAGACAATGCAGCATGGTGATCCACACCATGGCAAACATTTGAGATGCTTCTCCATCATTGGGCTTCCCGGCCTCACACTCACCATAGAAATACTACAGTACAAATGCTGTCATTTTAGATTGGTCTTCTGTGAGAGGGTAGTACCGCACGGTCAAGGTCAAGGTTGCTCTACTTCCTAAAAAATCTAAAGAGATTCAGAGAGAACAATAACGACCTGTTCTGAAACACCAACTGATAGATCCTGAAACACAAAAGAAATTTCGGACTGTGGAGGACAGGTGTGTCATGTCCCTCCGACACAAAGGGAGGATCCTCCGACCAGGCGAGGTGATCATGCCTGGCGGGCCAACTGCCCAACGGTTGATGTTGGGATGTTGTATGTATCTTAATTGGCGCGCGAACTTTCACTGCGCGATTCAGGATTGGTAGTTTCTTAGTTTCCTTCGTTACTCCGTAGTTCAGTGTAACTTCGGTAGATGGCGCTGTAGTATATTTCTGTTGCGCTGTATGTGGAAGTCGCCACATCACTCCCCTCCAAAACCGGAGGTTGATATATGCTGAGTCAGCTGTCTGTGCACTATTGCGGAGCTTGCCAGTGCCAGGAGTGAATGGTTCCAGTGAGTCGGAACTGAGTGCCGCAAGTTCCAGTGAGTCGGAACTGAATGCCGCTAGTCCCAGTGAGTCGGGGCTGAAGTCCGCTGATCCCAGTAAGTCGGGATGGCGTGCGGTGCGCGGTGATGCGGTGAGGTCCCCAGTGAGTCGGGGCGGTTGCTGCGTAGTGGCTGGCTGCTGCGTAGACGGGAGAGATATGCTCTGCTTACATGGACCGTAGGTGCACTGTGCTGTGCCTAGACGCTGATGAGGCCGTAGGGGTAACCAGGCTGGAGTGGTCGTTCCTGCTTGTGGTGTATCCCTGTTGAGGCCGAGGTTGCTGGCTGGCTGTGAGACTTGCTGTAGGAGTGAACATGATGGTGGCGTGCTGATGCTGCATCGAAGGCTGCTTCCAATCACGTCGGGGTCACCACTGTGGTGGTCAGGTGTGTCATGTCCCTCCGACACAAAGGGAGGATCCTCCGACCAGGCGAGGTGATCATGCCTGGCGGGCCAATTGCCCAACGGTTGATGTTGGGATGTTGTATGTATCTTAATTGGCGCGCGAACTTTCACTGTGCGATTCAGGATTGGTAGTTTCTTAGTTTCCTTCGTTACTCCGTAGTTCAGTGTAACTTCGGTAGATGGCGCTGTAGTATATTTCTGTTGCGCTGTATGTGGAAGTCACCACACGGACATTTCGGACTTCTAAGACACAACGCCATCTAGTCCCAAGCTAAGCAGAGCTTGTGTTATGGGTACTAGACAACTGATACAAATACATAACATATACTTTTTTTTGTAAATACACACATATTATACTTAAAAAACACCCAAACTCCGAAACAAATATTTGTAGATCATACAAACATTTGGTCCGACCCGGGAATCGAACCCGAGACCTCATGATCAGCAGTCGTTATTTTTAATACTATGAAATACATTCTGAAATAAACTTGAATTATTTATATAAACACAGTTTACTTAGTCATACTGAATATTTAACTTTAAGTTGTTGCATAAACATTAACAAGTAACAATCAGCTTTTAACTCATTAACGATTAAAATAACGAAGAACACACAAACAGACGGTGGAAGCTCAAATTAATTAATTCATCTGACTGTACTAATTAATTCAGCAACCGACTGTACCGGCGACACTAATTATTTTCACACCGACAACTCGCCCAGTAATTTGTACATAATTAATTAATACATACCTTTTTGTTGGTTGGTTACCATAAATATAATGTGGAAGACATTAACAATAATTTGGGAAAATACTCCCATTTGTTACATTATTATATTTATTTTAACACTTTATATATACAACCTTCTTTCGACACAACATTCCAGCTGAGATTATAACGTGTCAAACTGACAGATGATACGGTCGGTTGTCATGAACTTAGATAAAAGGGATTTACTTGTGTTCCTCCAACGCACTAAAGTTATAACCCTGTTATGATATTTTGCAAAAAAAAAAAATTAAGGAGACTGGTTACATAAAACTTCATACCGGGCAGGTTGGCGCCAAAAATTTTGATAGAGCAATGAAAATGTATGCATAAAAAAGTAATTGAGGTAAAAATTCGTACTAAATAAGTTATTTAAAAAAGGGGTCAAGTGCGAGTCGGACTCGCGCATGAAGGGTTCCGTAGCAGCAAGTAACATAATATAAAAGTTCTTGTAGTTCATTGTAACTTTGATCGATAAATTGTGGTTTACGATTTATGACGTATTAAAAAAAAACTACTTACTAGATCTCGATCAAACCTCGTTTGCATAGTAATGTACATCATACTTTTTTTTAGTTTTATCATTCTCTTATTTTAGAAGAGGTGGGGGCACACATTTTACCACTTTGGAAGAGTCTCTCGCGCAAACTATTCAGTTAAGAAAAAAATCATATTAGAAACCTAAATCTCATTTTTGAAGACCTATCCATAAATAGGTTTTTTTCATCAAACACGTAGGGGTTTGATGAAAAAAAAGTTTTTGAGTTTCAGTTCTAAGTATGGGGACCCCCAAAATTTATTGTTTTTTTTAATTTTTGTGTGAAAATCTTAATGCGGTTCACAGAATACATCTACTTACCAAGTTTCAACAGTATAGTCCTAATAGTTTCGGAAAAAAGTGGCTGTGACATACGGACGGACAGACAGACAGACGGACGAACAGACAGACAGACAGACAGACATGACGAATATATAAGGGTTCCGTTTTTTTGCCTTTGGCACGGAACCCTAAAAACGTGCAATCATACATACAACATTCATTTCTTTTGAAGCTACATCATCTACATATTTGGCAGCTACATAATTAAAAATAAACATTAGCTTCAACTCAGACAGCATAGTGCGCCAAATTAGAAGTTGCTACTCAGCGTGGATCTTGGATAAACATCACTTAGTGTTATTGAGTAATCAACTGAAATAGTGAAATAAAGAGCCCGTTGACATATGTTCCATCCTTATCTACACATATCGCCTAGTTCAGCACATTTATTAGAACATCTAATATGCCTAATGACCCGTAAAACCAGATAGGCAAGGCCTCTTAGACGTTTACGAAGACAGCTAGATTATCTGGTACAAATAAATTTCAGATATACACAAAATCTTATAGAACCTAAAGATAACCGAAGTATATTCTTACGTCATCAGTCTATTAAAATTGTCGACTTACTGATAATCGATAATGGTACGAATTGTATTCTGTTGTTGCGTCACTTAGTTTAGTGAAAATACTAAAATTCTCTAAAATTATCTTCTATTCTTTTACTTTAGTGATGCGATTTTCAAAATGTAATTTTTGTATGAATGTATTTAGTAGACGTGAGTTTTAGTAAATATGCATTAAAAGTTTTTAATATTTAACATATAAAGGGGACCTACATTCAGAAGTGGACTTCCTACGACTGATATGATGATGATGATGATGAATATTTAGGATGTCAAACTTATTTTTTTTTACGAGCCTATTGTGTCCCGCTGCTGGACAAATGCCTCCCCTGCAACAAACCACTTCCCTCTATCCAAGGCCAGTTCTGGCCAGTCTCTGTGATAGGCGTCAAGATCGTCGCGCATCTTTTACAGGGTCTGCCTCGTCGTCAGCGTCCACGCTGAGGCACCCAGAATTCATTCGACATACGTGTCCGGCCCAATCCCATTTTAAGTCTTCTTGCCCACATCCGCAACTTTAGTTTTGGAACGCAGCTCTGTTTCTTTTCTGATCCTGTCGCTTGACACCCAACATACTGTTCCATTGCTCATTGGCAAACTATTAAAAAAATAAAAACGAGTTCTTCATCAGACACTGAATAAAATAATTATATAGTTTTAGTAAATTTTTTACATTTATCCTTATCGTGGGAGAGCCACGCTTCGGCATGCATGGGCTGGCTCGACCGAAGCGATACCACGGCCTCACAGAAAACCGGTGTGAGACAGCGCTAGCGCTGTGATTCACCGAGTAAGTCAGGATGCCGGAGGCCCATACCCCATTTATAAGCGGCTCCTCTTAAAATCTTATAATTACGTAATAGTACATTACAATTGGCCAAGCCGGACCTCAGACGGTAACTTTTCCAGTAACCATTCGCATTGATGAGGGTCTAATAGTCAATTAATTAAATATTAAAGAGACGGCCAATCTGGAACAGAGGACCTTAAAAATTGACCTTTTTACTGTGACCGCGTGTGGTCTAAGTCACAAGTTAGTAGCGAGTTAACAGCATTGAGATAATGACATTACTCTTTACATCTTTAGTCATCAATATCTGAATGTCTGTTTAATTCACGATAAGTTCATTTAAAAAAGTATTAACAGTAGGTATATTATTACATAATTTTATATACGTATATAAAACATACCTATCATAAATTATCAATACTATCACATTTAAACAATAGGTCTTTACCTATGAAATTGCCGTTTTGTGTGCAATAAGTGAAAATACTTATTTTTTCAAACTTTTTTATTTCTGTTAATCGAAGTAATCACCCATGCAATCGACGCATCTTTGCCAACGCATTGGCAGTTTATTGATGCCCTTCTTGTAAAAATCAGCTGGACGGGGGGCAACAAGCTCTTCAAAGGCATTTTGTACTGCCTCTCGGGAATTGAATTTTTTACCCACTAAAAAGTTGTCTAAATTTTGGAAAAAGTAATAGTCGGTAGGTGCAAGGTCTGGTGAGTATGGCGAATGAGGGAGAGCTTCCAACCCCAGCTCTTGAAGCTCGGAGACTGTCTGTTGCGCAGTATGGGGTCGCGCGTTGTCGTGAAGCAGCTGCAAGAGCTGGGGTTGGAAGCTCTCCCTCATCCACCAGACTCACCAGACTTTGCACCTACCGACTATTACTTTTTCCAAAATTTAGACAACTTTTTAGTGGGTAAAAAATTCAATTCCCGAGAGGCAGCAAAAAATGCCTTTGAAGAGTTTGTTGCCTCCCGTCCAGCTGATTTTTACAAGAAGGGCATCAATAAACTGCCAATGCGTTGGCAAAGATGCGTCGATTGCATGGGTGATTACTTCGAATAACAGAAATAAAAAAAATTGAAATAATAATTACTTTCACTTATTGCATACAAAACGGCAATTTCATAGGTAAAGACCTATTATTAATTCAGTATTTAAAGCTATCAAAATATATAATATCTAGCAAGGCCAATAAGCCCGGAACTACCGCTACTAGCACCAGGTCAAAATAGCTGAAAATTCAATGATTACAGTTATACCAATACGTCCCTTATCCGTATACAGCCTGCGTGGTGACGGATTAAGCTTCGGCCACACCTGCGCGACCAATTTTAGAGTCAGTGGGATTGCGATGGTAAGTACGAGAATGTCATTACCACAACAATTAGGTAGATATACCAGATAAAGACGCGCAGCTTCATTTTGGCAAATGAAATTTGCGGTTCGCTTCGCAATCGCGCAGGTGTGCACGTTAAGTTTCGCGTTGCAGACGCTCCCGCATCGCGTCCCGCTTCTACTGACGTGTTGGTTTGGCCGAACTCTTATACGTAAGGATTAAAACTAAACTATTCATCCCATGAGTGACATAAGAGCCCATCAAGGAATCAAACTAAGTATGACAACAGCACTGCAAAGAGAAGAAAATACCAACTAGTCTGACCAGCGTTATTTAGTAGGCCAAAAAAGACCTGTGCCTAATAGTTGACCATTAAGAGCTAATAATTTTTTTTCTAATAACGTTGTTCTAATACATAATTTCTGATAACAAAAGAGTTGAGCTAGTTTTGCCTCCAATATATTCAACCAAAAGTAAAGAATGAGACCTAAACTGGAAAAACGTAGTTAATCCTTCGTGTCAGCTAAGTGACAAGATAAAAAAAAAACATTGAGATATCTTACAGCTTGGGTCACACATTTACGAACTGCACCATTTCGATTATACAGATAATGGACACTTAAGAGAAAGCACTCTCGTATAAAACGAATAATTGAGCTCCTAACGAACTTAGAGGCTCCGTAATTCCTCGATGCAGACCTAATGTGAGAGAAATGATACTGTTATATTATGGATAATTATATATATATATACACATATAATCCGTTTCAAATTAGGAGGCATTTTGCGAAATGAGGTGTTGTGATGTCAAGATAAATGTATAGACTGGGTGTAAGAGAAATAATATTTTGAAATATGGATAAGTGGGAAGATACTTGTATAAATATATTATGTGTGGAAGAGAATCATCAGCTCTCCGAAAGGATAACAATAGGCAAATAAACTATTCACATTTTGACAACTATATATTTTCTATAACTGGTGTAATAGGTATAACTTTTACAATCAACCGGATTTTTTAGGAAGTAATTATGAGAATTTTGGTAAAAGGTAAAAATTTAAAAGGAAAGGCAATGGAAAGTAAGAGATGCTGAGACATATGAATTGCTGAGAAGTTCTAGTCGTTAAATTTACCTCCTCGAGAATAGTTTACATCTGATGTAGTTTGAATTCTGCTCTCTATCACCGTTCTGTAAAGCTTGTACCGTGATGTTGCCGTAAAACTTAACTTTAAGATTAATGGTCCTTAATGTAAAAGTAATATCTATCTAATCCGACTGATAATTTCAGACCCCCACGCATTTACGCAACAATAAAAATCAATTTAAATATAGTATTAGTTTTGAAAAATATTATTTATTCAACTGCTAACAGTATTTATACATTTCTAATTACCTAATTAATTTCTAAAACAAATACAATTTCACTACTGCAAAATGTAAAGTATTAATATGTAATATTTCCTATCTTTACAGGTGGCAGGTGTCGTGGGCAGAGCAGATGTTCTGGCTTGTATCTTCTTTCTATCTTCTGTACTTTTATATCATGGGTAAGTCCTGTATAAATTTATGCTATGATAGTTTTAAATAAGCATATGGTGTTGTGATTGATAGTTGTCAATCCTTAAAGACAAACCAACTTGCAAACTACAATCAATTATACTTGAAATTTTGACATTTGTTTTTTGACTGCACGGTTGGCCTTGGTCACCACGCCGCTTCCTACTGGTTCAAGTGTTGTGGGTTCAAATCCTACATAGGACAACACTTTGTGTGATCCACAAATTGTTGTTCTAAATCTGGGTGTACTTTTTGTCCGTTTCATGTATGTTTGTAAAGTCCCCCGCGACACAGGGTGTATATTCCTAATGCGGGAGTTGTCCTTTTAAAAAAGTTAAAAAAAAGCTAAAAAAGTTACGTAAAAGCACCCACGGAGAGAGGATTTCTTGAAATTTACACCTTTGGACGAAAGTAAGTGATGAACAGTTGTTGTTGTCGTCATTTTCGAAGACAGTTGAAGTCGCTGTCAATGTAAAATCTATACTATTATATAAAGCTGAAGAGTTTGTTTGTTTGTTTGTTTGAACGCGCTAATCTCAGAAACCGCTGGTCCGATTTGAAAAAATATTTCAGTGTTGGATAGTACATTTATCGAGGAAGGCTATAGGCTATATATCATCACGCTAAAACCAATAGGAGCGGAGCACCAATGCAAAATGTTTCAAAAACGGGGGAAAATTGTTACGCTACGAGCAATAGGAGACGCAAACGAGGTTGCGTGGGTCAGCTAGTTTTAGATAAATTTGTAAAATGTATGGTCAGATCATCTGCACCAGGTCACATTCTAAATTACTCAATACAGTTTTTGTTTGCACTGTATTGTTTACAGTTCCTTACAAACAAGATTCAATTTTGAACCAGGTGTTTAATACAAACTCATTTATTTATGATCAAACTGTCAGTTACAGTGATTAAATAATTTCAGTAAATTATTGACGTTATAATAAAACCATGCAAATGAATATGTATAGTTGTTTTAAATAATTACTCGTATATATCTTTGTCAGAATAATTTAACATTAGGGAAGGTAGGGATATTACAGGTAACATACAATTCAGTGAACAATAATCACTCACTTACAATCATGGTAACAATCTGCTCGTTTCCACCCTTAAAATTTTTAAAACTAACTACTCTGATAACTCCATTAAATCAGGCATTATCTTGTTAAAATCTTGTTGTTACTTTACAAGCTTTTTATTAACTTGCAATGTATGTATGTATGCTTGTATGTTCGGATGGAATCTTGCAACTCAATTTTGAAGCAGATATCTTGAACCGATTTTGCTGAAATTTTGCAAGCATATGTATACAGCGTGACAATACAATATTTTAATGACATGGAGCTGATCTAATGCTGGAGCTTTAAGGTGGCCATAGGAACTCTGTAAAGAAACGTCGCAACATCGAGTTTGGACTCTTTTTCGAGGCATTCCAGTAAAAGCTTGTTTTTAAAAAGCTTTTTAATTTAATTTATTATTTTAAACCAAATTTTACTGTATGTAATTGTCAGTGTATTTTTTTTAAATACACACTTGAAATTCAGTCATCGGTTTTATTTACCATGGCATGTAAATTTTATGTGCGCCTGTAATGCAATGGCCATACGTACTAGATATTTACGATTCTTCAAAATTTCTATAAAAGACAGCGTACTTACACTCAACTTACTCGAAGACATGAACAAGTTTAGGAACAAACTCAATAACAATGTTTAATCTATACTAGGTAACGTTAGTATTATGAAAGATAACCACAGCGACACTTCAACTTGTCCTACTTGGCTAGACTCGGTCAAACTTGGCGGTCTTGGCTGGTTGTTAGCTGAACATTGTGACTAGTACTGAATGTTCGCTACTTTTGTCACAACGTACATTCATTTTATTCTTGAGAAGTCCTTCTTTATTGTACACTTTTATTGAGATAGATATTTTATATTGAGAAATCCTACTAATAAATGCGAAATTTTGTGATGATGGATTTGTGGATATTAGTTATAAAAATGACTCTACTTATCTCATAGAAGGCATGAGCAGAATTTAAGAGTGGTGGTCACCATATTCATTGCTCGTGCTGACAATGCAACAATGCAGCATGGTGACCCATACTATGGCGGTCTTGCACTTGGTCTTATGTGAGACTACCGAACAGCTTAAGTTGAAACCTTACACTAATATAGCTTATACGTCAGAATATTATAAAGACTACTATTTACCGCGATAATCGACATAAGTACGGGAGCTGAGGGCAATAGCTAGTTACTAATGTAATCTATTATCGTATAACTAAGACTTAATCGAGTCTCTTTACAATTTCCAATTGCAGATAAAGTTATTACGACTACTACACCGCGTCCAAGAAAGATCTGTCTTAGGTTAGGCAACATTCCAAGTCCCTTTCCTTTGTTTCTTTGTCAACCTTTGTATTCGAAATAAGATCTAATAAAAGCTTTTAATTACGTAAAATTATTTGTCACGGACTATAATTCTCGTATTTTCAAAGTAAGAAACTCAATTTTCATCTGGTCCGGAAATATAATTCTCGATATCAAAATCCAGTATCCGCTTGGTTAAGTTTTAGCTAAAATCGAATAGAAATAAATAACATTTATCAGAATAAGATTGCCAAATATTAAATATCGAGACAGAAATCGGAACAAGTCTGCCGGTTACGATTAGCGATTAAATTGCTAATGAGAGTGTATCTCTTCGTAAATAACGGAATACCGATAATAAGTTAGGGACCGTAAAGCATTTATACCTTATTTTATTCGATGGAGCTTATCCTGCAAGCTCTGGAAATAATATTAGACAGTTATTGGTTTCAACATGGATTCATATAATAAATAAAATCTATATTTGGGAATTCCAATACATCTCTTGGGTTTCACAATATTTTTGTCATAGTTAACCTCTTTAATGAGTGAAAACGAAGTACTCTCAAATAAATGTTATCAAAAAGATATATTAACTTAAGTGTTCTTCATCTTTAGTTGATTGTATTGTTTTATAATATCAAAGCAAAAACGATATAAGCCAATTAAGTAAGAAATAACAATCGTCACCTGTAACTAAGTACTTTATTGCTAACCCTAAAAATTTAACAAAAAAACTGACTTCAAGAACTGGACCAAATTGAAATGGGACCACATGGAAAGCACCAGCCATGAGAACCTCCTACTTTATTAAGTCGGTTAATAATTTCTGCACTAGTCACCTTGTCAAAAGATAATATAATTCATATCGGCTAGAACTATGTGGATTTATTTTTATTATGAAATAGGCACATATCGATAAGATTTTTTGACTTTATAGAAATTATTAGAACTAATATTTAGTTTTATATGTTAATTGTTTTATAATTTGGATGGGTTAAAACATTTGAAATTTTTTGTTTTCTAATATTTCAGATCATCAGGACGTCACCGTATCTGGTCCAGCGTTGCAATGGCTGCCCTCAGCATGCTCGCCAAGGAGACTGGACTAACTGCTCTTCTGTTCAACGTAGCATTTGATTTGTACAGATGTTGGAACACCAACAGGTAATCTTTAAACGTTTATTATTGTCTTAACTCAGACTCGCAGGAGAGGGGACACCTTTTTTACTTGAAAGTACCATTTAACATTTGAATGAATACTATTGATGATTGATAAAGTCAAGTAAAACTTCAAAGTAGTATTTCGTGTCTATCTAAAGTTGAAAATTGTAAGTTTAATAATGCAATTTGGCACATTAGTTATGGTATGTCCACATGAATTTCATTTATCTAAACTTTGAAACTACACACAATATTTTAAAAATATTGCAACAATGTAAAATTATATTCGTCTTTTTAACCAACTTCAAAAAAGGAGGAGTTTCTCAATTCGACTGTTTTTTTTTTCATGTTTGTTACCTCATTACTTTCGACTGGGTGAACCTCTTTCGATGATTATTTTTTTATTTGAAAGCTGGTGCGTGCCGTATGGTCTCATTTTAATTATTATATGATGACAGTGCTATGAGATGAACTTTTAAATAAGCTCTCACATGTATTACATGGGTAGGCTTTCACTTCGTCGTCTTAATTTCCTTTCTATCGTTTTCTTTAATTCAAGCATTGGGAGCAACAAGGGCGTTCGGCGCCCAAAGCCCGTTTTGATGTTATTACATCAAAACATACATAGCCCCATCTAGTTTTGTATCCCAAAAACTCGTTTCGATCAGCCGCTCCCAGATGGCGTGAGAATCATTGATTTCGAAGGTGGCGCTACGCCCTTGTTGCATAGATAACAAAAGTGCGTTTAAATATGAACACGTTACGACCTGTATGCAGTTTGTACAAACTTATTAATGTAAAAAATGACTGAAACGAGTGATTCAAGTGATTTTATATCAGATGCTGGCCAGAGTGAATATGAGTACCCCAAAAAAAAGGGAAAAAAGAAGGTAAAGAATGAAAACTTGTGGAAAAAAAATGTACGAAAGTTAAGGAGAAGTTTGGGTGAAGAATATACATCAGCTCTAGGAAAGAAGGTACCTAAAAAGGTTTTTAAACATATTAACACGTGTTGTTCCAAAAAATGTTGTATTAACCTCGATCAAAATGCACAGAGAAGATTTTTTAGTGACTTTTGGAATATAGGTGACAAAGCGCAGCAAGATACCCTCTTATTGTCGTGTTTAGAAAAAGTGTTAAAGTTGAGAGAGAATGTTGGGCCTGACAAGTTGAAACGAGATAATCAATGGAAATACTTTTTAACTGTAGACGGCTTAAAGATAAATATTTGCAGAAAATTATTACTGTCGCTACTGAAAATATCGGAAAAACGGTTAAGAATAGTCCAAAAAACTAAATTATCAGGAGCACCAGTTCGTGACATGAGAGGAAAACATGACAATCGTCCAAACAAAATTGGTCAGGACGTCTATATTATGATAAAAGAGCATTGGGCTTTATTTCCTAGCAAGAAATCACACTATGGTCGAGCCAGTGAAAGAAGATATTTTGAAAATCCGGATTTATCAGTTTTGAAACTATACAGAGCCTTCCAGCAGTACTATTTCAAGCAAAAAAATACTGTCTTAAAAATGAAGTACAACACTTCTCACAGATATTTTCGTGAAAACAGTATTTACTCGTTTAGACAACCTAGAAAAGATGTCTGTGACTACTGTACAAAATGTAAAGTGCTATTGGAAACTAACCCTAAAGATCCATGTCACATTCAATACATGTTGCATTTGAAAAAAATAGACTCATATAATGCGCTCAAAAGAAAGCTTTTGGAGTCAGTCCAGAATAATCCTGACACAGAAACACTTATATTGGAGTTTGATTATGCTCAAAATTTGCCCATACCAAAACTTAACATAACTTCACAATTTTATAAAAGATTATTATGGCTTTTCAACTTCAACATTCACTGTCACAATGATGGATCAAGTTCCTTTTATTGTTTTCTGGAAATTGATTCCAAAAAGGGGCCCAACACTGTCTGTTCTTTCATACATCATTTTATTAAAGAAAAGTTGCAAGATTTGCCTAATATTAAGAAGATGGTATTTTTCTCTGATGCTTGTGGAGGCCAAAATAAAAATATAACAGTGGTAATGTTCTCCACATGGTTGGCCAAAAGCTTAAACATGCCGATTGACCATATATTTCCAGTAAGAGGCCACTCTTATAACCAATGTGACAGAAACTTCGGAAGGTATGGAATATTGCTAAAATCCTTAGAAACTATTGAGTCAGCTGAACAATATCTGAAAGTGATGTCATCAGCAAGAAGCAATCCTAGCCCGTTCAATGTATTGATGGCTAGCCACCTTATTGAAGATTGGAATAAAGGTTTACAGGTCTTTTTGTCTAAGGCACCCACAGCCACAGGAAATAACAAAGCTCGGTTTGCTATACAGCAATATGTTAAACTAGACTTTCGTCCTGAAGGAGTGATAACGACCTCAAGATTTTATACATCTCCGGATCTAAATTTTACATTTAAGAAGAATGTTTTGCCACTAACCAAACATGATTTGAATTTGCAGCAGGTAGAAAAACCAGGAGTAAAAGAGGTAAAGATTAGGGACGTTTTATCCTTGACGCCTTTCATGAAACCTGAAAATGCTGAGTGGTTGAAACAGGTCCTGACCTTCAAGGCAGGCCTGGAGGATCAGGCTGGACCGTCCAGGAGGGTAGTTGCAGCTGATTCGGAAGATTCCCTTCAGTCTAGTGAATATTTTGATGAATCTGATTAAAAACGCGAAAGGCAGAAAAATGATTAAGAAAGTTGAATATTTGAACCGTGATTGTAATAAATACTTATGTTTAACTTACATTTTAATTAAAAGTAATTACATAAGTATTCAAATTGTTATTTATTTTCCTTAAAAATCAATAGTAAAATAGTAAAACCTATCTGTTTACCAGTTGGGTGCAACAAGGGCGGATAATACAAATAAAAAAAAATGATTTAACGATGTTTCTAATTGCTTTAAAATAGTTATGATACCTTATTCTTTTTGCTAAATTATAGGACTAAGAAATAATAAAGTAAATGTGAGTTAAATTATAAGTATTAAAATAATATAAGACATTAAAACTTTCATTATCAATTTGCTCGAAACTCTATTTTACAACATACGCCCTTGTTGCACCCAATGCTTTTATGGCAAAATATTTTACAAGAATCTTGCCCATGTTGAAAGGCCCGTTTTCATTTTTTAATCGAAACATTTCAGATTGTCATCCTCAGTTAAATTGCGATGGCGAAGCGATGGCTCATATGGTCGAGTCATTAAAGCATTGGCAGCACTAGTACTACTAGCTGGAGCTAGACTGGCATTACTACAGGGATCCCTACCAGCTTTTTCGCCACAAGATAATCCTCCAGCATTTCATCCCTCATTTAGCGTCAGGTGTGTATGAATATATAAAATAAGGTCAAGTATACTGTAATAATTGAAGTCCAAATGTATGAATATATTCAATTTTTGGAAGAAATTTCAGGAACCTGAAATACTATAATGAACAAGCTAGACAAGGCAATCTAATATTTAACGCTTCAAGACTCAATTAAGTCTGTCCGTGTCAGATTGTGTATGTTTTAAAGGTTAGATTCCGTAGAATATATATAACATGGTATATATATATCCAAACATACTTAAAACGCATTAAATAAATATACTTTAGGAAAATACTATAGAATTAAGTGAACAATCTGACAACATTTTATACCTCGTCAGAAATAATTTGTTCAAATTCAAAATTATCTACAGAAACCTTTGTTATTGACTTTTATAATGGCAGTATATTCCATACTGCCATTATAAAAGTCAATAACAAAAACAACACAAGCCCTATTAAGTGGTCCATTACTTAAATTTTATTTTTCTATCTATTACAGTTTAAAATCATAATTTTTGTATAAAAAATTGTTTGATTATCACTGCTCGTGTCTTTAGGTTGATGACCTTCTGCTACCTAGCAGCTTTCAACTGGTGGCTTCTCCTGTACCCCTGGACGCTGAGTCATGATTGGCAGATGGGCTCCGTGCCACTTATCACGAGTTGGTGCGATCCGAGGAACCTGCTCACTTGTGCTGCCTTCATAGCATTGCTGGCGCTTTCGTATAGGTGTTTAGTGGACTTGGAGGTAAGTTTTTTTTTTATATATATATAAGAAGATAAGAATGTTTTTTATCTTGGTATTAACTTAAGCTAAAACTCTATTTATAATGTTAGAAAATAATAGATGTATTTATAATATGTTGTATAAAAATGTTTGGCTCTGTTTGGAGACAAACTATTTTAAAAATATACATGAAATGAGTACAGACCTATTCTAGAAGACCGATAAATTTAATATTGGGTTCATACATTTTGCATACACGTTTTTTTTTTATTTAAACGGTTTTATTTAACTTGCCCTGGTTGTTTATTTGTTTGTTTGGGTCAAATCTTGTAATTGAAATTTGACCCCTTTCCTGTTGACAGATTGATCTGAAATTTTGTACACACCTTTAGATCTGGTGACAATACAATTAAATAAATTATGTTTCATTTAAATCCAAGATGGCTGCAGCTACAAAATGGCGGTAAAATAATTTGGTAAAAAATATTCGGTATAAAATCGTTGGGCCTGTGTTTCCATCCAGTCGTCGCAGTTTACGCTAGGCCCAAGGATTTTATACCGAATATTTTTTTCCAAATTATTTTTTAGCTTTTAGAACATTATTTTCGATAAAACCGTTTAAATTAAAAACCTTTTTTATATATATTTTTTTAAAGTTTTATGTACGTATTTACATTGACGAAAGTATTTATTACCAAAGGGCATTATTTTGCTAGTATCCTTTCTAAGCGCAGTCGTTTATAACATCACCTCAGACACTAATAAAATTGTAATGATCTTTTATTCCAGCTACAACGTCACACTCCTGCATTAGTTGGACTAATGCTGCTTGTTATCCCATACCTGCCAGCCTCGAACCTTCTCGTCACTGTCGGCTTCGTAGTAGCTGAGCGAGTACTTTATATACCCAGGTAACACGTCATTATACAACAAATTTATTTAGTCTAGCCGCACTTCATTCACTTACAAATAGTATATTTACTGAGCAAGAATGAACCTTATTTTCATAACAACTTTCAAACTTTTCAAATTATTTGTTTTTTAATTCCAGTGTGGGCTCAGTTATAATTACTGTATATGGCGTGCAGTTGATGTGGAGAAGAGGATCTGGAGGTAGATTGTTGGTACTGGGAGTAGCTGTGCTTGTTGCAGGAGGAGTTGCGAGGACCCACTTGAGGAACAGGGATTGGAGAACAAGGGAGACTCTGCTGAGGTTTGTAGAAATAATTATTAAAGGAGCTTGCACTTCTAATATTGACTATGCAGTTATAAGAATTATGGTGGTTAGGTAGTCTTTTAGGCTATTTTGAAAAGTTTAAAGTGGAATTTAAACTTGACTACCTTTATCTAACACAAAAACTAATCAATAGGTATTGATGTAGATTTGCTCTAACTTTTACAGCAGGCTCTTACGGTTACGAAGATACTTTAATACCGCGAAAAACGCACTTTATAATATAAGAAGAATAATACTAGAAGTGAATTAATAAAAAAACAATAAAGCTTATTTTTCTTTCAGAGCTGATCTTTCAGTATTACCACACAATGCTAAACTACACTACAATTTTGCTAACTTCTTAAAAGACATTGAGCAGCAAGAAAATGCCATTAAACATTACAAGGAAGCACTACAGTAAGTATGAAATATAATGTTTTCTCCAACTTTGTGAAGGAAATTTTTATTCCATATGAATTTAGCAATTCGTGTGGCGATCGAAGAATAGGTAGGTACAGAGTGCCACCAGTGTCAGAGACGACCTATGTCAAGCGATCTGGACAGTGCTATATAGTAGGCTCAAATTTCCTTTCAAAGGAGAACCTTATGTCCAGCGGTGGACTAATAAAAGCTGATGATGTTATGTGAATATAATAATGCACATACGATATGCACAGACTTAGTACAAGTATGTTAGCAACGTGAGACACAGACAGTCCGTTTGTTAAAAAAACATAGACAAACAATTTAGCTTTAATTTGGCAAAGATCAATTCGTTATAACTTATAACCATATTTTTATACGAGATATTCAAAACTTTGCTCAAACTACTTACTGTGGGAGAGCCACGCTTCGGCATGCATGGGCCGCCTTCGAACGGAATGATACCACAGCTTCACAGAATACCAGTGTGAAACAGCGCCTGCGCTGTGTTTCACCGAGTGAGTGAGGATACCGGAAGCCTATACCCCAATCCCTCCCCCCAACCCCCTCCCCAACCCCCAAAGGTCGGCAACGTACTTGTGACGCCTCTGGTGTTGCGGGAGTCCATGGGCAGCGGTAGGTAATCGCTTACCATTAGGCGATACGTCTGCACGTTTGCCCCCTATTCTATATATAAAAAAACTGTATTTATTCATTTGTAGGTTGTGGCCAAGTTACGCTAGTGCACATAACAATCTCGGCACGTTGGTGCTGGCTTCGGGTCGAGCTGAATACCACTTCCTACAGGCTCTAAAATACAACAGGGATCACGTCAATGCACATTATAATCTGGCCAAACTATACAGGTACATTATGAAGATATTTCTTAGACTAATATTTTATATAATATACTGGCTTTCGCCTGCGGCTTCGCTAGCTTTAATAAAAAGTATCCTATATTACTTCTAATACCTCCAAGAATATGTGTACAAAGTTTCATGATGATCAGTTAAGTAGTTTTCGCGTGAAAGCGTAACAAACAAACTTACTTTCACCTTTATAATGTTAGTATAGATAGCTACTAAACTGACTGTACTCTGACTGATGCAAAACATTGGCAGAATACAATAATGGTGGTCACCATCCGCCCTACACATGTGACGCCCTAGTTAGAAGAATTTAAGGAACTGAGATCATAATTTTAGGGAAATATGTGCGCTAGTAGTGAGTTTAAAGGTTTTAAAAGAAAGAAAGAAAATTATTTATTCTGACATACACAGGACAGTACCTACATGGTTTTATTTGGTTTTCGATTGATTACGGATTTTCATTGATTAAGTTGGTAGTTGGTTGAGATGATGATCAGAGAATGATGAAGTTAGTAGTCAGAGCACACAGAGGAACATATAATTCCTACCAAATGCAATTTCCTTCTATGATCAATAATTGTAATTGTACCAGGCAAGCGGTTGATGTTTTCGACTTCCATAATAAGCTGTCAATAGAACGTCTACTTCTTTCTAAAATAAACATTAGGTACACTATTGATAATAGATCACAACAATGTAATAATTGAATATTATGAGAATGATAATATTGAAATCCCAAGTACGTATGACTTTAAAAGATAGTCTCATTTTTTCTAATTATTTACAGGAAAAAGAATCGTATACCAGAGTCGTTAAAGATGCTAGAACGTTGCATCTCTTTAGAGCCGCGGTTTGTCCAGGCATATCTTGAGCTGTTGCTACTCAAACCAGACGAAGAGAAGAAAAGAGTGTTAGATAAACTCCTGGAATTAGAACCAACAAATTGGGAGCATTATGTGCTGTATGGAAATTGGTACAAAGATAGAGGTAGGTAATTGTTGATATTTTAACTCGAGAATATAGTGAAAACTGAAATAAAAATCAGTATTTTTAACCACATTTGAAATAGTTACCTACGTTTTTAGTATTCTTTGAAAGTTCAATCTAGTTTAGAACAGACACACAAACAATATATTAGGTTCAAAACATTTGGTTATTATGAAAACAGTTCATAATTAAACGTGTGATGGCCTAGTCGTTTGTTTTCGTTCCAATAACAGGAAGGTATGCGATGCAGAATTTTATCACCTTCTTAATAATCTTAGGTCCATTTTCCCGTTCGCAATAAATGCGGTACCCTATTCTGTAACTTCATCTATTCCTTTATCCAATATTTTTTTTCTCATATACTTTTTATGTTACAGGTCTTCTTCCAACATCTTTAGAGTACTACATTACAGCAATGAGACTTTCCTTCAAGTCCGCAACGGGCACCATTCGGGGTGAAGTGTTGTCGCTCCGTGCGGCCTGCCTTGCGTTGCGAACTTTAGGACAGTATAGTAGAATGTTGCAGTTGCTAATAAGGTGAGTGCCTGTTTATTAGGTGGATCTTAAGTTATAAAATGTAATAAAGTGTACCTATGGCACAAGGTAGTACACAATTAATGCTGTTCTTGTTTAATTATTATTAAATTATTAAGAAAATGTTTTTGAAAACCAAACCTAATCTGGTTGCAAGGCTTTGGAAGTAGACAAATTACCATAAAGTTTCAGACAGCCTCAAGATTAGATTCACAGGATAGACACGATCTGTCTCTTATATTTTTGTATCCGCACGCTTGATATCTATCTTTATTCAGCGGTATAGTCCATTCGTTTAGATAGTGTCGGTATATCCGCGCTGAAATACGAATATAATAATTTATACAACGGCGTAAACTAACAAAACATACTTACTTGTGGGTGTACGCCGCAGGCGGGCCCTTTGATTTCATGGCGGCTGCCTTACGTGGGACGGCGGCACAATCAAAGTGACCGTATCTAAGCGAATGGACTACACTTTAGCTCTAACATATTGTTAGAGCTAAAACTGTGCAACTTCCCTAGATGGCACGGCGTCCGAGGAGATGCGCAGCCGCCGAGCCGGCGCCTCCAGGCGGCGCGCGCGTGGCGCCTGCGCACTGAGCTCGCCGAACGCGCTGCACTATACGCGCGCCCTCGGCTTCAGCCTGACACCGTACGTATATCTCAATAATATTTTACACATTACTATTGTGAAGTTAATAACCGCACAGTGATTTTGATCCTTATTATTAACTTATCGCAAGCCACTAAGCGACATAAACCTCTTAAATTGCACGCCACTTTGTTCGATCCTCGGTTTCTCGCATTCAGAACCTGTCCGTGGATTTACTTTAGGTTAAACATCCCTGTTGTGTGTACAGCAATCTGTTATTCAAATAAAGTGAAGGTGGGGGTAAAATAGTGGAATTTCTATGAAATTATACCTACCTATACCTAGCTTTTTGTTTATACTTTCTGAAAATCGGTTAAACTTTTTTTTAAAGTCTTTATTATTTTACTAAATTATGTAACACTAAACATGTATGTAACCTACGTTCCTGTCTTGTTATATTTGTATCAGCAGAATTGCAACAGAGTATATAGCTTAGTATTTACTATCTACCTGAACATTTCAACTTTACATCATTTCAGGTTACATCGACCTGCCTGCATCACAGCCAACTAGAAGTTTCAGCAGATTACACGAACAAATTAAAACAAGAAGACACAGGCTCCAGGTTATCACCTAAAGACATCACAACGGCCAGCGGTCTGAAAGCCGAGGACACGAAGAAAACTGTAGATAAAAAAAATTGCCAAAAAAATTTACCGGGAAAAAAGAGTGTGTCATTGTCTAGTCATTTTAAGTTGACACATAACAAATCTGAAATAGGACACAAGAAAAGCTGTCCTCTCCATAAAAACAAGAAAATCAAAGACCCTGAGCTCACACCTTACGTGTCAGACCACTTGATAAAGACTTATTAATATAGTGTTAATTGAAGTGCTTGATTTTTGTGTTACACAGATTTAGAGAGATTTTCTAAAATATCAAGACATCGACAGTCTAAAACTTCATTGAACTAATAAACAAGATTTTCTTTCAATTATTCTACTAGTGATCTCCCCGGCCTGCTGACTTAAGTCAATCGGATACCCAATTGATTTGAGAAACCAAAACACTCCAGCACCACTGACAGTAGTTGTAACCTAAGTTTATCTATCTGCAATCGGTCCCTCATTTCTGAGGATCGTGGTTAGCAAAAGCCATATGAATCAGGTTATTAAAGACTGATCTATTCGATCAGTTCTAAAACTAATATGTAAAATATCGAGGTACACACAACAGTTGTATTTTTCTGAGCAACTTACTTTCCACAATACTAGTACCAAATTTTGAGAAATTCATATTCGAAATGGGAATTCTATCAATAATACCATAGCTATAAATCATCGAGATATAATGTACGTAGTACGTAATATCTCGATGCTATAAATGCTGTTCCCGGACTGGCCAAGACCGGGATAACTGACGCTCATTAAGGAAGACCTACGTTGAACAGTGAATGACTGTTGGTTGATATATAAATGGTGTAACACAAAAATCAACCACACAGCTAAATTTTTTAACGAAAATAAAAGACTTTCGAAAAGTTGTATTATAGTCGATGTTCGATATTTGTGCCATAACAATATACTTATAATAAGATATCTAACAGTATTTAGATATGGTATTGATAGTTATTTTTGTTACATAATACGAAAAGTTATCAGTAGCCTTTTGAATACTGGTGTAATATATTGTGACACGCAGAAAACTGTAATCTCTTATATAATTGCAATACATATTTGTTATTTTCTATTTTTATTTTCAACAACATTACCTACTCGAGTTTTAATTATAACATCTCGCAAGAAATGTCACCGAAATTTCTATTGCCTCGAATGCGTTAGTTAGGTAATATTACTTCACGAAATTCTGTTTTTATATGTACCCTAATTATTACTCAAAAACTTTTCGAAAACAATCCCACAAAGAATATCCAGACTCAGAATAATTCTTGGATCACACAAAGTGTTACATATAAGATTTGAACCTACAACACTTAGCGCAGTAGAAAGTGGCATGGCGACCGATTAAACCACTACGGCATCCGTGCAGTAAATCTGAAGACTCTTGATGTGTCAATGAACTTGATAGTCACTTGGCATCAGTGGACATAAAAAATTAAAAAAAAAATTTTTCAATGTTCTGTTTCCTATTGTTCTATGAACTTTGATTTTAAATCAATTCACAACAGCTTGTGCTTAGTTTACCATTTTAGAAGTAATTTATGGTTACCGTTATGTATTATATTATATTTTCACCACTTAAACAGTAGTATAAAAGGAATAATTTTGGTGTATGACTACAAATATATTAATAATGTAAATAGTAATGTAAGTTAGTCGAACAATATAACGATTAACATAAAAATCGCACTCAGTTGCTTTAGATGTACTGGTTTGTTTACTAACACAGTCAAATAAAAATTATTGACGCAAAAGTATTTTTATTACATTTAAATGCAACCTTTATGTGTTCATTTCATTAATTAGCTTGTTGATTTATTTTTTACACCAACTCTATATATTAAACTAGCGACCCGCCCCGGCTTCGCACGGATGGATTTCAGATGCCCCCGCCGACGACACGATTCGTGCATTTTAAATCTGTAATATCTTCGAATATATTCATTTAAATTAGTTACTGTTAAAGGCCATTTTGATCTATATTAAATGCACAATGTATTTAACTTACTAAATTTTATGAGGATTCATTCTGTATTGCTTAAGATCACTTCGTAAATAAGCCATTATTTCTCGTAAAAAGAAAGGAATAAAAATGGTTGTTGTGGGTTATCCCTAAGAGATAGACATATACCGTCGCGGACTTTTTTGTAGTACTTTTTAAGGTGTACAATACTGTGGTACATTATTTTGATCTATCTCGTAGGGTGCAACCAGCGTTTGCAATGTAAGCGCAAAAATGTGTTTATTTGCTACATCACATTAGAAACCTCGAATATTAATAGTGTTTCCATACTATATTATGCATTTATTATACATAAAAACCTTCCTCTTGAATCACTCTATCTATTAAAGAAACCCGCATCAAAATCCGTTGCGTAGTTTTAAAGATTTAAGCAAACAAAGGGACATAGGGACAGAGAAAGCGACTTTGTTTTATACTATGTAGTGATACTAAAACCATCGCTTTTCAATTGTGAAGTTTCTTTTATTAATCAGGCAGGTACATGTACAGTACAGGTACGGTACAGTTTCAACTATCCACTGTTTTTTTTTTTTTTGTGTGGAAATCCCCTCGGATACCGCCGGCTATTGGTTATGTCGGACTCGAACCAACTAAAAACCGCTCGGGTACTAGAAGCCGGGGAACCAGGTGCACCCTCGAAAGTAAAATCCCTGGAACCCCGACCTTCCTCGTACCACCCACTATTTGTAGGTAGCCCCCTCCTGTGTAGGAACCCTAACAATTCTATTCAGAATAAGGCGCGAGCACCTTATAGCGCTCGTGCCGCCTCACCTGTCACCCTCTGGCTTGCGCTTATGGAGGACGGAGATCGTTTAGCGATCTCCGACGCCCGAGTCGTCTGCGGTACCTGGCCCGTTCCCGGGCCTGGCGGACAGGGAGAGTTCTACACCTCTCCCGGTCCCGACTATCCATTGACCTAAGAATACAATTTACTTCCTCATTGCAACTATCAAACGATCATCAAACAAAAATAATAAGTGGATGTACTATGCCGTAACAAATGCCGCAAAATCGAATATCCATTCATCGACCACTATAAAAACGTCTAAATAAATACTATCATGTTCTTATTAATTAATAATATATCTAAAATTCAATATACCTACCAATCCCACAATCAATACATCGAATTATTAAACTATCGAAGGTTTGGTTGATGAGGACATTCATTCCAACGCGAACGGCTACTGATCTCGGTCGCAGGCGAGTGGTAGGTACTGATAATTCAAGCTAGTAGGTAACTAACACGTTCATTGATTTTATATATAAAATGTGAATAATCAATAATTAAATCTGGGTATTTAGAATGCTTATTATATAAACGGTAAAAGTATTGTTAAAAGCGAGATTATACTTTCGACTAGGTGACCTACGCAACCTCGTTTGCGTCCAAACTACCGTCCCCCGTTTTAACCCCAAAAGGGGGTTGATTTCTAAAGATACATTATTAGTATACACCATCTATAGAGCATACATTTAAAATTTCAAGTCTCTTACTTCAAAAACCTAGGACTTTCATACAAACTTCCAACCCCCGTTTCACCCCCTTTGGGGTGGATTTTCGTAAAATCCGTTCTTAGCGGATGTCTACACCCTATAAGGAACCTACCTGCAAAATTTCAAGTTTGTAGGTGTTATAGTTTCTGAGATTTCGTGATTAATAAGTGAGTGGTATTTCGCTTTTAAATATATAGATTATGGAAAGCACTTGGTCAAAAAGTAGATGGTGTGCAGAAACGATTTTCAGCGTTCGTTTAATCGATTAGAGACCCTTCTTTATGCCTACAATTCAATAAGTACCCTAACGAATCAATAAGTAACTTTAGTTGTCGAAACTATTCCTCCACAGTTCAAGATGACAAAAAAGAACAAAATTCTATTAAAATTTGTAATTACATTGATTGTTTGCCGACACCAAGCACACAGATTACACAATGTCTCTATAGAAACTTCAATCATTAATAAAAAAAGTTAATTGAAATACTCAACGCTTCAGCATTGGTTTCCATTAAGTAGGTATGTTGCAGTGTTTGCACATAAAGCGTGATGGAAATCATTACATCTATTCGCTATTTCTTTTTCTACCTAGAATTAAAAAGTATCAATGTAAGGCACGCAGGTAAGCTCGATCAGAGTAAAACTACAACCTGAGAACTGCTCAACAGGGCCCTTTTTTTAGGGTGCCGTGCCAAAGGCAAAAACGGAACCCTAAAAGTTCTGCTTAGTTTGAGATTAGGTGGCATTGTGTGTCAGATATCAGAAATATTATTATTATGGATAGTCTATACAGGGTTACTGGTAACATGTAGCCTATATATAGCTAATAAATCATACTTGTTTTTAAGCTATTACGCCGATAAAATTGTAGGGTGATTTTTTTAAATAAAATTGCATTTAGTCATAAGAAACAGTAAAATATATGAATTTTTTTAGATTCCCTGAATCATTATTCACTAACGGTACTACATTTCTGTTCTTTTTTGTGTTATTATTACGTATTAGGGTGTTAGCAAACTAAAAACTCCAACAACAACCATTAAATACGCAAGTGTTTGTTTTAAGACCACTTTGAAGTAGCGTGATCCACTTTTCTTAAAAAAATGATTTTTTTATTTTATTTCCAAAACGGTACATTTTTGACACATTTACCCGAGGACAATTTGATAGCTAATGATCTCTACTATCACCCCTTAAAGGGATTACTACATGTTACCAGTAACCCTGTATAGACCGTCTATGTAATAACCGTAGAAGAGCCACGCTTCGGCATGAATGGGCCGGCTCGATCGGAGTGATACCACGGCCTCACAGAAAACCGGTGTAAAATAGCGATTTGTTTTACTGAATGAGTGAGGATACCGGAGGCCTATACCCCAAACCCCTCCCCTCATCCCCCTTGCCATCTCCCAAGGGCCGGCAACGTACTTGTGACGCCTCTGGAATTACCATGCCAGGTCCATGGGCGGCGGTAATCACTTGCCATTAGGTAAAACGTCTGCTCGATTGCCCCCTAGTCCATAAAAAAATAGACATACCAGTGATATTTGATCCTTTGAGATGTTTTAAGGTTAGTTAGTTCGGATGCACTAAGTACGGCTCGTATGTTATATGTGTCAGTGGTTATAGCTAGCTAGGACAATTTAACTGCTTAAAAACTTTTAAGCAGTTAAATTGTTCTAGCTAGCTATAACCTTTTATAGCTAGCTATAACTTAATGAACTCATTAAGTTGCATTTTAATGTATAAGTCATAAACACAAACGACAATCTCCACGAATAGCATCCACCCGAACTGGATTGCACCACTCCATCTTGGTCAAGGAGTTATTACGGAAGCCCTCTTTAAATAATATCTTAGTGTTAGTATGTTGAGGTCAGATTGTCTGTCTGTAGTTTTTGTCAGATTCATGACAATAGACACGATCTGACGCAATCATAAACGATAAATTGATTTATTTGTTACTTTTACAACTTTGGGGAATAATATTAAAAACAAACAGAATTAGAAGCAGCAGTGTTAGGGTTCAATTCCCAAAGTCAGACTAAATGTTTGCATTATCTGTAAATTTTACTTCGGATCGTGTTTTCCATATATCAATATGATATGTGTATATGTATAAAAAGTTAGTGTTCTATCAGTCAATCTAGCTTTCACAATACAAGCTCCACTTGTTGGAAACAAGATGGTGTTGTGTATCAGATGTCCGAAATATTTATAATATACTAGCTGACCCACGCAACCTAGTTTGCGTCTCCTATTGCCCGTAGCGTGATAATTTTCCCCCGTTTTTGAAACATTTTTCATTGGTGCTCCGCTCCTATTGGTCGTAGCGTGATGATAATTAGCCTTTAGCCTTCCTCGATAAATGTACTATCCAACACTGAAAGAATTTTTCAAATCGGACTAGCGTTTCCTGAGATTAGCGCGTTCAAACAAACAAACTCTTCAGCTTTATAATATTAGTATAGATTAAGGGCTCCCAGACATAACTGCGAATTCGCAACGCATCGCAAATATCTGCGAGCTCGCACGAATGCACCGCAAGAACTTCACACCGCATCGCATCGCAGTCATGTATGAGAGCCCATAAATCGAATTCTAATATTACAATAAAATTTATCTTTTCATATAACTTACAAAAGAAAAGAAATAAAAAAAATCGCCCTCAGAGTTGCGGAGGGCCGTTGGCAGTCGCTTCATAGAAAGACTAATATTCAGGTAAAACCAGTCGAACTAGCAGCCGATCCCAAGTAATCTTGGAAATAATAAATATTAGGGCTCCGACACATAACTGCGATGCGATGCGGTGTGAAGTTCTTGCGGTGCATTCGTGCGAGCTCGCAGATATTTGTAATGCGTTGCGAATTCGCAGTTATGTGTGGGAGCCCTATTCCCATATTTACCTAGATTTTACAATTTTAATCACTAACAGGCTGTGTTACAATAAACACAGTCACGTCATAATTTTGCCTAAATAAATAGATAACAAAGCTAAAATAAGAATTGAGAGCTTAAGATAAGTCTTCTAGACTTATATTTGTACAAAGTTATAAATAAATATCAACATTAGTAAGACGTCAGCAGAGGTAAATAAGTGTGAGTAATGAGTTTCACAACAAAGCATGACTTTATTTGAACTGTTTACAACTAAGGTATTTTATTTATTTATATCTTTATTGTGTACATAAAATGAGAAAAAAAAAATAACATAACAAATAATGAGTAACAAAGATGTATACGTAACAATTGGCGGTCTTATCGCTCACGGCGATTTCTTCCAGACAACCTTAGTATGGATCTTGGGTGTTTACGAATTGAAGCAGTTTATACATCAGTAACACACCATCACGTGAATATTCTAACATAAATAAATTTATAAAAAGAAATGCATACACATACAAATACATACACAATTTATATTACGTATAATGAACCCAAAATCATTCATAATGACAGATAATGATTCTTCACCAGGTTTTTAAAAACTGACAAGGTTTTAGCTTTTCGGATGGTCTCCGGCAAGCTGTTCCACAGTCTAACTGCTTGCACAGTAAAAGATTTGTCGGCAAACTGAGTGGAGTGTTGTGGCATTTTTAATTTTAAATTCTCCGATGACCTCAGGTCCTTGCAATGTGTATTGCGCAAGAACTGAAAACGTTCTTTGAGATAAGAAGGTGTGTGAGGATGGAACAGAACACTGTATAAAAGAGAAAGTATATGAAGATTCCGGCGAAAGCGTATTGGTAGCCACTTGAGTTTAGAACGATATTCTGAGATATGGTCATACTTGCGTAATCCAAATATGAATCTTATGCAAAGGTTTTGAAGTCGCTCAAGTTTATTTAATTGGTCTTCGGTGAGATCGAGATAGCTGACATCACTATAGTCAAGGATAGGCAGAAGAAGAGATTGTGCGAGCGCAATTTTTGTTTTGATGGGAAGGAAGTTCCGTAGCCTTCGCAGAGACCCTGCCGCCGCAAATAGTTTGCGACTAACTTCCCCGATCTGAGGTCTCCAGGATAGATACCTATCCATATAGATCCCCAAGTTTCTAACTTTTTCGCCATATGGAACAATCGAGCCGTTTCAACTAACATCTGGTATCTGTTGAAAATTTATTTTACACTGCAGCCTGGGACTACCTACTATAACCACTTGAGTTTTAATTGGATGTACTATAAGTCCATACTCCTTACTCCAGTTACATATTTGCATTAAGTCTCTGTTTATATTATTCACCGCCTGTGCTAAATTATCGGGAGTAGCTTGGGAGTAAATTTGAAGATCATCTGCATAAAGGTGGTAGGAAGAAAGTAGTTGATTTGTGATAGAGTTTATAAAAACTGCAAAAAGTAACGGTGATAAAACGCCGCCCTGAGGTACGCCCGCAGATGTTGTACACCAGGAGGAGTAAACATTATCAATACAAGCACGCTGCTGGCGACCATACAGGTAACTACGAAACCAGTCAATTGCCGATGGAGATATGTTAAGAGAACACAATATACCCAGTAAGACATCAAAATCAACAGTGTTGAAGGCGTTGCTAAAATCTAGTAAAGGTATATACATATGCGGCTTTGTACTCAAAGGGGTACGCAAAGGCTTTTTAAAGCGCCGGTTTTTCTTCGACTGTTACTTTGGTGCCAGTTATGTAATTGATGTATAAGTCTATTGACTACAACCTTACATACATATACATTACCTACATTGCATTACATTATAAAAAAATCCCCCGTTTTTGTAACATTCCTAATGGGTGCTCTGCTCCTATTGGTCTTAGCGTAATGATATATAGCCTATGGGGGGCTTATATATAAGGCTATACTTCCTCGCTAAATGTACTATTCAACACTGAAAGAATTTTTCAAATCGTACCAGCGGTTCCTGAGATTACCGCGTTCAAACAAACAAACTAACTCTCCAGCTTTATAATATTACTAGCTGACCCACGCAACGTCGTTTGCGTCTCCTATTGCCCGTAGCGTGATAATTTTCCCCCGTTTTTAAAACATTCTTCATTGGTGCTCCGCTCCTATTGGTCCTCGTGATAACTTCTAAACGAAATGTCCGGTTGGGATGAAACAAAAAGTATTTTACTTCTAAATAAATACCCTTGATAACATAATGCTTAATTTGGATAAGGATTGACATTACGTTACACATTTAACGTAGTTTCTTTCTTCAGACGATTTAATATTTTTTTTGAACACAAAAGCGGTTATTGTAACTAAACCATGATAGTTAGATATATGCTCTCGCGGACTTTTTTGTAGATCTTAATGAGACCTACAAACTCGTAATAAATTATTTTGTTCTATTGTCAATAGTTATTGCAGCGCACGCAGAAATAGGTTTTGGATTTCACACCTTGGGTTACGAAATAGCAATTTTCTTACGGATCCCTAATTAAAAAAAAACTAGCCTGCAGCCTTCCTCGATAAATGGACTATCCAACACTGAAATAATTTTTCAAATCGGACTAGTAGTTCCTGAGATTAGCGCGTTCAAACAAACAAACAAACTCTGCAGCTGTATAATATTAGTAAAGACTAATATTAGTATAGAATATATAGGGTGTCTCAGTAAGAGTGCACTTTTTCATTTTAAAATAAAAACATGAATGTTTTGAGAGAGTTTATTTAGTTTTACATTTTTATTTAATTGTAAAAAAGACATGTTCCGGTTAAATATCCTTCAAATACCCCACACGGCTTTGATAACAGGCCATTACTCTTTTCATGAAGTTTTCCATGACTATTTCTGGAGGTTAAATACAATCACCGATGACGCGTTGGATCTCGGATTTGAGCCCAGGAATTGTTACTGGTTTATTCGTATAAACTCGAGATTACACAAAATCCCAAAGAAAAGAGATGCACTGTCCCGACCGAAATTTGGAATTAGGATTTTATTTTTCATAAGTGGACCAATACACAATATAACAATACAATGTCACAATATAACAATGTAAAAATCTTGCAGCTATCAGTAAGAACGGCGCATGATTGGTTAGCTCATGGCTGTGCAGCAATGACTCCAAAGCTTTTATTTTGTCTTCTTTGGTCGACTTCGTTCTCATTCAAGTCTCTTAGTGAAAAAAAATATTGTAAACCGTATTATTATTTTTTAAAAGGAGCAACAATGGAGTTTCTTGCCAGATTCTTCTCCATGAAGGGTAGGCTGCACTTGGAACTGGCGACTACAATCACTCGATTTATTATATTAAATATTGACTATTCATAAGTGCCTGTAAAATAAGTGCCTATATGAATAAAATCTCTTTGAGTTTGAGTTTGAAAATTCGAAGTTTGTGAACGGTCGCAGTATAACATTCCAGGTTTTTGTTATAGGTTTTCAAAATTAGAATGCGTTGTTCTTTTGTGAAGCACTCTATTTTTAACCGACTTCCAAAAGGAGGAGGTTCTCAATTTCATCTTTTTTTTTTATGTATGTACATTGATTACTCCGTCAATTGTGGACCGATTTTGAAAATTATTTTTGTATTCGAAAGGGTATGCTCCCCATGTGGTCCGATGGCCACCATATCAGGATCTGATGATGGGATCCCAAAGAAATTGAAGGAAACCCTCAAATTTACGTGAGTGCCTGCAATAAAGTTATGGCAATTGTCTGCATGCTTTCATATTCTGTAAACATCATGTCTGAAATATTTATTTATTATTCTATACAGTATGTTGTATGTTACCTTTAGTCGTATTCTTTCAAGTTATTTAGGTGAAATGATGATGAGAGACTTGAGAAAGACTAAAAAGCGAAAAAAAAAAAAAACTTCGTTTAAAAAAACCGACTTCAAAAACTGAATGGTATAAAATAACTTAATTTGTATGTGCTACCTATTCATAGGTTTGAAGTCGGTGCCGAGCCTAAATGTAATAGTAGGACTCGCCGCGCGTGACCTTGAGCGGGATAGCTGCTCTTCGCGTAGGACAAAACAACCGAAGCGTCGGTGACGTCGTTGACGTTCGTCTCGAAATATAGCGAGTGTGGTACCTACTATTACATTTGGCTTGGCGCCGAATTCAAACCTATGAATAGGTAGCACATACAAATTAAGTTATTTTATACTTTTCAGTTTTTGAAGTCGGTTTTTTTAAACGAAGTTTTTTTTTTATTTTTCGCTTTTTAGTCTTTCTCAAGTCTCTCATCATCATTTCACCTAAATAACTTGAAAGAATACGACTAAAGGTAACATACAACATACTGTATAGAATAATAAATAAATATTTCAGACATGATGTTTACAGATGTTTTTTTATATTTTTGACAATCTGTCTGTCCGTCTGTTTGCTCCAGCTAATCTCTGGAACGGCTAGACCGATTTTGACGGGATTGTCAGGTAGCTGATGATACAAGGCGTAACTTAGGATTAACTTAAGGTTTTGTTAAACTAGCTTCGTCCCGCGGCGTTATTCGCGCTACAACACCGCGGGGCTCAGCAAGTTAAATAGCTGTTGTTGTTCAGGATGAACCGATTTTCACGTTCTTTTTTTAAATGTATGTTTTGCCGGTGTGCCTGAGATAGGATAGTTAAGATCATGTTTAGACTAATGAAATTTTTATATCATTGGCTTGGCTTAGACCAACAGGAGTCGCTAGGAGGAGGAGTCGCAGGAGCTATATATTAAATTTCTAAATATATGTTTGTTAACTTTATTAAAGACAAATTGGTAGTTCAGGATTTCTACGCAAAACAAGTGATCGAGCGTATCGCATACGACTTGTCCTGGGTTGAAATTGAACCCATGAACAAGTAAGAAATGAGCTGCAAAATAAACTTAAAATCATTTTTGATTTTATAGGATTTTGACACAAAGATTATAACACCCCTCTTTTTGCGTCAGGGATTTATGAAGAAAAATTATAGAACAGGACAGAGCTAAGATTCTCGTTTCAATAATGGTTCAATAACATAAATAAGTTCATAACATGTTGTCTATGCCACAGAGAAATACCGCGCACACAATATTAAGTGTGTCTCTGTGATGTGTTTACTAAAATAATATCCGTAGAGTGGATACTGCATAACTATGAACATTTAGGTATTACTAAAGTCGGTTATGACACATCCAACCGACTTAAGAAACTATTTTTTCCTTAAACTATGACCTGACCCCGTAAAAACTTAATAAAATTTATAAAACCTATGTTAACCGGACCATTATTACTAATCTATTGACACCTCATTCATAAAAATCGGTTCAGTAGTTTGGTTGGACGCTACGGTGAAACAACAAACATACATATGTGCAGCTAAACCTAATACCCATCCTTTTCGCTTCGCCATAAGGCCTGTATTCACTTTGCATAGTGCGAGTGCAGGTGCTTAGTGCGGGTGATCGGTGATTGGTGGAATATACGTGTGGGCAGTGAATTCGCTATCCACGAGTATTTTCTACCGATCATTGATCACCTCACTTCACACCTGCACTCGCACTATACAAAGTGAATACAGGCCTATAGTCATGTTAAAACTAAATTGTAAACAGAAATAATCTTTACGGGTGATTTTTTAACGTTTATATTCTTCTAATTATCATAGCTAATCTTAACTTGTGTTTTAATTAGTGTTACAAATACGAGCTTAAAGTTATAAACTTGCTGAGAAAAACCCATTCCCTCCTTTTATTACTTCTATCTCTTGAACTGAGATGATGAGGTGTATCTGAGTAGCAGTAGTCACTATCAGGTATTATGCTTGGTAGCTAGTAAGACATGAAAATGTATGTTGATTGTAAATGTTTGAAGTATCAAGATCTAAAGTAGAATAATAGTTAAAACGTTTTTATTTAAGTTCAGATTTATTTAACAACTAGCTTTTGAACGCGGCTGTGCTCGCGTGTGTGTTGTTTATCGCAGTAAATAGTAGTTAAGTTTCATCTTAATCTGTGTAGTAGTTTTTTCGTGACAAAGTAACAAACGTCCATACATCCTCACAATCTTTTTCATTTATAATATTAGTAGAAAATAGTACTAAAGTCGTAATATCTAATAGATGACAAGTCTATGCCGTATTTATTATATAAGTATAAATTGAATGTAGGGTACTACGAAATATTTTTAAACCTCAATACCTGACATAACAGGTTACTTATTCTGTCAAAGTTCAGCCGTTAGAATCATTTGGTTCATCATCTTGATGTTTACGCAACGGTCCGATCTCACGGCCAGTTCAGTAAAAGTTAATTTAATTCACGGCCGGTGTTTTCACTACGGTCGAAAAATCGCGAAAATAATAAGCCAGATTAAACTAATTCGCTGTGGTGTTATACGCTTTCTAGGTAGTGCGGTATCGCGGGCCGCAGTGCTGACCGTACGCCGCGCTCGGCCACTCGTACACAACAAACATTTACCCACCGAGTCATATAAAAACGCTGATATCAACGCAACTGCATTTAGCAAGATCCTTTGTTGCAACGGTGAAAGGTCTCATACTATAAAGTAAAAAAATAGAACAGTTTCAGATCATTTGCTGACGAAATGCGACCAGTTTTTATCTGGTTGTTGCTAGCGGTCGCGGCTGCGGAAGTAGCCGAAGAACCATGGGTCGAAGAAGAGGATGTGGGGGATGTAGATGATGATTACGATACCTACAGGACTCGACGAGATATTCATGATACAGGACCCTTCGAGGAGCACGTACGAGTGAAACGATGCTGTGAAGAACCGAGGAGTCGGCGCTCAGCACAGTATGTACGAATTCCTCGACATCTTCACCAGTATGAAGTGCACGAATTCACTGATGAATCTGAAATGGCATCACCGCCCTACGAAGAAATGCTTGCAGCAAGCGCAAACCATTACCACAAAGTGTACGCACCAGCTCCTCGTCACTTGAGACCTGACGTGATAAGTGGAAACGTAGCCGAAGCCATTAAGATTGCTCCATTGGAAGTGATAGAACCTATTAAATTTGTTGCAAGTCCACAAGTTCCTGTAGCTGCTGCTCACATTCCAGGAGATAATCCTTTGCCTGTAGCCTCTGAACCGCTGATCCAGGCGCCAAGCCAGCTGGCTCCAGGTGACCAACACCCAGCACCGAGTGGTCATAAGACGAAGCACGCTCACGGTCATAGTCAAGGGGGAGGTCACGCAAACCATGCAGGACATCACGGAGAAAAAGGAGGAAAGGTAAGGATAGTCCTCTTACCCATTTTTATTATGTACTAGTTTTTGCTCGCGGTTCCGCCCGCGTGTATGTCGGTTATCGCGGTAAATAGTAGCCTATGTGTTATTCTGATGTATAAGCTATGTTACTGTTAAGTTTCATTCAAATCCTTTTAGTAGTTTTTGCGTGGAAGAGTAACATCCATCCATCCATCCATACTTTGCGTTTATTATATTATACTCTCTACATTTCTTTATTTTCTTTTTGACCGTTCAAGAAATTTTGAAATTAGTGACGCCCTCACCCATTACCGATTCGATTTGAAACGAATAGCGATTTTATTTATGAAGAACTTTCAATCGATTTAATTAAATATTTTTGTTGAAATATTAATTATTCCTTTATTAGTTTTTTATATTATGTAAGAAATAAACAAAAATATAAATAATAAATCTGTAAATTAGATGAATGAACAGAGTTATTGTTCTTTACTCTTGGTTTGATCCTAAACTCCAAGATTTCGACTTGATGCCTTGCAAAAATTCAATCTTGGAGTCATAGATACTATTTTTATTTCCTTTTTTTATTAAATTTACAGAAAAAATACTTACATGAAGTCAAATTATTTTTATCATATGATCGATTTATCGTATTTCAAGTACTGTTTTATAGTCTGTGGTTGTTTGTTATGCACAGACCACTTCACTAAAGTACCGTCACCGTCAATAAAGTACGACATTACTGTAGTACATAATTCCGAAAAAAAATGGTAATTTATAGGCGTGAGCTGTCAAAAAGAAAATAAACGAATGGACAAAGTATAGTAGGATTAATAATTATTATTCATGTAGTCAGTTTTTCATTGTTGTACTCACACTTACAAGAAATAGGATTAAGTTTTGCGACTTCTCTTATTTACTTTCAAAGAAATTTTTTGAACCTATAAACCATCACATATAGATACCTTTCACTTACAAGACTATTCTAATCGTTCACTATTATTTGTAAATAGTTAAAATAATTAAATAGTTAAATAGTAAAAATTAGTTTTAATTAAAATGTGTTCTTTTAGATCTCCAACTCGCAAATATACTCGTAATAATTAATCGCTTTGACGAATGCTTATAACTGAGATAAAAAATATCCTTATTTTAATTTGTTTTTGAATCGTAAAAGGTACTTTAATGCTACGAAAACTCATTGTAATAATTGCTTTTAAGCAAACCTATTTGATTGACAGTCTAACAATGTTATAAGATACTAGCTTTGTATTAACCGCGGGTTTCGTTGCTTTTGAATCGGATGTTTCATTGATTTTTATTTGTTCTAAAATATATTTTTTCAATTTTTTTTATGTAGCCTAAGTTACTCTTTATAACATTATCTCTCTGTCAGTCAAAATCCATCAAAATCAGTCTAGTCGTTTCAGTGATTAACAGGAACAAACCGATTGACAGAAAGAAAAAAAAGATTTTTGAATGTGAGTATTGTATATATATTTCCATACATATTTAGTGACAAGTCGTTAATTTGAAATTACAAATAGATATTTCAATTTAATTTATTTGTATAGATTGCAGAAAAGCAATAATATAAAGTTAGTCTGTTATATGATATCACTATCACACGCAGCTTCGCTCACGTAGAATTTCATCCCCTGATTTACCCCCTTAGGGGTGGAATTTCTAAAATTTCTTTCTTAGTGCTCACTTACGTTATATAAAGAAACTACATGCAAAATTTCAGGATTCTAGCTTCAGCGGTTTAGGCTGTGCGTTGATCTCTGGGTATGTCAGTCAGTCAGTCTGTCAGTCAGTCACCTTCCTCTTTTATATATATAGATAGATTATGAGATTGTAATAAGTTTCAGAATTTTAATAGAAGATATCTTATTGTGAAATGTTGAAATCTCAAATTAGACACAGAATCTGATCATTCTAGTATAGTTTACAATCGTAAGCAATCACAATGAACTACCCACAGCCGTGACGTAACGTTGCTAAGTAAACCACTTGTGTCAATTACAACATATAACTATTGTGTATGTGTCGCTACCAGGTTTGATAACATCTCTTGAGACGTTATACTGCATAATTGACACAAATAATATTTACATAAACTTAGACATAATTTAATATCAACATTTCGCGGTCCATTAAGTATATTTTTTTATTTGGAAACGAACATGTTCAGTAGGAAAAAGAAGGAAATTATATTTTTACTAACCTACGCAACTTCGTCCTACGTCTGAGTCTCTCAAAAAAAAAGATTTCTGTTTCTCTGCTCCTATGCCTATTTAAACCTATCCAAAACTAAAATAATTTTGAAATTCGATCTGGTAAACTACTACAACTACTACAACAAAAACTAGTCCTGATATTGGTGTGTTTAACCATATAAACAAATTCTTCAACTGTTAATCTGGATATAAAAAGGTTGAGTTGATTTGTGTACTCTTCAAAACCTCATAAAGTTTAACACCAACTGAGCACAACTTTTTCTAATAAGTTTCTTTTTTTTTCTTTTTCTAGAAAGTAATTTTGTCTGTCTGCATGTTAAGATTTCACGGCTCTTTCAATGCACTGATTTCAGAGAAATTTTCCATGTAGACACTGACTTGAGGTAGGATATAGGCTACTATTTACCTCGACAACCGACACAAAGACAAACTCAAAGACATGCAAGCGAAGCCACGGGCAAAAGCTAGCTAAATATACTATTTATAGAATTCGTATGACACACAAATGAGTACTTATGAAAACATTATATCTATGAACCAGTTGTTCGTCAAACCATTGTCACATCACCTTTGTCCGAACAGATATCGATCATAATTACACTTTTATGAGGTTATGGATGGATATTTATTGATATCGAAACTAAATATAAACTAGACTTAATAGCCACAATCAAAATAGAATTTTGACTTCCTTACTAAATATTCTAAAAACGAGTGTAACTGTGTTTCGTTAGTAAAAAAGACGTGTGGGACTCGGGGACTGCCGCGGTAAAGCTATTGCATAGCATTTTTTATCAACTTATGCAATTATAATTATATATTTATTTTTTACTTATGCAGTATGTATAATATTGTGAATAAAAAACACTAAACTATTTTTCAAATGCTCCATCGCATTCGAAGTACACCGCCATCTATATAATTGGTGCCTTACTGATAACAAAAAAAATTATGTTTGGAATTACCGGACAGTTAGAATTTATCAAGTAGCATAAGAACAACAATTTTAACATTTAGTAGTAATGAGTTATTGGCTGGAAGGTGTAGGTGAATGATTTATGACGAAGGCGACTCGAGTTGAAATCTCAACTGGGCGTCGTCGTCTTTTTGTGAATGTTTCCTGGATATTGGTATTAAATAGGGGTTCATTAAATAAGTAATACAAAATTACACAAAACAAAAAAAATACGTCAACTTCACAACAAACAACAGAGGGCGCTGAGTGTGGATTTCGGAGCAGCTCGTCTCGATCCGTGCGAGTTTCGGGTGTCAGGTTTTATTTTCGTTACGTTACGGAATTTCTTGATTCGATCGCCGCGCTCAAAGGCCTCAAAGCCCGCGATAAAGCTATGCAATAGCTTAAAAATTGCTTTTCTAGCTGTGTGAAATAACATTTGAGAACTTGGAGAAACTTGTCGGTTCTGACTAGGCTGTTTAATGGTCTGAGTTTAAGTGATTTTATTTCTTAGTATTCTCTCCTAGGCTTTATTATTACCAAGATTAAGGTAAACCTAGTCCTATTTAAAAAAAAAATTGATGATCTGTTAATCTGAAGCTGGGTAACATTCTGATAATAATTGTAATCGAATTAGTTTCACTTTGGCGCAGTGGTAGTGTATGCGACTATTGTGTTCAAGGTCTTGGGTTCGATTCCCGGGTCGGACCAAGTCTTTGTATGATCTGCAAATATTAAATTAGGCGTTAAAGAGTTATTTTTAGAGAATTTCCATACTCTAATATGTTATGCTTATTATATATGCTACTCACTATATCACAAAAATGACAATATTTTAGTTGGCAATCGCTAACTGTTTTGAGCTAAATTGCCCAGATTATTTAAAAGCAGATGCCGTCCGTTTAGCAAGATAAATATTTTATTGAACTCGAACAGTTTTTTTACCCGGCGGTGGTAAAGCGAAAAGGAAGGGTGATATTTTTGACAGTTCATGTATGTTTGAATTATCCACCATAACACTAAACTATTGTCCCGATTTTATTGCATGAGGTTGAATAGACTCGTAATATTGTCCAAGGTGAATTACGTTACAGGCAAAAAAACGTGTAAAGTAAATCATTAGTTGTAAAATGAATGTCTAATTTTTTGAACCAATTTAGTAATTAAACAAGCTAAAATTCAAAATTTACAAAAACCCCCTACTCAAGCACTTAATCAAGTAGTCAGTCATACGCCAATGATATTTTTGCAGACATTCTGTTATTCTTCCCCACTTTCACCCCCATAACTTTTAAACGACTTAACTGATTTTCATGAAACATGTCTAAGAACACTCGCACGTAACTCACCTTTCATATAAAAAAACTAAATTGAAATCGCTTCATCCGTTCGCGAGCTACGGTGCCACAGACAGACAGACACGTCAAACTTATAACACCCATCTTTTTGCGTCGGGGATTAAAAATAAAATCATTCATCATCAACCTGTTTCAAATTTTGTTTCATGTCAAACATTTTATTAAAGAGTAATAAACTACACTTAAAGGCAATCAAGACTTATTTTTTATATATACTGATATTTGATCGTGAAAACAGATTTATCTTACCTTTGTATAGCTTGGCCGACCACAAAACAGTATTAAATTCTGTGAACGTAAATGTGATTCATGAGAAATGTTTGTATTTATATTCTGTACACTTGTCATGTGCTTATATTAAAACATAACTGTAGTTTATGTAACTTGCTTAGATGTTAACCCGATTAAAGTACTTGTCCTTTATACGATTCAAAAACTTAAAAGTTCTACACTGATCGTTATTTTTTTTTCCCGAACTAAGAAAGCTTTTCAATTTACTACTACACGTCCGAACTTCGATTTTCTATTCAAATTCTAAATTCAAAATAATTTATTCAATTAACACACTAAGTGACATTTATGAACGTTAAATTGAAGCTACAGTTAAAAATCATAGATCGACACAAACAGACGCCACAGCATGTACTGGATTTCAAGGTAAATTAGGTGAAAACACCAAAATCTACTGCCAGCGAAGAGTACTGGCAAAGATACCCATGGCCACTTTTTTTTAACCGACTTCCAAAAGGAGGAGATTCTCAATTTCTTTTTTTTTATATAATAATAATATGTGGACCGATTTTAAAAATTCTTTTTGTATTCGATGTGGTCCCATTGCCACTATATCAGGATCTGGTGATGGGATCCCAAGGAAATCGAAAGAAACCCTCAAATTTGTTAGGCACGTACTATATTTTTCATATATTTTCTAAAGCTATTGCAGTATTTACACCTGTTAGTCATCATTTCATGATCATGAGCTGATGATAGAAGATACAACTCCTTAACGGTTAGGAGTTGGAAGATAAATCTTTAAATGCCATGTGTATGTACGTTACCGTTACTCGTATTCTGTCAAGTTATTTAGGTGAACTGATGATGGAAGGTACAACTCCTCAACAGTTTGGAGTTGGAGGATAATTCTTTCAATTTCATACGTATCTACAGATCTATAGTTGTACCAAATACACGAATAGAGCCTTAGTTGTGTTGTTTTTAGGTGATCTGACAGGTAAGGTTAGAAGATAGATGAAACTTTAAGATACCGATCTAATAACTAGTAGTCATGCAAAGCTATTAAACAGACTTTAAAAAAACATCAAAAAACCGACTTCAAAAACTAAAAAGTATAAAAAATTTAACAAAATAAAAACCGACTTCTAGGTTCGACTCGATTTCTCTTAGATGCCATCATCAGATCTTAGTGTCCTTATCATGGTACCGCTAGAATATCCCCTTTTCATAAAAAAAAGAATCATTAAAATCGGTTCATAAACGACGAAGTTATCCGCGAACACACATAAAAAAAAACATATATACGGTCGAATTGAGAACCTCCTCCTTTTTTGAAGTCGGTTAAAAATAACTTAATAAAGATTTCGTTAAATACATCTTATATGCAAACCTTTAATATTGATGAAACACTATTATTTGTATATGCTACCTATTCATAGGTTTGAAGTCGGTGCTAAGTCAAAATGTAATAGTAGGTACAATACCGCGTCATTTTGAACGGCATGCCTCGCCTGTTTTATCGTTCTACTGTAAAAAATGTTTTGTCATTTACTCTGTTTATTTCCGAGAGGTGTTCGTACAGCAATCAGGAACGCCGCTTAACGTGTTTTTCAGTGCATGCAGGGATCACAATTTATTATGAACGGTCACATAACCACCTGGTCAGGATTACTAAACTTTGCAACTTACTAATCTACTCGGCTACCACCTAACTGAGTGCCCATTAAATAATAAATGAATTAATTCACTAATGTAAAATTAAAAAATATTCCAGACCTCCAAAGGTTACCACACCAACCACTACCTAGATAAAGGCAACAAAGGCCACAAAACAGATGAACACCATAGAAAAGAGTACGAAGAAGCTGCCGGCAAGAAGAAGAAACATCACGACAACGCTGGACATAAGGGAAGCCATGAGGAAGAAGCCTTCGGTCATCGCGGAGCACAGTTTGATGAGAAGAAAGGGCACAAAAAAGGACACAAAACTAAAGGTATTCACTTGACTCACTACATTTATCTAGGTATACATTTTATAACATAATTACAAATTTTAACAAAAAGAAAACCGACTTCAATCTGGACCAAATTTAAATGGGAAATTATTTTTAAATGGGACCATTCGGGAAGCACCAGCTTTCAAATAAAAAAAGAATCATCAAAATCGGTTCACCCAGTCCAAAGTTATGAGGTAACAAACATAAAAAAAAATACAGTCGAATTGAGAACCTCCTCCTTTTTGAAGTCGGTTGAAAATATAAAGTGGTTGTGTGAACGCTTTCAACTACAAACAAACCGCATCAAAAATTGTTGCTTATACTTATTTTAAAGGCCCGTATTTACTTTGATTAGTGCGAGTGCAGGTGTGAAGCGCAGGCGATCAATGATTGGTAGAAAATACGTGTGGACCGCGAATTCGCTGTCCACACGTACTTTCCACCAATCACCGATCACCCGCACTAAGCACCTGCACTTGCACTAAGCAAAGTGAATATAGGCCTTTACATAAGTTTCGTTCCTAATTTTTCATACAGAATATGCCACACACTGGTTACAGCTAGTACAAACAGTGAAGCCTAATAGTTTTGGATTAACATTAGCAAAGGGACTTCCGGTAATAACAATCCTCGTAAAATGTTATATCACTGCTTTAAATGAAAGTGTTGAATTTAAGAGGGATGAGTCGTAATCGAATACCTAATTTTAAAATAGATTGAAAATTGGCTGCCTCGGTTGCGAAGTGGGAGCGAATGCCACTGCTGTGCTTGATGTCTCGGGTTCGATTCCCGGGTCGGACCAAATGTTTGTATGATCTGCAAATATTTGGGTGTTTTCTATGTATAATATGTATGTTATTAGAAAAAAAGAAAGTATGTATGTGTATTTATATCATTGTCCAGTACCCATACCACAAGCTCTACTTAGCTTGGGACTAGATGGCGTTATGTATGTGTAAGATAAAATATGTTTCTAATTTGAATTTCTAAATACATAGCAACATAGTACACAACAAGAAATAATTATGCTTTTTTCATGATTATATGTCCTAAGTGTAATCGAATACACTAACATCTAGCGGTCAAGATCCCAAACCAATAAACCAACGGGTTGATCAAAGTTATATTGTATTAAAGTTCCCATTAATTTTGCTCTTGTAAATGAAAGTGTATCAATTTTATTACACCTCGGTGAAAATTGTGTTACATAAAATAATTTTATTCCATTCAATTGCAATTGGCCTCAACCGCAATACCACGAATTTCTATTAGTTTGTCTACACAAAGGCAGTGTCGTGATTATACCTGTGTACTTCAATACAAAGCAGGTATTAGCAACGGAGCGTTTCTTAAAATTAACCAATTTAGCGTGACTAACTCATTATTAGTACAGTACCGTTGTACAAATATAGGTAACAGGTACAGTACTATCGAATTATGAAAAAGCCAATAAGTTCGAGAATTTTATTACGCAAACATAAATTGTCAAAAGGGTCAAAAGGGCTTGTATACCCAACCTACATGTACTATCGTCAGTCTAAATTGACTTGTGACACACTTGTATCCTTTTAGTCGTCGTCGTGAAGCGTCAAAAGATTTTTAAAATTATCTAAAAGCCATTTATTTTACACTCAAATAATACCTAGTTTTATATACTTACTCATACATTATTAGTTTTATACACTTACTTATACGAAAACATTTTTAAAAAAAGAATGATAAAAAAAAATAAAAAAGCTTGAATCTGATTGGTGGCGGCGAGGCGAGGGGTTGATCGATGAGTTACTTTTCTTAGCGATAATCTATACTAATATTATAAACGCGAAAGTTTGTTAGTATGGATTGATGGATGGATGGATGTTTGTCACTATTTCACGCAAAAACTACTTAACGGATTTGGATGAAACTTTACAGTAATATAGCTTATACATCAGAATAACACATAGGTTACTATTTACCGCGATAACCGACATATACGCAGGCGGAGCCGCGGGCAACCACTAGTGGACTATAATCATTACCCAATTGAATATCCAACCAATTTCCTTAATACGGTACACAGTTAACATTGAAAATATATTTATATAATATATATATATATGTCGGAGACACAAGAATAAACGAGAACATGAATGACAGATACAGCCAATCTGGACCAAAGCCAAACACTAATCACTACTAAACGGATACGAATTAACTTAAACACCATCAGCAACCCCCCATGAGGGGATTGGGGCAACGCTCACCCCTCCGCGATGCCCTGTGGAATTCGCCACCTAGGCTAGTAATTCCCCCACTGATAAATATCGCCTCATACACACAATATAAAACACAGAGATACAATAAATCACAAATCAAATAATAGAAATGGTCGTCGCGAGATCTGAAGAGAACTGTGTCCTGTTGCCGATCGCGCCGCTTTATATAGAGTGTTCCGTAGTGTTCGATAGTGGCAAATGTTTGTATCACTTTTATTATTTGGATACCCTCACTCCGACACGGCCGTCCTGACGTATTACACGTCCTCGTGTGATGTTGAAGGCATCATCATCATTATCCGCAGAAAAGAAAGAGATTTTTGTGTTGTTCGGCCACTCCTGACCAAGGACATTGGGTACGTTATTACATTTTATCTTCTGTGGAACAACTTTATTTAGGACATTCTCATAAAATAGGCTTTTCGTTATCAAATCTGAATGCTAATAGACTTCTCGCTACATACTAAATTAATAACACCAGTAAGTAGTATCGCAACAGTCACCTCACCGTTTATCGCGTTACACATTTTTGGATTATTATTATTAACAATATCTACATGGCCTCTTATTCTACCAATTTGACTTTTCAATGGACACCTCGCCTTTCAGTGGCCACCTCGCCTTTCAGTGGCCACCTCGCCTTTCAGTGGCCACCTCGCCTTTCAGTGGCCACCTCGCCTTTCGCAAAACTTAACTAAACTTTAACAACCACCACGCTGATAGGATATCTCATATCTCATTATAGAGACTACTGGCCACACAATTACAACTCAATTTCATTCCATTGCATCAGCATTAATTAACCCTTGATTATCATCATCAACATCAATAGGGACTTGATCTACAGGGATTTTCCTCACTATTATCAATGCCAGACAAATCTACCTCCTCGGGTATATCACTTAAAGGAAACTCTCGTATACGAACGCAAGCGCATTTGTAGATTCTGTTACTAGTTAAAGATTTCAAAGTATAACGATCGCCATCGAGCAACTCTACAATTTTAAACGATCCTTTATACTTAGGATTTAACTTTGTCTAATTTATTTCTTAACTTTGAATCAAAACTAAGTTACTGAGATCAAACTTTACCAATTTACACTTTCCTTATCAAATGTCACATACGTGTACACACAGTATCTCTCTCACTCTGCCATATCTGACCTCACTGACTATTCTGTCTCAATAAAACAGTACACTACTGAACAGCAAAAGAAAACAGTAACATCATTATTAAAATCAAAACAACAAAAAATAAGAACTTTAGTAATTGACTACTGCTGCAAATTCTCAAAGCAATCCAAATAAATAGTATCGTAGGTCATCCCTGTGACCACCACAAATGTTACAGTTAGTCATCCCTTGTGACTACCACACGTATATCTGCCAACTACATAGACATGCCAGCTACAATCACCCGCTGCTGGTGAGATAGCTGACACCAAATAGAAGTCCGACCAGTTTTTTTGTCTTTACTGAAAATATCGACATTTCATCACAAAATAAAAAAACGGTAATTATAATTCGAGTCACAACTATCACAAAGTGGTAAAGATAATAATCTAAAAAATGTTAACAGCCACTATCAAAGATGAACCCGCCTCAAACTAAAAATCACATCACAATCATAAATTTAAAATTGAATAAATAAAAAAAACCCCTTATGCAGCATCAGGTCGAAGTTATCAATTACACAATTGTCATTTAACGATTATACTGGCACGTTTTGCAGACATTCGGTTATTCTTCCCCACTTTTACCCCCATAACTTTTTAAACGACTCAACCGATTTTCATGAAACATGTCTAAGAACACTCGCACGTAACTCACCTTTCATACAAAAAAAACTAAATTGAAATCGCTTCATCCGTTCGCGAGCTACGGTGCCACAGACAGACAGACACGTCAAACTTATAACACACCTCTTTTTGCGTCGGGGGTTAAAAATAAGAAATAAATTTAAACAATAAACAAACAGCATGTGCAGAACGGGTAATTCAATCCACCTCCATCACAGATATTCTGCTATGATATAATACTACACTATACTTCCGAAATCGTCTACCTTTGTACCGATGTCACCAATAGAAACGATCTTATTATTTTAAGAACAAGATTATTTTAGAAAACTGCAACTGAAAACCTTAATGCAAACAGATTCTCATTCTTCTCTTTAAATAATTATGTCGTTTGAAATACAGTAATCGTGTACTACATGAAACAATAACCGCAATGAAAAAAATCTGAATTAAAACTGTACATAGAATTTCGATGCTACAATAAGTGCGGGCATTACCTACCCTCAATAATGTTACTGCACAATATTGTCCATTTTTGAATTAAAATCACTTTCACCTATTCCACTATTTTATTTTTGTTTACACAAAAATCAAAAATCAACAATCAATCAAACAATCGAGAGTATAAATTACACAATATTGTCGTTTGCCTAGAAATTCATCTGACAGAACTTATCTTATTAAAGAGCACTCAGCACAAAATAAAAATAGTACGACTCACCGGATTGTTGGAGTTGTCCGTACATACCGGTTACTTCCCAGTTACCGATGCGTTGCTTTTACTACCGCACGCTGCCGCTGTTGTAGGCCGCACGTCTCACAAACCGTTCGTACGCGAAAAGGCTATACCGACACTTTGACACTATGTGAGCGTTCTCGCTTACAAAAATTTAACAAATGACACCTCGTACGATTTTCGAGCGGAGGGTAGTTCGACAGCTCGCCGCGACTGACGATCCGTTACACTCTCAAACGTTGTGGGCAAATGAGATTCAGATCCCACTTCTGATGTCGGAGACACAAGAATAAACGAGAACATGAATGACAGATACAGCCAATCTGGACCAAAGCCAAACACTAATCACTACTAAACGGATACGAATTAACTTAAACACCATCAGCAACCCCCCATGAGGGGATTGGGGCAACGCTCACCCCTCCGCGATGCCCTGTGGAATTCGCCACCTAGGCTAGTAATTCCCCCACTGATAAATATCGCCTCATACACACAATATAAAACACAGAGATACAATAAATCACAAATCAAATAATAGATATGGTCGTCGCGAGATCTGAAGAGAACTGTGTCCTGTTGCCGATCGCGCCGCTTTATATAGAGTGTTCCGTAGTGTTCGATAGTGGCAAATGTTTGTATCACTTTTATTATTTGGATACCCTCACTCCGACATATATATAAAAATAAAAACCTATGTTCGTAATTCCAGGCTTCCACAATAAGTACCATAAAGACGAATTCCACAAAGAACACAAGTTCTACGATGACTTCCACAAGAGCGGTGAGCACCATCGCTATGGAAAATTCAACGCCAAGCACGCCAGCAATGAGAGTGGGAAGAAGAAAGCCCATCACGTCAATGCTGGACACGACTTCGTTGAAAGAGGGAAGAAGGGCTACAGGTAAGTTGGTATTACAGTTTACTGTTTTTACTATGGTAAGCCAACTGCTGATTAAGAAGCTTGTTTGTTTTTTAAGAAAATAAACCAAATAGTGGGTAATCACTATACTACTTTACGTTTTAATGTCTTATTGGCGAATATGATGAAGGACTAAAATACCTATATATATCTATATGTTATCGTTTATATGATTTATGTCAATTGACGTTCTTCCTCGATAATTTTCTATATTCACAATACCTACATTGAAGGTATCTTTTAATAATGTTGGATCTGCAAAGAGACTACTTTGTAGAAAAGCATTTTAAATATTGTTTTAACGATAAAAAAACTATCAAAGAACTGGCGATGTTCAAATTTTTTACTGTTTATTTTAATGTCAGTGAAAATTTGAACATCCGCAGTTCTTTGATTGATTTTGTTATAGCTCCTAAGAAAAGACATGAGCTTCTTTATACGGCGATAATAGTTATACACAAACAAAGACGCGAGCAAAAGCTAGTCAAATATAAATACTTTTAGAAGTCCAAAAAAGTTTATTAACTACAGATTTTGTGACAGGACTTGATTAGAAATTCTAAGGACGCTCATAAATATTAAGTGATATTAAAATTCAACGGTTAATATCATTACTAATACTGTTTTTTTTACTTTTTCTATAGCAACAAGGGCTACGTTGACGCCGACCATAAGGGGCACCAAGGGAAACACGGCCACGAACAGCACCACGAACACCACTCTCAACACGGCAAGAAAGGTGGCAAAGCAGGTGGCTCTCAGTATGCATACAAAAAAAACTAGACGTTGTCACCTAGGTAATAAAACTCAGTTTCCTAGAGGATTCTGTTACGTCAAATGTCATTTAAGGATATTGACAAAATAGTGTGAATATGGAAATGAAGAATTAATGGACAGATTTAATTTATCAATGATTTGAAGTGAATTGGAAATGCAAATCATCAACACCACCAACACAATCATTATCATCATCAACATCAGTATAATCATCACCATCATTGTCATCAATATGATCATCATCATATTTCTGCCAATCTTTTAATTTATTTGAGCTAAACATTTCATATAAAAAAGGAAAATGTTTGCCTGCGAGGCGACTCCTGTCTAACGCCAATTCTATTAATATTTAAAGTTAAATTTAAAATCAAAATTAGGGTAAGAAAGTAATAGTAGGGTCATGGGGTAAGGGTCACCATAACTCAAAGAAGCTAAAGCAACGTGATTCCATCTTCGCACTGTGTTGGAGAGTTCCCTAAGATAAAATCAATAAATTAGCATTAAATTGGCAATCAAATATGAAATTAAATGTAAAACTTTTATGATTGTCGATGTTACCACTAATTCATCAACAACCGTGCTTCTTATTTTAGCAAAGATACTTTAATTATTGTCTTTTTCAATATGTTCCTAGAGAGAGATATATATTGTATGTTCTGACTAGTGTTAAAACTACTTAAATTTCTAATGTGCTACTATCAATTTCACGTTTTATTATGACGATCTAATTACCATGTAATTGATTTATGTCAAGCACTCTTTCTATTCAAGAGTAACGTTAAATTATACGCCTATTGATCTTTATTTATCCCTTCGAGGTAACACTTTCTTTTTTATAACAAGTTTTATGGACCTACACAATCGATTAGAGACTACGTGACTGTTAGATTGTATTTTAAGAAACGTTTTATCTATCGTCTTCTTCTGTTTTTTAGGATCTCTATCTCTATTGAATTTTTCAACCTAATTTTCCACGGTTTCTAGGAGAATGATTAATTTAAATATTTGCACCTGTGTTAAGCACCGTTGACAAAATGAGACTAATATTCAAAAACATTAAAAAAACGAAAAGTTTGAAATAAGAATGAGGCTTTGACTCTAAAAACCGTAAGGTGTTTGTTTGCAACAAATGTTAAAAAACATTGTGGATTTATTTTTAAAGTTGTAAAAAAGTCGTAACTGCCGTATCCAATCAATCAATGTCAGGACAAAGGAGTTTTTATTCAACTATCATTAATCTGTTGCAGTAGTAAATTTTTTGTCAGTTAGCCAATGAGTTTAGACAAACCGAAAATTTAGATAAGTTTTATATAGTTTGAAAAACTGTCTTCAATTTCCATCTCATAAGTTATGTGCTGTAAATTGCTTAATTAGATAAAATATTATAATAAATAATCTATTATAAGGTGTTAATTAAAAACTTTATTAATGGATACCGATGACAGCTGTCATTAAAATGAGGCGCCAAAATATGACAGCTACAGAATACTTTCTTCTCCTTTTGATGAAATGGCAACCAGCCGGATCTCTCGGATCAGCTATTTCTGCCTGTTTGCCATTCATAAGAAAAAGAAAGAAGCTATTTCTGCCAATGTCAAGTGTTTGTGTTTAAAGTTTTCAAATTATAAGTCTTCAAGTCGTCGTCGTGATGAAATTAATGTTAAAAAATATAAAAAACGTGGATGAGAAAAAACAAAAAACGATCTCCACAGAATACTTCAATGAATAAGTCCGCGAATAGTGATGACCAGCAAGTTAAAGAAAAAAAAAATGATTAGCATCCACATAATTTGCGTTTGCATCTGAAATCTGTCACTGGTATCTAATGCAATATGCCTACTGTAGTTAGAACATAAAGACTTCAAAGAATTGTAATCAAGATTAATTTGTGTGCTTATAGATATGAATATCTCGTACAGATTATGAAAATGAGTAATCTAATGTATTGTGTTATCCTTCTATTGCGCCAGAGACTCGAGAGGAGCCACAATTTCGTGGTATTTATAACTTTCAGTGTATTTAATTTCCTAATTTTGTAATGATTTTTTATTAAACTAAACGGATATTTGTGGTGGCTTTCATTATCGTATCATGATATCTGTAAAATTCATTTACTGATAAGTATTTGTTGATATACCTATAATTAAAAATTGCCAGGCATAGGTTATGGGACTAATCCCGCCCACACGCCCACCACTGTAACTCCTGTACACCAGGATCAACAGCGGTGACCCACGAAAACACCGAGTTATGACACTCGGGAAGTCCCAGGAAAAATTTAACTGTCTTGGAACCCGCAACGAAATTAATCAGAAGAAAACTGGAGGAGTTGGAAATATAATAAGTCCACTTCCCTCCTTAGCAAAGCGGGAGACAAAATGGAGTCAAAATAGGCAGACGCCTTTTTCAAACCGGGAAGCACCACGGATAAAAATATTATGGGTCCTAAGTGAGCTATATTTGATTTCTATAGTATGTATGGCAGAATCGCTTAAACGCACGGAAATTCACCGCAGTTGACACAAGATCCCCATAATATACTACCCCAGACGTCATTTGTAAGCTATTTAGCATCATGTTACGTTCATTGTACCAAAGACTACATTCCCAGAGGATATGATGAGCCGACTGTTCACAGCTAGAATCAGGTGTTGAGCATTGACACAATGGTGAATCGACTAATTTAAATGAGTATAGTTTGCTCTTAAAGTTACCGTGGCCTGTAAGAAATTGAGCGACACAGTGATCTACCTCGAGCCATGTCCTTGACAACCTTTCGCGAACAGATGGAAAGAACTGGTAAAGGTGGCGCCCCTTAGATGATTCGACCCATCGTTTCTGCCATTCATCCAAGTGGTCGTTATAGACATTGGTTTTTTGTTGAAACAATCTTATGATTTTACCGCGGTCTCGTATGCCCAAAAAATCGCATTCCATGTTTTGTAGTGTGGAATAGTACATGGCTGCACGTCTTTGCACCTCGAGATCGACCGGAAGAACACCTGCCAACACCGGTAAAGCCTCAGTGCTAACCGTCCTATATGCCTTGCACAAGAAAATCAATGCAGGTCGTTGGCCTTGTAACAGTTTGCGACGGACAGCACCTACAGTCGCCCTATCTGCCCATACAGGAGCACCATAGCAAATAGAACCCAAATAAGTAGCTCCATATATGATCTTTAGTGTATTATATGACAGACCCCATGTCGCAGTTGATATCCTCGTCAGTGCAAAGAAACTCTTTTTAGACTTTTCATTAACTGTTCTAATATGTTCAATAAATGAAAAATTTCTTTCTAAAACCAATCCTAAATAACAAACCGAGGTTTTATTTTTAATAGTAATATTTTCAAATTTAATACAAGGCGGTGATTTGAGGTTACCTTTCAGAAGTAGCTGGAAGGTTTTGTTTGGTGCAAACGTCAACCGATTACGCCCACCCCACCGAGATATTAAGTCCAAACATTCACTGGCCAGCCTCTCAAGCCCCGTTCTAGTATCCGACTCTATCAATAACAAACCGTCGTCCGCGTACGCATTCAGGGTACATCCGGACGGCACAGGCATTGCCAGAAAATCGTCGAAGCCTATGTTCCACAAGTATGGTCCTAGCACTGACCCAGGCATAGGTTAGTCTTATGTCCGATAAGTATAGTCGTAAAGTATTTTCATTGTTGTTAAAATACAAAATGCATTGTAAAACTATACAAAATACCAACCCCAACACCTCCCCCCATCCCCCAACACCTCCCCCCATCCCCCAACACCTCCCCCCATCCCCCAACACCTCCCCCATCCCCCCTCTCCATCCCTCAAAGGCCGGCAACGCACTTGTGACGCCTCTGGTGTTGCGGGTGTCCATGGCGCCAAGTAATCGCTTACCATCAGGCGATCGTCTCCTCGTTTGCCCCAAAAAAATAGCATATTTTAAACAACGACGTTCTCCTACAACAGCGAAGGTCTGTATTGATGCCTTCTGGGGGAAGAAGTGATAAATACCTATAAAAAGTATAGTCGCAGATGGTTCTAAGATATTAGCTGTTCCTACACTTATTAAAATGGGAGATGCACAATCTTTGACAACTATTAGTTGAATGGTCGTAAGAAGGAAGCATTTTAAATAAGGCAATGACGACAATAAAATAACTTTTAATAATTAACTTATTTTATTCTGATTGTGAAACTGGAATGAAAATTGAAAAATGAAATAGAGGGATATTGTTACATAAACTACCCCAGCATCGTTCATTCGATCTAGTTTATCGTTAGTAAGAGTTATGGACTATTAACATTAAAGTTATTTTTACATAGGACTAGATAGACACAATACCTACACTAACTGAACAGTTCTAAAGTGTAGAACCTTTAGTTCAAAATACCTACCGGCATTGCGGTCAGTACTCGGTACAATAACATTTAACCAATAGAAAACAAAGAATTTTATAACAAGAACAATATATAAACTATTTATGCTTTAAAAACTACGTAATAAATCTGAACATTATAATAATATTTAGATTAGAACTCTAATAATGTTTGCCTGTTATAAACAGTTTTCTAAGTTTTAGAACTGATTTTGTACAAAATTTTTAGTGTTCAAACCCCATCACGCTTTTACTGATTTCCTGCAAAGATCATAGTTTAAAAGATACCGCTCATATTCTTATATAAGCTGCAATTAAAACATTCACGAGAGGTATTATGGCTAGATTTAAAAAAATGTAATATTTTATCGGTTATTATCCAAACATTATGTAGGTTACAAGTTTTACACCATTTTCATGCCAATAACAAAAGTTACTATTGTCACAATCGAGGTTCTGTCAACAATCACTTTCTTAGATGTGAAACTAAAACAGATGGATTTATAATAGCTTTAAATTATTTCGCCCTTCAAAAAAAGTCTGAGGTCCAGAAAATTTGGAATTATAAGAATTATCCTTAGAAAACAATTCTTAGTCATTTCGAAACCGGTATAAGGAACAAGTGGCTTAATTTCATTAAAAATGTATGACTTAAAATGGTTTTTTACAAGGCAGTTCCAAGCTCTTTTTAGGGTCAAAATATTTGATGTAGATGCCAACGGTGTGATGAGGCCGTCTAGGGAAGAATACACGCTGGCCAGCCGCGTCTACAAACTCCGAGTAGTCCATAGTCCAGTCACGTTTCATGCCAGCATGTTCGCAGAGTGCAGCTCTGAAAAAAATATCAATTATAAATTCATAATATAATCATAAATTCAGGGCGTTGTGCACTCCCAAAATTTTGGCGAAACTGTTTTAATAATAGCTTCACATTAGTAGATTGGATAGAAAATATTTTACAATCTGGCAACTAGATAGCCGGATATGCAGATTCCAAATATCCAGCCAAACATTTTGTCAATTTAATTTTTTGGCCATCTACCTTGTACACTTTTGAGTGATGGTCATAACTCCTCAGTCCCTGTATAGGAATAGTTCAGCCCGTACCTCGCCAGGTTCTGATTTTGATTTGGTTTTTTTTTTTAAATCTTCTGCTGGCAAGAAACTTTAGTACTGCGTTTATGATGGTTAGAAGATAGAGATTAACCAGAATATACTTACGTATACTGACTGACGGCGATGGTTTGGACGAGAGGATACCGTAAGTCCTCAGCATGAGCCAAAGCTTTTTTAACCAACATTAGACCCACACCGTGAGAAGCAACTTCCTGAGCAACACACAAAACCTCGATCTATGGGAAAAAATCTGATTAGTGCGAGATGTCTGATGAAAATTCCTCCTCGTTAATACAAGCGAAGTAGTGAAAAAGCCTGTCACCTCGTAAATAAAATCAACATTATATTTTTGGAAGAAGTTGGGGCTTTTCAGGCAATGTGCACAGAAGTACATCCTATGTCTCTCGGGCCTAGAGGTCGTGACGTGAGCCCACTCCTCGAGCTCGTCGATCATCCAAGGGTACTGCTTATTGCACACGCATAATCCAACTAGCTTTCGTTCGTTTGTTCGCTTGATGCGTTCGTAAGCTAGGAAACGATCACCTGAAAAGTTTTGTTTCTTTTACGTTTTATTACGGTACCACTGTTAGTGCAGCCTAAGGTATGTAATGTTTATTATAATATTTATTTTTTATTGAGTTGGACGAACGCAGGGAATTTCCATGTTATCAAAATTTCGTTCTTTTATTGGTTTCTCTTCTTACCTACCTTATTTTACAGACTTCGGCGAAGTTAAAAGGAACGGTAATAGGTTTGGCAGTCTATGTATGTCAGTGTGTTTCACCAAAATCCCTAAACTAAATAAATTAATTAATAAATACTCAAGGCACTTGATTGACACCAGCAGCCTTAACTCACCTTGGCATCAACGACATGACACCAAAATTTAGAAGTTCAGTTCGGACCAGGGATAAAGTTTTGTTTAAATATGTGTAAATTTTACATTAGTGGATGATTTAATATTAAGTTACAAACCAGAATATGAATACATATCAGTAAGCGTATCCAAATATTGGGATTCCAATGGCATCCACAACCCAACCACACTTGGTTCCCGAGGCCAGTGCTCGGTGTAAAGAAACGAACGAATCAATCGACCGTGACATTGGCCACCGTATTCTATCGTTATTGTGCTGGGATCAAAACACTAGAAACATGAAGAAAACAAAAATCAATAAAAGCAAACTGCTACAATATATTGCGCCAAAATAATCTTTAGTTGTTCATAAAATCGTATGGGTATTCGTATTCCATACGTTTTTATTCAGTTGTATATGTCGGGGTTTTTCAACAAGTGCTTGAAAATTATAAAAATTCTGGATATATCTGATCTAAAAGTTATATTATTGTGTGTATTGAAATATTAACGAGCAAAAGAAAAGGCCAATAAGACAATAAACTTAAAATAACAAAGTGTTAATAAATTTACAGAACATTAATTCCTGTACCTATTTAATCACTCAAGTTCTATTTACCTACATTTATCTGATACTTAACTATAATTTCTAACCACTCCTCTTTCTTTCTATCTAGCTAATATAGCAATTCATTCTAGTTTTATGTTTTCTCGCATAAATATACTGCCTCCATCTCAACATAATAATGATATACTTTAATATCTGAAGCTGAAGAGCTTGTTTGTTTGCGCTAATCTCAGGACCCACTGGTCCGATTTGAAAATATATTTCAGTGCTAGATAGCCTATTTATAGAGCAAAGCTATAAGCTATATACCATTACGGAGCACTAATGAAAAATGTTACAAAAACGGGGGAAAACTATTACGCCACGGGCAACAGGAGACGTAAACTCATTAAGAAAAGAAGACTTGAGTCTCCTAAAATGAAAATACGCTCACCGGTGTTCGGTCCTTTGGGTATCTTCGGCAAATGGAAGAATGTCTATTGGGATTCAAGCTTTTAGTTGATTTGTGCCTAATCAGATTGATCATGGAAGCGGTTCCAGTACGCAGAGTGCTGTTTTGGGTGGACACATTCACTGCAACTGTTTTTAACGCGTTCACCCAACTCATTCTGAATGCTTCAACCGCTTCTTGCTTGAACCATGACTGTCTTAAAATTTCATTTTTATAATTGTTTTATATACTAATTTATATAATTTTTATTTAGCCACTCCATGATTTTGGAAAAACAGTTCTTTTGACAATCAGTTTCAGTCATTTATGAGTCATTTGATGAACAATTTTCTTTTAAAATTGGTGGATTATTCTGTCATTCATACTTATATATTAAATTAGTCTTGTAAGAAGTCTATACTTCGAATTCAATCATCAACTTTTAGTAATCCACTAGGTATATGATGTATATCAGAATGAAGATACTCGAATATACTCGTAATACAGAATTTTACGAATTTAACAATTCATCTACAAAAAACAATATTCTGAACAAATTTCCAAAGCGTTTTCCCACAACACAATTTATTATTTCATGTTAAAATTATCATAAATTTCTAGTTTTAGTCAAAATATTTAGAAAAATGGCCTGTCGATTATTTCCAATATTTGGATATATTAAATGTGGGCTGTGGCTGAAATTAGGTTTTATAGCAATATTAAAAAAGAAAAAAAACTCAATAAAATTGTAGTTATATGAAAAAATATTCATTGCGGTTACTAATTTCAATACAATAGAAGCAAAAATATTCATGAACCAGTTTTCGAGATGTTAACTATCTACAAATAAGATTATCTGAAAGAGTTCGAGCTTGAATTCGAAATATTTGTCATGCGACAAGTAAGATGAAATGAAAATGTTTTTTTTTATTTGTGCTCCGGTACCCTACTCACTGCAACTCCGTGGTATCATTCAAGGCGAGCCACTTATTTGGGTCAATTATAGGCTGTGTTTCTTCCCAATATCTTATGTAAATATTGCGCTAAACGCAATCATGATCCGTCAAATCACAGTTTTACTTAAACATTGATGTTCCAAACTTTTTAGAGAAATTGGCCAACTAATAATTTAAATTCCGAAACCCTTAACAAAGAATATCAACTGTCACATCAACAGTCAATATGCCGTCACATTCAAGTTTTTGTATATATTAATTAATTTTTTTTTTAATAAAGAAAAGGCCCTAAACACGATGAATAGGCGTAAATAAATGACGAAAGTTTCAAGTTATCAATAAAACCATCCTCGGCTGCCGATTATGTCTGTACTGTCCAGTTTATTCAGATTGCCTACAATGAGACATGTAGTCAAGAAACCAGGCGTAAACTGGTCTTACTCAAAGTCGAGGTCATTTGCAGATAAACGTAAAACAGAGATTAACAAAGACAAACAAAGTGTAAGTTAGCAAAAGGTTTCAGAAGTAGAAAGAGCGCCCTGTCATTTACCAGTCACATAGCTGCATAGGTTTAAACTTTTTAGTTAGTACATCAGGCAACCAGAAGACTCTCAACGTACCTTATATCTTGTAACATGCAATAACATAGGTACATATAACAGAAAAAAAAGTACCTACAGTTATCGTGATAAATAAATTCATTATGCATACACTAAAGCTGGTAGTAGAATAAATAAGAAACGTGATATACGTTAGATAGTGGCATACTGTACACGTGTGTGTGTGTGATTGGATATGTTAATTTCACATACACATATTGCAACTGGTCACACACATAAGATGGATAACACAAGATAGATTTGTCAGACAATATAAGATAGTTACGATAACGATACAACCAGCAGCAGCTGCAGGGCACCGAAAATGAACAGCGCATGCGCGTGCGCCGCGCGCGGCCCTCCGACGTGCCACGTGTGCTTCGCTTCGTACGGGAGAATGCGCGGACATCCTGGCCGGGATTCATCTCACCTCCACCCAATTCTCATACAGTCCTCTGCGATTATGTCGCCAGGGCACTATCACAAGGTAAACATTATAATTTTTTAATAAATTTTCGACTAAGGATGAATTTGTCAACAACTTATCGAATTTATGCATTACAGCCTGGATTTGTCGTAAGTGTTATATTGATAAATTGTTTATGACTTGATTGCATATACCATATCTATCGACATATTACCATAAAAACAAAAATACGATACCTTTTAGTTTTTTATGGTATCTGTGGTGAGTGAGCTAAGAGGTTTCCTGGATTTAGTAGTTACCACAAGTATTTCCTGTGAGCCTGTAGTATTATTCCGACCGAGCTGACCCTTTTGTGTCAAAGTATGGGTCTCCCATGACAAGTCACGCTCGATCACAGATAGTTAAAAGATGACAAGAGGTGAAAAGTGCATTTTAAAATTGATTTCGAACTCCAGCGTCACAATTCTTTTGAAATTTTCGTAATGAGTTTAATTTACAGGCCATTCTATGATAGCTGAGCAACAAGAATCTCGACGCGGTTGGTCACAAATTCGGGGTTTGGCTCTCGGTGTGGCTGTTTGTCCATGGGATGCTGAGATCCTGGAGCAATGGGCGCGCTGTATCAAATGCAGTCGTTCAAAGCGACTCGTGCACTTTACAGCACACTGCCTGCGTGCGCCCGCGTTGCATGAAAAGTACCGTGTTCATAACATACTGCAGGTTTGTCTTCCTATTTTTAACCGACTTCAAAAAAGGAGGAGGTTCTCAATTCGACCGTATATATGTTTTTTTTAATGTGTGTTCGCGGATAACTTCGTCGTTTATGACTATGATTTTGATAATTCTTTTTTAATGGTAATGAGATATCCCAACGGTGGTACCATGATAAGGACACTAAGATCTGATGATGGCATCCAAGAGAAATCAAATCGAACCTTGAAATCGGTTTGAAAACAAGTGTAATGTTTTGAAAAACATTACACTACCACTGTCTTTGTATTTGGGTTCCTAATACGGTAATTTGAGTAATGGAATAAATTAACTGCCACTTGGCACATTAATAGTTGAGTAACCGTCGAGCTTTTTTCACTAATAAGATAAAACTAATTTAAGTGTTTGACATATATGAATGGAAAATTCACGTCTATTGGAGAAAATACTTCTTAAATACAAGTATTAGTTGTTTAATTTATAAGTTGATTTTGCATCATTTTATTGAACATCTAATAGGTATTGTTATTTAGTGGTATCTTCAACAAACAAGAAACTTTACTTCACATGTCTTTAAATCGTGATTCATTGCCGTAATTTTTAACCGACTTCAAAAAAAAAGTGGAGGTTCTCAATTCGACTATTTTTTTTAAATGTTTGTTACCTCATAACTTTCGACTGGGTGAACCGATTTTGATGATTCTTTTTTTATTGGAAAGCTGGTGCTTCCCGAATGGTCCCATTTAAATTTGATCCAGATTAAAGTCGTTTTTTTTTCGGTAAAATTTGTAATTATTATTTGTTTCAATGTCAGCTTTAGCTAAAAAAATTTTTGCAGATAATTCTAATAGTTCCACAACATTCCCCAAAGAACTCTGAGATAGTTCACATCTTGGCGAAAAACGCAATACAGAGGGGTGGTGACGTAGGAATCCCTGTTCTACGCTTTGATGTCATGGAGAACACCGTGTTAGTTTTAAACATTCTTTATTTTCTAACCTATCTTAATATTATAAGTTTGAAGAGTTTGTTTGGTTGAAGTCACTAATCTCAGGAACTGCTGTACGAATCGAAAAAATATTGTTAGTGTCGGATAGCTATAGTCTATGTACGAGCTCTTATATAACTTGCTGACTCCACACAATATTATATAGAGTCTATATAGAATAACATCTGTGTAGATTGGATTCCTTTTAAGAGCCTCAGGCAAAGTTCCGCAGGTTGGTACATTAGAGTGGCTAATTTTTTTTTGACCTGTTGCCTCCCTGCCAGCCAACCTATGATTATCAAGCAGGCAGGTTGAATTTATAATGAGATAGATATAAAAATAAACCTACATTATTTATAGTGCAAAAGCTTTGGATGAGATGAAACTTAATAAAGAATGGCAGTTCTCATACGACATATTACCAGATACAATAAAAAGTCAAAACGTTCAATCTATGCACCTGGAAAACGTTACCAACGCCAGTGAAATGCAAAATGAAAAAAACACTTCAGAAAGAAAATCAACGAATACAACAACAGAAAACGGCATAGCAGTGTACAGTACATTCCCTGATAAGACTTTAATCAATCCTTAAATATATATTGGCGGCTTAGTGACGGCTGAGTGACTCTAACATCCGAAACATAATCATCAATAAAGTGAAACTTTTCAATAAAAAAAGTTTAAATCACTCTTGTCTCTGTTTCTGCGATCACTTACTATATATCTTCACTAGTTTTTTTAGTTTTCAACTGTTAATAACTTTGATTTTATGAGTTTTATAGAAAATATTGGAAAGTTTATTAGGCATTTATAAGTGTATAGTAATTAACATTTAACTTAAAAACTTTAACCTCGGGGTATCCCGGGATCTGCACATATTGCCCGGCTCGACCGGTATGAACCCGTAGCCACACAAAGAATGAATATCATCATCTTAATGCAGTTCACTGCTTAACACAGGCCTCTGCCATTGCACGCCACTCTGATCGATTTTTTCGTGTTCAACTCCAGCCAGCCATCCCGCTCAAACCATCAGACTACCATGGCATGCGGGCGTCCTACACTACGTTTGCTGAGAATTCTTTTACCCCAACGGTTGTTGGTGCCACGGCTAATACGGCCAGCCACTTCACCTTAGTAATCCAGTGGGTTGTGTCGATGACGTTAATTCTCTGTCAGATCACCTCATTCCTGATGGATGGATGGATTAAAGGAAAGCAGAGAACAGCCCTTGCCAGGGCTAAGTAAAAAAATCGGTGTTAAGCAATTCATTCATTTTATTTATAAAAAATAAGTTACCGAACACTCAAAAATTTTGGAAAGGACACTGAAAGGCTGGACACGCACATGTGACCTTGCAAGTGCTGATGGGTGGCGTCAGTTTATTTAACCTACAAGTGAATTAGGTTAACAGGCATAAGTAAAAAATGGGAATTTATTGTATAAAATATCCAAATGCACAAAGTTTGGGAAAATCCCTAACAAAAATTAAAACTTAAATGATACTTTACACTTGCTTCACTTACACTTCTACACTTACTTATACCTTTAACATATCTCATAAGTTTTATACATTGGGTACGTATTAAAACTATTCTTCTTTTCGGAATTCATCATTTACGAATCACAGTATTAGCTAAAAGTGTTACTAAGAAACTAAATAAATCTGACGCAGATTAGTTTTTAACCGACTTCCAAAAGGAGGAGGTTCTCAATTTCATCGTTTTTTTTTTATGTATGTACACGGATTACTCCGTCAATTTGTGGACCGATTTTGAAAATTATTTATGTATTCGAAAGGGTATGCTCCCCATGTGGTCCCATGGCCACCATATCAGGATCTGATGATGGGATCCTAAGGAAATCGAAGGAAACCCTCAAATTTACGTGAGCGCCTGCAATGAAGTTACGAGCAATTGTCTGCATGCCTTTATATTCTGTAGGTATCATTTAATTTCTTAATAATAGGTCTTTACCTATGAAATTGCCGTTTTGTATGCAATAAGTGAAAGTACTTATTTTTTCAAACTTTTTTATTTCTGTTATTCGAAGTAATCACCCATGCAATCGATGCATCTTTGCCAATGCATTGGCAGTTTATTGATGCCCTTCTTGTAAAAATCAGCTGGAAGGGAGGCAACAAACTCTTCAAAGGCATTTTGTACTGCCTCTCGGGAATTGAATTTTTTACCGACTAAAAGGTTGTCTGAATTTTGGAAAAAGTAATAGTCGGTAGGTGCAAGGTCTGGTGAGTATGGCGGATGAGGGAGAGCTTCCAACCCCAGGTGTTGCAGCTTGGAGACTGTCTGTTGCGCAGTATGGGGTCGCGCGTTGTCGTGAAGGAGCAGTGGGGACGACAGATTGACCAAAGCTGGTTGCAGATGTGCAAGCTTCTCCATCATTCTCTCCAGTTCTTCACAGTACACATCTGCATTAATACTCATGCCGTTTTGTAAAAAGCTGTGGTGAATCACACCCGCACTAGACCGCCAAACAGTGACCATCACCTTTTTAGGGGTCATTTTTGGTTTAGGGCATTGCTTTGGTGCTGAACCAGGGTCTAAACAACTTGCTGAGCGCTTTCGATTGTCGAACAGAATCCATTTTACGTCGCACGTAACAATTCGTTTCAAAATTCCTTCATTTCTTTGCCTGTTGAGCAGCGCAAGGCAGGTCTCGACGCGTACGTTGCGCTGGCGATTGTTAAGGTCGTGGGGCACCCATCTATCAAGCTTTTTTACCTTGCCAATTTGTCGCAAATGGATCAATATTGTTTTGAGGCTTACATTAAAAGCTGCTGCTAGCTCAGCTGTAGATTGAGTTTCGTCAGCTTCCACAATCGCCTTTAATTCATTATTGTTAACCAAAGTCTCCGGACGGCCACGAGCTTCATTTTTCAAGTCAAAATTTCCAGAACGGAACCGGGAAAACCAATAACGGGTTGTGCGTTCGTTTGTACAGTTCTCTCCGTAAACGTTTTTGATGTTACGTGCCGTTTGTGTCGCGTTGGTGCCACGACGGAACTCATATTCCATAATTACACGAATTTTTAAAGTATCCATTATGACGAAAAATGTTTAAATGTAATGAAAATACAACGCTAATCAAAAAACAAAAGACTGAGTTTGTAAATAGAATGTCATGGTTTTAAAACAAAATTAATTTGAATTTAGAATACAGAGCCATTACAAACTTTTTTTTATTTGAAATGACCAGTACTGAAGAAAGGCAATTTCATAGGTAAAGACCTAATATATAAAACGGGTCCTAACGATATCAGAGTTTACCTCAGATAGTCAGTTTACCTCAAATCACTTGAAATATAGTAACCTATAGAAGATAGTCCATTTGAGATTTTTAACCGACTTCCAAAAAGGAGGAGGTTCTATGTTCCACTGTATGTATTTTTCTTTATGTATGTTACCCGATTGCTCCGTCAGTTGTGGACCGATTTAAAAAAAAAATTGTATTCGAAAGGGTATGCTTCCGAGGTGGTCCCATTGCCAGCATATCAGGATCTGATGATGGGATCCCAGGGAAATCGAGGGAAACTCTCATTTTTTATAGGCACATACTATGTTTTTCGTATATTTTCTGAAGTTACACCCGTATTTGCGTCTGGTAGTCATCATTTTATGATGATGAGCTGATGATGTAAGGTACAACTTCTTAACGGTTAGGAGTTGGAGGATAAATCTTTAAATATCAGATGTATATATGTTACCTTTAGTCGTATTCTTTCAAATTATTTAGGTAAGCTGATGATGGAAGGTGGAAGGTACAACTCCTCAACGGTTAGGAGTTGGAGGATAATTCTTTCAATTTCATACGTATCTAAAGACCTTCAGTCGTATACTTTCAAGTTACACACATCAAAAGTGTCTAGGGATCAAGCATTTTTATGCGGATTTCTTGAGATTGAGATGTGGCTTTGGCCCTGGCCTGCTCAGTCGCCAGACTTGTAGCCGATTGAGCATGCATGGGATATGCTACAGAGAAGAGCTCTGCCGAATATGGAGGGTATCCAGTCGCAAGAAGACCTTTTTTTGTTGTTGCAACGAACATGGGCGGCCATTCCACAGCGTGATTTGGATGAACTCATTTTGAGTATGCCAAACCGATTCTTGTGTTGTTAGTGTTCGCGGTAGAAACAGGGATTATTAATTGTTTAAGTTACCTAATAAAATTTTAAAGAAAACTGTTATTTCAGTCTTTTTTTCGAACTTTAATGTTAGTGGTTCAAATGTCAAAAATCCCTTTATTAGGAAAATGGCAAATTTCTTTATTAATGCAAAGGTGACTTGGTTTATCGTTACTGTGACAAACGAAAACACTTTATTTGATGAATCCTTAAAGAAAATTTTAATTAATATCAATCAGGAGAAAAGTTATTGCAAAAATATATGTTGATCCCTAGACACATATGTTGATCCCTAGACACTTTTGATGTGTGTATTTAGGTGAACTGATGATAGAAGGATGATTTCAATATTACACGTACGTTTAGACCTTCATTTGTATTCTTGATGATGAAATTTGGTGAAATAGTTCAACTTACTACTTACCTACGATTGTGTGCACTAAAAACTGAAAAATAATAACTTTTTATAAAAAAAAAAACCGACTTCCAAAAAACATCCAACGAAAACTCTCTGCCAAAAAAACACTTAAAAGCGTAAAATAAACTGGTTCTTCATAAATTGCCTATACCTAATTCTTTATTCATTTAAATAGTAGTATTATAATGTGTGCTAGGTACCTAAAATCTGTTTGGTGTGGTACCTACTATTACATTTGGCTTGGCACCGACTTCAAGCCTATGAATAGGTAGCACATACAAATTAAGTTATTTGATACTTTTTAGTTTTTGAAGTCGGTTTTTTTAATTAAACATTGAATCATCTTCTTTCATGTGAAATGTACTAAAGCAATCTGTTGTGGTACCTACCTACTTACATTGGTAAACTTAAATATCATCAATGCACCAATTTCGTAATCTGAACAAACCCACGTTACACAATACCACAAGACAGTACAAAACAGCTATCAAGAAACTGATACACATGAGTAGGTAGGTATAATAAACTCGAATCAATCTATTTAAGAAAAAAGACACCGGTTAAATAAAACACATTCAAATTTCTTAAGTTCGTTAGAACCTGCGGTATTTGTTCAATTTCATGCTGTATTGATTTAGCAACACGCTTTTAAACTACTTAAAATGAAGCAACTGAACGTTTCTTTTCTATCGACTTCTGTCTTCAAATACCTAATAGAAGGTCGTAGAAAATTCTGGATTATTTTTAGTATAGGAACAACTCTGTTAAATTACGTGGTTAGGAATGAAAGGACAAGTTCTATACGAGTACAAATAAATAAAATGGAAGTGTCTGTTGAGACTGTTTGTAATTTCAAATCAACAGCTTTTCACTAAATGCATTTGAAAGTATACTATATAAGTAGGTACCGATACTTCAACAAAAAAGCATTTTTTTTATTTTTTTGTCTGTCTGTCTGTCAGTCTGAGTTTGTTCAGGGAACGGCTGGACCGATTTTGACGGGACTGTCACTGGCAGATAGCCACTGGCTTATTTTTTTAGACTAGCTTTGCCTCGCTACATTGGCCGCGGTTACTGTTGAACAATAAATATCTTGATCACTTAGGTAGGTGGACGGTATAAAATCTTGTTGTAGTGCAGCGGCAGTGAATTCGAATTTACCATCAAATTTTATCTAACAACATTTCTTTGTACATATATTTAAGAATTTCTGTGTAGGTAAATTTACATGATTGTGTTAATTACTTTAACAAATGAGTGTAAATTAGCGTATTGTCTTTTTCATGTTCAACTATACTGCTACAATCCTTACCATACCTACAGTATGCCTGCGTCAATCCATAGCGACTCGATTCGAAGAAGTCAAGCAAACTAACTCACGGCCAGTTTCATAATTCACCAGATATCATCTGACACACTCTTGTATTTAGCTGGTTTGTGATTTGATTTTGCTGTCTCATCAGAAATAATAAAAAAAAATCTGAAGTGTAGTGTACGTGTGTCAACGAAGTTGAAAAGAAGTCAAGTATAAAAATTTTAATCAAACGCCAAAGAAATTTAGCAATAGGTACCCTCTGATTTATCGATGTCAATTGTTCCGACGCTCACATTTCATTTTTGTGATTTTCTTAACTGCTTACAAATATAGCCATATCAACTAAGTCGATAAGTTAATACGACGGTTTTATTTACACGTGTCGCGGTACAAAAATATCCTATGACTGACACAGTCATAAAAAATATTGTCAGTGGGTTAACTGGGTATTCGTCATTTCTAAATGTTACATCAAATTAGATCATTAATGTTTTTTTTTTTGTTTCATAAGCACGCACTGTTCAAGTCAATTGTCTACTCTATACAAACTACATATTAATAAGGAATTAGTTTATGATATAGATTTTATTTATTTTCAAAGAATTATGTACTAAAATCTTCTGTTTAAGATTTCCGACGACATATTGTACTTTATTATGCAGCTATATTTTAAAAAAAATACTTTTTCGGACATCTAACACACAAGGCCATGTAATCCCAAATTAAGCAGAGCTTTTACTATGGGTACTAGACAACTGATATATATACCTAAATACTATTTGTAAATTTAAACAGACTCGGGAATCGAAACCGAGACCTCAAGCACAGCAACAGTCGCATACGCTGTCACTGCGTCACCGAGGCAGTCACATTGTGTAGTATCTAGAAGTGTCTAAAGAAATTATTCTTCAATTCACGGGTCACCACCGAGTAATCCACAACAGTCAATTCGACACGTTTGATGTAACTGTTAGAAAAATATAAAGGTAGCCAAGTACTTGAAATGGAAAGAACGGAACAAGGGTCAGTGGAAGACATTGTGAAAGACCAAAGTGTCCGCAATTTTGTGTTATATAAAATACAAGATTTGAATGATTGTGCTGAGTTAGTGTTGGACGTGTCTTGCCAACTCACACTTTTTGTTAACGTAAGTGAAGTGATTAAGAAATACGACTGCTCTATTTGTTACACATGAGTGGATTTCAGTGATAAATATAAATAAAGTGTTGTAAAAATATTGATTAGAATTCTGAAATATTTGGATCATAAACGTGTTTTTCAGGTATAGTATAATGGCGATAAAATTAGCTCTGATAGCACTGTGCGTACTACACTGGTCTGCTGTATTAGCTTCTCCAGTACCATCGTTATCAGAACCCGCGAACACATTAGAAGCTATTGAAGATGTAAATGATTCTGAATCAGTGGGTTCCTACATCAGGGAAACGAGAGCTGCGGTAAGTGTTATTTTTTATATAGTCGACGGAATATTCGTTATACATGTAATTTTTCACAGCTACCCTGAAACTTTTCTGGTTAATGCTTCAATTTCTAAAAAAATACGTTTTAATATAACTAACGAAGATTAATATGATATATTATACCTATGACTATTATGACCTTTTCTGTTAAATAACCATAGATTTCATTTCCACAAGTCTTAAACAGAAATATTTATGTCGGTTACATTTAAATGTATCAGCAGCTTTTAACTGTCAAATAGTGTTATACGGTAAATAACTATCTGTCAATGCCTCGTTGGTCTAGCGGGTGACGTATGCGACTGCCGATCAAGAGTTCTCGGTGTGACGGTCTCCAAAAAGTGTCATAGAGTTAAAATGAAATACTTAATAACAGCTCGGAGTTTGGAAGCTGGGGTCTGAACACCCGTGCCTCGGAGAGCACGTATAGCTGTCGGTCCTGCCTGATCTCTCCTCGGTCGTGTCCGTTAACCATCATATCGGATTATGATAGAGAGGGAACAGAGAGTGCACCTCTGCCATGTACCCTGTTTGCGAACACACTTGTGCACTATAATATCTATTGCGTAGTTGGCTGGTCTCCGCTGAGACTGGCCACCGTGGCCGTAATCGACTAGGAGAACATAATCTGGCAATTTATCAGGAACCAGTGATAATGGCCCTAAGTGTCCTTAATCTATCAATTAGGTACTATATTATTTACTGACTTTGATGTGACTGTCAATATACAATGAAATTTATTAAGCATTTATATTTCATCTACAGTATGATGGCGATTACTACAAATCAAATGAGAACGAAGGCAACGGTGAAATTGGATATTCCCGTAAGAAGTCTGGTGGTGGCAAGAAGGGATACCAACATTTCGACTCCTATCACAAGAAGGCTGGAGACAACTATGAATTTGAGAAGCAAGATTCATTTGGCCAAGAAGATAAAGGACAAGATGGAGCGTACAGCCATCGCAACGAACGCAGAGGTGAACCAGCAAAATTCATTCGAAGACCTATAAAGTTTATTAGAAAAATCTTGAGATGGTTTTGATAATAAATGCAGTCTGTTTTATTAAAGGAAAATATTAATGAAATTATCTATAATTATAACAAATATACAAATAAAATTGCTCAGTATAAATTATTGGTATTGATATCAAATACAAAAGTTAATTTCGGGATTTTTTTATAATATAAAGTAAATAAATGCAAAGAATATCAACGGAAACAGTAGAGTTAGCATTTCTGTAATGCAGGAAATTCCCATGAGTAAAGACCCATAATTTCCACTACTAAACAACAGACATCGATTGTATTACCTGTAAAGAAAATTTATGTTAAATATAAAGGTATTTACCTACACAAAGTATTATATGATTTCTTTTCAATATCTTACGAAATTCCATGATGTTACAGCGGAAAGGGAAGATGGTAGGAAAAGAGAAAGAGAACCTGAAGAATTTGAGGATGACCATGAAGAAATCGAAGATTCCCACAGGCAAAAAGCAAAACAGCGCAAAAGTAAAGACCACGCTGAACTGAGGTAAGTAAAATAACATCAAGTACAAGAACAACAAATAAAAGTTCTTTTTGTTTTATAAACAAAATATGAAGAGTTTGCAGGCCTGTTGGTGTAATAGTTAGAAATTCTGATTTTCTGTGCAAGAAATCCAAGCCAAGTTACATTCTATAAACGTCTACGTTAAGAAAAAAGTAACAAATGCAAGCGAATGAAATCTCTCAACACTGTTACTTGCGTGGTAAAAAAATATTTGCCAATATAAGAGAATAGAGGCGTCAGCGATTGTAGAAAGAGAATCGACATAACATCACTAGGCCGCCATGGTGTGGGTCAACATGCTGCATTGTTGCATTGTCTGCATTCGCAATGAGTATGGTGACCACTATTGGATTCTGCTTATGTTATCCATCAGGAAGTGTAGAGTCATTTTGGCAGGGCCATACCTACGTAAAAAAACACTTGAACCTTGGCTAAGGGGGCAGGACAAATAATTAAGTGACAGGCATGATTATTTGCTCTGTTTGGCCTATAGGTAACTGAGAAGAGAATGATAAATTTATATTCAAAACGATAGTACCTATCCTAATCGTAGGACACACGCAATCAATCTTATTACTTGATTTACAACATTTTTTTAAATAAGCTGCAAATTATTTACAGGGAGGGAAGTCCCAACGGCAACGGTGGTGTGGAAGCTAATGGCCATGACCCTAATGATTATACCCTGCCGGAAAGATACACTTATGGCGATCCGGCTACAGAATACGATTTCTAGATTTAGTATGATATATTAAAAAAAGTGATTTGACATTTGTTTAACAAAGGAGGGATCTGTACAATGTTAAAAGCTTGAACCATTTTATCCCCATTTGTATTTCAAATCAACGTTGACCTTAGTCGACTTCGATAGTTAACTAAATTAAAATTTACGACTACTCAAGACTCACACATGATAGGACCAATTTTATTGACTTTCTTCATTCTCTTACTGATCTATCATCATAACATTCATCTAAAACCTCTTCAATCATCATCATCTCAGCCGAAAGACATCATTGCTGCACTTCATATTAATAACCGGTCATGTGCTGCCTAGATCCTACAGCTGCTCTACACTCAGAAACACCTCCAATAGCACAGATAATTTAAAGTAGGTACGAGTAATAGCTACTACCGACGAGCATATTAACTGTTGACAGACTTGACATAACAGCGAGAGAATTTTTCTATTAAAAAAATGTATCGACAACATCACATCACCTGTCAAATGATATTAACAACTAATAGGTAAATCATTTCAGACACCTTACAATTTGGTGTCAAACATTTATTAATATATCAGCAATCAGCGTTGTGACGTTTCTCCAAGACATGCGTCGCGTCGTCACGCCAAGACATAGCACAGGCATAATTAGTTTGTTTTTTTTTTGTGTACAACCCACTACCCATTTTGGCGGATCTCCTTTCTAGACTGATAGATTTTAGACATTCGGAAACAGATTTTCCGAGATATGTTCATCGCTCAGTTAGATTTAAAGACTTTTGGTGTACATAAAGATATTTTAGGTAACATGTTTTTTTATGTGTTTGGATATTATATAAATAATTAATAAACCATACAATTGTCTAGTTAATTTGAGTTTTAATTTTATACTAGTTGTTGCCCGCGGCTCCCCCCGCGTATATGTCGGTTATCGCGGCAAATAGTAGCCTATGTGTTATTCTGATGTATAAATAAGCTATTTTACTGTGAAGTTTCATCCAAATCCGTTCAGTAGTTTTAGCGTGAAAGAGGTAACAAACATTCATCCATCCATCCATACTTACAAACTTTCGCGTTTATAATATTAGTAGGATTATGTAACTGAAATGGTGGAGGATGCAATAGAAAATTAAACTCTGATCTTATAAACATTGGTGAAGGTTTCAAAAATTAATAGAATACTTCAACCTATTGCTGACGTCCGTGCACTGGGGAACGAAGGATATTAGAATTATTATATAGGAACCTATCGACTTTGAATCAGATGTCAATTGTCATGATCAAACCATTATCTAAGCCATATGCATAATTTCTTAGACATTCAAATACAATTAAGTCTATATTCGCTTAAATATACATTTCCACGGTAACGACCTTGTTATCTGCCATTTAGACAATATGAATGTTAAGCTAGCCGCACAGATCTGCCCGTCGGATCTGCCCGACAGACGTGCCCGGCGGACAGATCCGTGCGTGTATGGTGAGAACGGACACGGATTTGCCCGCCGGGTGCCTGCCCGCTGGCAGTTGGTGGTCATTGTGGTATCGGTGTGGGGCGGGCAGATCCGAGCTCCCAACTGTATGTGTGTGCGTAGCGACGGATGTGCCCGCCAGATTTGACGTCAGTCGCGCACTAACACTCTAATTAGTTTAAATGCGTTTGATCACAGAAATGGTGTTAAGCGAAAATAAATCATTTTGGACAAGTTTTACAGAGCCTTTAACTCTTTGCCTTGTTTTTGAAGAGTCAAAGATGAGCAATTGTACTTTATTATGGAATTAAAGGCACACGCATACCAAAAATTGGTCGAAAATGCAACAAAATCAATCCCGCTGCAGATACAAAGTAATTTAGGCTTTGAAATAGACATTTTTACAGATAACCGTATATGCTGGAGTTACGATTTGAACTACGTCAGTTGCCTGTAGGGGAGACTGGGTAACAGTGGATCACTTTTTTTTTTAAGCAATGCAGCTGAAAATAAATGGCTAAATGATTCATCTCTGAAATGAAATCATAATATCTGTATCTAATCTTTAAAAAAAAAGCATTTGATGGCTTGTATTTTATAAAATTTACAAGTTATGACAACTTTAAAAAAAAATGGAAAATGATCCACTGTGCCCCGGGAATGGATCACTTTGGATCAATGCATGGGTGACAGTGAATCAACTTGGGTACACTGGATCTACGTAAAAAAACTAGAAAAATACAACAATTTATTTCCGTATTATGAGTCTTTTATATGTATCATTGTACAATCTTCCTTCATGTAAATCAAACCAGTCTTATAAAAAATAACAATTTCACATTGATGAGCTTAGTAATAAATTTAGTTTTTTTTCTTTGACCTAATCAACAGTCTGTTAATTTAAATTCTAAGATAACAACACAAACAGTCTTCAAGCTTTGGTTATTATCAAAGAACACATTCACATTATGACGGTTGAAAGACGTCGCTCTGCTAAGACTGCATCCTTCAGGAGTTCGTAAAGATAATCGATTATTTCTTTTTCCGAGACTATACAGATACTTTTGGGCGGATTAAAAAAACATCCAACGCAACGGCAAGATGACGTAGCCACAACGTTGTCTTGCCAGTCCTTACGTGGGGATGTATGGCCTTAACCCTCTCCTGAGAGGAGACCCGAGCCCAGCAGTGGGGCGTTATGGGTTGTTGATGAAATACAGATACTCAATCCCTGCAAGCTTACTTTTATGCCATGTATCTGGTACTTTTATATTATTCAAGATCGCTACTTCTTAAATTAGGCCTCGAACGTCTCTTATAGTAAGTCCATAGAACATTTGGCTGCCCTTAACAATATAATCGACTCTATTGTTTTCTTGGTTATCGGTAAATATTTTACGAACTGCTTAATAAGGTGTGGGTTTTATTGGTTTTTCAGGCTCCGGGTTGTTTTTAACTTTACTTATTGTATTCAAATAAAGTTGTAAATGGAATATCGGTTGATCTAGCCACAGCTCTTATTTTGTGACCATCCGATATGAGTTTGAGAGCATTTCTCGTGTGTGGTGAATCACGAATCTGCCTGTCGGGCAAATCCGACGGGCAGATCTGTGCGTGTATGGCTAGCTTTACTATTTTCTCAAATATTATTATCTACTGCAGTGATGATAAAGGTAAAAAAAAACCGGCCAAGTGCGAGTCGGACTCGCGCACCGAGGGTTCCGTACAAACCTGTCGGTATATTATATGATGTAACTTAAAATTAATGATCTTCTCAATTTTTCTTTTATCTGTGCTATAAGGCATTGCTTCGTACCAAATTTCAAGATTCTGAGTTCACGGGAAGTACCCTGTAAGTTTTGATTTCCTTGCGAGTGTCGAACATTTGCAGCATTAACGGCTGTATCTTTTGATTGCGTTGGCTTAAAAGTTTGATTTTTCACAGCTCCAACGGACAGTAGACCTGAGTATTTGATATGAATTTCAGCATAATACCTCCACGTGTTCCTGAGAAAAAAGGTCCTGACAGACAAACAGACGGACAATAAAGGGTTCCGTTTTTTCCTCCTTCCTTTTAAAGGTATGGAACCCTAAAAAGTACCGAGCAGTATTAGCGTAGTTTGCTAGCTACGTAATATTTAACACGACCTAAGTGCGGCCACTATAAAGGCCACTGTAAATCTTTGTTGTTTTGACGGTTTCAAACGATTTATCGGCAAAGTAGGTCAGGTTTGTCGATAGTACCTATTCACCAACTTATGTACTACATTTTTTTTTTTAGCGTGGCGATGATTAAATACGGAGGGTCAAACCTGTCAAAATCCCTAATCATCCCGTGATTGTCATAACTGAGATGATGATGAAACTGGTCACACTATTCAATCGCTCTGTAGTGATACCAATATTTTGATGTTTTGTATGTCATTTTCTAGAATTACAACAACAAAAACCGATGAGTTCGATATTTTGCAATATTGGTGTATCACAACCACACAATAGTTATCAAAGAGTACAATCACAAAAGACGCTTTTTTAGGCTAGGTCTTTAGTTGACTAAACATTTACTTGTAATGGAACGTACAATTACGTTAGTGCAAAACAAAATCAATAAAAAAAAAACTTTATTTTAATTTCATATTCTCATAACTTTTTATATTGATGCTGTAAAAATAATAAAGACAACTAACAATATTATTTGATATTTTGTAAGTTTTTACTCTATGATTACGTTTGTACTTTTTTCACTGCAACTAAACGCATCTGACATATGGAAACGAGTAATGTGTATGACAGCACAATAAATTTGACATTTGTTTTGCTTGCTGTAGTCGCACAAAAGTATTCTTCGCTCTTACAAAAAGATAAGTCTTCGGGCATATTCAGTGCAAGTTGTGATGTAAATATTTATCTACCAAAAGTGCAAGCACAATGAAGATTAATACTATCGACATTTTGGTGACATTGTTGCTAAATTTAATACAATACGGTTGCTCGGGTAAGTTCTAAGTAGCCGACAATTATTTAATTGAATCAATTTATCCTCTGTTACGAAGTGTATTCTTTTTAACAGACCACATCCTGTCCTGCAATGCGTCTATATATGGTACATGTCCGGAGCACCAGTCGTGTAATGCGACGACATCGAAATGTGATTGTTTACGAGGGTTTGTGCGCATAGGGGATGATTGTGAGACGCCGGACACCAGCGGTTCGTCGTATAGTGGTGCAACTATCGCCACAGTCACGATATTTACTCTTGCTCTATTAATAGCAGGAGCTGTATTAGTTATAAGGAAATATAATTTAATTGAGTATGTTCGACAAAAGATCCAATCGAGGAGGAATAATGACGTCATGTATGAAGACGTTATGATCGGTAATGATGACCCTCCGCTTAGTCCTTAGTTTGTGTAAGTTAATTCAATAGTAATTAATGATTGTCTTACAGATTCAGACAATGATAGGTTTGAATGTATTGTATATGTTGACTATCTAAGACAAAACGAAAACATCTTAAATATACTCCCCACCCGTTTTCCTAAAATAGTTCTCAGAAAGACTGTACTGGCTTACTAAAGAACAAAATGGCAACCATTGTTGCGACCTGATCTCGTAACCACTGAATGATTTGTTTAGTCTCAAATAATTTATCAATCACTTATCTAAAATCAAGTAAATATTTAATTTAGTTGCAAATAATAGGAAAAAATAGGTTCTAAAGACACTAATGTTTTTGAAATTGTCTAAATGGCACCTATTACCTCATAGTGTCCTGGAATTAAATAGAATACTGCTTAGTTTCTTGTAAGGGCATGTTGAATGTTAAGTTTGGGACATTCTAGCACTTTCTCCAATAGATAATGAACATTATTAATTGCCAAATGAACTTTAAACTTTAACGTAAGATAAATTATAATGACATAGGTAAAATAAATATGATCAACGATACTATTATTGCCAGTAGCAAGCAATCGAACAATACATTTCATTTCTAGAATCACAGCTATTCAACATTCGTTGAATGTGTTGATGCAGTGTTTTAATCATATTGGCAAGACACCAAATATAATGATAATTTAGAATGACATACTCGCAACAAACAAATATATTTAAACCATTGTCTGCATGTTGTTGTATTTAAAACAGTTTGAGTGTTGTGGTTAGTAATACATCAGATATAAGATGATTCATGATTTTTACAAAACAATAAACATATTTTATTTAACGTGATATTATTTCATCTTATCACACTGTACTGTTTGCTTTCACTGCAATACCATAGTATTAGAGATCTGCTGGTAAAACTTAAATATTTTTCCTCAATTGATACAAAATAGCATCATGCCTATTATCATTAAATCAAAGTTCACTTGCACGCAGTCTAGCGGTTAAAGTCTGTTCTTGCTATAGCAGGTATAGGTAGTTGACTGTTGACCTAAATAAATAATTGATTAGTATTTCTGTTCATTGGTTTAAAAATACAAATTTCTCAAACTTGAAAACAGTTACATATCATAATAGTCTTTCACAATCTTATATCCAGATTTAATTTCATGAGTTTTTTTTTCCCAACTACAGCAAAGTCAAAAGCAGCTGAAATCTATTGTATATTTGTATGTTCCACCGTAGCGCCTATACTACTATGTATACCTACTCATCCACAACAATAGTGTACGATTCTCACATGTTGACAATCTATTCAATGTTATGAATTGGGGGGCCTGGAGATCTATAGCACAGGCCTCCGCTTAGTTTAGACTCCAGATCTCCCACAAATTACGAATTACTTGTAAAACTAAAAAAATCTGTCAACTGTATACTGTATACATGATGTAATTTGTGGAGATAAATAAATGTTTTTTTTTATTATTATTACTGCAATTTAACATATTAGGTGTCAATGGTTTCATATAAGGCTATATACACACATCAAAAGTGTCTAGGGATCAAGCATTTTTATGCGGATTTCTTGAGATTGAGATGTGGCTTTGGCCCTGGCCTGCTCAGTCGCCAGACTTGAACCCGATTGAGAATGCATGGGATATGCTACAGAGAAGAGCTCTGCCGAATATGGAGGGTATCCAGTCGCAAGAAGACCTTTTTTTGTTGTTGCAACGAACATGGGCGGCCATTCCACAGCGTGATCTGGATGAACTCATTTTGAGTATGCCAAACCGATTATTGTGTTGTTAGTGTTCGCGGTAGAAACACGGATTATTAATTGTTTAAGTTACCTAATAAAATTTTAAGGAACACTGTTATTTCAGTCTTTTTTTCGAACTTTAATGTTAGTGGTTCAAATGTCAAAATCCCTTTATTAGGAAAATGGCAAATTTCTTTATTAATGCAAAGGTGACTTGGTTTATCGTTACTGTGACAAACGAAAACACTTTATTTGATGAATCCTTAAAGAAAATTTTAATTAATATCAATCAGGAGAAAAGTTATTGCAAAAATATATGTTGATCCCTAGACACATATGTTGATCCCTAGACACTTTTGATGTGTGTACATTTCATAGTTTTTTAATACTTTCTTGTTTAATAAATTCTCATTGCCTAGTTCTGCTTGAAGCAAACAAACAGTAGTAAAGAATATTGCGGAAAATAAATGAATCATCTTATTTCTTTATTTATATTGTATTTATATCTTTTTGTATATATGAAGATTTTGTCTATCTTAAATGTGGTATAAAACAATGTGGTCTCAAATTTTTATTCAATTCATTTTTGCCAAAACAAAAAATTTTAATGGATTTTTTTTAGGAAAGGTTTATCATGTCATGTTAGTTGGTCATCACTGCAGCAAAGTTAATGGTAAAGTGGATGTTGCAATTAATTCAACCTAAACCACACTATTTCCTTAAGAGTGAGTAAGGCATTTATGTAAACTCGAAGAAAGATGCCTCAGGAATATTTATAGGATTTTATTTTATCATAAACTAGCAACCCGCTCCGGCTTCGCACGGGTTCATTATGGAAAATGTAATATAGCCTATGTTACACTGAGAAGATGTTCGGCTTCATTTTTTCCGATGTCTTCAAAAAATATCTTTATCTTTCAGTCAACATATTTAAAAAAATTCTATACGAAAACATTCTTCAAGAATCACTCTAGACTACCTATTGGTAAAAACTGCATAAAAATCCGTGCAATAGCTTTTGAGCTCATCACGAACAGACAGACTCGGTGGAGAACTTTGTTTTATAATATGTAGTGATTTGATAGATTTCCTCCCTTGATTACCCTTGCCTAGAACTAGTTGGCTGCAGATAATTTCCTTACATCATTGAATCCTCTTAGTTTTAGTCAAAGGTTTCCTATTTTACAAGTTCCAAGCATAACTTGCCATTCCTCATAATTTAAGTGATAACATTGCTTATTTGGAATATTTGGTTTATTTTCTCTCCTCTTTCTACTTCAAAACATTACATAAATGTGATCCCATGTAACTCCTAAATCTAATGTCTGTAAATTGACATAATATCTGTGAATTATAATGTATATAATAATATATCGGGCTACACCATTGTAATATGCGAGGGACACCTACAGAAAAGATTATTTTAAATGTGGATAGTGTAATATAATTTAGGAACACATTCAATATGTTTTATCAAGTATTATATAAATCATAAAAATACAAACATACTTTTGAAATGCTTGACTGGCAGCCTGACCAGGGCCTGGTTTACATTGGCTGCCATGTCAGGTAGTTCAAAAAATTTTAATTTTTTTGAAAACAGGTTGTCTATTGTATCTTTAAGGGTCAGCGCCGACGGACGGAGTTGCGGCAAAGAGACTAATTCAAATTCAACCTTAAGTTATTGAAAATACAACTGTATTTGATCCAAAGAAATATGAAGTCTGTTAAAGTGAGGGCGAGTTAACTGAATAATCTTTGCCGGCACTCCGTCCGTATATGCGGACCCAAAATAATCAATATCATAGCTTAAGCATGCCATTAGTTTAATTTCATAATATTTTATAATAATCATTATTGTTATATTTATTTTATGATATTAATCATTAGGTTTTCATTAGTTGCTTCTGCTCAATTTAGCCAAAGACTGATGGTGTTGCCAGTGACAGGCGATATATTTCATTTAAAAGTATATAATTTGATGTGTATAATATATTATGTAACTAAGTTATTGTATGATATTTTTATTATTATTAGTAAAGGAAAAATGTTTGTACGAGTATAAAGATATTTTTATTATTTTAATCAGTGTAATTTTTTTTAAATATAGTTTATTAACGCACAAACACATTTGTTATGTAAATGATTTAATCGGTCACAAAACCGATTAAATATGAATATACAAGTTGTCTGTCACTTGTTCGTATTAGATAATCCTATTTGCAGAGCAGTAACTACCTTGCTACCTGTGTGATAATTTGGTGTATAAATTCAACTGTCCAGTTAGTCCTTAGTACAATTCCAAAACTATAAATTACCTTAGGGCCTAGTGTGAGTTAAATTTTGCATAAAATCGATTGTCTTGGTAACCGCGAGCGGAGTTACGGTTATGTCGCACTGTAATATTCACCAATTGCCTCACTGAATGTTCTTGCGGTCGTCACCGTCACCGAGTTGTTGAAACAAACTCGTACTAGCCCCACTGAACATGGTTGATGTGTAACATCTTCCTTCTCTCTCCAACAATCGGTGGGAATTTCGCAAAAAGGGACAAAAGTGCGTAATAAGGAGTCAGAGAAGCGTGCGCTAGAGTCGATCGTGAGATGGCAGTTGTTAAACAATTTAATGCGACTGATTTTTATATTTTTTGATACAAAAATAGGTTACATTGTCAGATAAAATTTGTTTGACAAGAACAATATAGAAAAATTTACGATAAATACTATTGTGTGCACTCTGGTGTTTTAATGTGTCTAACCACTGACGAAAGCAAATTTTTGTCATTTCTTTCAATTAAGTATTATTTTAATTTTATTAAATAAATTAAACAGCCCATCCATAGAGATTGGTTATTGGATAGCCATTTTATAGAAATCTTTATTAGCCATACCTATATAATTGTAATCTGTACCTACGTTTTCATTGCTCATTTTTTTTAAACGTTAAGAAGCGTGCACAAGTGCGATTTTTTGTAGACTACATGCATGTAACGACTCTAAATTCAGCTTCCCGTGTGAGCTCTCCTTAACTATTTTTCAGAATGTGTCATATAAAACCTTTTATCTTCTACGAGTAACTATAGTTCAGTAAATATTCAGACGAATTGGGTTTACTAATAAGAAAACATGATGTGCGATTAAAAGGTGAGGTAAATCAAAAAGTATTTACAGTGGTCCTTCTTTCGTTATCGCTTGTAAAAAAGGTATCAGTTAGAACGGGCGAAGTATCTTTTCCAAGAGTGCTGTCAGGTCTGCAGTCCGTGGCATGTAGTAAATAGCGACGATAGCGAATCGGATTATTTTACAAATTTTTCAAATAAAAATTTACCTATTATTATTGAAAAAACTAAATAATAATAGGTTTCTAACTGCGTGACACTTGACGTCATTTGCGTGTAAACAAAACGCTTTGATCTCTGGCCAATAGCGTTCCGTTATTTCAAAGCATTTGTGATCCTGTAAAAACAAAACATTGCTAAAACTTTGTAGTTCCTTAATATTCTAATATTACACTGCAAATGTATATTAATATGTTGGAATTTTTATTTCATGTAATTTGGAAAAGTAGACGCACCATTCTGACTGATATTGAATACCTACCTTATACATTACGGGGTAGGGTATTAAAAGCTACTCACCGATACAAACATGTCACCTATACGAGACGCTAATGTAACAATATTTATGTGAAATTTTGTAATGTGTAATTAATGTATACCATTCTATGTTACGTGTAAAATAATGATGTTATATTTTTGAAATAAATACTCTGTGATATGCTAATGAGTTATTTATTTTTAATAATTTACTGAACACAAAGTACTAACATTCATAAATTGTCTAATACGGATGACTAGTACTCTAGATACCGGATATTTTACCGGAGTTTTATATTTACTTCGTTCTTATTTGTTATTAGGTACATGAGGTAAGTAATAAGATATTTGAATGTAATAATAATAATACTTAATTAGGGGTATTTGAGTAATAAAATCAACTAAAAATAACTACTTTAATTAGGTAATATCTATATAAGGTACTTAAAATCCTTGAACGCAAGTATTTCTTGGAAAGTTATTTTTTTGAGTAAAAATTATTATTCCAATTCAAAAAATCGCCTATATCAGGATACACAGCAATGTAGTCGGATTAATTTTCTAAAGGTAAATTATTGTACAAAGTGATAAGGCACTGTCTGACCTACCTAACTGTTAGGTACCTAACGTTCAGTGTGCATTCCTACATTAGCTAATGAATGCACACCACACATTTTCCTTGATAACACATAACGAACCTTATAGCCAATACACATTATACAAGGCATTTTTGTTATTCATTTACACTTACGTATTTACTACTAGTTGCGCGCCGCGTTTTCTGTTGTTATTAAATCGGAAATTGTTCAATATTTCATTGGTTTTATTTCGAGTCGATATTATTAAGAGTCAAACCAAAATTTTGTTATATGACTAATCTAAAAAAAGAAAGACGTAATAACAGCCCTTTGGTGGTTTAGTGGTTAGTGTATGCGACTGCCAATTAAGAGGTCTCGGGTACGATTCCCGGTCGGGCCAAAAGTGTTATTGAGTTTTTCTTACAAGAAATTCTTAATAACAGCCTGGAGTATGGAAGTTTGGCGATGTCACACGCTCGTTCCTCGGAGAGCACGTTAAGCCGTCGGCCCCGGTTGTCACGAACATCTATCTCAATCGTAATTGGGAAGTCAGTGTCTTCAAATATACGGTCTTTTTTTTTCTTTAGGTGCGGAAACCCCCATGGGCTGTCACCCCACCGGGGTTTGCGGCGGGGCGGTGTGTCGGAATCGCACCGACTAAAACCGCACGGTGTGCCACTCTGCACCTGAGGTAGGAGGGATCCGGGAACTGCTGACATTGCCGGACCCCTCCCAGCGCTTGCCCGCACTGAAGCGGGCACCGTCTGCTGTTAACTCTCAATTTAGGCGACGTACGGCACACGCGTACGTCGCCCCCTCGCGGGTGGCTACTAGAGCAGATGGAAGGGAAAGCCCGTCCCGACCATCCGCGGCCACACTCAGGGCGGCATGAGGCGCTGATAGGCGCGCCTCCGCCGCCCGGTAACTGATATTCAGGTTGAACTAGTAGCCGAGCCCAAATAATATTGGGAATAATAAAGGCTAGGATGATTGACAGTGCCTTCTGCACTTATAAAAGACCCTGGAAGAGAAGACTGGAAATTAACAAGATCCTTATTATTGTTTGCAAAAGTTTATTTATATAATACAATACAACATAAAAATATACACAGAATAAATTATTATAACTATATTTACATTTAACCCTTTTATATTTAAAAATAAACAAGTCATACCGAATGTCTTAAAATCTCAGTCTCAAGTTTATGCACATTCCGTTAAACACTATAAGTTGTGTCAAATGAAACGAAAAACATAATTCAGCGCTATCTATCGAAAACACACTGAACTACGGAGTAATTGCAAATGCTGTATCGCGATTGTTTAGTTAATGTGCCTAGAATGAAAAACTTCCCAACAGCAACTGTTAGACCTTGCCTGGTGGTTTGTCTCAGTGGTAACGTTTACAGAGTACTGTATTTTTTTTTATATAGTGCCTGTCTAAGTAAATAATAATAATAAATAAATATTTCGGACATCTAACACACAACGCCATCTAGTCCCAAGCTAAGCAGAGCTTGTGTTATGGGTACTCGACAACTGATACAAATACATATATACCTTTTTTTTGTAAATACATATTATACATAGAAAAGTGACTAATTTGACTTATTGAAAGCATGAGAGGTGCTTATTTACGCCTCGCTTATTATTATGGTTTGAAACACACTTTGTAATGGATTCGAGCAGTATTTGCTTGAACCGATCGGTTGCAGAGGCGAGCAGTCCGCATTATCAACAGTACCGATGCCACCGAAACCCTTGAGCCTCTGCAGTTGCGGTGAGATATCGCCTCTATGGCAGTCCTCTACCGGTTTTACCATGGAATGTTCTGAAGAGCTCTTAAAACTGATCCAACCTTCTCTCTTCCTCGACAAAACAACACGTGCTGGCCTTGGAAGACCGCCTCAGAGTCATAGGAATACGCTCTCTAACCAAACGGTTTGGTTCTTCCTTCCTGTGCCAAGCACTTAAAAGTTGGAACTCACTACCAGCGCACGTGTTTTCCTCCCATTATGATCCCGGGTCCTATAAGCGGGGCGTGAAAAAGCATCTCATTAAGCCGCCATAGTGCGGGACGCCATACTGCATTGTCTGCTTTCGCATTGAGTATGGGGAGCTTTAGTGTGTGAACTTTCCATCAGGCTGAGCGGAGTCACTTTTTTTTAAAGGAATAGGGTGCAAACGAGCAGACGTATCACCTGATGGTAAGTGATTACCGCCGCCCATGGACACCCGCAACACCAGAGGAGACACAAGTACGTTGCCGGGTTCCTTTGGGGGATGTGGAGGGGGATGGTGGGAGGGGTTGGGGTATGGGCCTCCGGTATCCTCACTCACTCGGTGAAACACAGCGCAAGCGCTGTTTCACACCGCTTTTCTGTGAGGCCGTGGTATCACTTCGGTCGAGCCGGCCCATTCATGCCGAAGCGTGGCTCTCCCTCGTGAACTCTGGCAGGCTGTTACGTAAAGTAAAGCGACAGGCCTGTAAATCTAGTTGTTCCAACTGTGACTGTGTCTGTGACTCAGATCCAATTTAAAAGGTAGATAACGCACCGCCTTGAGCTTGTTGAAGCAGAAAAAAGTAGCGTAGTTCCAAGTAAACACAGCTACTTTTTGTCAGTATCGTACAAGTATAACAACTTGTACGATACTGACGAAAAGTAGCGTAGTTTATGGCACACGCGTTACGAAGTATCGTAACGCATGTGTTTACTTGGAACTACGCTATTTTTTTCTGCTGCAACAAGCACAAGGCGGTGCGTTATCTACCTATTTTTATTTGATCTGAGGTAAAGGAATTCATCCTGTTTTTAGACATAACATCTATACTAATATTATAAACGCGAAAGTTTGTAAGTATGGATGGATGGATGTATGTTTATTACTCTTTCACGCAAAAACTACTACACGGATTTGGATGAAACTTTACAGTAATATAGCTTATACATCAGAATAACACATAGGCTACTACACACATCAAAAGTGTCTAGGGATCAACATATGTGTCTAGGGATCAACATATATTTTTGCAATAACTTTTCTCCTGATTGATATTAATTAAAATTTTCTTTAAGGATTCATCAAATAAAGTGTTTTCGTTTGTCACAGTAACGATAAACCAAGTCACCTTTGCATTAATAAAGAAATTTGCCATTTTCCTAATAAAAGGATTTTTGACATTTGAACCACTAACATTAAAGTTCGAAAAAAAGACTGAAATAACAGTTTTCTTTAAAATTTTATTAGGTAACTTAAACAATTAATAATCCGTGTTTCTACCGCGAACACTAACACAAGAACATCGGTTTGGCATACTCAAAATGAGTTCATCCAAACCACGCTGTGGAATGGCCGCCCATGTTCGTTGCAACAACAAAAAAAGGTCTTCTTGCGACTGGATACCCTCCATATTCGGCAGAGCCCTTCTCTGTAGCATATCCCATGCATGCTCAATCGGGTTCAAGTCTGGCGACTGAGCAGGCCAGGGCCAAAGCCACATCTCAATCTCAAGAAATCCGCATAAAAATGCTTGATCCCTAGACACTTTTGATGTGTGTATTTGCCGCGATAACCGACAAATACGAGGGCGGAGCCGCGGGCATCAACCAGTATACAATATTATTTTTGTGTAATAGAAGGAGTCTCCATAGATCCACGTTAGTTTCATGTGTTGTTTAGTTTCCTTAAGACACAAGTGTCCGTAGCATCGGCGTGGTGTGGTAACACGTCAGGTACTTGGTGATGTTGCTCACTAGTAATATCAATATCGACACGAATACTGGAGTTCTGTATATCACTGAAAAAAAAAGAAACATACATTTAAATTTTATTATAAATGGCATAGTAAATACATCTAACATTTATAAATGTGATAGTGGGTATGGTGACCATCACTCTTGGATTCTGCTTATGCTTTCCATCAGGCAGAGTAGAGTCATTTTGGCAGGGTCAAACTTTTTTTTTTTTTTATATTTTGGACATCTTGCTTAGCATGGGACTAGATGGCGTTGTGTGTTACAACGCCATCTAGTCCCATGCTAAGCAGAGCTTGTGTTATGGGTACTAGACAACTGATACAAATACATATATACTTCTTTTTTTTTGTAAATACATACATATTATACATAGAAAACACCCAAACTCCGAAACAAATATTTGTAGATCATACAAACATTTGGTCCGACCCGGGAATCGAACCCGAGACCTCATGATCAGCAGTCGCACACGCCAACCGCGAGACCAACGAGGCAGAATTTAAAAAATAAAAATTTGAAAACTGAAATGAATAGTCCACCATCGGGCATAGGCCTCTTTTTAGAGCTAGTTTAAGGCAGTAGCCTCCTACTATGCCACGCTGGCTAGACAAATTGGTATGTTGCTGCCTATATTAATTTTCTCCTTCGACTCTTACGATACCTAGCGAATGACGCTCCGTATTCTTCATAAGAACACAGTATAGTATACTGACCACTAATCCCGCCCACACGCCCACCACTGCAACTCCTGTACACCAGGATCAACCGCAGTGACCAGTGGGTCACTGCGGTTAGTGAACACCGTGGGAGAGCCACGCTTCGGCATGCATGGGCCGGCTTGACCGGAGTGATACCTTGACCGGCCTCACAGAAAACCGGCGTGAAACAGCGCTTGCGCTGTGTTTCACCGAGTGGTTGAGGATACCGGTAGCCCATACCCAACCCCTCCCCCATCCCCTAAAGGCCGGCAACGCACTTGTGACGCCTCTGGTGTTACGGGTGTCCTTGAGCGGCGGTAATCGCTTACCATCAGGCGATACGTATGCTCGTTTGCCCCTTAAATTAAAAAAAAAAACACCGAGTTATGACACTAGGGAAGTCTCAGGAAAAATTTAACTGTCTTGGAACCCGCAACGAAATTAATCAGAAGAAAAACTGTAGGAGTTGGAAATATAATATAATTAGCATACTGACCAGTAAAAACATGTAGAAATACAACAAAACTGTAGGCGAATACGAGCAGGTAGTGGACGGTCCTCGTGTCTTGAGATATATCAGCACCCCACACCAGCATCGGTAACGTCAGCAGTATTGACACGTTCGCCAAGGAAAATGCTTTTAGCATTCTCAGTAGAGGCACTGGAACGAATAACACATTTTCAATAAATAAATACACACATCAAAAGTGTCTAGGGATCAAGCATTTTTATGCGGATTTCTTGAGATTGAGATGTGGCTTTGGCCCTGGCCTGCTCAGTCGCCAGACTTGAACCCGATTGAGCATGCATGGGATATGCTACAGAGAAGGGCTCTGCCGAATATGGAGGGTATCCAGTCGCAAGAAGACCTTTTTTTGTTGTTGCAACGAACATGGGCGGCCATTCCACAGCGTGGTTTGGATGAACTCATTTTGAGTATGCCAAACCGATGTTCTTGTGTTAGTGTTCGCGGTAGAAACACGGATTATTAATTGTTTAAGTTACCTAATAAAATTTTAAAGAAAACTGTTATTTCAGTCTTTTTTTCGAACTTTAATGTTAGTGGTTCAAATGTCAAAAATCCTTTTATTAGGAAAATGGCAAATTTCTTTATTAATGCAAAGGTGACTTGGTTTATCGTTACTGTGACAAACGAAAACACTTTATTTGATGAATCCTTAAAGAAAATTTTAATTAATATCAATCAGGAGAAAAGTTATTGCAAAAATATATGTTGATCCCTAGACACATATGTTGATCCCTAGACACTTTTGATGTGTGTATATCGTATATCGCCGTCTAGAGTTTAGATTTAAATGAGGAGAGCCTGTTCATTTTTAAATTAACAAAAAATTGTCTTTCGGGTATTCCTGATACACATAAAGAATAAGATAAAATAAGTCAACTGTTTTCAAATAAAAACGAAGTGCAAAACACAAAATTGCATTTTAATGGATGACTTGCTTTGAGTGCAGCTATGCCTGCACCAAACCATTTATTTATTTTATACTAGTTGTTGCCCGCGGCTCCGCCCGCGTATATGTCGGCTATCGCAGCAAAAAGTAGCCTATGTGTTATTCTGATGTATAAGCTATATTACTGTAACGTTTCATCCAAACCCGTTGAGTAGTTTTTGCGTGAAAGAGTAACAAACATCCATCCATCCATCCAGCCATATATCCATCCATCCATACTTACAAACTTTCGCGTTTATAATATTAGTATAGATTCTTCTATATACCCCTCGCAACGAACACACAACATATATAACTAACAGGTTCACTAACAACTAGATTTACAGGCTCGTCGCTTTAAATGTTATAGTGATTGCCCGCGGCTCCGCCAGCCTTTATGTCGGTTATCGCTGCAAATAGTAGCCTATGTGTTATTCTGATGTATAAGCTATATTCCTGTAAAGTGTCATCCAAATCCGTTGAGTAGTTTTTGCGTGAAAGAGTAACAAACATCCATCCATCCATCCAGCCATACTTATAAACTTTCGCGTTTATAATATTAGTATAGATTCTTCTATATACCCCTCGCAACGAACACACAAGTTTGTAAGTATGGATGTTTGTTACTCTTTCACGCAAAAACTACTGAACGGACGGAAATTTACAGTAATATAGCTTATCTCTTCTTCTCCCTTCCCTGGTCCCGTTATGTGGGGTCGGGTCTCCTCACTTGTCTGCGCCAAGTCCTTCTGTCTTGGGTTGTCGGTTCCGGCAACTGGGCTTTCTTGAGGTCTCTTTCTATATTTGACCACCAGGTCATTGGCGGGCGGCCCCTGCCTCTTTTACCTTCCGGCAGACTTAGTGCGATCTGCACCACGTGGTCTTCAGTGCGTCTTTTCACATGTCCATACCAACGAAGACGGCTTTCTGCAATTTTTTGGGCGATTGGTGCGACTTTGAAGCTCTCACGTTTATGTTCATCTAAGCATCTTCATTTCATTGGTATGTTCTTTTTGTTCATGCGTCTTTGTGGCAGTCCAGCATTCTGTGTCATATAAAAATACCGGGCGAACCGCTGTTTTATAGACCTTACCTTTTGTTCTTATAGGGATGCGTGGATCGCATAACACGCCCGAGAGTGTCCGCCACTTCTGCCAAGCGATGTTCACCCTGTGGGTCACATCAGCATCGATGTTAGCATCAGTGGTGAGCATGGAGCCCAGGTACCTAAATGATTCCACAGCGGGAATAGGTTCCGTCCCAACGTACATGACTTCTGGTTTACTACTTCCACTAAAGGGGCACCTCAGGTATTCGGTCTTACTTCTACTAACTCTGAGGCCATATCGTTCCAAGGAGTATGTCCATGCACTTAATTTATCCTGCAGATGTTTTGCAGTCTCCGCAGCAAGGGCAATATCATCAGCGTAAAGCATGGTCCACGGAAGAGGAGACGGTATATACCTGGTCAGAAATTCCATTACTAGGTTGAACAATAGAGGACTGAGCGCAGATCCCTGATGGACACCTACTTTGACCTCAAAGGTCTTACTCAAACCTGCCATGGTTTTAACTCTTGTGCCGACGTTATTGTACATATCCTTGATTAAATCGATGTAGTATTCCGGCACATTTTGCGTGCGAAGAGCTTCCCATAACAACTTGCGAGGTACTCGGTCAAAAGCCTTTTCAAGATCAATGAATGCAAGGTGTAGGTCTTTATTGTTAATCCTATGTTTTTCCATCAGGATTCTGACTGATTGAATAGCGTCTGTGGTAGATCTGGATGCCGTAAATCCGAACTGATTTGGAGACACTGTAGTCATACGCGTTAGGCGTTTATTTATGATTCTTTCCCATATTTTTAACATATGTGAGGCCACATCACCCTTCCTTTTGTAGAACGGCAGTAGATAGCTTTGTCGCCACGAATCAGGGATACAGTAATATAGCTTATACATCAGACATATCAGACAGATCGACATATACGCGGGCGGAGCAGCGGGCAACAACTAGTATAATATACAAACAAAAATCTTCGTCTATATTGGATAAAACATTAGTTTAATTAGTCTATAGCGACCTCCACATTCTGTGAAACAAAAACACTACAGCGCCATCTATCGAAGACACATCTAACTACGGAGTAACTGCTAATTCTGTATCGCGATATGTTCTTACGGCAATTAGCATACTCGTCAATGCAAGTCTCATCGTACATACCTACAGAAGCCAATATTTACTAAGCTATGGCATAGCTTTTATCGCAGGCTTTGAGCGCGGCGACCGAATCAAAAAATTCCGTAAGGAAAATAAAACCTAACACCCGAAGCTCGCAGGGATCGAGACGAGCTGCTCTGAAATCGGACGAATACGTAAGCAGCTGATTGTGAGAAAGTATATAGGTGTATCTATCATATCTTTTTCGTATTAAAATGTAATTATTACACATAATATGCACACCATTGTCATCGGTATGAAATTTGCCGTGAGGTTAACTATTTAAATTATCATGAAATACTTACATATGGGAGAAATCATGTGATATATTTGTATGTTACAATTTTTTCACTTACTTGATGTCAATATTTCCAAAAAAATACTGCATAAATAAAAAATAAATAAATATTTGCATAAGTTGATAAAAAAATGCTATGCAATAGCTTTACCGCGGCCGTCCCCGAGTGCCACATGTCTTTTTTTATTATTATATCCTTATGTTTTATTTAGTTTTAAAATTCAATAGCTACAATAAAACTTACCTTTCCTCTGTGAACCTGTTGCAAGCCTCATTAAAATTTGTACTGATATTAGGAACACTAACAGACCTGTAATTTTATAAAACAAACATTATCATTCCAGTAATTGCGATTGATGATTGTGAACGAAGCAAAATAGGTGTGTCATAACCGTAAGTGGAGATCAATTGTCGCTGCCTATCCCTCTGAGATATAAGGGTGACGTTATGTTTGTATGTATGTTAATACATTGAAAAATGAGGATATATTCATCATCAGCCCGCTGCTGTCCACTGCTGGACATAATCCTCCCCCAAGGCACACCATAGAGACCGTGTAGCTTTTCGCATTAGGACTAGTAATCATTGATGGCACGCCTTTCGAAGTTTTTAAGGAATATATCTATCTCAGGCAACAAATGCTGTTGGAGAAATACAACGTCGAAAAGGAAGTAGGAGGTTTCTGTTAGGCTGGGCAGTGTTCAGGAAGTTGAACCACATATTGTCGTCGGACATAAAACAGAACCTGAAGACGAAGGTATTCAACCAATGTGTGCTCCCTGTAATGATGTACGATGCCGAGACGTGGACACTGACTGTAGGACTAGTCCATAAACTTAAAGTCGCTGAAAGAGCAATGGAAAGAGTTATGCTAAGGACAAAATGAGTAACGAAGTGATCCGTCAGAGAAGCAAGGTAACCATAGTAGGTAGGTACCAAGTTAGTAGGTGGAAGAGGCAATGGGCTGGTCACATGATATATGTCGCAGAACAGATAACCGCAGGAGCAAGCGTGTTCTTGAGAGGGACCGCGTCTTGGCAGCTTCGGGTCAGATGGCAGGACGATTTGGGTGAGGATATATTAATAGCGTAAAAATGGATTTTCGGAGCCTTTATTTCTCAGGTATGGAGACTCAAAAAGGTGCAACGCACTTATGACTCGTAAGTGTGAGTACCATAAAAAAGGAAGTTGTTGATACAATTTATTTCAGATTTTGTTACTTAATTGTCATGTTTCACTTACTACCATGCACAGATGAAATTATGGCTTTTTTGTTATTTAAGCGGTTGTATATTTTATTAAAATGTTACAAACCTGATAATATAGAAAGGAATTGTATGTAGAAGTCCTTCTCCCATATAAAGAGATCTGAGTCATCTTTTTCAATCTGCTCCCATGCCCAGCAGTTGGTCTTCCAAGAATCCGGCACCGACATATTTATATATTTATTTCTGAAATACACATTTATATTTTTTTAATTGTGAACTAGAAATAACTTTCAAAAATAAAACCTGAGAAAGTCAAATGTTTAGGAACTTAAATTTTACAAATAGGGTTTTTTTTTTATTAAAACCAGCGGGGCTGAGCTAGTCTAAAGTAAAAGTAGCCATGTTACTCTTTATATCATCATATATCTGTCAGTGTCTCGTCAAAATCGGTCCTGCTGTTCCAGACATTGACTGGATACAAACAGACAGAGAGACAGACAAAAATGGATTTATTGATGTAAGTGATGCATTTAAGGAAAAGCTGTTAATTAGAAATTACAAACAGACTCTTCAATTTGATTTATTTGTATACATATAGATGTACTCACACATTAGTTGTATTGACATTTTCAAAACCGCACACGGAGTTCACCGCAATGTTGAACAGGCTATCACTGCGCCACACACCATACGTCTCCAGCATCATTAATATAATGAGCAGCTTCCAAAATGACTGGAATTTGATAATACATTACCATTAACATAAATGATGATTTTTCTTACTGTACTGAGTGTAACATTTATTAAAGTAAGTATTAGTGGGTCTTAAATCTTTCGTTTGAATTTTGCCCACTTATGTTTGTTCATGTTGGGATATTTATAGTTAATTTTAAATATAAGGCATGTTTATCAGTAGTCAGGAACTCTGCATACTACAACCCAGGGTCTGCTTAGTTTGCTATCAAAACAAGACATCTCAAGCAAGTTTGTCTAATGGCTGGCATGTTTTTATTAAGACACTTGGTGATTGATGCTTATAGTACAGGCCTTGAGCCTAGTTTAGGAATCAAATTGTCAACCTGCTTGAAGTTTTCATTAATATGCATTGTCATTGCAGTTACTTTATTTTGGATGACACATCAAAAGGTAAGCTTACATAGCAAATACATTACTTTACTAGAAATGTGGGGAAACAGGTGTCATGTTGTGTCTTCAGTAGATGGCGCTTTCATATGTTTTCTCGTTGCACTGTATGTGGAAGTCACCACAGAACTATTCTAAAGGGTGAAAAGTTTTAGGACACAAATACTCAATATTATACATACTTCTGAAAACATTAAACATACCTTAAATTCAGTGTTGTATAAAACATGTCTCTGTGCCTCCTTGGACATCAACACTAAGTCAATCATCACTATGACCGGATCATATTCTATGTACTTGTCAACTATGCCTTTGCAACTTTCCTGAAATTTTAATGAATAAATGCTTACTAAATGTACACATCTCATACACAGCATTCTGATACCAAATAAGGAAGAGCCTATGGTAATCAGCCTTTGACTGCTGATAAATATGCTTTTAAATTACTAAATACACAATAGATATTATAGATAACAGACAGCAACCAGACCCCATTAAAATTTAGAATCTGTATAAAATGCTACTACTTACTGATGTCTGTTCACTTAGATCTCTCAAAGTACTAAACGAATTTTAATGCAGTTTTCAGCAATAAGTAGAGTGATGCAAGAAGAAGATTTATATATGTATTACATGCATGAACAAAGAGGAAATCCGAGAATTTGAATACCTACGCAGTAAGTGTCTACTGACAACAAAAGTACAAAGTGGTTGTTTTTTTTTATATTTACAGATTATAAGACAACAACAGTCAACAACTACTTAAATCTGTGTGAAATTAAAACTTTTCGGTTTAATTCTCTCTGGAAAAATGTTGTAGGGATGTTTTTCGAATAAATTAACTTCTTATCAACTTTATCAAAATTGATTACTTACACATTTAGTAAGCTTTAATACCGTAGGACTATATATTTTGTAAAGTGCTGCGGCTGGTTTGCCACAGTTTACACATCTATAATTGTGTTTTTCAGTCATGTTTTTAAACTATATTTTTCATGAAAAGGTAAACATTCAAAACATGGAATTGAAATTAGATTTGACAGCAGACAGCTAGCATTTGACAGATAGCAATACGTCAATCAGTCAGTGTCCCTACGTCCCTACCAATGAGTAAAGAAAATATAAAGAGATGCCCTATTCTACTATACGAACAATTCATTATACAAATATATAAGATCAACACATATATATACAAAAAAGCATTTTGTCTCTTTTTAACTTATGTTTACCTTGGTGTGAAAAGAGAGATATACATAGTTTAGTGAGCACTAATATTGGCAGCACTTTTGAGTGACGTTATGCACTTGTCAATTCGTGACTGGCGACGCCATTTTAAGCACCAAGTTCTGACTGAGGTAGATCTGCTGTCAAGCGGTTGTTGTTGGAAATTTTGTTTTTGTTTCCGTGCCAATTACTGCTTTAAATTGGTTTTTATTGTATCCAAGGCTTTGCCCTAGACATGAAAATCATGCCTTCGTGCTCCATTAAACAATCTGGTGCAAGAAAAAACAAGAATCATTGTATATTGACTCTTTACAGGTTAGTACAAAAATGCATTGAAATTGTTCATTTTTTTACGATTTTGTTTATTGTATTGTATTAAACATATTCTTTTTATAATTTCCGAAGAAGTTTCTTAGTTTTTTTAAAGTCTCAATGGTATTATTTGCTTTGTTTCACTTTGATTTGTTTACATACGATTAAGGATAGTGATGGTAGAGTTAAAGTGTCGATACTTATATTATTATATAAAAAAATATGTTAACTTAGTGTTTTCTTCATCAGATTTCCTGTAAATGAAATTTTAAGAAAGAAATGGATCGAAATCATTGGTTTGGAAAATATAAACCCTCAACATAAAATGTGGTATGTCTGCTCGATGCACTTCCATGATACATCCTACAACAGAACTCTCGACGTGACGCGATTACGTGACTGCGCAGTGCCCTAACCTGAATGTGTGAATAAATGAATAAATATTACAACTATTTAAAACGTGTTTTATTTACTCAATTTGTTATTTCGCTCAATGTCAACATAATTTAAGTACTTTTGAGGTTGATATCGGTATCCCAGAACCGTCGGAGCTACGAAAAAATAGGTAAACAACGATATACATTCTCGTTGGTTTGCATGCGGAGGTATTCTGTTCTTTCTTTAGTCTTGTTGCTGATAGAACGGATAGGGCTGTTTTCATAGCCGATAACAAATGGTTTTAAAATAAACCTCACCTACGATCATCTATTCCCAGACTACAGAAAGACCAGGATTTTAGGGATTCCAAGAGGAATCCACGGCCTCATTTTGAGAGGAGGTGATGTACGCCTAAAAGGTGGGAAAAAAGGGAGAGGACTAGCACTCTCCTATCCCACAATGGACTCACCAAACGCTGTAGCACTCCTAATGGCATACGGTTTCTTGGGTAGAAGCCCAAGAATCGTTTAAATAATATTTCGCTCATATCATATCTAGCCGGGTGTCCCGTGATGGCCAGCTTTCATTTTTCATTTTTTTTTTTAGCAACTCCCGCTCTTAGTCTTAAGTCCATCATTCAAAATTTAATCCATCCATTATATCCATTATAAATAATAAAAAACAATCGGAATTAACCATAATTATTAAATGTTATCGTTATTTGTGTAATTTATTAAATATTTCAGTTAAATATCGATATCGACATTTCGAGTCACTCTACATAGGTACAACCCTAAAGGCAGCCATTTTATGCGCCAACTTCTTGTGTAGGTGGGCACGATAATTTTGTAGGTATGCGTAGTCCATGTACTGTAGGTCAATGGTCCCTACCTCTAAAACTTGCCACACCACAATACTCTTTTCAAAAAAACTAAATTATGATAAGCTTTGACTTCATTGTTTTTAGTAACATTATAGGCATAATTTGCGTAAAATATTTATTACTAAGTTTTTCCCAATACTATTTACTGAGCAAAATTCAGGAATAATAAAACGTACTTCAGCTGCTATGTGTCACTAAAGTTTTTTTTCAGTTCAATAAGAATGCAACAGAGGGCGTGCTTGCAAAATTAATTTAATATTTAAAGTTTTTAGAATTTCTCGCTTTATTTTAAACTGATCTATGCAAATAAATAAAATTAAAAGTTTCTGTTTGTGATTTCAAATATACAGTGTTTCACTAAATGCGTATGAAAGTATTATTTTAAGGTACTTTAATAAAAAAGCAGTTTTTAAAATTTCTGTCTGTCTGTATGCTTGTTCTCGCTAATCTCTGGAACGAGTGGACAGGGCTTTCAATGGCAGTTAGCTGATGACAATATAATCATCAGCAGAGTAACTTAGGCTACTTTTAATCTAGCCCAGCTATGTCGCGTATTGTTACTAGCGGTTGTTGATGTAGGTACCTACCTACCTAAAGATGCAACAACAACCACGCGTAACAACGCGGGTCGCAGCTGGTAATCAATACGTACGAGAGTACCTACTTGATTAGGTCTCACTCAGAAATAAATAAAAGAATATCATAACTTAGTAAGTAATAATATTATGTATGTGTAAGTAGATAGGTACACCTACCTACATATTTACATTATTCTAACCGATGATAGAAGTAAATAATATGTCGTAGTATATGTATTAAAGTAGGTAGTTTTAGTTTGTGGTAGTAGCTTTTTGGAGGCGACCTGAGCTGAAAACTTGTAAGAAACTATGATAACGAATGATGAGTTAAATAAATAGCTATAGTAGGCTAAGATCGTCCTTCTAATAAGAAGGTTATGTCCAGCCTTAGCATTAAAGGCTGTTGATAATAATGATGATCGTCCAAAGACACTTGTAACTCAGGAGATGAAAATGATTTACGTAGGTTACCTTACCTTGTTTACATTCCTTCCATTATTCCCAAGATTATTTTTTGGTCGGCTACTAGGTAGTTCAATGAGTTTCACCTGAATAGCAGTTATTCCACATAGCGACTGGCAGCGGACTTGCGCAACCCTGAGGGCGAACTGATTTCAAAGATTTAAAGTAGTAGTTGTCAGTGAAGGCACTGACTTCTCATTCAATCCTAAATCAAGCTAACTAAAACTTTGTGAAATAATAAGTCTGAGCCAGATAGGGTCCGAGAACAATATCCTTAAACACCTCAGCTCCAGACTACCTGCAAATATATTCAGATTAAGGGACATCAGAGACGTTGTGGTGACTGCTGTGTAGTGACAGTAACAGATTTAAATACGGAGTGTCGGAGCTGACTTCGAGGGCAGAATAAAATTACTGCAAAGAGGAAAAAGCTTGAAGCAAATGTTATACCCAAAATAATGATACAGGCCAAAACTTCCAGTCCAAACAAGGGCTTATGTCACGCAGATGACTGTTCAAGGCTATGTTTCGGAATAGTAAGAGAACTACTGAACCTTTCGACTAACGGTGTGTCTGTAAGGCTAGAACTGAGTCATAACGCGCTAAGTACGGTTACTATCGCCTGGCAGGCCTCAGCCCTGCACATCATCAACTAATATATTTTTGAAAGTGTAAAAAAATGAGAAAACGAAAAGAAGACTCATCACTACAAAGGTTTCTAGCCTCACAAACACACCGTTAGTTGAAAGGTTCAGTAGCTCTTGGTCCAGAACTGAACTCATCATCACAATAGTCAGAAATCAAATCATTGAATTTCGTATCAAGATAAGGAAATGTAAATATATTTCTAATTTCCATACGAATATCGGCAATATTGATATGCATGGAAAATTCGTTTTTATTTTCCATCAAAATCGTTACATTCGGATCAAATGTCTCTTACTCTCAATGTCAGCGACCGTTTTACACGATTGTATATATTTTGCTTCATTGGTATTCATGAATGAATAATAGTACCTAAAGATATACATACTCGTACGCGTAAGTAAGCATGAGATTTTTGTTTAGGAGGATGATGAAATTGGTTCACATCAACAGCCTTTACTACATACCTTATGCCCCTCCATGGAAAGGAGAACAGAAAACAGCTCAACCTCCCTGCTGAATTCTTCTTTTGTACATCTCAGCGCTGTCACGGACAGTTTGGGTTTGCAGGAGAACAAAAGTTAAAAAATCTTGCTTTCAAAATTTCTCGTTTCATAATCGTAAATTCTAATATACTCGTAGCATCAGTAGCAACAATTTCTGTGGACTGTGGAGGTACGGGTTGTGTCCCTTGAACATAGAGGGATTATCCTCCACCCAGACGAATTGATATAATATTGTAGTTATTTGACGTTCTTATAAGGTACCGGTTGACGAGATAACAGACTATCGTATTGCACCTTTTATATAGTAAACTCTTCTCATTCCAGAGACTGCACAACTATAATTTCTACGATAGCTAGGTGGGAAATGTTTTATGTATTGTAAACTAGCTTATGACCGCAGCTCCGCCCGCATGTCGCATGTATAGTTATTGCAGTAAAGAGTAGTAGGTATATGTCCTTCCTCAGGAATCAAAGTATCCTCATGCTAAACACTGAAGTCAGTGCAGTGGTGTAGCCCTGAAAGCGTAGCAGAGCAGCAGAGTTACTTTCGAATTTATAATATTAGTATGGACTAGTACTTATAAATAAAAAAAAAACCGGCCCAGTACGAGTCGGACTCGCGCACCGAGGGTTCCGTACAAACCTGTACGTATTTTATATGATGTAACAAAAAAATATGCTTTTCGCCATTTATCCTCTACTAGCTGACCCGGCGAACTTCGTACCGCCATATTTACATATCTGTCTCAGCTTCCCACAGGCAGTGTACAGTCGCGGACAAAAAAAAAGCCTTTTCCCGTCATCTTTAATTTTTTTTCTTTCTAGCAAAAAAAGAATGAATGAAATCGGACCACGTGTTATTGAATTACAGCTATGTACATATTTTGACTTTCATCCCCTCCCCCCAGGAAACCGTCCTGAATATCGGGATAAAAAGTATCCTATGTCCTACCTCGTAGTATGAACTCAAATCATGCCAAGTTTCATTTGAATCCATTCAGTAGTTTCGGCGTGATGCGCGGCCAAGATACAGACAGACAGACGGACAGACAGACAGACAAAAATGAAAAAAATTACAGTTTTGGCTTCAGTATCGATAATAGAGAGCCCTCCAAAAAAAAAATTCAAAATATCTTTAATGTACAGAATTGGACCTGTTACATTTTTATTATAAGTATAGATCTGTGCTATAAAAAAAAATTCAAGATTCTGAGTTTACGGGAAGTACCCTGTAGGTTTTGATTCCCTTGCAAGTGTCGAAAATTTGCAGCATAAACGGCTGTATCTTTAGATTGCATTGGCTTAGAAGTTTTGTTTTTTCACAGCCCTAAGAGACAGTAGACCTGAGTATTTGATATGAATTTCAGCTTGATACCTCCACGTGTTCCTGAGAAAAACGGACTTGACAAACAAACGGACAACAAAGTGGTCCTATAAGGGTCCGTTTTTTCCTTTTAAGGTACGGAACCCTAAAAAAACAAATTCTGCCCTGATTCCTTTTCATTCGCAGATCTGCGATCATCTTTGTTATTTAGTAAAACTATTTTATTAAATGCATCAACATTTAAACTCAAGTATCAAATAATTTAACCATTAACTCATCACTTTAGACATTAAGATAAAAACTGGGCCATATTTCACTATTACTGAGAGTATATGTTAAGAACTTGTAAGAAAAGAGGCTGTACCCGCACTTAAGTTTTAACAAGCTTAAACATAAGATACCTTTGCAATATAAATGTAAATTTTTGCCAAAGTACTGGGGTCCGAGAGGCCTACGAAGTGCCACTTTTATGGACCCAGGCTAAGCCGAATTTTAATAAAATAACTCAAGACGGCTTCCATAAAAACCAACTTTGAATATGAAGAATACTTTGATGGCTTCGGTTCATATTAAAAAAATGATAATATTAATAATTCTGTTGTCTAAAGTTCTTCTTTTGCTCGTTAAGACATACTTTTGTTGGTGGTAACTTTATTTTATTTAATATCTCTGTTACTACAGAAGGTACGTAAAAATTAGGTATTAAATACATTAAGTTAATGATGATATAAGATTGGCGAGTTTTATGTTTGATTGTTTAAAGGCACAGATCTCTGCCACTATCTGCTAGATTTAAATTATTCTCCTTCGCACTAGATGGAGTCATGTTTATTCGTATTAATTTATATTTTTTTCTGAAGTTAGCAAAACTAGTAGGTACCTATAACTCAGGCTATTGAGATTATCTTAGCTTGTAACCTAGATATTCTGGATAGAAAGGTCCCTACATTGTTTACCACGTACTGAATACACCATTCAGGTTCCTTGGTAATTAACTGAATATAACTCAATATTGTCTATCCCCGTAAAAATCAAGGTAGTAGAGCCACGCTGATTTCAGCAGGAACGGGCCGGCTCGACTGGGGCGGTATTACCCTCACACAGAAAATCAACGTAAAATGACAGCGTTCGTGCTGTCGTGTTTCGTTGGTGAGTGCGAGACCGATGGGGCAATGATGCAGTAGCATCACTAGGTCGCCAAAGTTTAGGTCACCATGCTGCATTGTTGCCTGCATTCGCAATGAGCATGGTGACCATCACTCTTGGATTCTGCTTATGCTTTCCATCGGCTGAGTAGAGTCATTTTGGCAGAGCCATACATAAAAAAGTCATGGATATCGTTGTTTTTTAAAAGCTCTCCATCAACGCGACACTTTGTAGGGACTTCTAACATTATGAGTCGCATTCAATCCAAGCATGATTTGCATGTGATATCTATTCATCTAAATAAACGAGCAATTCCTGTATGTATATAATCTAAATCTCGGAAACGGCTCCAACGATTTTCATGAAATTTAGTATGCAAAGGGTTTCGGGAGCAAAACAAGTTTTTTAGATTTTTTCTGCACGCTAATCTCAGAAACGGCTTAAGCGATTTGAATGCGATTTTCACTTATGTGTTGAGGTTTGCTTGACTTAACATTTAGTTAAGTGAAGCAAACCGCAACACATACGTTTGTTTCATTTCAATCGGTTCGTAAATAAAAAGTTATATCAGTTTGAAGAATCACTGCGGTAACCGACCATTTCTGCGGGCGGAGCCGCGTACAAAAGCTAGTTGTAATGGATGAAATTAGAGAACGTAACTAATCACTTAGAAAGTCAATCTCATAAGTCATACCTACCTGTCACTTTAACTGACTGATGCCAGAAAGATCTTGCTTTCTAACTATAACAGTCTAAATCCAGCGACATGTTTTTATTATTAGGTACTTCTCGCTTCTCCAACCGCAATATCAATTTCGACTTTCATGAAAATAGCACTTCAGTGCGGCCTCTATGCAACATAGCATTTATACTTTAAGACTTTTTGGAAACCAGTCTTACGATTCAAAATTTCTTCTTGAAATTAATCATTGCAATTTTAATGGTATTTTAAGGTGTGATATCTTTTGTATTAGCGAATTGGTTCAAATTGCATTAATCGACCATGGTCCAGGGTATATTAAGATTTAGATAGCACTGTATTGTGTCGGCATTCTCTTACTTTTGTTTGGTGAATGGTATTCAACCATTTGAAGTTTATAATATAAGGACTTATGCATTTTATACTGTATTGTCTGCTTGTGATGAATGATTGTTGATGTAGATGCTTCTTCATCGTTGAGTCGTCAGTCTCGCACTCACTAATGAAACACAACGGCACGCTATTTTAGTTTTTTTTTTGAAAGGGTAGCCCGAGAGCCGGCCCGTTCGTGTAGAAACCAGCATGACTCTACTACCTTTCACTTTCTTTAAGGTAATACCAGAATTCACCACCTATTCACTAAGTTAGGGGCAGTAGTTTTCTGAGAGCCCATGATATTACCCGTATAATAAGTGCCGATTCATGACTCTCCAATAATAAGATTAGTATTCCTGAAATACTCTCATAAACATATTTTCTTCGTCTAGAATCGAGTTATGCCTTCCGATATGTTTTAACCATATCGTATGCTTTAAAGGCGCTTGTCCGGTCAGGTTATTCCATTAGGGGCGGTCGAGCGCGGACCGCGTACTTCGCTTTTGGGCCGATTTTAAAATAATTGGACGGCATAACTGGATCATCGAAGCTAAGTTAACTTCGTGCACCACTAGAATAGAGACATGCTATTTAATATATTTTAGTTAAAATACAGTATATTAATATTCAAGATGTTGGGCTCTGTGTGAGCCTTTTTAGAGCGTTCCACGGGTCACTAAGTGTAACATATAAAGAGTTTTTTTTTTAAAGACAACTCCCGCACTGGGAATAAATCCTGTGTCGCGGGGGACTTTACAAACATACATGAAACGGACACAAAAATACACCCAGACTCAGAACAACAATTTGTGGATCACACAAAGTATTTTCCTAAGTGGGATTTGAACCCACGACACTTGGCGAAGTAGGAAACGGCGTGGTGACCGTTAAACCACTGGGCCAAACGTGTAGTCCAAAGGGATTTAGGGACAGTTTCACCGCTTGCTGATGAAGTTCCTGATAGATTAATGTGAACTTATACTTTTGAAAACTAAACTAGGCTGCTAACGGGAACACCTAAAAATTAGCATAAATTTTATTGTACACTAATTACAAAATGATATGTAAATATAGCAATAAGCGGCCTAATTGCTGAAAGCAATCTTTTACAGATAACATTTAAATAAACAGATTGAGAGTACATAAAATAAACAAGAGGAAGTCTAGGTATAGAAAAGTTAAAGTAGTATAAGAATACAAAAAATATATAGGTATATACAAATGGTTAATTCACACACAAAATATATAAAGATGTATCTTTCCATTAATTGATAGTTTGGTATTAAAATAAATACGGATGGTTATTGTTTTCAGGAAATCCTCTTGGGTGTACCTTATCATTTATAAGTTAAATAACTTTGTTTTAATGCCCCAGAGGAAGGCCCAAAGGTACTAAAACTAAGTGATGATAAAGTTATAAGAACCTCCAATATTAATACGAATAAATTAATAGGTTTAGTAACAATAAGAAAAATATCCAAATGGATGGAATAGGCGGGCAAACGAGCAGACGTATCGCCTGATGGTAAGCGATTACCGCCGCCCATGGACACCTGCAACACAAGAAGCGTTATAAGTGCGTTGCCTGCCTTTGGGGGATGAGGGGGAGGATGGGGGTTGTGGTATGGGCCTCCAGTATCCTCACTCACTCGGTGAAACACAGCGCAAGCACTATTTCACAGCGGTTTTCTGTGAGGCCGTGGTATCACTCCGGTCGAGCCGGCCCATTCATGCCGAAGCGTGGCTCTCCCACGCTAATGAATAAATGTCTCAGTGTAGCAGTAGTAGCGTATGCGACTGCTGCGCTTGAGGTCCCGGGTCGGACCAAATGTTTGTATGATCTGCAAATATTTGTTTATGTGTGCGGGTATTTTCTATGTCTAATATGTATGTATTGACAAAAAAAGTATAGAAGAATTCTATCAGTCAGTCTAGCTGTAGGTGTTGTGTGTCAGATGTCCAAAATATTGATTATTCTAAAAATATTTATTATTATTATTAATTTTTAGGTATCATCTCGATTGTTGCACAAGCTTACAGAAAATTAGCGTCAATTATATCTTTCGTTGCTTTTCATCTAGTAAGTTACATTGCCGTAGTCTTGTATCCTATGTGGAGATGGCACTCAAAGGTGTAAATGCAAACTGTTAGGTGACCCATCTACTCATTTGCCCTCTAAACTATAAAGATATGTAAATTCAGCTCAAGCTTCTAGTAATCACAGGTATCACGAACATAAATCCCATAAAAATATAACATCAAATTGTGCCATTAGATAGTGCTACATATTTTACCACTAGAATTTCTGGTACCTTCCAAATACAATGAGGAAAATTCGTCAATACCGTCTGACGATGATACATTGAAAGGAGTAACTTTTAATCCTACATAGCGCAATGAAAATGCTCACGTCATTTAGTGTATTTTCAAGGTCACAACATTAACCGATGAGTAAGACCACCTCGCTTTATCGGAGGATCATCCTGTTGTGTTGCAGAGGTCTAATATTCCTTCCACAACCAATTTAATAAGACACGCCAGCATTATATCATGCTAGTTGTTGCCCGCGGCTTCGCCGGCGTATATGTCGGTTATCGCGGCAAATAGTAGCCTATGTATTATTCTGATGTATAAGCTATATTACTGTAAAGTTTCATCTAAATCCGTTCAGTAGTTTTTGCGTGAAAGAGTAACAAACATCTGTCCATCCATACTTACAAACTTTCGCGTTTATAATCTTAATATATATAAATCTCGTGTCACAATGTTTGTCCTCAATGGACTCCTAAACCACTTAACCGATTATAATAAAATTTGCACACCATGTGCAGTTCGATCCAAATTGAGAGATAGGATAGTTTTTGTCCGCGACTGTACACTGCCTGTGGGAAGCTGAGACAGATATGTAAATATGGCGGTACGAAGTTCGCCGTGTCAGCTAGTATTAGTATAGATCATATAATGATTATCTGTGTTAGGACTGGAATTTATTGCGTACCACAACGCGGAGCAAATTGTAACTCGTGGTTTTAGCTTCTCCATAAGCTTTATAGCTAGCAAAGGAAAGAATACTAGTAACTTCTGCAACTTTCATTTTTTTTCCTTTAATAATTACAAATTTTAACAAAAAAAAACCGACTTCAATCTGGACCAAATTTAAATGGGACCATTCGGGAAGCACCAGCTTTCAAATAAAAAAAGAATGATCAAAATCGGTTCACCCAGTCTAAAGTTATAAGGTAACTAACATAAAAAAAAATAAAAAAAAACAGTCGAATTGAGAACCTCCTCCTTTTTGAAGTCGGTTGAAAATACACTCCCACTATAGGAATATACATCCTGTGTCACGGGAAACTTTACAAACATGCATACACGAAACAGACACAATGAACACCCAGACTAAGAACAACAATTTGTGAATAACACAAAGTGTTGTCCCATGTGGGATTTGAACCCACAACACTTGGCGCAGTAGAAAGAGACGTGGCAACCACTTAAACCTCTAGGCCAACCATGTAGTCAAAGTTTTATGTAAATTGTATCAATATCTCATTCAGAACTAAGTTGATTTTCTTTTATCATTCGTTATCTATGAACACAATCACATAAAGTGTCCAAAATAAATGTTGCCAATAAGAGAATCGGCTCTGCCTAATCCTCTTTACAATAAAAAGAAACGGTGTGATAAAAAGTTTCTGTAGAACGTACAATTGCTTGCGAATTCATTATACGATCGAGAACTGTTCCTTTTGTCGTCTCTTTTATTGTTGATGTAACAGCTACTGACTTTTTAATGTATTGATTCTTTTATCGATTCGAAATTTACTGTAAGAGCTCTCCAGATAGCAATGAATGGAGCACTTTGGAGAAAATTCTAAGAGATATTTCGAGTTTAATCAGACTGGATAAGTTGCAGATGAAGTATTCTGTATTGAAAATACTACAGAAGTCTTTTCTTCCCCAAACAGTAGACAGAAGCGTAAGAAATAATCATTTTTGTTGACTATAATTTTAGCGATAATTAACATGATAGGTAAATGAACTAGAAATGATGACAAGACTACTGTTGTCAATCAGGCACTATTTCCATATAATGTTTTAATATAAATTTTACCCAAACACGGAAAAAAAATATGATGCTTATGATACAATAATTGCAATTGACGGAAATCAAACACAATCTGGATAGCGGGCAGGATTACTAGGACAACAGGCTAGTATAAACATTTAAAAAAATATATGATGATTTGATGACGCACAGTGTTTCAACAGGAACCATGATGTCAGACAAAAAAAACACACACACACACAACATTTGTGCGTTCATACTACAGAGATACTCTTCTATTGAAGATCGAAGCATCTTGCCGTGACAGTGCTTAGAACCAAATATATTTAATACTCGGAAATATGAAATTTCCAAACGAAATTAATTTAGATGATTTGTTCTCAAACGCTTATTAATGTTGAATGTACAATATTATGTATATATTTTAATAAAAAATATTTATAAAAGTCATAAAGGTTAAAAGTAAATTACTTTTCTTTTTCGGAGCGAAAGATTCATTAATTTCTGACTCACTTTACCGTGAAATTGATGCTAAAGATTTGTATTCAAAATTTGTTCCGATATCTAGAGCTCTGGGGTATTGACCCCCACTTATCAAAGATGATGAATGATCGTTGCCTATGCGGTCATCGATCCTTCATAAAATTACTGTTTGAGTAAGTATTAATGAAGAATGGTTTATATCAGTTAAATTAGCTGAACAAATCACAGTGCGACACAGACAGGTAACTGGAAAACATAAAAGCAGGTAAAGTATTAATTAACTTTATCATGTTCGTTAATTTTGTTTGTAACTTGAAATACTTCATCAAGTTTTATCACAAGTCAGGTACGCTTATTAGCTTGAATTCTCATATTTGAAGTAAGAAGAATCTAAAGCGGCCAAAAGCCATGAAGGGTTCAGAAGCAGCAAGTAACATAATATAAAAGTTCTTGTAGTTCGTTGTAACTTTGATCGATGTTTTAATAATAGTGTATTTTTGTTAAAAGGTAAATTGCGGTTTACGATTTATGACGTATTAAAAAAAACTACTTACTAGATCTCGTTCAAACTAATTTTCGGTGGAAGTTTGCATGGTTACGTACCTATATCATGTATTTTTTTTGTTTTATCATTCTCTTATTTTAGAAGTTACATAACACACATTTTACCACATCGGCAGTGTCTCTCGCGCAAACTATTCAGTTTAGAAAAAAATGATATTAGGAACCTCAATATAGTTTTTGAAGACCTATCTATAGATACCCTTCACGTATGGGTTTGATGAAAAAAAGTTTTTGATTTTCAATGTAAGTATGGGGAATCCCCAAAATTTATTGTTTATTTTCTATTTTTGTGTGAAAATCTTAATGCGGTTCACAGAATACATCTACTTACCACGTTTCAATAGTATAGTTTCGGAAAAAAGTGGCTGTGACGGACAGACAGATAGACAGACATGACAAATCCATAAGGGTTCCGTTTTTAGCCATTTGGCTACGGAACCCTAAAAAGTGTTGTTTCAAGTGTTGAGTGGAGGCTAATCTGGTATTGTGGCTTTCACATACAGCATAGATAGTGAAAGTTCTCTCGTCAATTTGCACCACTTCGGGGAGCGGAATTTATCATATCTGTTTGTCCATTCTAGTATCGAAATACTTGGATTATAAATTTTATTTTGCCGACACAACGCGATTAAACTAAAAATTACAAATATCAAGAACCTGAACAAATCATCAATGGATTTTTATGATAAGAACTTTAAAGTTATTTTCTGTTATTTCTGTCCATCAAAACTCGGTAATTTTGTGCTAAAGATGTACTTATTTAAGAGTTGTATGCCAAATAAAATTCAGATTTTACAAACGCATTTCACAAGACAGCTTGATTCGTATAGCATGTACTGGAACATTACACCGTTGCCCTAACATCGCCATTTCCTTTTACGTATTTTGCCAATAACACCAATTTAGTGACCGAACGCCACTGGACTCTTTCATGGATCGCACCATTTTAATATTTATGCTAGCCCGTACTTAATATTTAGGAGCTCGCTCAAAATTAATAGCGTAATACTACAGCGTACTGGGCAAAATAAAATTGTAACTTCCCTTAGTAGAAGATAACGGGTATCATTAAAGATATTGAGAGTTCAGTTTTGGTCATAAAAGTAAAGTCATGTTTGGACAACTGTGTTGTGTGCTTATGTAAGGACTTTTGAAAGAAAATGGAACAAACATATGGTATATACCTAAGTATAACTTACTAGTTTTTTCTAATGCCTTCATTTGTATCAATGTAGATTTTATTTTTTTATGATATTGTGACGACTTCCACATACAGCGGCAACAAAAACATATGACAGCGCCATCTACCGAAGTTACACTGAACTACGGAGCAAAGTGCAATACGAAGAAACTATCAATCCTGAATTGCGCAATAGAAGTTCTCGCGCCAATTAACATATATACGACATCCCAACATCAGCCATAGGACCGTGGCCTGCCAGGCATGATCACCTCGCCTGGTCGGAGGATCCCCCTGTAGTGATACACGTGCCTGAGGGGTGACGACTGAGGTCCGTCTCGCTTATTGCATACACAGCGGTTTCGTCCCCGTCGTGCACGTGTGTCACTACATCCCTTTGTGTTGGAGGGACATGACACTCGTTCCTCTACAATACAGCGTTACCTTGTTCATGTTATGACGAATTAAGAATACGGAGTTACCAACCTATTCATCCCATGGTGTTGGAAGAGGCGACTTGAACAAGCTACACATAACAAGATCACTGCATAGAGAAAGAACACCAAAGCAAACAAAAAACTGCTGAGTGTCGGTTCCCTGTGAGACTTTGACATCACTTCGGTCGAGCCGTCCATTTATGTAGAAGCATGGCTCTCCCACTATAATGTTATAGAAAAACAAGAAAAGCACTTTTGGTACAGCTCAGGTCGTCAGCTACAGGTCGGAGTTTGGAAGTTGGGGTCTGAAACCCCGTGCCTCGGAGATCACGTAAAGCTCGTCGGTCCTGCGCCTGATCTCTCCCCGGTCGTGTCAGTTAAACGTCCCTTCGAATTATGAGAGAGAGGGAACAGAGAGTGCACCTGTGTTTGCGCACACACTTGTGCACTATAATATCTTTTGCGTAGTTAGCTGGTCTCCGTTGAGACAGGCCGCCGTGGCTGTAATCGGCTAGGAGAATATTATTAGATGTTTTGATACAAGTAAAATTTTAACGAAAAAATAAACCGTCTCAAGGTTCGACTCGATTTCTCTTGGATGCCATCATCAGATCTTAGTGTCCTTATCATGGTACACGGTACACGGGATTCGAACCCGAGACTTAACATCATTCTCATACGCTATCATTTTGACATCGAGGCATCAATCTTACGTTGTGGACGTTTTTTGCAGGCTAGGGGGTACCCTAGCCTGCAGGGGTACCTCCGCAACGCCCCATAAGGAACTTCGTTCCAATAAAAAAAATATACGGTCGAATTGAGAACCTCCTCCTTTTTTGAAGTCGTTTAAAAAGAGCTGTTTATAAACCTTACGCTATTCAGCGGGTCTAAATTAACTATTTCAATGAAATTAAACTAATTGGGATACTGGAACAGTTTAGTGACCTACCTAAGAATGAGGCCCAATATCTCTCGAGGTACACTCAAACAGCTGACGTCGTTGACGTTGGTCGAAATATAGCGAGTGCGGTACCTACTATTACATTTTGGCTTGGTACCGACTTCAAATTAGGTTATACTGTTTGACTGTAGGTAGCACATATAAATTAAGAACCCCTCCGCTTTGAAACATAGGAATGTTACGTCAAGAAATTTGGCCACTATGTGTGAAACACCAGAATATTACGTCCAGATTTGTCTAATTTTTTGGCTAATTTTATAGTAATTTTATCATTAAAACACTTTATTTTAATGTCCAGAATAAGAAACTTAAAAAAACTAAAAACTTTAGTCGATTATTAAACCTACACCGAGAAACACTAAAAATGTTCCAAAAATGCCTTGTCCGTTGACGTCACTCTGTGGTAGGGTATCAAAGATTGAAAGATATTTTATGTTGGTTACTAATGTATTTATCCTTGTCGCACTTTACTATACTTTTTAGTTTTTGAAGTCGGTTTTTTTAAACGAAGTTTTTTTTTATTTTTCGCTTTTTAGTCTTACTCACGTCTCTCATCATCTTTTTACCTAAATAACTTGAAAGAATACGACTAAAGGTAACATACATACTGTATAGAATCGAAAGGACTTCAGGTAATTTTTTGTAATAAAATCTCAAATGGACTATGTATTATGAAATTAAATTATGTCTACAGAATATGAAGGAATCACGTAAATTTGAGGGTTTCCTTCGATTTCCTTGGGATCCCATCACCAGATCCTCATATTCTTTTTTTTTTTTTTATGGAATAGGCGGGCAAACGAGCAGACGTATGGCCTGATGGTAAGCGATTACCGCCGCCCATGGACACCTGTAACACCAGAAGCGATACAAGTGCGTTGCCGACCTTTTGAGGATGGAAGGGGGGGGGGGTGTTAGGGTGAGGGAAGGGGAGAGATAGGGGGAGGGGTGGGGTATGGGCCTCCGGTTTCCTCACTCACTCGGTGAAACACAGCGCAAGCACTATTTCACACCGGTTTTCTGTGAGGCCGTGGTATCACTCTGGTCGAGCCGGCCCATTCATGCCGAAGCGTGGCTCTCCCATATGGTGGTCATGGGACCACATGGGGAGCATACCCTTTCGAATACAAAAAGAATTTTCAAAATCGGTCCACAATTGACGGAGTAATCAATGTGCATACATGAAAAAAAAAAAACCTATGAAATTGCGAACCTCCTCCTTTTGGACGTCGGTTATTATTTCCTATTTCGTCTAAGTCAGCCACTATAACAATTTCGAATATTTCGAAAACTATTTTCCATCTTTATTTATTGTTGGGAATTTATTTTCCCCTGAACTTGACATTCCACTAACTAAAGTTATCAACGATATAGCTAAATTTATATTAAATCAGGCTAAATTATATTGTGGAGTCGATATAATTTAAAAAGCTCATTCAAATTCATTGAACGTAGGAGAAGCCTTTCAGCTACCAACGATATATTTAAAAATGTTAAAAGTGCAAAGTGCAGAGTCATTTCGCTAAACAATTCTGAAAGGGGACTCGATAGAAATTGAATTCAATAATGATACGGTAAAATGTTCGGTGTGACGATGTACTTATTGAAAAAGAATTCTACTTCGGATAAAGTTTAGAAAGGTATTTGTATTGATTCAAGAAGCAGTCGTTTTTGCGAGTCCTTTATATACTTACTAGCTGACCCGGCGAACTTCGTATCACCATATTTATTTATGAGAATATTATCAAAATTACCGAAAAATAACTTTTAGTAAGCCCGTGTCAACTTTCCGCAGGGCTGCAGTGTATAGAACTAAGCGGACTAATAGATATATTCTACAGGTTTTTTTTCTTCTATACAAACCTTGTCCTGACAATAACAAATACATAAAAAAAGAATTATTCAATTTGGTGCAGTCAGACGAAAATTATGGGCGTATATACATATTTGTGATTCATTTTTATTTATTAGAGTTCCGTGCCAAAGGCAAAAAACGGAACCCTTATAGATTCGTCATGTCTGTCTGTCTGTCTGTCCGTATGTCACAGCCACTTTTTTCCGAAACTCTATGAACTATGCTGTTGAAACTTGGTAAGTAGATGTATTCCTCCGTGGCGCAGTGGTAAGCGTGTGCAACTTGCTGTACTTGAGGTCTCGGGTTCGATTCCCGAGTCGGACCAAATGTTTGTATGATCTGCAAATATTTGTTTTGGAGTTTGGGTGTTTTCTATGTATAATATGTATGTATTTACAAAAAAAAGAAGTATAATGTATATTTATATCAGTTGTCTAGTACCCATAACACAAGCTCTGCTTAGCTTGGGACTAGATGGCGTTGTGTGTAAGATGTCCGAAATATTTATTTATTTATTCTGTGAACCGCATTAAGATTTTCACACAAAAATAAAACAATAAATTTTGGGGATCCCCATACATAGAACTGAAACTCAAAAATTATTTTTTCATCAAACCCATATACACATATGGGTTTGATGAAAAATCTTCTTGATGGTGTCTTCAAAAACGATATTGAGGTTTCTAATAGCATTTTTTTCTAAACTGAATAGTTTGCACGAGAGACACTTCCAAAGTGGTAAAATGCCCCCCCCCCCCATGTAACTTCTAAAATAAGAGAATGATAATATATATATATATATTCGATGTACATTACCATGCAAACTTCCACCAAAAATTTGTTTGAACGAGATCTAGTAAGTAGTTTTTTTTAATACGTCATAAATCGTAAACAGCAATTTACTTTTAAAAAAAATACACTATTGTTAAAACAGATCTATAATATATATTTTATTTATAAATATATATTTTATATTATAATATTAACGAAAAAACGTTTAAAAAATAAGCTGGTTAGTATCATTTTTGATTACCTCGTTATCGATATATGTTGGAAGGATCAAACCATACATTTTGTGGGACAAATATTTGTTTCCATTATGTATCAATGTTAGTTAATATTTATATAGTTTAACAGCAACATTGTCCTACAAATTGCGTGATACGTTATCCTGGCCCTACGTTCAAAATTTTTTTTTCCCAGCTAGCCCTGTTAGCTACCACAATCGATTTTTTTTAAGGTGAAAGCTGGGTTCTCATCAAAATGAAGCCACTCACGAAAAATTAGATTGATAGTAATAACTTGTAAAATTTGTTCCGGGGATCACAGACTATGTATAAAGAGACTTAACAAACGAAAAAGTCAACGAAAATGTTTCTGTCTGTATTACAATTTTAATTTTAAACTTGGTATGCTAAACACTAGATGCGCCCAACTGTGAATATGCATGAGAACTTATGAGAAAAGCAGTACAATATCTAAGAAACAGAATAAGAGATTGTATATATTACTTCTGTATTCAGATGTAGTAAAATCTTGTAGAATTTAGAAGTCTTGAAATTCACCTTTTTAAAAGAGACCTATTACTTAGCGTTCCATGGATTCACCGTGCGGGTGCCGGGTCCATCGCGTGATAGATGGGGGCAACACATGCGACTTCGACAGTGCCTGGGAATTGCGACCCAGGTTTAGGTTTAAGGAGCACTCCTTACGACGCGTCAACGCACACCTCCACTGTCTGCTGTGTTACCCCCTCTACCTAACCATATTTGAAGTGAGCCTAGCAATGCCGCTAAGAACGTGAAGATGAAAAACGAACGTTTAAGCTTAAACCTGAATTTTATATCCGTGTGCTTGTCGACTCTACAATGGTAGCTTATTTCTTCCACTTAAAGTACTAAGTACTAGCATTTTTATGGTATAGAGGCCCAACAAGGGCATAGGTCTCCTAATAATAAGTGTCCATGGACACTTGTAACTCTAAAGCCACAATTTATACTCTCGATTGTCGCCACTTGATGAAACTTGTTGCAATACATTTACGGTTTCGCCTTTGATGATGCCATAAGGCGAAACCGGTCAGGTGTAAACATAAATGAAATAGTGGAATAAATACAAGTGATTTTAATTCTAGAATATACTAAACCCACAAGTTTATTACCAATATTTGAGTTTACTTTATCAGAATCAGGTGAATTTTGAGCTCCGCGGTAATATCACCCAATGAAAAGCAAGGAAGAATTATTGGCTAGGTCATTTACGCTCTAGCATAGCACTCTTTTGTATGCTACCTATGAATTCTGTAATTCTCAATAATGTTAATGCCCAACTAAAAGACACGAATTTAAAAGATTTTGTCCTAGTTTATAGCCTTAATTCTACTAATATTATAAACGAGAAATTTTGTAAGTTTTTGCGTGAAAGAGTAACAAATATCCATATATTTGTTACTCTTTCACGCAAAAACTACTGAACGGATTTGGATGAAACTTTACAGTAATATAGATGGTACATCAGAATAACACATAGGCTACTATTGGCAGCGATAACCGACATACACGCGGGTGGTGCCGCGGGCAACAGCTAGTTACCGATAAAATGAAAAAATCATTACAATGGTTATGGTCAGAACAGTAAAAAAATAAAGTAGTGAACCACCTTCAAGAAACAAGTGTTCAACGAAAACCAGTGATTGTTGTTGCCTTAACCTAAATAAAAATATAGCATCATTATTTTAAATATGATTAGCTGCACCCCGCGGTTGTAGCCTTTACAACAACAAATGCGGATGGCACCGCTGGGCTCAGCTAGTTAGATTATACTTGTTAATTTCTGTATATGTATCTTAAATAAAAAATATTTATTTCTGCATTTTAGCGAGCACTATCACACTGTAACTGCATACAATTTGCCATTAGGTTAATCGTCCCGAGAGGCGCATAATCGACTTAACTCGTCGCAATAAACATTTGAATACTAAGAGTAAAGCTCCACTTCTGCAAGATAACAGAAAATATAAGGATGCGTGCGCATTGGTACGACCAAGTGGTATGGTAGACCAAAATCCCTTTTCGCAGAAGATGCTTATGTCCAACATTAGATTGTTCCAAGCTGAATTTCGGAGTTGAGCTCATCGTCTCAATGGTCAGATATCAAATCAATGGTTTATTTTCTTGAATAATAATCTTGAAGAATCAGCAATATTGATATGCATGGATTTTTTTTTTCATCAAAATCGTTATATTCGGATCAAATGTCTCTCACTCTCGTTACTCTCTACTGTTTCACAAGACTGTGTATATTTTGCTTCATTGGTATTCATGAATGAATAATAGTACCTTCAGATATGCCTACGTATAAGGCAGCAATTCGCTCTTTGCTCTACACAAATTGATTGCGAGAAAATGCACCCCCACGCCCTAAGTTTGAGTTGACCTCAGAGACAAAAGACCAGCGGCATTCTTTTTGTGTGTGTGCTTACTTACCATTAGGTGATACATTCTTATGAGGCTTCAAACAGCTTTTTCCAAAGACGTATAAGCGATCTAGTCCGCTATTCCACGTACACTCTGCATGTACCTTACACATTCATATTCATTAGGAGTCGTCGCAAACAGAACTCCCGACTGACTTACAACGGTACACTGTTGTATACCATTTTAGTATAATAGGATACCGTTTTGATTATAATATGTAAAAATTAAAATTAGAAATCATCTAGTGGTATTTCGAATATAACTTGAACTCTTATTGTACACAATATTTGAATTTTTTACACACTGCCTCGTTGGTCTCGCGGTTGACGTGTGCGACTGTTGATAATGAGGTCTCGGGTTCGATTCCCGGGTCGTACCAAATGTTTGCATGATCTACAAATATTTGTTTCGGAGTTTGGGTGTTTTCTATGTATAATATGTATGTATTTACAAAAAAAAAGTATTTATGTATTTGTATCAGTTGTCTAGTACCCATAACACAAGATCTGCTTAGCTTGGGATCAGATGGCGTTGTGTGTTAGATGTCCGAAAAAAAAAAAATTGAAACATGACGTACTAGACTAGCCGTTTTTCATCATGATCAATAACCTTTGATAGACCACTACTGGAGGCCTCTCCTTAGAATTAGGTCTAGGTCCACTATATAGTCCATTTGCTTAGATGCGGTCACCTTGATCGCGCCGACGTCGCATGTGCGTCAAGCCGCCACTAAATCAAAGGGCCCGCCTGCGGGTACACCCACAAGCAAGTATGATATGTCAGTTTACGCCGTTGAATGTTTTTTTTAATGGAATATGCGGGTCAACAAGCAGACGTAGAGGCGTCACGAGTGTGTTGCCGGCCTTTGGGGGGATGGGGGGAGGGGAGATAGAAACACAGCGCAAGCACTATTTCACAAGGGTTTTCTGTTAGGCCGTGGTATCACTCCGGTGGAGCCCATTCATGTCGAAGCGTGGCTCTCCCACGGTAGATACATTCGTATTTCACAACAATAACCACAATTGCGTGCGGGTGCACCGACACTATCTAAACGAATGGACTATACTGTGCTGGCCAGACACCTTTGTAGTGTTGTTGTCTTGCGTAGTTTGCTACCTTAATAGGCTCTTATACGACACACACGGAATGAATGAGGGTGGTGGCACTCCGGATTCTTAATCGGTCAATACACAGTCAAGTCGTTTTAATCTAATTGAAATATTCTTTGTAGACTTTGCAGTCTCATAAAGTACTAAAGTCTCATAAAGTCATAAAGAGGCGTTCATAGCCCAGTTGCACTAGGTGATTAGAAACAATCACCGAGGGTAAGCAACGAAGGCGGGGTCAGTACCTGGACGGGTGACCGCTAGTGGCATGTTACCATGAGCGTCTCCGTGATTCGGAGGTCACGTTAAGCTGTCGGTCCCGGTTGTTATCATAAGATAACAGTCGTGAAGCTTAGTTGAAGGCCTTTGGGCGGCTTAAAAACATCCAACGGCAAGATTACATAGCCACAACGTTGTGTTGCCAGTCCCTAACCCGCACTTGGCCAGCGTGGGGACGTATGGCTTTAACCCCTCTACTGAGAGAAGATCCGAGCCCAGCAGTGGGACGTTATGGGTTGTTGATGAAAGTAGGTAGGTACTAAAATTTTAAAATAATAAGTACTCGTCTTATACCTATACTGTTTGCGCTGTAGCATGGTGCGGCATTTATTTGTAGACTAGAACATCCTGGTTGGTTTAATTTAATTTACTACAGTTATTAATGATTTAATATATTGCGAATGTGGTACAGCTGTAATACTAAGTCATAATTTGTAAATCACGGCAACTTTCAAGAGTGAAACGAAATGTTACTGAAACTGTCACCCGCACCATGCTACAGCGCAAAGAGTATAGTAATCTTAAACGTGCTAAATGTGGCACTGTTAAGTTGAACAACTTGGCGAGCTATTTTTTTTATGTATGATCATGCCGAAATGACTTTACTCTGCCAGATGGAAAGCATAAGCAGAATCCAAGAGTGATGGTCACCATGCTCATTGCGAATGCAGGCAACAATGCAGCATGGTGACCCAAACTTTGGCGACCTAGTGATGCTTCTGCATCAATGGGCCTCCGGTCTCGCTCTCACCAACGAAACACGACAACACGAATGCTGTCATTTTACGTTGATTTTCTGTGTGAATAATAATTACTGATTATTGTACTAAGAATAATCGATACATTAATTTCCTTTTAATATTTCTATAGCAAAGTTTGAAAGTACCACTTTACTCGTAAATAAAGCTAAGAAGCTCTTAAATAAGCTGAGTATCGATAAAGGCTGGCCCTTCAATAACTTCTTACTAACGACAGACTTACAACAGCCCTTGAAGAATGATTCCGTTCTAAATTGAATAATACTTTTGAAAACAAAGCTGTCGGGCTTTCATTAAATAGAACGCCGAAGACACTGCAAAGTCATTTAGGTAAATGGAATCACTTTCCTTTTAATGAATACTAAGGTTTCGGTTACAATGATACAAATAATTTTTATATATTAGTATTGGGATAATTAATTACGCGTATCTGTAAACAAATAATCACAAATTTTATCAAAAAAAAAACGACTTCAATCTGGACCAAGTTGGAATGGGACCACACGGGAAGCACCAACTTTCAAATAAAAAAATAATCATCAAACTCGGTTCACCCAGTCGAAAGTTATGAGGTGTCGTGGCGTGGGACACCAGATAGGAACGAAGTTCCTTATCATTAAAATATTTATTTCAAGTTCTATTCAAGGTATGAAGAAAATAATTATTTGGGTATACATATCATGTTTTTTTTCATCGATAAAAATAAAAAAGGAGGCGATTACCATCACAGAGAATTGAAGTGAAAGATAGATAGAATACAATTTTAAATGCACTGTATAACATAATTTTAAATACACTATATAATTTTGAATCGTTTCAGTGATATTCCAGAAAAAATAATAGAATTTTTACCATAGTTGAGACCATCATCATCATCATAAACTGTTTAATGTAAAGATAGTGGTCTTAGTTGTGGGTTACTAATATCTTCCTTCAGCCATATAAAAATTATAAAAAAAAAACCGACTTCCAAGGTACCTAAAATCTGTTTGAAGTCGGTGCTAAGCCAAAAAAAATACAAACGAACAATTACAAAAGTCTAAGCGATAGTCACTTGGCACCGACTTCAAACAGATTTTAGGTACCTAGCACACATTATAATACTACTATTTAAATGAATAAAGAATTAGGTATACGCAATTTATGAAGAACCAGTTTATTTTACGCTTTTAAGTGTTTTTTTGGCAGAGAGTTTTCGTTGGATGTTTTTTTGGAAGTCGGTTTTTTTTTTTTACAAAAAGTTTTTATTTTTCAGTTTTTAGTGCAATCAATCGTAGGTCAGTAGTAAGTTTACCTATTTCATCAAATTTCATCATCAAGAATAAAAATTAAGGTCTATACGTACGTGTAATATTAAAATCATCCTCTAATCCCTAACTGTTGAAGAGTTTAACCTTCTATCATCAGCTCACCTAAATAACTTGGAAGTATACGACTGAAGGTCTTTAGATACGTATGAAATTGAAAGAATTATCCTCCAACTCCTAACCGTTGAGGAGTTGTACCTTCCACCTTCCATCATCAGCTTACCTAAATAATTTGAAAGAATACGACTAAAGGTACATATATACATATGATGTTTAAAGAGTTATCCTCCAACTCCTAACCGTTAAGGAGTTGTACCTTACATCATCAGCTCATCATCGTAAAATGATGACTACCAGACGCAAATACCGGTGTATCTTCAGAAAATATACGAAAAACATAGTATGTGCCTATAAAAAATGAGGGTTTCCCTCGATTTCCCTGGGATCCCATCATCAGATCCTGATATGCTGGCAATGGGACCACCTCGGAAGCATACCCTTTCGAATACAAAAAAAAATTCAAAATCGGTCCACAACTGACGGAGTAATCGGTGAACATACATAAAAAAAAAAAAAAACAAAATACATACGGTGGAACATAGAACCTCCTCCTTTTTGGAAGTCGGTTAATTAACTTAAATATAAATACTTTATATACAATATTTTGTAATGTTTCTAGTTCTACTATTTAAATAAACATATACTGTAATAATAAAGCCGTTTAATAATTGTTTTAACATCTGAGTATAACAAATAGAATTATAGATAAAATACACACATCAAAAGTGTCTAGGGATCAACATATGTGTCTAGGGATCAACATATATTTTTGCAATAACTTTTCTCCTGATTGATATTAATTAAAATTTTCTTTAAGGATTCATCAAATAAAGTGTTTTCGTTTGTCACAGTAACGATAAACCAAGTCACCTTTGCATTAATAAAGAAATTTGCCATTTTCCTAATAAAAGGATTTTTTACATTTGAACCACTAACATTAAAGTTCGAAAAAAAGACTGAAATAACAGTTGTCTTTAAAATTTTATTAGGTAACTTAAACAATTAATAATCCGTGTTTCTACCGCGAACACTAACACAAGAACATCGGTTTGGCATACTCAAAATGAGTTCATCCAAATCACGCTGTGGAATGGCCGCCCATGTTCGTTGCAACAACAAAAAAAGGTCTTCTTGCGACTGGATACCCTCCATATTCGGCAGAGCTCTTCTCTGTAGCATATCCCATGCATGCTCAATCGGGTTCAAGTCTGGCGACTGAGCAGGCCAGGGCCAAAGCCACATCTCAATCTCAAGAAATCCGCATAAAAATGCTTGATCCCTAGACACTTTTGATGTGTGTATAATAATACATGCAACTTACAAATGGCGGTATACTTAATTTTTCGTTCAGGCTCTTTGAGAACCACAAAATTGTTTTAACAACTTTATTTTATTTAAAATGATTTATAAAAATATATAAAAGTTCTATGCGAGGTATAAAGAAAATAACTATTCGGGGATTTTTTAACGATAAAAAATATAACTAAACTTGTGCTGCCACCTAGTAATCTCTACTGAAACAAGTTTTGTCTAGAGTAACTCCGTACTTGTTACAAGCAACTTACAGATTATATAAATTTATCGTTCACGAAATAAATAAATAAATATTTCGGTCATTTTTTTTGTAAATACATGCATATTGTCCATAGAAAACATCCAAACTCCCAAAAAACAAATATTTGCAGATCAAAAAAAATATTTGATCCTACACGGGATTCGATCCCGAGACCTCACATCATTCTCATACGCTACCATTTTGACTCCGAGGCGTCAATCTTACCTTGTGGACGTTTTTTGCCGGCTAAGGTACCCCTCCGCAACGCCCCATAAGGAACTTCGTTCCAAAAATACAGTCGAATTGATAACCACTTCCTTTTTGAAGTCGGTTAAATAGAGTTTGATTCTTATTTACATCCACATTTTGGTAAATTACTGTACGTATTTTTTAAACGAATGATTAAAATAATTATCTGGTGAAGATTAAGTTTATTTATATTAAGTTGAAATTATATATTAACATAAACTGTTGTTCTGGGTATTAAAATATACCCAGTTATATATGTCAAAGTAATATATATAACTTACATGGCAATAGGAAAATTTTGAAGGTTCTCATCTTAACAATTTCTGCATTTGAATTTTCAGTGTTAAATAGTTAGTTCAGAATAACTGTAGGTTGTAGCAACTTTTTTTCTAGAAAACAGAAATTAATTATTCCAATTCCATAATCACGCCATCTGTTAGAATCGTTTCGCACTGATACTATAGATGGCGTCCATTCAGCATATTGATTTAATTGCTAGTTCGCCGATTGTGCGAGAGAGGGCGTAATATTAAAAGTTAAGTTAATGTGCTGTATGGTTTGGTTATTAGGGTGCAGGGGGCGTTCACGATGCTTTGATTCGAAGTAGGAGTTGAGTGAATATAGTCATTAAATCTTGTCAAAATTTAGGTGAGGCTTGGATTTGTTTCTGGAAGCTTCGAACATGAAAGTATAAATTAAGATGTTTTGTGTCTCAAGGTTCTTTTCTGTTACTGTCTTGAAGAAATATTGATACCAACTGTCTGTGATAATGTAGACTTTTCTTATATCAGTGTTAACATACCCGCTACATAGTGGTAAGTTCAGTTAGATTTTGTTATATTAGGATGTACAAGTCTTTTTTCTTTTTTAAAAATGCTTAGAAAGTGTATTTGTTTATAGAGTTCAAGGGTCCAGCTAATGGTTCCCGCTTAAAGGGTCTAGTTATAGGATCAAGCTTCTAGGGTCCAGGTTCTAGGGACCCGCTTCGAGATTCTCGCTTCAGGGGTACCACTGATGGTTCCCGCACCAGGTAACCTGACCATGGGTGCGTCATCAGGTGTGCCATACGGTTGTGCCGCACGAGGGTACGTCACGGTGGCACACGGTTTCCCTGTTTTGCACAACCTTACTTAGAAAAAGGTCATGTATTTTTTTTATTATTTATTAATATGAAGAGATAATGGTGAAGTCGAACCTCAGCTATCTCGAGCTGGTGGGGAGACACATTTGGCATCAAACCACAAGCTATCTCGAGCTTGTAGGGAGATAATATTTATACTATAATTAATTTTAATTTCTTAGAACATGTAAATGTATACTTACCCACTTTTAATTTTATGGTGTTAGTTTTTTAAGATAAAACTGTATATCCTTTAATTGTACCTCATATGTTTAACTGAAATATATACTGTTATTATGCTTATTGTTGTTTACTCTGAAGTGATCCTTTAGGAAACCACCCACACACACATTTATCTCTTTGATTTTTGTAGTTATTCTCTTTTGTTTAGAAATTATGATTTACTTTATAAAGGCGCCCTGGGATACTTATGCTCTATTGACTGACTGGGTTAGTCGGTGAGTGGCACCCACTGATCAGGTCTAGGGGACTGCGAGGTTCGAACCTCCTCCTTGGTAGGTCTAGGGTTGTGACATGTGATCTGCGTGGTTCGAATTCGCCTCCTTGGTAGGTTAAGGGTTGCGACTTGTGAACCGCCTGACAGGTTTAGGTGTTACAAGGTACATGGTACTAAAATGGACTATGCATATGCATGCTAAATCAGTCTACAGCTTGCATGTAACATTAAATATTTACATGATTTGGGAATTTACTTCATTACTTTTTGCTGCATTTTTACTATTATTTTTAGGATACTAGAATATAATACGCTTCCAGGTGCATAAATGCATAACATAATTTCAGGAGATAGTGGAAAACAGCTTATCTGAACTTGATAGTTTTGCAGCTTACACCTATTTGACGTTAAAGAGTACTGGGTTAAAGAGTTATAAAGTACCGTTTTAATATCGTTTTCCAGAAATGTCGTATTTAAATTTAGCAAGGAAAAGTTATATTCTTTATACAGTTCAGTGCAGTGCAGATCTGAGCAAAGTATGTGTAGCACAATTTTACTACGAGTATAATTTGAATAGCAGGTATTTTTCTTTGCATTTTTACCTATAGAATAAGTGCTTCAATGAATTTTGTCATTAAATAGAAAGATTTTAGACTAAAATATGTTATATGTTATAAGTAACGATTTCAACCTCGTATAAATGCCTGATTTGTTTAAATCTTAATAATTACTAGGCATACAATAAAATATATTATAAACTTATAATTCAATTGGTGATTTTATAAACAAGTAAATAGTTGATTCATATTAATATCTTGGCGCCTTCCGCTTGTCAGCTTACGGCGCGACTTATATTTCATATCAAATCTTTAATGTTACACAATCCTGTATTATCAAATAATATTTGTATGCTAATAATCATTAGAATATTTATGGTAAACAATATTTGATATTATCTACTAAATATGTGAATTTAGTATTGAATTGGGTCAAGCCTGTCAAATACTATAAAAATACCTTCGTTCGAGTAATTTCACGCATTCATATCCCGAACGTTCTACTTGGTGCTAATCGACCGTTACATATACTATTTTATTTATTTGTGTTGCATACTTACAAAAAATAAAAATGAGCGAGTTATATCAGTTATAATAGTAGTTGTATATTAAAGTGTCATCTCACTCTGGCATTGGTGAAGCGTGCGCTTTTGAAGAGGGAGAGGGAGAAAATATGTTACACATCGGAAAAACCAGGACAAATTCTGTTTAAAATTACAATAAAGATAAATACAAACTGTACAAATATTATCCGTGTCAAGTGAGGTACTTCACTTGCAGATAAACAAGCGGCCGGCGATTTATTGGTGTCGTTACCCTGTACACATTTTGTACCGCACTCGTGTCGGAACACTTCAATGTCTTTTATTTGTGTTTCATGATTTATTACCCTTTTGGCCAAATTATTGGAGAAAATTTTTGTCTGTTGGCAGATTGTATTTGAATTTATTAAATTGGCTGGAGAGTATACACTGGTACTAGCCAAGTTGTCGTAAACTATTATTGTTAAATTTTACACTGTTTTGGTTGTGTTGCTTATACGTGTATATTATATTACACATAATTTAGACATATGTATGTATGCTAGTTTATCATTGAAAAAACCTGTCAGTTCAACTAAAAGTTATAGTTAAATATCCTATTTCGTGGTTTCTAAGCGTTAGCCTTATTGGAAATATTTTACTTCATGACATAAGAGATGACAATTCCGGCCCGGCAATCTATGCGGTAATATCTATAGTTTTCTTTTATATGCCATAACGGGCAAACGAATGAAATTCCTGTTGAAGGCCTGGTGTATGGAAGTTTAGTGATGTTTAACACCCGTACCTCGTAGAGCACGTTAAGCCGTCGGCTTTGGTTGTCATGAACATCTTTGGTAATCGTTATTGGGAATATAACAGCAGCGACTGCCTCGTTGGTCTAGTGGTTAATGGTCTAGCGTAAGCGACTGCAGATCAAAAGGTCTCGGGTTCGATTCCCGGGTCGGACTGCTGTTGGGTTTTTCTTACAAGAAATTCTTAACAGCAGCCCGGAGTATGGAAAGATGACGGTGTTTCCCGCCCGTGCCTCGGAGAGCACGTTAAGCCGTCGGTCCCGGTTGTCATGAACATCTATGGCAATCGTTATTGGGAAGTCAGTGCCCTCAAATATACTGACAACTAGTTCAATCATCGAATTACGTTGGCCCTCAGGGTTGCGGAGGTCCGATGCCAGTCGCTCCGTGTAAAAACTGATATTTAGGTAAAACCGATTGAACTAGTAGCCGACCCCAAATCTTGGGAATAATAAAGGCTAGGAAGGAGTTATTGGGAATATAGTGCCCTCTAATATACTGAAAACTAGTTCAGCCTACGAATTCAGTTCGCTATCAGTCAAAGTCGCTTTGGGGAGAAACAGTTAAAACTGGTAGAACTAGTTACCGTTTCCAAAATAATCCTGGAAATAGTAAAGGCTAGAAAGACGACGGGGGAAACGATCAGACAGTTCACATGATGGAAAGTGACTACAACCGATTATAAACGCCTGAAAATCAGGAGTCAGAAACGCGTTTACAACTAAATTTACATATTTAGGTTTTAGCATACATTAATTCCAGTATCTAAATCTATTTTTTATCTAGACTACACGGTTGGCCTAGAGGCTTAAGCGATCGCCACGCCACCTTCTACTGCGCCAAGGGTTATGGGTTCAAATACTACATGGGACAATACTTTGTGTGATGCACAAATTGTTGTTCTGAGTCTGGGTGTTCTTTGTGTCCGTTTCATGTATGTTTGTAAAGTCCTCCGCGACAGGATGTATATTCTTAATGCGGGAGTTGTCTTTAAAAAAAGAGTTAAAGAAAAATTAAAGAGAGAGTAATCATGGAAATTGAATACGTGGATTTGGTTGTACGATGATTGATTTGATTGAATGTCTTCTAAACACAGTTCCCAAGTTTCAACTCGACTACCTGTACCTTAGGGCTGCGTCAACTTACTCCTTTCTTTCATCAATAAAAACATATTTCTAGCAAATAATGGCAATTTTACACAAAGGCGACAGAATACAAAATAAATCTCAGGCAGACAGGATATTAAGGATTTTTCCAATCAGGAAACAAGGGATGCTGTGAGCTAAAGCGATATTTCTTTTACCAACGTTTGTTCCTGGATAAAATATAGCTGACGTAATATCTTTACGTTCTATTTATTCTCAGGTCCCATCAGATTTGAATTGAATAATCAAAAGCTAAGATTTATGTCGCTAGAATAAGTATGCACATATGTTTTGATGCTGTATAGGCATTTATATATTTCTATCACTTGTAGCCGCTTATATTTTATCATTTTTGGGTATAGAGTTATGTTGCGTACGGATATACCTGCCCTGGGGCTTTCGGATTTTATATCGTTATAAGGTTTATGCAGAACGAAAAGAACAGCCACAAAGATCCTATAAAGAAACTAATAAACAAAAAATAATTAGTTACATAAAACAATGATAATGGAAGTTATGATTAGACAGTCTCTATAAATAGGGTAGTATCATCAGAAATTCAATTCAATTCAGTAATATAGATATATCACAATAATAAATATATCGATACGCCTAACGCAAAAACGATTCCAATCAATTCAAAATGATTGTTTCAATTTATTTTATATTCACAACAAGCATTTCGATTTGACGACTAAGGAAAAAAACAAAACCATTATTAAGTTATCATATATCCAACGTCTCTCTAGGGATTGAATGACAAAAATACTTTTTATTCTTCGATTTTTACAAGAGATAATAATTCAGAATTATATAAGTACTAGTTGTTGCCCGCGGCTCAGCCCGCGTGTATGTCGGTTATCGCGACAAATAGTAGCTTGTGTTATTCTGATGCATAAGCTATATTATTGTAAAGTTTCATCCAAATCCGTTCAGTAGTTTTTGCGTGAAAGAGTAAAAAACATCACCCATACTTACAAACTTTCGCGTTTATAATATTAATATTAGTAGGATGTTTATTTAGAACCTTATAGAAACCCGTCTGGTTTACGTGCTATAGAAGTCCAAAACCTCCTTTCTAAGGAGAGGCATGGTCCAGCAGTGGAATGTTAAATGATGATTGACGATGATGATGATGTTTATATAGAGAATTATGTGCCCGGTTTGCAGCTACAGTCCTACTCCTACTATGTACTGTACAAGTGACTAGCTTTTTTAAAATTTATTTATGTATGGCCCTGCCAAAGTAACTCTACTCTGCCTGATGGAAAACATAAGCAGAATCCAGGAGTGGTGGTCACCACACTCATTGCGAATGCAGAAAATGCAACAATGCAGCATGGTGACCCACACTATGGCGGCCTAGTGATGCTTCTGCATCATTGGGCCTCCGGTCTCGCACTCACCAACGAAACACGACAGCGCGATCGCTGTCATTTTACGTTGATCTTCTGTGCGAGGGAAGTACCACTCCGGTCGAGCTGCTATGCCAGAATTCCTAGGTTGATTACCATCCAGGACAATGTGATGAGCACGGTCATTATTTCCGTGCCTGGGTTTAATTTATGCAGGACTAATTTCAATAGTCTGCTTACCGCAGTACATGCTCTACTTCATTTGGGATCAGATAGGCGTGTAAAGATGTTCAAGTTATTTAAATAATAGGGTAGCCTAAAGTCGGCCGTCAGTGTGGCTTTTAGTGGAAATACTACATACTCATGACATCTGCTGCTCTCGATACCCTTGCCCTGATTCCACCCGTCATCATAGAAAAATGTACTAAAACCTACTATTAGTTATTCTGTGCTTTGGCTCGAGAGCTCCCACATACAACTACGAATTCGCAACGCATCGCAAATATCTGCAAGCTCGCACGAATGCACCGCAAGAAATTCACGCCGCATTGCATCGCAGTTATGTGTGGGAGCCCTAAAGTTGGTAGTAATATTACCTTATTGATACTAATTTGAGTAAAATATTTATCGATTAGGAAAGATCCGTCTAGCTGACTTCATTCTTGTTCAACATGAGTGAATCTTTTCATATTTTTATTAAACAGTAAAATCTGTAATCGCTTACATATCAATTTGTTTGGTCGCACGCATGGACACTCAATGTAACTTCTAGGTGGTCAGAAAAGTTTCCGACCTTAACCTGTAGATGGCAGCACTCGTTAATAGAAAATTAGTGAATAAAGTTGTGCATCATTGCATTTGCATTGTGAATCGTTGGGACAGTATGTATTGTAGAGTTCAAGGAGACTGTAAATCAAATAACAGAAAAATAAAAGAAAAAATGTCTTGTCGTTAGGTCTGAAACTTTTAGACCACCCGTACAAGAGTAGGTTATGTCAGAACAAATTAAAGATCTCTCTGCTCAACAACGACGGCAACAGATTTGATGTTGTAAAAATAAAAAAATATGTAAAAAAGGTTTTTAATTTAAACGGTTTTATCGAAAATAATGTACTAAAAGGTAAAAAATAAAAATGATATATTTTTTTGATAAAAAATAAAATCGTTAGGCGTAGCGTAAACTGAGTTGACTAGATGGAAACACGGGCCCAACGATTTTATTTTTATCATACAAAAAAATATCTTTTTTTATTTTTTACCTTTTCGTACATTATTTTCGATAAATCCGTTTAAATTAAAAACCTTTTTACATATTTTTTTATTTTCAAGTTTTTAATTTTTCATAGTGATCTATGAAAAATTAAAAACTTGTGTGAAAAAGTGTTCTACTAGTCAAACCCTTTCATCTGATACCCATACTGAGGTAGTCGTGTCAAAACTTGTAAACCGCCATTTTGTAGCGGCGGCCATCTTGGATTTACAATGAAACATAATTTATTTAATTGCATTGTCACCAGATCTAAAAGTTTGAACAAAATTTCAGATCAATCTGTCAACAGAAAGGGGGTCAAATTTCAATTACAAGATTTGACCCAAATAAACAAATAAATAAACAACCAGGGCAAGCTAAAAAAAAAAAAAAACGTTTAATAATAAAGCGTAATATGGCTTCATCATATTGGTCTTAAGTAACAAACATATGATTATTATGCAGTCAGCATTGTAATGATATGTTTTTTTTTCTGGAACTGGATAAGTATAGAGTAAACTACATAGAATATTTTTGGAGAAAAGTTTTCGAGGTTGCGAGCACAACCAAACAGATACACAGACACAAACTCTAAAAATGGTAGAAATGGGCTTAGTTTGCTGTCCCATAACACCCACACACACTTTTTTGGAAATATAAATATAATGTAGATTATTTATTTATTAACTTTATGCACTAAGAATGTACATCGGCGGACTTAATGCCCAGGGCATTCTCTTCCAGTCTACCTTCGGGTGGTGGAGAAATCTTATAAGGCAGGTGGTGTGCAGAGGTTATATACATAAGAAGTCCGTTAAAATTTACAATAATCACATCATATTCAACGTTATACATACAAACATACATATATAAGTAGATATACTTATACAGATTTACTTATACATAAATACAACATTTATACACTAAATAATGGAAAAGGAAGGCAAGTAAGCTATAGATTAGATAATTCTGCCAGTTCATTGAGAAAGATCTCATGTACTTTATTTTTGAATGTATATCGGTTAGTGGACATCCTGATTTCGAGCGGGAGCTCATTCCAGAGTAGTACTGCTTGAACAAAGAACGAACAGTTCACGAAGTCGGAGTTATGAGACGGACATGAGGGAAGCAAATTATTAACTGAGCGAAGATTTCTATCTTGATTAGAGTACAGGTATCGGAAATACGGAGCAAGCTAGGTAGGTAAGGATGGCGAGTTGAGAAATGAAAATAGGAAGGTAAGTGCTCGCTGATTGCGCCGTAGGTGAATAGGTAACCATTTTAAGTGGGAACGCAAAGCAGACACATGGTCATACTTTCGAAGATTGAAAATAAATCGAATGGAGTTATTAAGAAGACGGTTAAGCTTCTTAAGGAGGTCTGCATTCAGGTCGAAGTAACACACATCACCATTGTCCATTCAGTGTTCCGCAAACTTTTTGGGTTCAAGGTACATCTAGGAAGATAAAAAAAAATGGAGGTAAAAAATATTTTTAAGTAATAAAAAACAATGTTTCTTATTAGTCACAAAACTATATTTTTATTTTACACTTTAATTGAGCATATCTCATCTCTTCGTCGATCGTCTTAAGGCGTTCCCTTTTTTTATTTTTTATTGTGATAAGAGTTAAAAATCCTAATTCACATAAACATGTTATTGCTCCATTCCAAATTATCTTCATCGAAATATTCTGCCGTTACTTTAAACTTTTCTTATCTAGTTGTATGGTTAGGCAGTCGCAGACAAAACAAAAATATCTCAGAAATTACAGAATAAAAAATAAAAAGTCCTCAGAAATCAGAACAGACTTGTATGTAAGTAAATTCTGAAAGCTGCAACACTTTGAATAGGAAGGAAAGAATAGAAATAGGGCGAAAATTTTCAGGAAAGGAAGAATAAGAATAGGGCGAAAATGTTCAGGAAGGGAAGAATATAAATAAATCAAAAATATTCAGGAAAAGGTAGAATAGAATTAGGGCGAAAATGTTCAGGAAGGGAAGAATAGGAATACGGTGAAAATGTTCAAGAAGGGAAGAATAGGAATAGGGTGAAAATATTCAGGAAGAGAAGAATAGAAATGGAGCGAAAATATTCAAGAAGGGTAGAATAGGGCGAAAATTTTCAGGTAGGGAAGAACAGAAATAGGGCGAAAATGTTCAGGAAGGAAAGAATAGAAATGGGCCGAAAATATTCAGGAAGGGCAGAATAGAAATAGAGTGAAAATGTTCAGGAAGGGAAGAATAGAAATAGATCGAAAATAATCAGGAAGGGTAAAATAGAAATAGAGCGACAATGTTCAGGAAGTATAGAATAGAAATAGGTCGAAGATGTTCAGGAAGTGAGTGACGAAGGCCTTACGCTACTGCCATCATGCTCCACAGCATTAGAGCGTATAGATAGGATAATATTTTAGATGTCCTCAAAAGACAATAAAGAAAATTCAAATGAGTCAATAGCGGGATACTTAGTTTAAAGATCCGGCGTAGTTGTGGATGAGAAATGGCAATTGATATCATTCTAACTAATAGTGTTTTTGAACTCGGTTCTTCGTAGAAGTAGTTAATAGCAGGAGGGCAGTAGACTACATCTAGAATAACGCTAACTCTCTTGACCAACCCACACTTAGTAGAGATGAACGAAACAAAACGCCTCCCTAGTGCTTTCGCGTAATTAACATTTGTGTACCTAAATATTTTTCTTTAGGCCGTCTATTTAGGTTTGTGGGATAGCCGTATTTTTCCGAGGCACACCAACAGATGACCACGGCACACAAGTGTGCCGCGGCACACTCTTTGCGAAACACGGATAATGATTAAGGACTGCATGAGAGTGATTTTAGTTTTAGGGGGCAGTAAGTGTTTGAGACGATATAATGTTCGCAGGCTCCCAGTTACGTATTGTTTTGTATTAGTAACTATTAAATTATCGATGAATGTTGCACTACAAATATTTACCTATAAACGTACCTATAGGTAAATATTATGTAATATGTTCATATTAAAACTTATAAAGCCTTATTCAAGTATTATAATTATGCTAATAATAAATATCTTAAAAAACAAATGACCACTTAACGTTATTGTTTTGTTCTTGGTATTATTACGTATGGCTGTCAATAGATGTCACTAGGTGTTCTTGTTGAAAAAAAAAATTTCCTGGATAGAGAGATTGCGATAAATCAAATACTTAATGCCACACCGAATTATACGTAATACTTGTGCGTAAAATGTTTCCACGATTATTTTGTACTTTTACGTTGTCAGCACAATCAAAGTGTTATTACGTATGGCTTCCAATAGATGTCTCTACGTGTTGTATTTCGTGATGATAAATTCTTTATATTTTTTTCCAATAGATAGAGAGATTGTGATAAATTAAATACTTAATGCTACAATCTTCAGAGTATTTCCTTTCTAACAAAAAAAGAATTATTGCAATCGGACTACTCGTTAATGAATTACAATTAATTACACATTTTGACTTTCATCCCCCCTCACAGGGAAACCGTCCGGAATTTCAGAATAAAAAGTATCCTATGTCCTACCTCGTAGTATGAACTTAAACTCATGCCAAGTTTCATTTGAATCCATTCAGTAGTTTCGGCATGATGCGCGGCCAAGATACAGACAGACAGACAAAAATGAAAAAGAAATAGTTTTGGTTTCAGTATCGATAACAGAGTGCCCCCCAAAAAAAATTTTCAAAATATCTTCAATGTACAGAATTAGACCTGTTACATTTTTATTATAAGTATATAGACATAGATGAGCCATTTGCCCCTTATATCGTTTTTCGCCGTATAATTTCAATAGTTGAGAAAACAGTGGAAAAAATCCGTCTGCGTTAAAGTAGTTTTAATTCAAATTTCTATACGCAATGTCTTATTTTTAACCGACTTCAAACAAGGAGGAGGTTGTCAATTTGACTGTATTTTTTTTATGTCTGTTACCTCAGAAATTTCGACTGGGTGAACCGATTTTTATGATTCTTTTTTATTTGAAAGCTGGTGCTTCCTGTGTTGTCCCATTTCAATTTGGTCTAGTTCTTGAAGTCGGTTTTTTTTTGTTAAAATATTGTATCATCAACAGCCTTTATCAGTCCACTGCTGGACATAAGCCTCTCCTTAGAAAGGAGGAGTTGGCCTAATATACCACGCTTGCCAGACTATAAATATTGTATAATCACACTAATATATAAAGGCGAAAGTTTGTGTGTATGTTTTTTACTTCTTTACGCAAAAACTACTGAACGGATTTGGATGAACTTTACAGTAATATAGCCTTTACATCAGAATAACACATAGGCTACTATTTGCAGCGATAACCAACTAACACGCGGGCGCAGCTGCGGGCAACAGCTAGTTGTAAATAAATGCGTAGTTTGTAATTTTACTCGATCATGGCATTCTTGAGTGGAGACCGCGTCTCGGCAAACGAAGTGTAGGACGTCCACAGGCCAGGTAGAGTGATGATTTCCGCAAGACGGCTGGCAGGAAGGACCTGGATGCAAGAAGCCGAGGATCGAACCAAGTGGCGTGCAATTGGAGAGGCCTATGTCCAGCAGTGGACTGCGGTAGGCTGATGCTGATGCTTAGCATTCCCTCCAAGATCGTTGTTAGATCGTTGACTATTTGTTACAATATTTAAATCTTCTTTTATAAGATAATCATTTGCCTTCATTGTCTTAATTTCTTGATACAGGATCAACGGTATTGACATCTTATACATCATCATATATAAACAGAACCATCTGGCATTTTATTTTGCCACCTCTTATGAATAAATGCAACTTAAGGGATACACATAAGTGGCATTTTATTTCATACCCCTTTCCTCTACAATTAGGGGGCAGAGGAAGATTCGCACCCGGTAGCTACTCTCACTTGATGAAGAACTTCAAAAGAATTGATAAACACTACGAGGCAGTGATATTATTCCGATCTTTTGTTCATGAAAAGTTGTCAAAATGAGTCTACTCTGCCTGATGGAAAGTATAAGGAGAATCCAAAACTGGAGGTACCATCCTCATGTCGAATATTTACGGACAATGCAGCATGGTAACCAACACTATTAAAAAAAACCAGTGATATGAATCTCCTCCTTTTGGAAGTCGGTTAAAAAGCCTAGTAGGATGCTTTTTCCGACGCGACCTGCTTCAAGGACCCGTGATCATACAATTTACCCAAAGTAGAAGCATGGTTTTTCGAGTGTCAAGATATTTATTCCGTTTAAGTACTACTTATTAAGAATAATTTTGTAATTATATTAAGAGTGAACATAAAAGAAGTTCACAAACTAATTTTCTTTTCAATTAAGACCCTATCTACTACTTGTAAGTCTTCGAATAGAAGTAGTTCATCGGCTGAAACACTTATTCCTTTCAGTGAGGACACAATGCCCATTGAAATGCTTTCTATCTGTTATCTGGCGAGGTCTCTTTTGATCCGTGACGGCGTCCTAATAGGGCGGTATCAATTATATATCGATAAAATAGTCAGAATAGGTATCGATAAAACTGTTCATTTATATTGGGACTAAATAGTTACCTTTATTCAGAAAGGATGTTCCACGGTTCTCTTAAATAAAATTATGAATTACGTATATTAGATATCATAGTTTGAATGTTATAACTTTTAAGTTATATATTAAAATCAAGAACAGTTCAGTAATACAAGTTTATAAACAGACAAAAAAAAAAGCTAAGGTTTTATGAAGTAATTCACAGTAACTTAAAGCTGAAGATTATTCGGAATATAAGGCAAATGCGATTTATTTTATATAAGATAGGTACCTATTTAGGAACAACATACGATTTTGAAATACCATGCAACGATTCATAACAGCTAAGTATTGATCACAAGTAATCACAACAGCAGGTAAAACTTCAAGAAATGGCAAGTGTAAATAGCGGGTAGTTATCGGATAAGCGCTTTAACAGTATGTTGTCAGCAATTTTCCCACGTTCAACGACGTGGTGTGCACTTCCGATGCACTATTTTACGGAGAACATATACTTCTATTTTATTTATTAAAGAGTTTGTGAGAGCATAATTTGTTGATTAATAGAAGATTTTTATGAATCTACAAATTAAATGTTGGAATGTTACCAATGAAACTGAGATTAAAATATGTATTCATAAATAAAATTAGAAGGCAAAACCATTCATTATAACAAAATAATAACTTAGTACCTAATAATAGGTAACTTTTAGACGACGCATGCCATACCAACAACCGGTCTGAAACTCCACATTAGATATTTTTTATCAATAATAAATACTAGGTCGATATTGAATGCCATTCCTTCCCTACGACAAGCATCGTACTATTGTCTGAGTCACAATGAAGTACGACCGTATGAAGCGCGCCTTATTTATAATTAAATAGCGCGTTTGTCTGACACGCTGACAACAGTACTCCAAATGAACAAAACACAATACACTCGACGATAAGAGCCATAACTTAAATGACTTCAACGTTCATTTGTGTACTTGTAACTTGAATACCCACTTAACTTCAATGTCAGATTTCAAAAGCCTTCCCAACGAAAAATTTGTAATACAATTATTTTATGCCATTTACTTCGCACTGGTATATGGCCTGACACAACTTGTTACCACGCCCACGCGAGTCTCAAATATGGAGGGTCAGAGTTCTTCGTTGTTGGACTGTTCTGCTGACTTTCATCCCGACGGTTACCAAGTATCCGTAGACGCTTAACTCCCGAGACCATTGCTTTGTCCGGAGTACAGTGCCTCTCAGATGCTCACACGCAGTCACCGTGTGTAGCACTACAAGTCAGCAGATTGTGTTGCACTACAGTCCTACCCTTGGAGACAGGTATGTTTCTCGCCGGATGATCCCAACACCGCTGCTGACTTTGTTGCTGATGTGGTGGTGCAGGGTATGGAGCTTTTCTTTCCATTCTCTGTGGTCCACATAGGTGGCAAATGTCGGCCCTGGTTTGGTCCATCTTTTAAAAAGGCTTCTCGCAGGAAGCAGAGGTTAAAAAGGAGTACAACTTTGCCTCCAGGTCTTTCAAGAGAGACATTGAAAGGGTGAAGTCGAAGCACATTGCTAGGATTCGCGGTAGGCTTGAGCGTCTTCCTCCGGGAACTCGGGCGTTCTGGTCTCTTGTCATTACTATCGAAGAGAATTTCTGTAAGCCATCCTTTCCACCGCTACACATAGAAAATAATTCGTTGGCCTACGGCAAAGGAGAAAGCCGATCTTCTGGCTAAAGTCTTTGCGTGTAACTCGACCTTGGATGACGTTGAACAGGATCCACCTACCATACCGCGGTGCAAGAGATGTATGCTGGACATCCAGTTCTACCAACGCTCAGTGCGTTTAGCACTTCTAACTCTAGATATACATTTTTCTGCTCTTTCTCAGCTTTCCTACACTTTTGGCGTAGTCTCATTGGACATTGCGAAGGCCTTCGATTGAGTCTGGCACAAAGCGCTTCTTTCGAAGCTCCCTTCCTATAGACTTCCTGTAAAATTTTGCGATCACTAGCTTTTTAGCAGATAGAAGCATAAAGGTCGTAGTCGACGGTGAGTGCTCTGACTTCATCTGTGAATGCTGGTATCCCCAAGGCTGTGTGCTATCTCCTACTTTGTTCCTCCTCCATATCAATGACATGCTACAAATCAGCGGCATTCGTTGTTCTGCGGATGACAGCACGGGCGATGCTCTCAATAGCAGCCCCACGAATATTTCACGGGAAAACGTCATTGAGAGTCGAAACAAACTTGTGTCTGAAATTGAGACTTTTTGGAAAAGATCTCAGATTGGGATAGACTTAATTTTAATTTCGTACAATTTCACCGCTAAAAAACTTCCATTGGTCGTATGTTTTTTTTTTTTTTTTTTTTTTTTTTTATGTATGGCCTGCCATAATGACTCTACTCTGCCTGGTGGAAAGCATAAGCAGAATCCAAGAGTGGTGGTCACCATACTCATTGCGAATGCAGACAATGCAGTATGGCGACCCACACCATGGCGGCCTAGTGATGCTTCTGCATCTTTTAGTCTAGTCAACAAGTATGGAACTTGTTGACTAGACTGTTTGGACCTCCGGTCTCGCACTCACCAACGAAACACGACAGCACGATCGCTGTCATTTTACGTTGATTTTCTGTGCGAGGGTAGTACCGCCCCGGTCGAGCCGGCCCAACCGTGCTGAAATCAGCGTGGCTCTACTACCTACCGAATGTCCTCGTTTTGAAGACACTCCCTTATCTGCCTCAGATAATATTGAAATACTTGGTTTCGACATATCGAGGGTAGGGCCAAATTGGCCTCGAAGAAGCTTGGCGTGCTCAATAGATCAAGAATATATTTCACTCCGGCCCACCACCTTCTGCTTTATAAGGCGCAGGTTCAGCCTCATATGGAATACTGTTCTCATCTTTGGGCAGAGGAACCCCTAGTACCAGCTCCTCCCTCTAGACCGCATCTAACGAAGAGCGGCTCGAATCGTCGACTGCCAAGATGTTTCAAATCGGCTGGCCGCCTTTTTCCGCCATCGTCCTACGTGACAGCAGTTTCATCCCTATCGTTTAGACGGTTGGCACTTTGCGCACAACTGAGCGCTTTTATAGAAACTTTCTGCCACGCATAAAAAAACTGTGGAATGCGTGCCTGCGGTATTCCCGGACCAATACAACCTTCAAACTTTGAAAAAAAGAACGTAGGTACTCCCTTTTAAAAGGCCTGCGACGCACTTGTGAAGCATCAGGTGTCCATGGGTGGCGATAATCGCTTACCATCAGGCGATCCGTCTGCTCGTTTATCACATAAAAACTTAGCCTCTTGATTGGGCCATTGTACATGGTTTGAAGTACTATACTTAAAAATACCTATATTTAAATAAGAAAAACAGTTTTTCTTTTACGTTTTTTCCGTAAACGCGTTATTACTTCAATGGATACGTTTTTATGGATGTCGAGAAGCGTCAATCCGGTTAGACGTTCTTCAACCATTGAAGCTCTTACTTAGCCACGATTAAAATCTATATTGTGCCAAAAAAATAGTATTATATTTTATATATATATATATATAATATATATATAAATATATATATTTTTCATTCATTATATTTTACAGTTTGATTTAGGTCATGACAACAGCCCAGGGGGGGGTCATGACCCCCATGACCCACCCCCTGGATCCGCCCTTGGAAGTCAGAGGCAGTTTTTAAGGAAGAGGCTGGAGTTAACAGGTTACTATCTGTAGGAGCAATTTCTAGTGCGTTTCTACCAAAGAAAACTTTCTTCATCTTAAGGTTTGCCCCCTTTATAGACATAAGTGAGCATAATGCATGCACTTAGTAAGTGTATGTATATATACATACTGCACGTTTGGCCTAGTGGTTTAACGGTCACCACGCCGTTTCCTACTTCGCCAAGTAGCGTGGGTTCAAATCCCACGTAGGACAACACTTTGTGTGGTCCACAAATTGTTGTACTGAGTCTGGGTGTTCTTTGTGTCCATTTCACGCATGTTTGTAGAGTCCCCCGTGACACAGGATTTATTCTTAGTGCGGGAGTTGTCTTTTTTAAATTAAGAAAATTTAAATTAAGAAAAAATAAATATACACCTCCCTCTACTGGATTAGTTTGTTGTACTAACAACTTAAGCTACAGCGCTGAGTGCAAGCTGGTTTAATCTTGAACATTTCAATATGCTTACAAGCGAAGCGCACGAGGAAGGAGCGACTTTGTGTTTGTCGTGTTCAAATCTTCGCTAGCAGCTGGGAATCTTAATCACAATTTAGCTTACACAAGTGTATTTAATACAATAAAAAAAAAAACTTGAACAGTATTATCCTTTTTACATTTCAGGACGAAAAATCCCCCACAAAATAAAGTAATAACACTGATGAAGGAATATAACACTCAAGTATCTTGTAAAATTAAAACGTTTAACGCTAAAAATATTGCAGTAACTTACTGTTACACAATTTATTACTCTAATAAAAAAGGTACGCGAAACAAACTTAGCACAAAATATAAGTTGCAATAATTTCTTCTACCAAATGTGTGTCGAGTTATATCATTTCCACGTAACAACAGAAACGCCGAAGCACCTTCGGGATTGCGAGAACTTTTATTTTACAACCACATAAAAAGCTTTATTCAGAAATTTACTATCAAGTGAATGTGTTCGTAGAGCACCTACCTAACATAAGTATATATATGTAGGTACATACACAAGGAAATCCCGCACGCAACTGGGTATTTATTACACCGAGCTGTAAGTTTTACGTGGCCATTTTGGAGATGAAATTACAATTAAATATAGTGTAATTTCATGTGCTGCAAATTCTGTACTTCACACGACCACCTAAATTTTGCATGATAAAGATAATTATAAACCATCTAATCTTGAAAACTAGGCAGCCGACCAGTGTGATACCCTAGTATCACACTGGTCGGGTTTCCTTAAGGAAAATCTGGTTTATGCAATTCATTCCTTTTTTTTTCTCCAAGCGAATAAAGCAATTGGACCTGAAGGTCAAATATCGCTCCTCCAACTCCCCTACCCGCACACACTTGTGACCCTTGAGTTGGGGATTTTATATTCTGTAACCTATACAATTTCTCTGTAAGTAATCTATCCAATACAAAAGGTACATGGTATATGGTACGCAAAACTAGATAATTTTTATCGTTTTAAACTTTCATGGTCAGTAACATTAAAATAAAATTCCACGGGATTGCTACCATGTACCTTTTTGTTAGTGAGTATCCGATATTTCGGCGCTGTTGCAAGCGCCATGATCACGGAGTAACTGAAGATCTTGCGGGTGGGATGTTATTGGCAGACATATCGGTCTAACCTCTTTCGTAGTCTTTTACTACGATCGCCCCCGGTACCATTGTTCACTAACTCACTATTATTACCTATATATAACTATTGAAATTACTAAACACAAAAATTTCAATCGTGAGGATGGGTTCAAATTGTCAAATATCTGGAATCCCGTGATTCGAATGTGCAAAAACCGGCGTAATCAACAAAATATAGTTTCGCCATCAGATACTGTTAGTGTTGTGTGTCGAGAATAATTACGAGTGAAAAGTGAGTTAGTGAACAGTGGTACCGGGGGCGATCGTAGTAAAAGACTGCGAAAGGGGGGGTAGAACGATATGTCTGCCAATAACATCCCACCCGCAAGATCTTCAGTTACTCCGTGATCATGGCGCTTGCAACAGCGCCGAAATATCGGATACTCACTAACAAAAAGGTACATGGTAACAATCCCGTAGATTTCTATTTTAATCATTTTTATCGTCAAATACCCGGTAACCAAGTTGCTGCAATAACAGTTACAGTTCGGTGTGATACGCAACCGTCATAAGCTGTACGAGTCTGGCGTGAGACCTCGATAACGACGGCTTCCACCACGTGCCTGCATTTGATTTCACGCCACTTCACATCGGCTTCACTCCGCTATGCCCGTTCCTTTCCAAATATTTGAATGCACTCGAGTATTCCGAGGAATTTCTTTAGATCCTGGATTATGCGGCTACAGGATGTAGGTCAGTGTGAGTATGGTTTTATTCTTTTGTATTTGGACATAAAAGGGGATAATAGACGGTGGTTGCGGTGTCCAGCTCATTCAGACCAAAATATGGTTGATCCGATTCGAGAAGTACCAAAACTCAATGGACTGTATATGCGGTTTCTAAATATGACTGATTGAATGCGAAATAAGGGAGACGAACTGCCTTAGGGAAATCAGGGTTATGATAAAGACAGATCTAAGTATATAAGGTAGGGACTAACCTCTCTGCTGTATCTTCACTCGTGCGCGTCACGGAGTCCGTGACTGTCCGTAACTGAAGCTAAGACTTTGCTAGATCAAATTGGTATATATGCGGGATAAACACTTCAATCGGTATTTTGCGAGCGCGACGAACGAGAATACTCAACGGCGGTTAGAGACGAACTTGTTACTCGTTACTTTTTACTCCATACTTGATACTTTGTTTGTTACTTGTTGTTTGTTACTTGTTGTTTGTTGTTTGTTGCTTGTTGCTTGTTACTGGTTACTTGTTACTTGTTACTTGTTACTTGTTACTTGTTACTTGTTACTTGTTACTTGTCACTTGTTACTTGTCACTTGTCACTTGTCACTTGTCACTTGTCACTTGTCACTTGTCACTTGTCACTTGTCACTTGTCACTTGTCACTTGTCACTTGTCACTTGTCACTTGTCACTTGTCACTTGTCACTTGTCACTTGTCACTTGTCACTTGTCACTTGTCACTTGTCACTTGTCACTTGTCACTTGTCACTTGTCACTTGTCACTTGTCACTTGTCACTTGTCACTTGTCACTTGTCACTTGTCACTTGTCACTTGTCACTTGTCACTTGTCACTTGTCACTTGTCACTTGTCACTTGTCACTTGTCACTTGTCACTTGTCACTTGTCACTTGTCACTTGTCACTTGTCACTTGTCACTTGTCACTTGTCACTTGTCACTTGTCACTTGTCACTTGTCACTTGTCACTTGTCACTTGTCACTTGTCACTTGTCACTTGTCACTTGTCACTTGTCACTTGTCACTTGTCACTTGTCACTTGTCACTTGTCACTTGTTACTTGTTACTTGTTACTTGTTACTTGTTACTAGTTATTTGTTATTTGTTACTTGTTACTAGTTACTTGTTACTAGTTACTTGATACGTATACTTTTGCTTTTGCTTTTGCTTATGCTTATGCTTATGCTTATGCTTATGCTTATGCTTATGCTTATGCTTATGCTTATGCTTATGCTTATGCTTATGCTTATGCTTATGCTTATGCTTATGCTTATGCTTATGCTTATGCTTATGCTTATGCTTATGCTTATGCTTATGCTTATGCTTATGCTTATGCTTATGCTTATGCTTATGCTTATGCTTATGCTTATGCTTATGCTTATGCTTATGCTTATGCTTATGCTTATGCTTATGCTTATGCTTATGCTTATGCTTATGCTTATGCTTATGCTTATGCTTACTTACACTTGTACTTATACTTTGTGTCGTATGTATACAATAAAGACGTCATAATAAGTTAATAAAAAAAAAAAACAAATGAAATTAGAAACCCGTAGTAGCGAAAGGTTGTGTGTTCATACACAACTCAGCGCAAAACCGAATAAAAACATTTAGAATGTTTGAATTTACGTACGTCTTAATACTTATAAGCACGAAGATTCAAGTCATTTGACAAATAATGAATGACAGTACAGAGTAGGTACTATAGCTTCAGAAATAATGTTTAACCGACGACACGACATTCATATTTCATAAAAGTAGTGCTGCTAGTAAAATAAATAAATCTTTATTGGAAACTAAAAAGAAAGAAAAAGAAACAGTAACATTATGTGCGAGAATGTCTGCATAAGTTAAAAACTGTGTCGCAGCCATTAACGCCTCCTCCGGTCCGAGGCCGTCAGAGTTACACAAAAATACAATAAAGAAAGAATACAAATTAAATGGAATTAAACTACTTAATAATAATAATATTGCTGACAGCAGATGTTGTGGATACAAAATTTACTAAATTTGAATGTGTATTATGAGTATGTGTAAGATACAGGGAGAGGTGTATGTCAATTTTATTATTTGTGTGTATATGTGTGTAGTGAGTGTGTGTGGTATGTGTGTGTGGTGTGTGTGTGTGTGGTATGTGTGTGTGTGGTGTGTGTGTGTGTGCGTGTGTGTACTACTGTGGGGCTGAAAAGTATTGGAGGAAATCTGCAAGAACTATCTCCAAGCATGCGGTTAAGCCATAACTTCCAGCTCTCCGTAGCTCAGAGTGTGCAGCCATTCGTTCGTAATCATTTTACAATTCTTACTTGTAAGGGAATAAATATTCAGTATTCTATTCACCCTGTTATATATAGTAGGACCTATAAAATAATATTGGCGCTTAAGAACCTCTAATCGAGCTAATTTAATATGGCACACTCGGTCTGACCTCCGCACCCGGGAAACAGATTCCGCGTCAAATGGCAATTCCGAGTGCTTACGCAATATAGTGTTCAGTAAATATGTGTGTCTCATTGTGGGTACCTTGCATAAAGCATACAGCTGTACAGTTGGGAAACGAATAGGTTTACGTGACGTAACCTTCAACACAGCCCGCTGTGACCGCTCCAAGGGTAATGTTGAGGACTTCACTGAGCCACCCCATGCAACAATGCAGTAGGTCAGTACAGAGTGGGCGAGAGCAAAGTAGACTATTTTCAGTGTTTGTAGGTCGGCTGCTGTCCGTAGGTGTCTGAATACAAATATTAATTTTCGGACTCTTGGTACCAATGAACTAATTTGCTCCCTCCAGGACATCGTACTATCCACGTACACCCCAAGGTATTTAATAAAATCATTGCGCTCAATACTGATACAGTCACAATTTTGATCCCAGTTGCACCGGTGGGCAATAAGAGCAAAAGAAGAGGGCGGCTGTGATGATGTTCTTGGAGAGAACGTTATAAATTTTGTTTTTTTTTTTAATTTAGCGTGAGAAGGTTAGTGGTTAACCAATTCATGGTGGTTTGAAGTGCAGATACCGTAAAAGAACGAGCCTCCTCCCAACTCCTACCCCGAATCAGTAACACTGTATCGTCTGCACAGGAAATGATTTTAACGTTAGGTAGGGACAGGCGACACAAATCGTTTATGTAAATAAGAAACAGGGTAGGTCCAAGGACACTACCCTGAGGAACGCCGTAGTCAAGATGTTCCAGTCCACTTGTATAACCACCAATAGTAACGCTCTGAGTTCGATCTGCTAAATAGCTTTCAAAAATATTGAGAGGTAGACCCCTAATGCCAATACGTTCAAGTTTCTTTAGTAAGAGTGGGACAGAGACAGTGTCAAATGCTTTTGAAAGATCGAGGAAGATACCTATTGTTTTCAACTTATCATTAGTATCTAGAGCAATATTATTTACCAAATCCAAGACGGCGTCTTCAGTATTTTTGCTGCGCCTGAAACCATACTGATTGTTTGCAATTATTTTATTAGTGTTTAGGTAACTAAGGAGTCTATTATTTAATATTTTTTCTAAGATCTTGGAGAGAGTACTCAAAACTGAAATAGGCCGATAGTTGTTAACACTATCTCTGTCACCACTCTTGTATATTGGGTGAACTAAGGCTCTCTTAAATACAGTTGGGAAAATACCGGCAGTCAAGGCAAGATTAAAGACATGACAAATAACAGGCCTTAAAACATGACTAGAAGCCTTAACCAGGGAGGTAGATATGCCATCCCACCCCACTGAGCTATTTGTTTTCAGTCCTTGAATAAGAAGTTCCACTTCCTTGGTGTCCGTATTCAAGACACCCATAGAATTTAAAGGGGAATGTGAGGCGAAAGAGTCCGTGGATCCCAAACAATCTAATGACCCTGGAGAGATTTTAGATGCCAGATTTTTACCCACATTTGCAAAAAAGCTATTTACAGCGTCAACTGAGGCGGAGGGGTCGCCAGACAGGGAGAGAAGGTCGTCCGCTGTGGTCTTTTTCTTTTGCATATTGGTGATATTTTTAATTAAGTTCCACGTAGCCTTGGGATTTTTGTGGCATTTCTCAAATTCACTGCGCTCATACTCTCGTTTAAGTTTTTTGAGTAAGTTGTTACAAAAAGTCCTGTAACGTAAGTAGGCAACCTTCTGTATTTCAGTACAGGAAGCCTTTTTTGTTCTATGGTATAAATTATCGCGATGCCGAATGCATCTCAGAATGCCAGGTGACATCCAAGGTTTTAGAAGTCTTTTTTTACTTGGAGTACTAAGACTACGTGTATTGTCAGTAACAATTTTAGCAATCGTAGTGACAAGTTCCGAAGCAGCCACATTAGCATCCTCACACTGAAAAATGGTTGAGAAATCCGTTTGCTCCAGAGCTCGCACGCATGCCCCTAAATCAAGGTGACGTTTTTGTTTTGTGGTTGCTGAAGTACCTGGTATAGAGCCACAAGAAACAATCACAGGGGCATGGTCCGTAATAAAAGAGTCGAGTATCAAAGTCACAACAGCTTTGTTAGACTTAATGGCCGAATGATCAATACATCTCTCTTCACGAGTAGGAAAGAGATGGCCAGGTAATATGCCATGAAATGCAAGTGTGTCAAGATAAAAACCAGAATGCCTATCGCCATTTTTAGGTGATATATCTATATTTATATCACCAATTAAGACAATAGTTTTAAAGCCCCTTAAGGAGTTTAAAGTAGTATCTAGGCTATAAATGAAATTTTGTGGGTTTATGTGAGATGGTGAACGATAAATGGCCACAAGAGCAGTCTCATCTCGCAGTTTTACCACGAGACAATTCGCGTCAGCTACCACTGGATACTCAACAGCAAAAGAAAGAACTCCTTCATTCTGGTTGTTAAAATCAGATTGATATGAGTCAAAGCCGGGTATAGCAGGAAGGTGGGGACTTTTCGATAACCAGTACTCTGATAAGACTATAATGTGGAATTGCACCTTTATCCTATTTAATAAAATTAAAAGGTTGCTGAAGTTGCAAATGTTACCGATACTACGGATATTGACATGAAAAATATTTAAACCGTTAATTGTATGTTTTAAGTATGAATCACATTGCTCGGGCGAGCAATTATAGGAATCATAGTGGATAACTGTTCAATATCATCAATAATATTGGAATTGTCATCCATTGGGGCGAGCAAATATCAAAAAATTACCCATAAACACGACCACAGTATAGATCGCACGGTATCTCAAAATAGTACGCACCAGGCACCGAGCATCATCCAAGCATAGAACTAGTAATAGTATTTTTGGAGTAAGGTTAATCTGTAGAAGAGTTAAAAATTTCCTCCATGTAGTGTATTGTAATGTGTGTGTGAGTAAGACTGACCATAGTGTCATTGTATTGTGTGAGAGTTTAGGGTAAGGAAATGTGCATGTTAATAGTGTGAACGGTAGTGGCATAACAATGAACGAAAGATAAACAATAAAACAAATATAGAAATATCCTAGTCACTTTTTAGGAAAGTCTGATTCTGACTTAATTATAATGTGCGAAGCTCCTTCCTTTTCTCGCAGGTATATTTTGCCATTTGTTACCCAGCAGTACCGGTATTGGTTGGTACTTGCAAAGTCTCTGGCAAGGAAAAATAGTCTCTTCATTTTCGGTGTTAAATTTTCTGATACATACACAGCTTTTGGCGGCCCACCCAGTTTCAGGTGCTCGGTGGACAGTTTGCTTTCTTTATTAAATTTTCTATGCATATAAATGAACTTTTCCTTAACAAGATTAGTAGAAAACTCCACGATCACCGGCCTACTTTCAGCATCCTTAGAGCGAATGCGGAAAATATCCTTCACATCATGAGACCGCACCGGTACATTTATGATTGAACCAATCTTGGTAACCACCGAAACAAGAGACTCCTTGGACTCTTGAGGTTTGATAGGGATGTTTCTTATGTCCACGCATGCAGACCTAGCGCCCCGCTCCATTTTTTCCAGTCTGACCTCCAAATTTTGTAGAAGTAACAAGTTAGATTTCCTTTCCGCCTCAAGGTTTGACTCTAATTGAGTGATTTTGTTCTGCATCGCATCGTAATTCAGTGATAAGAAAGCGACCGTGGCTTGAATAGATGTGTTTTGGGTTTTAATCTCCTCAATTGAAGCGTAAATCTTCTCAATCTTCTTATTCTGTTGTTCTTTAAATTCAAGAAACATGGTTTTCATTTCAGACATAAAGACTGACATTTGATTGTCATTTTGGGAATCGAACTCCAAACACTTACGTTTATTACGCTGTGTTATGTTAAGAGAGTCAAGTTCCAACCGCTTCTCGCGCACCTCGCTAGTAATATTAGGCGCGGACGAACTATGTTGCAACGGGGTTAACAGAGGCGCTGCAAGCGACAGCGTTGTTACAGGCGTAAGGGGAGGCGATTTATTTATTGGCATCTTGAAATACAAGTACCAGGGCGCCTAAAGTTGTAAGGAATATGTAAACAAATGGTTATTAGGTGAGGGGTCAACAATACCGGTCGCCGATCGACGGGTTAGTACAAACTCGCTTTCCGTCCAGTTCAACGAGACCCCTGGAGCAAAACACCGGTTCGCCACTTGATTTGCACTGATTATGTTTCTTCAAGTGCGAGGAGGACAGAACACAGTCTGTGAAAACGCACACCGATGATCGATGTCCGTACACCACAGTCCACACTAGTATGCAACAGTAATATCGTGGCAAAGTAACTCACGCGCGTGTGTGTTTAGGTTCGGAATGCGAATTCCACTCCTTGAGCTCACTGCACTCCTATTATATGCAATCTTTATAACACCTCCAAATTAATAAAATAAATAAATTTAACGAGACACAACACAACCAAATACACGTCTGAGCACCACAGAGATCCGAAGGGAGGGGGCAAACCATAAGATTACTTAAATGTTTAGAATAAAAGCCTCCTTAAAATAATATTTGTTTATTGAAATAAAAAAAAAGCTATATTTCGGCTATATAAAACGAGAACATGAATCACAGATACGGCCAATCTGGACGAAAGCCAATCACTAATTAATGTAAGTAAACTACTAAACGGATACGAATTAACTTAAACACAATCAGCAACCCCCACGAGGGGGTTGCGGCAACGTTCACTCCTCCGCGCTGCCCTGTGGAATTCGTCATCAGTCTTGCAATTCCCCCAGAGGTAAATATCGCCTCAAGCGGTTCAAAAGGAGAGATTATATAGACTTGATACTTGTTACTTTTTACTCCATACTTGTTACTTGTTACTCCATACTTGATACTTGAAACTTGTTACTTGTTACGTGTTACCTGTTACTTGTTACTTGTACTTTACCTTGTTGCTTGTTGTTTGTTGCTTTTTGCCTGTTCGGACATCTGATCAAAGCAATGACTGGTCATGCACTATTAAACAAACATCTTTTTACTCTAGATGTAATGGACAGCCCTCTGTGCAGAGCATACATGGATAAAGGTGAAACAGCCGCCAATGTCATCCTAGCATGTCCTGGGGTGGCAGAATACCGGGCGAAACATCTCGGATCGCCGAGGTCACTTCAGGAAGTCGTCGGCAACGCCGGTCTGCTAGGCTACTTGATACTTGCTTTTTACTTGTTACTTGCTACTTGTTACTTGTTACTTGTAACTTGGTACTTCGTACTTGGTACTTGGTACTTGGTACTTGGTACTTGGTACTTGGTACTTGGTACTTGGTACTTGGTACTTGGTACTTGGTACTTGGTACTTGGTACTTGGTACTTGTTACTTGTTACTTGTTACTTGTTACTTGTTACTTGTTACTTGTTACTTGTTACTTGTTACTTGTTACTTGTTACTTGTTACTTGTTACTTGTTACTTGTTACTTGTTACTTGTTACTTGTTACTTGTTACTTGTTACTTGTTACTTGTTACTTGTTACTTGTTACTTGTTACTTGTTACTTGTTACTTGTTACTTGTTACTTGTTACTTGTTACTTGTTACTTTTTACTTGTAACTTGTTACTTGTCACTTGTCACTTGTCATTTGTCATTTGTCATTTGTCATTTGTCACTTGTCACTTGTCACTTGTCACTTGTCACTTGTCACTTGTCACTTGTTACTTGATATTGTCACTTGTCACTTGTCACTTTTTACTTGTCACTTTTTACTTGTTACTTGTTTCTTGTTACTTGTTACCGTTTATCACTTATTTACACTGCTATGAGGAGGCAAAGTGTTGAGTTTGTAAGTACTAAAGCTTCAGAAATAATGTTTAAGCGACGACACGACATTCATCTTTCATAAAAAGTAGTGCTGCTAGTAAAAGCAAACCATAAGATTACTTAAATGTTTAGAATAAAAGCCTCCTTAAAATAATATTTCTTTATTGAAATAAAAAAATAAATATATTTCGGCTAACACGAGAATAAACGAGAACGTGAGTCACTGATACGGCCAATCTGGACTAAAGCCAATCACTAATTAATGTAAGTAAACTACTAAACGGATACGAATTAACTTAAACACCATCAGCAACCCCCACGAGGGGATTGCGGCAACGTTTACTCCTCCGCGCTGCCCTGTGGAATTCATCACCAGTCTTGCAATTCCCCCAGAGGTAATTATCACTCATTTACACTGCTATGAGCAGGCAAAGTGTTGAGTTTGTAAGTACTAAAGCTTCAGAAATAATGTTTAAGCGACGACACGACATTTATCTTTCATAAAAAGTGGTGCTGCTAGTAAAAGCAAACCATAAGATTACTTAAATGTTTGGAATAAAAGCCTCCTTAAAATAATATTTCTTTATTGAAATAAAAAAAAATGTATATTTCGGCTAACACGAGAATAAACGAGAACATGAATCACTGATATGGCCAATCTGGACTAAAGCCAATCACTAATTAATGTAAGTAAACTACTAAACGGATACGAATTAACTTAAACACCATCAGCAACCCCCACGAGGGGGTTGCGGCAACGTTCACTCCTCCGCGCTGCCCTGTGGAATTCATCGCCAGTCATGTCAGAGTCAGAGCATGCATGGAGGAAGATGAAACAGCCGCCCATGTCATCCTAGCATGTCCTGTGGTGGCAGAATACCGGGCGAAACATCTCGGATCGCCGAGGTCACTTCAGGAAGTCGTCGGCAACGCAACCGGTCTCCTAGGCTTCCTGGAGGAACTGGGCTGGCACCACTAGTGCCGACCCACTACGCAAGATAGGCGCATCAAAGTCGTCGAGTTGCGGAAACCCAGCCCGCGAGATCAAGTTTCAAGTACTTGTTGCTTGGAACTTGTACTTGATATTTGTACTTGATACTTGTACTTGTTGCTTGTTTCTTGTTTCTTGTTGCTTGTTGCTTGTTGCTTGTTGCTTGTTGCTTGTTGCTTGTTGCTTGTTGCTTGTTACTTGTAACTTGTAACTTGTAACTTGTAACTTGTAACTTGTTACTTGTTACTTGTTACTTGTTACTTGTTACTTGTTACTTGTAACTTGTAACTTGTAACTTGTTACTTGTTACTTGTTACTTGTTACTTGTTACTTGTTACTTGTTACTTGTTACTTGTTACTTGTTACTTGTTACTTGTCACTTGTCACTTGTCACTTGTCACTTGTCACTTGTCACTTGTCACTTGTCACTTGTCACTTGTCACTTGTCACTTGTCACTTGTCACTTGTCACTTGTTACTTGTTACTTGTTACTTGTTACTTGTTACTTGTTACTTGTTACTTGTTACTTGTTACTTGTTACTTGTTACTTGTTACTTGTTACTTGTTACTTGTTACTTGTTACTTGTTACTTGTTACTTGTTACTTGTTACTTGTTACTTGTTACTTTTTACTTGTTACTTGTTACTTGTTACTTGTTACTTGTTACTTGTTACTTGTTACTTGTTAATTGTTACTTGTTACTTGTTACTTGTTACTTGTTACTTGTTACTTGTTACTTGTTACTTGTTACTTGTTACTTGTTACTTGTTACTTGTTACTTGTTACTTGTTACTTGTTACTTGTTACTTGTTACTTGTTACTTGTTACTTGTTACTTGTTACTTGTTACTTGTTACTTGTTACTTGTTACTTGTTACTTGTTACTTGTTACTTGTTACTTGTTACTTGTTACCTGTTTCTTGTTACTTGTTACCGTTACCGTTTATCACTCATTTACACTGCTATGAGGAGGCAAAGTGTTGAGTTTGTAAGTACTAAAGCTTCAGAAATAATGTTTCAGCGCCTACACGACATTCATCTTTCATAAAAAGTAGTGCTGCTAGTAAAAGCAAACCATAAGATTACTTAAATGTTTAGAATAAAAGCCTCCTTAAAATAATATTTCTTTATTGAAATAAAAAAATAAATATATTTCGGCTAACACGAGAATAAACGAGAACGTGAGTCACTGGTACGGCCAATCTGGACTAAAGCCAATCACTAATTAATGTAAGTAAACTACTAAACGGATACGAATTAACTTAAACACCATCAGCAACCCCCACGAGGGGATTGCGGCAACGTTTACTCCTCCGCGCTGCCCTGTGGAATTCATCACCAGTCTTGCAATTCCCCCAGAGGTAATTATCACTCATTTACACTGCTATGAGCAGGCAAAGTGTTGAGTTTGTAAGTACTAAAGCTTCAGAAATAATGTTTAAGCGACGACACGACATTTATCTTTCATAAAAAGTGGTGCTGCTAGTAAAAGCAAACCATAAGATTACTTAAATGTTTGGAATAAAAGCCTCCTTAAAATAATATTTCTTTATTGAAATAAAAAAAAAAGTATATTTCGGCTAACACGAGAATAAACGAGAACATGAATCACTGATATGGCCAATCTGGACTAAAGCCAATCACTAATTAATGTAAGTAAACTACTAAACGGATACGAATTAACTTAAACACCATCAGCAACCCCCACGAGGGGATTGCGGCAACGTTCAATCCTCCGCGCTGCCCTGTGGAATTCATCGCCAGTCATGTCAGAGTCAGAGCATGCATGGAGGAAGATGAAACAGCCGCCCATGTCATCCTAGCATGTCCTGTGGTGGCAGAATACCGGGCGAAACATCTCGGATCGCCGAGGTCACTTCAGGAAGTCGTCGGCAACGCAACCGGTCTCCTAGGCTTCCTGGAGGAACTGGGCTGGCACCACTAGTGCCGACCCACTACGCAAGATAGGCGCATCAAAGTCGTCGAGTTGCGGAAACCCAGCCCGCGAGATCAAGTTTCAAGTACTTGTTGCTTGGAACTTGTACTTGATATTTGTACTTGATACTTGTACTTGTTGCTTGTTTCTTGTTGCTTGTTGCTTGTTGCTTGTTGCTTGTGCTTGTTGCTTGTTGCTTGTTGCTTGTTGCTTGTTGCTTGTTGCTTGTTGCTTGTTGCTTGTTACTTGTTACTTGTTACTTGTTACTTGTTACTTGTTACTTGTTACTTGTTACTTGTTACTTGTTACTTGTTACTTGTTACTTGTTACTTGTTACTTGTTACTTGTTACTTGTTACTTGTCACTTGTCACTTGTCACTTGTCACTTGTCACTTGTCACTTGTCACTTGTCACTTGTCACTTGTCACTTGTCACTTGTCACTTGTCACTTGGTACTTGTTACTTGTTACTTGTTACTTGTTACTTGTTACTTGTTACTTGTTACTTGTTACTTGTTACTTGTTACTTGTTACTTGTTACTTGTTACTTGTTACTTGTTACTTGTTACTTGTTACTTGTTACTTGTTACTTGTTACTTGTTACTTGTTACTTGTTACTTGTTACTTGTTACTTGTTACTTGTTACTTGTTACTTGTTACTTGTTACTTGTTACTTGTTACTTGTTACTTGTTACCTGTTACTTGTTACCGTTACCGTTTATCACTCATTTACACTGCTATGAGGAGGCAAAGTGTTGAGTTTGTAAGTACTAAAGCTTCAGAAATAATGTTTCAGCGCCTACACGACATTCATCTTTCATAAAAAGTAGTGCTGCTAGTAAAAGCAAACCATAAGATTACTTAAATGTTTAGAATAAAAGCCTCCTTAAAATAATATTTCTTTATTGAAATAAAAAAAAAATCTATATTTCGGCTAACACGAGAATAAACGAGAACATGAGTCACTGATACGGCCAATCTGGACTAAAGCCAATCACGAATTAATGTAAGTAAACTACTAAACGGATACGAATTAACTTAAACACCATCAGCAACCCCCACGAGGGCGTTGCGGCAACGTTTACTCCTCCGCGCTGCCCTGTGGAATTCATCACCAGTCTTGCAATTCCCCCAGAGGTAAATATAGCCTCAAGCGGTTCAAAGGGAGAGATTACATAGACTTGATACTTGTTACTTTTTACTCCATACTTGTTACTTGTTACTCCATACTTGATACTTGTACTTGATACTGCACTGGATACTTGTACTTGATACTTGTACTTAATACTTGCACTTGATACTTGTACTTGATACTTGCACTTGATACTTGCACTTGATACTTGCACTTGATACTTGCACTTGATACCTGTACTTGATACTTGTCCTTGATACTGTTTATCACTCATTTACACTGCTATGAGGAGGCAAAGTGTTGAGTTTGTAAGTACTAAAGCTTCAGAAATAATGTTTCAGCGACTACACGACATTCATCTTTCATAAAAAGTAGTGCTGCTAGTAAAAGCAAACCATAAGATTACTTAAATGTTTAGAATAAAAGCCTCCTTAAAATAATATTTCTTTATTGAAATAAAAAAAAATCTATATGTCGGCTAACACGAGAATAAACGAGAACATGAGTCACTGATACGGCCAATCTGGACTAAAGCCAATCACTAATTAATGTAAGTAAACTACTAAACGGATACGAATTAACTTAAACACCATCAGCAACCCCCACGAGGGGGTTGCGGCAACGTTTACTCCTCCGCGCTGCCCTGTGGAATTCATCACCAGTCTTGCAATTCCCCCAGAGGTAAATATAGCCTCAAGCGGTTCAAAGGGAGAGATTACATAGACTTGATACTTGTTACTTTTTACTCCATACTTGTTACTTGTTACTCCATACTTGATACTTGTACTTGATACTGCACTGGATACTTGTACTTGATACTTGTACTTAATACTTGCACTTGATACTTGTACTTGATACTTGCACTTGATACTTGCACTTGATACTTGCACTTGATACTTGCACTTGATACCTATACTTGATACTTGTCCTTGATACTGTTTATCACTCATTTACACTGCTATAAGGAGGCAAAGTGTTGAGTTTGTAAGTACTAAAGCTTCAGAAATAATGTTTAAGCGACGACACGACATTCATCTTTCATAAAAAGTAGTGCTGCTAGTAAAAGCAAACCATAAGATTACTTAAATGTTTAGAATAAAAGCCTCCTTAAAATAATATTTCTTTATTGAAATAAAAAAAATTCTATATTTCGGCTAACACGAGAATAAACGAGAACATGAGTCACTGATACGGCCAATCTGGACTAAAGCCAATCACTAATTAATGTAAGTAAACTACTAAACGGATACGAATTAACTTAAACACCATCAGCAACCCCCACGAGGGGGTTGCGGCAACGTTTACTCCTCCGCGCTGCCCTGTGGAATTCATCACCAGTCTTGCAATTCCCCAGAGGTAAATATAGCCTCAAGCGGTTCAAAGGGAGAGATTACATAGACTTGATACTTGTTACTTTTTACTCCATACTTGTTACTTGTTACTCCATACTTGATACTTGATACTTGTACTTGATACTGCACTGGATACTTGTACTTGATACTTGTACTTAATACTTGCACTTGATACTTGTACTTGATACTTGCACTTGATACTTGCACTTGATACTTGCACTTGATACTTGCACTTGATACCTGTACTTGATACTTGTCCTTGATACTGTTTATCACTCATTTACACTGCTATGAGGAGGCAAATTGTTGAGTTTGTAAGTACTAAAGCTTCAGAAATAATGTTTCAGCGACTACACGACATTCATCTTTCATAAAAAGTAGTGCTGCTAGTAAAAGCAAACCATAAGATTACTTAAATGTTTAGAATAAAAGCCTCCTTAAAATAATATTTCTTTATTAAAATAAAAAAAAATCTATATGTCGGCTAACACGAGAATAAACGAGAACATGAGTCACTGATACGGCCAATCTGGACTAAAGCCAATCACTAATTAATGTAAGTAAACTACTAAACGGATACGAATTAACTTAAACACCATCAGCAACCCCCACGAGGGGGTTGCGGCAACGTTTACTCCTCCGCGCTGCCCTGTGGAATTCATCACCAGTCTTGCAATTCCCCCAGAGGTAAATATAGCCTCAAGCGGTTCAAAGGGAGAGATTACATAGACTTGATACTTGTTACTTTTTACTCCATACTTGTTACTTGTTACTCCATACTTGATACTTGTACTTGATACTGCACTGGATACTTGTACTTGATACTTGTACTTAATACTTGCACTTGATACTTGTACTTGATACTTGCACTTGATACTTGCACTTGATACTTGCACTTGATACTTGCACTTGATACCTGTACTTGATACTTGTCCTTGATACTGTTTATCACTCATTTACACTGCTATAAGGAGGCAAAGTGTTGAGTTTGTAAGTACTAAAGCTTCAGAAATAATGTTTAAGCGACGACACGACATTCATCTTTCATAAAAAGTAGTGCTGCTAGTAAAAGCAAACCATAAGATTACTTAAATGTTTAGAATAAAAGCCTCCTTAAAATAATATTTCTTTATTGAAATAAAAAAAATTCTATATTTCGGCTAACACGAGAATAAACGAGAACATGAGTCACTGATACGGCCAATCTGGACTAAAGCCAATCACTAATTAATGTAAGTAAACTACTAAACGGATACGAATTAACTTAAACACCATCAGCAACCCCCACGAGGGGGTTGCGGCAACGTTTACTCCTCCGCGCTGCCCTGTGGAATTCATCACCAGTCTTGCAATTCCCCAGAGGTAAATATAGCCTCAAGCGGTTCAAAGGGAGAGATTACATAGACTTGATACTTGTTACTTTTTACTCCATACTTGTTACTTGTTACTCCATACTTGATACTTGATACTTGTACTTGATACTGCACTGGATACTTGTACTTGATACTTGTACTTAATACTTGCACTTGATACTTGTACTTTGTTGAATATAAAATCCAATGCTCATACAACATATATTTAAAGTTGGCAATAGTTGGATTGTTATTGCTATAGCCCTGCTCGACCTTTTTATGAAAGTGTACTGTACCGTGTGTAGTAAAGTAAAACAACTTAATCCAAATAACTCTGCGTTTAATTACAATATAATGATAGGTTATGGGCCCAGATACATAACCCTGCATCCTGAATATAACAGAGTGAAGAAAAGTGAAAAATTATTAGTTTCTCATCAGCGAAATAGAAAGTGAGGTTAACTTTTATAGTCTCACGGCGTGGCGTGGTGTATCGTCAACCAAGAAAACTTGTTCTGATATTGTGAACAAGGTCGGAAAATGGAAAGTAACAATAATGTTAACGTGATTAAGTTGGAGGGTGCCAGAAACTGGAGTATATGGAAGTTTCAGACTGTGGTAATGTTAAGAGGGCAAGGTTTGCTAGACATTGTGGAGGGAAAATTTGTTAAACCCAAAGCTGCTGATGAAAAACCTATATGGGAAGCTAAAGATGCCAAGGCGCAAACATTGTTAGTCACACGGATGACGGAGGAGGTGATGTTACACATCATCACATGCACTAGTTCAGCTGAAATGTGGAGGAAACTTCACAGTGTGTATGAACAAAAGACTGAAACAAGTATACACATTGTACAACAGAGATTTTTTCAGTATAAGTATGAACAAGGTATTGATATGTCAGTTTTCTTATCAAAAATTCAAGAGATGCAAAACTCACTAAAGCAGATGGGTGAGGAAATCTCAGATAGATTTGTTATTACCAAGGTACTGATGTCCTTACCTAATGAATACAAACATTTTGTGTCTGCATGGGAGTCGGCGCCAGATGATAAGCAGACCATTGATAACTTGGTGGCCAGATTATTAATCGAAGAAGAGAGGTTGAAAGAAAAGAGTGAGGAGTCCCAGCAATCTTCATCCTCAGCATTTGTTGTGAAAAATAAAAGACAAGTAAAATGTTTCAAATGTGGCAAAATTGGACACTATCAAAGCGAGTGCCGATACATAAAAAATAGCAGTGAAGAAAATATAAACCATAACAACTGTTTCTACTGTGGAAAGTTTGGACACTACAAAGCACAATGTAAGTTTAGAAAACAGAAACCGAGTAAGGGTGAGAACAAACCAAAGAGCAACGCATTTATTATGTTAAGATCGTTTAATGAACTACATAAATCAAAGTGGATAGTAGACACAGGTGCAAGTGATCACATGTGTCGAGATCGTGCGTTGTTTACTTCATTCACAAGTAATATAGAGCAATCAGTAATTGTTGGAAATGGCGCAATAATTAGTGCCTCTGGTTGCGGACAGGTAGCTGTACAAGTATCAGATGGGACTGAATGGATTGATACAGTAATAAACAATGTTTTATATGTCCCAGAATTGGAAAACAACCTATTTTCAGTCAATCGCGCTACCGATAAAGGGTTTGTCATGATGACAGATGACAGGTCATGCAAATTTTATAAATCTAATAAAGTATGTGCAGTAGCAGAAAGAATTGGAGATACTTATTATTTGGACTTGCAATACAGAAAGGAATATGAGACTGCGAGCGCTGCAACGTTAGTGCAAGATGATTTAAATGAGTGGCACAAAAGACTGGCACATCAAAACTTTAGCCATGTGAAAGATATTCTTCAGAAACACAACATTAATGTGAAGCAAACTTCTAAACCTGAGTGCGAAAGTTGCCTTCTTGGAAAGATACATAGATTACCATTCAACAAAAGTGAAAATATAAGTACAAGAACATGTGAACTAATCCATGCTGACACTTGCGGCCCAATGGAAGAAGCTTCTATTGGTGGGTCTAGATATTATGTCATATTGAAGGATGACTATTCCAATTACAAGAATGTGTATTTTGTCAAAAGAAAGGAAGAGATTAAACATTGCATTGAAAATTTCATAAATAATGCTGAAAACTTAACTGGAAACCGGGTGAAGTGGTTCAGAAGTGACAACGGTTCAGAGTTTGTAAACAAAGAGGTGAAGACATTGTTCTTGAAACATGGAATAACACACCAAACAACTGTTCCCTATACACCTGAGCAGAATGGGAAGGCTGAAAGAGAGAACCGAACATTGGTGGAGGCAGCACGAACAATGATTCATGCAGGAAGCTTTCCAAAGAAACTCTGGGCCGAAGCGATTAATACAGCAGTATTTGTCTTAAACAGAACTGGAAAAAGTCACGAAAATGGAAGGTCTCCATTTGAAGTATGGACAAATAAAACATTTGACATTCACCAGCTGAAGGTCTTTGGCACTGAAGTGTGTGTCCACATCCCAAAGGAGAAAAGGAGAAAATGGGACAAAAAGGGTGAAACAGGATTTATGGTGGGTTATGACAATAATGTGAAAGGATACAGAATTTATTTTCCACAAACAAACATGGTGGCTATAAAGAGAGATGTTGTATTTTTAAACAGAGAAAGCAAGGAAGAAAAACTTCAAGTGAAGGAAGGTAAAGAAAATGAATTGGTATTAATAAATTTGGAAGAACTTGTGAAAAATGGTAACCCTGAAAAAGATGTCAGTGAGCCTACTAATAAGACAGATAAAACAACAGAAGTGACACGAAAAAGTAGTGTTGAAGAGAGTTCATCAGAAGGAAACTGTGATAGTGACTACTTACCGTGCAGTGATGAGGAACATCTATTCGAAGAAAGTAGTTCATCTATGGCAGAAAGAAGCAAGCGGGTAAGAAAACAAACATCTTTCTATAAATGCAACAATGTGCAGTTATCTGAAAGTCATTGTGAGCCTGTTTCATATGCTGAGGCTATGAACAGGAGTGATGCAAGTAGGTGGAGTGAAGCTATTACAAGGGAATTACAAACTTTAAATGATAATAACACGTGGGAGTTTTGTGAAATACCAGATAATGTGAAAACTGTTAGTAGTAAATGGGTCTTTAGGATTAAAGAAGTTAATAATGATTTACAGTATAAAGCAAGGTTAGTTGCTAGAGGGTTTGAACAACAGGAGATATTTGACATGAGTGATATTTATGCCCCAGTTGCTAAATTGTCCACATTTAGGTTATTTGTAGCAGTGGCAACAAAATTAAATGTGCCAATTTACCAAATGGATGTTACAGGAGCATTTTTGTATGGGGAGATAAAGGAAAAAGTGTATATTACTTTACCCGAAGGGGCTTATTTAGGAGATAGGAACATAGTAAAATTAAACAAGTCATTATATGGCCTGAAAAACTCACCTAAGTGTTGGAACTTAAAATTTAATGATATAATAACTAAAGAACTCTTTGTAAGGTCAAAATGTGACTCTTGTTTGTATACAAAGCATAACGGCACAGATAAAACTTTTGTTTTGATATACGTGGATGATTTGTTAATATTTGGTACAAATAAAAATGAGGTAGTAAAGCTAAAGACTGTATTAAGAAAAGAATTTAAGATGAAAGATCTAGGATTGGTTTCAGATTTCTTAGGAATTAATGTAAAACAAAATTTGCAAAATGGTACTGTTGTACTATCTCAGAAAAGGTACTTAGAAAATGTAATCCATCGGTTTAATATGGATAATTGTAAACCAATGATGACCCCTATGGATCAAAACTTTAATAGTAAAATATTTAACTCTGATATGAAATGTGATAAAAACATTGAAGCTATTTGTAGGCAAATAATTGGATGTCTTATGTATGCTGTTTCAGGCACTAGGCCTGACCTTTGTTTTGCCATTTCTATGCTGAGTAGATACCAGAAGTATGCTAATAATGTTTTATTGAGTGCACTTAAACGAGTGCTGCGCTATGTAAAGTATACTGTTAACTATAACTTGTTTTATAAATGTAATGATACAATGTTGCAAGGTTTTTGTGATGCTGATTGGGCAGGTGACCAAAGAGATAGAAAGTCTACTACAGGCTACTTATTTACTTTTGCAAGTTGCTTAATAGTATGGTCTTCAAAGAAACAATCATCAGTTAGTCTGTCTTCAACAGAAGCTGAGTATGTTTCAATGAGTATGGCTGCTAGTGAAGCAATGTGGCTTGTTCATTTATTACATGATTTTGGTTTTAAAAAGATCTATCCAGTAAGTTTGTTGTGTGACAATCAGTCAGCAATATTAAATGCAAGCACAGAATGTGTAAAACGTTTAAAACATATAGATATTAGATACCATTTTATTAAGGATCTGATAAGGAATAACAAGATTTGTCTTAAGTACATATGTACTTCAGAGCAACCAGCTGATATGTTAACAAAATCTATGAGCAAGGAATTAATTGTAAAGTTTTTAAAACAATGTGGTGTAGGTGATACAATGATTTAGTTTTTGTTAATTTAAATATTTTCTTGTTAATTTGTATGTCATTGAGAGGGGGTGTTGAATATAAAATCCAATGCTCATACACGACTGTGTATATACTAATACGAATACTAACACGAGAATAAACGAGAACATGAGTCACTGATACGGCCAATCTGGACTACAGCCAATCACTAATTAATGTAAGTAAACTACTAAACGGATACGAATTAACTTAAACACCATCAGCAACCCCCACGAGGGAGTTGCGGCAACGTTTACTCCTCCGCGCTGCCCTGTGGAATTCATCACCAGTCTTGCAATTCCCCTAGAGGTAAATATCGCCTCAAGCGGTTCAAAGGGAGAGATTACATAGACTTGATACCTGTTACTTTTTACTCCATACTTGTTACTTGTTACCCCATACTTGATACTTGTACTTGATACTGCACTGGATACTTGTACTTGATACTTGTACTTAATACTTGCACTTGATACTTGTACTTGATACTTGCACTTGATACTTGCACTTGATTCTTGTAAATGTATTTGTACTTGATACTTGTACTTATACCTTGTTGCTTGTTACTTGTTACTTTTTACTTGTAACTTGTTACTTGTCACTTGTCACTTGTCACTTGTCACTTGTCACTTGTCACTTGTCACTTGTCACTTGTCACTTGTCACTTGTCACTTGTCACTTGTCACTTGCTACTTGCTACTTGCTACTTGCCTTTTGCTTCTTGCTACTTGCTACTTGCTACTTGCTACTTGCTACTTGTTACTTGTTACTTGTAAAATGTTACTTGTAACTTGTCACTTGTCACTTGTCACTTGTCACTTGTAACTTGTTACTTGTCACTTGTCACTTGTCACTTGTCACTTGTCACTTGTCACTTGTCACTTGTCACTTGTCACTTGTCACTTGTCACTTGCTACTTGCTACTTGCTACTTGCTACTTGCTACTTGCTACTTGTTACTTGCTACTTGCTACTTGTTACTTGTTACTTGTAACTTGGTACTTGTCACTTGTCACTTGTCACTTGCTACTTGCTACTTTCTACCTTCTACTTTCTACTTGCTACTTGCTACTTGTTACTTGTAACTTGGTACTTGTCACTTGTCACTTGTCACTTGTCACTTGTCACTTGTCACTTGCCACTTGTCACTTGTCACTTGTCACTTGTCACTTGTCACTTGTCACTTGTCACTTGCTACTTGCTACTTGCTACTTGCCTTTTGCTTCTTGCTACTTGCTACTTGCTACTTGCTACTTGTTACTTGTTACTTGTAACTTGTTACTTGTCACTTGTCACTTGTCACTTGTCACTTGTCACTTGTCACTTGTCACTTGTCACTTGTCACTTGTCACTTGTAACTTGTCACTTGTCACTTGTCACTTGTCACTTGTCACTTGTCACTTGTCACTTGTCACTTGTCACTTGTCACTTGTCACTTGTCACTTGTCACTTGTCACTTGTCACTTGCTACTTGCTACTTGCTACTTGCTACTTGCTACTTGCTACTTGCTACTTGCTACTTGCTACATGCTACTTGCTACTTGCTACTTGCTACTTGCTACTTGCTACTTGCTACTTGTCACTTGTCACTTGTCACTTGTCACTTGTCACTTGTCACTTGTCACTTGTCACTTGTCACTTGTCACTTGTCACTTGTCACTTGTCACTTGTCACTTGTCACTTGTCACTTGTCACTTGTCACTTGTCACTTGTCACTTGTCACTTGTCACTTGTCACTTGTCACTTGTCACTTGTCACTTGTCACTTGTCACTTGTCACTTGTCACTTGTCACTTGTCACTTGTCACTTGTCACTTGTCACTTGTCACTTGTCACTTGTCACTTGCTACTTGCTACTTGCTACTTGCTTGTCACTTTTTACTTGTTTTACTTGTCACTTTTTACTTGTTACTTTTTACTTGTTACTTGTTACTTTTTACTTGTTACTTGTTACTTGTTTCTTGTTACTTGTTACCGTTTATCACTTATTTACACTGCTATGAGGAGGCAAAGTGTTGAGTTTGTAAGTACTAAAGGTTCAGAAATAATGTTTAAGCGACGACACGACATTCATCTTTCATAAAAAGTAGTGCTGCTAGTAAAAGCAAACCATAAGATTACTTAAATGTTTAGAATAAAAGCCTCCTTAAAATAATATTTCTTTATTGAAAAAATAAAAATATATATTTCGGCTAACACGAGAATAAACGAGAACGTGAGTCACTGATACGGCCAATCTGGACTAAAGCCAATCACTAATTAATGTAAGTAAACTACTAAACGGATACGAATTAACTTAAACACCATCAGCAACCCCCACGAGGGGGTTGCGGCAACGTTTACTCCTCCGCGCTGCCCTGTGGAATTCATCACCAGTCTTGCAATTCCCCTAGAGGTAAATATCGCCTCAAGCGGTTCAAAGGGAGAGATTACATAGACTTGATACCTGTTACTTTTTACTCCATACTTGTTACTTGTTACCCCATACTTGATACTTGTACTTGATACTTGCACTTGATTCTTGTAAATGTATTTGTACTTGATACTTGTACTTATACCTTGTTGCTTGTTACTTGTTACTTGTTACTTTTTACTTGTCACTTGTCACTTGTCACTTATCACTTGTCACTTGTCACTTGTCACTTGTCACTTGTCACTTGTCACTTGTAACTTGTCACTTGTCACTTGTCACTTGTCACTTGTCACTTGTCACTTGTCACTTGTCACTTGTCACTTGTCACTTGTCACTTGTCACTTGTCACTTGTCACTTGTCACTTGTCACTTGTCACTTGCCACTTGCTACTTGCTACTTGCTACTTGCTACTTGCTACTTGCTACTTGCTTCTTGCTACTTGCTACTTTCTACTTGCTACTTGCTACTTGTTACTTGTAACTTGGTACTTGTTACTTGTCACTTGTCACTTGTCACTTGTCACTTGTCACTTGTCACTTGTCAGTTGTCAGTTGTCACTTGTCACTTGTCACTTGTCACTTTTTACTTGTTTTACTTGTCACTTTTTACTTGTTACTTGTCACTTGTCACTTGTCACTTGTCACTTGTCACTTGTCACTTGTCACTTGTCACTTGTCACTTGTCACTTGCCACTTGCTACTTGCTACTTGCTACTTGCTACTTGCTACTTGCTACTTGCTTCTTGCTACTTGCTACTTTCTACTTGCTACTTGCTACTTGTAACTTGGTACTTGTTACTTGTCACTTGTCACTTGTCACTTGTCACTTGTCACTTGTCACTTGTCAGTTGTCAGTTGTCACTTGTCACTTGTCACTTGTCACTTGTCACTTGTCACTTGTCACTTGTCACTTTTTACTTGTTTTACTTGTCACTTTTTACTTGTTACTTTTTACTTGTTACTTGTTACTTGTTACTTGTTTCTTGTTACTTGTTACCGTTTATCACTTATTTGCACTGCTATGAGGAGGCAAAGTGTTGAGTTTGTAAGTACTAAAGGTTCAGAAATAATGTTTAAGCGACGACACGACATTCATCTTTCATAAAAAGTAGTGCTGCTAGTAAAAGCAAACCATAAGATTACTTAAATGTTTAATGTTTAGAATAAAAGCCTCCATAAAATAATACTTCTTTATTGAAATAAAAAAAAATATATATTTCGGCTAACACGAGAATAAACGAGAACATGAGTCACTGATACGGCCAATCTGGACTAAAGCCAATCACTAATTAATGTAAGTAAACTACTAAACGGATACGAATTAACTTAAACACCATCAGCAACCCCCACGAGGGAGTTGCGGCAACGTTTACTCCTCCGCGCTGCCCTGTGGAATTCATCACCAGTCTTGCAATTCCCCTAGAGGTAAATATCGCCTCAAACGGGTCACAGGGAGAGATTACATAGACTTGATACCTGTTACTTTTTACTCCGTACTTGTTACTTGTTACTCGAGACTTGATACTTGTACTTGATACTGCACTGGATACTTGTACTTGATACTTGTACTTAATACTTGCACTTGATACTTGCACTTGATACCTGTACTTGATACTTGTCCTTGATACTTGTACTTGATTCTTGTAAATGTACTTGTACTTGATACTTGTACTTATACCTTGTTGCTTGTTACTTGTTACTTGTCACTTGTCACTTGTCACTTGTCACTTGTCACTTGTCACTTGTCACTTGTCACTTGTCACTTGTCACTTGTCACTTGTCACTTGTCACTTGCTACTTGTCACTTGTCACTTGCTACATGCTACTTGCTACTTGTCACTCGTAACTTGGTACTTGTCACTTGTTACTTGTCGCTTGTCACTTGTCACTTGTCACTTGTCAATTGCTACTTGCTACTTGCTACTTGCTACTTGTTACTTGTTACTTGTTACTTGTTACTTGTTACTTTTTACTTGTAACTTGTTACTTGTCACTTGTCACTTGTCACTTGTCACTTGTCACTTGTCACTTGTCACTTGTCACTTGTCACTTGTCACTTGCTACTTGTCACTTGTCACTTGCTACATGCTACTTGCTACTTGCTACTTGTCACTCGTAACTTGGTACTTGTCACTTGTTACTTGTCGCTTGTCACTTGTCACTTGTCACTTGTCAATTGCTACTTGCTACTTCCTACTTGCTACTTGCTACTTGCTACTTGCTACTTGCTACTTGCTACTTGCTACTTGCTACTTGCTACTTGCTACTTGCTACTTGCTACTTGCTACTTGCTACTTGCTACTTGCTACTTGCTACTTGCTACTTGCTACTTGCTACTTGCTACTTGCTACTTGCTACTTGCTACTTGCTACTTGCTACTTGCTACTTGCTACTTGCTTCTTGCTACTTGCTACTTGCTACTTGCTACTTGTCACTTGTAACTTGGTACTTGTCACTTGTCACTTGTCACTTGTTACTTGTCACTTGTCACTTGTCACTTGTCACTTGTCACTTGTCACTTGTCACTTGTCACTTGTCACTTTTTACTTGTCACTTTTTGCTTGTCACTTTTTACTTGTTACTTTTTACTTGTTACTTGTTTCTTGTTACATGTTACCGTTTATCACTCATTTACACTGCTATGAGGAGGCAAAGTGTTGAGTTTGTAAGTACTAAAGCTTCAGAAATAATGTTTAAGCGACGACACGACATTCATCTTTCATAAAAAGTAGTGCTGCTAGTAAAAGCAAACCATAAGATTACTTAAATGTTTAATAAAAAAGCCTCCTTAAAATAATATTTCTTTATTGAAATAAAAAAAAAAGTATATTTCGGCTAACACGAGAATAAACGAGAACATGAATCACTGATATGGCCAATCTGGACTAAAGCCAATCACTAATTAATGTAAGTAAACTACTAAACGGATACGAATTAACTTAAACACCATCAGCAACCCCCACGAGGGGGTTGCGGCAACGTTCACTCCTCCGCGCTGCCCTGTGGAATTCATCGCCAGTCATGTCAGAGTCAGAGCATGCATGGAGGAAGATGAAACAGCCGCCCATGTCATCCTAGCATGTCCTGTGGTGGCAGAATACCGGGCGAAACATCTCGGATCGCCGAGGTCACTTCAGGAAGTCGTCGGCAACGCAACCGGTCTCCTAGGCTTCCTGGAGGAACTGTGCTGGCACCACTAGTGCCGACCCACTACGCAAGATAGGCGCATCAAAGTCGTCGAGTTTCGGAAACCCAGCCCGCGAGATCAAGTATCAAGTACTTGTTGCTTGGAACTTGTACTTGATATTTGTACTTGATACTTGTACTTGTTGCTTGTTTCTTGTTTCTTATTGCTTGTTGCTTGTTACTTGTTACTTGTTACTTGTAACTTGTAACTAGTAACTTGTTACTTGTTACTTGTTACTTGTTACTTGTTATAGGACATGTTATGTTATAGGTGGACGTGTAATCGGTAGCGAAACATTACCTTATATGGTATCCGGACATGCACATTGATGGAACATCGAGATGAGAAACTTTTTGCTACTCACCGCCATGAGTCGCCACGGTAAAATATGCCGCCCCGTTCTTGCCGATAGCAGGGTCTCAAGAAAATTCACCGAATGGCAGTCTAATTCTAATTGCATATAAAAGCGGATTCCCGAACGGGAAGATCATTTTATTGTTCGTATCGCTAAGAAGTTAAACAGTGTATCTATTATCAGCGATGCAATATTGTAGAAGTTCTGAACTATCAATACTTACAACAATATCAATAATTACATTTTATAATATAATTTCTTTGTAACTATGGCGTAGTGGTTTGATGACCGTCCGGCAACTAAACCGTTGGGGGTTCAAATCCGGAGTAATTTATTTTTATTTTTCTTTATTTAATTTGATACGGAATAACATCTAGTTATTCCGTTTTTTTTTTTTTTTTGTTTTGTTTTAGGAGGTCTGTTTGACCTCGTCGCTTTTCCCCGTCCATAATAACGACAGGACCTTGTCATTCCGTGTGTACATTTAAGTCGTTATATTTGTGTTTTGTTCTCGCACCAAGTGCCTCTCCTTCGTCATTTTGTTTTAGAGCTTTTATTTCATTAAGATGCAGTGTATTATCGTGTCTAAGTTTTCGTTAATTTATGTCTAAAAGTTACTGTTAATTTAAATTGTTTGCCTTTCTATAATACTTATATTAATTTTTGCATAGTGGCTTATGTCTATTTCTATTCTAGCAATTTAGTTTCTTCTTATTTGCGATTTTAAAATCATGTACTATTACTACTTTTCTAAACATTTCTTTCTTCCAATGTATTTATTTTCCAACGATATCTGTTCTTTCTTAATTAAAGTTACTTATTCTCATTATATGTGTATTTATATATATATTAACATGTTCCAGTCGCATCTTTTTCGTGGTGTATCCTGTGTTACCATTATTTAGGCTGCGGTGACATTTATGACTCAAAGTGTTTTGTAGTTTTTTATTATTTTGTCGATTTTTCAAATTTCTATTTGCCCGATCTCAACAAATGAGGTGTCGTTAGACGGGTCTTGAGGAGGTCTATCTAAATATGTATAATATGTTTATTAGAAATTAAGGGTTGTAACTATTCGACAAAAACCTCAAAAATTAGAAAAAGTTCAGTTTGAGATTCGAAATTTTCAAACTTCTATGTGTCAAATCTATGTAAAAGGGCTGTAAAAAAAAAAGTATGTAAAGGTAGGACTAGATGAGTTCTATCCGAATATGTATAGTATATAATTTAAAAGTTAAGGGTTGCTGAACTATTCAACGAAAACGTCTGAATTTTTAGAGAATTACCGAAATTTCAATTTAAATATCGAAATTTTTGAATTACTATATGCCTAAAGTATATAATTGGGGTGTTGCTATATAGGACTAGACGAGTCCTGTCTAAAAATGCAACAATATTAAATTTATAACGAAGGATTGCTGAACAATTCAACAAAAACGCCGAAAATTATCAAGAATTAACGAAATTTCAGTCTAAATATTGAAATATTCAAACTGCTATGTACTGAAACTATATAAGCAAGGTGTCGTTAGATAGGACTAGATAAGTGCTATCTAAATCTGTAAGAATTTGAACGTTAAAGTGAGGGGTTATCGAGTAATTCGACAAAGACCTCAGAAAATTCCCAAAATTAAAAATCTAAGTCAAAGTATGAAACTTTTTTGAAAGCTTTACAGGTTTTAACACACCTACGGGACGCAGGAGGGTCTACAGGGATAATAACAGCAAAAACAATGAACTTCAAAGCTATACTCAATAAAAATTTCGTACTAGTTATTCCGTTGGTCATCACTCCACTCCGTTATTTTATTTTATTAATTCGCGAAAGACACCGACGCCCGTTCCGGGTCTTGCCTAGTGCTGGGTATCGGGTCTTTCGCGCTTCAAATGTCCTGACGGCGCGTTTCAGATAAGGGGACCAGATTTGGGGTTGAATCCAACGACCAGACTTGAGATTGAACCCAGTCGACCAGCCTTGGGGCTGATACGATCAACCAGCCTGACCGCAGACAGCAGCCACCGTCTCCAGCACAACCGGTGCGCGACGGATCTGCAAACCAGGAGATCAACCTGCACGGCCAGTCACTTTCGTTAAGACCCCATGCTGCGGGACTAGACCCCTTAGTTAAGTGGCTTAGGGTTCGACCCTATATAAATAAAGAACGTCCAGTGCTTGGAACCTCACACCCAACTAAATTTCTTATAATTAAGTTACAGTTTTTTTTATTTTTGTAATAAATTGTTACAAATCGTTTAGTGTTTTATTATTTGTGCCCGCCGTAAGGCGGAGGTAACAGTACGCCTTAATTCTTATAAGCACGAAGATTCAAGTCATTTGACAAATGATGAATAATGAATGACAGACTCATAAATACAAGTGTAAACCGAACAGAAGCAATAGCTTTTACGTTTACAAGAGAAATATGAAACAGTTTTTAACCGACTTCCAAAAAGGAGGAGGTTCTATGTTCCACTGTATGTATTTTTTCTTAACCGACTTCCAAAAAGGAGGAGGTTCTATGTTCCACTATATGTTTTATTTTTATTACGTATGTTCAGCGATTACTCTGTCAGTTGTGAACCGATTTTGAATTTTTTTTTGTATTCGAAAGGGTATGCTTCCGAGGTGGTCCCACTGCCAGCATATCAGGATCTGATGATAGGATCCCAGGGAAACCGAGGGAAACCCTCATTTTTAGAGGCAAATACTATGTTTTTCGTATATTTTCTGAAGTTACACCGGTATTTGCGTGTGGTAGTCATCATTTTATGATGATGAGCTGATGATGTAAGGTACAACTCCTTAACGGTTAGGAGTTGGAGGAAAAATCTTTAAATATCATATGTATATATGTTACCTTTAGTCGTATTCTTTAATTTTTTAATTATTTAAGTAAGCTGATGATGGAAGGTGGAAATTACAACTCAACGGTTAGGAGTTGGAGGATAATTCTTTCAAATTCATACGTATCTAAAAACCTTCAGTCGTATACTTCAAGTTATTTAGGTAAGCTGATGATAGAAGGTTAAACTCTTCAACAGGTAGGGATTAGAGCATGATTTTAATATTACATGTACGTATAGACCTTAATTTGTATTCTTGATGATGAAATTTGATGAAATAGTTCAACTTAAGACTTACATATGATTGTTTGCACTAAAAACTGAAAAATAATAACTTTTATCAAAAAAAAAACCGACTTCCAAAAAACATCCAACGAAAACTCTCTGCCAAAAAAACACTTATAGCGTAAAATAAACTGGTTCTTCAAAAATTGCCTATACCTAATTCTTTATTCATTCAAATAGTAGTATTATAATGTGTGCTAGGTACCTAAAATCTGTTTGAAGTCGGTGCGGTCGGTCCAAAAAGAATACAAACGAACAATGACAAAAGTCTAAGCGATAGTCACTTGGCACCGACTTCAAACAGATTTTAGGTACCTAGCACACATTATAATACTACTATTTAAATGAATAAAGAATTAGGTATAGGCAATTTATGAAGAACCAGTTTATTTTACGCTTTTAAGTGTTTTTTTGGCAGACAGTTTTTACTCTCCGAAGTCCCACAGAGCTCATTACCCAGGGTCATCAATACACCATATTGCTACAGGAAAATAATTGAACCACAATAATAATGTGGATAGCGCTTCTAATACCGTAATTTCTTTGGGCTCGGCTTTTACTGCCACTAAACTTTTTAGTATTATGCCCCAACTGCTACTACAGCCACTGTTTAGGGCTGATTTGGACTTGACTTACCGTTCATCACTCATTTACACTGCTATGAGGAGGCTAAGTGTTGAGTTTGTAAGTACTAAAGCTTCAGAAATAATGTTTAATCATTGTATCACGACACGACATTCATCTTTCATAAAAGTAGTGCTTCTTCACCGACTTGCAATTCCCCCACAGGTAAATATCGCCTCACACGGATCAAAGGGAGAGATTAAGGACAAATTAGCCGGTACTAGCACACACGATATAAAACACATAAATACAATAAATCACAAATCAAATAATAGAAAACTGCTACGACTCAGGAGTGACCCATGTCACAATCAAGAGATATGGACGCCGCGAGATCTGAAGAGAAACTGTTTCCGATCGCGCCCTTTTATATAGATTTCATCCCCACCTCACCTGACTAATGGAACCGTTTGATAGTGGCAAATGAGGGTATCCGAATAATAAAGTATACATATATAGTAACTATATAGTATCTATATATAGTGTATAGAAATCAAAATGTTTTTTTTTTAAAAGACAATTCTCGCATTAGGAATATACAGCCTGTGTCCCTTACAAAAATACATGAGACGTACACAAAGAACACCCAGACTCAGAACAACAATTTGTGGATCACACAAAGTGTGGTCCCATGTAGAATTCGAAACTACAACCCTTGGCACAGTAGAAAACGGCATGGTGACCGCTTAAACCACTAAGCCAACTCCAAACATGCACTTCACCTCCTCGTTTTATCATTGGATCACCATAAATAAGCTCAATCTCATCAATGATGAAAATAATCATGAAAGGACTAGACCTTCATGTCGATGATGATTCTTGGAAAACCTTCCTAATAGATTTTCATGTCTCTATATGTAATTCTGTTGTTCATAATGTGATAACAGTATATTTCTTAATGGTGCAGCTTAGTTGTAATACACACATCAAAAGTGTCTAGGGATCAACATATATTTTTGCAATAACTTTTCTCCTGATTGATATTAATTAAAATTTTCTTTAAGGATTCATCAAATAAAGTGTTTTCGTTTGTCACAGTAACGATAAACCAAGTCACCTTTGCATTAATAAAGAAATTTGCCATTTTCCTAATAAAAGGATTTTTGACATTTGAACCACTAACATTAAAGTTCGAAAAAAAGACTGAAATAACAGTTTTCTTTAAAATTTTATTAGGTAACTTAAACAATTAATAATCCGTGTTTCTACCGCGAACACTAACACAAGAACATCGGTTTGGCATACTCAAAATGAGTTCATCCAAATCACGCTGTGGAATGGCCGCCCATGTTCGTTGCAACAACAAAAAAAGGTCTTCTTGCGACTGGATACCCTCCATATTCGGCAGAGCTCTTCTCTGTAGCATATCCCATGCATGCTCAATCGGGTTCAAGTCTGGCGACTGAGCAGGCCAGGGCCAAAGTAACATCTTAATCTCAAGAAATCCGCATAAAAATGCTTGATCCCTAGACACTTTTGATGTGTGTATATATCATTAATCGTGACAAACTGCAACACAACGGTAGATTAGTGAGCTACAAATAATTCGCCTAAACAGAACTATTCCTTCTACCAGGAAGGTATTAAATGGGATTTTTACAACCTGTTTGAATAAAAGATGTCTGACCCTGGAAAATTTCATGGGTTGTTAGTTGTGACTGGGCTGTTTAATTTTATTATGTCCTACAATATGTGTGGACACGGTTTTATTACGGCTTTATAGTCAGAAAATGATGTAGGGTAATAGAGGAAGTAATGAAATGTTTACGAAGTCAAGGGGGTAGGGTTGACACAAGATTCAAAGAAACTAAAGATAGGTAGTAGAACCACGCTGGTCTCAGCACGAACGGGCCGGCTCGACCACGGCGGTACTACCCGCGCACACAAGTAAACGTAAAATGACAGCATGCGTGCTGTTGTGTTTCGTTGGTGAGTGCGAGACCGGAGGCCCAATGATGCAGAAGAATCACTAGGCCACCATGGTGTGGGTCATCATGCTGCACTGTTGCATTGCCTGTATTCGCAATGAGTTTAACTACCACTTTTGGATTCTGCATATGATTTCCATCTGGCAGAGTATTCGATTTGGCAGGGCCATACATAAAAAAAAAGAAAGAAAAATCTGAAAAAATCTTAATAATTCACAAAAATACAATCAAATTGAGAACGTCCTCCTTTTTAACCGACTTTTTGGAGTCGATTAAAAATAACAATGCATGGTATTACGGTGCTATAACATAGAAAGAAAAGAAAACTAAAATACATTTACCAATACATACTAGAAAATTCATGCTTTAAAAACACAAACATCCCGAAAAAGTAAATGACTTAAGTTTTATTTATAAAAATCTAAAGATAAATTAGAAGAACCTTATTCAGGAAAGTTCCATTCCATTGCACATACACCACTTAAAGGAAAAAAACACTCAAATCTTTTGACATGCCGTTTAAACTCTCAAAATAAATGCTAAAGAAAGTTTGAAGATTCATTAAGAAATATGTCATTAAATCCAACGATCTCCACTTGGTAAAACTTTCCCCTTAAATGGATTTTTTTCCTTAAAATAGCTTCCGGTCTCTAATCATCGCCCTATTCACTCTTTTCATTGTAGAGGGGGCCGTAAATGCGGTCTCAATGTAACAATGGTCACACAGACTCGAGTTCCGTGCAATTAATTCAATTGATAGATGCTTTGGACTGAGTACCAGTGGACTATCTATGTAGAAAGTAGTTTTTGATGTTCAGAACATATTTTCTGTGAGTAGTCATCTGTCATCATAGGTGTCAACCATTAGGGGAGCGTGTTAAATTATCTACAGGTATACTTCCATGTTTTAGTTTTATGCAAAAGATTTTAAAGCAATATATTTACAAATTAATGTATTAATTGGAAGGTTTTGCTAGACACAGTAATTGTGACAATAAACACCATTTTTATGAAGATCTTAAACCCCGTGAATATATATTTTCTTAAAATGAAACAATGTTCCGATTTAAGTACTGATAAATGAACACACCATTAAATGAATCCACTGTCCCACAATACCAATAAGTTCAAAAGCTCTATATCATTTAGCTCAAAATAATTTGGTATACAGTTAATTGGTCATTGCCGTTTGCAAAATTGTTTGAAGTAAACACAGAATTGTAAATATTGCTCGACTGGTTCCAAGAGCTCAGTAACAAACTCTCTCTCTAATGGCTCAAAGTGAAGTTTTTTATGAGAATGAGTGGTTATGTCAATTTAAGATTGTTTGTTGTCTTAATATAATGTTTAAACGTTGTGTGTGCCTGTAGTTTGGTATGAATAATAATTAATTGTATGTTTTATTTCGTGTAGAACTAACATTCCTTTAGTCAGGTTGACTTATTACTTTACTTACTTTATTTAAAAACAAAATCTTTATTTTGAGGTACGCTATCATCATCAATAAAATATTGCACGTGTGCATGCATTATTTATATCAATTTCAGATTTATAACAATCGAATTGTTTGCGAAAATTCCAAATGATAAAAACGTCGCCCCTTCACATTACGAAAAGAAAAGTTACAAGGCAACGCTAGTTTGAAAACGTAAGTAACTTACATAATCTTTCTTTTTAGTTCGGCCTAACGTAGCTTCCTCAGAAACTGAATCTGAAATTAAGTTATCAATACTTACACTGGCCAATCTTTGACGTCGAACCGACAGTATAATAACTCCAAAGTAAGCAAGTCTCAATCACTTGGGCCATAAAACATACTTTAGGAAGACCCAAAACTTGGACCCGAAAAAGTATTAACCGTACTCTGACGTGGCTTCGATCTGCGGCAAAAAGTTTTAGCCTTGGCTAAAGGGTCGTAATTTAAATGGAAATTTGAGCTGCCATCTGAAATATTGACGTCTTATACATGTTTATAACTACTCGGCTGTTGTAAATGCTTCCGTTCACCTTTTTGAAATGATGGGTAAAGTTTCGTAGATGAATATAAGTCTAAGTTTTAATATATGTAACTTGTTCTAATATTTGAAAACAAGGCTCTAACTTCTGTACTTTTTTCCCTCATAACTTTATTATATCTTTGTTTAAAGAAAATACCTCACTAGAAATATTAAAAGTAGAATATTAATATTTAAAAGGTAGTCAAGCCAAGCTGATTTCAGCACGAACGGGCCGGTTCGACCGGGGTGGTACTACCCTCGCACAGAAGATCAACCTAAAATGACAGCATTCGTGCTGTCGTATTTCGTAGGTGAGTGCGAGATCGGAGGCCCGATGATGGAGAAGCATCACTAGGCTGCCATGGTGTGAGTCAAATGGGTATGGTGACCACCACTCTTAGATTCTGCTTATGCTTTTCACCAGGCATAGTAGATTCACTTAGGCAGGCCAATACATAAAAAAAAATCTGTTTCGCGGGGAACTTTACAAACAGAAAGAACACTTAGACACAGAACAACTATTTGGGAATCACACAAAGTGTTGTCTTATGTGAGGACCGAACCAACAACTCTCAGCGCAATATACTAATCTTGTGGATTCAAAGTGTCAAGGTGACCACTGAAACCAAGACACCATCCGTGCAGTAGCATTGTAAGGAAAATTTAGTTAAATATTTTGTCCTTGCACCTACCGCCGCATACTACTACTACCGCATCATATTTCTGCACCAACCGAAGGTTGACTGGTAGATAATGCCTAATGGCATTAAGTCCGCCTTTGTACTTCATGTGCACAAAGTTAATAAATAAATAAAAATAAATAAATAGAATTAAAGTTATAGATAATTTCTCGAGTTTAGTGTAGAATTCTATCACGTACGCAAGTAAACCAAATATAAATCTTACATAAAAGTTACAAAGTCGTTTTAGGTCGTCTAGCGTATTTTCGGTGAGATCAAGATATGTAGCATCGGTGTAGCCTAGAATCAGATACAAAATCGATAGTACTAAAGTGGTTTTTGGTGGCGATAAAAAGGGAATTGGGTATTTAAGAGCCCGCATAAGTAAGTCATTTTTACTTAAATTATCTATATATAATTATCTATATCTATATACTTATAATAAAAATGTAACAGGTCCAATTCTTTACATTAAAGATATTTTTAAATATTTTTTTGGAGGGCTGTCTATAATCGATACTTAAGCCAAAACTGTAATTTTTTTCAATTTTGTCTGTCTGTCTGTCCGTCTGTCTGTCTGTGTGTCTGTATCTTGGCTACGCATCACTTCGAAACTACTGAATGGATTCAAATGAAACTTGGCATGATTTGAGTTCATTTACGAGGTAGGACATAGGATGCTTTTTATCCTGAAATTCAGCACGGTTTCCTGGAGAGAGGGGATGAAAGTCAAAATATGTACTTAGTTGTAATTCAATAACACATAGTCCGATTTCATTCATTATGTTTTGCTAGAAAGAGAAAAAATCAAAGATAACGGGAAAAGTATTTTTTTTAGTCCGCGACTACAGTACACTGTACACTGCCTGTGGGAAGCTGAGACAGATATGTAAATATGGCGGTACGAAGTTCGCCGGGTCAGCTAGTCTATATATAAAAATGAATCGCCAAAATGTATGTATTTGAATAACTTGCGATCGGCTGCACCAAATTTTTTTTTTTTTTATGTGTTCGTTATTGTTAGGACAAGGTGTGTATACAAGAAAAACTAAAAGATAACAGGAAAAGTATTTTTTGTCCTAGACTGTACACTGCCTGTGGGAAGCTGAGACAGATATGTAAATATGGCGGTATGAAGTTTGCCGAGTCAGCTTGTATAATATAAGAAATTCGAAGCTATACATAGAATATAACAGGCAAGATCTCCGAATTATTAATATTTAAGCTTTTTAAAAATATGATTTAAAAGCTGTTAAATCTCTGCCATTCATTTGTTTATGCTGACTATATCTAGCTTTGCACCTTATTTTTTTACTCTCAGTCCTGTAATTTAATACTCGTGTCTTATTTTGCTTTCATTCTGTGTTGTTCTGTAATGTTCTTGAGAGGTCTTGGGTTCGATTCCCGGGTCGGACCAAATATTTGTATGATCTGCAAATGTTTGTTTCGGAGTTTGGGTGTTTTTTATGTATAATAAATATGTATTCAGTATTAACAAAAAAAAAGTATATACTGTATTTATATCAGTTGTCTAGTACCCATAATACAAGCTCTGCTTAGTTTGGGACTAGATGGTGTTGTGTGTTAGATGTCCGAAATATTTATTTTGTAGCGTGAAGATAAATAATTATATTTGTAATAATTTAATATTGTCTATTAGGAGATATGTATTTAAATAAAAGTTCACTCCACAACTACACGAAATAAAATATTGTTTATTTGGTTTAAGCACTGTACAGATTTTACTCGGTATACAATAGTTATGAATAAACTTATTTTCAGTAAATACTAGTAACTATTTAGGATATAATTTCAGAAATTTATATGCATTAGCCGTGAGTTTTAACAACAACAATAACGTAGCACTCGCTTCTCTGTTCTGTCGCGGCGACCGGTCGGCCGGCCGCTGCATTCGTTCGCTACGTCACGAATCCCGATCCATATTGTAAACAACGCTCTCAACCAGGGTTTGCTTGTTTGTTAATTTAATTTATAATTTTAATATGGTTGCTACAATTTATTATCATTATTTATTAGTTTTTATTTCCTCGACATCAGAAGGGCTTCAGTAGGTACTTCCTATCTACGATAGTAACAATCTTTCTATGTTATTATTGAGAGTGGCGTGCGCGTTATCAATATTACGTATCCGAAGTTCCTGGTAAACAAAACTTCTTAAATTCCATTTTATGTGGTTACAAATGGTATTGTATTTAAGACATGTGTGTGGTGCCAGAATTTCATTAAAATGCATTTAGTGTAGCGCAGTGGGACGCACTGCGGCTTTATGATACGTTTTTATTGCGTTATTTTTTGTTGCGTTATGGTCGCAACCGTCCGCGGGCGAGTCACCCCCGATCTGATGAGTTTTTTCGTTTTTCCATTCCTTTCAAAATGTTCACCGTTTTCGAATGAAAATTTCGATATGAATTTAAGTTATTGAAATTTAATCCAATCACCGGTCAACGAGTGTTTGTATGATTGTACGTTTTGTATTTGTGAGGGCATTTTATATGCGTTCTATATAAAAATCTTACATAACCAAGTCTCTCAAAAATCACAAAAAAATATAAAAAATTAAATGTTTTTTTTGAATTCAGTGTAGTAAGTCATACTTGTTCATTTGTCTTTTGAGTAACGCAAAATTTGTATTCCAACCATTGGTCCTTAAATATTACTGCTACGTAGAGATAGAAAATTTTTATTCTACTTGAAGATCGTGGATAATGTCATGTGTACATATGAAATTACCGGATTGACTAGTTCATAAACACATACCTTAAATTACTGTGGCTGCTAACTTATAATACTTATAATACAAACGTGTTACAAACGTGTTACAAACGTGTTACAAACGCAACCATTTGTTACACATTTTACTGTTCAATTGAAATCCTTATGATACACAACATTTAAATAGTACCACTCAACAAGCACCAACTGCCGAATATAAAAAGAATTATGAAAATCTTTACACCCAGTAGGAAGTTATGAGTTAAAACACGAAAAAAGTGAAGAAGAATTGAGAACCTTCTCCTTTTTTAAAGTTGTTTAAAAATGGCATATAATCTAATTCAAAACAATATTGTTATAAAAAGTTCTCGTAAACTTTAAACGGCTATTGTGTCCCTTTATGTGTTTTCAATGTGTGAATATTGGGTGAATTGTATTAACGTGTTCTGCATTCAACCCTGCTACCATCAATTGGGTTTCCTCTACATTGAATTGAGTTTTTAATGGGAATATGGCTGAAAATTCTGAACACGATAGTGGGTAAATGTGCACGCTAATGTCCACTTTCAAATTATATTTATGTAAACTTTGAGTATTCACCCTGTTTTTTTTTCAATTTGTAAAAGTGTTTCACTATTGCGTACAAGGCTTCATTTCCAACCTCGTACAACGTTTTTCATGATATGTAATATAAAATCCAATAGAAATCCATCACTGTATATAATTTTAATTATTTTCTAGTGATCACAGTATAGTATACATGGTTGCCTGTAAGAGATTGCCTTAGGGCGGTAAGGCCACCAATTGTACGTCCTAGTTGTGTTACCTTTGTAAGTAATCCGGTGTACAATAAAGTGGTTAATATTATTATTATAGTACGAACACAGACGCTCTCTGATCCACTTTCATGAATTTGTTAATAAGTTTTAGATCAACGATTTTGATAAACTTGCCATAAATTTTATAATCTGGCAATATTAATAAAACATCACGATTCAAAATAAAAATATTAAATTATATTAGCATCAATTTTCTCAGATAAAATAATTTGAAATTGGAGATGCACGGCTAGTTAATATTAGTTACGTTTTTTACTTATTTAAGTTTATAAACCCCAAAGTAAAATTTAAGATAATGTTAAAGCCTTCTCCCAAAATGGTTATCCTATTTCATTCTTGATATTAATAGCTAAATTGTTAAGAAATCTTTAAGCAATTAAAATTCCTTTCGATCGAGACAGTTAATTAGAAGCCTACGTGAGTCTTGGAGCTGGCACCATTTCCTTGTAATATCCGCTAGGCATCCGCACTAGATGCGCACCGTATCCCCACGTTCATTCGTTTTCGATTAAACTCCGATCATGGCAGGTACTGTTGTTTCTTTACTCATTTGATGTATCGCCTCTTTGACCCGTCGTTGGTGTACTGATTGGAAACGTACCACAGTTTTTTTTTAATAGAAACTTTTGATATTTTGTTTTTATTTTGATAGAGGAATGTTTTTTCAGTAAATCAAATATTTTAGGTGCAAATTTAATTAAGTATAAGATCGTGATGTAATTTATACTCTCAATTGTTGGCACCAGGTGGACCTTGAAAGGATACATTTTAGAATCAAACTAACTTGTACTCATTCCACTATTTTATCTACTTGAGTAAGATTTAATAATGCCAAAGGTGAAAATAAAAAGTATTAGATTATATGCTACTAATATCATAAAGAGGTAAAGTTTGTGTAGTGAAAGAGTTGATGGAGAAGAGATGGGAAGCATGTGAGTTTAGTCAATCCAATTACGACATTCTACATCACAGTGAGCCAATATGAGGTAACTCATGGATCTTTCAACACCAAAAACAGGAAAACTTCTCCCGCATTAGGAATAAACATCCTGTGTCGCGGGGGACTTTACAGACATACATGAAGCGGACACAATTAACACTCAAACTCAGAACAACAATTTGTGGATCACACAAAGTGTTGTCCCGTGTAGGATTTGAACCCACAACACTTGGCGAATTGGAAAGTGGCGTGGCACCGCCTAAACCACTAAATCACTTAATGTGATATAATGTGAAAGCTTGGCTAGTTTAAAAAGTAACTTTTGTAGTAATACATTTTAACCTGATTACACTAAATTCTGTTTTTGCTCCACCAAATTACCATAACTTAGCTTAAAATAAACCGACAAGACCGCCAATTGTCACGTTTGTATATCACAACTCTTTTTTTTAACCATCGACCAAAAAGAGGGGTGTTACAAGTTCCACGTGTCTGTCTGTCTGTCTGTGGCACCGTAGCTCCCGAACGGATGAAGCGATTTCAATTTAGTTTTTTTTTGTATGAAAGGTGAGTTACGTGGGAGTGTTCTTAGATATGTTTCATGAAAATCGGTTGAGTCGTTTGAAAGTTATGGGGGTGAAAGTGGGAAAGAATAACCGAATGTCTGCAAAAATATCATCGAGTGGGGTCTCAAATGAAAGCGCATAACGTGTTTTTTACTTTTTAAAGGGAATTCGGGTTATTATGTCGGGGGCTTTTTTTAATTTTGAGAATTTATACAATTATTATCTGTTATTTGTACAAAACAGATAATTAAATAAATTATATAAATGGTTTTGTTTGAAGCTATGATAGAATAGGTATTGTATATATGTACTTAAATGACATACAGAATATCCAATTACAGGGCTATACAACAACATCTGAAATCAATAGCAATTGTAAGAACAATAGAACGACAAGAATAGTGTATGTTTCTTTAATGGTAATGAATAACGGAATTACTCTAAAATCAAACTAAGTCCTTGCAGTCATTAATTTGACATTCAAAATTTTATTGACTAACGAAGGATATTAATTATTCAGTATAAATCTGTATCTGGGAAAAGCAGATATCGTGATTGATGACAAGGATTTTGAATGTAATAAAGTGATTCTAAACACTCCAGATAAATTGTCTTTAGATCGAAAAGCTTTCAAATTTGGTAAAAAAATGTGTTTTAGGACAACTTTCAAGATATTTTTCATTGCATGTTCAATAGTCAAAATAAAAAATAAAAAGACAATGTTTTTTAAAGCTTTTAATTATAATATATATATAATAAGCTTAAAGCGGTTCTTTGATAAAAAAGGCAATTACTTGGACAGATTATCAAAAATTATAAAATGCTTTTTTTTAAAGATTAAAGAGATTATGAAACTTCATTCAAAGTCAATACTCTTCGAGCTAAATCAACTTTTCTTGGTAATGCTTCAAATTTATTACACCTTTTTGAAATACTCTTTCAATAGTTCTTAATGCAGCAATCAATCCTTCACTTAGTCTATTCTAATATTATAAAGAACTAGCTGACCCACACGCAACGTCGTTTGCGTCTCCTATTGCCCGTAGCGTGAGAATTCCTCCCGTTTTTGAAACATTCTTCATTGGTGCTCCGCTCCTATTAGTCTTAGCGTGATGATATATAGCCTATAGCCTTCCTCGATAAATGGGCTATCTAACACTGAAATATTTTTTCAAATTAGACCAGTAGTTCCTGAGATTAGCGCGTTCAAACAAACAAACAAACGCTTCAGCTTTTTCTACATATATTAGTTTATACATATATTAGTATAGATGTATTTATTATACTCTTCTAAGATCTAATACTCATAATCAACAACACATTTATTTGCATAAAGATTAATATTAGGTATTATGTTGATAAAAACTCTTTGGCAAATAACTCAGTATTAGGTCTAGCTAGGTTAGCGTCTTATACTCGTGATAACTTCTAAACGAAATCTCCGATTGGGATGAAACAAAAAGTATTTTACTTCTACATCAATAGCCTTGATAACATATTGCTTAATTTGGATAAGGATTAATATTACGATACACATTTAACGTAGTTTCTTTCTTCAGACGATTTAATATTTTTTTCGAACACAAAAGTGGTTATTGTGACTAAACCATGATAGTTAGATATATGCTCTTGCGGACTTTTTTGTAGATCTTAATGGGCCCTATAAACCCATAATACATTATTTTGTTCTATTGTCAATAGTCTTGGCAGCGCACGCAAAAATAGGTTTTCGATTGCACACCTTGGGTTTCAAAATAGCAGAAAATAAAATATAGCCTTCCTCGATAAATGGACTATCTAACACTGAAAGAATTTTTCAAATTGGACCAGTAGTTCCTGAGATTTGCGCGTTCAAACAAACAAACAAACAAAGTCTGCAGCTTTATATAATATTAGTATTAGTAATAGTAGTACTAGTATTGGTATTAGTATTAGTATAGATTAACCGTGGGTGAGCCACGCCTTCAATAGGCCGGCTCGACCGGAGTAATATCACGGCCTCACAGAAAACCGGTGTGAAACAGCGCTTGCGCTGTGTTTCACCGAGTGTGTGAGGACACCGGAGGCCCATACCCATCCCCATCCCCCCACCCCATCCCCCCACCCCCTCCCCATCCCCCAAAGGCCGGCAACGCACTTGTGACGCCTCTGGTGTTGCGTGGTGTCCATGGGCGGCGGTAATCGCTTACCATCAGGCGATACGTCGGCTCGTTTGCCCCCTATTCCATAAAAAAAAAAAAGTTATGACGTTATAGGGGGTAACATCTGAATTAACCAGAGCGATTTTAATCAATAGATAGCCACATTACTTGTGAGTGTCATAGGCTATGTATTAACTTGAAAAATAATAAGAGCGATTTCCGACTTACACGCGGGCGGAGCCGCGGGTATAAGGTAGTATTATATAAACACATTCCAAACCAACTTAAGATAACAATAAAATGTCCTAAGCTAGAAAATAGTAAGTATTATGGAAGTATTAAAACGAAGCAAACCACAACAGTAATGACATGGGCCGATAGTACTATTGTAATTTGAAACCGGCCTTACGGGGTTAATCTCCGAGAAATTGGGCCGTTTGATCCACGCTATTGAATGCGAATTATATAGTGATGTACTGTTATTGGATATTAATGTGACGTGATGGATTGGGTAATATGTGTGCTCTGTGACGATAATATATCAAAAATGATGTCACTTGTTTACATTGGGAGTTGCGGTATGTCTCTTTTTTTCGGAAATAATCCATATGAGCATGTTTTTGAATATTTGGATATTGATTATATACCTGACGGTTCTTTCCATATCGATCGTTTCATTTTACATACATACGTACATCTTATCTTAGACTCTTATACATACATACAATTAAATAAAATTGGAGTGTCTGTTTATAATATAAAAATAACCGCTTTTTACAAAATACATATAAGTATGTACACACGTTACATATACCAAAATAACATTTTTTACAATTTTTGTCTGTCTGTCTGTCTGTCTGTATGTCCCGGCTAATCTCTGGAACGGCTGGATCGATTTTGACGGGACTGTCACTGGCAGATAGCTGATGATACAAGGAGTAACTTAGGATACGTTTTTAGACTAGTATCGCCCCGCGGCTTTACCCGCGGTTTACTGTTGTACCGCGGGTAACATCACGGGGCTGAGCTAGTAAGGAATAAATATTAAATTTATATAACGTTAAGTTTTTTCACAAATCAACGTTTATCTACCCAGTTTTAAATTTATATAGACATTGTCTATTTAAGTTCAATTTAATTTCAAAATACCGCACTAAATTAAAGACACAATGGTTCTATAAAGCATCAAAGCATATTTTCGTGGACTGTTGTGTGTTATTCTCGCACCGCGATTCCAAGCACAATGAGTGCTTCACTGACAAACTTTATTTGTGTCTAGGTATTCTTTTTTACAAAATAATATTAGAATTTGAAAACATTCCTCTCAAATTACTCTTCTTTAAGGAAATGTAAGAATAAACCCTTTATCCCTAGGGAGTGACTAAAAGCTAAAGTATCTCAGGTAGTTTTAAGTCCTTCCAGTCCCTAAGGCATGTCCTGAATCCGGTTAAACATTAATTATACACAAGCGACGTCCGAGAGACCAACTTTGCAACTTCAAGGTCCGGCTTATAATGTGCGTCTGTGTGTAAGTAAATGAGGAAACATAATAAGTGTGTATACACAAAATCTATATTAGTATACGTCTGAACAAAACTGATATGAATATGTTTCAATTGAATTTACTTGTAATAGAACCTACACATCTATGTGTACTTAGCCTTATGCATACTTTGCCTTTTCGTAAAATTCTTGCATGTCATCGGAGTCTACATGAAATTTGAGCATGTATGTTTCTGTAAGAGACACATGCATAAGTCCTTACAGTGATGATCTATGGATAGATATGTCAGATATGTGTGCGTTTGGGTAGGATATAGCAATGTATGGGATGGATCCTCTAGTTTCAAATTGTTTGAAGTATCGTAATGTTTTTGGCTCACATATAAGTTCTTACTGAACTTTATGAAACCGCATATAGTTTCATCGGTTCTTGAAATTAATGAAGAAAATTTCGTTAAAGGTTTTGATGTTGAACTATCAAGAGTTTTTTTAATTCGTGGAACGTGCTTAAGATAATTTTATGCGCATTACGGCTTTGTCCTTGCTAAGGGAGAGCGTGATCCAATTAATTCCTTTAAGTAATCTTACACTTCCACGGAATTATTGTTTAATTTCCCACTATATAGATTTTACAAAATGACGTACTTTTTCTGAAAAAATGTGCGCTCTAGATCAATTTAAGTCCATAATATAAAATATAGCCAGTAAATTCTATGTAGTTACGAAGAATGAAATATGTTCCAAAAAAATAATGCCGGCTAATAGGAAAGCACCCCAAGAGGCACACAATGGCTTAGCCGCGCTTAGCGCCAATATACAGGGTGAAAGTGTCAAACTATAAATTTTCTTTGGATAATAATGTCACGTGTTATTTACGACGCGTTCGTAATGAAAAATATTATTTTGAGGGTACCCTAACATTTATTACGGTCTTCTCGAATAGTTTGGATAAAGTTTTTTGTGTTTGTGATTTATTGGGTCCGTTGCGGTCAAAATTTAGGGCCATAAGTTAGTAGTATATTTTTTTTTTTTTTAGTTTCTTGATGTCTTGCATGACATGTGAGTCTTACTGCTTATTTACCTTTGATCTTTAGCCCAAGCCAATTATTTAAAGTAAACCAGATATTTTTACTTTAAAAAATAACTAATTGTTATGAATAAAATATTTTAGGTAAACAGAAGAAATATAAAACCTAATGAGCTGTTCTTGATTGAACCATCGTTGCTTTTTTATTGTGTTTTTAAGTTTGATTATATTTAACTTTTTGTCTCTACAAAATTTTGGTTTTATGGTTAAATTAGTATGTACATTAGTTGAAATTTTTGCTTTATAAGGAAAGATTCTTTTTACTAATTATCACAGTTATTTCCTGTACTAACTGCTTAGTCTTTGAAATATAACTAGATAATTCTACTAAGACTTTAGTATTTTTTCATTTATAAGTTACTTTTCATTTTTGTGTGGGTGCTGTGTTCGAAGCTTAGGAAACATCAGCACATCGTCAATGTATTCGAATTTGATGCGCTAATAATGATAGTAAATACTTTGATGGATGGTTATTATTTTATGATAACAAAAACATAATATTTTGGGTTAACAACATAGCTGAGTAATATCTCAGTTACTTCATCCGTTATACTTTCGTCAATAATAGTTTTTTTTTTTTTTTAAGACAACTCCCGCACTAGGAATATATCCTGTGTCGCGGGGGACTTTACATGACTATACATGAAACGGACACAAAGAACATCCAGACTCTGAACAACAATTTTTGGATCACACAAAGTGTTGTCCTACGTGGGATTTGAACCCACGACACTTGGCGAAGTAGGAAACGGCGTGGTGACCGTTAAACCACTAGGCCAAACGTGCAGTCTAAGTCAGTTATGATACGATATTCATGACAAAATGGTGTAATAAACTGAATTTGATAAGATATATCATGTTTTAGTTAGTTTTTTTAAAATATATCCATTTTCAGATTTAAGTTAGACTGCCCGGTTAGCGTAGTGGTTTAAGCGGTCGCCACGCCGTTTTCTACTGCTCCAAGTGTTGTGGGTTCAAATCCTTCATGGGACAACACTTTGTGTGATCCTCAAAATGTTTTTATGAGTCTGGGTATTCTTTGTGTTCGTTTCATGTATGTTTGTAAAGTCTCATGATGTATATTCCTAATGCGGGAGTTGTCTTTTTCAAAAGTTTTTTTCAATAAGTCTGTCACATCAATCGGATTAGTTAATGATGTGGCAGCTCTGTTTCGTTTTCAGTTCTAAAAGCGTGAAACAAACCGATATCCTCATTTGTCCACATAGTCGTATTTGTAGTAGTATTTGTCCACCCTAGATTGGACAGGGTTTTCTGTGATAGGTGTGTACTGTCTTTGTCATCTGTTTCCATAAGATAAGTTTGAAAAAACGCCCTAATCCTGTGAAAATTCTGTACTTCTGGATGCTTCTATATAGAAGAAGCTTGGTAGGCTTATCTGGCCAACTTTCCAATATGCATAAAGGTCTGATTTTGAGTCTACATGCGATAACTAATAGTAAATTGGAAGAGAAAAGCGTATTCTATTACTCAAACGTAGAATAATTTAGCCAAATCCAACCTATAAAACCTATCTGGATAATAAAAGTATTTGTTCATTTATCACTTATAATAGGTAGTCTAATGTTCACTTAAATAATACTCCTATGTTACATAATGTAAGAATTTCATGAAGTACGAGGAATTATGTTATTAATCTAATAATATTCGACTGACTTACCCGAACCGCCGTTGATACAACAAACAATTTTAATAACATATTCCGTACGAGCTCATGTTACAGATATATAAATGAACATGGTTCACTAGAAGATTAAATGTTTAGCTGTGTTATATTTGTTATGAGTTGCGGTGTGACTATCATTGTGCGAATGCAGCCGAATAAAACGAAATTAGATGAAATTGTCAGTTATGTGTTTTGAGATGCCTTCTCCTTCATTAAACAAACAAATTCTGGTTATGTAAAATTAAATGAACCACTGAATTTCGTTTTAAATTATATTCAATCTATTTTATATCACTACATCAGTTCTATATTTATGTTCAACTGTGAATCAAAATGATTTTTCGAAGTACGCTGCTGAGAGAGCTTTTTATTTTATATAACTTTGTACTCAAATCTACTTTGGAAGTTTATAAACATGATTAGTTTCTAGTTTAGTTTTATATTAAATTCTTTAAAGTAGTCAAACTAAATCTGGAGATAAACTGAACAAAATATTGTATTTAAGGATAGTTGTATTTTAATGACAGATATTTAGGGAAAAAACGATTGAACCTTAAAGTATTCGCATAATGTGTCTTCCTGATGTTGTGATCTTATCTGACCTATGTCTGATGATTAATTCTTAAAACGCATTCATTGTGCCTGTTGATGCAGTGATATCCGCTTTTCTTCTCTCTCATTGTCTCTAGCCCCAGGAAGAGAAAAGTGAGAAGAATAAGATTTAAAAAAAAAACCACAAAAGCTAAAACAATATAAATTTCTAATCCTTCAAACTATTTGACTAATGTTAACAATTTGATGATGACACGGAGAAGTTTAGCAGTCTACGACAACAAGAAGTATCAAGCAGCAGAATATCTCAATGTCGTCAGAGTCACGCGTCCCTCATATAACTAAAGACCCTACTCACACAACTTGCATAATTAAATTTATTAAAACAAAGATTGTGAGAAGACCGCGTGGGCGATAGTGTGTTCCACTAAATACGGTTGGTTAAATTTAGAACACCCCTGTTAATACATCTTAGTAACTTTGAAAATGCAAATGCTAACATGACTTAAGGACAATTACCCCAGAATGCCGACGTAGGTATTACGATCCTTACTATCTATGCCGTAGTAATAACAGTCCCGTTTTGTCCTTTAGCTAATACCCTGCGACATTTGTACGATATAAGAGGTTTGCTGCACTTTGAGAAGTGTATGAGACTTACTGTTTGTCTCTATTGTTGTTGGGAGACAATTGTAAAACTGTATAATAATGTCAGCTTACCTTTTAAGACTTCTCTGCAGTGCATATTTAGATTGTACATCAGAATCAATAATAATTAAACAGTTAATAATTGGTATTCTTACCTACATATAGCTCTTTTGATATCTTAACTTTAACATCTTTTACTTTGATATCTTAACTAATGGTTTTATGGTTTTGTTGTTAAATTTAAAAGGAAAATGTAGTTACCTATCATAGTCTTTTTTCAGTCAGGAAGTTGATTCTCTTAATTTCAGAGTCTTGATAATGTTATCAAACAAACATTTTTGGCGGTTATCACAATCCCCGTGACTTTAAATTGCTTCCAAATGAACCAGAAAATTACCATTATAAGGTTGCAACATTCTACTTATCTACTTATAATTAAATATATTCTCAACTAGCTGACCCGGCGAACTTCGTACCTCCATATTTACATATCTGTCTCAGCTTCCCACAGGCAGTGTACAGACAGAAAAAAACCACTTTGCCCGCTATCTTTTATTTTTTTTCTTTCTAGCGAAAAAAGAATGAATGAAATCGGACTATTTGTTATTGAATTACAACTAAGTACATATTTTGACTATCATCCCCTCTCTCCAGGCAACCGTGCTGAATTTCGGGATAAAAAGTACCCTATGTCCTACCTCGTAGTATGAACTCAAATCATGCCAAGTTTCATTTGAATCCGTTCAGTAGTTTCGGCGTGATGCGCGGCCAAGATACAGACAGACAGACAGAAAAAAAAAAAGTTTTGGCTTCAGTATCGATTATAGAGAGCCCTCCAAAAAAAATTTCAAAATATCTTTAATGTACAGAATTGGACCTGTTACATTTTTATTATAAGTAAATCGATATAGATTATTTTCAGAACATGTTCTTGTTCACAATACCTTAAAATATCTTGGGTTTGATTGTTTTACTAGATATGGCATATAAATTTAAGGTATTGAGTTGATTGATTTTGTTGTTGTTTCGATTGAATTTGAGTGGCGAGCGAAAACTAAGGGTTAGACTTTAGCGCTATGACGTCGAAGTAATAGGTCTTTACCTATGAAATTGCCGTTTTGTATGCAATAAGTGAAAGTACTTATTTTTTCAAACTTTTTTATTTCTGTTATTCGAAGTAATCACCATGCAATCGACGCATCTTTGCCAACGCATTGGCAGTTTATTGATGCCCTTCTTGTAAAAATCAGCTGGACGGGAGGCAACAAACTCTTCAATGGCATTTTGTACTGCCTCTCGGGAATTGAATTTTTTACCCGCTAAAAAGTTGTCTAAATTTTGGAAAAAGTAATAGTCGGTAGGTGCAAGGTCTGGTGAGTATGGCGGATGAGGTAGAGCTTCCAACCCCAGCTCTTGCAGCTTTCACTTATTGCATACAAAACGGCAATTTCATAGGTAAATCCCTATTAGTTACAAAGTATTCAGGAAGTGAGGACACGCCCTTATCATGCAACATGCTGTTACTGCTACATCTCATTTCGCTCAATGTGACGCATCAGTCCCCTTTAATTAGAACACTTCCCAGCAAACGGGCTTCAACGGATTTTAGTTGTAATTCGTGGTTAGTTTTAATTAACAAATGGCAGAATAAAATCATGTTTATTTATAATTCGTGATGTTGAACATGAGTGAAATATGAATATGAATTGAAGACCTCCGGAAATAAGATTTTAAAGTTAGTAATGACTACAAAATTGATAAATATATGTATTTAGGTTTTCGTGGCATCGTGACGTATCAAGAGAAGTGGCGATTGCTCTATTGACAAGGGCGTGATAAACCCAACCTTGAATAAAAACACTATGACCCTCAAATTAAAAAAAATGGATAAAAACATTCAAGAGAATGCGCACTTATCCATAGCTTCTATGTTTAGTATATCTTATAGATAAGAATTGAGGTCTTCTAGCTAAGCCATATAATCTTAATTGGTACTAATATTGTCTGTAAATAGAGAGTTAACAACATATTCAACGCTACTAAATTTGTAATAATATTAATATATAATAAGTAGTTATCTAGTAACAAAAATCATTAAAATAAAGTCATATATTTCCTAATATATTTATCTAAATAATGAAGTTGCGGGTATAAAACTGGTGAGGCTATTTCATTTTCAAATTTCTTTATTCAGAATTCCGTCACACCGGTGTTAATGGAACGCCATAGAAATGCACGAATCAATACGATTAAAGGGTGATCGACAGTTATTTGAAAATGAATAATTGACGTTACCCGTAATTGATATCGGAATATCGTTATAACGAAGATTTTGGCAAATATTTGGATGCATAATAAGAAGTAAATATTTTGAACATATCTATAAAATTTGCGTATAGTATGATATGCACGAGATATTTTCTGCATTTCGACATCTGTAACTTATGTCGTCATTTATACACCATTGCGCATGACAAAAGCATCGCTAAGCTCATATCAGCCTACCCGTGACCTACAGCGGCATAACTTGGATTTTACTCATGTTTTCAAGCAGGCACTTTGACAGACTCATACATGAAAAAAAAATCTTTTTTGTTTCTGAAGTCAAAAACCTCTTTTTTTTTATTGAATTGGGGGTAAACGAACAGACGCATTGCCTGATGGTAAGCGATTACCGCCGCCCATGGACACCCGCAACACCAGAGGCGTCACAAGTGCGTTGCCGGCCTTTTAGGAAGGAGTACGCTCTTTTCTTGAAGGTTTGAAGGTCGTATTGGTCCGGAAATACCGCAGGCGGCGGTTCATTCCACAGTTTTGTTGTGCGAGGCAGAAAGGTTGTAAAGCCTAGAAAACTGCAAAGTTGTGGACTGCCAGTCATCTTTAGCCGCATTGAAATTTTTTTGGTAGGAGAAAATCTTATGAGTTCGCGTCACCGACATGCTGATATGACATTTTCGAAGTGAAAACTTCTTGAGCCGCGTTGAGCACTTTTTGGTAGGGTAACTCTTATGGGTTCGCGTCACCGACTTGCTAATGTTTGATGATGATAATTTTAATTTAAACATTATGAAATTTCTAATTTAGCACCATAATTTTACAAATAACATTCTATTCTGCCATTTCTTTTTCAGTATAGTAATCTTTTAAATAGTTTTTAGCAAATAAATTACGCTTTGAAACAAAAAATATGTGTATCTGTTACATTAAAGAAGCATGTTTGCGGCTGTTTCTGCTATCTACATTCGTAACGTAATCACTTGAGTCATTTTAAACTTTACATGAAAGCTTCAACAGCTTGCAGGTAAATCTCCAGTCTATGCTAATGGATTCTTGAATTGACAACTCGTACTTACGTTTACCTAGAATTCTGTAATGTAATTACATAGATATACTCTATTTTAACTTGCTTTAAGTTGCATATTTATGGGAAGAAATTTTATTATTGATCCTGAACATAATAACATCTTCTCTCGGCAGCATAAAATTCAGACCAATATTATAAATGGCGCTGCACATAGCACAATTTCACGCTTGATTTAATAAGGTTTTCAGAACTCAAGGTCGTTAGGAGCGCCTGACTTGATCGTGTCTCATCAAATCGGATGACTTAGAATTTTATGCTTTGTTCCGATTTTTTACACCAGTATGGTGTGTTTTTAAGCGTAGATTGCCTAATGATACACGAGAACATAGTGTAAAATATATAAAAAAAGCGGCCAAGTGCGAGTCGGACTCGCCCATGAAGGGTTCCGAAGCAGCGAGTAACATAACATAAATGTTCTTGTAGTTCGTTGTAACTTTGATCGATGTTTTAATAATAGTGTTTTTTTTTTGCGGTTTACGATTTATGGCGTATTATAAAAAACTACTAACTAGATCTCGTTCAAACCAATTTTCGGTGGAAGTTTGCATGGTAATGTACATCATATATTTTTTTTAGTTTTATCATTCTCTTATTTTAGAAGTTACAGGGGGGGGGGGACACATTTTACCACTTTGGAAGTGTCTCTCGCCGCAACTATTCAGTTTAGAAAGAAATGATATTAGAAACCTCAATATCATTTTTGAAGACCTATCCATAAACACCCTATTATTATTTTTTTAAGTTTTAGTTCTAAGTATGTGGACCCCCAAAATTTATTGTTTTTTTTTGTGTGAAAATCTTAATGCGGTTCACAGAATACATCTACTTACCAAGTTTCAACAGCATAGTTCTTATAGTTTCAGAATAAAGTGGCTGTGACATACGGACGGACAAACAGACAGACGGACGGACAAACAGACAGACGGACGGACAGACAGACAGACATGACGAATCTATAAGGGTTCCGTTTTTTGCCTTTGGCACGGAACCCTAAAAATGTTGTATATATTTGAATGTGAAAGCGGTTTGTTGCTTGTTATTAGATAGGTCTTGTATTATGAACCAGACTAGTACACATCACAATTAAATTATAGCAAGATATAAAACAAATGATTGTGTTTAGTATTTTAAATAACAAGATTCATCCGAGGAATTACTGTTATTACAGGTGTTGCCATATCACAAATATTCTTGTTACTTTTATTTGGATTTACACAAAGTTCTAACCTTCTTAAGCTCAGCGAATTTGAATTCAGAAATGTATTCCAGTACACGTTATATTTCATATATAATATTAAGTTCTCTTTTATACAGCATAAAAGTAACCTCTTAAAGAACCCCGAATCTGGATCATGAATATGTAAATTATATCAAAAACTGCATTAAAATGCATGTGAATAGTTCATCAATATTCATAAATGGTTTAAAAGGACTCATTTATCTACCATTAGACGCTCGCAGTCAATGCATCTATAACAAAAGGCAAATTCCCATTCAAATCAAACTGAATAACGTTTAATCCTCATAGAATATTCTGATGGCAACGGGATCAGAAGAGATTTTCAATGTCCGTTCTGCGCGCTCATTACGGTGAACTGCGATCGTAAATATATAAATGCCGTTGTATAATACAATACTCGTTTAAGTATCACGAATTGAATGGCATTGACAAATTAAACAACAAGGTATTTAAACATAATTCTGACAAAATTTCTAAATAAAGCTTCTGATTGACGAACACTTTAAATCAACTAATTCCATTACGAAAATCTTTTTCTTTCTTAAATTGAAATAATCTAGCTTTTTGTTTGGTATAAAATGATATTTCAAAAAAAAAAGGTTCTGTAAAATTGATTTGAAATGGAGTGAATGCTTACTTGTGCAGATGGAAAAAGAAAAATCGCGTAGGAAAATCAATTTGGGACAGTATTCCTGTGTGGTGTTGTCGCTTATCATGTAGATTACTATGACCTCTTCTGGTAATTTATAGCACTGTGCCAAAAATAATAATTGGATTAAATTAAAATAAATATCCTAAATACCTATACAATAATGTATTGCACATGGCAATACTAAAATATCTACACATACATTCTCATTTTGCAAGTGTGTGTGTTCTTTGCTTTGTTAAAAAAATTGTATTCATACATGCTAAATTATAGTCATACTAGTTAATTTACAAAATAAATATTTTGTATCTACAAAGTCACATTCTCTTAAAATGTATTAATTCTCCTCTCTCGAAACATTTCGAAGAAAATCTTGTTCTAAAAACATTGAAAAAGCAGTCATGCATACCAAACATGCAAATACAAGCTCTGAGAAGTGAGTCTCTCTCGAACAAGAATTGGCAGGACACAATTTGAATAAGACGCTGCGGAGGCTGCCGATAGACGCTTAATATTATTTAATGGTGGCAAAATTTCTAATTCAACAAGGAAGATTCAGTGCTATTATGTAGTCAAATGGTAACCACTATTTGTTTGGAGCAAAGCAAAATTAACCAAAAAATAATAATGTACGCCACTTTTCCTTTACAATCAGGAAAACTCTTACGAGTGATACAAATTCTTTGCAAAATAATTAAAATGAGCACAAATGCATAGTAAAAATTACATATTTGAAACTTTCTAGAAATTGAAACCTAGTGCAAATGGCACTCTTTGTTAGTTAGTTTTTTATTAGTTCTCGTCAATTTTACCACCTTCCATTTCAACAACGACAAACTCAGTGTATGTATGCTATTCCTACTCTAGCTGACTGCAACTTCATCTGCGTTTTAATTTTGTTTTCGAAAATAAAATTAGTCCATGTTACTCTTTATAACATCATCTATCTGCCAGTGAAAGTCCCATCGAAACAAAAGTTTTTAAAATATTTTTTTTGATGTAAGTACTTTCATATGTATTTAGTGAAAAGTTGTTATTTTAGAGTCCCTACGGACTACAAACTTTTTAGTCGGCCGATAGTTTGATCGGGTTTTTGTTAGCCGATATCAAATCGGTGTAGTGTGCGCTCTGTCATACATGTTCATACTGATTACCAGCCGGATTAAACCATCGGCCGATAAAAAATCTGTAGTATGTGGGCGCTCTTAAAATTACAAAAACACTTCCATTTTATTTATTTTTAATTTTCATATTTAATTCAAATTTCACGGTAGAAAAGAAAACAGCCAAATTCATTTTTTTATTAGTCATTTGCTAACAAAAGCTATAACGACAGGGCACACAATGTGCAGAAAAAGTATTGTCTGCTGAAAAACAAGGGGTGTACTATAGGCATGCATACCTATCAAAGCTTGAGAAATATCTGAAGCTCTAATACAAAGTGGTCTAACTAGATATTAATTTGGTTAGTCATTAGAGACGGCGGTACGGGATCATTTTGAATTTGAATCTAGCAAGCCTGTTCCATATTCATTAATCAAACGCCTCCGCTCACATGCTGCTTATTGATGGGTATTATTTGACGACTCTGCCTTGAAAACATACCTTTATAGCTAACTGAGCTGATTCTCATTAAATGTAGATTTTGATAAAGTCAATCTAGAATTTGGTTTGCATTCGAAATGAGTATGCCGAGACAGAATTCAAGTTTGAATATTGTAGCTGGGAAATTATGATCCTTGTTAATTGAAATAATGTTTAAGTTTGATAGGTTAGCTTAAATTCCACGTGTAAGTGTCATGCCACAGAATAAATAATAGTACTTACGTAGTACGTAAGAAGTCATGCTTCGGTATTAAAGGGCCGTTTATAAGAGTGATATCACGGCTTTAAAGAAAACTTGTGTTGTGCGATTTTTGGTTCCTTTTCATCGTGTGAATGAGGTTGAGACTCAACTCCTTCTCCCAATGAATATGATGGGAGGACTCTATACAGTTCCTGTCAAAAATCAGATAACTGTTAGCTGCCACATCTTCTACATGTTCTTCGTTTTCTTTATTCCGTTCGTCTTCTACGTTTGTCTCTTGATGAAGATGTCCCTGAAAATGGCTGAGGGCAGGTAGGCAATAAGTGATAACTACAAATGAGTTTCAGCAAAACTCTTTGCCATATTGCATGTTGCGCTGACCTCATATTTAAATGCGAAATGGGCAGGCTGATGAAGATAATGATGATAGAAATATCCGATTCAAAACCCAAATTGTTGCCAAGCCTAGATTTTAACCTACATTTTAGAACTGCATTTATATAATAACACTTCAAATAACATTAGCATCGGTATCAGAATATAAAATGGGTGATAGTTATATTGAAATGACCGTGATTACACTACATTCAGATGAATGCTATTTAAATGCCTGATACCATATCATCTGAGTTTTATTCGATATTATATTGCGTACCAAAATGTTCAGATACCTTTTTAGCATTTCAATAGCAACAAATTGTGAGCGATGTAAAGTCCAGTTAGGCTGCCTACAGATTGTCGATTCTGCAACGTTATTGCACGTACTGTGAAATTGCTGAGTAATGGATAGGGAAAACTCAGGCACGTGAGAAATATATTTTTACGTTTCTCAGGAGCGTCGATTTAGATTTATCTGTAGACATGCGTGTTAGAAATTAAACGTCATTGTAATGGCAACATTTTTGATTGTCATTTTTCTTATTTGACGTTTTGAAGTGACAAGAGAGAATTGTCGAGACGCTTAAAACGGTCGAACAGGGTTCGTCGGGATTGCCGTTTAAATGAAAATTTAGCTAATTGTCTTCAGATTCGGTTTTTTAGTTGGTTACCGTTATGATTGGTCTGGTTTGGACTCGCGAGTTTTAGTAGTCACGTTACCATTAGGCGCGATCCGCGATAGTTAAATCAGGTGTGTTATAATTACTAATGTGTTATAAATACTTCGGGAGCCTGTAAGCCAGCTTAGGAGTATGTATGTGTAACGACGCAGAGAGGAAACTACCAAGAGGCCTCTTGGACGCCGCTTCAAGGAATCTACACATCTCCAGTAAGTGCTTGATATCACATTAGCTTAGAATAAGAACACGGTGAAATGGCGTCAGTTCAATGCTCTCTCCAGTGACAAAGTTAGCGATTGAATGACTTACTCATGGGCCTAAGACATTGCAAATTTCACCAGGTGATCGCTGCATTGGCGAGAGAATTGAACAATGCGTGTCGCATTTAAGTTACTCTAGTACTCTAACATCACATCTCCCCTAGATGTGATGTTAACACTCACATTGGCAGATATATTTTATAATATTTATTTTCTAGCCACTGAGGTATTTTACTACAGCACTCAATGAATTGGAACTGTTTTTTTATTTACTATCTCTATTGACTTAACCTCAAAGAGAGATATTAATAAAAATGGTGTATTTACACCATAGCGCTTTATGCAACATTTCAATTGATTTTCTATTACAAAATACCCACTTCTATCATTTTTTCTCCTTATTATTTACTTACTTTTTGTCAAAATTCATAAAGACAATTTTTCGTGTTTATTTCATGCATTAAAGGAGTAAAGACCAACTAAACACTGAGTGTACGACAATATTTTTGAAGAATCCTTTAAATTTTTGTATACGCACACAGTGCAGATAACCATTACGCCGCTTAGATTATGTATATTGCTTATATAGTAATCATTTAGATTAAGATCCATCCTGTAGTAATATCTTACGATCTTCTGGCCCATATCGCCTGTATTGGCACATACTTTTTTACTACCATCTTCTCCGCACCATAAAGACATAAATGTTCTCTATAAATAAACAGTTGGAATAAAAATTCTTTAAGCCTCTGTCTTAATAACAACGAGAATCTGTCAATACTGTCCGTTCGTTACAGAATTATTATTAAAGAAAGAATTAATTTCTATTACAACATGATCATGCTTATTTGACTCTTTTTTTCTTTGTTTACAAATTCTTATGTCGTATGGAATTTCACAAACATTCATAGAACGCACACAAGGTACACCCAGAATCAGAACAACAATTAGTAGACCACATAAAGTATTATCCTATATTAGGATTGAACTCACACCACTCAGCGCTGGTGGTAACTGTTTAAACCACTAAACCATCTGTGCTGTGCGCTATCTAGGATTCATGAGGATGTACATATTTACAAATCCGTTTATATAGATTAATTTAATGGATTTCTCAATGATAAAATAACTATTAGATCTTTTGAATCAACAACATCGATGTTATTGTATTACCTACTTTACGCTGAAATGAAAATCTTATCATGAAGATATTATATTAAACGTGATTAACTCTAGTGTTTAATGCGATAGTTTCATGGTTCTGATAGAAAGGCAAACGAGAGTAGAAATGTTAATTAATGTTTAAACTCCACATTTTACTTAAGGCATTTGTCCCATTAATAAGACTAGCGGTTATTCATATATTGTCAATCGGTTAGAGCTTATGGACTGACACGTTTCCTTTTTATCACCACTTTTATACTAAATAAAAGACTTTTCTAAATTATTTGTAGTTTTAAATGTTAACACGATGAGAAAAATAATAATATGTTGATTTAAATATGTCCCATTTAAGTTTTCAAGTTACTATGATATTCTCGGTAGCAAATTTCTGATTTCAAAAAGAAGAAACCCAACTACGTATAAAGTATGTATGTTAGTCTGAAATCCAGCTTGAGAAATGTACACCCTCACGTCCTTACAATAATGATCCAGAATTTCTTTCTGGCTATCTAAAACCTTAAACAGACAATACTTGTATAGATATAATCAGAATTTCGGGAACTGCTCTAACGATTTTCATTAAAATTAGTATGCAGGGAGTTTCGGGGGTGCTAAATCGATCTAGCGATCGATTTTCCAAAACAAAAATACCGCTCATCTAGGTACTACGAGTATAATATTATCTAACATATAGGGATAAGGTTGGAGTCGATATTTTTCAAATTATTTATTTTGGACTTATTAATAGATACATTCATATTTTGTTAGTTACAGTTTTAATCTTCTGTATGAAATGTTTTTTGTCTTTGCTTATTACACACTAGCTTTTGCTCGTGTATGTCGGTTACCGCGGCAAATAGTAGCCTATGTGTTATTCTGATATATAAGCTATATTACTGTAAAGTTTCATCCAAATCCGTTCAGTAGTTTTTTGCGTGAAAGAGTAACAAACATCCATCCATCCATCCATACTTAGGAACTTTCGCGTTTATAAGATTAGTAGGATGTTATTTAGAACAGCTGATATCCCACGGTTAAAATTTTACACCTAAAATCTAGACAACGATGGATTCAGTAAACTTTTTAGTAAGGCAATCTAATACGATCAAATAGGGAATAAAAGATACTCATTTCATCAACAAGTTCATTTAAACAACTGATAATGATATATTAAAAACGCTAACTTACCTGTTTATACCCGATATAACTGCAACTCTACTGTCGCGTAGAGGGGTAAATAGACAACCTGATTTTTTTCAATTTATTGGAGTATTTTCTCTCAGATCATTAGTTGAGAGAAAATACAACATTCTATTGCATTTAATTACCAATTTTATTAATAAACACTATCGTGGTATGTATGTGTGATTTTATTAGGCAACCTATCAGTGGTATATAAATATTTAATATATATCTAGCATATATATTCTTGATCATTATCATTTAAAACATGAAGGGTTTCCTAAGCCTTGTCTCGCTCTATATGTAAAGTACTTCTGGTTAAAATCTATCACACCGTTTAGACTACAGAGGATGGCAAAAAAACATAATTCTCTCTAACATAGTGGAGTATAAACTCACTGAACAGAAATAATAAAAACATAACAGGAATATCCGTTTATCTCGTACAATACTTTATCATCGGTGTCCCCGCCTGTAGTGAAACAACAGCCTTAGGCAGAAATTTCAATCTTCAAGCGCTATAAAGAGGAGCTGTAATCTTTCCTTAGATAGTGTTATTAAGCTATTAGTTCGGTTCGGGTATTACTTACAGGCCCGGGGGGTCGGCGCGGGAGAAAGCTATTAGCCGGCCGGTTTTACTGAATTTTGGTAATAAACCAATATCCGCATCTATTGCTTCAATTTTAGGAGAGAATTCACTTACGATAGCTGAGCAATGGGCTAGAATAAAAGGTTAGACAGTAAGATACGCTGCAGAGTTTGTTAGCGCTATAATAATGTAACGTAGCTAAATAGTCAGTTATTCATATTGTAACTGGACAAAAAATCGGTAAAATTAATTTAAGACTCATTAAGAATACATAAAAAAGCATGCAATAATATTAGGATAGTTTATTTAACATCGCAGTACATATTAAACCGCCTAATTACAACTTATACAGAGCCTATAAAGCTCACAAAATGTCGATCTTGCAGACGCTATGTTGATTTCGTATTAGGTCACACAAAACATTGCAATTGGCGCTACTAGAATCATCTGAAAAGGTGTTATGACCAACTATCATTACTAAAATGCTTTTAAACCCAAAATAACGATAGCTATAAATTCGTATTTCCCCAAATAATTTTATGTATTATTATGAAAAATTACACGTTGGTATCGACACTATGACCTCTAGCATTAAACAACGATCACTAAACAAAAAACTAACAAACCAGTCAAATATTTAAAATAACATAACGTAAGATAAAAACATACCAATTTATTTCTTTTCAAGTAATACAATGAACATGTTACACATTAAATGGTTCTCTTAAAATATATATAATAGCAACATTGACAGTTTAAGTGCGAGCGTCCCTTCTCCCGACTTTTACGAGTTCTCAGCCCATTAGGTATCAATTACAGCTACAACCCTTCCCTCTTCATTTGACTTTTACGGTTTGCTGTGGCCTCGATTAGCGTCTCTTGATAACTCCGTTTGAATATGCAAATATTACATAAAATTTTCAAAATAATCTCTCTGTGACCTGAATTCAAAGTTCTGTAAATTCATTTGACTAATTTATCGTTTTGTGTCTTCTAAAAGTTGTGCAAAAACCGCAGAAGTAAGTTTCAGGCTCGCACAAAGCTGGTTCCTACAAATTTGTGATTGTACATTTTGAGTTTGTATTTGTCGATGATAACCGAGTGACAAACTTAACTTTGTGGTTTTAAAAATAATTTAAAGTTACAGTTTGTAATACCAAAAGAAATGTTGCAATACGATTTCCAACAACAATATATTTATATACAAACTTAGTTAAAAAAAACTAAAAATAAAAATTTACATATAGGTAACATAACACAATATTTATGTTTGGTTGTATATTTCATATACATACACTAGCTGACCTACGCAACCTCGTTTGCGTCCAAATGCGTCCAAACTACCATCCCCCATTTTAACCCCAAAAGGGGGTTGATTTCTAAAGATACATTATTAGTACACCTCCACACCATCTATAGAGCATACATTTTAAATTTAAAGTCTCTTACTTCAAAAACATAGGACTTTCATACAAACTTCCAAACCCCGTTTTACCCCCTTAGGGGTGGAGTTTTGTAAAATTCGTTCTTAGCGGATGTCTACACCCTATAAGGAACCTACTTGCTAAATTTCAAGTTTGTAGGTGTTATAGTTTCTGAGATTTCGTGATTAATAAGTGAGTGGTATTTCGCTTTTATATACATATATATATAGAATATAGATAAGAATATAATGCGTCTTTCACATTAAAAATGTTGAAGATACAAAGTGGTTTAGAAATCAGCATTCAGGTAATTCAAACAACATGTTATTTGATAAAGTTTTGAAGAACAAAGTTAAGCATACCCGCTTAAAATGTTAACAAGAATAAGCTCAAAATTAATGTTTTTCTTAAATGTATTAATTATTAGGAATACAAATTCAAAGTTGATTCTGTTGTCTTACCTAATGGCACTTTGTGTTTATTTGTTTCCCCCGGGGTTGTACTTATAATTGCTTTTAATTGGCTGGAATAAGATTACGGTATGTGGCACCGGAGACTGGCGTGATGGTACTCTGAGGATTACGGTAACAAACTTTGAGTAATGAGAATGTAATACAAAAGGCAAAATTTCTGACGTTAATAATTATGTGGCTCATTTAGAATTTTATCGAGTTTGGCAATTTTTAAATTTGAATTGACGATTGATTCGTTTAGTTTAGACTGTCTGTAATAACAAGATAGTTAAATGGACACAGTTTATAAGAATATTTAGGTATAGGAAGCGAGCTTTCAATGTCCTAGCTACTAGTTTTTTTTTTACTTTTGTTATAAAAATATATGATGGGTACCTCAAAAATCATCAGAAAACCAATAAGAAAGAAAGTATATTCGTTTATTTGAAAGATAAAAGAACATTTATTTGAAAGATGCTGAAAAACTTGTATGGGTCAGTTACTAATCTTTATTATTTTTTTAATGTTCAAGCTACCAAAATGACTCTACTCTGCCTGATGAAAAGCATAAGTAGAATCCTTAAGTAAACGTGGACAGAGCAGCACAGTGACCTACACTATGGCGGCCTAGTGAGATGCTTTTTCACGCCCCGCTTAAAAGAATAATCACAATAATCATAATGGGAAGGGAACACGTGCGGTGGTAGTAAGTTCCATGTTTTGATCGCTCGACAAAGAAGGAAGAAACTAAACGTATGAATCATGTATGCATGAGTCACTATTATTAGGTGCTAGAGTTTTATAAATTAAATGTTGCAGTTAGCCGCCTTCAGGTTAATATATACACTCATTTGCAAAAAAAACGGGCGGTTTCGATTTTCTTCCTGGCTGAAAAAAATAAAATACCAAAAAGGTTTTAATCATTTGAACATGTTACTGGCCAGTTATAAAAGTGCCATAATGTTTATAAGAGTACATTCCAAATTCAAATTTTTGATTGAGCCGGGTTTCAAAGAAAACAACTTTTAACTACATTTTGTGGCGCGAATTCCCAATAGGTAATATCGACTCTAATTAACTTTTTGTCAATTTTCATTAAATTATCTAATGTCCTTGACATTTAAAAGTATTGTTATTGCTGTTTAGCAATCTCGAAAATGGTAGATAAAGTGATAAAAGCGAGCAAAATTATTGCGCTGCTTGAAGAAGGTTGCAGCCAATGCTTCGTGGCTCAGAGGCTAAATGTGAGTCGGTCGACAGTTCAAAGGACCTGGCAGCGCTATCAAGAGACCGGTTGCGTCAAGAGAAGGCCTGGTTCTGGCAGAAAGACATGTACCGAACCACGGGATCATTGTTTTCTAGTTAATCAAGCGTTGAGAAATCGCAAATCTTCTTATGTGGACCTCAAGAACAGCCTCGAAGAAGTAAGAAATGTGCAAATTAGTCTATGAACGGTCAGGAGGAGGCTTCTCGCTGCTAATATATACAGTCATTACCCAGCACGCGGCCCTAAATTACTCCGTGGACATCGAGTATGTTTTCGCAGTTGTGTCGTTCCAACGCAAATACAGGGCAATGACATAGTATGTGGGGACGGTTTCTTTTTCGGCCGGATTGCAGGTACAGGATGGACTCTCCTTACATCTGAAACGTTCCAGATACTCCGAGAACCCACCGTGCCCCGTCATAATTTGTGTTGTTGTGTAACCTATTTCGATCTTCCTTATTACTCTGTACGCCGACACCGCATCTGGGAAGAACAACTTTGTGATTCTCGCGGTTTCGCCAGTGATGTACCTATTGTTCCATTGATCAAGCGTCTGCATGCGCAGATTTCGCTTGATGAATGAAACCGGGCACAAGTCGTAATCAGGCGCCCGTTTGGATTTCTCAGCGGCCTCCTTGGCTAGGTGGTCCGCTCGTTCATGCCCTTCTACCCCTGCGTGGGCTTTGACCCAGAGCAAAGACACAGCTTTGCCCTGGAGAGACTGAGTCTTAATATTCTGCCTTGTTTCTACAGCTAGTGGCTGAAGGCAATTGTTGTTCGTTACAGTCATTAGTGCAGCCATAGAGTCGCTGAGAACCCCAAACGTTAGAGCCTTGGTCTTCCCAATCTCCCTTGTTGCGACACAAATCGCCAGGAGCTCGGCCTGGTAGACAGTGCAATACGCTGGTAGTGCCAGTTTGATAAATTTAGTCTCTTTTGTTTTGTCCCATATAGACAGCGCTGCCCCAACCTTACCTGCAATTTTACTACCATCCGTAAAGATGGTAATATCAAAATTGGTCAGTGCTGTTTGTTGGTTTTGGTCCACCAGGTTTCCGAACTCCAGGTCGATCCGCTCGGCGGGATGTGGTGTCAATAGTGGACATCGAGTTGCCAGGCTTAGCTTCGCTCGAAATTGTGTGTCATGGACTCATGAAGACTGGGATAGGGTATTGTTCTCCGATGAAGCCAGGATATCTCTGCATGGTGAAGACCGACGTCGGCGAGTGCTACGTAGACGAGGAGAACGCTTTGCAGAGGCATGTTTTGAAGAAATCACACCTTATGGAGGGGCCTCTGTTATGTTTTGGACAGGAATAAATTCTATGGATCGTACGGAGTTAGTCTTTATTGAAAACAGTACACTGACTGGACACCGATACATAACGGAAGTTCTAATTCCTTATGCACAACCCGCTTTAACCGCTCTTGGCGAAAACTCAATTTTTATGCACGACAACGCTCGCGCCCACCGGTCTGGCGATGTGGAAGCGTATATGCTAGAAGTTGGCATTCGTCGTTTGGACTGGCCAGCTAGAAGTCCGGACCTCAATCCCATAGAACATGTCTGGGATGTTCTGAAGCGATGAGTGAGATCAGTGCAGCCGGCTCCGCAGACCATCAAAGAGCTAAATAACGTGATTACCGCGGAGTGGGAACGTATTCCCCAAGAAACCATAAAAGATATACTCGCTAGCATGCCCAGACGAATGCAAGCCGTGATTTCAGCAAGAGGGGGTCACACTCAATACTAAACTTTTATCTGCTTTTAATGTATTCAAGGAAAACAAAGAAATTAACGCGTTTCATTTTTATTTAGCGAGCAGGTACAATAATAGTGTTAGTTAATAGCTTAAACATTATTTCTCAATAATTTAATCAAAATGTTATGATAAAACTGATGAAAACTATTCCTTCCTAATTAATTTATAAAATTCTGAGGATAACAACACCTAAAATTGTCAAACTAACTAATAGTAACTTAAAATAGTTCTTTGCTTAAGTGCCCGTTTTTTTGCAAAAGAGTTTATTTATCTAGGATAAAAAGAATCATATGTAGTGCTCCATGTTATCGATCTATCATCATCATGTGCTTTGATCTAGATAGTTTCCAACCCTGGCATGTATTCATGACAGAGCAAACTCAAAGATTATAATGAAGGAATAATACTAATTTAAGAATTTCGCTATTTAATAACAAAATAAAAATCGTAAACTAAACGAACACCACAAGTCGAAAGCCTTTTTTTATTAATAACGCAAAACCCGTAGATTTATATTTGAAATTAGAAGTAATTGTACCCACAGTACGAAAGCTGCGGTGCAATTTTATTTTCTTTTATCATTCATTTCTTTGTTTCCCTATCTTTTTGTATTAACAGCATTTTAATTGTCATAGAGCTTTGCGACTTGTTTACGATTGCAAAAGCGAAGCGATGAGAGTTTAATTAAATGTTACATTTTGTTTATTTCGGTATTTTTTGTTCAAATTGTTCCCTTTGAGGATAAAATTTGTTATTGAATTAGGTTTTATGAGTGTTTAAGGAGACGCTCGCTTTAATTAAGGATGGGATATTATATTTGGGATTTAGCAAGTTTTTATTCACGACGAAGTTTGGTTCTCTCTTTGCGTAATTGTTTAGAGTTTGACAATTTGTTTGATATTAGCAAATTTTGATATTGATCCTTTTCAACTTACTTCAGAAAAGGAGGGAGGTTCTCAATTCATATTTTTCTACTGTCATTCATGACTTGATTTATTTATTTTTTGTAGAAGGGCTTACCTCTGAGGCTAAGGAGAGGTCCAGCAGTGGACCATTAAGTCTGTTTATGATGATGACCTCTCATTTGAACTCGCGACTCCTGTGTACAAATGCTCTAGGCGCGATACAAATGAATGCTCTCAGGTCGCATCTGGTTAGTTAACCAGCTGTGTGATTTAATAACATACACGAAAAAACAGCTGGCAAAAAGTGCTTAATCAGTTAAAATCCAAAAGGGAAGATAGCTTCATAAAACAAGGTCCTTTTTTGCAGACTTAACGAACCTAGAAATTTTGTAGACGTTTCATTTCTATTTGAGTAACCTTCATTATACTCATCTGACAGGTCATTCAGTGTTTCCAGCACCTAAATAATGGTTTTTGTACTTCTGGTGGTAGACTCATCCCTTCTCACACCTGTCAGGCTTAATTGCCTATTAGACGCTTCTCCGTAATAGCTATTTGGTGTACAAAAATAATGAGTTTTATTGACTGCGTAGTTAGGTCTATTTGTGTGCTAACCTAACCTAATAAGGCTGAAGTGAAATAAAGAGACTAGGAAACTGAAATATTATGAGATACTACAGTTAGCTATGTTTATAAGGTTTTTGAAGTTACATAATATAATTTATAATATTGTTAGCATGGGAGTATGATATACCTACTTCTTTTGGGTTTCCTACATTATAGCTTAATTTTTTATTTGTTACTTATGTATTTTAGAAACTAAATCCGCATGAGCATGGAGAAATGTAGCATTTCAAATACCTACTTTTATACACCTTGAAATAATCAAATACTTAAAATAAAAGTGCAGAAAGAAAGTGTCTAACACAAATTATTATCTGCTTTGAATAGTATTTAAATTAAAATACAAGATATATACAAAATACAAATCGCTCAGACACAAAAAGCTTCCCAAAACATAAACAAATTAAATGTGTTTGTTGACACTCCTATTTTATCAAAAGAACCCAGTGTTTTGATCGAAGAGTCGTCGCAACTCAACGCTTAAGGAATATTTTATATTCCACTTTATAATACTTTTACGGTCCCATGAGGAGACGGCGCTTGGATCTATTTATTATTATTATTATTGTGGTGACTTCTACATGCAATGAAACAAAAACCTGCTTCAGCACCATCTATCGAGGTAAAAGTGAACTATAGAGTAACTACTAATCCTAAATCACGCAATGAAAGTATTCGCGCACATATGTTACACAATTTCTCAATATCAATGGTAGTTCTTCTTTTCAGTTTTCCCGAATCCTCACTCTGTGTTGGAGTGACAAGAGACCGGTTCCTCCGCTGTAGTTACGACAGGTTGGACGTGCTTGATTGGTAGCACATCAATAGTATCAACTATCGCTGCCGCCACCAACCTCTTCCTCCCTCTCACACACTTATCAAAAAATAAAAACCATGTCAAACTTGTTTCACTTATTAAGTTACGTAACCATAGACAGGTCACATACTTTACACTTATAGAACCCATTTTTTGTGCATTGGGATTTAAAAATGATATGATATAGGGCGACAAAAACCATAGAGCTCCAGTATAGATGTTGATTTTTCGCGACACACAATATCAAAACAATAAAGTAAGAGAAAAACAAATAAAAATCATATTAATTGCAATTTTCTCTAACTTTTTAACCGACTTCGAAAAGGTTTCATCAGTTTTTTTTCTTTTATCTTTTAAATCAACGTAAGTCAACTTACGGAACAATGAAAAACATTCATGGTATAAGAATGTGAGGCATATACCCATGGGCCTCTGATATTGAAGCAGAATGACATTCTTGGCATATTTCATAACACCCTTTCGTACCCAAATACGGGGGTATTTTTCTAACGTTTCTTATATATTATTACTAATCTTTGGGGAAAGCAATATATGTAATATATAAAATGTATTTTTATGGCTTTTGAAGATTAATATTACGGAAATAAGTGTAACGCATTGTATTTTCTTTCATTTTGTTTTTATTTCACAGAATAGTCTTCACAAAACAGCTTGTTAAATTCTCGTTCATTTACCATGGGAGAGCCACGCTTCGGCATGAATGGGCCGGCTCGACCGGAGTGATACCACGGCCTCACAGAAAACCGGTGTGAAATAGTGCTTGCGCTGTGTTTCACCGAGTGAGTGAGGATACCGGAGGCCCATACCCCAATCCCCTACCCCTACCTCCCCCCCCATCCCCAAAAGGCCGGCAACGCACTTGTGACGCTTCTGGTGTTGCATGTGTCCATGGGCGGCGGTAATCGCTTACCATCAGGCGATACGTCTGCTCGTTTGCCGGCCTATTCCATAAAAAAAATAATCGAACGTATTTATAATAATGCTAGCTACATATCTGTCTCAGCTTTCCACAGGCATTGTACAGTCGCGGACAAAAAAAAAACACTTTTCCCGTTATCTTTTATTTTTTTCTTTCTAGCAAAAAAGAATGAATGAAATCGGACTATGTGTTATTGAATTACAACTAAGTGCATATTTTGACTTTCATCCCCTCTCTCCAGGAAACCGTGCTGAATTTCGGGATAAAAAGTATCCTATGTCCTACGTCGTAATATGAACTAAAGTCAAGCCAAGTTTCATTTGAATCCGTTCAGTAGTTTCGGCGTGATGCGCGGCCAAGATACAGACAGACAGACAGACGGACAGATAGACAGACAAAAATGAAAAAAAAATACAGTTTTGGCTTCAGTATCGATTATAGAAAGCACTCCAAATAAAATTTTCAAAATATCTTTAATGTACAGAATTTGACCTGTAACATTTTTATTATAAGTGTAGATAGTGAAACTCGAAAGTTCTTGACTGGTGTAATTAATTTAATAGGTTTCCAATATTTGAGAACCGAATCCCTTGAAATAAAAATTATTTCCTTGAATTTTCAAAACAGTCATATGAAAATTTGAGAAACTGACATTACTTGAAGTGGTACTCATTTCTGGACATCTAAACTACATATATAGCTTGTAATCTAGGTCGTGCACTCATATGTAGAAAAATTAAGAATAACAAAGAGGATCATTTGATTAGGTTTCGTAATCGCGTAAATAAGAATAAACTCCAATTGCGCGATACAGAGATTAGCAGTTACTATATAGTTCAGTTATTATACGCTAGATGGCATTGAAGTGTGCTTTTGCTGTATGTGTATGACATTTTAACTTGAATTCACTATTCGTTATTGTCATAAAGTGAAATAATTGTCAATGTTAATGTAATTAATACTGGTATTTCTTTATTTATTAATAATTTGGTGCATTGATCTCACAAAATTTGCGTAACATAGGTATGAATTAAGTGCATTGAGTCCTTGCCACACCAAAATGGTCACATAATTGCAATGTTTACACTTAATTTGAACACGTGCAGTACCACGAGCTTGTGTTTATTATGTTGTGGCTTGAATTTAATATTTTGCAGACTTGTTTATTTTGTTAATTATTATTCACACGGAATATATGAAATATAATGTCAAGCACAATAAAAGTACGAGCTAGTATTTTATCAAGTTCCAATAAGTGCCGGCAATTGAGTGAAATGTGAGAGAGTAGATTATATAGGTACAGATGATATACATTACATTTGTCACTGGTCTTAATAATGCTTTAATCGAGTGTTATGTATTTAGGTGTTTTTTTTAAAACGCTGACTACTTTATTACAAGATTTTTATTAACTGCAATGTATGTATGTTTGCTTGTATGCTCGGGTGAAATTTTGCAACTCAATTTTGAAGCAGATATCTTTAACCGATTTTGTTGAAATTTTGCAAGCATATGTATACAGCGGGACAATACAATATTATGATGACATGGAGCTGATCTGATGCTGGAGCTTTAAGGTGGCCATAGGAACTCTGTAAAGAAACGTCGCAACATCATCGAGTTTGGACTCGTTTGATTCGTCTCGAGGCATGTTTAAAAGCTTGTTTTTAAAAAGCTTTTTAATTTAATTTATTTTTAGTTTAAATATAAATAAATTACTATTTTATACTATTATCACTACTTATCAGTTTCCATTATGTAGGTTTTTTGCCTTACGTTAAATAAAGCTTTAGCTGAAAATCCTCACAGTTTCGTATAAACCTTACGGTTTTCTACTTTATACACAGTGTAATGTATATTAACCTAATCCTTATCGTTTATAGTAATGTTCAACGGGACGTTATCGTGATATCTGAAAGCCAGAGCCACTTGCATTTCAATAGTACTTTCACAAAAACTAATAACCCGTAGCAATATGTAAGCTCGTAGTAGTCTGAAATAACTTTTGCTACATAATGTCTACGGCGTAGCACTTCTACAAGGTACGGCGTGGGAAGTCCGAGCGAAATGAATTCCCGATGAGACAGTTATGAGAATGGAAAACTTGTGAAAAGGCCGGGAGCTAGTTCTTTCATTTTGCTTTTCAATGGACTTTCCTTTTAATATAAAAGAGTGCTTTGTCACCTACATTTGACTTTAAATTGTTTTGTTGAAATAACAACCGCATAAAGATATTGTATTCAACACAATTCTTTTGTAAGTTTTACTTTCGATGTTAATGTGTTTAAACTTGTATTTCAATGTAGCAACTGTCACTAGGAGTAAGTTTGAATGTTTCTTACGTATAAAGGCTTAACCCATCATCGTAAATTTAACTTCACATTTTTATGTACAAAACCCTTTTAGAAAGAAACTGTGACCGAAAAACTGACTGTAGGCTAATAATCCTCACTGTTAATGCAGTCACAGGTTCTATTTCCACTAAGAAAAAAATAACTATGATGATGATGAGTATGATAATTTGCTCTGTATGTTATAATAATGATATACTACGTGCCTAAATCATAACAAAACTGATCCATCTACTGACGATACAATTTATATAACACTAGCTCAGCCCCACGGTGTTACCCGCGGTACGACTACAACCGTGGATAACGCTGCAGGACAAAGCCAATCTAAAAAAGTAGCCTAAGTCACTCCTTATATCATTAGCTATCTGATTAGCCGAAATAAACAGACAGAAAGTAAGTTAAAGTAAGTTTAAAAATATAATAATTTCATAAGTAACGCTGACGTGTAGAAATACGACTCTTGAGACCGGAGGCCCAATGGTGCAAAAACATCTCAATAGACCGCCATAGTATGGGTCACCTTACTGCATTGTATGCATTCTCAACGAGTATGGTGACAACCACTCTTAGATTCTGTTCATGCTTTCTATCAGGCAGAGTAGAGTCACCTTGGCTGGCTTAACAGGACAAACTTATGGATTTGAAAAAGAGTTGATACTTCATAGAACACTGAGTTCATTGCTTTTTCAAAATTTTTCTACGCATTTGACACAAAAAACAAAAGGACTTTTAAAACTTTTCAGGACAGTATACTTACCGTGGGAGAGCCACGCTTCGGCATGAATGGGCCAGCTTGACCGGAGTGACACCACGCAAGCGCTATGTTTTACCGAGTGAGTGTGGATACCGGAGGCCCAACCTCTCCCCCCATCTCCCTTCCCATCCCCCAAAGGCCGGCAACGCACTTGTGACGCCTCTGGTGTTGCGGGTGTCCATGGGCGGTGGTAATCGCTTACCATCAGGCGATACGTCTGCTCGTTTGTCGGCCCTATTCCATAAAAAAAAGTATTTGAGGTCCATCACTTGCACCACTAAGTAATCAACTCAATGCAGTTGGAGGTTCACTGTATGAAGTTGTTTTCTAACTAGTTCGCTTTGTGGTCGTCTCTCGTCGGTCTGGCCGGGTATAGCGCCACTTGAACGAGTAACTGTATTCCATACGGAGTTATATTTAGTTGCATTCCAACTTTTATACGAGTGTCCTGTCAACTGTGCTGTCAACTTGTTTTTATGTGTATAGTTTTTTATTTTAATATATTCGGTTGCATTAGGTTCCTGAATGTCTGACTGGTTTCTATTACGTAATTCATATAATATGTACGTTTGGTCTAGTGGTTTAACGGTCACCACGCCGTTTCCTACTTCGCCAAGTGTCGTGGTTTCAAATCCCCGTAGGACAACACTTTGTGTGATCCACAAATTGTTGTTCTGAGTCTGGGTGTTCTTTGTGTCCGTTTCATGTATGTTTGTAAAGTCCCCCGCGACACAGGATTTATTCCTAGTGCGGAAGTTGTCTTTTAAAAAAAATGTAGCTAATCAAAAATATAAGCTATTTTTTACAGACTGTGTAACTTGATCAATCAAACAATTTAAAATCTAATCTACAAACGTTATATCAATGACACAATATACTATAGACCGTCCCTCCCTTGGCCAATACTGTACGCCGTAAAAAGCTAGAAAAGTTCAACTAAATCTAGATGGCGCTTAAAATAAGCTCTAAAAAGCAGTTTAACAAAGTTTAACAGTATTTTATTGATGTGCTTCAATTCTAGTAACTATATTATTATTTTTCAAATATAAAACTTGCTTTGTATTGCTTGCTTTAAAAAAATGATTTTCAATTGCATAACTAAAAGTTATCACCTATGTTTAGGAGATGTCGTTGCAATCGATTTAAATAAACTTGAAATTAATGACCTATTTACTACGCTAGATGTCACATTTATAAGTTATTTGGTTGAATCAGAGAAACAATGCACTCATGAATGGCAACATTGCAAAAATCGTTCATATCTTCCAGTAGTTAATACGGAACGGCAACGTCGCTTGAGCCGCGTACTCAGTTCAAAAATTTAATTAATATGAATGTTTATTTTAACCGACTTCAAAAAAAGAAGGTAGTTATCAATTCGACTGTACTTTTATTTTTAACCGACTTCCAAAAAGGAGGAGGTTCTATGTTCCACTGTGTTTTTTATATGTATGTTCACCGATTACTGCGTCAATTGTGGACCGATTTTGAAAATTCTTTTTGTATTCGAAAGGGTATGCTCCCGAGGTGGTCTCATTGTCACCATATCAGGATCTGATGATGGGATCCCAGGGAAATCGAGGGAAACCCTCATTATTTTAGGCACATATTATGTTTTCGTATATTTCCTAAAGTTAACCCGGTATTTGCGTCTGGTAGTCATCATTTTATGATGATGAGCTGATGGTGTAAGGTACAACTCCTTAACGGTTAGGAGTTGGAGGATAAATCTTTAAATATCATATGTATGTATGTTACCTTTAGTCGTATTCTTTCAAATTATTTAGGTAAGCTGATGATCGAAGGTACAACTCCTCAACGGTTAGGAGTTGGAGGATAATTCTTTCAATTTCATACGTATCTATAGACCTTTAGTCGTATACTTTCAAGTTATTTAGGTGAGCTGATGATAGAAGGTTAAACTCTTCAACAGTTAGGGATTAGATGATGATTTTAATATTACGTATATACCTTAAGTTGTATTCTTTCAGTTATTCATATGGATCGTTTTATTGAGTAGACATTCACTAAGGAAGGTATTTTGGAATTTCTACCCCTAAGGGGGTGAAATACGGGTTGAAAGTGTGGACGAAAGTCCGTCATTTTTAAGTTAGAAACATGAAACTTTAACTTTGGGCTACTGATTAAAAATGAGTAGATACGTATTTAACCGTTTCTGGATATTATTTAACTTGGTTACGCGCGACGCGACGTAATATGACCCCTGCCCCTGGTAATACCACGGCCTCACAGCGCTGTGTTTCACCGAGTAGTGAGGATACCAGAGGCTCATACCCCAACCTCTCCCCCCATCCCACTCCACTATGCCCCAAAGGCCGGTAACGCATTTGTCAAATTATTTTAGAAATAATCAAACTTTACAAAATATACTATAAAACAATATATTATTTTCTGTAAATAAATGCAAAAAGTCAACAACACGCGTGGTATTCCCAGGCGGTCACCCATCCAATTACTAAACCACGCCCGATGTGGCTTAACTTCGGTGATCGGACGAGAACCGGTGCATTCAACACGGTATGGACGTTGGCATTCAGTTTGTTATATTTAACGTTGAGTATCCAGCACTATGACGTCAACTCAATGTTAAGTGTCGCTACAACTTTTGGCGCGAAAAGCGCGTTAGGGAACTTCGTTCTAAAAACATTTCTTATGATTGTTTTATTAATAACTAGGTTTCGCCTGCGACTTTATTCGCCCGCGACTTCGTTCGCATTTAATAAAAAGTATCCTATGTTACTTCTAATACCTCTACAAGAATATGTGTTTCATGATGATCAGATTGATCAGCTAAGTAGTTTTCGTCGGAAAGCGTAACAAAGGAACTTACGTTCGCATTTTTAACATTAGGATTATTTATAAGACACAAACCGAAAGAAAATCCTTAATTACACCTTTTTGTCATCTACAGTTGTTAATTAATATGTGCAAGCAATTCTCGACATTATCAACTCGTAATTATCAAATTTTTTATTTGCATACATTCACGATCAACAACATTTATAAATGCCAAAAACTGTTTTTAGACATGTGTCATTAAGGACGGGAATTGCAACTGCAACATGCAACTATATTTTATTAATTCATCAATTTTTATTTTGTTTTTTGAATCCATTAAAAAAATAAAATGTCAGTCCTTAGTTCCTTACCTATGTCAATTGAGAAACATGCATACAAAGTTTAAAGTGAATCCATTGAAAATAAAAAAGTTTCAAACAATTAATAAAAAAAAGATTGTAAAGAGAAAAGCGGTTATTTTAAAATTAAAAACAGACATTTCAATTTTATTTATTTGTGTAGATCTCTCTGACGATAAAATATTACAAAAAATTATGTAGGTACTAAGATAATTAATTATTTAAAAAACGACATCTAGTGGTACATTTCGCAATAATACAATGTCAATAAACTTGACAGTTGACTGTTGGGTTCGTATTGGTGTTGGGGGTTAGAAAATATCGTTGTAATTCACGATTTGATGCACTTAGTGACATCTAGGGAACATTAAGCTTACTATAAATCCGCGTACAGGTCTCGCCTAGTAGAGTGTTGGTCTAGTATATATTTCGTCAGTGGTTATATCAAAGACAATATAAGACTGACATAAATCACATGTTATTTGAAATTCGCTTGAAACGCATTTTGACATTTTGTGGAAACAGTTTCAACATAAACCTGGAAAACGAAAAAAATTGCCATGCGGTGCGGTCAGGACTGCCTGTGGCCTGAATATTCCATCATTCAACACGAACTAGTGGAGCCAATTCAACTTCTTTTGTTTGCACAGTCAGCGCACTGGAAAGAGTTTGTGATTTTTTTTCTATTTTCTACAAAGGTATGTTACCGTTATCATTGGATTTTACCTGATAATATCAGTAAATTTCTTGCGATACAAATGTGTCTAAAATAACATCTACCTGCTCAGAGAACGATTCCTTTCTAACCGACTTAAAAAAGGAGGTGGTTCTCAATTCGACCGTATATATTTTTTAATTTTTTTTTATAACGCGGATAACTTTGTCGTTTATGAACCGATTTTGATGATTCTTTTTTTAATGAAAAGGGGATATCCCAACGGCGGTACCATGATAAGGTCACTACGATCTGATGACGGCATCCAATAGAAATCGATCGTATTGTCGTTTTTGAAGTCGGTTTTTTATTTTGTTAAAATTTTACTTGTTAACGTAATTAGTCGTGAATTTAGCAGATTTAATGCTATATCTGCAATAATTTGGCTTTCTATCAACATCTTCTCATCCTATCCACAAAAACGTAGCCTACGAATAAAGTGAAATGAAACGTAGATTGGTTCAAAATATTCGTTAAATGTTGTGTGGGTGTGAAACAATGAATATATTAAGAGAGTAATGAAATAAACACGGCGTAGGAGGACCCACACGAGAGAGATAACTCATTTTTCCCATGATAACGGTATTAAAATATTTAGCGTTTGGTTAAAGATAATGGACGAATATAAAACTGTTGTTATCTATATTGAAAAGACCTAAAATTTGTTTGTATCACTATACATGTACATGTTACACTATACATGTTGTATGTATGTACATTAAGGTCAAAGTCAAAAGTTTTTTATTCAAATAGGCAAACTAAACAGGCACTTATGAATAGTTAAGATAATATAGTTCATAATATATAACATAATGCAATACAACATAAAATATAATAATAATAAACATTTCATACCGGAGTACCAACATGTCAAATCTTAATACATGAAAGTATGTCTATGTGTAAATAGAACATAGTACCTATATAATATAGTATAACTATGGTTTTTTGCTAGAGGGTCGCAGAGTGCAGAAGGGAAACGTCTGCCAGACATCGTTATCATCGATGTACTGATTTATCTTATAATAGGCCTTAGATATTAGTAAACGCTTAACAAATTTTTAAACTTGGTGTCAGGTAAGTCTCTCAGGTAGGTATCGTTGAATCAACTGAACTGATTTTACATTTCTCTGCATTCATGTGGTGATATAAACTACAGGTGAGGACTAGTCGGCTAGATAGAAGGCTTTAAAATATATTTTATACATTATGTATTTAACTGCCTCGTTGGTCTCGCGGTTGGCGTGTGCGACTGCTGATCATGAGGTCTCGGGTTCGATACCTGGGTCGGACCAAATGTTTGTATGATCTACAAATATTTGTTTCGGAGTTTGGGTGTTTTCTATGTATAATATGTATGTATTTACAAAAAAAATGAATACATGTATTTGTATCAGTTGTCTAGTACCCATATCACAAGCTCTGCTTAGCTTGGGACTAGATGGCCTTGTGTGTTAGATGTCCGAAATATAAAAAAAAAAATAAGTGTGTGCCAACCTTAAGGGAATAACAGGTGTCAAAGACATGCTTTGAAGTTTTTTTACAAATAATTTTAATAGTTTAAGTTTAACTAGTTATACGTAACAACTAAAAGTTTTAACAAATACTAAAGGATTCTCTGAAAACAATCTTATGAAATACAAAGGCGAACAATTTAAAACACTAATGATCCATTCCATTAATCAAGTTAAAATTTCGGAAAGAAAGAACTATGAAGAACTTCAATTAAGTTACAACTATTATAACTGAACTGAGTCTCAAGTAGAGTTGTGACAATCGCTATTTCAAACTTGAATCGTGACTTATTAATAACAAATAAAAGTTATTTTACACACCTTTCAAAATGTGCACATAAACTACACTTACGCCTCTATCCACGGAGAGGTAAACTGAGTCGTATTAAATACCCACATTTAGGTGACTATTTCAGGCACTTAAATATTTCTTAACTAACATTTTACCTGGACAAATAATCATGCCATGGTAATGATTCTAAAAATAATAAGTAATTTTATGAAATATCATAAAAATGCAGGTTTATATTTGAAACAGTTGTTTAATATCCTACTAATATTTTAAACGTGAAAGTTTGTAAGTATGGATGGATGGATATTTGTTACTCTTTCACGGAAAAATACTGAATGGATTTGGATGAAACTTTACAGTAATATAGCGTATACATCAGAATAACACATAGGCTACTATTTGCCGCGATAACCGACATACAAGCGGGTGGAGCCACGAGCAAAAACTAGTTTTTTAATATAAGTATTTAGTCGTAACATTTAAAGGTAGAAAAGGTACTCTTTATGCTTTCTTGAGTAATTTTCTTTTCTTTGAAAATACAACTCCTGTATTAAGAATAAATTATGTGTCGCTAGAACGTCGAAGACGTTAAAAACATACATGAAACGGACATAAAGAACACTAAGACTCAGAACAACAATTTATGGATCACACACAGTATTGCCCCATATTGGATTTGAACCCACAGCACTCGGCGCGGTAGAGAACGGCGTGGCTACTGCCGATACCACTAAGCCATTCGTGCAGTCATTATATCTATATAATAATATATAAAAATAAATCGTCGAAACGTAGCTATGTATGCGCATAACTTCGGATTAGCTGCACGAAATTAAATAATTCTTTTTTTATGGTATCGTTATTGTTAGGAAAAGGTTTGTATAAAATAAAAATTAACAGATAACGGGAAAAGTCTTTTTTTATCCGTGACTGTACACTGCCTGTGGGAAGCTTAAACAGATATGTAAATATGGCGATACGATAAGGGGGTAAAACGGGGGTTAGACTTTTGTATGAAAGTCCTATATTTTTGAAGTAAGAGACTTGAAATTTAAAATGTATGCTCTATAGACGGTGTGGAGGTGTACTAATAATGTATCTTTAGAAATGAACCCCTTTTGGGGTTAAAACGGGGGATGGTAATTTGGACGCAAACGAGGTTGCTTAGGTCAGCTAGTATAACAACTATAGCCAACAATAATTATATTCACAGAGGAGCTCTTGAAAGAGTTAAAATCCACATAACTAAACTCCAACTCAAATAAAAAGGTGCTTCACAACTTTCTATCATTTTAAATGTGCAAACAGTCCCACGCCCACTCGTGAAGTAGTCGCAGTTGTACGTAACTTGTCGGTAATTTAGCCACCGCACCGACATTATACTGCGGAGTTTGTTACAGTACCCGCTACACTCAGCCACCGAAATACTGCTAATCATTCCTGATATTTTAAACTTTAATTTATTTATTATTTACAGAATCATTTACCTAAACATTTCTATTACTAAAGGAGGGAAATTAGCATGCAGTTTGCCTAATGTTAAAGTGTACCTGACACCTAGGGTTCACAAGTGTGTTACCGACCTTGAGTCTCTCCCCCAAAATTAGATGGAGAGAGCTTGAGTTAGAACACTGCTTCACTTGACTAATATTAATCAGTTATATTACTTATTCTATAAGGCTACAGAATAAATAATTACTGTACCAAAACCCAATGGCTAAATCAATCAACCGAAACGAGTAATTTATAAACGAAACAAAAAATATGTTCAGGAAATAATCCGTACGTCGTTATCTATATATTTATGTGAGTTGTATATGGATGGATCACATTAGTACAATTTACTGTTTTATTTTTTGTGTTACTACGGACCAGACCAGTTACGGATCAAGGTATATTAATCACGTAACGAACAGATATAATCAAAAGCTAGTTCTTGTGTTAAGGGTGTTTACGAGACGAGTATTTTTTTTCAATATTTGCAGATTAAACCAATTAACAATCTATACTTTATTACTTTCATAAATAAAGCTAAAAAGTTCGTTTGTTTGCCTGAACGAGCTAATCTCAGAAACTAGTAGTTCGATTTAAAAATTCTTTCAGTGTTAGATAGCCCATTTATCGAGGAAGGCTATAGGCTATATATTATCACGCTAAAACCAATAGGTGCGGAGCACCAATGAGAATGTTCCAAAAAAACGGCGGAAAATTATCACGCCATTGGCAATAGGAGACGTAAACGAGGTTGCGTGGGTCAGCTAGTATATAATATTAGGGTTTCCCTGGTACTTTTTTTCGAGGTACAAAAACTGTATTATTAATTTTTTGCCCAAAATAGTATTTTTTGTAAAATATTTCTGTAATTTTTAAACAAAAGTTCAATGCCCGTCTTGTTTACAAAGCGTTAAATTGGACCTAACAGGCGTCTATCTAAATATACACGAACTTTTTAGAGATAAAAGAGAATAGTTTTTACTTCTGTTTTATTAAAATAAAAGTATCGTTTTTAATCCTTTAAAAAATTGAATGTAAGCCAACTATTGAAGGACAACAAAAAATGATTTAGAATCCCGGTATCCGTTTGTTTCTAGGACTTGTTTATTCGTCAAGTCTGATTTTATTTCCAAATAAAACAAAATGGGAAGAGAACTATTTGGGTTCCGAGATAACCTTTATTAGTAAACATCTATTTTCTGTTTATATTTTGTCGCTAGCGATATGTCAAGGTAAAACTGAAAAGTTTCACAATAAAGTCAATTTTACTATGAGGCTATTACTATGAACTAAATTCTAGCATCACAAAGTTTTAGGAAGGAAGTGTTGTAGGCCAGATCCTGTACCTGTTATACACTTCTGACATGCCAGAATTAGACGAAAATATCATTGCAACCTTTGGGTCTACACATAAAAGGAAGCAGTAGATAAACTTCAAGTAGCAGTAAACACCATTTGTGATTGGACGAGTAAATGGCGAATAAAATTGAATGAATCTAAATCGGTTCACATTGACTTTACAAATAAAGCTCCTAACTATCACCCGGTATATATAAATAATCATATAATACCCTATGTCAATACTGCCAAATATTTGGGAATGACACTAGACAACAAGCTTCGTTGGAAAGCCCATGTCAAAAAGAAACGCGACGAGTTGGATCTTCGCTACAAAAAATGTATTGGCTTTTGGGTAAATACTCAAAAGTGTCCGTACATAATGTCACGTAGTGGCTTTAGGAGCCTAGAAGGTGGTGGTGGTGAAGCCACGAGGTTCAGATGAAGAGAAATGAGACACTTTAGAATGATGATTTGAACACTATTTATTTAGGAATGAGTAAAGTTTTACAATTTGATAGTTGTGAGCACAAATATACAGATAAACAGGGTGTAGGTTCTGAGAGATCGATTGCGGTTACCTCCGAGACAAAGGAGGCACTCAACTTGGTAGTTTGCAGTAACGTAGGGACGCTGCGTTGGAGGCCCAAGCGTCAGTCAGGTGACCCTGGCGGCAGCAGCCAAGGGCCGCAGCTGGAAAGGCGCCTTGCAGAGGCGCTGGACTCGAGACGCCAGCAGGAAGAGGTGCAGTGCCGGGTCGGCTTTAGAGGCCGACCCCCGTACAGGGCCGCAGGCGCCCGGCGTGGTAGACGCCGGCCGAAAGAGGTCGAGCTGTAGTGCGCTCGTTCTTTTATGTCTTCCCAGCGGTGGGAGAACAGCGGCTCAGCGGTGGGAGGCGAGTGCGATGACGCATGACAATAATGAGATACCATTATATAAACAAGTCCTTATGTCTGTATGAACTTACGGTATCTAGTTATGGGGATGTACCAAACAATCTAATACACTGATGATACAACGTTTTCAAAATAAAGTACTCAGGGGTATTGTAAATGCACTGTGGTACATTCGAGTGAACGACCTCCATCGGGACCTTAAAGTAGAATTCGTCGCAGATATTATATCGAAATACGCCGAAGCTCATGAACGCCGACTTCATCATCACGTAAACGTTGAGGCTATCCAGCTTCTCGACAATACGTTACAAGGAGACTTAAAAGGATAAAAACCCTTTGAGTTAGTTAAGTGACAGTGCGAAGTGAACAAACTACTACCATTTTAGTGCAGTGTAATATAAGAACACACGAACAGAGTGTCCTCAATTAATTAGAGACAATAAGAAAAGTGTTAATGGACACAATCTTATTATAGTTTTGTTTTATTAATTGAGGTCAAAGTAAAATTACTCATTAGTCAGCAGACTAGATCGTAATAGCAATGTCATATATATATATATATATATATATTATTAGTATGGCATTTACAGAATAAAAAAAACAAAGTTTTCTGAATTTTACTACATATCTAGAATTCTGACAATATTTTTAAAATAAATGTAAACTGTAATTATTAATTAATAAGTACAAATGTTTCAAAACAATTGAAATAATTATGTCATTTACCCACCCTGGACCGTTTCCAGCGCAAAAGTGCCCATGATACTAGCAGTGTTGCCACGCTGTATTGCAACGGTAGGACATCCCTTGCACCAGGAACGAGCCAGAGCGGAGGTCATCCCATTTATGCGTAATTCGGCGACCAAAATTTAAAGAACTTTTATTAAAAAACAATATAGGTTTGCACGGATCTCAAAGATAAAAATATGATGTTTACATCTATTGTAATTTGAATGTTTGTTAAAATTTTAAAACTTAAGGACATTGAAATCCATGTCCTTAAGTTTTCATTTTTTTATCTTTGGGAACCGTGCAAACCTATATTGTTTTATTTATCTTCAGTCTAATAACTATCGCATCTGTAAGGTTAAATCTGAATATTGTAATAACTATACTAAATACATTGCGACACGAGGTAATAATTCAAACATAAAGTATATTATATAGAATCTTAAAATTAATCTCTGAAGCGTATCAAACAAAGTAATTGATATTGAATATCATTAATTACGTAAAGATAGATTGAAGAATCCAAGTTCAATATTTACCATTAAGTATTCTGTTAACATAATATATTTTTGGAAGATTATTAATGTAAAATATGAATATGAAGTCAGTTAATTAGTAGTTAAGACAAAACAAATCTGAAAATGGTTTTAGAGGAGAACAAATACGGGTTTTGAATTCATTGTTCTTACAGATTTTATACGAAATAAATAAAAATTGGACTTCGTGGTGCTTGGGGAGACGCGTATGTCCAGCAGTGGCCTGCAACTGGCTGATGATATAATCAAAACTGAAGGAGTAGCTTTTCAAAGAACCGTAATAATATATCTTCGTTATTATTATTTTTTAACTAAAAGCAAAGAAATGTCTTTGATATATAAATATTGCAAAACTTCGTCGATTAATTTTTAAATTCTCGTTTCAATAATTTTTTTTCACAAATATATATAGCCGAGTGTACTTGGCGTGCGGACACACGATTCCCGGGTCAGTGTACTGCCGTGCTGTTGGCTTCAACAAAAACGGAATCAGCACCTCGTAGGTACCCACTAATTACTGCTTAGGATGCCGACACAGATATAAAAAAATAATTTGGAAAACTTAAGTCAATGGAAGAAAAGCATATTATCACATTTACAATATTACAAGAAAGTTTTACAAAGATACATTCCAATTATAAGTTTATTTTGAGTGTATATGGTTCGGTATCGGTCGGTGTTTTAGAACTTTTAGTACAAATTCTACTCGTGAGAGCCTAGAAAATGACCTATGCCAATATGTGCCTAAGTTACTAGTATTATCTAATGCAACTCTTGAGCTGTTCTACCTGGGTGTAAATTAAATATATGAGACATAATATATTAATGTTTAATGATTGTAGATGTACTTTGAAGATTCAGTATATATATATATATACATATATTAAGTATATATATTATTAATAATCACAAATTTTAACAAAAAAAAAATCGACTTTAATCTGGACCAAATTTAAATGGGACAACACGGGAAGCACCAGCTTTCAAATAAAAAAAGGATCATCAAAATCGGTTCACCCAGTCGAAAGTTATGAGATAACCAACATAAAAAATAAATAAATAAATACAGTCGAATTGAGAACCTCCTCCTTTTTTGAAGTCGGTTAAAAATATACTACAATCAATATGGTAGCAAAAAGCAACTACTTTATAATACAATGTCGCTTCGACATCGCTAAATGAGTGTACTTCGTGTTAATAATCTTACTGGCGCCGACAAGTACTTACTATTGAGTGTAGCCCTCTCAAATACTGAAATCTCCCCTATTTATCCTCCCTATTTATAAGAATTACCTTTTCTATTTGCCCGAAAATTGAATTAACTGTACTAAATTTAGTGCTGGTAAAAAGTATTATTGCTGTTATTGTAAGGTCAAAAGTAGAAACCAATGAATGTTTATAATGTTTATAATTATGCGGACGACTGTACTTGTATGCTAACTAATTGATATGCATGATAGAATCTGTACTTCAAAAGTAATTAACAAAGTTAATAATTAACGAAATTTATTGAGTAGGAAATTCAATCTGTAAATAAAATCGGGTTGCGTTCGTTTTAAATAATTTATTAGTCTTTTGATGAAATCTGCGTAAATGTAATTATGGATATTGAAAGCATACTATGAATTCAATTGTTTATAAAAATCCTACATAAGTAAATAAAGTGAAACATTCTCGTAGAATTAGGTATGTAGGTACTATCAAGTGTCTAATAAGTGATTTAAGTGCAATTTATTTCCTAAACAATTTAATATCTACTTCGAACATACATATTATGTAAATGTTAACATGTGCTCACGTTTGAGCGTGAAAAAGTAACAAATACCTAATCAAAAACTTGCCTTGTAATAATAATGTGATATTAAATTACGCATTCCTATTAATAGAAAATTGACAAATAGTGTTTGTACCTGCTTTATATAATTCAGAACAATGTGCTTGCTATATTAATTTCCGACTGAATTTTCTACAGCTCCGTATTTAGCCATTCTATCTAGAATTCCTGTCCAGTTCCCTTGTGATGACGCGGAGCTAATTTCAAGTAAATCCAACGGCTGCTATACGATGAAGCAGCAGCTATTCAATTTCCTGTCTTTTGATAGCTCTGTTAGAATAGATCTAGTGGGAAATTTACTAAATATTTTGTGTAATAATTCCTTTCAAATGTCTTGGAAAATGTGATTACTGATATTTTTTTAAGATAAAAGTTGTAAGTGGAATTTATCATAGCGTGGGTGAGCGGTTGCCACTGTCCTTTAACATCTACAGCTCAAGCGTCACAAGTTTGTTAACGGCCTTTGAGAGTGCGTCCTGCCCAAAAAATTAGGTATCTGTAGCAAATAAAAAAAAACATAATTCCTCATCCATTATTCATAATCCTCACAGAGAACTTGTTTCTGAGAGGATTAGGCATAAGTATAGTCGAACCAGTCAATTTTTGCCCAAACATGGTTGTCCTACTTCCCAATATTGTTTTCCTCTTATTTTTTTCCATATTTCCATAGAAAATATTTAATTTTTTTGGAGGGAAGAAAGTAATAAATGGTAGATAATTATATTAATGACGAAAGCGGAAAACATCCTCTCTTAACAATTTTTTTTTAATGAGATTGCCCCCTGTAAACGAGCAGACGTATCGCCTGATGGTAAGCGATTACCGCCGCCCATGGACACCCGCAACACCAGAGGCGTCACAAGTGCGTTGCCGGCCTTTTAAGAAGGAGTACGCTCTTTTCTTGAAGGCTTTAAGGTCGTATTGGTCCGGGAATACCGCAGGCGACAGTTCATTCCACAGTTTTGTTGTGCGAGGCAGAAAGTTCCTGGAAAAGCGCACAGTTGTGGGTACAAAAAGGTGTGATAGAATGGTGGCCCCGATATATTTACCCATTCTTAAACTTTTATTTAAAACAAAGATTAAACGATTAATATGAGACAGAATTTCTAAAAAATTTAAACAGTAAAAATCAAAATAAAGAAAGTGGCACTGAATAATAAAATCTCCCAATACAAATAATATTTTTTTCACCCTGGTATCCAGTTGCAACTGTCTCAACATTCAATTTACCTTCTTTCCTTCGTCCTATTTACTGCATACAAAGTTATTACTCCGCGCAATCTATTTTTCAAAGCGCAAATAAACGATTTGCATTTTGCTTTCACACTGGAACGTTTTACGATGAAAAACAAGCTTATTAGGTTTAAAACTACGTAGTGGTCCGGTTTATTACTTTTTAACGTAGAAGTAGGAAAGCTACGTTCGAATTTTGTAGTTTATTTTGTAAGTGAATTCTTAAATGAAAAATTATAAAACAAAGTCCGCTAAGTATACGGCATTTATTATTTTTTTATATATTATATATATATATATACTTACTGCTGAAATTATTGTGCTAAATAGAGAATTCGCATTCGTTTCAATTATTCAAATAAAGATTGGAGTTTCAAAAAGAGAAATCAACAAAATTCTATAGTAATACTTCAATGTTATGACTTGTCAAGAGACAAGCTATATTGTATTTATTTTGTTATATTTATTAGAGAAAAAAAATCATCAAAACACTATTTATTTTTAGTACTCGCTTAAGCACTAACATTACGTAGCTAACTGAGAGTTCTATATAGAGTATTCTGAGTTTAAAATGTATTAAACTTCTAATTTTGACCGACAATAGTCAATTTGTTTACGAACTAATCTATCTGATTAGCTGTAGCAGCAACATCACATCTTCTTTCAATCAATTCAAATATTTACTTAAGTTGTTTAGGTTATATAAATCTTTATATTATACCACTAAGAAATACATTCGAAAATACCTTTCCTTGACGGCCTAACATAGGTAAACCAGCTATTTACTAAATAGAGTCTCATTTCACGGCAGACTTCACTTGGAAATTAGACTTCAAGTTATCACACTGAACATGAAATACTGAATTGCAAGGGTTATATACGTAACTGGATATATGTTCAATGTTATATTTCTGTTTACAATGAAACTTAACACTGTTTTCTGTATTCAATGTCACAAAAATGACAAGATTGAAACGCTCTCAGAACCACTAGAAGGAAGACATTTGCAAGATGGGCTACGATATTATAGATTAATACTTCGCGACCGATGTAAGTGTACTTTATATACTGCTAATGATTTTCAACAACCTTTTTTTTTAGATAGGTAACTCTTTAGAAATGAGGTTTCGGTTCACTATACCACGCTGACCAGACGGGTTGGATGAGTTTTAACAACCTTTAACAGTCCACTGCCGCAGATAGGCAGCTCTTTAGAAATAAGGTTTTGGCCTACTAAACCACACTGACCAGACGGTTAGGATGAGTTTTAACAACCTTTGACAGTCCGCTGCCGCAGATAGGCCTCTCTTTAGTAAGGAGGTTTTGGCCAACTATACCACGCTGACCAGACGGGTTGGATGAGCTTCAACAACCTTTAACAGTCCACTGCCGCAGATAGACCTCTCTTCAGAAAGGAGGTTTTGGTCTACTATAACACGCTGACCAGACGGGTTGGATGAGTTTCAGCAACCTTTAACAGTCCACTGCCGCAGATAGGCAACTCTTTATAAATGAGGTTTTGGCCTTCTAAGCCACACTGACCAGACGGTTAGGATGAGTTTTAACAACCTTTAACAGTCCAGTGCCGCAGATAGGCCTCTCTTTAGAAAGGAGCTTTTAGCTTACTATACCACGCTGACCAGACGGGTTGGGTGAGTTTCAACAACCTTTATCAGTCCAGTGCCGCAGATAGGCCTCTCTTTAGAAAGGAGGTTTTGGCCTTCTAAACCACACTTACCAGACGGTTAGGATGAGTTTTAACAACCTTTAACAGTCCAGTGAGTCTCCAGCCGGAACGACCATCTAGCCATAGTGGCTGGACGGGCGGCTTCAAGCCACTCGCGTACCTCTTCGGGCGGAGGGCAATAGCCATACTCCGCCCGATATTCAGCCACCCGTCGATAAACTTCGGCGAGCACTTCCGCCTCCAAATGCCACGGGGGTGTTCCGGTCAAGGCGCACGCCGCCTCGGTCGTCACCGTGCGGTATCCGCGTATGGCTCTGACTGCCAATACCCTCTGAGGCCGCCAGAGGCGAGCCTTATTTAGGGCAGTCAGAGCCGCCACCCACACCGGTGCGCCATACAGCGCCATCGACCGGACAACCCCCGTGTATAGGAGTCTCGTTGCGACGCTGGCTTCGCCCAAATTGGGCAACAAATTACGCCCAGCCCGGGAGGCAGACGACTTCGTAGGACCCAGTCGTACCCCACGTTCCACAGGAGTGGTCCAAGGACAGACCCCTGCGGAACGCCGCACGACATGGGTCGCCGTCTCAAGACGCCCTCTCGGTCCTTGTACACGACGGTACGCTCCTCTAAATAGTCTGCCACTAGCCGCCTCAGGTACTCTGGCACCCCGTGGTAGTGGAGTGCTTCCCTGATGCAGCTAAATGGCAGACTATTGAAGGCGTTGGCTATGTCCAAGGACACCGCCAACACCACGCCGCCACAGCTCACTGCCTCTTCGGTCACGGCCCTAAGGCGCATCACGGCATCGACCGTCGAACGCCCCTCTCGGAATCCGAATTGGGCGTCCGACAGGTCGGGCCCTACCTGGCAGAGGTGCCGGACGATGCGGGCAGAGAGTATCCTCTCAAAAAGTTTACCCGCCTCGTCCAGCAACACGATGGGCCTATAGGCCGCGACCGAATCGGCAGGCCGTCCCGGCTTCCTCAATAGGACCAGCTTCCCGCATTTCCAGCACTCAGTCCGGACGCCAGGCTAGCGTCCAACACCTCCCTGAGGCGGTCCGACATATGGTCGAGGGCTCGGGCCATCACTCGGGCTGGAACCCCGTCCGGCCCGGGGGCGGTGTTCTTGGAACGGATCCGAAGAACTGCCGCCCCAACCTCCGATTCCCTAACGGGCGGCACATCGTCCTCTCTATCCCCGTCATCTATGACCGCATAGGCCATCGATGGGGGTGTGTGCTCCGCCCGCTCAGGGAAAAGGCCCTCGACCACTTCCTGCAGGAAGCTGGGCTGGAGAGTCTCAGTAAGGGGGGGGGGCCCGACGTGCGGAGCTTCTGTCGCACCGCACGATATGGGCGACCCTAGGGGTAACGGTCGAGACTCTCCAGCATCTCCTTCTTTTTCTCGTCCTTGGCGCGGCAAATGGCCAGCTTCAGAGTTTTCCGCGCTTCGCGGTACTCCTCATGAAGCTGGTCCCCGCCACCGTCTCCACGGTGACGTCGCCGGCTGCGGGTGTAGGACCTCCGGGCACGAGTACAAGCCGCACGGAAATCCGCCAACTCCTGGGACCACCAGTAGACCTCCTTCCGGGGAGGCCGACGACCTTAGACGCGGGGCATGGCCGTATCGCATATCTGCGTAATCGCATCGCTAAAACGGCCAGCCCCCACGTCCACACCAACCTCCCCGGTCGGGGCCTGCGGAGACAGCCAAGATTGAACAATGGCCGCCTCCTCTAGTAGGTCCCTATCGAGCTTGGCGACAGCCCACCGCGGAAAGCGGGATGAATACCGCGCCGTGTGACCCCTACTGAGGCCCTGGGACCGGGAGAGCTCGAACCGGATATATAAATGATCCGAGAGCGTCTCAACCTCTTTCAGGACACACCAGTTCCTTACTCGTGCGGCCACAGCAGGGGTAGCGAACGAAAGGTCCACTATCGACCCCCCTTGCTGTCGCACGCACGTGTTGGTGGAGCCTCTGTTCAGCAAACAGAGACCCACCGAAGCCGCCCACTCCTCTATGGCTTCGCCCTTGGCGTCCGTCCCGGGGGACCACGACGCAATGGATTTTGCGTTGAAGTCCCCCAGCACGAGGACGTGCCCAGACGCTAATCGCCGCATCGAGGTCTCCAAGCTGTAAGGAGGTTATGGCCTACGACAAGCGACAGATGGGTTGGATGAGTTTCAAGTTTTCCTTCTATTTGCAGTGATGTTGTCCCACTTATTTTGCTTATTTAGTCGCCTTTTGCGACACCCATGGGATAAATAGTGGTGGTGACACTCCGTATTTCGAATCCGTTACCACACGAACAATTCAATGTAAGAATAATTAAATTACATTCTGGAGGATTGTGAAGCCAGGCAGGATAGCTAGAAAATGAACGTGTTACAATGTTTTGTTATGTATTAGATTGCCAAACTCGAAATCTATAACTATATATAATATATAATACGAGTATTATAAAGCTGAAGATTTTCTTTGTTTGTTTGTTTTAACGCGCTAATCTCAAGAACAGCTAGTCCAATTTGAAAAATTCTTTCAGTGTTGGATAGTACATTTATGGAGGAAGGCTATAGGCTATATATCATCACGCTAAGACCAATAGGAACGGAGCATTAATGAAGAATGTTACAATAACGGAGGAAAATATGACGCTACGGGCAATAGGAGAAGTAAACGAGGTTGCGTGGGTCAGCCAGTAAGATTTTAAAATCAGCAAAAAGATTATAATCATGATGTAAGAATGAGAAAGAAAAAAGCAAATTTTTTCCCTATTGGACAACAAGTGTTGAAATGTAATATGTTTAAAATTTGCTTTGCCTGTCTGTCGATGTAAAGGAAATATTAAGTAGAAGTAAATTCAATACCGCGGTAAATATCTTGAGCTCCTTATAGTACATTAATACATAACCACATTCCCCTATCAAGCAGAATATTAGAACGCAACTGAGAATATTTAACCGTAGTACCTACCACAAGAACCCATATCGACTAAACACAGGCTTTTAATTAAAACGGGCACAAATGAAAACTAGATATATTTTAATTTAGTACAAGCATCTAAATCAGTGGCTGGTAGTAGTTGCCACAACACGGGAGCCGCGGTCTATCGGATAATTGTATCAGAACCAAATTCAATTAGACCAACTGCGAACTTTTTCCTATAGTTGTAACTTAAATGTTGTTTTTAAAGCCATTCTACGAGTAGACGTAATAGGAAAGTTTGTTTGTTTTGAAAGAGGAGAAAAGGGTTTGTTGTAAATCTGTGTAAACCACAGTTTGTAGATAGCAAGTGGAATTGTTTTAAAGTGTTTACAACGTCTAGTTTCCATTATTTATTCTTGTTTTTGTGCTGAAGTTCTTATCAATGGAACGAAGCAGTATTAAAGTCGAAAGAAATTTGTTTTTGTCTACGTTTTTTACAAACGTTATACTAGTTATAAAAAAAAGTAAAAACTAAAACCCAACTACGACAAAGACGACGCTGAAAAAGTATGAAACACGACGTTGACATATATTTGAAATGTACAACTAACGCCCTTTCCAATGATATCAAACACGGCATATTTATCTCAATTTTATTTTTAATTCATTACTTTATGTCGGCTAGAGGGCGCCACATTTGATTCAGCGACACGTCATATAGCCTATAACCAGCAGACGATCAAGACGCTTCTAACGATACCTCATTTGTCCAGTTCTAATGAGTAGTTAAGGAGCTATGAGGGAACAAATGAACATACATACATACATACATAGCCTATCAAAATCATAACCCTCCTTTGGCTTTGCCGTAGTCGGGTAAAAAGTACAGCGTTTTCTTAGTCAATTGGAACCCACAACGTTAGAATATTTTAGCATTTTACGTCTGACTAAGTTTCACGTGTATTAATGGCTTACAGGAACAGTTTACTGGTGCACAGCTTTGTGGGGTCAAACAGACAGACAATATGATAAAACTCTATTTTTAACCGACTTCAAAAAAGGAGGAGGTTATCAATTCGACTGTGTGTTTTTTTTTTGTTTGTTACCTCATGACTTTGGACTGGGTAAACCGATTTTGATGATTCTTTTTTTTTTAAAGCTGGTGCTTCCCATGTGGGCCCATTTCAATTTGGTCGACTTCTTGAAGTCGGTTTTTTTTGGTAAAATTTGTGATTATGTATATGATTTTTATGGGATACTACTAGGAGGGAGGCTACTTTTAGGCTTTTGTGTCACAGAATGCTAATATTAGACTACCGGTATTCATACCAATGTTACATCTTTGACAGTTTATTGGTAAAATGAATTAATTTATTATTCAAAAACTGCCGAACCAAACATCATGAAATTTATAAAGAGTGTTACTACTAGTACTATTAATCCTGAAAAAATACGGTTCCTAGCAAAAGAAAAAGCATATTAATAATAACAATTGCAAAGACGAATCGATAATTTATCTTAAACTCAACGCAGTTACCATACAAAATAAATATCCTAAGTAGATTATTGTGAGTGATGTAGCAGGAATTAACAGATAAAATATTACCTTAGTAGAGAGTCAGAAGACGCATCGAATAAGTAACTTACGTTGTAAGAATATAATAATTTATGAGGGCACACAATAGTTTGTGACACCAAGGAACTTAGCCTTGTTTCCTTTTTTTTTTAATCAATTGCAAATATTTTTACTAGTTGTTGCCCGCGGCTTCGACCGCGTATATTTCGGTTATCGTGGCAAATAGTAGCCTATGTGTTATTCTGATGTATAAGCTATATTACTGTAAAGTTTCATCCAAATCCGTTCAGTATTGTTTGCGTGAAAGAGTAACAAACATCCATCCATCCATCTATCCATTCATCCATCCATACTTACAAACTTTCGCGTTTATAATATTAGTATAGATATAATTGTACACACTCAATTCTTACACATAATGTGAACGATACATCTTTTCATAAAAACTAATTATAAATATTTCAGACGTCTGACACACAGCTCCATCTAGCTTCAAACTAAGCAGAGCTTGTAATATGAAAGCTACAGTGACTGATAGATTACTAATATTCTTTTATATTTTAAATACACATCTATATATTGTATATAGTAAATACATCAACTTCGAAAGAAATATATACAGATCATGCAAAACTTTGGTCCGATCTGGAAATTGAACACAAGATCACATGCACAGCAGTTGCATACGCTACCACTGCGCCTATGAGGCAGTCACTATTTATCATAAAGTTGTTTACTTTTTGATGTGACAGCGTCTTAGAATTCGATGGAGCCGGCTGCACACACGAAAAAACATGACTCATGCGGCGTTACCTCTCTCTGAGGCGTTCCATTTAAATTTCATCAACGTTTAGTTATGACGTTGTCACGTTAAACTATCGTCCGTAAATAGACTTTACAGACAACCATCTCTTTTTACATCTAAGTAAAAAGCCAAATAACAAGGTTACGAAACATCTCAACGCTCTACAGATACCTTTTTTTTTTTATAAAAAGACAACTCCCGCACTAGGAATAAATCCTGTGTCGCGGGGGACTTTACAAACATACATGAAACGGACACAAAGAACACCCAGACTCAGAACAACAATTTGTGGATCACACAAAGTGTTGTCCTACGTGGGATTTGAACCCTCGACACTTGTCGAAGTAGGAAACGGTGTGGTGACCGTTAAACCACTTGCCAGACGTGCAATCAATTATTAATACTGTAAATAAGATGACTGAAAAGCTTCGTACGCCGGCATAACTCTATTGATACTTAATAATTTTGTGTTTACGCAAGTCTCCTAAAAAGTTTAAGCTCATAATATATTTAAGGAACATCAAGCTTGCGGCTATAAAATAAGGTGAATAAAGTGATGAGGGCTTTTATATTTACTAACTTTCCGAAACAAAATAACAAATAATTTGTTTATCTGTTTACTTATTATAAACTAGTGGTTGCCCGCGGCTCCGCCCTCGTGTATGTCGGTTATCGCGGCAAAAAGTAGCCTATGTGTTATTCTGATGTATAAGCTATATTACTGTAAAGTTTCATCCAAATCCGTTCAGTAGTTTTTGCGTGAAAGAGTAACAAACATCCATACTTACAAACTTTCGGATTAAACGACCAATTATTGCATATCTATACTAATATTATAAACGCGAAAGTTTGTAAGTATGGATGGATGTTTGTTACTCTTTCACGTAAAAACTACTGAATGGATTTGGATGAAACTTTACAGTAATATAGCTGATACATCAGAATAACACATAGGCTACGATTTGCCGCGATAACCTGCATATACGCGGGCGGAGCCGCGGGCAACAACTAGTTATAACATAAATAGAACTTGAGCATAATTGACAAAATACAGATTAAACGCCCATATTTACATACATACACTTATGTTCATAGAGGTAGACGGCTACCTTTTTGTACGTAAAAGGAGTCAGAGTACTTATGTAAACAAAATCAATCGTGAACTTTTAACACGTTAGGATTTTATTAACTTTCTTCTTTAATTGGTACCCATAAATAAGACTTTAAAAAAGCCACCAGCACTCTCTCGGAAATAAACTCATAAGCAATTGGCAATTCTTTTTCAGGGCTACTAAAATCGCAGCCTTAAACAAAGCCACTTAGTAGCAACATCGTAAATATAGGCCTACGTACGGGCCTCGTATTGGAAGAAATGGCATAAAATATGGAGCGACCCGCCTTCCGGAGGAAATGTAAGTACTTTATTATACTCTGCAACAATTTTATTGTATCTAGAACCTTTGTTTGTTTTTGGTTCATTTTAAATGTTTTGAAGAAATGGACTTACAGGGAACGGCCACCCTGAACCACAGATAAAGTCAAACTTCGTAAACTTATTTTCTCAATTCCATTAATTAAAGAAATATAAGTACTTTCCTTTATACGATAATTTTTACTAAGAAATAAGGTACTCTATTTATTTTATTTATTGATAACATTATGTATTTAGTTTTTGTGCACAAGTGTGACAGCGGCGAACTGAATGTCGTAGGCATTTTCGACCAGCTGAGTACACATAATACACAGCCACACCATATGTACACAGAAAATTATTTTTCCACGGAAATGCCATAATATATATAATTTGCTTATTACTAATTTTAATAATTAATACATTCATTGTCGGCGATAAGCTACCTTTTACTCGAATTTAACCAAATTTAACTGCTAAATTTGGCAAATTGGGTTGATATTCATTACGGTATCGGATACGGATGTAAATGTATGCGTGTATTTATAAATGTATTTTTTTAATCTACACAGAAGAAAATAAGCAGACAGGTGATACAAAGTGCCTACCGTCGTCAATTAACGCCTGCAACTGTGGAGCCACATATGCGTTGCGCTCATTGAGTACCTTCTTAGAGATTTAGGGGCGCGGGTAACTTCACTTACTGGATAAAAAGCAACGGAAAAATACCTTGAAACTGGTTTTCTGAGGCACCTTAGTACTGCTTCGGTTGAGCCCCCATAGTAACTTAACGCTTCCTTCCACTTTAAATTAAGTGTCTGCCTACTACAGTATTACAATACATTACGAGCATATTAAACTAAAACCCTAAACGTACAACAATAAAATTTCAAAGTAATTCTGATATTCTTGGTTCTTGAAACAAGAAAAACTTACTTACCCATTTACATTCAAGATATTTCAAATACAAAACGCAATCACGTAGAACCTCCTCGAAGCCGAAGGATTTTATACAGTCTATAACAAAACGTGCTTTCAGACAGTAAATTGTTAAGACTTAAGCATTTTTTAAAGTTCACAAAGGAACGGAGGCGGGCGGTTGAATAAATCTTGCAGCGCTGCATCGCTAACTTGATTTAATACTGGCTCTTCGAAGTATCTGTAGGATTTTATGAAGTTGCCACACTGAAAGCGATGGGGTGCTACATCCACTTTATTACTTGGTAACACACTACTGTTTTGTTAAACTTAGTTACGCTACTTTATTATACTTTTTTAAGCAAGGATTAGTCATTAGTGTGGAACATGGCAATCTATGTTTTCACTGTCACAATGAGAAGGAGGACTGAGATAAAATAACAAAAAGAACCGCTAGTACAGTGTGCACTAGGGCTTATTTCAATTAAATTTGTTATTTACTGTCTATTTTAGTGCAGAGAAGGATTATAAACTTTATATTACTACTAGTTGTTACCCGCGGCTCCCGCGTGTATATCGGTTATCGCTGCAAATAGTAGCCTATGTGTTATTTTGATGTATAGGTAGCAGTTTTTGCTTGAAAGAGTAGCAAACATCCATCCTTACAAACTTTCACGTTTATAATATTAGTAGGATTTCTTTTTCATTTTATCTATTTAAAAAAAAACCTGAACATAAAATAATTTTCATTATTACTGCTTGCTAACATAAATACCCACAGGTGTCCGAAAAATGTGGTTCAATATTTACTGACCTTTTGCAAATGCAATTTTCAATATAAATTCAGATTAGTATTGCCAGAATAGTAATCGTACTAATGGAAGCTGAAAAGGTCTAAGATATGCTTGCTTAGAACACGAAGGCTTTTTGAAGTGATTGGCGGTCGGGACTACAGTTATAGAAACATAGTTAGACATACTTAAGTGCTTTTTTAATTATATTTGAATATTTTTTCAAGTAGATATTTATGTTTATTTGTTCTAAATATAATACTAAGATATTTCAGGATCGTAGTACAATCTCTCCTTTTGGCGAGTCAAGATATACAGCCTTACCATAAATTTCAGCTGATGATATTCACTGTGCCACCAGCTTCTTAGCTGAAGGGATCGCAGTGAAGTGTCGACTGTGCCGATCCAACCTTTGATTACGGGACAATGCAATTGGGATTTATCGAAAGCCTCTCCACGCTTCTCTTTCGTCGTTAGGCAAAAAGATTTAATAATAATCATTCGCTCATCTAAGTATAAGAAGTAGCAAAGCATTCAGAACTCTTTTGAATTTTTTACCGTATGCTCGTATGTTACAAGTATGTGTGAAAGCTTCATAATGATGTATTGAGTAGGAAAAGTGGGAAAGCTTTACAAAACAAATACAAATTATTAAAAATAAAAAACTCGACTGCGTCAATATTTAACAATAAAACATATAAGTTTTATATATATTCGTAATCACCGTAAAAATCTTTATTTTGATACCACACGATGTATTTTGAAACATTTTTTTTTATTATATTACTTTTTGGCGCCAAAAATCCTTATTTTTCTTTCTTTAAATTTTGATGTACCCAGTGTCACTCTCTCGACTAAGACGAATCTATTGACACCACTCACATAAAAATACGAAAAGCCGTTTAGGCTCTAGGGCGTGCCAAAGAAATATACATACATACATATACATACACTCGAAAAACATAACCCTCCTTTCGCAGTCGGGTAAAAAAAAAATGGCTTATGGTCTTGTGATTGATGAAATTTATCACTATGCATAAGATTGCGGGTTCTATTCCCACCTAGGACAAATAACAGTATAACAATCACAATCATTTGTTCTGTGTCTAGATAAGTACTTAGAACTACATAAGACCCGAGGCCCAATGATGCAGAAGCATGTCAATAGACAGACAGTGTGGTTCATGCTGCATCGTCTGCATTCGCAACGAGTATGATGCCCACTACTCTTGAATGCTGCTTATGCTTTCCATCAGCCAGAGTAGGGTCATTTTGGCAAGTTAATATTCTCCTAGCTAATTACGGCCACGGCGGCCTGTCTCAACGGATATCAGCCAACTACGCAAGAGATATTATACCTACTGCACAAGTGTGTGCGCAAACACATGTGCAGAGTGCATTCTGTGAGAATGTGTGCATCATGTGAGACTGTTCCCTCTCTCTTATAATCCGATGGGACGGTTAACCGACACGATCGGGGAGAGATCAGGCGCAGGACCGACAGCTTTACGTGCTCTCCGAGGCGCGGGTGTTCAGACCCCAACTTCCAAACTCCGAGCTGTTATTAAGTATTTCTGTAATCAGAAAAACTCAATAACACTTTTGGCCCGACCCGGGATTCGAACCCAATACCTCTTAATCGCCAGTCGCATACGTCAACCGCAAGACCAACGAGACAGGTTAATATACATATATTTAAATAAATATGTTTTTCATCCCACCAGCTCGTAAAGAATATTTTTGCACTTCGATATCTGAGTGCAAAAGCCGTTTTTATTCGCTAGAGGATAAAGTAAAATTGAATTTAGAACATCATGTGCACTAAGCTTCTGAAGTCAAAACATCGTTAAACCTATTTACTTCTACCTCCATGGTGTCGAAATTATCATACATTTTTTTTATTTGTTAAAAAATCAGACTCGGAACCTTCTTGGTGTACTTTTTTTTTGATTTGCTTTGCCAGCGCCATTTTCTTTTCACGTTATTTAGTCATTTCCTCGCTGTAGTGGGATGAAAAGTTACATGTTGCACTCGAGTGCAAATTCTTTTTACCTAGTGCTCTTTTGATTCCCTCGCTAACGCTCAGGATTCTAATTTCTTTTAATTTTGGAATCCTTCGCTTGCTCGGTCATCAAAATTGAACACGCGGTTAAAAATCAACTTTGCATTCTTCTTTCAAATTTGTATAACAAATAACTATTTCAGTCGCATTTTTAGCATAGTACAGGATCTGCCTACTTTGAAAACAGACGAGATGTATTTAGATCAGTAAGTTGTCAACAAATTTCTAACTACCAAAAGTAGTACACCGTGGGAGAGCCAAGCTACGGCATACATGGGCCGGCTCGACTGGAGTGATACCACGGCCTCACAGAAAACCGGTGTGAAAAAGCTTGAGGACACCGGAGGCCCACACCCCAAACCTCTCCGAATCCCCTTCCCCATCCCCCAAAGACCGGCAACGCACTTGTGATGCCTCTGGTGTTGCGTGGTGTCCATGGGCGGCAGTAATCGTTTACCACCAGGCGATACCTCTGCTCGTTTGCCCGCTATTCAATAAAAAAAGTAACTTTAAAAATGTTAAAACACTTATAAATCATATTATGTTTCTATTAAAAACTCAGTCGGTTCTATTTACACATCCTGTGTGAAGAAAATGACTTCAGGAACCGCATTAAGAATCGTAAGCACCATAATATCCTGGAGAGCATTCATAAACACGTCTAGCATCACCGTTTTGTACTATAAATAGCCGCGAGCGTCCTACATATAGCACGAGTGGACTTTTATGTGTGTTCGGTTTTCTTATGGACAGTTATGTTGAAATAATAGCCACTTTAATGTGGTGTATGGGTTTACTGTTATTAGTGTCTAGTGATATCAGCTAATATTAGTAACAAGTGAATTTCAGGGGCAAAACGATCTTTTAAAAACTTCACTGAAGCATATTTGGGAAGATACAAGTGTCAAGCATATTTTAAAATATTTCTGAACGCCCATTGTGTAATCAAGTATGAAATAAAACTAAGTCGTTTTTACTTTTTTTTCTGATTACTTACTAAACTTAACATTCAAATGTTAAGTTTAGTAAGTAATCAGAAAAAAAAGTTAAAAAAGGTTGCAGAAGTTAAAATCAAACACTAGTGCTATGTGAAAAGGGTATCTATTGATGTTTTGTTACAGACTGACTAAAATTAAATAAGTATCAGCAATTAATCTAGTTTAATGATTATTATATCTATTAAGTATAAAACATTTCAATCAACAGAAGCATCTAAAGTCATAAATGTAACGTTTCGAAAGTGCCTGAAAAGGCTTACTTAAAATTAAAAAGCTATTTCATTCTAGAATCAAACTCACTTGTAGTTATTTCACTATTCTTATTAGGTTTACACCTGACCGGTTACGCTTTAGAAACATAGTTACTGTAGTTTAAAAACTAGTGGAATAAGAACAAATGAGTTTGATTCTAGAATGTATTGCAACAAATCCCATCAAGTGCCGACAATCGAGTATAAATTACAAGAAGCTATTTGATTTGATTACTATATTGAATAAGAATGTGTGTATGTCCATTTGCCAAGTACTCTTCTTAATTTTTCATAAGATAAAGACATTTATTTATTTTTGAATTGATAAGTATGAATTTAAACCAGATATAAGGTTTATTCCCTTAAGGTATAAAAATACATAAAAGCTCTTTAACCGACTTCCAAAAGGAGAAGGTTCTCAATTTCATCGGTTTTTTTTATTTTTTTATTTTATGTATGTACACGGATTACTCCGTCAATTTGTGGACCGATTTTGAAAATTCTTTTGGTATTCGAAAGGGTATGCTCCCCATGTGGTCCCATGGCCACCATATCAGTATCTGATGATGGGATCCTAAGGAAATCGAAGTAAACCCTCAAATTTACGTAAGCGCCTGCAATGAAGTTAAAGCAATTGTCTGCATGCCTTCATATTCTGTAGACATCATTTAATTTCATAATATATAAAACGGGTCGTAACGATATCAGAGTTTACCTCAGATAGTCAGTTTACCTCAAATCACTTGAATTATAGGTTATTTAGGTGAAATGATGATGAGAGACTTGAGAAAGACTAAAAAGCGAAAAATAAAAAAAACTTCGTTTAAAAAAACCGACTTCAAAAACTAAAAAGTATAAAATAACTTAATTTGTATGTGCTACCTATTCATAGGATTGAAGTCGGTGCCAAGCCAAAATGTAATAGTAGGTACCGCACTCGCCGCGCGTGACCTTGAGCGGGATAGCTGCTCTTCGCGTAGAACAAAACAACCGAAGCGTTGGTGACGTCGTTGACGTTCGTCTCGAAATATAGTGTGGTCCTACTATTACATTTGGCTTGGCACTGACTTCAATCCTATGAATAGGTAGCACATACAAATTAAGTTATTTAATACTTTTTAGTTTTTAAAGTCGGTTTTTGTAAACGAAGTTTTTTTTTATATTCACATTATCTTTTTAAGAAAATTTTTATTTTACTTTTTTATGAAAAGCTCTTACGAAAAGGTTTAAGTACAGTATAGACGTCTCATAATGGAGAATTATCTCTGCCATGAGACGACGATTATCAGGGAATGACTAAAAATAACATCGCATTATGTTCCTGCTATAATATTAAGATAAAGGGGAAGTGTTCTTTCTTGTGCTCATAATGCAATTGGGTTTGCAAGGAATCATAAGCTCGGTTTGCTGCTTAGTTTTAGCTGATTTTATTTCTCTTGATTTAAACAAAGTACACTTTGTATAGAGTATAGAGGAGATTAGATTCCATTTCGGTTTTATTAAGTTCACATTTTTTAGTTTATATGGAATAGGAGGGCAAACGAGCAGACGAGCGAGGTAAGCGATTACCACCGCCTATGGACACCTGCAACACCAGAGGCGTCACAAATGCGTTGCCGGCCTTTGGGGGGATGGGGGGGAGATAGGGGGAGGGGTTTAGGGTATGGGCCTCCGGTTTCCTCACTCACACGGTCAAACACAGCGCAAGTACTATTTCACATCGGTTTTCTGTGAGGCCGTGGTATCACTCCGGTCGAGCCGGCCCATTCATGCCGAAGCGTGGCTCTTCCACGGTGTGAGCTCCGTTTGCCAAACTGGTGATATCGGTTACTTTAATGAGATAAAAGGAACATGCAGTATTCCAGACTGTTATCATACTTTCTGCAGTAGTCATAGTAACGATGGAAACTGGTAAATTGTTTGTAGTCACTTGACTACCATTGAATAACACAATAAAATCCTTATCAAGTGCCTACCATAATATGAATGTGCCTATCTTAGATGAACCCTTCATGAGATAGCACGATTTACGAATGGTATAGGCAACCTTGTATTAAATATTTAAAATAAAACACTCATGGCATAAACACTATTGTATTTTTTTGCCTTTCAAAGTTATCACTTAAATAAACAAAAATCTGTCAATGTTTATTCCATTTCGCGTTCAAAATGTCCATGTTTTTGACATCGATGCTGGCAATCCTAGCATACATCCGTGACAGCTGAGTTTTTAATCCAATGGAGAACATGGCACTGAATAAAATAGAGCTATACTTATTAGATTAATACCATTCGAATTAGTATGTATTTTGTAATTAGAGTACCTACCAATCTGCTTTATTTAAAATGAAGTTTTGAAAGTGTTTTGCACAACATTGTAATTAGCTTGTGAATCAATGTGTTATCGTTTACGACGATTCACAGATGATAAACAAGAGCGGTTTTATAACCTAACTAGCTGACCCGGCGAACTTCGTACCGCCATATTTATATACAATAATTAGCAATAAATTAAAATTGCGACTATAATTTGAGATTTAAACTATTCTATCTCTCAATTTGGATCGAACTGCACATGGTGTGCAAATTTTATTATAATCGGTTAAGTGGTTTAGGAGTCCATTGAGGACAAACATTGTGACACGAGATTTATATATATTAAGATATTCGACCTTACAATATTTGGTCATGTTTCGGCTGTGACGTCGATAAGACGGCCATGTGTAATTACTGCGTTTTGTTCTTCACAACCCCGCTTTATCTCTACCTATATTGGCATAAACGAGTCAATGAGTATGCTGTATAGTCGTGCTTATTCTGCATAATGACGTGCCAATGTTTACAACTGCAGAAATCGTAAGAAGAAAACATGAATCGGCAAGTTAAATATTTAAGCTTCAATCTGCCAGAATCCAGTCAATCGTTTCAGTCGAATGAGAGTAAGATTGAAACGTGAGTAAGTACTTTAAATCAATCGACATGATGTAGGTGAGACAAGTCTAAAATCGGAGTACTTTTTTCCGTCTTCCTTTGAGACGTCACTATATTGAGCACGTTTTTAATGATGACCATTTTTTCTTTCTTTTTTTCACAAACAAGGTTAATTACTGCCACTGACCTTGGACACCTATATCTCAAGGAGTTTGGACTCCGGTAACCTCATTCACACACCATACCATGGCACTGTTGCTGTGCTGCCGGCCTTGACGCGCGAACAAGCCACCCTCATGATCGTCGGGACATTCACAACTGAAATGATGATCTGAGGCCTGTACCGGTACCCTAATGATACCAGTGGCATGGTGTGTAGGAGCTCTAAGAAAGTGGTATCACTCCGGATAAATCAACCACGGCTCTCCTACGGTAGCCGCTCTATGACGGATGATTTTGAACATAATACAGTTAACAGTCTTTTTTTTTGGAATAGGGAGCAAACGAGCAGACGTATCACCTGATGGTAAGTGATTACCGTTGCCCATGGACACCTGCAACACTAGAGGCGTCAAAGTGCGTTGCTGGGTTTTAGGGGATGGGGAGGGGGATAGGAGGAGGGCTTGGGGTATGGGCCTCCGGTATACTCATTCACTCGGTGAAACCCAGCGCAAGCGCTGTTTCACACCGGTTTTCTGTGAGGCCGTGGTATCACTCCTGTCGAGCTGGCCCATGCATGCCGAAGCGTGGCTCTCTCATAGAATACCATAAACTCCATATTCATATTACATTTCAATCATACTTACTACTGGTAATAAAGAGATACTAACGATATTTCCTGCCGCATGTTAACAACAGGATAAGTGTCACGCAGTCCAAATTTAAACAGGGCTTAAAACTTTTGCATTGTTTGTGTTGCTCACTGTATCTCTTTTGGAGTTTTACGTAAAATTTTGTTACAAAATAAACAATTAATTATACTGGTTGCTTCTGCTGAAATATAAAAAAATATTTGTTATACTTTGGATGTTGACGATCTTGATGATATCAATTATAAAACATTAAAATAATTATATTAAATATTTATATTTATATTTCTCATGCTATTCATTAGTATATACGTGTAAGTAGATAGAATGAGACTACAAAAAATTGAAATTCATTTTATTGGCTAGTATGTAAGATTTTATGTTAAACAAGCTGACCCGGCGTAGTTCGTACTGCCTACAAACGTTTTTTTTTAACTGCGTGCCACTCTGCGCCTGTGAAGGGAGGAATCTGGGAACTGCAGATATTAACACATCCGGACCCCTACCAGCGCTTGCCCGCATTGAAGTGGGCACCATCTGCTGGTATACCTCTCAATTTACCGACGCACGGCACACGCGTACGTAGCCCCCACGTGGATGGCCACTAGAGCAAATGGAGGGGAAAACCCGTCCCGACCATCCGCGGCCACACTCAGGGCGGCATGAGGCGCTGATAGGCGCGCCGGCGGCGGATTGGGTCCGAGTGGATATCATCCTCCCGGGCCTTCTCCGCCACCTCCTTCTGCGAGATGACTTCTTCGCAGAAGGTTGCCGCGGTAAAACTGCTATCGCTACCGGCCATGGAGCGTATGACGGCCGGTAGCAAGAGATCGCCTCCGATAACTGCAGTGAGGGCCCGGCGCTGCGACGCCCAAGCAGGGCAGATCACCAGCGTATGCTGGGCCGAGTCTTCACTGCAGTCGCAGTGGTGGCAGGCGGGACTCAATTCCCTCCTAGCGACCGAGTGCAGGTACTTCCCGAAGCAACCATGCCCGGAAAGGACCTGCGTCAGTCGGAAGGAAAGGGTCCCATGCTGCCGCCCTGCCCACTCGAGGATGACCGGCAGGAGAGCCTCCACGGCGGCAAAGCCAGCACGTGGAGTCTCCAGCCGGAACGACCATCTAGCCATAGTGGCTCGACGGGTGGCTCTACGCCACTCGCGTACCTCTTCGGACTGCCTACAAACTTTTTCCTAACAATAACGAAAAAAAACAATAATGAACACATAAAAAAAGAATCATTTAATTTAGTGCAGCTGATCGGAAGTTATGCGCGTACATACATTTCAGCGATTCATTTATATACATGTAGATTAGCAACTCCACAAAAGTTATTCTAGTAAATAATGTCCGACAAACTATAACAGCAATATTTCGTGTCTTAAAAGAAACCAACATATAGTAGCAAGACATTTCTCATGTTTAAAACACATAAAGTACAATCGAATGAGCCAATTTTCCCCAAACTCTTGACTTACAAGGGTAATAAAAGGCGTTGTAAAAATAATGGGCTCTCAACTGTAGCGCATTGCACAAGAGATTCACGTATAATGTATTGCCTTCATGCTATCTCTATAAATACGCATATATACTCTCCAGTATAGAGGTTCTTTCATATCTCAGAGAAGGATTTTGAAGAAAACAATCCCAAAGATATACTCGTAATTACTTTTATAATGGTATTAAAAGACAAGTTGAACTTAGATTTTTTTTATGTAATAAGCAGGCAAATGAGCAGACGTATCACCTGATCGTAAGCGATTACGGCCGCCCATGAACACCTGCAACACCAGAGGCGTCACAAGATGGGGGAAGGGAGGGGGGAGAGGGGTTGGGGTATGGGCCTCCGGTATCTTCACTCACACGGTGAAACACAGCGCAAGTACTATTTCACACCGGTTTTCTGTGAGGCCGTGGTATCACTACAGTCGAGCCGGCCTATTCATGCCGAAGCGCGGCTCTCCCACGGTAAAAATTAGATATATAGATAAGATTTAGGTAGTATCGAAAAACGACATATATCTTTAATATCAAACTTTTTGTAAAGGTGTTTGACCAAAGTCAGTTTTGTTTGATTCAGTTCATATGCAAGCATAGACTGTTGCATGATCAACTCATAAATATGATTGGCAAGAGCAGATAGATTCAGTTTATTAGCAAAAAATAGGATGTTTAATTCTGTTGTCTGCTATGTAACAACATTTTCAGTCTTCTGACCTTGCTTAATTTTACAATGCAAACAAACTTTTTCTTTAACATACCGACTTAAAGAGATTGAAGAGTCGAAGAGTGAACCCTAATAGTGTTCACACGATACACCAATCACTTAACATCGCTCAAAGGCGTCCGTCGTTGAATAATACATGAACAACCCACAAGTAACGAACTTACCGATATTGAGAGTGAGCGAAATACTTCAGAGTTTGATTTTTTAAGACCTTTTAAAAGTTACTTCGTTTATTTATTTTAAATTATTGATGTGGATTCAAGATTTTGAATAAAAGGAATAGTATTAACAGCCATTGAAAGTCCACTGCAAGACATAGTCCTCTCCTCAGGAAGGAGGTTTTGAGAGAATTGGAGGGCTTAATTTCGGTTTAAGCCAGCAGAAATTTATAAAGAAGGAGTCATAGTATTGCGACGAGTTAGTCACAGTAAGAAAATGTAAAAACATGTAATCAAGTGACGTTAAATAAAATACAACTATTCTATTTCACAATTCTGAAAGATGTCTAACAATACAGTTCGATAAGATATCGACCCTTGGGGCGTGCGAATGAACCTTATTTTTTGTCAGAAAAAGTGTATCGACCTAGCTATCTAAAATAAAGGAAAATTCACAGCAAAATAAATGGCGATGATAAGAACAAAGTGTTTTAAGAAATCAGGTTTATTTAGTACAGATTTTTTTATTCAATAGCACTTTATAGAACAGATAAACATTTTTTTTAAAGAGATAAAAATATATATCTTAAAGATTGCGAAAAAGCTATGCATTTTAGAACAGAATGTGCTTATGTTATTATTTATTTTTTTGATTTTGGAGTTAAAGAAATCTTGATTGTGTAGAAAAAGTTATAAACGCGGAAATAGGTATTTAAAAAAACGAACCACATGTTTTTCATCTGACGTACAAATAAAAATAAAAAAACTGTTCTCGAGAATCTTCTGAAACCAAATTATTACGAGCCGGGTATTAAATAAATAAAAGTGGTCGGTTAATTACCGTTAAAATAACATTTTTTTATTAAAAACACTTTTACAACAATACAAATAGTTTGAAAACTTATTAAATAATATGAATATTATAAGTTTTTAGACTATTTGTATTAGTTCTAAAACTAATCAGTCATTCCCAGAATAGCCACTTCAACATAACCTACATAATATTTCTTAGACAGGAATGTATTTCACTCACGGAAGTTTAAAGCAACTATAACATAAATTCTCTAACCAAACATGTAGCAAATAAAAGTTATTTCAATAAACGTGACTTCTCCCAGGTAAAGTTTAAAATTCAGTAGTTACTTTACGCCGGCTTCGCGTTCATATTTTCAATAAACTGCTATGGAACCATATTTCAAGTTTACAGGTTTGCGGCCAGCTGTTGACTCCGTCGTCTACTTTTATACCAGTGTATAAAGGTAAATTACGTATTATGTAGCCACAACGTTGTTTTGCCAGTCCCCAACCCACACTCGTCTAGCATGGGAACGTATGGCCTTAACCCTCTCCCGAGAGGAGACCCGAGCCCAGCAGTGGGATATTATGGGTTTTCGATGATGATGATAGAGGTAAAGCGGAACGGAGTTAAGAAAGAACGCAGTTAATAGTATTTTTTTAATCGTAATTAATATACAAGAATAGATAGGCGTGATGGTCTATTGGTCTTTGACAAGCTGATGATAAATAAGGCTTTGATTAATAATGTGGATTAAATTATTGTAAGATGAGCAATAAAGGACGTGTGTAAATAATTTTTACATCTCTCATGTTCGGTAAGTAGGTTCTTATTACCTCCAAATGGGGCTTGTAGGTGACTAATTAGCGCTCTAGGGTAATAATGTGGCTAGAAAAGCCCTAGGGCGGTAAGTAATTAAAAAAAAAACACTTCGTTCTTTCAAAAAGTTCGCGTACATCAACCATCATACTGGCAATAGACATCATGCATTCAGCCCAATGACCAAAGAGGTCGCTTTGCTATTCAGCCTTGTCTTCGTGTGAGTATAATAGTCATCAATTTTAAATATCGAATGGCGAAGCTCAATTACGTTCTTGAAAAAAAAATTAAAAAGTTCTTTACTTGATTCTTTTTAATGAAAAAAGGCGGGAATAGAAGTTTTATTCTTATAATGCTGTTTTTTCTACTTACCTCACAATCGAGATGTAAAACAGAATAGTTAGCTCGGATGTAAGCACCAATTGCACCCTCGAACAAAAAAAAAAAAAAAATATAATGGCTGGCTAAATATCTCGGGCTGCAATTGATGCCTTACAGCCCTTGGCTACTAATCTACTATACTTAGATTGTATTTACTTACTTACACACTAACTTGTGGCCGTGGCATCTCAGTTTGCAAAAAATACTTTTACCTTTTTTGAATGAAATCTGCCTTAGGTCCTTTTGGCCCAAAGTTTTGACGCTTCACTCGCTTCGTGACAAAGTATCCCAAATCAGGGGCATTTTTATGGGACGCGGACGTGGGAACACGTCATGCTGCCCCGTATATTGAACAACATACCTATCGAATAAAAAAAATTGTAAAACTGTTTTGGTAAACTATTTACTGTCTAGCTGATACTTAACTATATATATAATAATAACATATAATAATATTTATTGTTTTTATAGATATGTAATTTATTTGTAACCGAGATGTGTCTGGTATACCACGGATAAACTCTTGATGGTTTGTGTGGTATTTAATGGATAACTGTATGCATGTATGAACTTAATATTAGACAAAAAAAAAAGAAAATAAAAAAAATGGTGTATTGTATGTTAGTCATAAACATGAAATCCAAAAACCAACACTAACTAAAAATATAAGTTCAAACATTATTAAGACTAACAGTACATTATAAATTGAGGTTTAAAGCACCAGTTTCTTACAACTAAAACAAATAAGACATGGCAGAGAATATAATATCATTAATGGTTCTAGATATTTAACAAGTTCAAAACAAACTAAACTTGTTTCAAGAACATACGGACTCAAATCAAATAAAACTAAAATCGAGATGAGCCACTTAGAGAATTGAATGAGAAACTTCATGCCGTACTTCTTGGCGAAGATAGACTTATATTTTATTTATGCACCGATATCGGCGTAAATAAATTATTACATAGAACTAAATTTATTCATGTGTATGCATACGTGTGGGTGAGCGTGCGTGCGTGTGAGTTTATTATGAAAAAATAGGGCTAAATTTCCTATCAACATTTAAGTTGATAGGAAATTTAGATAAAAAAAAAAACAGAATAAAACGACTTCAAGAACTGGACCAAATTGAAATGGGACCACACGGGAAGCTAGCTTTGTACTGAGGTACTCAGGTAACCAACATAAAAAAAAAACAGTCGTATTGAGAACCTCCTCCTTTTTTGAAGTCGGTTAAAAAGAAAGAATTAGAAAAGGGACATTGATTAATATTATTTTCTTTTAATTGATTACTGATTAATCTAGCCACATATATATATTTATTTATTTGTCTTTAAAAAAAAAATTGGCTAGATTGGGATGAATTGGATTGTGAAAAACAGTAAACGAGAATTTTGGTAATAAATGTTCGATTATAATACACAGTCTATCGTCCTATCTGGTTCCGTCCCTTTTCTTGTTTGACATTGTAGGTGTGGCAGAACATGTATCTCCACGGTCTTAATTGTAAAATCTCCTCAATCAATAGTTTTCCGTAAGATGTTTCATTCAAATAAGGGCAAAGTCTGGCATTTGAATTCCGATGCTGGTCTTAGGTTGCTATGTATGTATGACAATAAGTTTGTGATAGGGAACAGCATATTTCTTCCCGGGTTGTAGTTTTGCTTTCTAATCTAGTTACTTTAAAAAAAAATAGCAAAGAAGTGCCAGGAGAAGAGGTCTGTTAGATATGGTTAAGCTTAAAATAAAATATCAGTAGGTACGAAACTTGAAATTACAAAATTTTCTTTACTTAATAATTTCGTGAAGAAATAAAACTAAAATAAAATACTATTATTGTTTATGTTGAATAAATTCAATTTCACTTAATAAAGAATTGTTGAAGTCGCTTGTTTTCAAAAAAAATAATAAATGAAACTTTCTAATATTCTATTCAACTTTTATAAATATAGAATTAATTCATGAATAAAGTTTGGTCAAACTTTCTAGTTTAGAATTCAGATGTTTAGTCAACGTTCTTTTGTTATTACTAAGTTAGAAAAGTTTTATTAAGTTTCGACTTGGACTTGAATGTAGCATTTTTAGAGTTGGTATAGCAATGTGCACCTTGTTGCAAATAGCGCGGAGAGACTTGGAGATACTGAAGTTGGACGCATTTCAGTCGTATACAGACATTAAAGTATCAGGCAAAGTTAGTTTTAAAATATGAATTTATGAAATGAACAGACAGACACAAAAAAAATTGAATATATGTTATTAGATACTCTAAATATTATAAGTTTGAAATTCTGAATGTATGGAAACTTGGATTTTTTACCTAGCTGCTTAAGGTATCTGAGTGTGAGGATACAAAGCGATGCTGTACAACGTTGAGAGCGTCATCATCAGAGATCTGCGAGCAGGTAAGTTTAGGTCCTTTTCAGATAAGCTAGCATGATATTTTGTTAACTATGATAAACACCTTTAAGCGACTCCTTTTTATTTGATATCGTCTATTTATTGAGCGAGATATTAAATAATAACGTACATATTTACATCCAAAATAACCAAGCTTTTTGTTTAGAGTTTTATTTTAAAGTTAAATGGCAGTCGTCAAAAGTTATTAACCTATCTTATTGTAAGTCTCCCGAGCAAAGCGTCTAAGTTTAGTTTCGTAAATATTCCTTAAGCAGATAAATAGCAATGGCTGTATTTCTTCATGTTACATAATTAAGGCAACAAATAAACCAGTGGCGTCAGGTCTCGACTAAGCTGTAAAGTTGATTTGAAGTTAAATTACTTTCGCAACAGATTACTGTTTCTCATTACACTTGCTGTTCTCTACTTCCACGATATCTAATTAAGTTTTAAATTAAGATTTTCATTAAGAGAACAATTTTATGGATGGGCCTAGACTAATTATACTGAATACGATGCTTAATTTCTGTCACGGTGTATATCATTTCGTTTGTTGAGCCTTTTTGTGGAAGGTGAAAGTAATGGTATTTTAATACATTTTTTTTTTATGTTTGGCCCGCCAAAATGACTCTACTCTGCCTGATGGAAAGCATAAGCAGAATCCAAGAGTATTTGTCGCCATACTCACTGCGAATGCAGACAATGCAGTATGGCGACCCACACCATGGCGGCCTAGTGATGCTGCTGCATCTTAAGTCTAGTCAACAAGTATGGAACTTGTTGACTAGACTATTTGGGCCTCCGGTCTCGCACTCACCAACGAAACACGACAGCACGAACGTGGTCATTTTACGTTGATTTTCTGTGCGAGGGTAGTACCGCCCCGGTCGAGCCGGCCCATGCGTGCTGAAATCAGCGTGGCTCTACTACCTACTTCTCCTTGGTCGAAACTACTTCCGAACTTAATCTTGGAGAGCTATATTATTTACACATATAGGCTTGCTCATTTTCTGCAGTATTAAATTGTTGTTAGGCAATTGTTTCGTTGTCTTTCAATATGTAACTAAAGTGACCGGAGAAACGCTGTAGCTTCAAACTTAGAGGGGAGGAATCTACTCAATGGTTAGTGACATACTTATAAGTAAGGTTTAACCTTGTGACCACCCTATGGACAAAGTATAAGTTTAAAAGCAAAAAAGAGAAATAGGTTACTCAAAAATGAGTTTTGTAGAGAAACCCCAAAGATTTATATTTTCTTTTATTTTATCTGATTTAACGTCCTTGCAGCAGTTCCTCCATCGGAGCAAATATATATTGTAAACAGTTTTAAACACGTTTCGTTCCGTTACGTGCGATACAAATACATGTGACTGCAATTGGAGAACACATACAGCAGATTTGAGAGCTCCAGGTTGAAACATTCCTAGTTTATTACAGAATAGGCATGGGAAGTATTACACATTCCCGATTGAAACGACATAGTGTCCCTACACTTACCGTGAGATTCGACGACACCAGATGAAAGGGATTTATAGGAATTCCCTCTGATACCAAGACATAGATCGATGCATCATCATCTGAATGGCTTATTGTGTTAACACAGATTGCCAAGTTACAGAATCAAAAAAAAATAAAAAAATACAGAATAGTTCACACTTGCTGCTGTGCATGTTGTCACGTCTGTGTGTGGTGCATGTATCAAATCTTGCATGTAAGTCTAACTCTAGTTTCTAGTCAATTGTTACATTGTTCTCAATAGGTATATTAACACAGTGTCCTTTTAATTTTTTTGTTATATTTTGGCTCAATGCTATGTTTGAGCTCAAACGCTCGACGAGTCAACATCTCCTGAGGATGCCCCGTGGAGGGGCGAAACACGTGTCGAGTATAGGTTTGGTTGCATGGCATGCTAATTATTTCTCACTTGTTTTGTATGTGTACATATGCATGATACGCATGTGAGTATGCATGACGGTGGGATTTGTGCCCTGCTTTCAGACCTGGATATTTGTCTCGCGGAATTAAAGCTAAATATTATATTTCATAGCATTTAATGTCATGGATTTCCGCAAAGTAACCAAGTAGCACATTGCAAAATGAAGGATTCAAAAATGTCAGGCCAGTCAGTAAGTGACCATTCTTGATACATTGAGACAAATATAACAGTTTTATTACTGGCCAAAGGTGTATTACAGTGTTTCATTTTTATATATATATATATACGCTCCAACCATGTTCGGAAAAATCTCAGAAGATGATGATGTTAATGTAAATCAATTTATATTTGTTCGCAAATTAATTTTTGTCTTATAGTTCATACGTTCAAGTAATATAGTGTTACTCATACGTTGCCAATGACACTACAAAAGTTATCAGGGACTTTTTACCAGAAAAAAAATATTTCACAATCGAAAGCACCGTTCTCCAACGATATAAAGGTCTAAAATGTAATGAAATATGAAACGGCATAACTGGTACCATTGTATTATCAAACATCACAATAATTAAAATCTACAAAAGCCTGTTCGCCTGCCACACCATATCCCTATCAATTAAACAAAGCATGTCTTCAAATTCACCAAAATCCCCGGCGGTCAGAAACATACACGTACATGCCTGGCTTTGCGGCCATCAACTTCAAAGGAAGGATTACTCGGTCTCTGCATATTGGATATTAGTGATTTGCATGTGTTATCTCTATGGTAGAAGTAAATAGTGTTCATCCGAGAAACTTGATGACTTGTAATGCAGTTCTGTGTATAGACAAATCCTCTCTAAGAGATAAGTATAATAACTTGAAAAGGAGGCTATCTGAAATTACTTTTCCTTCTTATTATTTCTTCATCATCATCTGCCTATCGCAGTCCAACGCTGGACATAGGCCTCTTAATTCGCACTCCACTTGGTTCAATCCTCGGCTTCTGGAATCTAGCTCCTGCCGACTAATTAGTTATTAATAGTTCATTATGAAATAGTTGTAACACAATAGCCATCAGCTAAACTGAAATCAGTTTCCAGAAACAATTTGAATTCCATTATTAATATTCCATTTAACATAAAGTTATGAAAAAATCAATTGCTTTTCAAACTATTTCGACGAAATAAAGTAGTTCTATGGATATGTCGTCCCATTTGCCCTAAGCTTGCAACAGGTCGGCACGTCCCCTACTTTCGCATTTAAACGGTGTTCAAAGCCCCCAGACCGTGTCAATGGAGAAAATGAATATGTATTTTGAATGCCGTTCGTTTCAAATGTTCCTTGAATACGAATGATTAAATGCCCACAAGTTTGTAATAGCGAAGAGGGATTTATTGGTTATTTATGAGTTATTTGGAAATGCTTTACTCTTTCTCAAGGAAATGATAATAGTGTTTTTTTCTCTATAAAATAAGTGATTTACTACTATTAAACTTTTAGTGACGTATACCGAAAAGTATTTTTTTTAGTCATAGTCGAAAAAATCATTTGTACTTTACACAACACAATAAGGATTGCTTGATTTGAACTGTAAGTAATACGTTACTTGGTTTGCAAGAATATCTTGAACAAAAGCTTGGATGCTACAAAAATGTCAAAAGGAAATTCCTTTGTCGCAATTAGCTCACTCAAATCTTAAGCGTAGCAAATTAATCACATTAAACTCCGCTCAGAGCCGCTGCAAAACCCTTACCGAGCCAAAAACGCATAAAGCCGCGTTTCCCCGACAATTTGTTTTCAACTTTCACCTAACTTGCATAACTTTATTCACCTCTAAACTGGCTTAAACAAGCAAAGTTGGTACACAAACAATGCCCCGGGTATTTTGTTCCACACAAGTTTATTGCAGCTGCCATTTGTCCGCAACTTCTGACCGTAATTCTTGGCAAAGTGTGTTTCTTTAGTCGCTGTGCTTGGCAGCCGCAAGGTGTTGTTGATTGACCAACTATGCATGAAAGGAAAAAAAGTGCAGTTGCAGTTCGCGTAGCGAGAAATTTCATTTATTTTCAAGTTATATTTTGTTTTTATTTACTTTTGTAGAATTGTGTTCCCCGAAAAGAAAATTTATCCTTGTGTATTATAGCAAAGCCTGTTCTCCAGAAACTAGATCATGAAATCTAGTGGATCCTGAAATTTAAGACTTACTATACATTTACATGCATATTTTGTAGTAATTGAACAGCAATCCTAATGTCTTAGCTTAAAAAATCTGACTATATATTTTCGTTTTTTTTTTGTCCGGCTTTATTTTGTATCTAGAGATTAAAGCAACCTCTAACGTTTGGGTGACCATACCTTTAATACAATTTTGGCATGGTCATTCTACGAGTAGCTAGTACTAACTAGCCCAATCTAGTTGGGCCACCTGCTTGCGATTTATCGGCAACTTTACAACGAGCTGGCCGAGTGCCACTCGTGCCTTGTCCAACTGTAATCGTGGTAGAATTCTTGGTTTGGCATAATGTTGCTAATCCAAGACTACATGCGAGCTAATTTGGAACTGTACTGGAAATTCTGGAACTTTGCTTAAATATACCAGTGGGTAATTAGATGAAATGAAATAGTGTTATATGACAGAAGACTCATCTTATTGTTTTGATACTATAAACAAATACGATATAAATTGTTCTATTTATGTAGAAGTTTACTACGTAAACATACTATAATATGTCTGTCTGAAGTTCGACATATAAAGGTGAAATATATATATTTTATGATGTTCATAGTATTATTCAAGATGAAATAGATTAACAAGAGACAAAAAATCTGGGTCAAATGCTCATTAGAATGCAGTAATTTGGTTAAGGCATGTTTAAAAATAATGTCGGTACACCCAACCGATGTTGATATAACAGAAAAGCGGTTATAGCCTTTCCATTTTAAAGTGCAAATCGAACTCAATAGTGCGACAGACCCGAGTCGTCGATGTACCCTCGAATTTATGGCCGCAATAAAACCTAGAAGGTTTGAAGTACTTCGTTACTAAATCGAAAGGTAACACTTGAAATCCTTTACCTTTCTGAACATTACCAATATGGGTGGAAAGTTTTATACTCAATTTCTTACGCCGATACACATAAAAACTAAACTCCGTAACCATATTTTTAGGTCCATCAAATCCTACGCAACCATCCGTCCTGGGCGAGAGTTACGTCGGTTATCACTAAACGTATGGGCCATCTGCCCCGATTTATGACGGGTCAATACTACCCAACTTACATTTGCACTTTTATTACTGTTATGTGTAAGTAATAAGGGTGATTTTGTAGTGAATGAAGTATATTCTAGTGAAGTTAAAAAAAAATGCACCTGAAAACAAAGTGTTCGATTTAATCCTAAATATGGGATAGTTCTTGTAAGTCATTTCGACTCTGTTGAGTGTATTTAATGAATTAGATTTTAAGTAATGTTAACCAAAAATTTGAAAAAGGTTTTCAAGGAAAGGTTAAGTAGTAAGCAATGTAAGCATGCTAATTGCAATGTTGCGGGTTTGAACTTCGACACAATAATTCCCACCTAATAGGGTTGTTCAATCCTTTTGCCAATGCAGCGTTCACCGTGTGAAGTTTGCAATGTCTATAGGGCCCATGGTATAGGCATTCAATCGCTCTGTCACTGGCAAGAGCATCAAACTTCAGGGCGTTTCACCCTGTTCTTATTCTAAGCTAATGTAATATCAAGCACTTACTGGAGATGTGTGGATTCCTTGATATCGGCGTTCCAAGGGATCCAAGGGATGTATATTGAGTTTTAGATGGAACAGCATATTAAAATTGAACCGCCTAAAATCGTACTATGTTACCATACTGTACCTGAATGAGGTAAGAGCTTAAATTTAGAAATTTCATTTAATTAATGTATTATTTAGATCTTTTTTTAATTAATTTTATTACGGTCATTTTTTTTTATATTTCGGACATCTAACACACAACGCCATCTAGTCCCAAGCTGAGCAGAGCTTGTGATATGGGTACTAGACAACTGATACAAATACATTTATACTTTTTTTGTAAATACATACATATTATACATAGAAAACACCCAAACTCCTAAACAAATATTTGCAGATCATACAAACATTTAATTGGTTAAATAAAAGGAACGCAAGGTTTGCTACGCTCATTTCGCTTAGCACATCCATACATGAATACTATCAAAATTAGCCTCAGTATACGCTAAACTTGAATATCTGTTAATATGTATAAATTATTTTCGGTACTTAACACATTCGCTGCAGCATTACCTGAACCCAGTTTTACTACCAGTGCTATACGAGTCATATAGTTCCCGTATGAAGAATATCAATCGTGCGGTACGGCCTGTATTTTCCCGTATCAGTTCCTGACTTCTAAGGTCCTTAAAGGCATGGAATAAGGTTTTTTTTTTAATAACAATCCATAGATTATATCCTTGCCTATATACAGCTGCCGTAGCACGAGGATCTTCGCAATAGACTAAATGTTATATATTTTTTTCTAAATCGGTCATTTTACGGGAAATTACTTCCCGTCCCGCATAGAACATATAAAGAGCTAGGGATGCGGTAAAGTTTAAAAACTGAAACCAACTATTGTCGATTTCATACGAAACATAACAAAGAATAGAAGATTCATTAACATCATATTCATCAACAAATGGTACATAAAATTTAATAAGTACACTCATTCTGTAGAAACTGTTCTTTCTTCCTTCTTACCTTATCAAAATATTTAACAATTCACATGAGATTTTTACGTTATAAACTACGATATAAAATAAATCAATTTTTTTGACAAATGAGTATTCACATGAGATCTTTACTAAACTATGATTAATTTATAATTAAACAAGTATTTTTGACAAATAAGTATTCACATGAGATCTTTACTTTATATTAATTGGTAAACTAACGATATAGTGCTTAGTGAAAGTTATATGAGAAATTGTAAGTGATAATAAACCCTATTCTTTTATTCATTAATATTATAAAATCGAACTGCGCACAAAACTATGGCAAACTGAAGCGCCGCGCGCGCACACCTCGGTGCTATACGGGGTTGCAATTACGACAAAATAGTTCCCGTACCGCACCAAACGAAAAAAATATCACTTCTGTGCGTTACGATAAAATGCTTCCCGTATTATTTTTCTATTGTAAGTGATACTAAACGAAGCGAGAATTTCGGATATATAGTTGTCTTTTTCCTAACTTCACGGGATCCTAGTAAAACACCCCCCGCACCGAGCGCAAAACAAGGTCAGATAGCTGCCGCACAGTACTAAAGTCAAATACGGCCAAATAGTTCCCGTAACGCACCAAACGTGTTAAATATATGTTTATTTTTATTAAATCTTTTGACGGCTCTTTTTAATTTATGTGGAAGAACAAAACGCATGATTACCGCGAAATTGAGAGCGTCTGACAACAGTTTTAAATGTTTACACAGTGGATAAAAACGCTTGCGTTCCCATTGAGGGACCACATTGGAATTTGAAGGTTTTGAATGCACTAGGCTTTAGTAAAAGTTCCCAAACAATTGTAAATTAAGTAATTAATTTGTAAAAGCAGTATCTCAAAAGTTACAAGCGGTCAAAGGTGGTCCCTCAATCGTGACTCATAGATATCCATATCTTTTAAACTAGTGAAAATTTACGTCTGCTCTAAGTGACTACTCTTAGTAAAAGATTTGTAAAACCAATTTACCAAATATCCACCTTTCTCGTTTACTGTATAAAAAGATATAGCATGCGGAAGGTGGTCCCTCAATTGATCACCCTAGGTTCCGTTTGCGTGGAAACCACAACGAAATTTGGAATTTTGTGTGGTTCTATCGTTAGTAAAAGTATATGAATGATTGTAAATTCAACCTCTGGTTTGTAAAAGTAGCCTTTCAATAAGTTTTAATTCATTGAAGGTGGTCCCTCAATTGAAACGCTTGTCACCAAGAAAAGTCAATTTACAAATCATTCGGCAATTAAATAGATTAATGATGCAGTATATTCCTTAGTAGTATTATTTTACTAACGCCTACTTTACTATAAAGTCTCAAATTATGTACAGTTTTGTTGTAAAATAGTAATCAAAATCCTCCGAAGAAATACTACGTCGAGGTGACCACACAGCAGGATTTTCTTGGATAAATAAAAACTAGTGACTGCTTAATTACATTATTTTTTAAATTTAAAACATACAACAAAATGTTTACTGCTCTGAGAAGGAATTATTTATAAATAATTTAAAAAAACATTTGTTTGGTACAGTACACAAACTAAGTTTCAATTTAATAAATTTCAAACAATCATATCTAGTCCTGTCAATGTTTGACATATATGTATTCGAATCCAAGTTTATAACTTTCTTCTACGAGATCATCGAATACCAAATGAAGTATGACGTTTTCTTTGTAATTTATGTGGAAACTTCAAATAACAAAGAACATTATCATTTTATATATAACTTACTAAATGACCCATGCAAATTTGTCTACATGTCTTTTTATTATTCCCTGATTAAAATCTATCTTTATTTAATTTTAGTTCTCTAATCCCAATGAATTCATTATCATCAAAGAGGAAAAAAAAACAAACAAAAAACCTAAATATTTACATATTTTAACTGAACTTTTTAAGTAAGAATAATTCTATTTCTCTTTTTAAGAATCATGTTTCCATCAATTTTAATAGGAACATTTACATTGCCACTTTTGTGGCCAGATAATGGAATGAGGAATGGGGACTAGTTAATTTACTTTATTTCACTTTTGTTTTGGTTTTATCCTAAAAATGCTGTAACCCCTGAACTTGTCAGGTGGATTACTCACCGGTTAGACCCAGTCAGTCAGTAAGAGCATAAATCTCAGGGCGCCGTTAGAATTTTTAAGAAATTTAAAGTGAGGGTGCCTGTACCTGGGCTCCACGGGAGGCTTCAGTGAAACAACTTGAGACACATACAACTTTTATTTAGATCTATTGAATTACAATTAAAAGTTACTTATTATAAGTAAATTATTTATCACTATGTACAAGGTAGTTATTAAAATATAAATTATAACGTTCCTTAGTTGTAATCAGGCCTGTTGCTGGGACAGCATTAGGTAGCTACTCTCAGGATCACCTTGCTGACTCGAGGTAGTCAGCCGAAGTCTCTCACCAGCTCAAGGTAGCTTGAGGAGACGTCCAACAGTGATCCACTTGTAGGTGCTAAATAAAAGTATTAATTAATGAAGTTAATTGTTACGTGAACTTCCCTCAAGGTAGGGCAGAAATCTTGAGGAGTGAGCCGTGAGCTGCCAACAATCAATCTTCCTCAGTAATAAACCACGAACCACAGGACGGGTATAATGAAGGTAGATTTTCAGGTGTAATCTATCGACCCACAGACAGTGGGACTTGATCACTCACAAAACACTACCATCAAAGATATATATATTCACAATAACGAAAACTTCCTCAGAGTTCCAAAGAGAAGATTAAGAATGAATCTTTCATCTGCGACACATCTATTTTTAAAGACTCATCATCGAACCTTCTCGATGAAACCCCCTCCTCATTACTTGACGTGAGAACAAGACGTACAACTTCTATTCTGCTTGTTTCTTTGCGATAAATTTAAAATGTATTGAGAATCGTATGACACACATATGATCTTGTCTCATTGTTACTAGGCGGCTTTATCTCAACTAAAAAAACCTTTAAAACAAACGCCACCTGGCGCATCCTAGGTGCACCAAACAGCTACACAATTCGATCGCGCTCCGCACCTAATTGTAGCTCGAACTACAGTGAACGAGAGGGCGCTGAAAACAAAAATTGTTAAAAGATTGAAATGCAAAAAAAAACGATGTTACAATGCACTAGAGTTTTTAGGTACGAAACCTTACATTATTTAAATTTCTAGATAGAGCATCGCACTGCTAAAGATAAAGAAGTGAGACGACTTCTCGATACATTTTTTTACACAGGATTTATTCTAGTGCGGGAGTTGTTAAAAAAAAAAAAAACATTACTTCAAAATCAGAATTTACTAATAATTTTTAGGGCATATAAAAAACTATTTTATTAATGAACACAAAGAGAGTACAACAATGCAATTTACGTGGAACGTGTTGAGTTGCGACTACTAATGTTTATCTTTAGTCTATTTATATCTTAACAATAATAATTACGTAGAATTTTAAGAGACTTTTGGCTTAGTACAGTAAGAACACATTCAAAGTGGCAAAGACACTATTAATTTATTTATGAAATAATTGAATGGCTTTATATTCTGAAATAAATACGAAACAATGGTACTTACAGATTCTAGGTGACTTTTTAATTTTATTTGGTTCATTCTTTATAATAGAAATATTATTAATATAGTTATTACATAATTTATTAAGTTCCGTTTAATGATACGTAAAACATAAATATTTAATCATTATTTTTTATTATCTATAAATAATTTATTTTCAGTGTAGTAAACATTTTGTTGTATGTTTTAAATTTAAAAAATAATGAAATTAAGCAGTCACTAGTTTTTATTTATCCAAGAAAATCCTGCTGTGTGGTCACCTCGACGTAGTATTTCTTCGGAGGATTTTGATTACTATTTTGCAACAAAACTGTACATAATTTGAGACTTTATAGTAAAGTAGGCGTTAGTAAAATAATACTACTAAGGAATATACTGCATCATTAATCTATTTAATTGCCGAATGATTTGTAAATTGACTTTTCTTGGTGACAAGCGTTTCAATTGAGGGACCACCTTCAATGAATTAAAACTTATTGAAAGGCTACTTTTACAAACCAGAGGTTGAATTTACAATCATTCATATACTTTTACTAACGATAGAACCACACAAAATTCCAAATTTCGTTGTGGTTTCCACGCAAACGGAACCTAGGGTGATCAATTGAGGGACCACCTTCCGCATGCTATATCTTTTTATACAGTAAACGAGAAAGGTGGATATTTGGTAAATTGGTTTTACAAATCTTTTACTAAGAGTAGTCACTTAGAGAAGACGTAAATTTTCACTAGTTTAAAAGATATGGATATCTATGAGTCACGATTGAGGGACCACCTTTGACCGCTTGTAACTTTTGAGATACTGCTTTTACAAATTAATTACTTAATTTACAATTGTTTGGGAACTTTTACTAAAGCCTAGTGCATTCAAAACCTTCAAATTCAAATGTGGTCCCTCAATGGGAACGCAAGCGATAAAAACATCTAGAATAAACTATAATAAAAGCTCAGTGCCTCTAACAAATATTTGTTTTGTACAAAAAATCCTTTACGCTCAGGACATACAATGCTTGCCCTTGTATTGTTATCAAAGAAAACTTCAGAGGCGATAAAAACGAAATAGTATTTTTTTTTCTTTTACTTTTGTGTGTTTAGCGATTATCCTTGTATCTTTGTGAAATTCTTATAGAGATGAAAATTTCTGAATTAAAATAATGTAAATTTTACAAAGAATATAAGATAAAGGTGAATGTTAGTAATATTCACTTTTTTTGGAAGATAGAAGTGTAAATAAAAAGTCAAATTGCCTAAATTAATGGTTAAAAATTTTATAAAAAATAAATTATTTGAGTTTCAAAGGCTCAATTTTGGTTAGATATTTTATATTAACATCGAATAAATAAATAGAACTTTTATAAAAATATAAAAGAAACTTTGGTTTTAAAACCCCAAATGCTTATGATAGAATTTGTTTCAAACTGTGAATTTTGAGAAGAACAAAATTAAGTATTATATTCGCAACCAAGTGATCCTTTTAGATTTAGAAGAACTTTTTTTTCTATATTATAAACATTTTAGATTTAACACTCAGTGAGAATATTTTTTATTCAGTCTAAATAAAAAACGTGTTTACTGTTCAAGGTAAAAAGCTAAAAAGTTTAACCCTTATTTGTAAATTCCTTGTTCATTTCGGTCTTGAAATTAACTAAAACAAAAATAATAATGCCCATTTATTTTTTTAAATATGAGCTAGTCAAAGTGACTAGTCTACCTGATGTAAAGCATGAGCAGAATCCAAGAGTGGTGGTCACCACACTCACATTCATCAAACAGATCATAATGTACAGGGTTTATGTTTTGCTTTTGCTGCGCTGCCTGTCCTGCCGACTATGCTCCCTTAAAAGACGCTCCCGATACTCACGGGATAAATAAAGATGGTGACACTGTGTACATTTTTCCCACCAGGGCAGCGATCACTTTGTGATACTTGAGATATCTTACGGCCCATAGAATAAGGTATTCAATCGCTATAACAATGTCCCCTGGAAGGAGCAATGAACCACGGCAGTGTCACCGTGTTCTTAATATATACTATACTTACCGGAGTTGTGTGTCGTCCTGTTTTCGGCGCCGTTGATGGGGTACCCCACCGCCTGGTCTGTCCTGGTACGTTTACACATACAGCTCCCAAAATGCTGTACAACTTCCTATGGCACTCGAGCCACAATACTCTCGCTTCGGCTTACGCGGAACAGCCCACAAAAACTCGCGAATCCACCACCTAACACAATACGGTTTATTACTAAAGAGACCGCGGGTCGATGGACAATACAATCAGTTTACTATCAATTGATTTTCACAAGCCTGGCCGATCAAACCGTTCTCAACTATTATAAGTATTTTAGCCTAACAAACCCAAAGTGTCATCACTATCACGCGGAGGCTCAATGAATACAATTAACAATCAAATTCCATTACGGCACCGGCCCTTTTTTAACACGATTTCATTTCGATTCCTTCGAACATTAACCTCAAACTTCAAACGTCAACACGAACCAGCGACAATCAAAATGTTGCCAGTACAATGACGTTCGAAATCCAACACACTGTATTCCTTATTCATTACCTAACAGAAACATTTTAGAATAGAGAAATTTTATTTTAAAATTACGAAAATTTCCAAAAAAAAATTACAGCATAAACTTTTTTCTACACTAGGTTATTGTCGTTACAACTTACGTTTCAATAATACAGTTTTAAAACCTCTGTATACATCTAGAAGTCCGATGAAAGGAGGTTGCTATTGAAAGCGAGGTTTCGCAAATTCACCATCATGACAATTTTTGCAAGTATCATTTACATTAATAAAATCACACGCTTGAACGTTCAAACAATAGCTTGGCATAATAATGAAATAGGATCTCAAAGGGCCTAGTCATTACTGCAGAGCTTAATCGCCCCGAAGCCCTTCTCCAGCCTTCGTAACATAAACGATCACCATTTGATATATGAGTGATTAATGTAATGTATATTAAGGGAGCCTTGAACACAATATCGCGTGCCCTACACTAGTTTGTTCTGTTTCTTTCAGAAAAAAATATGTAGGCCGATGTAGAAATGTATTAGAGGAATTTATTGCTGACTCTGCACGAAAATACTCCTTTTAGTGTTTCGTACGTTCTAATTTACTGTCTAAAATACACATGCTTATTTTAATAGATACAATAAAGCTTGATAGAAGATTGTATTCAGAATGCTTACGATTATTCAAAATGGTAGCTCACTCGAGCGTAGGGATCGCTTATGAATCTGAAATTTAATTTTATCCCTAAATTCAATTCAAGGGTTTCATTCTAAATATTTGCTTATGAACACTTTGTAAGTTAGAACAGGCCTACCCTTTCTGTGTCACCTAGGGATTTAATGTTTTTATTACTTTTTTAAGAAAATATTTACGCCGGGATTTGTTTTAACTCTAGTTGTTACTTTTTGCTCCACAAAAGAATTCTAAACTTTTAGCTAGCGGCCAACGATTGTGATTACTGCTAGCCATAGGTTGGGGGCTTGATTCCTATCTAGAGCCAGCTATGTTGTAATGGCCACATTTTTTTCTGTTTCTGTATGTTATTTGGCTGTAATATTTACCGGTATCAAAGTATTCCTTAATTTTCATTGAATTGAAACTGAGGAAAAACATTGAAATCATGGCAACACTTAATAAACATCATGTCTGTTCATTTGTCTCCTATATCATATACTAAAGTAATTCTTTAAATCTCCTGTTTCCAGGAAAGTGCAGGAAAGGTAAACAGTAATCGTATCTTTTAGAAATTACACACTTTGTAGTTTCAACTTTTCTTCCGAAATATAATAGTTTGAATGTCAGAAAAAATATTATTATCTTACTCATTTTATTTCGTAATGTTTGGTAACCACGAACTAGAAACTGGAATAAGTATATGACACATTAAGCTACAACTTTATGTTAGTGACAACCCTATTTACTACTTAATGCCTTGAGCGACTAATTCCAGTCCACTAAACTTTATTTGCACCTGCTCATGATTGTCAAAGTTTTGTGTTAAGTCCCTAGTAAGTACTTTTTTTTATATTTCCTTGTCACGAAGTTTATTTTTTTGGTATTGAAAGAAAATTATGTATGAACACGCGAGCTTACACGTACATTTATTAAGTTTTGATTGTTATAGAGTCGATTTCAATGTTAGGTTTGTTTATTTATTTAGTAGTATTGCTTTATAAAATATAACTATATTGCAATAATAATTTACAAACTTGTGATCTATTAGGTATTTATTTGTACCCGTAATATAAAAACTTGATATTGTACAGCATTTTGGAACCTTTCTATTAATTATCATCACTTACTTGCTCTTTTTCTAACGTAGTTTTATCGGCCTGTTTTTAACTCGTTTAGCAAATATAGGAAAACTAGTGCTAAGGCCTCCAAGAAAACCTAATGATTTTTTAATTATTAATCATCCACAGCATAGTTTGTATCAGTTTTTTTATACTCTTACAACATTATTGTTTTATTGAAATATTTTAGGAACACTATCGTTTTAAAAGGGTACCAATATATTGATCGATTTACTGACGTCCCTGTAAATTGAACCAACACAACAATGAAACTTGTCTAGTGGAAGTGATTCAAACATTTATTTCTTTACTTCTTCTTCTTTACTTCGTACCGCCATATTTACATATCTGTCTCAGCTTCCCACAGGCAGTGTACGGTCGCGGACAAAAAAACACTTTTCCCGTTATCTTTGAATTTTTTCTTTCTAGCAAAAAAAGAATCAATGAAATCGGACAGTTATTGAATTACAACTAAGTACATATTTTGACTTACATCCCCTCTCTCCAGGAAACCGTGCTGAATTTCGGGATAAAGAGTATCCTATGTCCTACCTTGTAGTATGAACTCAAATATGCCAAGTTTCATTTGAATCCGTTCAGTTGTTTCGGCGTGATGCGCGACCAAGATACACACAGACAGACAAAAATGAAAAAAAAACAGTTTTGGCTTCAGTATCGATTATAGAGAGCCCTCAAAAAAAAATCTAGATATCTTTAATGTACAGAATTGGACCTGTTACATTTTTATTATAAGTGTAGATAGATACATTAAATTTACTATCATCACAGGTAAACCTAATTAAATACAGGCAACTTGAACATGATAAGTTTTACTCATACTATTACTACTAACAATGGGTGTTGTTACAAAAATACCCACTACAATGAAGTCTAGTTTTTTGTTCTTATCAACTCCTTCGCCTTCACGTAGATGTATATCTGGCAAATAAATGAATAGCTTGTAACTTCAACTATCAGCTTCATTAGTTAATGTAGTAAAGCTTTAATCTAAAGCTCGTTCAGGCTTCTTACGGGCCTTTGTCACGCTTACCAGCTATTTATGTAGCGAAAAAATTTAATGAGCACTTGAAGCCTTTTGTAAAGCCACTGTTAGGCTCCTTGGGGGCCCCTTAATGCGGTGCTTGCTTTTTACTCTTCTATTGTTTGTGTTTTTCTCTATCATTAAACGTTTAGTGATATCCAGATTCGTAGTACATTTTGCTTGAGGTCTCCGGGGCAAATCCTGGGTCGGACCAAATGTTTCTGTGATCTACAAATATTTGTTTCGGAGTTTTGGTGTTTTCTATGTATAATATGTATCTATTTACAAAAAAAGTATATTCTGTATTTATATTAGTTGTCTAGTACCCATAACACAAACTCTGCTTAGCTTGGGTGTAGATGGCGTTGTGTGTTAGATGTACAAAATATTTATTTATTTATTTATTAATGTGTTAACTCAAATCAGATGATTTTAGGTATAACGTATTCTATGAAAATGATCCTGAGTAGTTTCATATTTGTTGATGATAAATGACACAAGATGTTTTAAGTATTTATTTGATAGATGTCTGACTATTTATGGAACTCTTTATGAGAGTGACAACGCTTCATTATGCAGGAACGCCGCATTCCTAAAATATATGAAACTAATTAGAATTACAACAGTATATTCTATAATCTAAAACTAAGTACCGCTGAAGAGTTTTTTTACTTGGTTGAATGCGCTAATCTCATTGTTTATTGGTTTCCATTAAGACATTTCTAAAATTTGCGTTGAATATCGAGAAAAGCTAAACAATATCACGTCAGTTACTACCCATAGAAGCAAAGTGTCAATGTATAATGTTCCAAAAAACGTGCAAAAATATTCCTTTTGAGAAACTCAGATGAAGTAAATATCTAATATTAAGTTCCAAAATTGAAAGGAAGATGAGACATTATTATACCAAACAAAATAAAATTTAAAACATCAAAAAACCCAAATGGCCGTACTTCAATTTGTTGAGCAAAATTATATTAAATTTGGTCGTTTTTGTTGCCCTTTCGTCATTTAATTTCAGCATGTCACAGGCCCAATCGCGGTTATTGTTTCTTCTGATAACGTCAAAATAAAATTAATGAAGGTTTATTTTCTTGGAGGGGGCGGTTCTTGCGTACCTATCGTTCTTAGAAAGGGCCTTTATTGCCGTCGTTTGTTGTAAGTGGGTCGTGTCAAAATTATTCGTGGGTTAGGTACATTTACAAGCTATTACGAATTTACACGTTCACAATTAATTTTATGAGTTTGGTTTTATTGGTCGTATTTTTATAAACTGACAAAAAATGGAGAGGTCATAATTTATCAAGTTATTGTATTTTTTATTTAAGTACTTACCTATGTTTTACAGGATTAAAAAAGGATTTTATCCCAAAGAATAGAAAAAATTAAAAATAAATACAAACTTAATCAAGCATATTCTTAATGATTTGACTGTCTCGATGGCGCAGTGGTAGTGTATGCGACTGCTGTACTTGATCTCGGGTTCGATTTCCGGGTCGGACCCAAATGTTTGCATCATTTGTAAATATTTGTTTCGGAGTTTGGGTGTTTTCTATGTATGATATGTATGTATTTACAAAAAAAAGTATATATGTATTTATATCAGTTGTCTAGTAGATACCCATAACACAAGCTCTGCTTAGCTTGGGACTAGATGGCGTTGTGTGGTAGATGTCCGAAATATTTATTTATTTATGATGGCAGCAGTGTACAGTAACGTCGTCAGTTAGAGCATGGGACCTTATATAGTCCCAATGTTTCACCCAGTTGGAGAACCTAGCTAAAACAAGGGACTATTCCCAATAAAATTAACACTTTAAGATTTATTTCTTTAAACGATCTAGTCCTCGAACTACTGATTCAAATTTCGCCGATTTAAAATCACGCCACGATAATCGGAAGCATCATATCATCATTGATAGTAATTGTTGCAATAATATACAAATTTTAACAATAAACATCAGTCTGGACCATATTGAATGAGACCACACGGGAAGAACCAGCTTTCAAATAAAAAAAGAATCATCAAAATCGGTTCACCCAGTCGAAAGTTATGGGTAACAAACATAAAAAAAAAATACAGTCGAATTGAGAACCTATTCCATAATTGGAAGTCGGTTGAAAATGGTGTAAATTTACTCCTTTTGAAAGTCGCAGACAATATTGCACATATCATTTAGTATTAACATAAAAATACAGTTTTAATCAACAGTCGAATGTAAGGAGAAGTTCAATTTAAAATGCTAAACTAAATTAACAATTTAACTATACACAACGAGTGAGCTTCAAATTCTTTGTTGAATCATATGGAAGGTTGATTTTGTAATCAACTTTGAATGTAATTGGTGTGGATATCAAATTAGGCGAGCTCCACCCTAAGTTTCACATTACATTTAAGTGTTCCACACACCGAACACACAACCCTACCTTTCCAACAAGATATTTTCCAAGGACGTTTTCTGGGTTGTGTACATATAAATGCCTAAATACACATTTACAAATTTAGTTAGGTATTTACTATTGATATTTTTGTATTTAGTTTTTATCGTATTAAATATAGTAGTCTAGGTTGTACAGCTACGCTGATTTCAGCACAAACGGGCCGGCTCGACCGGGGCGGTACTACCCTCGCATAGAAAACCAACGTAAAATGACAGCATTTGTGTTGTCGTGTTTCGTTGGTGAGTGCGGGACCAGAGGCCCAACGATGCAGAAGCATCACTAGGCCGCCATGAGTCACTATTCTGCATTGTTGCATTCGCCATGAGTATGGTGACCACCACTCTTGGATTCTGCTTATGCTTTCCATCAGGCAGAGTAGAGTCATTTTGGCAGGCCCATATATAAAAAATTAAATAAAAAATTATAAATGTAATTTTCCTCAAAACATTGAGAGGGAGATGACCGCGTTAAGCGTTATGAACGTGCATGAGTATCACTTTAGATAAGCGATCGATTAGAGTGACGTGATCTTACTTCCTAAGTGCATATAACTTGTATTAACTTTTAATTCGGCTTTACACGTTTGCCTATTACCATCTTCCCAAAATAATTGGGTCAGGCTTTAGTTTTAATAAAGGAAGTTTATCAAAATAAAGTGGAAATTGGAAAAAATATTATAACTTAATGTTAGGTTTCTCAATGTTAGTTAAAATAATGATTGTCTCTTAATTTCCACATAATATGAGACTTTTACACCAGAGTTAAAACTTAACAATCTTTAACATCCAGTTTGATTCCATATTACGAGCGCCGTTAAAAATTATACCTAAAAATGTGCTAATTACACAAACACACACACAGACACACACATACTAACAATATACCAAAATAATAGAAATAGTCCGGGTTCCCCAGAACAATTTTACAAGTTATTACCATCAAGCTAATTTTTCGTAAGTGGCTTCATTTTGATGAGGGCCTACCTTTAACCTTAAAAAAATTCGATTGTGGGAACTAACAGGACTAGCAGGGAAAGAAAACTTTTGAGCGAAGGACCGTGATAACGTACCACGCAATTTGTAGGACAATGTGGATGTTAAATTATATAAACATTAACTAACCTTATTACATAATGGAAACAAATATTTGTACTACAAAATGCATGGTTTGATCCTTCCAACAAATATCGATATGCGAGGTCATAAAAAATGATACTAACCAGCTGATTTTTTAATAGTTGCTTAGTTAATATTGATATAATTTAACAGACACATTGTCCTACAAATTGCGTGGTACGTTATCTCGATCCTACGTGCAATAGTTTTTTGTCTCTGCTAGCCCTGTTAGTTCCAACAATCGATTTTTTTAAGGTGAAAGATGGGCCCTCATCAAAATGAAACCACTCACGGAAAATTAGCTTGATAGTAATAACTTGTAAAATTTGTTCTGGGGATCCCGGACTAAACGGTCTAAAAAGCTAAAAAAGTTTTTGCCCCTACCGACGTATCACAGAAAAAATCTAGAAATTGCAACTGCCTTTACATGTTATAATTTAAAAGTGAATCGTGATGTACTACGAGTATCTACAAGGATATATAAAACACCAAGATTGGAGAAGATTTTCATGGGTTCGATTCCATATAACGATACATGTAAAAGCAGATTTGGGAGCAATAAAATATTTATGATCCAAATGAATTATGATAGATTTTTTTTATGTTAGACACTTTAGGATGCAATTTATTGGAATAATTTCGTTAAAAAGAAATGGAACAATATATCAGGAAGTAGAGAAAAAGTTTGGTATTTCATTTTATCAAAGACGTGTATCAAAAAGTGATTGTAAGGTTTAAACACCATTTACGATTGTTATAAGGCTCATTTATTACAAGCTTTTTGTTAACTTGCAATGTATGTATGGATGCTTGTATGTTCGGGTGGAATCTTGCAACTCAATTTTGAAGCAGATATCTTGAACCGATTTTGCTGAAATTTTGCTAGCATATGTATACTGCGTGGCAATACAATATTATAATGACATGGAGCTGATCTGATGCTGAAGCTGGAAGGAGGCTATAGGAACTTTGTAAAGAAACTTCGCAACATCAACGAGTTTGGAATTGTTTGACTTGTCTCGAGGCATACCAGTAAAAGCTTGTGTTTAAAAAGCTTTTAAATTGAATTTATTTTATTATCATTGTTTAGACAGGCAGGCAGAATAACTCATACAACCCGGTATCCTGAGAGATATCAAATACATACATTGTATATTTGTGTATAAAGTGGAGTCATTTTAATAGGTAACATTTGACGTCTGTCAGTTTTATCTTCATAGTGAGGTGACCTGCTTAAAAACATATATTAAAGTGAATGCATCGATACGGACTTGAAACATATTATGTGAATTTTATTATTTTTTCTTTCGTAAATTTAAGGAGCAAAATAAGACAAGTACATAATTTAACAAAAAAAATGCATTTATTCAGTTGAACTATCAGAACTGTTATTAGTATTGTCGTCTTCGTCACTGCTGTCAGCACTCAGATATATTATTATTTCATTTTCAATAATATTGTCTATTCTCACATCTCGTTCAAAATCAAACGCCAGGTTAACGTAGTCAGTAAGATCAGTCCAATAAAAAAGCCGGGTCCGAAGAAAATAACAGAGAGCACACCAAAACCAAAAGCGACATGACATGGCGTCATCGACAGGCACTGGTGTTGCCAGCAACATGCCACCTAAATTGTACCTAACATCAATGATTTTTCTATTTAGCTATTTTTTGTATTTCTATAGTTAGTTAAAAGAATAATAAATATAATTATGATTTATTTTAATCACAACGGGGTTATTTATTTATAGTGATATTTCTTCACAAGTAATCATTGCATTCGATTCAACTTATCATCTTTCGATTTCTAGAGTATTTAACATCCCTGGTGTTTAAAAAGAAAAAGGGTTAACTGACGCAACATTGTAACGACATTCAGTTCTTTAGATCAGAAATTGTTTATTATGTGTAGAATGGTTTATTAGTGAAAGCAAATCGTAAAATTACTCGTATCGGTCATTATTAAAATTTTACCTTGCCGGCGAAAACCTACTTAAAATTTGGAGGTAAAATTTTTCTTCCTGTGAATACGAAATGCGATGCTTCTTAGCAATTTTTTCCTCTTATTACCTTAGTCAGAAAATATTCATTTCAGTTACCTATTTTAACAAATAAAGCAACTTATTTATTTTCATTTCATATTTTTAGTTACCTAATATTATATCAGTGTTAAAAAAATGATATCTTAGAATTTACTTCGTAATTATTTCTTATTTCCTTTTTTAAAACAAAATTATAATGCTGTATAAAGTCTCATGATTTATTGTCAGAACTTAATTTACGTATGTTGAACATAGTTATTTAAAAACCACCTGACCTGATACCATTAAAACTTGTATAAGGGACAACAATTTTGGTTATTTTTGACGTCACAACGTCTTATAACTCAACGGAGCCGGCTGCACGCACGAAAAAAACATGACCCATGCGGCGTTACCTCGCTCGGAGGCGTTCCATTTAAGGCTTGAAGTGCAAGCGAGAGATAGATGCTTGCGCCGCATCTATCTCTCATCATTTCATCAATGTTTCGTTATGACGTTGTCACGTTAAACTATCGTCCGTAAACAGACTTTACACACAACCATTTTTTTATGTATGAAAAGCAGAGTAATTTGTATCTATGAAAAGAATCATTTTCAGGATTTAGACCCAGATTACAGAAGACTTATCAATGGATTGGAATAACATGAACGACAAATGAAAATAATAATTATCAAAGATAGATAAATAGAAATTCTTTATTGTACACTGTAATAAGGAAGAATCCAATGCAGAGTACAAACTAAAAGAACAGTGACAAAAACAAGCGGTTTAATTCCACGAACCACCTGTGTATAAGTAGTATGTGGCATGTACCTATCTATCGATACGTGCATATCTAAAACTACTGATGCTCATAATTTCACAGCGTAAAAGTATGATCATGAGCGGAAAAAGGACAGAGAGGTCATATGAGACCTAATGACGTTCTGCAGGAAACTGCGCACTTCGTCACCGGAAATATGCGCCATGTTCGTTTTTGTAATCATACGATGTGTGTCTTCGATGCTTGCCTTGCAAAATTTATTGTTTATTGAAATGAGTTCTATCCGGGTACTGATGATGACTGATGGGTTCAGATAATTATATGAGTATTATAAAAACTTTAGTAGATTGCTCATGTTTTCATTGTTTGTTTTGTTGTGTTTCATTTTTTTTTTTATGTATGTTACCGGATTACTCCGTCAGTTATGGACCGATTTTAAATTTTTGTATTCGAAAGGGTATGCTTCCGAGGTGGTCCCATTGCCAGCATATTAGGATCTGATGATGGGATCCCAGGGAAATCGAGGGAAACTCTCATTTTTTATAGGGTTTTTCGTATATTTTCTGAAGTTACACCCGTATTTGCGTCTGGTAGTCATGTAAGCCAAAAAGAATACAAACGAACAATTACAAAAGTCTAAGCGATAGTAACTTGGCACCGACTTCAAACAGGTTTTAGGTACCTAGCACACATTATAATACTACTATTTAAATGAATAAAGAATTAGGTATAGGCAATTTATGAAGAACCAGTTTATTTTACGCTTTTAAGTGTTTTTTTGGCAGAGCGTTTTCGTTGGATGTTTTTTGGAAGTCGGTTTTTTTTTTTTTCTATCACCAAAGTTTATATTTGTCATCAACTTTTTATCATCTAATTACTTAATAGATCTATCGCCGCGAAATATTTTTATTCTCGGATAATTAAAAAGTGTCGCCCGGTATGAATCACCAAATTAATGTTAATAAGTATCTAAAACTAGCCGACCCACGCAACCTCGTTTGCATCTCCTACTGCCCGTAGCGTGATAATTTTCTCCCGTTTTTGAAACATTTTTCATTAGTGCTCCGCTCCTATTGGTTGTAGCGTGATGATAATTAGCCTATAGCCTTCCTCGATAAATGTACTATCCAACACTGAAAGATTTTTTCAAACCGGACCAGCGGTTCCTGAGATTAGCGCGTTCAAACAAACAAACAAACTCTTCAGCTTTATATATTAGTATAGATATATATATCATTCGATGTAAGATGGACAACTTGACACAAGCCCTCTACCGGCCAGTCCAGCGAACGTGGCATAGTAAGCCGAAATTTTCTTTCTAAGGAGGCCTTATGTCCAGCGGTGGATTATTGAAGACCGTTATTGTTGATTTTATGCAGTAGGTAGTAATAGTAACAACATTACGTTAATCATACTTTATAACATATCTTTAAACTGCTTCAAAAGATAAAATCAGGTCCTAAACAACACATCCTTCCTCGAGTATGATATAGTAGAACATTGTGACATTACACTCATAAATACCTTCAAATGGTTTTGGCATGAACTTAAAGCCCATGTTGAGCACCGACGCGCGGAGCGTTCTCGCCATGCAGCGTGAACGCAGACACTGCCAAATGAGATTTACAACCTACGAGTAGATTTGACTGCCTGATGGCTCACAGCGAGTCCCGGCTTTCGAGAGAACTTTCCATACCATGATTTATGTGGAGGAAACGCAAATATGAAAATCAAAATTCCTAGGTTTTGAACTTGGAAGCTTGATATTCTTTAAAGTAGAACGTGGTTTTTATGTGACTACCATGCCAAGGAAGGGTAGTGTTTTATGAGCATTTGTAGAGGCAATAATATAACGATATATACATCGTATGTAGTTTTGTACGTTCGTTATGTCTTAATCGGTGGATACTGGAACTTTTGGAGATATTTTAATAATAATATGTGAAGTAGAGTTGAATATATTTATTGTGTTACCCATAAACGATTTGATCGGTTGAGCAACCTGTAGTTAGTGGAATATACGTTTGAAAGTAAATAGAGCTAGTTTCATTAAAAAAGTATTATTTAGATATATTTGTATTATTAAGTGGTATGACTTGTTTGATGGTCATATTCTTAAATTTTTTTTTATAGACAACTCCCGCATTAGGAATAAATCCTGTGTCGCGGGGGACTTTACAAACATACATGAAACGGTCTGTCCGTTTCATGTATGTTTGTAAAGTCCCCCGCTTCCCCGTTCAATAACACCCAGACTCAGAACAACAATTTGTGGATCAACGTGGGATTTGAACCCTCGAGACTTGGCGAAGTAGGAAACGGCGTGGTGATCGTTAAACCGGCCATTTAAATAGGCCAAACGTGCAGTCAGTTGTTGCAATTACATTTGTTGATACGTACGATTTCAATGCGTAAGTCCCATAACGCCGGAACGTTTCAAGATAATCCTAGAATTGCTAAATTAATCTTTATCCTCTAAATGTAACTCTAATTACAAATTTAAAGTACCAAAAATATTGCCTTTGTTAAATTAACGAGTCCGTCAACGAATTAAACACGAGACACAGCTTCCCAATTTCTTCCAAAGATTAAAATACCTAAAGTAACTAAATCACAAGAATTTAGCAATTGCCTCCCGCCCTATAAATTACTTAGAATTGTGAATAATTTATTAACGTTCAAGCAATAATAAATTACAACATTATTGTTCAAATTAAAATTTATCTGAGAAAGGAAAATGAAAAAGTAGGTCTTAGATTTTCTTTAGGGCGGCGTAAAATATTTTGGGAGTTAAGATAAGGGTTTATTATTTATAGACTCGATAAAGTGGCTGCTGATACTTTGAAGGGAATGATGCTATTTGGTCGGTTTAGTGCGGGGTGATGTAGGTAACAAAATTCACGCAATATTCATATTTATAAGGCGTCAAGTAGACGCGTCAGGTTGTCCTCAAATGTCGATAAACTGTTAACGTAAGCGGTATCAATGTTCGATTACATAATGTAACTTACGTTTTCATCTAATACACTAGGATATATAATTAAATTGAATGAACTTCTATGATCTTGGATAGTAGGTAAACTTAGAAGCCTTTTGACAATATTAACTAGATCTTTGACTTTGTGAATGTTTTATGGGATGCGAGAACAGAAATAAGAAAACGAAGTCAACGAAGTCTTATACTTTCAGAAGCAATAAATAATAATAAATATTTCGGACATTTTAACACACAACGCCATCTAGTCCCAAGCTAAGCAGAGCTTGTGTTATGGGTACTAGACAACTGATATAAATACATATATTACTTTTTTTTGTAAATACATACATATTATACATAGAAAACACCCAAACGCCGAAACAAATATTTGAAGATCATACAAACATTTGGTCCGACCCAGGAATCGAACCCGATACATCATGCACAGCAGTCGCATACGCTACCACTGCGCCACAGAGGCAGAAGTACACTGCACGTAATTCCAGGAGACCTATAGAATTTCTGCTCCTTCTTTCAACTACTACAAGGAACTTTCTTCCATTTTACGTTTCCAAACACTATTGATTTGCAAGTCACTTTAATGACTGCAGCTTTTTAATAGTTTATGTTAATGTATTGACATATTGTAATAGCAATATTTAATAGCAAGTAAATTCTTTTCCTTTTTGAAATAAATTAATTTCTGTTACGTCACGGACACACGTTATTTTATTTGATTTATGTTAGAGTAATCGGAATGAAACCACTTCCTTATATTTTACTACATGCATATTGCCATTAATAAATCAAAAGAAAAACCAGTATTTTTGCTATTTACCATAAATAACAACGACAGAAAGGTTGGTCAGACTAGACAATAAATAAATCCTTAGGATAATAAGTGAGCAACCGTCCACACCACACTACGGGTCGTACTAAAGGGGATCCGATATTAATTAAAAGTTGTGATCCCGCGGGCGCGCCATCACAATTAGTGAGATGCCTGTGACAACGCCGCTTTGTTTAACCACGGATATATTTATTAACAAAATCGTTTTAAATATCGAAGAATTTATTAGTTTGCTATAAAAATTATACTTAAATTAACAACATTTAAGTTACTTTCCCCAGAAGAGTGAGGGTAGGGGCAATACAGTTCTAATAATATCACTTCTCACTAAAATTCTCCTCGTGTAGTGACGATTATAATAATATATAATAATAAATATTTCGGACATGTAACACACAACGCCGTCTAGTCCCAAGTAGTTTTGTGTGATCTACTAATTGTTGCTCTAAGTCTGGGTGTTCTTTGTGTCCGTTTTATGTTTATTTGTAAAGTCCCTAGTGACACAGGTTACATTCTTAATGCGGAAGTAGTCTTTCATAAGAAGAACGAAAAGTTGTCTTTTCATAAGAAAGAAAGCAATTGTGCTTAAAAACAAATCCACTGAAATTATAATTCTCAAAATGCGATAGTTCAAAACATTCCCTAATCATGGTTACAGCATTTAGAATAGATTTGATATCTGATACAATCCTTTATTTACGCGCAACTTATTAAAGTTTTAGTATTTATGTTTCAACAATTAATTTAAGGGTTCCATTTGTATTAAATGTTTCAGCTTTCAATCGTAATAAATTTTAAATAACGTTGCTTTAGTGTACTGTTTTAATAAAATTGTTGTTCGTTTGTGTTAACGCATATCATTAAGACGGTTAACATACCCAACATTAAATAACATTTCACATTTAGATTCATAATATTTTTAATTATTTTTGGTATGTAATTAATGTAATTATGTAAAGGTAGTAGAGCCACGCTGATTTCAGCACGCATGGGCCGGCTCGACCGGGGCGGTACTACCCTCGCACAGAAAATCAACGTAAAATGACAGCGTTCGTGCTGTCGTGTTTCGTTGGTGAGTGCGAGACCGGAGGCCCAATTAGTCTAGTCAACAAGTTCCATACTTGTTGACTAGACTAAAAGATGCAGCAGCATCACTAGGCCGCCATAGTGGGGGTCGCCATACTGCATTGTCTGCATTCGCAATGAGTATGGTGACCTCCACTCTTGGATTCTGCTTATGCTTTCCATCAGGCAGAGTAGAGTCATTTTGGCGGGCGAAACATAAAAAAAAAAAAAAAAAAAATGTAAAGAAGTGTTAATGACAAATTTAAATCCTTGATCACATAATTTTTTTTAGTCGTTGTAGCGAATAGACGTGCAATATAATATAATAACAATTTGCAAATTTACATTACCGTAAAATATTGACCTAGTTTTGGTGTGTCTTAAATGCGTATGTAAGCGCATTAGTGCAGCTGTAATTATTGGTTTTTGTGCAAAACAATGTAAATTGCAATAAAGTGATAAGTTCAGGTGATGAGTAGCAGCCCCTTTAATAGGAGCGGCATAACACGCCGGACTCCTCCACCTACGACTCCTCGACAACCTTCATCTGAGCTCACTGACAGAATGGAAATAATATCCACCTGTGAGATACAGGGATGGTTGGGATCAATTGAGCAGTGTCCAAACGAAGTTTGTTCTGTTGCATCTGAAGGCAAGTTGAACTCGGACCAAAAATTTAAGATAAATACCCTTTGCCGTAAAGTAGCATCCGGAGTGGCTCAAATTACTGTGCAATATCAGTCACTCAAGCAAAAAGCCCTTAAAGCACATAATTCTTTGCAACGTGCTGTGAAAACAGAGGAAATAATCGAATCCCTAGCGCAGATCAAGCAGGCCATCCAGGAATCGAGTGAAAAACAGGTACCACCCAGCGCTTCTTTTGCTGACATGGTGAAAAAAGGATCTAGCAACTATATTCGTCCCAGCAGTCTCAGTTCGGTAGCTATTTATCCTAGCGATAACTCGAAATCTAGTGAGGATACCAAGATCATGGTGCAGAAAATAATAAGCCCTGAAGGTATGAAACTCCACGTGCGAGGAGTCCGAAAGACTAGAAATGGCGGTGTTGTCATCAGTACTGAGACCAAAAAAGATATCGAGAAGCTCAAGCAAACTGTCCAACTTGCTGAATCAGGACTTAAGGTTGATGACCCTTACAAGCGCAAGCCTCGTATTATTATTATTGGAGTTCCTACAATAATGTCTGAAAATGAGGTCTATAAATGTTTGTACGAACAGAACATAGCTGAAAAATTCCCTGAATTGACGAAAAACGCTTTTATGACCTCTATAAAACTTAGTCACAAATCAGGCAAAAAAAACGCTGAGACCTGCAATTATATAATTGAGGTATCAGCCGCTATACGTAAAGCTCTTATTACCCAGAACCGGATATTTATTAACTGAACGTCCTGTCCGGTCAGAGATTTCACGATGGTGACTAGATGCTTCAAATGTCAACAATACGGACACGCAGCCAAGACGTGCAGAACGGCTACTTCTACAAGCGGACACTGTGGTAAAGACGGTCATTCCGTCCAAGACTGCACAAGAAAAGTGGAGCAACCAAAATGTGCAAGGTGCCTGCGCTTCAAAAAGCCAAGCAGCCACAAAACGGGAGACACTGATTGCCCAGCTAGACAAGCCGCTGAATTTAGGTATATAAATTCCATAGATTACGAGGGCGCCTAAGAGCGTCACATATTTTCTTGTATCTTCACATAACCTATCATATAAAAATAGACCCAGAAAAGAAACATTATCTATTTCTGTAATTAAATTAATATCCATAAGATAATGTAAAGGTAGATCTATAGATCTTTTATATGATAGGTTAAATAGAGAAATAAGTATTTATAAACTTAATTATGATAGTTGTAAAAAGACATTGCATAATTGGTTACAATTTTTATCGTATGAGCAAACTGAGCACTTTCTTGAAGTATATAAATAAAATTATTTTGCTAAGCTGCCTTAGCGCATAATTTCTGACCCACTTATTTCTAGTACTACAAAATTGATATGTATGTTATTAAATTATATTGTAAGCGCTGATTATGTAAATTTAAGTGTATACAAATTGTTTTGTAAGCATTTTCTTCGCCCGATACACAGATTCAACCTAGTTCGGGCAAATAACAAATAATGTACTTTATTTATAAAATTTAAGAATTTAATTGTAAATTATTGTACTTGTTAACTAAATAAATATTTTATTATTATATTATTATAATTATTTAATCCTAAACACTTCTTTATAAACCAAAAATCACAAGCAATAACATTTAGTAATTCCTATTCCTTAATCTGGAATTGGAATTACTAAACAGAGTACTCTGGTACTATTGTAACAGAGTGGTGTCCGAGACATAACAACCGTCCCGTGGAAAAGCCACGCTTCTCCATGAATGGACCGGCTCGACCGGAGTGATACCACGGTCTGACAGAAAACCGGTGTGAAATAGCGCTTGCGCTGTGTTTCACCGAGTGAGTGAGGATACTGGAGGCCCATACCACAACCCCAATCTCCAACTCCAAGAGGATTGGGGGTTACGTGAAATATTTATAGTATTGAGTAGACTGCTATTTTAACAAACAAGTGCTAAAATTCAAAAAAAGAAAAAAACTATTCTAAAATAACAATATTTTAAGTCTAACATTTTACACAAATTTCTTGAATTATTTTCTTTTATTACAAGGCTAACGATGTCTAGATATAAAATAAGTTAAAACTCGTCTATTTTAAAGGACTTGTAGAACATTTTAGTAGCGTAATACGAAGACAGATAAAATACAAAATGGTAGAAAAAATCCATTCCAGTTCCTATCCGAACTACTAAATCTTTCCAATACAATTAACACCCCATTAAATATTTCTACGTGAAGAACACGCACATCGAGCCTACCGCAGCAACCGATAGCAATTTCACCTCCGATTTACTATCCAATATCCAATTTAGTACAATTTTATTTCAAAATACGCAGCGGCAGCTAGTTGTGACGCAGTCGCGTGGTAACAATGGTTGTATTACCGTGAAATGGTCAATTGTATCCACCCGCGCGCCGTGCGAGGGTTTCGCACAGCCGTTTGATGACGTACTTATTTTATATAGGACAAATCAAATAGGTGAGAAATAAAGAAAAAATAAAAGACGAATATTGTCCTTTCCGATTCATTCGGATTTTATTATTTGTCATAAAACTATGTTTTATTATACGCAATTCTATTTCAATGGGTGAGACTCTAGCTATGTTCTAACTTGTATTACAGAATAATTTTCTGATTGCGTTTTTATTACAATTCTGTGAGAGTAGCATATAATATAAGTGTAACACAGTACAATTTATTTTGTTGTGAAAAAATACTGCATTATTAGATCATTAGCAAAATTTAAAATCAGCAGGCTTTCGAATTTACCCGTTGGACACGAGGAAAATATAAAAATATGAACAATCACTATTTTATACAATAGAAAATTAAATAAATTTATATACATATTACGAGGAAAATAAGCTTTAAAACTTAAGCTTCTGTTAGAAAACCTAAAAATAAACTGTATATCTGAACAAAGTTCCATTAAACGAATAATTTGCCAAAATATTGTTGACAAAATACATTCTCAGTGATTTTACAATTCCAGGTATATGAGTGCATTGGATTTAAAAATGTGTAGTGTTGATACGGTTACGGTATAAGAGATATGTTTAATAGATACAGGATAGATGAAATCTTCGCTTATAGGATTGCAGAAATATACTCTTCATTTCGTCCACTTTGCCCGTGTTAGAGGCACTTCATTTCCATAAATATATGATAGTTTACCACACCATACTTTAAATTGTTCGCGGGTTGTTTTGTTCGGTAGTATTTTATTTACATATTGTACTAAAGACAACAACAGAACAGGTGCTCAGTAACTGCTAGTTATGAAGTGTAGAAGTATGTAAAAGCAAACCACAGGAGCTCCGGCGCGCTGGTCGGCGCCGTTCAATAAGCTCACGTTGTTTGTTCGCAGGCGGCTCTGGAAAGCGCCGGAAACGCCGCGACACCAGACTCGATTCCTGTACACTGGAACATGTGGTTTATGTGAGAGGATAGAGCGAGAAATAAAACTTAAATATGACACTGGACTGTGTTGCAAAAAATTCAACTAAAACAAGCACAGTATGCCGTACTGTTTCTTTCCATTAACACCCCCTATTTTACTCCTTCTAATTGCATTACATCTAGGAGCCAAGTGTTGTATTTATGATTAAGTTCTGAAATGATTACAGATATTCTGAAAACAAAAATTAAATATTTATAGGTTACAAATAATTATTCTAAAATTTAACCAAACCTTTCTGTAAAACTTTGTGTATCCAACTACTTACATAACATGAGCCACTGAGCGCAGTTACAAATCTTTTTTTTTAAAGCCTGCCTATGTGATTCTATGATGCCTGCTGCTATGAGTAGAATGCAAAAGTGCGGATCACCATACTGATTGCGAATGTAGACAATGCAGCATGACTACCCGCGCTATGGCGGCCTAGTGAGACGTTTTTCACGCCCCGCTTGCAGTACCCGTGATCATAGTGGAAGAGAAACACCTGCCCTGGTAGCGAGTTCCAGTTTTTGACGACTCGTCACAAGAAGGAACAGCAAAACCATTGGGTATTAAAGAAAATGATTGCAAGCAATTAGATTATGACATTACGATCCAAAATATGCCATGTTAATTGTAATTTTGAAATACATAACGTGGCGCGGTTTCAGTAGCTTTATTATAGGAGAGAGCTCGATCTTCGACATCACAGCAATCAGCATCTCAAAAAATCGATTTTCTTTGATTCTTTTATAATTTTTACCGAGTTAGTAATTAAGTGAAGTTACCAGAGTCCAAACCCCTTCTGTCTCTAATTGTGGGGAGAAAAGTCAATCCTTTGGCAGCAGTTGTGCTGCAGTATGCTGCAGGGGTCCATTACCGGCAATAGTTATTTGGCATCAGGTATAATGTCTGCTCGATTTTCTTTCAACATATAATATGCCTACAGATATTAAGGTTTTTTAACGACTTCTAGCAAAAAGTTTTTCTTTCTAGTCTTTATTATGCCCAAGATTTTTTGTGGTCGGCAATTTTTTCAGTCGGTTTTTACCTGAATATCAGTTTTTTGACAAAGCGACTGGCATCAGACTCCCGCAACTCTGATGGCGAACTGAATTCGAAAGTTCAACCAGTTGCCTGACCTGACTTCCCAATGACGATTGTCATAGCTGTTTATGAAAACCGACAGCACAATAAGTTCTCTGAGACACAGGCGTCAAACACTGTTTAACTTCCATACTCCAGGCTGTTATTAAGAATTCCGTGTAAGAAAAACCCAATAACACTTTCAGCCCGACTAAGCTTGCAGCATAAAATATTTCACAAAAACCAAATCTCTACAGTCTATGATTTCAGCGGTCATTCACTAAGACTAGTTAAAGGCAAACCAACGGATCCTGCGAGAACATTGTCGCAACCATTTGTTCTGCGCTCATTGTTCTGCAGCGCTTTGTTCCTCGTTCGAAAGTTTACGCGCTATACTCCTACCTGCAATGAGCAGACGTGTTCGTCTTTATTGTTCCTCTTGTGCCTTTATCATCGGTTTTGTTCCGTTGCTTCGGACATGTTAGGACCTGTTGCGATTGAACTTTAGTGCTGTTTACATATTGTTAACCATTTTATTACTTACTAGTTGTTGCCCGCGGCTACGCCCGCGTGTATGTCGTATATCGCGGCAAATAGTAGCCTATGTGTTATTCTGATGTATAAGCTAAATTACTGTAAAGTTTCATCCAAATCCACTCAGTAGTTTTTGCGTGAAAGAGTAATAAACATAAATCCATCCATCCATACTTACAAACTTTCGAGTCTGCGTGTTCTTTGTATCCAATGCATGGATATTTGTATTTTGTAAAGTCCCCCGCGACACAGGATGTGTATTCCTAATGTAGGAGTAGTCGTAAAAAATAAAAAAGCGGTCTAGTCTAGCGCTGTTTGCTATACGAAATAGTGCTTGCGCTGTGTTTCTTCACCGAATGAGTGAGGATGCCGGAGGCCCATACCCCAATCACCTACCCCTACCTCCCCCCCCATCCCCAAAGGGCCGGCAACGCACTTGTGACGCTTCTGGTGTTGCAGGTGTCCATGGGCGGCGGTAATCGCTTACCATCATAATACCATCATACCTTTCATAAAAAGGCCAGAAACCAAACGACGGTCACTCGACAACATGGACCAGTACAGGAGGCAGCAGACCAACTACGCTAGCCAGTCGAGTGACCAGTTATTCCAGGAGGTCATGAAGACCTTCGAAGATATCCCCGCAAAAGTTTCACAATATCCTCAAATGCGGCGGGATATAAAGGTCTTCCTGGAGTCCCAGTCCGATAGGTGCATCCGCGTGATCTTTGAGCTGAGCGGGCGGATGAAGAGACTGGAGGCGGCGGCGCCTGTAGCTGCTATAGGTGTAGTAGCTGAACCCTCCGGAGGAGGGGAGGAGTTACTGGAGAGGCTGAAAGAGGTGGAGCTCTCTATAACCACGTAGCTTGGCCAACTGGAGGCTAACCCAAAGGAGGGCATGGAGAGCCTAAACACATACAACGACGAGAGGGGCGTAGCCATTATCGATGATATTCACATAACAGCCAATGAGACAAAGCTCAAAATAGAGAAGGTGGCCGAGGGGATCGTGGAGAGGATCTTCGAAAAGACCGAGGAGACCCAGGTCGACATCGACCAGGCGACCGAGATTATGGTGATGCGCGCGCAGTCCCAGATCGAAGACCTGATTGGGACTGTCGCAAGGGATGTCGTCATTGAGACCCAGACGCACATCGGCGAAGCCATAAAGGGACTGAAACCCGAAAGCGTCCCGGACCCGACCCCCCCCAAGACCTATGCCAGTGTAACTGCGACCGGACTCGGGCGCCGACCGGCGCTTCACTCGGTGGCGGTGACCTCAACGGACAGCCAGGAGACTGCCGATGAGGTACTCGCCAGGGTGAAGAAGGCGGTCGACGCCAGGAGTACTGGTCTGAAGGTTAGCAAGGCTAGGAAGGCCAAGGGCAGCACCGTCATCCTGGGCTGCGACACGGAGCTGGAGCGGGACAGGGTGACGGAGAAGATCCGGTACCGAGATGATGGGCTTGTGGTAGTGCCCATGAAAAATAAGGATCCACTCGTCGTCCTCAAAGACGTCTTTGTGGACGGTAACGACGACGAGATGGTGAAAGAAGAAAGAAGAAAGAAGAAAGAAAATTATTTATTCTGACATACACAGGACAGTACATGGTTTTACACAGATGAAACATAAAAGAAAACAAGCGATTATCCTATGCTATGCCAGAAAAGGCTCCTATCTCAGCATAATGCTGTAGCTAGCTAGTGACTACAGCGCTGGTATTACGATAGGGCCCGCGCCCGGTTTCGTCGGTCCGTCCGTGTCTGGTGGTATATTTTTATATTTGTGTGTGTTCTATATAGAATGTTACACATATATATATATATATATATACATATAAATATATATATCCATAATAGGTAAAGTTAAATAGATATCAGAAGAGTAGAAAGTAACCAATGTTAAACTAAGTTTAGGCTAATCCTACACGTACTCAGCCCGCGGCCCAGCGACAGACCAAATACTGTCAAATATTTAATCTGTGCGAGCCGCGCAAACACTTGTTTGACTTCTACCTCTTTTGTCTCTGACAAAAGAAGAGAGACCGCGGAACATAATGTTGTTTGTGTAAATTAATAGACATTAGTTTTAGTGTAAATAGAAGACGTGACAGGTGTTTTGATTGTGGTGTTGCTGTTTTGCGTTGAATGAGTATTGTTTTTGTGCGCCTTGTGACAGTATTTACGTGTACGTGTTATTGTAAAAGAGGTATAATGGGTGGGGTTTCAGCAGGTGAGTGTCAATTGTGATGTTGCTGTTGGATGTCGAGAAGGTATTTTTTATATCTCGTGCTGAAGCTGGCGATTGTCGTTAGTGCACGGATGGGCGGTGGGAGGTCATTTCAGCAGCGGGTTGCTGCCAGTTTGAAACTGCCTCTAAAGGCAGCAGTCCTGTGTCTCGGTGTGCTCATAAGGTAGGACGATGCTCTAGTCGCATATCGGCTGTAATCTCTGGACCATGACAGCTTGCTGTGTAGGTAATCCGGTCTACCGGTTAGAACCACTCCAAACAGCAAGGTAGCTAGGTGGAGCTTTCGTCTCGACGCCATCCTCATCAAGTTTCCACTGTTTAGGAAGGGGGTAACATGTGCGCGAGGAGGAATATTAAAACAGTAACGCGCACATGCATTTTGCACTCGTTGTATGAGCCGCTCCGTTTTGACCAGCAGGCAGGCCCCAAACACAGTGTCAGCATAGTTCAGCTTGGATAGGACCAGAGATTCGCAAAGCCTTATGCGCATGTTTATGGAGATGTAGGGGCGTATCCTGTAGAGCAGCTTTAGGCGGTAAAAACAGTTGCATACTGCTTCTTGCACATGTTTTTCGAACTGCAGTTGACCGTCAAAGATCACCCCAAGGTTACGGGCTTCGGTTACGCGCTCCAGTGGGCTGTTTGCCAATGTTAGTACTGGTTGTTGGTTGGCGATTTGATGGATTGTGTTTTTTGTGCCCATGATTATGTACTTGGACTTACTTGGGTTTAAAACGAGGCAGTTCCTTTTAGCCCACTGTGAGATGCTCTCTAAGTCCTCATTGATTTTTCCTACAGCCTCAAGACTGTCTGGCGGATGGAATGAATAGTAGATCTGCAGATCATCAGCATACATGTGGAATTCACAGTGTCTTATGCAACTTATCACATCAGCACTATACAGGAGAAACAGTATTGGGGAGATTATGGAACCCTGGGGGACTCCTCTCTCCAGCCGCATGTAAGAAGATGACAATTTAACGCCCCCCCTGCCACCAGTGACCTGTACAAACTGTTGTCTATTTCTGAGATAGCTGCTAAACCATTCCACCGCCTCTCTACACATACCGTAGTACGACAGCTTTGAGAGAAGGAGATCAATGTTAATACTGTCAAAAGCACGGGAGAAATCTAGGAGGGTTAAGATGGTACCCTTGCCTTGGTCTCTGGCTTCAAGTATATTATCCACCACATCAATTAAGGCTGTGCTGGTGCTATGTCCTTTGCGGAACCCTGTTTGGTGGCTGGGCAACAGGCTATTTTCTTCTAGGTACGCAGTCAGCTGGTTGCAAACCACCCTCTCCAAAATTTTGGACATGCAGGGCAGTAGACTGATGGGGCGAAGGTCCTTAGCACTCTCTGGGTTGGAGACTTTAGGAATTGGCTTGACCACTGCGATCTTCCAAAGCTCTGGAAAGGTAGATGTAGCAATTGAGGTGTTGATAATGGTAGTGATGGCCTTGAGGGATTGGGGGAGTGTCATGGATATCATTTGTAAGGAGATATCATCAACTCCCAGCGCGTTGGACTTAAGACTACGTATTGTTTTTAACACACAGTTCTCATCGACAGGTTGAAGGTGGAAGCTGTTTGTGCTAAGCCTGTGGAATTCTAAATACGTCAGGTCACTGATGGTTACATAGTGAGAGCCAGGGACATCGAGGAAGTGTTGGTTTAGGAGGTCAGGGTCACTGCAAGCAGGTGGCAGGTCGGAATCTTGTTTTTGTTTTATATTTATTGTTGTCTTGAGATTCTTCCATAACTTCCTAGGGTGGTGAATGTTGTTTTCAATCTGTGTAGTGAAATATGCTCTTTTTTCACTTTCCAGAGCAGCTCTGACCAAGTATTTGAGCTCTTTGTAGGACTGCATGTGTATCTCGCTCGAAGAGGACTTCCATCTGCAGTAATATTTGTTCCTGAGCTGCATCATTTCTCTCACCGTATTCGTGATCCATGGGTAAGAGTCTTCCTTTATTTTAACTTTCTTGTAAGGTGCATGTAATTCGAATAGCATTATGATGTGTTTAGTTAATGCGTTCACCATAGTGTTTACATCAGACATGCTCTTAGTGAAGTCCCAGTCCATTCTGTTTATATCGATTTGGAATCGGTCAACGAGTATGTCCTTCAATGGTCTGTAATTGATCCAGTGAGGTGGAGGTTTCACGACTGTGAGTTGCACCTCCGTCGCAATCAATGCATGGTGACCAAGCTCAGGTATGTGGGAGACCACTACACTCCGCACGCGAGCATCCGTGCAGATCACGTCTATCAGTGTTTCAGTGTTTTCTGTGAAATGAGTGGGTTCAGTGACAACATTAGGGATACTGAAACACTGTAGGAAATTGTTAAGTAGCCCAGTTTTATTATCATTTTGGTTCAGTATGTTTATGTTGAAGTCTCCGAGTAAGATGATCTTATCAGCATTAGGAAGCGAGGACAGAGAGTCAGAGAGAGAGTCCAGGAACGTGTCGACTCCTAGCCAAGGCGGCCTATAGGCTGTACCGATGAGTACTGATTGAGTGTTGACGTTTATTTGCAGCCACATCTGTTCAACGAGTGCTGAGGTGGGGTGCACTAGGGTGCGCGCGTTTGAGGCCGCGCCGCACGTAGAAGCCCACGCCGCCGCCGCGGCCGCCGCGCACGGCGCTGGGCCGCGGGACGTGCCGCAGCCTGTAGCCGGGCACGGCGGGCGCGCGGCCCCCCTCTCCGGCCCTCAGCCACGTCTCGTTGATCGCCATGATGTCCACCGAGAGCTCGTCCATGGCTGCCCGGAATTCATCATGGCGAGTGCCGAGCGATCCAGCATTGAATAATCCAACTTTTAGATTTTTAGTTCTGTGCATTTTTGTTTGTTATGTCTAAATGTATGTGAGTAGACTGATGTTTTGTGTGTGTGTAAGTGTAGGATTGTATTTTTAGTTTATAAAGTGTAAGATTAAACATGTAGGTTAGATTAGTTTGTAAATATTTATATACATTCATAAAATATACATGTGTGATTAAATGATAATAAACGCCTCTAAGAGTTAACTGTTTGTGTGGCATTTTACTACTATATTTGATTGGGACTTTTTCTGGTTTAGCACGGGACAGTATGGTTGATGACACACGGATAAGTATATAGGCTTTAGATACAAACACGACAATAAGAAAATAGTGAGAATAACACAGGTAGAGACAAAAACACATATTTATCAGTGACACATATATCGGTTCAGTCTTGTTAATCTGCTTTGTTATCCGCTGCGGCGCCACTAAAAACTCGCTGGAGATCCGCTTCGGAGCGGATATTGTAGGTGCGCTGCCCGTCGCCCTTTCTTGCCAGGATTCGTCCGTGCTTCGTCCATGTGTACCTCCAGCCGTGCTCGGCCGAGGCCTGGCGCACACGATAGAACAGGAGCTTGTTCGCCTTGGTGAGCCGTTCATTGATGTAGAAGCGGCGCGGCGGCCCGGGCAGACCGAGGTCAACCGACGTAGCTCCGCGCCTGACGCGCGCGCCCCGCAGCATCTCGTCGCGCAGGTGGCGGCGCGCCAGCCGCACCACCACGCGCCGGCCGCGCGCCGCGTCCTGCGGCTCAGCCGTTCCCCCCGAGCGGTCCGTTCTGGGGCCCACTCGTTCGGCGAACACGATGTCGCTGGCGCCGAGCGTCACGCCCAGCTTCCTAGCCACCAGCTCGACGGTGTGTATGATATTCTCGCCCTTATCTTCAGGTAGGTTTCCGATCTCCACATCCGCCGAGAGTAGCTCCTGCTCGCGGTCGTTTATCTCCATTTTCAATTTTTCCACCGTGTTTTGGAGCTCCACTACTCCGTCGGCGGACCCTCGGCCGCTCCCGAGTGCGTTCAGCCTATCCTCGAGGGAGTCCATGCGCTGGTTGCAGGTCTCGATGGCGTGGCGCACCGCTCTGATTTCTTCGCGGTATTCCTTTACCTCACCCCTGAGATCATCAATTTTATCGCCGAGTTCGGATCTCAGCATCCTTAGTTCCCGTGCGATATCCACTCTCGGCGGCAAGTTATCCTCAGGGCTAATCTGCTCCGCGCCCGAGCCATCCGTGGCGTCCTCGTAGGAACACGATGGACTTGGGCGGGAAGGCCCACTATCATTGTTTATTTTCTTATTCGAGCTGACCGGGTCAACATTCTTACAGTTTGTACACCTAGCGCCACCTTTTGCAGCAATGAATTTGCCACATGTAAGACACTTAGCCATTGTATACCTCTTAATCGCGCTTCAACTCAAGGACCAATAGATGGCGGGAGCATAGAACACAAACGAGAAGCGACTGGCTTGCGATGATCTATATATAAAGGTTCTCTAGTTTGCAATAGATGGCGTTATGTCACTTAAAAATAAAAATATAGTATTAAAAGTTTTTTTTTAAATTTGAGGCCTTATAACACACGCAGGATGTCGCTCACTCCACCACGCCAGCGAGCTATAGTTTATAAGTATTTGAGCGACTAATCTAAAAGTATTTGTTTTATATTTTCAAACACGGGTAGTTTAAAGGCACATCTCACTATGGAATTTTCTCTTCAGGTTTATTGACTTTAAATGTAATCACAGCCACTGCACTACAACACCAGTCCATATATTGAGTTACTATTTATATGTTCCGATTATATTAATCCAACACTAACAACTAATATTATTTAATTGATTGTATAAACAGCGGACCGAACAGTACCACGAAGGCGATCCGAGCGCCACCCTCCACTATTGGAGGGTGGCGCTCGAGGTGAGGGCCATATACACCCAAAACACCAACGTTTTCGTGGGCCTACCACAGGAAGAGACAAAAATAGCCATCAAGTACAAAAGAAGGACTCGGAACCCAAAGACCTTGCACGTGGTCCTGCAGGTAACCCCTAGAGTGTGGCAGAGGATGACGGAGGCTGGGATTCTGTACCTGGACCTGCAAAGGGTCAGAGTGGAGGACCAGTCTCCGCTCATCCAATGCATGAAGTGCCTTGGATTCAGCCATGGTCGCAAATTCTGCACCTCAAGTGTAGACAGGTGCAGCCACTGCAGAGGCCCGCACCTGCGTGGGGAATGCCCCAAATACACTGCGGGCAGCGAACCGCAGTGCTGCAATTGCCTGCACTCTAGGTTAAAGAACACGGGTCATAACGCTTTTAGCGCGGATTGCCCAACCCGGATCAAATGGGATTACCTGGCACGACAGACCACGTCATACTTATGACTCACCCACCCATTAAAACACACACACGCACACACTACACAGAAACACACACTTTGATTTAAGAAATGTAGAATAGCTATATATGGAGAAATCAAGAGACACACACAAACACTGGACACGCACACAAACAAGTAATTAAAATAGCTTAATAAATAAACCAGATTGCAATAAATATATATAATAGACCATATATATCTTATTGACAAAAATAATAGAAGAACATTTAAAAATAGAATACACACATAGACACAAAAAATTGACTGATCTACAGACAAAATAATAAAAAACATAAAATACACTGAGTCATAGGTTCGAGGTCACAAAATAAATAATGGCAATAAGAGAGGCATAATGGAGAGTTTTGTTGGAGCATGTTGTTTTAGAAAATGAAGACATATAGATAGATACAAAGAGAAATATACAATTGTAATCCAGTAGGAACAGTATTTGTCAGAAGATTATTGAAATAGACATTAAATAAATAGTGAATATTATAAGAATCCTAAAATCATAAATAAGAAAGGAAAACTGAATTGCCAGAATGGAACTGATTGAATGGACATTAGAAAATATGCAAAATTAATATATGTAAGTTAAAGAACTAATAGTGTAATTAATAATAAAATTATAGATACGAAAATACACTACACTGCAAAATAATGGAAACTTTTTAAGGCAAAACGACGAATGAGGGGCACTTGGTGCGAGAATAAACACAAATTAACGACAGGCATGTAACACACGAACGATAAGAGAGACTTTGGACGGGGAAAAGCAGCGAGGCCGATAGACTTCACAAAAAAAAATCGTTCACCATCAGGCGATGCGTCTGCTCGTTTGCCCGCCCATTCCATAAAAAAAATCGATCGTTTAGATAGTTTTAACATTCTCTTCTCCTTCTTCATCTAGCAAGTTTTTCAAGTCAAATCAAATAAATCTTTATTAGCTAACTCACTAAACGCTGCAGCGTAACGCCTCAGTTTTAGTCAACGCTTAATTTACTCTTCATAAAATTTCATACCGCGAGCTAAAGATGAAAATCGTTTCTTACGACTTACGACATGTAGAGTTATCTTATAATATTGCAAACAACATTGGTGACATGTAATTAACAAGCCCATAGGAAAGAAGAGTATGAACATCCATTATCTTCCTATGTTTAAAAATCAATTGATGTTCGTTTGTCTTGCTAAAACTCAAGAACGGCTGGGCTGATTTAGCTGATTTTGGTTTTGAAATGCTTGTCGTAAAATCCAAATTCCACGTCTATGAAGTAGCGGGCACAGCTAGTCTTTTAATAGTATTCGATTAACATTTATTGAAGCAACGTCAATTCACTTCTTAATATATTCAGAACGTTTCATTCCAATTTTTCAAAACTAATTTCCACAGAATAAATAAATATGTCCCGTATTCGTCAAATTTCTTATTTATATTTGCATTTTGATTGACTTGCTTTAAACGCTCGTAATAAAATGTAAATATTTGAATTGCTAAAAGCTATAGTGTGTTGCGTGCCAATATTAATTTTGGTGATTTTCGTTTATGTGAAAATTTTCGGTGCAATTATCTTAGGGATTTTACACACTTGCTTGGGCCTATTTAATTATATATGAAAACATATAAAATACGATAAAGTTTCACGGTTAAGACATTATTTCTTCTAAGGTTTTGAAATAAATACAATTTATAGAACCACATTTTTAAGATGAAGTTTAGAAAACTATTTTAAAAAGTTACTCGTTCATGAAATATAAATATGTATCTGGGTTAGTGCTAGCCAATCCAAAAAATAATAGTATAGAAATCATAAGAAAAAGAAAGGTCTGGGCTATTAATAGGGCTACTGCAACCGGCTTAAAATCTCGGGTAAATTTAAAGATACAGAGCAGCTATTATGTGTTAGCGTTATTTATGATCACTTTATTACTGTTTTTTTTTATATTGAATGGGGGGCAAACAAGCAGACGTATCGCCTGATGGTAAGCGATTACCGCCTCTCATGGACACCCGCAATACCAAACGCATCACACGTGCGTTGCCGGCCTTTTATCACGTTTACTGCGGAGCCAATTATCATGGAATTACAGCAAGTGCGTATGAGGTCTTTTCGAGGCAAACTTGAACTTCTTTATAGTGCGTTTGGGACCTTTTAAACCTCACAAAAAGTTTTTTCCAAAAAACACCTTAAATACAGCCCATATGTGGCCATATTGCTTGAAACTCTACTATTATATAGTTAGATGATTGCTAAAGTGAAATCCTTCTTCACCCACGGTTATCACATTTCAGTATTGAGTAAAAGAAAAAAAGATTTATAACATCTAAATGCTATGAAATGTATTTAGCTTTAATTCCGCGAGACAAATATCCAGGTCTGAAAGCAGGTCATGCATACTCACATGCACAATGCCGCAAAGTAACGCCTGATTCCATAACTTATTGTTGTATTTGTTATAAATTAGAGGAATTGTGAAATAATACGTACACTCGTCTTGCCACAGAATCATAGAGAGTTTATTCTATTCAATCAACCATAGAGTACAAATTCAGTAGGGTTGTCTTTGGTGATAGTACATAGAGCAGACTACATACATTAGTTTATGGTAAGGTATAAATTTTAAATACAACACTCCTACCAAATTTAAGCCTTCCACATTACTCAATAGTTAAGTTACATACAGTAGTACTATTAGTTTCAATTAGAAACTTACAGATATACTTAAAGATTACTTAATTTATCTGTGGATAACATTCCAATTTTGTCTCGCATAAATACAAACTTATCTCTTGCCAAAGGTTTTGTTAAAGCATCAGCAAATTGGTTATCAGTTGATACATATTTTAAATCAATAATTTTAGCATAGTATTTTTCCTTTATAAAGTGATATTTTGTATCTATGTGTTTACACCTTTTGTGAAAATTAATGTTCTTAATAACACTTATTGCACTTTGGTTGTCTATATTAATACACACTGATTGTTGCTTTGATTCACCCAGATCACACAAAAGCTGTTTTAGCCAGATTGCCTCCTTGGTGGCTGCACATGCAGCCATAAACTCTGCTTCCGTTGTTGATAAGGCAACAGTGTGTTGTCTTTGACTAGACCATGTCACAGCAGCTCCATTTTTTATAAAAGTATAGCCGGTAGTTGAGCGTCTAGTTGTGACATCATTGGCATAATCAGCATCACTATAGCCAGTCAGCTCTGTAGAGTTTAATGCTGATTGGTAACACAGACCAAAGTTAATGGTACCTTTGAGATACTTAAAAATTTTCTTGACTGCTGTCCAGTGAGATTCATCATAGCAATTCAAAAATCTACTCACCAAGCTAACAGCGAACATTATGTCTGGCCGACTTACTATGGCGACATGCATCAGTGAACCAACTGCCTCTCGGTAAGGAAGATTCTTGTCAGGTTGGTGCTCACTTTTCTCCAGCTTAGTGTGAGGATCGACTGGAACGAGTGGGTGAGAATGTTTCTTTGTAGTCTATATCTTTAGCCTGTGCATAACCTTTGGCACAGAGTCTGGACTTGAAGCGAGGACCCGTTGGCTGATCTTTGACTCTAAAAACCCACTTAGAGCCAATGACATTTACATTTTTAGGTTTGTCTACCAATATCCATGTACCATTTCTTCTATGGGCTTCAAGTTCCTCTTCTATCGACATTTTCCATTTCTCGGTATTCACAGAGCTAATAGCTTCTGTATATGTTTCAGGGACTTGTTCAGGTGACAGAAATTCATCACAACATAGGTAAGTTTGTTCGTTGTTCTTATTTCTAGGTCTCAATGTTATATTGCTTCGTGAAGGAGTATTAATCTCGATTTCTGGTAAGTATTCATCTGAATCTGACTTGTTTTTAACTGTGCGATATGAACCATCCGAGTCGTAAGATTCTTCTTCGCTTTTTACATTTGACATTGTATTTTCCACTTTACTTTTACAGTTTAATGTTTTATTTTCTGTTTCAGATAGTTCCAGTGCAGCATAGTTTCTTTTCACAGTGGATTCGAGAAATACTGCATCCCTGCTCTTTATAACAGTTCTTGTGTTTGGTTTTATAAATCTATAACCCTTTGTATTCTCGCAATAGCCAATAAAAATCATTTTTTGTGTTTTTGGGTCCCACTTCTTGCGTTTTTCTTTTGGCAGGTGGACCATAGCTTCACACCCAAACACCTTCATATGACTGAGATTAGGTTTATGACCAGACCATAGCTCTTCAGGGGTTTTGAATGATAATGATCTGGTTGGAGATCTATTTATGATATATGCAGCAGTTTTTATAGCCTCAGCCCAGTAAAACTTTGACAGGCCAGCATTCAGTATCATGCATTTTGCTCTCTCAACTAATGTCCTATTAAGCCTCTCTGCAGCTCCGTTTTGTTCTGGAGTATAAGGTGTTGATGTCTGATGTACTATTCCAGTACTTATTAGGAAATCAGAGAATGGTTTGTTGACATATTCCAGGCCATTGTCTGTTCTAATACATTTGATTTTACATTCTGTTTGATTTTCAACTTCTGTTTTGTATTCTTTAAATTTTGACAATACTTCAGTTTTATTTTTCAAAACATACACAAATACTTTCTTAGAATAATCATCCAAAAATGTTAGAAAGTATTTAGCCCCACCGAGAGACTGTGTTTCCATGGGGCCACACAGGTCAGAGTGCACCAGTTCCAGTTGCTGAGAGGAATGTGACACGCGACTTTTAAAAGGCAATCTTGTCTGCTTGCCTTCTTGACAAGTTATGCAGGTTATGTAATTATTGTTTTGTTTCTTCTCAGAAATTGTTAAACCTTCAGTACTATTCTTTAATTTCTTTAGAGTTTCAAAGTTTAAGTGACCCATTCTTTGATGCCATAGAAATAAATCATTTTGGTCAACGTCAGACATGTATGCACTATTAGTAATAGTGTTAAGCTGGTACATGTTGTTAGCTTTTGTTGCTGTTGCTACAATAACTTTTTGTCGGTTCAGTATAACACAGCCTTTAGAATTGAATTTAACTTGGCCACCATTTTCTGTAATTTGATGTACCGATATCAAATTCACTGCAAGATCAGGTACATACAAGACATTTGAAAATAAAATTTTATTTGTCTGACTTTCTCCATTCAATGTATCTAAAATCACATTACCAGAGCTACTTACTGAAAGTGTTTTGTTATTAGCAACTTTGATTTGTTTCACAGGTGGTGAATGTTCATTTTGAAGAAGGTTGTGTTGTCTTGTCATGTGCATGGTTGCCCCAGAATCAATGTACCACGCTGAGCTGTTGATGTCGGAGGGAATGACAAATGCGGCAGCATATGAGCTATTTGATTTGGCAACCTTGTCTTTAGGTTTTGTTCTACATTCTGGACTCTTGTGCCCATATCTATTACACTGAAAACACCTAGGACCTTTGTTAAACTTCTTTTTCACATTCTTGATTTGAGAACCATGAGCAGATGTAAAAGCAGAGTTATTGTTTTCAGATTTCACCTCTTGGAGTAATTTAGATTTCACAGAGTCTGCACTTATTGTTATCCCGGAGCTTTCAAGAGCAAGGATCATCGGTTTGTAATGTTCAGGTAACCCGGAGAGCAAAAGAGTTCCAAGCCACTCATCATCAACTTTGAATCCTATATTTCGGAGTTTGTGTGCTGTAGACATTATCTTGCTGACGTATTCGTCTATATTTTGGCAACCAGAGAGTGTAGTTGTGCAGAGATCGCGTAACAGACCAACTCTGCGTGTAAGCCCGGAGTCGTCAAATGCATGGGATAGGTTATCCCACACTTCTTTTGCAGTTTCTGCCTCTTGTATATGTACGTAGTTAATACTATCAACAAGCAAAATTATTTTAGATTTTGCTTTAGTGTCCTTTCTCATGTCAGTGGGTTCATTTTTGGGATTTTCAATACATTCCCATAGTTCTTCGTGTTGAAGGTACGTTTTAACGGCAAACCGCCAGGTAGAATAATTTTCTCGACCTGCTAGCTTTTCTATTATTGCCAGAGGATTGCTACTAGCCATGATAATAATGATTCTGACGATTTGTAAAACAGAACCACGTTTCTTTGAGGTTAGATTAGACACGCTACCACTTCGCCGGCACGAAAGTTTATATTTAAACTGAATTTATGCAAGTTATTAACTTTGTAAACACTTATGTTGACTATTAAGGCTTTCTGGGCCCGTAACCTGTTGTATTTGTTATAAATTAGAGGAATTGTGAAATAATACGTACACTCGTCTTGCCACAGAATCATAGAGAGTTTATTCTATTCAATCAACCATAGAGTACAAATTCAGTAGGGTTGTCTTTGGTGATAGTACATAGAGCAGACTACATACATTAGTTTATGGTAAGGTATAAATTTTAAATACAACACTTATTTTATGACATCTGTTCTGCTTCGCATCGCACTGACATAAAGTTCGATTTGTGTCTCGACTAGGGATGGCAATAAAAGAGAGTCGCAGTTACGATAATACAACAGGGAAAGCAAAAGGATTTGGCACACTGGACACAAAAAAGAACTATATATAAAGACATTTTCTTATTTTGACGCTTAGCAAATTTTTAAGTATTTGATTTTATAATGTTTTTACATATGTTCTTCACTTAGCTTTAGCACTTAGCAAGTTAGAATATGAAATATTCAAAAAATCAGGGGAAGACGCCTGGCATTGGTTGCAGTTATTCTCTCTTTTGAATTTTGAGTTGGTGCTAGCAACATGGGGTAACATGAAACGATTGGATTTTGTACTCCTGTATTTTTGGGCGACACTATATTGTTTATCAGTACTTGGGCAGACGAATTTGTTGTTTTGTTTAGTCTGGTGACAGATTTTCCGATATATCTTACTGGGGGTAAAATATCGAATTTAGAATCACCATCGGTCTCATTCTCTGACTTTGCAGTAGATGGGGGGTGAATTTGAATATTTTTTCAAAATGTTTACCTTTTGCACAGGTGAATTTCTGACTGGAGTAAATGCAATCTGCAACACTTTTCTATAATTTAACAGTTTACCTTCCTCCGATCCACTTCACGAATTTGAATCGATCTTGATCGATCCATAACTCAAACTCCAATGCGCTTCCGTATCGAAACATTTCACTACACTAAACTAGGATGCGCGGCGGCCCCGCCGTCTGCGCCTCATTCCGTGCGGCTATAGGGCCTGCAATTCTTGAGGCAGATTAGACCTCTCTTCTCACTAGACGAAATTAATTTCAGTTCAGTGCGTATGGGGTCTATTAAACCTCATATAGTTATAACTGCACCGTGACCCCAAGCTTCATAAAAGAAACAATTCTATATATTTGTCTCGATTGTACTCATTGAAATGTTAATATAGTCACCACCTGCACAAAGTGAAAGAATGCGAGTTTGACACCCGCACCTGCGAGAAATCACGCATGTGGCTTGTTCGACGTCATAACGCAGTGAACGTGTTAAGAAGGAGTACGCTCTTTTCTTGAAGGTCGTATTGGTCCGGGAATGCCGCAAGCGACAGTTCATTCCTCAGTTTTGTTGTGCGAGACAGAAAGCTCCTAGTAAACCACACAGTTGTGGACTGCCAGGTTATGTGTTTCATTCTTTATAGAACACGATAGTTTGCAGTTTTGTGACTTAGCAAATTTAGAACGATCAATATGTTGAAATTCATTTCATAGTTTGACACAAATGTCGTTCAAGAGTTCTTTAGCATAGACGTGGCTTTAAATTAAAGTTAACAATTATCTCGCACATTTATAATATTTGTATCATTTCTAAAAATAAGTTTAGTAAATTTTATGATGATATACCTATACTCCTACTAGTGAAGCAGTGACGTGAAATTATAATACAGTATAACTATTGCTTTTAGCTCAATTTTAGCTAATTAGCTGTTTTAAAACTATTCAATATCCAATTAGTAAACCAATCTATATTAATAAAAATGAATGACCGAAATGTATGTACGCGCATAACTTCCGATCGGCTGCATCAAATTGGATAATTCTTTTTCTGTGCGTTCGTTATTGTTAGGACCAGGTTTGTATCAAAGAATCATTAATTTTTTTTCATTACCTGTACTAAGTTTTTCAGAAATTTTGAAAATATTTACGAAAGAAAAATATGGCAGTACGAAGTTTGCCGGGTCATCTAGTATAATAACAGTCTACCAATAGAGCACGGCTTAAAATTATTTTACATTGACTTTGTTTTCAAAACACAAGTCAGACATTAAAAGGATCTTTTCAGAAAAATATATTTATTTTTATTTTGATGACTCTAATGTCAAATTACAAACAAGATATTCAAGGCTCATTTTTTAATTTTTGTAAGAGTTAGGACTAACTAATTTAGCAACATCGAAAAAGAGCTAAAAAATATATTTATAAATAAATCTATACTAATATTATGAACGCGAAAGTTTTTAAGTATGGATGGATGGATGGATGTTTGTTACTCTTTCACGCAAAAACTACTGAACGGATTTGGATGAAACTTTACAGTAATAAGGTTTATACATCAGAATAACACATAGGCCACTATTTGCCGCGATAACTTTGTTAGGTAGGGAGAATATAAAAGCGACAAATCTCTCGCGCACAGCCAGCCCTAACTGTATTTCATCAGTTTCCCAACATCCATAATAATTCTGTTTACGTGGAGAGCAAATGAAAAATATCGTCCCAGCATAACGGGCACAACAAAAGTAATTATTTTTTCAGCGATTATTTTTTTCATTTACTTCTCTTCTTTATAAGGATGCTCCTTTATTATTATTCCTGTTTTTTTTTCGAGACTTCCCTGAACTGTTTTAATTTGTCCTGTAGATTGTGTACCATACACTTTTTATGATTAGAAAGGAAAATGCTGGTATATTGTGAATTTACGTAAGACTTTTGTACATCTTGTGTTAATTTGATGTGGTCAGACTTCATTTACAGGCATGGTATCTCAAAAAATTGACAACTTTAAAACAATATACATTTTATTGAAATTGTTTTACCCTATTACAATTATACCGTTCTAAAAAATGTAACTTTAAATGCTAATTTTGTACAAGAGCAAGTTTAAACAACTATAACCCGTCTACGTGATAACTTTTATATATTTTTTGGAACGAAGTTCCTTATGGGGCGTTGCGGAGGGGTACCCTAGCCGGCAAAAAGCGTCCGTAACTTAAGATTGACGACTCGGTGTAACAATGGTAGCATATGCGAATGCTGTGCTTAAGGTCTCGGGTTCGAATCCCGGGTCGGATCACATATTTTTTTATGATCTGCAAATATTTGTTTTTTCGGAGTTTGGATGTTTTCTATGTATAATATGTATGTATTTACAAAAAAAGATGACTGAAATATTTTTGCGTGGCTCTCCCACGGTGAGTGATGTATTACAGAAAATTACTTAATTAATAATTTTTTTAATCTATTAAAAATATTAAACTGATGTTGGAAACCCAACAGTACACTCTGATAAAAACTCCAGCATTAATGGATTCCCCAGATGTTTACTGGAAATATTATGGAAATGAATGTATTCCAGTTTATTGAACTTCAAGAACTATTTTTATATTAAAACGTTATCAGGAAAGTCCCGCGCTGTATTCCGAGCAGCATTCTTTGAAATGTCTGTATTAGTTTCATGTTGTGCTCTTACAAAACACAATAAGAAAATTTCATAGTAGAGGGAGATCAGAGCCTAATTTTTTTTTTTTTTTTAAAGCCAACTCCCGCACTATGAATAAATCCTGTGTCGCGAGGGACTTTACAAACATACATGAAACGGACACAAAGAACACCCAGACTCAGGACAACAATTTGTGGCCACACAAAGTGTTGTCCTACGTTTGATTTGAACCCACGACACTTGGCGAAGTTGGAAACGGCGTTAAACCACTAGGCCAAACGTGCAGTCATATTTTCATATTATTAATTGTTTAATGTTATTACAAGACCAAAGTCTTTGCATATTACAACTTTAACTTAAATCTGAATTCTTGTTTCGTTTAGGCGTGATGTTAACGGATATGCTTTTGAATATTTAGAAAGCCTTACAATGTATGAAAAAGGTCATTAGAAACGTGATACATTTTACAATTTCTAACTTATGTTTGATATACAGCTGACAGAAATGCTACAAATAATTTTGAATGCACTTTACGTGCAGAAAATATGTAATTCAATCAAGACAAATAAAGAAGTAAAAAGAATAAATTACGTTTTTTAATTAAAATGTAATAAAAAAATCCTTATCAATTACGACCGTCATTTGAATTGTCAATTTATTATTCATCTAGATTTCACTAGAATTAGATTAGAACATTACTTTTCCTAATCAGATCTATCTATCTATATAAAAGAGTCTTTATAGCAACTCGCCCAAAATTTGATACACAATGTGCTATAATAGGCAATCTATCTTCCCAACTTTATCACGGTAACAGCACAATAGAATACAAATAACATAATAGAATTATTACCAATTGTTTTAGTTCTCGCAAAAATAAACCTTTTCTTTGTTAGCTACGAGGCTGACAAAGAGAAGGCTTCAGACACAGGCTTCCGGAACCGAAGCACTGTGGCAAATTAAATTAAAATGGTATTAAAAAATAGCCTTTTAACCGTCTGCGAATACATTTGGTATTATTAAAATAGTATTAAAGAATTTATTACTAACATTTTTCATTTGTTTAACTGTATTTATTTATTTGTGTTTTAATATAGAATGGATTGCTTATTGTACAATGGTTTGACTTTTTTCTAAATACGGTTAATACTAGAAAATGTTGAAGACATCTACCATAGCCAATAAAAATTTATATTATAAATTTTAAAGGAAGACAAATTAGTAGATAGCCTTCCTCGTTGGTCTAGCGGTTGGCGTGTGCGACCGCTGATCATGAGGTCTCGGGTTCGTTTCCTGGGTCGGACCAAATGTTTGTATGATCTACAAATATTTGTTTCGGAGTTTGGGTGTTTTCTATGTATTATATGTATGTATTTACAAAAAAAAGTGTATAAGTATTTATATCAGTTGTCTAGTACCCATAACAAAAGCTCTGCTTAGCTTGGGACTAGATGGCGTTGTGTGGTAGATGTCCGAAATATTTATTTATTAATTATTTATTTATTTATAGAGACGTCTAAATAATAAAATACTCGATATTTGATTTTGAAAGGGTTATTCATACCCCCATCCCATTTACAATATAAATTGTAAATGGGAAAGTGAGTTTTTTAGTTCTCACCTCATAACCTCTAATCAATATTTTTTCCATAAAATGCTACATTGGCCAGAGCGACTAACCACTGACGACTTATCACACAGGTTTATACCTAGTTTGAGGGTCAGAGGCGATTCGCTGTTTGCCCCATGTAAATCCTTGTATTTCAACTGAATATTAAGCACTAATTTTGAAAAATTACCTAAATTAATAATTTATTTATTTATTATCAGGTAGTACTTTGTTTGACAGACAGTTTGCTACTTTTTCCCACGAATCGTCGAACAGAGACGGAGCTTAATGTAATAGCTAGTACTACATAATTTAATAGTTATAATTAGTGATTCATATTTATTTGAATCAAATTAAATAGTGTTGTAACGTTAAATTTCACTCTGCCTCAATACGGTATTTAAAGATTATATTTTAAATGAGTTATGCAAAAGAAACAAATTTGTTGACGTGCTTATTTGTGACTTTATTTATTTTAACGGATTTATTTATTAAATCTCAGTACTTTTGATTAAATATCATTTATCAACTAAGAACCTTTTCCCACTATTCAGAAAATATAATAAAACATTTCATTTATTACTGGTCTAGCAACAGTAACAAAAGAAATTTCTAAGAAACAACAGAGCCTCGCAAACAAAGGAGATGTAGTCTCTCATTATTGTCATGGTCGGTAATCGGAGTCTGCTATATAATATTGCAAGGATGTAATCGGTAAACGACTGTATTTGCTAAGAGTAGAATCGTTAACGATACAGGATAGTGATTAAATGTGATCAAAATGGAACTTAAATTAATATACGCATAATGTTTGTTTGCAAATTGTGAAGTTAGAAAATCCTATCCTGGTTAATATATGGAGTCCACTTTCTAACACATCAAGAGCCCTCCGTGTCTCAGAGAGGCACACAATAATAACCGAGTAGTAGAATAGTCAACGTTCAATTTTAGTGTTCTGAAGTTTATCGTCATAAAACCAGCATCATCTCTCATACATATAAATAATATTACAAATTTACTTGAAGTGTCGAAAACAAATTCTGTAATCTCAAGGCAATAAAGAAAACCGGTAATCACTTCTTGTTGACACGACTCTCACCACGTTTAAACGTGTCAGTTTTCTTCTACCCTTCAAGTTTTTTGTAACAACATCTTTCTGTATAAATAAACAATCCAACTAATGTCCTAACATAAATGGTTGTCCATAAGTGATATTATTTAAAAAACATCTGTTTAGTGTTGTCGTCTATTATTATTTGTTCCACATTGACCTGGGTAAAGCCATTGTAGGTCTTTTAATAATTCGTATAAAGTATGGTTACCGTTGAACTAGCAATATAAACGACCTCAGATGTTCATTTTATATGTTGTACTTTTTTATGTTGACAAATAAAATTCAAGTTGTATGACGCCCCGCTTCATCACCATTTCATCAATCCATCGATGTCTACTGCAGAACGACGGCTTGCTTTATAGATCGCTAACTATCCAACAAACTTGAATCCGAATGTTGTCTATGAATGTGTGTTTGCCGATTGATATTGTTCATCTTATTTTTCAGGCATTGTGCAACAATAGAAGGCAAAGCTAGAAATAAATCCCAGTTTGTATTAATTTTAATTAATAACTTATTCTCTTATTTTTTAATAATTTGTCAATCTCAAACTGAATTATGTAAAAGACTGGAATTGCGTTACTGAAACTATCAATGAAAAATTAGTTAACAGTCAACTGAGAATTGATCAAAGCAATCTACGCTACAATGTAACTTAAATTACTTCAGAAGATGTAAAGGTACATAAAGTAGCGATAGACAGTGCCAATGCCTACAAGGAAATCTTAAACCAAATACATAAACAAACTAGGCTGAATCCTTAGCGACAGTTAGTTCTCCAGGGGCTACGGAACCCCTCGTAAATTCCTGCTAACCGTTACACGACTCCTCGAAATTGGACAAAGTTGTACGTAGCGGTTAGCGTGCCACTTTGATTGTTTCTATTTATTTCTCGGGGGTCTAATTGTGGTACGAGTTGAACAAGTTCAGATAGCAAAAAGTTGTGGCATAAACAGAGGTAATATAGACTTGAGTTCCAATAGACTCGCTATGGATCCGAGTCCCCTAATGACTTAAACTCTTAAACTAGTTTGTGTAGTTACCTTACTTTACTTGCCTTTTCTAAAGATTTCCGATTCGTTATCAGAATCTAGGAATATGTAAATGTAGAATGATCTGTCTGATAAAACCATACAGATTTTGTTTAATTTTGTAACTAACAGATGTGTGTGAGGTTTCCCAAGTTGCCATTATTATTAATGTTAATAATAGACTTCTACAAATGATCTCTATTGATGTTTGTGATGGTTTCCTAGTAAATATTATATAACCTAATTGCCATAGGTAGACAGCAGGTACAAGTGTCTTAAAAATATCAAATTCAAAATATATCGGATTGGTAGTTCTTGCAAATTAATTTTCTAACAAAGTGTCACGCGTGGAGAGAGTCACGCTTCGGCATAAATGGGCCGCCTCGACCGTAGTGATACCACGACCTCACAGAAAACCGGTGTGAAACAGCGCTTGCGTTGTGTTTCACCGAATGAGTGAGGATACCAGCAACGCACTTGTGACGCCTCTGGTGTTGCAGGTTTCTATGAGCTTACATTCACGCGATACGTCTGCTCGTTTGCCCCCTATTCCTTGAAAAAAAAATGTAGCGTGTGTGCGTTAACTATAACAGAGTACGTAGAATTGTGCTGTGATACTATAATGTGACTATTTTCTTTAAAGATTCCCTAAAATTATCATTAAAGTCGTTCCACAATGAGCTCGCAACTCATATAAAAAGTGAAACAAAATACATTTCAAAGTACAGCCCTTAAACCGGTATAAATGGCTCGTAAACCTTTTTTGTGGACATAAAGGGAATTTATGATTTTAATATTAGTCCTGCAGAGAGATTCAACCTGATTACTAAATAATGTCGGGAGACTTGTATTGAAATATATCTGAGGTACGTGGGCTTCTTAACAATATAAAAACACAGTGTTATATCCTTATAATTAAGTTTGTGTTTTTTATTTTAAATGGTCCAGTAGCAGTATCTATTGGGTACAAATACTTACTTATTTCCGACAATGGCTTTAAATCGAAAAATTCTATTTGATGTTATTTCTGTGTGGTTTGCTGGAAAATATTTTAGGTAATAAAAATGTCGAAATTCATTCGTGAATCGCATCGCACCGCAATCAACCACACAACAATTTTACTTCAAGGCTATGAAAAGGTCATTCTTACGCACGGTCAATATCTTTATATGTATTACTGTACTTTCAACAAATTGTTAGCTATTATGTAAATGCACTCTTTGGCCCAAATTTGCAAAAGGCCTAGCGTTTTTCTCATACAATGATATATTGTCCCAAATACTTTTATTTTCTCTACAAAAATGATATATGGAATACTTTTATCATACGTTTTGTAGTGCTTTTGTTTCGAGATATGAGAAATAAATTATAGGGCCTGGACAGCTTGTAGGTTCTATGTATTTTACGACCTTGTGATGAGAGTTAATAATAATACAAATATTCAACGAATGTTAGTAGTTAATGCTTAAAACAATGGTTTTTAAAGTTAGTTGAAGTAGACTAAAGAATAACATTTTAACAAAATAAAAACCGACTTCAAGGTTCGACTCGATGTCTCTTGGATTCCATCATCAGATCTTAGTGTCTTTATCATGGTACCACCGTTAGGATATCTTCTTTCCATTTCAAAAAATCATCAAAATCGGTTCATTAACGACGAAGTTATCCGCAAACATACATAAAAAAAAATATACGGTCGAATTGAGAAACCTCCTGCATTTTTTGAAATCGGTTAAAAAACATCCCTTTTTAAATAAAAAAATATAAACAGGTCATTAGGTAACATCAAATAAATATATAAAATGACTTTCACATTAATATACCTACTAGTCTTCTCGCAATGTTCTGGGTACCTAACCTTAAAGTAAAGATAATTTAAGTTTTAACAATAACCGACTTCAGGACCAAATTGCAATGAGACCACACAGTAAGCATCAGCTTTCAAATAAAAAAAGAATCATCAAAATCGGTTCACCCAGTCGAAAGTTATGAGGTAACAAACATTAAAAAAAAACAGTCTAATTGATAACCTCCTCCTTTTTTGAAGTCGGTTAAAAAATACAGTTGAATTGAGAACCTATACTAACTTTTAAACTTTCGCGTTCCGTGATATAATAATAATAATACTTTTTTAAACGGTACATGGCGAAATCAATTTATCAATACTATCAAAAATGTGCGGGTGGATGAAGAATCTTCTACTTCACGGATTCGACGACGGAGGAGACATGCACCGCTGAGCCTGTGACCTCGGCCACGGCCTGGTCAAAACGTCAGGCAAATCAGAGATATGTAATACCTTTGAACAAGTGATCGCGTTAATTCCCGTAAAAATAAGGATTGAGAACCTCCTTCTTTTTTGAAGTTGGTTAAAAATAATCAACCAGTGCTCTACAACTGCTTTTAAGTATTATCCTTTAAGTTTGAAAGTTATACAGTGATTTATGTACATTTGATGTTAATTATAAAGTCTCAAACTTTGACATTACGTTCCAACCACGCATTCAGCACCCACGGCCTGACCGACGAGCTTATTTCGATGAAAGTCCTAATTAAACTTTGTTAATTAAAATATATGAGGTTTTCGTGAAATAATTTTTGTGGTTATGTACTCGTATGAGTTGAGATGTGAAGGTTTCTTTATGATCTTTATTTCTGCTATTTTTAGGTCCATATTTACATCCTATATTCAAGGTTGGTTTTCAGACACGGAACTTGAAGGGTCTATAAATCTAAATAGATCCTTGAATATCTCCCTGATTGCTGTTGTACATTTCTTAACTCAAGCTCTTTCACTTTTCATTCTATTTTTCACTTAACATTATAAATTCAATCAAGACATTAAGAAGATGTTGAAAACCAATTTAAAAATTAATATTGTTATATATTTTTGGCTTATAATTAGTAAATCTGTAACGAAACCAAACAATGCGTTCCAGTTCGATCATGTATAACTCATCGTCTCTCGCCATCTCAAAATGTAATATACATATAGTTGCAAAAGAAGACAGAAAGTGATCATTATATTAGCTTTCGAAATTCAAGTATATATAATGAGTATTTAAAAATCAAATCTTAAATAGTTGAGTGCAATTTATAAAGACTCGAGGATTGTATTCCAAATTATTTGGGTGCGGGAGATGTAGGCAATAAAATAATGCAAATGGAACATAAATCTGAGAGGTATTAGAGAGCGCAGTAAAACTAAGACCTAGTAAAGTCGTATACTTTGATATCTAATTAACATTATTATAGTTTTTTACCTAAAAAATATCAGTTTCAATACAAATTTTGTTACAATAGAAAAATTATGTAGGAGTAGAAGTGAGTTTTACTGGCCTAAATGCGATCAAATAACAAAATTGTTCTTCATGTAAAAGATTTTTAGTATTAAATTTGATGTCCAAATGTTTTCTTACATCGAAAATAACCTATATTATGCTATCGGTGACGCAGTGGTAGCGTATGCGACTGCTGTGCTTGAGGTCTCGTGTTCGATTCCTGAGTCGGACCAAATGTTTGTATGATCTGCAAATATTTGTTTCGGAGTTTGGTTTATTTCTATGTATAATCTGTATGTATTTACAAAAAAAAACTATATAATGTATTTATATCAGTTGTCTTGTACCCATTACACAAGCTCTGCTTAGCTTGGGACTAGGTCGCGATGTGTGTTAGATGTCCGAAATATTTATTATTATTATTTATTCCGAACTATATTTTATTGACATGCTTTTCATCCAGATCTATCCAGTGAATCAGTAACAAAATCAAAATGAATTAATGTATCCATATTTGTATATTTTTTAACATTCCATTTTATTATATTATTATTATAATCTTTATTTTTGAATTTTATTTAACACCCTAAAAAAACTTTTAATAAGAACAATATTTATTTATACAGTTAAAAAAACTGATTTTGCTACACTGTTCAATAGGAGTAAACTGAAACAGTGTTTTCAAAAAAAAATCTCACAAATCTTCTCTGGCGTGGGCACACGGGCAGCACCAGATTCCAAATAAAAAATAATCATCAAAATTGGTTGGCGTATTATTGAGTTATTCGCCAATTTGTCGCGCACAAACTTAATGTAAATTGAAGACTTATATGGTTTTCTCGTGGATGACATGTCAGAACTAGAACAATTTGAGAAAGAAATTGAAATGGGACCACATAGGAAGCACCAGCTTTCAAATAAAAAAGGAATCATCAAAATCAGTTCACCCAGTCGAAAGTTATGAGGTAAGAAACATAAAAAAAATAAAAACAGTCGAATTGTGAACCTCCTCCTTTTATTGAAGTCGGTTAAAAAGCAACTGACGCATTCTTCACAAAAAATACAAACTTTTTCTTGGCAATGTAAACTTTCCGTCTAAAGTTTGTGTGGATCTGAAGCATGCCGAGCCAAGACTGCTTGGAAAGTTTTAAGAGATCTTACAGCCCGTGTTGGTACAGTGTGCACTGCAATGCTAACATAACCTTACTACGCTGAAGCGAAAATTTTATTATTTTGATGGCCGAGTGTACACATGATGGTGGAATTTCGTTAAAGAGAAAATGGAAGGAGAAATGAAATGAAACGGAATTTTCCCTATCATTTCTGAAGGAAATATATTGTTAAACGCTCGAGTGTTCCCGTCTGGTCATGAGTAACAAGATTTGTACATACATTTAAGATTTTCTATAGAGAGAATATTCTTTCGGAGATTTTATTTTAACGCATTTAGTCAATTATAGTTATTTTATTGATAATCTTGAAGAACATGTCAAGTTCCATAACTTCAAAAATATCTATAAAAATTTGAACCCACGATAATGCCATATGGCAAAACCAGTCAACTTAAGTTGAAATTAATTAAATAGTGGAACAAAAGTACAAATGAGTTAAATTTCAAGAATGTATTTTAACAAGTTCTACCTAGTGATGATAATCGAATATACGGGCCTAGATATCCTTATGGACCTTATGTATATACTAGCTGTTGCCCGCGGCTTTGCTCGCGTGGAAGTTGATTATATGTATTTAATTAAAACTGTGTAAGTATCTATGAATACTGTGTTCATGTTTTTAAACGTATTTATTTATAATCAATAATCCATTAAAATTGACTTTCATACACACTTTCAACCCTTATTTTAACCCCTTTAGGAATAGAAATCCCATAAATGCTGATATAAGTATTCATTTATTTGTAATCAAAAGCCTGAAGACAAAGTTTCAGGCTACTAAATTAAAAAATGACGGACTTCCAGTCTAGCCTCGGGATAGAATATCTAGAAACGCTTAAATACGTATCTAATCATCATCATCGCAGTCCACTGCTGGACATAGGCATCTCCAATTACACGCCACTTGGTTCGATCCTCAGCTTCTCTCACCAAGCTCCTGCCAGCCGTCTTGGTTTATTCCACCTGGCCTGTGGACGTTCTACGCTACGTTTGCCGAGACGCGGCCACCACTCACGAACCCGTTTACCCCAACGGTTATCAGTTCTGCGGCTAATATAGCCAGCCCACTGTCACTTCAGCTTGCTTATCCTGTGGGCTATGTCAATAACCTTGGTTCTCTACCGGATCACCTCATTTTTGATGCGATCCCTTAGAGAAACGTTGAGCTTTTGTGATGAGAAAAATAAATCATTATTGTTATAGCCCTCTCCATAGCACGCTGAGCGACTTTGAACTTGTGGACCAGCCGTGTAGTAAGTGTCCACGTTTTGGCACCGTATGTCAGGTACGACGTATTGATTGAACACTTTCGTATTTAGGCACTGTGGGATTGACGATGAAAAGACCCGACGAAGTTTCCCAAACGCTGCCCAACCCGGCTGAATTCTCCTGTTCACCTCGTCCTCAAAGTTGTTTCTATTAAACTGTAAGGTCTGCCCGAGGTACCACACATATTTTTGAACAACTTCGAGAACGGCACCTTGAACCACAAATGGTTCCGGTAGAACATGTTCGTACATACGATCTACTCATTTTAATCAGTAGCCATAAATAAAGTTGCATGTTTCTAACTTCAAGAATTACGGACTTCCAGAATAACCTATATATGAAATTTCAACCCCTATTTCACCCCCTCAGGGGTGGAATATCCAGAAACGCTTAAATATGTATCTAATCATTTTTAATCAGCCAAAACACAAATTTTCAAGTTTCTCACTTCAAAAATGACGGATTTCCTTACAAATTTTTAACCCCTATTTCACCCCTTAGGGAAGAATATCCAGAAACGCTTTAATACGTATCTACTTATTTTTAATCAGTAGCCCAAAACTAAATTTAATGTTACTCACTTAAAAAATGACGGACTTCCTTACAAACTTTCAACCCCTATTTCACCCCCTTAGGGGTAGAATATTCAAAAACGCTGAAACACGTATCAATTCATTTTTAATCAGCAGCCAAAAAATAAAGTTTCATGTTTCTTACTTAAAAAATGACGAACTTCCATACCAACTTTCAACCCCTTTTTCACCCCCTTAGGGGTGGAATTTCAAAAAATCCTTTCTTAATGCTCACTTTACATACTTACGTTACATAAAGAACCTACATGCAAAATTTCAGGATTCTAGCTTCAGCGGTTTGGGCTGTACGTTAATCTGTGGGTATGTCAGTCAGTCAGTCAGTCACCTTCCTCTTTTATATATATAGATAGATAGATAAAAGGGAAGATGCAAATATAATATTTATCAAAATTTTGTGACTAAAACGTAAGAAAAACATCAAAGAAAGGCCAGTGCAACGTTTTTATTTTATTTTAATATTGATTTTCTACAATAATAACGAATTAAAAGTACTCAAAACAGCACGTGTATTAAAACACCAATCAGCGACTAGTGACGTCACCATTGTTGTGACAACAGTTTAAGGTTATAATAGTAAACGGACACATAATATATTGAATAAACAAATCACGTTTTTCTAATTAAAATGGAAGTTGGATTATTAAATCACACTCCAGAAATCTACCGAAAGTTAGTGTTGACATGGTAATAAGCTTTTTGTTGAAAGTGCAAAGTTTTCATGTGTAGAAATGAAAGGAACTGGGCTATTACGGTAGGCATAAATTACATTGAGACTTAGTATTTTATTCAGGAGATTCTACACATAGCAGTTATTTTAGATCAACAAGGGAATCTTATGGCGACAATGCTATCGGTTTTGTCCAGATCAAAAGAAAGGAAAAATTCTGTAAATTACGTAAAGAAGGTTATCGTGTGACAACTATCTTAATTATTACGATGATGATGCGAAGATTGTACAGCTTCTGAAGAATAAAAAAACTGAAAGTAATATTTATACTAGTCCTATATTATCAATACAAACTATATAAATAAATAAACTTGGAGTTTCTGTGTGTAATATTGAAATAATTGCTTTTCTCTAAATGCATATGTAGGTATGTATTACCAAAATAACATATACCAAATTTTTTTTTTGCAATTTTTGTCTGTCTGTCTGTTTGGTCCGGCTAATCTCTGGAACGGCTGGAAAAATTTTGATGGGACTTTCACTGTCAGATAGCTGATGTAATAAGGAGTAACTTAGGATACATTGTTTTAGACTGCACGATTGGCCTAGTGGTTTAAGCGGTCGCCACGCCGCTTTCCACTACGCCAAGTGTTGTGGGTTCAAATCCCGTATGGGACAACACTTTGTGTGATCAGAAATTGTTGTTCTGAGTCTGGGTGTTCTTTGTGTCCGTTTCATGTATGCTTGTAAAGTTCCCCGCGACACAGGATGGTATATTCCTAATGCGGGGTTAGTCTTTAAAAAAAAGATTAGCTTTGCCCAGACTGTTACCCGCAGTTGTAAACGTAGGTACAACAATATCCGCGGGTAACGCCGCGGGACTCAGCTAGTTCATGAATAAAATTAAAAAACTTCTGTCAAAACATCATAATATCCATCTAGCCGTTCATCCATACTAATATTATAATTTTTTAATTCTGTCTATCGGTAACCGAAATAGACGTGGTCCGGGCCGCGGGTTACAGCTAGTTACAACTAAAATCTGTATCCAGGTGGCTGTAAAAATGCTGCTGCCCTATTGCTACAGACGTGGCTTTTTTCGGAATATTAGTGTCATTTTTAAGTGATGATGTATAGTCCACATTTATAGTAGCTTATAGATGGCAAAAACATCACGAGATTCCTAACTTCAACTCAACTTAACTCAACTACGAAATCCAGCACGAACAGTCGACGAACAAACACGGCCAGTGACATACACGAATGACGTCATTGAAATTGTGCGCCGTTTGCGCGCGAAGGTTAAACTGTCAGTTTAAAACTGCAATTTTTGGCAATAAATTAAAGTATTTAAAATTTTTTTAAACTCGTGGTCTATAAAGAATGCAAAAATAAAAATATTTCATCTTCCCTATTTTATGATCAATATTTAGACTACTAGTTCTGCACCTGTGAACTTTTTCTTGGTAGTAGCTAAATACTTTAAAATATTTTGAGCGTATAGTTTTATAGAACCAAAGAACTTTACCTAAATCATAAATAACATTCAATGGTCACTTTTTACATATTCAGAGGTGGTCTGAACTGCTATAAACCTTTATGCTACACAGTACGAGCTGACTCACATCCTGCGAACAATGGTCAATCAATGGCGAAAATGCACAGAGCGTAAGCGAATCGAATTCTCTGACGGCAGGTGGCTTGTCAACCATCTGGTGAACGATTTACCAAAAGTATATTCAGTATAAGCACTTAAACGTGCCTTTAAATACTATATGTCTTGAATTCAATAATAATGGTCAGGTACCTATCTACAGTAATATCTAAACTCAACCTAAAACTATAACTTGTACTATGAGTTTACAAATAAATACAATGTTGAACATGAAAAAACTAAGGCTAATGCCAATATATGTACTAAAAACTATATCTACTATATGTACTAGTCTAATAAGCTACCGTCGCAACATTCATATCTAAACTTTAATATTATAACTTCGAAAGTAACTCTATCTGTCGGTCTATCAGTTACGCTTTGACACATAATCGCTGCATCGATTTCAAAGAAATGCATAGAGATTCTTGAGGAAGTACAAATGTTATTTTTATTGCGATAACTGTCGTAAGAACGGGCGGAGCCGATGACAACAGCTAGTAAATATTTTGAATAAAATTTACAAACCACATATAGTTATAATTGTATATTCAGTGGGAGAGCCACGCTTTACCGTGGGAGAGCCACGCTTCGGCATGAATGGGCCGGGTCAACCGGAGTAATACCACGGCGTCACAGAAAACCTGTGTGAAATACTGCTTGCGCTGTGTTTCACCGAGTGAGTGAGGATACCGAAGGCCCATACCCAATCCCCTACCCCTACCTCCCCCCCCATCCCCAAAAGGCCCGCAACGCACTACGTGTCCATGGGCGGCGGTAATCGCTTACCATCAGGCGATATATTCCATTAAAAAAACCATCATTAACTTAGAGCTATATCTTTCAACAACATAAATAACTTGTGTGTTAATAAAATAAAAGAATTTATGTTACACATCAATGGAATATGGCTAAAAATAAATACACAAAGCGGATTTGCACAGTGGGCGGTCTTATCGCTAAGAGCGATCTCTTACAGCCAACCTTTGAATGAATAAATTTGACAACGGATAAAAGAATAATGGGATAACAAAATATATATAATTATACCGAACTTGTGGAAATAAGATTTTAAATTGGAAGACTTTTACTATGGTGTTATAATTATTTTAATATCTGTCGATAGTAAATTAAGATCCTAAGTCGTATCCTTGAAGAAAATGGCTGGCAGCGGATGGGTGCGTGCTGCGCAAGACCGGGTCGGTTGGCGCTCTTTGGTGACAAATATCATTCAGCAGCGGACGGCAGTAGGCTGAACTAATTAAGTCGTATTGTAGTAAGTATACTTGACCTTTATTTTATTTTAAATCATCAGTCTATCGCAGTCTACTGTTGGATTGATTTTAGAATTTTCATATCATTGGTTGGGTATTACGGCGAAGGGCACCATTCATGGTCGCCGGAAAGGTTGGCGACAAAAAACGTAGTCTAATTCTTTGTACTAACTAAAAATGAAACAGCCTTGGACACTAATGTACACTTTGTTCTTCATTTGAAATACAACTTGCGAGCAACTGTCCGCAACAAAATCATTCCACATTTCCCTAGATATGGGATGATCTTCTTCCGGAGAGTAGCTCGCTATTATCATTACTGAGGGTTCTGATTCCCTCAGTAATGAAACGATGATAACGCCGCTATGAAGAGTCATATTTCTACATCATTATCGACCACTGATATGACAGGCTCAAGGATGATATTCCTTCCTGAAGGATCAGGATAAACCCTAAAATCTTCTCGATATTAAAATTTGGACCAGACGATAAATGATTATTGTCTTTATTTTACGATATTTGTACAGTACTTTAGATAGAATATCCTGTCTCATTTCTATTGCGATACGAATTCTAGACTAAATTCTCGAAGAGCTTTGCCAGCTGCTCTATCATTAAGTAAATATCAGTCGGCATTCCAACTATTTGTCATTTGACAAAGCCCTTTCACTGGAGAGGGATAAAAGATAATCCTAGACGTTGTGCTAACAGACGGTTTCCATTTGTAATTTCTTAGAAAACAGATGTAGAAAATATTATTTCTTATTTCTAAGTTCTACAATTTATCATCAATATTTCATACATTTATTATAAATTGTGGTTGCCCAGTGGTCAAAATTCTCCATTCAAACTTTGACTGTGCGAAATTTCATACTTTACAAAAAAAGGTACATAGTTTTTGTTTTGCTTTGATAAATAGAATATTAATTTGAAATACTTTTACTTGACGTCTATGTTAAATCCCTATTCTACTCAGTACACTCTAATCCACGTCTATAAACTGAATTCTATAAGTCACAAATTTCTAATAAATCGTAAAATTAACATAATTGTGTAATAAAGAAGATTTTTTTACATAATTAATGACACTCGTAGTTAATTGTAGACTAATGGTGTTATTATCATTAAATATAAATTTAAAATGAAAATACTGAGGATGGCAACTCTTCTTATTGTTAAATGTTATGAAAGAAATTTAAAAGATAGTTGTATTTAAACTTAAAACTCAATTGAAGTCGTCCAAGTTTTTGCATTTCTCAGAATCTTCCAAACGTATGTTATAACTAAGATGAAATTTTCATTCTGTTCAATTATCCTATTGTTGACTCTATTGTTGGTTTTTACTGAAGGATTCAAAGGTTTTATTCTCTTATAAAGAGACCATTTCCTTTTGTGTCGATGTCCTGCATTGAATGTTGGTTTGATTTTGTTTAATGCTCAAAATAGCGTCACAAGCCAATGTTTGTTACGCTATTTTGGGCATTGAACGTAAAAGTTTATTATAACTATAAATAAACCTGATAATATTTAGAGAAATTAACTTATTTAAAAATAAATTTAATGCGAAAGTGAAATTTAAAAGAGCCACGGTAAAAGTAAGTATATAATGAACATATCAACTATAGTAAATCTTACCTCCGCATTACTCGTTCGCCTTTTTTACTGAATTTATTGAATAGATAGGTTTGAGAATAAAAGCGATAGTCGGAGCAAGTTAAAGTAGCATGCCTGAGCAGTTCCTCAATTGAACAATAAATAGATAAGAAATAGTAAATAATAGGAATAGAGTAACAATTTGTAATTTATTAGCACTTCTAATTTAAGACAAAAACTTTTTAAGTGAAGTTCGACTAGCACTAATTCTGAAGTTAATAAAGTTGGTAGTAAGTGTCTGTGATATATTTCAGAAGTTTTTAGACAACTCATCGTCGTAATATCCCTTTGGCAGATAGATAAAAAGCTTTTCTCACACAGGCTTTGAAAAGGGCGATTTTACAAGAGAAGCTTCGTGTGAAAGAAACTGTTCATTCCGAATATAATTACATTATATAATTACCTACCATAAATTGTTCAGTACTGATATGTGCGTCCACTGCTATTTCACCGTCGGGGAGTCATGCTTCCGCATTAATGGGCCGGTACGACCGGTGATACCATGGCCTCAAAGGAAACCGGTGGGAAACAGTGCTTACGTTGTGTTCCACCGAGTGAGTGAGGGTACCGGAGGCCTATACGCCAACCCCTCCCCCATCCCCCATAGCCCAGAAACGCACTTGTGACGTCTCTGGTTTTACGGTTGTCCATGGGCGGAGGTAATCGCTTACTATCAGGAGATATGTCTGCTCGTTTGCCCCTATTCTATAAAAAAAAACATAACTGAAATTATACTCTATATGTATGTATGACACATGTATGTATGTTCCACCGTAGCGTCTAAACTACTGAACCAATTTTAATTGATAAGGTGTTAATAGATTTGTAAGAAGGGACATACATACATATACTGATTCTTATGTGTGTTTGTATAAATCTTTTAATCAGTTTAAAAGCAACTTTTATTTCTACTCGCTGCTTTCAGGGCTGGACTTGTTTCTTTTCCAAAGGAACTTTTCCATTTATAGAGAATATTCGAAACGTCCTTATTCTAGTTCTAAGGCAAAAAAATAGCTATAGTTGAAAACGATATATTCTCTATGATAACGATAAATATTCGATGATAACGATAATTATCTTCTTCCGAGCTTTTTTCCAAACTAGGTTGAGGTCGACTTTAAGTCTACTAGGACATAGCTGAATTTCGATTATTTACTGAGAGCGACTCTTCAAACCTCCAGAACCCAAGTACAAGGCAATATCGAAGTCTATCGAAGTCTCGAAATCCAGCAACTTGTAACGATTGCCAAAAATGTTCGTATGCCAAAGGGGACCGATGACTTAACGTGTTTTCCGAGGCACAAAGGGTCTCCCTTTTCTCAAATTTATTTCGGGTCGGTGCAATGAGTTTGCCTTCTCCATTCTCCTCAACTCGTTAGTTCACCATATCCTCTTTTATGCAGTTATTCCATTTTTTCTTTGGTCGTCCTCTACTCTTATATCCGTCGACTTCCATATTTAACACTTTCTTAACTACATTTTGCTCATCTCTACGCATCACATGTCCATACCAGGCTTACCTGTTGCTTCTTAACTTTTCATTCACTGGTGCTACTTTCAGGCTCCCTCTAACGTAGTCATTCTCCACCTTATCCATTCTAGTCACACCACACATGCATCTCAACATTGACATTTCAGCTACATGCAGGCGTCTCTCATCCGTTTTTTTTTATTGGCCAACACTCAAATCCATGCAGGACCAAAATTTTAGAACATTCTGTTTTAAGTTTCATTACTTCTTGATTCAATAGCAATTGAATAAAACCAAATTTTCCTTAGACATAAACTAATAATAGTGATGAATTCGTTTTTGTTCAAACCGATTTCAAAACAATGAAGTATAATGGATTCTGGCCTAAGTAATTAGTATTCTTAATGCAGTTACGAAATAAACTTGGAAGTTGAATTTGGAAAATTGTATACTAATTAATATAAGTCAAAGTGGCCAAGATAGCCAAAGTTGTTAGCAAAATACGGGAAATAGTAATTGGCAGGCACGTCGCGGCTTACTATTCTCTAATTTAAGACTAGCATTTATGTGAGATGTTATATTTTTCTAACTGATATTTTTTATATTTTTTTTACTCGAAACTGGTTAGATTGAATGAAATAGCGTATAAGAAACATTTCGATACATATAAAGTTTAATTGGAACATAATGAAACCGGCGGCAGTAAAAGTCGTCAGTATTAATAAACGAACATATGTTTAGTTCATACTTGCCCACCCCACTGCACCAACCCGTACGTCCCAACAGACCTGCTCCAAACAGACATTCTGTACAACACGTTTGTGAATTTAATTTAGAAACTTGTTTCCTCAAAACTAATTATACGCACAACAATACGATACGATTAATTTTATTATCTTATACAGTTTTATCTTCTAAGCGTCTGTTGTGTTCAAAATTATGCTTCGTTTTGTGAATACTTAAACAATTTGTGTTGTTTATTGGAGTTTGTTTGGACTTATTTGGTATTGTTACTGTTAGCTATTACAAGGTGTTGACGTTAAAATAGTTTGGATGGTTACGCAAACGAAACAAATTGTACCTATGTCGTCTGAATGTGATAACTTTGGTTAGGTCTTTCATTAGTTGTCTTTTAAATTTGCTGTCAGTTTAATGTACAATTTACAGTCTTGATAGAGAAATGCAGCTATTCAGGTTTTGTAAGAAAGTTCGAATATTTTTCTGTAAAATAGTTGCTGTATATTTAGCTGCAGAAAATGAAGACTAACCTAACTCAACGGATAGTTTAAACGATAGTTGTAGCTTTATGACCTTACTTAAGAATCAACTTTAGGATTGGTCGTCAAAGCGTCACAGACAGACAGACTTATTTTCGAATTTATAATATTAGTGTGAATTAAATATGTACTTACAATATTGTGAACTAAAGCGTATACTCTGTCCAAAATATATTCAAAAACTTAACTTTTCCATTAAAGAAATTTGATTTTACTATACTTAATATAACAAGTAAAATTTTAACAAATACCGACTTCAAGATTCGACTCGATTTCTCTTGGATGCCATAATCAGATCTTAGTGTCCTTATCAAAGTACTAGCGTTGGGATATCTCCTTTCCATTAAAAAAGAATCATCAAAATCAATTCATAAACGACGAAGTTATCCGCGAACACACATAAAAAAAACATATATACGGTCGAATTGAGAACCTCCTCCTTTTTTAAAGTCGGTTAAAAATATGCAACAACCTACGAACTTATCATAACTTGAATGACTTTAACTTGTGCCTTAACTTAGTTAGGCGTAACGTACCCTAATAATAAAGTTATAATAGACTCTCTGCATTACTTTCAACGTAATTTTTGGTACTAACAAAACCGTTACCGTATCGTTATATGTACATGGAGTACATTATGGCTGTAAGTGTGTCTTTGATGTTTTGCATTACGTTAACAAAATTATTCCACTCATGAGTTCCTTGCAGTGTTCAAGTATCAAAACTTTAGTTAAAGGATCTCTCAAACTTTGTTAGAATCGTGTTTTGAATGTCGTTATTACGTTTTACATTATTTTTCATCGCTTGTATGAAAATTTTCATTTAAGTTTGGTCAAATTTATCTGCAACCTAATCTTCTATAACTATAAAACTGATAAAACTGAAACTAGTTTTAATTTATATCGATAAATTTTAAATAGCTCTAGTATTATTTGAAATGCACTTATTTTATCTTTCAAATAAGATAAACATTGCAAAAGCGGGAGTACAAGACTACGGCGAAACCAAGGTAGGACCTTTGGCTATGGGCGTAGAAATCACCAGGGGCAAACGCTGGTAAACTTCCTCGAGGCCCATGGGCTTTATCTAATGAATTCCTTCTATAAGAAGAAGCCTCAAAGGAAGTGGACCTGACAAAGCCCCGATAGTGCGACAAAGAACGAGATTGACTTCATCATTACAAACAAACGCCAAATTTTCAGGAATGTCTCCATGATCAATAGGTTTAACACCGGGAGCGATCACCGACTCGTAAGAGGCACCCTGAATTTATGCACCAAACAGAACCGGCGCGTCTGATGAAGTCAACTCTTAGACCAACTCTGCCCCAGGTTGAAGCTGATTGTGAAAGCTTCCAGCTAGAGCTTAAAAACCGGTTCGCCATGTTGGAAACCGTGCAGGACGTTAACGACAGCGCCGACAGTCTGGTGCGGGTCGTCCGTGAGGTGGGCTCAAATTACTTTCGCCCGAAAAGCATTGGACGCAAGTCAATACTCACAAGCATGACCCTGAATCTTATGCGGAAACGACGAGAAACAACAAACGCCAGCCCATCTGAGCGTCAGGAACTTAACAGGCTGGTAAAGAGGCTGATAAGACGAGACATTCGACAAGCTAATACTCGAGCGATTAAAGCCGCTATTGTTAAAATAAAGGCACAAAAGTCTTCGCCAAGCCAAATACCTCCTGCTGCTACCTGACAAAACTCAGAACAGCACAAGGCACCACCGTCACCTCTAATTCCGAGGTTCTCACTGAAATCGAAAGGTTTTACAAGGATTTATACTCTTCACAAACCCGTCCACCGACAACCCACAGCGCGGATGACCCGCGTGCTAGACTGACACGCCACCTCACAGACGAGCTTTCTGATATCGATCAGGGCGAGATCAGAATGGCAATCTCCGGGTGAGGACGGAATCACAACCGAGCTCCTAAAAGCTGGAGGAATTCCTGTGTTAGTAGAGCTTACAAAACTGTTTAATTCCGTCATTCATACTGGCACTACACCGGAGGCATGGAGGAGGAGCTTGGTAGTACTATTCTTCAAGAAAGGAGATAAAAGCTTACTAAAGAACTACCGCCCAATATCACTCCTGAGCCATGTGTACAAGTTGTTTTCGAGGGTCATTACGAATTGTCTTTCCCAAAAATTTGATGACTTTCAGCCCGTAGAGCAAGCAAGGTTTCGAAAAGGCTTCAGCACCGTGGACCACATACATACTCTTAGGCAAATAATTGAGAAAACAGAGGAGTATAATCAGCCTCTCTGCCTAGCGTATGTGGACTACAAAATAGCATCGAGTCCTGGGCTGTCCTGGAATCCATGCAGAGATGCTTGGTCGACTGCCGATATGTCCAGGTGATGAGATGTCTTTACGAAACCGCTACAATGACCGTCCAAGTACAAGAAAAAAGCACTAGACCAATCCAATTGCATCGAGGGGTAATACAGGGAGACGTCATATCTCCGAAACTGTTTACCAATGCATTGGAAGACATTTTCAAGACGCTTGATTGGAACGGACGTGGAATAAATGCAAATGGCCAGTACCTCTCACACCTGCGATTTGCGGACGACATAGTCATTCTGGCGGAGTCTCTGCATGATCTGAAAGGAATGCTCAACAGTCTGGATGTTTCTTCAAAACGAGTGGGACTGGGAATGAATATCGAAAAAACTAAAGTCATGCATAACAGGCATGTATCCCCAAGTCCCGTGACCGTAAATGGCGCTGCTATCGACGTTGTGCAAGAATACATCTACCTTGGCCAAACCATCCAACTCGGCCGGCACAACTTCGATCGCGAGGCCGACAGAAGGATTCGTCTGGGCTGGGCGGCGTATGGGAAGCTACGTCTTATCTTCGAGTCAGCGATACCTCAATCACTTAAGACCAAGGTATACAACCAGTGCGTCCTACCTGTTATGACATACGGAGCCGAGACGTGGACACTCACCATCGGGCTGGTCCAGAAGTTTAAAGTAGCTCAGCGTGCGATGGAGCGTGCGATGCTGGGTGTCTCTCTGTGCGATAAAATTTGTAATGAGGTTATTCGATAGAGAACTGGAGTAACCGACATTGCACAGAGATTGATCACAGATACAGATCAGTACGCTGAAGTGGAAGTGGGCCGGCCATGTCTCCAGACGAACCGATGGTCGCTGGAGCCGAAACGTGTTAGAGTTGAGACCGCGATTAGGCAAACGTAGTATAGGGCGCCCTACGGCACGATGGACCGTGATTTAAAGAAGGTGGCTGGTGGCGGATGGATGCGGACTGCCCAAGACTGGGACGGTTGGCGCTCCTTGGGGAGACCTTCGTTCAGCAGTATACGGCGATAGGTTGATTGATTGATTAAAACATTGTAAGAATATTTTGTGGTTTTCCAAAGAAGAGTACCCATCAAATAACAGAATATCATAACTAAGTAAATAAACAGGCTAAAATTTAAAAAAAACCCCTACGCAAGCACTTAATCGAGTAATCATACGTTAAAAATGCCTTACATCATTTTGGATTATATAAAAAAACCGACTTAAAAAACATTCAACGAAAACTCCCTGCCTAGAAACACTAAAAAGCGTAAAATAAACTGGCTCTTCATTAATTGCTATGTGACAATTCTTGGCTGTACCTAATTCTTTATTTATTTAAATAGTAGTTTTATAATGTGTGCTAGGTACCTAAAATCTGTTTGAAGTCTCTTTGAGTCTTACTGCTTGCACAGCAGAGGATTTAACTGTAAACCCGGTGGAATGTTTTGGCATTTCAAATTTCAAGTTCTCTGATGATCTCAGGTCCCTACAATGAGTGTTGTGTAGGAACTAAAAGTGTTATTTAAGATAAAAGGGAGTGTAAGGATGAAACAGAATACTGTATAAATGAGAAAGAATATAAAATGAACATTTTAATAATCTAAATATCAAATGTTTACAGCGCTGGTTAAACGATTGTAGCGTAATTTATACATTTGATCTCCTTTTCATAATTCATGAAAACATAAGCAATAAAAATGCTGTTACGAATATTACATCTGTTGGTTATTTTATTATCCTCCGTCTGCAGTCAAAATACTTTTTATTCTGTTGGGTTACAGCATCAAGTAATTTCTTTTCAATTTATTTATTCATCGTATTGTTTTCCCTTCGCCAGCAAGGTACAGAAAGAATTCTGAGAGAAACAGGGTGTTTAATCGCCATGTTTATTTATGTTTTTGTCTTTGTATTTGTGAAAGCGCTGACGGAAGACAGATTAATGTCACAATTTTATTTAACTCTTAATTACCCGACTACGGCAAAATGAAAAGGAAAGGTTATATTTTTCGAAGTCTATTTATGTTTGTATGTTCTACCGTAGGGTTTACTAAACTATCTGGGGGCATGGTCGTGCCCCCACCAAGACAAGCCAAGCGAAGCCCACTACCTACCTTTTCTCGAAGTGCTTCGTCGTATTTTGAACCCTCATAACTTTCCATACCAGATTCTCAGGATTTTTACTGAGATGTAGAGTTTGTGAAGTTAGGGTTGGTACTGTTAGGGTGTGTAGATTCAGAAGCTTGGCTCTACATGAGATCTGATATCTTTTTCACAGGGTAAGCCATTTTCATAGGTGTTGCTGAAAATCGGCGCTATATAGCCAATGATGCTGCATCAGGCTGAGCAGCATCTGTTTTTAATGTACACTGCGACGCAACTTAGCACCAAGTGTTTGTATTGTATTAATTACATTAATTGCCGCAATATTAACCTTATAACCACTCGTATGTATGTCATGTTTAATATTTAACTGTGCTTTATGTTAATGCCTCAATTTAATACTGTATTATGCACCAGTTCCTATAATAATGTGTTGTGTTGCAATGTCGTTAAAATAAATCATTTTTCTTTCTTTTCTTTCTATATGCAGTCGTCGTGGCAACATTTTACATGAAAATGATTTTAGTGGGATACTCTATTCCCTTATGCACCTACAACATAATATTCACACATCACCTTAAGGTTGACTGGCAGTGACCGCCCCATGGCATTAAGTCCGCCTTTGTGCAAAATGTGCATGAAGATTAAATAAATATACTGATTTCAATGAATGAGGTGTCAATAGATTCGTAATAATAGCCCAATTAACATACAGTCTATATAAATTTTGTCAGATTGTACTTTAAACTTTTTCTTGTTTTAGGCATAGTTTAATTTAAAACAATCTACACTTCTCACAAAATAACCTAAAAGGACAGCATTGTGTTTTGTTAGTGCACTTACTGGTGAGACTGGAGGCCCAATGATTGAGAAGCATCTCAATAGACCGCCAGAGTATGGTTCACCATTTCACCATGCTACATTGTTGCATTGCATTCGCAATGAGCATGGTAACCACTACTATTGAATTCTGCTCATGTTTTCCATCAGGCAGAGAAGAAAAAGAAAGTCCATATAAAAAAAAGCGGCCAAGTGCGAATCGGATTCGCCCATGAAGGGTTCCATAGCAGCAAGTAACATAATATAAATGTTCTTGTACACACATCAAAAGTGTCTAGGGATCAAGCATTTTTATGCGGATTTCTTGAGATTGAGATGTAGCTTTGGCCCTGGCCTGCTCAGTCGCCAGACTTGAACCCGATTGAGCATGCATGGGATATGCTACAGAGAAGAGCTCTGCCGAATATGGAGGGTATCCAGTCGCAAGAAGACCTTTTTTTGTTGTTGCAACGAACATGGGCGGCCATTCCACTGCGTGATTTGGATGAACTCATTTTGAGTATGCCAAACCGATTCTTGTGTTGTTAGTGTTCGCGTTAGAAACACGGATTATTAATTGTTTAAGTTACCTAATAAAATTTTAAAGAAAACTGTTATTTCAGTCTTTTTTTCGAACTTTAATGTTAGTGGTTCAAATGTCAAAAATCCCTTTATTAGGAAAATGGCAAATTTCTTTATTAATGCAAAGGTGACTTGGTTCATCGTTACTGTGACAAACGAAAACACTTTATTTGATGAATCCTTAAAGAAAATTCGAATTAATATCAATCAGGAGAAAAGTTATTGCAAAAATATATGTTGATCCCTAGACACATATGTTGATCCCTAGACACTTTTGATGTGTGTAGTTTGTTGTAACTTTGATATTTTAATAATAGTGTTTTTTTTTAAAGGTAATTTGCTCTTTACGATTTATGACGTATTAAAAAAAAAACTTTATTGATCTCGTTCAAACCTATTTTCGGTGAAAGTTTGCATGGTAATGTACATCATATATATTTTTTTATCACTCTCTTATTTTAGAAGTTACAGGGGCGGACACACACATTTTACCACTTTGGAAGTGTCTCTCGCGCAAACTATTCTGTTTAGAAAAAAATGATATTCGAAACCTCAATATCATTTTTGAAGACCTATCCATAGATACTCCTCACGTATGGGTTTGATGATAAAAAGTTTTTGAGTTTCAATCTAAGTATGGGGAACCCCCAAAATTGATTGTTTTTTTTTTTTTTGTGTGAAAATCTTAATGCGGTTCACTGAATACATGTACTTACCAAGTTTCAACAGTATAGTTCTTATAGTTTTGGAATAAAGTGGCTGTGACATACGGACGGACAGACAGACAGACAGACATGACATATCCATAAGGGTTCCGTTTTTTGCCATTTGGCTACGGAACCCTAAAAATACGCCATAGGACGACAAAATTAAAATATAAACAATTTTTGCTATAAGTGAGCAAACGAGCAGACTGATTCCTAGTTGAAAATTACTACCGCCCCCTGTAGATCTACACTCAAGAGTTATAAATATGTTGACGCCCTTAGACTCCTCCAAAATCAGAATAAGGAGAAATTTGCTAAAAAGCATAAGCATAACAAAGTGAAAAGCTTAACTTTCAGCTCATGACATACGTCGGATAAGATGCATAACGTGTTTTAGACGTATTTTCTCTCTTACACTAAGCTCACCCCCCAATAGGAAAAAAGTCAACAAAGTAACGCGCGGTATGAAGTGCGTATAAATATGTATGTATTTGCAATGTGATGTTTAACTTGATAAGGGCCCGAATCCGCTGTCAGATCGATCCGACCCCAACTGTCGTTTTAAGATTAAAATGTAGATCAGAAATAGGTTGTACAAAACTCCGTGATAAAAAAGTATTTGGAATTGTGGTACCGAAATGTATGTTCCCTTGATTCTTTTTCAGTTGAGTTAGGATTGACAGTAAGTTGAAAATTGATTTACTTTAATAAAAAATACAATCTGATTTGTCTACTGTACCGTTTTCGTTAATCATGTCAGAAAAATGGTAGTTGCAAAGGATTATATGATTTATGTAATTGTCTTAAAATATTGGATCAGCTCTCAGCAGGTCTGGAAACATAATTATATCTTCTCCGAAATACACGCGTAAATACAACAGAACATTATTACAAAACATTTTTTTTTCAGAATATTGCTAGATGCAAATATGTTCCAATACTTTTTGTATCATAAATTTATAAAATATCATATTTATTCCTGTATGCTGTTTGTATATTGATATGAGGCATTCAACGGTGGATGAATTAATGAGAGATTGGCTGTGGACGGTGATTTCGGTAACCAAATATCCCCATATACCAATATTGGGAGTGTAATGTGGTTTGTGTTTAACGAGTCTTTCAAAGTTATTCCTTTGTAATATTTTTTATAGATTGAGTTTATTATTTTGACGTTGATGAACGTGATTAAAATTGGCAATTTTTATGCCTGTGAGTTGTGAAATTTATAATTACTTTTTAGTCTTTATTATTACCTTAAGAGAATATATTTACAGGTTATGCTAAAGTTGTTGACCGGTGTTATTGTGAAAAAGTAATTTATTGAAGTGTGTTTTTAGTACTTAAACTTTTGCTATAGTAAACTTCATTCTTGTATATTCTTCATCTAATTCCTCATGTGCGGATTCGTTGATTTTAAAAACACTCCAGATACAGATAATATAAGCGTGAGTAAAATATATATTCATTTATTTATAATATATATATAAAAGTTTATTCATTTATTTACAGACCAGACGACTACATTTATGACAAAAATCTTATGGGATATTACACAGGCCACTCAGGCTGCGTACACGAACTCAGTGGGAGCGGAGCGGGCGCGGAAGCGCAGCGGGCGCGGAGTGGCAGCGGCACGTTCAAATGTAGAGACTTATATATGTTCACGAACACAGCGGAGCGGGGAGCGGGAGACCACCGGGTGACGAGCGGGTGACGAACGGTGTACGAGCGGGCGCATCAATCTTAGACAAAGTATTACATAGAATTGACACGCTAACGACGCACAGTGGATCAAATCTATTAAATCATGGTCAAAACTCAATTTTTTGAGTTGTATAAATATATTCGTCTATATACGTTCAGATATTGTTTCCGGATAGTCCTAGAACAAAATTCCGGACCGGACAGGTATATACCTCCTCTAGGCTCGCCACGATATAGGTCGACATTCAGCCTGCGTTCATTACGCACGAAACAAGTGTACGCGTCGAAATATTCTTGCCTGTATTGAAGTGCTGTGAAACTGAAGGAACTATTTCAATTGAAATTCGACAAAATGGAATCAGTTTCTGGAGGTATGTATAATATATGGTTATGCAAACTTATTGCTGATTTTCTATTTGTAATATTTAAATCTCGTGACAAGTAAACATAAAAAATTGAACACTTTTTATCTAAAATCGATTTTATAATGGAGTTTTAAAAATGTCTTCGCAAGTCTCGACCTTGTTTCGACAACGAACTGATACTGTATAGTGTTAAGTATAACATTATAAAAAACTGGCTGCTCTTGAGTGCTCCTTATATAGTGAGACTAATTTTGATGGAGGAACGCGGCGGAGTTAGAAAATTATCATTAAATAGTAATAAATTAATTTAGTATACTTCGAGGCATAACATTGTTATTTTGTTAGTGAGGAATCTGAAATATTAATGGATTTTAAATACTTTAGGTTTGTGGAGTGTAAAGATATTTTTTGAATAATATCACTTAATTTTGTACAAGTTTATTGGTATTTTACAGAGTCTTTCAAATCTCCAAATCTGTAATTGTCAAGCAAAGATGTTCTCTTTATGGTGAAGGACAGTATAAAAATAAACAGAAATTCATCATTGACGTTTTGAAAGATGCAATTTAAAAAAAAACAAACTTAAAAGTACACGAAGATGAAAAGTCGTTAGGGCTGTTATTTGCAAATTTTCGATCAAGATGGAGAGCAGCAAATAGATGCTGAGAAAAGTTTCTAAAGAAAAATGAAGAATGGTTGAAATTCATTTAATCTTTTACCACTTTACCTATATTAAGTTACTTCATAAAAAACGCATAAATTAAAAAAAAAATACAGATTTCTGTTTTTTTAATTGATAATATCAATTTTACAATACTTTTACGATGTTTTTGCACTAATTTGATTCCTGAATCGTAAGCAATGACCTCGAAAACTAAATAACATGAGATTTCACTTCATATTATCAACATATTAACAGTTTTGGCCGCTATTTTGGATCCGCCATTTTGAATTTTGAACATTTCACTTCAGATTCATTATCAGTGACCTTGAAAACCTTCATATAGGTAATTTGGGAGTTTTGACCATGAAATCGGGACTTTGACCCACTGTGCGGCGTTACCTCGAGCGAGTGAGATAATTTTACCATTTTCTAGTGTGTTAGAGAAAGATAGGGATACGTATTTTTTATCCTTATCACCGTATCGCTTTTTTGTATGGTTCATAAACATACATACCAAACAGTGTTCAAAGCGGGAATTGTGACAGGATTTTTAATTTTTTCAATGATGTGATTTTTCAAGTTTATTCAATTATTAATATTTTACATTTTATTTATTTGTTGCTATTAAAACATTTTAATCATCTTTATTACTTGTGATTTTGTTCGCTTTGTTTATGTTTTTTTTTTCATTGTGCTTTCTGTGATTTACTATAATGATTGAGTATAGTGCACGCTGACTTCGAGAACGCGGCCTAAGTCTCTCATTTTATTGTGGTCTGGAATCACCTTGTATCTGACAAAGTGCAAACTGCAAAGTATATTATTACGTCAAACTCTTGACATCGAATTGGTTTCAGGTACAACACACACACCAGGTTTGATTTAAAAAGATAGGAAAAAATATATTTGTCACTTTATTGATAATAGTAAGGAGGAAATAAAAACTAGCAAGTTGTAATAAAAAGTACAACTCAATTGTAAGAAGCCGTTGTGTTTCAAAAACATGTTATTAATCGCAGCTATATATTCAGACAAAGCATTTGTACTCTTTTATTACAATCGTATATTGTAAATTTATACTATCAACCAGGTAATAAAAATTTACTTGGCAATAAAATATGAGCTTCAAGTGAATCCATACTTCGGATTATTACCTGTAAAACGGTTTATGTCACTGCGAATCAGACCAGCTTTGAAATGTATAAACTTCATAATACATGTAGTTAGTTCATTGTATTTATAGACTTGCAGTCAAATAAGTTGTTACAGTAGATTTAGATCTGGACTATGAAAATACCGAATTGATATAAAATTTAACATTTGTTATTTAACGTCATCATCTTCCTAGCCTTTATTATTTCCAAGACTATTTGGGGTCGGCTACTAGTTCAACCGGTTTTACCTGAATATCAGTTTTTATATAGAGCGACTGGCATCGGACCTCCGCAACCCTGAGGGTAAACTGAATTCGAAGATTGAACTAGTGTCAGTATATTTGAGGGCACTGACTTCCCAATAACGATTGCCATAGATGTTCATAACAACCGGGACCGAAGGCTTAACGTGTTCTCCGAGGCACGGGCGGGAAACACCACCATCTATCATACTTCGGGTTGCCATTAAGAATTTCTTGTAAGAAAAACCCAAGAGCAGTCCGACCCGGGAATAGAACCCGAGACCTCTTGATCGGCAGTCACTTACGCTAACCACTGGACCAATTTGTTATTTTTTATTTAACGTAATAGCGTAAATTATGAAATTATCAGTTTTAACGTCGCGTACGAGTTGATGGAACCTAAATTTAAAATTATCCTTAAATCTATGTTTTGGTTTGCAATGCATAAGTATAATATTTTAGAACTTCGAAAGAAAAATCGCAAAGATCCGTATTGGCTATTCGATGATGTATAATTTTTAGGTTTTTTTGAGGGTTTAGTCGATGTAAAACATGTACAATCATTTTCAGGTGATTCGTTTGCGAAATATTGAACTGGATCAACCGTTACGTGACTAAGAAAAAGTTAGTGGGAATGCAGAAGGATGTATTTTGCGTGATAGTTTATGAATACAAATCATCCAAACATTAATTAACATATCAACGTCAGAAAAATTCACCAAAGCTTTAAAAGAGCTTACGTATGTAGTTTAATAGGAAATAAACATTTTAAGTACTCCTAACTGTTAACAAGTTTTAAAAAATAGATGTACAATATATGTTCTTAGTTTTGGAAGTAGTGTTAGTAAGTAAAATACTTTTACTAAACCGTTACACTGAATTAAAGACAGGTGGACGCTGACTGCTACAGATGTCCAACAGGAGTCAAGGACGTAAATCTAAAGACAATCGGAGATCTAATTTATTCACTATTTAGTATTGAAAGAGCTTCGACTCCTTCTATGCATAACAAGGGGTTGACAATGAATATTTATTGTCTACTAGCTGTTGCCCGCGGCTTCGCCCGCGTGTATGTCGGTTATCGCTGCAAATAGTAGCTTATGTGTTATTCTGATGTATAAGCTATATTACTGTAAAGTTTTATCCAAATCCGTTCAGTAGTTTTTGCGTGAAAAAGTAACAAACATCCATCCATCCATACTAACAAACTTTCGCGTTATTAATATAGGTAGGATTTTTATCGATATAAAATCATGATACAAACTGTATTGGTACCTGAATAGTTTTATTTTCTTTACCTCGCATAGAACTTTTATATATTTTTATAAATCAGTTTAAATAAAATAAAGGGGTCAAGACAATTTTGTGAAAACTAAAAATTTAGTATAGCGCCATCTGTAATGATTTATTTATTTCGTGAACGAAAAATGTAGTCTAGCGCCATTTTACAAATAATACACACACGTTTTACTATTAAAAACTTATTAAGTATTTATATATGTACATAAAATATAAAGTGTTTATATGAGCTTATTTCGACATTTGACATCGACCGGGTCTGGCACCGCTCGCTTCTCTCCAAGCTCTCGGCATTCGGTCCGCCTCCTAGACCCTGTCACTGGATTGACGCTTTTCTTCATCAGCGCCGCATTATGGGCCTTTGCGACGGCACGGCCTCTGATGTTCTGGATGTAAACGCTGGCGTTCAGTCCTGTCACCCACACTATTTCTTCTGCATATCAATGACATGTTAGCTCTTGGTAACATACATTGCTATGCAGACGATAGCACAGTTCATGGGCGATATTTTTGACACCGTTCAGCCAAGCTGGCAGACGTTAAGGAAAATCGACAGAAGCTTGTCGCTGAGCTCGACCGGGTTTTGAACCGCATTTTACAATGGGCTGATAAGAATCTGGTCGAGTTCAACGCTACGAAAACACAGTTCTGCGCATTCTCTACCAAAAAGTCTCCATTCCTTTCCCTCCCCACTTTTCAGAGCACTCAACTGCCACTACGGGGTAAGCTCGGTGTCCTGGGCATGGATATTTGCCGGGACCTCGAGTACTGTTCTCATCTTTGTGATGGATCCGCGCAGTATTTGCTTGATGCTTTCGATCGGTTGCAATGGCGAACAGTCCGCTTTACCAACAGTCCCGAAGCCACCGAGTTCCTTGAACCTCTGCAGCTGCGTAGAGATATCGCCTCTATAGCAGTCCACTACCATCTGTATCATTGGAAGTATTCTGAGGAGCTCTTCCAACTGGTCCCCCTTCTCCCTTCCTCTGCAGAATAACATGTTCACTCTCAAACCAAACGGTTTGGTTCATCCTTCCTGTGCTGAGCAGCTAAAAACTGGAACTCACTACCAGCGCACGTGTTTCTCTCCCACTATGATCCCGGGGCCTTTAAGTGGGGCGTGAAAAAGCATCTCACTAAGCCGTCCTAGTGTAGGACGCAATACTGCATTGTCTGCTTTCCCAGTGAGTATGGTTGCATTCTGCTTGAGTTTTCCATCAGGCTGACCATAGTCACTTTGGCAGCTTCAAATAAAAAAAGTACAATATTAATAACTACGTTTTTTCTTTTGCCATATTTTGCCAAAATATGGAGAGTTTGTGGATTTGATATACGTGAGTATGCTGCCCATGAGAAAAAAAAACTGTATCTTTAAGCATCTGTCCTTGGGTTTTGATAATATTGTTATTGGAAATGCTGTTTTCAGCGGAAACTGCATTCTTTTAAATTAAAATGTCAAATAAGTTGGAATTTTTGGAATACGGGGAATTAAAACATTATCTTCTTTTGCCATTCCATGCGTCATGATTGTAGCTTTTACAATGTTGTACCCCAGTTGTGTAATATTTAGCCATGTACTATTACATTGCTTTGGCGCTCAAGATACCTCATTTAATAGTACTGGAACATTAACTTGCAGCCTCAACTTATGGGTAGGCACTCCTGATATTTCTAAAGACTTTAAGTATTCGACAACATCTCCCTCCACGCCTGACATGATCCGTTCGTTTAATTGATAACTATCTCATTAGTCAGCTGATCAGGATCGATATTATTTACATTTTTATTCATATCTAACCAACAGCTAGCTTATAATGACGATACTTCTGTAGAGAATTTTGAAGTTAAGAAACGCTGTTAATTAATTATATTAATTTGGCTTATTTATTTCTATTAATATAATGAACATACAAATCAGATTGACGAATATACACCTAATATCTTAATATTTAATTTTTATATATATAATATCATTGCTATCATTGTTAAGTCTTCATTGAAAAAGTGAAATATTTTTTATGATTGTGACAGTCTTGTTTATTCGTTATCAAAACGCCCGACGTAGGTAACGCGCAGGCGTGTGGCGAGTGAACTCCCAGAACAACCTTTCATCCCCCTTTTAAACCCCTTACAACCCCTTTTTCGCATTAAAAAGTAGCCTATGTCCTTTCTTAGGCTCTAGACTATCTGTGTACCAAGTTTCATTCAAATCGGTGCAGCGGTTTGGCCGTGAAAGCAAGACAGACAGACAGACAGAGTAACTTTCGCATTTATAATATTTTTTTTTTTCAAATTGGACCAGTAGTTTCTGAGATTAGCGCGTTCAAACAAACAAACAAACTCTTCAGCTTTATATATTAGTATAGCTGACCCACGCAACGTCGTTTGCGTCTCCTATTGCCGTAGCGTGATAATTTTCCCCCGTTTTTGAAACATTCTTCATTGGTGCTCCGCTCCTATTAGTCTTAGCGTGATGATATATAACCTATAGCCTTCCTCGATAAATGGGCTATCTAACATTGAAAGAATTTTTCAAATTGGACCAGTAGTTCCTGAGATTAGCGCGATTAGCTGACCCACGCAACGTCGTTTGCGTCTCCTATTGCCCGTAGCGTAATAATTTCCCCCCGTTTTTGAAACATTCTTCATTGGTACTCAGCTCCTATTGGTCATAGCGTGATGAAATATATATATATATATATATATATATATATATCATCACGCCTATAACCTTCCTCGATAAACGGGCTATCTAACACTGAAAGAACTTTTTTAAATTGGACCAGTAAGTTCCTGAGATTAGCGCGTTCAAACAAACAAAAACTCTTCAGCTTTATATATTAGTATAGATGCATTTATTATACTCTTCTAAGATCTAATACTCATAATCAACAACACATTTATTTGGATAAAGACTAATATTAGGTATTATGTTGATAAAAACTCTTTGACAAATAACTCAATAATAGGTACCAACTCTTAGCGTCTTATACTCGTGATAACTTCTAAACGAAATGTCCGAATGGGGTGAAACAAAAAGTATTTTACTTCTACATAAAAACCCTTGATATCATAATGCTTTATTTGGATAAGGATTAATATAACGATACACATTTAACGTAGTTTCTTTCTTCAGACGATTTAATAATTTTTTTGAGCACAAAAGCGGTTATTGTGACTAAACCATGATAGTTAGATATATGCTCTCGCGGACTTTTTTGTAGATCTTAATGGGACCTACAAACCCGTAACACATGATTTTGTTCTATTGTCAATACTTTTTGCAGCGCACGCAAAAATAGGTTTTGGAGTTCCCACCTTGGGTTAAAAAATAGCAATTTTCTTACGGATCTCAAATTTTTTTGAAAATAAAATATAGCCTATAGCCTTCCTCGATAAATGCACTATCCAACACTGAAAGAATTTTTCAAATCGGACCAGTAGATCCTGAGATTAGCGCGTTCAAACAAACAAACAAACAAACAAACAAACAAACTCTGCAGCTTTATAATATTAGTATAGATATATATATATATATATAGGTTATACGTTAACTGTTTTCAAGAGTTGCTGGGTGCTTGTTGTAAAAACTCAAACGGTTACAATTTTGCGATTCAATTTCCATCGGTTCCTATATTCATGAGACAATTGCGTTATTGTCCCAAAGTGACCCTTCACTTATTCCAACATTTAAATGATAAGAGGTTAAAAGGTGAGGATTTCTGACAATAGCTGAGCTGAGTTACAATTACAGAGTTGTTCCGTTTGGTGACTTAGTATTAATAATACGAAGTACCATCATAGACATATTAGAATAGACCGCGCTAGTAATGGTACTATCGTGTAAGTGGATGCGATGGCTCGATAGAAAGAGAACGCAACAATAAAGGCACCCTCTGTCCTTGTTTAGGACGTGTACTTACTGCATGCGCATGCTCAGTCAAAGGTATATCCTACTAATATTATAAACGCGAAAGTTTGTAAGTATGGATGGATGTTTGTTACTCTTTCACGCAAAAACTACTGAACGGATTTGGATGAAACTTTACAGTAATATAGCTTATATATTAGAATAACACATAGGTTACTATTGACCGCGATAACCGACATACACGCGGGCGGAGCCGCGATCAAAAAAGAGTGTATATATATATTTATTATGTATAGATAGCGTGTTTTCATTAATGTGCAGTCGCAGCTAAAAAGAGACAGACGGGGCCTTTATTGTTGCGATCTCTTTTTATCGAACTATCGCATATCACGCCCATTTCCGCGGTCTATTTTTATATGTCTATGAGTGCCATTGACCCTATTTATCCCGTGAGTATCGTAAGAGCCTACTAAAGAAGCATACTACGCAGAACATTAGCACTGAATAGCAACTCTGTAAAGAAATTTCGCAACATCATCGAGTTTGGACTCGTTTGATTCGTCACGAGGCATTCCAGTATAAGCTTGTTTTTAAAAAGCTTTTTAATTTATTTTTCATCCCACCAGCTCGTAAAGAGTATTTTTGCCCTTCGATATCTGAGCGCAAAAGCCGTTTTTATCCTCTAGAGGAATAAAGTAAATTGAATTTAGAACATCGCTCGAGTGCACTAAGTTGTGAATTCAAAACATTAAACCTATTTACTTCTACCTCCATGGTGCCGAATTAATCATACAATATTTTTTAATTTGTTAAAAACTCAGACTCGGAACCTTCTTGGTGTAGTTTTTTTTTAATTTACTCTGCCCGCACCATTTTCTTCTTAAGTAACTATAGCAACTTAACTTTCAATTTTTCTTAATTTATCTTTATATACATACAAATAAATAAAATTGATATGTGTGTTTGTAATATTAAAATAACCGCTTTTTACTAAATGCATATGTGTGTATACACGGTACATATACTAAATTTTTTTTTTTATAATTTCTATTACATTGTCTGTCTGTCAGTCGGTCTGTCTGTCTGTTTGTTCCGGGTAATCTCTGAAACGGCTGGACTGATTTTGACGGGACTTTCACTGGGAGATAGCTGATAATCTAAGGAGTAACTTAGGCTACTTTTTTAGACTAGCTTTTTCCGCGACCTAGACAAAAATCGCGCCTAACACCGCGGGGTTGAGCGAGTACCTAAGTATTTTTGAAATAATTTAAAAATAATCTGTAATACTTACCTATCATAATATAGTAGGTACCTAATAAATATTAATACCTAAACTGAAATAAAAGTACCTTGTGATTGTTAATGCTTTTTTTGCATTTAGTTGTTTCCTCGCTGAGGTGGAATGAAAAGTTACGTGTTGCACTCGAGTGCAAAGATTTTTCACCTCGTGCTCTTTTGATTCCCTTGCTGACGCTTGCTCGGTCATCAAAATTGAGCACGCGGTTAAAAAGCAACTTTGCACTCTTGTATAACAAATAACTATTTTTATTTTAAGTTTAACACACCAATATTGATACAGTTACCCCTGTACTACTGCAAAGGTAAGCAAGGGTATATTAAAGTGCTCGCTTTCTACGAACTATTCTATTATGTTAGTATCGCTTGCTATTGCAATAAAAGAGATATAACAAATTGATGAATGTTATAGGTAACATACGTTTCTGTTATAATATGCTAACGCTTTAATACCGTGATCATATTGATATCAAATTACTTCCCCCGGCTGCCAACTTCGCAGAGATATTGCTGAAACCACATTCAAAATTGAATTTAATTTATATATAAGTAAAGCCAAACATTAGTTGGCATATTCCTACTACATTCATGAAGCGCCCTCCTAATGAGGTGCTTACGTTATTAAAGTGGGAGAGCTCTCTGCTTGATACTCAGTAATTTGCTTTTTGTTGAAAACTTCGGATTCAGTTGAAGTAGTTTAAATTCTAGCACGTGGCTTAATCTCAAACTGATTCGTAACACTAAATGTGGGAGTAATAATAACTTAAGGAATTATTTTCTTTCGGTACAATCCAAATAGAAATTTCGCTTATTGTTGCAGAAAAGTAGATTAGTTGAGACAAGTCCTAAACTGTCCTAAAGTATTTCAGGAAAAAAGGGTTACAAATAACTTATGTGACATTAAAAAGTTACGTTCGTACGCCTTCTAGTGACAATCAATGATTAGGTAACTATTTATAGTCATGAAAGTTTTTAGATTTTTTTTTTAAATTTATTCAAGTAATATAAACACAAAACACTGACATCTAATACACTGTACAGTTATGTAAATTTATATTCACATGTTTAATAATTCATATTTACAGCCTCCGAATAGTCGAAAAAACATTTTTTGGGAACAGAACATATTATACGAAAACGCACACTCGCTTGCCATAGGACCCATCAAGAATTCCCAATGTGCGTTCAACGCGCGACCTAATTTTCATCATCTGACCGGAGGAAGATAATCTTGAGACCTTATGTCTGTAGTGACTAGATATTAGTTTGAATTATTTGATTTTAATTTTATTTTGCAAAATATAACACAATTATTCGAAATATCATTCAACACCCATTTACAACGGCACTTCAAATAAGTTGTCTAAAACATTGCCGACTCCTTAAGTTAATTCACTTTTTCACGGTCCCGTTTCAAAATCAGAAAAGTAAAACTAACAGCCATAACTTGGACCTGACATCTCATTTGCATAAGACTTGCCAGCGGAGCTTTTAGCGTGGAACTGTTTTCAAGGCACGAATAAACTAATGCATGCGACAGCACATTGTAAGTTACGGAGACGGCAGATGCAAGGAAATATAACAGTAACACAATGTAAAAGGTCATTCGGAGATATTTAACGTAGTTGAGATGTTGATGTCCAGAAACTAGATAATTTTATTCAAATTTAGATAAACCGATTTGAAAAGTTTTATTTTTAAACGCAAGTAAAATTTGAACAAAATAAAAACCGACTTCAAGGTTCGACCCGAATTCTCTTGGATGCCATCATCAGATCTTAGTGCCCTTATCATGGTACCGCTAGAATATCTCATTTCCATTAAACAAAGAATCATTAAAATCGATTCATAAACGACAAATTTATCCGCGAACACACATAAAAAAAACATATCTACGGTCGAATTGAATTGAAAAAAAGTCAGTCTTAAAATATCTTGTCTGTGATCTCAAAATGTTTATTGACTTTGATAATGGTCAATATCACGATTGACGTAATGTCACACATCATACGGGGAACACCGTAGTTTCTATCAATCAAGAATGTATCATTTCGTAGGTGGTTATGTTCTCAAAATAAAATGCTTAACTTAAAATTTATTTTGACAGCTTTATTTCATTTTACATTAAACATGAGCTAACATCTACATTCTGTGACAATATACTGCTACACATAAAACATTTCTTTGTAATTACATTTCTCTTGCCTATTGTGTGCCTATGCCAACGGCAGCGCCCTACTTGCTAATTAGTATCATAACCTTTTTGAACTTTATTTTTGAGCGGTATAAATTACAGGTATTTTATGTCTGTTTTGTAATCTGCTAGTAATATAACTATTATTCTATCTATAAAAACAAATAAAATTTAAGTGTTTGTTTGTAATTATACAATAAAAGATTTTTACTAAACGCAAATGAAAATATATAAGGTACTTAGATCAAAAAAGCAATTTTTAATTTTGTCTGTCTGTCAGTTAGTAATTTTGGCAGATAGCTGATGATAATTATAAGGATTCACTTAGGATATTTTTTATTTAGACTATTTTGTACTTTTATAATAACAACAGCTGATCAAGCCGCGGAATAAAATAATGCAGTCGAGAAACGAGAGTACAGTCGTTTGTGACAAACTGTCTACGTAAAGTATGATATAAATATTTTAAGGGAGTTGTTATATACTTTAAAATGTATTCCAAGAGTTGCATACATCAATTGAAGAAGTATTTAAATCTAAACAGGAGTTACAATTTTAAAATGCTAACTATTTGTACAATCCGCGCCGTAGCACTTAGTGCAGTAAATTAAAACTTTGCTTAGGGATTTGTTGCGCTTTCTTCTGAGTGCCTTTGAGTGACAAACAGATTTAAAAGATAAAATGCACCGTACAAAATATAATAATTTGAAATAAGGAAAAGTATAGTCTGAAAATAGTATGTTGTCTTATTATTACTATGTTCATTAATCATTGGAATAGCACCTCAGGGACTAAATAAGATTAAAATAAAATGATTTGTTCGGCATTAATTACGACTTCGTGCACTTATGTACATCGGCGAATTTAATGTCCTAGGCAATCGCTACAAATTGAATCTTTGGGCGGTTTAAAGATCTAGTCCTCTCTCCTTAGAATTTCTAAACCTCGGTGCCAAAACCAAGGTGCATCGAGGTATATACTAACAGTTATCAGTAAGAACTGTTCAATATGTTTTTAAAATGATAATCCCTTACTTTATCCAATTTTTTGCCAAATTTGTTTCCGTTTGTATTCCTACAATAAACACCCTTAATCTTTCCATAAAATTAGAGTGATATTGCATTTACTATTCAGAATTAAAGATTATCATATCATAATAAAGAAAAATAAATAAATAATGAAAATAAATCAAGTAACAGACTTCAGAGCAATTATTCTGTACTATTTTTAATTCACAGAAGAATAATGAAATTTATTGTTAGAGAAATCTATTACTATTTAGGAAAGCCAATAAACAATTTACCAAAAAAAACAAAATCAAACAAAGAAACCAAATATTTAGCATAACTTCAATTTTATCATGGTGACTGTTCTGACCATAATAAAATTACACATGCTCACAATCGTGACACAGTGTAAAATCATTAAATTTTACGTGACAACGTTATGTATTTGCATCACTCTCATACAGATTTACAGATGGAAAAACCGTCCCGAGCTTTTTATCGCAAATGTAATTAAAAATCGCGCCGTCCCGGTCACGTACCAGAGAAACGTGACAAGAACGTTATCATCGCTGGATCAGTGCTACCAACAGATGGATTTGGACGGATTTATATCTTACAAACTGAATAAATGAGCGAACTGTAAATAAGATTCGTTACAAATAGATTTGTCGAGAAAGATGCGAATAATGTGACAGAAATAGAACTTTCAATTAGAATTCAAAAATATTATCATTTACAATTTAAATGTTGGATTTTGTTACAAGTTTTGTAATTTTTTTTTATGGAATAGGCGGGCAAACGAGCAGACGTATTGCCTGATGGTAAGCAATTATCGCCGCCCATGGACATGGTTGCCGGCCTTTGGGGGAAGGGGGATGGGGGGCCTCCGGAGTCCTCACTCACTCGGTGAAACACAGCGCTAGCACTATATCACACCGGTTTTCTGTGTTATTTTATTAGTGTAAATGTTGCCGCTGCCTACTACACCAAGTGTTGTGGGTTCAAATCCCACATGAGACAACACTTTGTGAAATGCACCAGTTGTTTTTCAGAGCCTGGGTGTTCTCTGTGTCCGTTTCATGTATGTTTGTAAAGTCCCCGGGATTCAAGATGTATATTCGTAACGCGGAAATTGTCTTTAAAAAGAAAGGAATAAGCGAACGGGTTACCTGATCATAAATGACTATGCTATCGACGGTCGTGGTCACCTGCTACTCAAAGGTCACAAATGAATTACCTTTGTGTTCCATACTTCCAAGACAAAGGAACGGAAGTCTGAGTCCCGGTATCCTTACCTACTCGCTAAAGCAACGACAGGACTGCTTAACATCGGTCTTCTGCAATACCATGCTATCACTCAGGTCAAGTAACTCGTGTTTTGGAGACGCACAAATGCGTGCGTTTGGACGTCTACAAAACACGACTAACTGTTAAAGTTTGTTTATTCAGCCACCATGAGTGATTGTTTTATTTGTAAAAAACCTTTAGGTGAAAATAAAATAAGAACTGTGAAGGCAAAAGGTGTAAAAACTTTACTAGACCGAGCTGTAGCAAAAAATGATGAGGTTAATGAAAAATTTTTACCAACTGTTTCGGAAGTTACTGTACATGTTACGTGTTATTGTTATTACGTGGACAATCAAACTGATAATAAATTTGTGATTAAAAAAATAACATAACAAAAAAAAAAAAAACAATAACTGATGACACATTATTAGTACACACGTATATTATAGTATAGTTAAGAGTACTGAAAAATAGTACTCACTTGGGAGCGCTGTAAGACCTTAGCCTGTAGTACCTTTTCAATAAGTCAACAACTTATTGAAAAAATGTTGCTACTAAAAGTTAATCCTCAAAAAACGATCTACAAAAATGGTCGAATGTCATTTATTCGTAAAATGATTAAAAAAAGGTTATATTGAAAAATATTTTAAAAAATCGAATTTCTGAATATTTTCACTTATAACTTTTTTATTTACAGTTCTACTACAAAAAGTTACTGAACCAAAGTTGTAGAAAATTTAATTTGCAACAAAAAATGTTAACAATTTTTTTTATCAAATGAATAGTTAAAGAGATATATCGTAAAAACCATTGCAACCCCTATTTTCAAGATGGCGGCTGTGGGACAAGGGTGGCGACCCCACAAACTTGGTTTTAGCTTTACACTGACCCCCCCTACACATCAAAAAAATAAAATTGCGTCCTCTATAAAACGCAAGGTAAGGCCTAAAAAATGTAACATTTCAATGGACTATTATAGAACCGAACCACCGATTACATAAATAAAACAAAACAATATAGAACACAAAAGTCGGAAGACATATTTGGTGACTGAAACACTGCGTAACTCTTTACGGAGTACTATATTATCAATGTAGTATCATGTATTTTAGATACGACCGGATTACAAACATCGTGTTGTCTTAATAGAGGCTAAAATATCAGTTTACCCTTTAGTTATGTATCTGCGGCTCTCCACGGTTTTAATTATGTAGTTTACATACTAAGGATGATTTTTAATGTTGTGTGTGCTTTATTTTTACTTTCCTACTTAAAAGTAAGTACCGATTAATATTTAATGCCGAGTTGCCATTATTCTTCATAATCGTGGATTAACTTTACAGCCTTATTAATATGAATGATGTTTCGCACCGTCATTGGCTACAAAAATGCTAATTATGCTACATCGTATACATATAATAACTTTCGCTTTATGAAATATTAATTAACCAGAATAGCCTTAATTACGTAGTATACCTATATTAGTCGTATTTCAAGAAGACAGATTTAGATCGAACAAGTACACAGACTTCATTAAATGATCGTCTTTTGATCTGTCTTCTTCAATCTTCTGTTGACAGTGGGGATAACCCCACTGTTTCCTGATGATTTGGATCTCAAATGTTTTTTATTATAATTTTCAAAATCCAAACCATAATCCTGTCCTAAATGTAAGAATATCTCATCACATGTGAGTATACCTGACGTAATTGGAAGAAGTAGTTCTCAATTTTATGTTTGGCTGCAGATTAGCATACTACAGTTTAATTTCACCTTTCCTTCTAAGAGGTTCACTTAAAACGAAATCCTGCCAAGAACTCTTTCGTTAAACTGGTAACCTAAAAATATCTCAACTTCATTCATTTAGGTGACAAAATTATCTTTTAAAACCACATTCACTTGACTTTTCTCTCTGTACGTGAAGAGCTTTTCGTAATTAAAGCAAGATGTCTGTCGTCTCGTGTGGAGCACTTCCCTGTGTGGAGGCGGGATTCATCACACGAAACGAGATTAATTACTGTTTTGAATGCACTCATACCAGCTGTGCGGAGAAAAGAGAACTAAAATTGTTATAATGACATCTCTGACGAATTTACTTTATTATATGACATACTTGGATAAAATGTATGTAAGTTTTAGTTATGAAGCCACTTATTTTGGAATCTATAATGGGACAGTTCTTGCTGGGGGTTAATATGAGGCAAATATACATTTGATAAATGAAAAAATAGCAATTTAAATAGAAATTGTTTCCATTTAATACTAAAATTAGGTATTATCCTATATCAAGTAATGAAACGAAGTTTCGTTAGCTAAGTGTAATTTAAAAATTACATATGAATAAAAATAAATTATTGACGTTAACAACGTCACTTAATATCGCCTAAAGTTAAATAACATTCGATGTCATTTAAGTTCAAGCAACGATCTTGTATTATTTTTAGCTTTAAACTTAAATCCTTAAATCTAACCCAAAAACAGCAAGAATAGAGTTCAATAATGTTTACGAATAACATGTACACTCAACAAAATTAAAAAGTCCACTCCAAAACACTACACTATGCATTTAAACCTAATTTACTTTTATAGTATTATCCTAAAACAATATAATGAAATAACACTAGTGCTGTAATAGCTGTTGTTATTCGCCTAAAATTGCTTACAAAAGAGAAATTACTACGAAAGGCGTAGGCGGCGTCTGCTAAAAATTAGGTGCACTATTTTCCCAAATTGCCTGTCGGCTATGCATCACTGGAACCTCCTACCTAAACTAGCAATAAAATTAGGCTTACAGATGGACAAAGTCATAAGCTAGAGTAGTAAATGAATAAAAACATTTCAGATAAAATACTGGCGGCTCATGAAATCTGAAAGTAGAATAATTGCTACGTAAAAACTAATAAAGAAGTACGTGTACTATAAGATTGAATGATAAATTAAGCGATGACGAGGTAAAAAATCTGAGTGTTTTAAGGAAAATGTGATGATAAGAATTGAGAAAGGGATGCTTTGGTTTTTGGCATATTGTGAGAATTATTGAAAAGCAATCAACTTTGCAAGATACTAATCGAATTTGGTCGACCAGAATCATACAAAATAGTATTTTATCACATCTCCAGGATTGAGATGTGAGTTGTGTACTGTAGTTTTACTAATTCAGTTTAATATCTGCCAAAATATGTAAAAACTTATCGCATTGCTGAGTTCAAATTGACTTATAAACGAATAAATACTATTCCATTCTACTTTGATATCTGATAAAACAGTTTTATGTATATATATTTTCTTTTTCAAATTTCCGTAGCATATCGTGCTTTGGACCACTCACTATTGGTCAGGGAGCCGCATGCAGCTTAGACATACGCTCCGACATTACGCTGCAACTGCAAACTTATTTACATAACTTGTATAAAATACTGCCTTTGGTCATGTACCGCATCTAATGGCCGTAATTGAAGAAATAAAGAACCAGTTCTTGACTTTAAGTGTATTTAACTACTATTTGTAGGTAGAGCAAAACAAAACTTGCTTTAACGTAAAGAACTCATATGATAAAGTTGAAAAACCATAGTTCTTTAGTTGCTTTTAACCTATTAATTATAAGAGCTTAAAAAACTTAATACTTCATTCTGGGAATTCACTTAAACATAGGCAAGGGCATTAACTATCAGGTGACGTGACTGATCATTCCAGAATTTTATAGATAGACCAAAGAGAACAAAAAGTTATATCAACTATTTTATTCTCAACTTAAATCAGTATTTGAATTGAGAATAAAATAGCTTAATGTACATTTCTCATTATTCTTTTTTTTTTATGTATGGCACCCCAAAATGACTCTACTCTGCCTGATGGGAAGCATAAGCAGAATCCAAGTGTGGTGGTCACCATACTCACTGCGCCTGCAGACAATGCAGTATAGCGACCCACACCATGGCGGCCTAGTGATGCTGCTGCATCTTTTAGTCTAGTCAACAAGTATGGAACTTGTTGACTAGACTATTTGGGCCTCCGGTCTCGCACTCACCAACGAAACACGATAATACGAACGCTGTCATTTTACGTTGATTTTCTGTGCGAGGGTAGTACCACCCCGGTCGAGCCGGCCCGTTCGTGCTGAAATCAGCATGGCTCTACTACCTAGAAGATTCATTTCATTGAGAGTGTAATAAAACAGTTTGATTTATGTATCTTCAGCTATAAAATATATAACTAAGACTTAAATACCAGAACTAACAGACGACTCTAATTTTAATTCAAAGAAAACCGTGCGCAAGTTATTAACGATCCTCAACCATTGGTAATCCTTCCTTCAGCTTGCTCAAATAATATTCTTTCACAAAACCATTTTACATTTACCAGCAACATAAACTTTATGACATGGTACTAAGGATGAAAATTAAAATATTGACAATGAATTTGAATTTGCAAGGATTTTACTACCACCACCGTTTACATATGTCTTGGTGAATTGACATCGTAAAAAGCCTACAGCGGGTACAGCACGGATTCATAATAAACCCTTGAATATATACAGAATGCGAATGAAGATGGTTCTTGCACGTTTTATGTCTATCAGAAGACTGGATTTTAACAGCTATAAAAGGAAACGTATGAAATATGGATTACTTTAGTAAGGAAAAGCTATTTCAAATGTTGAGTGAAGTGGATTTTAATAACTATGTTAAAGGAAGGAAACATTTCGAAAATATTATGCGAGACTTAGATGTCCTATAACAGTTTTATAGTACTTAATGAAGACATAAGAAGTCAAGTTGAAAATCATTCAGTGTTTGGATTGGTTAACATCGTGATTACGCGCAAAGTCAACATTGTCACGACGAAGAGCCGATTAGTAAAGTTTGTTTAGGTTGAAGTGCCCCAGCAACAAAATGTTCACTTTGAATTTTTAAGATATCGCTCGCGGTCATTAGTAATTGGTTCAATGACTGTAGATAGAGTCTTAAAAACCGAACCATCTCTAGGCAGTTATGACAGGTCATAATGGAGATATTTTCTTGTAACTTACAAACTGATTTACTTCTGTCGTGTAAATGTATGAATTATTATGAGCCTAATGGTTTTATACCTGGTTCATAAAACTGATTTTTTTCACCACTATTGCAATAGACAGACATGTTTGTAGACGGTGTAACAACGCAGAAAATTGCTAAGGGATCTCTGTTGCTTTTCGCTTAAAAAACTTACTTGAGCTCGATTCTGGCAAGCAACAGTCAAAACTTATGTATTGATCATTATGTACGTACATGTGATCACTTTATTCACATACTTCATTCCTACACCACTGTTATGCAAATATGTGAAGTTCACCGTACAAACAAAACCAGGTTAACTCGATTTTCTTTTAGTTCTAACACAAAACGACTGCGAGGTAACGTAATTTAGCTTAGATAAGACTATCTTGAAAGACGTGCCTAATAAAAGCTGGCAAATGTGAAAGAATAAATGTTAGGTTCGTAGAATAAAACTTGAGCACTAGAATGTCAGTGTGTTACCAAAGCGAGTAAATACTAAGCTTTCTCACAGCGTTCAGTTTATTTTGTTAGTTAAAACTAGAGGTACAAACATAAGATGTTCTTTAGTCCACAGTAAATTTAGGTACTTATTTTTCGATTCTTCTGATGGAAGATCGTGATTACAACGAAGATGGTAGTCAAAAGTAATATATTTATCCTTCTTTTAAATATTCAAGCATTACAATTGTTTGAGAAGACGTAACGCACGAAGAGTAAATCAAAATGAATAACGAACTACATCAAATATTAAATACTTTAATATCTTTTAAGTTTTAGTTACTGAAATTGATTAAAGAAAACTTCATAGGATTACAGTGTTGTACATATTTTACTTTTTAGAGTACATACGTAAAATAAAAGTTAGGAATAATTTATGTTCTATGGATGTTTTAAAGATTTAGAAAAGTCCAATATTTTTTTTGATATTGCTAAGGTCAATTAGAACCTATGGGGTGCCTAGTAAAAGTAATAGAAAAAAAATCTAAAAGTCCGTTAATTAAGAAATACATATTTTGTAATAGTTCACTACCAACTAAAATATTCCAGTTTTCTTTTAAGCTAAAATCGTTGCTTTTCCACCAATTTTTTCGCGGTCCCATTAATCTTTAATCGACAGCGTTGGTAAAGACCAATAATAAATCAAGCCCTTGTATTGTAAATCATTCTATTTGACATGATTCTGAACAAATCGACAAAGAATTAGGCCAGTTTTATATTAAATTTTTCCACTTTATGTTTCGAGGTTGAGCTGTATTCAAATTGAGATAGAAAGGAAACTTCGAGACCACATTCATTTAATCAATTAATTTAAGAGCTGATTGTTTATTTAATTTAAATACTTCCAAAAACTTGTATAACCAAGGTACTATAATGTATCTTAACTTAAGCATATCATAAAACTTACATGTGGTCGATATCACTTCTCTTTGCATAGACGAAAACTCTGCCGGGCTTTAGATTAAAGACTAATCGAGCATCATTAAAATGTACGCATGAATAACATTATTAAAAACTTGTACTTTTGAATGTGTTATTCAGAGAATTAGAGATGACTTATTTAGAACCTAGGACTTACAGTTAGAACTGGATGCCTATATCGTGAACTATTAATTACTAAGAAAATTCATTTTTTAAACTTGTTTTGATACTTAAGTTCAAACAACCTGAAGCACAAACCAAAGGAAAAGAAAGCAAAACTCGCAAAATAACTTCTAGCGGTACCTTTGAGGAAGATTGGATAATAGGCTATTTCTATTTATTAACCTCTGATCAAGAAAGTCTTCTGAAAAATAGTTCTGTATGTTATATTCCATGCTCTATGTCATTTTTCTATATTTATGCGAGTTCAATATTTGAATAATCAATTCATGTCGTCCGCATATAAATATTTACTAAGGACAAGTATTTATAGTCATTTTACCCTTTCAGATCACAATGGATGGCTTAACGACAAAAACTGACATTGTATGAAAGCCTAAACAAATGGCCGTTGAAGTGGAATATTACAGTATTATTTAATTTCATGATCGTCTTATCGCGTTAGTTCAGACGGGGTGGTTTTTGTTTCTGTACGTAATAAAAGTAAATGTTCATTAAAATACTATTAAATGTAAGTCCTATTTTAAATAAGCTACTGAAGTTTCTTTTGTATCCTTAGTATTTTTGTTTATATCAATTTGAAAAGAATCCAGCTCGAAACTGATTATTTTAAACCCCCGACGCAAAATGAGGGGTGTTATAAGTTTGACGTGTCTGTCTGTCTGTCTGTGGCAGCTGGTAGCTCGCGAACGGACCAAGCGATTTCAATTTAGTTTTTTTTTATGATAGGTGAGTTACGTGCTAGTGTTTTTAGACATGTTTCATAAAAATCGGTTGAGTCGTTTAAAAGTTATGGGGGTGAAAGTAGGGAAGAATAACCGAATGTCTGCAAAAATATCATCGAGTGAGGTCTCAAATGAAAGCGCATAACGTGTTTTTTACTTTTTGAAGGGAACACAGGTTATTATGCCGGAGGTTTTTTTTAATTTTGAGAATTTATAGTTATAGTGTCAAGACTTTACTGAATGCATAGCAATTTTAAATTAATTTAGTGTGCATTTAGGTCTTTGTGATTGTTAACGCGTTTCAACTCTAACTTTATCACAGGAAATCCAAAGAAAAGTTCTACTAGCAAAATTAAGTTACTTATTGTTAACTAAATTATTGAAATTATTTTTTATCTGCCATATTCACTTTTTTTCTGTCACAAACTTAATTACTTTATGTATTTGATCATCCACATATAAAATCGTAATTACTATTTCTATGCAATAATTAAGCGACGTCTCCTTTAATGTTCTAATTACTAAGGTTGACACATAAATGTTGGGAATCCCATCCCTTAATGACCGCCCCACCTGGACCCGCTTGTAATTTATTCCATAAATTAATGAAACCTTATATTTATACGGTGGAGTACCGCATGCGATGAATTGTTACTTTGGAAGTACTTAAAACTAACCTAGTACAACTTTAGATTTTAGACTTGAATAGTTGAATTTTAGTTATTTGGATGATTTACTAAATTTTGCATTGTTATTATCAATAATCCAATTCTAACACTATTAAATAATTTAAAAGCCAAATGAATGACGTGATATTTTCGACAGAAAAATGCAATACCCTACATTTGTGTATAGCATTAATGGTGATGGATCAGCAAATCATTAGAAATTATCATTGGATATACATATACGAAGCACTTTACAGGCTGTGACATCTGTACATCTATTTTACAATCATTACGTAGATAACAAGGATGGAGAAAAAGAGATATTCAATAATATCTGTATAATATCTAAAGAGCGTAAAGAAATGAGCTTAGGAGTCTTTCATACAGATAAAACTATTATTACCAAGAGATACAAATTAAAGTGAGTAAAGCCAAGCCAAGTGGACAAAGGCGAGTTGTTATAATAAAATAGTGACTGTGAATATTTAAGAGTCTGTTCTGAACAATTAGAAATGGTTTCCATTAAATTAAAGCTTTTACATGAGGCCCTAACGAAAAAATGCTAAACGGTTTGATCGCTGAAAACAAATGTACAATTTTCTGTTGACACTTTTGTAAATTGCTTTTCTTTTGAATATTTGTATTAATATATCCTTCCTTTGTAAAACATACAATTAATAATACACACAAGCACTTATATTATCCTCATGGAAACATTTGCCGCATAATAATTTATAGTAGCGGTCGGCAATTTTTCACACCGCTAGGTTTTGGTCCGGACACTCCGGACTAATTTGGCTTAAAGCCCTTTTATCCTTTATTGTTTTGTGAATTACGTTTTGGGGTAAATAACCTTAGTTTAATTACCTTGTTTCCGGCTTTTGAATTGAAACGTTTGTGACCTCTTTTTTGTTTGTGTATTCCATGCATACATACTTTCTCAAATATTGTAGCCTATATTTTATGACATTTACAGCCTTTAATAGTTCACTGCTGAACATAGCAACAAACTTAAACATGAAACAAAACTGTATTTCAATGCGTGGAATACTCCTTGGGTCTTTCTTTTCCTTTTATAAAAAGACAACTCCCGCACTAGGAATAAATCCTGTGTCGCAGGGGACTTTACAAACATACATGAAACGGACACAAAAAACACCCAGACTCTGAACAACAATTTGTGGATCACACAAAGTGATGTCCTACGTGGGATTTGAACCCACGACACTTGGCGAAGTAGGAAACGGCGTGGTGAGCGTTAAACCACTAGGCCAAACGAGCAGGTCATCATGAGACCGGGGTTTGCGGCATGGTGGTGAGTCGGAATCGGGTAGACTAAAACCACAAGGTGTACCGCTCTGTTCTAGATTACTATCTTCGGGTGCGCTCTATATTTAGGCGATGTACGGACGTCGCAGCGTCGGCTCATGGGCTGACGCCTCAAAATGCCGGCTTGGTAGATGAAGTTTCGCTCCTCAAAACAGTCTGCCACTATTCTGGCACTCTGTAAACTTCCTGTATCAATCCATGTAGTCAGCGTCGAAGGCCAAAACCTCCATGCTAAGCAGAAGCCTATTTGAAATTTTATGTGTGATATAAGAGTTCATTAATCGGAAAGGTTTTAGTGAATTTATATTGAACGTTTCAAGATAGTAGAGACAGATTATCGGGAGCTAAAAGGTTTTGACATTTTCCTAATTTTAAAATTTTGAATTTGATTAATAGTGGTGTTAGTATGGGTCTGTCCCACTAGTCCCATGATGTTGACCCATGATGTGACATCATTATTACTGTCCCAAAAGTCCAGAAGCAACAAAAGCTTGGTTTTAGATAAAACTTTTATTTATGAATGGTTTTCAGTCCTCCCACCAATGATAGCTATCACTTTGTGATACTTGAGATGTCTTACGGCCCATAGATAGGACATTTAATCACTAACCTAATTCATTGGCGAGAAGAATGAGCTTTACGGCGATTCACCCTGTTCTTAATCTAAACTAAATTCATCAAGCACTTACTGGAGTGTGTGGCTTGAGTGTTCTTGGCGTTCCAAGAGATCTCTTGGGTAGCTGCTTCTCTGCATCGTCACACAAACATAAACTCCTAAAGTGCTGTACAACTTCCAAGGTATTCGAATTACAACAAACTCGTATCAGCTATCACGGATATTCGAATTACAACTCACTCGCTTCAGCTATCGCGGAACGCGCTTACAAAACTCGCGAGTCCACGACCTAACACACAACAGTTTATCACTAAAGACCGGGTCGATGGACAATACAATTAGCTTAATATCAATTAATTACGGTTTTCAAACAATAATCGTCTACCATTCACAACGCGCGTCTTTCAAGTACTTTTTATTAACCTACAACGTCAAAACGTCAAACAAAAAAAAGTGACAATCAAAATGTTGCCATTATAATGACGTTCGAAATCCAACAGTCACCCGCTCGATCAGGTCCGTACCTGTTCCCTAATCTACAGGCAGGCGAGATAACGTTGCTACCGCTCGTTTGATAACTGAGTCCCCAACAAGAACCTCTGCGGACCGGGGGGTCCCATCCTTACCACGGAACAAGTTAACAATGCGCCCCGGCGCCAACGCAGTGGCGGTAGGTTAGCATCCTTAACCAGCACGAGGTCACCAACATTAAGGGGACTAGTTTTGTCAGTCCCCTTAAGGCGCTGTTGCAGAATGTGCAGATATTCTAGAGACCAACGTTTCCAAAAATTCTGGGAAAACTGCTGCAACATCTGATACCGAGACAACCGAAACAATTTCACATCTTCGAACGGGTGTTCGGGTAGCGCGTTAAGTGGCTGACCAATTAAGAAATGGCCTGGAGTCAACGCCTCCAGGTCATTTGGAACCGAGCTGAGCGGACACAACGGTCGCGAGTTGAGAACGGCTTCGATCTTACAAACAACGTCGCGAGTTCCTCAAATGTCAGCGCGGTCTGACCTACAATACGCCCAAAATGCGTCTTAGCTGACTTAACTACGGCTTCAAAAATCCCGCCCCAGTGGGGGCAACCTGGTGGACTGAAGGTCCATTGTATACCCCGACGGGAGAGGGCTGTTCCAATATCCACTTTGTTTTCATTTAAAAACTTAATTACATCTCGTAAGTATCGTTCTGCACCTACGAAGTTGGTTCCGTTATCGGAACGAATCAGTGCTGGCAGTCCCCTTCGGGAAACGAATCTGTCCAAGCACGCAATAAAAGCTTCCGTCGTGAGATCAGCAACGAGCTTGAGATGCACCGCCTTTGTGGATAAACAGACGAACACTCAAAGGTACGCCTTGTACTGTTTCGCGTTCCGCAGCCGCGAGCTTTTTACTAAAAATGGGCCCGCAAAGTCTGTACCAACACCCGCCCATGGCCTAGCCTCATTCACCATATCCAGGGGGTAGATCCCCCATGTGAGGCTGCATCGTGGCAGCCTTGCTCCGATAACAAGGCATGCACCGAAACACGATGTTCCGTATGGTACGACGCCAAGACAAAATCCAAAACTCCCTCTGGAGTGTAGCCAACAAGGCGTTACAACCTGCATGAGCGTTTTTAACATGCCGATCAGTCACCAACAACTCAATCAACTGCCCTCCCTTGGGGAGCAGTAGGGGGTGACGAGCCGAATACGGCAGATTCGCATTGCGCAATCTTTCTCCTACCAGAAGCAACCCGGCCGAATCTATAAACGGGTTGAGACGCGCGACAGCACCCTTCAATTTCGAACGCCCAGTTTGTAGACTCTCCAATTCTGCTACAAAGTTCGAAGACTGTACCAACCGGATCAAACTCAGAAGCGACTCATTTCGCTCTGCCGCTGACAGAATTGGGCTCAGCGTTCTCTGTTAGCGGGAAGTGCGACAATTCCGAACGAATCTCCTCATCCAACAATTGACATTGATCAATTTATCAAGAGAGCTATACCGCTCAGTCAGGAAACTCGTGTCAGTCTCCTGGACTTCCTGGGTCACATACACGGCTGCCATTATACCACAGTCGATCGGCAATTTCGCGTTGTTAAGGGGCCAATCCGATTCCTTCCTTGCCAGCCAAGGAGGGCCCCACCATAACTGATGGTTAACCAACTCAGGAGCTCGGCATCCCCTGGATGCACAATCCAACGGGTTCAATTCTCCTTGCACATGTCTCCACAGCCATGAGTCGATCATGCTGCAAGACTCGCCGATCCGACAGCAAAACTTACCCAGAACGTCTACTCCCAGTAGCACGTCAACCGTACCTGGGGTGTCGAAATCAAACCCCAAACACACACGGAGGCAGTGGGCAAGACTATAGCCTCCGGTTGAGGACCAAATTTAATTGGGCTGCAATTTCCTAGCGGGGGCCCCCGGGGCCCCACGCATTATAGCCCGAGCAACCGGGCATATCAGTGGCGACGTAGGGATCCCATGGTCCCTCGTAAGTGCCCCTCCAGTCGCGGCGCTCTACTTGACGCCATCCACGGATAGGGAGGGTGCGGTGATCCAACCGAGGGCGTTCCATGATGGGCGGCGATAATCGACGAAATGTCGTCATCTTCGGCGAGCACGATGACACCCGAGGCGGCGTTCTAGTGGTCGGCGGCGAGCGCGATGACACCCGAGGCGGCGTTCTAACGAACCGCTCCATACTCGAGGGTGCATCCGCACACCCGCCCGTGCCAGCTCCAGCTGACCCACTGGCCTGCCAATAGGTCGGGGAACCGCGCGCGATGTTGGCCTGAACATCGCCCCCAACATCTTCCCTATGAGGGCCCTGGTCCCGTGGACTCAGGTTCCAAGTCCGGCCCTGTGTACTTGACCCCACCACTGCACCCTGACCATGATGCTGCTCAAATCTGGTCTGCACATCCACTGGCAGCCGGGACAGTACTATGTACACTAACATGTAAGACCATTGTTCAACTGGCAAGCCTAATTTCTAATGCCCTAGTAACACTCAACAACGGGTTCACCACTTCTGCCTGTATGGCAGAGACCCGAGTCACCGAAGGGATGCTAAACAGCCTCTTGTTTTGTTCTGGTAGCGCCTTACCAACATTTGACCGTCACCGTCAAATGGGCTACCAGTTCCCTAGGCTCTCCCTTCAGAGCTGACATCAGTTGTGCCATCTTATAGGCCTTAGGTAAATCTTCCCTTTAGTGAACCAAACTATCAAATAAATTGATGAAGCTGACCCACTCACCGAGCTCTCCATCAAAGCTGGGTAGTTGTATCTGAGGCAATTTTGATACAATCCCGCGAGAGTGTGGGCCTTCCACAGCTTCTTCATCACAGCCAGTTCTGCGCTGGCGCTTTATTTCTGCTATGCGCTGCTGAATGTCATCAACAATTGAGAGGCACTGGTCAACATCAGCCTGCATCGCGGACCTTATCTGATCGCTGACCTTCTCCTCCTCAAGGGCCTCGACCTTGGTAAGCGTTTCCATCAAAACCTCCAGCCGGGCCGGCGCATCCAAAGCTCGAGCCAACAGTGCATCATGTCTATCTGGTCGGCCTAGGAGACCTTGAACCGATGTAAACCATCTCAATTCTGTGCTAATCTTAGCCCGGTACAATGAGAACGACATAGCGGCAAAACGATACTTACAAGTTACAATATTTTATGTATGTAATAAACTATTTATTTAAACACTATTAGGAACTTTATATAAAACCCTATTAAGTGCTTGTGCAGTCACTTAATCTCAGATATATATCTACCTACAAGTTTTACTTTATCAATGCCCACTAACAATAAGTTAATTTTATTAAAAATAATTGAATTTAAGCTTCACTAAACAATATTAGAATGATATAACAATATTATTCTGGTAATATTGTCTTTGGGCTAGCAAAATCTAATTGTATTACACCAATATCTTTGACCAATTGTCCCAAACAATTAATATTTAATATTAAGTTTCACAATTCAACCAATAATCAAATGTGTGATTGGGTTAATATATTGGACCCACTGTCCCAACAATCAATATTAAGTATACAATATAGTTCAAACCAGCAAACAATTAGTAAAATAAGTTTTACATTAATCCAATAATTAAATGTTTGACCTACCCACTTCAATCATTATGCTAATAAATTGTTTCAAATACTATTCTAAACAACTATATCAGTGGAATCAAAGATATGTGGACAGTGGAACAGTATAATTACCTACCTAACAACGAGATGTCACCTTCTGAGTGCACTACGGAGTGCCACAGAGGTTAACCACGCTTTCTGCTACCAAATTTGTTCAGTCCTCCCACCAATGATAGCTATCACTTTGTGATACTTGAGATGTCTTACGGCCCATAGATAGGACATTCAATCACTAACCTAATTCATTGGCGAGAAGAATGAGCTTTACGGCGATTCACCGTGCTCTTAATCTAAACTAAATTCATCAAGCACTTACTGGAGTGTGTGGCTTGAGTGTTCTCGGCGTTCCAAGAGATCTCTTGGGTAGCTGCTTCTCTGCGTCGTCACACAAACATAAACTCCTAAAGTGCTGTACAACTTCCAAGGTATTCGAATTACAACAAACTCGTATCAGCTATCACGGATATTCGAATTACAACTCACTCGCTTCAGCTATCGCGGAACGCGCCTACAAAACTCGTGAGTCCACGACCTAACACACAACGGTTTATCACTAAAGACCGGGTCGATGGACAATACAATTAGCTTAATATCAATTAATTAAAAACAATTAAAAAAAATAAAAAAATTGAATGTCGAATTCCTATAATATAGAACTGATTTTTCTCTACTTTCAATTTTATTTGGAGTCAACGCAGCTTGTACTGTTGTAGAATATCTATACTAATATTATAAAGCTGCAGAGTTTGTTTGTTTGAAAGCGCTAATCTCAGGAACTACGTTGAAAAATTCTTTCAGTGTTGGATATTCCATTTATCGAGGAAGGCTATAGGCTATATTTTATTTTCAAAAAAATTAGAGATCCGTAAGAAAATTGCTATTTCGTAACCCAAGGTGTGAAATCGAAAACCTATTTTTGCGTGCGCTGCAAAAAGTATTGACAATAGAACGAAATAATGTATTACGGGTTTGTAGGTCCCATTAAGATCTACAAAAAAGTCCGCGAGAGCATATATCTAACTATTATGGTTTAGTCACAATAACCGCTTTTGTGTTCAAAAAAACTATTAAATCGTCTGAAGAAAGAACCTACGTTAAATGTGTATCGTAATATTAATCCTTATCCAAATAAAGCATTATGTTATCAAGGGTATTTATGTAGAAGTAAAATACTTTTTGTTTCATCCCATTCGGACATTTCGTTTAGAAGTTATCACGAGTATAAGACGCTAAGAGTTGGTACCTAATAATGAGTTATTTGTCAAACAGTTTTTATCAACATAATACCTAATATTAATTTTTATTCAAATAAATGTGTTGTTGATTATGAGTATTAGATCTTAGAAGAGTATAATAAATACATCTATACTATTATATAAAGCTAAAGAGTTTTTGTTTGTTTGAACGCGCTAATCTCAGGAACTACTGGTCCAATTTGAAAAAGTTCTTTCAGTGTTAGATAGCCCGTTTATCGAGGAAGGCTATAGGCTATATATCATCACGCTATGAACAATAGGAGCGGAGTGCCAATGAAGAGTGTTTCAAAAACGGGGGGAAATTATTACGCTACGGGCAATAGGAGACGCAAACGGTCAGCTATTAATATTATAAAGCAGAAGAGTTTGCTTGTATGAACGCGCTAATCTCAGGAACTGTTGGTCCGATTTGAAAAATTATTTATAATCAAATCAAAATCAATTCATCTAAGACAAGTGACACTCACGAACGTCAAATTGAAGCTATAGTTAAAAATCATAGATCGACACAAACAGACGCCACAGCATGTGCTGTATTGTCGAGATAAATTAGGCGAAAACACCAAAAATCTACTGCCTGCCTGTCGATCCATAACTTCCAGTTTCCAAAATGCGTAGAGCTCATGAGAAGAATACTGGCAAAGAAACTCATGGCTACTCCTTTTCAAAATCGTGGGTCAGCTAGTTCAATATAATTATTCTAACAAATTTTTCTTTTCTTGTTTATCATTTTCTTATTTTACACAAAAGTAGCCAGATATAAAAACTAAATACCCAAAATCTAGACAGGCACAACAAATGAATACCAAAAGCTAATTTAAAAAAAAAAACCTTTTAATATTTAGTAAGGCTGTTAATAAGCCTCCCTGCCGCCGGCTTTTCCACTTTATCCCTTTTTCATTATAACATTTACATAATATAATAAAAAGCTTTTAAATTTTAAATAATCTATTCTACAAACAGCCTACAAGAGCTCTGTTTACGACATTAAAAATAATTTCGCTTGTATTTTTTTCACACAAAATGTTTAAACAGACCCTTATTAATTCAGCTTTTTTGTACAATAAAATTATATTTATTGACGTGACAAAATTATTCGTTGTACTGTGTTTTTATGCAAATTTATAGCGATGAACACAGTACTTTTAAAAAGGTGGTAAAACAGATCGGTAGTGTACTGTGAGTGTAAAAAGACCCCTTTAAAAGCATCTAACTTTGGTCGCGTGTGTCGAAGTTGAAGAAAATTGAAGGGAAGCAATCTGGATGTCATGATAGTAGAAAATGGGGTTCTAATTGCTCTGTTTTCCTCGGATTGATATGAGTCGTGAGCTTATGTGTGTATATCTACACAGATACAGTGGAAGAATAAATAAGATAAAATAGAGTGTTCTTTTCTGTTTTTAACCGACTTTCAAAAGGAGGATGTTCTCAATTTCATCGGTATTTTTTTAATTTTTTTTTATATGTATGTACATCGATTACTCCGTCAATTGTAGACCGATTTAGAAAAATATTTTTGTATTCGAAAGGGTATGCTCCCCATGTGGTTCCATGGCCACCATATCAGGATCTGATGATGGGATTCCTGGGAAATCGAAGGAAACCCTCAAATTTACGTGAGCGCCTGCAATAAAGTTACGAGCAATTGTCTGCATGCCTTCATATTCTCTAGACATCATTAAATTTTAAATGAAATGATGATGAGAGACTTGAGAAAGACTAAAAAGCGAAAAATAAAAAAAAAACTTCGTTTAAAAGAACCGACTTCAAAAACTAAAAAGTATAATATAACTTAATTTGTATGTGCTACCTATTCATAGGTTTGAAGTCGGTTTTTTCGACGGGTTCGATCGATTCGACGGGTTTCCCTCGATTTCCCTGGGATCCCATCATCAGATCCTAATATGGTGGCAATGGGACCACCTCGGGAGCATTCTCTTTCGAATACAAAAATAATTTTCAAAATCGGTCTACAATTGTCGGAGTAATCGGTGAACATCCATAAAAAAAAAAAAAAACACACAGTGGAACAAAGAACCTCCTCCTTTTTGGAAGTCGGTTAAAAACTAACAGGCATGAAAACGACACTGCAACAGTACAATGTTGTTTCGTGCGTACATTTGTTTTTTATTTGTCATCAAAATCAGACAGAAAATTAGTGACAACCCTATTTATGGTTACGTAATGAATATTTAAACTGCAAACGGAAAATTGATATTGGGGGTATATTAACCGTACTATTTACTGCGGTAATGTTACCCGGTGATTAAGCTGAGTTGTGGCTGTTTAATTCACTCGTGTTACGGGGTTTTTGGTCTTTGTTTGGGAAGGTGAAAGTGGAATAGGGCTGGCAACGGTAAACAACCCCAAAATTAAGTATTATTTTATTCAAGCGTTATGTATTATTAAAATGCACTTAAATTTTAGCACCTTACACTTTATACATTCTTAAAAAAATAGGGGTACGCACGTAATATGTAGGAGGAGTACAAATATAAGTATGTGCTAATCGCAAAAATAATGCTTATTTATAAGAGCTTAGTCTGGGTAGACTTATTTAATAAAAGTATTTAAGTTAAATACAGGGAAGGTTCTTTTTAACTCAACAAATAATACTTGATGTGGCAACGTGCTGCAATACCTTTCGCATTTGCTTTAATCAGACAAAAATAAATGATTATGATACAACTACTATCTATATGTTAAAAGAATAAATAATAAATAAGTAAATAATAAGTAAATAATAAATATTTCGGACATCTAACACACAACGCCATCTAGTCCCAAGCTAAGCAGAGCTTGTGTTATGGGTACTAGACAACTGATATAAATACATATTATATACTTTTTTTTTTGTAAATACATACATATTATACATAGAAAACACCCAAACTCCGAAACAAATATTTGTAGATCATACAAACATTTGGTCCGACCCGGGAATCGAACCCGAGACCTCATGATCAGCAGTCGCACACGCCAACCACTAGACCAACGAGGCAGTCAAAAAGTAAAATAAAAATATTCAATTGTACTTACGTAGGTCCTGTACTAAAACACCTACCTATACTTACAATTTAAATTGTAGGGCTTAAAATCAACTGCTTTATAGTTATTCTCTTATTCCATAATTGTACATTATATATACTATATTTATTTAATATTAGTGGTTGCCCGCGGCTCCGCCCGCGTATATATCGGTTATCGCGGCAAATAGTAGTCTATGTGTTATTTATAAGCTATATTACTGTAAAGTTTCATCCAAATCCGTTCAGTAGTTTTTGCGTGAAAGAGTAACAAACATCCATCCATCCATCCATCCATACTTACAAACTTTCGCGTTTATAATATTAGTATAGATATAGATAGATTATAAAGCTGAAGAGTTTGTTTGTTTGAATGCGCTAATCTCAGGAACCGCTGGTCCGATTAGAAAAATTATTTCAGCGTTGGATAGTACATTTATCGAGGAAGGCTGTAGGCTATATAACATCACGCTAAGACAAATAAGAGCGGAGCATCAATGAAAAATGTTACAAAAACGGGGGAAAATTACTACACTATGGGCAATAGGAGACGTAAACGAGGTTGCGTGGGTCAGCTAGTATTTTATAAAATAACATACGATTGGATGTAGATAAAATATTAAAAGCGACCTCATGTATCAGTTGAATCAGTAGCAGCTTCGTGCAGAGAGTCGACTGACAACACACCCTTATCACTCATTATGATGGGTACAAGCGACCCGGGATAATATTTCGCATCAATCAACGTGTAAACATTATTACACTTTGTCAAGAGTTTAACAAGAGTTTTAAGTGTCGTTTAAGCTCTTGGAGTTAGAAATTAATTGTTTAAGTCGTAAATGCAAGGTAATTCAACCTTTTGGATTTTCTTAATTGTACTTTGTTAAAACTTTGCTTTTTTGTTATTCAGTAGATGATAAACCTGCAAATAGTGCCATATATCGGTTCGTTTGACTTCCTGTATATTTTTGACTAGAATGAAAGCGGACACAAGTGTCGTGCCGTTGAACCTCTATGATCAAGACTGGTCATTTCTAAGCTGATGTAACTTGGAAACTTTTAGGATCTTTTATATTACCTACTCCAATTTTAGTATAACACTAGGTGCACCCTGCCAAGCCATAGTCATAAGTAATATGTTCTATGCAACGATTCCAACCTCGTGTAAACGCCTCGTTCGTTTAAATCTTAATAATTAGTAGCCATACAATAAAATATATTAGGTCTTTACCTATGAAATTGCCTTTCTTCTGTACTGGTCATTTCAAATAAAAAAAAAGTTTGTAATGGCTCTGTATTCTAAATTCAAATTAATTTTGTTTTAAAACCATGACATTCTATTTACAAACTCAGTCTTTTGTTTTTTGATTAGCGTTGTATTTTCATTACATTTGAAAATTTTTCGTCATAATGGATACTTTAAAAATTCGTGTAATTATGAAATATGAGTTCCGTTGTGGCACCAACGCGACACAAACGGCACGTAACATGAAAAACGTTTACGAAGAGAACTGTACAAACGAACGCACAACCCGTTATTGGTTTTCCCGGTTCCGTTCTGGAAATTTTGACTTTAAAATGAAGCTCGTTGTCGTCCGGAGACTTTGGTTAACAATAATCAATTAAAGGCGATTGTGGAAGCTGACGAAACTCAATCTACAGCTGAGCTAGCAGCAGCTTTTAATGTAAGCATCAAAACAATATTGATCCATTTGCGACAAATTGGCAAGGTAAAAAAGCTTGATAGATGGGTGCCCCACGACCTTAACGATCGCCTGCGCAACGTACGCGTCGAGACCTGCCTTGCGCTGCTCAACAGGCAAAGAAATGAAGGAATTTTGAAACGAATTGTTACGTGCGACGAAAAATGGTTTCTGTTCGACAATCGAAAGCGCTCAGCAAGTTGGTTAGACCCTGGTTCAGCACCAAAGCAATGCCCTAAACCAAAAATGACCCCTAAAAAGGTGATGGTCACTGTTTGGTGGTCTAGTGCGGGTGTGATTCACCACAGCTTTTTACAAAACGGCATGAGCATTAATGCAGATGTGTAATGTGAAGAACTGGAGAGAATGATGGAGAAGCTTGCACATCTGCAACCAGCTTTGGTCAATCGGTCGTCCCCACTGCTCCTTCACGACAACGCGCGACCCGATACTGCGCAACAGACAGTCTCCAAGCTGCAAGAGCTGGGGTTGGAAGCTCTCCCTCATCCGCCATACTCACCAGACCTTGCACCTACCGACTATTACTTTTTCCAAAATTTAGACAACTTTTTAGTGGGTAAAGAATTCAATTCCCGAGAGGCAGTACAAAATGCCTTTGAAGAGTTTGTTGCATCCCATCCCGCTGATTTTTACAAGAAGGGCATCAATAAACTGCCAATGCGTTGGCAAAGATGCGTCGATTGCATGGGTGATTACTTCGAATAACAGAAATAAAAAAGTTTGAAAAAATAAGTACTTTCACTTATTGCATACAAAACGGCAATTTCATAGGTAAAGACCTATTATTATAACCTTATAATTCAATTGGTGTTTTATAAACAAGTAAATAGTTGATTCATATTAATATCTTGGCGCCTTCCGCTTGTCAGCTTCCGGCGCGATTTATATTTCATATCATACTACTCCTACTTCCGGCGTAATAAATCTTTAATGTTACACAATCCTGTATTATCAAATAATAATTGTATGCTAATAATCATTAGAATATTTATGATAAACAATGTTTGATGTTAAACAATGTTATTATCTACTAAATATGTGAATTTAGTATTAAATTGGGTCAAGCCAATCAAATACTATAAAAATCTGGGGGCACGGTCGTGCCCCCGCCAAGACGAGCCAAGCGAAGCGCAAGGGCACTACCTACCTTTTCTAAAAGTGTTTCGTCGTTTTTTTGAACCCTCATAACTTTGGTTCCCGATATACCAGATCGTTCAAATTCTCAGGATATGATGTTACCAATATACTAATAAAACATACAAAGTTTCATTTGCATAGCTCTGATACTTTAGATTTTATTGATACCTAAAAAACACCGATTTCGTCACTGACACACTGATGATCATCAAAACTGTTAGAGTACTTCCTGAAGTGCTAGAAAGTTGAAATTTGGTATGTAATCTAAGTTTAGTATACAAAGAACAAAAAAATTCATAAACCTATTACTTTTGCCCCCCAACCCCCAAATTTGGGGGGTGGACGTTTGTATGAGACTTTCACAAATTATTTATGCTAGAGGTTTTATTTTTGGTATACGGACTTTTTCGAAAGAAGATGTACAAGAAACACAGCCAAAAAAAAAAGAAAAAAAAAGTACCTCAAGCAACTTACAAAAATAAATGAAATCCCACCAAAAACATTTTTATGTAAAATGTTGCCAAGACGACTGCATGTGGCTTACCCTGCGAAAAAGAAATCAGATCTCGTGTAGAGCCAAGGATCTGAATCTACACGCCCTAACTCTACCAACCCTAACTACATAAACTCTACATCTCAGTAAAAACGTATGGCTTGGCTGTTTCGTTACTTCAGAAACTAAATATTCGTTTAACACATTACTTCAGAAACTAGATATTTGCAAACACAAAAGGCGTTCGTTTCCCCTTCATGATGGTATGGTAGCGAAACGGCCAAGCCATAGATTTTTACAGAGATGTAGAGTTTATGAAGTTAGGGTTGGTAGAGTTAGGGCGTGTAGATTCAGAACCTTGGCTCTACATGAGATCTGATTTCTTTTTTGCAGGGTAAGCCATATGCAGTCGTCTTGGCAACATTTTACATGAAAATCTTTTTGGTGGGATACCTTCATTCGAGTAATTCACACGCATTCATATTCTAGACGTGTGCATTGGAGAGTATTATGAGCTTGTGTTACTACGAGTATGACGTGTTTGCTTTGCCGTCGTCTTGGCTAATCCACCGTTACAAATATCTTCTCATCAATTACAATAGATGTAATATTAAGTAAAAATAATAAAACATATCAAATTTTGAAAGACCACAATTGCATCAATAAAATTCGGCCAATATCTCAATTCTATCGACTATTGTGTGGCGGTTGTTTCTTGATAGCTCCCCTCTAGTGCGCTCGCTGTAACATTTGTTATAACAAGAGGATAACTCCTTAGATTCACTTGAGAACCGACGATATCGAGAACATGAGAAGAATAAGAACAGGGGCAATAGTTGTACTGCTTATATTGAAAGATATCTTAGTTTCAACTCTCGGTCGGGGTCTCACATTTTTTCAGATGAGAATAACTTGATAAACTAAAAGTATACAATAACTTAATAAAGATTTAAATAAATACACTTTTATGCAAACCTTTAATGTTGATGAATCACTATTATTTGTATGTGTTATCTATTCATAGATTTGAAGTCGGTGCCAAGTCAAGTCCACTCGCCGCGCGTGACCTTGAGCGGGATAGCTGCTCCCCATGTGGTCCCTTTCGAATGCAAAAAGAATTTTTTAAATCAGTCCACAATTGACGGAGTAATCAGTGTACATACATAAAAAAAATGAAAAAAACATATCAATCAAATTGAGAACTCCTCTTTTTGGAAGTCGGTTAAAAAAATATATTTAGCTTTAATCTGTTGCGTTGTACCGTGGCACCTTGTGGTTGTATTACGGTACGAAAAGTAAATTAAAACCAAGTTTAAGTGTGTTTTCACTCGTGTTAAACGTTTGAACTCATTCGCTGTAGTACTATTTGAGTTTGTAAAGCGTACGCAAACCAACTTGACATTTTTTTTATTTAGAAGAATAGATCTGTTCATCATTAGATGTTAAAGAGAACTAGATCTTAATGCGGTTGGTTATGGTCTTATATCGAATGACGAGCAACGTTTCTCATTTTTGTATTGGCTACCACCATCTAATAATAGGTCTTAACCTATGAAATTGCCGTTTTGTATGCAATAAGTGAAAGTACTTATTTTTTCAAACTTTTTTATTTCTGTTATTCGAAGTAATCACCCATGCAATCGACGCATCTTTGCCAACGCATTGGCAGTTTATTGACGCCCTTCTTGTAAAAATCAGCTGGACGGGAGGCAACAAACTCTTCAAAGGCATTTTGTACTGCCTCTCGGGAATTGATTTTTTTACCCACTACAAAGTAGTCTAAATTTTGGAAAAAGTAATAGTCGGTAGATGCAAGGTATGGTGAGTATGGCGGATGAGGGAGAGCTTCAAACCCCAGCCGCCCGCGTAAATGTCTGTTATCGCGGCGGCAAAAAGTGGCCTATATGTTATTCTGATGTATAAGCTATATTACTATAAAGTTTCATCCAAATCCGTTGAGTAGTTTTTGCGTGAAAGAGTAACAAACATCCGTCCATCAACCAAACTTTCGCGTTTATAATATTAGTATAGATTTACGTTGTACTCCACCAGCTATCCTTTAGACCACTTCAAAACTTGTAATTTTTACAATGATTTTATTTATTAGGTAATTTGTCTGAAACAAATGATTATTATTATTAAAACAATAGAAGAAGAGGTCAAAGAATCCCCGACCTATCCGTCTTTCTAACACCGATTAATTTTCTTAGTGTCGTCTAAGTAGTTTCTTAGTGTAGTCTAAGTGACTGCTTGCTGCCACATGCTTTGAAATGGCATTTTAATTTTGCAAACCATACAACATACGATCTTTTAAGAACCAGTATTCCTATATTTCCTGCATGTCAGTAACAAAAGGTTCGTATGTGGAACACCAGTAGCACGCCAATCCGATCACGTTTACAAATCGGTCGGTGTAAGCTATGAGAGGAAATGACTGGTTCGATCGTATCCCCCCCTCTCCTGCCTCGGATATTGGCTCATCTGTAACTGGGCCGCCGGATAGAGCTGCAAGGAAACTGCCGCGATATGGAAATGAAGTTTCCATAATTTATACAAAATGCATTTCTGTATGTTATGGGGTTGTGTTCTTATTTACTGTCCATACCTGTTCTTATTTGATGTTCATACTATCATCAAGTGACCGGTTTGCGTATTTTGTCCCTAACCCTGTACATAAACATAATATAGTTAAAAACTAGCTGAGTCCTGCGGTATTTCCCGCTGTCAAAGCTGGTCTAAAAAAATAGTCAAAAAACGCTATATATCATCAGTTATTCTGCCAGTGAGAGTCCCGTCAAAACCCGCCCAACCGTTCCAGAGATTAGCTGGAACAAACATATAGACAGACAGACAACATTATTAAAAATTGCTTTTTTGATGTAAGTACCGTATATCCTTTCATTTGCATTTAGTGAAAAGCTGTAAATTGGAATTAGAAACAGTTACTTCAATTGCATTTATTTGTTTAGACGATCTATCTTTATATTATTTACTAGCTGACCCGGCGAACTTCGTACCGCCATATTTATATACAATAATTAGCAATAAATTAAAATTGCGACTATAATTTGAGATTTAAACTATCCTATCTCTCAATTTAGATCGAACTGCACATAGTGTGCAAATTTTATTATAATCGGTTAAGTGGTTTAGGAGTCCATTGAGGACAAACATTGTGACACGAGATTTATATATATTAAGATAATATTATAAAGCTGAAGAGTTTGTTTGTTTGTTCGCGTTTGAACGCGCTAATCTTAGGAACCGCGGGTCCGATTTGAAAAATTATTTCAGTGTTGGATAGCCCATTTATCGAGGAAGGCTCTAGACTATATATCATCACACTAAGACCAATAGGAGCGGAGCATCAATGAAGAATGTTACAAAAACGGGGGAAATTATTACGCTAAGAGTAATAGGAGACGTAAACGAGGTTGCGTGGGTCAGCTAGTACATGATATACGACGTAGAGACGAGAGTATTGGATAGAGTTAAATGGAGCCATGATTTATAGAATCAGAGCGATTGATTGTTTAGGCTTTAGCGTAACCGTGTCACAGAAGGATTACAGGCCAAGTTTCTCGCAAGTAAGAGAGACAAACAGTGTAGGCGTTCGCCTTAACACTGTACACAGTGACACGAACCATTTTCCATAGTGATTTAGTGCGAGCTTAGTAAAACAAACTGCCAATTTCAGAATATAATTTGCTTACTAGCTTTAGTATTTATTTTTAAACTTGTTCGTCATTTCACTGTATACATTTACAATAAAAAAATCACTCATAACTTTATTTTTAGAATTGTCTTTGCCTGAAATTGTTTACGAATAAAATAAAAAGAGACTTCATTACACGCACAATTTTGAACCGGATCCATTTTGGCCTTACATATCTGAATTCAGTAGCTGCCTCCTTTCCAGCGTGCGTCATCTACCTTCATAAATATTATATCATTAATATTCATTAAACGTTGTCTGAGTCGAAGCCCGAGGAGCGTCTGACACGACTCCTGATTATTGTTGCCTTCACCCCACTTGTTCCATTTTAATCTCACGCTAATCCATGGCGGGGATGAACCTGTCTTGGTGATTCTATTTTACATATTCCATTATGTATAGGACTACCGCCGAAATTGAATTGTCTTGTTTTGATGAGATGCTTCTTTTTTTGTGTTTTTTATGCATGAGCTTGCCAAAATGACTCTACTCTGTCTGATGGAAAGCATTAGTAGAATCTAAGAAAGATGGTTACCATACCTATTCCAAATGCAGACAATGCAACAATGCACCATGGTGACCCACACGATGGCGGCCTTTTATACAAAAAAAATACAAAAATCAAAAAGATTTTATTTCAAGGAGGCCTTTTCTGGCACTTTCGAAACGTTATATTAGTGACACTAGTTGCTCGATTCCAAAATGTCATTGTTATGGAAAAGTACTGGCAAGAAACTCTATAATTGCGACTGCATCATTGTCATTGAGATCGTTTTTTTGTTTTTTCGGAAGACGGTCCCCATTTCATCTCATCCACATTTTTAATACTTTTTATCATTTATTTCACCACGACGAAGACTTAAGACGAAGTCTTTAACTTGAAGACTTATGATATGAAGACTATAAACACTTGACATTGGCAGAAATAGCTGATCCGAGAGATCCGGCTGGTTGCCATTTCATCAAAAGAAGAAGAAGATCATTGTCATTGTCAATTACTGTAAACGCTATTGAAGTTCGTCAAGAGCTTTGAATCATTTACAATGTAAATTACTTCATTATTTTATTAGTTTTTTAGTTATGTATCCTCTGTATGGGTCATAGAGCGTTCACAGTAAGCCACAGTTCATATCTTGTTCAATCATTCGTTGATCAGTCCTCTTGCCAAGGCAGCGATCACCTTGTGAAGTTTATAATACCCATGGGCCCATAGATGGATAAACAATCACTACTAATACCACTGGCAAGAAGAATGACCCACGGCCTGTGTCACCGTGTTCTTAATCTAAATTAAATTCATCTAAAGCACTTACTGGAGTGTGTGTCTTCTTTGTTCTCGGCGTCCAAGAGATATCTCTTGGGTAGAATCTTCTCTGCTCTTGCGTCTTCACACAAACATTGCTTCCAGGTGCTGGTTATTTCTCAAGGTATCCGAATTAATCTCAATAATCAACTTTTCACGGATATTCGAATTACAATACTTTCGTTTTAGTTCTCGCGGGACGCTCCTATCACGTATTACAATTCTCGCGAGTCTAATCACAATTGACTTAACAGTTCTGAGCTCAACAAACCTCACGGTGTTATCAATCTCACGCGGAAACTATACGAGTACTACAAAATTAACAATCAAATTATTCACTGCCCGCCATTCGTACACGAATTCTATCACGATCTACCTCAAACGTCAAAACGTCAAACACGAACCAGAGACAATCAAAATGTTGCCAGTACAATGACGTTTGAAATCCAACATTCGTTATGAAATCGATCAGTCCCGAACTTCAGGCTTGATTATGCTCTAAATCTGCCCAATTCTTCGCTTTATTTGCAATTATTTATCACTAAGTTTGCCTGGAACGACGATGTGTTACTTATTTTTAAATTAAACAGCCCGTGATTTGGAAGTCGCTTTGACGACTAGGAAAGTAAAACATCTTCGTCTGGCTTACTTGACTAATAAAATAAGAGCAAATAATACACTCAGTCTGAATTAGGGCTCTTGAATGGGAATTGATTTTCTGCTGTTTTTCATTAATAACTATTGAAAATAATTATCGGTATAATATTTGCGAGGTTATAGGTGGTCACACCTATAACCATATGTAACGTCAAATAAGATAAATTGAAGATTTTTTAATAACAGTTCAAAGCATATTAGCATACAAAAATATGATATACAGATACACATATACTCTAAAGGTAAAATAATAAGTATAAGTAGTACCCAAAAAAGCTTATTGAATCTATTTACGAAATGTATTACAGCCGATTAAACCTGGATTCGTGTTGGTAATACAAAAAACGAATTTTCTACATACATAACAGACTTGCTGATCTAAATTACAATTGGAAAGGTATTATATTGGAGGTTCTGATTAAAAAACAAAACCGATTTTTATCTAGCCCGGTCTGTTTTGGGGTGAAACTTTCTTAATTTATTAAGGCTGAGTTAAACAGATTGGATACTAAACTGATCAATTTAAAATAAAACGAAAGTTAGATTAACACAATATTAGACAGTCTTTATTGTAAAGTCACATTGATCGCGCCGCCGTTGTATGAATTAATATATTCGTATTTCACAACAATAACTACAATTTGCGTGCGGGTGCACCGACACTATCTAAACGAATGGACCATACACGATATACAATTTACTTATATGTATTTTCTATTACTATTACATAAGAAAACGTAGAATAGGGATTGTCACCACCTCTATTTATCCCACGCGTGTCGTAAGAATAACTAAATAAGCAAACTACGCAAGTCAATATCACTGTAAAGAGCAGGAAATCTTGAAACAAAGTCTAAACTAATCCGTCTACTCCAGCGTGGTGTTGTAGGCCAAAGCCTCCGGCAGTGGGTGGTTGAGAACTGTTGATGATGACGAAGACACTAGTAACTAAAATATGATTAAGTAACTCTGAAAAATGAACCAAAGAATAGTTTACATTTCAATGTTAGGAATATTAAATACACAAATTTATATTCTAACAACTATTGATTTCACTAAATAAAAGCTAAACAACTATTTTAATTTAAAAACTTATGTACGGGTGTACGTAAGTTTTTGGTATGGTCCGTACTCACATACGGTATTACTCGATAGTTTTACTCCAAAACGAGTAAAAATTAACGTGTAAACTCGATAGCTCGCATCGAGCTGGCTCGATGGCTCGATCTCCTTTTACGTTTTTCCTTTTCATTTTCTTTAATTATTTAATAATGCTGTCTGTGTGTGCTAGACTTGCTAAATGTAGCCACCGTCTCCTTTGTTGAACAGACATCATTTGACTCGAACGGTTCGCTGAATACTGAACGGCGAGCCAAAAAATGTGTCACTCGATCGATCAATGCTGAATGTGTGGACGAAAGCCCGTGCTGTGGTTATACTCGATATGTTTGCTCGATCGGTAAAATCGTATGTGAGTACTTAGCATTAAATCTTACAATCATTGCAGGCTATCGTATAAAAAGAGAAAAAAGAATTATAACACTGATTTATTACAGCAACTATAGTCTCAGAAACTTTAAAGAGCAAATTCTGATTGAATCTGTTCGAAACCAAAGTTACTTCCAAGCGAAACAAGACCTATTCAAATTAGTACTCAACTATTCCCTCTAAGCAAACATCTTTAATGAATAATTTCTGTTCAAAGTATTTACAGAAACAAGCTCAAGGGTAACATAACACAACTACGTATTGTAACTATGTGGAAATTTTCCGGACTTTAGCGTTTACTAGCAAAAGTTCAGAACAAGTTTGACCATTATTGCGAATAGCCAGATACCGTCTTCATAATTAAGCAATTGAGTCGGTAGTTTCATATTTACTACTACTAACTAATTAGGAACACGCTAAGATTATCGTCTTAATCATATTCAAATTTACACTACGAGTTTCGTATACAGATAGAACTTGTTTAAGGTGAATTAGAAATTTAGAACATAGTTTGATGTTCTAATCCTATAGTGAGGTAAATTTCAAAACTTTGGTATTACATGAATAATATTGATAACCGGTACCGTCAGAGATACTATATAACACTTCAAATTCAATAAATATCAGAATCATCAGGAAATAACAATCAAGGCAAGCAACGCTTTAGCACATTATGGGACCGAGTATAACTTGAAATAGCTTTCAAGTATTTCTTTCGTACCTTTAGGCCGCGTACTCGAACACAGCGGGAGCGGGGCGGGCGCGGGAGCGGAGCAGGCGCGGAGCGGCAGCGTATAGAGGTATTATAGATAGCGTAGGGAAGACATACGACTGCCGGTAAGCGGAAACGTCTACCGGTTAGAAAGAGAGAGAAGATCGCGGTACCCCATCTGTCTTTCTCTACTAACGCATGCGCAGTAAAAACTGCTTGTTATTATGAGAACCTCGAACAATAAAATAAAATTAACTCTAAAATCTTCAATATATATAAAAGAGGAAGGTGAGGACATAGGAGGACATAGAGAGAGATCAACGCACAACGAACAGGAACATAGGATATCTCAAAGTTATTAGATTTCCTCGATTATGTATGAAATAATACAGCACACATGTTTTCTTTATACTTTTATTATAATTTTAAACTTATTTGAAAAAGCATTAATTCGATTCCAAAATATTCGATGAATCGTTCAGTAGAAGAAGCGTTTATCCATAAAAAGTATTCGAAGTAACGTTCAGACGACCTTCCATTCATCGAACATAATATATTATGACTCGCACGACTCCTCTGCTCTACCTATAATATCTCTATGGCGGTGCGCACCAGTGTCGCGGTGTCAGCTAGGGATGGAATAAAATAGCAATCACCTGTGATTAATGATTTTTAATTTTGTCAATGTTGTGATTTTTGCAAGTTTATTTAATTATTAATATTTTATTTATTTGTTGTTATTAAAACATTCTATAATCTTTATAATTCGTTAATTTGTTCGCTTTGTTGATGTTATTTTTTTTTTCATTGCACACCCTGTTATTTTCTATAATGATTGAGTATAGTAACCTACCCTAACTTGTCAATATAGTAAATTACAGTGCTTACAATAATTTACTATATTGTAAACACAATTACGACTAATCAAGATTTTTTTAAGATTATCAGGCTTGGGTTATACGATTTTAGAAAAATAAATTTAAAATACTAATTTATGACGCTATTACATAAGTAGATATTATGATTAAACAAAATATTATCAAACATTAATCGTTTTCACTAATTATTTAAAATCACTAATATTTTTTTTGTGAAATCTGTAATCCGTATCAAGCTATATTTTACGAGGTATTGTTTCTTATAACACATCACTAAACCGCTCTAGCGCCCGCTCCTAGCCCGCTGGTTTCGAAAACGGGTTAGCGGCCCCGCTCCGCTCCCGCTGCCGCTCCGCTCCGCTGCCCGCTGAGTTCGAAAACGCGGCCTTACACCGAGTAAGTGAGGTTCATGGCATTATAAACCTTTATCTTAATAATATCACTCAAAACTGTCATCATCATATTCAGCCCAAAGACGTCCACTGCTGGACTTAGGCTCCTCAAATACTTTCCACAACAACCGATCTTGTGCTGCCCTCATCCAACGGCTTTCGTCGTCGGACCATCTTGTAGGAAGCTTACTACTCCAGAACAACAAATCGTGGATCAAACAAAGTGTATGAACCCACAACACTTAGCGCAGAAGAAGTCGGCGTGGTGAACGCTCAAACCACTAGGCCAACCAGCAGTTGTTGACCCCATCAGCTATCTTGTCTGTGAGTGATGTTCCCCGCATATTTCCACTTAAGTTTAAAACTGTAAACTTTGTTTATTAGCCATGTCTCTCGGAATCTAGTTCAGATGAAACCTCAATAGGATTTCTAATGCATATCCTTGAAACTACAAGCCCAACCCCACTAACGATACTTGTGATTTCCATCCCTTGTGGTCCCAGATAACGGACATAAAGTTTACAACCGCCATTATAGAGATATTGTTGATAACCTCCGAACTATTTGATTAAAATAGTAGAACAGCAGTTTGGTTATATGAGGGCCGATGCAAGTTATCTTAACAAGATTAATAAAGACTAAAAGTTATAGTAAAATTAATCCAATTTACTGATACTAGTGGTTGCCTAGTGATAGATATTCGCCCACGATTCATTTGGTTTTTATTTTTTAGCTTTCTGCAGTCATCCTACATATAAACTTTCACTTTGCCAAAGTTCATACTACTCAGTTCATATCATTTTCATAAAAATGCTTCACGTAATAATAAATGGTTTAGAGATAGTGTGGTACCTACTATTACATTTGGCTTGGCGCCGACTTCAAACCTATGAATAGGTAGCACATACAAATAATAGTGTTTCATTAATATTAAAGGTGAGGTGTATTTAATTAAATCTTTATTAAGTTATTACTTATTATGTACTTACTTATTTAGTTATTACTTTTTAGTTTTTGAAGTCGGTTTTTTTATACTTAGTTTTTGTGAAGCAAAAGGTCAGTTCACTTTAAAGTACCTATTTAATTACTCTGATTAAAGTAAAACTCATGTAATATATTATTACTAACTATAAAAAGCGAATGGGAAATATTTCACATTTTAGTAAACCTTTTACAGGATTAAAGTATTCTGGATAAGTAAAGATTTTATGGTAATGAGTTTTAGTTCAATAGATAATATATTTTGGTAAAGATATATGTTGAGTAAAATAAGTTATAATACATAAATTTTAGATAAAAATGTATACTACATTAGATAAAATAAGTTTCGTAAAACTTTATTCATACATATTCGAATGAAGAGGGCAAGAGTAATGAATTGATTTTATAGAAACCAGTAGAATATTTCTTAAAACGACAAAAAAACATATGAAAAATAAAAATAGAGATTTTGATTTCACTGAAAATGTTTCCTTAATGTTTTATTTATTAATAATAATTCATCCAAGACTTAAATGTAATTCTAAGTTGATATTTCCATAATTAAAGTTTTTTAATCCTTTCTCAATAACTTTAAATTATCGATTTATCTTCACCAGTAGCTATGTAAACTAAACATCTATATCTATACTAATATTATAAACGCGAAAGTTTGTAAGTATGGATGGATGGATGGATGGATGTCTGTTACTCTTTCACGCAAAAACTACTGAACGGATTTAGATGAAACTTTACAGTAATATAGCTTACATCAGAATAACACATTTTGCCGCGATAACCAACATATACGCGGACGGAGTCGCGGGCAACAACTAGTATCAAATACTTTTTGGATCTCGATGCAATAATTTTTTCCTATGAATTAAAACTTGATATATATATTGTATATATTCCTATCCAACAAGATACAATGTGAGTCTAGAACCTTTCAGAGGTAAACATCTATTTAGGTGCAGGTTTATTTTAAGTTGGAAACATAAATACATTTCGGGGACCTTTGTGAGTGTCCTGTCGTACGGGTTTTTATCGGCGCCCTACTTTGTAGTTTTATTGGTTTGTATTTATGCGTACTGATTAAACTCCATTTGATATATTGTAGGTAGGTAGCTTTTATTGAAATAATTTGGAATAGCTCAGTTTAATTTATATGTACTTTTTTTGTACAGAAATAGTAATTTAAAATTCAGTTTATTAATTATAATTTTTAAACATTTTTTAATAGTATAAGTACGTAAAATTAGGACTTTAGTAAGGGTTGTTCTCATTTAAAAAGATACACGATATGTACTTTGCGTATCTAATAGTTTTTGTTTAATACTAGCGACCTGACTCGGCTTTGCATGGACGTCTTTGAAACTCTCGGATTTCCTCTACTATCATATGCATGTATTACACATATATAATCACTTATTCCATTTCTGAAAACTGCATTACAATTTATTAAGTAGTTTAAAAGTCTAATCGAACAGACACATTCATTTTATACTATGTAAACTTTGTTATTTAAAAATGCAATCTCATCAAATACAGTTCATTCCAAGAGCCTTATATTTTAACGTCCTTTTAAAATTCAAGTTTAAATACTGCCGAATCTCGTGTCTTTACAATTAAGCTCGAAAAACAGATATAGATACTATGAATGTAGTGATACTATGAACTATCTCTAAAAGTTTAATAGCATCTAAGCTAGTAATAATAATAAGTAGATAATTTATCCCATTTATGAGAAATGGTGTAAAATATTCTAAGAAATACAAGGGTAGCTGTAAATAAAAAAAAAATGTCGATTCATTATTTTTAAAAGGCCCCTGACGCTCGATGTGTATTGTAAAGGATTAAACGTCCCAATTTTTGTGACAGTCCACGCAGGCCGCACAGACAGATTACTGTAATTGAACATTATTATACAAAATACAATTAATTTATTTTATCGATATTTATTTCTTAATGCTGCCATTTTTATCTTTATTTAATATTAAATGAAATTTTTATTGGGATTTGATAACAGTTAAGGTTACACAAGCAGAGATTTATCTGAAAATTTGCAAATTTCATACAGGACAAGTTTGAAAAGTTGTTATTTTAAAATCCAAAGAATTTAATATATTAAGTAGATTATGAAATGTGGACTGTATGTTTATATTGGTTCTAGTGTATTGTTGCTAGTATTGTTTAAACTTACTAAGAATTTGAACAGCTCACCAATACCCAGATAAAGTAAGTGGTTTTCGTGGATTGACTATACATTGTTAGTTCTGTTTAAGAATGTTACTTAATTAACACCTAAACTTGGTATACCTATTACTTGGAGGTTAGGTTCTACCGTCACAAAAAATTACAATGTGCTACTGTAAGATACTCTACAGAAACTACGGTGAAGTCAAAAGGAACGATAATAGTTTATTATAGGCGGATATAGACAGTTTATCTCAGTGGCGTATCAGTAACAAAATGTATTTAAACTGTTCTAAATATTACTATATCAAATTTACTAGAAAGCGCAATAGCATTCAGTCTTTATACAGAATTCAAGATAACACTTCAACGGAAGTAAGAGTAATCCGGGATTTGGGCATTTACTTGGACAGTAGACTCAGCTTCACAGAATATATAGATAAGATATTAAATTCTGCATATCGGTCTCTTGGATTTGTATTGCGATCCTCAAAGGAATTTAAGAAACCATCCAGTACATTGCAATTGTACAATAGTTATGTACCAAGCCAGTTAGTTTACTGCAGTACAGTTTGGAATCCTTCATATCAAGTGCACATCGAAAGAATCGAAATAATCCAGAAGATACTTCTTCGTCACCTAGCTTTTTGTTTCAGGCCGAGGAATAGTAGGTCCTATGAAAACAAACTAAATTATTTTAAACTTATTGACCTAAAGTCACGCCGAACTATCTCTGAGCTGACATTCCAAACTGCTTAGTAACGATATAGATTGTCCGGATCTAGGCTCCCTCGCTACCCTCACCCATTACTCAAACAACCGCGATGCCGAACAAATTTGGGTAAGCACTTGCCACTTGTTAGGATTGCTCATCAGTACAACACCTTATCATGTCCTTCTGAAGACATAGACGTTTTTGCAAATACACTTCGAAAGTATAGATCTCTAATCCGCTCAAAGCTCACTGGCATGTCGGTGCTTTTATATTGAAGTCAACTCAATTAAGTTTGTTTTATTTTTTATTTTATCAAAATTATTGTTTTAAAAATTACTGTTTTTTAATCGACTTCCAAAATGAGGAGGTTCTCAATTTCATCGGTATGTTTTGCTTTTTTTATTTTTTCGTCATCGATTCGATCACACCGTCAATAATTGTGAACCGATTTTGAAAATTCTGAAAAAATTTGTATTCGAAAGGGTATGCTCCCCATGTGGTTCCATTGCCACCATATCAGGATCTGATGAAGGGATCCCAATGAAATAGAAGGAAACCCTCAAATTTGTTAGGCACGTACTATGTTTTTCATATAATATTTTCTAAAGCAATACAGTATTTACATTTGGTAGTCATCAGTTCATGATGATGAGCTGATGATGAAAGAGAAAACTCCTTAACGGTTAGGAGTTGGAAGATAAATCTTTAAATGTCATGTGTAGCTGCTCCAGAAAGATTTCGGCGACAAAACAGTCTGGGTTTGAGAAAGTATATCTATTATATCTTTATAATGCCACAATCACCGCATGTGCGCCCCGTAAGTATACAATTGTTCAAAGAAAAAAAAAATACTGCATAAATAAAAACTGGTCAGCGCCATCTGTTGAGCTCTTTCGCAACTACGAAGTACACTAACGCCCTCTATTTTTTAAATACCTTTTGAGCAATATTAAATGAGAAACTGGCAAAAAAAAAAAAAAAAAATTGCATAAGTTGATAAAAAATACTATGCAATAGCTTTACCGCGGCAGTCCCCGAGTGCCACACGTATTTTTATATTTCCAGTATCATCATCAGACTATTGCAGTCCACTGCTGGAGATAGGCTTCTCCCATTGTACGTTACTCTGATAATACTAACTCTGCTCCTTTCAGTATTTTTCGGACATCTAACACACAACGACATCTAGTCCCAAGCTAAGCAGAGCTTGGGACTAGATGCTGGGTACTAGACAACTGATTTAAATACATATATACCTTTTATTTTGAAATACATACTTGAGATCTATTTAATCTCAAATCATTTGTGCAATTTGAGTACTTCGAACGTTGAAACAATTACTGAAGTAAATAGCTGGATTCCACAACAAGATCCAAGTCTCAACTATACTTAGTTAATCCTGGATAAGAAGTGCTCGAACTAAATATTACAATAGTTTTCAAGTGTCTTAGCTTACTAGGCTTAGGTAACATTTATCGTTAAAACTTGCTTTAAGCTGAGTTATATACATATAATAAGACTTAATTAAATTATATAATAAATCTTAAGATTAGATTTTGGTAAACTTCGTTACTCTCTAAAGTCAAAATATCATAATTTATATTGTTAAGTTTAAATTAAATTTTAAAATTTGAATTTTAATTCGGTGTTACATTTTCATATTATGCTAAAGATATCTAATTTGGGCCTCCAAAGTAGGAATAAGAGATAGAGAACAATAAATTTTAGAGAACCTGAAAGACAAGGCGTAGATATAGACGTGTAGCCATAAAGAAAATGCAGTGGAACATAGAACCTCCTCCTTTTTTGAATTCGGCTGAAAATACTCAACAACATTTAAAACATGATGTAGTAACTTAAATTTGTGGTACTTGAAATTTCATTAAAAGAATTCCAAGTATTGGTTTTTTTTTCACAATATTTTTGTATATTATGTTCCTGACCCTTTCCTGTAGGAGTGCATTCTACAGAATTTAAACATTATGATAGATGAACTATGCATATTAGTATCACTAAATTATAATATAAGATCATCTAAGTCACTTCAAAAAAAGACTGAAAAGTAACTAAGTGGTGAAATGAAAATTAACTAAGATGAGAATTAACTGAGATGTTTCGTCGTTGTTTACGCAAACACTAAATTTAGATGTCACTTAATTACGAACAACGACTATGATAGCCCATTTACGGTGTTTGGCTCGGTGTGGTCGACTTTCAAAATAAGTTATGGTTTAAACCGACGAAAATGAGAAAATAAGTTTATATGATACACTTTTAGAACTCAAGTGATCATTATGAAATTGCAGACACGTTATCAAGGATACAGAAAAGTAACTTTAATTCAGAAAACGACAAAGTTTAAAAGTTATTCTATTATTGCTTGTATTAATGCTTTTTATTATCAAAATAATGGACGAACTAGTTTCATCACAGAATATTTTTTGCTAAAACTTGAAGAAAATTACTAAAAGAGAATTAAATTACGTGGGATAGCTTTTGTTTTACCGGGATAATTCCGCACTTAGCCTCTTGATTGGGTCGTTGTACGTGGTACGTATGGGAAAGCTATATTTCAATACAATGGTACGGGCTCGGCCAGAGTGGTACCAGGGTATCACAGAAAATCGTTGTAACTGTATCGAGAAGACCGTGGCACTAGCACTGCTGGACATAGGCCTCTCCAAGACACACCACAGAGCCCAGTCAGCTGCTTTTTGCGTCCAGTCACTGCCCGCTCTTTTACACATGTCGTCATCTGGTGAGGTTACGCGAGCCAAAACCCCTTTTTAACCTGGTTCTGAAGGAAGGATTGAAAGGCTTGACTTGAGATTCTTAGGTTGCGGGTGTCCATGGAGAGTAATCACTCACCATCTAGTGACCATCTGCTTCTAAATCTCCTTTAAAAATGTATTAAACATTTTTACTCTGAGGTGTAAGGCCCATCAGTCCATAACTTTGTTACATTGCGATTTTAAATATGTAATTTCGTAATATCCCCCACCAAGTTTGATGATCATTTCTATTTGGCTTTCCTAATTTTACTCTGAATACTTACGCATAAGATATTTACAAATAAAAACAGAAGCAAAGTTTTTATGATTGTTTAACTTTTTGAGAGTGTTTTAATGAGTGTAATTACTTCGTTTTCAGGTATATATTAACATTTTATAGCAGAAAAGTGTATAGAAATTAGATTAATTCTTCAGGTAAGCTTTTAGCTAACAGCTTAATATTTCTCACAGTACTGAACTGTAGCTAGACTACTGAGAATCACACTTATTTAACACTAGCTGAGACCCGCGGTGTTACAAGCGGTATGAAAACTACCGCGGGTAACGCCGCAGGGTTAGTCTGAAAAAAGCCTATGTTACTCCTTTGAAGTCAGCTATCTTCAAGTGAAAGTCCCGTCAAATTGGTCCAGCCTTTCCAGAGATTAGCCGGAACAAACAGACAGACAGATAAAAATTGTGAAAAATGTTATTTAGGTAAATGTACCGTGTATACAAGTAATAAGCGGTTATTTTAATATTACAAACAGACACTCTAGTTTTATTCATTTGTATAGATTTTGTTCCCAGATTAGAGAAAAATGTGCTCATGATACATTTTTTTTTTGGATGAACATTGAACCCATGACCTCTGGCGTAGCAGTCTGAATTACTAATCACCAACCAACATTATTATTATGTTTTTACATGGAAAGTAAAAGGCAATGAATAGAAGAAAGGGTTACCGTCCTGAGATTTGTTTAACGTAGCCAAAAATACTACTTTATTTACTAACGACATCTTTCAGTAAAATATCCAAAATTAGATATATTTATTACTCGCAAAACTGGGCTATTCTTATAAGATATTTCCGTTGGGATTTACGAAACCATTGGTTCCAGTAGATGGCTTCAAATGTTGATTGGGAATTTAAATAGATAATGGGTCCACAGGTAGTTCTTGATGTTGGTACTATTTGGTTTTGTCTGTTACATTCTTTCTCATGTGTTTATAGAGTTCAATTTTGAATTTAATATGATGTCTCAAATTGATAATACTAAAACGGTAGATAAGATTGAATACATTACAAGTCTGCTTTAGTAGTCTTTGTAGTCGACTGCACGGATAACGTAGTTTTTTAGGCGGTCGCCATGTCGTTTTCTACTGCGCTGAGTATTGTGGGTTCAAACCCCACATGGGATTAAACTTTGTGTGATTCACAAATTATTATTCTGAGCCTGAGTGTACTTTGTGTCCGTTTCATGATTTATGTCTAATGCGGGATTTATCTATATATATAAAAGAGTAAGGTGACTGACTGACTGACAGATAGACTGACTGACTGACTGACTGACTGACATACCCAGAGATCAACGCATGGCCCAAACCGCTGAAGCTAGAATCCTGAAATTTTGCATGTAGGTTCTTCATATAACGTAAGTCAGCACTAAGAAAGGATTTTTTGAAATTCCACCCCTAAGGGGGTAAATCAGGGGATGAAAGTCTGCGTGAGCGAAGCCGCGTGTAAAAGCTAGTCTTTAATATGTTAAAAGTTAGTGTAGGTGGTATTTTACGAATGTGGTCTTATGAGAATATGATGTTCAGCGACGGATTGGATCTTCTGTATGGCACAAGTAAATTAAGAGATTCATATGTTACAAATAGTAAGTCTATCTACATAATAAATAGAAAAGCTTATTACTTGTAAACAACGTTAACCTAAAGCTTTTGGGTTCAAAACAACTAGAAAATTATATTTCATAAGCATTAAAGCCACATTACTCTCAAAAAAATATTTGCCTTAAATTCTTGTTTATTTGTCGTTATTTTCGACAAAGTTAAGTTTCTTTTAATTAAATTCATTCCCGTTTTATTTTCATACTTCAACATAAACAGCGAAGAGTGAAAATTATCTAGCACTTTCTCTCGTCTAATTAGTAACTTTAGCTTACTTAGTTTACAAGCTTCAAAAGTTCTTGAGTCTTTTTTCATTTGCTTTTATTTAACTTATTTGAGTTTACATTTGGACGGGAGAGCTAGTCTTTGAAGTAATAGTTTTTATTTAATTTGTTTTGTCTCGCCATAATGGAGTTTGTTGGGTGGGATTTATTGTTTTAGTAAAAATAGCTTTTTGTGATTTAGGTTCAACCATCAGGCGGGGCATCTGAAGGGATCACATTTTTATTCAGCTTTAGATGATCCATTAGAGAGTTCTGCTTCCTTATCTGTAGATAACTCAAGAGATACAAGTGCTTTGCCGCATTTAAGTACTCTTCCCTATGATAAGGATTATAGAGAGTTGTTTTCTGAAGTTCTTGTCCAGATTTGGCTTCAGGTAACAACATTCACTCAAGAAGACCGTGGAATCACTCCGTTCTAATCACTCACTCGATATACACACATCAAAAGTGTCTAGGGATCAAGCATTTTTATTCGGATTTCTTGAGATTTAGATGTGGCTTTGGCCCTGGCCTGCTCAGTCACCAGACTTGAACCCGATTGAGCATGCATGGGATATGCTACAGAGAAGAGCTCTGCCGAATATGGAGGGTATCCAGTCGCAAGAAGACCTTTTTTTGTTGTTGCAACGAACATGGGCGGCCATTCCACAGCGTGATTTGGATGAACTCATTTTGAGTATGCCAAACCGATGTTCTTGTGTTAGTGTTCGCGGTAGAAACACGGATTATTAATTGTTTAAGTTACCTAATAAAATTTTAAAGAAAACTGTTATTTCAGTCTTTTTTTGAACTTTAATGTTAGTGGTTCAAATGTCAAAAATCCTTTTATTAGGAAAATGGCAAATTTCTTTATTAATGCAAAGGTGACTTGGTTTATCGTTACTGTGACAAACGAAAACACTTTATTTGATGAATCCTTAAAGAAAATTTTAATTAATATCAATCAGGAGAAAAGTTATTGCAAAAATATATGTTGATCCCTAGACACATATGTTGATCCCTAGACACTTTTGATGTGTGTATTTTTCAGTTATTTTTTTAGGGTTCCGTGCCAAAGGCAAAAAACTGAACCCTTATAGATTCGTCATGTCTGTCTGTCCGTCCGTATGTAACAGTCACTTTTTCCGAAACTATAAGAATTATACTGTTGAAACTTGGTAAGTAGATGTATTCTATGAACCGCATTAAGTTTTTCACACCAAAATAAGAAAACACAATAAATTTTTGGGGTTCCATACTTAGAACTGAAACTCAAAAATTTTTTTTTCATCAATCCCATACGTGTGATGGGTTATCTATGGATAGGTCTTGGAAAATAGTATTGAGGTTTCTAATAAAAAAAAATTCTAAACTGAATAGTTTGCGCGAGAGATACTTCCACAGTGGTAAAATGTGTGTCCTCCCCCCTGTAACTGCTAAAATAAGAGAATGATAAAACTAAAAAAAAAATATTACGTACATTACCATGCAAACTTCCACCGAAAATTGATTTGAACGAGATCTAGTAATTTATACTCTCGATTGTCGGCACTTGATGGAACTTGTTATAATACATTTTTGAATTAAATCACTTGTACTTATTCCACTATTTTATTTTTGTTTACACCTGACCGGTTTCGCCTTATGGCATCATCAAAGGTTACTGATTATACAAAATAAAATATTCACATCTAAAACCCACCAACTGCGGGTACATGTAAATATCAGTGTGTCCGTGTAAGGAATTTTCCCCGAAATCAGGGAAATTGTATTTGTCTCCACCTACGCTATTTGTGAAATTAGTAACTTACAGCTATACAAAGTCCCAGTTATGATATGAAATACTAATTACAAATAATATATTAATTTTAATAATTAAAATTATTAAAATCGACATTAATGCTGAAAAATTTTGAAATAAAATGATTATGTCATGTCCTCTTTATATTTAATGTCCAAAATTGTGTCATACTATATGTCTATTAAATTATATGTCAAAAATTCATAAAAGTCATTAAATGTGTTAACTATACCCGTCTAAATTATACAAACTCCCCTTACAAATATTGTAGATGACATTACTTGAAATATTTTAATAGTGGTGAATTGTTGATATCTAATTGTTGATTTAACACCTTGTCCCGATTCCCTAATAACAACCTATTGATTTCTAACGCCTCCAAAGCGGTTAATTTTCTGCCTTTGTCACATACATGTAGTGCTTTAAAGTCCAATTTAGGATTGAACGAATGTTTTTCTGACAGCAAATGTTCCGCAAAATTGGACTCCGTCTTTTTTAGCCTCCAACCCCTAGCATGTTCTGCTATTCTGGTCTGGAAAGCCCTGCCTGTTTGGCCGATGTATTTTTTGTTGCACACTGCACTGTTATAAGTTAGCCGCAGAAACAAATCAGATCTTCAAACAAATAACTGGATTCGTACCGTGCCATGCCATAAAAAATAGCATCCAATTGGTAAAGAAGCTTGAAAATGTAACCGTACCGAAAAATGCAGTGTTGGTGTCCTTTGATGTGGTAAACCTGTTTCCTAGTGTTCCTATTAGAGACTGTAAGAGTATTATAAGTGAAATTTTGATAGAATCGGTTGTTGAACCACAAATCATAGTTGACTTAGAACACACCATATCAGTGTGTCTGGAACAGAATTATTTCAAATTTTCAGATGTAATATACAAACAAATAGATGGCCTGGCCATGGGGAGCCCGCTCTCTCCACTTTGTGCAGATATTTTCATGAATCACGTAGAAAAACAAATCTTAAATAATGTTTCATTTAAACAGTTTATTCTATATTGGTACAGATATGTGGATGACATTATTTGTCTGTGGACCGGGGATATAGATAAGCTTAATAATTTTTGACATTTATAAATACTATACACGATAATATACAATTCACAATAGAAATAGGACATACAAAGCTAAACTTCCTTGACATTGAAATAGAATTAATAGACCATAAACACCAGTTTAAGATCTTTCGTAAACCTTCGTTCACGGATAACATTATTCCGGCGGATTCAAACCACCCTCTAAGTCACAAACATGCAACATTCCATGCCATGGTACACAGACTCCTTTCGATACCAATGTCTAAGAAGGAGTTCAATAAAGAGTTACAAACAATAAAAACAATAGCTCATAATAATGGCTACTCGCCCAATTTAATAGACACAATTTTAAAAAATAAGAAATCAAAAACTGTTTTAAGTGTTGCATACCAAGCTAACAGACCAACTTTAGTGACAGAAAAAGAACGGTGGGCTCGTTTACCTTACATAGGGCAAATTTCGTATAGGTGTTCCAGATCCCTGGATATAACAAAACCAGCTTTTTACACGACCCGTAGCCTAAAAAACATAATAGGTAACAATATAGATAAGACTCCTATCGCAGAGAAAAGCGGGGTGTACGAACTCTCATGTGCAGTGTGCAACAAAAAATACATCGGCCAAACAGGCAGGGCTTTCCAGACCAGAATAGCAGAACATGCTAGGGGTTGGAGGCTAAAAAAGACGGAGTCCAATTTTGCGGAACATTTGCTGTCAGAAAAACATTCGTTCAATCCTAAATTGGACTTTAAAGCACTACATGTATGTGACAAAGGCAGAAAATTAACCGCTTTGGAGGCGTTAGAAATCAATAGGTTGTTATTAGGGAATCGGGACAAGGTGTTAAATCAACAATTAGATATCAACAATTCACCACTATTAAAATATTTCAAGTAATGTCATCTACAATATTTGTAAGGGGAGTTTGTATAATTTAGACGGGTATAGTTAACACATTTAATGACTTTTATGAATTTTTGACATATAATTTAATAGACATATAGTATGACACAATTTTGGACATTAAATATAAAGAGGACATGACATAATCATTTTATTTCAAAATTTTTCAGCATTAATGTCGATTTTAATAATTTTAATTATTAAAATTAATATATTATTTGTAATTAGTATTTCATATCATAACTGGGACTTTGTATAGCTGTAAGTTACTAATTTCACAAATAGCGTAGGTGGAGACAAATACAATTTCCCTGATTTCGGGGAAAATTCCTTACACGGACACACTGATATTTACATGTACCCGCAGTTGGTGGGTTTTAGATGTGAATATTTTATTTTGTATAATCAGTAACCTTTGATGATGCCATAAGGCGAAACCGCTCAGGTGTAAACAAAAATAAAATAGTGGAATAAGTACAAGTGATTTAATTCAAAAAGAGATCTAGTAAGTAGTTTTTTTTATACGTCATAAATCGTAAACCCCAAAAAAAAAACACTATTATTAAAACATCGATCAAAGTTACAACGAACTAAAAGAACTTTTATATTATGTTACTTGCTGCTTCGGAATTCTTCATGGGCGATTCCGACTCGCACTTGGCCGCTTTTCTTTTATGTAAGGCCCTGCCAAAATTACTCTGCTCTGCCTGATGGAAATCATAAGCAGAATCCAAGAGCGGTAGTCACCAACAATGCAGCATGGTGACCCACACCATGGCGTCCTAGTGATGCTTTTGCATCATTGGGCCTCCGGTTTCGCACTCACCAACGAAACACGACGGTACGAACGCGGTCAGTACTTCGCTAGCTGTCAGAGTTATTTTAATATAAATTAAATTAAAAAGCTTTTTAAAAACAAGCTTTTACTGGAATGCCTCGAGACGAATCAAACGAGTCCAAACTCGATAATGTTGTGACGTTTCTTTACAAAGTTCCTATGGCCACCTTCCAGCTCCAGCATCAGATCAGCTCCATGTCATTATAATATTGTGTTGTCACGCTATGTATATAGCGTGACAACACAATATTATTATAGCGGGAGCCAGCATATGTATATATGCTTGCAAAATTTCAGCAAAATCGGTTGCAGATATCTGCTTCAAAATTAAGGTGCAAGATTCCACCCAAACATACAAGCATACATACGTTGCAAGTTAATAAAAAGCTTGTAAAAAACGGTAAGAGTTGATTAGTATTTAAAGTTGTATTCAATTCAAAGTAATCATCAAAGCAATAAACATGTGCCAAAATCTTCCTACAATTTTCTAAACATAATTGTAGGCAGTAAGTGCAATCGTTTTCAGCTCGCACGAATTTTCTTTTATCGCAACAATCATCTCAAATAGCTTCCCGCGAAGTGGTAACTTCAGTGTTAGGAATCAGGAAAACCAAAAGAAGACATGTTAGGTGAATATTAAGTTACAGCGCCATGGCAAGAAATCACTGACAGATAAACGCAATTTTGTCTGTCAGTGATTTGTTGTAATATGGTATACAACGCAGTCATGATATTAGCCAAATAAAATAGTGAATATTATTTATGTTAATAATTTAAAGCTGAAGACTTTTTTTACTGTTGTGCGTGAAAAACATATTTTAATAGCCCATTTACTGACATAGGCTATATAACATGACGCTAAGAACATTAGGAGCCGATTATCATTAAAAAACTGATTTTTCTTGTTTATTAATCTATTATGTGTAACTTTTGAATAAAATAAAATGTCTCAAAAACTAGGCAAAATTATTCTTTATGAGATACGTATACTGATATGTAGTACTATGTTAGTATATAAGTATGACGCATAACCATTTATATAAACATGTTAATCTTCCAAATATATTCAGTAGTGTGTGAAACGTGTGTGAGTGAAACAAAAGACTGCTGGATAGATCCAGCAGTCTTTTGTTTCACTCATCTCTAAGTAGACCCTTTACAATACAATGTTGCGCGGGTTAACTAATAAATATATTGAATCAAAATATGTTAACGTATCAGATTCTGGACTGATCATATCAGAGGTCTGCTGTAGAACTGATTTAATCAATATCAGTAGAATTCCAATTAACAAATTAATTGAGTCGCCGCTCAAAGTAATGAATTTCTCTTTTATTCTTAATTCAGATTCCTATGGTTGAGTTTAACGAAATGAATGCCAAAAAGACACTGATTAACATTCCCATTTTACTGAATAAAAACACAGTATTCATTTCATTACATCACATACAAACGCTTTTTAGGGCCTTAAAAAGAAAATGTAAATTGAATGGGTATTCGCTACAAGATAAATTATTTGTAAGGTACAACACTTAAAATGATGAAATAGGTATTATTTTTAGCTTCTGAAAGATACGCCCAAACATTAAACATAAAGATTCAAAATAGCGTAGGCAATAAATAGGGAATTCAAACTTTGGTTATTAAAAAACACTAACTACAAATTATACTGCCGTCAATCTGTGGAGCGATACTTTCCGTAGACAAACGTCTCCTTCCCAGAAACGATCACACATGTACACTCTAAAACAAATGTAGCATCATTCTACAATCGTTACTTTAACCAAATGTTTACAGTACTGACGAAATAACCAGAGAAAAGGTTTCTAAACTTCTACTTAATTAGGACCAAACTTTACTTCCAGGGTCAAACATTACCAAAATAAAATCACCACATAAGAAATTCTATTAGAAATTCACTGAGCGCCAATAAAAGTAACCTTTGCTGCAAACTTCTTATAATTGTTATTCCCCGAATTCCGGAAAATTTTGCTGAGGCCATTCAGAGGGTCTGGGAGGTTCGTTCGATTAAAAATTCAGTAGCTCTATTTATTGCTGCTCAGGAATGGACGAAGTTAAGACTGATCGAGAAAGGAGCGCGTTACTTGCTGAGCAACGCCAACTACAAGTTTCATAAGTCACTATTGAGCCACGCACTTTGGTTTAATTAATTCTGTTTACGCACTAATAGTGGATAAAATTGATAATTATTATATTTAGTAGTTTAAAATGATTAAATTGCAAAATTTTGTAGCTAACTATGTCACTATTTATAAGAAAGTCATAAATATTGATTTTATATGTTAGTTTGGCTGGAAATATAACTTGGGGCACCTATGTCGTGTGGGCCTTGTATTTGTGTGAGTCATTATGTTCATATCCATGGTTTAAAGTGAGTCAACTTAGCAGTGGAAATATAGGCTAAACATGATCTGCACAGGGTTCTTTGATGGACAAGACCACTTTGCGGAATATCGGAGATCGCCTTACTCAACAAGTGGCCAATTCAGGTTGGATTAAGGTGATTTCTAAATATGACCTCTTCATAAAATATTCTGTTGTTTAGATGGTTCTCACATACCATTTTAGCTTTTTGTCTCAGTGAAACGACGAAACCTAAGACTTTTCAAGATTAAAAAGGAGATCTACTTAACGATAACAACATCAGTGTTAATTAAACTGCCTGTCAGGGGGCTCCATCTATGCATAAAAGCTACTGAGTGGAACAACGTAAAAGATATTATCAGACAAGAAGAACGCCTCAGTACTACAAAAACATTAGCTGACATAAAGTGTTTCTAAAACATTTATAGTCCTACAAAATTAAAGAACAACATCTTACGTATAAAATGTTACGCGTTCATTCACTTGGGTGAGGTTAAAGGGTTGGGAGGGATTCAGCTGGGGATGGGAGGGGGTACAAAAAGGCTCATCAAGTCGAGTCATCCCCTTAATGCTTTATAATAAAGACACGCATAGGATTACAGATGCTTAACTTTTGTTGTTTTACTTGTGTAAGGTAATAGCCCAAAAATAGAAAACTGCAAGAAAACTAAAGTAAAACTTAATTGTTCAATACTTATCTCAATTCATTAATTTCTTTAAAAAGGAATTATTAAAGAAATTAACTTTGAAAATAACACAATATTAAGGACTATATAACTGGTATGTATTGTAAAATAAGGGTATTTCACAATAACAAATCAAACAATAACTGAAATGGAATTGTATAATGCTGTAATTGAAACATGATAGATGTCCGTAGCCATTTACGTCGCTACAGTTTGTAAATCAATAGTCCACTCGTTACTTTGGCTATATTCGACATGGCTGATTTAGGTACATTTGAAATTCGTATAAAATGTTGATGAATGATTCATGATCCCAATTTATACCGTGGAAGAGCCACGCTTCGGCATGAATGGGCTGGCTTGACTGGAGAGATACCACGACCTCACAGAATTCCGATCTGGACAGCGCTTGCGCTGTGTTTCATCGAGTGAGTGAGGATACCGGAGGCCCATACCTCAACCCCTCCCACGATCCGCCTCCCCATCTCCCAAAGGCCGGCAACGCACTTGTGACGACTCTGGTATTGCGGGTGTGCATGGGCGGCAGTAATCGCTTACCATCAGGCGATACTTCTGCTCGTTTGACACACATCACAAATTTTGCTTTTTTTTTGAAAACATGTCTTTCTTCCCAATTCTAAAATTGAAATAACGTTTTCATCCCACCAGCTTGTAAAGAGTAATTTTGCCCTTCGATATCCGAGTGCAAAAGCCGCTTTTATTCACTAGAGGATAAAGTAAAATTGAATTTAGAACATCATGTGCACTAAGCTTGTGAAGTCAAAACATCATTAATCCTATTTACTTCTACCTCCATAGTGTCGAATTTATCATACATTTTTTTTTATTTTTAAAAACTCAGACTCGGAATCTTCTTGGTGTACTTTTTTTTATTTGCCAGCGCCATTTTCTTTTTACGTAATTTAGTCATTTCCACGCTGAGGTGGGATGAAAAGTTACGTGTTGCACTCGAGTGCAATTCCATTTTACCTAGTGCTCTTTTGATTCCCTCGCTAACGCTCAGGATTCTCATTTTTGAATCCTTCGCTTGCTCGGTCATCAAAATTGAGCACGCGGTTAAAAAGCAATTTTGCACTATATGATATGTATAACAAATAACTATTAAAACCGAAATAAAAATATGATCTCGCTAATAAAATATACTAGTATTTGAATTAAAAACTTTTCTTTTTAAAGTGTTATAAATAATATTACAGGAGTCACACAAACAGTACAAACAGGTAGAAATAGCTATCCTTTAAAAAAACGAATTCTTAGACCAACGGTAAACGTTTTGGAAAAAGTATTTCGGAATTCTTATAATGCTATAGAGCGAATTATCCAATCCAAGCGGTTTGTTCCGTTTTCTTTAAATACACACTTTAAGTATACAGTCTCTAATAGGAACACTAGGAAACAGGTTTACCACATCAAAGGACACCAACACTGCATTTTTCGGTACGGTTACATTTTCAAGCTTCTTTACCAATTGGATGCTATTTTTTATGGCATGGCACGGTACGAATCCAGTTATTTGTTTGAAGATCTGATTTGTTTCTGCGGCTAACTTATAACAGTGCAGTGTGCAACAAAAAATACATCGGCCAAACAGGCAGGGCTTTCCAGACCAGAATAGCAGAACATGCTAGGGGTTGGAGGCTAAAAAAGACGGAGTCCAATTTTGCGGAACATTTGCTGTCAGAAAAACATTCGTTCAATCCTAAATTGGACTTTAAAGCACTACATGTATGTGACAAAGGCAGAAAATTAACCGCTTTGGAGGCGTTAGAAATCAATAGGTTGTTATTAGGGAATCGGGACAAGGTGTTAAATCAACAATTAGATATCAACAATTCACCACTATTAAAATATTTCAAGTAATGTCATCTACAATATTTGTAAGGGGAGTTTGTATAATTTAGACGGGTATAGTTAACACATTTAATGACTTTTATGAATTTTTGACATATAATTTAATAGACATATAGTATGACACAATTTTGGACATTAAATATAAAGAGGACATGACATAATCATTTTATTTCAAAATTTTTCAGCATTAATGTCGATTTTAATAATTTTAATTATTAAAATTAATATATTATTTGTAATTAGTATTTCATATCATAACTGGGACTTTGTATAGCTGTAAGTTACTAATTTCACAAATAGCGTAGGTGGAGACAAATACAATTTCCCTGATTTCGGGGAAAATTCCTTACACGGACACACTGATATTTACATGTACCCGCAGTTGGTGGGTTTTAGATGTGAATATTTTATTTTGTATAATCAGTAACCTTTGATGATGCCATAAGGCGAAACCGCTCAGGTGTAAACAAAAATAAAATAGTGGAATAAGTACAAGTGATTTAATTCAAAAAGAGATCTAGTAAGTAGTTTTTTTTATACGTCATAAATCGTAAACCCCAAAAAAAAAACACTATTATTAAAACATCGATCAAAGTTACAACGAACTAAAAGAACTTTTATATTATGTTACTTGCTGCTTCGGAATTCTTCATGGGCGATTCCGACTCGCACTTGGCCGCTTTTCTTTTATGTAAGGCCCTGCCAAAATTACTCTGCTCTGCCTGATGGAAATCATAAGCAGAATCCAAGAGCGGTAGTCACCAACAATGCAGCATGGTGACCCACACCATGGCGTCCTAGTGATGCTTTTGCATCATTGGGCCTCCGGTTTCGCACTCACCAACGAAACACGACGGTACGAACGCGGTCAGTACTTCGCTAGCTGTCAGAGTTATTTTAATATAAATTAAATTAAAAAGCTTTTTAAAAACAAGCTTTTACTGGAATGCCTCGAGACGAATCAAACGAGTCCAAACTCGATAATGTTGTGACGTTTCTTTACAAAGTTCCTATGGCCACCTTCCAGCTCCAGCATCAGATCAGCTCCATGTCATTATAATATTGTGTTGTCACGCTATGTATATAGCGTGACAACACAATATTATTATAGCGGGAGCCAGCATATGTATATATGCTTGCAAAATTTCAGCAAAATCGGTTGCAGATATCTGCTTCAAAATTAAGGTGCAAGATTCCACCCAAACATACAAGCATACATACGTTGCAAGTTAATAAAAAGCTTGTAAAAAACGGTAAGAGTTGATTAGTATTTAAAGTTGTATTCAATTCAAAGTAATCATCAAAGCAATAAACATGTGCCAAAATCTTCCTACAATTTTCTAAACATAATTGTAGGCAGTAAGTGCAATCGTTTTCAGCTCGCACGAATTTTCTTTTATCGCAACAATCATCTCAAATAGCTTCCCGCGAAGTGGTAACTTCAGTGTTAGGAATCAGGAAAACCAAAAGAAGACATGTTAGGTGAATATTAAGTTACAGCGCCATGGCAAGAAATCACTGACAGATAAACGCAATTTTGTCTGTCAGTGATTTGTTGTAATATGGTATACAACGCAGTCATGATATTAGCCAAATAAAATAGTGAATATTATTTATGTTAATAATTTAAAGCTGAAGACTTTTTTTACTGTTGTGCGTGAAAAACATATTTTAATAGCCCATTTACTGACATAGGCTATATAACATGACGCTAAGAACATTAGGAGCCGATTATCATTAAAAAACTGATTTTTCTTGTTTATTAATCTATTATGTGTAACTTTTGAATAAAATAAAATGTCTCAAAAACTAGGCAAAATTATTCTTTATGAGATACGTATACTGATATGTAGTACTATGTTAGTATATAAGTATGACGCATAACCATTTATATAAACATGTTAATCTTCCAAATATATTCAGTAGTGTGTGAAACGTGTGTGAGTGAAACAAAAGACTGCTGGATAGATCCAGCAGTCTTTTGTTTCACTCATCTCTAAGTAGACCCTTTACAATACAATGTTGCGCGGGTTAACTAATAAATATATTGAATCAAAATATGTTAACGTATCAGATTCTGGACTGATCATATCAGAGGTCTGCTGTAGAACTGATTTAATCAATATCAGTAGAATTCCAATTAACAAATTAATTGAGTCGCCGCTCAAAGTAATGAATTTCTCTTTTATTCTTAATTCAGATTCCTATGGTTGAGTTTAACGAAATGAATGCCAAAAAGACACTGATTAACATTCCCATTTTACTGAATAAAAACACAGTATTCATTTCATTACATCACATACAAACGCTTTTTAGGGCCTTAAAAAGAAAATGTAAATTGAATGGGTATTCGCTACAAGATAAATTATTTGTAAGGTACAACACTTAAAATGATGAAATAGGTATTATTTTTAGCTTCTGAAAGATACGCCCAAACATTAAACATAAAGATTCAAAATAGCGTAGGCAATAAATAGGGAATTCAAACTTTGGTTATTAAAAAACACTAACTACAAATTATACTGCCGTCAATCTGTGGAGCGATACTTTCCGTAGACAAACGTCTCCTTCCCAGAAACGATCACACATGTACACTCTAAAACAAATGTAGCATCATTCTACAATCGTTACTTTAACCAAATGTTTACAGTACTGACGAAATAACCAGAGAAAAGGTTTCTAAACTTCTACTTAATTAGGACCAAACTTTACTTCCAGGGTCAAACATTACCAAAATAAAATCACCACATAAGAAATTCTATTAGAAATTCACTGAGCGCCAATAAAAGTAACCTTTGCTGCAAACTTCTTATAATTGTTATTCCCCGAATTCCGGAAAATTTTGCTGAGGCCATTCAGAGGGTCTGGGAGGTTCGTTCGATTAAAAATTCAGTAGCTCTATTTATTGCTGCTCAGGAATGGACGAAGTTAAGACTGATCGAGAAAGGAGCGCGTTACTTGCTGAGCAACGCCAACTACAAGTTTCATAAGTCACTATTGAGCCACGCACTTTGGTTTAATTAATTCTGTTTACGCACTAATAGTGGATAAAATTGATAATTATTATATTTAGTAGTTTAAAATGATTAAATTGCAAAATTTTGTAGCTAACTATGTCACTATTTATAAGAAAGTCATAAATATTGATTTTATATGTTAGTTTGGCTGGAAATATAACTTGGGGCACCTATGTCGTGTGGGCCTTGTATTTGTGTGAGTCATTATGTTCATATCCATGGTTTAAAGTGAGTCAACTTAGCAGTGGAAATATAGGCTAAACATGATCTGCACAGGGTTCTTTGATGGACAAGACCACTTTGCGGAATATCGGAGATCGCCTTACTCAACAAGTGGCCAATTCAGGTTGGATTAAGGTGATTTCTAAATATGACCTCTTCATAAAATATTCTGTTGTTTAGATGGTTCTCACATACCATTTTAGCTTTTTGTCTCAGTGAAACGACGAAACCTAAGACTTTTCAAGATTAAAAAGGAGATCTACTTAACGATAACAACATCAGTGTTAATTAAACTGCCTGTCAGGGGGCTCCATCTATGCATAAAAGCTACTGAGTGGAACAACGTAAAAGATATTATCAGACAAGAAGAACGCCTCAGTACTACAAAAACATTAGCTGACATAAAGTGTTTCTAAAACATTTATAGTCCTACAAAATTAAAGAACAACATCTTACGTATAAAATGTTACGCGTTCATTCACTTGGGTGAGGTTAAAGGGTTGGGAGGGATTCAGCTGGGGATGGGAGGGGGTACAAAAAGGCTCATCAAGTCGAGTCATCCCCTTAATGCTTTATAATAAAGACACGCATAGGATTACAGATGCTTAACTTTTGTTGTTTTACTTGTGTAAGGTAATAGCCCAAAAATAGAAAACTGCAAGAAAACTAAAGTAAAACTTAATTGTTCAATACTTATCTCAATTCATTAATTTCTTTAAAAAGGAATTATTAAAGAAATTAACTTTGAAAATAACACAATATTAAGGACTATATAACTGGTATGTATTGTAAAATAAGGGTATTTCACAATAACAAATCAAACAATAACTGAAATGGAATTGTATAATGCTGTAATTGAAACATGATAGATGTCCGTAGCCATTTACGTCGCTACAGTTTGTAAATCAATAGTCCACTCGTTACTTTGGCTATATTCGACATGGCTGATTTAGGTACATTTGAAATTCGTATAAAATGTTGATGAATGATTCATGATCCCAATTTATACCGTGGAAGAGCCACGCTTCGGCATGAATGGGCTGGCTTGACTGGAGAGATACCACGACCTCACAGAATTCCGATCTGGACAGCGCTTGCGCTGTGTTTCATCGAGTGAGTGAGGATACCGGAGGCCCATACCTCAACCCCTCCCACGATCCGCCTCCCCATCTCCCAAAGGCCGGCAACGCACTTGTGACGACTCTGGTATTGCGGGTGTGCATGGGCGGCAGTAATCGCTTACCATCAGGCGATACTTCTGCTCGTTTGACACACATCACAAATTTTGCTTTTTTTTTGAAAACATGTCTTTCTTCCCAATTCTAAAATTGAAATAACGTTTTCATCCCACCAGCTTGTAAAGAGTAATTTTGCCCTTCGATATCCGAGTGCAAAAGCCGCTTTTATTCACTAGAGGATAAAGTAAAATTGAATTTAGAACATCATGTGCACTAAGCTTGTGAAGTCAAAACATCATTAATCCTATTTACTTCTACCTCCATAGTGTCGAATTTATCATACATTTTTTTTTATTTTTAAAAACTCAGACTCGGAATCTTCTTGGTGTACTTTTTTTTATTTGCCAGCGCCATTTTCTTTTTACGTAATTTAGTCATTTCCACGCTGAGGTGGGATGAAAAGTTACGTGTTGCACTCGAGTGCAATTCCATTTTACCTAGTGCTCTTTTGATTCCCTCGCTAACGCTCAGGATTCTCATTTTTGAATCCTTCGCTTGCTCGGTCATCAAAATTGAGCACGCGGTTAAAAAGCAATTTTGCACTATATGATATGTATAACAAATAACTATTAAAACCGAAATAAAAATATGATCTCGCTAATAAAATATACTAGTATTTGAATTAAAAACTTTTCTTTTTAAAGTGTTATAAATAATATTACAGGAGTCACACAAACAGTACAAACAGGTAGAAATAGCTATCCTTTAAAAAAACGAATTCTTAGACCAACGGTAAACGTTTTGGAAAAAGTATTTCGGAATTCTTATAATGCTATAGAGCGAATTATCCAATCCAAGCGGTTTGTTCCGTTTTCTTTAAATACACACTTTAAGTATACAGAACACTGTGTAAGCGGAGCGTAAATAGTCCAAATAGTCTAGTCAACAAGTTCCATACTTGTTGACTAGACTAAAAGATGCAGCGGCATCACTAGGCCGCCATGGTGCGGGTCGCCATACTGCATAGTCTGCATTCGCAGTGAGTATGGTGACCGCCACTCTTGGATCCTGCTTATGCTCTCCATCGGGCAGAGTAGTCCTAGTAGAAAGTCCTAAGTTACTCCTTATACCATCAGCTAACTATCAGTGGAAGCCCCGTCAAAATCGGTCCAGCCGTTCCAGAGATTAGCCAGAACAAACAGACAGACAGGCGGACAAAAAAATTGTAAAAAATGATATTTGGTATATGTACCGTCCATACATACATATGCATTTAATAAAAATTGGTTATTTTATTACAAACAGACACTCCAATTTTTTTTTTTTTTAGATGTAAAGATTTTAAAAAATGAGACTATTAAGAATTCACACAAATATCAACTTAAAATGACAACATTTTTGTGCTGTCGTGTTTCGTTGGTGAGTCCACTGTAGCATTATACATCGATGATATTTTCTTACCTTAATTACTAAAACAATATAAGTTGCTAGCTTTAAAGTAGAATGAAAATTTTATAACAACGGAAAGCAAACTTATCAGCCTTACCCACATTCAGTTTTAGGTATGTGACTTGTTGAAATAAACTCCAAACAATGAACTTCAGGTAGTAGAGCCACGCTGATTTCAGCACGACCGGGGCGGTACTACCCTCGCACAGAAAATCAACGTAAAATGACAACGATCATGCTGTCGTGTTTCGTTGGTGAGTGCGAGGCCGGAGGCCCAATTAGTCTAGTCAACAAGTTCCATACTTGTTGACTAGACTAAAGGATGCACAATCATCACTAGGCCGCCATAGTGTGGGTCGCCATACTGCATTGTTGTATTCGCAATGAGTATGGTGGCCACCACTCGTGGATTCTGCTTATGCTTTCCATCAGGCAGAGTAGAGTCATTTTGGCAGGCCAAACATAAAAAAAAAAAAAAAAAAAAAAAAAAAAAAAAAAAAAAAAAAAAAAAAAAAACCGCGTTAATGGACTTTACGAATTTATTCCAGTGACAACGAGTGACGCCCACCACTTTAAGAAAATTGACGTAAATTAGTTGTAACCTTCGATAGATACAAAATTCATTTAAAGCCCGCTCTACTATTTGGAAAGCTTTTAAAACTAAACTTATCAATCACTATAGTTAGTACGATAAAGGACGAACTTATCAATTTAACGACATTCAGGCCCACGAATTTGGCCCCTGCAACTTTTTTATACATATATATGTAATGTATACATGGCTCTGTCGAAGTGACTCTACTCTGCCTGATGGAAAGCATTTATTATGCACATAATGCTGCATGGTGACCCACAATATGATGACCTATTGAGCTGCTTCTGCATCTTCGGGGTCTCGCACTCACCAACGAAACACGACAGCACGAATGCTGCTATCTTAGGTTTGTCTTTTGTGAGAGGGTAGTACAAGGTAGTAACGCCCCAGTCGAGTTAACCCGGTCGTGTTCAAATCAGCGTGAGTCTACTACCTTGAAACTTTGTCTGCGCCACTTAAAAATACCGTTTTTTCATTTTATATTGATGTTCCGCATTTGATGTAATATAACCTAAAAATACAATCCAACACCCGAAAAAGTTATTCATTTAAATCACCAGTTCCTTACATTGACGTAAAATAAATCAACTCATATCTTTATAACATTAGAAAGAAATGAGAAAGAAAAAGAACCGTTATTCTAACATTCACAGGACATTGTTAAGGATAATGACAATAACACATGATTAACTTTTAACCACAAGTCTCACTATTATTAGTTTCACCTTCTTGCTATTCATCGTACTTGCGTTATCAAAATATCGCAGAACTAAAATGAATATACCCTAAACCGAGGTGAATAAAAACAAGTACGGTTTTCCTCTATGGTATTTACATTAATGTATTTTTCTTTACGAAAGAATAGAAACGGTTTATTTTCACTAGACTTATTCGAAAATTCATCTCTAAACAAATCACCACAATCCAAGTAAGGTAATCGAATGCTGTTCAAAGAAAGGTTACAGAATTATTTTCTGCCTTGTATATTTCGTTTTCATCCCAAGGTGTTCCAGCGCTAACGTCTACTTTGCGAACATTGTATAAAAACTTAAAAGCAATATCCCGGCTCTTTGGCGAATATTGAAAAAATATCGCGTCATCTTCCAATAAATATTTTTCCTTTGTACCTTATTACCCTCGGCTTTACATTTTGAAGCTTTTTCGTTCTAACTTTTGTTCCACTTTTCTGTAGCATATTTTATAGTATTGAGAGCATATTTAAAGCAAACTATTGTGTTTTTTTATCTGACTAAACTACTGAACCGATTTTAATGAATAAAGTCTCAATAGATTTGTAATAATGGCCCCGGTGATATAGGTTTTATAAATTTTATCAAAAGTGTCACGTTGAACGGTTATACCTGTAATTGAGACCGGCTGTACCTTGTAATTGAAATAATAAATATTATTAATATTATATCTTTTTCAACTTTTTCTTGTTTGTCATTGATTGTATAGGACTATTTTATTATAACACGGAATGAGTTGCTAATAATATTATTCCCTCATTTCTGAAATAAATAGTCGGTCTGGTGGTGATGGCGCTGAGTCAGAGCTGAGCATGAGTTTGATATTCACCTAGGACAAGTAGATGTGATGACTACTGCCACTTTATACTATCATCCATCCTATAACATGGACTTAGAACTGTCTCTAGAAAAGAGGCTTCTTCTATATCTCTATGTAATTTATCCATTATATGTATATTAAGAGATGCCACTGCAGTGGAATTCAAATTATAGTCCACTAAATGTGGGTGTTTAATAAACCTCTGTTTACTTCTTCGGGGAGATCGGTATGAGTACATAGTGTAATATTTTTGATTACAAAAGTTCGATATTTTACTAGAATATTTCAGGCTTTTTTATTACCGAATAAAAATAATTGCGGGTGTTTTACTAACTTTTACATTATGTTTTAAGCACAGTAATTTATTTCCTACTATTTTGAATATCCTTTATCGTACCAATTTTTTTTTTTGTGTAAATATATATTTTGACCGAAAATTTATCTTGAAATTGACAACTTTCCATTATTTTCCTGTCTGTTGTACTTGTCAATCATCGAGGATAAGTCGATGTACGTGAGTGATGTTTGCAATTTTACTTGACGTGGTGGCCTTATTCTTTTCCCCTGGTATACCTTTTCAATGTGGCAACACATAAATGTCGTCTGCATGTTTTTCGGAGCTCAGTGAACAGGAATTTATATTTATTGTTTTTCTCTACACTGAACAGTACTACTTATCCTACTTCTCACTAATATTACAATGCAAATGTTTGTAAGGATGGATGTATGAATGTTTGTTACTATTTCATGTAAAACAGCTGCAGGGATCTGGATGAAACTTTACAATAACATTGTTTATACATCAGAATAACACAGAGTATTATTTACCACGATAGCCGACATTCACACGGGTACAGCAGCAGGGAAAAGTTAGTCGTATACTTATTTCATTTTTCCTTTTTGGTGATTTTACTTCTATTTTTTTAATTGTTCAAACGATTTAGTAATGCTAGGCGACTTATATTAGGGGCAAGATGGATAAATATACCATACAACCTAGGAATCAGTGGTTATTATAGTTATAACAATTGTGTCACAAATTGCAGACTGGAAGACTGACCTTATGTTTTCGAAAGAATTGGGTTTTGTTTTAAGATGTTTTTGTGTTTAATTATAGTCTAGTCAACAAGTGCTTTTTTGGTCAATTTTTTTCAGCAGTCTCCGAAAATTATAATTGAGGTGTCATTCGGTTCGGAATGGCATCTAGATGATTTTTGAAAAAAATTAAGTAGCGCTTGCACAAATTGCAAAAGCTATAAACAATTAACTAAAAACACAAAAAGGGGTTTCGTTTTTTGCAAATTTCTCAAAAACTAATTAAGATTTTTTAAATTTGAAAAAAAATTAAAAAGAGGACAAAATTTCCTAGAAAAATGCCGACTCCCGGAATTGTAGGACCAATATTTAATATTACCAGAGGGTTGAAAATACGCCCGAAAATAAGTGCTCCGGCTTGCACAAGCCACGCCTCCTTCGTAACTTCAATGAATAAATATTATTTAAACTTATTAAATATGAAATTAAAAAATGGAAAAAATTTAGGCGTCTGCAGTATAGATCAATGAACAATAATCCGTGGTCCAAAAATTTTTATCGCGAATTATCTTTAAGTTATACATTAATTAATTAACAATTTTTGCAAGCGCAACTTCATTTTTTTCAAAAATCATCTAGATGCCATTCCGAATCGAATGACACCTCAATCATAATTTTCGGAAACTGCTGAAAAAAGCTGACCAAAAAAGCACTTGTTGACTAGACTATTATTTATTTTTGTGTGGATATTTATTTTTTCAGTCAATCTACTCCTATTTTAATATACAGTCAATCTGGGCAGTATACAGTCAATTATCGAAACGTCAGGTAATTCAAAGGCATGTCGGCCTTTGACGGGGCGATTCATATTCGGTTGCTTTAATATCGTATATACTTATGTCATATCTTGGTGTTAAAGGCGCTAAGATTATGTGACCTTTGATAATGCCAAAAGGCGAAACCGGTCAGGTGTAAACTTAATTAAAATAGTGGAATAAGTTCAAGTTTGATTCTAGAATGTAGCTAAGATTATGTTTTATTAAAATCGTTACTATCTATAACAATCTCAAACTTCTGCAAACTGCAGTCTGATCACTAGTCAGATTCTGTATTATGGTAACCAATCTGCTGATAAATATACTTTTCATCCCACCAGCTCGTAAAGAGTATTTTTGCGCTTCGCCTTTGCCCTTTTTGCTGAGTGTTAAAGCCGTTTTTATCCTCTAGAGAATAAAGTAAATTGAATTTAGAACATCGCTCGGGTGCACTAAGTTTGTGAATTCAAAACATCATTAAACCCATTTACTTCTACCTCCATGGTGCAGAATTAATCATACAATATTTTTTAATTTGTCAAAAACTCAGACTCGGAACCTTCTTGCTGCAGTTTTTTTTTATTTGCTCTGGCCGCACCATTTTCTTCTTATGTAACTATAGCAACGTAACTTTCAATTTTTCTTAATTAATCTATACATCCATACAAATAAATAAAACTGAAATATTAAAATAATAGCTTTTTACTAAATGCATATGTATGTATACACGGTACATATACAAAAATATTATTATTTGACAATTTCTGTTACATTGTCTGTCTGTCAGTCGGTCTGTCTGTCTGTTTGTTCCAGGTAATCTCTGGAACGGCTGGACTGTTTTTGACAGGACTTTCACTCCCAGATAGCTGATAATCTAAGGAGTAACTTAGGCAATTTTTTTAGACTAGCTTTGTCCCGCGGTGAAACTCGCGGTATGACAAAAACCGCGGGTACCACCGCGGGGTTGAGCGAGTACCTAAGTATTTTTGAAATAATTTAAAAATAAATCTGTAATACTTACCTATCATAATGTAGTACCTAATAAATATTAATACCTAAACTGAAATAAAAGTATCTTGTGATTGTTAATGCTTTTTTTGCATTTAGTTGTTTCCTCGCTGAGGTGGGATGAAAAGTTACGTGTTGCACTTGAGTGAAAAGATTTTTGACCTCGTGCTCTTTTGATTCCCTCGCTGACGCTCAGGATTCTAATTTTTTAATCAATTCAATTTTAGAATCCTTACCTTGCTCGGTCATCAAAATTGAGCACGCGGTTAAAAAGCAACTTTGCACTCTTGTATAACAAATAACTATTAAAACAAAAATGCACATTTATATATATGTCGGAATATGAGTATTATCGGTGCAAAAAACCAAGTAGGTACAAACAAATAATCTTCATCATCAAGTAGGTAACTTAAAATGGAACAAAGAGCCGTAAGGTAGTTCCTAGACTTGTTGTCCGCGCGGTGGCCGATCGGTAAGTGACACAGAACACATATAGTCCAGTCATTATAGTAAGTTCACCTCGGAATTCGAGATACCCAGCTGTAAGTCTGTAAATACTTGTATATTGACACCCTAAAAGTTGTCTCAAAACTTACATTTGGTAGGGTGGTAGGGTGTACGCAACTATTAAATTTCAAGGTCAAAGGTCACAAAAATCGTTTTTTTGCGCTTTTTTGTAAATATCTCATTTCCTATGGGTTTTTTGCTATTTGTATTTAATCAATATTGTAGAATACAAAATTCTCTACAAATTTTGGTCAAAAATTTTTTTTATACGGAGAACCGTTTTCTAGATAGAGGGCGGAGAGCGCGCGGTCTCAGGATCACTTCAGGTCAACCGGTGCCTCCGGTCGAAAACGCGCCATATATAGTTGATGAACTATTGATAAATCAATGATTATAAATATTTGTCAATTTTTATTAACTATTATATTATATTTTATCATTTTTTCCCTAAACTATCCACTTTTTATTCAGTATTAATTTATTTAACAACACTTGCCTGCCCATGTATTGCAGAATTGTTAATTAAGATATAGGAATTATATTTGAATTTTTACCGAATTAATATTAATAACTTCTCACATGATGAAAAAAAATGAATTAATCTTTTTATTAAAAAATATAAAAAGTAAAGTAAAAAAATGGAATCAAGGGCACAAAAACTACAATTTATAATTTTAATCATCTTCATCGTCGTCTTCCGGCTGCTGGTAAATTTCAAACTTGTCTTCATTATCGTCTTCAACCATATTTATCTCAAGTTCTTCCATGATTTCGGGGTCAAAGGTTCCATCTTCGTTAATGTCGCTCTGATATGGTAGAGCATTGAGACAAGCTTGCCCATTACATTGGCCACAAGCTAAAGAGCATTGCAAGCCCACTTTCCTGCATCCGCATCGCGAACCACAACCACTCTTGCAGTTGCAGAAAATTGTATTTAGCAAATCTTCTGGAGCAGGTGGTAAAATTGTCATGATAGGCTCCAGAAAATCGTTTCGCATTGCCCAACCCCATATCTGGGGTTCCAAATCATGCCCTAACCAAGTTTGAACTTGATAATATACACGTTTGAAATGTTGATGAGCAGTTGCACTTGTAGGTGGAATATTTGAAAGCTGCACAGATTTATTGAGTTTTGTAGACTTGACGTAATGCATATAACGAAGATGATCGAGACTTTTCACAGATTTCGGAGCATTATAGACTACCAATAAGGTTTGAGTTCCACTCTCTAATAATCTCTGGGCCGAACAATTTTCTTTCTCAAATGCTGCAGCTAGTTCATTCAAATTTGTCAGTTTCTCAAAAACTTTTAAAAATGATAAAATATAATATAATAGTTAATACAAATTGACAAATATTTATAATCATTGATTTATCAACTATATATGGCGCGTTTTCGACCGGAGGCACTGGTTGACCTGAAGTGATGCTGTGACCGCGCGCTCTCCGCCCTCTATCTCGAAAACGGTTCACCGCATGAAATTTTTTTTTTTTAATTTGTAGAGATTTTTGTATTCTACTATATTGATAAAATACAAATAGCAGAAAACCCATAGGAAATGAGATATTTACAAAAAAAAAAGAGCAAAAAAACGTTTTTTTGTGACCTTTGACCTTGAAAATTAGTTGCGTACACCCTACCATATGTAGGTTTTGAGACAACTTTTAGGGTGTTAATGTACAAGTATTTACAGACTTACAGCTGGGTATCTCGAAATCCGAGATTCGTACCTAATTTAAGCTTAATGACTGGACTAATATACTCCTAGCGGAGGTAAGTGAGCTCCGCCGGGCCCGCACGAACACTTATCTAGACTCCACCGAAACAATGACGTTTCATCGCTTGCGTCTCGTAGTCAAATCAGCTCCCGTACTATTGACCATTCCGACATATAGTTGATAAATAACACCCAGACACAATGATAGTACTCATCACACATTTATTTGTTCTGAATGGTATTAAGCCTATGAGCTCTTAGAATCTCAAATCTTCGGAATCTAACAAATAGATCAATACGCCCGTTAATTTCATAGAGTGAAAATTTTTCAATTTTATTTCTTCTTATACCGCATATCAATAAGAGACTGTCAAGTCTTATCCTGTTGTTCTTTTATTAAAGCCACGGCGGATGTAATAAACAACAAGCCGTATATCTATAAACGTATCATCGATACCACCGCCTGACACGAGTTGTGATATATCCGCACATGTAAATGTATTTGTGGATCAATCTTGTATATGACTGAACCGGGAACACTTCCTATGTATTATTTATCAGGTGCTACCTGTTAGATTATACATAGCAAAAGTGCCTTTGAGTGGATGAAATATTTTTTTCGTCTTTACTAAGTATTGTGTTATTTTTTCAAGAGAGATATTATATTTATTATTATTATTTTGTTTTTTTTTTCGGACATATGTTAGACACACAACGCCATCTAGTCCCAAGCTAAGCAGAGCTTGTGTTATGGGTACTAGACAACTGACAAATACATATATATACTTTTTTTTTGTAAATACATACATATTATACATAGAAAACAACCAAACTCCGAAACAAGTATTTGTAGATCACACAAACATTTGGTCCGACCCGGGAATCGAACCCGAGACCTCATGTTCAGCAGTCGCACACGCCAACCGCGAGACCAACGATGCTGTTGATATTCGTGTTTGGGTTTTTTTAATCCGGGGTTCGCTTGTTCTATTATCTTCTCTATCATTAACAGAACAATCGTTACATATATCCTCGTATTTCGTGGGTAAAGACAAACCACTTTTTTTTTCAAGACCATGGAATACAATTACTACATATTCTATGTCCAAAGCTCACAAGTTATGAGTGCTATTAACTAGGCTCTTCAAGCTATCTGGCTAGTATACTGAACAAGGGCTCCTTCGACAACTACACGGTAGTTTATATACTTGAAGAATATATTTTGAACATACAAATGGATGAAAAATTTAGAATGATAGAAGAAATTGAAGAGATAAATCCATTGTTGATAAACAAGAGATTATTTTTACTATTTTTATAAGGAAATGGTCGCCCAGTGGTTGAATTTCGACCATAACTCATGTACTTATTTAAAAAAAAAATGCATATAAATTTTTCATAAAAAGGGGGTATACAGTATTTGCTTTACGTATTAATATAGATATTATGCATGTACAGGTAAATTGACTTAAATAAAACTAAAAGACACATTTCATGGAAACGTAATACATATATTATAATCATTCTTGTTCAGATAACAGCACTGCTTGAACTGCGGCTAGACAAAGCTCAAGATATTCAAATGTTACAAGATTGTAAATCAGTGGCTAAATACCTTTAATGGTTGCGGACGTAAATCAAAGGTGTTTAGAGTCTAGAGTTTATCACCCAACATGGTGATCACAGTATTAACTTCGGTGATATAAGTCAGGACTTTATGGGCTTTGATAAGAACGTATTAGCTCGTCTTGTATAAGATCATTTAGTAAAACGTTGTCTGCGGATGTTTAAAATAGCCGTTTTTACAAGCTTTTTGTTAACTTGCAATGTATGTATGCTTGTATGTTCGGATGGAATCTTGCAACTCAATTTTGAAGAAGATATCTTCAACCGATTTTGCTGAAATTTTGCAAGCATATGTATATAGCGTGACAATACAATATTTTAATGTTATGGAGCTGATCTGATGCTGGAGCTGGAAGGTGGCCATAGGAACTCTGTAAAGAAACGTCGCAACAACATTGAGTTTGGACTCGTTTGATTCGTCTCGAGGCATTCCAGTAAAAGCTTGTTTTTAAAAAGCCTTTTAAATTAATTTATTAGATTTGTCGGAGTGGTACGAGAGTAAAACGAGCACATGAATCATAGATACAGCCAATCTGGACTAAAGCCAAACACTAATCACTACAGAACACCATCAGCAACCCCCACGAAGGGGTTGGGGCAACGCTCACTCCTCCGCGGTGCCCTGTGGAATTCGCCACCTAGGCTAGTAATTCCCCCACAGGTAAATATCGCATCACGCGGATCAAAATGAGAGATTAAGGACCAATCATCCGGTATTCGCACACACGATATGAAACACACGAGATACAATAAATCACAAATCAAATAATAGAAAACTACTACGTCTCAGGAGTGACCCATGTCACAATCAAGAGTTATGGTCGTCGCGAGTTCTGAAGAGAAACTGTGTCCTGTTGCCGATCGCGCCGCTTTATATAGACTCCATTACTACCTCGCCCGACTCACGGAACCGTTCGATACTTTTATTATTCGGATACCCTCATTCCGACAGATTCAGTTATAGATTATTCTCAGTAACTTATTTACTAAAACATGAAAATTTGGTAAAGGTTTTCATTTTCCTTCCTAATTGCTATGATCCCTAAAATTAACATCAAACTCAATTTCCTAAATCAATTTCTTATACCATTTATTTTCAAACAGTTAGTTTACTTCAGTCACAGGAAATTCAATCATACTTTTTGTAAATAAGCTTTGAAAACAGTTCCCTGTAGAGCTGACATGTCCCTACTTACGGTCAAAGTCGGGTAAAGCCGGGAATAAATTAAATTTATTTTTGTCCACCCCGGGGACCCAAAATGTATAGTTTTCCATTGGTCTTGGAATTGTATGTATTGAAAAATAAAATATATTTTCATAACATTCGTTTTGCAAAATTGATTTTAGCTGAATATAATCAATTGATTTATTGAATATTTTTGTAAGCAATTACTTACGTTTTGAAAACAGTTTTAGAAATCTCTCAATGAGGTGGGTAACTGACTGATTGAAGACTGTTCCGTATTAAAACATTCTAAATAATTGGTATAAATCAATACACATTTTCTAAAACTGACTTATATCGTTATGATAAACATGCTTGGGCCAAACTCAAAATCTTAATACACGTAGTGTTCATAATTACTCTCACAGGAGAGGGAATAAGTCTCAAATTTATGTTAGTAATTTAAGATAAATATTAAAATTCTTCTTCTACCTAGCCTCTATTATTCCCAAGATTAATTGGGATCGGCTGCTAGTTCAACTGATTTTACCTGAATATCAGTTTTTCTACGGATAGACTGGCATCAAATCTCCCTGAGGGTGAACTGAATACGAAGATTAGTTGTCAGTGTGTTTAAGGGATGACTTCCCAGTAGCAATTATTGTCATATATGTTCATGACTCTGATTTAATACCTCAGTATGAAAGAATAATACAACGATTTGTTATTTAACAAGAATAAAATATCTTCAACAAATAAGAGAAATATCTATAAATATTACACATTGAGAAAAATGGGCTAGAAGAATCTGTAATAATATTCATATCGGGGTTACGAGCGAGGAACAAATGCCGGGGACGCTTGCGGAGCCTTTTATTGAAAACCGACCATTATACGCAGTCCAACACCTCGAGGTACATATTTATAATAGAACCAACATACTGTTTTGTATGTATTTATTCGTTTTAGTTCTTTATATTGCCCTTTATGTGGGTACGTTATATTGTAGTCATAGTAATATTATTTTGAGCGTTGACATACATTTAATAGTAAAACACGTAACATAATGATATGGTTGGTTTAGTAATTATTATTTTTACGGGAATTAACGCGATCACTGTTTTAACATCTAACATAAAGCCGTAGCTTTAATAATAAATAAATTAATAAATATTTCGGACATCTACCACACAACGCCATCTAGTCCCAAGCTAAGCAGAGCTTGTGTTATGGGTACTAGACAACTGATATAAATACTTATTTACTTTTTTTTTGTAAATACATACATATTATACATAGAAAACACCCAAACTCCGAAACAAATATTTGTAGATCATACAAACATTTGTGTTGATTACCGAAATTTCAGTGCACCTACATTTCTGATCAAACATTTAATATTTTACTACATGACTATAAATACACGTTGTGACCTTATTAACTTTTGTAGATAACATAACATAACATTAATATTTGTTGATGTGACATTCAAACATTTTATTATGAAATATTTTAATTCTTGAGATTCTCATACATTCTCATACTACTTGTATTTAAGTATAATTATAATAGAATTAAACAGGATTAAATTTTTAAGGTTCTGTACCTCAAAAGGAAAAAAACTTTTTATAAAAAAAAAAACCGACTTCCAAAAACATCCAACGAAAACTCTCTGTCAAAAAACACTTAAAAGCGTAAAATAAACTGGTTCTTCATAAATTGCCTATACCTAATTCTTTATTCATTTAAATAGTAGTATTATAATGGGTGCAAGGTACCTAAAATCTGTTTGAAGTCGGTGCCAAGTGCCTATCGCTTAGACTTTTGTAATTGTTCGTTTGTATTCTTTTTGGCTTAGCACCGACTTCAAACAGATTTTAGGTACCTAGCACCCATTATAATACTACTATTTAAATAAATAAAGAATTAGGTATAGGCAATTTATGAAGAACCAGTTTATTTTACGCTTTTAAGTGTTTTTTGACAGAGAGTTTTCGTTGGATGTTTTTGGAAGTCGGTTTTTTTTTATAAAAAGTTTTTATTTTACAGTTTTTAGTGCAAACAATCGTAGGTAAGTAGTAAGTTGAATTATTTCATCAAATTTCATCATCAAGAATAATACAAATTGAGGTACGTGTAATATTAAAATCATCCTCTAATCCCTAACTGTTGAAGAGTTTAACCTTCTATCATCAGCTCACCTAAATAGCTTGAAAGTATACGACTGAAGGTCTTTAGATACGTATGAAATTTAAAGAATTATTCTCCAACTCCTAACCGTTGAGGAGTTGTACCTTCCACCTTCCATCATCAGCTTACCTAAATAATTTGCTCATCAATCAGTTCATCATCATAAAATGATGACTACCAGACACAAATACCGGTGTAACTTCAGAAAATATACGAAAAACATAGTATGTGCCTATAAAAAATGAGGGTTTCCCTCGATTTCCCTGGGATCCCATCATCAGATCCTGATATGCTGGCAATGGGACCACCACGGAAGCATACCCTGTCGAATACAAAAAAAAAATCAAAATCGGTCCACAACTGACGGAGTAATCAGGTAACATACATAACAAAAAAAAAATAAAAAAAATACATACAGTGGAACATAGAACCTCCTCCTTTTTGGAAGTCGGTTAAAAAACGGAACCCTTATAGGATACTTGCCATCCATCTGTCTGTCAAGACCATTTTTCTCAGGAACGCGTAGAGTTATCAAGCTGAAATTCATATCAAACACTAAGGTCTACTGTCCCTTGGAGCTATAAAAAATAAAACTTCCAAGCCAACGCAATCAAATGATACAGCCGTTTATGCTGCAAATTTTCGACACTCGTCAGGGAATCAAAACCTACAGGGTACTTCCCGTGAACTCAGAATCTTGAAATTTGGTACGAAGCAACGTCTTATAGCAAAAATAAAGGAAAAACTGCGAAAATCATATTTTTTTAGTTAAATCATATAATATACCTACTGGTTTGAACGGAACTCTCGGTGCGCGAGTCCGACTCGCATTTGGCCGGTTTTTTTTTTAAATATAACTTTCTATACTGCCGCAAGTACCGCAAGTATCAAAAGGTAAAGAGGTATGTTGTTCTTCAACTTAATTATATTAGCAAATAAATGTTGGAAAATACCACATCCTTGAAAGTAAATAGAAGAGAACAGCAAACGAAAAATGGGAAAGAAGTGTAATTAAATGTGGTTACTCAAAGTACAAAAGTTTTAATATAATGAAACGAATTTACGAATTCTGTTGAAATAACTTTCACAGATTTTATCTAAACATTTTAACAAATATGGGAGCTTGTAAAAGAAAGCAAAGGAAATATTTCATTTACCGAACAGAAAGCGGTAATACTGCCAATCATTTTGCCACAAGTTTTTACATCAAACCACGCTCTTTGTGGAATTGTTACGTCAGTTCCGTTTTAGCAAAGCTCCTGTTTCAGTGTTTATTTTAATACAAAGTGAAAGTAAAACATGTTCGAGATTGAAAACACGGGAGTAATATATCAAAAATACACTCTCCTCAAGTTAAGATATAAGTATGTATACCATCTTACCTTAGTATATGTATTATATACGCAAATATAAAGACGGTGATCCCAAAAGATGCACACGTTTCTGAATAATAAATTTCCTTGGTCTAATACTCTTTTATGAATTAATATAGTCTATTATTGATTAAAAGAAGGTCAATGAGCATATTTATGTGTTGCGCAATAGTGCATAATCGTCTGCCTTCCGCATATTGCGTCTCTGATATCTTCTTCAGATCGTCAGTCCGTCTGACCGAGAGTTGTCGCAAATTTCATTTTCCGCTCATCGGTCTGTACACTAGGACCCTTTTTCTCCAACGGCCATCGGTCCCTCGGCAGACTATCGAGACTCCTAAAAAAAGCAATGTATTATTAGATAATTCACCGGTACCTATGTACACAGCAAAATAAACCAACCATACTAACTTTTTAACTTTCGCGTTTGATTATTAAGTTCATCAGTAGCAAATTATTCTGCTGGTGATACTTACTCATTTTGGACTTTCGTTACTCGAAAAAAAATTTGAGAAAGAATTTGCTGGCCCTCGATCAGATGGTTGACAATTGCTTCATGAGTATGATTCTTTTTTCTTTAGTGCCAAAAATTAAAGCTTAAAGACTATTAGGGGTAAGATTGCCAAAAGTAAAACTATTGGATAAACTATTATTTTGAGACGTTCAAAACCATTCAACAATTAGGAGATATATCTTTCTAAACTGACCAGTAAAGAGAAGCACAATATCATAGATTTGTCTAGAAACAACCTGAATTGTTTAAAAGATTTCCATAAACATTTGTAACTCTAAAGTGCATTACACAAAGTAAGCCAAGTGTATCTCAAATGCTAAGTCGCGAAACTTTTCTCAAAACTTGCCACTTTCATCCGGAAAGAACTGAAGTTGTTCATTCAAACCCTTACCACGAGTTCCCATAGTAACGAACGAGTTAATTCGAACTTGGTGACTGTGGTTAGAAGCTGTGGCGAGACCATCGTGGAAAAAATCTGCTGGACTTTTGATGAGATAATTCTTATTGACGTTATTTTGTTAAGAGCAATATTTTGTTTAGATAAAACTCATGAGTAGGTACTTACGTTACGTTTTCTTTACGCCTGTCATCACAAATGTCCAATTTATAGTAATTGGTTCAGTACTTAAGATTTTAGAGCAAGCAAATGCTGTTTTATATCTGATACACGCGGACGGAGCCTCGGACTAAAGCTAGTATTTTTTTTTGTGTGTGAAAATCACCGTTCATGGACATCTACATCTTAAGGCACACAAGTGTGTGTTGCCGCTCTTCGAGTCCGGGATTCCCTAGAATTAGGTGACTCCTTCCCATGAATTGGACTTCGGTAACTTTACTCACTCGGTGCAAAGTGTAAAAAGAATTTCATAACAGTAATTCTCTGTTAGTTCATGTCATCATTCACTGTGTACAGAACATTTTCTTTTATATTTTACCAAATCGTATAGATTTTAACAAGCAATAATTCTTCTCTACAGTTCCCTAATACAGAATTAAGTTGTCTAAAACTTGTAGTTGCGGTTACTATCTAATTCACTTACTACATGCGAAACAGATTCAGTATTTCTCACATTATTCAGCGAACATGTGGTAAGCACTTTCTTCTGAATGTAATCGATCTCAAGCGAATACATTACGAAAGGTTTTATTTAACGGTATACGTCATTTCAGTTCTTATTAAAACTTAAGTTATAAACTCGGCATTCTACGTGAGATGTGATTTTGAGAAATAAAAGCGCACTTAAAAGATTTCTTATTTGAGAATAAAGTATTGAAAAGTTTATAGTACCGCCCGTATTCCATTGAAGATATTCTTGATATCTAGATAGATATCTTGTCGATAAATTTATAAAAGGAAACTATGAAATGAGAAGGAACAGTTAATAATGTATATTTGTATAAAAAATACATAAACCAATATTAAGCTTTACCAGCTCAAAAAAACAGTCTCAAATAATTTTAAGCGTCAATTTTTCTGTGTTCAAAATTTTTAAAAGACGAACATCAACCACTTTATAGCATATTTTATTTTCACTTCAGATCGTCTGAATATTGTTGGTTAGATGGATATTGCTATGGGGAGCAGTTACGTTTTTGAATAGGACACTATAGACTAATAAAAATACTTAGCTACAAAGTTACACGAAGGACGTTTGAAAGAAGTATTTGGGAGATTTTTAAATGTATGAATTTCATATATTTTATTAATTGCCTGCAAAAAAGAGGATATTCTCAATTTTACTGTTTTTCCTTATTTTTATTCGCCCCTTTGTGGACTATTGCTGTTAATTATTATCAAACATAACATTTACAAGGAAAGTGCTTATAAACCATTCATCAAAAAAAGTGAAATCCTCCATACTAATAATTTTGATTATTGGCACTCGTCTGCCTCGTTGGTCTAGTGGTTAGCGTAAGCGACTGCCGATCAAGAGGTCTCGCGTTCGATTCCCGGGTCGTACTGCTGTTGGATTTTTTTACAAGAAATTCTCAATAACAACCCGGAGTATGGCAGATGGCGGTATTTTCCGCCCGTGCTTCGGAAAGCACGTTAAGCTGTCGGTGCCAGTTGTCATGAACATCTATGGCAATCGTTATTGGGAAGTAAGTGCCCTCAAATATACTGACAACTAGTTCAATCTTCGAATTCAGTTCACCCGCAAGATTGCGGAGGTCCGATGCCAGTCGCTCTGTGTAAAAACTGATGTTCAGGTAAAACCGGTTGAACTAGTAGCCTACACCAAATAATCTTGGGAATAATAAAGGCTAGGAAGATGATGATATTGGCACTTATTTTCTAATTAAAATTATATTAAAGAAACTTTTTATCTCACATAAGCAATCTATTTAACAAATTGTAGTCTGCAGTACCTATATAATGTTGAAACTTTCAACACAAGAGCATTCCTCATTAAAGCTGGCAATACAGTTTTGACAATTGAGATTAAGGTGTATATACGTAAATGTACGTTAGGTGTACTATGAGTTAATCACATACATTACCTAAAACTCTATAATATTTGAAATAAAAAAAACAGATATAATAATTTTAAATAGCACCACTGCTTGATCAAATAACTTAGTGGATAATCATCTGCTGGTATTGAAAAAATTGCTGTTCAGTTGATAGGTTTGTTAACTACAGCATCATTCATATGAGAAATCAATCTCAAAAGTTATCGTCTCTGCAGCGTTGACAGCAAATTGGTTAATATGTCCAATATGAACTGACTAAAGCACGGTATTTGTCACAAGAGATTCTTGCCCAAGGAATTTGAGTATACCACAGCGGCTATATATACTTGAACCTGGTCTATCAAATATTAAATCTTAGTATAAATGCCACTTGTTCAAGTTGAGACATCACCGACTTCGCAATAAACTAAAGATAGTCATTTGCGGTTGTAAGTAAAGCCGTTGCCCGACATTCCTACAGGGATGGCGTTTAATATTTGAGTAGCACTCCTTGCTGACAATGTTTTGAATAAGTAACATCCTCGATCTAAAGGCAGCCTGCTTTACAATGTCTTGTTCTGTGGGTAAATATTGACTTACCAGAAATTTATAGTTAGTTTAGAGTAAACAGCTCTCGGTAAACACGAATAACAAATTTATTTTGTTCTAATTATTACATTAAATAGGATATCATTGATAAAATAACCTCATACACAACACACGAAGCTGTATGTACCATTCCAAAGTAGGTAAAGCTTATGTAGTGACTATAGCACAATTTTTTTTCAATTGATATTTTCTTCTTTTGATGAAATGGCAACCAGCCGGATCTCTTGGATCAGCTATTTCTGCCAATGTCAAGTGTTTATAGTCTTCATCTCATAACTCTTTAAGTCTTCGTCGTGATGAAATTAATGATAAAAATATAAAAATGTGGATGAGATGAAATGGGGACCGTCTTCCGAAAAAACAAAAAACGGTCTCCAATTGATATTTTATTTTACTCATTTTACATTTTTGTGACAGTGACATCAGCAACGTAAGGGACAAATATGTTACCACCCTTTAAGTGCAGATTTCCCTAGAATTACGGGGCTTCTAACCATAATTTGGGTTCCCGTAATTTCCTTGGTATCCAGACTGGACTGGATGAACCGGTAAATATTTCTAAATACATGTAAAATATAATAGATTACACCCAGACACAACATGATTATGCTCAACTCACTAATATTTTTCTTGAATTTTCTACCAAATTCAAATAACGCCATCTAGTCCCAAACTAAGCAGAGCTTAAATTACGGGTATAGCACCCAATTGAATTGAACTAGCTTACTAGACATCGTCACCAACTACTAGCCCTATATATACTATGTATATGCTATATATATGTATGCCCTATATATACCTATTATAATATGTAATAATAATAATAAATCGCTTTATTGTACACCAGATAACTAAGAACATAACTTAAAGCTAGGCAGGTCGGTAGTACAACTGGCGGCCTTATTGCTCAACGGCAATCTCTTCCAGGCAATGTATGTATTTACAAAAAAAAAAGTATATATGTATTTGTATCAGTTGTCAAGTACCCAACACAAGCGTTGTGTGTTAGATCTCCGAAAATATTAATATTAAAAATATATTGCTCACTAATATAGAAAATGAATAAAATCCTTAATACAATTGTCATTGCTTAACGGATACCATATCATAGTATTCTTAAAGATGTATTACAGAAGTATTAAGTAGTAGTAGTAATCACAGAAAGCAATTCAACTTTAAAAAAAAACAATGGATTCAGTTAATAAATGGCTCTTTTAATTTAAAACGTATCCGTAACCGGGGTGTGCGTCACTCACTGCATAAAACCTACAAAGGGTTGATTGACAGCCACGATTGACCATAAAGTGATAAGGGTCGAACCAATTGACGTTTATCGGACGTATTGTGGATGTTGGATATCCCTTGAATTTTTGCCATTTAAAATTGACTTTTTTGTTTTAATAACTCAAGTTGTTCAGTTCAATTGATTGAACTGTGTCGACGTTACACAAACAATTCAGTCAATCGATTTATTAAGGCTGAGATAAAGTAGTCATTGCAAACATGGGCGTGGCTTTTTGATGAGCATTTTCGACAATTTACTCCAATTTATAAATCACAAGTAAAATAAAAACAACCGACTTCAAGGTTCCACTCGATTTCTCTTGGATGCCATCATATGATCTTAGTGTCTTTATGATAGTACCACCGTTGGGATATCTCCTTTCCATTAAAAAAAGAATCATCAAAATCGGTTCATAAACGACGAAGATATCCGCGAACACACATAAAAAAAAAATCCTCCTCCTTTTTTGAAGTTGGTTGAAAATTTGTTTAGCACTGGATAAGATTTTAAGTAAAAAAAACACGTATAGAGAATTTATATATCACGCATATATCATCGGCAAGGTCTTTTGAACCACACATGTATTCTAGAATTTTCTTTATCCTGGTTTAGAATACAAACAAAAGAGAGTTTGTTTTGTAGATCCATTTGATCGTCATTTATTGTCGATAGTTACAAATTGCGTTTAGTTGGCACGTTAACAAATAACAGTGACGATTTGGAAGAATATATGGGTGACACCGGCTTGCGCAATGGGGCGATTTATTTTGAGACACGATGAGGTTAGGTCGTGGACTATTCCGGGGGATTTAGGTGTAATAGGTGTCACGTAAGCCGACGATTTAGAAACCTTTTTTTAACTTAAATAAGTAGAAGTGAAGGTTCTAAAACCTTAAATTGGTTTGATTTTGTGTAATTAAATAATCTTAACGCATTTTTAGGGTTCCGTGCCAAAGGCAAAAGACGGAACCCTTATAGATTCGTCATGTCTGTCTGTCTGTCTGTCCGTCTGTCCGTCCGTATGTCTCAGCCACTTTTTTCCGAAACTATAAGACCTATAATATTGAAACTTGGTAAGTAGATGTATTCTGTGAACCGCATTAAGGTTTTTACACAAAAATAAGAAAAAAATAATAAATTTTGGGGTCCGCTTCAAAAATGATATTGAGGTTTCTAATATCATTTTTTTCTAAACTGAATAGATTGCGCGAGAGACACTTCCAAAGTGGTAAAATGTGTCCCCCCCCCCTGTAACACTTCTAAAATAAGAGCATGATAAATCAAAAAAAATATATGATGTACATTACCATGCAAACTTCCACCGAAAATTGGTTTGAACGAAATCTAGTAAGTAGTTTTTTTTTAATACGTCATAAATCGTAAACTGCAATTTACCTTTCATTCAATCAAAACAAATATTTAAAAAAAAATGTTACTTGCTGCTGCGGAACCCTTAATGGGCGAGTCCGACTCGCACTTGGCCGCTTTTTTCTAATTCATTCTAACCTAAAAACGTACAATATCTTTAATCAAACATGAAATTATGTAAAGATGTTTTGTTTATAAATTACATTCAAGGAATAGTTTTGGGGAGTCATAGATCGTTGGAAAGAATTGATAACTTTTATTAATTCCACTTGTGCTGGAAGTTTAGTTTGAAACATGTGGTTAAAATAATAATACCTATATATGTCCGATAATTACATTATATTTACATAAACACAGTCTAATTTGAACAAAAATACCATACAGATAACAAGAGCACTGCTCAGATGAGCTACGGCTCGCTTGATCGGATAACGGCTTACCTAACACAGGTAAGTAATTCAGGTCTGATAAATTACTTCTGTAAAGTACTCTGTTCACTCAAGTACCCATCATCATCCGAAAACCTTCTGCAGTTACCAGTTTGACTCCTGCAAGTATTGAAAAATTCAATAAAAAAGTAAAAAAGCAATAATTTTGGAAGCCTGCTTTAACTGTGGTTGTCAGTGAATAAACTAAATTGTTGTAAATAGCTATTATTATCGTAATTTAAAGTCGGTAAAGATATTTAGATAATGACTTAAATTTATAATGTAGATAAACACAATGAACGGCTTCGCTTTAACGGCAGTGTTTTGCCATTATTATAGGATATTTGGCATTCGTTTAGTGCCGCTGTGCCAAGTCGCACACTACCGACTGACGCCTTTTGACATTATCCAGTGTTATTGTGAAATTTTAGGAATATTTTAGCCTACATGTGTTGTTACTATTGCAATTAGTGGTTAGGTTAGAGGGTTTTTTATTGTCTTTTACCTACATATTTAGTGTGTCAAATTATTTTAAAATTTGAAGTATTAACATTTATTTTTATGTATGGGACTAATCCCGCCCACACGTCGATTACTGTAACGCCTGTACACCAGGATCAACAGCAGCGACCCACAATCACACCAAATTATGACACTCGGGAAGTCCCACGAAAAATTAAACTGTCTTGGAACCCGCAATGAAATCAATCAGAAGAAAACTGGAGGAGTTTGAATTATAGTAATAACAGTTGCCAACAACATATTAAAAAAACAATGGCTCTTACGAATACTAACCGTGCTGTAAGGCAAAAACATTTACGATTCTTTTCGTTCTCCTATAATAATTAATGGAAGTTGCTTAAAGAGTGAAACTACTAAATATATGTATAAAGGAAGAGATTACTTAAAGTAACAGTGATGGAACGCTAAGTTTACAAGAATTATTAATAAGTTACTTAAAACATAATGCCAGGGTATGATGTCGACATAATGTGTCACTCAACTTATACTAAATTATCTAACAGAAATCAAAAAATCAGCAAAACCTTTAGTATATTCATCAACAATGTCTCAGCTTCATCATAAGCCTATCGAAGTCCACTGCTGGACATAGGCCTCTCCAACAACTGGCCACTTGGTTCTGAAGAAATCTCAAATATCCGATGTGATTTAACCCTATCTTACTTTCTACTTAGCATTCTAAATGCGCAAGTTTGTGAAGGTGTATACGTGTTTGCTACTATTTTACGCATAATCCGGAACGGATTTAGGTGAAACTTTACAGTAATATAGCTTATATATTACAATATCACATAGTCCATTATTTAACGCTATTGCTGACATTTATTAAAATTTAATTGAAAATTGTAGGAGGTCAATGTCTGTACATCTATCTATATATATGAAAGAGTAATGTGACTGACTGACTGACATACCCAGAGATTAACGCACAGCCTAAACCGCTGAAGCTAGAATCCTGAAATTTTGTATGTAGGTTCTTTAGATAACGTAAGTGAGCACTAAGAAAGGAATTTTTGAAATTCCACCCCTAAGGGGGTAAATCAGGGGATGAAAGTCTGCGTGAGCGAAACCGCGTGTAAAAGCTTGTTAAATATATTGAAGGAAAACGAACGAAGGGTTTTTATTAGGGTTCCGTAGCCAAATGGCAAAAAATGGCACCCTTATAGATTCGTCATGTCTGTCTGTCTGTCTGTCCGTCCGTATGTCACAGCCACTTTTTTCCGAAACTATAAGAACTATTACTATATAGAACTAACTTGGTAAGAAGATGTATTCTGTGAACCGCATTAAGATTTTCACACAAAAATAGAAATAAACAAAAAAAAATTGGGGTCCCCATACTTAGAACTGAAACTCAAAACTTTTTTTTTTCATCAAACCTATACCTGTAGGGTCTACCTAAGGATAGGTCTTTAAAAATGATATTAAGGTTTCTATTATCATTTTTTTTCTAAACTGAATAGTTTGCGCGAGAGACACTTCCAAAGTGGTAAAATGTGTGTCCCCCCCCTGTGGCTTGAAATTTAAAGATTTAAAAGAATGATAAAACTAAAAAAAAAAATTGATGTACATTACCATGCAAACCTCCACCTAAAATTGATTTGAACGAGATCTAGTAAGTAGCTTTTTTAGGGTACCGTGCCAAGCAAAAAACGGAACCCTTATAGATTCGTCATGTCTGTCTGTCTGTCTGTCCGTCCGTATGTCACAGCCACTTTATTCCGAAACTATAAGACCTTTAATGTTGAAACTTGGTAGGTAGATGTATTCTGTGAACCGCATTAAGATTTTCACACAAAAATAGAAAAAAAACAATTAATTTTGGGGGTCCCCATACTTAGAACTGAAACTCAAAAAAATTTTTTTCATCCAACCCATACGTGTGGGGTATCTATAGATAGGTCTTCAAAAATGATATTGAGGTTTTTAACATTATTTTTTTCTAAACTGAATATTTTGAGCGAGAGACACTTCCAAAGTGGTAAAATGTGTGTCCCCCCCTCTAACTTCTAAAATAAGAGAATGATAAATCTAAAAAAAATATATGACGTACATTACCATGCAAACTTCCAACGAAAATCGGTTTGAACGAAATCTAGTAAGTAGTTTTTTTTTAATACGTCATAAATCGTGAACTGCAATTTACCTTTCATTCAATCAACTCAAATGTAAAAATATAAAATAAAATTTTTATTATGTTACTTGCTGCTGCGGAACCCTTTATGGGTGAGTCCGACTCGCACTTGGCCGCTTTTTTTTTAATACGTCATAAATCCTAAATCGCAATTTACCTTTTTAAAAAAAGACACTAATAATAAAACATCGATCAAAGTTACAACGAACTACAAGAACTTTTATATTATGTTACTTGATGCTACGGATCCTTTCATGGGCGAGTCCGACTTGCACTTGTTTCCATTATTAAAGTAACAGAACTCAAAACAGCACAGTTTTTAGAATTTGTGAACGTGTTTATGTATGTTTGTGAACGCCAAACTCATATGTGGCTTAACAATAAAACTTATAACAGTTTATTAGATCACCGCGATAATCGACATTCACGGGGGCCGAGCCAAAAGTTAGTAAATAATAAGACAATTTGAAACATACTTTGTTTTGTAAAGCTCACAAATTGTATGAAGCATTCATTTCGCTTAAAACACTTTGTCTACAAGTACATTGGTCAGCCATATGCCCTATAAAATATTACGAGACGAACTTATATTAATACGACGAGAGCAACAGTATTACAAAGTAGTCTATAAGCTTTGCATCCAAGCTCATAATAGAGCCAAGTGCTCTAAACATAATATTTAAAACAGAATGAGAATTTTTATAACTGGAATTTGGAGATGAAGTCAGTCAAGAAGTCTCGTTGGTTTAGCGGTTAGCGTGTGTGACTGCCGCTCAAGAGATTTTAGGTTCGATACCCGGGTCGGGCCAAAAAGTGTTGATGGGTTTTTCTAACAAGAAATTCTTAATAACAGCCCAGAGTATGGAAGTTGGCGATGTTATACGCCCGTGCCTCGGAGAGTACGTTAACACGCCAGTCCCGGTTTTCATGAACCTGTATAAAATCGTCATTGGAAAGTCAGTTCCATGAAATATATTGATGACTAGTTCAAACTTCGAATTCAGTTCGCTCTTAGGGTTCCGGAGGCCCGTGCCAAACACTCTGCGGTGAAACTTATGTTCAAGTAAAACCGGATGAACTAGTGGCAGACCCCAAATAATCTTGGAAATAATCAAGGCTAGGAAGATAACGGTAATGAAACAAACAATACCAAGAAAGTAACATAGTTTTATATCATTGATATAATAAATACTTGCATTTTACAGTCAAATTTGGAAAACAAAGACTCTTGTGATTATTAACAGTGTAAGAGCAGTGTAACTAACAGACACAACTACATACTGATCAATATTAGATTATCATGATAGAACTTCTTCGAAATTAAACGTATTTTAAATAAGAAAAAATAATAAAACAAATTGGAAAAGGCTCAATAAATATTCTTGAATTATAGATAGCAAAACTAGCGGCTAAATCACTTAAAGGACAAAAAATGTACAAATGTTCCAAATTACAGGTCTAACCGTCCCCAAAGTATCTTATATTTACTGAATGTCGTTATTGAAATGAGATACCATTAGATCGTAACAAGTAAATCAACCTGAACATCACAAAATTTTCCCAGACCAGTATTTACGTAATATATTTAGCTTTTTCTACAGATTGACTAATTCGGCTTAGTTAGATTGATTAGTTCAGATTAATTAGGTTGGCTTTAGTGTATGGGGACTACTTATTACGTACTAAAATATTTATATCAATCTGGTTTATGTGACAAGCATTGGTTTCTACTAAACTACTGAACAAGCTGGTCTTGTATGTTTTCCTTCCGTATAGAAAGTTCAATTTACAATTGACTGATTTCAGCACGAACGGGCCAGCTCGGCCGGACTACCCTTTCCGACCGATCTACAATGACAGCACTCATGCTGTCGTGTTTCGTTGGTGAGTGCCAGACCGGAGGCCCAATGAAGCAGAAGCACCATGTTGTTATAACTAATTCTAAAGCTGTGAGGTATTTTAAACATAAAATCAATTTACAATCACAAAAATACTTTACATTCGGAAACAAAGACGAATTAACAAACAAATGTGGTGACGCGGCACATATTCTGTTCAACCAATCGTTCGTCGATACCATCTCACAATCTTTCAACTGTTTGCAATCTTGCGAGATACATTACAATCTGACGGTAACATATACATACATACAAAGACTCATTAGCAGATTAGATCAAGTACCTACTAAAATTGAAGTAATCTGACTATTCTTCTATCATTAATTTAAAGTACTTAAATAAGTCATAAACCTAGTGATTCATTTATAATTTGTATAGCGACTCTTTCAACCCTTAAGCATCACTCACTTTTAATAATATTTTACCTTCATGTTGAATTTATATTACCTGAAGGCTTAAACAAAACCTCTAGTTAGGTTTTATAGCATTTTCACGGTAAAGAAAGTTTCCGACAAAAGAACAAGAGCAGTTTCATTTCATTTTCGAGTTTGTTAGCGACAGCGAGAAGTTACACTGTCGATGTCGTGAACGAACTTTCTACTTCCTCCATACATAATTAACTTCTAAAAAGTAGCACCGACTTCAATGTGTTTAAATCATGATGAATTATAATGGATGTGGAATAAGAAAAAAAGGTTTTTTTATCGGTCTCGGTAAGTGCGGAGGTATCGCATTATATACACACACGCAATGATGAACTACAAAATGTTTTGCTTGATCATCTAGAGTTACTCAAAACAATTACAATACGACTACCACATATTAAAAAAGTTGTTTGAAGACATTTCAAACTAAAACTAAAGAAGGTATTGTTTTGAGTCATATTCGATACTTCGTATTAAAGTCGTAAAATATTGTACCGTTTTCAGAATATTCAAGTCACAAACGTATTGAGTCACGTTTTAGAACATCAATAGCACTTTATAGAAAGCTTCACACCAACTCTCAGAAAAACAGACCAACTCGTTCATCAAATACACAAGAGAGAAGTTGGTTTGACTTCGCTATAGAAATCGGAGCCAGGGACGGCCAACGCGTCCGACGACCAATGTTTGGCAAGTCAATGTTTGATCCACAAACACTGAGCCTCTTTTCGCACCAGATTAGCAATTTGCATAAATCGATGTTCTGCAAACGCCTGAAATTCAGTATAAAGTTGGTTGCAAAATCTGTATGAAATAAGTTGGTATTTAATGAACGCAGTTTTAGGCTATCGCACATTTAAATGAATTTACAGAAAAAGAAGAGAAACCTTTTCTAAAAAGTTGACTAGAGGCTGATGTTGATTTATTGAAAATAAAATATATTTCAACACTTACAAGCTGAACCTCCAACAAATCGAGTTTAGGATTTTTTTTATGGTATAGGTGGCAAACGAGCTGACGTATCATCTGATGATAAGCGATTACCGTCGCCCATAGCCACCTCCATCACCAGATGCGTCACAAGTGCTTAGCCGATCATTGCGGGATGGGGAAAGGGATGTGGGGAGGGGTTGGGGTATAGGCCTCCGGTATCCTCACTCACTCGGTGAAACACAGCGCAAGCGCTTTTTCACACTGGTTTTCTGTGGGGCCGTGGTATAACTCAGGTCGAGCCGGCCCATTCATGCCGAAGCGTGGCTCTCCCACGGAAAAAGTGTATTTGATTCTACTTAATTGCTTTTATTTCTATATGAAATTCAAAAACCCTCCACATCTGTATGAAATACCGCTTTATACCACAACAATATAAATCATTCTCTGGCAATATACGTGTGTTACATACGTTATGCTGCACCCTTTAGCACATTCAATTCTGTTAAAAAGGTGTTGAATAATCAAGGACAATGAAAAAAAAAATTTTGCCTTCATTACGTTATAAAAGGTATGCTTTTGTATCCCTTGTGATCCTGGTGCGAATCGTTCAAATATTTCGAAAGTAGCTCTTAATTTAACAATTAATTAACAATAACCTGACCAGTGACTGCATGATTGAATGAAAATGTTGAGATAATAGTGGCCTATCTTGATAAATATTAATTATCGGTTCACAGATTTAAGATAAGTTCGATACTAACAGTTCTCGAATACAATCTTTTTCTTTTCTCTTATAACTTACAAAATTTAAATGTCGTGTACTGGTTTCTCTGGATAGGCACCCTGCCTATTATATATATATATTGTATATATTGAAATTGATGAAAATATACTTTTGGGAATTAGTTTACATTCAGATTTCAAGATATTTGTCTTCTTGCTTCAAAGGAATATTACGTTACTAGCTGACCCACGCAACGTCGTTTTCGACTCCTATTGCCCGTAGCGTAAAAAAATTCCCCCGTTTTTGTAACATTACTCATTGGTGCTCCGCTCCTATTATTCTTAGCGTGATGATATATACTCTATAGCCTTCCTCGATAAATGTACTATCCAACACTGAAATATTTTTTCAATCGGACCAGCGGTTCCTGAGATTAGAGTGTTCAAACAAACAAATAAACTTTTCAGTTTTATAATGTTATATATATTAAGTATAGATTAGTCGCGACAGCGTACGCGTACAGCGTATCATTACTGTTATATCAGCTTTGCTTAATTGTTTCTTCTTTCAAATAAATTAGACTTTTCATCCATTTCGAATTATTTTTTGCTACAAAATATTTAACGGTAGCAACTACGTAGACTAACTAACTTTCATTAAACTGGACTGTGTTCACCACTAGCCTAACCATAAAATGAATTTTATAGTTTCCATATCACACACCTGTAGTAATAACAAACATACAAATATCTCACAGGACACTCACGAAATACTTTCGACATATGAGTCAATAGTAGCGATATAGCCAACCGTCCGCAGAGACATAATTTATATCAATTTAATACAAGCTCCATTAATTACGCAGACGTCTATTTTATTACATAATATATTTATTGTACAATTAATGATTTTAAACGACGGAAACTTCAGTGCTGAAATTTCTCCATCGAGGATACTACCGATGATTAAATACGATTTTTATTATTGTAAACATTCTTTATCATCGCTAGTGCTGGGGACAGTTTTTATATAATGTGCATGACATATACAATTATACAAGGGATTTATAATTTACAAATTTTGAAAAGACTACTCCCGCATTACGAATAAACCCTATGTTGCAGGAGACGCTACATTAAACGGACACAAAGAACACCCAGACTCAGGACATCAACTTGTGGAGCACACAAAGTGTGACCCCGTCACTCAGTGCAGTAGAAAACAGCTTGGCGACCCCTTACACTACTACGTTATCTGTGCACGTATAATGAGACCGCGCGGGAAGCACCAGCTTTCAAATAAAAAAAGAATCATCAAAATCAGTTCACCCATGCGAAAGTTCTGAGGTAACAAACATAAAAAAAACTACAGTCGAATTGAGAACCTCCTCCTATTTTGAAGTTGGTTAAAAAGTATCCCTAACTAGTTAAAATTGATTTACAAGTAATTATAAACATATTATTGTATTAAGATAACGTATCATACTACTATTAATTTAATGTCGTATGCTCCCTGGGTGGACTAGAGGACGTCCACATCAAATCTTCAATTGTCATTGGACAATCGACGGTCTTAGTACTGTCGTAAGAAATTTTTATTTAGAAAATGAATTAAACTGAAATTGCAGTCAGGAAAGGTACAGGTGTTAAAAGAGTTGACTTTCATTGATCCTAAGAATGGAATTAGAATTCATCACTATGATTGTCATCTTCTATTATAAAATATGTGATGATCTATATAAATAAAAATTAATAATCGAAATGTATGTACGGACAAAACTCCCGATCGACTGCACCAAATTGTTTTTTTTTATGTTAATTATTGGATATAATGTATTTTCATCTGCGATTGTGCACTACGTGCATGGGACGTGGAAACGGCTTTAAATACTAAAACAAGTTTTTCGGAAAATTTGAAAATATTCACGTAAAAACATGGCGCGGTACGAAGATCGCCGGGTTGGCTAGAAATAAATAAAGGTAGTTTTACACTACAGGATCTATATGTATATTTTTATAAGCAATACTTTTAAGACCAAACTACACTAGTCATCTATACTAACTTCAGATGCACTTGGTCTCAACCCCAAGCCCCATCTTTAACACTCAGCTATTGACTCTAATTGTTATTATTAACATCAAATATTTATTAAATAGTCGACAGGCGATAAGTAATATGTATGCCATGTCACAACCAACAATAACATGAGATCTCACGGTTATTTACCAAACTGAACATATAAACTTGACAACTATTCATGTCCACGTGACAAGTGGTCTTATTAAGTATCCACTCGACATTTTCCGCAGCTTGTCGTGAAATCTATTGATGAAAAAACTTTACCTCCGATTCAGTAGGTAAGTGGGTCAGAGCATTTGGGAATCCGCATGAATGTATGCTTCAGAACGAAAACTTTTAAATGAAACCAATTTTATGTTCCTGCGCTCATTGTTTAGGCTATTGAAAGAGCAATAGTGGAACGAGTGCTATTGAATTCGGGTTTTATTGATGCTGAATGAAATGATGTCATTTTGAAGTATAGATTCAGAAGATCTTGTTTTTAGGTTGGTTGAATTGGTTTACAACAATAAAATTTATGATTTTGAACGTATATTAATTTATGCCATAGTAAATTTATGTACATTGGTACATTTAAAATATATTTATCTGTTTGTTACTTACCAAATCATTACGTATTTATCTTTGAATCTAACGCATCTTATTTGAACATCACCTGAAGGTCTATTGGGGGAGAATGCTTCATTGCTTTAAGTCTGCCTTTGTACAATTAATGCAATAAGTTTTATATAAATTACTTGAAACATTTTCCTTTTACTATAAATTTCTTTAATGCTAATGAAGTTATAATTTGAAACTACAGCTTTAAGTTACACCTTGAGTTTGTTTAATATTACGTTACGTTGAAACACTGCACTCTTTAAAATACATTACACTCTGAAATATTAGGTCTTTACCTATGAAATTGCCGTTTTGTATGCAATAAGTGAAAGTACTTATTTTTTCAAACTTTTTTATTTCTGTTATTCGAAGTAATCACCCATGCAATCGACGCATCTTTGCCAACGCATTGGCAGTTTATTGATGCCCTTCTTGCAAAAATCAGCTGGACGGGAGGCAACAAACTCTTCAAAGGCATTTTGTACTGCCTCTCGGGAATTGAATTTTTTACCCACTAAAAAGTTGTCTAAATTTTGGAAAAAGTAATAGTCGGTAGGTGCAAGGTCTGGTGAGTCTCGTGGATGAGGGAGAGCTTCCAACCCCAGCTCTTGCAGCTTAGAGACTGTCTGATCTGACAACATCATTTGGTACAGTTCGCTATGAACTAATCTACTATACTAACTAAAAACTATAAACTAAAACATCGCCATCGTCTATATAATGCACGTGTTTCTTTTAATAATAATTGGAATATTAAAACAAGTCAATAACTAAGCAATTGGATTTCATTTTCTTTCTGTGTATGACAATAAGTTGAGATAAAAAGAGAGATTTTTTTTAAAGGTAGCAGAGCCATGCCGATTTCAGCACGTACAAAGTGACAGCGTACGTGCTGTTGTGTTTCGTTGGTGTGCAAGACCGGGCGCCCAATGATGCAGAAGCATTACTAGGCCACCATGGTGTAGGTCACCATGCTGCATTGTTTGCATTCGCAATGAATAGGTATGGTTATCACTACTCTTTGATTTGGCTAATGCTTTTCTTCAGGTGGAGTCACTTTGGCCGGTCCATACATAAAAAAACCACATATTTTTTTAACTAAGATGAAAATCGTATTAAAGACTTCTGATTTCATTTTTAGGATCTGTGAAAGTCAACTCTTTTAACATATTTGCCTTTCCTGATTCCATATCAGTTAAACCGGTTTTCTAAATAAAAGTTTCTTAGCATATTGGCAGGCTCATATGGTCTTCGTGAATTATATTGTTTAAAATTTATTTAAAAAGTGTGCAGCAAATTCCATAAACAACAAAAATTTCAATACCTTCAAGGATAGTACTGTAGAATAACTCAGTAAATATAAAGTAAAAGACGATTAAATGCTTTTATATCCTCTCTCTCTTATCATTAACAAGTACTACACAATTTTTCCAAGAAACTTTCTGAGAGTTAAAGCTTTTTAGAATTACGACATCAAAAGACTCTTACAACTTCACTCTTAACAATCGATAAGACTAATATATTGTTTAAAATTAGTTTGAAATATAGGAATACTCCTTCTATGGAGTTATGAGAACCTAACGGTTTTTAATTTTATATGTTTTACCCTGTCAAAATGACTCTACTCTGCCTGATGGAAAGCATAAGCAGAATCCAAGAGTGGTGGTCACCATACTCAATGCAGCATGGTGACCCACACCATGGCGGGCTAGTGAGGCTTCTGCATCATTGGGCCTCCGGTCTCGCACTCACCAACGAAACATGACAGCAGGAACGCTGTCATTTTACGTTGATTTTCTGTGCGAGGGTAGTACCGCCCCGGTCGGACCGGCTCGTTCGTGCGGAAATCAGCGTGGCTCTACTACCTATTTTGTACCTGGTGCAAAGCATTGAATGATAGGGGTTGAAAATATGTAGTTACATCATAGTTTATAATAAAAAAATTATGAGTGCCAGAAAAGCAATATATTATTTATTACTAATTGCTATTGGGTTGGTTTTTCTTTGAATATTCTTTTGTCCTAGACAATTGTAAATCATTTACCTATGGCTACAACGATTCCAGCTACTGTTTGATTCAAACTTATATTCCACGATAAGTACTGTACTGAATTAAAGTTTGTTTTCCAAGGCATCTATAAATATCACAACAACGTAATCGAACTTTAAAGAAACGTAGCACTAAATCTTAAATACCACTGTCGAAACCCACAAACGAATAACTTATTAAAGTAATAAACATAATATGAAATACTGAGAATTCTTTCAGGCAAGTTCTGCGACATAATTTTACAAAGAATTCTCGGAACTTTTTCATAAAACTGCAGCCGTAGTTGCATAAGGACAAAAGTACTGCTTATGAAATTTTATTTGTGGGAATGTTCTCTAGTCAGCTTTGCCATAAATCACTGTCGTAGACTTTTTTATAGACGTTCCATTAAAAACTGTAATAACTTTATCTTCTAAAAGTATTGTTTTAAATTTACAAATGAAACTTTACTATAAGGTTTGGAATAAATACATGCAACAAAGTTTTACACATCTATATTACGTAAAAAAGTTAACAACTGTGCGCTTAATTATTTTACGAAGTTCCACAAATAATAAATGGAATTGTCAATAAATTTTCAAACGACTTAGTGGAGAAGGCAATACTATTATTTCTAGCACATAGGACGAGGTGTTTCAGCATTAAAAACGTGTTAATAATTTATGAACTAACGGTCTTTCAAAACTATTATGTAGCTTAAACAAATATATCCTGTGTCTGCTTTATAACTGAGACGTAGCTCATGAAACTCAGCAAACGGTATAGGCTGTTATGCCTTCTTATCGAAAGTGTTTTGTCAGTTACTATTGTTCAATTTAAACATGAAACAAGTAACAGTTTTTTTTTACGATTCAGTCCTGGTCCTAATTATATTATACATTACAATCAAAAATTGAATTGAATTTGAATGAGTACTTTCGTAATTCCACTGTAAATTTTTATATTGAAAGATATTTCATTACTAAATTTACCCCAAATAGTTAAGTTGGACATAAACTAATATAAAGTTTAAAAAAAATATATTATCATGACGTTTATACAATATAATGGACCTTGGGCTTACATGTAATGGTTACTAATTTAATGGAGTGAGTGTCTATACCACGGCACCGTGAATACTGAGCGTAATTATTATAACATTAAATACAATAGGTATCGCAAATATTCAAACTGTTAAATAGTAATTGCAAAGGGAACATCCGTCCTTACAAAAAGTGTGTAAATCCAACTGATGACGCAACATATTTCAAAAATGACATAAAACGATCACTTCGCGATCTCCATGGTTTTCAACAGCATTATTTTATTGATGTTTCTAGGCTATGAAGGCGATAAGTATAATAGCCGCTAGAATTAATAAGCAGAAAGACAGTTTAGTAGAAATTGATAGCGGTGTCATAATTTTGAATAACCTGGAAATTCGTTTTCGGTTATAATTTGCACATCTGAACATATTTAAAAGCTTTTCTTTTACAATTATAAAAAGGTTTGGTATTTCAACTAGAATTTTCTGTAGAATTAACAATATTTTTTCTGAAATAAGAATTTTCCTAGTCGTTAATATTTTATTTCATCAGATCTGGTTCTGGCATAAATTTCAGTAATGAATCGCCCTACGGAACCGGCTGTTAGCCGACGATAGATTAATTTGAAAGGATTTATTGTGATAGTTAAAAATGCTACAATTTATTTAAGAATTTGACGTTAAGAGGACAAATATATCAATTTGACTTTTGTACTTGAAAACTACATGTTTAGAAAACGATAATAGATGATTAATCTAAACACTATTTGATAGCCACATAATGACTTTAGTGGTCAATAGCTGGAACCTGTTTTTTTTCTTTCCAGTTTTAACCGTCTATCAAATCGTTTCAATGGTCTGACTTAAGTTCCTGCGAGTTGACATAGAAAATCATAGAAAAGTAATAGAAAGGTGAAATTATGATATTTTTAACAGACTTCAAAAAAGGAGGAGGTTCTCAATTTGACCGTAGATATGTTTTTTTATGTGTGTTCGCGGATAACTTCGTCGTTTATGAACCGATTTTAATTATTCACATGATCATGGAAAGGAGATATCCCAACGATGGTACCATGATAAGGTCACTAAGATCTGATAATGGCATCCAAGAAAAATCGAGTCGAACCATGAAGTCGGTTTTTATTTTGTTAAAATTTGACTTGTAATGTTACCAATCTTATTTAATCAACGTTCAGTGAGATTAAATAGCAGATTTGACTTTGAAAATAATAATTAGTGAATAGAACCTCTCAGAACAATTTAACTAAAACACTTATCATACCAGACATAACTCTTTATTACGAACAGCTTGAAACATGAAAGTCGAATTAATCGATACCGAAATTTCTTTTTCTTTTAATTACAATTTATACTACATTATTTACAGCTCACGTACGTAATTTAATCTATATTGTTTCATTTAGATCTAGTAAAACGTGACAGTATGCTTAAATAGCCTCAAGTTAAACGGTTCAGATGACCTCAATCATTTATTCGACTTTAATTCAACCTCAAATCACATAGAATGCTTTCAAAAGAGATTTATTGCTTACTAATGGCAATGTACGCTTTGTATAAATCGCATAATTGTGGTGGTACTGAAAGTAAATAGGTCTCTACTGGAATGCTCGTAATTAGCATAGTTAGCAGGGCTAGACTTATTTATACGACGATAAAGAAATTTAGAACCCAGCATTAATAATTTATGGCGACTTAGTCTGACATAGTTTATTTACTGCCGTTTGTCTTTGAATTAATTGCGGTTACTTCATTTATTTTACTCAAATATGTATTAAAGGAAACGACTTATACTTAATTGCATACTTATGTTATTATTTGAAGTTATTTCGAAATGAAGTATTAGTAGAAATAAAGCATGGTGACCATTATTAGGAATAGTGTTGCACGATATAGTGGTCTTCTGTAAGTCGGAAACAGCAGAAAAACGTATCGGAAAAAGAAGAAATCTAAATTTATATCTATTAGTATATATGCTTTAGAAACTCCTAAGGTGTTATTCTTTCTATAAGCTTTTTCCTCTTTATAAATTCGTAATTATTGATAAGGAATTATATCACATCTCTTCTATTCATTGATACCTCGTATGTGAAAGTCATTAACTACACGTTTAACTTTAGTAATACTTGTTGCTCGCACTCACAAGTCAACTGATTGGGCCGATATTGTTAATGACACCGTTCCATTATCTTCTCGTTACAAGCTCTATAGTTTAAATAGGCTTCGCTGATTGGTGACTCAATTTATCGGTTGAACTATCTGATACAGGTAGCAGATAAAGGTAACAAGACCGTACTGAAATACAGTGGAGCTTATTCTTTATTGTACGAAGTTATGTAAACTTTTTTTAGTGGTGTCTACATTTTACAAAAGTTTTCTGTTCCTCTATCGTATGACAAAAAGGCTTTTTCTTCTTGCACTTTGGTCAATAAAACATTACCGTAGAAGAGCCTCGCTGTGGATACCGCGTGGCAGGCGTACTTCGGCCAAGTATGAGCCAAGCTCGACTGGAGTAGTACAACGGCGTTACCGAAAACATATATTATGTTAAGCGAGTCGATGCTTTAAGCCGAGTGCGTGAAGTTGCCGGAGCTGAAACTCCTCCATCTCCTAATTAGCATGGGGGGGATTGCAACTCAAGATTATCACGACGTATTTTCGTCTCTTGCGTTGAAAGTGTCCGTAGGCGGTGGTAACCATTTACCACCAGGTACCTGTTTATTCATTTGCCCCTTATGCCATAAAAATATTAAAAGATTTATCAGAAACTAGTTTTTACCCGCAGATTCGCTTGTGTAGGTATATGTCGGTTATCGCGGTAAAGAGTGACCTATGCCGTGGGAGAGCCACGCTTCGGCATGAATGGATCGGCTAGACCGGAGTGACACCACGGCCTTACACAAAACCGGTGTGAAACAGCGTTTGTTATGTTTCACCGAGTGAGTGAGGATACCGGAGGCCCATATCCCAACCCCTCCCCCCAATCCACACCATACCCCAAAGGCTGGCAACGCACTGGTGACGCCTCTGGTGTTACGGGTTTTCATGGGCGGCGGTAATTGCTCACCATCAGGTGATACAACTGCTTGTTTGCCCCTTACATAATAAAAATGTCGTTCCTCAAAAATCAAAGTATCATCATCACTGCAGCAGTGTTTAGCCGGAAAAACGTAATAGGCCGATAGAGTTACTTTTAAATTTGTTATATTACCATGGAAATGTACGACGTTTGTAAGGCAAAAACAATATCAGCAGTACGCATTCTCTTATGTTGTTCTTAAGCACAACTACTCTGTATTTCATGAAATAACTACTAAGTTAATTATGCTATATGAGACTTGCAAATTGCAAACTAATAAGTAGTCTTGAACTAAAACTTAAGCGATAAGATCATAAACTAAAGTTTTCGACGCTGCATTTCTTGGGAGAGTATTCGCAGATGTTTATGATATCTATACAAATAAATAAAATTGGAGTGTCTGTTTGTAATATTAAAATAACCGCTTTTTACTAAATGCTTATGTATGTTTACACGGTCTGTCTGTCGGTCTCTCTGTCTGTCTGTCCGTTTGTTCCCGCTAATCTCTGAAACGGCTGGACTGTTTTTGCCAGGCCTTTCACTGATAGGTAGCTGATGATATAAGGAGTAACTTAGGCTACTTTTTTAGACTAGCTTCGCCCCGCGGCGTCACCTGCACTGCGATACGACAATAACCGCGGGTAACACCGCGGGACTCAGCTAGTTATATTATAAAATGTATTATTTTAGTTAGTATTCTATTTTACCCGACTATGGCAAAGTCGAAAGGTAGGATAATAGTTTTGACAGTCTATTTATAAACCGACTTCCAAAAAGGAGGAGGTTATCAATTCGACTGTATTTTTTTTATGTTGTCAGAACTTTCGACTGCGTGAACCGATTATGATGATTCTTTTTTTATTTAAAAGCTGATGCTTCCCGTGTGGCCCCATTTCAATTTGTTCCAGTTCTTGAAGTCGGTTTTTATAAAAATAGTTTATTTTAGGTTCGATGTGAATTGATGGGGTTAATTGTTCAAATTAGTTCTATATCTCAAATTATACACAATACTATTTTCGTACATATATTGTAAATTATGTCTATCACACGACATTTTTTCTTAAAAAAATTGTTATTGCAATTGAAATTGTACACAGAAATCAACAGCACAAAAACTAAAATGTAGTTAAATTTTAAAGCAAGCAAAGCATGCTTTCGTTCTGAAACTTAAACGCATTAAATTTGTTGCCACAATCTGGAACAACCACAATACGGTACTTGTGCAGAATATCTCTTACTGTAAATTCTCAAAAGAAATATATTTCTGCTAGCTATGAGAGGAATATCTCTTCATTTTACACAAAGAATGAATTGCAACTGTGAAATAATTTATGGAAAACAGCTGTAGGTGGCTAGAGTTGCGTCAAATTCTCTCTCGGAATACTTTTCAGTATTTTTTTTAATATTATGTAACAATTACGAATATTTATATGTGTGCAATATAAAAACAATGTTAATTAGAATAACAGTAAGTAAGTAAGAATTAGTGCTCAAAATAGGAGATAAAATGAAAGACGAGATTTTATCCCTTCTCTGTACGAAAAACAGAAAAGAATTAAACATTTCAATAATATTCATTATTTAGTTTAAAAAACTAATACCACACTTTAATAATAAGTCAAACTGAAGAATAATAATTATTGATACAGCAATTAAATAATCAACAAAAGTATAAGTATAATTGTGGAAAAAAGCGTGCTTGATAAATCAGATCTCGAAAATATATGATTGGTACGGTACGTCCAAAAACGGTACGAAAGATATCGCTCAAAACACCACATACTTTTTTTACAATAATCATAATGTTTTTTCATTGTTTTATTATTACGACTGAAATAAAGAGTTAAAGAGTTCTTCTTTTAGTTTTTAACTATATTTTTAAGCTACTGCATAGCTTTCATCGCGGGCTTTGAGGTCTTTGAGCGTGGCGACCGAATAAAAAAATTCCATAACGTAACGAAAATAAAAACTGACACCCGAAGCTCGCACGGATCGAGACGAGCTGCTTCGAACAACGAATCTGTCTCTCTTAAGAGACAAACAGATTCGTTGACGAGCTGCCCTGAAATCTGTCCGAAGATAGACAGACAAAACAGTCTGGGTTTGCGCAAGTATACTTGATCGTGTATGTCTGGCTTAAGCAGCTGTTTGTGAGAAAGTATATAGGTGTATAGGTATCTATCATATCTTTATAATGCCACACTCTCCGCATGTCCGCCCCGTAAGTATACATGTTCAAAGAAAAAAAAATACTGTGAATAAAACAACCCGTTCAATGACGAAGACATTCATTAGGAATAGTTTAAACATTTTATACACACATCAAAAGTGTCTAGGGATCAACATATGTGTCTAGGGATCAACATATATTTTTGCAATAACTTTTCTCCTGATTGATATTAATTAAAATTTTCTTTAAGGATTCATCAAATAAAGTGTTTTCGTTTGTCACAGTAACGATAAACCAAGTCACCTTTGCATTAATAAAGAAATTTGCCATTTTCCTAATAAAGGGATTTTTGACATTTGAACCACTAACATTAAAGTTCGAAAAAAAGACTGAAATAACAGTTTTCTTTAAAATTTTATTAGGTAACTTAAACAATTAATAATCCGTGTTTCTACCGCGAACACTAACAACACAAGAACATCGGTTTGGCATACTCAAAATGAGTTCATCCAAACACGCTGTGGAATGGCCGCCCATGTTCGTTGCAACAACAAAAAAAGGTCTTCTTGCGACTGGATACCCTCCATATTCGGCAGAGCTCTTCTCTGTAGCATATCCCATGCATGCTCAATCGGGTTCAAGTCTGGCGACTGAGCAGGCCAGGGCCAAAGCCACATCTCAATCTCAAGAAATCCGCATAAAAGTGCTTGATCCCTAGACACTTTTGATGTGTGTAGTATGCTGTGTAACGAAACCATATCGCTACTTAAAAAAGTGATCAACGCCATCTACTGACGATGTTGGTACTAATTTAATAGTTTAGTATTTTTCATTCACTATATTATACATACTGCATAAATAAAAAAGAAATAAAAAAATATAATTGCATAAGTTGATAAAAATGCTATGCAATAGCTTTACCGCGGCAGTTCCCAAGTGCCACACATCTTTTTTTATAGTGTAATCGGTTCACAAAAGTTCATTGAGTTTAAATGAATTATGACCGTTTAAAACTGATCAATATCGAGTCAAAGAAGTCGGTTACATACAGGTGAAGCAGAGCCACGCTGAATGTAGCACGCACAGGCCGGCTCTACCTTCGCTGGTACTACCTTCGCACAGAAAATCCACGTAAAATGATATAAAATGACTGTCGTGTTTCGTTGGTAAGTACAAGACCGGAGGCCCAATGATGCAGAAGCATCACTAGGCCGCCACAGTATGGTGACCATCACTCTTCGATTCTGCTTTTGCTTTCTCTTTTTTAACCGACTTCAAAAAAGGAGGAGGCTCTCAATTCAACTGTTTTTTTTTGTTTGTTACCTCATAACTTTCGACTGGGTGAACCAATTTTAATTATGGTTTTGTTAATTGAAAGATGGTGCTTCCTGTGTGGTCCCATTTTAATTTGGTCTAGATTGAAGCCGGTTTTTTGTTAAAATTTGTGGCTAGTAGTAAATCTAATAAAAGCATGACATTAGCGTAAAAAACCTAAGAAAAGATAATAAAGGAAATAGAACATTCAAATATTCTGTGTTAAAAGTAGATCAATAAATAGCAAACCAGAAAGAAATCACACAAAGAGCGTATTCCATCTAAACAAGAGCGTAAAAGAATACGAAATGTAAAGGGATCAAACGCAATGTTACCTCCTATATACATACTGATCAGGTATACATCGCATATCCTATAAATATTCGGCATTTACTTGGCGCGTGCAAAATGTTTATTTGTTAGAAAAACGTGCAATCGTCAATACACAAGAGAGCACACGTAAGGGCTGGTTCTATACACGCGATCTTGTTCATGTAAAGTTCTACTAAAATATTCATACTATTTATTTGGAAGGTCAGCGTCTCAAATTAGGTGTGTCAAGCTGTCAATTATTAATAGTAGGGTTATATCAAGCATATGAAAAAATAAATTAAGGTTAAACTATGAGTGTGTTGTGTGAGGTACTACCATATTAAATTTAATTTTCTTATTAATCAACACGAAAAAAAACTTAAATACTTCCGATTTATTTCATATAATTAATAATAGGCAAGAGAGAGTGGATATAAAGCTGAAACTTTAAGTATAATACCCGAAATCCAGCCATCCATCTGTCTAGACTCTTAAATCGAAATAAAAATGAACTGACACTGAAATGAACATTTCGCTTTTAGCGTCTCTATTGTAGGTCGTTATTTCAACAAGCCATTTATGTGTCTCGTTTGCAAAGTTTGTTATAAAACTTTATGTTTACTATACTCTCATTATTCTCAAAGCAATTTCGTTTAAAGTTGAAGTTATATAAAGGTTTCAGCGCGTATTATTCTACGATCTTACAATATAAAAGCAACTTTAGATTACAGCAATACGTGTGTTTTACGCTGAGTGATTTATAATATTGTTTGTATCTGCATAAATAATGGAGCTTTTAAACCAATGTGTTAAAAAAATACAGTTAATTAGATAAACATAAAAATCAAATCTTTAAGAAATTTTGAACTCATTTAAATAAATAAATATGAATCGCTAAATGTGTAAGCTAAGCGTAAAACTAGAGAACTGCTCAACCAATACGGTTATTTTTTTCGTTAAAGTACAAGGAAAGTTGTTATAGAGAGATTTTTTTTAATTGTCAGGAAAATGGTAAAAAAAAAACATTTATTTTTTCTATTACACTGAGTTAGGCCAATCATTTTTACAGAAGGAAGCCCGACAGGGCAGCGAGTATGTAATAAAATGAAGGAACTGGCAAAAAGCAACTCACACAAGTCAAGTAAAAGGAAAAAAAAACATGTCAGTCGTTATTACCTTTTCTATCACTTACTTCAATTAGGATAAACCTCATAACAAATTATACTTCTCGAATTCGTAAAAAGCATCCTTCCAAAAGCATATTCTGCTTTTCGTAGATTAGGAAAAAAACGTGAGCCGTCACAGGACGCCTGGCAGATGAGAAACATCGAAATTGTTTAGTATTAAATAAAATGACTGTTTATTACATTAATATTCATTTTTATTAAATCAATTCAAATAACAAAACAAATAAAAAAAAAAATGAAATCGCGGCGCTCCGCCGCTTCGCGGCGTAGCATTGCCACTCGCCGGGCAAAGATCAGGTTTACCCCTCGCATAAAGATGTTTCACATAAAAATTGATAGATACAACTTTGCATGAGGTTCGTTTAGATTCATTTGAAGTAATCTTTACATAAATTTAATCAGCTCGACTATTTTATTTACATTTCCTAATCCACCCATATCAATAACATCTGTTTACTATCATTACATTACCTTATTAATTTCCTTCCAATATACTACTAATTTTCCTGTCTAACTCCTTAATTACCGGGTAATGGCAATCGTATGTAAGTGGAATGAGAGTATTAGTTGGATAAATGTGGTCATTTGATTAGTTCCTGTCTACTCATTCCAGAAAAAAATTGGATTATCTGATGTGAATCACAATCACAAATGATATTAATACTGTCTTCTGAAGTACTTACAAAACCATTCTATCGATGTTGGCTTATACTATTGTGACGATAAAAGACAACGTGTATGAAAGTCCTAAACACCCATACATTACATAGGAGATAATACTATAATCTGTATATTGCCATCCCGTTCTCACATGCACATTAAAGAGAGATGAAATTTAGCGTGAGGGCGAGAAATGGATTGTGAAAGGAAAGTATGTAAATCGCACAAGGATATATTGACATCAATAGCTATTTTTAGATATTGATGATGTGTTTGGTTTCGAAAGAAGTCAGGTTTATCTGTTGATAGAGAGAATTCATATCGTGATTGTTTTTATTTTTCACAGATAATCAGATGTAAGCAGAGAGTTTAAGACTTAAATTCATTCAATTTATTTTAAGCTGTGCTAAATGAATTGAAATTGAAGATAATTTTATCTTGTATATTTATTTTAGTACTAGTTGTTGCCCGCGACTCCACCCGCGTATATATCGGTTATCGCGGCAAATAGTAGCCTATGTGTTATTCTGATGTATAAGCTATATTACTGTAAAGTTTCATCCAAATCCGTTCAGTAGTTTTTTGCGTGAAAGAGTAACAAACATCAATCCATCCATTCATCCATCCATCCGTATAAAATATTAGTAGGATGTCGATAGTTCATAATAACATTCTAAAAATTTAAAATCTTTACGTTAAGAAAAATATTTCAGGTCCAAATTCTAATTTACTTCGACAAACCTTCTGAGAATTTCCGGCAAATGGCAATTTTTGTGTTATACAACTTAGTGCTGCTTTAGCTAATAATTATATTTTCCATTTTAATTTCTCAATTCCACATTAGCAATCCCTTTCCTTCTTAATATGCCTCTTTCCATTTATTACACCATAAATCTGCCCATCTAATCCACAAAGACCCTAATTGGCTTTGTAGGTTCCCAAAATATTAGCGTTTTAATATTTTGTTTGATTTCATATACTATTTCAACAGGTTCCACCAAGTTCTGATAATCGAGAGTTTAAGTTATAAAAATGGTTTTACTAATACTCATCTATCTTTTCCCCTAAAGATTTTTGGTATGAATGTATATGCGGAAATCCTCTCGGGTACCACCCACTGCTGGTTATGTCGGACTGAATAACATATCCACATATTTTACCAACATCGTTATCCAATCGAACTGAAAGATTGATTCTCTACCTACACACGTATGCACCGTGATATACTGCCTTAATGTTTTTAGCCTTCGCTAAATTCCATTCCATGTGATAAAACGTTACAAAGTGCCTCCATATTTTTTCTGCTACATTCTTGTGATTCTCGTTTTTCGTTTGTGGACTAAGGATATACTGACATGGTCTACGGGCAATTTTGTACGTAGAATTAGGTATTATTTTAAATACTGTAGAGTATCTTATAAAAGATTAGCATTGTAACAAAGTAATTGTACTTTTGTTTTTTATAGATTCGGGGGCAAACGAGCAGACGTTTCGCCTGATGGTAAGCGATTACCACCACCCATGAGCACCCGCAACACCAGAGGCGTCACAAGTGCGTTGCCGGCATTTGGGGGATGGGGAGGAGAATAGGGGGAGGGGTTGGGTTATAGGCCTCCAGTATCCTCACTCACTCGGTGAAACAGCGCAAGCGCTGTCTCACACTGGTTTTATGTGAGGCCGTGGTATCACTTCAGTCGAGCCGGCTCATTCATGCCGAAGCGTGGCTCTCCCACGGTATACTTCTAATTATGTTTGACTGTTTTTTTTTAAACAACTTTTTTTTGTGTTACGTTAATATATTTATAGATATTCTTTTTTTTTGTTGTAACTCCATTATTCGTCACCATTACCAACCTGTATTTTTGTCTGATATTTTACGACGAAATAATGATTGCCATTCATTTTAAGCTTAACCATGCCATGTTGGCTAATACTCACCTATTAAAGGTAATATTACATTCCTTCCATCGCCTTCTATAATACACTAATTTTCCCTTTGGAGTTATTCCAAATTTGCAGTTCTTAAGTTCTCAAAATTCCCGATTAATAGCACGTTACAGCTCGATTATACGGCAAGATTTCAATAAACTGTTGCCCTTATCTCTAAATTTTCACCGTAAGGGTAGTTTTTCTTCAATATTTATTGATTGAAAAGAGAAGTAGGTATAACCACTCGAATAAAAAAGAATAATTAAAATCGGTTTATACATAACAAAGTAAAATTGTGAAAATAATATTACTGTACAGTATTATTCCACTACCTTCCTCAAAAATTACTTACAATGTTTCTATGATAGATTTTTCTATCTACCTAATATGGCGTGTAGATATAAATCACATGTTAATGCGCCCTAAGTCATTGGAGGGATCAGATATATATATGTTACACCCCTGCGTGTGAGGCATAAGAAAGGGTTTGACGCTTAGTTTACTCTGTACATACAGCCTTGTAAAAATATTGTTTACCAGCCAAATTGTATTTATGTCTAGTTATATGGTTTAGTTTTGAGGCCGACTATTCACCATTGTATCTTATTAGTATTATAAAGAATGTGAGGTCAGATTTGATTATAATACGGAAGTATAGTCTGAAATAGTATAAAGTTTTATTTTTCTCAAGAAAAAAATGATTAACGAAGTCGAAATCAAAGCAAGTGAAACTGCGAGTAGAATCAAGTATTGCATAAAATTGCTAATAAACTGTTGAAGTAAATACTAACATTTAATCAATAATAATCTCTATATATTATATATCAACGAAAACAATCTGAACTAATAATTGTATTGGATTGATTCGACAATTGACAAGTGACACAACTCACGTTGTGCCTTTTTACAGCTGACATCAAGAAATCTGCGTATTTTTTCACCTTAATTATAGACAACAAACAAATAACTCCTCTACAAGTTGCATTTTATATACATACGTAATTACAAACTTTGCTGTTAGACGAGTCTAAAGACTTGCCTGCCGTATATCTTTGATGAAACTTTGTTTTGCATTCAAGAAGCTCAGAGCAAGATTTCAGTCATGTGTATAATTAAAACTATTGGTACCAGGGCAGGTATTCCTTTATAAAACATTTTAGAGTGGAAAATGGGTATTTTATTCCAAAACTATTATTTTCCAGTGATTATCAGATAAATTCTTGAAATTAAACTCCAAAATTGCTGCATAAGTTTTAGAACATTAACATACTAAAGAGAATTATGCTATGTATTAGTAGGTACATACTTTTGAATTACGTGAACTTTTGTCCCGGTTGAGCTAACCTTGGTCATACGCATGTGAGTCGTGATAGGTGGACAACAAGAGTCAGCCATATTATAATAATATAGGTATTATGAAAACGCAGTTATTAAAAGCTTTGTACTTTTCCATAAATTTTTAAAATTGGCAAGTTTGCTGTCTGAGGTGCACTACTCCCAGCGATGCAAATTTAAAGATGCACAACTAAATTCACTAGTTTTTACTAACGAGTGTTGCTATCTTTATGTGGAGGTCGGAAACTATTCAGACCGCCTAGGACTCATAGAAGTTAGTATTAGCTGAACGATCAATAGAGTCAGATTGTGAAATTTTTTGCACAACTTAAGAATCTTCTTTGTATCACAGGTTGAATCAGAAAACTTTATGAGTAATCTTGTGAACAAAGCTATCTTCCAAACATCATTGTAACCTCCTCAAAATATTTAACAATATAGGTTATATTGTATTTATGGTTGTGTATAATTTTCATAATCATACGTGTACACACCGTTGTTTGAACATCCTAGATTGGAACTAGGACAAGACAATAAGTGCCAAGTATTAGGAGTATCAACACTCGAGTTAACGAGAACGCGACGAACTAGTTATGATCGACAATAACGATGACAACATCAAACTCCGCATCAACCAAACAATTGGTTGATGCGGAGTTTGATGTATTCGGTACTAGACAATATATACATTATTATCTAGCTTTAGTCATCTATGAATCACAGACGTACTTTTTAGATTACACAAATAGTGCTATTGAAGTTCATTTACTTGAGAGCTACATCTATATCAGTAAAAATTAAATAAATGACTGCCAGAGATTTCGGAGCAGCTCCTCTCGATCCGTGCGAGCTTCGGGTGTCAGGTTTTATTTTCGTTACGGAATTTCTTGTTTCGGTCACCGCGCTCAAAGCCCGCGATAAAAGCTTTGCAATAGCTTAAAACATTAAATATATTTACATACAAGCGTCAAAAAATTCCTCCACATCATCGCTTACTGGTAGCGTTCCCAAAAGACTGGTAGCATTGCCACGTTGAATTGCAATGCTAATTCTCTGTGCTAGAAAAAGGCCGGCCTTTTGGACACAAAAAGCCCGGTCCTTTAAGCATAGTTCTTATTATTTTATTTGGTGCATACACTTCTATCACTTTCTGAAATGAAGTCTGTTCGTGTTCCACATTTACGCTCAAAAAGGTTTTTATGGTAAGTTTCTTTTTACACATAATTATTTACTTTAATTTTATTGGAACACAGTCATTGTTAACAAAAGGCTTCGGAGTTCTATAAAACACGTTGACAAAATAAGCTCAATGGCCCTGAAAGACATATCGCTCTTTATTCTTTTACGAAAACTTCTAGTCAATAGGCTGAACTGGCAACATGAATAGTATTTTCGCCACATTAACCGATAAAATGTTCGCAGTAAGTACAATAGCATGATGTGCTTTATTATTCAGTTAATAAAGTATTATGAATGTCTTTACACAATATATGTGTCTTTTTGAAGGTTCCGTTCAAAAACCATTAGTAAATTAGCATTCTGGTTTTGCCATGTTTATTTGCTGTAGACCAAAGATCCTAAACATTTGTAATATTTGAGGTAACGTTATGTAAATATGTAACGTTTGTAATATTTTAACGACTTTAAAAAGAAAACTTTAAATTGAAATACATTTTCATGTATATTCGCCATTTGTGATCCGACTTTCAATAATTGTTTTTTTCGTAATAAAATTATTACACGCCCTTTTTCCATTACCTCCCTTATCACACCTCTCTCTTTTTTGTAATCCTTTTGTATTTTTGACATTAATTCCAACAGATCAGTCAGACAGGTAAAACTTTCGCATTCACAATATCAAGGTTACAGATTAATGTTTACCCTTTAATGTAATAAATATTTAACATTTCTCCTTCTCTCTGTTTAATTTCCTTACCAGGCTTCGATCCTTGAAATAAGGAATCTTCACCAGCCTCTGCGGGCCCATAGACAAAAACCAGATCAGTCGAAAATCTGTCCTTCTGGCAAGGAAATCAACTGTAGGGCGGTACACCCTTTTAAGTTACAAAGAAATTTATATTAATTACAAGGTACTCACGAGTGTCCTTTATGTCTTTTCTTTTGGTGTATTCGCTGCGCAGCGGAGAGAAGTACCTGTTTTGACGCCACGCAGAGCTTGTCACACACCACACAACCGTTAATCACTTCGAGTATCGCGAGGATTCCCAATCCTAACCTCTTACATTATGTTTATACAATCAAACAGTAGCCGACCATTCGCGCAAGAACGATCCTACGAGGTCACTCTGACCGATTTTCACACGCTTCCGAAACGGATGATTTATCACTAGACTTATTACAATTTGCAATTGCAAAACAAAATGCAAACGGCTGGCAGCCAATCCGCGTTACCTGAACGAGTTTATACAATGGCCGTTCCAACGGCTTTTAACAGTTTATTTAGCCTGTCAAACCACGATGGCTATTAAAATCCTCATCGAGAGCAAAATACAATGAATTTCTATTATTATAAACACGACACTAATCGACATTTTTCTCCAAAACCTAGTTCCAAACTTTTCCAACAAATTCTATGCGTAATAATGACATGACATTTCAACTTTGACATGGCCTAAGACTTACTTCTACCATAGAGCATACATTTCCTTACAGCATTATTTCTGAAGGGGCATGACAACGGGACAATACGTTTCCACAGCGTACTTGGTATCGAACACTCTCCCTCTCAGACGTTTCACACCCACAAGAATCCAGCTGCTGCGTAAAGTTTAACACCTGGAACTTCCTGAATTGGAATAGGTACAGGAAAACATCAAGGTCTGCTAAGACTCAAAGATACACTTGTTTATTACTCGACATTAAGAACAACGTTTCGTAAACCTAATGATAAACAGCAAACTTAGGTAAAACAGACACAAGACACTCATTACGATGATGAGAAAAGTTGGTGTGTACACGAACCAAAGATGGCGTCTGCTTGGATAAACTGTTATGGCTCTGCGTTCAGACTTTTCGTTTACTCAAAAGATGTTTTAATAAGGAGACGACTACTGATGTCTTTTCTCAGGAGTTCTGATTACTACAAAAGTTTGCTGTCGTTAGGAACTAGCCCTTCTTATATCCGCTAAAATTATGACATTTGTATCTTAGAATGTTATGACAGTTTATGAATATCAATTTATTATTTCTTATATTTATAGCGACGTATGAAAATACTTAAGGTATATATTAGTAATTGGGTTCAAGACTTGAATGGTAATGCCAATATACTATTGTAATTTTGACTATCTTAGGAAAGCAAGTAGATTTTTTGATTAACACGAAATACTCAACACTTTTTTTATGTATGGCCCGCCAAAATGACTCTACTCTGCCTAATGGAAAGCATAAGCAGAATCCAAGAGTGGTAGTCACCATACTCATTGCGAATGCAGACAATGCAGTATGGCGGCCCACACCATGGCGGCCTAGTGATGCTTTTGCATCTTTTAATCTAGTCAACAAGTATGGAACTTGTTAATCGACTTCCAAAAGGGGGAGGTTCTCAATTTCATCGTTTTTTTTTTATGTATGTACATCGATTACTCCGTCAATTGTGGACCGATTTCGGTGCCAAGCCAAAATGTAATAGTAGGTACCACACTCGCCGCGCGTGACTTTGAGCGGGATAGCTGCTCTTCGCGTTGAACAAAACAACCGAAGCGTCGGTGACGTCGAAATATAGCGAGTGTGGTACCTACTATTACATTTGGCTTGGCACCGACTTCAAACCTATGAATAGGTAGCACATACAAATTAAGTTATTTTATACTTTTGAGTTTTTGAAGTCAGTTTTTTAAACGAAGTTTTTTTTTTTTTTTACTAGACTATTTGAGCCTCTGGTCTCGCACTCGCCAACGAAACACGACAGCACGAACGCTGTCATTCTACTACGCTACACTTTAGTTTAGTAAACAATGTAGTAATTTATTTTCAAAAACTACTTATGTATGAGAAATTAAGCATTAATTAGTGTTCTATATCTATAGATTGTTAATAATGCTAAAATTTTCATGTACAAAGATTTATTTATTAATCCTTAAAATAGAGCTGAACAGAATTGAATAAAATACATTTATAATCTCGGCCGCTAACTCAAACTAAGCTGATGGTAAAATATTAAAACTTTCCGTTCATTCTGCAACAAAAGAAAAACAAACCAGAACAAATTTTGGATGAATACGGGAGAGTTTCTTGTTAAATATCAGAAAATTGAATGAAGCTAATTTCAATTTAAATCATTATTACCCAACTGCGAAAGGAGGGTTATGTTTTTAGAGTGTATGTATGTATGTATATTTCTTTGACACGCCATAGGGCCTAAACGGATTGTCGTATTTTTATGTGAGCGGTGTCAATTTTTTGGCGCCAAAAAGTAATATAAAAAAAAAGTTTTACGGTAATTACGAATATATATAAAACTTATGTTTTTATTGTTAAATATTGACGCAGTCGGGTTTTTTATTTTTATTAATTTGTACTTGTTTTAAATTTGAAATTAGTATCAATAAAGCTAACTCTTATTATACTTAAAAAAAAATAAATTGAAAAACATTTAATCCGCTAAGTGTGACCGCATTCTCGTTCAACTAAAACACAAACTAAATATTGTGATAAGATTATATCATTTTAATGGTAAAAAAACGGTAAAATGAATAAGTTATAACAATGCAAATGTATATGACAAGCCTCTCGTTTAGCTCATATCTTATACATATTTATAAAACAAAGTCGTGATAATTACACTATTTATAACTCAAGAACGGCTGAACCGATTTGGCTAAAAATTGGGACGGAGGTAGCTTAGAACCAGGAGACGGACATAGGATACTTTTTAATTTTTTTTTTACTTTTCGCCACGGCGTTAATCGCAGTTGTTTTTGTACTGCGGGTAACACCGCGGGGTTTAGCTAGTTTCCTATAAAATAAATAAAGTGAAAATAAGCAAGCATGTTTCTCATGCCTTTTTTAATTATCACTCCATATAACACGTCCCAAAACTCTATTCAAATCACTTTTAAGTAACATAAAGCTGGTTGGTTACCCTTGCGTAATAAATAAAAGTAATATATGTACTTTCAATTCATTCAATTCTCACAGTCGTGTATCTAGTAATGGGCAATTACAGATACAGGGTAATATAAACAAAAATCAAAAGCGTATACGCCAATGCCGTTTCATTCCAAATTTAACGATCTCCCAAATTAATATCCACGCTTTATTCACAGCCAGATATTGTCGGAAGGGTTGGGTGCCGTCGAACATAATTAATTTATATTACAATCTGCGGATCCGCTCCTATAAACAATTCTCAATGGACGGAATCGCCGAGCTCAGTGTTCAAATTGATCCGATTCTGTATATTTTATCGGTGATCCTTTGACTTTTATTTAGCTTTTAAAGTATCGACTTATATATAGCTTTAATTTATTAACACTAAACACTTCCCATATTTAACAACGACTGTCCCTACAATAGTGGCTTAGTACCTTAAGTTACTTTACAATTTCAGGAAATAAAAATGTATTTAACGTAAAATATGGTATTCATTTTAACAAACTAGAAATTGAATAAAGAGACAACGTCGATAGAAAAACGTTTTGAAAATCGAATATTTGTTCTTATAAATTTCCAAAAAAGGTATAATGAAATACTAAGGTATTATGAAAATAACGATGTAAAAAACGAAAATCTGGAATATCAACAAACTAATACCGTCTCGTATAAAAATCTTTAGCGATATCACCAAGTTCGACACCTCAGTCCGTGTTCTCAATAAATTTGTTCTACGAGAAAACTATATATTTTTCCTCAGCACACATGCCATTTTAACATACAACGCACTTGATAGAAATTTACATCAGACAGACACACGGTAAAAATACTATTCACGATTTAAGAAATATACATGACAAGCAGTTTTTACTCAAAGGTGAGGTGATTTATTAGTACCCGTAAGTAATTTAAGTACATATAACCAGGAAAAAAAAACAAGATGACATGGCAAAAGGTGAAAAAAATAACGACGCTAGCAACACGACAACCTGTATACAGAAAAGTATGTATGCTTAAATGGATGAAAGAATAAGCTGTTGTGCAGTTTGGTATATACATAGTTCAATAGATCAGTTAATATCGTATACTAAGCTTGCTAGTAGCTATTCAACTTATACAAATATGGGATATATTATTATCAGGATATGGGAGAAACAATTTATCCTACTAATATTATAAGACCGCCTTAAGATGAAAGTCTTCAATCAGTGCGTCCTACCCGTCATGACATACGGAGCCGAAACGTGGACACTTACGGCACGGCTGGTCCACAAGTTCAAAGTCGCTCAGCGTGCTATGGAGAGGGCTATGCTCGGCGTTTCTCTGAGGGATTGCATTAGGAATGAGGTAATCCGGCAGAGAACCAAGGTCATCGACATAGCCCAAAGGATTAGCAAGCTGAAGTGGCAGTGGGCTGGCCATATTAGCCGCAGAACTGATTACCGTTGGGGTAAACGGGTTCTTGAGTGGAGACCGCGTCTCGGCAAACGTAGTGTAGGACGTCCACAGGCCAGGTGGAGTGATGATCTGCGCAAGACGGCTGGCACGAGCTGGATGCGAGAAGCCGAGGATCGAACCAAGTGGCGCGCAATTGGAGAGGCCTATGTCCAGCAGTGGACTGCGATAGGCTGATGATGATGATATTATAAACGCGAAAGTTTGTAATTATGGGTGGATGGATGGATGTTTGTTACTCTTTCACGCAAAAACTACTGAACGAATTTAGATGAAACTTTACAGTAATATAGCTTATAATAGGTCTTTACCTATGAAATTGCCGTTTTGTATGCAATAAGTGAAAGTACTTATTTTTTCAAACTTTTTTATTTCTGTTATTCGAAGTAATCACCCATGCAATGGACGCATCTTTGCCAACGCATTGGCAGTTTATTGATGCCCTTCTTGTAAAAATCAGCTGGACGGTAGGCAACAAACTCTTCAAAGGCATTTTGTACTGCCTCTCGGGAATTGAATTTTTTACCCACTAAAAAGTTGTCTAAATTTTGGAAAAAGTAATAGTCGGTAGGTGCAAGGTCTGGTGAGTATGGCGGATGAGGGAGAGCTTCCAACCCCAGCTCTTGCAGCTGCTTCACGACAACGCGCGACCCCATACTGCGCAACAGACAGTCTCCAAGCTGCAAGAGCTGGGGTCGGAAGCTCTCCCTCGTCCGCCATACTCACCAGACCTTGCACCTACCGACTATTACTTTTTCCAAAATTTAGACAACTTTTTAGTGGGTAAAAAATTCAATTCCCGAGAGGCAGTACAAAATGCCTTTGAAGAGTTTGTTGCCTACCGTCCAGCTGATTTTTACAAGAAGGGCATCAATAAACTGCCAATGCGTTGGCAAAGATGCGTCGATTGCATAGGTGATTACTTCGAATAACAGAAATAAAAAAGTTTGAAAAAATAAGTACTTTCACTTATTGCATACAAAACGGCAATTTCGTAGGTAAAGACCTATTACATCAGAATGACACGTAGGTTACTATTTACCGCGATAAACGACATATATGCGAGCGGAGCCGCGGGCAAAAACTAGTTTAATAAAATAAAAATGGTATCAAATAAGCTACGCTAAAGTAAAAATTACGCACTAAAAAGATGAACATTTAACGTTAACATGCCTGGTTTTCAAAATAAGTAGGTATTTACACGAACAGCAACGGGGGTACAAAGGTTAGCTTCAACTCAAATATCTGCCGTAAAGCTCATCTCGCCAAAGGGTGGTTTATTTTTCATGCAAATTGCTTCAGGACCATGGTGCAGTGAAAACTTGAGCAGTCATAAATTAATATCGTCGAAATGAAGGAAGCGGTGCCGTTGTATTTTTAACTAAACATATAAATACTCGTAAAAGAGGATTTTGGACTATTTTTACTAGCTTTATATTAACTTGCAATGTATGTATGTATGCTTGTATGTTCGGGTGGAATCTTGCAACTCAATTTTGAAGTAGATATCTTCAACCGATTTTGCTAAAAAAATTGCAAGATATGTATACAGCGTGACAATACAATATTATAATGACATGGAACTAAGTTGATGCTGGAGCTGGAAGGTGGTCATAGGAACTCTATAAAGAAACGTCGCAACACTATCGAGTTTGGACTCGTTTGATTCGTCTTAACGAGTACTTTATGTTTTCATGGTATCCAGGGTCTGATGATGGAACCGGAAGGTGGTTATAGGAATTCTGTAGAGAAACGTCGCAATACCATCGAGTTTGATATACAATTTATAGAATACAAAGGCTTGTCGCAAGATTTACCTGTGTGTAAGGAAGTAATTGGAATAACATGATGATTTCAATTTAGTTTTTTTTTTATGAAAGGTGAGTTACGTGCAAGTGAATTTAGACATGTTTCAAGAAAATCGGTTGAGCCGTTTAAAAGTTATGGGGGTGAAAGTGGGGAAGAGTAACCGAATATCTGCAAAAATATCATCGAGTGGGGTCTCAAATGAAAGCGCATAATGTGTTTTTTACTTTTTAAAGGCAACGAAGGTTTTTATGTCGGGGGTTTTTTAAAATTTTGAGAATTTATGTTATTATTTTAAGGATCATGGTGACCTACACCATGGCGGCCTATTGATGCTGCTGCATAATTAGGCCTCCTCTGTCTCTTGTCTAGGCCAAACGAGGTGATCTCGTCTGGTTTATTTACTTCATTGCATGTTAAAGTTGCCACAGAAGTAGAAATGTATTCCATGTATAATATTCTGAGCGGTCCTTTGAAAATACCTTGATGAAGTTGCTGGTTTTATTTATCTCCAGCTTTTGCCCGCAGCTCCAGCCATGTGTATGCTAGATACCGCTGTTAAAACGTCTATGTCTTATTCTGATGTATAAGCAATACCGTTACCATAAAGTAATAAAGTTTCAGATTTATAATAAGTATTGATTGGATATTTTCTAAGCATATACATTTAATTAGTAATAATAACAGTCTTTAATTGACCATATTGAATGTTTAACTTAAGCACTACTTATGAAAATGATATTCTTAAATCTTTCTACTTCGACATAGGTCTCCCCTAGTTCTTTCCATCTTTTCCATCCTTTCGGCAAATCAAAAAATCAAATACTAATAATTGTGCCACGCAATTGTCAGCATCAAACCACATTTGTAGAGACGTGGTGTACGTAATGTCGGTTGCAATATACACATTATAATAAACCCTTTCAACTTATCAATCAGTTGCTAACTGAATCAACATTCAATCACATTGTAAATACATAATTAGATGTATGCGGTAGTAGGTGCGGTTGTCCGAATAATTGGCTGGTTTCTTTTTTTATGAAGTAGGAGGCAAACGAGCAGATGTATCACGTGATGGTAAGTGATTACCGCCGCCCGCAACGCACCACACCAACACGCACTCGCTTAGAGTGTAACGCTGTCATTTGGTATCCACATGAAATGAAATACAAACCTATACTACAGCGAATACAGAGTAAGTTTAAAAGATTTTTGTATTTGAAATCGTATGGAGTTTACCCGGGGTATCCACTACTGTATCCTACCCTGTTTACACTCGGAATGGTAGCGCTGTTTCTGGTGCCGCACGCACGCACAAATCTTTTACACCACGCGCCAATAACTAGGACTCTAAATACGCTCAAGAATATTGCAGACCATACTGATCTGTTTGCATGTTCACGGAACGCATTCACAAGAGTTTCAAATTGGTCTACATGTTACCCATAAAAAACATAAGATTTTTTTATGATTTTTTCTGTTTGTTATTATTTAGTGGCATGTTTGTTTTTTATTGATTGTATGTAAGTGATTAGTATTAATCTATGTAACTACGCTATCGTATTGGGCTGAGAGCCTGTGAGGATAGCGCATGTTTGTAAATAAATAAATAAACACCAGAGGCGCCACAGGTGCGTTGCCGGCCTTTGGGGGATGAGGGGTTAGGTTAGGAAGTATCCTTCCGGTATCCTCACTCACTCGGTGAAACACAGCACAAGCGCTATTTCACACCGGTTTCCTGTGAAGCCGTGGTATCACTTCGGTCGAGCCAGCTCATTCATGCCGAAGCGTGGCTCTCCCACGCTTCTATAGAATTTGTACAACATATTTCTAAAAATAAAGTAGTACCTAAAAATAAAGGATGCACTAATAAGAACATTACAAAATTTAGGGATATAAAATCGATTTACATGTTGTGATACGTGTGTTGTTTAACAAGTTTCCAACATAATGTTGATAAAAGTTTTATTTCTTATAAATAAATAAATACATATTTTGGACATCTAACACACAACGCCATCTAGTCCCAAGCTAAGCAGAGTTTGTGTTATGAGTAATAGACAACTGATACAAATACATAAAAAAGTTTTTTTGTAAATACTTATATATTATACATAGAAACACCCAAACTCCGAAACAAATATTTGCAGATCATACAAACACTTGGTTCGACCCGGGAATCGAACCCGAGACCTCAAGCACAGTAGTCGCACACGCTACCACTACGCCACCGAGGCAGTTATTTTTCAACATAGTCTCTTTGAAACCTACGTGTTTCTCTCAGCACTGCACAATGCAATGCAAAGATGGTCATATTATGTTCACTTGTTCTTATTAACGAATGCTGCTATCTTCACGTTGACATTTAAATCTTTTCAGACCGCCTTGTACTTACCATATCAACAACGTCGCATCTTTATTCAACTAAGTTTAATATCAAACTCAACGTATGATAAAATAGGAATCGTGCATGACTATGAACAAATATATCAATCAACAATTTATTAAACAATATATAAAACCCAAAAAAATGATAAAGTACGGTTGACAGTGAAAAGTAAAATACAATTTCTTTTGCAAGTCAATCTCAATTACTAAAAGTGGCCATATCAACTTCGTCCTTAAAATATAAAAAAACCTTTACGAAAAAGTAAGATAATTTTTTTATATATATAACTTAATTTAATTAAGTTTGTTTAGAAATGACATGTAACTTGTGTCCGGAAAAACCTTTATTAAACTTTCCTCAGAGCAGCAATGCATTTTAAGCTGTATAATTTGTAGTGTAAGTGTCATAATCGCTAGCATCATGGTAAAATAATAACACAGGAAAGATAAATGGAATCATTCAACCGTCGTTACAGAGGTCTACCTTCGCAAGGCTCTTAGGAAAATAAAAAATGACCTTTATACCCGCTTGGTCCCAAAGTAGAGTAATAATTCTGTTTTTTAAGTATTCCTGGAAAAGTGTTTGTAGTACCCTCACAATGCTTGACGGTAAACAATTTGTATAATAACAGTGGTTCCTGTGCCGACATCATCTAATGTTATGCATCTCTAAGTATTCTGTCTCTTTTAGATGATTAAAATTCTATTTAAGGATAGTAAAAAAATGATCTCATATTACGATGTATTGTAATTTGTAAGTGTTCATTTTATCTTTTAATAATCACTACAGTACTTCCAAGAGCTTTAAGTTTAAAAAACATTTTTTATAACGTTCCTTAAAACACTAAACTAAGTAAACGATCATCACAAAGTAACAACCATCGATCAGGTTGATTGTGGTCAAGACATTAAACACCGCACCTAACATACTGTTGTATTGTATGTTTATGTAAATATCGGGTTCCATTATACACACATCAAAAGTGTCTAGGGATCAACATATGTGTCTAGGGATCAACATATATTTTTGCAATAACTTTTCTCCTGATTGATATTAATTAAAATTTTCTTTAAGGATTCATCAAATAAAGTGTTTTCGTTTGTCACAGTAACGATAAACCAAGTCACCTTTGCATTAATAAAGAAATTTGCCATTTTCCTAATAAAGGGATTTTTGACATTTGAACCACTAACATTAAAGTTCGAAAAAAAGGCTGAAATAACAGTTTTCTTTAAAATTTTATTAGGTAACTTAAACAATTAATTATCCGTGTTTCTACCGCGAACACTAACAACACAAGAATCGGTTTGGCATACTCAAAATGAGTTCATCCAAATCACGCTATGGAATGGCCGCCCATGTTCGTTGCAACAACAAAAAAAAGGTCTTCTTGCGACTGGATACCCTCCATATTCGGCAGAGCTCTTCTCTGTAGCATATCTCATGCATGCTCAATCGGGTTCAAGTCTGGCGACTGAGCAGGCCAGGGCCAAAGCCACATCTCAATCTCAAGAAATCCGCATAAAAATGCTTGATCCCTAGACACTTTTGATGTGTGTATATCATTACCAGCTGACCAACGCAACGTCGTTTACGTCTCCTATTGCCCGTAGCGTAATAATTTTCCCCCGTTTTTGCAACATTCTTCATTGATGCGCCGCTCCTATTGGTCTTAGCGTTGCGTGATGATATATGGCTATATATCATCACGCAAGGCTATAAGCTTATAGTGTTAGAATACCTTTAATTCATTCATCTATCTATATATCTATAAGTAATTGTGGTTTAGCCTTAGTCAATTCAGTAAGCAATATTAAATGTTACTAAAATAATAGCGGGTAACCCCGAATAGAGAAGTAGGTGTCACCACTACACCACAGCGGCGGGCATCATTCTACTGAAAGATACCGCACGAGTTGCACTGGTGGTAACCTATTGGCTCTTAACCTAACTTTATCTTACCAATCGTATGTGATTTTATGTGAACTTGTAATACAAATAACTAATAAGACGTTGGACTACACCAATGTGCTCATATTTTGAAGTACCTATCGTTTGGGCAGCCTCTTTTTACAATAGCCTTCCTCGATAAATGGGCTATCTAACTCTGAAAGAATTTTTGAAATCGGACCAGTAGTTCCTGAGATTACCGCGTTCAAACAAACACACTCTTCAGCTTTATAATATTATAATATATATAGTATAGATGATTATAGGAATTAACTCGACCACGATGGATATTAAGTATCTGTATGCCTTAAAAATGCCGCATTAACCAGGTTCCTCTAGTCGTGGTCACAGGGCTGACTACAAAAACAAAATCTAGTCTTTATAAGGCACTGGTGGGTTCACCTAATACCTGTGATAGTTTCCTAGCTATTAATCAAATTATCAGTCAATTTATGGCTATGTATATTTAGGTTATAAATAATATTAATGTAATTTACACGTTTTGGCAAGAACTATGGTTCCTGTCAGATATAAAACGTGCCCGAGCTGTATTGCACGGAAATAATAACACAAGTTAAATAGCAGGCGTTGGGTTTACGAGACGAGTTATGCGCTTACACTGATGTTGGATAACATGTAGTGACAATTTGTTACAAATTTAGATGATACTGGTGGTTCAACAAATCATGACTTGTTTTTCAATCATGGTGCAATTCAAATGTGTAGTCCTGTATTATACCACATTCGTTTGGAAAAAAACGCAAAAATAAACAAGTGAAAGTATATTAAATGACAATAAAGGAGTCTTCTAACTGAATCGTAACGACAACAATAATTAAACAGTACAAAACTAATGTCAATTTCTTTGAATTGTCCTGAGGACAAAGGAAAAGAGTGCAACTATGTTAATAAAGAGCCTCTTGGACCTATCTCTTGTACCCTTTAATTGATGTGCAAAAATAAAAGTTTAAGGAGACAAGCCTACTGTCAGGGTAACAATAAATCTAGCTGATAAGAACAACAGAGGGAAAGAGATAAAAAAAATATAAATCCTTCAGCTGATTTATCGCTCAAGATATTTTTTAAATGTCTTGTCGAGCTTTGTGAAGTTGTAATTTGTTTTTATGAGAATTTCTAACTTTGATTATATTTTTCTTGAAATATTTTTTTACAAACGTCTTTTGTTTACTAAAATATAATAAGACACTTTACAAAATCGTATCATAAAAGAAAATAGTAATAGCCTATGTTTCTCTGCACTCGAGCGTCCATCTATCACCCTTTATTCCAAATTTGTCTTATAAATATAACACGTTCATCGCTTATTTTAACATACTATGTGTTTCCTTGTACAATACAAACGAGTAGATAGGTACCTGTTAGTAAGTAAATACAATAATGGACATCTGTAACTCAAGAGTCAACACTTGAAATTCTTGAACCGCTCGTGTGCCGGTTTTTGAGTCCCCTCTCCAGGATCAATTAGAATCGGGATTTGTGTGAGTAAGAGGTTTCTAAGGAGGAAAAGGAAGGAAGAATTTAAGCAATTCTTTAGCTTTCACCTAGTGAGCTGTGTGGACTCACTCGGTGAAAGCTTAAGAATCGTTTAACTTCTTGAGGCATGGCTTTTCCACGTATATTGAAAAAATGTCTGAAGCACTAAGCTTTTTTCATGATAATAACGGTTTTATTCATATTTGTATATGTATTATTTTCAATCTCGTTACCGATACAAAACAAATATAATTAGTTACACCAATGATTTGGATATAATAAGAGATATAGCTACATAAGGTTAAACCACGTCATTGGAGGCAATAAACGCGGTGTACATGAAATAATGCAAATCTTGCGGTATGACACGATACTGTTGGCTTAATTAAATGCTCGCAATAACCCGTCATAAGCATTTGATTCATCTGCCTACAGAATATAAATTTAACATAACAGTTTGTAAATTAAATATTGTGTTCTCGTGCTAAGTAAGAATCTAACTAGTAATACTTAACGCTTACAGAACAGTGGCCAATACTTTTCTTTATATCGCGTTTGTATCCTTAGCGTAGTAACGTGATGTGACATATCTTGTTTAATACCCTTACTCAATAAATACTCTATGTATAAAAAATAATTGCTAGAACCTGCGTTATAGGTCCAGTGATTGACGCGTTTAAACTCATAAACACTCTAAAACTAAATTCATCCCCAAATATAACATTGTCGAAGTTCGATTAAAAGAAGAGCGAATTAAATTAAATACAATTTAATAAAAACCCGCCCCGGCTTTGCAAAGATTCTTTACGGAAAATAATATAGCCTATGTTACTCTGAAAAGAGGTGTGCCTTAATTTTTTCCGACATCTCCAACAAATATCGTCATAGCCAATATACTAAAAAAAATCACACATTGTATACGAAAACCTTCCTCAAGAATCAATCTATCTATTGGGTAAGCACCGCATAAAAATCCGTGCAGACAGACAGACAGACGCGGTGGAGGACTTTGTTTTATAATATGTAGTGATATATATTATGTACTAGCTGACCCGGCAAACTTCGTACCGCCATATTTACATATCTGTCTCAGCTTCCCGTCGCGGACAAAAAAAAGATTTTTCCCACTATCTTTTAATTTTTCTTATACACAAACCTTGCCCTAATAATAAGGAACACATAAAAAAGAATTATTTAATTTGGTGCAACCGATCGGAAGTTATGCGCGTACATACATTTCGGCGATACATTTTTATATAAATAGATATGTTGATACTGAATTTTAAAAACATTATCTAATATCATTACCATTTATTTGATTAACCATTTTGATATTAAAATAATATCCATCTACTCCCTGCCAGAAGATTAATGGATATTGTAACACGTCATAAGACCTATGCGTTTCAGACACACGTTTCAATTCATTGTTCCGACGATGAAGCATAATATCTCTAGACTGCAAATTTCTCCAACAACGACAATAGCCACTTCGTCGATTGTCGGTGAATTCAACCTCCTCGCATGCTCCCCAGCAGGTGTTTTGTCAGCTCTGATTACAATATTATGGCTGTCCGATGGCATACGATCTAAGGCCATTTTGAACATTTTGACTAAATTATTGTTCTGATGAAGAAACGTTTGCAGTTCTTGGACAATGGTTCGTTTTACTGTTGGATCATGAGCACAACGCCTTTAAACTTCCGCATCTTAATTGCCCATAAAATAAATTTGTAAAACTTGGTGGTCCACATCTGGAAGTGCCATCAGTGCTCCCAGTCAGTGATAAATTGTCCTTGTATCGGCAATTATCTTGTTAAATTATTATTTGTGATACAAATGTATTTTAACGCTATACAATATTGACAAATAATTGTCATTTCCCCAATTATCACGGAATTGTCGGCACAATAATCTACTTCCGGATTTCAGCGGAATGCTACTCGTTCCAGGTTCGCAGGAGCACTGTTTCTGCGGTATCGCTCGATTTCATTGCGTCGTGCTCGCTGTTGTTGTGTTTGGTGTGCCCGAACTCGTTCCATTCTAAGCGGCTCCGTCCATTGGATCCCCTGCTTAGATCCCCTGGGGGATCCATGTAAAAATTTCGTCCACACTGATCCCCTAGGGAATCTATTTGGATTTCGATTCCATTTTGATCCCCCAGGGGATTCATTTGGAAGATTCTCGTCCACTTCAATCCCCTACTTAAACCGATATGGGATTTTTCTATGGCCTATATAGTATATAGGTTTATTACCATACCTATTAATACATTTCACCACCAAAGATTACCTACATAACTTAAAACTCATTAAAAATCCTAGTATTAAATCCATTCATTAAAAAAATATTTTAAGTCGTATAAAAGTATGAATATTTATGGAACTTTTGTTACGAAAAACTTCTAAATTAATAATTGAAATGTATAGAAAATTCTAAAAGATTCCATTGGAGATCGATGTGGATAAAAAATACAGATAAATCCCTTATCGGTTTAAGCAGGGGATCGAAGTGGACGAAAATCTTCCAAATGAAACCCTTGGGGGATCAAAATGGAATTGAAATCCAAATAGATCCCCTAAGGGATCAGTGTGGACGAAATTTCTAGATGGATCCCCCAGGGGATTTATGCAGGGGATCTAAGTGGACGGAGCCGCCATTATTCACTGTAGAACGCAATTCTGCCATAGCAATACGAATGTTATCATTATCTGTCTCTCGCTGGTCATCAGTGCGGATTGCACGTGAGGTACCTCGTCGCACATCTGATTGACTTCGACGACCTATGTCAGTTCGTCTTTGCCTGGGCATTTTCAAACAATAATCTTATTATATAAAATTCTCGTGTCACAATGTTAGTTACCATACTCCTCTGAAACGGCTGGACCGATTTTTATGAAATTTGGTGTGCATATCGGGTAGGTCGAGAATCGACCATCATCAATTTTTATACCTCTTTTTTTTATGGCAAAACAACGTTTGCCGGATCAGCTAGTAGTAAATAAAATTCTCACACACTGACAAACTGATGATAGAAGATTTTAATAACGGTAATAGAATGACAGGTACTTTATATGCCGTAGGTGCAAAAAATAGCCTGTATTTATAGCCTTTCGTCTAACGTTCGACAGACGATTGACATCAATAATTTTTTCGCACAAAACAGCGTTTTGATTTTATTAACAGTGTTATCTTATTTTGTTTGTGATATGACCTCTATATATCCTCTTTTTATTTGCATTCTAAAAAGTGACAACCATCAAAATCAATATAATGACAAAAATTTCTGGATGAACCAACAATAACAACCATCAAAATACTAATATTAAAATACGCGATTATAATATATAAATAATATGTGGTGTCTATTTAAAACCCTTAATTTGATTCGTGTAATAATATATATGGTGTCTATTTAAAACCCTTAATTTAATAAGTGCTTCAAGTTGACAGTCAATAGTTTGACAGGAAAGTTGGTAGAACAGTTTATATGGGCAAAAGGAAATTGATGTTTTTATTATCTTCCTCGCAATTTTTTCATATTTTCTCACCGTTTAAACCTTCCCTGAACTACGACAATCATTTCAAAACCTAAATCAGCTAAATCGGCCCGGCGGTTCTCGAGTTTTAGCCAGACAAACGAACAGCAATTCATTTTTATATATAAGAATATAACCCCGAAAAAGAGAACTATATCTTTGCTAATATAACATATAAAAAATAAATAAAATTGGAGTATCTGTTTATAATATTAAAATAACCGCTTTTTACTAAATTCGTACGTATACACGGTACATATACCAAAATAGCATTTTTACCATTTTTGTCTGTCTATCGGTCTCTCTGTCTGTTCCGGCTAATCTTCGGAACGGCTGGACCGATTTTGACGGGACTTTCACTGGCAAAGAGTAACTTAGGCTACTTTTTTTAGACTAGCTTCGCCCCGCGGCGTTACCTGTGGTTTATTTTATACCGCGGATAACACCGCGGGGATTAGCTCGTTACTAATAAAATAAAGTCAGCTGTATTATATTTGTTAATTTTTATTTAATTTAGTTCATTCTTCTTTCAATTGAGTTTTAGCAGTGATATCATATATATAAAATTCTCGTGTCACAATGTTAGCTACCATACTCCTCTGACACGGCTGGATCGATTTTTTTGAAATTGATGTGCATATTGGGTAGGTCTGAGAATCGACCAACATTATTTTTTTATATCCCAATTTTTTTATGGCAAAACAAAGTTTGCCGGATCAGCTGGTAACTTTATATTAATATCGAAACCAATAACGAGAAATTCATTCTGTTAAAGTCAAAACTAATAAAGTAAGTGAAAACTGCTTGTAAAAATAAAGCAAAAGACTTTTGCCTGCAACGATTTCTGCGCCTAGTTTTCATTAGCCTAGTTTTACTTAGGACACGTAACGGTATCGTTTGGCTATCGCAGAAATTATTTATTAGATTTCTGACTTCGGAATTGGTTTTAACGTTCTAGATTTTTATTTATATTTATTTTATTTTATTTATTAGGACAACCAACAAGAGCATACACCTTAAAAGCTGAGAGACACAACAATAGTAAAATACAAGCATTGGCGCTGCCTTAATTATAGATTTTTTTATGGAATAGACCGGCAAACGAGCAGACGTATCGCCTGATGGTGAGCGATTACCGCCGTCCATGGACACCCGCAACACCAGAGGCGTCACAAGTGCGTTACCGGCCTTTGGGGGATGGGGGGGGGAGATAGGGGGAGGGGTTGGGGTATGGGCCTCCGGTATCCTCACTCACTCGGTGAAACACAGCGCAAGCACTATTTCATACCGGTTTTCTGTGAGGCCGTGGTATCACTCCGGTCGAGCCGGCCCATTCATGTCGAAGCATGGCTCTCCCACGGTCAAACCACGGTTGCCACGGAAAGCAAAATTAAGTAATAACAGATAGTTGGGAGCATAAGGCATCCCTTAACTTAAAAAACTTAAAAGTAATTGAAATACGAGAGTTTAAACACAAGTTTATACAACAAACAAAATTACATAAAGTACGCAACACATAAGAAAATTCTAAATTCGCTTGTCTTAGCTTAACGACGAAAGTTTTATTCTAAAAGATTGTAAACTTGAATGAAATATATCAATGACCTTATTTTTACTGACAGAATTATACTCTGCTTGGAGTCTATTTAGAGGAGAGAAATGGCCCAAGTTAGTTTTTGACCTTTTAGGTGTAAACAAGGAGTATCTAGTAAGTCGCGGCAGCTTATGAGAGATCGTTATATTAAGTTTTTGTAGCAAATGGGGGCAGTTTTAGTAACCATAGTGGCTGAAATTGTCGAGAGCCCTACGACCTAAGAATGTATTACCAGTAGGAACCAAGAAAAGTTAACTAATAATTTGTTGTTAGTTTACTCCTTAGCACACGATTTTCATAGTAATAAGGTATGATAATTTGTGTGAGCAGTTAACTAAAAGGCTCCAGCGCTTTGTCGTTAGTTATCTCGTCTAACAAACTATTAAAAAAAAATGCCTCGAGGCCATCCCCGCGGAACAAGTGAAACTTCGTAATGTGCAACAGTGATTTAATACCGCCTCCGTGGTAGCTTTAAAGTTTGAAAACTTCGTAATGCGCAACAGTGTTTTCATACCCCCTCCATGGTAGCGTTAAACCTTTAACGCAACCGTTAAACGTTTAACGTAACCTTGTTGGAAGTCGCATTAGAAGTTTCACTTCAAAAAAACAGCGCTGTAAGGCTTATTATTCGGGATAGTTCACGTAACTTCACGACGACGCACGACTAGAGTTTACTATCGACGTACTAAACCACTTATTTCTATAATATCGTAAACATTGAAAAATAAAAATAAATAGAATAGAAATATAAAATGTATGTTTTAAAAATAAACGTAAATGAACACATTGTAAAAAATCGAATAGTATACCAAATTATTATATATATCTTGGTATCTTTTGTATCAAAAATTATAATGTAATTGAACCAATTCATTGGTAATTAATATCTACATTTCTAAAAGTTCAGAAGCAGCAAAGCCCTTGATATCTAGAGCAATGAATATTAAAAGAAAATTGAACGGTAAGTGCTTGTTACTTAAGTACACAATGTTTCAAAGAAAACCAATTATATCTCAACAAATTTATTCATCATACAAGTTTTGATTAATCAAGTATTTCGTACGTAAAGGACTCGAGTACTTTTGAAGCCGTGTAATAATATATTCTTCCCTTGTTAAACTGATTACTGCTGTTAAGTTCAAGACTCGTGAGCTGAAAACCTCAAAGATAGGAATTATCTCATTATAACGTAAAATGGAAGATCACATTCTTTATTTATTAAAAAACCAGGCAAAGAAATATAATTATTTCTTATTGACAGTGTGTAAATACCCTTTTAGGGTGCTTTATACAAATAAATATAATCACAAATTTTACCAATAGAAAAACGACTTGAAGAACTGGACTAAATTTAAATGGGACCACACGGAAAGCACCAGCTTTCAAATAAAAAAAGAATCATCAAAATCGGTTCAGCTATTCGAAAGTTATGAGGTAAAAAACATAAAAAAAACAACAAAAAACAGTCGAATTGATAACCTCCTCCTTTTTTTAAGTCGGTTAAAAATTGAAATATCTGTTGGTAATTTCAAATTAACATATTTTCAATAAATGCTTATAAAAAATAAAAACTTTATAAAAAAAACTCACTTTTTAGTGTCTTTTGACGGAGAGTTTTCGTTGGATATTTTTTTGGAAGTCGTTTTTTTTTTTACAAAAAGTTTATATTTTTCAGTTTTTAATGCAAACAATCCTAGGTGAGTAGTAAGTTGAACTATTTCATAAAATTTCTGTTGATGCAAATAAATAACTTTAGTGGTTACGAACTTTTATACAATCTTTCAACCCCTATTTCACGCTCTTAGGGGTAGAATATCCAGAAACGCTTAAAGACATTTCTATTCATTTTTAATCAGTAGCCCAAAGATAAAGTTTCATGTTCCTAATATAAAAAATGACGGACTTTCACACAAACTTTCAACTCCTATTTCACCCCTTTAGGGGTAGAATATCCAAAAACGCTTAAATACGTATCTACTTATTTGTAATCAGTAGCCCAAACATAAAGTTTCATGTTTCTAAATTAAAAAATAACGGGCTTTTGTACAAACTTTCAACCTCTATTTCACCCCCTTAGGAGTAGAAATTTCAAAATTCCTTCCTTAGTGGGTGTATACTCAATAAAACGATCCATATGAATAGCTGAAAGAATACAAATTAAGGTCTATACGTACGTGTAATATTAAAATCATCCTCTAATCCTAATCGCTAACTGTTGAAGAGTTTAACCTTTTATCATCAGCTCACCTAAATAACTTGAAAGTATACGACTAAAGGTCTTTAGATACGTATGAAATTAAAAGAATTATCCTCTAATGGAAAGTGGAAGGTACAACTCCTCAACGGTTAGGCCGTTGAGGAGTTGTACCTTCCACCTTTCATCATCAGCTTACCTAAATAATTTGAAAGAATACAACTAAAGGTAACATATATACATATGATATTTAAACATTTATCCTCCAACTCCTAACCGTTAAGGACTTGTACCTTACATCATCAGCTCATCATCATAAAATGATGACTACCAGACGCAAATACCGGTGTAACTTCAGAAAATATACGAACAACATAGTATGTGCGTATTAAAAATGAGGGTTTCCCTCGATTTCCCTGGGATCCCATCATCAAATCCTGATATGGTGGCAATGGGACCACCTCAAGAGCATATCCTTTCGAATACAAAAATAATTTTCAAAATGGTCCAGAATTGACGGAGTAATCGGTGAACATACATAAAAAAAAATACATACAGTCTAACGTAGAACCTCCCCCTTTTTGGAAGTCGGTTAAAAATACTCTTGCAGGCGAAGGTATGAATGAGTCGAACGAATTTTCCTTCCTAATCAATTATTTTCACATTTTTCAAATAGCAATAGTAATGAGGGTTTTAATATTCTCCTCGTAAAGTCCGCCTCAGCTCAAGCAATTAGTACATTATCGACGCCCCTTGTATTATGGAAATGGACGACTTCCTTCGAAGAGAATATTCACATTAAACGAGCCAAACGCTTAGCATAAAATGATAGATTTTTTTATTAAATTATAGAACTCAAAGTTTTAAAATATTATATCATAACATCTTATGTCAAAAAGTTTTAATGTTTGTAAAACTTAAAACCGGAGGACATATTTGAATTTGGTACCTATGATAAAAAACAGACTTCCAAAAACCATCCAACGAAAAATCCCTGCCAAAAAACACTAAAAAGCGTAAAATAAACTGGCTCTTTATAAATTGCTATGTGCCAATACTTGTCTATACCTAATTCTTTATTCATTTAAATAGTAGTATTACTACGTGTGCTAGGTACCTAAAATCTGTTTGAAGTCGGCGCCAAGCCAAATTTACTAGTAGTTACCACACTCGCTATATTTCGAGACGACCATCAACGACGTCGCGTCAGCCCGCGCGTGTCTGCCCGCTTGGGTTGTTTTGTGCTACACGAGGAGCAATCCGGCCGCGGCGAGTGCGGTACCTCCTATTACATTTTGGCTTGGCGCCGACTTCAAACAGATTTTAGGTACCTAGCACACGTCATGGTACCACCGTCGGAACATCTCCTTTCCAACAAAAGAAGAATCATCAAAATCGGTTCATAAACGACGAAGTTATCCGCGAACACACATAAAAAATAAATAAAAAATAAACATATATACGGTCAAATTGAGAAACCTCCTTTTTTTGAAGTCGGTTAAAAATTGTAATCGATTATTTTCGTTTAAGCTTCTTAGGATTTTTTTTATTTTTATTATTTTCATTTTTGTTAGGAACGTTCAAGATAAGATAAATTTACTTGTCTATAACATGTGTGTTAACAAAATGTCATAGAATAAAATATAGTACAGTACTTAGAAAACATGTTATGCCATAGCTGGCCTACATTTTTTTATAATTATAAAATGTCATGTCGTTATAACACAGCAATGTCATATATTTAATAGAAAACGATTATAAAATTATACAAAATTAAAAAAAAAACTGACTTCAAGAACGACTTAATGGAATAGGATCCACACGGGAAGCACCAGTTTTCAAATAAAATAAGAATCATTGAAATCAGTCGGCGTGATATTGAGATATTCGTCAATTTGTCGCGCACATACTTAATGCAAATTGAAGATTTATATGATTTTCTCATGGATGCCATGTCAGAACTGGACCAAATTAAAATGGGCCCACATGGAAAGCACCAGCTTTCAAATAAAAAAAGAATCATCAAAATTGGTTCACCCAGCTGAAAGTTATGAGGTAACAAACATAAAAAAAAAACTGTTGAATTGAGAACATCCTCCTTTTTTTGAAGTCGGTTAAAAAAGGAAATAACACATTCACTCGATTTAAACACATACACAAAACATTACGAAGCTTAAAGTATTATCTATAGTATCTGTCAAAACTCCCCATTGCTATATTAGGCTTTCCTTGATTTTATGTTTGAAAATTTTTTTATGACTTTGTACTGTGTTGGTATTTTATTAAAAATTTGAGGTGCCATGCCCAAAAATTGTTGCCCAGAAGAGCAGTTTTAACAGTGTGCATACAGAGCTTACTGCCATCACGCCTGTTACTCGTGACTACATCGGTCAAGAACTACGTAAAAAAAAATGAATTAAAAAAAACGAGAGTAACAGATAATCTTTATTATGTTATGTGAAAAGAAGAACTAAAATCAAATGATTTGAAAACTATTTCATTTTTATATTTCCAAACGATTAGCTTTAACTTTTATTGAGGTAAAACGCTCTCTAAAACGTTTAAATAAAACTGTAGTTATATCAAAGGATTTACTTATTTTCGTTTCCACGAAAAAGGCAAGTTGGAGCTAAATCCGAGACAGCTGTGTAAATGTCCCTAATCCAACAAAATCATTACTTATTTAAATACGAAAGCTTTTTTTCCTGAGTTCTCCCTTCACAGCTCTTATATACATTAGTATTGATGTAACCGCTCCCAACTGTTTCAGCTTATGGATCGAAGACAAAAGACAACACAAACTTAACCAATTTCCCATCAAACTTTTCAGTTTTGGTAAAATTATTCACAAATGGTGGTGAAAAGTTTCCCAAGAGAACAATAAATACACAAAAACAAGTATTTATAGAAATTTTATTGAAATATTACTTTTATTTGTACAAAATATAATACGCATGTTGTTTGTTCCTAAAATAATTATATTGTACCCTTGTCTGTACGTATCAGAAGTTCTTTTGTGTCTCAGACATACCTGTATGAGCATAATGATTCATGATGCATGATGTTCTATTCACCCTTTCCTATAGGTTAATTACAATTGAACTTTCTCGTATAATTCCTTAAACTCTAGATTGATATTTTACGCCTAATACGTAAGTGCGATTAAAAATGTTTATTCAACAAAACGTGTACTTAGTAGAGATCTGTCTACTTCGTTATATAATAACTAGCAGACCCACGCAACATCGTTTACGTCTCCTATTGCCCGTAGCGTAAAAATTTTGTCCCGTTTTTGTAATATTTTTCACTGGTACTCCGCTCCTATTGGTCTTAGCGTGATTATATAAAGCCTTCCTCGATAAATATACTATCCAACACTGAAATAATTTTTCAAATCGGACCAGCGGTTCCTGAGATTAGCGCGTTCAAACAAACAAACTCTTTAGCTTTATAATATTAATTAATTATAATATAGATATAGTATATTATTATAGATAAACACATCTCCTAGGACTTTATCCAATACGAAGTAAAATTCAATCAGTAGCAAACTTTCAGCACTCCTATTCAACAGTGAGCATAAAATTAAAGTTGTAACTAGAGCTGATTCTGTGCATTCAACTGTAGCACAATGTAATTACAAAATGTGAGTGCCACAGACGCCCAAACTACAGTAGTGTACCTTCTAACTCCGTAACTGACAAAATAGACATGTTTGCCGTTACAGATTTATATGACAAGTTCGAGATTGGATAGTGGATTTCTGTATTGACTACTAAGTTTGTACTTTGATTTGTAGACATGTCAAAGAAGATTCTCCGTCCTATTTTGGTAGTGTAACTCACTATAGCTACTGAATTCATTTCATCAAGTGTTTTGTTTTTAACCCCCGACGCAAAAAGAGGGGTGTTATAAGTTTGACGTATCTGTCTGTGGCACCGTAGCTCGCGAACGGATAAAGCAATTTCAATTTAGTTTTTTTTTTGTGTGAAAGGTGAGTTACGTGCGAGTGTTCTTAGACATGTTTCATGAAAACCGCTGGAGTCGTTTAAAAGTTATGGGGGTGAAAGTGGGGAAGAATAACAGAATGTCTGCAAAAATATCATTGGTGTATGATTACTCGATTAGATGCTTGAGTAGGGTTTTTTTAAATGCAAGAATTTATACAACTATACTATGTATTCATATTCCTTTGTTTCCTTGTGTCATTTAGAGGGGATTTCGACATTGCAAAGAAATGATTTATCGTATCGGATTATCAGTTTTTAATGACTTCAGAAGGAAACAGTTTTTGGGGTTCATTGCACTAAATGTGCGGGAGTATTTTAATCCCCCCTTCAACTTCAACCGCCACATACCTGAATATATTATAATATATGCGTAAGAATCCTTGCATCATCAAAAATTATATTGACGTTTCAAAATATATGTAAAATTATTCATGGAAATGATGTCGTGTGGGATTTCTATGCCTATTTTCGTCAACAAGCAAAATTTGGTATACTAAATAGAAGATGCAGGTATGTACACACAGTAACAATAACTTTATTAGATACACATATTAGTGTGTATGTTTCCTAACACTGTGTACAAACATCGTCACTCATGACAGTAACTGCCATTACGACATGATTTGATGTTAGAAATTAATTGTGTTTGGTCATTAAGTTGTATCCGACAGTAATACTATTGTTGTATTGCTTTGAGTATGTTTGAGACATGACAGAAATAATTTAGAGGTGATATAGAATTAATGGTTAATAATAGGCATTCAGTTGCATGGACCATTTGAATTTTGAAATAGAATAAGTAAAATAATTTTTTCATCTTGGGTACAGAGAAAAGTTCCCTTAAATATTCGTGCACCACATATTTATAATCGAATTGCCTGCGGCTTACATAAAAGTATTTTTTCCATCTTAAGGAAGTAGCGCTTTATTTCTGTATACTCGTATCAGCAGCGTGTGTGCAAAATTACATAACAATCACATAAGCGTACAGTTCTTGAAGTCGCTTTTTTTTGTTAAAATTTTGTATTATGGTTATAAAACCTTCAAAGTGATACGTTTATTTTAGATATCAGCATTAATTAATTGGTCAATTGATTTAAACTTGATGCAATTTTGCACAAAGGTGGACTTAATGCCATGGCGCTTTCTCTACCAGTCAACTTTAAGATGATTTAAAAATATGATGTGATAGGTGTGCATAAGAAAATGCTACTTCCTAATCTATATATATATAAAAGCGAAATACCATACCATTGGATTTTGTATGCAAGTCCTATGTTTTTGAAGTAAAAATGTATGCTTTATAGATGGTGTGAAGGTACACTAATAATGCATCTTTAGAAATCAATCCCCTTTTGGGGTTAAAACGGGGGATGGTAGTTTGGACGCAAACGAGGTTGCGTAGTTTAGCTAGTAATATTACAAACGCGAAAGTTTGTAAATATAGATAGATGTTTGTTACTCTTTCACGCAAAAACTGCAGAACGGATTTGGATGAAACTTTACAGTAATATAGCTTATACACCAGAATAACACATAGGCTACTATTTGCCGCGATAACCGACAAACACGCGGGCGGAGCCGCGGGCAACAACTAGTATAGTATAATTTGACATAAATATATGATACGTGTTTATTAGTTATATCCAATACCAATTGGATATAACTAATAAACACAAATCATTACTGAATTGTATTGACTGACTGACTGGAGTGTAGAGAAATAGTAGCCGACCCAAAATCTTGGGAATAATAAAGGCTAGGAAGATGATGATGGCTACTGAATTGTGTAGATATGTGGCGACTTCCACATACAGCTCACCAGAAATATACTACAGCGCTATCTACCGAAGTTACACTGAACTACGGAGTAACGAAGCCAACTAAGAAACTACCAATCCTGAATCACGCAGTGAAATTTCGCGCGCCAATTAAGATACATACAACATCTCAACATCAACCGTTGGGCAGTTGGCCCGCCAGGAGTAGGTAGTAGAGCCACGCTGACTTCAGCACGGATGGGCCGGCTCGACCGGGGCGGTACTACCCTCGCACAGAAAATCAACGTAAAATGACAGCGTTTGTGCTCTCGTGTTTCGTTGGTGAGTGCGAGACCGGAGGCCCAATTAGTCTAGTCAACAAGTTCCATACTTGTTGACTAGACTAAAAGATGCACAAGCATCACTAGGCCGCCATAGTGTGGGTCGCCATACTGCATTGTTGTATTCGCAATGAGTATGGTGGCCACCACTCGTGGATTCTGCTTATGCTTTCCATCAGGCAGAGTAGAGTCATTTTGGCAGGCCAAACATAAAAAAAAAAAAAAAAAAGGCATGATCACCTCGCCTGGTCGGAGGATTCTCCCTTCGTGTTGGAGGGACATGACACCCGTTCCTCCACAGATACATACAGACAAGTCAATTTATGTCACCATTCAAAGTGCTTCTCCAAACATCGAAGGAACTTGGAATTATTGCAGTATTAGTCCCTCACTCTAGTTTCCTTCACGTACCTGTGTTTATTACCCAATTAATATTTTTACCTTTTTGGGTCTACTAATGATTGTATCCTAAAGGAAACCTGGTGATATTTAGGTTTCCATCCCCAAAAGATGGCTACCAGCTAAAACTAGAGCTTTTAGTACACTGACCTTAAACATATTCTGAAAAGCATATATAAGTATTTATGATGATAGTGATGACGAAAAACCGACACAAATAGGTGATTCATGATTTTCCTTGTCGGAGCTTCATCTAAAGTACAGCTTTAAGACATAAATCCGTTTATAACAGAAGGAAGCCCGTTTTGAAAATACATAATATTCTAACATGTAACATTTTATTTCAAGAAGCTTCTTATTATTTACAGGGCTTTTACAGTCTGCGACTTCTTTTGCATCTTTGTGTCACGAACAATGCGTTCGTAGGTAATCCTCTGAAACTGGTTCGGTAATGAAAACGTCGCGTCTTAGCATTCCTGTGCCGACGTCGACGAATTGTAACTTATCGTAGGGAAATTTATTTCTGCAATGCGCGAAACACAAATGATAATGTGTAATTATTTCCTTGTTACTGGTAGCAATTAAAGTTTTTGAGTACCCATGATTAAAGATCAATATTAGTTCTTATAATATTGTTAAGTGTTAGGGTTCGATGGATTTGAGAAATAAACTGCTGACGTGTAAAAGAGACTTTATTAAAAAACACTCGTAAAATCACAATATCACTTAGAATTACAGTCCTTAATTGTCTTCAAGGTTACTAGGTTAATCACTGATATCACTCCAATTTTTATCGCACTGTAGCTCAAACTGAACTGCACTGCAGTCAACGAAGCGCCTTCTAACATTCGACGCGACAGCAACTGGAACGTTCTAGTCGATTCCGCGACGACGTAACACCGATAAAACAACATAACAAAATAATAATTATAGACTTGATAGCAGTATATCGAACAAGGTAACATTGTCTACTCGTTGACCATAAAGCAACATAAATAAGTATGAGTGAACAATATTAACATCGCTGTAGTGTAGTATTAACTCCTAACACAAAGCCAAAATATAATAGACAAATAATATCAACAACTTGTCATTCTCTGATGATCTGCTCACCAAACACACCTCAAGATAAAGAGAACATGCCTTAGCAAGAGAGTGGGGAACTTTTGTTTAACCCGTCTCGCGAGATTTCAATTAAGATTACCCACATTCCATTACTTATACAATAAAAAGGAAATGATAAAGCTATTATGAAATTCTCCTAGTGTCGTATTACTGTTATTTATTTTAGACCTGAGGGCCGGAGTGAATGGTAATCCCCGAGGATGGGACGGTATTAGGAGATGTGGATTTGTATTAGTCGTGTAACCAAAATGAATTCGGGCGTGCCTCCATTTTTATGTACTTTTCTGTGAACTAAATTGAGGAAAGTGTAATTTATATGGATAAAATGAGCTGAACGTAACGGGAAAGGAATAATAAATGTGCTGACAAAGTACTTATATTTCCTAAGTGATAAAATAATTCACTTGTGATTAGGTGAATACACTTCACATTTTCATTATTTGTAATTAGAGTCTTTTATTCCTTCTAATAGAAATTGAGAAAGATGGTCCACACTTTTCCAAAACAAACCTATTCACTTTTGAGCACTTTGACGATGAAATTATTGTATTGAGATCGAAAAACTTAAAAAAGATTTTGAATCGGCGTTGCTATTAAAAACTCGATATTGACCCAATTTAAAAAAAAAAGCAAATACTCATTTATTGTCCGTTCCAAAAAGAAAATACCTCAAAGAGGAATATAAGCTACCAAACTCAAGAAAGACCCTCAAGATTGAAGCAATGAAACTGCAGGGATCGAGTATTACTAAATGTCTTATTTATTAGTAGTAGTAGTTATGTAGTAGTATTATTATTCAATTTCAAAGAAGTAAAACATCCGAGAATGCCCCCATGTAACTGTTTTGTTCAGTGTATTTGTGAGCATATTCCTTGGTGGTTTTAGTTAAGTAATATTGTAATGATAATCTTATAATCTTGATGTTAGATGTTTATTCAGTATAAACCATTTTAAAACTAGTTATTATTCGCAATCTCATTCTGAGGGGTGATGTTGATGACTCATTTTCCCTGAAACTAAAAGAGTTTCGAAATAAAACTATATATCTAGTACATTATGCAATGAAATGGCTTACTAAGCATTTCAGTAATGGCTTTGATCATTGAGAATTTCAAATTCTCTCTCTTAATTAGCTACATCTCTACTGAATTATCCCATGAGGAACATTATAAATAACATTACAACAGTAAAAGTGAGTTTTTGCTTTATTATGATTTAAGGCGTTAATGGCTGTACTGGTTTTAAAAAAATACCTTGTCATAAAAGGAAATACAAACAAATTTGAGGGTATCATGGGAATTTAATTGCAATCACAAGTGGCCTGAATTTGGAGAAGCGTATGTCTTGCAGTGGACTCCGATAGATTGATGAGTAATGATGAGCCTCAAAAATTCCATTGTTTTACAGATACAAAACAGTAAAGGGTGCTCGAAAAAATGAAACAATTGACGATAATCACAAATTTTAACTATAAAAACCGACTTCAATCTGGACCACATGGATAAAATGGGACCACACGAGAAACACCAACTTTCAAATAAATAAGAATCATCAAAATCGGTTCACCCACTCGAAAGTTATGAGGTAACAAACATAAAAAAAGCTGTTTTTTTAAGTCGGTTAAAAAGAGTGTATATGGTTAGAAGAGAGTTAACGAGTTAAGAATGCAGCACCGTCAGAGTTAGTAAGTATGAATAATCACGGACTTGAGAACTAAAATTAAACGAATGCAAGTGAAAGTCAATTTTGAGTTTGCACTGCTATGTTCGGCTTTCAACTTTAGTGAATCAGTAGCATTTATTATCAGAATTATTTGATTTTCACATTCAGCAGTAACAAGTTACCTACTCTACACTGCATTGCAAAACATAATTATGCACTGTCCAATATATTTTTAAATTAGTTCTTTCGATGTCACCAAACTTCTGTTCGTGTTTTTTTTTTTTTTTTTTTAAAATATTGGTTTAAATAATTATTTCATTTAATATTCAACCTTCCAAAACATCTGTTTTCCTGTTATGAATCTCGGAAGAGTAACTGAGGTATAACATTTAATAAAGCTGTATTATTATTTTTATACATTCATAATAACTGTTTAAAATACATCAATCCATTTAAACCAAGAATCAACAATTTCTATCTGATAGTTTCGCTCGCGTGTATGTCGGTTACTGCGGTAAAAAGTATTATATCGTCTTATTCAAGAATCAAAGTATCTAGATGCCCAAATTTCATTAAAATCGGTGCAGCGGTTTAGCCATGAAAACGTAACAAATAGACATGCAGACAAAGTTGTTTTCGATTTTATAATATTAGTATTAGTATGGAGTATGAATAAGTAGCGTGTGTACATTAGATATACAATAACAATGTCAACTAAAATGTAAATTAACGTCATTATTAACATGAAGCTACTAAAGTGCTCTAAATTTTTTCACGCGAGAATATAATCCTCTTCGTCAATTTACATTAACATAGTCTTCACTGTACGTCAACGTGCTGAAAGTTGAGTGTTCGTCTAGACAGGGGCAGACTGGTTGTATAGGGGGACATACTCGTACAAGAGGGACATTATTATTTAAGCCGCTTAAAGGAAGAACTCATTGAATTTTACTTATATTTATTCAGTGATAATTTTTTGTATCGTTTGTATGTTATTTTGAAGAACCAAAGAATCATTGTAATATTTTGAAGTACTTTATTTATATATTTTTACGTGAAAAGCTAAATTAGAAATCTATGCCATGGTAGAGACCATTATCATTTGCTACAAACTCGTATGAAATGTGTCTATTACACCTGTCAGAGTCAGCGGTCGGTGCCTTCCGACATCCCGCCAACTGAGATAAACAAACACATTTCCATGTTTACAAAATAAAAATTTATTTAAGTTTTTATTGATAAATATTTTGTTAACATAAAGATTGTACTTAATATCAATATAGTAACAACAAAAAGAGACTCCATGATACTTTAGGCTTTACTATGTCTATTATCGTGTTCACAAAAAAAGCACAACTACAATCTGAACTATATGTTTTATCAATTTCCTTATTTGAAATAACATCTTGTTTACTGCGTAGGTTTTCGGGGCAGGTTCAAGGTTGCAAAAATAAAATGATATTGCAAATATACCGGCACAGACTACGCCATCTTCTCGTATCATTTTCCACACACATTTGCCAGAAATGAATTGCGTTTTGGAAAATAATTTGCGAGAACGAAAAGCCTCGAACTATTTATCGAATAAATATATCACTATTCCTTGAACAGGCCATGCTTTTTGTCTTTATTTTCTTTCCTAACTCGCATGTCAGGAAATAAGAATCGTATTTTATTTTGACACTTGTCTATTGAGTCGTGATGGGTCAATATAGTACTGATAAACATGTTGAAAATAAAACAGAACCGTTACGTTTATGAATAAGGCTGTAATTGTAAAGATTAATGGTTATCTCTAAGGGATCATTTAGATTGAAAATTGTTAGATAAACGTCAGTCGCTCTACATAAAAAGTTGACGTTCATTCGTGTCGTAGTAGCATAAAGTGAAAGCAAAGCGAGGCATCGCTCTCTATAAAGCAGACCCGAATCTAATTTGAAAAAATGTCTTGAAGGAAAAAAACTTTATAAACTATTTAATACGTTTGACTCATGGCTATTAAAATAAATTACCCAAGACTGGAAAACTGTACAAAAAGACATTCACAAAGTCTGAAATTTTACAATAATTTGTCCCGAAATGAGAAATAAAATAGTGAGACATTTCAATCGCAAAAAAATATTTTAAACTAAATTTACTAATATATTCTTTTTTACGACTTTGGATGTGAAAGATTTTCTCGAGAGACTATTAAGAAAGTTTTCTAAAATTTGAATGGTATGTTTTTCATCTAACGTAATGTAATATTATGTATTTAACTTTTATAAAAGAAATACTTATACTTTAGAATTGTAATAGAGACATCAAATTAAAATAAATGATATAAACTATTATTTCTTTTAAATGTAAATAATAGACCGGATTGAAATATAGAGAAGGTTAGCGTACCATAGACCAGAATACAGTCAATGCAAGGCTGGACTAACTGATCACATTGTACAGAAAATCCAAGAATGTATTATCTAAACATTAAGAAATCTTCAGACCACTGTTTGTCTAAGATATAGAATTTTGTTTTGGGAACTTTAATTACGCAAAATGTACCCTTTTACACATTAGATTTATTTACCCTTTTTATCGTGTTTTGTTTTTAACGTATGCTGTTGAGCCAAACACATGGATATTGAGATATAAATCTATATATATAAAAGAGTAAGGTGACTGACATACCCAGAGATCAACGCACAGCCCAAACCGCTGAACCTAGAATCCTGAAATTTTGCATGTATGTTCTTTATATACCTAAGTGAGCACAAAGAAAGGAATTTTTAAATTCTACCCCTAAGGAGGTAAATCAGGGGATGAAAGTCTGCGTGAGCCAAGCCGCGTGCAAAAGCTAGTAACATAATATATGTACTATAATGCCCATGAATGATCTTAAATTTACATCAGACAAGTAGGTAGTATTAAAATAAAATAATTTATTTTCTTAAAATTTTTGTTATCACTTTTCATTCATTGCTGTCATCTCCTGAAAATATCATCTAATCAGGTACTATCAGCTCTTTTGTGGCCTGACCTTTTCGCGTATATTATAAGACTGTTTGTGAGAGTATCTATCTGAATAACTCGATGCCGCGGTGTCGGGAGGGTTGAAACACATTGTATTGCTATCTCTGTATCAATCGCGGCCTATTGCTAAAATTGACTTGGGGTAGATACATTTTCTTAAGAAATACTTTATGTCTAGGCTTGAATTCACCGACAGCCCTTGACGTAGCTATTAACACTGTAATGTCTTATTGAAGTAATAAAATATTTACTCATTCATTAAATTTATGTCTAGCTATTATCAGTGGCTTTGCTTGCATGTCGGTTTTATATTATTACTAGCTGTTGCCCACGGCTCCGCCCGCGTATATGTCAGTTATCGCAGCAAATAGTAGCCTATGTGTTATTCTGATGTATAAGCTATATTACTGTAGAGTTTCATCCAAATCCGTTCAGTAGTTTTTGCGTGAAGAAGTAACAAACATACTCACAAACATGTATGTCAGTTATCACGGCAAATAGTAGCCTATGTGTTATTCTGATGTACAAGCTATATTACTGTACAGTTTCATCTAAATCCGTTCAGTAGTTTTTGCGTGAAGAAGTAACAAACTTACACAGTCAGAAAGTTTCCCCTTTATAATATTAGTATGATTTTTTGATACGGTTAATGTGCTTATTTTTTTTGTGGTCTAAAGAACAACATATCTTCACAAAGTTAAACTTAAATGGTTTCAAAACAATTTACATTTTACACAAAATTAATAACTGCTACAAAAATCTTTCGAAATTAAACTTCTCATTCCTGTGTTTAAGACATGAGACATATAAAATTGTGTTCAAAATAATCTAAATGTTGACACTTTCTCACACATTAATACTCAATATGAACATGTGCAATATCATATATGAATAGAATTTTTCAAAAATGGCTTTACGGAAAAATATTTTCTTAATTTTATTTGTGTAACAATGTTGTAACAACTTTAGAAGGTAGTAGAGCCACGCTGATTTCAGCACGAACGGGCCAGCTCGACCGGGGCGGTAATACCCTCACACAGAAAATCAACGTAAAATGACAGCGTCCTTGCTGTCGTGTTTCGTTGGTGAGTGCGAAATTGTTGACTGGACTAAAAGATGCAGAGGCCGCCATGGTGTGGGTCACCATGCTGCATTGTCTGCATTCGCTTTGAGTATGGTGACCACCACTCTTGGATTTTGCTTATGTTTTCCATCAGGCAGAGTATAGTCATTTTGGCGGGCCATACAAAAAAAAAAAGTATATCATTGTAGCGCTTTGGCCGGTTCCTTTTATCGCCGATCGACTGCCTAATACCTGGAGAATGTAATAATTATGAGTATATATAAGTAAGTAAATTTAACCGGTTTAAGACTAATATGGTGCGCGTAGATCTTCTGATTCAAGAGGTAGAAACCTATCCTATAACTAATCTATACTATATATATTATAATATTATAATTATAATTATAATTATAATTATAATAATAATATTATAAAGCTGCAGAGTTTGTTTGTTTGTTTGTTTGTTTGTTTGTTTGAACGCGCTAATCTCAGGATCTACTGGTCCGATTTGAAAAATTCTTTCAGTGTTGGATAGTCCATCTATCGAGGAAGGCTATAGGCTATATTTTATTTTAATAAAAAATAGAGATCCGTAAGAAAATTGCGATTTTGTAACCCAAGGTGTGAAATCGAAAACCTATTTTTGCGTGCGCTGCAAAAAGTATTGACAATAGAACAAAATAATGTATTACGGGTTGGTAGGTCCCATTAAGATCTACAAAAAAGTCCGCGAGAGCATATATCTAACTATCATGGTTTAGTCACAATAACCGCTTTTGTGTGCAAAAAAATTATTAAATCGTCTGAAGAAAGAAACTACGTTAAATGTGTATCGTAATATTGATCCTCATCCAAATAAAGCATTATGTTATCAAAAGTATTTATGTAGAAGTGAAATACTTTTTGTTTCATCCCATTCGGACATTTCGTTTAGAAGTTATCACGAGTATAAGACGCTAAGAGTTGGTACCCATTATTGAGTTATTTGCCAAAGAGTTTTTATCAACATAATACCTAATATTAGTCTTTTCCAAATAAATGTGTTGTTGATTATGAGTATTAGATCTTAGAAGAGTATAATAAATATATCTATACTAATATATAAAGCTCAAGAGTTTTTGTTTGTTTGAACACGCTAATCTCAGGAACTACTGGTCCAATTTGAAAAAGTTATTATAGTGTTAGATGGCCCGTTTATCGAGGAAGTTTATCGAGTTTATCTATATCGTGACGCTATGACCAATAGGAGCGGAGTACCAATGAAGAATGTTTCAAAAACGGGGGGAAATTATTACGCTACGGGCAATAGGAAACGCAAACGACGTTGCGTGGGTCATCTATACTAATATATAAAGCTGAAGAGTTTTTGTTTGTTTGAACGCGCTAATCTCAGGAACTACTGGTTCAATTTGAAAAAGTTCTTTCAGTGTTAGATAGCCCGTTTGTCGAGGAAGTTTATCGAGTTTATCTATATCATCACGCTATGACCAATTGGAGCGGAGTACCAATGAAGAATGTTTCAAAAACGGGGGGAAATTATTAAGCTACGGGCAATAGCAGACGCAAACGACGTTGCGTGGGTTATCTATACTAATATATAAAGCTGAAGAGTTTATGTTTGTTTGAACGCGCTAATCTCAGGAACTACTGGTCCAATTTGAAAAAGTTCTATCAGTGTTAGATAGCCCGTTTATCGAGGAAGGCTATAGGTTATATATCATCACGCTAAGACCAATAGGAGCGGAGCACCAATGAAGAATGTTTCAAAAACGGGGGAAAAATATCACGCTACGGACAATAGGAGACGCAAACGACGTTGCGTGGATCAGCTATACTAATATATAAAGCTGAAGAGTTTGTTTGTTTGTTTGAACGCGCTAATCTCAGGAACTACTGGTCCAATTGGAAAAAGTTCTTTCAGTGTTAGATAGCCCGTTTATCGAGGAAGTTTATCGAGTTTATCTATATCATCACGCTATGACCAATTGGAGCGGAGTACCAATGAAGAATGTTTCAAAAAACGGGGGAAAATTATCACGCTACGGGCAATAGGAGACGCAAACGAAGTTGCGTGGGTCGGCTAGTAACTAATATGTTTGAATTTCTTGTGTCGTAATATGACAGTAACGGTTAGTTTAAATCAAAAATGCACTGAAATATTTTACTAAACCTACAAAAAAACATACAGGCACTTAAAAAAGTTATAAAATGTATTATGAAAAGTAAAGAGTATTTTAAAAACATTATGTAGAAGTGTTATTATCAGAAAAGGACCGAGTATTCGACCGCTTTTATTTTGTACACAATGAACGATCTTACCGAACCTGTAAAGCTTCAGTATCACTTGACAGCAGTACCCTGTATTGACGACGAACATCAAAGCGTTATAGCTGTGAGGGCCAGCCACAATGTTTTACGAGTCCCTCCGACTTCCTCCCTCAAAAGATACAATTAACGTTTTATCACTCTCTGGGAAGGCCGTAAAAATTGCTTTTTATAAGTTCTTCGTGGAGGTATAGGTGATTTAAATTGCTTATTTTGTGGTAGAGATGAATGGATGCGTGATAACCACAGCTTCCGTGCTCAATATATCTGGTATACGCGGCTGTTCTTCAGGACCGGTTAAGTGTTGTAATCTATTTCAAAATTTATTTTTATTACATTCCGTGTTATATAAACTTTTGTGAAGTTAAACCTATATATGTAGGTTTTTTTAGTTGTCGTATTAGTTTATAAAGGGTTATTTCCTTGACTATTGAGATTATTTTCTCTCATACTTTTTTTTGGACTAATTTCTTTGTATTGCTACCCTTTATTATGATCAGGTACCATATCCATAATAATATAATAATAATAATACATCGCTTTATTGTACACCAGACCAGGTCAGTACAAATGGCGGCCTTATCGCCAAAAGGGCAATCTCTTCCAGGCAACCATGGGATGGAAATGAATACAGGATGTATAGGGTAGTGTCTGGTGTATTAGTGAGTAATTTGGAAAAGGAAAATAAAGAAGTATGAATATATATATCCATAGTATTCTTTACACTTGTTTAACGTAACAGAGACGTACCTTCCCCAATTTTCAATCAAAGGCTAAGCTGCTATTCCCTTAAGACCTTTTATAAAAGGAAATCTCGTTCGAAAGGATTAACCATTTCCTTACTTGCTTCGTACGTTCTTCAATTATTCTTTTTTCCCTTTCACACAACTCCTATGAGTATTTATTTAATTTCAAGGAATTTATTCTATACGCATTCGGATAAAGTAAGCTATAATCTCTTTTTGCAATGTGGGTAATGGAATTTGTGAAAAAATCTATGTTAAGTTATATGTACGTAGTCAAATAGTACATGTATGGGTAAAAAAATAATTAAAAACATAATTTATTGTTGTAATTCGAAGCCGAGGTTCAAGTTTTTGTATAGTAGAACTGAATTTAATAATTTTAAAACTGTCAGTACAGTAGGCGCTTGATCAGTAAACGCGATCTCTGCTAGACAGCTTTAGTAGTACTTGATAATATTACATCATATGATATTAAGTGATGGAAGAGGCATTTGTTATATAAATCACCTGACAAAGTATAAATTTGAGATCTCACCCATACTCAAAAGAAAATCAGTTTATCAGAAAGTTTGGTGGCTTAAACCAAAAAACAACCTGTCAATTTAGTTAACCATTTTGCTGTTTCGGCGATATAAGGTTGAAACTAGTCTAATAGTATAGTCAAAGATGAATCTGATAATTTATTAGAATATATATATGTATACCAGCTGATCAGGCAAACGTTGTTTTGCCATAAAAAATAAATAAATAAATTGGGGTATAAAAAATAGATGTTGGTCGATTCTCAGACCTACCCGATATGCACACCAAATTTCATAAAAATTGGTCCAGCCGTGTCAGAGGAGTATGGTAACTAACATTGTGACACGAGAATTTTATATATAATACTAGTGGCCGCTTGCGACTTCGTACGCGTGGAGCTAGTTATTTGCAAATAATGTTTTATTATATTCGGAAAAGCCAGATACATTATTAGTACACCTCCACACCATCTATAGAGCATACATTTTAAATTTCAAGTCTCTTACTTCAAAAACATAGGACTTTCATACAAACTTCCAACCCCCGTTTTGCCCCCTTATAGGTGGAGTTTCGTAAAATCCGTTCTTAGCGGGTGTCTATACCCTATAAGGAACCTACCTGCCAAATTTCAAGTCTGTAGCTATATTAATAGCTTCTTAGATTTCGTGATTAATAAGTGAGTGGTATTTCGCTTTTATATATATATAGATTACACACGTAATGTAAACTAGATCTTAATTAATGTCATAGTAAATGGCTGTATAATGAAAATTAATACTACACCATACAATTACTAACAGCTATGGTTTCAACTTGTTGTTTTTATCGATAATGCTTTCTACTAACAGCTAAGAGAACCACGAAAAATATATCATAGACATTTGTTGACATCCTGGACTTTTGCTTTCTGATTTCCGTTAGAATTAAGTTAAGCAACTTAAAATCAAAACATTAAATTTGACTATAATATAGTTAGTGATAGTTTATAGATAGATAGTTGATGAGTGTGATGCAATGTATTGTATATTATTGATATTGCATTTTATTGATATTGGTCATTCAATCTAACATTGATTTGGATCAAACGTTATATGTGTTAATTTGAAACCTAAGCCCTACCTAAATAAAATGTTTCATTTAGTACTTTAAAAATTTATGACTCCCCGTCACATGAATAAATATTGAATAACATATTAATAAAGACATAGCGAGACGTCAGTACAATCACAAAACCAGAAAGCGAAATTCGCCAGCTGTCAATCAGTATAAAGTTTCATGTTACTGTGTACGGTGCGTGTAATTGTGTTATCGCCATTCATTTTATTTTTGTTACAATACGAGCCTGTCAAAGTAACTGTACTCCGCCTGATAGAAAGCATAAGCCGAATCTAAGAGTAGTGGTCACCATACTCATTGCGAATGCAGACAATGCGGAAATGCAACATGACCCACACCATGGCGGCCTATTGAGATGCTTCTGCATCATTGGGCCTCCTGGGTCATTTTGGCTTGGTCTGTAAGATGGCAGCACCACTCCGGTCGGGCCAGCCTGTTCGTCCTGAAATCAGCATGGCTCGACTACCTAAGATAAAAGAAAAGATTAAGACTATAATGGCGTGATGAATCTTGAGTCTCATATACCGGTGTGGATAAATTTGATCCTCCAGTGTGCAATTAAAAAACAAATAAGTCTTACTTAATTCTATAATATAATTAAATGCATAATATCCACCAACCAAACTATTATTTCAATGCTAGCAACATTAATTAAACTACCTTGGGTAGATTAAATTGACCAAACGTAGTGCTAAAATTTGGCTGTCGCCCTTGCAAATATTCAGTGCCTAACATTAACTACTCAATAATTTATTTTGCAGCATAGTTTCTAAAGTGTTGTAAAGGCTCTTAGATTTAGATTTAGCTTTTATATGGTAACATATATACATATATAGAAATAAATAAAATAGAAGTGTCTGTTTGTGAATTCAAATTAACAGCTTTTCACTAAATGCAAATGAAAGCTTAAACGATACTTCCATCAAAAATCAAGTTTTGGATTTTTGACCGTTTGTTGCAGCTGATCTCAGGAACTTCTAGACCGATTTTGACGAGACTTACACTGATAAGTAGCTGATGATATAAGGAGTAATTTAGGCTTTCTTATACTTGCTCTACCCTGTGGTGTTACCCGCGGTTATTGTTGTACCGCGGGTAAAACCGCGGGTTTCACCTAATTTACAATATTATTTAAATATCTGGCTATCATGACGCTATTTCATATTACTGAGACTTTTATACATTGTTGAGAAATAATATATAGCTTAGTGGTTTTAGTGGGCACCTTGACGCGTTTTTTGGCCCTCAGTGTTGTACGTTCGGTCCCCTCATGGTAGTCACATCGTGTAGTTTACAAATTTGTTGCTCTGAGTCTGGGTGTTTTTTGTGTCCGTTTCATGTATGTGTGTAAAATCCGCCACGATATAGGATACATTACTAGTGCTTGGGTTGTATTTTAGAAGTATAAAGAAATAATAGAATTAAAAAAAAGAGCTGTCATTGTCTTATAGAAAGCTTCATCCGTCCGAAAATATTCGACAGGGATGATACCGTAACTGTATCCTAGCCACTCTATTGACTTCGTATAGTAAATGTTTACCAATTTAAAATAGTCATTTCCAATCCAATCCAATGTCATTGCATTTTTTTACTGACAACACAATAAAGTAACTGCGATTAGGTAAAATTTTCACTTTAATTTAATAATATCAGACGAGAATAAATTTACTACAGTTCAGAGAAATTTATGTTATAATAATACTTGTAGTATTTGTACAACTTCTAATCATCGGATTGCCTAGTTTAAAACCTAATGCTGTTAATTCTTTTGAGTTAGCTTGATAACGACAATGTTTACCTATTTATTTTAGAATTTTGTTTTGAGTTCATTCTTATTTTTGGTTGTGTAAGGAATGTTATTATTTGCTTATAAGAGTGTCAATAATACAAAGTGCTATACGCATGCTAAATATATTATTATGCTGTTGTGGCAACTTCCACATACAACGCAAACAGAAGTACACTATAGCGCCATCTAACAAAGTTACACTGAACTACGGAGTAACCTACAATACGAAGAAACTACCAATCCTGAATCGCGCAAGAGAAGTTCCGAACCAATTAACATATATACAACATCCCAACATCAACCAAGGGGCAGTGGCCCACCAGGCATGATCACCTCGCCTGGTCGGAGGATCCTCCCTTTGAGTTGGAGGAACATGGCTGTCATGACAGCCGTTCCTCCACAGTGGTGATCCCGACGTGATTGGAAGCAGCCTTCGAAGGAGCAGATTCACAGCAGCATCTAAACGTCACCATCATGTTCACTCCCACAGCAAGTCTCAGCCAGCCAGCAACCTCAGCCTCTAAAGGGATACCACACGCAGGAAGCGACCGCTCCAGCCTGGTTTACCCCTACGGCCTCATCAGCGTCTAGGCACAGCACACTGCAGCTACGGTTCATGCAAGCAGAACATATCTCTCCCGTCTATGCAGCAGCCAGCCACTACGCAGCAACCGCCCCGACTCACTGGGACTTCACCGCAGCTCCGCGCACTGCATGCTATCCCGACTCACTGGGATCAGCGGACTACAGTCTCGACTCACTGGGACTAGCGGCATTCAGTTCTGACTCACTGGAACTACTCACTCCTGGCACTGTCAAGCTCTGCAACAGAGCATAGACGGCTGACACGTCATATATATCGACCTCCGGTCTTGGAGGGGAGTGATGTGGCGACTTCCACATACATCGCAAACAGAAGCACACTACAGCGCCATCTACCAAAGTTACACTGAACTGCGAAGTAACGTATGATACGAATAAACTACCAATCCTGAATCGCGCAAGAGAAGTTCTCGCGCCAATTAACATATATAAAACATCCCAACATCAACCGAGTGGCAGTGGCCCGCCAGGCATGCCGCCGTTCCTCCACACTGTCATAAAGACATAATTTTATAACAAATTGTGAAATAAAAGGCTAACAATTATTATAAATATGTATTGAGTGGGCAAAAAATGTTTTTGATACAACTCAACATTGTGATGCCGTACTGAGTTATGCATTTTTCTACTTATAATTTAATAGTATTAATACTAATACTTTTGAAATAAATAAATAAATAAATATAAATATTTCGGACATCTAACACACAACGCCATCTAGTCCCAAGCTAAGCAGAGCTTGTGTTATGGGTACTAGACAACTGATATAAATACTTATTTACTTTTTTGTTTTGTAAATACATACATATTATACATAGAAAACACCCAAACTCCGAAACAAATATTTGTAGATCATACAAACACTTGGTTCGACCCGGGAATCGAACCCGAGACCTCATGATCAGCAGTCGTACACGCCAACCGCCAGACCAACGAGTCAGTCAAATCCTACTAATATTATAAACGCGAAAGTTTGTAAGTATGGATGGATGTTTTTTACTCTTTCGTGCAAAAACTACAGAATGGATTTGGATGAAACTTTACAGAAATATAGCTTATACGTCAGAATAATACATAGGCTACTATTTGCCGCGAAAACTGACATACACGCGGGCAGAGCCGCGGGCAACAACTAGTACAAAATAAAATAATAATCTTAAGTACTATCTCTAACTTTAACCTTAAAGAACATTTGCCCTATTGCGTTTATAAAATATTGAATTAAACGCTATACGTTCCAACTGTATTAACTTTGGCGTCAAACTAACGAGAAATTAATTTATAAACATATTTAAAAATATAATAAATTTTGTTGCCTGAAGCCCGCTTTTGCTATGATTGCATTTTCGAATTGACCAGCCCCGACGGTTAGTACACTATGGACGCAGAATCATATTCAGGGTCAGCAATTCTAAGTGTTTTGCCACCGTAGACAAATGCCACCACTTCAACATCATATATTATGAAGAATTAAGAATAACGTGAAGTTAAAGTAGATCCATTTCTTAACCATTTTAAAAATATACGAGCGAAGAAATCACACAATATTCTCTGTAGAAGTTGAGATTTCTTTTACGTCACTAAACTGTTAGATTCTTTTAATATAGCATGAACATGAGCATTAAACAAAAGTTTCTCAATAAATTTTAATAGCTTCGAAACCAAGTTATCAAGGATTCGATGGCTCGCAATATTGTCGCAGTGCAGTTATGCGGGCTAAGTTTTAGTTCATATTTGCTATTAATGTGATTGCGAACTTTCCCAACTGCTTATTATGTAAATTGAATGTTTTATGGTGACTTCAAATTGTTATTTGAAAGGTATAAAATTGCTGGAATAAAAGTAAATCTTTTTGATTTAATCAGCCTTAAACGTGAATTATAAAAAAAATATTGTAATGGTAGGGGATTACCGTTACCTAAGGACACCCGCGACTTAACAGACAGAAGTGCATATCTTTGAGAGAACCTCACCTCACAGTATTAATTACACTAATATTTACGAGTGTCTATAAATTTTCAAAATCAATCAATTTCTTATATGCATTTAAGCCTGAGGTCAGTAAACTCCTTGCTAATTACAACATACGATATTAAAATGCAATAATAAATATACCAAAATCAAGCAGGTATTACATTGGTTGGTTTGACAATAGCTCTCTGTTTTACATATTTAACTCCGAAAAAAAATATAGGAGAAACAAAAACACACACATGAGCGGGTCATGCTTCGGCAGAATTAGGCTGACTCGAGTGGAGTTAAACCATGTTTGTTTATTTTGACTGAATGAGTGAGATCCCTTAAACAATACTTTCTCCCTTTCCATAACTATGGGAGGAAGGGGCGTAGTTATTTACCATCAGGGGACGCCTTGCTTGTTTGCCTCGTATATCAAAACAAAACAGCATTGTTTCATAATCATGACGACAAAGCTACTGTTACTACGATGTACGATATTATTTGTGTAATTATAAAATAGTTCAGGCTACATTAGGTGAACTATAATCCTATTGCAAATATGATAAGACTCCAAAACAAATAATTATGTAAGAGTCAGACGTTCATTTGCAAATGGATTTCTTTAGAGAAGTTGCTGACGTCATATTATACCTAATATTTGGATACTATATTGGGAGCGCTGCTTTCGTTTTAGGGCTGGTATACTCGCGGACAGTATACTCGGTCTAGGTGGAGCAGAGATTTTACCTCGTGTGGAGACACTCTCACTCAGTGTGTCTGTATCCATCGTACAGATTGAATATGCGTGGGAATCTGTCACCTGTATGTGGGAGCAAGTTAAACTCGCGAAAGAGAGGGTGAAGTCGGGTTTAGTCTACTGGTGTACCAGGTACGAAAACAGATTAGAAGTACATTAGAATGACCACACACTGTGGAGCGCATGCGCCCTTTGAGGGGTAGAAACAGCATACATTCCATATACGAGGGGTCTCTATCCTCTATTGGCCGTAGATGGTCTTGGATCCTTTTGGGTTCAAGGTTACTTTTGGTTTCCTGAGTCCCGAAACGATGGGTCAAATTTACAGTGTAGTCGAGTCCGACAATAGTCCGATTGGTTAGTATGATATTTTTAATAAAATGTTTTTTTTTTCAACTACCATTATCATTCATTCTTCTCAATTTTTTTTTTTTTTGCGTTCATAAGATAAAAATAAAAATGATGGGAAGATTAAATAGTAATCATCGAATGAAATTTATTATTTATACTTTCCGTTGTCTCATCAAAACACCACAATTTGTGTATACATTGACGAAACCCTATATTATCAGAAAGTATTCCCCTGTGTGCGAACATTTTGATCAAACACATTTTTATTTGTATTCAAATGATAGGCATGATATAAATGTAGACCAGATATTCATATCTCCTGAAGTCAAATACATTACGAATACATCTTTTATTTTAAACAATGAAGAAGTATATAATGAAAGATTTGTTGTTCTATGTCTCAGTGTTTTATGTTGAGGAATGATGAAACGTTCATGTGTGTTTAATAATTAATTATAATTGTAATGTGTTCCATTTCTTTAGTTTAATTAATAGTTATTTTTATCATTTGTGTCTAGTTTTATATTAAATTTAGAACTTAAAAAATAATATGCAAAGTAACAGTGAAAATTCGGAGCCTAAAGGGCATACACGAAAGCAATGGGCGGTGGCAATTTTAGGTATTCAAACAATTTGACAAATCAGTTTCTGATTCGTGTTCGTTTTTATCTTAAGTAGAAGACGTGCTTTTTCTAAATTGATCTGGTTTTTTTTATTGCTTATAGTTCTAAAGTTTGATTCTGTACTCATAATCGAGGCCTTGGTACATCAACATACCTATATCTTAATGGAATCAAAGACCAAAGGTTAAGGACGCGTATACGTCACGTCTATTTTTAACCCCCAACGAAAAAGAGGGGTGTTATAAGTTTGACGTCGAAGTCTGTCTGTCTCTGTGTTTGTGTGTCTCTCTGTGGCATCGTAGCTCGCAAACGGATGGACCGATTTTGATGCAGTTTTTTTTATTTGAAAGCCAGTTTCCTTGCGGTGGTTCTTAGCTATGTTTGGTTAATATCGGTCTAGCAATGTAAGAGTATCAGCTCTTTATCAAAATGATGTAAGGCATTTTTGGCGTATGATTACTCTATTAAGTGTTTGTCGTGCCAGTATAATCGTTAAATGACAATTGATTGATAACTTCGACCCGATGTTGCGTAGGGGTTTTTAAATGTCTTAATTTCTAGTTATAAAATACCTAGTAAATTCAATCTATCACAACTTTTAAAATCATTTGTGGCCTACTCTTCAAGACCAAGAATTCTTTATAAAACAGAATAAATTTATCAATAGTAAAAGTCATTAGCAGTCTCCACTCAAAGACTATGACATTTTGCTATTGTCGGAAATACAATTAATTAATATTTTCTTTAAGGAAATCTTGCACTTATTAGTAAATGTTTATTACTTTTACTTATTTTATTTATTTATTTACTTATTTTTCAGCCAATTCCACAGCATTCACATACGGTCTGCAATGTGGTTGGGTATCACCATTGACAAAAATATTGCAATCACAAGAGTCTCCTGTGGGTAGACCTCTAACGGACTCTGAGATATCTTTAATAGCTGGTCTTCCATCTTTAGCGGCCATCGTGGGTATTGTTATTTTACTGTATGTAGTAGAAACATATGGTAGAAGGAAAGCTGTCATCATCATGGCTCTTTTACAATTAGTAAGTACTATGTTTTTTAACCTACAACTCTAAGTAATTCAATAGGACTTGTGTCATTTTATATCCTGAGTATCAATTTTGTTATTGTTGTGTATATACCTACATTAATAATAATAATTTATTTTTTTCCACAGATCTGCTGGATAATAAAACTTTGCCCAACAAATCCATACAGTCTTCTAGTTGCCAGAGTATTTTGCGGTCTTGGCGCTGGTGGATGTTTCCATATTATTCCTATGTATGTCAAGGAGATTAGTCAGGATAACATAAGAGGCACTTTGGGATCTATTTGTATGCTATTTCAAAACGTGGGTATCCTGACAATGTATGCAATAGGAGGCTATTTTGGCTACTACACAGTTCTATATCTTGTCACAGTAATAAGCGCGTTCATATTCGTAATGATGTTCCAAATACCTGAGTCTCCAAGTTTCTTAGTAAATCGAGGACAATTAAAGGTAAGGTACATTTGGAATCTAACTGTACTATGCTTTATTTAGAATTGTTATTATCATGCTTGATCTTCAGTTCTATTCTTTGTTATTTACAGGAATCTCTTAACGTTATTGCATACCTTAGAGGTTTACGAATAGACGACAAGGTGGTACAGGATGAAATTGATTTAATTAAAAGAGAAGACGATTATTATAAATCGATACCTGACATTACGTTTTTTGGAATTTGTAAGTGCTTACTTTTATAATATATCAGTACTAGTCTTCCAGAACCTGCCTTGTATCACGAGCACGACTCATCGTTTCATAGTTCCTTTCTCAATTGTTTAACAGTAACAAAGTTTAAAAATTAAGTAAAATAATAAAATGTTTGCTTTCAGTCAAATATCAGGCATGGCGACGTGGTTTTCTCATCATGTTTACGTTGGTGGTTGCACATGGTTTGAACGGTGTATTTTCCATCATTAACTACGCTTCGACTGTACTAAAAAAATCCAAGTTGGATATCAGTCCAGAATTGCAAAGCCTTGCCATTCCTATCCTTTTGACGATAGGAACAATGATCACCATGACAATAGTAGATAGGTTTGGTAGAAAGGTAATGGTCGCTTACTTTTTAATACAGTTAATAAGTATATGTAATATATATATTCAGCTGTTTTGTGAGTGTGTTTGTTGCTGCTTCTCAATAGTTAAACGGCGTTTAAATATATATATACAAGTATTTGATAAAAACTGAACCTGGTATATGCCGCTACCAAGTGACAAAAATGTGGTTTTTGAGTATTTGTCTTCCGGTCTGCTGGGTAACAATTAGATGTATATTGAATAGAATAATGTAATCTTGAAAAATGTCTGTTGATTATTGAGATTTCCGTTTTAAAATAGTAATTAACTCCAAAAAATTAAATTTTATAATTTGGTTTTCTCCTTTTCATTAATAAAATACTAACTACTATATTCTAACAAATCTTGTTTCTACAACCTTTAAAATACTTTTTTCTTTACAGGTAATTTTAGGGTCTACATTTGTCATTTCATCATTGACCTTTGCAACTCTTGCGACAAATCAATTGCTGACCGACTTTGGCTGGGCTACACCTAGCTGGTTACCGATCGTAGCAATTTTATTAACAGTATGCTCTTATGGTGGTGGAGTTTCCCCTCTGCCTTTTATCATAATGACTGAAATGTTTAATTTTCGAGTAAGTATAAGTGTATTACTATGTTAGTTTTACGGGGATCAGTCGCTAATATTAGATGCTAAGAATTTCCTTTAAGTTTCTTGACTTTTCGACCAGTTTGCACTGGTCAAGGTCACAAGCTGACTCTGAAAAAGAAAAGGTATACAATTTTATAACTAGCATATGCGCTTTAATTCCCTTAAAAATAAATTATGTATTAAATACTAGCTGTACCCTGCCTTCGTTGTGTGACATTGTGGTTATATTGGTTATAAGAACGAGGAACAAAAATGTCAGGAAAATAATGAAAACAATCTGTGAAGCAGTTCTCATATCATGTTAAAATTTGAACTTAATCAATATACAACTTTTTTATTTTTACAAATCTAATTAATAAATTCATGCGTATACATACATACCTACTAATCGTAGTTGGATAATGAAATGCGATAACCTCAAATTTAGAGATCTGAGTCATTTAAAATTCTTGTTTTATTGCAGATCCGTGCTAAGTTAATAGCAGTTCTCGTTGCGTCAGCTTGGTTGATGATTTTCGTCCAGTTGGTGTCCTTTACCGCAGTCACGAATGCATTGGGCGTAGAAACATCGTTCTACATTTTCTGTGCAATCAACCTCATAGGTGCTATGTGTACGCTATTTGTTCTACCAGAAACTGCTGGCAAGACTGTAGAACAGATAGAAACAAAATTAAAAAAATATAAAAATGACCAAGACAGTGCTATCTAAGGTTCTGACAAAATGATTGTGAAAAGAATTATAAGTGATATATGATGTATGAATCTGAGAGAAGAATAAAAAACTGTTTAAATTATTATGAATATTTTTAAGTTTTTAGTAAAACATAAAATTATTACACGTCTTTTTTTTGCATACACGAAACCCTAAAACAACATAATTTAATACCTTAAAACGAACAAATCTTGTGTGTATTTATAATCTCGGAAAAGGATTCAACAATTTTCATGAAGCAGGGGGTTAGTCTAGTCAACAAGTGCTTTTTTGGTCAACTTTTTTCAGCAGTCACCAAAAATTGTGATTGAGGTGTCATTCGATTCGGAATGGCATCTAGATATTTTTTGAAAAAAATGAAGTTGCGCTTGCAAAAATTGCAAAAGTAATTAACAATTAACTAAAAACACAATAAGGGTTTGGTATTTTACAAATTCCTCAAAAACTAATTAAGATTTTTAAAATTTGATAAAAGATTCGAAAACAAGAGGAAATTTCCTAAAAAAAAACTTGACTCCCGGAATTGTAGGACCAATATTTATTATATTACCAGAGGGTTGAAAATACGACCGAAAACGGGTATTCCGGTTTGCGCAAGCCACGGCTCCTTCGTACCTTCAATGAATAAATATCATTTAAACTTATTAAATATGAAAATAAAAAATTGAAAACATTCAGGCGTCTGCAAGATAGACCAATGAACAATAATCCGTGGTCCAAAAACTTTTATTGTGAATTTTCAATAAGTTATCCATTAATTAATTAACAATTTGTTGTAGCACGAACATTAACATTGCAAATGCGATAATTGTTAAACTATTAATCTGAGATTGTTTTTTCTTTCGTGGAGCTATTTTTCAAAGGTCTTAGAATAGATTCCCGTTGGAAAAATTAATAAATTGTTAATTTTCGTTTTTTTATTAACAAGGTGAAAAATTATAAAGCTTTATTAAACATAGAAAAAAATGTTTTTTTATAATTATTATTATTAATTTGTTTTCTTAGCTACCTAAAAATGATTTTTAATCATTTTTATCGCCCATTGTTTAAAAAGTTGTTATAAACAAATGTGATGTTTAAGAGATATTTAAATATTTTTTTTGATAGCATAACATTTTGATGATAAGTATAATGTTTTAAAAAAACGGTTTCTTAAAAAAATTTATTAATAGCTTAAAAACGCATTTGTTGATTAACAGTTATTTTGTCCCACTTCTAATTAATATTAAGTACCCATATTTTTTTTTAAATTATTATTTATTTTTCTTTTTTAAAGTAATAAAAATAAAATTGTTTTATTTAATATTTCATTGATTATGCAATAAAAAAATTGTTATAAACAAATACATTTTAACCTTATAAATAAAATAAAAAATAAAAAAGCCTTTATTTCTTACAGATTCCAGAAATAAAAAGTTATATTATGTTAAGTTAGTGTACATATTAGTTTTGTTACAAATTTAATTTGCTTCTAAAAATTGTTATGGCTTTACATTAATGTTTACTTAATTTTACATAACTATTACACATGTTCAATAGTCTGTAAGAACCCCTCTGTAGGTGAAGGCCTCCTCCAAAGATAGCCAGTCCTCTCTAGATTGGGCTACTTGAATCCAGTTGGGGCCAGCTGTTTTTTTGATCTCATCTTCCCAGCTTGCTAATGGTCTACCTCTTTTTCTCTTGCCCTGTGGACCCGCTCATGTGGTTACCCTTTTCGTCCATCTCTTGTCTCGTAGACGCGCTACATGTCCGGCCAACTTCCATTTTAACGATTGAGCGTGTGTCAATCCATATTTTGCCTTGGTTATGTCTCTAATTTTGGTGTGCCTTATTTTCTTATATATATTTTTTATGTTATAAAAACAGACATGGTAATGTTTTTTTAAATTTTTTTTTTCATTTTTATATATACGTTGTCCGTAATTTCGTCATTCTCATCTGGTTTTTCATCCTTAAGAATGACGAAATTACGAACAACGTATAGTTAAAAATGAAAAAAAAAAATAAAAAAAAATACATTACCATGTCTGTTTTTATAACAATAAGTAGATTATGAAAATAAATATAAGGTTAAAATTTATTTGTATATAAAAAAAAAAAAATTGCATAAACAATGAAATATTAAATAAAACAATTTTTTTTTATTACTTTAAAAAATAAAAATAAATAATGATTTAAAAAAAAAATATGGGTGCTTAACATTAATTAGAAGTGGGAAAAAATAACTGTCAACAAATGCGTTAAGCTATTCATCTTTTTTTTTAAGAAACGGTTTTTTTTTAAAACATTATACTTATCATCAAAATGTTATGCTATCAAAAAAAATATTTAAATATCTCATAAACAACACATTTGTTTATAACAATTTTTGAAACAATGGGCGATAAACATTATTAAAAATCATTTTTAGGTAGCTTCTGATCATAAGAAAACGAATCAATAATAATAATTATAAAAAACATTTTTTTCTATGTTTAATAAAGCTTTATAATTTTTCACCTTAGTAAATTGTTAATAACAAAACGAAAATTAACGATTTATTAATTTTTCTAACGGGAATCTATTCTAAGACCTTTGAAAAATAGCTCCACGAAAGGAAAAAAATCTCAGATTAATAGTTTAACAGTTATCGCACTTGCAATGTTGATGTTCGTGCTAAAACAAATTGTTAATTAATTAATGGATGACTTATTGAAAATTCGGGATAGGAATTTTTGGACCACGAATTATTGTTCATTGGTCTATCCTGTAGACGCCTGAATTTAATTTTTTATTTTCATATTTAATAAGTTTAAATGATATTTATTCATTGAAGGTACGAAGGAGCCGTGGCTTGCGCAAGCCGGCGTACCCGTTTTCGGGCGTATTTTCAACCCTCTGGTAATATTATAAATATTGGTCCTACAGTTCCAGGAGTCAGATTTTTTTTAAGGAATTTCCTCCTCTTTTTGAGTGTTTTTTTAAATTTGAAAAATCTTAATCAGTTTTTGAGGAATTTGAAAAATACCAAACCCCTTTTTGTGTTTTTAGTTAATTATAAATAACGCGCAACTTCATTTTTTTCAAAAATTATCTAGATGCCATTCCGAATCGAATGACACCTCAATCACAACTTTTGGAGACTGCTGAAAAAAGTTGAACAAAAAAGCACTTGTTGACTAGACTAGGTGCCGGGGGAGATTCTGCTCATTCCCAAATCAAAGTCGCAGTATGTTATATCAAAGCCCAAGATTGAGGATCCCATGGTGTAAAAACGAGCTCACAGAAACTAAGAGCATACTATTGATAAATATGTTTCACGTCGTACGTAAATTTTTCGTCAAACTTATTATTAAACGATTTTGTATAGCTTGCCCTGTTTGTTTATTTATTTATCAGTTTATTTGGGTCAAATCTAGTAATTGAAATTTGACCCCCTTCCTGTTGACAGATTGATCTGAAATTGGGAACACGCATTAGTTCTGGTGATAATACAATTATACTCTGTCCATTCGTTTATTTTCTTTTTGACAGTTCAAGAAATTTCGAAATTAGTGACGCCATCACACATTACCGATTCGATTTGAAATGAAAAGCGATTTTATTTATGAAGAACTTTCAATCGATTTAATTATTTATATCAATCAATATTTAAACTAAAAATATTTAATTAAATATTTTTAGTTTAAATATAAATTAATCCTTTCTTAGTTTTTTATATTATGTAAGAAATAAACAAAAATATAAATAATATATCAGTAAATTAGATGAATGAACAGAGTTATTGTTCTTAGAAAAATATAACATCCTTGATGACAGTCAAAACGGCTTCAGAAAAACAAGATCAACTACATTAGCAGTATATAAATATATCCAAACCGCACTTAAACATATAGATGACAAGAAACTTGTGCTGGGAGTATTGCTTGACATGACGAAAGCATATGATAAAGTACAGTACGACATTCTTTTAAACAAACTACATGGTTCTGGCATTCGTTGCCCTGCTTACACATGGTTCAAATCATATTTAGAGAACAGATCACAAATAGTTCAGATTGACCATTATGACTCTGATACAAATGAAGTTAGAATGGTGCGATCTGAAAGAAGAAGCATTACCTGTTCAATTCCACAGGGTAGCGTGTTGGGTTGTGTGCTGTTTTTGATATACATCAACGACTTACCGAAAGTACTTAATAAGGAACAAACATTGCCCGTCTTATTCGCTGATGATATATCAATATTGATTGCGTATGATAAGTCAGTAAATCCCACACCAATACTTCGAAAACCTCTTAATACAGTAAATCAATGGCTTATTGACCATAACTTGGAAATAAACTACAATAAAACAAAAACTATTCAATTTAGATCATATAAAAACACCCCTATAAACATTGACACAACATACAATAACACACAATTAGAAACCGTAGACACATTCAAATTACTCGGCATAACAATAGACACACATATTAACTGGAAAGCACACATTGATCTTATTAAAAATAAATTATCTCGATTCACATACGCCTTATTCCAGCTTAAATGCAGCTCAAATGAAAAAACCGCACTATCCGCTTACTACGCTTACGCATACTCCTGGTTATGATATGGGATTATGTTATGGGGGAATAGTGTATACTTTCAGGATTTATTTATACTTCAAAAGAAATGTATCAGAATTATCGCCCAAATTGGAAATCGTGACAGCTGTAGGCCTTATTTTTCTAAATATAACATCCTCACACTACCATCATTATATATATTTGATATTTGTATATTTGTTTATAAAAACATAAATCACTTCACTAAAGTAAAAGACACCCACAATTTAAATACACGCCACAGAGACAGACTATACTTACCACAATCCAGAATTAAAATGCTGAACTAGAGCCCTTACTACATGGCAGTTAAAATTTACAACAATTTACCAATTCACATTATAAGTGAAACCAAACTTACAGTATTCACTAAAAAACTGAAAACATTTTTAATCAAAAAATGCTTTTACTCAGTAGAAGAATACATGGAAACAAAACACAAATAATACATAAATATACCACAAATAAAACACACACACAGCCACACACAAATGAACACACACCAACAAATCCTACACCTAAACAATAAATCACAATAATGGCTAGGTAGATAAATAATAAAGATATAATATATATGCATAATGATTAGTTTTAGGCTTATGTAATTTAAAGCAGTTGTTCGATGTAAAATGTCATTATATCAATGATCTTGTTATTATTATATATTTTTTTAAGTATTTTAAAATGGTTCACTTTATTATTTAATTTTTTAGTTATAGTTATTAATTTGTTTATCTTTATATAATTCTAACATTCTATAACCTAATACCTATGTAATGTGAGTAACATCGTCATCTTCTCTCAAATTTGCAATGCCTGTAAAAGGCTACTAAGTTGAGACAAGTTATATTCTAAGATCACAAATGTACCTACACTTAGTTCGCAATAAAGATTTTGATTTTGATTTTGATTTCGACTTAATTCTTTACAAATAATCAATCTCGGAGTCATAGATACTATTTTTATTTCCTTTTTTTATTAAATTTACAGAAAACATACCTACATGATATTAAATTATTTTTATCATATGGTCGATTTATCGTATATCAAGTACTGTTTTATAGTCTGTGGTTGTTTGTTATGCACAGACCACTTCACTAAAGTACCGTCACCGTCAATAAAGTACGACATTACTGTAGTAAATTATTCCGAAAAAAATAACGGTAATTTATAGGCGTTAGCTGTCAAAAAGAAAATAAACAAATGGACAAAGTATAAATAAATTATGTTTCATTGTAAATCCAAGATGGAAGTCGTTACAAAATGGCGGTTTACAAATTTTGTCACGACTACCTCAATATGGGTATCAAATGAAAGGGCTTGACTAGCAGAACACAGATGAGAAGTACTATGTAATGAAATTAAAAACTAAAAACTTGAAAATAAAAAAATGTTAAATTTAAACGGTTTTATTGAGAATAGTGTACTAAAACCTAAAAAATATTTTGGTTGGTCCCAGGTTCCAGCCATCACGCCCATCTCCCTCACTAATCTAAGGCATCACTAGCCTCTGCAGATGCGCAGAGATATCGCCTCTATGGCAGTTCTCTATCGCCTTTTTCATGGGGAGTGTTCTGAAGAGTTCTTCCAACTGGTCCCCCTTCTCCCTTCCTCTACAGGGCAACACGTGCCAGCCTCGGAAGTCACCGCTTCAGACTGGTAGACATACGCTTCGCACTCACCGATTCGGTTCTTACTACCTGTGCCGAGCGGTTAAAACCTTTAACTCACTACCAGCGCACGTGTTTCAGTCCCACTATGATCCCGGGTCTTTTAAGCGGGGCGTGAAAAATCATATAACTGGGCCGCCATAGTACTGGTCACCATGCTGCACTGTCCTTGTTCGCATTGAATATGGTGACCACCACTCTTGGATCCAGATTGCGCTTTTCATTCCATCAGTCGGGGCAGTCATTTTGGTTGCCCAAATATTAAAAAAAGGCATTGAACAGACAAAAAATTAAATCGTTAGGCCCGTGTTTCCATCCAGTCAACTCAGTTTACGTTACGCCCAACGATTTTCCTTTTTTTGTCTGATCAATGCCTTACATTAAAGGAATAGGGGTGTGATGACTGGAACCTGGGACCTATCGAATATATTTTTAGGTTTTAGTACATCATTTTCAATAAAACCGTTGATTTTATTTACATATTTTATTTTAACCCCAGATCAAAGATTCTGCATTAGTCATAACATATAATCTAAAATGTTTCAGAGGAGTAGATTTGTAAAAAAAAAAACAACATTACAATAGCTCTTAGTATTTTTATATTATCGTTATCTATCTCATAATAAAAATCGAAGACAGGGTCAGTCTTCCAGTAAGTGCTATTCCTATCTTTTATATATATAGCTGACAGTTAACAACACAACTTCACTGCTATAGAAAATATAACAATATTCAATCTATTCTTGATGTCTTTATAGATGTAAGCAAGTTGGTGTGATCTATACTGACTATAGGCCTTCGACCGTATAGATCGTGGTAGCCTTTTATTTAATAGGTTATAGGTTTCCACGGTGACTTGCTGCCATGGTTTTTTTATGGAATAAGTGGGCAAACGAGTAGACATATCGCCTGATGGTAAGCGATTACCGCCGCCCATGGACACCTGCAACATCAGAAGCGTCACAAGTGTGTAGCCGGCCTTTTGTGGATGGGGGGGGAGGTAGGGGTAGGGGGATTGGAGTATGGGCCTACAGTATCCTCACTCACTCGGTGCAACACAACGCAAGCGCTATTTCACACTGGTTTTCTGTGTGGCCGTGGTATCCCTCCGCTCGAGCCGGCCCCATTCATGCCGAAGCGTGGCTCTCCCAAGGTAACTCACGATCATCACAAACAAATGGCAAATAATTAAGGACGTCTCTGTGAACAACAAGTTTAACACCGAAAATTATCATCGATTCGTAAGAGGTACACTGACTGCATTAATACAGAACAGGCGCGCCTGATGAAGTCCGCTCTTAGATTAACTCTACAGAAGGTCGAAGCTGGGTACGGAAGTTTCTAGTTGAAGCTTCAAAAGGGATTTATCGTGTTGGAAACAGTATCTATATACTATATATTACATATAGTGTATCTACTCCGTACAGAGGTACCTTACAATAAAAAAGAATAATCAAATCCCCTTTAAAATACCGACCCCAAATAATACAAAAAAAATGCATTAAAAATGGAAAAACAATCTAAGCGAAAGAACTAAAATAAATAGGACCCACAATATAATAGGTAGGTAAAATTCCAATATCAATAGATACATTTGATTGGATACTCTGTTTGAATTGAGATTTGATTATAAAACTCTTGATAAATTGGATCTACTAGGTAGCTATAAAAAATAACATATAAAACCCATCAGGCCATTTTTTTTAAATTAATTTACAGAAGAAATCCAAATACCAAGGTAAAAAAATATATAACAATCCTAAAGTTATTTTATTAGCATGAGGAAAAAGCAACAGTTACTACGGCGTATAACAGTATTTCTGTAATAATTAAAGCTATATTAGGTGAACTTTAATCCTATTACAAATGTGATAAGACTCTAAAACAAATAATTGTTTAAGAGTTAGGCGCTTATTTACAAGTAGCTTAAGTTATAAAATGCTGACGTCAGAATATTATATTTGAATACCATATTAGGATAATGCAAACACGAGACACGACCCTAACACGAGAATGCCACTCAAAATAGGAGCGTCTTTTTTGTGTTATGGTTTCATCCTATTTTTTTATCATCTACAACTTTTAATAAGACGACTGCTGGACATGGATATCTTCGCCAAAAAAGAGGTTTTTGCCTTCTATATCGCGCTGTCCAGAAAAGTAATATTAGTATCCTGAATAAAATAAACACACAAACATGAAATATAATTATATATAATGTGTTCAATCCTCTCGCCAGTGGAGCGATCACCTTGTGAAGTTTGCAATACCTATAGGACCCATGAGTATAGGCATTCAATCGCTAACTATGTCAACTGGAAAGAGCAATGAACCACGGCGATTCACCGTGTTCTATTCTAAGCTACTATAATCATCAAGCACTTACTGGAGTTGTGTGGCTTCCTTGTTCTCGGCGCCGTTGATGGGGTACCCCACCGCCTGGTCTGCCTGGTACGTTCACACATACATGCTCCAGAATGCTGTACAATCTTGAAGGAATTCGAATGCTTGCGGGCTCCCGAAATCTCGTAATTACAAGACACCCGATTCAGCTATCACGGATCGCGCCTATGACGTGACTACAAAAACTCGCGAGTCCAAATCAGACCAATCATAACGGTAAACCACTAAAGGGACCGGGTTGAATTGACAATTAGTTAAATTACAATTAAAACGGTTCTTTTCTAACGAAGCTCCAGCTCGACCGATCCAAGCGTCTCAAATACTATCTGTCAACGTCAAAACGTCAAACAACAAAAATGACAATCAAAAATGTTGCCATTACAATGACGTTAAATTTCTAACATAATGCATCAATAGTTATCTATTCTTTTTTATTATTGAACCTAATACAAAATTTTATAAAATAGACAATAAATAAATAGATGAAAAGGTATAAAATACACTTATTAAAATTTCTTGTTATTAAATCAACAGAAACACATTAATTTGATTAATTGTGGATATATTCGGTATATTCCCAATCTAACTCAAAGTGTATAAAAAAAAAACATTTTTCCTGTGCGTGAACATTTTGTTTACACACATTTTATTTCTTATCGCAAAACAAATATACACCAAATATGCATATCAGATAAAATAAATACATTTAATCACATCCTAATTTAAAACTTTAAACTGGTATAAAATGTAAGATCTGTAGCTCTATATTTCAGTGTTTTATAATCAGGAACGAAGGAACACTGCTGTGTTAATTAATTAATTGTAATTTTAGTGTGCTTCATTTAGTTATTTTTTAATATTTATATTGTATTTTAAATTAAATTTAGAATTAAATATGCAAAATAACAGTGATGAAAAATCGGTGCCTAAAGGGCATACGCGAAAACAATGGGTTGTCGCTATTTTAGGTATTACATTTTTTTTATCCTTCAATTTCTGACAAATCTCCATTATGCCTTTTCTAAATCATTCAGTTAAAATTACTTTTCCTTCTTGTTGTACAGCTTGATAGAGCTGGATGACTACTGATATCTCATTCTGTACTTATATTTGATATCATGGTGCTCATGGTAGATGGTAGTCAAAGACTATGACTATAGTAGTTTACGGACTTGCATGTCTGGCGTTTTAAAACCATCGGGCTCAAAAAGTAGTACATTAATTTCAACGCATAATTTAAACAATTTAGTAATCAGTATGATTGGCGTGAAACAGTAGATAGATTTTTGAAATTAAAAAACCTATAAAAATGACTATCTGCATTCCAAGACAAAAATAATGTTCTAAATAAGGGACGTGGAAATATACTATCACATATACCAAGTAGCGATACTAATTTTGAACAATCTACGTAGTTATTACTAAACATTCATTTTATTAAGATTTTTTCTTCCAGTTTGTAGATTAATAATCGTTTTGCTTATTTTGCAGTCAATTCAACAGTCCTCACATATGGCCTGCAATGTGGTTGGGTATCACCCATGACAAAAATATTACAATCACAAGAATCTCCTGTGGGTAGACCTCTTACAGACTCTGAACTGTCCTTAATAGCTGGTGTTCCATCATTAACTGCTGTAATTGGCATTCTAATATTACTGTATATCGTAGAAACATACGGCAGAAAAAAAGCTGTCATCGTCATGGCATTTTTACAATTAGTGAGTACCAAATAGAATATTTATTTCTACATTTTGACTATATTTGAAAAGCTATGCTACTCAGTAACAATTCTATTAAGTTGACTTCTTTCTTAAGCTTTGCTAATTTTGTGTATGTATAATCAATAACAATTATTTTCGTTTTCCAACAGATCTGCTGGATAATAAAGATTTGCCCATCGAATCCAAACAGTCTTCTAGTCGCCAGAATATTTTCTGGTCTTGGCGCTGGTGGCTGTTTCCATCTCGTTCCCATGTACGTCAAAGAGATAAGTCAGGACAACATAAGAGGAACTTTAGGATCAATTTTTGTACTGTTTCAAAGTGTTGGCATTCTGTCAATGTATGCAATTGGAGCTTACCTGGGCTATTACACAGTTTTATATCTCGTCACGGCACTGGCTGTGTGTATTTTCGTGATGTTATTCCAAGTGCCGGAATCTCCAAGTTTTTTAGTAAATCAAGGGAAATTAAAAGTAAGTCCAATTCAGAATTATATTTTTCTTCAATTTCAATTTTGTGAAGGTATTTGATATTTAATTTCAAATATATTTAAAATTACAGGAATCTATAGCAGCTCTTGCATATCTCAGAGGTTTAAAAATAGACGACAAAGAAGTAGAGGATGAAATTGATTCGATTAAAAGAGAAGATGATTACTATAAATCTATACCTAACATTACATTTTTCGGCATTTGTAAGTTATTATAATTGTTAATAAAAAAGCAAAAAGTATGTTAGCAATTCCTGAAGATTCGTTTGAGTTGTGTGATTCGAAAAGTTGCGTTCAAAGACAAGATCTTTGAATGCATCTTATTGAACCAGTTGAACTGGCAGATTCTGCAGATTAAATCGCTCATAAGAGGATGACTTCCATCATCGAGAGTGTGGTTTTTCACCTACCTGCACATTTAAAAAAAATCAAATAATTTTATTTCACCGTGTACTGTCATATTCTAAACCAACACTGTGGTCACTAACCTAGTCTGTTAGAAACTCATTGTGCCCTTTCTGATTCTTGCGTTTTTCGACAACACGTTAGTATTAAGCAGTGATTATGTAAGGAGGTACAGGGAGATAGTATAGATTCAATTGCTTGAGGATTATGATCAGCAATTGATCCATCTTATACAATATGTAGCTCAATAAAAGAGTATGATGGAGAAGTGAACTTGTGTTCAGAAGCATTGATTGCCTCGTTGGCGCAGTGGTAGCGTTCGCGACTGCTGTGCTCGAGGTCTCGGATTCGATTCCCGGGTCGGATCAAATGTTTGTATGGTCTGCAAATATTTGTTTCAGAGTTTGGGTGTTTTTTGTATGTATTTACAAAAAAAAGTATGTATGTGTTAATATCAGTTGTCTAGTACAAGTAATACAAGCTCTGCTTAGTTTGGGACTAGATAGCATTGTGTGTTAGATGTCCAAAAAATAGTTATAGTTCAAAATTATATTTTTTTTTCATTTCTTTCAGTCAAATTTGAAGCATGGCGTCGTGGTTTTCTCATCATGTTAATGGTAGTGATTTTACATGGTTTGAACGGCGTATTTTCTATCATTAGCTATGCAGCGACTGTCCTCAAAAGTTCTAAGATGGAAATTAGTCCAGAGCTGCAAAGTCTGGCCATTCCTATATTCTTGGCGCTAGGAACAGCTATCACCATGACAATAGTAGATAGACTGGGTAGAAAGGTAATAATTGCTCACTTATTATTTGAGTTAATATGTATGTTCAGTTGTCTGTTACTGTATTTGTTACTAAAACTGCTTCTTAAAAGCTTAACCGCTTGTGAAGAAATGTATACCATACCAATATTTAAATTAAATTTAATCCAAAATTTTAAAACTGATTTTTGTGTCTTTAAATTAAGGCTTAGTTGCGTCTGATGATTTTAAGGTTTCAATGATTCAATCAAAATAATGTTTACTTGATCGAATATTATTTGTATAAAATAACTGCCTCGTTGGTCTCGCGGTTGGCGTGTACGACTGCTGATCATGAGGTCTCGGGTTCGATTCCTGGGTCGGACCAAATGTTTGTATATGATCTACAAATATTTGTTTCGGAGTTTGGGTGTTTTCTATGTATAATATGTATGTATTTACAAAAAAAAAGTATATATGTATTTGTATCAGTTGTCTGTACCCATAGTACAAGCTCTGCTTAGCTTGGAACTAGATGGCGTTGAGTGTTAAAAAAGGTCCGAAATATTTAAAAAAAAATAAAAAAAAAAACCATTAGAATAATGTTTATTCTGTATAGCGTCATAAATAATTTAGATTTCCTTTCTTTGTTACTAAACAACTCAAAAATACTTAATGTTAATTTAAAACTAGAGCTGTAAAAATATCCAAAATAAGTTGTCTCAATTTTTTATTTTCTTTATAGGTGCTGCTTGGAATTGCATTTGCTGTAACATCGCTGGCTTTTGCCGCTCTTGCGTCAAATCAGTTGTTTTACAATTATGGCTGGTCTACTCCTAGCTGGTTGCCGATTGTAGCTATTTTATTAACAGTATGCTGCTATGGCGGTGGAATTTCTCCTCTGCCTTTCATTATATTGACTGAAATGTTTAATTTTAGAGTAAGTATATAAATTAAACCTAATTGGATAAATAACAGATCTAATACCTGATAAAATAAGAGATTTCATGAATTATCTTCCTAGCCTTTATTATTCCCAAGATTATTTGGGGTCAGCTACTAGTTCAACCGGTTTTACCTGTGTATTTAATATCAGTTTTTCCACGGTGCGACTGGTATCGGACGTCCGCAACCCTAAGGGTGAACTGAATTCGAAGATTGAACTAGTTGTCAGTGTATTTGAGGGCACTGACTTCCCAAAAACGATTGCCATAGATGTCCATGACAACCGGGACCTACAGCTTAACGTGCTCTCCGAAACATGGGTGGAAAATACCACTATCTTCCATACTCCGGGCTGCTATTATGAATTTTGTAAGAAAAGCCCAATAGCAGTCCGACCCGGGAATCGATCCCGAGACCTCTTGATCGGCAGTCGCTTACGCTAACCACTAGACCAACGAGGCAGTCCTTGAGTCCCGACCAAGGGAGATTAATCATGAATAATTTTCAAATTGTTTTATATTTCAGATCCGCGCTAAGTTAATAGGGATACTTAGCGCGACAGCCTGGTTTATGAACTTCGTCCAGTTGGTGTCCTTTACCGCAGTTACAAATGCCATGGGCGCAGAAACCGCTTTTTACATCTTTTGCGTACTCAATCTCATAGGTGCTATGTTAGTGCTATTTTTTGTACCAGAAACTGCTGGCAAGACTGTGGAACAGATAGAAACAGAATTAAGGAAAAAGAAGAAAGAACAAGATAATGTTATCTGACAACTGACAAGGTGAATGTTTAAAGATAGATGTATGAATGAAGCAAAAGATTAAAGAAGAATTGTTTTAATTTAGATTTTTTTTCTAAGTTTTTATTAAAAAATTAATATAATGATATTCTTTTTTTCTGAATACACGAATCCCTTAAAATTTTAATTAATCTATGTAGAGTTCGGAGAAAAGGAAAAAAACATATGTCGTAGTGCCTATAAATTGTGACTGGCTCAATATAAGTTATGTTTGATTCCATACCTAATTCTACTAAGTTAAAATATTTTTTTTTGAAATAATCCACACTTAATATTATACTACGAAAGTTACTCTGTCTGTCTGTATGATAAAACTCCAAAACAAGTGTCAGACGTTGTTATTCAAGAGTTAGATGCTCATTTACAAATAAGTTCATTTAGAAAGTTGCTGTCGTCAGAAGACGAAACATTTAGATACTATATTGGTAGTGTGGTACTCATTTTAGGGTGTTTAATGGTAATAGTGTTGATCTAAATGAAACAAGCCGAAAATTTTACTTTATTCCATTATGTCAAGAAACTTGTGGTACCTATATTAATAATCTAATTTGTATAAGAACCCCTTTCTAGTTATCAGTATGTCTCTGTTTGGTATGGCGCACGTGAAACATCTTAAATATCTTTAATCTACTTTTTTCTCTTTTTAAACATTGGTTGACTTTTTAACAACAACACCATGTTTGTCAGCAGACAATTTTCGGTTGCTTATTTAGAAACTATTTCCGCACAAAAAAATAATCATGGAAAGTTTCATAATACGAATGTTTACTCGGTCTTCGTATCGGTTCAGCCCAGATGAAGGCCTAATCCTTGAAGGGAAGTGGCTCTTCGACGAGTACTTTCGACAGTTTGGTCCAAAGGTGGTTCGCGCTGCTTCTGCGCTTTGGCGACTTTTACCCAATTTGGGTGGAGCCAACGTTGCGACAAGATGACTGTAGACGAGAATTGTCCGGTCAATGACACTGTATGGCGCTCCACTGTGGTTGGCGGCTCTGAAAGCAAAGAATAGGGCACGCTTCTTGCGCTCTCAGAGAATATAGGTGGTCAGAGCCATACGTGGTTACCGCATCGTGTCAATGGAGGTGGCGTGTGGGTTGGCCGGACACCCCGACGGATTTAAAGGCGGAAGTGCTCGTTGCAGTCTATCGGCGGACGGCTGATTTCCGAGCTGGTAGCGACTTTCGGCTCCGAGCGTTGAGGTACGCGAGTGGCGTAAGGCCACTAGTCGAGCCACGATAGCTCGTTGGTCATCCCGACTGGAGACTTGACGTTTTTTAACGGTTTTTGTCGAGTGGGTAGGGCGGCAGCACGGGATTCTTTCCTTTTGACAGACGGGCATGGTTGTTTCATCTGTCGTAACTTTCTGCTGAGTCGTTATTTCGAAGAAACAGGTAGCGAAGAAGGCCTGGCAGACCGACCTCCACTCTGATCCAATCTTGAAAGCGCCATCCGCTTCAGTTGCCAGCCGCAAGGAGGTGACGTCCGCGTGTGCTGTACGTCACCTAAATAGAGAGTTTACCCGACGATGTCCGCGTCAGTGCGGGCAGGCGCTAGGAGTGTTCCGGATGTTTTAATAACAACAGTTCCTGGATCCATCCTATTTCAAACACTGAGTGGCACACCGTGTTTTTTATTTGGTCCGATTCGGACACCACACTCAGCCGTATATAACACCAGCTAGGTATCGATCCGTGGGAGCTTCCAGAAAAAAAAATGAAAAGGAATGGTACACAAGCAGTGCAACAAGCTATGCTAGAGCCAAGTCTGACGTACGGTGATTGGTGACTGTCACATATTGAATGACTTACGACATTCTTTATCTAAATTTACGACGATGCAGTCGCTGACATAATATGTATTATCTCTATATACATATTGATCTACTACGTTTCTTCTTTACGCCTATTTATAAAAAAAAAAATATGACAATTATGCGCATATCTTTGATTGGGTAAATGCACAAAGAAGTTAATAAATAAAATTGTTGCCTTAAGATTTAGTGTCATTGTTTTGAAATAAGGTGACTTTAACGTAATAGCGAAAGTAAAGGTTAATAGTATACAAATTACTGACAGTGTAAGATATAATTGCTCAAGACATACGGCGCAGATCTTATTCCTTATTTTATTACTGTGGAATCAAACACGATTAGGAGCAGTTACTCAATTTATTTTTAGTTGTGGTGATTTACTAGAAGGAGAAAAAGAAAAGTAAATTTTATAAAAATTAATAAAAATGCAAATGGAAAGTAATAACTTAAAAGCCAAAGGGCATACGCGTGTGCAATGGGCTGTAGCCACTTCAGGTAATAGTTAATATTTAGTGCAAAGAACTTATTACAATAAAGTAAAGAAATGGCAGTAAATTTCTTTGTGAACTATCATATAAATAGAATAAGATAAAATATTACGTACTGTATTATATAAAAATGGATCATCTGTAAACTCAAATAGTCATAATGGTCATTAATGGTCATTTAAGAGCTAGGTCGTAAAGATTTTTGATCTGTCCGACCTAGATTTTATACTCGTAATTATATGGTGTCAGATTTTAGTGATTTTTGAACATCGAATTTAAAATTTCAAAGAGTTAATCTGCTACAGGTCATGCAGGGTTAGGACGCAAAATCTTGTTGTTTTGACTTTTACTGACTGTTAACTAAATCTATAAATTGGTCATTTAGTTAAAATCAGCATTTGGAATTATTGTAATTTCGTTTAGGACAATCAAAATTTGTATTAAAGTAAAGCTTGGATTTTGAATAATTTCATTTTGATAAGTTTGAATTATTTTATTGACCATAGTACAAGTTCTCATCGCTGTTTTCGGAACAGCTTCTGTTATTTGTTTTTCAGATGTTTAATATATGGATTAGGAATATGAGAAGACGTAGAATTAAAGCTCCCAGAGTTCGTTCCTTAAATAATAACTAGGAATATTCATACATTTATATTTTTTATTTAATCTTTTTCCACAGTTAACACCGCTGCGATGACATACGGTTTACAATACGGTTGGAATTCACCTGTATCAAAGATACTGCAATCAGTAGACTCCCCTGTAGGTAGACCTTTGACTCATTATGAATTATCCCTAATAGCTGCAGTGCCAGCTTTAACAGCCATGGTTGGTATTTTGGCTTCATTGTACATCGTGGACGCATATGGAAGGAAAAAAGGAATTCTGTTTACAACAGTTACACAATTAGTAAGTGTTACACAAAATGGTCCATAACACTAGGAATAAATCCTGTGTCGTGGGGGACTTTACAAACATACATGAAACGGACACAAAGAATACCCAGACTCAGAACAACAATTTGTGGATCACACAAAGTGTTGTCCTACGTGGGATTTTAACTCACGACACTTAGCGAAGTAGGAAACGGCGTAGTGACCGTTAAACCACTAGGCCAACAGCATTTGGTGATTATATTAACATAAACGCTGTTATCTAAGGCAAGACGTCCTATAGTGTCGGTATTAGACACTATACTAAATTTGACTTTCACCAATTTGACACACTTTGGAATATTGTATATCCATTATATAATTCATTGTGGGCTTGTAACATTGAAAATGCATAAGTTAATAGACGACCAACTCTCGTAATAAAAATCATTTGTAGTTTTAATAAGCTTTTCATCTAACATAACTCAGCAGAATTTTGAAAGAAGTTTAAGTTCTTGTATCAAAATAGACACTAAAGTACCTACACTACTTATAAATATATTTTAGAAATTTCAGTTCTAAATCAAAAAGCATATGTTTTAGGTATGCTGGATCATAACAATCTTCTCCAGAGATTTTTACAGCCTAATGATTGCAAGAATATTTTTGGGCTTTGGATGTGGAGGCGCTTTTCATGTTGTCCCAATGTATGTTAAAGAAATCAGTCAGGACAATATAAGAGGTACATTGGGCACGATGGTAACAATGTTACAAAACGTTGGCATACTAGCGATGTGTGCTCTGGGAGTCTACTTGGACTACTACACAGTGCTGTATCTGGTCACTGTATTACCTGTCTTAACTATGTTGGTTTTGTACGTTCTACCTGAGTCACCTTCGTTCTTGGTGAAGCACGGAAAATTAGAGGTATGAATGTAAAAAAATGTTTTATATCTTTTATTAGTATTTTTTAAGATTATAATTATTTTTCACTATTTGGAGCTCGTTGTGACTATTGAAACTGTTTCCAGAATTATGTATGTATTTTAATCTCAACCAAATAATCCCTTTATGATTACATTAACTAAAATTGCTGAACATTAATGTCTTGAGTTGAGTTTAAAGTCCAGCAAAATGATCTCTTTAAAAATATTTACAAAGTTTTAATAAAAATATTTAAAAATCTGAAAAAAATCTTACAGACTTTGTCAGTCTTAGCATAATTCGTTTTCAGGAAGCTGCTAAAACTGTTGCTTTTCTGAGGGGCGTTGAAGTAAATGATAAGGAAGTAGAGTATTAACTCGATTTAATAAAAAAAGAACGTGAACAATTCGAGTCTATGCCCAAAGTTACATTTCTGAATATGTGTAAGTATTGCAATGAAGTATTACTACAGTTTAGCGTTGTTCATTATAGCATATTGATGACTTTGATGATCATTATGTATAAGAATGTAACAGGGTAAGGATATCATCATTAGTTGCTTTGTAGTTAAGGACAAAGCAGTACACCATGGCTTTATCATCATGGTGACCATTTATTGCGTAACGGCATTGAACGTTCTCCATAGTAAATTTTGCCTCAATCCTGTTGGCGGATCCGAAAATGAAGATCAGTACTGAGGCGCAAGCTCTAACCATACCAATGTGTCTGATACTTGGGACTACAATTACAATGTTTGCTGTTGACAAGTTGGGGAGAAAAGTATCCTATCACAATATTGTATGAATAAACGAGTATAGTTTTACAGTTTTGTGTATAAATATTTGGACATCTAACACACAACGCCATCTAGTCCCAAGCTAAGCAGAGCTTGTGTTATGGGTACTAGACAACTGATACAAATACATATATATACTTTTTTTTTTGTAAATACATACATATTATACATAGAAAACACCCAAACTCCGAAACAAATATTTGTAGATCATACAAACATTTGGTCCGACCCGGGAATCGAACCCGAGACCTCATGATCAGCAGTCGCACACGCCAACCGCGAGACCAACGAGGCAGTCCGTATCAACAAAGCCAACGTCTAGAAAATTGGCTCTTTATTTGTTCATGAACGAAATGAAAATTAATAATTTTAATAGTTGAAATTTTCAAACGTAAATATTTTAGAGAAAAATTTCAATGTTCTGTCCTGTAAAGAGCAATTACATTAATAGATGTTACATGTAAAATGCAAGTTTTTCCTACATGACAACATAATTACAATTTTCATCTAGTCGTCTATTTCATTACAGGTGCTGTTAGGCGTCACATTTGGCATATCGTCACTAAGTTTTACTGGCCTTGCGTCTTCAATGATACTTCATAAATATGGTTGGGCGACACCGAATTGGCTACTTATTGCCGTAATTTTAGTAACAGTCTGCGCGTATGGAGCTGGTGTTTCGACTGTTCCATGTATTTTATTAACTGAGATGTTTAATTTCCACGTAAGTGCAAAGCAAATGGAAAAAGTGCGTACCATTCTTCATCATCATCAGCCTATCGTAGTCCACTGCTGGACATAGGCCTCTCCAATTGCACGCCACTTAGTTCGATCCTCGGCTTCTTCTTCCTTCTGCTTCTTCTTCTTGGTACCATTCTTGCGTGTTTATAATTTTTTTTTATTATTATATGTTTTAGATCCGTGGAATGGTAAGGGCGTTCATATGCATACTATCGTGGCATTTGAGTTTTGTACAACTGATCTCCTTTACTGCAATTAGCAGCACAATGGGATTTTACACGTCCTTTTATATATTCAGCGCGATTAATCTGTTCGGGGTCATTGTTGTGGTAGTAATTCTGCCGGAAACAAGAGGGAAGAGCATGGAGCAGATAGAAATGAAATTAAGGGGAAGTAACTGATTGTTAAAAATTATGTTTTCTGTTGACCTATTTTGTATGTACGAGATTTTGAAAGATGTTTGTATATAAATTTAATAAAAACCTTTTGAATATTTATTTTCTTTTTTTTTACCACTCAATTTGTAACTCTTATAGCCGTAACGTTAAAATCAATATAATATTATACTAATATTAAAAATTAAATTAAAAAAATAAAGTAGTAGAAGGGGGCAAATATGTTTGTAGACACAATTTGAAGTAAAAAACTAATTAGTGTACAAATAGTAAAGGACCACTCTCCATGAAAAAGCTACCTATGGTATTCAAGAATTATTTTCTTGTGATATTTCTTAGATAGAGTATGAGAGAGAAATAATATGCGACTCTGACTTGCTCGAGCAGAGTTCACATTCCCTGATCTATCGGTACAAATAATATCTTTTCGTACCATTGCTACCTGAATATACAAGAAGTATACACAAAGTTTGCACTTAATTAATGAGTAAGAATTGAATAACAGTTGGCAAATTATTTTGATAGACCGTGATCGCTAAACTGGAGCTTAGCGATCAAAATAATTAGCAAAGGTCGTAGGTTTCAATTCCACCAAGGATAAGTCCCTGTGCTATAAACACGATCATAATATGTTCTGTGTCTTGGTGTAATTTGTCTATAATATTGTTGCGCCCTAGAGAAATTGGTTTAGTATAGAGAGATGAGGGCAGCACCATCTAGTGTCAAGTAGCGCACAACTGTTAAGATTAGGATTAATGATTCCGATATTCTCGGCGCTAGATGGCGCTGCAATTAATTCTAGGACTTTCTATTTGGTCCAGAATGTTCTATTGAATAAGTATTAGGTTTTTCTAAATTTTCCATAGCCATATAAAAGTGGAGCGTTTTAGCCGTACGGGCAGTATTGTTTCACGATACAGCGGATTAACATCGAAGCGATTTTCTAGTGCGAATAAAGAGTGATTAGAAACAATCACAGACGGTAAGCAACGACGGCGCGGTCATTACCTGGATGGGTGTCCGCTAGTGGCATGTTACTATGAGCATCTCCGTGATTCGGAGGTCACGTTAAGCAGACGGTCGCGGTTGTTATCATATGATAACAGTCGTGCAGCTTAGTTGGAGGCCTTTGGGCGGCTTAAAAACATCCAACGACAAGGCCTTGGCCAGCGTGGGGACGTATGACCTTAATCCTCTCCTAAGAGGAGACCCGAGCCCAGCAGTAGGACGTTATGGGTTGTTGATGAATATTATTGTAAAAGTGTTGGTACTTTTATTTATTTAATACCCGGCTCGTAACAGTATGTAAGTAACGTAAAAGTAAGTTAAGAATACTTATTCATCCCATGGGTGTCTAAGAAATGAAATGAAATGAAATGAAATGAAATCATTTATTCTGCAATTAGGTTACATGAACACTTTTGCAAGTAAAACTTTTTTTTTGAGCAGATGAGTTCGGCCTTTCCTAACTGGACTAGCCCTGAGAAGAAAGGACGAAACAAACTCAGGGATCACAGTCTCTTTTAAAGTCCAGACAATATGCAAAAGACATCATTTCAATAAAAGAAATACGATAATTACAATTTGAGTCACAATTACAATAATCAGTAAAGATAGTAATTTAAAAAAAATGTCAACAATAGCAATAATTTAAATTGAATTTGTTTCAAACTATAAATTATCGTCACATCAAAATAAATTTAAACATTCAAAATAAACAGCATGTGCAGAATGGGCAGCTCAATCCCAGGCGGTTTTATCATCAAGATATTCTGCTATGGTATAATATCCCTTTGCGGATAACTTAGATTTTATGGTATTCTTAAATTTCTTTAATGGCAAATTCCTAATATCAATAGGGAGTTTATTGTAAAAGCGTATACATTGTCCCATGAACGAGTTGCCTACTCTGTGGAGACGAGTGACGTGAACACTAAGATTATGTTTGTTTCTGGTATTTACAGAATGAACATCACTGATTTTAGGAAACTTTGATATATTTTTTTGAACATAAACTAAATTTTCGTATATATATTGTGAAGATACAGTCAGAATATTTATCTCTTTAAATTTGGAACGGAGAGAAACTCGAGGGCCTAATTTATAAATGGCTCGTACGGCGCGTTTTTGTAAAACAAATATGGCATTAATATCTGCACAGTTACCCCAGAGTAGGATACCGTAACTCATTATGCTATGAAAGTAACTGAAGTAAACTATTCTAGCTGTATCAACATCAGTTAAATGTCGAATCTTTTTTACAGCAAAAGCCGCTGAGCTTAGCCTACCGGATAATTTTTCTATTTGGGGACCCCATTGTAACTTAGCGTCAATAGTAATGCCTAAAAATACAGTAGATTCCACAGGATCCAACTCTAGTCCATTCAATCGAACATTGGTTGTAACATGCCTAACGTTTGGTGTAGAGAATTTAATGAATTTAGTTTTCTTCTCATTAAGGAGAAGGTTATTTGTATTAAACCAATGTACCACTTTCAAGAGTGCATTGTTGACTTCAGTAAAACTGTCAAGTTGGCGCCTAACTTTAAAAATTAAGGATGTGTCATCCGCGAACAATACAATCTCATGATTGTCACTTACATAATAAGCTAGATCATTTATATATATGAGAAACAGAAATGGCCCTAGAATGGAACCCTGTGGGACGCCCATTGTTACCGGGGATCCCGAAGATGTTTTACCATTAATATCAACTTTTTGAACTCTCTTATTCAAATACGACGTTACAATATTTACAGCATTATTCATTATTCCGTAGTGCTGTAGCTTCCTAATGAGTGTAGGATGATGGACACAATCGAAAGCCTTAGACAAGTCACAGAAAATACCAAACGCATCCCGTGAATCCTCCCAGGCGCCATATATGTGTTTAAGTAATTCCACGCCCGCGTCCGTAGTTGAACGACCTTTAGTAAAACCAAATTGCTTTTGATGAAGCAAGTTGTTCTTAATAAAATGTTGTAACATTTGGTTTAAAAGCAACTTTTCAAAAATTTTACTCAATGTTGGAAGTATTGAGATAGGTCGGAAGTTAGATGGATCTGAACTACTACCAGATTTGAACAATGGAATAACTTTACTTTGTTTCATCAGATCAGGAAACACACCAGATGCGATACAAGAATTGAAAACAGCTGCTAAATATGGAGATATCATTTCAATAATTGCAGATATAGTATGTACTGAATGCCCCCATAAATCAGTTGTTTTCTTTACATTTATACTTTTAAAAGCCTTGATAACATCATTTATACTAACAGCTGAAAATTCAAAACCCCTATCACACCGGTTTACACTATTTTCTAATAAAAAACAAGCGGAGGAAGACGATGACGAGAGAGTTTTGGTTGTTCGAATAGGAATGTTGGTAAAAAAATGTTCAAACTCAGTCGCAACCTCCACATCCGATGTTATATCTACATTATTAATTTTTAAATGGAAGTCACGATTTCGTACAATAGACCTTCCGGTTTCGGCGTTTATAATCTCCCATGTGGTTTTTATTTTATTGCCAGATGATTTTATTTTATTTTTTAAATATAGGGATTTAGCAACATAACAGATGCGTTTAAACATCTTTGAATAATTTCTGACATATTCTATAAAATCTAAGTTATGATTATATGTTTTTTCATAATACAATTCATATAGCCGTTGCCGACTTTTATAGATGCCTACAGTGGCCCAGTCACTGAATACTACACGATCACTAATCGTTAGTGTTTTAGAGTGTTTTAGTGTTTAAGAGTCTAAGAGCCTACTAAGAGAGCTAACTAATCTAACTGTAAAGGATAACAGCACTGCAAATAGATGATAAACTTGGCGCAAACCCTATACCAACTCGACCAATATCGCTGTATAGTATGCCATCATAAGGTCTCTGGTTCGAATCCCAGATCGGGTCCAAAAGTGTTATTGAGTTTTTCCAATTATAGAAATGCTCAATAGAGAGTCACGCTTCGGCTTGAATGGGCCAGTTCGGCCGGAGTGATACTACGGTCTCACAGAAAACCGGTGTGAAATAGCGCTTGCCCTGTGTTTCACCCAGTGAGTGAGGATACCGGAGGCCCATAACCCAATCACTCCCCATACCCCTCCTAATCTCCCTCCCCATCCCCCAAGGCCAGTAACGCACTTGTGACGCCTCTGGTATTGCAAGAGTCCATAGGCGGCGCTAATCGCTTACCATCAGGCGATACGTCTGCTCGTTTGCTCGCCTAGTACATAAAAAAAAAACAGCACGGAGTTTGGAAGTTGGGGTCTTAGTTCCCGTGCCTCGGAGAACACGTTAAGCCGTCGGTTCTGCTTCTAATCTTTGGCCGGTCGTGTCGGATAACCATCCTATCGGAGAGTGAGGGAACAGAGAGTGCTCTTGTATTTGCGCACACATTTGTGCGCTATAATATCGGATGCATAGTTGGCTGGTTTCCGTTGAGATTGGTCGCCGTGGCCGAAATCAGCTAGGAAAACAAAGAACCAACAATAAATAGGCCTTCTTTCTAAGGAGAGATCCAGCAAATAACTTTTAAAAGTTTTTTGTGAAATATTAATTTCCATTTCAAAACTTTTTTGAAAGACTGTTTTCAATACTGGAACTTTTATATTTTAAACCTTTCCATCACTAATTTAATACTTTAAATACTATTGACTATTGAACAAACTTAATCACATCACATCAACAGCATTTAGCCGTCCACTGCTGGACATAATAAATATGCAAAAAATGGTTCTCCGCACGATATACTCAAAATGACGCAATTTTGCACTCTATTTTATGTTAGACTATGCCAACGCAATTCCAATTCTATTTTTAAAATCATGAGCACATTTAAAAAATACACAACGACAATTCTCATCACACTGACACAGCATACTGAGATAATGTAAGTTGGCAACGCGAAGAACTGTTTGCCATAAATAAATAGCTTTGTTTGGATATGTTGCTAGCGTACTATCAGTATTTGTTAATCTACTTGCTACTGTAGTAGAACAGAGTTTGAATTTACTTTCTTTTTATGATAATAAGATAACGCAAACAAATCGAATTTATATTTGACAAGAAACCAATAAAAGTCAAACTAGATTTAGACTGAGTATACAAAACTATGCAAACAGTTGACTAGTAAAAGCTTGTGATGTTAATGATCATAGCAGTATAAGTGATCTGGGGTGTAAATCAATAGTTTATTTAAATTCACAATATATTTGTAACCAATGTGAAGGCCTATTTGAAACCACTGACAATCATTGGCCGAAATTAAATGACGAAATTTCTTTAGCAATACAAACAAGCCTTTCTATAAAATCGTTAAAAACAACCTTAAAATTTGGCAACTGGATAATACAAACTCAGACAATGTGTTTGTTCGCCAGTTTTTCAAATGTTCACGAGAAAGATAGTTAAAATAGCATTTGCTTATTATTGGCTATACCCATATTATCGAGAACTAATTAAACCAGCTTTAACTGCTACATTTTATATAAGTTTATACGTTTTTTAAACACCTCATATGAAATGAAATGAAATCATTTATTCTGCAATTAGGTTACATGAACACTTTTGCAAGTAAAACTTTTTTCGAGCATATGAGTTCGGCCTTTCCTAAGTTGACTAGCCCTGAGAAGCCCTGAAAAAAAAAATATTTCAATAAAAAAAATACGATAGTTACAATTTGAGTCACAATTTTATTATAATAATCAGTAAAAAATGTCAACAATAGCAATAATTTAAAATGAATTTGTTTCAAACTATAAATTATCGTCACATCAAAATAAATTTAAACATTCAAAATAAACAGCATGTGCAGAATGGGCAGCTCAATCCCAGGCGGTTTTATCATCAAGATATTCTGCTATGGTATAATACCCCATAATGTTTATCGATACAATTTATACCACAGCATTCATATATTATGCTTTCCTATTTATAGCAACGATTCCAGTTTTTTGTACTGCAGTGATTATATTTACATTACTTGCTTCTGCAAATAAAATAATACCCATTTGTTTTAATATACCCAATATGTATTTACTTGATATTTATGTTTTGCTTTTTTTTTTTTATTTTTTTTTTTTATGGAATAGGCCGGCAAACGAGCAGACGTATCGCCTGATGGTAAGCGATTACGTCCGCCCATGGACACCCGCAACACTGAGGCGTCACAAGTGCGTTACCGGCCTTTGGGGGATGGGGGGGGGATAGGGGGAGTGGGGTTGGGATATGGGCCTCCGGTATCCTCACTCACTCGGTGAAACACAGCGCAAGCACTATTTCACACCGGTTTTCTGTGAGGCCGTGGTATGACTCCGGTCGAGCCGGCCCATTCATGCCGAAGCGTGGCTCTCCCACGGTGTTTTTGTTGTTACTTTCGGCTTCCGTTAATAGTCAACTATTATTCGTGCCATAGGTCATTTGGAAGGAGACAGAGCGATATGACCGTCACTTGTCCCTTTAGAATAAAGAGTTTTAGATTGCGTAATCAACTTTGGATTTTAATGTTTACTATAAAGAATATACATCTGGCGATCAAGTTGTGTAATTAAAATGTCGTCAAAATGTGATCTAATTTCTGTCGTTATTAATTAATTTTTGAAGTTAAGGTTTTTAAAAATAAGGGTTTATTTATACAAATATTATCACATTCTTGTTTATGTGACATTTTTGAGTGTTCTTTTATTGATAGATATCAAAATGCTAAAATGCTCCCCTAAGTAAATAAAGACAATTTCTGTTAAAATTAAATATATATCATGACTACATATTTCGTAATATTTCATCTATTATATTTATATTGTAAATTTTATATGATTAGAAAAATATTTATTTTTAATAAACTCTCCTTTACATTTAGTGGATTACTGTGTTACAAGAATTTTCCAAAAAAAACAGAACAGTACAATATTTTTTGTTATTCGGAACCATCATGTCAATAATACAATAACAATAAAAAAATAATAAAAATATGTATACCTACCCATACAGAATAATGTAATCAAATAATATAAACATGGTTAATCATCTTAAAAATTGTTAAAATGAGATTGTAAGTAAATAGTTACCGATAGCGCTTTGAGAGCTCCTCCTAGAATTAGAGTAATCGTAATCATCGTAGGAAAGCAATGAAACAAACTTTAACTTAACATTTTATACAAGTCAGTGCTATCAATTTGTTGGGCTTGTCTACATATGGATACGTTTATAAAAATATTGCCTTCACAACCTTCATCTTCCTAGCCTTTATTAATCCCAAGGTTTGGGGTCGGCCGGTTTTATCTGAATATCAGTTTTACACGGAGCGACTGGCATCGGACCTCCGCAACCCTGAGGGTGAACTGAATTCGAAGGTTGAAATAGTTGCCAGTATATTTGAGGGCACTGACTTCCCAGTAACGATTGCCATAGATGTTCTTAACAACCGGGACCGATGGAAAAACCCAACAGCAGTTCGACCTGGGAATCGAACCCGAGACCTCTTGATAACCACTAGACGAACGAGGCAGTTTTCTTTCACAACCCTATTTTTTTTAAAAGACCCATGCAATGATATCCCACATTGCGGAGTTAATGAATATGAAAGTTACATCCCCATTTTAAATGTAGTAGAGGCAACCTAAAATAAAGTTTCAAGATTTTATTTTATCTTCTTATCGGCATGATTAGTATGTATGTTAATACGTAAGAGATTTATAACACTTAATAATCTGTGAGAAATTGTGTGGACAAACAGACGGACGGGCAGGACATGACGAAATTATAAGAGGTCCGTTTTTGCCATTTTGGCTGTTGAATCCTCAAAAGGACCTACAGAAACAATAATTGAAGAAACAAACATAAGTATAACAGACAGGTAACAATAAAATACCAATAGACACCCTTTAGTCACTTTGAATAGAGATTAAATCTTAAAGGTGAAGACGAAATGGGCTTGCCAATTTGTAAGTTGTGCAGGCCAAAAATATAATTTTGCATGTATGCTTTGACTAATGTGAGGGCAACAGTATATAGTGTAGTGTAATAATAGTTATTACAATACTTATTAGAAAGAAATTAGAAAGCTTATTACAATACTTGTTCCCAGAATATAGGAAAAATACAATTACCAATTTAGGAAAATTATGATATCCGTACCGTTATTTCATGAGCGTAACAACAAAGCAACAGGTTCTACGATGTACAACAATATTTATGTAATAAATTAAATAGTGAAATCGAGCTATATTAGGTGAACTATAGTCCTAATACAAATATGATAAGACTCCTAAACAAATAATTGTATAAGAGTCAGACGCTCATTTACAAATAGTTTTACTTATCAAAGTTGCCGACGACAGAATATATTTAATATTTAGATACTATATTGGGAGTGCTGTTTTCGTGCTAGGGTTGTACAATAATTTTATATCATCAACAGCCTTAACAGTGCTGAACATAGATTTCTTCCTTATAAGAACGTTTTCGCCTTCTATACCACACTTGCCACTAAAGTTATTTTAGACAATCAGTAATTTTTATACTTTGACAAAAAATGATGAAATCTAAATAAATGTATCAAATTGTTATCTTTATTTCTGAACTTTCATTTTTATTATTGTTAAAAATGGGACAAATATTATTACTTGCTGACCGGCTACTTAGTCTTATTGCCATTTTTTTCCTCATTATTTTCAAAATTTCCGAAAGCTTGCTTTTATTATTATTATATTATATGGCCGCCTCAGCTTCCCACGGGTGTTTCGTCATGGATTTAAAAAAATACACTTCGGGTTTCCTTATAATTTTATTGAATGCAGACTGTGTCCTGACAATAGCAAAAAAAACGTCAAATTTTGTGCAGTCGATCGGAAGTTACACACATTTTTGTGATTCATTTTTACTTATATAGATAAGACACTAAGAAGGCTGAAATACACTGATTGAAATATGCTCACCTTAAATCCTCAGAAACATCAGCATTTTTATTAATCCTAAAAATAAACAAAACAAAGAATGTTTCCTATGTGTACCTGTTTCGTTCAATCACGTTTTTATTTGTTTTCATAAAACAAATATTTTTAGATATGGAACAGATATTCGTATGTAGTAAAATTAAGTACAAATGAACACATCCTTAATTTAAAACTATTAACTTGTATATAATGGAAGAATCTTTAGCTCTACATTTCAGTGTTTTGTATTCACGAATGATGGAACACTGAGTGCGTTATTTAATTGTTTGTAATTTTATAGTGTTCCATCTAGTAATTTCTTTGAATAGCCGTGTTGTGTTTTAAATAATATTAAGAATTAAATAGCTAATATGAAAAATATCAGGGAAAATTTTGATCCCAAAGGGCATACGCGAACGCAATGGACTGTAGCAATTTTAGGTATTTAAATATTTTAAGAATCCATTCTCTCATCTTCATTAAAAAAAATTTTCTTCAAACTCTCTCTTGACACTTAATAGAGCTTAGAAGACTACTTCAATATTATTATGTTCTTGTATTTGATATTATGGTACTAGTGGTACATGATATTTAAAAACTATCATAGTTCTAATTTTTTTCAAATCATCTTGTTCAAAAAGTTGAAGTATATTAATTTTAAAGGCATAATTATAATAATTTAGTTAAAGTCAGTACAGTTGTGAACCAGTAGAATGATTTTAGAAACTTAAGGGAAATTAAATAGGCTTTGTTCATTTTAAGACAAACGTTATAAATAGCGACGTGGTGTAAAATTACGGTACCGTAGGTGGAATCACTATTATTGATTTTTTCTTTAAGTAGTCTACGCACTTAATGTTAAGCGTCTTGTTTTTATCTATCGTCTATTTCTATTTTCTTCTATCTAATTGTTCTGCTATATGTGAAAACTTGTAATTGATGTTCTTTTTTCGGACTAAGTTTGTAATTCATTTAGCTGTAAGTTTTCCTATAATTATTAAAAAAAACAAATAAATATTGATTAATTAAAAAAAATAACTTTCCAGGAAATAGAGTAAAAACTATTTTGCTCATTTTGCAGTCAACTCAACAGTCTTCACTTACGGCCTGCAATGTGGTTGGGTATCACCAATGACAAAAATATTGCAATCACAAGAATCTCCTGTGGGTAGACCTCTAACAGACTCTGAGATGTCCTTAATAGCTGGCCTTCCATCTTTATCAGCTATAACTGGAATACTTATGTTACTGTATATCGTAGAAACATACGGTAGAAAAAGAGCTGTCATCATGATGGCATTTTTACAGCTTGTAAGTACCAAATATTATATTTATTCCTTAATTTTGTCTATACTTAAAAAGTCAAGCTACTCAGTAACAAATTGTAACTCCTGTAACATGGCTCCTGTATTAAATTTTACTATTTTAGTGTTTACCAATTAATGTACACTAATTAATTATTTCTATTATTCCAACAGATCTGCTGGATAATAAAGCTTTGCCCTTCCAATCCAAATAGCCTTCTAGTCGCTAGAATATTTTGCGGTCTTGGAGCTGGTGGCTGTTTTCATATCGTTCCCATGTATGTCAAAGAAATTAGTCAGGACAACATAAGAGGCACTTTGGGATCAATTTTTGTACTGTTTCAAAGCGTGGGCATTCTGTCAATGTATGCAATAGGAGGTTACATTGGATATTACACAATTTTATATCTCGTCACGGCACTGGCCGTGTGTATTTTCGTGATGTTATTCCGAGTACCCGAATCTCCAAGTTTTTTAGTAAATCAAGGGAAATTAAAGGTAATTCACAATCAGAATTATATTTTGTAGTCAACACGACGCGATGATCATTGATACTTAGTTATAAATATTACTTTAATATTACAGGAATCTATAGCCGCTCTTGCATATCTTAGAGGTTTACAAATAGACGACAAAGAAGTACAAGATGAAATTGATTTAATTAAAAGAGAAGATGATTACTATAAATCTATACCCAACATTACGTTTTTCGGCATTTGTAAGTTTATATAAATTACTAGAACGATACATTTTTGAAGTTTCACTTTCTATAACATAACTATTAGGTGCTTTTCAAAGCACAATTTTTGATTTCGCAACTAGCAGATGCTACATGCTGAATCATTTCATGTCTTCCATTATCGAGTCTATGGGTTTTTGCCTACCTAACGAGCGGATAGATCGCCTGATAGTAAGCGATTACCGCCGCCCATGGACACCCGCAACACCAGAGGCGTCACAAGTGCGTTACCGGTCTTTTAAGAAGGAGTACGCTCTTTTCTCGAAGGTTTGAAGGTATTTTTTATTCGGCACTGGGCTATGACCCATGTAATTAATATTTGTTTATTTTCAGTCAAATTTGAAGCATGGCGTCGTGGTTTTCTCATCATGTTTGTGGCAGTGACTTTGCATGGTTTAAACGGCGTGTTTTCTATCATTAGCTATGCAGCGACTGTCCTCAAAAGTTCTAAGATGGAAATTAGTCCAGAACTGCAAAGTCTGGCCATTCCTATATTATTGACGCTAGGAACAACTATAACAATGACAATAGTGGATAGGCTTGGCAGAAAGGTAATAGTCCCTCACTTATTAGTTGTCTTGTATGTGTGTTTGCATGTAATTTAACTGCTTCTTATACGATAAACTACTTTAAAGAGATATTTGCAAATATTATCTTTCTCTCTGTCTATAAATCAAGTATTTGTTCACAAATTTAAATTTTTCCTTTTTAAATACTTATTAACTAAAAAAAACAATTGTGTTGTTGACATCACTAAACTAAAATTTTCTAAAATTTGTTGTTTTATTTATACTTTAATCTAATTTGGTTACCGTCCGTTTTTCGATATCTCACATCTTAGCCTTCACTATATTTAGTCCAGTACCAAATAAAAGTTGATCAGAGGTACACGCTTGTTTATTAGTAAAAAAAACTAAACTAAACTCTAAATGTAAATTATATGTAATAATTACAACATATTTTTTATGAATTTTAGTTTAGTGAGGTCAACAACAGAATTAGCACCAATGTTCACTTAAAAGTACAGTTGTGCTCTTGGTAACTAACTTAATTCGTTTTAATTTTCTGTCTTCTTTATAGTTGCTGTTAGGAATTACGTTTGCTGTAACATCACTGGCTTTTGCCACTCTTGCGACAAATCAGTTGCTAAACAATTATGGCTGGGCTACACCTAACTGGTTGCCGATCGTAGCAATTTTATTAACAGTATGCTGCTATGGCGCTGGAGTTTCTCCTCTGCCTTTTATCATAATGACTGAAATGTTTAACTTCCGAGTAAGTATATGAATTAAACATACACCTAGAAGTGTGAGATATAGAAATAATTCCAGAAGAAATAAGAAAACTCATCTAAGATAAATGCTCTCATTGATCAACAATTTGTTTTAAATAGTGTTATGTTTCAGATTCGCGCTAAGTTAATAGGGATTCTTAGCGCGACAGCCTGGTTTATGACCTTCGTCCAGTTAGTGTCCTTTACCGCAGTCACGAATGCAATGGGTGTCGAAACGTCTTTCTACATATTCTGCGCAATTAACATCATAGGTGCTATTTTGGCACTATCTGTTTTACCAGAAACTGCCGGCAAGACTGTGGAACAGATAGAAACAGAATTACGAAAAAAGAAGAATGCTCAAGATAGTGTTATCTGACAACTGACAAAGTTATTCTTAAAATATTTGTATAAGAATGTATGAAAAGAGTGAAAACTGGTTTAAAAAATATTAATTTTATTAAGTTTTTATTAAAAATGTAAAATAATGAACCATATTTTTTTTTTCTGCATACAAGAATCCCTAAAACAACATAATTCATTTTTAGGGATGTCGGAAAAACTATCAAATCAATTAAGACTCACTCTTTGGAATGATATTTATTTATATTTTTTCGGTTTTACCTCAAAGTAGGCTATCATCAATAGCATTTAACAGTCCACTGCTGGGCATATGCATCTCTTTAGAAGGAGGCTTAAGTAAGCTACACTAATAAATAAATCCTTTACGCGCTATGAATCGTGCGAGTGGGTCTGGGTATAAATAACAGAGCAAATATGAAGCTACATAGTTTAAAATGTGGCCTTTCAATGTTAGCGAAATTGCAACTAAACCATAGTCATTCTTGCATCTTCATAAATTAAAACAACTTCAATTCAATAGCTTTAAGTTAATTCGACTGCCTCGGTGGCGCAGTGGTAGCGTATGCGACTGCTGAGCCTGAGGTCTCGGGTTCGATTCCCGGGTCGGACCAAATGTTTGTATGATCTACTAATATTTGTTTCGAAGTTTGGGTGTTTTCTAAGAATAATATGTATGTATTTACAAAAAAAAAGTATATATGTATTTATATCAGTTGTCTAGTACCCATCACAAGCTCCGCTTAGCTTGGAACTAGATAGCGTTGTGAAAAAACAAAAGAAAATTATTACTAACTATAGCAGAGACAATTAAACTATTGCCAATTGTAAATATTTGTATGAGCGTTGGATTTTAGTGTCAGTTCGTGAAATTAATTAAGTCATTTTGCAATCTGTGCATGTTCAGTTACTTCACTGCATTTACAAAAAAGGTTAACAAATAGGTACATATTATTTTTAAATATGTATATAAACAAATTTTAAAGATAAATAATTATGTCGCTAAGATTTATAAACGTTAAGCAATGTCTTTTTGCCTACAGATCAGTTCAGATTGACATATCGAAATTTTAAAACTTGAAAATGCTTACTAAACTTTAACATATATTTAAAAAAATGGCCCATGTCTCATTTGATGATTTGTCTTTTTCTTTTTTTTTTTTATGTTTGCCCGCCAAAATGACTCTACTCTGCCTGATGGAAAGCATAAGCAGAATCCAAGAGTGGTGGTCACCATGCTCATTGCGAATGCAGACAATGCAGCATAATCGGTGTCATAATCGGAAACTACAAAAACGTGTCTATAACACAGTCAGAATATTTTTATAATCATTCAGTATTGTGTTATTATACAAATAGTATCGTTAGTTTCTTAAGGAATCAAAGTAAAGAATTAATTTGCTGACAAGTCCGCCCGAAAGATTTCCGACATAAATATATAGGTATATACTTGAGCCGCAACAGGGAAAATACTAGTCCATCTAAAAATGACATATTACTACAGGAAAAGAAAGACAACGTATTTAGTACCAATTTTTTTTATTAAGATAAGTATTTGAGAAAGAGTCCCAAGCGTAGCGAAGGCATGTTGAAACCTTAACTAAAGAACTTGTTTCTCACAGCTACAGACAGCGTATATTAGCTTTGAAAAATAGAAGTGTATTACAGTATCAACATTCCTGTTTTGAGATGTAAGTATTAAGTACCTAAATAGGAGCCGACGTAGGGATCTTTCTTAAAATTCTATAGGAATGAAACAGCGATGATACGAAAACTCTGTCCAAATTCATGTCGATTATGTGAAGGCGATAAGTAAGATAAGTGTAGCGACATGTTCAGAATACGATGGAACTGACTTTAGGTCCTAAAAAAGTACCTCAATAAAAAAAACCCGAAAAAATTGCCAAGGTAACAACATACGTATAAAAAAAAAAACATCATCGTTAAAGGCTTTAAAGTCTACTGCAGAACGTAGGCAGACATGCCGTGGGAGAGCCACGCTTCGGCATGCATGGGCCGACTCGACCGGAGTGATACTACGGCCTCGCAGAAAACCGGTGTGAAACAGCGCTGTGTTCACCGAGTGAGTGAGGATATCGGAGGCCCATACACCATCCCAAAAAGGCTGGCAAGGCACTTGTGACGCCTCTGGTGTTGCGGGTGTCCATGGGCGGCGGTAATCGCTTACCATCAGGCGATACGTCTGCACGTTTGCCCCCTATTCTATTGAAAAAAAAATTAAGCCTTTTCTTAAATTTTGGCCTACTACAGGCTGGCTGGTCAGGCAGGGTCAGACAGGCGGAGCGCAGCGTCCGCGCCCCGGGGGAGGGTAACGGAAACATCGGGGTTCATACACAGATGGGGGCTACTTACGAACACGTGGGTGGCACGAGGTACGTCGGGGTTCCAGGGTTATCCTTGCTAGGGTGCACCTGGTTCCCTGGCTTTTAGTACCCGAGACGGCGTGTGGTTTTAGTCGGTTCGAGTCCCACATACCACCAGGAGGGGATATCCGCACAAGGAAAAAAAAAGGCTGCTTTAGGAAAAACATAAAATTTACACTGACTATTTCTGCTGTTATTTTTGCACAACAACAGTAATGACCCATTTATAAAGCAATTGTCAATTGACAATTTTCACTAAACCCCTATTGTAAATTTCTGCCCCGGCGAGCTCTGCGATCGTTTCATATACTCATTATACACTTCGCACGATCCCAATAAAGCACAAGCTATATCGCGCCATACCTAAACTTTATCCTAACTACACCACTTATAGATTTACAGACAGTGCAAAATGTATTGCAACAAGTATTCTGATTCTGTTTAGGTATAAATATTTTTTTATAAATTTATCATTTATTGTTTACGTCATCTTTAAATTTTAATAAAAAAATATTTGCAAACAAAACTTTTCCATGACTATTTTTATTAGGTTACGGGGATTATTGATGAATACGAGAAATAGAAATGGTCCTGCTAGTGAACCTTGTGGTACTCCCACTATACCAACTGAACTAGTCGACTTGTTACCAGTGAGTAGCACTCTCTGATTCCTATCACACAAATAGGAAGTAATGCCGGAGCAACACTACAGTTCTTCTAATATTCCTGTTTCCTGATAAGGGTGTGATACTGCTGAACACAGTCAAAAGCCTTATAAAGGTTGAAAGAAACACCATAGAGTTTTACGATTCAATTTAGATACATCGTAAATGCACTCGCCGTAAATATACAACAGAAGCCAGCCTTATTATATGTTCCTACTGCAAGTGACATTGAGTTATTTGTAATGCAATAAATTATTGTTTATTTATTTATTAACAGGAAACTCAACAGTTTTTTTCCAATAATCATGACATATTTACATACAATAATGATTCTATAGACAATTAAAGAGATTTTGACTGCCTCGTTGGTCTCGCGGTTGGCGTGTGCGACTGTTGAATGAATGTTGAGTGTTTGTATGATCTACAAATATTTGTTTCGGAGTTTGGGTGTTTTCTAGGTATAATATGTATGTATTTACAAAAAAAGGGTATATATGTATTTGTATCAGTTGCCTAGTACCCATTACACAAGCTCTGCTTAGCTTGGGACTAGATGGCGTTGTGTGTTAGATGTCCAATAAATATTTAAAAAACAACAACATTTACGACTTGTATGGAGGAACTAGACATCATTATATAATTAAAAACATTACGAAGTTAACAATTTAAATAAAATAAAAGAAAAAGTCTAAAACAAAGTAGCAACTACAATAAACACAAAAATAAAATATATATAGAAAATTTAATAAATTAATTAATTTTATTACTGGTGAGTACTCTTACGATTTTATCACGAAAGGATTTCTTGGACAAGTGAATTGTTATTAAAAGATTTCTGTATTTCACCTCTATTGTTTTATTTGGCGTTTCTTCCGAGAATTAGCCTTACAAAATACCGGCGCCCTCCTACCCCTAAAGTCCGACTTGTAAAATATCTGTTAAAAAAACACAGTTTAAAGAAAAATGATTGTTTTTTTTTTACTTAAGTTAAAATAATAAATATTCTATATTTTCTCATCACAAAAATGTATGCAACACAGTGTAGGTGATTAATCTAAAATAAATTGAAATCTACAACATTTTTTTAAACCAGCTTTTCTTTAAATGCGCTAAAAAAAGAAATAAAATAAGTTTTTCTGTATAAACTTTTACTATTACTTTGTAACATCATTAGGTACACAATTTATAAGATATAAAAGGTTGTCGCGAGATTTAAGTCCTCTTATTTAATTAGTGTATAAAATTTCAAAAATGAAAATCAATCAGATCAAGTTATTTAATTTACTTGCGCATCTACACAGGTAAATCTCGCGACAAGCTTTTATATCATTTAAATTGTGTAATGACAAAATGATAGTAAAATTGCTTAGGAGAAATTCATTTTATTCTTTTTACCGCCTTTAAATAAAAGCTTGTATTAAAAAAGTTTTTTAAATTTAATAGATTTTTTTACTTTTAGTTATCGCAGGACAGGTTTCTCATTCTGTACATCTCATTCAACGAATCAATGTCGCAAGACATCTAGGACCAAAGGACTTAGCAAGACAAATCAAAAGTCAAGCCCAAAGCTCAATAATTTATACTTTCGACCGTTCACATTATTTTTAAATGCATTCTTGAAATGTGTGCTTAAATAGTGGAATAAAGGTACAAATGAGTTAAATTTCAAGAATATAAGCTGGTCGTTTTTACTTAATTCCAGTACACCAGGAAATTGCTGTATTTTCTGTTCTAATGGAATTCATCTACCTTTCCAATCGTCAAGTTGGTTTGTTTTGGTATGACGCACGTGAAATATTTAAAATATCTTTACCCTAATTATTTCTCTCTATAAACATTGTATGACTTTTTACCAACAGCACCGTGTTTGTCAGCAGACAACTTTCGGTTGGCAGTTTAGAAACTATTCGCAAACAAATAATCATTTTAAGCTGTGATAATACAAACGTTTATTTGCAAATGAGAGTGGTATGTTATCAGTGTCTGGTTTTATTTACTGTTTGATTATTGCAGCGCTATTTATATATAGATGATGTAATGGCATAATCTATGGTGTTTATTACCAAGTGAATAATGACTTAAATTATTACAAATTAATAAAGCTGATTAACAATTTCGATTGATTTCTCACTATTTAATTTTTTATGGTATTGTGGAGGAACGGGTGATCGTGTCCCTCCAACACAAAGGGAGGATCCTCCGATTAGGCGAGGTGATCGTGCCTGGCGGGCCAACTGTCCAACGGTTGAATTTGGGATGTTGTATAATGTTAATTGGCGCGAGAACTTCTATTGCGCGAAACAGGATTGGTAGTTTCTTCGTATCCTACGTTACTCCGTAGTTCAGTGTAACTTAAGTAGATGTAGTGTGCTTCTGTTTGCGTTGTATGTGGAAGTCGCCACAGTATATTAGTTCAAACCAGTAAATGTCACCCGATGATGAGTTACTATCAACGGCCATGGATACAACTCAAGGGTGACAAGTTCAATGTCCTTTGAGTAAAATAAAATTTTACATACCTCCAATAGGGAAACTTCCAAAAGAAAAAGTTACTCATTCGGTATAATTTTTATTTTGTTATTTTAAATTTCTTTTGTTTTTATTTTTCTTTATGTATTTTTAACTTAAGTATTATAATTTGTAAAAATGTACCCTGTACGCGTCTAATTCCACTGTTGCGTATTTTTATATTTTGTTGCAGCCCAAGATACAAGCGTTGCTTAGTTTAGGTGCCACCAGCAATCACTGTAACTATTTGTATTTGAAATATTTGAATAAAATTTGAGTTATTTAAGTAAACGGGTTCTGTGGTGTTCCTTGGGAGAGGCATAATATGCCTGCCTATACTGCTGGACATATTATGTCAAGCAGTGGACTACAACGGGCTGATGATGATGAAGTAAACGAACGCTTATAAAAACACGATGAAAGTATAATTGTTAAAATGCAATTCACCGTATACAAAATTCTAGAAACTGCAACACAAAATAAAATTAAAACAAAGTAGAAATAGGTGATATTTAATTTGTGCTTAATGAACTTTAACGAACAAGGAAGAATTAAAGTTTGACTTTAATCTAATGAAAAATGTTAGATGATATAGAAAACATGAAAGACATTTTTATACTACGAAAATTCAAGAAAATGCAAAATGCAATGATGAATTTAATTTTTCACAAATAAAGCTTGGCATTTTTATAATAATTATAAATGATAATCATTTATTTATCAGTAATAGTAAATCATTTATTACAAAACACAAACGCGATGAAGTTTGGGACAAAGAAAACAACGTTTTTGACTACCCAGTTTGAGCACATGGATGAAGGGCCGTTTTTAACATATAATATCTCTCCCCTTTTTAACCCCGAAAGAGGGGTGTTATAAGTTTGACGTCGATGTCTGTCTGTGTGTTTGTGTGTGTCTGTCTGTGGCATCGTCACTCTCAAATGTATGGACCGATTTCGATGCGGTTTTTTTTCATTTGAAAGCCAGTTTCCTTGCGGTGGTTCTTAGCTATGTTTGGTTAATATTGGTCCAGCAGTGTAGGAATATCAGCTCTTTTCCAAAATGATGTAAGGCATTTTTGACGTTGCGTTAGGGGTTTTTTAAATATATTTCTTATCTATGTCTTATCTCTATGTACATATTGATCTACTACATTTCGTCTTTACGCCTATACACAAAAAAAGAAATTGTATGACCATTATGCGCTTATCTTTGATTAGGTAAATAAACACGTAGAAGTTTATAAATAGAATTGTTTTCTTAAGGTTTAGTGTGACTTTAACGTAAAAACGAAAGTAAAGGTTAACAATATATAAATAACAGACAGTATGAGATATATGATTGCTCAAGACATACGACGCAAATATTTTTCCCCATTTTATTATTGAGTAGTCCGAAACGATTTCGAGAAGTTACTCAATTTGTTAGTAGTTGTGGTGCTATATTAGAACAAGAAAGAGCAAAGTAAACTTTATAATCATAAATAAAAATAAAGATGCAAATGGAAAGTAATAACGTGAAATCCAAAGGGCATACGCGACTGCAATGGGCTGTAGCTGCTTCAGGTAAGAGTGTTACATTTAGTGCAATGAAATTATTACAATAAAGTGAAGTGCTGACTGTGGATTGGTCATTATTTTGTGAAGGGAAAACTTACAGACATAATATTGACAGATATCTTTAGCGTACGTACTGTTATATATGCATTTATATCATTATTAAAATCCAGGAATTTGAGTACGTAATGAACATTAAAAAGCTAAGTCGTTAAGATTTTTAGTCTTTTTGAACTAACCTTTATACTCGTATTTATATCAATGGTATTATTTTTTATAGCTTTAATAAAATTATTGTACCTATTAGTAACCTTTGAAACTTCAATATCAAATTTCCAAAGAGTTTTTTCCATTACCTACTGATAATGTAGGGTAAGGATGTCTTGCGTTTATTGCTAATAACTTGTACCAACTTTAAATCAAAATCTAGTTGATTTTGAATTGGTCAGAAAACGTTGCATTTATTGTGATTTCGTTTCAGATAATGTAATTTGTATTTAATTAAAGCTCGTGTTTTCAATCATTACTTAATTATTTTATTTGCCACATAAGATCTTAACGCTGTTTCTTAAAGAGCTTTTGTTTTTTATTGTTTAAGATGTTTTTTCATGTAAGTTATATGAAGTACCATGATCATTAAATCTGAAATTCCTAAAGTTTGACCATTATTTGATGACATTATTTGACTTGTTCACATATTTATGCTTTCGATTTTATCTTTTTTCACAGTTAACACCGTTGCATTAACGTACGGTTTACAATGTGGTTGGATGTCACCTGTTTCAAAGATACTGCAATCCAAAATCTCTCCTGTGGGTAGACCTTTGACAGATTATGAATTATCACTAATAGCTGCATTGCCAGCTTTAAACGCCATGTTTGGTATTCTTGCTTCATTGCACATCGTGGACGCATATGGAAGGAAAAAAGGAATTCTATTTACAACAGTTACACAATTAGTAAGTGTTATATAAAATTTGACATGGTTTATGTTGCTAACTTGATACTTTCAACTAAGGCAATTTGACTATCGCCTAATAGTATTGGTTGATCGGGTGGGTTGATTTAATTGACTTTGGAAAACACAAATATTGTTATAGTGCTAATTTTAGAGGTGGAAATTTAGTCAAATTCAGTTCCGATCTACTTTCAATATCACAAAAAAAAGTTATAAAAAGTATTTTTGTAATACAGTAGTATACATCTAACGTTAACTGTACTGTGACTATATCGTATTGTGGCCAAAACTGTAATCGTCAAACTGAGAACCTTAGTAATACTTTATTATATTATTTCTTCTTCCTGATTGTTTTTTTTTCTTTTTTTTTTTGAACTTGAACCAGAGACCTCAAGCACAGCAGTCGCATACGCTACCACTGCGCCACTGAGGCGGTTATGATGGAATTATGCATAAAAGTGATGAAAATTCACTAAAAATGTCCTAACCCAAATACAGAGAACATAGAAAACAAAATACAGACGAATTGAGAACCTTCTCCTTTTTTTGAAGTCGGTTAAAAAATGAAAATAATCGTGGTCTTAAATAGTAGTTTTAGTTATCTTAATATCCCATAAAACTTTGAAAGTAGTCGAGGTCTATGTATTAGGGAAAATAGTATAAAGTACTCCACTTCTCTCTTCTTTCAGGTTTGCTGGATCATAACAATCTACTCAAAAGATTTTTACAGCCTAATGATTGCGAGAATATTTTGTGGCTTTGGAGGTGGAGCCACCTTTCATGTCGTTCCGATGTATGTTAAAGAAATCAGTCAGGACAATATAAGAGGTACATTGGGCACAATGGTTATAATGTTACAAAATGTGGGTATACTAGCAATGTATGCTCTGGGAGGATACTTGGACTACTACACAGTGCTGTACGTCGTCACTGTATTACCTGTTTTAACTATGTTGATTTTATATGTTCTACCTGAGTCACCTTCGTTCTCGGTGAAGCAAGGAAAATTAGAGGTGTGTTTATAAAACTTTTTATGTTATTTATCATATTATTTTTTGTTAAGTTTATAACCAAATTACTTTTCACTAATTAGAACCCCTTGTGTCTATTTTGAAGGCTGTTGTGCACTTTTTATGTTCTGGTTGCATTTAAATCTTAGCTAAATCATGTTCCTAACCTTTATTATTCCTAAGTTTATTTGACGTCGGCTACTAGTTCAACCGATTTTACCTGAATATCAGCTTTTACACGGAGCGACTGGCATCGGACCTCCGCAACCCTGAATTCGAAGATTGAACTAGTTGACAGTATATTTAAGGGCACTGACTTCCCGACAATTATTGCCATGCGATCTTGACAGTCGGACCGACGGCTTAACGTGCTCTTCGAGGCACGAGCGGAAAACACCGCCATTTTCCATACTCCGGGTCGCTTACGCTAACGAATTGAATTTAAATTTTGATATATTGAGCGATTAAATGATTTCAGGTTCAAGTTTATTAAAGTAACATTTGTATTTAGGTAATTTTTGATAAACATAGTTAAAAGCTTAGGACGAGTTATAAATGGCCTCTGTTGTCATCTTTTAACTTTTCGTAGGTAAAATCATTCCACTGAATTTGTCAGTCTTATTGTCCATTCGTTTTCAGGAAGCTGCTAAAACTATTGCGTTTCTGAGGGGCGTGGAAGTAAATAACAAAGAAGTAGAGTATGAACTTGATTTAATAAAAAGAGAACGTGAACAATTCGAATCTATGCCCAAAGTTACATTTCTGAATATGTGTAAGTATTGCAATGAAGTATCACTTTAAACGAAGATAAAATATAAAATGCATTTAGCATTGTTTGTATTAGCGTTATTAATTGTAGAACATTGATGATTTATATTTAGTATCTTATCTGACTATATAACAGTGAACGGAATATCATTATTGATTTCTTTGTAGTCAAGGACAAAGCAGTTCGCCGAGGTTTTATCATTGTGGTGACCATTTTTTGCGTAATGGCATTAAACGGTACATACTCTATAGTCAATTTTGCTTCAATCCTGTTGGCGGATTCGGAAATGAAGGTCAGCACTGAGGTACAAGCTCTTACCATACCAATGTGTCTGATACTTGGGACTGCAATTACAATGTATGCTGTTGACAAGTTGGGGAGAAAGGTAATGTATAATAAACTATAATAACAGTTCACCATGTTTAAACTAAGGTTCGAGTGTACTTTACAGACCTGGATATAAGATTTTATTAAACACGAATTTCAAAAACACATTTCAAGTAATAAATATTTTTCATCCCACCAGCTCGTAAAGAGTATTTTTGCCCTTCGATATCTGAGTGTAAAAGCCGTTTTTATCCTCTAGAGAATAAAGTAAATTGAATTTAGAACGTCGCTCGGGTGCACTAAGTTTGTGAATTCAAAACATCATTAAACCTATTTACTTCACCTCCATGGTGCCGAATTAATCATACAATATTTTTTAATTTGTTAAAAACTCAGACTCGGAACCTTCTTGGTGTAGTTTTTTTTTTAATTTGTTCTGGCCGCACCATTTTCTTCATAAGTAACTATAGCAACGTAACTTTAAATTTTTCTTAATTTATCTATACATCCATACAAATAAAAAAAAATTGAAATGTCTGTTTGTAATATTAAAATAATCGCTTTATACGAAATGCATATGTTTGTATACACGGTACATATACTAAAATATTATTTTTTTACAATTTCTGTTACATTGTCTGTCTGTCAGTCGGTCTGTCTGTCTGTCAGTCGGTCTGTCTGTCTGTTTGTGCCGGGTAATCTCTGGCACGGCTGGACTGATTTTGACGGGACTTTCACTGGCAGATTAAATAACTGATAACCTAAGAAGTAACTTAGGCTACTTTTTTTAGACTAGCTTTGTCCCGCGGTGTAACTCGCGGTACGACAAAAATCGCGCGTAACACCGCGGGGTTGAGCGAGTACCTAAGTATTTTTGAAATAATTTAAAAATAAATCTGTAATACTTACCTATCATAATATAGTACCTAATAAATATTAATACCTAAACTGAAATAAAAGTATCTTGTGATTGTTAATGCTTTTTTTGCATTTAGTTGTTTCCTCGCTGAGGTGGAATGAAAAGTTACGTGTTGCACTCGAGTGCAAAGATTTTTCACCTCGTGCTCTTTTGATTCCCTCGCTGACGCTCAGGATTCTAATTTTTGAATCACTCGCTACGCTCGTGATTCAATTTTAGAATCCTTCGCTTGCTCGGTCATCAAAATTGAGCACGCGGTTAAAAAGCAACTTTGCACTCTTGTATAACAAATAACTATTACAAGCAATTTTTCTATTTTTCTGTAAAGGTCGCATTTCAAAAAATACATTTTGCATAAATAATTTCTTAAGTTTTTCCCAAATGACTATGTTTTAAAAAATCGTGAAATGTAACAATGACTTTTGCATGTACATTTTTATTCTTTTACGAAAACGATAACTATAAAATCCTTCATATTATAATAATCAGCGTCTATTATATCTTTTGCATTACAGATGCTGTCAGGCGTCACATTTGGCATTTCATCACTAACCTTTGCTGGCCTTGCGTCTTTAATGATACTTCATAAATATGGTTGGGCGACACCGAATTGGCTACCTATTGCCGTAATTTTGGTAATAGTTTGCTGTTATGGAACCGGTGTCTCAACTGTACCATATATTTTAATAACTGAGATGTTTAATTTCCAAGTAAGTGAAAAGAACATCGATTATGTACCTTCGTGTCATTCTTGCGTGGTATTAACATTTTATGTTATTCAATTTTTTAGATCCGTGCAATGGTTATGGCGTATATCTGCATATTAGCGTGGCATTTAAGTTTTGTACAGTTGATCTCCTTTACGGCAATCAGCAGCACCATGGGATTTTACACGTCTTTTTATATATTCAGTGCGATTAATCTGTTCGGGCTCATTGTTGTGGTGGTAATTCTGCCGGAAACAAGAGGGAAGAGCATGGAGCAGATAGAAATAAAATTAAAGGGAAAATAACTGATTGTTAGAAAGAATGTGTTTTGTTGACCTAAGTTGTAAATACGAGATATTGGGAGATGTTTGTAAATAGCTTATTAAAGTATTTTTAAATATTAGATTTTGTGTTGTTTCTGTTTTTTTGCCAGCCCCTTTTTAAATTGTATTGTTAGTGTAAAATAACATTAAAAACAGGTATGAAAAGACTCTAAATCAGTAAGTTCGTGTGGAGAAAGATTAAGAATGCGGAGTGTTGAGTGAGCGGTGTCATAAAAACCGACTAAGGCAGAGCGCAAACGTGGACACTTTTATGTCTTGTGTCGGATACAAACTACGGATGAATATTTGATTTCTATAGAACCAGTATGTATACGTAAACATTTTTTGTGTCTAGTTGCTTCCACTTAACACAACTCATAACGATCAAAAATATCCTGAAAGTATATTGTTTTGATAAGATAAATATTTAAATAAATGTGTAAATTGATTGACATAGTTAATCATGGTAGAATACTAGGTTTTTTTTATGTTTGTTACCTCATAACTTTCGACTGGGTGAACCGATTTTGATGATTCTTTTTTTATTTGAAAGCTGGTGCTTCCGAGCTTCCCATTCCCCTTCGAATGGTCCCATTTAAATTTGGTCTAGATTGAAGTCGGTTTTTTTTTGTTAAAATTTGTAATTATAGTAACAAAGTATGCCAAATATCATACTACATTTTTGTAAATCATGAGTGCCCTTAAAAACTACAAAACGTCGTTTGTCATCAAACCGACACAACATACTGAGATAGGAGATACTGGTGGTTGGCAACAATATGAATTATTTGCCATAAACAAATAAATATAGCATTGTTTCAATATGTTGTAGCGTACTATCAGATTTATTTGTAATTACTACTCGCTATTGTAGTAGAACAGTTCTTGAATTTAATTTCTTGCTTATGATAATTAGATTACGCAAACAAACAATCTACCCGTGGAAAAGCCATACTTCGGCATGCACGTTTGGCCTAGAGGTTTAACGGTCACCACGCCGTTTTCTATTTCGCCAAGTGTAGTGGATTCAAATCCCACGTAGGACAACACTCTTTGTGTGATCCACAAATTGTTGTTCTGAGTCTGGGTGTTCTTTGTGTCCGTTTTGTGTATATTTGTAAAGTCCCCCGCGATACAGGATTTATTCCTAGTGCGGGAGTTGTCTTTTTTAAAAGAAAAGAAAAAAAAATGGGCCAGCTTGACCGGAGTGATACCACGGCCTCACAGAAAACCGGTGTGAAACAGCGCTTGCGCTGTGTTTCACCGAGTGAGTAAGGATACCGGAGGCCTATAGGCCGCTCACGCAGACTTTCGTCCCCTGATTTACCCCCTTAGGGGTGGAATTTCAAAAATTCCTTTCTTAATGCTCACTTACGTTATATAAAGAACCTACATGCAAAATTTCAGGATTCTAGGTTCAGCGGTTTGGGCTGTGTGTTGATCTCTGGGTATGTCAGTCACCTTCCTCTTTTATATATATAGATAATAATCTAGTAGTTGTTTTACTAGGCTTGCTATAACCTTTTGTGCCATTTTCGTGATCATGGTTCTTACATTATGTAATATTATTCTATACTAGCTTTTGCGCGCGGCTCCGCCCGCATGTTATTCGGTTATCGCAGCAAAGAGTAGCCTCCGTCCTTTCTCAAGAAACAAAGGATCTCCATGCCAAATTTCATTGAAATATAGCGGTTTGGCCGTGAAAGCAGGACAGACAGACTTAGTTACTTTCGCATTTATAATATACTAGCTGTTGCCTGCGGCTCCGCCCGCGTGTATGTCGATTATCGCGGCAAATAGTAGCCTATGTGTTATTCTGATGTATAAGCTATATTACTGTTAAGTTTCATGCAAATCCGTTCAGTAGTTTTTGCGTGAAGAAGTAACAAACATACACACAACCTTTCGCCTTTATAATATTAGTAGGATGATTTCAATTTTAAGGGCTAAAACTTTAAGAATACAGTAAAGTAAATATTTTTATTGCCTCTCACGACTCCATTCAAGAAGGAATATAAAAAAAATTGCTTTGAATACCACCAATAGTGTGATGTAATGTGATTAGAATATAAGTATGGATGACATATATTTCCTTCGTGATCGTTACAAAAAGAAAATTATATTAAATCAACTCTATCTTGTCACCTCAAACGAGACACGTTAAATCTAAAACACCTAGCAACGTAAGAAACTATTTGCCAAATGCAAATAAGATAAGTTCATAGAATGCAAAGTTTCCCATATCGATCCTACAGACGTAATATAGTTATCTATAACTTGGTACACATTTGGACAACACAATAGGGCTACCCTAACCTTATTTACGTAACATTATGCCAGTTTTTAACCGACTTCCAAAAAGGAGGAGGTTCTATGTTCCACTGTATGTTTTTTTTTTTATGTATGTTCACCGAGTCTCGGGGTAGCCTCATTCCCTAGAGACCGCGTCCCCAGGTGGCGGATAGGGGATAGCCCGGAGGTAGGGAGCATCTGTAGTAGATGCCTTTGACCGATGGGTAGGAGGGAAATAAAATACCTCCCGCGGACCCACAAGGCCGGAAAAGGAAACTTCGATAAAAAACCCCACCGTCAGGCTTCTTTGAGATATTCGAAGCAGAGGCTGATGGTGTGTTGGGTGTTTTGGTTGGAGCGCTCAGTAGGGATGGCAGCGGAAGAGCCTTCAGAAGTTCAACGGCGGCTCCCGGGCTAATAACGGTCACAACCTTGGCGTCAGGTGGCAACCGGCCGTAAAACTACATAGCCAAAAACTAATTCTCCTTATCATGAAAGCAAATGGAAAAGAAAAGGGCACTAATACTAGGGCGTACCCCCGAAGCGACGCGAATGCGAAATATACTAGGGCGTTCCCCCTAAGCGACGGTACTGACAAGAACAAACATTCGCATCAAACTATACATCAAAGTATTAGATTAGCGAAGTGGAATCTGGGCTCCCTCACCGGACGTAGTCAAGAACTTGCAGAGACCCTTGAAAGGAGGCGCATAAATATCTGCTGCATACAAGAAACGAGGTGGAAGGGATCGAAATCCAGAGACCTAGGCTTGGGGTACCAGCTAGTCTACCACGGCGAGGATAACAGGCAAAATGGCGTCGGCATCGTTCTGGATAGCCACTTCCGAAACAGAATTGTTAGCATTGAGAGAAGATCAGACCGTATCATAGCCATTAAGCTGGCTATGGATAATCAACCAGTACTTAATATAGTATGTACTTATGCACCTCAAGTAGGCTGCTGCGACCTGAGTAAGGAAACCTTTTGGGAAGATTTAGATGAGCTGATGGTGAATATACCCGACAACGAAACCAAGCTTCTTATGGGAGATTTAAATGGACACGTGGGCATAGCCAACAGCACATACAGGGATTTTCATGGGGGCTACGGCTACGGCACTCTAAACAAAGAAGGGGAACAAATACTAGAATTTGCTTCAAGACATAATTTATCAATAATCAATACATTTTTTAAAAAGAAAGACTCACATTTAATACCATATAAAAGTGGAGGAAGATCTTCGCAGATAGATTTCATCCTAACAGATAGAAAAACGAAGAGAGGCTTCAGGGATTGCAAGGTGATACCGGGGGAACCACTTACATCGCAGCACAGGCTTTTAGTGGCTGTGCTCAGATTGCCAAGACCCATCAAGACGCTAACGCATAGAACACCTAGAATAACTCTCTGGCCCGAAGGGTGAACTTCTCATCGCTAGTATGCACGAGTACCTGTCGCGAGACCTGGAAACACACTACCAAGACGCAGATCAAATATGGTCCAAACTTGAAGCACACTGCAGAAGTAAGGCTAGTGCCACATTGGGCGTTTGAAGAGGAGGTGTCAGTACAAGAAAAGACCCTACGTGGTGGGACAAAGAAGTTAAAGAGGCCGTTAACAACAAAAAGAATCTTTTCAAGACTTGGCAAAGTTCCGAACTAGAACACGACCGGGAGCTGTACAAAGAAACCTAGAGGAAAGCCAAAAGATGCGTAGCGCAGTCTAGGGCTAGGTCACGGGAAAGCCTATACGCCAAATTCGATAACGCAGATACAGATGCCGAAGTCTTCAGATTGGCCAAAAATAGGCACAGATCGGGTTTAGACTTTAAGGCCAATAAGTTTATAAAGTGCAAAGACAACAAACACGCTACTCACTACACATGAGGATATTAATAAGAGATGGCATGAATACTATAAGAAGCTGCTCAATGAGGAATTTCCCAGCCGAGCATTCAGTCCCTCGGCACCAGCTCAGGGTCCAATTCATGAGATTACCATATACGAAGTAGAGCATGCCGTTGGGAAAATGAAGAATCATAAAGCACTTGGCCCCGACGAGATTCCAGCAGATCTTTGGAAAGCTCTAGGTCCCATCGCTGTAGTATGGCTCACAAAACTATTTAATGAAATAATGAGGAGCAGCACGATTCCAGATTCCTGGCGGGAAAGCTTCCTTGTACCCTTCTATAAAAACAAGGGTGATATCACCCTGTGGAGTAATTACAGGGGTATAAAACTGTGGCGACCTCCACATACAGCGCAACAACAACATAACTTACTACAGCGCCATCTACCGAAGATACGTCGAACTACGGAGTAACGAAGGAAACTAAGAAACTACCAATCCTGAATCGCGCAGTGAAAGTTCTCGCGCGCATTAACATATATACAACATCCCAACATCAACCGTTGGGCAGTTGGCCCGCCAGGCATGATCACCTCACCTGGTCGGAGGATCCTCCCTTTGTGTTGGTGGGACATGACACCCGTTCCCCCACAAAACTAACTTCTCATACTCTGAAGCTGTGGGAACGTATATTAGGTAGACGCTTCTTAGACATATGCGGAATTACACCGAAGCAATTTGGGTTCACCCCATCTAAATCAACCACGGATGCCATTCAGGCGGTGAGGATACTGATGGAAAAGCATCGTGTGAACAAAAAATACCTTCATTTCGCATTTATTGACCTCGAAAAAGTGTAACATCCACACTAAAGTTAGAAGTCCCGCTGGTCTTAGTGAAGAGTTTGCAGTGGAGGTGGGAGTTCATCAAGGCTCAGCACTCAGTCCCTGGCTATTTAATATAGTTATAGACTTTGTTACAAAGAGTATCCAACATGCACTACCCTGGAATCTCTTGTATGCCGACGACGTTGCGCTTGTAGCTGAATCTGCCGAAAAACTGTAAGTCTCACTTAACGAGTGGATCACGGCTTTGGAAAACTCAGGACTTCGAGTAAGCAGATCCAAAACAGAACACCTCGAATGCAAATTCAGCAACACAGCAAACAGCGCCAACGTCTACTACCCGGACGGCACGCAGGTACCAAAATTCGACCAATTCCGATACCTAGGCTCCATAGTAACGCGAGACGGAAGTGTCGACGCAGATGTATCCCATAGAGTAAAGGTCGCGTGGCAAAAATGGCGTACACTCACTGGAGTTCTTTGCGACCCGCTCATGCCCATACGCACTAAAGGGAAAGTGTACAAGACAGCAGTAAGACCAGCGATGTTATACGGGGCTGAGTGCTGGACAGTGAGGGAGATACACGCTCAGAAGTTGCACGTGGCCGAAATGAAAATGCTCAGATGGTCGGGCGGAGTAACGAGGCTAGACAAAATTCGAAACGAGTATGTCCGAGGTAGCTTTAAAGTGACTCCAGTCCAGGAAAAGCTCACTAAAACTCGCCTAAGGTGGTACGGCTACGTCATGCGTAGAGACAGCGAGCATGTCGTTCAGAGGGCACTGGCACTTCCGGAAGGCAAGAAAGGAAGAGGACGGCCGCCCTTGACCTGGTGGACTAGTATGGCCAAACTCATGAATTACCTGAGCCGACAACCCAGGACAGACTATCCTGGCGCCGAAAGATAAGGAGAGCCGATCCCACCTAACGTGGGAAAGAGCAAAGGAAAAGAAGATGTATGTTCACCGATTACTCCGTCAATTGTGGACCGATTTTAATTTTTTTTTTGTATTCGAAAGGGTATGCTCCCGAGGTGGTCCCATTGTCACCATATCAGGATTTGATGATGGGATCCTAGGAAAATCGAGAGAAACCCACAATTTTTATTGGCATATACTATGTTTTTCGTATATTTTCTGAAGTTACACCGGTATTTGCGTCTGGTAGTCATCATTTTATTAATAAATCCTTACAAGAGGGAGTCTTTCCCGATGCCTGGAAATGTGCCTTAATTACCCCCATTCCGAAAAAAAATAAAATCGACAGCATTAACGACCTTAGGCCTATTAGTATATTGCCTGCCTTATCAAAAGTGGTTGAAAAATGCGTACAACAGCAAGTGGCGAGGTACCTCGAAAATAACACTTTTTTACCTACCTCACAATCTGGTTTCCGAAGAAATCATAGTACTACTTCAGCCTTGTTAACCATAGTTGACGATATACTGTCAGATTCAGATCAAGGATTTGGAACAATGCTCGTCTTACTCGACTACACACGTGCTTTTGGCTGTGTACATATTCCACTCCTTATTAAAAAACTGCGGTGCTATGGTTTCTCCGAGAACTCTTGCAAATGGTTCTCTTCTTATTTTTCTAATCGTACGCAACTTGTAACACTTGTAAACTCTAAGGGAGCGCTGTCTAAATCTTCACCAATATCCATCAATAGGGGTGTAATTCAGGGCTCTGTCCTCGGCCCCATTTTATTTTCCATCTACACATCAGATGTCACGAATACAATTGAGCACTGCAGGTTTCATCTTTATGCCGATGATACTCAATTGTACCTAAATACACTACCAACCTCTAGTGATGTGGCCTTGACGGTAGACAAAATTAATAACGACTTGGTATCTCTAAGCAGGTGGTCAGATAGAAATGGTCTGGCACTCAACCCATCAAAGAGTTTATTTATCATATGCGGCACTGAAAACCAAGTGCAAACTATAAAGTCCCATCAGCCTAGTATTAAGATTGGAAGTTCGATAATACCTAGATGTGAATCCGTCCGCAATCTGGGATTATACATAGATGAGACGTTAAGATTTGAGGCTCATGTTCAGCAAAAAATTGGTAAATGTTTCGCTTCCCTAAATACACTATACAAGCTGCGTCAATTTTTAAGTGATAAAGTGCGACTACAGCTGTGTAGGAGTTTGGTGTTGTCGCATCTGGATTACTGAGACATCGTGTACGGACCTTGCCTTTTTAAAAAAACCATAGCCGCTATTCAACGAGTACAGAATGCGTGCATGCGTTTCATTTTTGACATCCCTAAAAGACATCACATATCACCATACCTAAATGAAAAGGGAATTTTGAATATGCTTAGCCAGCGTACACTAATGCTTTCCTGTTTTGTCAGATCTTTGATTAAAAATAAAGTTCCTAGGTATCTCTATGAGAAACTCGCGTGGTCGTCTGACGTACATAAATATGAAACAAGGTCACGTGACCGCTTACTACTCCTACCAAGGCACTCGCTATGTAAAACTAAGGGTTGCTTCAAGATAGCCGCTTCCAAGTGCTGGAATGTTCTACCCCCACCCATGTTACGTCTAGAATTAGGGCCATTCAAATCACGCTGTAGCAAGTGGTTATTAGTGAGGCAATCCGAGGTCGCTACTCAATAATGTGTTGCGTTGCTCTGTGTTCGTGGCATCTATCTATCTATAATTTTATATATATTACTTTATTATTATACCACTATTCTATCATTTTATGTAGTGGGACTTTCCTAGACATGTGTGCATTTATGAGACGATACTGTATATGACGCGTTCTGTAGCAACGACTGCACTGTCAATGTTTAGTGATTGTTGTGTTCGTGGTCGGGATGGTGTCATTGTGATTATATAATGTTATGTTAATCATGATTGGCTTGGACAGAATAACAGCGGCTGGCATGCTCTGCATCGTCATCCATATGCTGAGTCCAAGACCATTTTGTCTTTTTAGTCATACCTTAAACACTGTTAATAATTATAAGTAACTCTGTAATATAAAGGCAAATAAAGTTTTTCTTATTCTTATTCTTCTTATTCTTATTTTATGATGATGAGCTGATGATGTAAGGCACAACTCCTTAACGGTTAGGAGTTGGAGGATAAATCTTTAAATATCATATGTATATATGTTACCTTTAGTCGTATTCTTCCAAATTATTTAGTTAAGCTGATGATGGAAGGTGGAAGGTACAACTCCTCAACGGTTAGGAGTTCCAGGATAATTCTTTCAATTTCATACGTATCTAAAGACCTTCAGTCGTATACTTTCAAGTTATTTAGGTGAGCTGATGATAGAAGGTTAAACTTTTCAACAGTTAGGGATTAGAGGATGATTTTAATATTACACGGACGTATAGACCTAATTTGTATTCTTGATGATGAAATAGTTCAACTTAATACTTTCCTACGATTGTTTGCACTAAAAACTGAAAAATAAAAACTTTTTATAAAAAAAACGACTTCCAAAAAACATCCAACGAAAACTCTCTGCCAAAAAAACACTTAAAAGCGTAAAATAAACTTGTTCTTCATAAATTGCCTATACCTCATTCTTTATTCATTTAAATAGTAGTATTATAATGTGTGCTAGGTACCTAAAATCTGTTTGAAGTCAGTGCTAAGCCAAAAAGAATACAAACGAACAATTACAAAAGTCTAAGCGATAGTCACTTGGCACCGACTTCAAACAGATTCTAGGTACCTAGCACACATTATAATACTAATATTTAAATGAATAAAGAATTAGATATAGACACATGCTTTTAAGTGTTTTTAGGGTTCCGTGCCAAAGGCAAAAAACGGAACCCTTATAGATTCGTCATGTCTGTCTGTCTGTCTGACTGTCTGTATGTCTGTCCGTCTGTCTGTCCGTCCGAATGTCACAGCCACTTTTGTCCGAAACTATTAGACCTATAATGTTGAAACTTGGTAAGTAGATGTATTCTGTGAACCGCTTTAAGATTTTTACACAAAAATAAAAAAAAAAACAATAAATTTTGGGGGTCCCCATACTTAGAACTGAAACTCAAAAAATTTTTTTTCATCAAACCCATACGTGTGGGGTATCTGTGGATAGGTCTTCAAAAATGATATTGAGGTTTCTAATATCATTTTTTTCTCAACTGAATAGCTTGCGCGAGAGACACTTTCAAAGTGGTAAAATGAGTGTCCCCCCCCTTTAACTTCTAAAATAAGAGAATGATAAATCTAAAAAAAATATAACTGTCTAAGTATGGGGACCCCCAAAATTTTTTGTTTTAAGGGTTCCGTTTTTTGCCTTTGGCACGGAACCCTAAAAAACAAAAATTATATTATGTTACTTGCTGCTGCGGAACCCTTCATGGGCGAGTCCGACTCGCACTTGGCCACTTTTTTTTATGACAGAGAGTTTTCGTTGGATGTTTTTTGGAAGTCGGTTTTTTTTTTATAAAAAGTTTTTTATTATTATTCTCTTTACTACCAATCTATATTCATATTACTTAAATTTTTAAATATTTAAAAAGGAATATACACACATCAAAAGTGTCTAGGGATCAACATATGTGTCTAGGGATCAACATTTATTTTTGCAATAACTTTTCTCCTGATTGATATTAATTAAAATTTTCTTTAAGGATTCATCAAATAAAGTGTTTTCGTTTGTCACAGTAACGATAAACCAAGTCACCTTTGCATTAATAAAGAAATTTGCCATTTTCCTAATAAAGGGATTTTTCACATTTGAACCACTAACATTAAAGTTGGAAAAAAAGACTGAAATAACAGTTTTCTTTAAAATTTTATTAGGTAACTTAAACAATTAATAATCCCTGTTTCTACCGCGAACACTAACAGCACAAGAATCGGTTTGGCATACTCAAAATGAGTTCATCCAAATCACGCTTTGGAATGGCTGCCCATGTTCGTTGCAACAACAAAAAAAGGTCTTCTTGCGACTGGATACCCTCCATATTCGGCAGAGCTCTTCTCTGTAGCATATCCCATGCATGCTCAATCGGGTTCAAGTCTGGCGACTGAGCAGGCCAGGGCCAAAGCCACATCTCAATCTCAAGAAATCCGCATAAAAATGCTTGATCCCTAGACACTTTTGATGTGTGTAGAATACCTATTTATAAATATGAAAAATAGTAGACCACCTTGTAGGTTAGGGCTCCAAAGAAAGAAACCTCCTCACTATACGAGCCGTGTCTAGGAATCTAGGATGACTGCATTTTGATCCAACCTTCTAACGTGAGCCTCTTAAGGTGTTGGCTGAGACTCCTGGCTGTCAATCCGTGATTGCTTTTTTTAAACTAAGTTTTGTATGTAAGTCATTCATCCTAATAGAAAAATACATTCAAGAACGGTCTGAATAAACACGTATCCTAATTAGCCTTGAAGAAGATGATGAAGATATCCTGAACAGATGATGGTTTTTCACTCTGGTCCAACGCCTGCAAATCTGAAAGTCTGAAGATCTGCAAATTTTGATAATTTCAACTAGTAACTGTGGCATCCAGATGTTTCTGAAAGTATTCGTTATAACGGCATTAAAGACAATAATATCACTTTGAAATAACACAAAAAACTATTAACGTAAACACTTTATACAGAGAACCTATTTTCGATCTAAACCGTTATTTAACATTTATTAAAATTGTTTTCTTTCACTTAAATTAATGTGTGGAAGCGATTTCATGGAACGGAATGGATTTTTTTTTATTGAATAGGGGGCAAACGTGCAGACGTATCACCTTATGGTAAGCGATTACTGCCGCCCATGGACACCCGCAACACCAGAGGCGTCACAAGTACGTTGCCGGCCGTTAGGGGGTGGGGAGGAGGATGGGGGGATGAGTTGGGGTTGGTATAGGCCACTGGTATCCTCACTCACTCGATGAAACTCAGCGCAAGCGCTGTTTCCCACCGGATTTCTGTGAGGCCGTGGTATCACTCCGGTTGAGCCAGCCCATGCATACCGAAGCGTGGCTCTCCCACATGTAATGGACGAACGTAAAAGGGGCCAAGGAAACGTGCATTTAATAGAATCCACTGCTAGCAGTGGCCTCTACTTAAAAATGAGATTTGGGCCTCCTCTACCGCGCTGGTCAGAAGAAGCTTATAAATTCAAAACTAATTTGAAAAACAAATTTAATGTAACTGTACCGTTGTCACGTAATGTAATGAAGTCACGTGACCAGTGCCCGCCGGTATTTTCAGAAATCATTTTGGTAACAAAATTACGATTTATTTAAACAAACCTGCTAGTACATGAATTATGAAAATTGTGTTCGATTTCGATCATGCTTAACACTGACACAACTCACTAACTGAACTATTTTCCGATGTAGTTTAGTTACTATAGAAGATTCAAATTGTAGTATTGCTGTAACTAAAGGGTGCTTAAGAAATATTTTTATGCTAGCCTTAACTTTGTATTTATTTATGAAAAAAAGGTAATTTAAAAAGGTAATTATAATTATTCTTGAAACTTGTAGCTTGGGCGAGTCCGCGCGTGGAATACCTACCACAAATGTAAAATATTTCATTGTAGTAAGTAATGAACTACACAGACAATATACATTGCAATTTTTATACAAAATTATGATAACATATATTTCTAGGAACATCCAATATACAGTCTGATTTATTATTACGACAGTAAACGTGCTTGTACTTCAAATATCGAGTCCCGTTATTTAAAGTGTTCGGTGTGGTATGTTGTTTTTGTATGTACCAGGTAAATTTACTCTATTTTTGATGAAACCTCCTTATAAGTTATCATTTGTATTCAATACAATGTCCTCTCGAAAAACAAATCATCTCCACAAATTAGATCCAAGTAAGTAATATTCAAAACAGGAAAATAAGATGAAATTACTTTATTATACGCCCTTTACCCACTAATGTTCTCTTAAACGTACTAAAGCCTATTTTTTCTTACTAAATACATATAAGATTTTCTGCTCGAATACATCGATAGTTCATGTTTCATCTCTAGAAACTTTATCCATAATAGCAGCTTATACAGAGCGTCACGTAACCTCGATAAACTTCATGAACATACTGCGTACAAGTTGAACACTATAAGACAAAAGAAATTCTAGAACATGCCTGACTATATTTATATGGTTTCGTAGTAAAATTTCTTCGTACAAAATAAACGAAATGTATAAAAGAGAGAGAAAAATAAGAAAAGGGAGCTGTGTAGGTACGCACCTATGCTAACTAGATGTTAAACCATTCTAACATTTCATTGTAAAAGCTACGTGGGAGAGCCGTGCTTTACCACAAATGAGCCGACTCGACCGAAGTCATACTCATACTGTAAAAGCTCAGCCTCTATCGCCTGTATCATGGGGAGTGTTCTGAAGAGTTAATCCAGTTGGTCCTCGTTCTCCCTTCCTCTACAGGACAACTCGTGCTGGCCTTCACAGTCGCCCTTTTAGAGTGGAAGATATACGCTCTCAAACGCAACGTTTCGGTTCTTCCTTCTTGAGTCGAGCGATCAAAACATGGAACTCACTACCACCGCACGTGTTCCCTTCCTATTATGATCCCGGGTCCTTCGGGGCGTGAAATAACATCTCACTAGGCCGCCATAGTGTGGGTCAATATGCTGCTCTGTCCACGTTCACCTTGTGGATAGTGTCCACCACTTTTGGATTCTACTTATGTTTTCCATCAGGCAGAGTAGAGTCATCTTGGTAGCTTGATCATTAAAAAAACCATTCTGAGCAATTTTTCCGTTGCTGACGGAAATCGTTTATATAACTCTTGTGTTCGTTTACTAGCCATGAATCAATGTTATTACTGTATGCACATCGAGTAATTATTAAGTTTTAAGCCAAAACAATAAAGCTGCAACCTCAGGCGTCAGGCGATCTATACCATTAAGTGATCCGACTGCTAGTAGTGTTGCTTATAGCCTGATGAGTTAAGTCATATAAACATTAGTACAACATTAACCTGCATTTGACATAAAAATAAGACATGTTTCATAAATTACGTGACGTGAATTCCGAAGATTATACATGGCAAGCGTTAAGCTAACAAAATGTTTTATCATCTATATCTATACTAATATTATAAATGCGAAAGTTTGTAAGTATGGATGAATGGATGCATGTATGTATGGATAGATAGATGAATGTTTGTTATTCTTTCACGCAAAAACTACTGAACGGATTTGGATGAAACTTTACAGTAATATAGCTTATGCATCAGAATAGCACATAGGCTACTATTTGCCGAGATAACCAACATATACGCGGGCGGAGCCGCGGGCAACAACTAGTCTATAATAATATAACATAATTATTTCAAAATCCAGGTCGAGTTTTAAACATCTTCGTATTTGAAACTTTTTTAAGTTTTATCGTAAGACTCATCTTTCGTCATCTATACTAATATTATAAAACTGCAGAGTTTGTTTGTTTGTTTGAACGCGCTCATAATATATATGGGACCAGCTGACCCACGCAACGTCGTTTACGTCTTCTTTTGCCCACAGCGTAATAATTTTCCCCCGTTTTTGTATCATTCTTTATTGGTGCTCCGCTCCTATTTATCTTAGCGTGTAAATAGCCTATAGCCTTCCTCAATAAATGGGCTATCTAACACTGAAAGAATTTTTCAAATCGGACCAGTAGTTCCTAAGATTAGCGCGTTCAAACAAACAAACTCTTCAGCTTTATAATATTACTAGCTGTGCGCGCGACTTCGTCCGCGTGTAATAGTGACTTTGGGAAGCAGTTTTAATTATTGAGGATAATATTATTTTAAAAATAAGACACACATGTTTCACTGTTAAAAACATATTTAAGTATTTCTATAAGTACATAAAATAAAAAGTATTTTACATCAGCTTATTTCGACATTTGGTATGGCCAAGGCTTTCAACCGGGTCTGGCACCGTTCGCTTCTCTCTAAGCTCTAAGCATTCGGTCAGCCTCCTAGACTCTGTCACTGGATTGACGCTTTTCTTCATCAGCGCCTTCGCATTAGGGTTCTTTGCGACGGCGCGGCCTCTGTTTTTCTGGAGGTAAACGCTAGCGTACCTCAGGGTTCAGTCCTGTCGCCCAAGATGTTTCTTCTGCATGTCAATGACATATTAGCCCTCGGCAATATACATTGCTATGCAGACGATAGCACAGTGCTTGGGCGATATTATGGATACCCTGCAGCCAAGCTGGTAGACATTGAGGAAAATCGACAGGAGCTCGTCGCTGAGCTCGACCGGGTTTTGAACCGCATTTCACAATAGGGTGATGAGATTTTGGTCGAGTTCAACGTTAAATAAACATAGGTGTGCCCTTTCTCTACCAAAAAGTGTCCGTTTTTTCCCCTTTCCACTTTTCAGAGCACTCAACTACCACTACGGGATAAACTGGTGTCCTGGGCATGGATATTTGCCGATACCTCAACCCACGGAAGTACATCGAGGGCACCACTAAGGCGGCCTGAACAGCGTGAGACGGTTCTTCGCGCCCGAGCATTTGTTTCTCGTTTATAAGACCCAGGTTCGCTCTCTCTTTCTCTCTCATCTTTGTGATGGATCCACGCAGTATTTGCTTGATGTTCTCGATCGGTTGCAGCGGCGAGCAGTCCGCATGATCAACAGTCCTGATACTACCGAGTCCCTTGGGCCTCTGCAGTTGTGGAGTGACATCGCCTCTATGGCAGTCCTCTACCGCTTTACCATGGAGAGTGTTCTGAAGAGTTCTTCCAACTGATCCCACCTCCTCCCTTTCTCTACAGAACAACACGTGCTGGCCTTGGAAGTCACCGCCTCAGTCTTAGAAATACGCTCTCGAACCTAACGGTTTGGTTCTGCATTGTCTGGGTTCGCAGCGAGTACGGTTGCCTCCACTTGGATTGGAGTTGACACTCCGGTTGGATTCTGCTTGAGTTTTCCCTCAGGCTAAGCAGATTCTCATTTTTTTCAATTTTATTAACTACGTTTTTTTGATTTGCCATCTTTTGCCAAAATATAGAGATTTAGCGGATTTGATACACGTGATTATGCTGCCCATGGGAAAAACATGTTTTTTTCTAAATGAACTGCAACTTTACGCGTCTGTCTTTGGGCTTTGACAAATGTTATTGCAAATTTTGTTTTCAGTGGAAACTACATTCTTTTAAATTGAAATTGCAAATAAGTTTGAATTATTGGAATACGTGTAATTAAAATATTTTCTCCTTTTGCCATTCCATGCATCATGATTGTAGCTTTTACAATGTTGTACCCCAGATGTGTATTTTGTAGCCGTGTACCATTATATAGCTTTGGCGCTCAAGATTTCTCATTAATAGGACTGGAACAGTAAATTTCAGTCTCAACTTATGGTAGGGCGCTCCTGATAATACTAAAGAGTTGAGAAACTCTATGCATAAGCTATGATATGACTGGTTCAGTGTCCCTTGTATTTCCTGAGAGGTATTCGATAACATCTTCCTCCACGTCTGACATGATCCGTTCGTTTGTTTGATAACTGTCTCATTAGTCGGCGGATCAGAATAGATATTATTTTTAGATTATCTGTACCATCATATACCAGAACTCACGTCTTTGGCATACAATCTTCTCCGATTTTTAGAAGAGCATTTGCATTTTGACACTGCTCATAAATAATTGTGAAGTTGTACTCGCATAATTGTAATAAGACAAAACTTTTTAACATGTACCCATAGTACATATGTTTCATACAGGCATTTATTTCATCTTGCGGCGTACCCCTTTTCCTTTTTTTTGTGCATAAATCCCCCGGATCCTTTTCTGTCGGATTTTTTCACGAAGAACATTAACTGAATAAACAAAAAATCATGTAAATAAATCTAATCGCAGTGAATAATAACGAATTTGTAGTGGCAAAATGCAACATCCGCATGCGGCACAGTCGTCTGCCCTCACGTGTCTGCCCGTTCGGGCAAGCACACTTAGGCATATTGTGATAACGTGATAACTCAGTAAATGTTACATCAGAATAGCTCTAATATTTTGTCTCCTGTCGCAAACTTATGAAGCATGTATAGATTTTCACAAACTTTGCATATTTATTTGCATATTGCTATTTATTAATTGGTAATGGTAATTTTTTCCAAAATTTAAATGACATTTTTATTTATATCTAATCAACAACCTAAAAAAGAAATTTTAATATTTTCGCTTAAAATGACGATACTTCTGTGGAGAGTTTTTGAATTTTATAAATACTGTTAAGTAATATGGCTTATTTATTTATACTAATATCATGAACATACATACAAATCGGATTCATGAATGTATTAATTTAAGTCTTCGTTGAAAAAGTGAAATATTTTTAATGAATGTGACAGCCGTGTTTGGTCGTTGCCAAGACGCCCGACGCACACTGGGGCAAGATTAGTTAATTGTATACAAAAAGTAAAAAATGAAAATTTTACGCTAGCAAGTAGTTTAGTGTGCTATAACATAATGCTATAGCTGTGGCACAACACCGCAGGTAAACGGGCGTGATCCGCCCCGCCCCCACTCCGTACCGTAGCGATCAGTCTGACCCGAACGCTCGAGGGACGTACACGTGAGATTCATGCGTCAGCGCAAGTTACAGGCATACCTTGTTTTTTGTTTAATAAACGTGTCATAAACTCAAAAATAAATATGGATTCATCAAGTTCAGGTATGTAACTTATTATTAAAAGCTATAGATTCATATTTTATATTTGTTTAAATGGATAAAACTGTTGAGTAAATGACTACGTGAAAAAGGAAGTCAGAATTAAAAACATTATACAACTACTAGATAATTAGTTATGTTCCGTGGCTGATCGGGCTTACCTTCAGATGTTTTTAGGACATGTAACTATTATAGTTTACGAAAGCATTTGAAGTTTTTGCCCATGTTTGCCCGAAATAAAATAAATGTTTATTTAAACAAGATGGTCACTGTAATAGAAATTAATCACTTTTATTATTAAATAATTGTCTTAACTTTTTTACACAGGTACGGACTCCAATACCTTATTTGTGACCAGGCGTGAGTTGGTTATGATAATGAAGAACTCTGGACATAATTTGCAAGATCAGATAGACACGCTTAAAAAGGAAATAGAAAAAAAGACGGGATGTGTCGATGCTGAGTTTCGGACAACTATTTCGCAAACGATAAATCGTTTCAAGTCTGACTACAAGTCACGATGGGAAGCAGCGAAGCGTATGGAAGAAAGATTTTATGACAAAAATACCACGTGGCTAGATTCGTCAATTTCATTTCCTACACGTAAAATAAAAAGAAGCATTCCCGGTCGTCCAGCAATACCCTTCGAGGAAAGCACTGATAGGATGAAGCGACAAAAGACTCAAGATTTGAGAAAATCTATGCCTCTGCCTAAGCTCGTTTATGCTACACAAATGAAATTAAAAGCTTCGGGACAAGGTGCGGCTTCCAAAATAATTAAAGATATTTTGTCTGATCCGTCAAAGCCTAGTGACTATTCAAAAGCCTATCAGCAGTCACTTGAACCAATTACTATGATGTCAGGAGAAGATGCTGTAGCTCTTTTAGTGGAAGCGAATTTATCTCGTCATCAATATAATGTATTGAGATCAAAATCTCCAAAAATCTACCCATCTTATAAAATCGTACAGGCTGCAAAAAAACAAAGTTATCCAATGCCAAATAAAATCATTGTAAGTGAAACTTCCGTACATGCTGATCTGCAGATAATGCTTGACCTTACAACTGAACGTTTGATCAACGTTCAGAGAGAAGTGTTATTGACACTGAACAGTGACCAGTTAGAAAATATGTGCTTAATTTCAAAATGGGGATTTGATGGCAGTAGCGGTCATAGTTCTTACAAGCAAGCTTTTTATGGATCCGGAGCCAGTGATGCAGTTGTTTTTATAACATGTTTTGTACCCCTTCGTTTGATATCTGGGTCGAAGATCATTTGGCAAAACCCTAGACCAAGTTCAACAAGGTATTGCAGACCTTTAAAAATACAATTTATCAAGGAAAGCACCGCAGTGTCCGTGGAAGAAAAGAAAAGGATAGACGATCAAATAAAAGATCTTCAACCCAGTATCGTACAACTTGACGGACATGATATAAAAGTTAAACATAGCTTGATTTTTGCCATGATAGATGGAAAAGTGTGCAATGCGGTCACGAATACAACTTCAACCCAGAAATGCTATATATGTGGAGCTACTATTAAAGAGTTTAATGATATAGCCAAAGTACTTTCTAGACCAATCAAAACAGAAAATTTGGAATTCGGCATTTCGGTCTTACACGGATGGATACGTTTTTTTGAATGTCTCTTGCATCTGGCATACAGACTTCCCATCCAAAAAAAACAGGCACGGAAAAACAAGAAAGGTGCCGCAGGAGTTTCAGATAAAGAAAAGGTTGAAGAAACTAAGACAAAAATTCAGACTCAGTTTAGAGAAAGGCTAGGCTTGATAGTGGACAAACCCAAGCCAGGATTCGGAAATTCGAATGATGGCAACACAGCAAGGAGATTTTTTAAAAATGCCGCTGTGTCTGCAGAAATTACAAACCTGGATATACAATTAATACAGAAAATGCACAATATATTAATTGCCATGTCATCTGGTTATGAGATTGATGTGGAGAAATTCCGCACATACGCAATTGAAACTGTCAAGTATTTTGTGCACAAGTACCCGTGGTATGATATGCCGCCCACTGTGCACAATTTTTTTATTCACGGGCCTGAAATAATAAGACATGCACTTTTACCGATAGGGCAATTAACTGAAGAGGCCCAAGAAGCCCGGAATAAGGATTTTAAAAAATACAGAGAACACCATTCTCGACAGTGCAGTCGCGAAAAATCAAACGCAGACATTTTTAACCTCTTGCTGTTATCATCAGATCCAGTAATAACAAGTAAACGGAAACTGCCAAAAAAAAAGTTAACTTCCCTTCCTCAAGAAGTTATAAATCTTTTAACTGCTCCAACAATAGAGCCAAGTGGTGATTCTACAGATAATGATAACCAAATCGATGATGAAGATGATTATAGCGATGACAGTGATTAAATATAGATATTTAAATGTCATATTGTACATGCTATGTTATTAAATGTAAATAATTGTAAATAAACGTGATAAAATATATCTGCCTACCTTTTTTTACTAAACCTATCTTGTCATATCGAAATATCCACTCCAAAATAGCGTTATGAATAAACGACACATTTAAATAATCTTGCCCCAGTGTGCGACGTAGGTAATGCGCAGGCGTGTGGCGAGTGAACCCCCAGAACAACCTTTCATCCCCCTTTTAAAGCCCTTACAACCCCTTTTTCGCATTAAAAAGTAGCCTATGTCCTTTCTCAGGCTCTAGACTATCTGTATACCAAATTTCATTCAAATCGGTGCAGCCGTTTGGCCGTAAAAGCAAGACAGACAGAGTTACTTTCGCATTTATAATATAAAGTATGTATAGCTGACCCACGCAATGTCGTTTGCGTCTTCTATTGTCCGTAGCGTAATAATTTTCCCCCATTCTTCATTGGTGCTCCGCTCCTATTGGTCTAAGCGTGATAATATATAGCCTATAGCCTTCCTCGATAAATGGGCTATCTAAGAATGGAATAATTTTTCAAATTGGACCAGTAGTTCCTGAGATAAGCGCGTTCAAACAAACAAACTCTTCAGCTTTATATATTAGTATAGATGTATTTATTATGCTCTTCTAAGATCTAATACTCATACTCAACAACACATTTATTTGGATAAAGATTAATATTAGGTATTATGTTGATAAAAACTCTTTGGCAAATAACTCATTATTAGGTACCAACTCTCAGCGTCTTATACTCGTGATAACTTCTAAACGAAATGAACGATTGGGATAAAACAAAAAGTATTTTACTTCCACATAAATACCCTTGATAACAAAATGCTTAATTTGGATAAGGATTAATATTACGATACACATTTAACGTAGTTTCTTTCTTCAGACGATTTAATAATTTTTTTGAACACAAAAGCGGTTATTGTAACTAAACCATGATAGTTAGATATATGCGCTCGCGGACTTTTTTGTAGATCTTAATAAGACCTACAAACCCGTAATACATTATTTTGTTCTATTGTTAATAGTTATTGCAGCGCACGCAAAAATAGGTTTTCGAGTTCACACCTTGGGTTACGAAATAGCAATTTTCTTACGGATCCCTAATTTTTTTGAAAATAAATATAGCCTATAGCCTTCCTCGATAAATGGACTATCCAACACTGAAAGAATTTTTCAAATCGGACCAGTAGTTAATGAGATTAGCGCGTTCAAACAAACAAACAAACAAACTCTGCAGCTTTATAATATTATATTAGTATATATTAGTATAGACTAGATGACCCACGCAACGTCGTTTGTGTCTCCTATTGCCCGTAGCGTGATAATTTTCCCCCGTTTTTGAAACATTATTCATTGGTGCTCCACTCCTATTGGTCTTAACGTGATAATATATAGCCTATAGCCTTCCTCGATAAACGGGCTATCTAACACTGAAATATTTTTTCAAATTGGAGCAGTATTTCCTGAAATTAGCGCGTTCAAACAAACAAACAAACTCTTCAGCTTTATATATTAGTATAGATGTATTTGTTATACTCTTCTAACATCTAATACTCATAATCAACAACACATTTATTTGAATAAAGATTAATATTAGGTATTATGTTAATAAAAACTCTTTGGCAAATAACTCATTATCAGGTACCAACTCTAAGCGTCTTATACTCGTGATAACTTCTAAACGAAATGTCCGAATGGGATGAAACAAAAAGTTTTTTACCCCCTTAGCGGATTAGGTAGAGTTTAGTAAAATTCGTTTTGAGCGGATGTCTACACCCTATAAGGAACCTACCTGTTAATTTTCAAGTTTGTAGGTGTTATAGTTTCAGAGATTTCGTGATTAATAATTAGTGAGTGGTATTTCGCTTTTATATATATATTATTATATAAGTATAGATTACTGTAGATAGGTTCGACCGAGTTCCTCGACAGCCTTTAACAGTCCACTACCTTACATATTCTTCTTCTCGTCTCTCGTCTTTCCTAAGCAAGGAGGTTTTCGCCTACTGTACACATCGGCACACACGGAATCACGAAATATCGGTGTTGAACATTCCTAGTTTGCTGTGAGTAAAGATACCGAAGTCTTTTCCCATTGATTCCGGTGGAAGGAACTAAAAAGGTAGTAATGTCCATGAGCGGACAGTAGTCACAAAGCACTAGGTAGTATCCGTTGCTCATTTGCCATTTATAATATAAAAAATAAAACAGTTTATACATTTAGTGGCCCTATATATATATTTTTAGTTCATTGTATAATTAAATGTCTTCACTTATCAATATTATCTGATGCCCAAAATTTTTTGAGAAGAAAAGAATGTATTACATAATTAAGTTATCAATAATTTATCAGTGTCCTTTAAAAAAAGTACAACGGATTTAAATGCACTTAAGTCCTTTACTTCAAATACACTGTCAATTTTCAAATGGAATCTCTTAAATGACTAGCTGACTGTTATGATCCCCTAGTACTTAATCAGAATATAATTTTGAATAGAAAAATAAGGATTTTTCAATGCAGCTCTGCCTACTCCTTTACCACAATTTTATTTACCATTAGGTATACCAAGTATACATCAAGGTATACCCTGATACCTACATATTTCATATTTCTATGCTATCCTTCAAGCACTTGAGTATTTATACTTACTCAAGAAATTACGGCGATATACACACGTGCTCAACAATTTGTAGTATTTGTTGCTTGTTTGTTCAGTATTATACTCGCACATGATACGTTTATTTATTTATGTGTTACACAATGGAAGTTTTATCGTAATAGTCAAAGGAGAGAGAGTATTTATTACAGATTACCATTTTGTACAAAATTTGTCCGACTATCACTTGTTCGCTATTTGTCTTTGGTTTTGTTTAGGTACATTATTTTATCTGAATAATATTGTACATAATATTTACACTGAAACTACGAACTAACAAACGCATTTATAAACAAAACATCTATAAATAGGTACATTAACACGACGGACGACAATAACGTCATGATGTTTTTTTTTTTTTTTTTTTTTTTTTATGTTTGGCCCGCCAAAATGACTCTGCTCTGCCTGATGGAAAACATAAGCAAAATCCAAGAGTGGTGGTCACCATACTCATTGCGAATGCAGACAGTGCAGTATGGCGACCCACACTATGGCGGCCTAGTGATGCTACTGCATCTTTTAGTCCAGTCAACAAGTATGAAACTTGTTGACTAGACTAATTGGGCCCCCGGTCTCGCACTCACCAACGAAACACAACAGCACGAACACTGTCATTTTACGTTGATTTTCTGTGCGAGGGTAGTACCGCCCCGGTCGAGCCGGCCCGTTCGTGCTGAAATCAGCGTGGCTCTACTACCTCTATTTTAATGAATTTTTGTTTCTGATTTTTGATGATTTCTAATGAACGGTATGATTTTTTTAATAGCAAAAAGTAAAAGTTAGTCACTCTGATTAATAATCTTCTAAATCATAAAAATACAAATTGATTCTTGAATGCCCAAGTTGTAAGGTAACAAACATAAAATACAATCGAGTTAAAATTCTCCTCCTTTCTTTGAAGTAAAAGGTAACGAAGAACGTATGAGTTCTTTTTTTAATAATAAACGTCAAAAATCATTCACGGGAAAATATTATCGGTATGTTATGTCGGGTTTTTGAGCAGTTCGCAGTTCGATGAAAGTTAATTCGGTCTTATATTCTCAACTTGTTTCAAATTTGGCTAAAATATAAATTTAAGATAACAACAACAAAATTTCAAAAGAATGTATTTTTGAGATTTCATAAATAAAGACATATTTTTTTCAACATTTCCATTAAGAAATAAAGTTAAAGGAGATACGTAAATTGATGTCAAACAAAGGGCAAGCTAATGAGACACGTTCAGTCAAAAATCTTTTGTCTTTGGGAAGAATATTACCTGTTTAAATGTAAGGACGTGAAAAATCTCTAACGAAAAAACAAAATAATATCAAATTTTCGTCTTGAACAAAAGGCGTTTCTGTTTTTCTCTGCGATTGAGCATTACTATTATCGAAATAATTAATGAACCACCGTCGCATTTGACCTTGAAGCATCTGTTTGTATAAATCTTCTTAGTCGTTTACTCTTGACAGAGCAGTTGTGGTCGACAATGCTGCACTTTCGTCGGGCAATGAGGCTCCCACGATGTGTCTCCACCTATCACGGTCCATTGCGTCTCGGAAACTCTGGACAATGGAGGTTTTTGTTGCAGCTCTGATGAGCTCCGGCCAACGGGTAGGTGAGCGTCCGCGTGACCGCTTGCCTTCCACTTGTCCCTGGACAACGAGTCGCTCCATGGACTGTTCGTTGCGAACAACGTGACCGAAGTATTTGAGTATTCGTATTTGTACAGTCAGCGATAGCCTTTGTTTGATATTAAGCTCCTCTAGGATCGATACGTTGGTCCTATGTGCTGTCCAGGGGATTCGCAGTAGTCCACGCCAGCACCACATCTCGAGGGCATCGATTTTGCGTCGGTCTTTAAGGCGAACCGTCCACGTTTCTGCGCCATAGAGAAATATTGGTAAGACTAAGCTTCTCATGATTTGGTCTTTCGTGGCTTTAGTGATGTTACGGTTGCACCAGACCCTTTTTCAGCCTGTCAACGACAGATCGTGTGGTAGCACATCTCCTTCGAATCTCATCTTCACATCCTCCAGTGTTTTTTGTATAAATTATTGTTTGTATAAATAGGTAATAATATATAGTACAACTATAGGCAATTTAGATATTAGTTTTTTTGGGGATAACCGCCTTAAACAATTAGTCGATTGTCTTAGAAAATGTTTACATGTTGAATAATGGAACACTTGAACTTCGTCGCGAAAATATTTTGATCTGTTTCATACAGCAATAGGATTTAGATAAATACACATATATTATGTAATTTTTATGTTTGCGTTACAGATATTGTAATGGAAAGCTCGTTAGGTAAAGCCTAAAATAAACACATCGCGGAATATTTTATTTAAATCTGTACTCTCCATAAATATAACCATGAATTGAAAGAAAAAAAAATCTGAGTGCTATTCAAATTTATAAAATAAATACGGTTTTATAAACGTGTGTATTTCAAGGACGTCCGAGTAATTGGACCTTATAGGGATCAGTCATCACACTGTAGCAAGACTGACAGTGTCACAGTAGCCTGCTTTCAGATTAAAAATAGAGTTTCTTCTCCTTACGGCCACGAAATTGGTCACCCTTGAATTACAGCTGTCAAAAAAACTATAAATATTTAAAAAATAATTCTGTGTTAAGAAATAATAACAACCGATGGCCAATCCTTACCAAAATTTTGGTAGTAGTAACAATGGTGTACTCAACTGTATAAATATTTGTTTAATTTCAACGGTTTACATCATATTTGCCGAAAATCACACTTTTCTTATCAGTCGTGCAAAAATAAACCAAATAATACAAGTCGACCGGACGCAATTTGAGGATACGCCATCGGGACTTAATTTACGCAATACCTGCAGCAAATATTTGAATAATTTAAATAGTGACATGACTTTGTGAGAAGGAATATAACGAAATAAGTCGTTGACATTCAAATTAAATAGTTTGTGTAGTTAGGTAGGTAGATAGGATATTATAAACGTAAACGTGTGAAATGGACTGCTATGTTTATCTAGCTATTATTAGCCTCACTGGAAACTATACAAACAAATCTTAGAAGTCAATTTTAACTTACCGCTAATTTTCGTATCGAAATAAAACTTGGCGCAAATGTAAAATTCCTTTGCTGAAAACATGAAATATAAAATATTTAATATGACATTGTTTTAAAATAAGTGTAATCATTTAGATAAAAACTGTCTTGATTTTTTAAGATAGTTCAAGTACTTGATGTACAATAAATTAAAACAAGTCAAAGAGCCAATAAATCTAACTTGAAAGTGGACCAACAGATAGTAGTTCTTTCATCTTACCGTGGGAGAGCCACGCTTCGGCATGAATGGGCTGGCTCGACCGGAGTGATACCCCGGCATCACAGAAAACCGGAGTGAAATAGTGCTTGCGCTGTGTTTCACCGAGTGAGTGAGGATACCGGAGGCCCATACCCCAATCCCCCTACCCCTATCTCCCCCCCATCCCCAAATGGCCGGCAACGCACTTGTGACGCTTCTGGTGTTGCAGGTGTCCATGGGCGGCGATAATCGCTTACCATCAGGCGATACGTCTGCTCGTTTGCCCGTCTATTCCATAAAAAAAAACTTCTATAACAACCCTCATATACACATGTAAAATAGACCTGAAATATGATTTATGTTATTTAATTTGAGACGATTTTTTCAATGATTAATATTCTTAAGCCTTGTATGTTAAATACTGCGATTATTTAGACCGTAACGTTATAAACATTAACATAACTGCTGACATCACTACTTAAATAGTTTACTGTTTTTAACATAATCTTGAAATTAACCTTTATTAGTTTTATTTATGAACAGATAACTGAGGTGGTTTTAATGTGCCTAACTAGATTTTGTCACTTAAAAATTTATTATATTAGTTCATAGAATTAACAGAACCGTTGTAATCATTATCATTAAAATAACATACAGATATATGACCTATATTTTACCTTCACAATTTATCAGATGCTAGGAAATTTAATATCATTTTACATCAAAGCCATTCTATTAAAACATTTGTAAAATGTTATTTATTGGTGCAACCAGCAATCGTGTGACACTGATTTTATTTCCTGCATTCAGTTGCATTACGTCTAACCGCAATACGATATCCTGAAATATAGCTTATTCTCTTGCGTATTTCAAAGGCAAAGTTTTATTGGATCTTTGATCTCACACGGTTTTTGGTGAGTTTTTAGACGTGTCATGTGCATTGGCATAGTTTTATTTTATTTTTACTGTTTCTATGGCTCCTTTTTTTGTGCAAAACTGTCCTCGGATACCACTCACAGGACGATCAGTGTGTTGGTTACGTCGGACTTAAACAACTAAAAAATACGTGCCGTCTTGGGTACTAATAGCCAGGGAAGTAGGTTTAGCCTAAAAAGGAAATCTGATTCTTGACTGAACCCAGATCTTCTAGAATGGCAGATGAAGTAAGTCCCAGGTAAGATGTAAGTCCCAGGTCTGCGCTTTATTTTGATTTTTATTGTGAAGATCGCTCAACGACCAGCGGTGTCTGAAGCGCCTATTTGTGAGCGGGATAGTTGTCAACCTCTCCCGATCCCGAATTATTCGATGTTTACTTATTCTATATCAAAACAATGAATCTTTTAGCGTTCGCTTATTTAGTTGTAAATAAATGTACTAATACTTGTCATTACATACTTTTACAATGTGTTCTTTAACTAAGTACATCAAAACGTTGTTATCAGTATTTGCCATCAAGCAATAGACATCTCAATACCTACTCACAAATAATTCAAATATATAACGTCACGCTTATTTCCCACAGGGTTTGACAGAGACAATTCGATCTACACTTACTACGATTCTAATAAGCTACGTTTGAGTCGTACACATTCATCAATCACTGCATGCATGTTCGCCGGTTCTTGGTGCTTTTCACACGGCCCTTCTTCAGAACATCACCAATTTGGTCGGTAATTGTTTTTTTTTAAATAGAATAGGAGGCAAACGAGCAGACGTATCGCCTGATGGTAAGCGATTACTGCTGCCTTTGAACACGCGCAACACCAGAGGCGTCAAAAGTGCGTTGCCTGCCTTTGGGGGATGGGGAAGGGGGAGGGGTTTGGGTATAGGCCTCCGGTCTCCTCACTCACTCGGAGAAACACAGCGAAAGCACTGTTTCACACCGTTTTTCTGTGAGGCCGTGGTATCAGTCTGGTCGAGCCGGCCCATGCATAGTGCCCGCGAAGCGTGGCTCTCCCACGGTATCGTTCGCCGTGAGCGACCTCTTCTAATACTTCCACACACATTTGCTCTTTAAATTAATTTTGAGAGTCTTCTATCACCCATCCTCTATACGTGGCCAAATCATTGAAGCATGCCCTTTTCAATCCTTGTCACTACGTCTTCTTTCATTCTGTAACGGACTGTAACGCTTTCTTCTCATTACATAATATAAATTGTTTTTCTGATCTTTAAGACAATTTTATTTTGAGAAAAATAACACTGATTTAGAGTTTACTCTTAAGCTTATTAAACATCATCAAATTTATCTCTGCTAAACAAATCTTACTTCCGAACAGTACATTTCCAAAAACTATTTAATGGTCGACATCGATCGACATCTGCCGTCTTTTCTGTGTCTACTCGTCTATACAAATAAAATTGAGTAAGTAGTGTACTTTGCCCGTGCAAAGCCAAGATAATCTATATATATAAAAAAAAGCGAAATACCACTCACTTATTAATATTACTTTATTATTGAAGTAAAGTTAAGTGAAGGTTATTAAATATTAAATCTCTTCTCTCTATTAAATATTAATTCTCAATTAAATAAAAATCTATTTTTTAATATTATTAAAGCAAGAATATTCAACAGCTTTTAACTGTCCACTGCTAGACACAGGCCTCTCTGAAGAAAGGAGGACTCTACCAACTACTCTTTTTTAACCGACTTCAAAAAAGGAGAAGGTTCTCAATTTAACTGTTTTTTGAAATTGAAATGAAATGAAATGATGAAATGAAATGAAACCCGTGTGGTCCCAATTCAATTTGGTCCAGATTGAAGTCGGTTTTTTTTGTTAAAATTTTTTTGGTTGAACTCGTTGGTAAATTACAAGTGCACTTGAGAACAATATAGCCAATTAAAATAAAGATACTTGTCAATTTCGGAAGCTCAGAATACTACCTTCTACGCATCTGTATAAGCAATATCTCTAGATGATATTTGTTAACTTTTTCTATTTAGGTATCTTTCACCCCAACACACTTCTAATTTGCACATCTAATTCTTGGTGTGCCCGCTTGACATCAACAGACTAAGTGACACTAAAATTATTATTGGAAGAAGTGGAGTTTTAATACATCTCTCCTTCGGGCGTATGTATGTATTTACTCACGCAGACTTTCATCCCCTGATTTACCCCCTTAGGGGTGCAATTTCGAAAATTTCTATCTTAGTGCTCACTTACGTTATATAAAAACCCTACATGCAAAATTTCAGGATTCTAGGTTCAGCGGTGCGTTGATCCCTGGGTATGTCAGTAACCTTACTCTTTACCCGACTACTTATATATATAGATATATCAACACTTGTCACATAAAAGTACAATAATCCAGCACGTTTCCGAATATTTTTACACCGGCATTTATTTTTGAAAGTGGCAGAATCGAGCTGTCAGCTTTTTTCCTGCTAAAATGAACTGGGTCGCAGCTATCGTAAAACTTGGTTGAAATTTACCGTTGCTCAGTTGCAATGTTTAAATTATAGTATTCTGTATGTGTGTAGTACTCATGTTGTGTTATGAATACTTTTAAATGTACTTCTAATAACAATTATTATTATACAAAAAAAATACCGACTGCGTCAATATCTGCCATCTTTATTAAATTCAGGTTTTCTTTATTTATTTTTTAATCTGATGTATATATTGACTAAGACGAATATGTTGACACCACTCACATAAAAATACGACAAGCCGTTTAGTCTCTAGGGCGTGCCAAAAAATATACACACATACATACATACACTCGAAAAACATAACCTCCTTCTTTTTCGCAGTCAGGTAAAAATTAAAGGTAAACTTAAATTATCGTACGTGTATTATATACCATACTATATAGTACCATATAGTAAAATACCAACTTTAATAAAATATAGATTGCCGATTCATATAAACATAGTATCTACATAAAAGCATGTAGCTTTTAACTGAGAAGATACTGATTTCAAGAGAGATATAAACGCAAACGAAGCCTCTAGCAAATACAAAGGACAAAAAAAAAAAACTTAAGTATCTGTGTTAAATTTTATTTCACATATTTATTTCTTTTATTTCAAAGCACAGGACATATATCTTGATCAATAAACAATAAAATACAGTTAATTCATCCTTGTGTTCCTAAAATTTTGCGCTATTCCCAATCAATTTTAAAAGACCTAATTAATGATACCTCATAATATGGGGTAGACGCGAGAAAAAAAAATTACCCCCACTTTACGTGTATGGAAGGTACCTCAAAATCAATAATTTTAGTGATTTTATTTTAGCACTTTGACGACGCACGTGGCAAATACACATGTCCCTCCAAAGTTTCAAATTTCTAGCACTAACCGTTTTGAAGGTAAGCCGAGGACGGATGGAGGTCCATGACAAAACTATAAAGATTCCAAGACGTGAACTACGGAACCCTAAAAACGTAATAGAAAGATTAATCTCTAATATCTTTTCTGTGTTTGATATTATGAAGCCTTAGCTGGAAGTCGCAAAAATATCCCTCGCTCGTTGCTCAATAAGATATTCTTATGGTCCGTACTCACATACGGTATTACTCGATGGTTTTACTCCAAGACGAGTAAAACTTCACGTGTGGAACGCAAAACTCACAACTCGAAGGCTCGCATCGAGCCGGCTCGATGGAATTAAATAAAAGTAATTTCCTTCGCTCTTACTCGAAGCGAGCCATCGAGCTTTTTTTTATGTATGGCCCACCAAAATGACTCTACTCTGCCTGATGGAAAGCATAAGCAGAATCCAAGAGTGGCGGTCACCATACTCACTGCGAATGCAGACAATGCAGTATGGCGACCCACATCATGGCGGCCTAGTGATGCTGCTGCATCTTTTAGTCTAGTCAACAAGTATGGAACTTGTTGACTAGACTATTTGGGCCTCCGGTCTCACACTCACCAACGAAACACGACAGCACGAACGCTGTCATTTTACGTTGATTTTCTGTGGGTGGGTAGTACCGCCCCGGTATAGCCGGCCCATTCATGCTGAAATCAGCGTGGCTCGACTACCTATAACGTAAAAACTGTTGTAAAACCAATGTTATTGTATATTCAGGCATCCTTAAATAATTGTTATAATCTTCGGGACAGACTTGCTAAATGTATCCACATCCTTTGTTGAACAGACATAATTTAGCTCAAATGGTTCGCTTCGCGCCAAAAAACAACTCGATCGATCAATGCTGAATGTGTGGACGAAAGCCCGTGCCGTGGTTTATACTCGACATGTCATCGTCATGTCGAATCAAGGTAGTAGAGCCACGCTGATTTCAGCTCGAACGGGCCGGCTCGACCGGGGCGGTACTACCCTCGCACAGAAAATCAACGTAAAATGACAGCGATCGTGCTGTCGTGTTTAGTAGGTGAGTGTGAGACCGGAGATCCAATTATGCAGAAGCATCACAAGCCTGCCATGGTGTGGGTCACCATGTTGCGTTGTTGCCTTGTCTGCATTCGCAGTATGGTGACCACCATTCTTGGATTCTGCTTATGCTTTCCATCAGGCAGAGTAGAGTCATTTTGGCAGGACCAAACAAAACAAAAAGTTTGCTCGATCGAGTAAAACCGTATGTGAGTACTTAGCATAATACAGTATAATCTGCCACATGCTAACATCCATATTTACACAGTATGCCGACTAAGCCAGGCCTGAACGAAGGAATCTTTCTGTTGTTAGCTTGAATTATTCACTACCAGATGAATTAAATTATCTGTGGGTATTAAACATTCAGGCCTTTATGAGCTACGTAAGCTGAAGTTTAGATATGCATGAGGTAATTGCGGGTTACATTTCAGAGCTTCAATAACCTGATCTTAAATTGATCATATAGAATATCTTGAAACTGGCTACGACTGCTATAAGTAAGTTGTTAAAGGAGCACAAAGTAGTATTCATGTGACTGTGTAAACACGTAGTTTTTGGAGTTGGTTTTGGGATTTTACTACTGACAATGCTTAAGTTCGGAAGATTGACAGACAGATGAGAAGATAGTACCTAAACCGAAGTATTTATTGGATCATTTCATTGTTGTCCCAAGTGGGATTTGAACCCACAACACTTGGTGCAATAGAAAACGACGGCGACCGTTTAAACTACTAGGCCAACCGTGCAGTCAAAATAATATTTGAATACAATTTTAGCAATCACAACATTTCAATATCATAGTATGAAATTGTATCACAATGATCAACTTTTTTAAGTAATGAGCAAACAAACTGACGATATACCTGATTGCAAATGACTGCCACTGCCCATGGAAAAGTCCAACTCGACAGACACACAGAACATTACCCGAATAAGAAGCGGATTTGAGCATCTGATAACCGTACTTACTCAGTACAAAGCAATTAATGAAATGCTAAATACTTTTTTTTTTATATCACTCACGACGGCGGTGGTAACTTACCATCAAGTAACCTATCCGCTCACTCCCGTTCGTTCTCTTATAACAACAATTAAGTCGTTTAATTCACATTAGGAGTTAACGTAAACCGCTACTAAGTTTGTTTAGAAGATTAACATTGTTCCCAAGTTATTATTGGTTTTGAGAGTTTTCAGTATTCCGTATTTATCTTCGCTGCTTTCGAGGGTGGAATAATAATACAGTAAAATCAGATCTCTCACAACAAAGTAAGCTGAATATAAAATACGACTCCTAAATCGCAACGTTTGAAAAGAAGGTTCTAAAAGTATGACGAACAAGAAACTTGATAAGGTAAACATTCCTACATTTTTGCTTGCTCACCTATTCTAACTTTTAAGTGTTGCCAAGTAAAATATATGAGTTTTTTGATAACGTTCCTTTGCAATGGAACAGATCGAATTAAGCCTATGGATTTCAAAAAGAAAAGTTTATAATTCGCTTGAAGTAACTTGTTGCCCGTAATACACAGATCTACCACAAACAGAACGTTGCCGTATCCGATAACGCCTTACCCCTTGGTCACAAACTCTGAAATTTCGCTTAAAGTTTTGAAACTCTGTACATTCAAGACTTACAACCTTTACTCTTTGAAAATAAGGTTCAAATTAGTGTGTGATGTGTCCGTTCAATATATCAAGGGTGTGTAGATATTGATGAAATAAAAGGCTTCGGCCTAGTTAATGCCGCTGTGATTGATCGTAGCCAAACATAAAGCTACAAGAATTTATCGCTAGTACAAACTCCTACATTCTGCTGATGGGGCCACATGGGCTTAGATTTAATATTGAAATGAATGGCCATGTGCCTTTGACGAGGACATTTTATGTGAACCAGACTTTCTTTTTCAATACATTTTTAAATTTAAAAAGGTTTCATTGTCATTCTTTTTTTTGCAATTTGTTATAATATTGTAGTCAAACGAGCATCGTAAGTCCTTTAAGTTGCCACTACCGTACATACACATCTGCATTTCAATAATCCAAGTGTGTAGCTGCCCTTTGAGGTGTTTGTTTCCTGAAGGATGTCAGAACAAAGTTTCTTGTAAAGCACACAATGGTGGAGTTAAAATTAAAATAGTTAAAACACAATTTTGATGTTTGAGATAAATAATCTTGTATAATCTATACTAATATTATTAAGCTGCAGAGTTTGTTTGTTTGTTTGAACGCGCTAATCTCAGGAACTACTGGTCCAATTTGAAAAATTCTTCCAGTCTTAGATAGCCCATTTATCGAGGAAGGCTATTGGCTATATATCATCACGCTTAGACCAATAGGAGCGGAGCACCAATGAAGAATGGGGGAAAATTATTACGCTACGGGCAACAGAAGACGCAAATGACATTGCGTGGGGCAGCTATCCATATTTATATTATAAATGCGAAATTAACTCTGTCTGTCTGTCTGTCTTGCTTTCACGGTCAAACCGCTGCACCGATTTGAATGAAATTAATTAATTTACGCAGATAGTCTAGAGCCTGAGAAAGGACATAGGCTACTTTTTAATGCAAAAAAGGGGTTGTAAGGGGTTTAAAAGGGGGATGAAAGGTTGTTCTGGGGGTTCACTCGCCACACGCCTGCGCGTTACCTACGTCGGGCGTCTTGACAACGAATAAACAAGGCTGTCACAATCATAAAAAATATTTCACTTTTTCAATGAAGACCTAAATATTATTATGTATTCGTCAATCTGATTTGAATGTTCATTATATTAATAGAAATAAATAAGCCAAATTAATATAATTAATTAACAGCGTTTCTTAACCTCAAAATTCTCTGCAGAAGTATCGTCATTATACGCTAGCTGTTGGTTAGGTAAGAATGAAAATGTCATTTAAAGTTTGTAAAAATTTTACCCTCAAGGGGGTAAAATAGCAACAGGGGATGGCAGTTTATATAGAAATATGTTAGGTTTGTGAGTTAGTTTGCGACAAGAGAAATATGTATTAGAGCTATTCTGATATGACATTTACGGAGTTATCACGGAGAAGATAGTATGCCAACTGACAGTAACGACATGATTACACTGAGACGTGGGTTTTGGTTTAAGATAGCACAGATGATTTAAAAATAATTTCGATCCTGATCTGCTGACTAATGAGATAGTTATCAATTAAACGAACGGATCATGTCAGGCGTGGAGGGAGATGTTGTCGAATACTTAAAGTCTTTAGAAATATCAGGAGTGCCTTCCCATAAGTTGAGGCTGCAAGTTAATGTTCCAGTACTATTAAATGAGGTATCTTGAGCGCCAAAGCAATGTAATAGTACATGGCTAAATATTTCACAACTGGGGTACAACATTGTAAAAGCTACAATCATGACGCATGGAATGGCAAAAGAAGATAATGTTTTAATTCCCCGTATTCCAATAATTCCAACTTATTTGACATTTTAATTTATAAGAATGCCGTTTCCGCTGAATGCATGAAAACAGCATTTCCAATAACAATATTAACAAAACCCAAGGACAGATGCTTAAAGATACAGTATTTTTTTTTTCTCATGGGCAGCATACTCACGTATATCAAATCCGCAAAATCTTCATATTTTGGCAAAATATGGCAAAAGAAAAAACGTAGTTCTTAAAATTGTACTTTTTTTTTGAAGCTGCCAAAGTGACTATGGTCAGCCTGATGGAAAACTCAAGCAGAATCCAACAGTGGGGGCAACCATACTCACTGGGAAAGCAGACAATGTAGAATTGCGTCCCACACTATGACGGCTTAGTGAGATGCTTTTTACGCCCCACTTAATTTACGCCCCACTTAAAGGGCCCGGGATCACAGTGGGAGAGAAACACGTGCGCTGTAAGTGAGTTCCAGTTTTTAGCTGCTCGGCACAGGAAGGATGAACCAAACCGTTTGGTTCGAGAGTGAACATGTTATTCTGCAGAGGAAGGGAGAAGGGGGACCAGTTGGAAGAGCTCCTCAGAATACTTCCAATGATACAGATGGTAGTGGACTGCTATAGAGGCGATATCTCTACGCAGCTGCAGAGGTTCAAGGAACTCGGTGGCTTCGGGACTGTTAGTAAAGCGGACTGCTCGCCACTGCAACCGATCGAAAGCATCAAGCAAATACTGCGCGGATCCATCACAAAGATGAGAACAGTACCCCGTAGTGGCAGTTGAGTGCTCTGAAAAGTGGGGAGGGAAAGAAATGGAGACTTTTTGGTAGAGAACGCGCATAACTGTGTTTTCGTAGCGTTGAACTCGACCAGATTCTTATCACCCCATTGTAGAATGCGGTTCAAAACCCGGTCGAGCTCAGCGACAAGCTTCTGTCGACTTTCCTCAACGTCTGCCAGCTTGGCTGAACGGTGTCAAAAATATCGCCCATGAACTGAGCTATCGTCTGCATAGCAATGTATGTTGACAAGAGCTAACATGTCATTGATATGCAGAAGAAATAGTGTGGGCGACAGGACTGAACCCTGAGGTACGCCAGCGTTTACATCCAGAACATCAGAGGCCGTGCCGTCGCAAAGGCCCATAATGCGGCGTTGATGAAGAAAAGCGTCAATCCAGTGACATAGTCTAGAAGGCAGACCGAATGCCGAGAGCTTGGAGAGAAGCGAGCGGTGCCAGACCCGGTCGAAGGCCTTGGCCATGTCAAATGTCGAAATAAGCTCATATAAACACTTTATAATTTATGTACATATATAAATACTTAAATAAGTTTTTAATAGTAAAACGTGTGTCTTATTTGTAAAAAAAAACGAGTGGTGTCGTGGGACATCAGATAGGAATGAGTTCCATATCAAAAATACAGATGGCGCTATACTAAATTTTTCGTTCACGAAATAAATAAATCATTACAGATGGCGCTATAATAATTTTTTAGTTTTCACAAAATTTTCTTAACCCCTTTATTTTATTTAAACTGATTTATAAAAATATATAAAAGTTCTATGCCAGGTAAAGAAAATAAAACTATTCAGGTACCGATACATTTTGTATTATGATTTTATATCGATAAAAATCCTACCTATATTAATAACGCGAAATTTTGTTAGTATGGATGGATGGATGTTTGTTACTCTTTCACACAAAAACTACTGAACGGATTTGGATAAAACTTTACAGTAATATAGCTTATACATCAGAATAACACATAAGCTACTATTTGCAGTGATAACCGACATACACGCGGGCGAAGCCGCGGGCAACAGCTAGTAATCTAATATTTGTAACTGAAAACGGTAAGAAAATCTGAGGTAACCTAAAAAAAGTACTTTTATGAACACGAATATAATTGTTATTATTTTTAAAAACATTCTAATAGGTCTTTACCTATGAAATTGCCGTTTTGTATGCAATAAGTGAAAGTACTTATTTTTTCAAACTTTTTTATTTCTGTTATTTGAAGTAATCACCCATGCAATCGACGCATCTTTGCCAACGCATTGGCAGTTTATTGATGCCCTTCTTGTAAAAATCAGCTGGATGGGAGGCAACAAACTCTTCAAAGGCATTTTGTACTGCCTCTCGGGAATTGAATTTTTTAACCACTAAAAAGTTATCTAAATTTTGGAAAAAGTAATAGTCGATAGGTGCAAGGTCTGGTGAGTATGGCGGATGAGGGAGAGCTTCCAACCCCAGCTCTTGCAGCTGCTTCACGACAACGAGCGACCCCATACTGCGCAACAGACAGTCTCCAAGCTGCAAGAGCTGGGGTTGGAAGATCAGAGAGCTTCCAACCCCAGCTCTTGCAGCTTGGAGACTGTCTGTAATCAATCAATAATAAGTCCGTATCAAAATGAAAATTCAATTATGTCTACCAAGATATCTTACCAAAACATTAAAATGTTATACCAAGAAAAGTAAGTGACGTCGATCTTAATTAAATTAGTCATGCGCAGAGTTTCTTTGATGAATTCAACTTTTAGAACCTAGGACTTGCTTCAAATATTTGATGAACAAATTGGAGAATATGAACGCTGAAGTAACGAATTTTATGTAATGAACATTTCTTCAATATTACACGTTATATCACCTACTTAGTGAGTCGCGAGTGTTAAGAGGAAAACATGAATGAATTTATTTTTGTAAGAAAGTGAGCAAACACCGTGAGATGAAAGAATAATGTTATTCTGGTTCCTAGATAAATATTTGGAGCGTTTTTGGTATTACATTATAAGAACTGAAGATACTGTTTTATGATTTTACGCCGCAGCTATGAAATTTACAGGCTCCGCACAAAATTTCTTCTATATTTTTATATTTGACTCGGAATCATAAGAAGAATTATAGTTTTTTCATTACATGTCGAATACAAACATATATCTACCTTTACGTATGCATATGCATTTAACATTTACCTACTGCTACTATTTACATGTGTGATGTAAGTAATCTAAATAGATTGATTTGAACATGGCTCTGTGTACCAGTTTGCAGCCGATACTTGTCTAATGGTGGCAGACAAAGAATTAAAAACTGCTGAAAGAAAACTGCAGGAAAATTTCAATATAATGTGCAAGTGGTCACATGACGTCGGACTACTAATTAACTCCCAAAAAACTATATTAATGTGTATAGAATCATCACACAATAGGTCGGTCACTTGCCACCTAGTATAATGGCCCATGACCACCGATGTCTGCATGAGTCTTATCTGCATGCCTACTGATAGCTGTAATAAACTAGAAATAGTAACAGAACACATGTACTTAGGTCTCATAATAGACAACCGCTTTAACTGGAAACCTCACATTGAGCATGATTGTAACAAATTACGAGCTATACTCAGTAAATTATATACACTAAAAACTTTTTATAAAAAAAAAAACCGACTTCCAAAACACATCCAACGAAAACTCTCAAAAAAACAAACACTTAAAAGCGTAAAATAAACTGGTTCTTCATAAATTGCCTATACCTAATTCTTTATTCATTTAAATAGTAGTAATATAATGTGTGCTAGGTATCTAAAATCTGTTTGAAGTCGGTGCTAAGCCAAAAAGAATACAAACGAACAATTACAAAAGTCTAAGCGATAGTCACTTGCCACCGACTTCAAACAGATTCTAGGTACCTAGCACACATTATAATTATTATTTTTTTTTTTATGTATGCTCCGCCAAAATGACTCTACTCTGCCTGATGGAAAGCATAAGCAGAATCCAAGAGTATTGGTCGCCATACTCACTGCGAATGCAGACAATGCAGTATGGCGACCCACACCATGGCGGCCTAGTGATGCTGCTGCATCTTTTAGTCTAGTCAACAAGTATGGAACTTGTTGACTAGACTATTTGGGCCTCCGGTCTCGTACTCACCAACGAAACACGACAGCACGAACGTGGTCATTTTACGTTGATTTTCTGTGCGAGGGTAGTACCGCCCCGGTCGAGCCGGCCCATTCATGCTGAAATCAGCGTGGCTCTACTACCTCTTAATAATAATATATAATACTACTATTTAAATGAATAAAGAATTAGGTATAGGCAATTTATGAAGAACCAGTTTATTTTACGCTTTTAAGTGTTTGTTTTTTTGAGAGTTTTCGTTGGATGTGTTTTGGAAGTCGGTTTTTTTTTTTTATAAAAAGTTTTTTTTTTTCAGTTTTTAGTGCAAACAATCGTAGGTAAGTAGTAAGTTGAACTATTTCATCAAATTTCATCATCAAGAATACAAATTAAGGTCTATACGTACGTGTAATATTAAAATTATCCTCTAATCACTAACTGTTGAAGAGTTAACCTTCTATCATCAGCTTACCTAAATAACTTGAAAGTATACGACTGAAGGTTTTTAGAAACGTATGAAATTGAAAGAATTATCCTCCAACTTCTAACCGTTGAGGAGTTGTACCTTCCACCTTCCATCATCAGCTTACCTAAATAATTTGAAAGAATACGACTAAAGGTAACATATATACATATGATATTTAAAGATTTATCTTCCAACTCCTAACCGATAAGGAGTTGTACCTTACATCATCAGCTCATCAGCTCACACGCAAATACCGGTGTAACTTCAGAAAATATACGAAAAACATAGTATGTGCCTATAAAAAATGAGGGTTTCCCTCGATTTCTCTGGGAATCCATGATCAGATCCTGATATGCTGGCAATGGGACCACCTCGGAAGCATACCCTTTCGAATACAAAAAAAAAATTCAAAATCGGTCCACAACTGACGGAGTAATCGAAAAAAAAAAAAACCTAGAGTAAAACATAGAACCTCCTCCTTTATGGAAGTCGGTTAAAAATATAAGATGACATTTAAAGCACTCCGCCTACTATAAACGGCAATGGCGGATTCTGTCACAGGATATATGGTCTAAGTACTTATGGTCGCACCTATAGCACTTATTAGAATAAAATATATAATTTGCAAATCAGATTATTAAAAACTATTGTACCTAAACATGTAAGAGCTAGCTGTAATGGGTACTATAACAAACTATATAATTACTGTAAGGTACTGCCTATACAGAACAAAACAAGGATGGCCGTTGTGCAGGCGGAGTATTTGCACATTGCGCAACTAACTAAATACCAGCGAAAAGGTTATCGGAGGAAGCTGTCAAACGTAAAGCGCTATAGAATGCCTCATTATAACAACAAATATGGCACTAGAATGTGCAAATATATCCTGCCCAATATTCTTAACGAGCTGCCGGATGAGATTGTGTGTGCAATGTGTGCATGCATCACAGGCCAAACTCACCTAAAAAATATTAAACAATATTTCTTGACACATGTAGACTACAAGCACATCCTGGAATAGATTGTAATGTACGAATGTATATATAATAGTGTAATAAATAACAATTAAGAATGAGAAAAAATATCCCCCCAATTTCCTAGCTCACTAGCAGCCAATGAGAATAGATGAGTACCAAATATTTTGATGCGTCATCATCACGTTTGACTTTTACCCAAAAGGCTGTAATTCTTTGGGAACATTTAGATATTTTATTAGTTATAACATTCATTTAGTTATCAAAAATTCCAACTAATAGTTTTGCTTCTTGAGTTAAGTCGCGTCGCATCGAGGATAATAAGAAATTAAATTTACGCAAATCTATTTCATTGGCGACCTCGAGAAATACTATGCGAGTGTGGTGCGCATTGACAGACTAGCTAGCGTATCTCGTGACGTTATATTGAAGCCCCTGTATTTAGGTCACTCGACTTCTACGAGGACAAACAACTGAGCACATTATACGATTATTGAAATAGCAATTGAATATATTAACGTAAGATTCACGAAGTGACGTTGGTTTGTAAGCAAATGGTTTATTGACAAAGTACAACCAAAATTTCGTAATTTTGGAAAGTTATTTTTTTTTCTCTAAACATCATCTTATTTGGATGTTGATATCGCTCCTCCCACCGAATAATATCGTTATCGATAAATTCAATTTTTACAGGAAAAATAAAACAATGTTTCTTTAAGATTATGTAAAGTATTGTCCAACCTAAAAGAATGATTTATACATCAAATGAAAGCTATTTTTTTATAGAATCATTTTAAATAAACCTATTCATTTTTTATTTTATTAATATCAAGTTATTAAAGAAAATATATTTTACTGTAGACACTAGAAAAAACACTATTTCGCAAAACAACATTACCATATTATTCGCGTAAGAAGAAAAGAGTAGCGTGCACAATAATTGCATATTACAATGTTATTCTGTAAACAAAGACAACTCAACATAAGCGGTAATAGATTATAGCTGGAATTTTCGCCCATATAATGCATATTATATATTAAAGTAATGTTCTAATATCATTTTGTTTTTCGATTGCCTATAAAGTAAAATAAATTATTAGGAATACAAATCTCAATAAAACTGTGGTTTTGTGATTTAAGAAAACTGTTTATTAATAAAATGAAAATAAGTACCTAATCCATTGTATTGAAAAAAAAATCTAATTAAAACTAAGATTAGGTACATCTGTCATAAACATCTCAGTGGTAGAATTTAGTCGGATGGGCCGGCTCGACCGGGGCGGTACTACCCTCGCACAGAAAATCAACGTAAAATGACAGCGTTCGTGCTGTCGTGTTTCGTTGGTGAGTGCAAGACCGGAGGCCCAAATAGTCTAGTCAACAAGTTCCATACTTGTTGACTAGACTAAAAGATGCAGAAGCATCACTAGGCCGCCATGGTGTGGGTCGCCATACTGCATTGTCTTCATTGGCAATGAGTATGGTGACCATCACTCTTGGATTCTGCTTATGCTTTCCATCAGGCAGAGTAGAGTCATTATGGCGGGCCAAACATAAAAAATAAAATAAAAAAAGTCTCGGTCATCATCGACATACCCATCAGAATCCGAAGCTGGTTGGGGATTGTCTAAAATGAGTGATAGTGAGCAGGTATGGCTTCAGTTCTGCATAAGCTGAGTAAATCTGCTAGCAGCGCTTTGCTGACAGAAATTGGTTCAGAATATGCTTGCTTTAAACTGGTCACTTCAACATTACCCATTCTTTTGCCGCTGCTTGACCTGTGGATAAAACTTTCCGTATTTAACGCAAAGTATTGATCATCATAATTAAACTTAAACTGAACTATATTGGGATTAGAATTTGAGACCCATACTTCGATGATTTTAGTTCATACGATTTTACTGCCTTGAGTATCCGTAGTCCAGTTTTTACCAGTGATAAGGTCTTTTATATTATAAAAATCAGTTTGTTCCATTTCATTTAAAACAAATTTGTCCCCTGTAATTTTGGCGTTCATTATAACACCATACACTTGATCAGGGGTATATAAGACTTTATTTTTTATGGCTCGTTCAATCACCGAATGTATGCAACGCCTTCGTTTTGACTGTGACCCGTTTCAAAAAATCAGTGGGTAATAGTTTCTACATAACCTTTTTTTATAGCATATAGGTAAAGTGCAAAAATATAACGGTTTTTATTCTGGCCGGCGCAACCATCTGAATAAAATGATATGTATTTGATTCCTCGTTGTCTTTCCGTATTTATGAACTTTAGTAAGCAGCTACCTATTTCAATAGAGCCTCTTTTAGCTATAGAAAGGTACCGCACATAGCAATGTCCAGATTTATTCAAAGCATTATAGACGGTAAAATTGTAAACTGGATATTTCCTTTTGTAGTGAAAAATTCCGACTTTTGATTGAGGCACATTAAGCACTTTCTGTAAATCAAAAATAGCGACTGTCGTATCAGCCTTATCTACTGTTGCTTTTTCTTCCTCTTTAATGAGGCGTACTCTAGTTTTTTGTAGTAAATGCTGTTGATATTTTTTCTTCAAATGTAGCTTTTTTCATTTCATCAGCTTGTTCATACAAAGAGCATGTACCGCACAAATCTTTCTTAGGTTTAAAAAATGAGAAATTATAATGAGTATTAAATATTGAGTCATATTGTCGTTTTGATGCTAATTAATTGTTCTTGTGTATATTCTTGATTTGGAAACCATAGAGTGTAAAGTCGATACATTTTGGATAGTTTAGTTGTTCAGATAAATATTGGCGCTTAGATCTTTTGCGTGTATAATGAGATTCAACAGATGGAAATAGTTCAATATGTGTCATTATACTGTTTTTGTAGCATCGGACATCTTGTGAGGCATGTTGTAATGAGTTCCTCTGTTGTCTATTAAGCTCTCGTCCTGCCTCATTTTCTCTAGAGCTGTAAAAACTACCTGTTCTGAACTTTGCAGAGTACCTACTTAAAAAGAAAACCTTAATAATTTGAATAGAAGTCTGCTCCTGCTTGAAATTATATTTAAATGTTTGTGTCCTATTATTTATTCTTTTTAAATTAATACGTTATACAGGTTGTGCTTGAACGCGTCTCACGATATATTGCCATTGAAGTTCATGATCTTTCAGTTTATAAAAAGTGTCAAATATCTTCTGCCGTTGTTCCGTAGAAAATGTTATGCCACAACCCTTTTTGCACGAGCATGAAGGGCCAATGGTCTTAGCAGCATACCGTTTTTTGAACGTGCTTCATAAGATTTGACGCTATTTTTAAGTCTTTTGTTTTTGTTGTCAGACCATTCTTGCTCATTACAACATCGTTTCCTAGTTCTTTGTTTATTGTTAGAAATTAAAACTTCTTCAGGGTTTGTATCAGCAACCAAGCCTTGCGTAGTGGTAATCAAAGGATACTCGAGCAATTGTAAGGTATCAGTAACAATTTAATGGACTCACTGGATTTAATAACATGATATGTGTTATCATTGTTCTAAATTGTTATCAATATTAAACGGTAACCAACGTTACCATATTTTTCAAATAAAATGACTACAGGAATAGTATTGTCAGAATACTTTACTACAAGACGAGTTTGCTGTTCTTACTCGAATAATATCGTTATCGTCACATATTGAAAATCTTGTTTGAAGTGCTACCCGTAATCATTAGTAGCGATGTTATTCACGTAAATAAATTTAGTAAAACTGTAGCTGAATAAAAAGGCCATGGTTATTATAAAAATGCTAGTTTCTAAAATACGTACGATAAAAAATTGAAAAAAATTGACAAGGTGTAAAAGAATGTCTAAATGACGAATATGCAATAAAACGCAAAGTATCGTTATATCACATTACGATATTATTCGGTGGGGGGAGCGATATATTTTATCTCAAGAAACTTACCTTATTGTTTAAATCTTATTTCACGTTTCAATGTTTCCTATTATATAACTTGATCGAGTCCTGATCAAACGCTGCTGGAGATATTGCAAGACGATTAGATACCGTAAAATGATAGGAGCAGAGAGGAGTCCATTACACCATTAAATCTATATCAAAGTAATAAACTGATGTTAATAAATTCTTGCGTTATTATTTACTGACTGAATGAGGTACTAGAGTTCAAACTCCTATTCCACTCTCGTTTAAGAAGGAGGAAACTCTCAGAGAGTGGCAATATACTTGAGTCTCTTGAGTTGCATGTGTCCATGGATACTGGGATCAACTTTCCATCAGGTGATAAGTCAAAAGGCAATAAATAGCAACACTGGGCTTAGCCCAGAATTACAAATATTTTCCAACTAAGTGGAACTTTCTAGAATCAAATCAAGTAGACTATGTAAAAAAAGTGATACTGAATTGTTTGTCTAAATAATTTATTTAGTTCTAGTTTTTTCTCGTGGCTCAGTGTGCATGTCACTTATTGCAGTAAATAGTAGCCTATGTCCTAATTCAAGAATTAAAGTATCTCCATTCCAAATTTCATCAAACTCGATGCAGCGATTTAACCGAGAAAGCATAACAGACAGACCGACATACTTATTTTCGAATTTATAATATAAAATTATATTTTTTTTAATAGAGAGCAAACGAGCAGACATGTCGACTGATGGTAAGCGATTACCGACGCCCATGGACACCCGCAACACCAAAGGCGCCACAAGTGCGTTGCCGGCCTTTTAAGAAGGAGTACGCTCGTTTCTTGAAGGGAATAATATTAAATATGGTATCCATCAACATCCTTGATATTAATCACTTATGGTACGACCGCAAAATATTACAGCACCTCTCTGTAACATACAGCTATGACAAACAAGTTTGTTCATCTACAACTACCCACAAATATGATATAAAACTATCCGCTAACTAATGTCCAAGTAAGCTATATTATGACACTAAACTCCTATTTCATCATGTCATACATCACTCTGACACATGGTCGTGAAAATATCATTATCCGGAGAACAAATGACCTGCCAAATAGCATCTGCTAGTTAAACACTATATTCTAAAGCAAAAGGTTCAGTATCCCGTAGTACAATAAATAAATAAATAAATATTTCAGACATCTAACACACAACGCCATCTAGTCCCAAGCTAAGCAGAGCTTGTGTTATGGGTACTAGACAACTGATACAAATACATAAATACTATTTTTTTTTTGTAAATACATACATATTATACATAGAAAACACCTAAACTCCGAAACAAATATTTGTAGATCATACAAACACTTGGTCCGACCCGGGAATCGAACCCGAGACCTCATGATCAGCAGTCGTACACGCCAACCGCGAGACCAACGAGGCAGTCAAAATAGATTTTATCTAGACAGTTGCTTACAATAGACGAGACATTATAATCAAACAGCTCCTACCTAGTAATTTAGACATAACTCTGTTACTAGGTTTCGTATTTCAAGTTATATTGCACGTGCCAAGTGGATTTGAGATATAATTAGTCATAGCGATAGAATACACTCATGTCTGTCAGATATGGGCTTAAATCTAAAACAATACTTTAGGGCCCAAATCCCGTGATACGTGGCAAGCCTGTTGTCATCAACTGGGTACATTAAGAAATTTAAGATGAGATTAACAAAATAAAAAACCGACTTCAAGAACGATCCAATCGATCGATTTCTCTTAGATACCATCGTCAGATCTTAGTGCTCTTATCACCGTTGGGATATCTTCTTCCCATTAAAAAAAGAATCATCAAAATCGGTTCAGAAAACGACGAACTTATCCGTGAACACACATATAAAAAAAAGCAGCCAAGTGCGAGTCGGACTCGCCCATGAAGGGTTCCGCAGCAGCAAGTAACATAATATATTTTTTTTATTTTTATATTTGTGTTGATTGTATGAAGGGTAAATTGCAGTTTACGATTTATGACGTATTAAAAAAAAACTACTTACTAGATTTCGTTCAAACCAATTTTCGTTGGAAGTTTGCATGGTAATGTACATCATATATTTTTTTTAGATTTATCATTCTCTTATTTTAGAAGTTTTCTATCTATTGTTCAGTTTAGAAAAAAATTATGTATCATTTTTGAAGACCTATCGTTGGATACCCCACACGTATGTGTTTGATGAAATAAAAAATTTCGAGTTTCAGTTCGAAGTATGGGGACCCCCAAAATTTATTGTTTTTTTCTACTATATATATATTTATTATTTATTTATTGTTTTTGTGTGAAAATCTTAATGCGGTTCACAGAATACATCTACTTACCAAGTTTCAACATTATAGGTATAAGACCTATAATGTTGAAACTTGGTTGAAACTTTTCGGAAAAAAGTGGATGTGACATACGGACGGACAGACAGATGGACAGACAGACAGATGGACAGACAGACAGACAGACATGACGAATCTATAAAGGTTCCGTTTTTTGCCTTTGGCACGGAACCCTAAAAAGGTCTCCTCCTCCTTTTTGAAGTCGGTTAAAAATATGTTTGGAAAGAAAGAAAATAAAGTTAACAAAGCGACGGTAATTGAGAGACAGGAATATTGCTTACATAATAATGTATAAAGATTAGGAAAAAAAATAAGCCCCGGAACAGTACGATTTCTAACATAATATTTTGTTGGACATTTAATAGTAGGTAAATATAGTTTATAGAAATGAATGATGTACTATCGTACAGCAAGACGGATATCGAGCTTTTTGTTATGCGGTAGATTTTATTTATGAAACAATTTCGATGTAATGAAACTGCATTTGAATTATTTATTTTTTTGTTTTAATTTCAAAAACTTTCAGTTTGCTTTGAGTAATTTTGCATTGGATAGAGTACTCTACTAGATAGAGGCAAGTCATAGAAACTGTAACATTACATAGTAAAGTTTACATCAATTCTGATACTCATCATTAGCTTATTGCAGTCCATTGCTGCACTTCTCCTATTGCACGCCACTCTGATCGATTTTGGGCTTCTCGTATTCAAAATATTATTCGTCAGCAGTTATACTGTCACGTGGATTTTTTTTCCCAAAGACTGAGTTTTGATGCTCACCCTTTCACACATTGAATTGGTTGATAAATTGTAGTTCCACGAGAATGTTAATCAACACATTTATCACGTACTATATTAGTTTTACCTATAACAGTGCTTTCTAAATTTATGTAAACATTACATTTCAATATAAGGAGTAAGTTTTCGTTACCCACACCTCATTTGGATGTAAAGCAGGATCTTACCTCGCCTTCTAATATCTTTTTTTTTATGTATGGCCTGCCAAAATGACTCTACTCTGCCTGATGGAAAGCATAAGCAGAATCCAAGAGTGGTGGTCACCATACTCATTGCCAATGCAGACAATGCAGTATGGCGACCCACACCATGGCGGTCTAGTGATGCTGCTGCATCTTTTAGTCTAGTCAACAAGTATGGAACTTGTTGACTAGACTATTTGAGCCTCCGGTCTCGCACTCACCAACGAAATACGACAGCACGAACGCTGTCATTTTACGTTGATTTTCTGTGCGAGGGTAGTACCGCCCCGGTCGAGCCGGCCCGTTCGTGCTGAAATCAGCGTGGCTCTACTACCTTTATCTTCCAATATCCACACCAATAAACTCAAAATTCAGTTTCAAAATTCAATTTCCGGTGGAATTACAAACATGTCTGCTACATTAGCACATTTTCAAATTCATGATTCAAACTTCTACATGTAAAATGACATTATAATATTCCCGTGTAGTATTCATTGAATTAATTTTGAATGATGTATTATATACTCGAGGAGTTCGGGGAAGACATTCATCACTTACGTTTTGTATACCTGGAAATGTACTTATAGAATCTTGTGGTACATCTCTTGTTTCCTCAAATACTGTGTCATTAGAAGTAGGTGCCGCTACATTAAATTTGTACAGTAATTTATCTAGGGGTTTGACTGCCTCTGTGGCGCAGTGGTAGTGTATGCGACTGCCGTGCTTGAGGTCTCGGGTTCGATTCCCAGGTCGGAGCAAATGTTTATGTGATCTGCAAATATTTGTTTAGGAGTTTGGGTGTTTTCTATATATAATATGTATGTATTTACAAAAAAAACGTATATATGTATTTATATCAGTTGTCTAGTACCCATAACACAAGCTCTGCTTAGCTTGGGACTAGATGGCGTTGTGTTTAAGATGTCCGAAATATTTATTTATTTATTTAATTAAGCATTGACTAAATGATAAAGAATAAGCGATTTTACTGTACAATATAATGGGTTCGTTGTATTAGGACGGTTTAGTGATCTTTATTGATACGTCACAGTCGTAGCTTCAATTCCCAACCAGGAAAAATAATTACATGTATAAATACAATTACGACAATGTTTACATATTGTGTAAAAATATTGTTGTTTATCGACGGTCTTGTTACTCAAACACTCCAAATACTGATATTATAAAATACGTTTTAGTTCCAGCAGGAAATTGCTGTATACTTAGTACTTTAAAAATAATGTCTATAAGCTGAAAGGACACTTTCCTTATTATGAAATTTGGTACTACATAACAACAGTTGGAAGTTTTCGTAAATACGCTACATAGCTCAACTAAAATTTAAGACAGGGCGCGCACTAGTGAATTTTGTCATCGTTACAAAAAAATTGTTTGTTGCTACAGCAATCTACACTGAAAGAAGTCACCCAATTGACACGTGTTCAAATGCGCGCACCTTCATTATTGGTAATGTACGCGGTGATAGTCACGCAACAGTCACAGTGACAAAAATTACTAGTACGCGCAGGGCCTTAAACCAACTTTAAAGCATATCTTATTTACCACCACTTTATAAAAATATCCACTTAGGAGCATTTAATTTAAACGTGTATGTATGTAGTCCAAATATTTATCTCTTAGCAATTAAAGTTAATTTGATGATGTATGATGTCAAATGATGTGTGAGGATTATTTGCTAGAGCAAACAAGCAGAAAAACGTACAGAACTAATTTAATATGTAGTCTCCAAAGTATAGACCCCAGATACCCGATGTTTTTGTTGCTATTTTATTATATGCATACATGTATGTTGGTGTATTAGTGAAATCCAATGCTTTGCTAATGGACATCCTTTGAGAAATAACAAGAGGCAACGAGAATACAAACACAAGATCTCAAGTTTTGTGAATAGATCTTTATGCAAACGTTTAATAAAAATAATGAAGCTACAACATGATAAATCTTATGACAGATATTTAAATTACCAATTTGTATTTTATAACACGATACAAAACGTATAACATTTAATTCCTACCAATACCGTATTAATTCGTGTCAACTTGTTCATCGTTAAATTGATAAATCGCAAAATTGTACTTCACTGTTTTATAATTAAAGTTAAAATGTTAATTAACCCAAATATCTGCTTACGCGCTATACATATATTATTGAGGTGGCCATTAATAATTTCAGTCCCGGTATGTGTTTTCATTTATTTGCATTGAACGTTTTATCAGATCATTTTATAATGGTGTATTCAACAACGAAAAGAAAATAGGGATAAATTATTTCATACTCCTATTATGTAAACTTTAAATGTAGTGACCGATTACGAATTCGAAGTGTCCCTGTCGGAGTGTACCCTATTATCCTTAAGGATCGCTAAGGAAACTAACTACGTAAGACAACAGCACTGCAAAAAACCTGAAACGAATCGTATACAAACCCGATGGCCAGCTTGTTATCATCATCTTCCTAGCCTATATATTATTCCCAAGATTAATTGGGGTCGGCTACTAGTTCAATCGATTTTACCTGAATATATCCTAAACTAGTTGTCAGTATATTTGAGGGCACTGACTTCCCAATAACGATTGTCATAGGTGTTCATGAAAATTCGGACCCACGGCTTAACGTGCTCTCCAAGGCACGGGCGGGAAACACCACTATTTTCCATACTCCGGGCTGCTATTAAGAATTTCTTGTAAGAAAAACTCAACAGAAGTCCGACCCAGGAATCGATCCCGAGACCTCTTATTCGACATTCACTTGCGCTAACCGCTAGAACAACGAGGCAGTTATAGTGAGCTTGATATAGTGAGTCTAATTTAAACCACTTTTCTAATTCTTCTTAGAAAAAAAGGTTTTGGTTTGAGTCTATTTCCAGCAGTGGAGTATTGATGAGGGTGAGGATATAAGATAGAAGTGCATTTTACGGTCGCAGATTATAAACGTAGAGGTGATAGAAAAACCTGCCACATCACGCATTCGACGTCCGAAGACATTCACTACTGAACTACTTAGCTTGTAACCAATGACGTCGGAATCGAGCCCAAATGTTTAATTCAAAAGTACAGAATATAGCGCAGTGTATAAATATATGGAGATGAAAGAGTATATAAATAAAGTTAATAAAAATAACAGAAGTTCAAAAACAAACAGCTGATTGTTCCATTTCCAAAAGAATTAAAATAAATGAACATATCACACCAATCACGAGTCTGAATTACTAGGAACTGAATGAAAAAGAAACATGTTCATTCGTATCAACATGTCAACGGGAGGTGGACATGTGCTCGTAACACAATTAGTAAGATGTTCCCGTAAGCATAAATAATTGACGGTTCGTACGTCGCAGCGCCGCCGCGCCGTGACGTATATACGCGACCGTCAAATTGACGGATACGGCGGTTGACGATTTATTGTGGAATGCGATGGCTCCGGACGTTCCTCATACAATGTTTTATACCTATATAGTGTTTGGGAAAATGGCTTACCATAAACGTTTTAGCTGTATCTTCTGATTTACGACACATACAAATTCCAGAAATACAATGTAATACTACTAATATTATAATCCTATCCTACTAATATTTTAGACGTGAAAGTTTGTAAGTTTGGATGGATGGATGGATAGATGGATGTTTGTTACTCTTTCACGCAAAAACTACTGAACGGATTTGGATGAAACTTTACAATAATATAGCTTGTACATCAGAATAACACATAGGCTACTATTTGCCGCGATAACCGACATATACGCGGGCGGAGCCGCGGGCAACTACTAGTAGACATATATTTTGGTAGTAAGCTTTAAATAGACATTAAAGCTTATATAGCCACTTCAGTAATAGTAGTTAGACATACTCTAATTTTCCGATATCTAACGGTCAAATAAAAATATCTATTTAACATCCTTTTAGCCTGGTAACTATGTATGTATCTATGTAACGAAGTTTTTCAATGCGATTTTCATACATCTCAAACGTTGGATTGAATTGAAATTTTTCACGTTTATCAAGAACCATTGATAATACAAAAATTTAATAAACTTCTACGAGGATCCTGAGCACAATCTTTAGGATTCACGGTTTTTTTCATGTCTAAAAATAGTCTTAGTCGCCAGAGGTCGAAATTCGACCATAATTTAGGGTTTATTTTATCTAAGGCAATCAAAGTTAATGATAATTTCAGAGATCAAAGAATAATAATCAAATATTTGATCTTGGCACTTATGACATTCAGTATGACAGTATAGACAAAAAATAATCATCTATTTAGTTTCACTTTGACGTACATACATTTGTGTATATTCATATTTGTGTATGTGTGTGTCATACGCATGATAGTGTGTAGAATGTTATTTTTACTACGAATTTTTTATAAACTATAAGTCTGCGACATTTTATACTCTTCCGTTCATGCAATTTTTGTAAAAACAGGTACAAAGTTTTTGCTTCACGTATTCATATATAGATGATAGTTCCAAATACTAAGACGTGCACTGATAAATTTACTTGCTTTTTAGGCTGAATAATACTCACTGAGAATAGACTGTGTAAATCTAAAGCTTGTCCATCTGAAAGATCATCGAATTTATCGCAATTTTGCAATCATTTTAAAACCAAATTAAAGCGTGAAATTTAAAAGTAAATAAATTTTCCATCATTTTTCACTGAACATTCAGGTCACTAGCTTTAACCAAAACAAAGTAACAACGGCATTAAATGAAAAGGCTTTGCTGTTTGTTTTTGCACTTGACTTGGCAAATAAGTATATACAAAAATAATTTAAAATTAAGCTTATTTCTTTTATGTATATAAAAAATATCTACATAAAAGAAATAAGCTTCATTTTAAATATACTTACATTCAGGTCAAAGCCTTAAACTTGACTAATCTTCTTTGGTCTATCTCTAGATCCCTCAATAATGAACCTCAATAAACCCATTACTGAGGTTTGACAGTCGGCTTAGAACTTCCCAGTTCTCAGTGACGCAATTATTATTAACGTAGTAATTTCGTAGTCAATAGGAAGGTATCACTAGAGGTTTTAAAAATTAGGTAAATTTAAATTCAATTTACCTCGAGACTGATGTCATTCGTTCAGTGAACGATTCGAAGAACCTTTTCAGACACGCCTCTCATTACTTTGATACGGGATAGAGGATTGGGACATTGATAAATTAAATCTGGGTTAAGTATTTACTGTGTTGCTACAACTTAAGAGAGAGATAGCTTATTATTGCATTTGAACGTTACTTCGTGTTAAGTAGGAAAAAGGTATAAAGGTTAAATGAACTCTCGGAGTTACTTTAGCTTATCTTGTTGCCTTATTTCAATTATGTGGTGGTTTATTATGGTTTATGGTGGCATTTATTAGCATTATAACATCATAGCCCATAACACACAAAGGCCATTATGGTCAGGTCATCATCAAAAAGAGTAGCAACGTGCATGAGACATGCAATTTTAGAAATACGGTAAGTTGCGGCTCTTTGGGGGTCCTCCTAGAAATAAGAAGAGAAGCTTTGTTACCTTCACTCAATGGAAGCAAAAAAAGATTAGTCCAGAACAGGCTTTCCGTGGGGTCACGTCATTGTGATCGTATCATCCCGGAGCTTGGTTCTCCTTCAATTGTTTTTAAAACAAAACTTATACAGCTTTATAAGATAACTCACTCATTAAAAATTTACAAAAATTGCAACAGAATACTTTTATTAATTTCAGTAATCGCTCATATTGATATTAAGATATTACTTCAGAAGTTGTCTTATCAATCTCTTTACTCACTCGTGTAAGGAATCGAGACACAACGTTAATGTATTAAGGAGAATTTTGAACACCTTGCACTTCAATTACAAGTCCTAAAAAAGCACATTGCCAAGCAAAGACATGGATTAGGCGGATCCTGTACTTGTTTGAGCACTTAGTTTTTTTTTTTTTTTTATGTTTGGCCCGCCAAAATGACTCTACTCTGCCTGATGGAAAGCATAAGCAGAATCCACGAGTGGTGGCCACCATACTCATTGCGAATGCAACAATGCAGCATGGTGACCCACACTATGGCGGCCTAGTGATGCTTGTGCATCTTTTAGTCTAGTCAACAAGTATGGAACTTGTGGACTAGACTAATTGGGCCTCCGGTCTCGCACTCACCAACGAAACACGACAGCACGAATGCTGTCATTTTACGTTGATTTTCTGTGCGAGGGTAGTACCGCCCCGGTCGAGCCGGCCCGTTCGTGCTGAAATCAGCGTGGCTCTACTACCTTCTGTTGTTGTTGTGTTGTTGTGTTCAAGTTGTGAGAAAAACTTTATTTTTTTCCAAAACATATGTTTCCACTACAAGAACATTATTTACTACTAGTTGTGGCCCGCGGCTCCGCCCTCGTATATGTCAGTTATCGTGGCAAATAGTAGCATAAGTGTTATTCTGATGTATAAGCTATATTACTGTAAAGTTATATCCAAATCCGTTCAGTAGTTTTTGCGTGAAAGAGTGACAAACATCCATCCATCCATCCATCCATACTTACAGACTTTTACGTTTATAATATTAGTATAGTAGATATCATCAGCAACAGCTTTTAATAGTCCATTGATGGACATAAACTTCTCCTTCACAAGGAGGTTTTAGCCCTACTATATCACGCTGGCCAGACGGGTTGTAGATATATATATTACTAGCTGAACCCTGCGGTGTAACCCGCAGTCATTGTCGTACCGCGGGTGACGCCGCGGGGCGAAGCTAGTCTAAAAAAGTAACCTAAATCACTCCTTAAATCATCAGCTACCAAAGAGTGAAAGTCCCGTCAAAATCGGTCCAGCCGTTCCTGAGATTAGCCGGAACAAACAGACAGACAGACAGACATACAGAAAAACATTGAAAAAAATATTATTTCGGTTTATGTACCGTGTATAGATATGCATTTAATAAAAGCGCTTATTTTTAATATTACAAACAGACACTCTAATTTTATTTTTTTGTACAGATTTACTTAGCTCTTACTAATTATAAATCAACTAGCTGTTGCCCGCGGCTTTGCTCGCGTGGAAGTTGATTATATGTATTTATTTAAAACTGTGTAAGTATCTATAAATACTGTGTTCATGTTTTTAAACGTATTTATTTATAATCAATAGTCCATTAAAATTGACTTTCATACACACTTTCGACCCTTATTTTAACCCCTTTAGGAATAGAATTCCCATAAATGCTGATATAAGTATTCATTCATTTGTAATCAAAATTCTGAAGACAAAGTTTCAGGCTTCTAAATTAAAAAATGACCGACTTCCAGTCTAGCCTAGGGATAGAATATCCAGAAACGCTTAAATACGTATCTCATTATCATCATCGCAGTCCACTGCTGGACATAGGCATCTCCAATCGCACGCCACTTGGTTCAATCCTCAGCTTCTGCCAGCCGTCCGATCATTATTCCACCTGGCCTGTGGACGTTCTACGCTACGTTTGCCGAGACGCGGTCACCACTCACGAACCCGTTTACCCCAACGGTTATCAGTTCTACGGCTAATATGGCCAGCCCACTCTCACTTCAGTTTGCTTATCCTGTGGGCTATGTCAATGACCTTGGTTCTCTAGCGGAGCACCTCATTCTTGATGCCATCCCTTAGAGAAACGTTGAGCTTTTGTGATGAGAAAAATAAATCATTATTATTATTATGGCCCTCTCCATAGCACGCTGAGCGACTTTGAACTTGTGGACCAGCTGTGTCGTAAGTGTCCACGTTTCGGCACAGTATGTCATGACAGGTAGGACGTATTGATTGAAGACTTTCGTATTTAGGCACTGTGGGATTGACGATGAAAAGACCCGTCAAAGTTTCCCAAACGCTGCCCAACCCGGCTGAATTCTCCTGTTCACCTCGTCCTCGAAGTTGTTTCTACTTAACTGCAAAGTCTGCCCGAGGTACCACACATATTTTTGAACAACTTCGAGAACGGCACCGTGAACCACAACCGGTTCCGGTAGAACATGTTCGTACATACGTATCTACTCATTTTTAATAAGTAGCCATAAATAAAGTTGCATGTTTCTAACTTCAAAAATGACGGACTTTCAGACTGACCTATATACGAAATAACAGCCCCTATTTCACCCCTTTGGGGTAGAATATTCAGAAACGCTTAAACACGTATCTACTCTTTTTTAATCAGTAGCCCAAAAGTAAAGAATGACGCACTTCCATACAAACTTTCAACCCCTACTTCACCCCCTTAGGGGTAGAATATTCAGAAACGCTGAAACACGTATAAATTCAATTTTATTCAGCAGGCAAAAAAAAAAGTTTCATGTTTCTAACTTCAAAAATGACGGACTTCCAGACTGACTCATATACAAAATAACAACCCCTATTTCACCCCTTAGGGGTACAATATCCAGAAATGCTTCAATACGTATCTACTCATTTTTAATCAGTAGCCCAAAACTAAATTTTCATGTTTCTCACTTAAAAAATGACGGACTTACTTACAAACTTTCAACCTCTATTTCACCCCCTTAGGGGTAGAATATTAAAAAACATTTAAATACGTATCTATTCATTTTAAATCAGTACCCCAAAAATAAAGTTACATGTTTCTTACTTAAAAAATGACGAACTTCCATACAAACTTTCAACCCCTATTTCACCACCTTAGGGGTAGAATATTCAGAAACGCTGAAACACGTAACAATTCATTTTTAATCAGCAGCTAAAAACTAAAGTTTCATGTTTCCAACTTCAAAAATGACGGAATTCCAGACTGACCTATTTACGAAATAACAACCCCTATTTCACCCCTTAGGGGTAGAATATCCAGAAACGCTTCAATACGTATCTACTCATTTTTAATCAGTAGCCCAAAATTAAATATTCATGTTTCTCACTTAAATAATGACGGACTTCCTTACAAACTTTCAACCCCTATTTCACGCCCTTAGGGGTGGAATTTCAAAAAATCCTTTCTTAGTGCTCACTTACGTCATATAAAGAACCTACGTGCAAAATTTCAGGATTGTAGCTTCAGCGGTTTGGGCTGTGCGTTGATCTCTGTGTATGTCAGTCAGTCAGTCAGTCACCTTACTCTTTTATATATATAGATTTTATTATTACTGTATGCATATCGAGTAATTTTTAAACCAAACCAGCAAAGTCAAATTTAACTTTAACTCCCGCTTCCTAATTAGAAAAGGGGGACTCCACACGCCTTTGATTCTAGAGTTGCAGATGTCCATAGGCGGCGGTAATCACTTATCATCAGGTCATCCCTCAGTTTGTGTGGAGATGAATTTAGACTACGGATTTGGCTTTTATAACGCTCACGGGTTAAACCTTGAGCATTATAAATGCCAACTAAGGGAGTCATATCAGCCGTAAGAAGTCCACTGCTGAACATAGGCTTCCCCTATTGATTTCCACTTCGACCGGAAGGAAGGAAGGCCGGCAAGGTGGACGACCTAGTTAAGATCGCAGGGACTCGTTGGATGCAGGCCGCTACCGACCTCCCTTAGTTGGCTTTTTCATAGCATTTGCATAGCTTACTCCCTGTAAGCTATGCAAATGCTATGAAAGAATTGGAAAACTCGACACAAACTATATACTAACCCGTTCTGCCAGGAGATGTTTGTACCTGCAATAAACTATTAAAAGCTATTAATGATAATGTTGACTCGCCTGATGAAGACACTATAAACAAAAGTAAATAAAGAATATTTTTAGTGAATTCAGTATTTTTACATAACGTAATAGGAATTTATTTATCCTTTTAATATTATGTGTTGGTTTATTATGGTTTATGGTGGCATTTATTATCATCAATGACTGCCTCGGTGGCGTAGTGGTAGCGTATGCGACTGCTGTGCTTGAGGTCTTGGGTTCGATTCCCGGGTCGGACCAAAATGTTTGTATGATCTGCAAATATTTTTTTCGGAGTTTGGGTGTTTTCTATGTATTTTTTTTTTGATTAAAGGGCAAACGAGCAGACGTATTACCTGATGGTAAGTGATTACCGCCGCCCATAGACACCTGCAACACCAGAGGCGTCACAAGTGCGTTGCCGGCCTTTTAAGAAGGAGTACGCTCTTTTCTTGAAGGTTTGAAGGTCGTATTGGTCCGGGAATACCGCAGGTGACAGTTCATTCCACATTTTTGTTGTGCGAGGCAGAAAGTTCCTAGAGAACTGCATAGTTGTGGACTGCCAGCCATCTAAGTGATGGTGATAAAATTGCTGTCGCGTAGGACGATGGCAGAAAGAGGCGGCAGGAATCAGCCCGAACAATTCCTCGGAGCACTCCCCATAGTAAATGCGGTAGAAGATGCAAAGCGAAGCCACATCTCTACGCAGCGCCAAAGAGTCCAGCCGAATTGAAGATTCCTGGCAGTCGACGATTCGAGTCGCTCTCCGTGAATGCGGTCCATAGGGAGGAGCTGGTACTGGGGTATCCCCGCCCAAAGATGAGGACAGTATTCCATATGTGGCCGAACCTGCGCCCTATAAAGCAGAAAGCGGTGGACCGGAGTGAAATACTGTCTCGATCTGTTGAGCACGCCAAGCTTCTTCGAGGCAAATTTGGCCTTATCCTCCAAATGGCCACGGAACTGGACTTCGCTCGATATTTTGACATCAAGAATTCCAATGTTGGCTGAGGCAGATAGGGGACTGTCTTCAAACCGAGGGCATACGACCCACGGCAGTTTTTTAGCGGTGAACGCGCAAATTTGTGTCTTTGTGGGGTTAAAGTGGACTAAATTGAGTCTACCCCAATCTGAGACCTTTTCTAAAGAGGTGTCAATTTGGGACACAAGTTTGTTTCGACTCTCAATGACGTTTTCCCGAGAAATATTATCGCGGCCGGTGTAGAGAGCATCGCCTGTACTGTCATCCGCATAGCAATGAATGCCGCTAGTTTGCAGCATGTCATTGATATGTAGGAGGAACAGAGTAGGCGATAGCACACAGCCTCGCGGGACACCGGCATTCACAGGTATAGATTCAGAGCATTCACCGTCGACTACGACCTTTATGCTTCTACCTGCTAAATAGCTGGTGACCCATTCGCATAGTTTCTCGGGAAGCCCATAGAAAGGGAGCTTAGAAAGAAGCGCTTTGTGCCAGACCCGATCGAAGGCCTTCGCAATGTCCAAACTAACTGCCAAGGCTTCCCCCTTAGTCTCAATCACCTGTGCCCAGCGATGTGCCAGGTACGCCAGAAGATCACCAGCTGATCGAAAGATATGTATGTTTTTACAAAAAAAAAGTATTATATGTATTTATATCAGTTGTCTAGTACCCATTACATAAGCTCTGCTTAGCTTGGGACTAGATAGCGTTGTGTTAGATATCCGAAATATTTATTTATTACTAGCTGACTCGGCGAACTTCGTACCGCCATATTTATATACAATAATTAGCAATAAATTAAAATTGCGACTATAATTTGAGATTTAAACTATCCTATCTCTCAATTTGGATCGAACTGCACATGGTGTGCAAATTTTATTATAATCGGTTAAGTGGTTTAGGAGTCCATTGAGGACAAACATTGTGACACGAGATTTATATATATTAAGATTTTAAATGTTAGCTGGTACCATATCGGACTGTCACTAGTAATTCAAAATGTAGAACAACATGAAACTACTTCAGCACTCGTGCATTATTAGTAAGGAGCGGCAATCAGACCGATAACATCTGTGATAGCTGGCGTGCACCATGAACGGACATAAAACACCACTACTACTAATTTTGTTTTATTTCCGATGTTATCAGTTATAATTTCGTTTGTTATTATATAGCTCTTTGTAATTGGTATACTTTGTCACTGTACAAATAGAGCTTTGGCCTGTGAAACTGTAATTTGGGTGTGTTCAGATAAAAGAAGAAGTTTAATTAATTTTACAAAAATGTGGTCTCTAAATATGTCTGAATGCAATAATTGTTTTTTGGTTTATTTGAATCTATTTTTATCCATATCTGTATAGAAACAATTGAGTCGAGAAATTCCTATCATAATAAATTTATATTAAGATGTTTATTTTTCGCAGAAAATATATTTAATTCAGAGAAGACTTTGATTTGCTTTATAACTTTGATTTTGATTTTATTTTAGACTAGCATTGCACGCAGCTTCGCTCACGCAGACTTTCATCCCCTAATTTACCCCCTGAGGGGTGGAGTTTAGTAAAATCCGTTCTTAGCGGATCTCTACACCGTATAAGAAACCTACCTGCCAAATTTCAAGTTTGTAGGTGTTATAGTTTCTGAGATTTCGATTTAGTTCCTGAGTATGCGAGTGGCGTGAAGCCGCCCGTCGAGCCACTATGGCTAGATTGTCGTTCCGACTGGAGACTCCACGTGCTGGCTTTGCCGCCGTAGAGGCTCTCCAGCCGGTTATCCTCGAGTGGGCAGGGCGGCAGCACGGGATCCTTTCCTTCCGACTGACGCAGGTCCTATCCGGGCACGGTTGCTTCGGGAAGTACCTGCACTAGGTCGCTAGGAGGGAATTGAGTCCCGCCTGCCACTACTGCGACTGCAGTGAGGACTCGGCCCAGCATTCGCTGGCGATCTGCCCCGCATGGGCGTCGCAGCGTCGGGCCCTCGCTGCAGTCATCGGAGGAGATCTCTCGCTACCGGCCGTCATACGCTCCATGGCCGGTAGCGATATTCACTCGGACCCAAACCGGGCGGCGGAGGCGCGCTTAGCAGCGCCTCATGCCGCCCTGAGTGTGGACGCGGATGGTCGGGACGGGTTTTCCCCTCCATCCGCTCTAGTGGCCACCCGCGAGGGGGCGACGTACACGTGTGCCGTACGTCACCTACTTAGAGAGTTTTACCAGCAGACGGTGCCCGCTTCCGTGGGGGCAGGCGCTGGGAGGGATCTGGATGTGTTAATGTGAGCAGTTCCCGGATTCCTCCCGTCTCAGGCGCAGAGTGGCACACCGTGTGGTTTTAGTCGGTTCGAGTCCGACACACCGCCCCGCCGCAAACCCCGGTGGGGTGACGATCCGAAGGGATTTCCACACGTTAAAAAAAAAGTGATAGATGTACATATTTTGTCTGAAATAAATGAATATTATTATTATTTGATGTCAGGCTTTTTTACAGCAGTTCTTATTTTCAGATACACAAATATTTCTTTGATGTTATCTTTAGAGCCATGTTAGGTTTTCAACGATGTTTGGACGCATGTTGCATGAAAGCATGAAATTGAGTTAACTGACCGAAAGGGGACCTATAAAGGATACAGCTTGAATACTAATGAAATACTACGATAAATAGAAACATATTATGTATGTAGATATATTTCTTAGAAATATACTGGTATAGTATATAGTATAGAAATAGATGATAGGCTACACGGAAAATAAACTACTTAGTGCTTCGATAACTCGATTAGAATAAAGCCATAAAATTAATTTCTAAGAAAAATTAAGTGGAAGTCATACAACGCTTAAGCATTAATTTAGAAAAAGGAAATTACAATTTCAATACAATAAAAACAGAACTGGATCATAAATCTTGTGTCCATAGCAATTAGTGGTGTTGACTAACTAATTATGTCTTCACAAGTACACATGAGACTTGTCGTAGAAACAGAGCAAACTTAGTGAAAAGAACTACGTCGTCGACTCGAAGAAAGTTAGGAAAGAATATTAAATAACACCCTAGCCAATGCGCGGTAAATTGAGCCCTACGAAAAGTGTTTTACGCTTGATATTTGATTAATAAACAATGTTCTGAAGCCATTTTTGAAGTTGATCGTTTTGTGCGTGATAATAGTGCCATTAGTAGCAAAAATCTCCTCTTTTGTTCTGAAAGTTGCCTGTCGGCGTTAAACGTCGAACATTTTTTTGTAACTGGAATTACAAGTTTCTGTGACAGAAAGAATTTTATTGCAGGTTGTTAAAATATAACTTTCTGAGTAAGCCTTAACAAAATGGTCCATCGTAAAAAAGCGATATAACCCCTAAAAAGTAATGAGCACAAGATAACCCGTTCAAACTTCACTTTTTCATTCATGAAGTTATCCTGTATTCAAAGCAATAAATTCATGGAAACATAAAATGTATTTTTAGTATAATATAGCAGCTTTGTAGTAGTTTTATGTCCAATGAATATTTTTTCCACGATGACCTGTCATTTGGTCACTGACTAGCCATGAATTTACGAATACTGTAAATTGCTAACAAAATGTGGTTTAGTATTCAATTTATCGCACATACATGAGAGCCATGCTTCGGCATGAATGGGCTGGCTCGACCGGAGTGATACCACGGCCTCACAGAAAACCGGTGTGAAATAGTGCTTGCGCTGTGTTTCATCGAGTGAGTGAGGATACCGGAGGCCCATAGCCCAATCCCCTACCCCTGCCTCCCCTCCCCATCCTCAAAAGGCCGGCAACGCACTTGTGACGCTTCTTGTGTTGCAGGTCTCCATGGGCAGCGGTAATCGCTTACCAAAAAAAACATTCATTTTATCGTATACACAGCAGAAATATCTATTGTTAAAAAACAACAAAACGCATTTTAACAATAAACTAAACCAATTAATATTTTCCAAAAAGAACTTTTAATAATCAAAAGCTTTGAGTTCTTAACAAATGCCATTGTTCACATTATAATGTGTCACGGCCCATGGCTGCATTCTAGGCAACAAAACGTGAAACACGAGGGTATTTAAAAGGCTGGTAGTTAATCAGATGAAAGGTTGTCGCTAACGAGGCGTGTCGGATCGAGCGGGGCCGTCCAACCCATTGAGCACCGACAGTGTTAATGAACGCTACTACCGTATAATGAAATGAATTGAATACCTGTGTACGAGCGAACTTTAATTTTGATCTCAATGCGTCAACCTTGATGGACTTTGATCTCTAATTTAAACGGGTTGGCCAGCTTGGGACACATGGTCAACTATTAGAGCGTGAACGAAACTGAGTAGTTTGCCGTGTCCTATTTGACCCTTATTTAAAACTAGCTGACCCACGCAACCTCGTTTGCGTCTCCTATTGCCAGTAGCGTAATAATTTTCCCCCGTTTTTGCAACATTTTTCATTGGTGCTCCGCTCCTATTGGTCGTAGAGTGATGATATATAACCTATAGCCTTCCTCGATAAATGTACTATCCAACACTGAAATAATTTTTTGAATCGGACCAGCGGTTCCTGAGATTAGCGCGTTCAAATAAACAAACAAACAAACTCTTTAGCTTTATATAATAAAGTATAGATGTGTAACTTGGGGTTGGATCTTGCTCTCTGCGTTAGCTATAGTAATGAACGATGAGGATAGCCAAACGATTCCTATGATAATTTTAATACTTAATACAATTTTAATGTTCGAATGAAAGTACATCATTTTTATTTATGTAAGAAACAGATGCGGTTAAACTACTTCAACTTGGTTTGAAAAGGTCGACCTACCGGCTAATTTCTTAATATATTTGTATAATATTTAACATCATTCTCAGAGCTTGTATTGGTATTAATGCATTTTGTCGAGTTACTTTACAAACACTATTTTAAAATGTTGATTTAACTGAAATTTAAATATTATTTGTGACTTTATAGCATAAAAAGTTAAATGCCATCGTTTAAAGACAACAGATATGGAATTATCGGATACAAAGTTTAATCAGAATATACCGTCTCTAAGTAGAGAATAGAAAAATGAGCACGTTAATAATTTTTCTATCCAAAAAAACGCTTCGACTGGATTCCTCGCTACTATTAACACATAACGCCCTCAAAACAAACAAAAAAAATATTTTAAGAAATAATTTGTATTACTGGTCGCCCAGTGGTCGAAGAATTTAATTGAATATTCATTTTTATCAGATGTATATGAGAATAACACATATGCTACTATTTGCAGCGATAACCGACATACACGCGGGCGGAGCCGCGGGCAACAGCTAGTTAAGACATAAATACAATGTAGCATTTGTACTAGACCAAAATATATTTTTCAAGCTCTCTATTTTATTGGATGTATTCAGATACAAAATTAACTATTTAATATTTAAAATAAACAATAGATGGCAAACAAAACAAAGCGAACAATAAGCGTCTCGCCTGAACGCTGCTCTACTGAAAGGCAAGCTACACAAATTTCAAACCATCCTGCGCATCCGTTCATATTAATTATAGAAGTTTATTGTTACTGCAGATTTTTCTGCATGATTCACTCTTATTCGTACAAAATAGAGTTAACAACATTTGCTGGTGTAAAATTTTCACGAATGCAAAATGAATTTTCGTGGATGAATGGTGCATGGATGTTTTTATTCTTTAGTGTTCTAAGTATCTTACTCATACTTCCATGTAACATATCATTTTTAAACAGTTTTATTTAGCTTGCCCTCTTTGTTTATTAGTTTGGGTCAAATCTACTAATTGAAATTTGAACTCTTTCCTGTTGACAGATTGATCTAAAATTTGGTACACGCCTTTAGTGCCACTGGTGACAATACAATTAAATAAATTCTGTTTCATTGTAAACCCAAGATGGCCGCCGCTACAAAATGGCAGTTTATAAATTTTGTCACGACTACCTCAATATGGGTATCAAATGAAAGGGCTTGACTCGTAGAATACAGTTCAATATAAAAAAAATAAAATCTAAAATGGCCGCCGCCACAAAATGGTGGTACAAATGGATCAGACAAAAAAATAAAATCGTTGGGCCCGTGTTTCCATCCAGTCAACTCAGTTTACGCTACGCCCAACGATTTTATTTTTTGTGTGATCAATGCCTTAGATTAATGAAGGAGAGGGGTGTGTTGACTGGAACCTGGGACCTACCGAATTATTTTTTAGCTTTTAGTACATTATTTTCAACAATACCGTTTAAATTAAAATTTATTTTACATATTTTTTTAGGATAATAGATTAAAAATTATCTTCAAAAAATAAACTACGTTTCTTCTCTTATAAAACGAGGAACACTTAGGTATTTAGAAATAAAAATTATGTAGAAGAGAAATCTTAAAAGGTTGATTGAAAAGGCTGAAAATCATTACCAAGTGTCAACATGAAAATGAATGCTTTTCATAGCATATTAAAAGCTTTACTGACTATCGAAATTTAATATAATAATATATTGAAAGCATTAAACCTTATCGTTGGTATCAAAGTACGCTATAAACCCGAACAAACCGATGATGGTAGGTACTAACGTTCTAATGGGACTTATCTGAAACTGTTGATCTGAAAATACGATGGGTTTAAGACTTCCATCACGTCGTACATTCATCCACTTTCGTGTAGAGATTAGTTATAAAAAATATTAAAAAATATTTCGGACATCTAACACACAACGCCATCTAGTCCCAAGCTAAGCAGAGCTTGTATTATGGATACTAGACAACTGATACAAATACATATATACCTTTTTTTCTAAATACATACATATTATACATAGAAAACACTCAAACTCGGAAAAAAATATTTGTAGATCATACGAACGTTTAGTCCGACCCGGGAATCGAACCCGAGACCTCATGATCAGCAGTCACAGACGCCAAACGCGAGACCAACGAGGCAGTCAGTTGTAACAACTGTGTCATGTTGCTCAGCTCTAGGTACAATTTTATTTTCACTTAGTATTTGCTTGTATTGAATCTGTAGCTCCTTATGCTGCGCCTATTTTGTGATTAATGCAACTGTTTAAAAGAAAATATTTATTTCCGTGTGACAATAAAATACTACCATTGTAATAATTTGAACACGCAATGAATCATTATGTAGATTTACTTTTTAATTGTTTTAGGTCAGTCAGTACAATGTTTTCGACCGAGTATCTAGTTATACTTAATTGTTTAATAAATAGAAAAAACTAAGCTTGTAAGCTGGTATTAAAACGCACTTCTTAAGCTTTTGCTGTATATAGTTTCTCATGAGGATTTTCACTGATTAAATCTCATAAACTAGAACATTCCAATGTATTTGTGATTCAGGTGTAACACACAATGTGAGGAAAGCCAATAACTTTTGGCGTCTTTTGTAAACAAAATTAGTTGCCCTCTCAGCCTTTACCTTAAAGGGTCTCAAACTAAATGGACGTGAGTAAATTCGGGATTTCCTTACCTAACCCGCGAATCAAAGGTAGGGAATGTAATGTGTTTGGACCCGCATTGTGCCGCCTCATAAATATATTTGGATGATATCTAATTGACCTAAATAAACAGGGTAATATACGATTGGTTAAGAAATACGAAAAATAGAAGATAGGATAGTTGTAGATATATTACTATAATGTTGTTTCTGGTTTCGTGTAAGTTATTCCTCGTGTCGTGTATTCCTGTACCTAGGATTTTTTTCTTGCTAATAAATTCATTAATAATATCTGCTACTATCTCTCCAATACATCTTGATCCATCCTAAGGTTGCTTGGAGGAGATTGCTTTCGGCAATAAGGCCGCCCTTTGTACATGTATTTGTCATTTTCTGTACTTTCTTGTAAAACTGTAATACGGTGTACAAATAAAGAGTTTCTATCTATCTATCTTCTCAATCAGCCTCAGACAGTGTGCAACATTGTAATATCCTATTAAACTCATTAAGCTCAAATAATAGCTATAAGTTGAAGACTAAAAGCAGTTTATAACGCAGTTTACCGATTTTTTTTCAATATTTCTTAATCTATTAACCTTATAACCTTATAACCTGAAGGTAGTAGAGCCACGCTGATTTCAGCACGAACGGGCCGGCTCGACCGGGGCGGTACTACCCTCGCACAGAAAATCAACGTAAAATGACAGCGTGCTGTCGTGTTTCATTGGTGAGTGCGAGACCGGAGGCCCAATTAGTCTAGTCAATAAGTTCCATACTTGTTGACTAGACTAAAAGATGCAGCAGCATCACTAGGCCGCCATGGTGTGGGTCGCCATGCTGCATTGTCTGCATTTGCAGTGAGCATGGTGACCACCACTCTTGGATTCTACTTATGCTTTCCATCAGGCAGAGTAGAGTCATTTTGGCGGGCCAAACATAAAAAAAAAAAAAAAAAAAAAAAATAATGACTTTGTCGTAACAAGAAGAAACTTTAACCTTAAACGTTAAGTATTTTATAAGGGGAATTTTGTATAATAAATCGGGACATAGCTTTTTTTTAACTTTGATCCTTGTCATGCCGATGCCCATATCATCGAGACAATTAATAGTTGAATTTTACTGTGCAGTGTGTATTAATGAAGAAAGCCTATGTATTTATCTAAACACCACACTAGTTTGCACCCAAACATTTTCGTCCACAGTAGTTTGAACCAGTGGGTTCACAATGTACTCAAGAAGACTTAAATGGTTTTTGTAGTAAAATGTTACTGAGTACAAAATAAGTTGAATATAAAATTCACTCCCAGACAGTGCAGCATAACAGAGAGATATGAAGAGGAAAATAAATCTGCAAAACAAAGTTTTCAGCGCATTGAGTACGCTATCTGGGGGTGTGGAGTTGTCGTAAGCCAGTTCCACTGGGGAAAGGCGTGATAAATACCAAGCTGACGTGAGTGTGAAGTTTACTTTGAATTTAACAGACTTTTAGTTTTAAGTTGAAAGAAATATTTGGGATGCGCAATTTTGTTTACTGTTATAAAACTTTTTCATCCTTAAGGGAATAATATTCAAGATAGGTTTAGGATATGGATCTTTGAAAGAATCATAAAGCTGCACTTTCATTAATCATCATTTGGTAGGTAGTAGAGCCACGCTGATTTCAGCACGAATGGGCCGGCTCGACCGGGGCGGTACTACCCTCGCACAGAAAATCAACGTAAAATGACAGCGATCGTGCTGTCGTGTTTCGTTGGTGAGTGCGATACCGGAGGCCCAAATAGTCTAGTCAACAAGTTCCATACTTGTTGACTAGACTAAAAGATGCAGCAGCATCACTAGGCCGCCATGGTGTGGGTCGCCATACTGCATTGTCTGCATTCGCAGTGAGTATGGTGACCACCACTCTTGGATTCTGCTTATGCTTTCCATCAGGCAGAGTAGAGTCATTATGGCGGGCCATACATAAAAAAAAAAAAAAAAAAAAAAAAAAAAAAAAAAAAAAAAAAAAAATCGTCATCATTATCTTTTAAAAGTTCACTTCTAGACCTCCTTTTAAAGCTCGGCTCGACCGGAGTGATACCACGGCCTCACAGAAAACTGGTGTGAAATAGTGCTTGCGCTGTGTTTCACCGAGTGAGTGAGGATACTGGAGGCCCATCCCCTCCCAATATCTCCCCTTCCCCATCCCCCAAAGGCCGGCAACGTACTTGTGACGTTTGGTGTTGCAGGTATCTATGGGCGGCGGTAATCACTTACCACCAGGCGATACGTCTGCTCGTTTGTCCGCCTTTTCCATAAAAAAGGAGGTTTTGGGCTACTATACGGCCCTGGCCAGACGGGTTGGTACAGGGTTTATTTCAAGATTATCTTCTCTTTGCAGCCATGTTGTCCTTCGTAGTTCACACACATGGGATATATAGGGATGGTGATACTCTGTGTTCTTTATTCGTCATTACACATACAAGAAGTTGTAAGCTGCATTTTATTACGGAATAGTGTTTATGTACTACAATAGTCGCCATAACGATTGCATATATAGTTTTATAGTATGAGTACAATAACTTTATTTTCCCAGGAATGAAAAAAATATTTTTTCTGCCAGCTCAGTCAGATAGACTGCCTCGTTGGTCTCGCGGTTGGCGTGTGCGACTGCTGATCACGAGGTCTTGGGTTCGATTCCCGGGTCGGACCAATTGTTTGTATGATTTACAAATATTTGTTTCGGAGTTTGTATAATATGTATGAATTTACAAAAAAAAAGTACATATGTATTTGTATCAGTTGTCTAGTACCCATAACACAAGCTCTGCTTAGCTTGGGACTAGATGGCGTTGTGTGTTAGATGTCCGAAATATTTATTTATTTATTATATTTTAAAGTTTTGTCTTGATTATGCACTCAAACAGTTTAAATCAACTGGCATCTTTCAATAGAACTTGGACACCTTCATTGTATTTTCTTTGGATGGTTACTATTCTTTTACTTATCAAACAAGTGGTAGTTAAATAAGCTTAACTAGGCCGCCATAGTGTGGGTCACCATGCTGTATTGTTGCATTGTCTGCATTCGCAAAGAGTATGGTGACCACCACTCTTGGATGCTGCTTATGCTTTCCATCAAGCAGAGTGGCAGGGCCACACATAAAAAAAAACTATTACCTTTACCAATTTGGGTTCTAAAAATATTAAAACTAACATTTATCTATTTTAATATTCATGTATAGAGGAAGTCATCAATCTGCGATAACTCGGAAATCTTGTCTAAAACACCCCAAATTTTACCAAACCCATACAGATAAAGATCGCCTCTGACATGAATAGCAACTAGACACTGTAACGTTCAGTTATTTATGTGCGTATAGCTGTATTCGTACACGCATGCCTGTGCACGAAATTACTCGTATAAGTGTAATATATTGTCATAAGCTTTTGTTTTGTTTTTATGACGGAGGCATCTCATTCTCTGAGTTTGTACGGTGTTTTTGATGGTCCATGTACACGACAAGTTAATTAAAGTCATTTTTGTTTTTACACGCTTTTATTAACTTGCAATGTATGTATGCTTAAATGTTTGGGTGGAATCTTGCAACTCAATTTTGAAGCAGATATCTTGAACCGATTTTGCTGAAATTTTGCAAGCATATGTATACAACGTGACAATACAATATTATAATGACATGAAGCTGATCTGATGCTGGACCTGGAAGGTGGCCATAGAAACTTTGTAAAAAAAAGTCGCAACATCATCGAGTTTGTACTCTTTTGATTCGTCTCGAGACATTCCAGTAAAAGCTTTTTAATTTAATTAATTTATTAACTGTTACCGTGATACGTGTAAATTTGAATTTATAATAAGATAAAAATTGCTAAAAAATAAACTAAATAACCATCTCATCGCTTTATAAAAGAAAATGGAGTGACAATAGAACCCCATTATTTTATCGATGACTAAGAAAAATTTATAACGGACTATTTTTTGAGTCGACAAGTTTTTCAGCATACCATGTATATGTTGAAGAGCTTTGCAAGCTTAAATTAGTTACTTAAATTTTATTAACAATTTACTGAGCACCACGATGTTACCCGCAGCTTGTGTTGTTTCTTTACATCAACAAGTTACCCTAAAAAGCTAGCCTAAGTTACTCCTTATATAACTGGATATCTGCCAGTGAAAGTGCCCATCAAAATTGTACCAGCCAGTCCAGAGATTAGCCGGAACAACAGACTGACAGACACAAACAAAAAAATTAAATGAACAAACAGTTGTTGAGTTTTCTTTTCCAACCATAAAGACAAGGATGACAATTAAAAAACATACTTATTAATAACCGTTGGGGCTTTAAACCGACTAAATCGAAACGGTTATATTTTCTATGAAAAAGCTATCATTAACACAAGACGAAAATAGAATTACGTGATAGCCAGCCAGTAAGCAAACCTTACTATAATACATAAATAGAAAATGAATCTGTATACGTCTACAGTAGCTAACTACCTAATAACTCCAATGTATAACGCATAAGTAGGGTCCTCTAACACCCTGATAATGTTAAATTTTTGAACTAAAACAATAAAATAAATAAATAAAAATAATACTGTTCAAAACTATTTTGATGATATTAGAATGGTTGAGATATAGAAGACTACAATAAACTTAAACTTATCTCCTTTTCGAAATAAGGATTATAAATGACTAATTGGTTAATGTTGCTTACAGAGAGCAACTTGAGTTTACAAAGAAACTAGTCTTGTAGAACTAGAATAATTAATTAAGTAAATCCATGTTTAACGAAACTAAGTATCTAAAGAGACTAAGATTATATACATAATAAAGCACTATACATATTGTATCTGTACATACCTAGTTGAGTCGTATCACTCGCTCATTTCCCTCACTTTACGACTCCCCGGGAGACGAGTGGGTGATAAAGCGGGATTAGCATTCGAGTACACATCTATATTCATAGTTGAACAAATCACGGGATAAACTATCTCTTGACTACTGGGGAAATAAACAAAGTAAGGCTTCGTACGGTTGAGTAAATACATCCAAATAAAATTATTGCATCATACGTTTCAGGTGGCTTTTTGTGTAAACCACGATATCATACATGGCCTAGATCTGTGATCATTAAATATATTTCCACAATAATCTATTTCATGTTTCGTTTGTCATTAAGAATTGCGATATTTTTAATCTTCAGACTATCCATTTTTCGGCATCCAGCTTTACCTTCCACCCTTGTCTTGAATGAGCACGTAGTTCGCGGTTAAGATCGAGAACTAAAATATACTTAAATAAGTTTCTCATTTTCAATACCATAATCAAAATAAAGTTAGCTTATTCAAAAATGTGGGATTTTATTTTTCACAGCTATACCTAGATACATTGTACATAGTTTAGTGATAGTTTTTTTAATCAAATTTCAATGTTCATTCCATAACTTTTTTTTTATGTTTAGCCCGCCAAAATGACTCTACTCTGCCTGATGGAAAGCATAAGCAGAATCCAAGAGTGGTGGTCACCATGCTCACTGCGAATGCAGACAATGCAGCATGGCGACCCACACCATGGCGGCCTAGTGATGCTGCTGCATCTTTTAGTCTAGTCAACAAGAATGGAACTTGTTGACTAGACTAATTGGGCCTCCGGTCTCGCACTCACCAACGAAACACGACAGCACTGCGGCTGTCATTTTACGTAGATTTTCTGTGCGAGGGTAGTACCGCCCCGGTCGAGCCGGCCCGTTCGTGCTGAAATCAGCGTGGCAAAATTTTATCTATTCTGGTAAATATAAATATTAGATATTCTATAGATATAAATGCCAAAGAAGAACTTACAGTCAATTTCTGTGACTGCGGATTATTGTATTTATTTTCAATGGCAATGATTTGAAAAACCCTCATCCCACCGTCTCTCCCCAGCCCTTTTCATGAGTAACTGGAGCTGTCTAATAATTGCCACTTTAGTTTGTTGTAACGAGTATTGAGTTTACAAGCCCATTCAAGTATTTTGATTAGCTTACGAACGTAATTAATTGGATTTTGTGAGTGACGAAATGGCAGCCAATGTTCGACAACCTTCAATTATAAGAGAAAATTGAGTGTTTTATTTGTGTTAGCTCTTGGAAATGTGATGTTGGGCGTATTTGAAATCCTGCTTCAATGTTTCCTTTGGTTGAGTAATTGGCGACGAGATTTCCGTTTCAAATGGTATAAAATTGTTTAACATTGATGATACATAATTCACTTCGTATGTCAAAGAGAATTGTATATACTGAAATATAGAATATACACCTACCTTTGGCATAATTGTCACCATCGTCTTTTTGTTCGTTTTTGCTTACAGTTAGGTCAAATACCACAAAAGGTTTTAGCTACTTTATTTTACCTTGGAATTATATTTCATGGAAATATATTTTCATATAAGTGAAACAAAATACGTAAATTGGGTAAAAGAACTGATTAGGTGATTAGACTATGATAACGGATTTCGCAATTCTGGAGTGGTAAAAGGAGATTGCAGTATCTTGGAAAGGCAAACCCAAATTTCCGACCTGACATTTTTTATGGGATAATTTATGATCGTTTGCCCCAATCGTGTAGTTTGATCGCCTGATGGTAACCGTCCATAGATACCAGCAAAAACCAGAGGTGTCAGAAGTGCGTCGCTATCCTTTTAAGAACGAGTACGTGCCTTTCTAGATATTTTAAAGGTATATATGTACCTTCCCTGACCATAGTCTTAGATACAAAGTATTTAATTTGCAAAAACAACCAATGTCTTTGTTACACTCAAATAAAAATACACATTTTGAGTACCTATCAAATATAACTCATTAAATATATTTTCACTAACGAAATCACATTAACAGACATGACACATAAATACAAATTACAAATCCACAACCACACTCCGCCCACTTACCCAACTAAACTCATATAACTTTACAAACTTCACTACAACCCTCCCCCATATGTAACTCAAATAATAATATTACATATAAGGGATAAAACTTAACAAACTGTACTGAAACCAAGATTATGTTTAGTAAATATGTCACAGAATGTATCTGCGTGTGTCATTTAATTTGCCAAAAACAATTTCAAGAAATGACAAGATGAATTTAGTCAGGTACACGATCTGTAGAGTTTTCTCATCGCCTTTTTTTTTTTTTTTTTTTTTTTTTTTTATATACTAACACCTCCAACATTATCGGAGCCTATTTCTGCTTATCCTTTCATACCAGTTCTCGCTTTTACTACTGCTCGTACTTCCATTCCTCATACTGTATCTTTCTTTCATTCATCCTTTCACACTCTCCAGGTGGGACTCCTGGCTATTTCCTATTCTCTATGTTTTGTCTGTTTTCTTATTACAGGGGGTTTTCAATAAGGTTTTACGCTATTATTTTATTTGACAACTTGTGTCCTTATCACATATTACATTATGTTTCTTATTTCTATTTACAAACTTAAATTAAAACTTGATTTTCCACTACAGTAGTGTACAGCTTAACTGTAATCTTTCTTTACACATTCCGTGTCCTTATTGTCTATATTATATATGCATTCTATTTTTACAACCAAATTACACATCTCAAACTAAAACTGAATATATTACTGCACAACTTACTTTAATTACTTATATTACTGTGACTATATTATGATTTACTAAAATAAACATATTATTTTGGAATCATAGTATTTTAAATTGCCTTTTATCTTATTACCCATTTTATTTATGTTAGTACAATATTGTATGTATATACTTATATTATTATTGCTACTTTTTGTGCCTAAATTTAAGATTGCAATTCTTGTGTTTGTTTTCGTTACTAATTTAACTCTTTGTTTGTTATGTGCAGGACACTCCGCGATGAGTTGAGTGACGGTTTCTGCGATGTTCAGGTTATAGATGCAGGATGGGTAGGGACGCTCGCTAATGGGCCCTCAGCACTGGTACTGTGTTGTAGATCTGGCAATGCTGTCCCATTTAGCTCTCACTGGGCACAAGTCGCTAAACGCGTTGTGTCCCGTGTTGCTCAGTTTCTCCCTCTGGCAGTTGCAGCAGGTTGGTTCTGCACCAGTGGCAACGTCCGGGCATTCGGTCCTCAGGTGGGGCCCGCCACAATGATTGCACTTTGGTTCCGTCGTGGTACAGAACCTTCTACTATGCCCGTACCCTAGGCATAGGGAACACTGCACTAAAGGTGACTGATCCGCCACCCTTATTGGTTGTAAATCAACCTGCAGTTTCCCCATGTCCAAGGCACGAGACATAACTGCCGGGGAGACCCTGAGCACCACATGGCAGGTATGAGGATTCCTCGCTGTCTTTTTGTACAGTACAGTGAGTCTAATTTGATCTGGGGTCAGGTCCCGGAATACCTCACGATTCCTGTCCCTTACGGCTTTTATGAGGTCTTCGTCCTTCTGATGTTTGAGGACGTTGTACATCACTAGTAGAGGATCCTTGTTCTTAATTTCCTCCACAGTGAGGTCTTCCCCCTTTTCCATCAGTCTCTTTTGGGCATTATTTCTTTCTTCTTCTGTTCTATATCCAATGATCACTTTCCTGTCCTTCGCTTTTCTTATTTTTTCCACTTTCACCCAGCCCTCGTCTTCACTGGCGGCTTTTCTCAATCTTTCTATTATTTGCTCCCCTGTGTCCGTTTCATTCTTTGACATGACAACCACCGAGTGAAGAGTAGTCCGCTCTGGGAGCGAACCACCGGATCGGCCCGCCACTACACCAGCGTTGGTTGTCAGTCTCTTCCTTTCTCTCTCCTTTTCTCTTTCATCCTGTCTTTCGATCCGCTCCTTTAACTCCCGTATGACCCTCCCATTCTCTTTCAACAACTTCTCATTTTCCTCTATTTTCTTTATGATGTCTTTTGAGTTGTTGGTGTCGCCGTCTTCTGTTGTTATTTTAATGCTTTGACCATTGATTATTTTCTTCCGCTCTTCTTCGTAGGCTCTGATGATCTTCTCTAGCATGTCAACTTTATTTTCTATCTCTTTCCTAATCTCCCTTTTCAGATTTCGTGGTATGGAGAGTTGCTCTCTGATGGTTTCGCAGCATTGAGTTGCGACAGAGCCACGTTTCGGAGGTATGGGGACTGTTGATAGAGAACGTTCCGACGATCCCTCCTTTGGTCTTGCTGAGATGGTTGGCATCCTGCTTTCCTTTCTTTGTACTACCCCTCGAAGCTCCAGCTCATCCACGCTGCGTCTGACTGGCCTCGTGGGGTTTACTTCTACTACAGGACTGGTTCTTTCAGTAGGAGGTGTTGCGTCCATTGTCGAGGGTGAAGCGCTTGGCCTCTTAATAGGGGTTCGGATCCCAATCATATTGAAGGTGCGCGTCAAAAGTTAAAGTATTAGAAGTCAATAAGGTAAATAATGTAAAATTGTATAAGTTGTAAAAAAAACAAACTTTTGTAAGATTAAGAAATAAAAATGTTAAATATAGAAGTGCAATCTTTCCTAAATACGCCACAATACAACTATAATAGTAGTAGTAGTTTAACAAGACAAAAGGTAGAATATACTAGTAAAATATTAGTATAGTCTTATAACTAAAAGAAACTCTATGTAGTACAAAGCTACAGTCAAGGTCTATTGGGTATATAGGTTGATATAGATTGGTGCGGCAACCTATTATGTCCAGAGTGTAAATGTACACAATATTTACAGTTTAAATTTTATTGACTCTATATAGAGCTCAATAGAGTCGTCAGGCTGATAGCCCTTATCAGGCCCTTTATAATGATACCAAACACGGCACTACTACTCCGAAGGGATCCAGAGATAGAGGGGTTCAAATTTTTTAGTTGCTTTTCAAAATGGCCACTCAAATAAAGTTATTGCTCTGTTTCTCCGGAACCGGTCGGCCGAATGCGCCCGTGTTTGGGTTCGTCTGGCTTGGCTTTGCGAGACCTACCGTCTGGTAGGTAATTAGGGTACCACGTGACTACCCCTAAATTTGCAAAATCTATATCTTTAAAAGTAACCGCCCGAAAATTCTCAAAATTTTTACACAAGTGAACACTGTTGCATACTATATAAATATGAATTTTAAAACTATATTTGTCGATCTAAATAAAAAACTAAAAAAAAGTTAAAAATACAAAATTTTAAAAAGTCTATAATTATGCGGGGGTGGCACTCGCAGAGTTGCTCGATGTGTCGACGATCTCGGAGCAGCGATGCGGACAAGAATCCGGTACAGTGAAGTGCCGCGGGACCTCCCAAGTGGTACCACGTGGCCACGTGGTTTTCGGAAATACCCCTGTGGTTTTTCCGCTTAGGGCCAGAAAAATCTGGAAGGGGTCTCAAAAGGTGGGCACCGTCAAGACGCACCCTCCCACACAATAAAATAGATGGGTCGTAGATCGTTTCGCTGAGTGACACTGGTTTTTTCACAAAATTTAACCAAAAAATTTCAGTTTCTCTTTAGGAAAAACCTAAATTTGCGTTTGATTTTCGCGCGGTTTTCACTATCACATAGGTCTTGATGTCCCAAAACTTTTGATGTATCACTTGATAAGATTATGCAATTTTTGCCACTTGTATGATTTTAAAGGCGCAGAGCGACTTGAAAACGCTGTTCTCTCGGCAACGGAGCGCACGGGTAACCTTCTCATCGCCTTTGCCGCAACGTCTCAAACCTAAAATGTGCGCTTAGTATCGTCTTTATGTCTGATATGACGTAAAGTAAGACTGTAGGTAGGCTTAAGCCATAAATGAAGGTATTGGCCTATAGCGAAAGCTAGTCTGAGTATGAAGCTTTTAGGATATAATAGGTCCTTTTTATCTAATCTTTATTATCTAAATTTTGGAAAAAGTAATAGTCGGTAGGTGCAAGGTCTGGTGAGTATGGCGGATGAGGGAGAGCTTCCAACCCCAGCTCTTGCAGCTTGGAGACTGTCTGTTGCGCAGTATGGGGTCGCGCGTTGTCGTGGATTTTTGGACACAATTTTTTTTTTTATGGAATAGCCGGGCAAACGAGCAGACGTACCGCCTGATGGTAAGCTAATACCGCCGCCCATGGACACCTGCAACACCAGAAGCGTCACAAGAGCGGTGCCGGCCTTTTGGGGATGGGGGGGGAGGTAAGGGATGGGGATTGAGGTATGGGCCTCCGGTATCCTCACTCACTCGGTGAAACACAGCGCAAGCACTATTTCACACCGGTTTTCTGTGAGGCCGTGGTATCACTCCGGTCGAGCCAGCCCATTCATGCCGAAGCGTGGCTCTCCCACGGTGAGAGTTTTTACTCCAACTTGTTACGAGATGTTTTGTTATAGAGCTACTGTTTCAGAATACTAAAATCTGTAGGTGTAATACTGTGGGCCACCATGTTTGCTAAAAAATTGCTCAAAATTAATAATTTACGATTCAAGGATGGTGTTACAAAAATATCATATCGCTAGCTAGTGCCGTCTGAAAAAATATATATTGCGTAAGCTCAAGTGGTTACATCTTTTATTAGTGTTACAGACAGTAAAATTTCTTTAGTTTAATTAGTGTGCCAGAAATATTAAGTAACCAGCTTATGTTAGAACACCTACAGATAAACACTAGCACTTGCATTATTTTCATTTATTTAGCCTGAAATTTCTGCCGCAGTAACAAATCATCATTGTGTGTACTTGTTGTAAATGATGCTTAGATTTTATACATTCTGTCGATTAGTTATAAATTCAAATAAACATCTCTATTTTTTTTTAATTAAGGTTTAAACTCTGAAGGTTAGCAGAGACATAGCGGCGCATATATCTCCACCAATATTATCTATCTATATATATAAAAGCGAAATACCACTCACTTATTAATCACGAAATCTCAGAAACTATAACACCTACAAACTTGAAATAGCAGGTAGGTTCCATATAGGGTGTAGACATCCGCTAAGAACGGATTTTACAAAACTCCACCTATAAGGGGGCAAAACGGGGGTTGGTAGTTTGGACGCAAACGAGGTTGCGCAGGTAAGCTAGTATTATATATATAGAGGTTGTTAAACAAACTATTCATCTATGTGCAAAAAAATATAACGCGAATTAGATTTAGCTCCATACGTCAAAGAAACGTAGTATGCATATTTTCTATTAACTACACACATCAAAAGTGTCTAGGGATCAAGCATTTTTATGCGGATTTCTTGAGATTGAGATGTGGCTTTGGCCCTGGCCTGCTCAGTCGCCAGACTTGAACCCGATTGGGCATGCATGGGATATGCTACAGAGAAGAGCTCTGCCGAATATGGAGGGTATCCAGTCGCAAGAAGACCTTTTTTTGTTGTTGCAACGAACATAGGCGGCCATTCCACAGCGTGTTTGGATGAACTCATTTTGAGTATGCCAAACCGATGTTCTTGTGTTGTTAGTGTTCGCGGTAGAAACACGGATTATTAATTGTTTAAGTTACCTAATAAAATTTTAAAGAAAACTGTTATTTCAGTCTTTTTTTCGAACTTTAATGTTAGTGGTTCAAATGTCAAAAATCCCTTTATTAGGAAAATGGCAAATTTCTTTATTAATGCAAAGGTGACTTGGTTTATCGTTACTGTGACAAACGAAAACACTTTATTTGATGAATCCTTAAAGAAAATTTTAATTAATATCAATCAGGAGAAAAGTTATTGCAAAAATATATGTTGATCCCTAGACACATATGTTGATCCCTAGACACTTTTGATGTGTGTATTTTATTATTTATGTTATAACTATTTTCAAAATATCACTTATAGTTTTAGAGTAATTAATACGTGTAAACATTTTTAAGAACATACACTTTAGTATTCAATTATACTGTGTAATTTATACTCTCGATTGTCGACACTTGATGGAACTTGTTGTAATACATTTTAGAATGAAACTCACTTGTATTTATTCCACTATTTTAATTAAAGTTACACCTGACCGGTTTCGCCTTATGGAATCCTCAAATGAATCTACTGTGTGTTATAAAATAGTTTAGACTTTATACATAATAGAAAAATAGTTTTTCCTTTTATAAATAACTATCTATTACTATTTGACATGAAGATGGAAATAAAACGAAAACCTGCGTATTAAAATTGGATAATAGTCTCGGACATGCGTCTCAGCGTAGCCTGGACATTATAGACCTTCTGTATTGTGTTAGAACAAGTTGTTGCTTTATATTAAAAATATAGAAAAAAAAAACTAGATTAAATAACAAAAAATAGCAATATAACTTCGAAATTCTTGTTTTTAATTTAACAATTTTTTATATTTGGACTGTCAAAGCTATCAGTATTTAAACCTTATTTCAATGTAGAAACTATGAAATACTTGGTTTCCTCAAAACATCTTTCAACTATATTAATTTCTCGGAACAGCACAACGAAACACTAAATCTTAATACGAGTATTATTTTACTTTTATAGACACGTTCAAATATCATAATCAAATTAGGAGATATATTAAACAGCGTGAATGAAGGCTTACCCCCTATCATTTTCGAGGTCATTTTTATCCTGTAATGCAACTGGAAGCTCTGCAACTACAGAACTTGTTTTCAATTGTTTTGTGAACATAGTACAACATTTGATGCTCGATCAAATGTTCAGTGAAATAAGAACTATATTTAAAAAACTATAAAGTCTGTTTCATGTTTTTCGGAGTTGTAGATTTTAGGGTTATGGCTGTGGAAAAGTTAGAAACGAATTGTGCCTTTGTGGAGTGAGCCCGAGGCGATGCAAAGTTGGGACAGTGCTCGTGTTAGTAGCGGTGAAGGTATGTTGGGGGTTTCATTTATGAAGAAACGTCCGTAACATGTAAGAGAGAGGGTTAGTTGGACATTTTAAGCATACAGGCTTAAGGAGTGTGTTGTTTCTAGAATTATCCAAATTGTTATAATTTTTAGATTTCGTGTAGTGGTCAAGTTTGACAACAGGTATCTATTAAGTTTTAATTATTATTTACTTTACCATATAGTTATATATTATTCGTTATTAGAACTGTCGTTTTTCCATCTTGTTTTTAGTTGTATGGCAGATACAAATATATATATACTATCGGCCCGGTACGTGCTTCGCAACGTATAAAGTGAAATAATAAAAAATATAGTTGATAATACTATTATATCATAAAAAAAGAAATTGATTTGATTATTCTCTCTGTTTTACAAAATATATTCTGAACGAATAAAAATAAATGGATTCACTCAAAATACCAAAAAGTTTATTATTAGAGATCTCTTTAGCTTAATAAGATTTGGCCAGACATTACAGTCAGATCTTCGCGGGGTGACGTCCTTCTGACCTCCGGTCTTAGAGGGTACGAAATATCGCTAGATGCATACTCAAGTGAAATTTCTTTTGACAGTCCATCATAAAAGTGTATAAACGAGTCAAAGAGATTATCTTGTCCACTGAAATGATTAAAAAATGTAGTTTATGATGTCCAACTGTTTGATACAACTTATTTATAGATATTCTTATCAAAATAGTGATCATTAATGTAAGCACATCATTAAAGAATAGTTGAATTTGATTTCAGTTATTTTTTTAATTCAATTGGTAGTTTATTTTATTTTTGCTCAATAGGTATAGTTACAGACAACAGATCATGCCTCATACAATAAGAAGTAACAATATACCGTGGGAGAGCCACGCTTCGGCATGAATCGGCCGGCTCGACCGGAGTGATACCACGGCCTCACAGAAAACCAGTGTGAAATAGTGCTTGCGCTGTGTTTCACCGGGTGAGTGAGGATACCGGAGGCCCATACCCCAACCCCTCCCCCTATCTCCCCCCCCCCATCCTCCAAAGGCCGGTAACGCACTTGTGACGCCTCTGGTGTCACGCGTGTCCATGGGCGGCGCTAAGCGCTTACCATCAGGTGATACGTCTGCTCGTTTGCCAGGCTATTCCATAAAAAAAAAATATACAATTTCAAATCTGAAGTCCAATTAAAACTATACACATCATTCCCAATCGCAGTAATAAAGCTTCATCTAGGTGTTAACAAATGTAAAGAAAAATGAGAACAAAAATTCAAAAGGACAATAAGTAGCTACTGTACCTACTGAAATACAGTAATTGGACTAATTAGGTATATTATCTACAATGTGTTGTTATAATTTTACATTTATAGGTTCATAAATTTCAGTTTTATACAAAAAGCTCTTAAATACATTGATACTATCATTAAAAATATCTACTTGTGAACATATATCGTTGTAACGACTACACATTCGCGAAACTGCGTTGTTACGTGAAACATTGTTCTAGTTCCTGAGATTGGTGCTTTAAACCAAACAAACAAAACCTCTTCAGCTTTATAATATTAATGACCAGACTCAGGTTTCTAAGAACAACATATCTTTTTATAACAAAACGATATTTGTTAGGTCGGCTAGTTCGTAATAAAAAACTGACTAAATTATATTAATAGTCCCAAATAGTCTAGTCAACAAGTTCCATACTTGTTGACTAGACTAAAAGATGCAGCAGCATCACTAGGCCACCATGGTGTGGGTCGCCATACTGCATTGTCTGCATTCCCAGTGAGTATGGTGACCACCACTCTTGGATTCTGCTTATGCTTTCCATCAGGCAGAGTAGAGTCATTATGGCGGGCCATACATAAAAAAAAAATGTCTCGTGTCCTTCTGAAAATTGATCTGGAAGGTTGTTGTTTGTATTCTCAGTAATATTTGAAGTATTAATCTAATTGAAGATTAAAGTATTCCTTAAGCTAAAATAAATGTGGTAAATATATAGGTAATAATTGTAAACACAACCGTGTACGAAAGTTAAGAGATATTTAATTATTCGTGTAAAAACTAAGAGTTTTGAAACGAAGTTCCTTATCGCGCGTTGCGAAAGGGGGCTAGACGGAAAAAACTGTAACGACACTTTTCGCGCCAAAAGTTAAGACCAAAAATTGTAACGACACTTTTAACATTGAGTTGACGTCATAGTGCTGGATAGTCAACGTTAACTATAACAAACTGATTGCAAACGTCCATACCATGTTGAATACACCGGTTCTCGTCCGATCACCGAACTTAAGCAACATCGGGCGTGGTTAGTACTTGGATGGGTGACCACCTGCGAATACCACGTGATGTTGGCTTTTTGCATTTATTTACAGAAAATTTATTGTTTTATACTATATTTTGTACAGTCTGATTATTTCTAAAATAATTTGAGTATTTTATGCGCATTTTTATTAGTAGTAGTATATAAAAAAAAAATACAAATATCTCTTAACTTTCGGACACAGTGTGTGTTTACAATTATTACAATATACATCTATACAAATAAGTAAAAATTAAGTGTCTATTTGTAATTTAAAATTAAAAGATTTTCACCAAATGCTAGTGGAGGCATATACAGTACTTACATTAAAAATCAATTTCCAATTTTTTTGTCTGTCTGTATGTTCCGGCGAATCTCTGAAACTACTAGACTGATTTTGTCGTAACTTCACTAGACTTTTTTCAGACTAGCTTTGCCCTGCGGTAGCGGTACAACAACAACCGCGGGTAACGCCACGGTGCTCAACTAGTATTAAAATAAAATCACTATTCTAGCCAATATCTACTTTGCGATGCCGAAGACGTCACCCCATAAATCTCCCTTGTCGTAATAATAACAACCGCCCTGCTGCGCTCAGGGTTGCCAACTAAAAATACATAAAAAATATAAAAATAATTAAAAGGGCAGCGTCCACCTGTACGATAATGGTCTGACGTCACGCTGGGATCGAAAAGGTTTATTATGTAACTAAAAATAAGGTTCTATTGTTATTCAGGTACATTTACGGAGTTTGAGAGCTTTTTCATGTATTGTTATTATCTTCAGCACATTTCTTAAGAATACTTTCTAGAGCTTACTCTGAAATAAAATATTGTACAACTCTATTGTACAAATCCTAGGTCCTTTATAATTTTAGGTTTACACTATAGCAATCTTCTACAAGCAACTAAGAGAAATGCTTGGCTTAGTAATAGGCATACGTCAGTATTGTTGTAAATAAGAAGCTCGACCAACTAGATTTGAAAGACATTGTTGCTTTAGTTTTCTATATAAAAAAATAAATATCACCTAAAACATATTGTGATGCATTTTAAGGCTTTAGTGATGTATTTTGTATACCATGGCTATTCCGTGATATTAATATCGAGCTATGAACAACGCATGTGAATGTTAGATTTTTTAAAATACTGGAATAATTTTTAACAAAAATATAGTGGGTTAGAAATCATAGTTTATATTAAAGTATTGAATGACTGTGTATTTTTTATGGAATAAGGGACAAACGAGCAGATGTATAGCCTGATGGTAAGCGATTACCGCCGCCCATGGACACCCGTGACACCAGAGGTGTCACAAGTGCGTTGCCGGCCTATGGGGGATGGGGAGGGGGATGGAGGGAGGGGTTTGGGTATGGGCCTCCGGTACCCTCACTCACTCGGTGAAACACAGCGCAATCGCTGTTTCTGTGAGGCCGTGGTATCACCCCGGTCTCCCACGTATATAATTATTTTGTAAAATGCGTAAAACTTTTTAAAAATTTAGAAGAACTTTTGCTTAAACAACAAAATTTAAATTGCTGGATTAGTTTCAAGTATCCAAACCAATATAATTAATTCGCAAGTAATTCTGTCTACCTATCTGTTGCGCTCTCTAACTACTGAACCGATTTCAATGAAATTTGGTATGGAGATACTTTGATTATAATTATTGAGGAACGTTATAGGTTACTCTTTACTACGATACCCGACACACCGGGCTGAGCCGCAGCTACATGTTCTGACCAACTAGAAATACCTAAACTTTCAAATTGCACTGCTTTTCTCAAACATTATGATCCATCCCGCAGTTGCCTGGGATCAATAAAACGTAGCTAAAAGACCAACCTTTGCGTATTACGTATATGAAAATTATAAATTTATAATAATATAGCTCTTATTAAAGTTTATGCACCATTAAAGACTTTTCTTTCTATCCATCCATTTTATTTCATAATGTTTTTCCAAAAAAAACGTACAGACAATGGCAGTTATGAGTAACATCCCTGTGGAGACGGTAACAGCCTCTCGGCTGCTGCTGACAGATCAATGGAAACACCCATTGTTGCGTGTACGCCCACCACATTTTGTAGGCTTTCGTAAGCCGCATCAATAAGCCGGATCCGGGAATAAACGGCTTTATAATATCGTCTTTCGAGAAACATATTAATATCGAGACTTTGTGATTAAGATACTCATGTACGGATATGTATCGATGCGAAGACGAAACACAAAATTAGAGCAAAGAACGTACCCTGCTCGATATCTATAATTTGTCTATTATAAAGCTTACCCACAAATTTAAGGAAGAAATCAATTCCTGTAAGGAAAAATTTTATAACGCGCGTTCAGAACTTCCAATTTTTCTTTAGGTATTGTTGATTATTCCATAAGCTGATCACACTCAGACTGTTCTGTTTTACTATTTTTACTATCTAAATCTATATAGATTATAATGGTGAAGTAGCCTAGAAGTTACGATTTGTTTTATCTGCTATGACTAACAATCAAGAAGAAAATCTATTAAAATGTTTAAAGAATCATAAGAAACATAGACTTCTAAAAACTGACTGAAGAAAACTTTTTAATATTATTGACATGAGTATTGAAGTCTCTTCTAGGAAATAGATACGGCGTTTGATATGACCGTCTTGGAGCGGAACCAATATATTTAATGTTCCGTCCGAGTTGAATCATAAAAAGTTTAATAAGGGTCTGGCCTAGTCTGGGTTCGCAGCACTTTCGGGCAAAATTGAGTAATGGCGTCGCATGTTTAATTTATGGCTTTCGCGGCGTGCCTCCCGTGCACGATACGCATCGAGATCTAGGTCTTGTATTAGAAGGGGATTATTTACATTGAGGACGCTCAAATATGTTCCTTGAAAATGAAATATTACCCACGTATTCATATAGAATGTGAAGGAGCGTGTGTGGAAGTCAGGAGGTACACTTACGTTAAGTACCGCTTTTTGTTAAGAAAGGCTGTATAACATATTGCTTTTCATAGGTTAGCGGAGGAACGCTTTCTAATAATAATAATAGAATTGAGAATGTAAACTGATCCATAATATTTCACATTTTCTTGTTATATGACGAAATTACATTGTAAATTATTAGTAAATGTACCTATACAGTGAATTAAAAGGTTAATTAAGCAGATGTTAAGTAACATGTGACAGTATCTAGGTAACTTCAATAGGGAATTAATTACTAAAATTAAAAACAAGTTTGACTTTACTAAACAAGTATTTTTTTTATTTTTTTTTTGTATGCCTGATGGAAAGCATAAGCAGAATCCAAGAGTGATGGTCACCATGGTCATTGCGAATACAGACAATGCAACAACGCAGCATTGTGTGGGCCACAATTTGGTGTACTACCTGATAAAGGCAGATAGCATTTTTTTTTATGGAAGGAGCCAAACGAGCAGGTGTATCGCCTGACTGTAAGCGATTACCGCCGCCCATGGACACCCGCAACACCAGAGGCGTCACAAGTGCGTTACCGGCCTTTGGGAAATGGAGAAGGGGTTGGGGGGAGGGATTGGGGTATGGGCCTCCGGTATCCTCACTTACTCGGTGAAACACAGCGCAAGCGCTGTTTCACACCGGTTTTCTGTGGGGCCGTGGTATCTTTAGTATTTCATTTAAAAATTACTTATTTATTGTTTTGTTATGAAGAAATTCACTTAAGTATTTACTGTTTTTTCTGCATTACTCGTAGATTTACAAATGTCGAAAACTTAGTATTTTTTTATTATCAAAATAAATAATTGAATGTAAAATCCACATGGTCTGTGGATTAAGAATACTGTTAGATTTCGAACGTCATTGTAATGGTAACATTTTCGATTGTCATTTTTCTTGTTTGACGTTTTGACGTTTGAGGTTAAGACAGTAGTAAGTTGAGACGCTTGCCGGCCGAACACGTTTTCGCATTTGATTTTCGGTTTAAGCGAATTGAATTGATATTAAGCTAATTTCCCAAGACTCGGTTTTCGTCGGTCACCGTTATGATTGGTCTGGTTTGGACTCGCGAATTTTTGTAGGCGCGTTCAAAAGGGCGTGATCCGTGATAGCTAATACGAGTTTATTGTAATTCAAATACCTTGAAAGATATACAGCACTTTGGAGCCTGTTTGTGTGAACGCACCAAGACAAAGCAGTGGGGTACCCCGTCAGCGGCGCCGAGAACAAGGAAGCCACACAACTCCAGTAAGTGCTTGATGATTTTAGTTTAGATTAAGAACACGGTGAATCGCCGTAAAGGTTCATTGCTCTCGCTAGTGAATTAGGTTAGCGATTTAATGCCTGTACAAATGGGCCCTACTAGCATTATAAACTTCCCAAGGTGAACGTTGCATTGGCGAGAGAATTGATCAAATACATTGTACGATTATCATTTATATCTAGCAGTACAATGTTAAAGACTTTTGATGTTGATTGATGATATTTCTGACAATATTTCTGATATCTAACACACAACGCCGTCTAGTCCCAAGCTAAGCAGAATTGTGTTATGGGTACTAGACAACTGATATAAATACATTATTAACTTTTTTTTGTAAATACATACACATTATACATAGAAAACACCCAAACTCCGAAACAAATATTTGCAGATAATATAAACATTTGGTCCGAGCCGCGAATCGAACCCGAGACCTTGAGTACAGCAGTCGCAGACTCTACCACTGCCTCACCGAGGCAGTCAAAGTTTATCTCTATAATTATATAAAAGAGGAAGGTGACTGACATACCCAGAGATCAACGCACAGCCCAAACCGCTGAAGCTAGAATCCTGAAATGTTGCATGTAGGTTCTTTATATAACGTAAGTGAGCACTAAGAAAGGAATTTTGGAAATTCCACCCCTAGGGGGGTAAATCAGGGGATGAAAGTATACGTGAGCGAAGCCGCGTGTAAAATCTAGTCTATCTATATATACAACAGGAATGTGACTGACTGACTGACTGACATACCCAGAGATAAACGCACAGCCCAAACAGCTGAACTTAGAATCCTGAAATTTTGCATGTAAGTTCTTTTTATAACGTAAGTGACCACTAAGAAAGGAATTTTTGAAATTCCACCCCTAAGGGGGTAAAACAGGATGAAAGTCGGCGTGAGCGAAGCTGTGTGTAAAAGCTAGTAGCTTAAAAAGTCAAAGTTTGTGTTTCCTTTTGCACCATCATACCCCTCATCAGATAAATGAAAAAAGAGAGAGTCAAGACCCTTAAAACACTCAACATTTTTATTTTATTGCTAAATACAGTTTTTGTAATTCCATATCTACTACAATCTTCTTAATAAGTTCCATCCAACTACAGGTTTCAATTTTCCATCTACGTCAAAACTAATCTTTCACATTTATTGAAGATCAGTAATGGATATGTGTGGCCATGACACTCAATTACGTTCACATTACACAAGATTAACTCGTTACATGCCGCTTATGAAGCCTTTATTTCTTAAATCATAAGGTCTCATTCGGGTTGTACGTTACAGCGGATCGACCAAGATGTCAATGTCATCGTCGCAGCGGTTGTGTCTGGTCTGTGCAATATTGGACTGATCCCTGATTGCATCCAATGCACTGCACTTTATATATAACTAGCTGTTGCCCGCGGCTCCGCCCACGTGTATTTTGGTTATCGATGCTAATAGTAGCCTATGTGTTATTCTAATGTATAAGCTATATTACTGTAAAGTTTCATCCAAATTCGTTCAGTAGTTTTTGCGCGAAAGTGTAACAAACATCCATCCATACAAACTTTCGCGTTTATAATATTAGTAGGATTTACTGCTTATTAGTAATATTTGTTCAAGTTTCAAACTGCTCAAATTACAAGAATTTATTTTTATTTTTTATGGAATAGGCCGACAAACGAGCAGACATATCGCCTCATGGTAAGCGATTACCGCCGCCCATAGACACTTGCAACACCAGAGGAGTCACAAGTGCGTTGCCGGCCTTTGGGAAGAGGGAGGAGAGATAGGGGGAGGGGTTGGGGTATGGGTCTCCGGTATCCTCACTCACTCGGTGAAACACAGCGCAAGCGCTATTTTACACCAGTTTTCTTTGAGGCCGTGGTATCACTCCGGTCGAGCCGGCCCATTCATGCCGAAGCGTGGCTCTCCCACGGTATTAAATGAATCTAATAAAATCTTGTTAGTCCATGGATAAGGTTAAAAGTTCTTCAACATTTCAACACTTACTGCAATTAAACATGAATAAAATATAGCATATTTTTTAAAGAGGCACATACATAACCTATAAAAAATCTAAAGGCAAAAAAGACTCGGAAGAAAGTAGAAATCTAATAAAAGTTTAAGCAAATTGAGAGCGTTTTAAGTTCGTATAGAAGGATACGTTGATTTGATAAATCACCAGTAGGATAACGTTGAGTCTCATGGCACAGCAGGACTCCCTGTCGTATGGACAAGTAACATACAGCGGCACTTTTGTGCTGATATTGTGCCAAAATAAAAGTTATAGGAGTCTCATTGGCGCGTCTATGACAGACTTTAATAAAAAAGTTTCTATTCGAAAAATAACAAGCATCTAACAAAAAGTTCGCGCATTTTTATTTTTGATGGCAAAAAAAGGGGCCTCATTATTTGAGATTTGTTCTTTCGGGATCAGTAATATTAATGCTTTGAGCTTTGATGCAGAAATTTCCTTTCAAACTAGGATGTGTCATTTAGTAATATGTATTTAACGTGATCACATCACTGCTTGTAAGAAATTGCTTATTAGCGATAAGACCGCCATTTGTACATGGTTGTTAAATTTATATATTCCTAAATGTAAAGTGTATTAATTGGAGTACAATAAGGTTTATTCTATTATTCTATTCTACATTGGGTGCGTTATATGACCTAGAAAAATGAAACATAGTTTACATTATTTAGAACTAAAAGTTTCCTCTGTCTCTCAGTATGAAGTCAACAAATAGTTGATTATACTTCAAGGATATAAATTTGAATCGGGATCAAAGTTTTTTTGAATTAAGTTATAGGAAACAAACGAGCGGCAGAGTCACCTGAGCGCAGTACGAGCTACGAGCTAAAGTACGAGCCCTGGGGATTATGTGTAGTCAGTGGACTAATGTACCTGAAATTTGGGAAATAACAACACGACTAAACAACAAAAATTATACGCTTTTACTGTAATATAAGAATTTACAATATCGGAATACAATTATTTATATTTCACTGCTAGTAGGTCTTGACTCCATGACCCCTGCAGTCTATCTTCTCTTCAGCATTCAAAATATCAATTTTTCAAATTATATTATAAAACAATTTTAGAAAATTCGCTTCAAACAGGAGATTTCATCTGCCAGTATTATGACGTGGAGGTTGTATAGGTACCGCGAAGGCTTCAATTGCCACCGTATCTTCCCTAGACATAGGTCTATTGTCTATGGCAGCCCTTCTTAGAATAAGGGGTAACTGATCGCAAAATAAAAGACGTGGTTAGCACTGGTTGTCCGCGAGGTTGTTATGGTAGAATTTATTTTTATTTTTATTTAACACCAGATAACAAAAACTTCAAAAAAACACACAAAAAATATAACAACAAACATTCAGGGCACAAGTGTATTTGAACTCTGGCACCCATGATAACATTTAACTTGTGTTATGGGTACCAGGGCTCTCACATGGTAAGGATATTGTCTACGTAAATATTGAATTAAGAAGATCATATAAGTGAAGGTGTACAATCATAAAGTAACATTTCCAACCAAATTAGAAATGAAAATTTAAATAATAAAAGAAAATAATAAAAGAAAATGACATGCTAGCAATTAGTGTGACATAGAGAGGTAGGTATTCCAGTTTAAACATAAATTAATTCAACTCAATCAAATCAGAATTAACTATAAAATCATGCTTCCGATCAAAATTAAAATCACAATGTAAAGTTACAATCAAAACAAAATCAGAAACAACGAAAATATATAATCTGAAATAAATTAAAATCAGAATTCAAATCAAAACTATCATTAAAATTAGAATTAAAACCGATCAAAAAAGTAGCATTAAATATTCAAAGCATTATGTACATTGCAAAGGTAGGTAGGTAATTCAATTTTAACATAAAATGATTAAACACAGTTAAATCAAATCCGCACCAACATAGATCAAGTTCATGATGAAAACTACAATCACAATCAATTTTAAATTAAATTTATTACATTTATTATTCATTACATGCATTCAAAAACAGCATTAAAATTAGAATTTAATTGACGAAAGAGTAACATAAAAATACTCAAAGCGTCATGTACAACAACCAAAAACCAACATGCAGCCCAATTCCGCAATACATCACAGAGGTAGCATGTGTGTGTGTGTGTGTGTGTGTGTGTGTTTTTTTTTTTCCAGAGGTATGGAGAAAAACTACTCTTACGTATCATCAGGGTCTAACCTGGTATGTTGGACTCGATGTTATGATTACACCCATACCGACTAAAAAAACACCTCCTCTGGCGTCAACCTCCTCTTCCCCCACGGAACCGCCGCTAGGCATTACTTCGTGGAGGGAGGCTCTAGCTACTGCTCTTCCCTCTTGGCTTTTCTAGTTTTATTCTAGCTGTCTTATTTCAGCCCGCTTCCTTTCTAGTCTCCATAGTTCCTGGAGCACTTCCGTCGCAAAACCACTTATCGCTAGCCAGGCTGCCTCCGAGGAAAGCATAGCTGCTGTTAAGGTCTCTGGCTGTATTTTTTGTGCGAGGGCATCTTCCAAATCCTTACGTCGTATTGAAACGAGGGCACGTGAAAAACACATGTTCTGCGTCTTCATTAACTCCCGGGCAGGACGGGCATTCTGGGGAGACGTCGTGCTTATAACGATATAGGTAAGCCCGGAAGCACCCATGTCCTGAGATCATCTGCGTCAGGTAATAGTTCACCATGCCGTGACTGCGATTCAGCCAGACATCCACTTGTGGAATAAGTCGGTGCGTCCACCTGCCATTTGCTGATGTATCCCAACTTGCTTGCCAACGTCGTATACTATTGCGTCGTTCTTTCGTCTTCAGTTCTTCAGGGCTGAGCGTAGTTGTTCTTTTACTCCGGTAAAGGGCTTTTCGTTCTTCGGCCAGTACTCTAATTGGCAGCATCCTAGCAATAACGCATACTGCGTCGTCTGACACTGTGCGGAAAGCGCTTGCGACTCTCAAAGCACTCAGCCGATAGACCGGTGCAATCTTCCGTCTCGCTTCCTGTACATTAAGCGCATCAGCCCAGATAGGTATCCCATAGGTTAGAACAGATGTTACTACGGACGCTAGTAATTCCCTCCTTTTTTGTTTCGGCCCACCTATGTTGGGCATCAATCGCGATAAGGTCGCTCTTACCACCGAGGCTTTGGCACCGACGTGTTGTACATGATGCTTGAAATTTAGTCGGGCATCGATTATTACTCCCAGATACCGGAGTGACGGCTGAGATTGGATTTGGTGTGTTCCAACTCACAATGTGATGGTTTCCACCTGCTTCCTACTAGTAATCAGTACTGCCTCGGTCTTGTGTTCTGCTAGCTGCAGTCCGACTGTGTCCATCCAGTGCCTGATCTTTTCAATGGTAGTGTCAAAGAAAATTACCTCTTCTAGGTGTTTGGTGTGTGTGTGTGTGTGTGTGTGTGTGTGTGTGTGTGTGTGTGTGTGTGTGTGTGTAATAAAAAATAATAGAATAGATATTGCAATTATAATATTGACATAGAGAGAAGTTCCTCTGTCTCTGTGTAATTCTTGTTCTGCAGCCATCTACCTATAACTATTTTCAATTTATAACCACAAAGTGGATAAATATTGCAGGATTTGTTAAGCAGATTATAGAGCCGGCAACTAATGACACGAAAATGTCTACTCGAAGCTTTGATAGAACCATATGTGCTGTAGTATGACTTTTTCACGTTTGTACCCAAGAATTATGTCTGACGAAAAAAATAGTAGTTTTCTATTAAAATACTTAATATTATTTTCAACACTCAGCATGAGTTTATAAAACATATTTCTAGTACTCCTCAATTGAATTAAGTACATATTCGTTAAAGGAAAAGTATTTCGCTCACACAATAAATACGGTTAAGTTTTGCCGATAAATTAGATAAATTGTTGTCTTATTCTAAAGCTTGTTCCCGTTGGGCTTGTAGGTGGAGAACATTTCAAAGTTTTACTTTACTTTGTATCCAACCGAGGTGTTTTATTTACTAAGAGCAATACTAAACGTGGGGCCGCCCTGGACCTAATGTTGACGCAATAAACTAAGGGCTTAGACGCTGTTCGTATTGTTTGTGCACTGAAATAGAAGGAATTTCTTTGCTTCATTTCAGTTCTGACCTATTTGTTTTGTTTTTCACAATAAACTTTTTCTTATGTGATTAACATTAGTGTTTATCGTATTTTGTTGTGTGTATTTGTCTACTGTTGGAGTTTACGTAAAAAGCAGTTAAAGGGACTTTCTGGGACATACGTATTTATACGACACTTTCAATTTAATGAGTTCTACCTAGAACACGGTAAACATAATGAATTCAGCTTATTTATTGATTTTCTTAGTTTGTATAGAAACAAAAATCATTTTTAGATACAAGTTATAAGTTTCGATGTAATACTATAAGTAATTTATTTAGTCAAATATTTATATAAAATATATTGTTCTATTTTCTTGACGGAGAAAATGATGACATAATAATGTCCAATGTTACCCTAAAAATTCATTTCATGATTATAGCAATGAACTTTTAGATTTTCAACATCTCGTATGTTTGTTTTGCTTATAGTGTGCTGCAATCAGCCTAGCTATAGCAATATGCTAAGATAGGCGCCTTTTCTAGCGTTGTACATGGTACTGTAATTGATTGTGTTCCGTTACCTTAACTCTGTACTGTGTAAGTCAAAATAAACGATGTTTGAAGTCAAAACTTCTTTTGGCGCACCGCACACAAATTTTTTCGTAGGTAGTAAGACTGATCCGTCACGCCTCACGGTTTGAGATGAAAGGCTCGATCGATGATCCGTCACGCTCTGAAGTGAAATGCCCCATCGGGTGGACTGAAAACTTCTTTTGCGAGATTTGGCGTATCGCACACACATTTTTTCGTAGGTAGTAAGTTAGGCTGATCCGTCACGCCGCACCGATTGCTCCAATTCTAGGAGAGGGGTAAACCTGATTTTTGGCGTGGCGAGATTTGCCGTGGCGACGCTCACCGCCAAGCGGCGAGCTTAGTCATTAATAACTTAATAGTTATTATCGGTACGTAATAAGATTGCGATTGCCAATGAAGTTTTCACTTCTACCGTGCGGTCTTAAGCACACACTCATTTTTTTCTGTCTTCTTTCTTTTTGTAGGTTCCAAGACTGTTTATTTTCTCCTGAAACTTCTTGAGTGTCATAACTCGATGTGTTTCACTGCCCTTACAACTGTTTCTGGTGCACAAGACTTACAGTATTGGTGGAGTGGGAGGGATCAGTTGCATAAAAATCAATATTATAAGCACCCACAAAAATACAGCAGAAAACATAAAACTATTTTTCATCCAAATTTTTCTTATCTTAGTTCTTCTGTTTGCTACGCGGGTCAGACTTACACTTGTTGCTAACCAGAAGCTGATATTTGGACAAATTTATTATTCAGTCTAAACTACACTGTAATAGCGTCAATTATTATTAAGTTTTAATGAACAGTACACAGGCTGCATTATGTTTGTTAATTATTGAATAGCACTGCACGCAGATAGAGGGTTTTAGATGACCGCCATTAACGCGATTTGATTGTTACTGCAGTGGTCGGAACTATTAATGTAAATTTATTAATTTGGAGCGCAAACAGTAAGAGATACTTGCATACAAATAATATTTCATAATAAATAAATACATTTAAATGTATGCAGTTGTCGTTAATAAGATTTTTGAAGTTGACAGAAGTGAAATGTTCAGCACATGACAACAACCATGCCTACTATAACTTTCTAAAATACCACATCAATAAACTATTTGAATTATACATTTTGCATTTAACTTCTCTGTTTTTTAAGAAGACATTGAAATAAACTGTTTGTTCCCTTCACCGAATTAATCATTAGTTTAACTTATTGGCACAAAAGCCACCTATATTTACTTAACTGTAATCTGTCTCATGTCCCTTCTCTTACAATATATAAGCTGTAGGCCGTAGACACACACTTCATAAATCAGTGTCACGTAATAAACGTCACGATAAATGTATATTTGTCGCGCATCAAACGGTGGGAATCACGATGAAACGCGTGAAAAACCTATAGAGACAAGAAGCTGTTGCAAGCAATACCGAACCTTGTCTTCTAACAGTTTAAATACAAACTCGAATGGTGGTATAAACGTGGATAAAGTGAATTTCGAAATATGGTAGGATCATTGATTTATATCATTTTTCATAGCAGGTATATAAAAACAACGAACCATACATAACTTACGGACTATTAAATATAAATAAAACAATCGAGTGTATTAACCTGTCTGAAGTTGTCAATCTTTGGGCTACTAATTAAAAACGAGTAGATACGTATTTAAGCGTTTCTGGATATTCTACCCCTAAGAGGTAAAATAGACGTTGACATTTCGTTTAATGGTTAGTTTGGAAGTTCGTAATATTTTTTAATTTAGTAGCCTGAAACTTTGTCTTCAGGTTTTTGATTACAAAAAGATGAATACTTATATCAGAATTTATGGGAATTGTGTTCTGAAAAGGGTTAAAATAAGGGTTGAAAGTTTATATGAAAGATCTTTTTAATGTGCTATTGATAAAAAATAAATAAATACGTTTAAAAACATGAATTAATTATTCATACACATACTTACTCAGTTTTAATTAAATACATATAATCAACTTCCACGCGAGCAAAGCCGTGGGCAACAGCTAGTAAAATATATGACAAATTGCAGGTAGCTCTTGAGACATCTGCCTGTGGTTGTAGGGTTGTTGGACATGTTATAGAGATTTACTACGAGATTTGTTTGGGTCAAATATTATTAAATTGTAGCTACAAATTGAGTCTTCATTTAATACCCTGAGTAGTACTATAATATTCTAATAAACGCTTGCATATTTTATCAACGATTGTTAAGATTGCTAGACATATAAGTACGCAGCTATTTTCTTTTCCTTTTTTTAAAAAGACAACTCCCGCACTAGTAATAAATCCTGTGTCGCGGGGGACTTTACAAACATACATGAAACGGACACAAAGAACATCCAGATTCAGAACATTGTCCTACGTGGGATTTGAACCCACGACACTTGGCGAAGTAGGAAACAGCGTGGTGACCACAAAACAAAAATGGTGACCGTTAAACCACTAGGCCAAAGGTGCAGTATTGCCGTTAATCAATTAAATGTATTATAAATACAATAATATCTTACTTATTACAAATTATTGTTCTAGGTGAGTAACAATTGAGAATTGCGAGTACACGTTGCTAAGGAAGAACATACAAAGGGGGAAAAATACATTACACATGGAAAAGTAATGATTCCGAGGGGTACATAAAAATACTTTTACGAGATTGATCAAAGAGCGGTTGTTTTCATTATAACGGGGACAGTAAATAGTATCAAAGTTTTGCCACAAACTGTTTTTATAAATTTAGTTTTCTTTTGTAAATATGTTTGAATCTGATGGTTAAAGAACGTCTAATGTAAACTATGTATGCTTAAAATGAAAAAGACACATACAATAAAAGTTTATCTCCTTTAGGAATAAATTTGGGAGAAGAAAAGGGCCACTGTGTTACGTGATTACGGTATTTCCAAGATTTAAACGAACACAATACCTATTACCCCTTTTAACACGTCCACTTTGTCCGAACTTACAGGAAAGCTCCAATTTCAAACAATCGCTATTTCCATTCGAACCCAAACAACCGAACCGAACACCAAGTTAGAACTACAGCGTCAAGTTGAGCCTAACGAAGGCCTTCAATGACAAATAAGTATTCTTAGTCCGTCCCCTTCACACGAACTTGTAGTAATTCAGTTGTAGACTCCACGAGTGTACGGCCCGCAAATCCTAGTGCTAGAGTAGGGTCCGGTTTACTTTTGTTCGAGACTTTGAATCATTATCAGTGTCAAATAAACTTATTAATCTATCAAAAGAACTTTTTACGTTATTGACATTCTAATAAAAATAATTTTGCATATACCGTTTTTATAATGGGTTAACTAATCGAGGAATACAATTTTATTTCTTCACAGCTCGCTCTTAGCGCCTGTGCAGGGCCGTAGCATGAACGGCATACGGTACCGTTAAAAAAATCCTCCCACAAACGTAATGCAAGAACTATTAGGAGTAAATTCAAGAAAGGAATATTTTCTTTTTAAAGGAGTTAACTCGTATGCATTTTTTTGTGTTGTGATGTTAATTTAATGTTATAAGTGAAGTTTACCGCAATACATAACAGACCGTATCCGAAATCGGTTAAGCCACTTCTGTGATTGGCGCGCACCAACACAGATATTCCAACAACAGACAAAAATTTCATCAGTTTTTTAAATATCTTTAATGTAGAGACATATATTTACATTAAGTTGATTCTACATTTTTAGTGAATAATATAACTGTTTCTATTAACCAATTTCTTCACACCTGTGGTTTAAAGTTAAAATGCAAGTTCAGCAACGCTTTTTTAAATATCTTCGCATTTTAGACTCATTTCATAAGATGTAATAAGCCCATTTGAATATTCTCATAAATGATATTACTTCAGTTGTGACGAGAACAGAAACTGTATTATATAATGTAAGCATGACCCTCCCATCTCATATGGATGAGTTAGAATATTCATAACTGATTTTACAAATCCCTTACTGACTCAACTAACCGTGCCCTGGCCACGAGGCTTGTTTTAAACGATTTTATAATATGAACATCGATTTTAAGTCTTCGAACTTAATGTGGTTCTGTAATGTTATAACACGATACCAAGAGAAATCTACTTAACTCTTCAGAATTGCCACGGCGCAACCACACCTAAAGCAGTTGTATACGGAATTTATCAAATAGAAGGAAATTTGGAGACAAGCAAACGGTACGTACACACACAAACAAGTTTGACATAATTACAGGATTTATACAGTGGTCGCAACAGAGACGGGCGGTGATTGCTGTGCAAATATGTGCGGGAGACAGACAGGGTAGAGGACTAATAAAGGACACGACACAAATCAAGGTAGCAACGTTGTGTGTTACGTGGAAATTGAATGCGATATTTTATATGTAACTTTATGTTACATGTATGTTACGCAACTTTAATTGCCACTTATTGAAATATACTTAATTTTAACCTTCAAGAAGAAAGACAACATGTTCATATACTGGGTTTTTAGATATTGACGCGGATAATGGCTTTCCGGCCGAAACTAGTATGTTTTAAGTACATACGTTCACCTATCACACAAAACTATTTATTCTCATTTTGTAGAACAAAATAAAAGTAGGCCCATTTCATTCTTAAGCCATCGTGCCATTTAATATAAATTCTTTGAGTTTTTCCTGACCTACGTCTCCCACTTTAGATTGTAAGCAGCTCCTTTTCCTGTGCAAATAAATATAATTCACGAACGAAAGCTTCCTATCACTATGCGAGTAAGCTATAGCATCGCTTGCAAGGCTCTTACATAAAACGTTCTATTGAAGTGGTCGCATATAGAGCATCGTGCCGTAATGGACATCGAAACAAGAAGCGACCATCGAGGACTCTTGACCTCCTGGTACAGCGTGAAATAAAAGGGCAAGCGAATTTAGATCTATGATGGTAACTCATAGGAATCAGTCTTAACCGTACGACAACTATTATACAATAATAATCATTTCTCTGTCTTATCATATATAAAAATAGTCCACGTCCAAAAATTCTAAAATAATATTTTTGAAAACGCAGTGTAAAATATAATTTTAATATACAATCGTTTGAAGAATGAAGATAGTTGATAGAAAAAGGTATTTTCAATTTATCAGTTGATGATGATTATGGACACTCTCAAGGAACTTAAAATGTTACTTTTATCTGTAATGTGATTTAAGTTCAAGAGTATAAATTAGTACACAGTAATCAAACGCGTTTCTCTCATGTCTCGAGTCACTGTTGCGGTGTCGGTGGCTGCACAAATATTTGCCGAGAGTCGCTTTGCGCTCAATATGACCCGTCTCCTGTGTAGCCCACTAGAACACCGCAAGGCACACGGCTTATATGGTCCACAGGATAATGGCAAGATTTAGCTATAGGCTTAGCTAGAAGCATAAGATCTTCTAAAGCTGACTAGATCTACCTAAAACATCTAAACTAATACTAAAAACAGGAAAGATTTAAATTTTTGTTTGTTTGTATGTTTGTTTCGGAGCTTTTCTTTCACCACTAGAAAGATAAATTATCCACAAATACCACAGGCTATATTACATTTGCAAAAAAGTTAGAAGTCCGTATGAAAACTTCGATAGTGTAGCCCAAGGTGTAAAAAAATACACGAAAAAAATCCATATATCGCGTGCGCTACGGAAAGTATTGACAATAGGGCAAAATGATGTACTTTAGTTCTATAGAAGACATCAATATCCACAAAAAAGACCGCGATATTACAGTTATGTCACAATAACTGCTTTTTCATGTTCATGTCTCCCGTGAGAACCCGGGCCGGCTACTAGTTACTTATTTAATTAAATGCTAAGTTTCACAACGTGTGCGTTGAATATTTTTAAGGTCTTCAAAATTATGTCGTTGTATCTCTTATTACGGGTCACTAGGGATGCTTATAATGAAAGAATCCACATTAATATTGAATGTTCTTTTCACAATGAATAGATAAACAGTGTGTGAAAATAACACGACAATAAAACCTTACGACGAAGTTTTCCCAATACAGAAATGGATATTTATCACGCACTATAAATATATAGTCGGCGTTTATAGTTTGGTGTAAGTTTCCGGTATTTCAGGGGTTCTCCTTTTTCTTTTTAAAGACAACGCTCGCACTAGAAGTAAATCACGTAAAATATAGAGGAGGACGGCGAAGGCGGCGGCGCACGGCGAGATATTCGCTTAACAGCAGTTCTTAAAGAGTTCGAGCCTTTAAGAAATCCAGTCTACAATCAGTGTAATGGTCTAAAATTATATTTCAATTAAATAAGCAAATAAGTTGTTTTAAAATTAAACACATAGCCAATATTTTGTATAAGTTAGGAAGAACACATAGGTACATTTGGTAGAACGTCTAGATCGAGACTCGATAGAGACTTCAAGGTTCGACTCGATTTCTCTTAGATGCCATCATCAGATCTTAGTGTCCTTATCATGGTACCATCGTTGGGATAAATCCTTTCCAAATATACGGTCGAATTGAGAACCTCCTCTTTTTTTTGAAGTCGGTTAAAAAACGCTCTCAGTTTGCTTAAACTTTTAATTCGATTTCTATTTTCTTCCGAGTCTTTTTTGCTTTTAGATTTTTTATAGGTTATGTATGTGCCTCTTTAAAACATGTGCTATATTTATTTCATGTTTAATTGTAGTAAGTGTTGAAATGTTGAAGAACTTTTAACCTTAAATATTACTAAGAAGATTTTATTAGATTCATTTAATACCGTGGGAGAGCCACGCTTCAGCATGACTGGGCCGGCTCGACCGGATTGATACCACGGCCTCAAAGAAAACCGGTGTAAAATAGCGCTTGCGCTGTGTTTCACCGAGTGAGTGAGGATACCGGAGACTCATACCCCAACACCTCCTCCTATCTCTCCTCCCTCTTCCCAAAGGCCGTCAACGCACTTGTGACGCCTCTGGTGTTGCAGGTGTCTATGGGCGGCGGTAATCGCTTACCATCAGGCAATACGTCTGCTCGTTTGTCGGCCTATTCCATAAAAAATAAAAATAAATTCTTGTAATTTGAGCAGTTTGAAACTTGAACAAATATTACTTTGCAGTAAATCAATATTGCATTGCATAAAAAAAATAAAAGTTTTGATTAAAACTATTGTTTAAAAATAAGCCCTTCTCCAAAAATGAAAAAAGGTGAAAAATATACTTAAAGTATTTTATATTTCTCTTCAAGCTGCTAATTAAAATCGTGTTGGTTTCAAATAACGCGCCTTAAAGAAATTTAATAGGTACTTAATTAGTCAGTAAAATATATCTCTCGTTATCCTAATTGCGAAGATTCTTTAAGATCACTGATGTATGTATGTATGTTTACTTCAAACAGATTTTATGTTACATAGGTATCGTGATATCTGTTTGAAGTAAGCAAACCGACTTATTTATTTTTTACTAGTTGTTGCCCGTGGCTCCGCCCGCGTGTATGTCGGTTATCGCGGCAAATAGTAGCCTATGTGTTATCCTAATGTATAAGCTATGTTACTGTAAAGTTTCATCCAAATCCGTTGAGTAGTTTTGTGGGAAAGAGTAACAAACATCCATCCATCCATACTTACAAACTTTCGCGTTTATAATATTAGTATAGATGTTGGAGGTAATAATTGGCACAGTTTCGCAAACGAGAAATGTATTGAATTAAATACGATAATGAAAATACTGATAACGAAATCCTTAGCTATATTAATAACTAAATAATTACTGTTTTGATAACATTTTGTGTAAATAATTATTCACCCCTAATTGTTCTTATCACTTAAGTTGTTTTAACTAGTTTCTTGATTTAAGATTTTTGTTATGAAAGTATTATATTATTTTGTTATATTTATTAACGAACAAACCTGACAGACAATTTTACATTTTTAAACAAAGCGGGGCTTATACTATAGTAGCTAGATTGACTAATAGAAGTCTTAAATACTTATTTTCGTAAATAAATTATTGTGACGTTTATAACCGGGAAATAATTTGACTCGACCTTATTCTTCCCAAAATCCATCCGTCTCTCTCAAACAAACAACTACATAATAAGTCCGTTACATTTCTGCCCACAAAGGCCAACCAAAACCACAGAATTACGAGGTATATTTGTCTTGCTTTTAAAACGAATGCCGCGGACTTTGTAGTGATCAAGGCACAATCGCCGGTCATTACGCGAAGTTGTTTTAATGGCGGTGCTTTTCACTGAAAGTGAGCGATACAACAAACCTTTATTTTTTAATAACTTTTATATTTTTAATAAATACAAAAATAATTAACTGTATTATTTGTGACTAATGGCTTCTTCATTTGTATGAAAGACTAGCTAAGTCCCGTGCTGTTACCCGCGGCTATTCTTGTACTTTTACAACCGCGGGTAACACAAAGCTATCCTAAAAAAAGTAACCTAAGTTACTCCTTATTATATCAGCTATCTGCCAGTTAATGACTCATCAAAATCGGTCCAGCCTTTCCAAAATTAGCGGGAACAAACAGACAGACAGACAAAAATTGTAAAAAATGTTATTTCGTTATACGTACCTAGTATACATACATACACATACATATGCATTTAGTATAAAGCGGTTATTTTAATTATACAAATAGACACTCATAATATTATTTATTTGTATAGATTGAAAGAAATTTCCTTTATTAACCATACGTGTTCAACTTCTATGGGTAAAACGATCGAAGGAAGCATAATAGAATGGTTGAGGAATGGAAGAATGGTTTAATTCTGACTCTGAAGTTCAGTAATTGCTTGTGTTTCGAGTCATTATGTCCACGGCTATCGATACAGTCTCAATCGAAATAATTTCTTTGTCAATAATCATGTTTAAAGAATTGCTTGGAAAGCTAAGTGCAATTAAATACTTTCATCGAATTTTGAAATTAAAATGTACTTACAGCTAAAAGGTACAATAAATTGTAACCACTAAAGAACATGTTGCAGTCAAAATAAACGTACATTTAACATACAGTTTATGAAACTATTTCATATTGCATTTCGCATGTTAAACGATTTTACAACTACCAGTCTCCGTAGCTTTCTGCACATGAAGGCAATTCGTGAATGTTCGTATCTTTAGAAACGCTGTAGTTGTGTTTTAGATTTAAATCGTTCTGTAAACATGAAAATTTTAAACTTTGTTCTGTGTTTCACATTTGAACTTTGTAAACCAACCGTAAGTAATATTGTTTCAAAAATTATTTAAATCCTTAGATAAAATTAACCTTAAAACTAAACAATGTGAATCTAATCTTAAACAATTAAGTTTGTATGTGTTATTTTCATAACAAAACTGGAACTTCTCTTATTCATTTATTAATAATATATATAAGACTAGCTGATCCGGCAAATGTTGTTTTTTTTGACAACGACGAGACACAACAACAACGAGAATTTTATATATAAGATAATATATAATAAAAAATAGTAAATTTTAAATCTGTGCACCCTACTACTACTACCTTATTTATTGTCATTAGCTTTTTCCGTATAAAGGTTGTCTGTAAGAGATCGCCATGAGCGATGAGATCACCATGAGCGATAAGACCGCCAATTGTCACGTTTGTATATTGTAATTCTCTTTTTATGTCTGTTATGTGTGTACAATAAAGATAAAAAAAAACGACACTAAAAATACAAATAGACACTAAATTAAATCCAATCTATAACTGGGAAGTGATTCTAATGTAAGTTTCAAGATTCAAGCTGAACACGCACACATACTAAAATTGCAAGTTAAATAAAAGCTTGTAATAAAAAGTGAACATTATAATTATACCACTCGGTTTCAAATTTGCGATCTATTAAATGATTTATCCAACACCATTACACCGATATAGCGAGTTGTTATCGATAGTGGCGGTAGCGTTGCGCTGACAAATATTCGGCCATCTTGAAATATAGTCTGTGGCACAATAATTGTCACCGCGGCTATGTGTCATGGCCGCCTTTCTGACTTATGTGCAGAACGGTCAATTTAAAAAAAAAGTCTATTTATCATTACAATTATTACTTTAGTAAATAATTACCAGTTTAAAATAACAGTACCTATATTGTGCAATATTAAATAAAATGGGAAAACTAAAGTACCAATAAAACGTATGTGTAAAACTTGTGTCTGGTTTACTTCATGTATACTATGTCAGTTTTTTTTGTTCAACTACAATTTCTATACTTGCTTGTACAAAAAATTGGTATTCATACCAAGTTGAAGTTATGTACTATGTTCAACAACATGTGTACATAATAATAATACATATCATTACACATCTCTCACACGGCGGTCTGATCCCAAATAAGGCACAGTTTGTACTATGATTACCAGATTGCTAATAAACATATATACTCATATATTTCTAAATACATAGGTACACCCAAATATAGATTGATAATCACGTTCATCAAACAAAGATTTGTCCTAGGGGGAACTACACTTGGAGGGAACGACTTGGGCAACCGAGCGCTAGGCACGCTGTTATTACGGCGGTAAGACCCGTTATCGAGAATTGGCTCGAGAGGCGTCATGGGACCCTCTCATACTGGCTGACGCAGGTGATCACTGGAAAGGTATGTTTCGGAGATCACCTGTGTCTAGTCGCAAGGAGCCAACGCCTGAGTGCCACCACTGCGATGGCCAGACTGTGGACACGGAGCTCCACATGCTGGTATAATGTCCAGCGTGGTGGAAAGCCGAGGCGTGATCTCGTGGCGGTCATCGGGGTGGTGGTTCTCTCATTCGGTAACATGATTGTGGCTATGTTGCGGAGTGAGAGCGCGTGGAACTCCGTCGTCTCTTTCTGCGAGCAAGTTATGCTACAGGCAAGAACGGGCCAGGTACCGCAGGTGACTCAGGCGCCGTAGATTGGTGAACAATCTCCGTCCTCCATAAGCGCAAGCCTGTGGGTGACAGATGAGGTCATCCGTCACCCGTTTGTTATGTTCGAGAGACATCACACTCGTTTCTCTACACCATGATCTTCGTCTAGCAGTTATGATCGTTTACCAACAGGCCAGTCTATGATTGTAAGTCCTCGATAGAGGTTAATGCATTAGCTAAATTACTAGCAATCAAGGAACAATTTGCTTTTTATCTAATCGAAATCTTTAGCGGAACAAACGCTCTTCGTAAACATTTGCAATTACCGAGGCTTCTACCAGACATTGATAAACGATAGCTAAATAAAAAAAAGATTCAATAGGATCCAATAAATTCTCCCAATTAATCGTCCCGGACTTCCTCCCAACGAATAATAATTAAAGCTAAAGGGAAAATCCTTGCGTTTTGATTAATATCCGACGTTGATTATTGCCTTTTGTTTCGCACGTGATTATAATAGGTGAATTATGGTGGCGTAATATTGTTGTTCTGTCGGAACGCCATCACGTTTCAATCAACAAGGCAGTCTTTGTTCGCTTTTGATATTAAACGTGCTAGTTAAGCATCCTCTGAGAAGCAGTAATAGCGATCGCAGAGATTGATGGGACTGCTATCAGAGCCAAATGCATGGTTTCAATAGTCTGCGCTAGGTGATCGTAGTGATCTTTGAGATTTTTTAAGACTTGCAATATGCTGAGGTATTTGAAGTTTTATTTAGTGTTTGCTTTTAAATTCCAGTTATTCCTTCCTCCAGAGTCCAGAGTTAACTATAAAAGCGCAACAGACAAACAGAAAGATAGTGTCACTTTCGAATTCATAATATTAGTACTGATTAGGGTGATTGCAGTTACTTAGAATGCAATGGAAAGGTATTATTAGAAAACCTTTCTGTATGTTATTATATTTTAGCGTTATGAAGTATTTTAATTTGAAATTGACAAAGTTGTTATTTCATGGATAGAATTTTTTGAATTGCGATCTAGACAAATGAAGACGTTTGAAAATCATAGTGCACTGCTGAACATAGAACTACCTTTAAGTACGTACGCTGTCTTTTATCCCCATAGGGAAGATAGAGGTGAAATAGAGGAGTGGGTGGAACCCACGACCTTTTTTTAACAATTAGTGTCATTAACTACAAGACAAACGGCAAAATAAGTCTAATTAGCGAGAAGGAAACAATATTAAACTTAGAACCCTTTATCTCGATCACAATTTATTACACAATTTAACCAGCAATCAATTAATAGTGAAGAATGGACAGCTCAAATATCTTGTAAATAGGATTTACGCAAATACTTTGATAGGTTTAGACTATGTTTCGATACAAGAGTACTTGCCAATTAAAAAAAAAATAACAAAATAAAAACCGACTTCAAGATTCGACTCGATTTCTCTTGGATTCCATAATCATAACTTAGTGTATCATGGTAGCACGGTTGGGATATCTGCTTTCCATTATAAAAAGAATCATCAAAATCGGTTTATGAACTACTAAGTTATCCACGAACACACATAAAAAAAATGAAAAAATACTGTCGAATTGAAAAACCTCCTCCTTTTTTTGAAGTCGGTTAAAAAGAGGAATCTTCAAGGATTCAATAACCATGTTGGCAATATCATCACATCATCTACAGCATTTGGTAACCAACTGCTGAACACAGACTTCTACTATAGGATTGGGGAGTTTTTGGCAGATACTATAAATTAAGCCTCATAATGTTTTGTGTATGTGTTCAAATTTTGTGACTTTTTGTTTACTTTTATTTTTAATTATTGTTTTTTATTTAATACTAGTTGTTGCCAGCGGCTCAAGTGCTGGCATTAATCAATTAATTTTTCAATCAACTAATTAATTGATTAAAAACTTATTGTGATTAAATCAATTGCAATTAAACATTTAATCGTGTATTACAAATAAATTAATTTGATTAATGCACTTCAATTGCAAATCATAATTAAAATAATTGCAATTAACTTTTTAATTGATTTACGAAACAACTAAAACTAACAATTAACTTTTTGGGGAATTTTGTTGAGAGCGATGCATGGTCTGAACACGTCCTGAAAGCTTAACGTTAGTTGTGTGTAAGATATATTAACCATTCTATCCTTATATATTTCCGTGGTACCTAGGTAGGTACTACCTAAATATATTAGTATACAATGTACCTACCTAGGTAGGTACCACAGAAATATATTAGGCTAGAATGGTGAAGCAAGCCAAACACCCCCAACAATACATCTTTCTTTACCTTCTTCAGCGGCAGTTGAACGAGTAGGTACTTTCTTAACTAAAATTAACAGTATATTTAAAAAGAGGGTTGTGTTGCAATGCACTTTAAACTATTATAAGAAGTGATACGTTCTCATTATTTTCTATTAAGTTTTAATTAAAATATTATTGATGATGTTTAATAAACGTATTTTATTTGTTTGTAAGTTGAAAAACCTTCGTATTTATAAATTACAGTACGATGTATAATAAAAGTGAAGTGACTTAGTACACGTACCTATTTGTTTTTTATTATGTAAATTATCATTAGTTGTGAAATATTTTAGTATCAATATTATGTATATTATATGAATTCCTTACTATTAAACATTATATAAAATTTTAAATCAAGATTTCAAGAACGACCAAATTAAAATGGGACCTCACTTTCCGTGTGATTTCCGTCACCAGCTTTCAAAGAAAATATAAAAAATGACAAATGCACTAGTCGCCTCTACGAATTTCGAAGGTTCCCCTCGATTTCACTTGGATGCCATCATCAGATCTTAGTGTCCTTATCAATGTACCACCGTTGGGATATCTTATTTCTATTAAAAAAAGACTCATCAAAATTGGTTCATAAACAACGAAGTTATCCTCGAACACACATAAAAAAACGGTCGAATTGAGAACCTCATCCTTTTTTAAATCGGTTAAAAATAATATCATGTTTCATGCAAATAAACTATCTTATCTTATCGTCTTAGAAAATAGACTTTGCCCTGATATACCATGCTGGTCAGGTGGTTTGTTATAGGGCTTGTGACGAGTTTTTCTTCTCCCTGCAGTACTATTGTTCTGTCGCTCCAAAATTCAGCTCTTTCGATACCTACGGGATTAATAGGAATGGTAGTACTCCTTATTTTTAATCCGTAACCACACAGATAGCAGTTGATTATAATTCATATAATTATAGTGACACAGATCAGCAACGCCTGTCAACTTAATTCAAGACCTTAAAGTATTATTTACAGATCCCCCGCACTAGTAGTGTTTGTCATGAGTCCATCAGCTGCTCTGACGAGCGAGTTAATCGCACTCGTGTGATCAAATCATCAATCAATGTGTTTGCATCGCCCGTATTTGACTATCCCCTACCACGCAACATATCACCCCCGACAGAAACTGTTCAATGCAATTTACTTGCTGTAATTATTCAGTTAAGTGCTGTGATGACAACGTTGATTAATGTGTATGTTTTTCAAGTAGGTTTTTTATCACAACTTAAAAGTACTATTGAAAAAGCTGTGAATTACATTTCTTAAATTTAATAACGTACTCTACTCAAGTCCATAAACTAATTAGAGACACGCACAAAATATTATTTATAGACATTTAATTCTTGAAGAAAAGAGCGTAGTCCTCAAACACCCCCGAACGCGCATTTGCCTCCTGAGTTCTATGTTTATAAGCAGTGGCTCTCGCTTTCCATCATGTGACTGATCCGCTCTTTTAGCCGCTCTGTCATAAAAAAGAAGCACACAGACAATGCTTTAACCCTAAAACACAATTTTTAAGCCGTCAAAGTAATAGTTAATTGGCAGTATCTGAAAATATTATTATTATTATTATTAATTTTTTTTCTTAAAAAAGACAACTCCCGCACTAGGAATAAATCCTGTGTCGCGGGGGACTTTACAAACATACATGAAACGGACACAAAGAACATCCAGAATCAGAACAATAATTTGTGGATCACACAAAGTGTTGTCCTACGTGGGATTTGAACCCACGACACTTGGCGAAGTAGGAAACGGCGTGGTGACCGTTAAACCACTAGGCCAAACGTGCAGTCGTATTTGACTGGAGTTGAACGTGTATATGGCCATAGTTACTTATTAACTTACCAAGGTGATTTCTCTTTTAATTTTTTTGACAAAAAAATCTTTGAAAAATCCTATAAAGTGATAAGATAAAATACAGAATATGATAATAAAACTATTTTCTCTGTATATTTTCGTTTAATAACTATAAATTCTCAAAATTTAAAAAAACCCCCGATATAATGATGATATTTTTGCAAACATTAGGTTACTCTTCCCCACTTTCACCCCCATAACTTTTAAACGGCTCAACCGATTTTCATGAAACATATCTAAGAACACTCGCACGTAACTCACCTTTCATACAAAAAAAAACTAAATTGAAATCGCTTCATCCGTTCGGGAGCTACGGTGCCACAGACAGACAGACAGACACGTGAAACTTATAACACCCCTCTTTTTGATCGGGGGTTAAAAAACTATAAATTTACGCAAATAGTATCTTACTTGGTCCTAAATCAAATCAGTTTGGCATTTCCATCTATATCTTATTCCTTCGTCAAACAAATTTTGACTTTACGAAGGCTTTGTCCTCAGACAAAATATTTCCGACCATGATCCTGTAGGTGTCAACCCTTCCCAGCCCCCAGTTTACCTTTTATATGTAAATATTTAAATATCTTTATTGAAAATACATTAGGGCCTCACCTATGATATTATATTCAATATCCTCTGAGGTCTTGATAGCCCAAGGTTAAATAACGCTGAGGAACATCACGTGATGTAAGATATTACAGATAATTTAGTACTCTAGGGAAACAAGTTGTGGAAAGGAAGGAGTACTTATAATTAAAGCTTCAAGAGAAAAGCTAAGTAGATAATGTGGAGATTAACCAAGCTAGCAGTGTGGTTACCATTCACGTATAAAATCATAAACAATATTAAATAGGTAAGGTAACTAGCATGCTTCTATATTCGCTCAACTAGGCAAGATTTTTCTGATTTGAATAAAGATCAAAGCAGTATCTCAACCAAGCATAATAATACGGACCCTTTTAATTCTAGTTATCAAGTTGAATTTTCTAATAAAAAAAATTCAAAGTGGACCATTGACAGTCGATGTATTTTAAGCCCGCTGCTTTTTTTTATGGAATAGGCAGGTAAACGAGCAGACGTGTGCGTTGCTGGCCTTTTGGGGATGGGGGGAGGTAGGGGTAGGGGATTGGGGATTGGGGTATGGGCCTCCGGTATCCTCACTCACTCGGTGAAACACAGCGCAAGCACTATTTCACACCGGTTTTCTGTGAGGCCGTGGTATCACTCCGGTCGAGCCGGCCCATTCATGCCGAAGCGTGGCTTTCCCACGGCTTTTGTAAATACACAATGACATAATCACAAAATGTGTTCGTACCACAATAGTAAACAGTGTCCTTAGCTTAATTTCCCATGTCAGGCACGTGAACTTGTCACTACACAGCAAAGAAAACGTCATGTACTTTTAATATGTTATCCGTGTAAGGCCACTCCCAGTGTGCCTGCCGGCGATAAAGGCCACCGGTCATCGTGAGCTTGACGTTTTATTCCACAACAGTCACCATAAAGTTAAATGACTAAAGCCTCTGGACGCGCCGGGAATAGTAAGATGTCAACTTTAGCGTGGACAAATGTGTAGGCGAACTTTACGTGTATATGACTATTAGAATAGGTCTACATGGAACTAAGCATTTGAGTTGAACATTTGTCGTAAAGATATTTTCACACGTTCGCCTTACTAATAACAATTAATGATTTTATATTCCCACTAGCTGAGCCCCGCGGTGTTACCCACGGATAACAACAACAAGGATAACGCCGCGGGGGAAAGCCAGTCTAAAAAAAAGTAGCCTTAGTTACTCCTTATATCATCAGTTATCTGCCAGTGAAAATTCCGTCGAAATCGGTCCAACCGTTCCGATAGACAAAAATTGAAAAAAATACATTGAAAAGTACAAGAAAAAAAATTGAAACATATGCATTTATTAAGAAGCGATTATTTTAATATTACAAACAGACACTCAAATTTTATATATAGACTGCCTCGTTGGTCTCGCGGTTGGCATGTGCGAACGTTGATCATGAGGTCTCGGGTTCGAATCCCGGGTCGGACCAAATGTTTGTATGATCTACAAATATTTGTTTCGGAGTTTGGGTGTTTTCTATGTATAATATGTATGTATTTACAAAAAAAAAAGTATATATGTATTTGTATCAGTTGTCTAGTACCCATAACACAAGCTCTGCTTAGCTTGGGACTAGATGGCGTTGTGTGTTAGAAGTCCGAAATATTTATTATTATTTATTTATTTGTATAGAGTATAGATATAGAAAATGTATAGATTAATACCTTTGATAAATTTTCTTTAGTATGGTGATAAAAATATAGATAATTCAGCGAAAAAGTGATTAATGATATTAGTACATAAAAATGGGGCGATGTTAAGTAACTGAAACCAAACCAAAAAATATTTACTACAGATTAATGGTTTTACTCTAGTGTGCAATTGATGGACGCCTCTACAGTTTTGGATCTTTCCCAGGGAGTAAAATGTCCTCCCACTATTAACTGTCAGATATTGTCTGGGATCCTCACATTTGCAAAAAAAGGTTTAAAGTATTTTTTCAGGATTTCTTTAAAATCTTCTTGCTGGTACTATTTTGACCATTAAAAAAACTTTTACGTTATTAAATCATACACAATCATGACGAGTATTTGGCTCATTGAATGCACTTTTGTATTAATTGTCAAAATCTTATTTTTAAGTATCCAAATATATTAAAATACCAAAATAATATAAACATATCTAATTGTGGCAACGAGTTGTAAGATAGGAAGAGATCTAAGCTTATTCAATGTTCTAAATTTCTATAGAGTATGATCGCTTATACCATCGAATTCAACATGCATTTTGCTTGCATTTCAGGACACTGTCAATAATTATATTCCGCAATGAATCTTAATCACTCATTTACAACTAAAATCAGTGAACAATCTCGGAAACAGTTATGTGAACGTAACCTCCTCGCTCTAGAGCTGAAGCACGCGGCAAATGCAAACAAATGATTGTTTCGTGGCGGCTTGTTTGTGTTAGTTACAAAGGGTAAGTAGCCATTTGCATAGGGCCTTGGCTACACTCATTAGGGGATGTGATCGCGGGCTGAGCAAAGAGACGCGATTGTTTTTACAAGCTTTTATTTAACACAATTATTGTCGGTGTGTAGTATGTTTTCATTTTTCCAAAACACATAATTAATCCTTTAACAATCAAATTGAGAACCTTCTCCTTTTGGAAGTCGATTAAAAAGCGAAGTATTTTTTGGTACTACTAAAAATATTACTGTTAGCAGTAGGTATATTTTAGAAATTAAACGACTTACTCTTTAACTTTACTCCCGCCCGTGCCTCGGAGAGCACGTTAAGCCGTCGATCCCGGTTGTCATGAACATCTAAGAATGGCATGGCAAAAAGCTGACAACTGACAACAAGGTAGTAGACCAAAACCTCTTTTCTAAGGAGAGGCCTATGTTTAGCAGTGGACTGTCAAAGACTGTTAATGATTGATGGTGATGATACAACAAAAAAAGACGTGTGGCACTCGGGGACTGCCGCGGTAAAGCTATTGGATGGCATTTTTTCGCAATCCGTGCGAGCTTCGAGTGTCAGGTTTTATTTGTGCTACGGAATTTCTTGATTTAGTCACCGCGCTCAAAGGCCTCAAAGCCTGCGATAAAAGCTATGCAATAGCTTAAAAATAGTAAAGATTAAAATAACGTATAGCCGTAAAAAAGTCAAATAAACAGACTGTAATTAAAAGTGAATGATAGTTAAGTAAAACGTTAAAGAACTGAAAAACAAAATGTTTTTGATGATGATAAGAATACTGTAGGTTAAAAACCTAGTATTTAGCATATAGATACATAGGCAATTTTGTCGAAATTGTCTTTACCGTATTTCCTCAAAAATATCGATGTAATATGTACGTATATAAAGTAAGTGTATGTTGACATGAATGATATCAGGCGTGGACACTGGACGGTGAGCCAATCAGACCGAGAGGGAATATTTTTATGGTCAGTTACGCAATGATCTGCTCCACTACCCGCGGCGTACTGTCATTCATCAGATTGTATTCTAGCGTGTGGAGCTTTGTAACAGTGATCAGAATATTGTTTCAATTAGCTCAAACTTTTTAAATGAATTGCGACTTTTCTATTTAGCACTTTGCGTATGTACTGTCATTCATCAGATTGTATTCTAGCGTGTGCAGCTTTGTAACATAAAGTGATCAGGATATCGTTTCAATTAGCTCAAACTTTTTAAAACAATTGCGACTTTTCTATTTAGTACTTTGCGTATGTACTGTGATTCATCAGATTGTATTCTAACGTGTGCGGCTTTGTAACATAAAGTGATTAGAATATCGTTTCAATTAGCTCAAACTTTTTAAATGAATTGCGACTTTTCTATTTAGCACTTTGCGTATGTACTGTCATTCATCAGATTGTATTCTAATTTGTGCGGCTTTGTTTTTTTTTTTTTTTTTTTTTATGTATGGCCCGCCATAATGACTCTACTCTTCCACTACCACTACCACTACCACTCTTGGATTCTGCTTATGCTTTCCATCAGGCGATGGAAAGCATAAGCAGAATCCAAGAGTGGTGGTCACCATACTCACTGCGAATGCAGACAATACAGTATGGCGACCCACACCATGGCGGCCTAGTGATGCTACTGCATCTTTTAGTCTAGTCAACAAGTATGGAACTTGTTGACTAGACTATTTGGGCCTCCGGTCTCGCACTCACCAACGAAACACGACAGCATGAACGCTGTCATTTTACGTTGATTTTCTGTGCGAGGGTAGTACCGCCCCGGTCGAGCCGGCCCATTCGTGCTGAAATCAGCGTGGCTCTACTACCTCCTAAAACAACATAAAGTAACATAAAGTGATCAGAATATCGTTTCAATTAGCTCAAACTTTTTAAATTAATTGCGACTTTTCTATTTAGCACTTTGCGTATGTACTGTCATTCATCAGATTGTATTCTAACTTGTGCGGCTTTGTAACATAAAGTAATTAGAATATCGTTTCAATTAGCTCAAACTTTTTAAATGAATTGCGACTTTTCTATTTAACACTTTGCGTACGTTAGTCTCTGAAATAAGCAAGCTGTCGTTGCCTTTTTTCTCTTCCCTTTCATTTTTTTCCGTGCGAGTCTTTTAGTGTTTCTGCTGTTCTACCGTGTTTTACATTCAATGCGTAACAACTTTTATTTAAGCGCGCTTAATAGGAGAATCAGGAACATGAAACAATGAACCAGTTCAGATTTATATTTATTTTATAGTAAGTGAACATGTAGGTTTACATCATTTTTAGTCAACTCGCATTTCTACTTATGTCTCGTGCCTTTTTTTTCTTTAACGTATTTCTTGCTGTCTGCTATTCATTCTTAGAGCTTTGTATATAGCATTTTGTTTAATTTTCATTGAATAAGTAGTGGAACTTATTTGCAATCCAATTATTTTAAACGTTACGATATTATCTTATATTCTATTTCCCAACGTTACGAACGGGTTTTGCCGTTCGTGATCACGGGCACACTGGTGTATGTGTAACATGACAAAAGTCTAAAAACAGTTATAACAAATCGTTATTTTTAAAACTATGTTATCTATTTCATTTAATATTGTAATATATGTTTAACATCAAAGTCCACACTTTGCTTTTCTTCATATTTTTCATTTTCCACAGAACGCTTAAGAAGATGCTCACTGGAAAACGTAAAACATTTTTTTTTTCACTTCTGCGCAATGCTTAGTGTGTCATGTGTGAAGCCTGTATTAACCATTATTTCATTTCGCTCTTATGTCGAGTTATAGGCCTTTGTACAGGCTTTGTGGAGACACTTTTCATTGTTTTTCGTTGTCGTTTATCTCATTAGTATTTTGCTCTCAGTTTATATCATGATCACCTGTTGTAATAAAATGTATTACACTGCCTATTGTGTAGTTCATAATGGACTATGTGACGACCAATACATGTAGTAATATCTAAATTTTGAGTTACTATATTTCTGTTTCTACTCATTGTGTCGTTTTAAGTATGGCATTAATAAGAGATACATTCTCTCTCTGTGTCATTTTCGAGTCACTTTCGAATAATTCAGTTTACGAAGTCGTATATTTTGTACCATTTGTTTTAAAAAGAATTGGATTATTTTTATTGACAATGACTAAATTTTATATGAGGAATCATGTTTGTTAATAATATTATAATTTTAATAAGAAACAAATGATTACTTTAACTTTTCTAAAGTTTCTCGTATAAAAATAGTATTAGTAGTTTTATTTATTTATATATTTTATTTAAATTTTTCTCTTCTATTAAACTAATTTAATTTTGCTTATAAAAAACTCTATACGTTTGCGTGTGATCGCGAGGAGCAGAGCCTGCATGAAACGGTTAATTATCTCTTAACAAACAACTTGTTCATAAATAAATATTTTCTTGTATGAAGTAAAGAATAATTGCTTCGTTAGCCCAATGCTTGTTGGTTGTATTCGCGTCTTATTTCCATTACAAACGGATTTAGAAAATTAAATTAATTATGCTACATGTACAATACTTAAGTAGTAAAATTATTCACTTGGTCTAGCCACATCTAAGCTAAAAATTTAGGAGCAATTCATTGATTCAGCAAAACTTACTTGGTGCACCTTTCAATGAACGTAACGAAGTTTTTATTGGTTTACATGTTCTACGGTAGAGGACCTAGAACCCTTTTTGGCATTTCAAAAGCTCGAGAAGGTTAAACAATGGCCTAATAAAGAGTAATTCAATACTTATTTCTTCTGCTTTAAAAAAATGGGCTCCGTCCACTTGAATCCCCTGCTTAGATCCCCTGGGGGACCCATGTGGATGGGGGGTCAGCGTGGACGAACCACGCTGATCCCCTAGGGGATCTATTTGGATTTCAATTCCATTTTGATACCCCAGGGGATTCATTTGGACGATTTTCGTCCACTTGGATCCCCTGCTTAAACCCTGTGGGATTATTTGGATTTTTCGTCCACACCGATCCCCTAGGGGATCTATTTGGATTTTTATACATTTTCATTCTCAAGGAGTTTAATTTGGAAATTCTTCTAAACAAAAATCCCCTTAATATTTATATTTTTATTTCGATTAAAATTAAATGTCTTTAAAGAGTTTTAATGATTTTTGAGTTATGTAGGGAATTTTGATGGTGATGTATTGTTACGTGTTTAGGTTCGATGGATTTGAGAAATAAACCTTTTGACGTGTAAAAGAGACTATTGTTGAGAGTGTTTTAATGACTTAAAATTTTAAAACACACGAAAATAACGTATTAAAACTGAAAAAAAAGTTTGTAGACCTGTTAACACGTTGAGTGCGAAACGAGGCTTGAAACACCTCGTCCGTGTCTCGTCTTTATAGCGGTAAGGAAAAACTTAAACTTCTCTGTGGTGCGAGAGGCGTAACTTCCGTTTGGTTCAGTCTAGGAAAGAGATAACTATATATCTGAGATGTGCTATTGATGCCGAGTTTTTTGGTATACCTACCTTAATACCGGATTTTTTAGGCCTCGTACCGCACTGAATATTAATAAAAGTTTATTGCAGTGCGTTACGAGGTTGCGAACATTTCGTACCCCCGCACTAGCTTCACGCGGTTAGTGTTGTGCAAAACGTTGAACGCTGCGCCCGCGACGATATAATAAGATGTTGAGACGTTGCCGAAGAAAGTTAACTAATAATATTATTGATGATGAAGAGGAATTGGGTGGTAAATCTAATTCAAAATTACCGATATATGAAAAACAGGTAAGTTCCAATCAATATTTACAAATTTATATTCAGTCTAAGTGAAATAATTAAATAGGAATATAATAAATAAATTCCAGCTATGTATATTTAAAATATGGTGTATAAATACATCTATCTTCTATCTATATACTTATAATAAAAATGTAACAGGTCCAATTCTGTACATTAAAGATATTTTGAAAATTTTTTTTGGAGGGCTCTCAATAATCGATACTGAACCCAAAACTGTATTTTTTTTTATTTTTGTCTGTCTGTCTGTCGGTCTGTATCTTGGCCGCGCCTCACGTCGAAACTACTGAACGGATTGAAATTAAACTTGGCATGATTTGAGTTCATACTACGAGGTAGGACATAGGATACTTTTTATTCCGAAATTCAGCACGGTTTCCTGGAGAGAGGGGATGAAAGTCAAAATATGTACTTAGTTGTGAATCAATAACACATAGTCCGATTTCATTCATTATTTTTTGCTAGAAAGAAAAAAAATAAAAGATAACGGGAAAAGTATTTTTTTTGTCCGCGACCGTACACTGCCTGTGGGAAGCTGAGACAGATATGTAAATGTGGCGGTACGAAGTTCGCCGAGTCAGCTAGTACTTATAATAAAAATGTAACAGGTCAAATTCTGTACATTGAAGATATTTTGAAATTTTTTTTTGAAGGGCACTCTGTTATAGATACTGAAACCAAAACTTTTTTTTTTTTCATTTTTGTCTGTCTGTCTGTCTGTATCTTGGCCGCGCATCACGCCGAAACTACTGAATGGATGCAAATGAAACTTGGCGTGATTTGAGTTCATACTCCGAGGTAGGACATAGGATACTTTTTAATCCGAAATTCCGGACGGTTTCCATGTGAGGGGGGGTTAAAGTCAAAATGTGTAATTAATTGTAATTCATTAACGAGTAGTCCGATTGCAATAATTCTTTTTTTGCTAGAAAGAAAAAAAAAGATAGCGGGAAAAGTCTTTCTTTTGTCCGCGACTGTACACTGCCTGTGGGAAGCTGAGACAGATATGTAAATATGGCGGTACGAAGTTCGCCGGGTCAGCTAGTATATAATATAATAAATTATACTCTGTTATGTATTGTATGTATGTATAGTTAGGGATTAAAAGGCTCGCCACCTATTACGTGGGACTTAAAAATAGTTGGCGAAATGAGGGTGTATCTATAATACACCTCTGCCTACCCCTTCGGGGATACAGGCGTGATACTATTTTATGTTATGTAACATAATTGATATGTTTATAAGGTAATTGTCACTAGGCTAGACGAGTACGTGTTTGTCAATCGGAATTAAAGAAGAGGAGATGTGTAAGATGCTACGAAAAACTTCGCACCTTCTTATCAAGTCGTGAGGCTGACAAAAAAGTAAAGAAAATTCTCACAATGTATCGGTTGCAAAAAATATTATTGTTTGACCTATTTTAATAAAAAGCCTCGATAAGTAATTACAATTAAATAAATTCGATATTTTTATTTTCCATCACTAAACAATATGAAAAACTGACCTTTTTCAGTGCGGTATGGGGTACATAAGACCCCACATTTTATTTTACATATAGAATCTAAACTAAATAATCTGCCCACAGGCGGCGGCAGATTTAGGTTTCTCAACTCATTGATAATAATAATCTCGACGAAAAACCGTACAATTCTTCTTATTTAGCCTCAAAAAAAGGAATTTTGTCTCCTGTGGGCGGTGGGGTTTATTAAGCCTCGTGCCGCTACAACCTCTGGTTCAGAACGAGGTTTTAAAGGTCTCGTAACGCAGTAATGGAAAATACAGATAAATCAGTGCCGCTGCGAAAGTGTTAATAAATGTACGAAGTTAGAATATCGGTATGGATTTGCTGTGAAGCCTTCGTTACAATAGTCTTTTTAACATTATTAAAATATCAAACAAACATTTAGTATTCTTGAATTTACTTAAACATAAATATGAGATCTTTACACTATTTAAATTTTGACTTTTTTCATGGAATAAAACAAACAATACAACAAAGTAACTCAAACTTCCAGAAACGTTTACAGATGTAACTTTAAATTGACACGGAATTCAACAACAAAATATTAAGAGCAATCTTATTTGGAATGTTTTAAACACAATTTCCTCGGCAGGCAGATAACAAACGTTTGCAACAATCAAAATTTTGTCAACAACTTGGATACATTCAATGTTGATATTTTTTGTCTTACTCAACTACTACAGTCTACTAAAGTATTAGATGTTTTGAAATTTAAGGAAACAAATATTTTTATTTAAATATTAAAATTTTCAGAGACACGATAAAATGTATTTTTTAAGTATTTTATGGTATCATACTTCGGCTTAATAAAATCCGTTACTAAGCGAATTTGCGCTTCTAAAGCTCTGTAATATCAACTTTGTACTATCAGTTCACATAAATCATTGATTAAGCGATTTATTGGACCTTTCGTTGATTTGTGAAGAAATAGCATTTGTGAGAGCTATGAGATTAGTGCGTGATGAGGGTACACATAACCGTTTTTTTTTTTTTTTTATTTGTATTTGTTTCATATAATCGTCTACTTAAGTTTCGAGGTGGCTTCATCAGAATTAATTTATAAATGTAGTTAGTCTGATTAATTATTATTCTTTTACCATTTTTATATCTGCTCAGTTTTCTTTCTTTCTTTAATTTAATTAATCTACTCTGGTTTAAACATTGAGCTGATACTAGAAACAAATAAACACAAATTTTGAGAATAAAATAACTGACTTCAATCTGGACCAAATTGAAATGGGACCACACGGGAAGCACCAGCTTTCTAATTTAAAAAAAAAGAATCATCAAAATGGGATCACCCAGTCGAAAGTTAAGAGGTAACAAACATTTAAAAAAAAAACAGTCGAATTGATAACCTCCTCCCTTTTTGAAGTCGGTTAAAAAGTTCTTTATGAATTTAAATTCAATAATATTGGAAAATGTTTTATTAACACAAATGTTGTTGATTATAGGCTATTATATTCATAAATAATCACAAATTTTAACAAAAAAAACCAAATTCAATCTGGACCAAATTTAAATGGGACCACACGAAAAGCACCAGCTTACAAAAAAAAGAATAATCAAAATTGATTCACCCAGACGAAAGTAATGAGGTAAAAAACATTAAAAAAATACAGTCAAAAAATGAGAACCTCCTCCTTTTTTTGAAGTCGGTAAATAAAAGGCCGCCATATACGAGACTGATTTATAATTACTAGAATACAGTGTTAGTATAGAGTTTGGCTTGTAGAAACTTTTAACCATAACAGCTTTCGTGTGTGCTTTGAATATCAGTACGTAGTTGCTCTTCTGTTTATCTTACACAGCACACATCAACACCGTGTTAATACTCACGCTTATGTACGGAAACTGAACATTGCATCACTACAATATACTAGTTATAGTTGGAAACAACAAAGTTGGTGCGAATCCGTGCATTATCTAGAACCGATCAAATAACTCCCTCTATACTTGTTCGCATCTAGTTTTTAGCCTGTTCAGTGTTTGTTTAAATGAGGAAAGTTTAAGATATAAAATAAGTACTAAGGGTAAATGAACTAAATATAAAGGGTACTTAGTTTATTATTTAAGATATTTATTCGTACATAGAATCATTTCCTGGATTAAAAAGGTTAAGACAACCTAATACAACTTAAGTAGGTTTTTTTACTGTATTTTTCAAGAGTATCTACATAACCTTTCAGTGTACATATTCTATGCATGTGTTTCGATGTATTTACAAACAGTGTATTCAGAAATTAAAAAAGAAAAAAAAGATGATATATCTGAGTGTTTTTTTTTACATTTACACATTGTTATACCAGGGCCCATAGTAAAAAAAAAGGGCGAGTCGGACTCACCCATGAAGGGTTCCGCAGCAGCAAGTAACATAATATAATTTTTATTTTGTTTTTATATTTGTGTTGATTGAATGAAAGGCAAATTGCAGTTTACGATTTATGACGTATTAAAAAAAAACTACTTACTAGATTTCGTTCAAACCAATTTTCGGTGGAATTTTACATGGTAATGTACATCATATATTTTTTTTAGTTTTATCATTCTCTTATTTTAGAAGTTACAGGGGGGACACACACACATTTTACCACTTCGGAAGTGTTTCTCGCGTAAGCTATTCAGCAATAAAAAAGTGGCTGTGACATACGGACGGACAGACAGACGGACAGACAGACAGACATGACGAATCTATAAGGGTTCCGTTTTTTGCCTTTGGCACGGAACCCTAAAAAGGGCTTATAATAAATACTATGCTTAGTTTAAGTCTAGACTATCGCTGTGTTCCGACCATCTACTATACTAATATTATAAACGCGAAAGTTTGTAAGTATGGATGGATGGATGGACGGACGGATGGATGGATGGATGTTTGTTACTCTTTCACGCAAAAACTACTGAAAGGATTTGGATGTAACTTTAGAGTTATATAGCTTATACATCAGAATAAGACATAGGCTACTACACACATCAAAAGTGTCTAGGGATCAACATATGTGTCTAGGGATCAACATATATTTTTGCAATAACTTTTCTCCTGATTGATATTAATTAAAATTTTCTTTAAGGATTCATCAAATAAAGTGTTTTCGTTTGTCACAGTAACGATAAACCAAGTCACCTTTGCATTAATAAAGAAATTTGCCATTTTCCTAATAAAAGGATTTTTGACATTTGAACCACTAACATTAAAGTTCGAAAAAAGACTGAAATAACAGTTTTCTTTAAAATTTTATTAGGTAACTTAAACAATTAATAATCCGTGTTTCTACCGCGAACACTAACACAAGAACATCGGTTTGGCATACTCAAAATGAGTTCATCCAAATCACGCTGTGGAATGGCCGCCCATGTTCGTTGCAACAACAAATAAAAAATATATAAAAAAGTTTTTTAATTTAAACGGTTTTATCGAAAATAATGTACTAAAAGGTAAAAAATAAAAAAAATTGTCTGATAAAAAATAAAATCGTTGGGCGTAGCGTAAACTGAGTTGACTTGATGGAAACACGGGCCCAACGATTTTATTTTTTATCAGACAATTTTTTTTATTTTTTCCCTTTTAGTACATTATTTTCGATAAAACCGTTTAAATTAAAAAACTTTTTTAATATATTTTTAGTTATGAGAGCTTTATTACATAATATAGAAACCTATGTACATAACCATAATTTATAAAAAAATATAACAATATTTACATACAAGCGTCAAAAAACTCCACATCTTCGCCTACTGGTAGCGTTCCCAAAAGACTGGCAACATTACCACGTTGAATGGCAATGCTGATTCTCTGTGCTAGAAAAAGGCCGGCCTTCTGGTCGCGAGAAGCGTCAAATATTTTTTATTTTCAAGTTTTTAGGTTTAATTTTTCATAGTAATAATCAGATACCTAAATTACAGATTCAATTTCTAAATTTAAATCTTATTATTATACGCCATTTGGTGGCTGCGCCCAAAAGACTGGCAACATTACCACGTTGAATGGCAATGCTGATTCTCTGTGCTAGAAAAAGGCCGGCCTTCTGGTCGCGAGAAGCGTCATATATTTTTTATTTTCAAGTTTTTAGGTTTAATTTTTCATAGTAATAATCAGATACCTAAATTACAGATTCAATTTCTAAATTTAAATCTTATTATTATACGCCATTTGGTGGCTGCGCCCATCTTAAATATTGAGGTTGTATAGTGCACTGTATTCTTCTTGTCAAGCCCTTTTATTTGATACCCATATTGGTGGGATTGATAAAAAATTGTTATCAGCCATTTGGTAGCGGCGGCCATCTTGGATTTCAATTTTGCATAGTAAATTGTATTCTACTTGTTGAGACCTTTCATTTGATACCCATGTTGATGGGATTGATAAAACCTAAGTTATCCGCCATTTTGTAGAGGCCGCCATCTTGGATTTTAATTTTATATAGTACATTGTATTATACTGGTTGAGCACTTTCATTTGATGCCCATATTGATGGGATCGATAAAACCTACGTTATCCGCCATTTTGTAACGGCCGCCATCTTGTATTTCAATTTTTTATAGTATATTGTATTTTGCTTGTTGAGCCCTTTCATTTGATACCCATATTGATGGGATTGATAAAACCTACGTTATCCGCCATTTTGTACCGGCCGCCATCTTGGATTTCAATTTTTTATAGTATATTGTATTCTGCTTGTTGAGCCCTTTCATTTGAAACCCATATTGATGGGATTAATAAAACATAAATTATCCGCCATTTTGTAGCGGCGGCCATCTTGAATTTATAATGATAATAAATAAACATAATTGTATTGTCACCAAAATCCAAAGTGTATACAAAATTTCAGATTAATCGGTTGACAGGAAGAGGGTGATATTTGAATTACTAAATTTGACCCAAGAATAATAAATAAAACAAACGGGGTGAGCTAAATAAAACCGTTTAAAAAAGGTCTTCTTGCGACTGGATACCCTCCATATTCGGCAGAGCTCTTCTCTGTAGCATATCCCATGCATGCTCAATCGGGTTCAAGTCTGGCGACTGAGCAGGCCAGGGCCAAAGCCACATCTCAATCTCAAGAAATCCGCATAAAAATGCTTGATCCCTAGACACTTTTGATGTGTGTATTTATCGCGATATACGCGGGCGGAGCCGCTAGCAACAACTACTAATATTTTTATTAATATCCCACTTCAAGATATTTGTGAACATTCGTTGTATTTTTTGCATTTCTACTCCGTATTCATCATCATGTTCATACTCATATGTTTTAAATAACTCAACCACATTTCAAAAACCATAACTAAGAAAACTCCCCACCACAAAATTCAACAACAAACATGTAACAGTTGAATTTTAGATATTCATTGAGTAGCAATATACATATACATATAGTCTTCAAAACATTCGTTTTCTCGTTATCATAAAAAATAAATGAATATTTTTAAGCTTAGTGCCGAAATTATTGCCTAATTTTAAGTAAATACGTTTTCTCTATTAAAATATGGATATTATTGGGTAGTAAGTGAAAATGTAAATATATATTATACCTACTTAAATATGTAAACAAGTATTTCAAATTTATGATTGAAATATTAACTGAAACAAATTAATACCGGCCTTACTGAAATATTCCCTAAATTCGTTGAGGGTATTCTGTCGTTTATACCTTGCTTGATAAGCAAATATTTGTGTAAGCTAATAATTTTGGTACAAACTTTGTGTTTGTTGATAATAAATAGCACTGGAATAGCGATATCTACATAATATTGATATTATTGCTGTTGGGATTAAACGGTATTCAATTTTTACCCGACTGACAAGGAATTTGTAGTGTTTGGATTAAAATGAGATAATTGAAAAGATCTATTGAGCAATCTTTAACTGCTTCGGTGGCGTAGTGGTAGCTTATGTGACTGCTATGCTTGAGGTCCCGGGTTCTATTCCCGGGTCGCACCAAATGTTTGTATGATCTGCAAATATTTTTTTTGGAGTTTGGGGGTTTTCTATGTATAATATATACCTATGTATTCACATAAAAAAGTATATATTTATTTATATCAGTTGTCTAGTACCCATAACACAAGCTCTGCTTAGCTTGGGACTAGAAGGCGTTGTGTAAAAAAAAATGTACAGACCAAAGTTCAGCAATAATTTTATTAGAATTATGTGCTTAATTCTATTCTTTTTTAAAGACAACTGCCACACTAGGAAATAACCCTTACTACTCCTTTTAGTTTAAAACTAGCTGAGCTCCGCGGTGTTACCCACGGTACAACAGTAACTCCGGGTAACGCCGCGGGGCGAAGCTAGTCTAAAAAAAGTAGCCTAAGTTACTCCTTATATCATCAAAATAAGTCCAGCCATTCCAGCCAATAGCCGAAACAAACAGACAGACAAAAATTGTTAAAAATGTTATTTTGGCATACGAGTATATACCGTGTATTTAGTAAACATGCATTTAGTAAAAAGCGGTTATTTTAATGTTACAGACACTTAAATTTTATTTATTTGTACTACTACTACCGTTATATATATACTAACGTAGCTTAAAGGCGTGTCTCCTGCGGCTAAATATAACAAAACAAACTAACAAAACTTGTTAACGAAACATGTTAGCGAAAAGTCGCAGGAGACAGACTTTTAACGAAGATCGAACACGATTACACGAATTATTAATAATTAATAATATTAATAATAATATTATAAAGCTTCAGAGTTTGTTTGTTTGTTTGAACGCGCTAATCTCAGGAACTACTGGTCCGATTTGAAAAATTATTAGATCATAGAAGAGCATAATAAATACATCTATACTAATATATAAAGCTGAAGAGTTTGTTTGTTTGTTTGAACGCGCTAATCTCATGAACTACTGGTCTGATTTGAAAAATTCTTTCAGTGTTAGATAGCACATTTATCGAGGAAGGCTATAGGCTATATATCATCACGCTTAGACCAATAGGAGCGGAGCACCAATGAAGAATGGGGGCAAATTATCACGCTACGGGCAATAGGAGACGCAAACGACGTTGCGTGGGTCAGCCATACTAATATATAAAGCTGAAGAGTTTGTTTGTGTGTTTAAACGTGCTAGTCTCAGGAACTACTGGTCCAATTTGAAAAATTCTTCCAGTCTTAGATAGCCATGTATCGAGAAAGGCTATAGGCTATATATCATCACGCTTAGACCAATAGGAGCGGAGCACCAATGAAGAATGGGGGAAAATTATTACGCTAGAGGCAATAGAAGACGCAAACGACATTGCGTGGGTCAGCTATCCATACTTATATTATAAATGCGAAAGTAACTCTGTCTGTCTGTCTTGCTTTCACGGCCAAACCGCTGCACCGATTTGAATGAAATTTGGTACACAGATAGTCTAGAGCCTGAGAAAGGACATAGGCTACTTTTTAATGCGAAAAAGGAGTTGTAAGGGGTTTAAAAGGGGGATGAAAGGTTGTTCTGGGAGTTCACTCGCCACACGCCTGCGCGTTACCTACGTCGGGCGTCTTGACAACGAATAAACAAGGATATCACAATCATTTACTCACTTTTTCAATAAAGACTTAAATATTAAGATATTGAGTATATATTCGTCAATCTGATTTGTATGTTCATTATATTAATATAAATAAATAAGCCAAATTAATATAATTAATTAACAGCGTTTCTTAACTTCAAAATTCTCTACAGAAGTATCGTCATTATAGGCTAGCTGTTGGTTAGATATGAATAAAAATGTCATTTAAAGTTTGTAAAAATTTTGCCCTCAAATAGCAACAGGGGATGGCAGTTTGTATAGAAATATGTAAGGTTTTTGAGTTAGTTTGCGACAAGAGACAAAATATGTATTAGAGCTATTCTGATATGACATTTACGGAGTTATCACGGAGAAGATAGTATGCCAACTGACAGTAACGACATGATTACACTGAGACGTGGATTCTGGTTTAAGATAGCACAGATGATTTAAATATAATATCGATCCTGATCTGCTGACTAATGAGATAGTTATCAATTAAACGAACGGATCATGTCAGGCGTGGAGGGAGATGTTGTCGAATACTTAAAGTCTTTGGAAATATTAGGAGTGCCTTCCCATAAGTTGAGGCTGCAAGTTAATGTTCCAGTACTATTAAATGTACATGGCTAAATATTACACAACTGGGGTACAACATTGTATAAGCTACAATCATGACCCATGGAATGGCAAAAGCAGATAATGTTTTAATTTAAAAGAATGCAGTCTCCGCTGAAAACAGCATTTCCAATAACAATATAATCAAAACCCAAGGACAGATGCTTAAAGATACAGTATTTGTTTTTTTCTCATGGGCAGCATACTCACGTATATTAAATCCGCAAATTCTCCATATTTTGGCAAAATATGGCAAAAGAAAAAACGTAGTTATTAAAATTGTACTTTTTTTTATTTGAAGCTGCCAAAGTGACTATGGTCAGCCTGATGGAAAACTCAAGCAGAATCCAACAGTGGGGGCAACCATACTCACTGGGAAAGCAGACAATGCAGTATTGCGTCCCACACTATGACGGCTTAGTGAGATGCTTTTTCACGCCCCACTTAAAGACCCCGGGATCATAGTGGGAGAGAAACACGTGCGCTAGTAGTGAGTTCCAATTTTTAACTGCTCGGCACAGGAAGGATGAACCTAACCGTTTGGTTCGAGAGTGAACATGTTATTCTGCAGAGAAAGGGAGAAGGGGGACCAGTTGGAAGAGCTCCTCAGAATACTTCCAATGATACAGATGGTAGTAGACTGCTATAGAGGCGATATCTCTACGCAGCTGCAGAGGTTCAAGGAACTCGGTGGCTTCGGGACTGTTGGTAAAGCGGACTGCTTGCCACTGCAACCGATCGAAAGCATCATGCAAATACTGCGTGGATCCATCACAAAGATGAGAACAGTACTCGAGGTCCCGGCAAATATCCATGCCCAGGACACCGAGCTTACCCCGTAGTGGCAGTCGAGTGCTCTGAAAAGTGGGGAGGGAAAGAAATGGAGACTTTTGTGTTTAAAGAATTTATTTTCTCATAAGAACTTACAGTTCACTTAGAATGAGATACATAGCATTATCTTATGACTAATACATTATTCACCTTTCAGCGTATTGGAAGTTACAATGTACATGTACAAACATATTTCTTTAGCCCGCCTTTAAATACATTTAAACTGTCACATTCCTTTAATTCATTCGGCAGTCTATTATACAGCTGTGCTCCCTCATATAATATTGTTTTTTTTTCCGTAGTTAGTTCGTACTTTCGTTAGTTGTATTTTATTTGTATTTTTTAAATTATGTGTGTTTGGTTTCTTGTGTAAGTGTATGTCAGTTTGAATGGAATTGTTTGTGATCTTTTTAACTAAAATGCACGTTTTATAGGTGTAAAGTTGTTTGAGGTTCATTAATTTGGTTTTTTCATATAATACTTTTGTAGGAGTTAGGTAATGGTAATGAAATAGTACTTTAATTATTTGGTTTTGTATTCTTTGCAGTGTATTCAAATTAGATACAGCTGCTGATCCCCATATCTCAATTAGATATTCAAGGTGCGACTTCACCAAAGAATTATAAATAATAGTACGGGCTTTGTTTGGAATGCACTTTGATACTTTACGCACTGCCCCTAGTATTGAAATTAACTTTGTTCTGACGTGGTCTATATGTAGTTTCCAGGTAAGTTTGTCATCTACCCACAGTCCAAGATATTTTTCATGATGAGATCGTTTGATTATTTCGTTATTTATTGTAAGTGGTATAAAGTCGGGTATATGTTTATTTTTTGCCGCGAATAGCACAAATGATGTTTTTTATGTGTTTATTGTAAGTAAATTATATTTTAACCATTCGTTGAGAATATGTTGTGTATAGATTCACCAAAATAAAATAGGCACGTATCGTCCGCATATAATGTTAGGTGTCCAATTAGACCTTTTTGGTAGAGAACGCGCACAACTGTATTTTCGTAGCGTTAAACTCGACCAGATTCTTAGCACCCCATTGTAAAATGGTGTTCAAAACCCGGTCGAGCTCAGCCTCAAGCTTCTGTCGATTTTCCTCAACGTCTGCCAGCTTGGCTGAACGGTGTCAAAAATATCGCCCATGAACTGTGCTATCTTCTGCATAGCAATGTATGTTGCCAAGAGCTAACATGTCATTATATCAATGACATGTTAGTTTGAAGTTTGAAGAAAGAGAGCGTGAGAGAGAAAGCAGAAGAAATAGTGTGGGTGACAGGACTGAACCCTGAGATACGCCAGCGTTTACATCCAGAACATCAGAGGCCGTGCCGTCGCAAAGGCCCATAATGCGGCGCTGATGAAGAAAAGCGTCAATCCAGTGACAGAGTGTAGGATGCAGACCGAATGCCAAGAGCTTGGAGAGAAGCGAGCGGTGCCAGACCCGGTCGAAGGCCTTGGCCATGTCAAATGTCAAAATAAGCTCATATAAACACTTTATATTTTATGTACATATATAAATACTTAAATAAGTTTTTAATAGTAAAAGGTGTGTGTCTTATTTGTAAAAAAAATCGGGTGGTGTCGTGGGACATCAGATAGGAATGAGTTCCATATCAAAAATACAGATGGCGCTATAAAAAATTTTTAGTTTTCACAAAATTGTGTTAACCCCTTTATTTTATTTAAACTGATTTATAAAAATATATAAAAGTTCTATGCGAGGTAAAGAAAATAAAACTATTCAGGTACCGATACAAATAAATGCATAACACACATGGACAAATTTATTTTACTTTAATGACTGGAGTGCATTATTAGCTGGACTAATTACTTTGCAACATTATACACGTGAGTTTCCACAATAGTGTTAAAAACGTCTATGCCTTTGAAAATATTAGTCGCGTTTTTTCCCATTTAGTTGCTATTAACGCCTATGCAAAATAATGCTTAAAAAAGTAAATCTGTTGCGTCTGTATAATAAGATCATTTAGAAAAAAACAGAGTTTTTTTTCACCTAATTGAGAAACGGATCCTCCGATGTAAGTTCGTATGTTATGTATGTTCGGGAGTATGGGCTTCAGGTATCCTCACTCAGTGAAAAACAGCACAAGCTCTGTTTCACACCGGTTTTCTGTGAGGCCGTGGTCTCACTCCGGCGTGGCTCTCCCACCGATATGTATGTACCTACCACCTAGTATGGCTGGCAATTTATTTAACTAAAGTGAATGATATTATTGTTAAAAAGTCGATGGTAATAAAACATTTTTGACATAGATAAATAAATTCAAAAAAATTCTTTGAATTGCCCAACATTTTGGGGTTGCACTGACCGTGTGTTGTTTTGTGACCAGGTGGTAAGAACATGGAACTTTAATAATTGCTTCCAACCATAACTTGCTTATAATCTAAAAGCATATCATATCAGTGTGGTATATTAAATACAAGCATTATCACTAGACACAGACATAATCCAACAACAGATTACAATAAATCAAGCCTGTAGTAGCAAGTAGTGGCTGGTATCGTCACAGAGGGGAGGGCGGAGGGGGGACGTGGTCTGATGACGTCGTGACAGATTGGTGGACACATGTCCGCATTCTGCCGGAACAGATTTATTATGTTCACTAACAATGTACCCGCGGTCCGCGCGCTGTAAATATGCGACGAATTCTACGCATACTCAATTTGCGGTTAGACCGCATGTGTTCACAATAGTAATAATAGGTATTTAGGTGACAAGTTTAACGTCTATTTTGTTCCGTTTTATTTATAGGTTTTTGAAGCAAGTGTTGAATAAAAGTTAGTAGTGTAGATAAAAAAAAACTGGACAGTATTGTTTAGAGGCATCTTCGAAATATTGTCTGTCAAATTTGATTATAAAAAAAAAACTTCGTTAAAAAAAACTACTAAACTAAAAAGTATAAAATAACTTATTTGTATGTGCTACCTATTCATATGTATGAAATAGGTGCCAAGCCAAATGTAATAGTAGGTACCACACTCGCTTTATTTCGAGACGAACGTCAACGACGTCACCGAGACGCTTCGGTTGTTTTGTTCTACGCGAAGAGTTTTTGAAGTCGGTTTTTTTAAACGAAGTTTTTTTTATTTTATTTTTTATTTTTCGCTTTTTAGTCTTTCTTAAGTCTCTCATCATCATTTCACTTAAATAACTTGAAAGAATACGACTAAAGGTAACATACATACACATGACATTTAAAGGTTTATCTTCCAACTCCTAACCGTTAAGGGGTTTTATCTTCCATCATCAACTCATCCCCATGAACTGATGACTACCAAATGTAAATACTGTAATAGCTTTAGAAAATAATATAGGAAAAACATAGTACGTGCCCAGCAAACTTGGGGGTTTCCTTCGATTTCCTTGGGATCCCATCATCAGATCCTGATCTGGTGGCAATGGGACTACATGGGGAGCATACCCTTTCGACTACAAAAAGAATTTTCAATACATCAAAAAAAAATACCGATAAAATTGAGAACCTCCTCCTTTTGGAAGTCGGTCAAAAACAATGTTTCTTAACAGTTTAAAAGTAAGCTAATCCATGACTGTCAATAATAATGGTTGGAATTCAACACAAACATATAAAATGCTTCCTATTGTCTTAAAATCATGAAACTTTACTAAAAGTAAGATCTAATAGCACAAAAAAAAACCTCGAGACTCTTTATTTATAGTCACAAACGTGTTTTATGACGTGTGACAATACAGGTAGGTATTTTTAGAATGGCAATATTGGCTATCAAATATACTTGAGATAAACAGAGATTGGACAAACGTTATTTATAAGTTTGTACAATACGAGGGTATTGTAGGTATTGCAGGTATGAGATTGAACTGGTTCCGTTTTCTCCCTCTACATTTAAGGCAGTAAGTAAAAATCCAATCTTACCTGTATGAAGTATTAGTATGATTTATTTACAAAGTAAATACTATCAAGGAAAGCTATACTTTCACATGACTTCTTTTCAATATTCCCATTTGACAGATAAACAAACCATTATCTAAAGCAATGTAAATACAAGAATATTTGTATAGTATCAAGTTCCTAGGAAAATATTCGTTCACATATCAGAACCAATAAATGTATGTGTGGATTATCTGTTTTTATTCTATATCATATAATATTTTATGGCATTACAAGTCACTTTTGTTCGATGAGAAAAATGTGATTATTGTTATATATTTTAGATCAGTTCTACAAACAAAAGAAACATTATTTATTTCTTTTGGAAATGTGAAAACTATTTCTACATTTTCTTGTAAAGGCCGCACAATGTAGTACCTACAATGTTATGCTACAGGCACTACGCCGTAGCTTCTCGTAGCGAATCGATGATACGCGTAAGTGAGGGCGCTCCATTCAACTTAAATGGCGTTTCAGAATCGTAGTCGCGCCGGAAATAGAGGTCGGAGAACATTTTCTCTTCCAATATATTTGAAAGTGTTGCCTTAATACTTTTGAATCGTTTCAACAACTTTCAAATCTGTGAAAGCATGTCAGGATTGGTTTCGAATTGTATCGAAATTAGGTGTGAAACTACCGATTACGTAAGGGTTTATGTCACAGACGAGAGATGAAGAAATAAATTTATGTATAGGTTTGATTTTGCTTTGAACAGTGGTCCCGTTCTTTCTTCAACTGATGTTGTTACTTAAACCATTGTACTATATAGGAAACAAATGAATGCTAAAGTTTTCAGAAGAGTGGGGTATAGATGATTTTCCATGCTTCTTTGTATTTTAAGCTATTGCATAGCTTTTATCGCGGGCTTTGAGCGCGGTGACTGAATCAAAAAATTCCGTAACGAAAATAAAACCTAACACCCGAAGCTCGCACGGATCGAGACGAGCTGTTCCGAAATCGGACGAATACGTAAGCAGCTGTTCGTCAGAAAGTATATAGGTGTATAGGTATCTATCATATCTTTATAATGCCACACTCACCGCATGTGAGTAAGTATACATGTTCAAAGAAAAAAAACTGCATAAATAAAAAATAAATAAATAATTATAATTGCATAAGTTGATAAAAATGCTATGCAATAGTTTTACCGCGGCAGTCCCCGAGTGCCACACGTATTTTTTTATATATTACTGTAGGGCGATAGGGTTACCAGTGCAGTGATTGTAATACATCTTTGAAACTTTTGATCGTTTATTCTGGTTTCTGTGTAGTTCATACATATTAATGGACTTGTACTTATACATATAACCCTATGTTGGGAGTGATGAGAACTGCGGGGCTATAGCTCAACACTACCTTCCTACGTGAATGACTTAAGAGGACCATATTTTTAACTAATATTAAAGAAGGAACCACGGCAAAGAAGTCCAGAACGTAGTAGCAATATTATAATAGGTCTTTACCTATGAAATTGCCGTTTTGTATGCAATAAGTGAAAGAACTTATTTTTTCAAACTGTTTTATTTCTGTTATTCGAAGTAATCACCCCTGCAATCGACGCATTTTTGCCAACGCATTGGCAGTTTATTGATGCCCTTCTTGTAAAAATCAGCTGGACGGAAGGCAACAAACTCTTTAAAGGCATTTTGTACTGCCTCTTGGGAATCGAATTTTTTACCCACTTAAAAGTTTTCTAAATTTTGGAAAAAGTAATAGTCGGTAGGTGCAAGGTCTGGGGAGTATGGCGGATGAGGGAGAGCTTCCAACCACAGCTCTTGCAGCTTGGAGACTGTCTATTGCGCTGTATGGGGTTGCGCGTTGTCGTGAAGGAGCAGTGGGGACGACCGATTGACCAAAGCTGGTTTCAGATGTGCAAGCTTCTATATCATTCTCTCCAGTTCTTCACAGTACACATCTGATTTAATGCTCATGCCGTTTTGTAAAAAGCTGTGGTGAATCACACCCGCACTAGACCACCAAACAGTGACCATCACCTTTTTAGGGGTCATTTTTGGTTTAGGGCGTTGCTTTGGTGCTGAACCAGGGTCTAACCAACTTGCTGAGCGCTTTCGATTGTCGAACAGAATCCATGTTTCGTCGCACGTAACAATTCGTTTCAAAATTCCTTTATTTCTTTGCCTGTTGAGCAGCGCAAGGCAGGTCTCGACGCGTACGTTGCGCTAGCGATCATTAAGGTCGTGGGGCACCCACCTATCAAGCTTTTTTACCTCGCCAATTTGTCGCAAATGGATCAATATTGTTTTGATGTTTACATTAAAAACTGCTGCTAGCTCAGCTGTAGATTGAGTTTCGTCATCTTCCACAATCGCCTTTAATTCATTATTGTTAACCAAAGTCTCCGGACGACCACGAGCTTCATTTTTCAAGTCAAAATTTCCAGAACAGAACCGGGAAAACCAATAACGGGTTGTGCGTTCGTTTGTACAGTTCTCTCCGTATACGTTTTTGATATTACGTGACGTTTGTGTCGCGTTGGTGCCACGACGGAACTCATATTCCATAATTACACGATTTTTTAAAGTATCCATTATGACGAAAAATGTTCAAATGTAATGAAAACACAACGCTAATCAAAAAACAAAAGACTGAGTTTGTAAATAGAATGTCATGGTTTTAAAACAAAATTAATCTGAATTTAGAATACAGAACCATTACAAACTTTTTTTATTTGAAATGACCAGTACTGAAGAAAGGCAATTTCATAGGTAAAGACCTAATATAATGGATCTAAGCGACCTCTATTGAGTTTTTTTTCACGGAGATGTTTTTCAAAAAGAGAGGATTAGAGATTTTTCTATTATTTATAAAAACATCCCCGGAGGGACAAGCAGACGCAAATGGGACGTATATATTTTGCCAACCGTAATCAGAACTTACACATATGTATAATAAGGTGCCTAACTATGCAATGCCTCCAAACGAAATCAGTGCAGACACTGGGAAACAGACCCCAACTACACAGAGCATTATTCCTAGTAAAATATTGCACTTATAAATATAAGTGCCTTGACCTCAAAAGAGAAATGAATGAAAATGGAAGTTACGAATGATGTACTGCATAAGAATATTAATAACTAGAGACCCGCCCCGGCTACGCACGGGTGGATTTCAGATCCACCCAATAACGACGCGATTCGTGCATTTTAAATCTGTAATATATTCGAATATATTGTTTAAATTACATAATGGAAAGGGTTATATTGATCTATATTAAATGCACAGTGTATTTAAGGAAATTTATTGGATAAAGATTAATGCTATATTGCTTAAAATCGCTTCGTAAATAAGTGCTTATTTCTCGTCAAAAGAAAGGGATACAAAATGGTCATTGTGGGTTAACCCTAAGAGATCAACATATTATGCCATAGCGGACTTTTTTGTAGACCTTTTTAAGGTGTACAATACTGTAGTACATTATTTTGATCTATCTCGTAGGGTGCAGCCAGCATTAGCAATGTAAGCACAAAAAATGTGTTTATTTACAACATCACATTAGAAACCTCTAAACTTACCATTGTTTCTCTACTATATTATGCATGTATTATACACATAAACTTTCCTCTTGAATCACTCTAACTATTTAAGAAACCCGAATCTAAATCCGTTGCGTAGTTTTAAACAGACAGCGGAAGCGACTTTGTTTATATACTATGTAGTGATTACCTCTTTACTGTTCCAAATAATATGAAAATTATTTGAACACTCTTATTTCACTATTCCGACAGGCGACCAAAGAGCCTTTTCTAAATATAAATTAAGTTGAGTGATTTTTACATTTTAACGCCCCTTTGATATTTGAAAGCTATAGAAATGGTGATAAATAAACAAAAATATATTAATAATAAATTTACTTGTTTAAAATGAGGCACATGTAGAAGTTACAAATACATAAAAACAAAAAACAAAAACAAAACATATAACAAATACAAAAAAAAACAAACATATAAATAACAAAGTTGAATCCAGAAATAATCTTGAATTTTAATAAAATAATTAAAATTCATAAAAAATACGTTTAAAGAAATGAAAACATAAGTAATACTTAAATAGTTCAATAAAAAAAGCCACGTAAACATACACAATAAGTTATATATTTTGATATCTATCTCCAAATCTAGGGCAAATATTACAGCCAACCCAACAGTGTTGTCACAGCAATATTCCAAGTTTATTTATATTAGAAAAAACGTTCGAACGTCCTCGTATAAATATGCAGATGTCCTTTCGTTTTTTTACCAACATATTTTATCAACAGGATATTTTTAGACAACCTGTAATTACATATGACGGTACACCTGGGTCGTTACGAATATATATGTCGACATTGTATTATTATTATCTATAGCCTGTCTCGGTGGTCTAATGGTTAGCATATGTGACTGCCTATTAAAGGATCTTAGGTTTCATACCCGGGTCGGGCCAAAGAGTGTTAAATTCATTCAATTTTTTTTATTGTATACAAATGGAAACACATACACATACGTTCTCACTCACATTTTGAATCACACTTACTCTTTCGTTTATTCATCTCACATGTACGAAAACCATTGAACAAAGTCCACCCTAAAGAACCACAGTTCCTACTTATTTGGAGTTTAGAGAGGTTGGTTATTCTGTCATACAGGTTCTACCTAGTACGAAAAACAGTCTCTTACACAGATCTTTTGTTTCTAGATTTTTTTCTGTATATTATGGTATAGCTGATTTTTGTAATTTTTGTGTACATAAGATTTTGTGATTTTTTACATGCACAAAGAAGAATTTAACACAAACCTGCGTTTTCTTCCAGCTAACTAAAGTGAATCGAGGATAGTGTTATGGACTTTCTTATTGGAAAAATGCTTTATAACAACTCAGAGTATTCAAGTTGAAGACCTAGCTTCCGTGCCTCGGAGAGCACGTAAAACTGTCGAACCTGCGCCTGATCTCTTCTCAATTGGATCAGATAGGTGTTCCATAGAATTATGAGAGTGAAGGAACAAAGAGTGCACCTCACATATTTGTGTCAAAAATATTTCGTTCGTAGTTGGCTGTTCTCCGTTGAGACTGTCCGCCGTGGCCATAACCACGCTAGGTAGCTAGCTCAGGAAGGTCGGGAACGCAATTATATTTCTTAAGTAGCATACAGGTAGTGACTGTCATATAGGTAACCCCATCTGCTCGCTTACCTATTGTTAAATAAAATAAAAAATATCGGCTTTATTCTAGTTCCACAGAATTCAAAATTGACAACATTCATTTCTAAATTTATTTTTATTACACAACATACTTTTTGTTGCGACTAAATTGAAGTTTCAGACATCCAATGAACCTGACTTCGTTAGCTATGCCGTGTCGAAGTCATGAAGTCAGCCGACGCAATTAAAGGCGCTCGCCAAAAAATCGGTTTATTCCACCGATCGCCCCCAAGCCGATATTAATGCCTCTCAAGGAATCGGTTACTATACTCTGTCCATTTCTTTATTTTCTTTTTGAAAGCTCACGCCTATAAATTACCATATTTTTTTTCGGAATCATGTACTACAGTAATGTCGTACTTTATTGACGGTGACGGTACTTTAGTGAAGTGGTCTGTGCATAACAAACAACCACAGACTATAAAACAGTACTTGAAATACGATAAATCGATCATATGATAAAAATAATTTGACTTCATGTAAGAATTATTTCTGTAAATTTAATAAAAAAAGGAAATAAAAATAGTATATATGACTCCTTGAATTTTTGCAAGGAATTAAGTCGAAATCTTGGAATTTAGGATCAAAGCAAGAGTTAAGAACAATAACTCTGTTCATTTATCTAATTTAGTGATTTATTATTTATATTTTTGTTTATTTCTTACATAATATAAAAAACTAATGAAGGAATAATTAATATTTTAACAAAAAATATTTAATTAAATCGATTGAAAGTTCTTCATAAATAAAATCGCTATTCGTTTCAAATCGAATCGGTAATGGGTGAGGGCGTCACTAATTTCAAAATTTCTTGAAATGTCAAAAAGAAAATAAAGAAATGGACAGAGTATAGATTGAAATATACCCCTATTCCTTTCATTTAGTAATGTAACTGTGTATTTAGAGAAAGATAAACCTCACGAATAATTAAGTTTAATTTTGTAACATTTGGTTATTTTTAATCGAATACACAATTCGTAGAGTTATCATTAAATGACAATTTTAAAGTAGCTTTTTTGAAAAAGAAGTTTCATACATTTACATTCATACTTGCTGTTAGATTTATATCATGCTAGTTGATCTGGCGAACTTCGTACCGCCATACATAAGGTTCCGAAAAACTTGTTTTAATATTTACATACATATATACGCCTCAGGTTTCCACGGATAGTGTACAGTCGCGGACTAAGAAAATATAACCTTTCCGGTTGCCCTATAATTTTCTTCTTCACAAAATTTGATCACAAAAAAAAAACATCCAATTTGGTGGAGATATTTCGTCATATTTTATAGGTAGTTCTGTAAAAATAATCAGCAAATTCCATGTAACTTCAGAGAGTTCGTGGATTAAATAAATTCCAGCTGGCTTAACTCGGTTTCCAATGTAAAATCAGAAAATACCCGTCTCGTATAAAACATTTTGTATCGCGGAATACAAGCACTTACATCCATTTATTTGAATACTTTTTTATAAAATGACTTTTCTGAATTAACTTGATGTTTTCCGTCGCATAAAATTGTGCAATAGCAAGAACGAATTGCAATTTAAATGAAAATGCAAAGTTGCTTTTTTCAAGGGGATGAGCATGTGTGTCAATAGGATTTTTTAAATGAGATTTCTGTAATTTTATGCCCAGTGTTTTTTCATATAAAAGCCTTCGTTTTATTACGTTTAATTGTATTATTTTACATAAGTAGCCTTTAACAGTCTACTGTTACACATAAGTTTGTTCTTAGAAAGGATTTTTTTTTTATGGAATAGGCCGTCAAACGAGCAGACGTATCGCCTGATGGTAAGCGTTTACCGCCGCCCATGGACACCCGCAACACTGAGACGTCACAAGTGCGTTACCGGCCTTTGGGGGATGGGGGGGGGATATAGGGGGAGGGGGGTTTGGGGTATGGGCCTCCGGTATCCTCACTGACTCGGTGAAACACAGCGCAAGCACTATTTCACATCGGTTTTCTGTGAGGCCGTGGTATCACTCCGGTCGAGCCGGCCCATTCATGCCGAAGCGTGGCTCTCCCACGGAAAGGATAACTACCAAGGATAACTAGAAAGGATGTTTTGGCCTACTACACCACGCTCCTCAAACAGATTGGTATTAAAGTTTGAGTCAAATTGTCCTTCACTTTGCATTTTTTTTTTATATACTTTGGACATCTAACACACAACGTCATCTAGTCCCAAGCTAAGCAGAGCTTGTGTTATGGGTACTAGACAACTGATATAAATACATATATACTTTTTTTTTTGTAAACACATACATATCATACGGAGTTTGGGTGTTTTCTAACACCCAAACTCCGAAACAAATATTTGTAGATCACACAAACATTTAGTCCGACCCAGGTTTGAACCAGAGACCTCAAGCACGGCAGTCGCATTCACTACCACTGCGCCACCGAAGCAGTTTATTACTGATGCTCTACGTAGTTTGTCGCTTTAGTTGACTTCTACGACACCCACTAATTGATTAGAAGTGGTGGCCCTACATATTCTTAATTACCTACACGGACTGACTATCATTGACTGGAAATCATTTAACGCGAAATCTTTAATGTTGGTAAATGTAAAATCATGAAGTTCATAAATTACTGAGTATTTTGAAAGGTAATTACTATTAGCCGATACTATTTAAAGTAACATTAACAAAAGTGACAATTAAAACATAACCAATCTCTAACAATTAACATAATGCTAGCATTAGAACAAAGCGCATGTACAAATAGCGGAGTGCATAGCGCGAGTACTGCTCCACCGGCGTGCCGCTCCCAAAATCGTCTCTTAACCTCAACCCTAGCTAAATGTGAGATTTGCATTTCAAATTCAATTTGGAATATGAAACTTAAAAATTTTACTTCGTAGAAGCCTTTGCTCAGTCTGTTTTAATCAGTAAATTGAATTTTAACTTTTCAGAATATTACAATGTTACGTTCTCCACAAGGACGTATGGTATTTACATCGTTTGAAATCAATATTCCGTATCATTTGATTTCATAGAAAATGTTCAGTTGTGCAGAAATGTGTTTAATGTTCGGGTTATTTTTTATAAATTCGTAATAAATTGTATAACTTTTCGAAATAAAATGAATGTAGTCTTTAAATTATATTTACAAGCAACGACAAGACTGAGCTGTTTAAAACCCAGGAATTGGCGCTATCATTTTGTTTACCCCATTTTCTTCCTATTTTCGGTTCAAGGCACTATAATGAAACCAACTAAATCCTTTTTAACCGACTTCCAAAAGGAGGGGGTCCTCAATTGCATCGGTGTTTTTTTTATTTTTATATATGTACATTGATTACTCTGTCAATTTTGGACCGATTTTGAAAATTATTTTTGTATTCGAAAGGGTATACTCCCCATGTGGTCCCATGGCCACCATATCAGGTTCTGATGATGGGATCCCAAGGAAATCGAAAGAAACCCTCAAATTTACGTGAGTGCCTGCAATGAAGTTAAGGTAGTTGTCTGCATGCCTTCATATTCTGTAGACATCATTAAATTTCATAATATATAGTCCATTTGAGATTTTATTACAAAAACAATACCTGAAGTCTTTTCGATTCTATACAGTATGTATGTTACCTTTAGTCGTATTCTTTCAAGTTATTTAGGTGAAATGATGATGAGAGACTTGAGAAAGACTAAAAAGCGAAAAAAAAAAAAAAAAACCTTCGTTTAAAAAAACCAACTTCAAAAACTAAAAAGTATAAAATAACTTAATTTGTATGTGCTACTTATTTATAGGTTTGAAGTCGGTGCCAAGCCAAAGATAGCTTCTCTTCGCATAGAACATAACAACCGAAGCGTCGGTGATGTCGTTGACGTTCGTCTCGAAATATAGCGAGTGTGGTACCTACTATTACATTTGGCTTGGCACCGAATTCAAACCTATGAATAGGTAGCACATACAAATTAAGTTATTTTATACTTTCTAGTTTTTGAAGTCGGTTTTTTTAAACGAAGTTTTTTTTTACAATATAAGACTACATAATACTAAAATAAACGGGTTCGCGCGTTCTTAACTAAATGTTTTGGAAAGCAATAGTTTAAAAGTTAATGTAAGTGCATATTAGTGTAACTCTCGAATTATCCACCTAGTGGTTAGTGGAAAATTCTGCCAGTATCCAAGCAGCGTCCAATTAGCGCCGAGTAATCAGTTCCACCAGCTCTGCGCAAGTAAATAACAATCAAATCAATTTTACGGACAGGTGTGATAATCTTTCGATATAAGTATATTTATACATTTTCATTGCATATCATAAAATTTAATTTCACACAGTAGGCTGTAAAATTAAGTATAATGACTGAACAGATACGATATCCACAATCAATTTATGCATCCGTACAAAGCTGTATCAGATATGGTCCAGTTCTGCTTATAATGTAGGTCTTCAGCTACCCACTAAATGATGAAAGGTATTAAATGTCCCATTTTTCCCGTTTTCCCTCGGGGACTATACTTTACTGAGTATACGGATATCAACTAAGAAGTAGCTGCATAGTCTGAAAGACAACTTTCTTATCTTTATGACAAACAATTTCCTTTCTTATTTCAACAGCGTAGAGTCGAATTGGTGATGTAAAGGATGCAGTCGTCCTTGGAGAAAATACTCGACACTCAATAAATTGATATATGAATTGATTTTAGATACATCGTGAGCTGCAGCGTGTTAGTGATATTTCATTGGCGTCGCTTTCTTTAGAGTAAAATATTGAGTCGGTGGTCGACACTGAATAAAACATATTTTGTAACTCTGTTGCCAATAAATGTTATTGTTATGAAAATAACATTTTTAATATTTTTTTTAATAAAATTTCTGAGATGATATGATTTTTATTTTCCTGAATAAATGGCTTTCGATAAAGGGTTTAATAATACATTTCTAAAATTTCCACACTTTTGATCCCTTTCATCCTGAGCGACAGGTTTACTTTGATCTCGTCTAAGTCAATGGCATAAGGTCTGGTCCAAGTTATTAATTTAATAAGAACAAATTAATAGTGTTTCTGGTTGTTGAATATTTTAAAAAATAAAACAAAATAAAGTATATAAAAAACTTCGTTCAAAAAACCGACTTCAAAAACTAAAAAGTATAAAATAACTTAATAAAAATTTAATTAAATACACCATATATGCAAACCTTTAATATTGATAAAACACTATTATTTGTAAGTGCTACCTATTCATTAAATAAATAAATAATTATTTTTTTTTCGGACATCTAACACACAACGCCATCTAGTCCCAAGCTAAGCAGAGCTTGTGTTATGGGTACTAGACAACTGATACAAATACACATATACTTTTTTTTTTTTTTGTAAATACATACATATTATACATAGAAAACACCCAAACTCCGAAACAAATATTTGTAGGTCATACAAACATTTGGTCCGACCCGGGAATCGAACCCGAGACCTCATGATCACCAGTCGCACACGCCAACCGCGAGACCAACGAGGCAGTCATTGGTCTGAAATCGGTGCCAAGCCAAATGTAATAGTAGGTATCACACTCGCTTTATTTCGAGACTAACGTCGACGACACCGAGGCTTCGGTTGTTTTGTTCTACGCGAAGAGCAGCTATCTAGCTCAAGGTCACGCGCGGCGAGTCCGGTACCTACTATTACATTTTTGCTTGGCACCGACTTCAAACCTATGAATAGGTAGCTCATACAAATAATAGTGTTTCATCAATATTAAAGGTTTGCATATGTGGTGCATTTCATTAAATCTTTATTAAGTTATTTTATACTTTTTAGTTTTTGAAGTCGGTTTTTTTAAACGAAGTTTTTTTATTTTTCGCTTTAGTCTTTCTCAAGTCTCTGATCATCATTTCACCTAAATAACTTGAAAGAATACGACTAAAGGTAACATACATACACATGACATTTGAAGATTTATCTTCCAACTCCGAACCGTTAAGGAGTTTTATCTTCCATCATCAGCTCATCATCATGAACTGATGACTACCAAATGTAATAACTGTAATAGCTAATAGCTTTAGAAAATATATGAAAAACATAGTATCTGCCTTACAAATTTGAGGGTTTCCTTTGATTTCCTTGGGATCCCGTCATCAGATCCTGATATGGTGGCAATGGGACCACACGGGGAGCATACCCTTTCGAATACAAATTATTTTTTAAAATCGGTCTACAATTTACGGAGTAATCAACATACATTAAAAAAAACCGATGAAATTGGAACCTCCTCCTTTTCTATATATATGTCCCGCCAAAATGACTCTACTCTACCTGATGGAAAGCATAAGCAAAATCCAAGAGTGGTGGTCACCATACTCATTGCGAAAGCAGACAATGCAGCATGGCGACCTACACCATGGCGGCCTAGTGATGCTTCTGCATCTTTTAGTCTAGTCAACGAGTATGGAACTTGTTGACTAGACTATTTGGGCCTCCGGTCTTGCACTCACCAACGAAACACGACAGCACGAACGCTGTCATTTTACGTTGATTTTATGTGCGAGGGTAGTACCGCCCCGGTCGAGCCGGCCTAACCGTGCTAAAATCAGCGTGGCTCTACTACCTTTGGCCTTTACCTCCTTTTGGAAGTAGGTTAAAAAGTTACGTTAAATAGATGATAACCTTGCATTAAGTAAATAAAACTATGTTGTTCTAGCCCCTGGATCGTTGTGTTAGTCCACCTTGTGATGACTGTTCCACTAACGCTCACTTTTTTACTAGTAATGGTGGAAGAGTTCTCCGTAAACCTGCCACGAGTTTCCAAGGTATATAACTTCACTCCAAGATATAAAACAATGAGCATTAATTTAAAATTAACTTACAAGACTTCACCTAAATGAACATTGCAAGTTAAATCAAGGGTTGTAATGAATAAGTCATTACAATTAACAGAAATACTTTATTTACAACACTCTTAATTCAAAAACACTTCGCTGACTTGAGTGTTTCAATTGAGAACATCCACTGCACGAACACCCTAAAAAGCTATTTAACTGAGAGCTCCAAACTTTCTTAGCCTTTTTACTTACCCACGTTTCAAATTACTTGGAAGCGCCTCGAGCTCATTTCATCAACATTACATAATAAGGTAATGAGCCCTATTTGTACGGATATTTCCCTAAATTTATTCAAAAAGGAAGGCATTCATCTTATTTTGGTCGGTTCAACGGAGACCCGTCCCTCAATCACAAACCAACTTCCCCCGAAATGATAACGTAAATTGTACGGATATTACCCAACTTTAGTACTTGCCTAATATCCGTAAAGGTTAATGGATTTTAAATAACGGACTTGCAGGCCTCTTCCGAGTTATGGATACCGCAAAGGGTCTCTGTCCTCTATACGTTCCGTATTTACTTTTATATATTGACTAGCTTTAGTCTGCTCGCACGAGAAATTCACTTCCACTATCGGCACCGCGGCTTCTAAAACACCACTTCTTTTAAATAACCGTATGTCTGTCCTTATTGTACACCAACATATTTACAAATTTTGACATCATTTACATTATAGTTACTCGTATTTGTTATTTTAAATATAATGTTCATTTAGCCGTTCAACTATTTCGACATAATTGTAAACATGTACAGTAAACCGGTTTTATTGCAAAATGTTCTAATGAATTTATTTCATTTCACCCAAAAACATATTGTTTGCTTACCCAATAATACAATACAAAGCCAAACAGATAATTTTTGACTGATAATTGTTCGGAATTTATGTTATAATTCAATGATTTCAGTTTTATTCTGAACATCACATAACGTTAATTAAATGTCAACTCAATTTTCAATACAACACAATACATTCATCATTATTGTTGGCATATCGGAATTGACATGCTCTGTTCATTTACTATTCAAGTTAAGACTAAATATATATTGGGGTTTTAATTAATTAAAAACTTTTAAGTATTTGAAGGATATAGTGGACAGCACAATGTTTTAGAATCATTTCTTACAATGCATCAACGAGTTCACCAGGAAATGGAGAGGGAGGTTCATTGCAAGTGTTTGACAACTGACATGTATTTGTTGAGATGACACATTACTTGACACTGACAGATACGTATAGTGGTTGTCGATGTTACATGAAGGGATTTTAGTTTATTCTTAGAAGTCTTTGGGAGATCGTTTTTTTTTTTTGGGAAGAGGGTCCCCATTTCATCTCAACCACATTTTTTATATTTTTATCATTAATTTCTTCACGACGAAGACTTCAAGACTTATGATATGAGGACTATAAACACTTGACATTGGCAGAAATAGCTGATCCGAGAGATCCGGCTGGTTGCCATTTCATCAAAAGAAGTAGAAGTCTTTGAAAGTTTTAGCAGGTATTTTATTCATTTGAAAGGAATTAAATTAGCTATGTAACCTTACTATAGAAAGACTGTGAGACTATTTTTTGAAAACGGCGCCTATTTTGTTACTACGACTACGGCAAAGCCAAAGGAGGGTTATGATTTTGACAGGCTATGTATTTACCAGTATAATTGTTTGAATTCTCTAATACAATCACTACGGTTGGTCTGATCTAAATAATTCGTTCTTTATCGAATAGAATAAAAAAATATTAAAATTGAAACCAATATAAAGTTAAACTGTGGCCCTTAGAAAAGGTACAGTGACCATAAACCCAAACAAACTTGCGAGGAACTATTAGCTTTGTACACATTTAAAATTTGTATAGCATTTAAATCAACAACTGTTAGTGCACTGTTTATAATAAGTTAGCATTTATAAGTATGAGTAATTTGTTGATAATAAGATACAAATTCAAACGATTTAATTCAAAATTCGTTAACTTGAGTCACGACGATCCAAGTCAATTAATTCAAGAAATCATTGTCTTCAATAAGGATTTTGTTTTCTAAGAATATTAAGTATTTGTAACCATTGCATTCACACTAATATTATAAATTCGAAAGTGACGCTGTTGGTCATGGCTAAACTGCTGCAACGATTAACACAAAATTTAGCACGGAAGTACTTTGATTCTTGAGAAAGGTAATAACCGATATACATAAACGCGGGTGGCTCCGCGCGCAAAAGCTAGTTATTTATTATTCTATATATTGATTGAGTCGTACGGTGGTGCGATTCGATTTATAATGGGTCTCCTCAACCGGAGTTAAAGAAAAAGGTATTAAGGAATTTTTTCGTCACTACTTTTCACCGACAGAGTTAGGTTCCCGAAGATGTAATACTCACCTTTCCTACTTTATCTCAGAGGGGACACACTCAAATGAGTTGTCTGACTTGATGGCAAAGCACCTGTCTCTTGGATGACCAGTTTTATCGGTGTCCCTTACGTAGAACTGCCGTTGCAGCAATTGCTTTGGTATAAGAACTTTCAATATGATCACCTTTTGACCGCATTTCCTTCCGCGTATATAGTTAAAATAACAAAAAGTAGCCTATTCCCTTCTACAATGTTTAATCTTTCTCTATACATTAACGCATCAGAGTACAGGACAGATAGAGTTACTTTTGAATTATTTTCGAATGTCAGGATATTCGGTTATTTAATTTTATTGTATTAATTAGTCGCCTTATTCTTGCGAATTTAGTAATATAACTCTGAATTCAAGCATCAGTATAATCTATTTTTAAAGAATTTTAATTAAGAATTCAGTAACGTAAATAACCATATTCTAAATTACACATGTTAAGAACGAAGAAAAAATAATATCGCACATAGAATATCTATGAAGAGTAATGTTGATTTAGTGTAGTCAAATATATCTGCATTGGTTGTCAGAACTAATTTACCATAAATAACAGGCGCTCGCTCTCCCTAATAGACAACTCAACACTAACATTATAATCTCCCGCTTTTGGAAGTACATTAATAAAAATAACCATAAATTACGAATACACTTCCTTGTGATTTATGACGGGACCAATAAACCCTCCTAGACGAAGGAAAATACTTGAGAGAGTGCTCCAAGGGCTTGGGAACGCCCTTTGGCTGTTCTAGAACTCTGGCCTTAATACGTTTGGCTTTGGCTTTCTAGTAATTCTAGGCATAGCGTGCTTCTAAGTATAGTAATGGGTATGAAAATATACTTCGTAGTAAAAAGCGTAGTTAGCAATTTTATTTTGAATTAGACTCCAAAATAATCTATTCATAAATAAAAATACGTTTGATTAATCCGCTATTCAAACACTTTTGAACCTATAAAGTTACTGATAGATACACACTTTAAATTTAAAAGAAATCTCCTTTTGCAACTAGCTTAATGCTCGACTTACAAGAAATCAAAACATAAATAACTTTAAATCGGGTTACCGTAGGCCATTAATAATATAATAGTTTAAGCAATATATCAAACTAAAAGGTACAGCTTATAACTTTCAGTTTTAATATAATTCTGAAAAGGTTCGCATCTATAATTAAGGTAACATTTTATTTTAACTTTACATGCTAGCCTACATTGAATGAACAAACTTTAAGGCTAATTAAAATGTAAGTACATTTCCAACAGTCGTCGTTTACTAAACCACGGAGAGTTTCCCGCTTAATTGACGAGAGGTAACCAATCCTCTGTACGTGATAGAATGGCATCATAGCGTCACCGTTGAGGAGGCTCACGTTTGAGGTTCAGTTCAGTGTGAAATACCTTTAGCCTTCACCACAACGCGCTACGAATCATACCGTCACACGCGCTCATATCAACACGACACATCCGAAATTCAACTGTATTTCTGTAGGTTAAGGAATGTTTTGTATCGATCGTGACCCCTTCCGTGTACATTTTCAGATTTTATGATATTATCGCGACAATCGTTACGTGTATTGGGGAATAAAAGTTGTTTGTTCGTAAACGTCTGTTACGTGTCAAATTTAGTACAATTTATTGGGAAACAAACTAAGTTCGGTTTACTTGTTATGAATCGGTAATGGTCGTGGATACGTTTGTGTTTATTGACCTTGTTTCACTTATCGTGCTATTGAATAATTTACACCCATGTAATGTTTCATGTTAGAAGAATTAGTGACAAAGGGTTAGGCTTCTCGGCAATGGCCAGTTTAAGCTATTGATTACACTTTTAAGCGATACATTAAAATAATATTCTTGTTCTAACGTTTCCACATATTTTCCTTTGCGTACTTTTAATATGACTTTCCAATTTGTCCATCAAATTCCTTATTTCCTCAACTAGCAGCAAATGACTTTCCCACTCTTCCTTAAATAAGACTTAAAACTATAATTCCCAAAATATTTTATTTTTACGCTTTTCTTCTACCCACCTAATTTTTTTTGTTACTAAAATTCTGAATCGAACAGATAATTTAAGTTTTTTGTAAATGTATATACCTAAATATCTCACCGAGACTTGGAGTAAATTTAGCTTAACCTTTGACAAAATTCTATTAACGCTACCGGGAGTGACATCTGAATGAAACAGATTCCTGACATACTTACCACTCTGATAGGACTCTGAGAGACTTTATTTGTTAACGCTTCATGTAACATGAGGTCCATCACAAAGTACATTGCAAAGTTGTCATCACGTTCCCAGGCGGAACAAAGGAACAAAGCTGCTCAACTTCAAAGACACGTGATTGTTTCGAGTCCCGCAGTCGTCACGGGCTCTGTGAATGCAATTCTTTTACATTGGGATTTACGCTTCAGTTTTGAGTTTACAGACTCGAAGTTTACATAGATAGGAAAAGTATGAATCGAAATTTTCGAAGGAATTCTAACGCTTTGTTTCAGACAAAATTTGCTATTTACTTTTCAACCTTTACACAACGAATCGATTTATTGTGAATAGGAAATTTGACTAGCAACTTTCGATATTTTGTTTGTCAAATTAGGGTAAGTTTTATTTAAAACTGAGATTCAATCTGAAACCGCTACATGACAAGGTAAACAACCACACCACAGTAATAGCACAATAACAAGTTTTTATTGATTTCAGACACACGTTCCCTAGAGTTTAACAACTCCAATCTCAGAATCGATTTTAGTAGTAAAAATACCTAATCCTCATTCATGATTTGAGAACACCTGATAACTGTTAAAGCACTACAACGGAACAAGCCACTGTGGTCCATTTACTACTACTTTACTAGACTTACGAGTAAAAAAAGTGTTAAACTGGAAAATATTTAAGCATTAAATTAAACCTTTTTGCTTTTAATGAACTTATTTCAATTCACTTGAAGACTTTTTTGAATTCCAAAAAGAATCGAGTGCAGGTTAAAAAGAACAGATCCAATTTTTTTTCAAAATGTGCTACATTACAATTCATAGCACGGAGTAGCAGTGCCTTGACATGTGACATGGGACGATTTACGTATAAGAAATTTAATAACCATCGAGCGGTGACTCAACTCAGCCCGGTCGACCCCGTGTCGTCTCGGTTGCGTGGTCACGCGCCGGGACATAAAGCCGTCGTGTCGCTCATGTAATAACGCATTAATGTCCCATTTGTTCAGCACTTACAGAGGTCTGCAGCAAAATGACTTGTTAGAGCTTGTTTGTGCTTTCATCGTTATAGTGTTAGGCACGTGACTATAATAAACATGTTAATACATATTTTTGTAGCAGCATGTGTGTGTGCGTATGTGTGTGATTTGTGTGTCAAGAATTTTTTTTTTTTTTTTTTATGGAATAGACCGGCAAACGAGCAGACGTATCGCCTGATGGTAAGCGATTACCGCCGCCCATGGACACCCGCAACACCAGAGGCGTCGCAAATGCGTTACCGGCCTTTGGGGGATGGGGGGGGGAGATAGGGGGTGGGGTATGGGCCTCCGGTATCCTCACTCACTCGGTGAAACACAGCGTAAGCACTATTTCACACCGGTTTTCTGTGAGGCCGTGGTATCACTCCGGTCGAGCCGGCCCATTCATGCCGAAGCGTGGCTCTCCCACGGTCAAAATCAAAATTGATCATAACAGTCAATTGTTTTATTGCAACAGTGACTATAATATGTATCCACCTTTACACTACTGTATCTTTAATCACTTTTGACTCGTGAATTATAAAACCATGATTACCAGTACAATTTTTGGGTAGGCGTACAGCGATTATAGGTACATAAAATCTTGAGTGCCAAACAACCTTGATACCTGAAAGTCCTTATATCTACCACATTAGACGTACCATATTATTGAGTTCATTAAAAGTAAAATCCTTAGGAGAAAGCGAAATGCCTTTAACAAACAGTAGAACCTACTTTATTATTAATCCAGGTCCCGTGAACCCTTTTACTGAAAGTAAACTGAATATCTACCGGGCTATTTTAGATTGTCCCCAGTGATCGAGGGGAAAGATTGATTTGTGTCGGGGCTGAAGCTCAGTAACGTTGTGTAATATAGGCTGGTATCGTTTGAGCGAGAACTTTGCATCACACCGCTATATTTCATACAGGGAAATTGCAAACACGGATTTGCTCTTTCGTCTTTTTTTCGGTTCACTGACATACAACACTGAGATTGTATTAAATCTGCATCAATTGGATATATCTGAATACGGGATTCCGTTAACATCAAAAGTATGTTTTCATATTGTTATATCTATACTAATATTATAAAGCTGCAGAGTTTGTTTGTTTGTTTGTTTGTTTGAACGCGCTAATCTCAGGATCTACTGGTCCGATTTGAAAAATTCTTTCGGGATTGGATAGTCCATCTATCGAGGAAGGCTATAGGCTATATTTTATTTTCATAAAAAATAGAGATCCGTAAGAAAATTGCTATTTTGTAACCCAAGGTGTGAAATCGAAAACCTATTTTTGCGTGCGCTGCAAAAAGTATTGACAATAGAACAAAATAATGTATTACGGGTTTGTAGGTCCCATTAAGATCTACAAAAAAGTCCGCGAGAGCATATATCTAACTATCATGGTTTAGTCACAATAACCGCTTTTGTTCTTAAAAAAATTTATTAAATCGTCTGAAGAAAGAAACTACGTTAAATGTTTATCGTAATATTGATCCTTATCTAAATAAAGTATTATGTTATCAAGGGTATTTATGTAGAAGTAAAATACTTTTTGTTTCATCCCATTCGGACATTTCGTTTAGAAGTTATCACGAGTATAAGACGCTAAGAGTTGGTACCTGTTATTGAGTTATTTGCCAAAGAGTTTTTATCAACATAATACCTAATATTAGTCTTAATCCAAATAAATGTGTTGTTGATTATGAGTATTAGATCTTAGAAGAGTATAATAAATACATCTATACTAATATATAAAGCTGAAGAGTTTTTGTTTGTTTGAACGCGCTAATCTCAGGAACTACTGGTCCAATTTGAAAAAGTTCTTTTAGTGTTAGATAGCCCGTTTATCGAGGCAGTTTATCGAGTTTATCTTTATCATCACGATATGACCAATAGGAGCGGAGTACCAATGAAGAATGTTTCAAAAACGGGGGGAAATTATTAAGCTACGGGCAATAGGAGACGCAAACGACGTTGCGTGGGTCATCTATACTAATATATAAAGCTGAAGAGTTTTTGTTTATTTGAACGCGCTAATCTCAGGAACTACTGGTCCAATTTGAAAAAGTTCTTTCAGTGTTAGATAGCCCGTATATCGAGGAAGTTTAGCGAGTTTATCTATATCATCACGCTATGACCAACAGGAGCGGAGTACCAATGAAGAATGTTTCAAAAACGGGGGGAAACTATTACGCTACGGGCAATAGGAGACGCAAACGACGTTGCGTGGGTCAGCTTTAGAAGTCTTTAGAAATATCAGGAGTGCCTTCCCATAAGTTGAGGCTGCAAGTTAATGTTCCAGTACTATTAAATGAGGTATCTTGAGCGCCAAAGCAATGTAATAGTACATGGCTAAATATTACACAACTGGGGTACAACATTGTAAAAGCTACAATCATGACGCATGGAATGGCAAAAGAAGATAATGTTTTAATTCCCCGTATTCCAATAATTCCAACTTCTTTGACATTTTAATTTAAAAGAATGCACTTTCCGCTGAATGCATGAAAACAGCATTTCCAATAACAACATTAACAAGACCCAAGGACAGATGCTTAAAGATACAGTATTTTTTTTTTCTCATGGGCAGCATACTCACGTATATCAAATCCGCAAAATCTTCATATTTTGGCAAATTATGGCAAAAGAAAAAACGTAGTTATTAAAATTGTACTTTTTTTTTTGAAGCTGCCAAAGTGACTATGGTCAGCCTGATGGAAAACTCAAGCAGAATCCAACAGTGGGGGCAACCATACTCAGTGGGAAAGCAGACAATGTAGAATTGCGTCCCACACTATGACGGCTTAGTGAGATGCTTTTTCACGCCCCACTTAATTTACGCCCCACTTAAAGGGCCCGGGATCACAGTGGGAGAGAAACACGTGCGCTGTAAGTGAGTTCCAGTTTTTAGATGCTCGGCACAGGAAGGATGAACCAAACCGTTTGGTTCGAGAGTGAACATGTTATTCTGCAGAGGAAGGGAGAAGGGGGACCAGTTGGAAGAGCTCCTCAGAATACTTCCAATGATACAGATGGTAGTGGACTGCTATAGAGGCGATATCTCTACGCAGCTGCAGAGGTTCAAGGAACTCGGTGGCTTCGGGACTGTTGGTAAAGCGGACTGCTCGCCACTTAAACCGATCGAAAGCATCAAGCAAATACTGCGCGGATCCATCACAAAGATGAGAACAGTACTCGAGGTCCCGGCAAATATCCATGCCCAGGACACCGAGCTTACCCCGTAGTGGCAGTTGAGTGCTCTGAAAAGTGGGGAGGGAAAGAAATGGAGACTTTTTGGTAGAGAACGCGCATAACTGTGTTTTCGTAGCATTGAACTCGACCAGATTCTTATCACCCCATTGTAAAATGCGGTTCAAAATCCGGTCGAGCTCAGCGACAAGCTTCTGTCGACTTTCCTCAACGTCTGCCAGCTTGGCTGAACGGTGTCAAAAATATCGCCCAGATCAGATCAGATTCAGATAGGAATGAGTTCCATATCAAAAATACAGATGGCGCTACACTAAATTTTTCGTTCACGAAATAAATAAATCATTACAGATGGCGCTATGCTAAATTTTTAGTTTTCACGAAATTGTCTAACCCCTTTATTTTATTTAAACTGATTTATAAAAATATATAAAAGTTCTATGCGAGGTAAAGAAAATAAAACTATTCAGGTACCGATACATTTTGTATTATGATTTTATATCGATATAAATCCTACCTATATTAATAACGCGAAAGTTTGTTAGTATGGATGGATGGATGTTTGTTACTCTTTCACACAAAAACTACTGAACGGATTTGGATAAAATTTTACAGTAATATAGCTTATACATCAGAATAACACATAAGCAGTATACTATTTGCAGTGATAACCGACATACACGCGGGCGAAGCCGCGGGCAACAGCTAGTTTCCTTAATAAATGTAGAACTGGTTTTCGGAAACAAGGTTTCCTTTTCATCAGCAATTATGATGATCCATGTTATGATGTCATACTTATCATTATAAATAGCCTATATCAGTATAATGCTGGACACACATCTCTCCTTAGACTTAAGGTTTTTGTTGACAACAGCGACACAGAAAAAACTTAGAATACAGTATACAGAGGTTTTTTTTGTTAAACAGCAAAACGGTAGTAGTAATATAATTGTTACTATGTTAATAAGCCCGTCCAATCTGAATTAAATACATTTGATATGAACATGTAGAAAGAAACCGTAAAACAGATTGTTTTAGTATGTCAGGCCATACTATGTTAACAATTTGAATTTTCGTGCACGTATTATATTATATAAGTGATATTTTCTAGACAATATCCTCAAAATTTAAATGTTAACAGGGATCCAATGATCATTAATAAGGTAAGGTAAAAATAAAAAAGCTTTATAGTACGATGATCGTTAGGTTAAACATTTTGTTGATTGTTGTTTTCGGTTGGCATAAAAAACGACACATTTGGGTGTTTGTAGCCTAAAAATTGTATGTTTCTTTATGATGGTCGTATGTTCCCCTGACCGAGTTTCGACGCCTCTTTATAAAACATGACGCTATTCCTTTTGTTGCCACTCACGCCCTGCTCAATTATTAAAACGCAACATGGCTACTACACTACTTTAGTTTTAAGTAATGCAAAAATATTCAAACACAATATTGTACTTGCTTGCGGAACATTCCCTATTTTAATAAAAGTTTTATTTACTTTGTTACTTTTCTTTAAAATACTACTGGAAACTGTAAATGAATCGATTGCAAGGACAGCATAGTAATTTCAGCGGCTACTTCGCCGTTTTGCACTGTGCTGAGTGCTGTGGATTTTAATCTGACACGGCAAAATAATAATATGTGATCCATTAATTGTTGTTCTATGTCTGGGTGTTTTTTGCATAAGCTACACGTATAATATATTCGTAACATGAGAGCTGTATTATCAATAGCCTTTGACGTTCCACTACTGGATGTAAACCTCTCCTTACCAAGCCAAGCAAGCAACTCTCTAGGTAGTAGAGCCACGCTGATTTCAGCACGGATGGGCCGGCTCGACCGGGGCGGTACTACCCTCGCACAGAAAATCAAGGTAAAATGACAGCGTTCGTGCTGTCGTGTTTCGTTGGTGAGTGCGAGACCGGAGGCCCAAATAGTCTAGTCAACAAGTTCCATACTTGTTGACCAGACTAAAAGATGCAGAAGCATCACTAGGCTGCCATGGTGTGGGTTGCCATGCTGCATTGTCTGCATTCGCAATGAGTATGGTGACCACCACTCTTGGATTCTGCTTATGCTTTCCATCAGGCAGAGTAGAGTCATTATGGCGGGCCATACATAAAAAAAAAAAAGTTGGTCTACTATACCACACTGACAACGAGTTGCTATAGGTTGTATTTCAAATTTTCTTCTCTTTGCAGTACTGTTGATCTTCATAATGTGCAGTCTTCACAGCCACTTACCACAACCACGAGATGAATAGGGGTTGTAAAACTCCATATTCTTAGTTTGTCACCACACGTAGTTTTCCTATAAAAAATAGAGAGTCATTAACTAGAGTAAAGGCCTGTGCTAAACCAGAAGAGCCTTTCAATGTCTTGACTGTACCTGCGGAGGAAGATATAAAAGAAAGTAAGGAGGCGATTGTCGAAATTGAAGTGCAGAAACCAGTACAGATGTCAATAGAAGAGATTTATGAGAGGCAGCTATCTAAAATCCCTGGCATTGAGCGCCTTAGTCATTATGTGGAAAATGTAGCCAGATTGTGTCATTCAATGACATGACAACAAAGATTAGTCCCTTTATGTGATCGAAGGTGGACCGTGGGAGAGCCATGCCTCGGCACGAATGGGCCGGCTCGACCGGAATGATACCACGGCCTAACTGAAAACCGGTGTGAAATAGCGCTGTGTTTCACCGAGTGAGTGAGGATACCGGAGGCCCATACCCCAACCCCCCTCCCCCTGTCTCCCCTCCCCCCATACTTCCAAAGGCCGGCAACGCACTCGTGACGCCTCTGGTGTTGCAGATGTCCATGGGCGGTGGTAATCGTTCACCATCAGGCGATACGTCTGCTCGTTTGTTAGTAACGGTTGTCTAAGTTGAAGGTTGAAGCAGCACTTGAAGATGAAGAAGAAGAAGAACGGTTGTCTACGCGACAGACCGTCAATGGCCGATAGAAGTCCCGCAGGATGTTTGAGTGTCGATGTGAGATATTTTACTTGTGAGATCACGTTCAGATTGTGCGCTATGTACTTTGTCAATGACTTGGCCACCTTTTTTATTTCGGTGTATCTTTCTGGGTATTTGGAATAATTTTCTGTTGAAGTTTTTAATGATTACACATAGACTGAAAAATTGCGCTGAAATGATTTGTTTATTAAAGCTCTTAGTCTAATTCTCAAATTAAAAATTTTAAATTTAAAGTTTTATTACGGTCAGTGTGCAATTACAGTGGCAGCGGGGCGGGCAGCGGAATCCGCTCGCGGGTAACGCAAACACATAATTTTTGACTAAGGTCACAGAATAATTAATAGTACTGTCGCTAAGGTGCACCAAATGCGGGCGGGGCGGGTGAGCGCGAATCGCAGCGGGACAAGCGGTTGTCGCGAGCGGGCGGGTGGACGCAAGTCAATTTGCGTTTCCCGCTCGATTTGTTCTTGACACGGTACCGACTGAAGAATAATAGTGTCGTATTGGCTCGGCCACCTTTGTGGAATTCTAGTGATTCAAATCATTCGAATCGACTAGTAATAAAAAGCTATGGAAAGAAAAATAATAATAAGTGGAGATTATGGTAATTCACTTTTATTCGTTATTTTCATTGTTATAATTATTGAAGTTATCAGTAAAGTCACTTCGTACTGCTCTAGCCCTCATTGTAGAACTATTGTTATGTACGTAGGTACGTTGGGACCGCTCAATCCTGCAGCTGCAACCGTGTTCATCCAATGGAATGTGCGTTTTCCGCTTAACCCGCCACCCGCTCCCGCTGCCCGCCCCGGGCCCCTGTAATTGCACACTAAGAAGTTTTTATTTGTAATCAAAATTTTATTTATATCCCGTTGTGAGAGAGAATATGTCTGGAAATAGCTTAAAATGGTTCGTGTGAAAATGGTACCGTAGTGGTTTGGGCTCGAGCCCGCGTACTCCCTTGCGTAAACACAGCAGCAGCAGCAGGAGCTTAATTATGCCGTGTGTTTCAATATTATCCTAAACATTCCCCCAGGACCAACATCAAGTTAATTCAGTCGAGTCAATGTATACAAACGTTACAAATGCGGAAGTGGCTGTTGTTTGTTTGTTACAGATTATCATAAAATACATTTTGTAAACAAATTTCAGAGGTAGAGAAAATAAGAGAAAATACTCTTCAAACACAAAGAAAATTTTTGTACTCTATTTTAGAAAAATAATTTCAGCGCTTGTTAATAATAATTTATTGTAAAAAGAAAGTAACGAATGTATTTAATTTAATATATTGGAATATAACTTTGGTTCTATTTGTTTATAAGAGTTCTCAAGAACTACAAACTTCTTAGACCTGGATAAATCTAAAATGTGTACCTGGATCAAAGTAAAACCACAAGTAAAAGTTAATCTCATGTACATGATTACTATATTATCAAGTGTATATGTATTTAGTTATGTCAATAGCAACTAGTTAATGAAGTGCTTCGAACCACTAAATCATCGCCAAGCTAATTATCGAAGGAATCTTTGGAATGTGAAATCTGTAGTGCTTTTGTAGTAGTTATTTGGGACACAATCTTGATACTTGGCAGATTGATAGACAGTTAAAGCGATGAAGTTTTCTATTATACATTTCTTTAGAATTTAAAAAAAAGTATTGTAATACTAATTCGAATATAGGATATATTTTCGATTTATTGTAATAAAGTAACAAACAATCTTGAACTGAGAGAATTTAGAACTAAGGAAGATCGCAATTCATCAGAACACGAATGTTTTATACCAAACGTAGGGTTTTCGAGTAAATGATGATTCTTTCACACACATCACGTCTCAGTGAAATGCGTCGTCGTCAGCCATTCTTCGAACAGGGCCTTTTGTTGACAATATTCAAGAATGTACAAATACATCTCAAGTATCAAGTTGGTATGCACTCATGGAAATTATAATTTATCTTTACATTTAGTATGTATAAGACAAATTATAATTTCCATTTATCATTTTCTTGCAGGATGCATTCACTTCCAGAAACGGTTGTAAAAATTTTCAAAAAGTTTGATAAGTTTTTACAACCGTTGGCAAAAGGTAAGAAAAGGTTTATTTTTTTATTTATTTATTTAGAAACTTTTACAATATTATAGCAGGATAAATTCCCAAGGCAATATTGCAAGCTTACAATTAATTATACAATATAAAAAAAAACAAAATGTTAAATACATTTAATCTATATATATAAAAGCGAAATACCACTCACTTATTAATCACGAAAACTCAGAAACTATAATACCTACAAACTTGAAATTTGGCAGATAGGCACCTTAAAGCGTGTAGGCATCCGCTAAGAACGGATTTTACGAAACTCCACCCCAAGGGGGGAAAACGGAGGTTGGACGTTAGTATGAAAATCCTATGTTTTTGAAGAGAGAGACTTGAAATTTAAAATGTATGCTCTATAGACGGTGTGGAGGTGTGCTAATAATGTATCTTTAGTAATCCACCCCATTCTGGGGATAAAACGGTGGATGGTAGTTTGTATGAAAGTCCAATGTTACTGAAGTTAAAATAATTATCGCAGAAGGATTTCAAATGGTATTTCATGGTACGTATACGGTACAATGGTATACTAGCTGAGCCCCGTGGTGTTACCCAAGGTACAACAACCGGGGGCAACGCCGCGGTGCAAAAGCTAGTATTATAATAAAACGAATTAGAATTAATAAAAGTATACCTACCTTAACTTTGTATTTCAGAAATAATGCAACTTTGCGCTATTTCTGTGAATTTCGGCAAGCTACAATTATAAATGTCTATTTTCGTATCAATTACGTTGATAATCCGTATGGCACGCGACAAAAGGGCAAATTTAAGTAGGTTAGTCCTCGCCACCGGGACGCTGAGTGCGGCTGGGCGACGACGAGCGCCCAGCGTCTGCTAGGGGCACACAGCTGCAAACGCGCTAGCACGGCCGGGTGGTGTAGCCGCCCGCGCAACACCCGCCACACGTAGCAAGTAAGAATGTATAGGTACAACTTAAACCCACCTAAGCCCAGATACGACTATATTTTTAATAACATACAATAAGATGAGAAAGATACAAAAAGTACTAGTTACACAGTTATTAATTAAAATAACTACAAATTCTCAAAATTTAAAAAAAAAACCCGACATAATAACCTGAGTTCCCTTCAAAAAGTAAAAACCACGTTATGCGCTTTCATTTGAGACCCCACTCGATAATATTTTGCAGACATTTGGTTATTCTTCCCCACTTTCACCCCCATAACTTTTAAACGACTCAACTGATTTTCATAAAACATGTCTAAGAACACTCGCACGTAACTCACCTTTCATACAAAAAAAAAACTAAATTGAAATCGCTTCATCCGTTCACGAGCTACGGTGCCACATACAGACAGACAGACAGACAAACAGACGGACAGACACGTCAAACTTATAAAAAACCTCTTTTTGCGTCGGGGGTTAATAAATAGGTAACTTTCAGCTGATTCTCGTTAAGATTATATTTAAGATTTACCAGGTTTTTTCGAAACAATCTCATAAGGGACCTTGCATAGGTTATTTTTAAAACGAAGCTTATTTTTATATTTTCAAACACTGCTAGTACGTCTTACGGCGAATACACTTAAACTCTTCAAACACTAAATAGTTGAAGTAAGGATAATCCAAAGGCTTAGTTTTGGGCTGCGTGTAATTTAACTTACATCTAATTATAATCAGTTATTATCCGTTTAATCTTCACATTAACTATGTGACTGAGTGCTATTGATTTGGTAATTAAATCTTTTTTAAGTCTTTGAACAGTTTTTGGTATAATAACGTCATCGTATTAAAAAGTTCTATTTTGTTTTGTTCTTGAAATAAACACTGTCCATTCTTGTTTATCGTAAACTGTAACAGAAATGTTTACAAACTCTTAGGTGTCTTTCAAGAAAGTAATACAAAACGGTCCAGTAAAAATATTGGTGTTACATTTAGTAGACAAATAGTATGCTCATAAATATCTAAAAAAAATATATCTGGGGGCACGGTCGTGACCCCGCCAAGACGAGGCAAATGAAGCGCAAGGGCAATACCTACCTTTTCTCGAAGCGTTTCGTCGTTTTTTTGAATCCTCATAACTTTGGTTTTTGATGTACCAGATCGTTCAAATTCTCAGGATATAGCATACAAAGTTTCAATTGCATAGCTCTAATACTTTAGAATTGATTGATAACTGAAAAATACCGATTTCGTCACTGACACACTGATGATCATCAAAACTGTTAGGGTACTTCCTGCAGTGCTAGAAAGCTGAAATTTGGTGCGTAAACTAAATATAATATACAAACAACAAAAAAAATCATAAACCTATTACTTTTGCCCCCCAAACCCCAAAATTGGGGGGTGGAAGTTTGTATGAGACTCTCATTAATTTTTATGCTAGATGTTTTATTTTTGATATACGAACTTTTCCGAAAGAAGAAAGAAGATGTACAAGAAATAAATCCTAAAAAAAAGGAAAAAAAAAGTAAAAATACTATCCTTAGCAACTTACAAAAAGAAAATGTATAGTATGTATGTATGGGCTCTGTTCAAATTCATGTCGACCGTATTAAAATACTAAGATGTAGTGATATGTTTAGATCAGGCTACGATGGAACTGACATACGCTGTGCGTAAAAATTCCAAAAAATAATAGAATAAAAAAATAATTATGGCTTGGCCGTTTCGTTACTTCAGAAACTAAATATTCCCATAACACATTACTTCAGAAACTAGATATTTGCAAACACAAAAGGCGATCGTTTCGCCTTCGTGACGGTAGCGAAACGAAGAAGCCATACATTTTTACTGAGATGTAGAGTTTGTGAAGTTAGGGTAGGCAGAGTTAGGGCGTGTAGATTCAGAAGCTTGGCTCTACATCAGATCTGATACTTTTTCACGGGGTAAGCCACATGCAGTCGTCTTGGCAACATTTTACATGAAATTGTTTTTGGTGGGATAGTACACATGTTTAGAAACGTAGTAGAGGCTCTCCGAATAAGAAAATTTCAATGGCAAATCGATGTCTAAAAACTGCTTCCCACTTGTAATATAGTAGTATGCTCCAAACAAACGTAGGTAAACTTCATTACGTTTAAATTATCATGAGCCATGTTATAGTTAAGTCATATTAGGCAAGTGCTTGAACTAAAAACGTAATTGAATATACCCTGATTGTTTTGAATTAGGCGTTAGTAGTAGTAGTTTCATTTTTTAATTTAGATTTTAAACTAGAAACAATAAAACTGACTTTTATGTTATTTACACGTTTGATTCAGCACGTATACAACTGTTTCCTGAGTAGCAGGCATTTATGAACGACGGGAGGCACATTCTATCTGATGACTCATAGGCTTGTTTTTCTCCAATAAAAAAAAAACACTAAGCACAATACCGTATAACATTCCACCCTTGTCTATAACATAAATAAGTCTAATAAAAATAAAATGATACATGGTATACAGAACGTTCAAAAAACGCCTTTACAGAACGTAGAATACTTTGAAACACTTAACAAGGCCGTAACAAAACAGGAAACACTACAAGTTTCCGCCCCATAACCATAAAGTGCCCCATGGTCCCACACCGACCCACTTTGTTCAATTTTATCCCAAACATAAACAGTCAACTGTTAAAGGGTTCAGTTACGTTAGTTCATAGATTTATTTTGTAAATAAACTTATTTTTTGGTAGCGGAAACAAATAAGTGAGGTAAAAACCATTATATGCATACGCTTCCATCTATCTGCGATATCATTGAATGATTACGCATGAATTTTAGGCATTGATTTTTCATGAGGGCAGTATAATAGGTCTTTACCTATGAAATTGCCGTTTTGTATGCAATAAGTGAAAGTACTTATTTTTTCAAACTTTTTTATTTCTGTTATTCGAAGTAATCACCCATGCAATCGACGCATATTTGCCAACGCATTGGCAGTTTATTGATGCCCTTCTTGTAAAAATCAGCTGGACAGGAGGCAACAAGCTCTTCAAAGGCATTTTGTACTGCCTCTCGGGAATTGAAATTTTTACCCACTAAAAAGTTGTCTAAATTTTGGTAAAAGTAATAGTCGGTAGGTGCAAAGTCTGGTGAGTATGGCGGATGAGGGAGAGCTTCCAACCCCAGCTCTTTATGTACGTGTAATATTAAAATCATCCTCTAATCCCTAACTGTTGAAGAGTTTAACCTTCTATCATCAGCTGACCTAAATAACTTGAAAGTATACGACTGAAGGTCTTTAGATACGTATGAAATTGAAAGAATTCTCCTCTAACTCCAAACCGTTGAGGAATTGTACCTTCCACCTTCCATCATCAGCTTACCTAAATAATTTGAAAGAATACGAGTAAAGGTAACAATTATATATACATATGATATTTAAAGATTTATCCTCTAACTTCTAACCGTTAAGGAGTTGTGCCTTACATCATCAGCTCATCATCATAAAATGATGACTATTAGAAGCAAATACCGGTGTAACTTCAAAAAATATACGAAAAACATAGTATGTGCCTATAAAAATTGCGAGTTTCTCTCGATTTCCCTAGGATCCCATCATCAGATCCTGATAGGGTGGCGATGGGACCACCTCGGGAGCATACCCTTTCGAATACTTTTTTTTTTTCAAAATCGTTCCACAATTGACGGAGTAATCGGTGAACATACATAAAAAAAAATCATACAGTGGAACACAGAACCTCCTCCTTTTTGGAGGTCGGTTAAAAATACGTTCACGTGATATGAATATATAAACAATATTGATCATACAGTAACATAATCACCCGTTTACATTGAACCCGTCGAAAGGAAAGGAGAAGTAGCATAATGAGCTAAAGCAAGAGAGGAATGCGAAAATGTTGGTGTTTTTTGTAAACAAGTGCACAGGATTAAGTAGTACACAAAAATATTAAGGGACCTTGAGCGATATTTTGTATATTAAGTTTTATAGTTTCTTCCTCAAACACTGTTCTTTTATATCCATCAAGGATGATAGATTGTAGTAAGTATTATATAAATACGTAGTAAAGAAATTTTATTTATGAATTGACTGACGCGATTAGAAAGGACAATGGCTGGTTTGTATGGGACTTTTGTACCGCTTGGCGTATGTCATGGTAGGGTATGTTTTTGTATTTATTTGGCTGCTAATATCACCGACAATAACATTTTAAATTCCTAGATTTTTACAACTCGGCATTAAAAAGTTATTTTACTTTTTAGATTACAAGGAAATACATGGATCACAAATGAGTTGTCATTATTGTCAACAAGATGGCGTAATATTATATTTTTGAAATCAAAATCATTTGTTTACGATTTTCGTGATCAGTCATTAAAATGTTGATCTGTTACTAAATTCACCAGTAAGCTTATTCATAAATATAGATTTAAATATTTAATCGATTTTTATGAAATAAATATTTTAAAATAATGAAAAATACTTTCGGCAATCTGACACACAACGCCATCTAGTTTTCAGACTAAGTAGACTTTAATCATGGCGTGTCTAAAACACGTTAGAATGCGTTTTGTTATTGCAGTTGTAACAACTTTATGAGCAGAATTAAAATTCTGTTTGCACAGTTCTAAAAATATAATAAATACATGAAAAAAATTAAGATGGTTCACTTAATAAACAGTATAAATCTCATAACCATTCATAACATATTGCCAGCGGTACAGGATCAGCCATTCTCCTTTGTCAGTGCTATTTATTCACAGATAAATGTATCTGCTTAGCAGGAATAACCTTACTCCATAGGAATTACATGTAATACGAGTAGTAAATGTGTTTTAAAATGCTTCTGCTTATCCCTTCAGGGGAAAACGTATGTGTATGTATGTAATTATTTGACGCGACAGTCCTAGATTACGTTGATTAGATATCATCTGTCTATATAAACTATTCTATAAATGTTTCAGATAGTTAACGTTTTAAAGTTTTTACTAAGAAAACGCTTAAAAATTATAACCCGCCTACTTAAAATCTTTTGATAAAATTTATAATAGACTGTGTTACAAGGATTATTATAACGAATCCATTGAGACCTCATAAGTTAAAGTCGGTCTATTAGTTTAACTACCAAAACTATTACTCTTCGTTTGACTTTGTAAATTCGGATACAAATGATACATCTTAATGATATTTTTTACTCTTAGTATACTAACAAATTCAAAGTAAAAATTATTATAAATGAATATTACTGTGTCGCATAGTTACAGCATTAAATTAAAGACGTGAAAGCGTATGTAATCTGTGATCGGTGTGCCGTTACAACACTTAACTAAAGCTACAATGGGTGTACAATATACCCGCTAACAGATAATCTCGGTGTTAGTTATGTGAGGTGGGTAGGTAATTGGTTTCAGTTGAGTCGTCTCCCCAGCGGCGGCCATCGTGGCCGACTTACGACACAACAATAACACTTCATATTTCCACTCATAAAATATCTAAACAATATTCTGTTTTGTACAGTTTTTGTAAAAAGGTGTTCGAAAAACAAATATATATTGTTATTTTTGCGATTTGAAAGTTTTATTCACTTATTTCCATAAATAATATTGTATTTATAGGCAGTCAGATTATTATCAGAAACCGACCTTTCGTTGTGTTAAACTAAGTAATAATAGACTCACTTTTAAACTTTCGCGTTCCATGATATAACAATAATTATTTTTACGGGAATTAACGCGATCACTTATTAAAAGGTATTACATACCTCTGATTTGCCTGACGTTTCGACCAGGTTGCACCGGCCGTGGTCACAGGCTGACTGGCTCAGCGGCGCACGCCCTCCGTCGTCGAATCCGTGAAGTAGAAGGTTCTTCGTCCACCCGCACATTTTCGACATTATTGATAAATTTGTTTCGCCATGTACCGTCACATACCACACTAACAGTGTCCCTATTCTGTAAGCAAACCGATGTGCCCCTATTCTGGTGTTTATCCAACTGCGCAGAAAAGCGAGGTGGTATGTTTTTTAACACTGGATTCCACGCTGTAGATAATTTAAAACCATCTTCCCGATTGAAAGTTTTGTGCTTTTTAATCTCAATCGCTTCACGTACTACTCTTGAGTAAAAGTGACGTTCGGTGGAGAGGACTTGCGTGCGGTGAAATTCAATCCAGTGGTTGATGCCTGCATCGAGTGCATGTTCTGCAATCGCCGATTTGCTCGTCTGCCGGTTCTTCACAGCAGCGATATGTTCTCTGACCCTTTCAGCAATAGTCCGCTTCGTTTGGCCTATGTAGGAACTTCCGCAGCTGCAGTCTATTTTATACACACCCGGAGTTTGTAGTGGCAATATATCCTTCGGTGTGCCGACGATGTTGTGAACCTTTGTGCCTGGTGTGTATACTGTCGGAATGGAGTATTTCTTTAACACGGACCCGATCTTATCCGTAACTCCCTTGACATAAGGCATATAGGCTGGTTGCCTGTTCACTTCTGGATACTTGCGTCTTATTTTCGGTTGCTTCCGTCCTCCATTCACTTGATATCCGTTACCTATGAGTACCTCCTGAACATGTTCTAGCTCCCGTTCTAAATGTTCAGGGTCACAGAGATCGTAAGCTCTGTTCTTGAGTGAAGTCATAACAGATTGCAAGTGCCGGGGTTGATGATGAGACGTGGCGTGTAGGTATCTATCCGTATGAGTAGGCTTACGGTACACACAGTGTGATAAGGATCCATCTGATCTCACGGTTACTTTAACATCTAAGAAGGACAACGACCTATCCGTCTCCATTTCATATGTAAACCTTATTTTCGGGTGAATGGAGTTGAGATGTTGTACGTATTGATCTACTTCTTGTTTATTTCCTTTAATGATACTGAAGATGTCATCTACGAATCGCTTCCACAGCTTAACGGTGTTCGGACCGAGACTTAGAGCCTTCTCTTCAAAATGTTCCATCCAGATGTTGGCAAGTACTGGGGCTACAGGACTTCCCATTGCGACACCATCAATCTGGAGGTAATGTTGACCTTGAAAAAGGAAATAGTTGCCATCTAAACAGTGTTCAAGTAGATCCATATAGTTGAACGGCAGTTCGTTGTCTCTCAGCAGGTCTTTTACGACGTTTAAGCACTCCTTTATTGGAACATTGGTAAATAGCGACTCCACGTCAAAGCTCACCATGACGTAATCCGGTTCCAACGTGAGATCTTTTATAATGAAAGAAGTGCCGTGAGTCTTTCACAAAAGACGGTGTTTTGCCTACAAGTGGTTGCAATACTGAAGCAATGGCAATGGGCCGCAGTGGCACGTCAGGCTTGTGTATCTTAGGCAGACCATATAATTTCGGTGGCTGGTGTGACTTTGGTGTGTACAGTCTCTTGTACTCGTCTTCTGAGAATAGGTCCCCATTATCCCGGATTAAAGATCGTATTTTACGCGTTACTCTGGCCGTGGGGTTGTATGTTACCGGTTTATAAACCTTATTATCACTCAACAGTTCGAGTATTTTACTTTGGTAATCAGTTGTATTTATCACTACGGTGGCGTTAATAAGTGATCGCGTTAATTCCCGTAAAAATAATTATTGTTATAAGTAATAATAGAGTTTATTTCAGCTAGTAGCGTTGTTTATATTGCTCTAGCTAGACTGTTCGTTGAAGAAACACCTGTCATAGGAAGGTTATAACTGTATGATTTTATAATCCAAAACATTAGGAAACTATAAATATATTTTAGTACCTTAGAAGTAATTTCAATTTCTCATCTAAGACTTACGGGTTGTTTCTTATAACACATAAGCCGCCTTTAAGCGACTGGTAAAGGAACATATCAATATTCCATAATTAATTGTTATTGTTGTCAATTAGGTGACAGTATTTAATTCAGTGTGTATAATATTTATGAATTTCGCTAATTATATGTATTTTTATCATCACCCACACTATGTGTAACTGGTACTCTTTATAATATTGGTTATTTATATATATTTACGCTGCTTTATTTTCACTTCCCCAACTACTCTCGATTACACCAGACACTAGCCTTTACATCCTGTATTTATTTACGTCCCACGGTTGCCTGGAATTGCTTGATGAGCGATAAGGCCGCCAATTGTATTGACCTCGCATTATGTAATTTATTTAGTTATCTGGTGTACAACAAAGAGTTATTATTATTTCATATTATACTTAGGACTCATGTTATCCTATGTATGCATCAAGAATTCATATTTTTGGTACATTTCCTCAGAAAATGACTGCACGTTTGACCTAGTGGTTTAACGGTCACCACGCCGTTTCCTACTTCGCCAAGTGTCGTGGGTTCAAATCCCACGTAGGACAACACTTTGTGTGATCCACAAATTGTTGTTCTGAGTCTGGGTGTTCTTTGTGTCCGTTTCATGTAAAGTCCCCATCGACACAGGATTTATTCCTAGTGCGAGAGTTGTCTTTAAAAAAAAAATAAGAAAAAAAAAACTAAATGCTCTTGTCAAAATTCTTTGTGTAAAATATTACAAAATATTTCAATGGAGACTTTCTTTCTCAACTATTTACTAAGAATAAGTTGATGAAGCCGTCACTCGCCGTCAACGTTAACAAATGGGAATTATGATTGAATTCTATTTAAGTCTCCTCTCCGCTCAATCTCCACTCTCCGCTGCTCATTTTGTATGCGACGGGCTGTGGCAGGCCTTCATTAAATTTTTATGATTGACTTCAACTCGATAACAATTCTATAACAGTAAAGTTTCATAACCTGACATCTGGGAAGATTTTCTAAAATTAAATTATTAATTTGTTTTATTTAAAATGTGTAATATACATATTTAAACTAATTTAGTAATCATTCATACAACACATCTAATGTTTTCTCAAACTAAGCAGAACCTGAATTATGATAACCACTTATGATATTTCTAAATATGCACGTAAAATAAATAAATATTATGACTCATCAAATTTACTAACCAACTGTCAACTAAGAGGCCAATCGAGTCCGTCTACTGTATTACGAAGAATATTTGCCGAAGGTTTTCTAATATTTTGTATGTCACTACATCACCGAATTATGAAATAATATCTATCACAGAATCGGTTTATCCAAGTCAGTAAGTATTTGGCTGGTCCTCTCATCCACCCTTCATTATTTAGAGACCTTAGAACACTCATTCCAAAAATATATATAAAGTCAACACTATTTTCGGTGTTTTGACTGCACGGATGCTGTAGAGGTTCAAGCGGTAGCTGCACCGCTATCCATTGCACTGAGTGTTGTGGGTTCAAATCCCGCACTGGTTTCACATCACTTTGTGTGATCTACAATATGTTGTTCTATATATGGGTGGTCTTTGTGTCTGTTTCACGTTTGTTTCTATAATCCTCCACTCAAAAGGATATATTTACAACTCGGGAGATAACTTTTTGAAAGACGCTTTTTTAAGCTGGTTAAAAATTACCTTGTACGTATTACATACATACTTCCAACTCTATACTCACGAAGGTGTAGAGAGTGTATATCGTGCCGACTCTAATTTCAGTCAAGAGCCAAGACAAATAATATAATTATTATTTGCGTATTTTTGATCAGTATCAGCACGCAATAGATCACGGAGCCTCCGCAACGGTAACTCACACATGAAGATAATTTGATAACGAACAAAAGAGGTACAATTTATAGAGTGCGTGCCTTCGTGGCAGGCTTTATTGTCGAAGCCCCTTATAATAACTGAGCAACCATAAGGTTCTGGTACGACGTGGGGTGAGCGTCAGTAAAGTATTTTGTCATTATAGAATACTTATAACACTGGTAATTTCAAAAATTCGATCGGAATGTCGTGTTGTCGAGTAAAACTAGATGTTGTCCAGGTTTAATATTCAAGTATGAACTCCCAAATGTCAGTACAAATACATGTTATCTGATTTACTGGTCTTGTTTAATTAAGATCGGCCTATATTTTATCTATCATCGTTCTTTTAGCGTGCGATGAGGTATTTCTGGACCATAGTAAATGGAGATCATTAGTCTCTGCCTACCCCTCTTGGAAATAAACGTAATATTATATATGTACGTACAAATAACAAACGTTTCAAATACACCAACAGGTCGTACGAGGTTAATTACTTTTCAAGGTTTGTCGATAAGGCTTTTGATAGCCGCAAAGACCCGCAACAAACCATACTTGGCATTTATATTATTTGCTTTACATATTCACAAAACGCTTTCCTACCACTTGTTCAAATAAACCACATGATTTGAATAATAAATAATTTATCGCAATAAAGACATCCATATTTCATTAGCTTGCTAGCTGACAAGTGCTGTTTCCGTTTAATTTACATGTTATTGCCAAACGGTAGGAATAAATTATATTGAATATACTATCGTACGACACTCCAATAAAGGCTTGGTATTCTATTGACACGCATAATCAGTAGCCATAAAATTTCAAATTAATTGTTAAATTTGAAACAGATAACAGCCAGCGACATTAAATTGAAATAGTACACAACTGCAAAGATTTTTCAAGTAAAAGTGATAGGGTTGGATAGATACTTATGTTCATTAACTGTCAAATTACTCTATCTATTAATTAATAATAATTATATAAATAATATTAATTATCTATACGCATAATCTCAAACGAATGATTTCTTAGCAATGGTTTTAATAACCACACCAAAACTAACTCCTTACTACATAAATTATAAATTCGAAAGTAACTCTGTCTGCTTATCTGTCACGCTTTCACGATTAAACCACTGCACAGACTTCAATGAAATTGGGCATGGAGATACATTGATTCATGAGGAAGAACATAGGCTAGTCTTTGCCGCGATAGCCGACATACACGCGGGTGGAGTCGCGGGCAAAAGCTAGTAGCACTATAAACGAGAATATGCAATAGTGGTTCATTACACCTATACTACCTAATCGACTAGGGCTAAAGACATCTATATAGTGAACTACACACAAACAACTTGAAACAACATAATAAAACTAATACATTTACGTGTTCGACTCCTGAAGTCCCAGTAGGTATAATCTATAAAGCAGACATAGCAAAACCTCCGCAAAGGTGCAAAGGTACGTAAGCGTAATGATCTAATAGTGACCCCCATTCTCTCCCAATTTGCGTACCTCCATCGCCTTATTACTGAAGTCGTGGAGGACCAACGTTATTATCGTTCAAGTGCGGTCCACGCAGGTCATCGTGGATTTTTCGCCTTAACGCCTCGACGCGTTCATGGCTCGCCGGAACGAGGACCCTTTTACTGAATAAATTATGTGTCACGAAGTAGAAATGAGACATAATTATGTGGTATTACAGTGTGTTTTTGTTTATTAAAAGGATGGATAAAAATCACATAATATGATAAAAAGTATTTAGACTCCATTTACTAATTTAGTAATTTTATGGTGATAGATAAGAATGCAGAGTGTAACTTGAAATAAACTCTATACCACCGTCTGGCCAATGTAGTATAGTAGAATAAAATCTCGTATCTAAGGAGGTTGACCTCCTGGCCTATGTCCAGCAGTGGCCTCTTAAAGGCAATTAATGATGATGATAAATTATCAAACTATCGGTTACAGTAGAAAAGTTTCTGTTTATCATGTTCTTACTGACTTTGGAATCGTATCTTACACAAGGCTGCATGATTGCCAATTATACAAACCCTATACCATGATAATAAGACTATATTGAAATATTATTGTGACCTGCTTTGCAATTTGGATTACTCCAAAGTTAGTTCACTCCTCTCATTACCATCAGATATGTTGAACAAACCCGCGTTTTCACGAAAAGCGTAAGAAGAGAAAAAATGCTAAAAAATATACACATAAAAAGGTACACCGTTGATTCGATTTTTAAACGAAATTTTGCCAAGATTTTTAGAACCACAACCCAAGCATGGAGTAGTTTTTATTCGAGCTTTCCTCCCCTATATGAAAATTTAATCTATTTTTTTAAGTTTTTTCCAGTTTTGTTGAATGTGTTTCAGATTTTTGAAGGTACAAAAGGAATTGTAGAGAAATGAAACGCAGAGAAATTTCCGAGTAGTTTTTTATTTTCTATGAAATGAATTTATATTTTGATAAAAATATACAGTTTTAAATATTGAAGATAATGTTTTCTACTATTAATTTAATAGGGTACTCTTCATCTTAACTTTGGTTCAATAATATTTAGGAACGAAAGCTATGGTATTGATCTGTTGAATTCCAACTACATATCAATAATATTTTTACATATTAGGCACGAATACGTAAGTTACCTGCTCAAAATTTTCAATCAGCTCACACACTACACAGCGAGACGAAAACGTACAATATTGCCACCTCTTTACTTAGCTGGCCTTGATAAAACTATAAAGTAAAGCAAGTATCAAAAATGAGTGCGTACAAAATCTTCCATATTTAATGTTATAAACAAAAATCTCAGAACTTCTAACGATGTCTCTTGAACTGTTATTCAACAAGCTTAGTTTGAACTAAGACCATCATTATCCTTTCTCGCAACACACCGATCTACCCACTTAATCACACGACCGCTCATTCAAGCATCGAGTGCACTGCGTAGTTAAGACCGCAGTCATTTATCTCTATCTGTATTTACTGAGCAATGTAGATAGTTGATATCGATATATGCGGTCCCTGTTACTGATGGCACCGGTCGACGAATAAAACCGTTTGCATCCTCAAACGTTATTTATATGCTGATTGTTGTTAGCACAAATACTCAACGTATTAAGATTTTCATGTATTTGCAATGTTCGTATGTGGTTGCGTTTCATTTGTTTGAGCGCGTTCCATTTTTAAACATAATACTGGAAATGGTGAAAATATTTTTTTTAAAGCTAAACGTTTTAATACATAATATCGTGCGTAAGTTACATATGTTCGTTGACTCTTAAGTTGAGCCCTGATAAGCAATACAGATTTTTTTTTAAAGACATCTTTAGTTGATGTTGTCGTTATTAACTAGTTTTTTTATTTTATTTAATGGCATTTAAAAAAAATGCTGAAAGCTTCGAAATTTACAAGAAAAATAAACAAAATATACTGTTCTGTATTGGTGTTGACATTAATGTAAGCTTGTAAGCATAGTTCATCTCGTGTTGGTTTTAGTAAAAAACAACATGTTTTTATTATTATTTTCGTTTGTGTTTCATAGTCACGTTCATCTCATAACACGCCATTGTTTAGGGAGAAAAAAGCACGTACAAAACGGGAATAAAAGAGAGGTGTTAGTTGCCGGTGCGTCATGATAAGCTAATGTCCACAATATTATGACAGGAATATCTATTGAAGCAAACCTGTCAATGTTTTATTTTCGAGAAGGAGCTTAATTGACAACGGATGAAATGCAGTGGCAAGCGAAAACATTACAAAAGGAAAATTAAAAAATATTATGCTTTTACGACACAGATCGTCGCTTGAAAATGACTTTCTTAACTTATAACAATGAAATGTGTTTTTTTTTATTTTTTATTAGTTTAAAATCAATAAACGCCAATTGATAAATTGATCTTTAATAAAAGATAAAGCTTAAATCAAATGTGGATCAACATATAGTTATGTGAAATCTGTGAACAATTATTACTAATACTATAATTGTTATTAGCAATATTTGTGCACAGAATTCCGTCAACTTGAACTATCATCAAAACAATGTACATAAATGTAAGAAGTTTCAATTAAATCCAATCGAATTCATCTAAAGGTGAACTATTCTGTTAAAATTGTACGTTCTCGGGTCTATAATATAATATTATAATATGTGATGCCTTTTAGGATTCCTTAGATCACGTCTCGAAACCCTTATAGTTCCGTCATGTCCGTCCATATGAAAGATGAAACTTTGCACGAATAATGTTTTATGAGGTACCTACATGTAGACTGTATTTTTTTCTCGCGTCTACTCCACAGCTCGGGGTATCATTAAAAAGGTTTTAAAAACATTGAGAGGTAATTGACACGATTTTTTGATTTAGATATCCACTTGTAAGATATTCAACTTTAAAGCGCATTATTTTGTTAAAGTAGGGCACCTCCTCCCCCTCCCCCCTCTCTAAATACTGAACGGCTGGCTCGAAAACCTGGAAAATTCATGATAGTAGTCCAATAGATGAACTTTGAAGGGAAACTAAAACAGCTTAGATAACTTCGATAGTTCAGAAGTTATAGAGGCGTAAGAGCGTTTTCACATTATCCGATATCGGTGTCGGGCGTCGATACATACGGAGATACGAAGAAAATGTATGTATGTGTCGGCTATAATATCTGATATCGTGCCGGACAATATGAAAGACATATATACATAGATACATATTTCATACATTTAACTTCCTCCGATATCGTATCGGCGCCCGACACCGATATCGAATCGGATAATGTGAAAACGCACTAACTTGTAAAATACGCTCAATTGGAAAACTTCGTACAAAAATAACGAGATAATAAGTAAATATTATTCATAGTAATAAATACCAAACCCCGCTTTCTAAATTCACCTGCCATTGTGACACGCACTTGGCCGGTTTAAACAAGCTACAATAGAAAAGGAGGAAATTGCTTTAGTAATCAGAGAGTCAATAAGTGGGCATCCCTTTATGGAAATTGAATAACAAAGAATATCTGCACAAACTTAGAGAACACATCACGTATATGCTACAAAGAGAAGTAGAAATTAGAAGGGAAAATAAAAAAAACAGAACGTGATTGTTATCTTTAAATATAAAAATTAGTTTCTCGTGGTTTATGTATATTTTCCATGTTTAAGTAAGAACTGCAACCGGCAAACACTTTGTTAAACTTTGATTTATTAATACTACTGTTATAGTTTTACCGTAAAGGAAAAAATATTTTTAACCGACTTCAAAAAAGGAGGAGGTTCTCAATTCGACTGTATTTCTTTTTTTTTATGTTTGTTACCTTATAACTTTCGACTGGGTGAACGGATTTTGATGATTCTTTTTTTATTTGAAAGCTGGTGCTTCGCGAATGGTTATTTGCATTCAAATTTGGTCCTGATTGAAGTCGGTTTTTTTTGTTAAAATTTATAATTATAATTAAAAAAAAATACTGTTTGACAAGTCACACACATGATTTTATTTCAACACTTATTGTTATTACAAAGATATTTTGACTTCACTTACTGTAAAAATTAATTTAAGTAGCAATTTAGTTCAATTCTGAGTCTAAGTCTTTAGGTAATATTGTTAACTAGCTGAACCCCGCAGTGTAACCCGTGGTCATTGTCGTAGCGCGGGTAACGCCGCGGGACAAAGCTAGTCTAAAAAAAGTAGCCTAAGTTACTTCTTAGATCATCAGCTATTTGCCTGTGAAAGTTCCGTCAAAATCGGTGTAGCCGTTCCAGAGATTACCCGGAACAAACAGACAGAAAGACAGAAAAATATGCATTTATTAAAAAGTGGTTATTTTAATATTACAAACAGACAGTCCAATTTTGTTTATTTGTATAGATATAAAACAATGTATATAGGTACGTATGAACATATACGAGTAGTTAGGTGTGAATGTCCCACATAGTGGCTCCCGATGATGGAGGTAAACTCCCGGCGGACGACAGATGGACGGCGGCTACCACTCAGATTACATTTCCCGGAGCCTTTGTCAGATGCAAAGTAAACAAACACATGTTACTAAACATTAATATAAATATCGATTTTACACATAGAAGAGCCGAGGATAAATAAATGTTAGGCTTAGAAGCTTTTTTTTTATGTGAGGGCTTGCGAAAGTGACTCATAAAGTGAAAGCAGACAATGCAGCATGGTTACCCACACCATGGGCGCCTAGTGAGGCTTCTGTATCATCGAGCCTCCGGTCTCGCACTCACCAACCAAACACGACAGCACGAATGCTGTCATTATAGGTTGATCTTCTGTACGAGGGTATTACCGCCCCGGTCGAGTCGGCCCCTTGGTGTTGTGTTGAAATCAGCCTGTCTCTACTATATTTAAATACAAAGCTTTCTAATAATACAAAAATCTAAGTTAGTATAAGATAATAAAATAATATTTTTTATTTGGTTCAGAAGTCTTTACTCAAGAACTGTGAATCACTAATTTCTTAACAATACTAAGGTAGACTGGCAGAGAGTGCATATAGCACAGTCCACCATTGTATTATTTGTGTAAGAGGTGGTTAATTATTAAGTATTTCTATTTACTATCAAAGATTACGATCACAATAAATCAAATGCATTTCTGCCACTTTGTAGAATAACCTACCCTCTTCATGGTCCGGCTAGACATGGAGACATCAGGCAAAAAACTCTCGGTAATTCATTTTTCCTTCATATTTTACTCAAATGTTACTTCAAATTCTATAAGAGCGGTTCAGTATAGTTGGTACGTGGCCTACGTATAATAAACACGTCTCAATCCAGTCACCGCAGAGACAGGAAGGAACACAAACCGACCGACGACATTGAATACTGATCAGCATATTTACTTAGCGACCCTCCTCCTCTAAACGACTTACAATTTACCAAACCGACCGCTGTTGATCAAATTGATCTCCGTACAGCCCGACGTGGTAAAGGAAAAATACATTTTTGTGCTTTCCCTTTTTTAAATCTCTTCATTGATACTGTTTTCTCAGCTGGTAAGCTTTTGTGTGTTCTTCAAATACCTTAAATTATTTTTTAAGGTTTATGTACAGATACATGGTAATTATGCATACTTATGCATATCTTACTTATATATTATATAATATATAAGTAAGATAAGTAATAACTTCTTTGAGTTTATAACTTTTTTGAGTCCTAGTAATCTCAATGTTTCAGCTCAATAAACTAATGTTGACGTTACTTGCGCCTTCTTAAAACTATTTGGGTCATACACCGACAATTAACCACTGCATTGTGTTATTTAAAAACCGATTATTGCAGAAGTTATCGGTCTAACTTGTGAAACATGGCTAGAAAAAAAAACAAATGCAAATCAATTGACAAACAATATAGAACTTAAATGAAAGGTCTTCCCGAAGAAGCGCCAACCATCCCGGTCTTGGGCAGTTCGCATCCATCCGCTGCCAGCCTGAGGAGACCTTCTTTGAGCTGTAGACGACGATTGGTTTTTATCATATAGGATATAGGACTTGATCTATTTTTAAGTGAAATTATCTATTAATATTGAACAGACAAGGTCATAAAGATGAGGTATAATGCATGTTCTACATGATGTCACGACTCTCACAGGTATTTACACTTCGAAGACTTTAGAATAAAATTCCAGAAACAGTAAATAGAGGTTATAGTATCTTTGTCCCTCTCTTGGAACAAGATCAGCAGCTTGTTGCCAAAGTTATTAACTCCGTAGTAGGATAGCATCTTTATCATACTTTATTAGACTGTTAAAACTTTGCTGTACTCCTTGCTCCATATTGCAAAGGAAACATCTGATGGTTTCACAAAACTTATAAGGAACCTGTATATATATCGTTAGTATAATTTTCATTTAGTCATATATTTTTCTTCGATAAAGAGAAATGCACTAACCTGTCGCTAAGAATTTCACAAACAAATAACAAAAATCTTGAAAAATACTCAGACTCGGGACAAATAATTGATACTTATGATTATCCTACTAATATTAGGTCTTTACCTATGAAATTGCCGTTCTTCAGTACTGTTCATTTCAAATAAAAAAAAGTTCGTAATGGCTCTGTATTCAAATTAATTTTGTTTTAAAACCATGACATTCTATTTACAAACTCAGTCTTTTGTTTTTTGATTAGCGTTGTATTTTCATTACATTTGAACATTTTTCGTCATAATGGATACTTTAAAAATTCGTGTAATTATGGAATATGAGTTCCGTCGTGGCACCAACGCGACACAAACGGCACGTAACATCAAAAACGTTTACGGAGAGAACTGTACAAACGAACGCACAACCCGTTATTGGTTTTCCCGGTTCCGTTCTGGAAATTTTGACTTGAAAAATGAAGCTCGTGGTCGTCCGGAGACTTTGGTAAACAATAATGAATTAAAGGCGATTGTGGAAGCTGACGAAACTGAATCTTCAGCTGAGCTAGCAGCAGCTTTTAATGTAAGCATCAAAATAATATTGATCCATTAACGACAAATTGGCAAGGTAAAAAAGCTTGATAGATGGGTGCCCCACGACCTTAACGATCGCCAGCGCAACGTACGCGTCGAGACCTGCCTTGCGCTGCTCAACAGGCAAAGAAATGAAGGAATTTTGAAACGAATTGTTTCGTGCGACAAAAAATGGATTCTGTTCGACATTCGAAAGCGCTCAGCAAGTTGGTTAGACCCTGGTTCAGCACCAAAGCAATGCCCTAAACCAAAAATGACCCCTAAAAAGGTGATGGTCACTGTTTGGTGGTCTAGTGCGGGTGTGATTCACCACAGCTTTTTACAAAACGGCATGAGCATTAATGCAGATGTGTACTGTGAAGAACTGGAGAGAATGATGGAGAAGCTTGCACATCTGCAACCAGCTTTGGTCAATCGGTCGTCACCACTGCTCCTTCACGACAACGCGCGACCCCATACTGCGCAACAGACAGTCTCCAAGCTGCAAGAGCTGGGGTTGGAAGCTCTCCCTCATCCGCCATACTCACCAGACCTTGCACCTACCGACTATTACTTTTTCCAAAATTTAGACAACTTTTTAGTGGCTAAAAAATTCAATTCCCGAGAGGCAGTACAAAATGCCTTTGAAGAGTTTGTTGCCTCCCGTCCAGCTGATTTTTACAAGAAGGGCATCAATAAACTGCCAATGCGTTGGTAAAGATGCGTCGATTGCATGGGTGATTACTTCGAATAACAGAAATAAAAAAGTTTTAAAAAATAAGTACTTTCACTTATTGCATACAAAACGGCAATTTCATAGGTAAAGACCTATTATTATAAACGCGAAAGTTTGTAAGTACACACATCGAAAGTGTCTAGGGATCAACATATATTTTTGCAATAACTTTTCTCCTGATTGATATTAATTAAAATTTTCTTTAAGGATTCATCAAATAAAGTGTTTTCGTTTGTCACAGTAACGATAAACCAAGTCACCTTTGCATTAATAAAGAAATTTGCCATTTTCCTAATAAAGGGATTTTAGACATTTGAACCACTAACATTAAAGTTCGAAAAAAAGACTGAAATAACAGTTTTCTTTAAAATTTTATTAGGTAACTTAAACAATTAATAATCCGTGTTTCTACCGCGAACACTAACAACACAAGAACATCGGTTTGGCATACTCAAAATGAGTTCATCCAAATCACGCTGTAGAATGGCCGCCCATGTTCGTTGCAACAACAAAAAAAGGTCTTCTTGCGACTGGATACCCTCCATATTCGGCAGAGCTCTTCTCTGTAGCATATCCCATGCATGCTCAATCGGGTTCAAGTCTGGCGACTGAGCAGGCCAGGGCAGGACATTGATGTTAGCTGCGGCGAGAGTCTGTCTTACAACTCTTGCGGTGTGCGGTCGTGCATTATCATGCATTAACTGAAATAAGGGACCGATTTGCACTTGTAGAGGAACGATGACGTCTGATACAATCGTCTCAGCATAAATTTGAGCGTTGAGGTAGCCTCTGATCCAAATCAACTCAGTTCTTCCGCCGATCCAAATACCCGCCCATACTATGATGGTTCCACCACTATAAGGATGGACTTCCTGGCAGGATTTTAATCGCTGTTGGCGTCCAGGGGTTTTCCAGTGTCGTATACGTCTTGTATCCGGTCTCATACCAAAACGAGACTCATCAGAAAAGCACACGAAACGCCATTGTTCTTCTGCCCAATTTCTGTGTTCAAGAGCCCATTGATATCGAATCCTACGATTGTGCATTGTTATAGGTGGTACCCGTAGCGGTCTTCGGGAATGAAGGTTCACTTCATGCAAGCGGTTTCTGACTGTTTGGTCGCTAATTAAATTCCCTGAAGAGTGATGAAGCCTCACGGCTAACATCATGGCGATTATTGTTGGAGCTCTTCGAGTTAAGATTTGAATGTATTGTTCTTGTCATCGTGTGGTGCAGCGATACCGTCCTCCATGGCGCTCAGCCACGGTACCAGTGCTTCGGTAACGTGTCCAAAGTCGACTGATAACACTCTGACTTGTATTCAGAGCTAAAGCCACAGTACGTTGCCGGGAACCAGTTTCTATCATTCCCACGGCTCTGAGCATTTCTTCCCTGCTTAAATGACGTCGCCGCTCCATAATAACGTTGGTTTTAATCAGTAGTAGGGAAACAGTAGCACTAATAATGTCTTCAATGCGTTGTATGTTTTTATAGGGAAAATATTGACAGCTGATTTTCATCTTTTACTCGAATTTGATTGACAGTTCCTGATTCAAATTATGAAATGCACCAAAAAGGATCCATATAAATTTATAAAATCATAAATTTATTACAAAGCCACATCTCAATCTCAAGAAATCCGCATATAAATGCTTGATCCCTAAACACTTTTGATGTGTGTATGTATGGATGGATGGACGTTTGTTACTCTGTCACGCAAAAATGACTGAACGGATTTGGATACAACTTTACAGTATAATGGCTTATACATCAGAATAACACATAGGCTACTATTTGCCGTGATAACCAACATACACGCGGGCGGAGCCGCGGGCAACAACTAGTCTCATGTAAAAATTGAACCTGCTATTACGTAGCAACCACTTTACACATTGAGTTGAGAACAGCAGTCACAGTACAATTACATGCTTATTCAATTATGTATGTATGTATTATGTATAAATGTATCAGATATATGTGTATTAGTTGTATTTGATGTAAGTTGTTTTTTTGTTTATGTAGCTATTAAAATACTTGTCGGACTTAGTACCTAAGTACTTGTCTTTGCACCTACCGTATCATACTTCTATATCACCTGAAGGTTGACTGGGAGAGAATGCCTTATGGCATTAAATCCGCCTTTGTACGTCATGTGCAATAAGTTTCAAATAAATAAATTAAACAAAAGTGATTTCTCAACTTCTTTATAAATAGCTGAGGACTTCAACATAATTTGTAAAAAGTGTTTAACAATTCGGAATATCAAGTAAAAATTTTGTTATTATCGTATAATATGCATCTATTTAAATTCGCTCTATGAAACCATTAAAGGTTTATCATGAGCGTGTGGATAGATTAAATACTATTATGGCCGTTACAACACCCAGTCGTGCTATCTACTAAATTATAGTCATTCGCCGCTGACTATTGTTTACGTAACGCAGCGAACCAACAACTAACTTTATTCAAATGCTCGTAAAATTAATTTACAGCTGTTATTTGATACAGTAGCCAATTTACTCATAACAACCTGCGATTTGCCAACTGAATACTGATAGCTTTCAAAGGCACGGTGCTATTTAAAATCTAAACAACATAAATTATCAAGTATTTTTAAGCTATTGCATAGCTTTTATCGCGGGCTTTGAGTGCGGCGACCGAATCAGGAAATTCCGTAACGTAAATAAAACCTAACATCCGAAGCTCGCACGGATCGAGACGAGCTGCTCCGAAATCGGACGAATACGTAAGCAGCTATTTGTGAAAAAGTATATAGGTGTATAGGTATCTATCATATCTTTATAATGCCACACTCACCACATGTGCGCCCCGTAAGTATGCATGTTCAAAAAATACTGCATAAATAAAAAATAAATAAATAATTATAATTGCTTAAGTTGATAAAAAATGCTATGCAATAGCTTTTTTTTTATTTTTTACAGTATTGCAACATCAACCGTGCTAACTGTTGATTATAAATGTGACAGTACAACAGTCTCATTCTTAGACTGTCCTCTTAATCAATTTTATTATTGTACAATAAACAGAAAGCAAAAGCTACAGTTGTGACAATCACGTTGCTTAGATAGGATTAGTATCATAACGTGCTCCCTTATCTAGTCACCTAAGCTAATCAATTCAAAACTAAAATGGCTTACTCGTGTAAATACCGTCCTGACTACCTATATATTAAGTACACAGTTTATATTGGATGCACTTAGATTGTAGATTGTGATTGTAGAAGTATATGTATTATGTATTTACATTTATTTGTCTGTATATGTATATCATTATATGCATTTTTATGTTGGTTAGTTTATGTCAATTGCATCTATACCGGTTGCTTATTGCCCTGGACATTAAGTTCGCCTATGTACACAAGTGCATGAAGTTGTTAATAAATAAATAAAACATTTTGACTAAAACGATACTACTGTATTATTATTTGCATTTACAGAAGAACTGCAGTTAATTAATTGAAATACCACCCCTGCTTTATTCCTTCCTCCTTCTCCCTATATTCCGGAGCACTTTTCTCATGTTTGTCATGTACAAAGCAATCTATCACCTCGTCAGTGGTTTACAGCGGCTAAACACTGTGGCATCCAATATGCCTGTGACGTCACGGATTAAGTGGGGCATTAGAGTGGCGACGCGTCGTTAATATGCGCCGTGTTCATGCCAGGCGATCCAGGGGGTGGAGGCATGACGTATGAGGGAGGGGTTCAGTTTTATAGGATAATGTACGTCTTCATCGTTATCAACCCGATGGCAGTTGCCAAGGGGTCGATAACTATGATAACAATGTCGATAACTTGCACTTTAAGGCCCGTATTTTAAAAGGCATCTCAGTCGTGAATCTAGTTTTAAAATTAGTTTTAAAAAGAGATTTTATTATTGAACGTCTCTTGAGACAAGATTCACTGATCGTTAATCAAGTGAGTAACGATCAATCAACAGCTTATTTTGATATATGTGATCTCTGTTCATCTGAGACAAGCTCAATCTAGTCTCAAGTGGTAATTTCTAAGGCGTTTTAGGGGAAATGAATGTATTTTATGATGATGTTTCTGAATAACAACAAAAAAATTACTTTACCTCACTTTATTTACGAAACAATAACTTATCATACACATTTCAATTCACTTTAATTAACATTAATTGATATTCAATACACTTAAAATACACATTTAACCATTTGTTTAAATTAATATCACCCACAACCTTTTGGTTTATGCCAAAAACATAATATTATTGTAGATATAAAAACCAAAACAAAGTTTGACACTTCAAGATGAGAAATATTGATAACAATTTAAACGTTCCGTTATAGGTAATATGTAGTCACTTTTGTATTAATATTTTATAATATTTAATTTAGGGTGAGTTGCTTCTTATTACTATGTTTACATTGATACACTAGCCAATAGTGTATTATTTATAAACTAATATCTAATAATATATAAATTATGTTTGTTAATTATATTTTGTTTAATATAATTTGATGCGTGACATAGAACAATAATTTCGATAATGCAGAAACGTAACTGAGAACAGACTGTTGAGTTGAGATTGGTTACTGAGACTAGTTTCAACTGATAGAACTTAAAACGCATTCTTTAATAAGAGCGACGCTTAAGATTTGATGTGAACTTAAAACTAGTTTCAGCTGCTCAGAGTTCAAACGATACTTGAGACGCCTTTTATAACACGGGCCTTAAAGTCTAATTGTGAATAAAGAAGTTATGGAAGAAAAATTGCTTGTATTTTTTGTACTTTAATTGAATGGCGTACAAAACAAGTGCAAGAGACGCCTTCCATGACTAATGCAAAAGCCATAGTACTGCTACTAACAGTCCGTGTAACTGCATAATTGTAGTTTAAGTACACCACTGACATAAATTGTATAAAGTAATAAAACTGATATTTAATGTTCTTCTAATAGAAAGTCTTCAGTGTATCGACGATGTAGAAATAGACTGCAGTTGGGAGTCTCAGATAACGTACTCCGTTATATAATTTAAGAGCGCAGCGAACAATTAGTATTAGGCCAATATAACTAGCTCAGCTATTAATGAACACGTAATTACTTTCTAAATTGGGTCATAAAGAGTGACGCTTCCTCGCTGCCTTCCAACACCATTACGGGTAATAACTGCGCTTGAGGAACTTCCGATATAGAGCTCGTTCGTAGACCTGATTACTTTTAGTGCAGAACAATATATAAAGGTTTTTCCAAGTCATAAAGATGATTGAATTGCCGCTGTAATGTTCAACTATCGGATAGAGCAAGGAAGTGAGTTTATTATTATAGATTCAACTTCACACAATGAAACAACGTAAAAAAACTTACATAATATTTAGTCTAACTAGGTTATATATATAAAAAATAGGTAGTAGAGCCACGCTGATTTCAGCATGAACGGGCCGGCTCTACCGGGGCGGTACTACCCTCACACAGAAAATCAACGTAAAATGACAGCGTTCGTGCTGTCGTGTTTCGTTGGTGAGTGCGAGTCCGGAGGCCCAATTAGTCTAGTCAACAAGTTCCATACTTGTTGACTAGACTAAAAGGTGCAGCAGCATCACTAGGCCGCCATAGTGTGGGTCGCCATACTGCATTGCCTGCATTCGCAGTGAGTATGGTGACCGCCACTCTTGGATTCTGCTTGTGCTTTCCATCAGGCAGAGTAGAATCATTTTGGCGGGCATGCATAAAAAAAAAAAAAAAAAAACCATTTGACTCTAAAGCTACTTATATATATATACATATATATTGGTTTAAACTAGAAGTAAGAATTAAATAAAAGAAACAAATTGGAGGTAGCGTAACCTCAGTTCTTATTTATAATTAAAACACTAAACAGTTCACAACAAATGAATCTTATAATTCGAAATATGATAACAAATAATTCACGAAATACATAACAGATCGACATTAGAACGATTAAGAAATAGGTTTACAACGATAAAACATTAAAAGACAAGATATGATTGACGTATCCGTACGATCCTACCAAGACACGTCTTATCAACCGCTGCACGAACAACAAGAGAGCGAGCATATTTTTGTAGGATCACACTGCATAATTTATCGGTAGAGTAGGGATACACCTGACAAATACATGATTAACTACAATGATTAGCAGCTTTTGATCATAGTTTTATGAACATCATTATTATGAATCGGGTGGATCAGAAATATCAAAAACATGTGACATGCAGTTATGTATTTAAAAATATTTTAATTAAATCTTTACAACGTAGTTGTCACAATATACATAAATCAAAAGTGTCTAGGGATCAACATATGTGTCTAGGGATCAACATATATTTTTCCAATAACATTTCTCCTGATTGATATTAATTAAAATTTTCTTTAAGGATTCATCAAATAAAGTGTTTTCGTTTGTCACAATAACGATAAACCAAGTCGCCTTTGCATTAATAAAGAAATTTGCCATTTTCCTAATAAAAGGATTTTTGACATTTGAACCACTAACATTAAAGTTCGAAAAAAAGACTGAAATAACAGTTTTCTTTAAAATTGTATTAGGTAACTTAAACAATTAATAATCCGTGTTTCTACCGCGAACACTAACACAAGAACATCGGCTTGGCATACTCAAAATGAGTTCATCCAAATCAAGCTGTGGAATGGCCGCCCATGTTCGTTGCAACAACAAAAAAAGGTCTTCTTGCGACTGGATACCCTCCATATTCGGCAGAGCTCTTCTCTGTAGCATATCCCATGCATGCTCAATCGGGTTCAAGTCTGGCGACTGAGCAGGCCAGGGCCAAAGCCACATCTCAATCTCAAGAAATCCGCATAAAAATGCTTGATCCCTAGACACTTTTGATGTGTGTAGTTCCTGGCTTGAAAAATATAAAAACGATCATTTTTCAGAATCACTGACGGTAGTAAAATGAGTGTTGTAATATGCAAAAGAAAATAAGGCACATGCAGTGTTTAGGACACAACAGGAAAATTACTATTTGAAATAACAATGTGGAAGGTATAATATGAATATGGCAAAATAAATGAGACAATATTGAAGGGATAATGTGAATTTGTATAAAAGACATTTTATAATATACCATATAAAAATATGAACGAGGCAGTTTTTATAGCCATATGGGGAAATTTGCAGCTAAATTTATCATGTAAGTATGTTAGTATGATTTCATTATATTACTTCAAGTAAACAAGAATTAGTTAACATATAATAATCTATTATTTTTTCGGCATATTAGAAGTGAATCAGTGTACTTCTAATGGTACAATATGAGTAGGACGCTGGAAAAATCTTTATAAAAGGAAAAATATGAAGAAGTTGAATGAATAAGAAAGTAGGTTTAATATGATAGAGAGTTTGATACGCATAACAATCGCTTACAATCCATGAGTACATTGAAAACTATTTTAAATTATTTCTCTTGTACTTCACATTAAATATTCCAAAATGAAAGTATTTTAACAGCCCATCTTCTGGTTTAAATGACAGAAAACTGTCGTATTCCGGGCGGTCCATTTGTCAATGAGGCAGTTAAAATCTGGGCCGAGATGCATGAGGAATGGGCTGAGCATGCCTGAGCCCGCCAGCTACGGACTAATTAATGTGCCTCTAATCTTTGGGCAACGAGCCTAGAAATATGATGTCATCAATCACAGTTGTGACACGATCATAGTGGTATTTTTGTTTTATGACTTTAAGAGGATAATTGCGATGTTTCGATAAGATCAGTGAGTGAACGTGCCTTTGAGAGCGGTCTGCTTGTGAGAGTTAAAGGGGAGTAAGCGCGTCAATTTTAATTTAAGAACCTTGCAGCGGATAGAAAAACAGGACCTTTTTACATTAAGGTTGATTGTATAATTGTAAAGATATTGTGTTTGTACTTTACGACTATGACTCTTATAGACTCGTATAATAATTTAGAACATGAAAACTGTAAAAGCAATGATCCGCCAATGTAAGTATTTCCTGAGACATAGCTACATTTGTCACGGCAATTGTCTTCGTTATTGCCTTTGGAAACCAGAAAATTAGCATTTAAATTTACAGAGAGATGATTAATCTAAAACATTGTAGTTTAATGGTGAAATTTATTATAGAATGGAACATTTCACCCTGCAGACTACGCAAATGCTTAACGTTTAATAAAATTTAAGTGTAGTCATGGTATGTCTATTTCGAAAGTTATTAGTCTGTAAGCATTTAACTTGCTGTATGCTATGACAGCTATCAGACTAGCCTGAAACGACTGTTTATCTAATTCACAGCAGTTGTATCTATTATTAGTATGGAATAATATTTATGCCTGATCACACTCAATCTAAATAAAAGTTAAATAACATTATTCTGAGAAGAAAGGTAACGAAGTAAAAAACAACATTGATTTGATAGAGATTAAGTACGTATTACAAAGATGTATGATTATTTATGTTTACGCGCAGATTGTCTACATTCACAATGAGTATGGTGACCCCTTACTCTAGGATTCTGCTCATGCTCTCTGTCAAGCAGAGTAGAGTCACTTTGGCAGCTGAACAAAACATTTAATATTAAAGAACAAAAATACAGAAAGTAAACATTAAAAACTTTCATAGTTAGTTTAATATTAATATATAATAATATTAAATGAACTAAATGCTTTACAATCATCAATCATGCAAATCTCATATTCTCCATCAAAAGTTATGTCCCTTTTTTTACATAAAACTCATTAATCAAAGGTTATATAATAAAGAACCATTAAAAGTTCAATGACGGACAGTCCCGAACACCCGAGCTACGCCGAGTTGAACAGAAGTGAGCTGAAAAGTTCCGAAGAACCCAGATGTTGCACTGATGCAACTTAGAATTTAACTTTATTTAGGAAATTATTTGTACACTAACATAACAGACAGTGGGCAGATATTGAACATCATTTATCGAGGAAGGCTACAGGCTCTATATCATCACGCTAAGACCAATAGAAGCGGAGCATCAATGTAGAATGTTACAAAAATGGGGGAAAATTATTACGCAACGGGAAATAGGAGACGTAAACGACGTTGCGTGGGTCAGCTAGGAAGTAATTAGGTCCTTAAATTCATATATAGCTACAGATAAACAATACGTAATAACTATTTATTTATAAAGCTTAAGGCTTTCGTTTGATCAAAACTGTAACTGAAATCATTTTACTATAGAATATGTTCCTACATATTTCAGACATAATATGAAAATGAGAATAACACAATGTAATGAGGCAATGGCTGAAAATCAATAAACTGAACTTATTGTCCTCATATATTTGTGTAAACAAACACACAATACAAAAAACCGTCCGCATGGGCGTTTGCAAATAGCGGCGCATCATCAGTACAAATTTGTGCGAGCAATTTACAAGCTTTGTGTGGCTCCTATTGTTATAGCACCTGAAGAATACGTGTTTTTGTTATGCCTCGTTTGGCGGCTAATAATAGACAACGTTTTGTTAGCTATTCATAATACACCAGCAAATATGGAAAATAAATTATAATACATATTTCATTCAGGAATATTTTTGGCTAGATTATTTTCTAGTAACATGACAGTACTAATTTAAGTACTAAATATAGTCCGGTCAATTTAGACATTCGAAGTTACCTAAATTCCCACCAAGCTGAAAATCGGTAAGATTGTTTAAAATATAATTAAAAACAAAATTTGAAAGTTCCCCATCTTTCCCCTGTAAGGAAAAACATTCATTCAAGGTCAAAGGTCAAAAATTCCTGTGTGAATACTTCATTAATTCAAATACATATCAGGCTTAGAAATATCAAAAGTTAACGACACGTTATGAACCAAGAGCTTCCGAATTTAGCGTCATTATTCAAAGTTATATTTAATCAGGACAATTGTTGTGACATTTGACATGATTGGTTTTTACATTCTGATGTATATATGATCCAGTTATTGGTAGAGGGTTACGGATTAGTCAATCTATAATATGCTCTGGTAAGGAGAAACAAATTAGCAGCTTTTAGAAGCATAGAAGTCTTCTAATATGTTTCAGAGCCTTCTAAGATAGTTCTCATATAGCAGAGTAGTATGGCCACTCACTTCAGAATTCAGTAGGCATCTGTTTCCTACAATCATCATCTTCTTCTCTAATCTATATATATAAAAGAGGAAGGTGACTGACTGACTGACTGACTGACATACCAAGAGAACAACGCACAGCCCAAACCACTGAGGCTAGAATCCTGAAATGTTGCATATAGGTTCTTTATATAACGTAAGTGAGCACTAAGAAAGGAATTTTTGAAATTCCATCCCTAAGGGGATGAAAGTCTGCGTGAGCGAAGCCGCGTGTAAAAGCTAGTCTTATATAAATCCTTTACTTTTTGTATAATACTCCACATTAAAAAAAAATGCAATATCCCGTTTACTTTTGTGTTCAAAGAGATGTCCAAAAAGGCAGAGTATTTATACACGTAGAACGCGCATGTTGAAGTGTACAAGTGAGCATTACAATGAAGTATTATGAATAGTGTTAATCCCTCACAAAGGTATAAAGACGCTGTTTGTATAAATAGGTTAGCTAGCAATGTCAACAGCAACGACAGATCTGTGTAACTAGAGCCCAGTTATGGCGGTCGCAAATTAATATAAATGCGTGTTCAGGCGTCACGGCGATGGCGAGCGGGCCAGCAGGGTCAATCATTGACCTTTGTTAATTCTGCGGTAACGTGATACTGAAACTAACTGGCGTGTTGGGAGCGCTGTGACTCTTGGAAATGTCGCTAGTAATTACATTTTAAATGTTTCCTAAGTATAATGTTAGTATGTCGTTTTCGTTTGTGTTACACAACTTAGTACACGTTTGTTGACAAATTCTAGCATGATTATTTTTAATATTGTGAGCTTATGTATTAAAAAAGCTAGCTAGCTAGCTTGTGTTCTAATAACCATACTCATTTGGTGAAAAACAAAGACAGAATTACTTTGGTCGAGCCTGCCGATTTGTTATGAAGTGCGGCTCTCCATGGGCTATTCAGAGTAGCATAAATTGTAGAAATAAAATTTAAAAAAATCATTCTACTGCTTCTATTATCTTTATTATCATTCAACTGCTCAAAAATATTAAATATGAAATCGATAGAATCAAAACCCTTCAGGCACTCGAAATATTTGAAGCTTCCGAGCTGCTGCCTTTCAAGATGGCGTCATTAAGCGACGCCACAGTAAATGAAACGATACTTCTTCCGAGAAAAATGGCTTACGATATACCTGAGTTTAACGTACAGTTACGATTAAAACACACTTAGGTTTTATTATTTTATTTTATTTTTATTTATAAATTTATGCACCTTTGTACATCGGCGGACTTAATGCCCAAGGCATTCTCTATCAGTCAACCTTTGGGTGGTGTAGAAAATCTTGTGAGATAGGTGCACATAAAATACATACTTAAACAACTAAAAATGCAACATAAGTTCATATATAAATATAACAAACTTACTTAAGTACTATATACAATATTACATTACATAAATAATAAAATACATAAAACTATTTACTTTATATTCGTATACTAAGAGTAATTTTATAACATCAGCTTTAATATTATAAATCAGAAAAGGTTGTTCAATAGTAGGTAAAACGCGGCCACTTATGGAATTACTGGTTTGAATAGAAAATTTCTTTAGATACTAGATAGTACATATACTTATCAAGAAAGGCAAATATAACATCGAATGTTAAAATGAAAATAATTTAATTAAAAAAGCTTTTTAAAAACAAGCCTCTACTGGAATGCCTTGAGACGAATCAAACGACGCCCCGCTTTTCGGACCCGGGATTGTAGTGGACGGTAAACACATGCGATACTAGTGTTGTAAGAAAGGGCAAAATTAATTCCTTTTATGAGACACAAATGAAATGGAACCAGGTAGTTTAGGAATACATATTATTATAATTAAAAGAAAAAAATTACTTATTAATATTTTCTTAGCCCAAAGCCGTCCTCACGAGATCTTTTAAAAATCAAACGAGAACACAAAGCCAAGGCACAATATTATGAATTTCTCGACAACTGTCTTAACTATAGATATTTAAATCCAATTTCTGACTGCCTTGTTGGCGCAGTGGTAGTGTATGCGACTGCTGTGCATGAGGTCTCGGGTTTGATTCCCGGGTCGGACCAAATGTTTGTATTATCTGCAAATATTTAATTCGGTGTTTGGGTGTTTTCTATGTATAATATGTATGTATTTACAAAAAAAAAGTATATATGTATTTATATCAGTTGTCTAGTACCCATAACACAAGCTCTGCTTAGCTCGGGACTAGATGGCTTTGTGTGTTAGATGTTCAAAATATTTATTATGTATTATGTATTTATTATATTAATTTCTAGAATCGTAGTAATAGACGACTCTAAAATGAAGTCCTATGAAAAGCGTCCACTTCTTATCTATCCATAAACAAAACGTGAAAATAATTAAGATTTCTCTTTCCGTCATAAGTACCAGATCATATATTTCACTTACTGATCATTTGAAGAGAACGGCTCTAATTTATAGTGACGCTTTTATCTAGATTATTGCTACGTCTCAATCAGTGTCTGATTTGAGGCAAGGTTTTGTGCACACTGACCTGTATTTACTGGACTAACTGTTTGTGTATTCTTAATTATCAATCAATTAGTGAAGAAAAATATAACATATTTTTAAAAAGTTACCGATTTTAAAATACACACATCAAAAGTGTCTAGGGATCAAGCATTTTTATGCGGATTTCTTGAGATTGAGATGTGGCTTTGGCCCTGGCCTGCTCAGTCGCCAGACTTGAACCCGATTGAGCATGCATGGGATATGCTACAGAGAAGAGCTCTGCCGAATATGGAGGGTATCCAGTCGCAAGAACACCTTTTTTTGTTGTTGCAACGAACATGGGCGGCCATTCCACAGCGTGATTTGGATGAACTCATTTTGAGTATGCCAAACCGATTCTTGTGTTGTTAGTGTTCGCGGTAGAAACAAGGATTATTAATTGTTTAAGTTACCTAATAAAATTTTAAAGAAAACTGTTATTTCAGTCTTTTTTTCGAACTTTAATGTTAGTGGTTCAAATGTCAAAAATCCCTTTATTAGGAAAATGGCAAATTTCTTTATTAATGCAAAGGTGACTTGGTTTATCGTTACTGTGACAAACGAAAACACTTTATTTGATGAATCCTTAAAGAAAATTTTAATTAATATCAATCAGGAGAAAAGTTATTGCAAAAATATATGTTGATCCCTAGACACATATGTTGATCCCTAGACACTTTTGATGTGTGTATTACGCCCATCTCGAATTTCAAACATGCAAACGTCCATCTGCAAATCAATCAATGGTGGGGTCCGAATCGAGGAGATCATAATAGTGCATTGAGTGATCTTGATACTGATCTGGCAACGGTATGACATAAAGGCATAGCAAATCTCTTTTTCTTTCATAATTTTTAGACAAAAAGTAATTGATCGATCAACCATTTATATTTAGGGCTGGAGGGCTCAAACTTTGCATAAACTCAAGTTACATGTATGGCCTGACTTACCCTATTTTTTGCTTGCAGGCCTCTCTCCATTCTAAAATTAACATCGTTTCTATCAAGGGCTTGTAATCTTATCGATTTCCTTTCATAGTGAACATTCAATTTTTCCACATACCTAATTCATAGCACCTGATTTACAATAACATGTTTACCGTATGTGAATGGGATTTAAATTATTGTGTTGACCTATGCTTACCACTTTAAGTTAAAGCATGAGTATATGTATTAAATGTAAAGTGGTTGCCAATAGAATGTTGTTAACTGTCATATAAAAAAATATTTTACAAACAGAAATACTTTCGTCTAACATTCATTAGTTTAGAAAATTTCATTCAAATGGGCAAATAAGGTTTCCCAGACTATTTGCTTTTGATCCAAGTAATTTAAATATATACAAAATTTGCTTCATTTTGGTCTGTTTCACAAAAACATCTTTAGCTCTACTTTGATAGTGTTTGCCTAAATATTTTAGGAGCAAACATTTATAAATTTAAATAATGAATACTCATGACAGTTTTTATGGCATTCATTAGAAGAATTACTGAAAATTTTGTACAGTTTATTTATAAAACACTACCAATACAATTTTCAAACAAGCTATGTCGTTCGCATCGACGTTGTTACTAGGCCAATTCCATGAACTCCCCGGCCCTATATAAAAGCTTCCGTTCTGAATTAAATAACACACGACTACTGTTACACGAACACGATTTAATTATTCTAATAATACAGTAGAGTTATACTCAGTAGAATACTTTGAAGTTGACTTCAAGATTTGTTATCGTGTTTAGAGGTTTCTTGAAAACGGTTTTTAGAAACCGTTTCTAATTATGATATAAAGTAATAAATATTCCAAGAATCCAATATTGATAAGGCTTTTTAAATGAAAAATTTTAGAAATATAGGGACAATTTATGATCTACTAAATAAAATCAAAACAACATTGCGAACTGATACTTATGCCTATTTTTTAACGAACTTCAGCAACCAAAATTATTGGAAGCAGATTAAATCACAGATTTTTATATTTCGGACATCTAACACACAACGCTATCTAGTCCCAAGCTAAGCAGAGCTTATGTTATGGGGACGAGACAACTGATACAAATAGATATATACTTTTTTTCGTAAATACATATATATTATACATAGAAAGCACCCAAACTCCGAAACAAATATTTGAAGATCATACAAACATTTAGTCCAAACCGGGAATCGAACCCGAGACCTCAAGCACGGCAGGCGCATTTGCTACAACTACTAGTTAAACAGATTAGAAGGTATTTAATGCTATTGTAAATTTTTGTTTTTTCAATTTAATTTTTAATTATTTTAGATTTTATTGTTTCTGTTAGTATTGTTTAAAGCTAGTTCAAATTTTAAAAGATTTCATGCAATTATTTCGATAAAAATAATAATAAAAGTTAGTCGATATTAGTCATTGTGACATCCATAATGTCTGTAGTCATTTCTAGTCACTATCTATCACAAACAAACATTATAATTTAAAACAGTAAAAAAAGATGGTGCCTCAAATGAACTACGAGTATAACATGAAATAAATTAAACCTCTTGTTATAAAAGGAATACTGAAAGTTGCACGTTTTCTCTTTAACCTTTTTACAAGATTATTCGACGCGTGCATTGTACATAATCTCGCCGCTCTGTATACAACAGCGACTGTGAACACGACGAAAAACAATATAGCCTGTTTTCTGCACCTTGCAAAACTGCTCAGTGGGCAATTTCGTGGAGTCGCGCAATGTGAATAATATAAAATGCATATGTTAGAAACAGTGACTGATGAAAACTGTTTCGAGTACGGGAATAAAAACTTTCGTGCAAATATTCATGTATTTTTATAAAGACTGCCTCGTTGGTCTCGCGGTTGGCGTCTGCGACTGCTGATCATGAGGTCTCGGGTTCTATTCCCAGATAGGACTAAATGTTTGTATGATCTACAAATATTTGTTTCAGAGTTTGGGTGTTTTCTATGTATAATAAGTATGTATTTACAAAAAAATAGGTATATTTGAATTTGTATCAGTTGTCTAGTACCCATAACACAAGCTCTGCTTAGCTTGGGACTAGATGGCGTTGTGTATTAGATGTCTGAAATATTTATTTATTTTGATTACACCATAGGATACTTAAAGTCGTTTTGCCCCATGAAAAGTTGAAAACTACACACGTGAAATAAACAAGTAACTAAAGCCGCTACCAATAGGTGCGGTGTAATGGCTAATGTACTTCAAATAGGATTTATAATGATAAATCCTGTTTAAAGTTTACAGTTTACTTTACGTGATTTATATAAATTACTTATTTATTTAAGTACCAATTGTAGTTATTTATGAAGTTAAAATAAAATGAGTCAAGTTGAAATGGTTTGTTTTAACAATAAATAGAACAATGCCCTAAGGACTGAGTCTAAATGAATATTTGTGTCTGGCATTGACTACAGTAGTTATTTTTATTTTTAAGTAGCAACACTAGTATTAGTTTTAAGAGGTAACATTATCATTAGTTTTAAGTGGCAACACTTGTATTAGTTAGTTCCTACATAAAGCATCAACAATAAATAATCTACCCTTCTTTCTCCTTGACTCATCGTTCGAGACACCACGTTGGAGGTGTTATTGTACTCCTTCACCACGGTCACAATTATTATATACTTTACGCCGAAACATAGTAAACCCAAGATTTGTAATTCTTAAGTTATTTGAGACTATTAGAAATAAAATGTAAATTACGTTTCATTTTTGGTTATCATGAATACATCATAATTACGTTAATGCTGTATCGCTACACTGAGATTGCCCTCAACCCTAAAACAAAGCGTCTGGCGCGCCGCCAACGTTCGGCACTACCGTGAATTATTCATAGCGTGCGGCCCGTTACATCTTCAATTAACCCGTTCGCTGCCGACCCCGGTCCCTGCGTCCATCCAACCATCGGTTCATTCAAAACCAACGCATAACCATGTTCCTAAACCAAAAATTGAATGTGTGCTCTGAATTGGTTCCAGAGGGATGAAAGATTTTAGGGCGGTAAAACGTAATACATATAAAGGTTTCTTGTAAACTAAAAGGGCTACCTACAACTCTTTAGCAAAAAATATATTCATTTTTGCTAAAGAGTCATTAAATGGTGTGATTACTTAATGTTTTGTATTAGTTTCTAAGAAATGAATATTAGAACTAATCAGTAGTTGTGTGTCACAATTTCCATGCAAGCAAATGGGTAGCGGTCGCAAAATCATTACGGTTGTGCAGTTCTTTAGCACTAGCTTAGCTTAGATTAATTGGTTTGACAGTTTAGTAACAGCGTGAGTACACTGCCCAAACGAATACCCTATGTGATTCTATGGACCGATCAAATACAACTTCTCGATTTTTTCTTTCTTTCTTAGTGGCAGCCAATACATTTTAGTGCATCTGTTGACACAAGCCGTAAATTCTTCATAGGTAAAATTAGAATATTGAATTTTTACAGACAAAGAAGCCAAATAAATTATATATATACCATAATTTCATTATAATTCTATATATTATAGTTCTAATTCTATAATTCCATTATAGTAATGGGAGAGCCACGCTTCGGCATGCGAGGGCCGGCTCGACCGGAGTGATACCACGGAGTGAGTGAGTATACTGAAGGCACATAACCCAACCCACCATGCCCTTACCCATCCCCCAAAGGTCGGCAACGCACTCACTTCGCGGTATTGCGAGTGTAAATGAGCGGCGGTAATAGCTTAACATCAGGCGATACGTCTGTTCGTTTGCCCGCTAGGGTATAAAAAAAACTTTACCGTGGTTTAAATTTATTTTGTGAGCAATTTAAATTAAAGGAAAAGCCTATACAAGGTTAGAAAGAAACAAAGCTGTACAATTAAAGAAAACCATAGCACTATTCCCTAAACGTGTATGCCATCTACGAATAGCATAATATCAATATTATAACGAACTCAGTGTCTACATTTACACACATCAATCAAGTAGAGAGGTTATAGTGAATACAAAGTTAATTCCAGAAGCACATTTAGGGGTGCTGAATAATAATACAACTAACGTATACCTCGGGTATCCATGGGCGGCGGTAATCACTTACCATCAGGCGATACGTCTGCTCGTTTGCCTCCTATTCTATAAAAAATACCTTATAAATATAATTTCACTAACATGAATAAAAGGCTGATTAAATACTAATTTTCACTCTGATCAATTTCCACAGTATTCACAATAATACTACAGAAAACACGCAAATCCCAGCTAATTTCCCCGAACGTTCAACAGTGGCTTGGATAAACGAGAGAGAATGCAGGCTATTTAAAAGCGACACTTAGGTTGTAGACAAGATTGAATGGGGCTGGCTATTGGTAGCTTCGTAAATAGCGTACCGGTGACGCGGGCCCTGTTCATTAGCACGGACCTTTGTTCACCACCGACCCTACAAAAACAAATAGTGACGCTAACTACCCCACACTCACAACCTCAATAAACAATCGACTCTATCACCTTCAAATAAGGTGGTTTTGTAATGTACGAAATAATATAGCGTTAGGATACAGTTGGGCCAGCTTTGAATCTAAAACCAAGGATTGGTAATCGCGATAATTGCTAGCTCAGGACAACAGGCTTGCCACTGAATTGGGTGTTTTCATATATTCGCCATTGAAAGCGCGGATAGCTGTTAACGCTCTAACATTGTCCAAAATAGACGGTTTCTGTTATGAGCAAACCATTTCCCAGAACCGCCATTTAATGGGGTCAATTTACTTTACTTGATTACTAATGTTAGCTAGTTGTTGTATTTATGTAAACTTTAATCTTAAAATAAAATCCTTAAATAGATTTTGTGAAAGAAACGAGTTGGAAAACTGGTGGCATAACAGCTAAGCCAAGGCATTGAATTGTAAATCGGAGCAGTTCCACTAAACTGTTAGCTTAGTTGAATGGGTCAGCGATACTACAAGTAATGTGTGCTGCACCTTACTATACTTTTATTCAAATACATTATCCTTCATGTATTGAAATATTTTTGTAACAGTTAGCATGTAATATTTTAGCAGTTACTTTAAGTAAAACCAACAATACATCTGATTATATTTAACATGATTTCAACTTTTTGAATATATTTTTTTAAATCCAAATCAAAAAACATACAAGCCCGTTGCGAATGTACCCCCTTTTTTGGAAATGGGTTTAAAATAAGAAATGTTTTTGGGTAAAATGGTAATACACTGTAATAATGACTAATAACTTACCACTAGTTCCACCACATTACCCGGATATTATCCCCCTCGATCTCAGGTGATACTCAAGACCAAGCTAGATACGCCTGAATTGGTAAAAGCGTTTCCTTTTGCTGAATTTAATTTAATGAATTCACCAGCCTTAAATTTGTGCCTACCGTGGAAAAAACATTTTTACTTTTGCTCGTTCTATGGTTTGCTTTTTTACTTTTTTACTTTACGTTGTTATCTGAATTTTCAAATTACCATCTTTTAAGTAAACTTTTTTGTAAAGACGATACACGTGTTTTGTGTTGGCCAGTATGGACGGATTTCCAATTTATAAGTACACTTGATGGAAAAACTGTTGGATCATTTTTCATTTCAACACGATATTTTGGTACTTTCTTTACTATTGGAGATAGATTTAAAATTATATTTACACGAATATCTTTTACTCAAAAGAAATTAATCACATTTAATACAAGTTATGAATCGAGTTTTTGTCTTGTCTTGAATAAATAATTATAATTATTATTCACATTAATATATTATATCTCTTCTCTCTGTTTAGAGTAAATACCATTTTAATAGGTCCTACATGAATTATTCAAGACACAGCAAAATCATTTTGCAATTTTATTTAAATATAATGTTACCTAGATTAAATTGCTTTTAGTAATAAGTACATATCAATTTTAGATATACAATATAGCAATATTAATTTGTGTACAAAATTTGTTCTAGTTTGAATTATTACGTTGACAAAAGGGCTAGCATAATATAATCATCCCACCAAAAACATTTTCATGTAAAATGTTGCCAAGACGACTGCATATGGCTTAACCTGGGAAAAAGATATCAGATCTCATGTAGAGCCAAGGTTCTGAATCTACACGCCCTAACTCTGCCAACTCTAACTTCATAAACTCTACATCTCAGTTAAAATGTCATCATACTTAGAACTGAAACTCAAAAAAAAATTTTTCATCAAACCAATACGTGTGGGGTAAATCTATGGATAGGTCTTCGAAAATGTTATTGAGGTTTCTAATATCATTTTTTTCTGAACTGAATAGGTTGCGCGAGAGACACTTCCAAAGTGGTAAAATGAGTGTCCCCCCCTCTTTAACTTCTAAAATAAGAGAATGATAAATCTAAAAAAAATATATGACGTGCATTACCATGCAAACTTCCAACGAAAATTGGTTTGAACGAAATCTAGTAAGTATTTTTTTTTTAATACGTCATAAATCGTAAACTGCAATTTACCTTTCATTCAACACAAATATAAAAATAAAATAAAAATTATATTATGTTACTTGCTGTCGCGGAACCCTTCATGGACGAGTCCGACTCGCACTTGGCCGCTTTTTTTTTTAACAAATGCTGGTATTGTCGCACTGCGAAAATTTATTGCTTAAGCACAAGGCTTCGATCAGACAGTGAAAACGAACACTCAATTGTTAAATAACTATTACAGCTGGTATTACGAAATGGAATGTGAAGAGATAGTATTAAACCAAAGTACTAATAATATTTTCACAGTTGAGATTAATTGTATTCTTAGTATTTGTTCAGTCCTCCAACAGTATTATTATAAATCTTATCCAAAAGTATTTTCTTTAGACATTTCCAAAATAGTTTATTTAATAAAGATATTATAGTTGGTCAAACGAAAGGAATTCCAAATTAAAGAGAATAAGATTTGTTAGATTTTCTATATATTTTATGTCTTTTTAAATTAAAGGTATTAATCTATTTTGGTCATTATTTTTATTTTACAAATTATTATATCTGTTGAATAGAGAAAGGTACTTGAAATTATCTCTTAAAATGCATCAATTCATTTAGTTGGAGGTGTAGGGGTAACGTTGGTACGTTGGCGTTCCAGGGATTTCCTTTCGAGGGTGCACCTGGTTCCCCGGCTTCTAGTACCCGAGACGGTGTGCAGTTTTTAGTCGGTTTGAGTCCAACATAACCACCAGTCAGTGGTATCCGAGGGGATTTCCGGACAGAAAAAGAAGATAAAAGCGGTAACGGGGGTTACTTAATATCACTTACCATCTCCTTGATTGCCACCTATTCCATAAAACTATGAGCTCTAGATGAGCAATTAGAATCACTAACCACTAGACGATTAGAAGGTAGTCATAAGATTTTCCTGTACAATTTTATGGAGATAGGATAAAGTTCAATTTACCTACATCTAACCTAAGTAATTGCGCTTTGAAGACTCGCTCAACGCAGAAACCTTTACAAATCTCATCGCATGTATTTATTTTCTTGGAAGACAATATCTTAACTGAATTCACTACGTCACGTGGAAACAAAATGAATTTCAGAGATGTAGCTGGGCGAGAGCGCTCGGCCGTGGTGCCTTGCCGAAATTAAAAAAAACGCATTTTTTTATTCGTCGCCGTCAATGAAATTGAATGTCAGATGTTACAAATCATATTATTTCTTCTTATTAATTTTGCTCGATAATTATGCATCATTAACGTCATTCTTTAATGTTATTATGAATTATTTATTATGTTATTATAAAGAAATTTCACATATTATTGCATTAGCCAAATAAATAAAAGGAACAGGAAAATTATTTGCTACGTTTCATGTGACAATACAAGTCTTGAATAAAGATTTTATTTGGAATATATTTAGTTTCTATTGAAGCAACCAAAAATGCCTCCACTTTACTCAATTATCGTATTCTCTACAATTCGCAACATTAAATAAGGTTGGTATTCAGATTCAAGACTTCTACAAAACGGTTTTACCCTCGGACTGAGGTTTTCCTGCGAATCTCTGTTACGAAGCAAGTCGCGTACTTGAGTGGAAATGCCAATTGGCTTTAAGTTCTCCCACTATTTGCGAGTAATTTCTTCAGGGAGCCAAGAGACTGTACCTACAACTTTATACAAGAAAGGTCTCCAAAATCTTTCCATAAAAGTGTTTTGTCTTAGAGGACTGTAAGAATAAATCATTTGACTGTTTTCTTTGTCCTTATTGTCTACCGGGCGTCGTAAAGTAGGTACTTATTTGCCATTTTGATTGCTCTTGTAGCCGATACGATAATAACTTCTGTCAATCGAACAATTTTATTGTGATCGAAGTAAGTTAGCTGTTTTTATTGTTGTGGAGTGGCTGCGTGACGTCAGTTTAACTTTCCTTATTGAAGCACTGCTCCTGTTCATCGAAAAACGTCAATCATTTTTGAAATAAGTGCTTTTACGTGAAATTTCGTTTAAAGGAAGCAATGTTTATTTAATATCAAAGAACTTTATTCTACTGTAACAAATAACTTTGATTAAAATAGCACTGAAGAAAAAATAAAATCATCATTAAATATCGTAATACTAGCTGTTGCCCACGGTTCCGCCTGCGTGTATGTCGGTTATCGCTGCAAATAGTAACCTATGTGTTATTCTGATGTATAAGCTATATTACTGTAAAGTTTCATCCAAATCCGTTTAGTAGTTTTTGCGTGAAAGAGTAACAAACATCCATCCATACTTACAAAATTTCGTGTTTATAATATTAGTTAGTTAGTAATAGTAGTTAGTATAAGAAATTTTTACCATCACAAATTACCTTATCTTAATCTAACGTAATATACGCTATGACAGAATAGAGCTTTATCTAAAAAAAAGTAATGTAAATGTGAGTCCTTCTTCCAGTAGATAGTGTCGAGTGAATAGATTGTGTCGTGACATGACGAAGCGTGTTACATGATCTCAACAAATAACCATATCACTGTAGAATCTCGCCCACGCAAAATATTACGTATTTAGAATTTAGGAAAGAAGAGGGTGTAACGGTGGATGAGCTCATTACACATTCAGCGCGAGAGCCGCTACAATGGTCACGTGCGTGTCACGCGGCAAAAGGGGCTAAATGTGATTTAACATGTCCACGTGTTGTGTGTTGAATGAGGTGATTCTGACCTGACGGATCATGTCCGACAAGTCGCACACACTTTGACCTTCGTTCTAAGTTAATACGCCACTGTAATTTTTCAGTAAACGATGTACAGATTCGTGAAAATCATAGCTGCAACATCGAATACATAAAAAAGTTTTTGTAGATACTACAGCATGAGACCTACACTGTGGTTATTTTCAAAGTGAGAAGAAGCTTAGATGATAAATTAATACAGAAAATTATAGTTATTAAAACTTAACGTGTTGTAATACATCAGAAAATTGTTTTCTAGTTATAAAATTAACCTGTTGAATGTAATGTTAAATATTCGCGACTGGAGTGATGTTACTCAATCAGTAAAATCAGTGTTGAGCAATGGTCTCGATACTTTTTACTGAGTCAGGAAATGAGGTTGTCGGAGACCCAATCGAGCAATTGTGTTTCTCAAACTGCAGGTACACAATGGATACACTTATCAACAGTTGACCCGTGTTCTCATTTGCCCTTTATATGTTAACAATATAATTTTAAACTGACCTTCGTAAGCTGAAATGTTCAGTATTTGAGTTAGTCACGGAGACTTTGAACTTTACCTTCAACGTGCTATATAGGCTAATGAAAACACATAATACGTGCTCAAGAGCCTATTTGTCGTAACGACCAACATTGTTTCTAAGTTCCTACGTTTCAGCCTCTCCAGGTCAAGGCCGGCTACCTCTTTCACTTTCCATTAGGCCCTCTTCACACTGCCAACTTGAGTAATTAACCGTTTAATGGAACGCATCAAAGGTATTACGTTACCCGTGAAATGGTCGTTATCAATAGCTCAAAGTGTAGACAAGTCGAATACTGAGTGATGGTTTAGCCATAAAATATCGAAACAGAGCTGTGTTTACAATTTCTATGTGGAGTTAAATTACTTCAGTTGCTTTGAAAATTATGCACGATTATATTAGCTTATTTTTTAAATCCAATAGAATATAAACTCAAAGTAGTTTAGCAGTTTGCAGTCATTTTCTCAGAATGATTTTGTAATTAGAGGTTGACTAGTTATGGTGTTCACAGGCAATAAACAAACTTTCATTTAAATTTGTGACATTAGAACATAGTGCTTATTCTGTACCAACTCTTTTTGAATCGGTTGGAATAAATGAACTAATTGTGACGAATTATATAACGTTTATATGTATGAAAGAATATGCTTTCGAGTAATATTTGACAATATATCATTCGTTATATAAATTGTGATTACGTAAACACAAAATAAACTCCCCGAGTTCGCTTTAACCTAGATTTATGTTTAGGTTATCTCATTTGTGGTACGAAAAATAGGTCGTTGTGATATTAATTGCTTTTGTTGTACTTAGTGATAATGAACGAAAATAAACAATACTGGTTTACATTGACCACAACACCAACCCTTTATGTAGGTTAATATAACTAATAACAGATTTATTGATAACATGGAAGTTGAACTCGATATTTTAAGTATAATATTTTAGTTTACGCGCAAATGAACGTACTGCAGGTAAACATACTATAACATGAAATTACCTGGTTTATGTTGACTCAAACACCATCAATTTCATATGAACTGTAATTGTTTAAGGCAGGAACAACATTTTCATATTACTTAATAAAGACGTGCGATATAAATAAAGTGGTTATGACGTGTTTTTTCTGCTACTAAAATTACATTAAAATGTTGATCTTACTTAATAATGAATGTAAGAATTGTAACTTGATAGTAAGAAATAATAGAAACTTAGCTCCAATCGTGTAAGTACTTTATAAATTAAGTTAAGTCTAATCTTAAAAAAAACACCCAAATCTTGTACATTGAATATTGAATAAATTTTATTATTTTATTATTATTTATTATTTCTAAACCACTGTGACTTATATCATTCTCAACAGTTAATTTAATGGTATATACTAGAATAAATGTACGATCGACGTAATATATTGGCGAAATGTATAATATTTTATGTTGATAAAGACCTTACTTGGTCACTTGTTTTTTGACGTGACAACGTCTTATAATTCGATGGAGCCGGCTGCACATACGAAAAAACATGACTCGTGCGGCGTTACCTGACGTTATCTCGCTCTGAGGCGTTCCATTCAAGCCTTAAATGGAAGCGAGAGAATCTATCTCTCATCATTTCATCAATGTTTCGTTATGAATGTGTCACGTTAAACTATCGTCCGTAAACAGACCATTTTTTATGTGTGGCCCTGCCAAAATTGCTTTACTCTGCCTGATGGAAAGCATAAGCAGAATCAGAGAGTGGTGGTCACTATACTCATTGCGAATGCAGACAATGCAACAGTGCAGCATGGTAACCCACACCATGATGGCCTAGTGATGCTTCTGCATCATTGGGCCTCCGGTCTGGCACTCACCACCGTAACACGACAGCACAAACGCTGTCATTTTACGGTGATCTTCTGTGCGAAGGTAGTACCGCCCCGGTCGATGGTCGGCCGGACGGTCTGTTACTATCTAGTAAAAGTCGACCGTCTGGCCGGTCCAGACAATTGTATCATTGATAAAATGTGTACAGATGTACACACGTTTTCGTTACAATTTGCCAATATGTGTGTTCGTTCATCATCATCAACAACCCATAACGTCCCACTGCTGGGCTCGGGTCTCCTCTCATGAGAGGGTTAAGGCCATACGTGTGTGTTTGTATTTTCATATATACTTCAATTAATACATGCACATTTCTTTCAATTAACGTAGTGTTCTACGAGTATTATTCGAAATTAATTTATATACAACAAATGCTCCCAATCGTAGATTGCCGTTCGCCCACAAAGGAATTGACTTCATTTCTCTAAAAATTTTTTTTAAAGATATATTGGATAGCATAAAATAAAACATTTGCAAGCAAGTAATTGGGTTCGATATACTTTTGACAATAAGAATCACCGGGAATAAAGGTACTTTGTAGAAGGTATATCTGTCATTTGAATACTTCAATGCTCATTGTTCGACAAAGCTGATTCATTGAATGGAATCGTATTAGCTGATTGGATGGGGCAAAGTCAATTGAACATCGATAATTTAGTGTGGCCGACCACCGCAAGCAAGCCCAGGTATTGGCGGGAATGAACGGTTTTAAGTGTTCGAATCTAGGGCAGGTATATGTTTTGGTAATTTTGTTAGCGCACAGTAGAACCTAAATAGAAGCATAAATTCTGATATTTGATGTTCATTTATAAAATTGAACTAAATAAAAAAAAAAAAAGTAAACCCATAACACTTAAACATGCCTTCACTAGCTTTATCCTTTGGTGACCACAGTTAGATTTAGTATTCCAATCCCCCTGTTTCCATCGTCAATACTAAATACTTAAATAACACAGAGCAGATTCCTATGATAAGTTTGAAATAAAAATGTGCATGACATGAAATCAATAGAATTTTCATTTCCATTTATTACAAATTATGAAATCAAAGGAAAATGCTACATCTCGTGAGTTACATAAAACGTTGTAGTATAAAGACGCGACTCTCTAACTAATCTACGTCTAAAATAAATTATTTACTTTTGAATTCTGGCAACCGAACCACTGCAGCAGTGGTTCCAAAGTTCTTCAATTATTTTATTTATTTAAAAAGACAACTCCCGCATTAGGAATAAACATCCTGTGTCGCGGGGGACTTTACAGACATACATGAAACGGACACAATTAACACCCAAACTCAGAACAACAATTTGTGGATCACACAAAGTGTTGTCCCGGGTAGGATTTGAACCCACAACACTTGGCGAATTGGCAAGCGGCGTGGCGACCGCCTAGACCTTGAATTTTTTCCTTACAGGGGAAAGATAGGGAACTTTCAAATTTTGTTTTTAATGATATTTTAAACAATCTTACCGATTTTCAGCTTGGTGGGAATTTAGGTAACTTCGATTGTCTAAATTGACCGGACTATGTACTGTACGGACGTCTTCTACGGGAGTATTCTTTCACGGTGTAAATTGTTTTTGAAATAGAGGGTGGCATTTTGTCAGTTATTGTATTATCTCTGGGGCCGCCTAGACTACTTTGAGGCTAATAGTGAATAGAAAAAAAAAACAACTGCATGTTATCATTAACTTTGAAGGATAGAAAATTTCTTTTTACAAGCTTTTTATTAACTTGCAATGTATGTATGTATACTTACATGTTCGGGTGGAATCTTGCAACTCAATTTTGAAGCAGATATCTTCAACCGAATTTGCTGAAATTTTGCAAGCATATGTACGTGACAATACAATATTATAATGACATAGAGATGATCTGATGCTGGAGCTGGAAGGGTGGCCATAGGAACTCTGTCAAGAAACGTCGCAACGTCATCGAGTTTGGACTCGTTTGATTCGTCTCGAGGCATTCCAGTAAAAGCTTGTTTTTAAAAAGCTTTTTAATTTAATTTATTGTACAACTAGGCTTTAAATAAACCACTCGCATTAGGCCGCGTACTCGAACTCAGCGGGAGCGGGGCGGGCGCGGGAGCGGAGCGGGCGCGGAGCGGCAGCGGCACGTTCAAATGTATGGATTTATATGGGAGTGTTTTCGAACACAGCGGAGCGGCAGCGGAGCGGGAGCGGGCGACGAGCGGGTGACGAGCGGCGGACGAGCGGTGCGTATAGAGGTACTATAGATAGAGTAGGGAAGACATACGGCTGCCGGTAAGCGGAAACGTCCAACGGTTAGAAAGAGAGAGAAGATCGGCGGTACACCATCTGTCTTTCTCTACTGACGCATGCGCAGTAAAGGACTGCTTGTTATTATGATAACCTCGAATAATAAAATAAAATTAACTCTAAAATCTTCTATATATATAAAAGAGGAAGGTGACTGACATAGAGAGAGATCAACGCACAGCTCAAACCGCTAAACCTAGAATCCTGAAATGTTGCATGTAGGTTCTTAATACAACGTAAGTGAGCACTAAGAAAGGAATTTTTGAAATTCCACCCCTAATGGGGTAAATCAGGGAATGAAAGTCTTCGTGAGTGAAGCCGTGTGTAAAAGCTAGTAACTTATAAAGTTGTATGAAGTAATAAAATATAGGTACACACAGACAGATCGGTACCGCGATCGTCTATCTCTTTCTAACCGAGGAACAGCTGGAGGCCTGGTTCCCCTCCCTGGGTCTGGATAAGCACTTCTTCTACTGAATGATTCATCGAACATTTTTGAATCGAATGAATGCTTTTTCGAATGAATATAATAATGATAATAAAAATATAAAGAACAGATGTGTGGTGTATTATTTCATACAAAATCAAGAAAATCTAATAACTTTGAGATATCATACGTTCCTTCCGTACATTAAAATTTAAAAACATGAAATTTGGCATCATTCAGTAGAAGAAGAGTTTATCGGTAAAAAGTATTCGAAGTAACGTTCAGACGACTTTTCATTCATCGAACATATATTATGACTCGCACGGCTCCTCTGCTCTATCTATAATATCTCTATGGCGGTGCGCACCAGTGTCGCGGTGTCAGCTAGGGATGGAATAAAATAGCAATCACCTGTGATTATTGATTTTTAATTTTGTCAAGTTTGTGATTTTTCCAAATTTATTTACTTATTAAAATAACAATTTTAATAGTTAATTAAAAAAACATTTTATTCATCTTTATTACTTACAATATTGTTCGAATGGTTGTTTTTTTTTTTGTTTTTAATTTTATTTTGATAGGAACGTAAATATTATAAAAAAATATATTTAAATTCTATGTATAATATGTATGTATTTACAAAAAAAAGTATTTATGTATTTATATCAGTTATCTAGTACCCATAACACAAGCTCTGCTTAGCTTGGGACTAGATGTGTTAGATGTCCGAAAATATTTTTATTTTTATTTGACGAGCGAGCGTCGAGCGTGTGACGAGCGGCATACGAGCAGGCGCATCAATCTTAGACAAAGTATTACATAGACTTGACACAATTTTGTAATTAACCGACCAAATTGTAACCAGACCCGATTTGTTAAACGTTTGGAACATTAATAAGGGAGAATGGGCTTTAACCTGGCAACGTTAATATTTGATGTACATGGTTTCTATTCCTTACGGGTGTACGCATATGTCAAGTCTAAGGTATTTTTAAAATAAATAAAAAATGATTTTAATTTTATCAATGTTGTGGTTTTTGCAAGTTTATTTAATTATTAATATTTTATATTTTATTTATTTGTTGTTATTAAAACATTTTAATCATCTTTATAACTTGTTAATTTGTTCGCTTTGTTGATGTTTTTTTTTTTTCATTGTACCCCCTGTTATTTTCTATAATGATCGAGTATAGTAACCTAATTCCCCCCTAACTTGTCAATATAGTAAATTATTGTGTTTACAATTACGACTAATCAAGATTTTTTTAAGGTTATCAGGCTTGGGTTGTACGATTTTAGAAAAATAAATTTAATATACTAATTTATGACGCTATTGCATATGTAGATATTATGATTATATAAAATATTATCAAACAGTCGTTTTCACTAATTATTTAAAATCACTAATCATTTTTTTGTGAAATCTGTCATCCGTATCAAGCTATATTTTACGAGGTATTGTTTCTTATAACACATCACTAAACCGCTCTAGCGCCCGCTCCTAGCCCGCTGGTTTCGAAAACGGGTTAGCGGCCCCGCTCCGCTCCCGCTGCCGCTCCGCTCCCGCTCCGCTGCCCGCTGAGTTCGAATTTATCTTCAAAACCTAGACCTAATACACATACCATAGATATTTACGTTTCATATCAGATGTCTCTCTGAATTTTTCCACACTCACAACATTATATTCTTGATAAAGTTAGTATTTACGAAGCCTTTGCACGTATTCTATCCTAGATATTGTCACAGAGCATCCTTTATCCGAGGCCACATATCCTTGTGAATGTAGATGTAAGTAATGTGGCAGCTGCCGATCCTGAAGTGGAACTTGACATCCCTGATTTAAAGATAGGTTAGGTTTGGAATTACAAAGATGTTATTGAGATCAATGGATCTGTTTAGGGTGTTAGATCAGTAAAATTGACAAGAAAACCTTTTTGGAACATTTACGAATTGTTCCGACTCATTTTTATCTAGGGTAGTATGCCAGCGAGGAATATTATTCAAGTGAGATTTTTAAGATACGAAAGTAAGGGACTATGAATGATTTATACTGGAAAAACAAGGTTAAGGCTTCAGAGAAGAAATATTTTGTATATTTGGTATCAATTCATACATGTAATAGTTGCTTTATTATTTTTAGATTGTAAACGTTACTTTTGCATTAAAAATGATTTTGTATCCCGTAACTTACAATGTTAGTCTATATATATTCCATTATGTATGTACGTGAATCCCCACCTTTCTAACTTCACAGCAGAATTAGGAAGTCAGTCAGTAGAAAGGCAGCGGTTCACACGCACACACTCGACCCTGCTGCGACCCACCATAATTGTCACTTCAGAGTCAGATACTATTCACAAATAAAAAACATTATTTGCGGTCACCACTCCCAGGACATCCGATGACATAATTATTTCAATAATAAAAGAATATAAAATACAATGTTACCTCCAACAATTTAGAAGTTAACGGTCATGGCGTTTTATGAGGGGAAGGTGTTACACAGGGCAATATAGTGAGTTACGTGGAATTGATAATATAGTTGATTTCTTTATTCTGAATATTAATTTTAACTTCGTGGTCTCAATGTGGTTTCTTTCTTAGTGACAGTCAGACTATGGTATCGATTTATATGACATATAACAAAGTTAAGCCGACTTAAACTAGAAGAAAAAAAAACCGACTTCTTACCGACTTAAATGAATAAAGAATTAGGTATAGGCAATTTATGGAGAACCAGTTTATTTTACGCTTTTAAGTGTTTTTTTGGCAGAGAGTTTTCGTTGGATGTTTTTTGGAAGTCGGTTTTTTTTTTATAAAAAGTTGTTATTTTTCAGTTTTTTGTGCAAACAATCGTAGGTAAGTAGTAAGTTGAACTTACTACTTACCTTACTATTACTACTACTATACTATTTCATCATCAAGAATACAAATTAAGGTCTATACGTACGTGTAATATCACAATCATCCTCTAATCCCTAACTGTTGAAGAGTTTAACCTTCTATCATCAGCTCACCTAAATAACTTGAAAGTATACGACTGAAGGTCTTTAGATACGTATGAAATTGAAAGAATTATACTCCGACTCCTAACCGTTTAGGAGTTGTACCTTACATCATCAGCTTATCATCATAAAATGATGACTACCAGACGCAAATACCAGTATAACTTCAGAAAATATACGAAAAACATACTATGTGCCTATAAAAAATGAGGGTTTCCATCGATTTCCCAGGGATCCCATCATCAGATCCTGATATGCTGGCAATGGGACCACTTCGGAAGCATACCCTTTCGAATACAAGAAAAATTTTCAAAATCGGTCCACAACTGACGGAGTAATCACTGAACATACAGTGGAACATAGAACCTCCTCCTTTTTGGAAGTCGGTTAAAAAGATAGACAACTAAATAAAAAATAAAATGAAGAATACACGATTTCTACAATTTATCCTGATTAAAGTGCTTTTCTAAAGTGAATGTCTATTTAATAAAAACTCCAATAAACTTATTCCACTTAGGTATGAAGTGGTACAATTACTAAAATAAAAACGAAAATGCTTAAAGATAGATAAACCATTAGTCTTAAAAATATTGAAATAATCAAATTAAAATTCACTTGCAAAGCTTAATTACTTAGTACGTTCAACTCTGCGCTTGAAACTTTGTAATTTAATATCAAAATTAATGATTCCTTTAGCAAAAACTATCAGAAACTAATTGTTAGTTAACTTCTATAAATCAAGTGCTGACGTCAAAGCCAAAGTGCGTCTAGCTTGTCTACAGACCACAGACTCTCAAATTGAAATTCTATATGTAAATTTTAATCGTCATACTGAACCTTTTCAACACTGGGTATTATTTATTTAAATATGTTTTTAAAATGGTTCTAGCATTAATTATTTATTTGCAATGTTGCTCTTTCAATACGGCGACCACTCCTCTTGGATTTTATTCATGCTTTCCATCGTTCAGAGTAGTCTCTGGGGGTAAAATGAGACCTTGAAGATGACCGCAAATGCAATGAAAAGATGACTGATTGTTAGAATATGTTTAATGGAAAGCAAACAATTTTAGTTCCTTTTTCTGTCACCGATGTCTCTGCTTCCCTTCCTGTTCTAGCCATGTACTTGACCGGTCACGAATTATACTGTGTGAGTTATTTTTACCAAATATTTATTTTATTGCTACATCCACGTAAATTCTTACACTGATAACTGATGAAGAAAACTGCAAGTATGAGTTTAATAGAAGTAGCGCATAGACTGCCATCAGTAAAATTAAGTTCTACTGCGTCACAGTAAAAATTTAGTGAAAACATTATCAAACATTTATAGTGGTCGTAAATGCTTTTTTCTCTGGTATTCAACTCAACAGTTGCTTGAAGCTTAAGACTTATGTAGTTGTAGAAAATATTACGGCAACAAGAAAAGTTGACGCAGATTACATTTTTCTTGGTGATGAGACAATAGATTTGTATTCGAAACTTGAGGTTGAATGAAGAGTTATTGAGGTCACTCTCGAAGGAATCTGAAAAATTGACTGCACGGTTGGCCTAGTGGTTTAGGCGGTCGCCACGCCGCTTGCCAATTCGCCAAGTGTTGTGGGTTCAAATCCTACACGGGACAACACTTTGTGTAATCCACAAATTGTTGTTCTGAGTTTGGGTGTTAATTGTGTCCGTTTGATGTATGTATGTAAAGTCCCCTGAGACACAGGATGTTTATTCCTAATGCGGGAGTTGTCTTTTAAAAAAAAAAAATCTATACTAATATTATTAATGCGAAAGTTTGTAAGTATGGATGGATAGATGTTTGTTAGTCTTTCACGCAAAAACTACTGAACGGATTTGGAGGAAACCTTACAGTAATATAGCTTATATTTCAGAATAACACATAGTCTACCATTTGCCGCGATAACCGACATATACGGGGCGGAGCCGCGGGCAACAACTAGTAAGTAATAAAAAAATATTTTTAATAATATTCTTGTTTTATTTGAACTACGAGTAGTAATTGGTAATTAAAATCACAGCATTTGTGCTGTCGTGTTTGCGTGGTGAGTGCGAGACCGGAGGCCCAATGATACAGAAGCATCACCGTGCTACATTGTTGCACTGTCTACATTCGCAATGAGTATGGTGACCACCACGCTTGGATTCTGCTTAAGCTTTCCATAAGCAAGAGTAGAGTCAGTTTGTGAGGCTCATATTATGTAATAAGAAATATTTATGAAAAGGTAAACTTGAGAGCCCTATGTCCAGCAGTGGACTGTTAAAGGTCATCATCAACAGATGGTGAATTGTCTAGGTAGATTTGTTAGCTAGATTTGATGATATTCTCCTAGCCGATTGCGGACGGATCGAATGACAGACAAACTTACCTAATTTTCTTTTTAAATAGCTTCTTATTTTTCAATTCAATTCAAATAGAACTCCAGCAGCTAAGCTATAATATATAAATTCTGTTTTTCTCAAAGGCTTTGTGCCAAATGCTATTTCTCTCTTGATAATGTGTAATAATACAAATGTTCAAAAAATTACAAAATTTCATTAACGCAATGAAGTTTAATTCTTTACTGTGTTTTTAAATAACTGTATATTCACACACACACGATATTATGAATTCATATATATGCTACGGATAACTTACGCTTCGTATAATATCAAAAGGGTTAGGCGTGCAAAATAGCAGGTGACCTGACCCCGAAAAAGGAACAGCAAATGTTCGTGTCACAAGCACGGGGGTCAAAGTAAAGTAAAACAAGCTTCGGTGTCGCCCCGGAGTACGATATAAATCTAATTTGCGGTAGCTTCGCACTAGATATTTAGTTGCGTTCGTCGCCATTAAGGGATTAGTGTTGATCATAAGGATTATCCCGAAGAGCAGTTTATTAGTGGGTGTTAACTAATAATTACTGAGAATTCGATAGTATTTAATCAGTATATAATCTGTACCCTGGTGTATTTATTGAACTGCAAAATGTTACAATCGTACTAGTAGTTGAACCATATCGGCATTGTTTACAAGAAGTTGGTCAAAATTCTACATAATTTTTCAGTAATTATAACAAGAACAGAAATAGAATAACATTTCGTTGTTTTGAATTTAATTTGTAAATACATTTATCCAAACCTATTACCACGGCTGTTAAACAAAAAGAATCACAGTGCACACTAGGAATAAATATATAATTAGAGCCTTATTAGAAGATATATGAAGGGTACAGAAAGCAGGGTACAAGGTAGTAGAGGCACTCTGATTTCAGCACAAACGGGCCGGCTCGACCGGGGCGGTACTACCCTCGCACAGAAGATCACCGTAAAATGACAGTGTTCGTGCTGTCGTGTTTCGTTGGTGAGTTGGCATGCACCTTTATAAATCTCCAACCAAAAACAAACTCAGTCAACGTTTCCTTACGTTATCCTATGTACGATATGAAACAATGCGATTGACCAAACCTTCTAGGTGAGAATTAAAGGCACAATCAGACCGTGACACGATCAAAGCGTAAATCATAGGCTCACACGTCGCAGCAGTAGTTAGCGGGTCTGTTATGTCGCGTCGCTCGTCACTCGTTGCTAATGATCCATTAAATCTATGCTATTGTTATGTAAATGGAGCCGTTGTGACAGAGAATAGAAGCCAGCGCTGGTGATATACAAAATGTGCATGTATAATGTACCGTTTAGTTACTTTGATTCATCTAAAAACTATTTTGAAGCTGCAATAGGTTCTATCAACACTTAGGCTGTCACTATATAAACCATTGACTAAGGAAACTATAATAAAATAATTTCGTATGTATATAATACTAGTGGTTGCCCGTGGCTCCGCCCGCGTATATGTCGGTTATCGCTGCAAATAGTAGCCTATGTGTTGTTTTTTTTTTTTTTTATGTATGGTCCGCCAAAATGACTCTACTCTGCCTGATGGAAAGCATAAGCAGAATCCAAGAGTGGCGGTCACCATACTCACTGCGAATGCAGACAATGCAGTATGGCGACCCCCACCATGGCGGCCTAGTGATGCTGGTGCATCTTTTAGTCTAGTCAACAAATATGGAACTTGTTGACTAGACTATTTGGGCCTCCGGTCTCGCACTCACCAACGAAACACGACAGCACGAACGTTGTCATTTTACGTTGATTTTCTGTGCGAGGGTAGTACCGCCCCGGTCGAGCCGGCCCATTCATGCTGAAGTCAGCGTGGCTCTACTACCTTCTAAATTATTTTCCTATTGTTCTGATGTATAAGCTATATTACTGTACAGTTTCATCCAAATCCGTACAGTAGTTTTTGCGTGAAAGAGTAACAAACAACCATCTATCCATCCATCCATACTTACAAACTTTCGCTTTTATAATATTAGTATAGATATAGATTTAAATAACAATTTAATTTGTACAGCTGTATTTCTCTGTATATTATAAGAATCTCCAACTAGTTCTGGATCCAACAGTGGTAGCATCGCGGTGCACTGCGAGTGCTAAATATATTGTTTAATTACCCACTGTTTTAGATATTATATATAACAAGAACCAACAAGTTGCACAAACTATCATGATCTCTGTACACAGTCAAACTACAACGTACAATTCCCAGGAGCGGCACTAGTTACCCAATAGAACTAAGTATCAAAGAGCGAATGAGCGAGGAGACAGCAAGTTTCCGAAGCGGCGCGATATGTCACGGGAACGCGCCACTTACCGGCGCGCCGCTCGATAGATTGCACCCGGGCCAAAGATCCTCGCCAAAATTTGTGCACGCGAACTGTAAACGGCTACAAACGAAGCTGGAAAATTATGTTTGTTTGCCTGGTCACTTAACAGCATAGAGCATCAATAACGACCCATGGGTTACGATATTTATTTTTAAGTTTGTCAATATGTTATACTATAAACGGACAAAGTTATCCTTAAATACTTTTCAGTTCATATCACTGGCTGTGATATATTGACCACGTTCAATATATCACAGCCAGTGATACGAACTCACTGTCAACAATAGTTTAATAGTGGATTGTTGAACACAAGCCACTCCTTGGAAAGAAGATTTTGGTCCACTATGCAACGTTGGCCAAACGAGCTCCCCTAGTTATATCTTACGACACCCACGAGCTGAATAGCGGTGCTTCCTAGGCAACTTTGTAAAAAAAGTCGCAAGCATAACATTGAACTAACAGGATTAACGACTAACGATATTGGCAGCCATATAATTCCAAAAGTTCGCAATACGCTTCCCTAAGTTACTCCGCATAGTTCGATCAACTTTGTTTTAATTGTGTTCAATTAAATAACTCGAAACAAGTTAGTGACAACTTTGCTCTATAAACGAGTTATCTAATTTATATCTTTTCGCCACAAATTGAAATAAGCTAAAGTAAAACAACATTTTTATTACACTTAAATTGTTTCTGACCTTTTTGCTTCATAGCTGTTATAAATAAATAAAAACCTTTTAGTATTTTCAGTTTAAATCTTTGATCTACTTACGAAAGAAAAACGAGGAAACAGATTTTGTTACTTTTAAGATTTTATTACACTTATTTAACTACTTAATATATTTCTCCATAAATATCTCTGAATCACCTAAAACCAGAGAAATATTCCACGTTTATCCCATTTAAAGGGAGTTATTTATGGGCATGCTCCGGTCATCGGACACCATCCTTCCTGCATAGATCTTGGCGCAAAAACATCAAGGAGAGGAAACATTTAAATCATTTAGATCGGAATGCACTAAGAGCATGCCGGAGACATTTATCATTCCGCGACCACAAAGTACGATTAGATGAAATAAATAATGATCTCAATATAGAATAGGTTCAAGATCAGGAAGTACTTTACATAATTACGTTTGAATAGCCTGAGGTGACGAGCAAATTGCGTTTGGATCATAGGCCCACTGAAGACTTGATGAATTCTATTAACAACTAATGTATAGATACATCATAAAGTTCACTGTCGTATACGACACTATAGTAACAAATACATGATGAACCTAAAATGACAGCATGTGTGCTATCGTGTTTCGTTGGTGAGTGCGAGACCGCAGGCCTAATGCTTGTATGTTCGGGTGGCATTTTGCAACTCAATTTTGAAGCAGATATCTTCAACCGATTTTGCTGAAATTTTGCAAGCATATGTATACAGCGTGACAATACAATATTATAATGACATTGAGCTGATCTGATGCTGGAGCTGGAGGTGGCCATAGGAACTCTGTAAAGAAACGTCGCAACATCGTCGAGGTTGGACTCGTTTGATTCGTCTCGAGGCATTCCAGTAAAAGCTTGTTTTTGAAAAGCTTTTTAATTTAATTTATTTTCTGTTATATTAAATTATTCACCGATTTTAGTCATGCCATTTTTATATCATTTTATGTTCTTTTTTGTTCTTGAATATCACCACATCTCACATAATAGTTCGTCAATATTCGAAACCTAATATGCTTCTATTCCCTTGTTCTTTTCTCGAAGCCTCTCATCTTATTACGTTGCAAACGCGGCACTTGATACCACTTCTTACATTCGCAAGAGTTACTTACCTACTCGTATAGCAATTTTTATTTTTTTGCGCCCTTTTTTCTTGTAAAGAGTTATACTATTTGAAGTGACAGATATCTTCTCAAATGTGATTTGTACCTATATTGAATCATTTCGGTATGGACTTTTGACAATCTTGAAATGCTAACTAATAAATAATGAACATTTTATTATGTTACTTTAACGAATGTTGCATAACTTGTGAGTTTAGTTGCTGATGATGCTGATTATGTATGCATCTGAACCTAACAAAAAAAAAACTAATTAATTTCATTTCCTCAAAGCATTTCCATTAAAGAGTAACCTACCCCAGTGCGAAGCGAAAAGTTTATTATTAACAGTAAATAGGTCTCGCAGTGCTCGGGAACTTTATTAAAAACTACTCTGTGGCCGGAAGCAAGCACGAGAGCCTACACGGTGTAACGGAGTTATAGTTAGGTCAGAGTGCGATATCGAGCACGGATTACATGCGAACGAGGTCGATCTAGTGGCCAGGACGGGAATCGCCCGGTAATCGATCAGACCCTATCGCACCTGAACGTTAATGACGCTGCACCTTTACTTTATTTAATGAAATACTAGTTATACTTACTATTTTGTCTTCGTTGTTAGCAGTACACATTATAATGTAGCTTTTCTATTATGACTATACTTTATTGTTAAGATTGTACAAATAGACGAGGCTGTATGAAAGTTCTAATTAATGTGTTGTTCCGATATGTGTCACGATCGACGTCGTTTTAAATGATGCTTCGTCTCCGTTAACTTCAGAATTTTTTATGTGACCCAATTATTCCATGTTATAGTATTCATACAAAAATAAATATAATTTATAGTTCATTTATTTCAAAGCTTTGTAACGTGAAAATAGGGTGATTAATAAAGTACCAATAAACTACTCATGTATAGTCTACACATCCATTCCTTTACAGTATTATCACCACTCATCAGAAAGGTTATCGGTAGTAATTTAGTAGTGTTTGTGTACTCTCGTGCAGATAAACAAACAGTCTTAGAAGATAATCGTTTTGCTAATAAAAGGGAGGAACTTTTCGGCGAAACAAAATGTTAGATTGTATCGCAAACAAGGAACGTTAAGGTTGGCGGACAGTCTGTCGTCTCCAGCGGACGGCTGCTCCTACTTGCTACATTGTTCCGTTAATTCTCTAGGTAAGGGACGCCTCGGGGTCCTTGTTATATTGAATGTATACAGCTTATTGTTCTGTCTTTCTTTTGTTTATATAATTAAAGAATATTACATGAAGTAGAAACCAACACCGAAAGTATGCAAAAACTTTTGATTACTCGTAATATTAACACTCAAAAGACTAACTTTTGTCCTACAAATATGTCTCTTTAAATTAAAACCTTATAAAAGCAAAGTAAATATACTGAGAAAGAAACGAAACACGAATAATAATACTGATGGGGACAATCCCGTAATTTCATTCATGGATCCGTTTAGGTTTTGAGCCTTTTAATTTTGTACTTTTCACAACGCCTGACATAGATAAAGCAGTGACCTAGTTCTTACAAAGTAAACCCCAACGATATTTGGTAAGTCCTTCTAAATCTTCAATTCTACAATTTTTACATTTGTAAAATTTATCCAATTCCGAGTACGGTCCAGTGCTCGGTGGCGCATGGCGTGTACGAGTGCGAGCTCACGCGAGCTGTCGAGTGCCGGCGCAACTCCGCGGCAAACCGCTCCTAACAATACATGTAGCAAGTACTTTGTATCGTCCGCTACACAACACGCCCCGACAATCCGGCGCGGAGAGAGGAAATGAGCGCGAAACTTGGAAAGAGGTTTTAGTTTTACATTGTCGAGTTAGATGTTGGCGGCTCATTCATTCATGGTCGGAGTTTGTGACGAAGAGACAGTTTCATCAGTATTTATGTTTATTGCAAAAGTTGCGAATACAAGCACAAAATGAGAATGTTACTTAGCTCATATGCTAAAATGTAGTGGAAAATTTGTACATCATTCAGTAACGTGAGATAACTTTTAGCTTACCGAAGTTTCGTCAATGTAGCTATTCGCAGTCATTAGTAGACTTGGTTAAATTCAAAAAATAAAACAAAAATGTGTGAAAAATAACTAATAATACAATATAAGAACTGAACAGACAATAATAAACTCAATCAAGAAGTGTAAAAAACCGTTTAATTACTACAACATTAAAATATCAATACAGAAATAAAATAAAACAAATGTTTTATTTCGTTCCTTAGCAGTCGGATAAACATATTAAGAATTATAATAATTTACTTATATATTTACACTATATTTTTTAAATTCTGACATGACACAAAAACAAACATTCTGAATGCACCAATATGAATGTTTAAAATCTCATTTATCTGTCATATTTACCAACTACAAATTTAACTCATTTTCAATTTTATTGCCCAAGACCTGTCTTCACTCTTACTCACAATTCAAATTACCAATTTTGCTTAAGACATTAACATTTTCAACTATAAATCAATTACACGAACCGTATTAAATTGCAACATGGCACCCCCATTCTTATAGAAACACGTTGTATGCAACAAAGTACTTGTTCAAGAGTGGACAGCGCGGTAGTCGGCACGCAACTTCAAAACGATTGAAACGAATGATTTGTGGTGACGCAATGTCGAGGCAAGTGCCGACACAAACACTGCGCACAACAGGCACTCGTTGTTGTATCCAGTTGCAGCAACGCAATGGACAATGTGCTATTCGATTATTTCGCATGATTATGATATCGTAGCAGTTCATTGTACGATGGTAACCTATATAATAGACACAAGTTTATAAGCTTTTTTTATATTTCAAAATTAGGTACTAATTTTGCTATTTTACGTTGTTGTTGTTTATATATAATGTATCATATATAATTGTATTATATATAATAATAATGTACACAAAAGTTGTAAATCTGTTTTTTACAGAGTACTTTATGGATTTTGTTTTGTCGGTTCTTCATGACATTTTGGACCCGAGCAACTAGAGTCACTAATAGAGTAAAGTTACAAAAAGGCCTACTTGGAATAAAAGCTTTTTGATTTGATTTGGACTAGTTAGTAGCACTATGAAGTAAACTTATATTACTTGTACTATATAGGTTTATATGTTAAGAGTAATTTTATTACGTAGATTATTTACCTTGAATTAGATACTAACTCTTGAAGTAATCTCTGTCCCACTCTATATATCTCTTTGAAGACACATCTATCTTACTTCTTCATCGAAAAAAACTTGTTGAGTTTTAGTACTATTAATAAATTGAGTTTTTATAAGCTTTTGATGCTTCTTTTTATAACTAAAACTTTAAGTAAATAAGTGAAATCCATACAAAGGGACGCCCACACTGTTTTCTCGGATGCTTTAAGACAAATTTATTTATTTAAGTTTCTAGTACAGCGATGTTTTAGGCGAGGAGAAATGTTTTCACTTATTCTAAGTTTAGTGTTAAACCTCATCTTGAAGGAGAGGTGTACTTTTGTACACTTTAAGTACTTTTCTGTACTGAGGTCGCATGTCTTACCTTGGATTCATCCTCTTATCTGTTTTCTTTTCCCATTTACCTGTTCCCTTATGGCAACTTCATCTTACAGCGCATCAAGAAAAGATATGACAGCGCCATCTACCAAAAATACATCGGCCTACGGAGTAAACGAAGGAAACTAAGAAACTATCAATCCTGAATCGCACAGTGGAAGTTCTCGCGCCAATTAACATTTATACAACATCCAAACATCAACCGTTGGGCAGTTGGCCCGCCAGGCATGATCACCTCACCTGGTCGGAGGATCCTCCCTTTATGTTGGAGGAACATCACACCCGTTCCTCCACAACCTATTTAACTGCCTGTGTAAAAACAATCACAATCGTACGGAGAGAGTTACCAATCAAAATGCTTTGCAATATGACCTATTGCGACGTCCTCAAATCAAATCAATTAATAGAAGAATAATGATGATGAAAACGATAAATTGTTGAAAAGAAGAAAAATTTATACACTAAAGTAAGTTCGTTGACAATAAAGAAGGGTATAGTGAGAAAAGTTTTCGCCTTCCGTCTCTGGCGATGCTTACCACAAAAGTAAAAACTATTCGAGTAGCACAGTTCCAAGAACAAAAACCACTGAGAGATATCAATTCAAAAATACCAAGTCCTATGCTATTTTTCCCTATATTCGGGATATTATTTTTCATGAATATTTTTCTTTTATTTATCTTCGTTCATTGTAGAGTTCCTTTAAATGACACTAGATGACCGACTTTCATATAGGTTTCTTTGCTCACGAGGTGTATATACCTCTTTTCTGTATTTTTCATACTTAGAAGAGGAATAGGTAAAAATAAAGCCCTCGATGCAGAGGGCAAAATTAAAGTTTAACAAATATGTATCTATCCGTATCACATGTGGTAGCTCCTAAACCAATTTTATGTGTTTTTGTTCGAAATTAAACGTAATAAAACGAATGTTTGTTTAACACAAGATTATTTTTTTATCTTGACTTTTGAGTTGGTGTATTATTTATCAATTTATACTGAAACGTAGTTCCACCATTTTTCTTACCTAATACTTTCATCAATTTTGTCACCTTTCGTACCAAATGACCTTCAAAGCTAACCCACTTTTGTGTTATAAAAGGTCGTGTCCCCGAGTAAAATGTATTTATAGTGGTTGCCAGCTCTAAGCAAAGTAACATTAGTTCATTAAGTACGGTGTGGTTCATGACTCACATACACAGAATATCTGCGGTTTAATTAATTAACTAATATTAATGAAGTAACACAATACGAGCGGGTATAACGTTATGTAAACAGGGACACCGCAACGGAAGGAGTTACGTATAATATCAGGTCCCTAGTTAAAAATCCTTCCCCGGACAGATTAGAACTTTCTCATCTCGCTGTTGGAAAGGCTACTAATTCACTGTTTTTACGTTACTACTAAGAAGTAGTGATTGTTTCATATGACCATACTTTACTGTTAAATGAATATGTAAAGTTGTAGGATAACTGTAGTGTATGGCTCCTGAACATGAGTATACGTACGTTTTGTCTTAAGCATCTTTATTAAGCATCTTTTTCATACCTTTTTTAAATAAATTTATGTAACGTTTTTTTTGTAGGCGAAGGTTTCTAATTTATATACTTGCTTTTTCAGTTGTATGTTGTATGTAGGTTATTGAGGTAAAGAGTAATCTATGTCCTTCCTCAAGAGTCAAAGTATCTCTATGACAAATTTCATTGAAAGCGGTGCAGTAGTTTAGCCGTAAAGGATAATACAGACTCAGACAGGGTTACTTTCAAATTCATAAAATTAGTGTGGATGTTGTGTTATTAGTTTTAAATGTTATTTTTGATATTATTTGTTTTTGTTATTAGTTTTATTCAATAGAATAAAAACAAATAATTAATTATAACTTATGTTAAGTTGTAAAGTAGAATTTCACCATTTATATTTACACCGAACGAACATTTCTAGTCGTATGTTTTAAAAAATTCTATTATTTGTTGATCTTCTAAAGTAAGTAATTTGTTATAATATAATCATCTCAGCCATGATATAATTAAGCACGTAACATACGTTTCCCACAAAGACTACAACATAGATTTACTTATCAGTATTTATTTAAAGTTATAAGAATCCGTTTATGGCATTTTTAAGTATTTTGTAAAGGCTATCGCTAAAGTATAAATTACTGCCTCATATGGCTGTATGGAATGAAACTGTAGCATCGTGAGAGTAATACACTTTAATTGCTGTTCAACTCCATAATTCAATGTTGGTCATTTATTTTAGAGCCATTGCTCCGTTGCTTTCTACCCTGTTACTGGCATTGCAACAAAAACGAGTTTGATATTTTCCTGTGATTTTCATAACTTTACATAAGAAGACAAAATCGGAAAAATTTAAAGATCCCTTTCTCGCAGAAGGTTCTTTCTGTCTCCGGTAAATAGTGTCTAGAATCACGGTTACCTTCGATATTATAAGAAGAGTTATCTGGCTGAATATTCCACCTCCCCACCCCCGACAGGTGCCATGCTCTTCCCCCCCTGAGTAAGTTCAAGATGCATCTTCGTTGACATATTGAAGGATCACCATGCCAGCATGGTGGAGTAATGAAGATGTGTCTAATGTGGAAACACCTCGATTCTACGTGACTAATGGCTCATGAGGTGGGACGTGCAACACGAGATGATCTGAGGATTCGTTGAATGATTAATGTATGCCAAAGACAATTAAAGTTAATTGTAGGTATATTAAATAATCGACAATTGTAAGTCAGTAAAATATAAGTAAGTTTTAATTTGATATTTCTAAACTTAATTCAGTGAGGCAGGGATGTTTATGTCATGTCAATTATTATAACTTAATTGTCATTACCTAAGTTTTACCAAAAAAAACAAAATGATTTTAAATCAAGTAGTCCTTTTCAGGCACTTTCGAAACGTTACATTAATACTTCAGCTGTGCGATTCCAAAATATAATTATATTGGAGAAAACTGACAAGAAGCTTCAAACCTTTAAAAATAGAGACTTACAATATTTAATTAATATTCTAATATTATATTCAAGTTGTTGATACATGTACAAAGCATACACTGTATGCTTTGTACATGTATCAACAACTTGCCATACAGCACCAATAAATAAGCGTAAGCATGCACCTAAAAATATTTAGCAGACAAAATAATAATAAAAGTAAAAAGAGACGTGTCGCACTCGGAGACTGCCGCGGTGAAGCTATTTATTGCATAGCATTTTTTATCAACTTATGCAATTATATTTTTTTTTATGCAGTATGTATAATATTTCGAATGAAAAATACTAAACTATTAAATTAGTACCAACATCGTCACTAGATGGCGTTGATCACTTTTTTTAAGTAGCGATATGGTTTCGTTACACAGCATACTATAAAAGGTTTAAACTAATCCTAATTAATGACTTCGTCATTGGACGGGTTATTTTATTCAGTTTTTTTTTTCTTTGAACATGTATACTTACGGGGCGCACATGCGGTGAGTGTAGTGGCATTATAAAGATATTATGATAGATACCTATATACTTTCTCACAAAAAGCTGCCTAAGCCGGACATACACGTTCAAGTATACTTGCGCAAACCCAGACTGTTTCGTTGATTTGTCGTTCGGAGCAGCTCGTCTCAATCCGTGCGAGCTTCGGGTGTCAGGTTTTATTTTCGTTACGTTACGGAATTTCTTGATTCGGTCACCGCGCTCAAAGGCCTCAAAGCCCGCGATAAAAGCTATGCAATAGCTTAAAAATTTACATGTCTAACAGAATTGTCAAGGCATGACAAAACGTCTAGGAATAGAGGGTATTGTAAACTCATTTCAATAGTGCAAGTCCATTCAATGAGGATTTGAGATGCCGAATACGTCTTTGGTTTAGTATGTTCTAACCAAATGTATTATAAATCTAACTTTGATATAAAACACACCTATACGGACAGTACGCAACTTTTAACAGGAATCAAACATAATCCTATATTATGTTCTGACAGTTGCCTGAACACACATCATATCGGATTCCACGAAGGTTACTGATCCACCGATCGCAGAGCGAGTGCACGTAACAAATGCGAGTCATAAGTCACGGAGCTTCCGTCTCGCAGCCATCGCCGGATAATATATCATCGCTTGGCTGATATACAAAACTATTATGATTCCTGGAAGCCGTACTTACAAAGATTATTGAAAAACAGACGTTGGGACGGAATCGTGGCTTTGAACGTTTATTAATTTTATTTTATTCAGTTGAGAAAAGGCTTTCAGTTCATCGAAAGTTTAGGAGCTTACTTATGTAGATGTATGAATTATATACGTGTTGCCTGTTATTTATTTATTACTAACTCAAAAATGTTCACGTGTTGACTCCAACTGGGTATTCTGGAGTATCTTAAATGGCGAGCGCAGTCGTCTTTAGCACAAGTTTATCTGTTAGCACTTAAACTTAATCTTAAGATAAGGAAGATAAAGGTTAAGCGCTTGTGTCCCTACAGAAAGTAATGTTTGGAAATACAATAAAATATTTAAAAAAAAATTACTAGCAAAATAATATAGAATGGAAACTGCCATAAAGCAAAATATCTTTGATATTTTTTAAGGCCTGGAAGTAATGGCAGGGGGGTTTCACTTCTCAGTTATGGTATGTTCCGCCGAGCACCTTCCGAGAAGGACTACTAGGCAATGGTTGCCACTCGGCGCTCGGCTCGCACGCTGCGCACGCTAGCCGCGTCGCGTCGTGCGTAAACAAGTTGAATATTACGTGTACTTACTGCGAAAAATGACTACGAAACGAACTAATTATTATGTTTGTAGGTAGTTGCTTGCGAGGTCACAGAGTTGAAATTTTTTATGTCTAAACTTGATTTTTTATGTCTAAACTTGACAGTGGAACTTCTGTACGTAAGTAAAATTATTTATTTTGTGGTAATGGTAACCTAAACCAAAAAGAACTCACTATGGTGCCACTTTGAATGGCTTAGTAACAGTGTTTTATGGTTTAATATATGGTTGCTTCATACCAGAAAAAAGAAGACTGAGCATGTAGAAAGTGTATATGATTTTGAATAAATAAATTAAAAAAAAAGCACTGGTAAATCTAGATAATAATAAAAATGATACTCATTTCGTAGAATATATAAAAATATTAGATTTTCGTAAATCATGTCGTAAACAGTTAGAAAACTCGACGAAATTACCACTTAGACTTTCTCATTTGCCTTCTTATATTTATTTGTTGTATAAAAGTCCACTCCAATTGAATTAGTATAGAATTAAACAACATCTAATGTTTTATTTACATAAGAACGAACGAATGGACACTAAAGTCTTACCCGAGCCTACGAGGTTTATTTCTGAGATTAAATTTTGTTTTTTTAGTTATTTAACATTACTACCAGAAATATATTTTTAACCAGAAATAAAAAGGAAACTGCCTTAATATCAACTTTAATAATAAAGGTTGTCTATACACTTCCCTAAAACCAATAACCAAAAAGTTGGCTAAACTTTCTGCCATTGTGTATAGCGCTCCTTGCTTGTCATTGCAACGCTTACACAACGCGTTCCGCAAAACAATACCACTTGAACTGCAATATTATGTATACTTGTCCTCGGGTAACAAACTAACAACTATTGCTTAGCAGGTGTACGACTTACAGTTACAAGTTATTCGACAAAATGGTACACATAAGCTCATATTTAGACGAAAACTCAAGTATTTCTCTCTCGAAAGCAATCGGAGATGGTTAGATTTTCATTTTATGAGTAGTAGAATACATTAGAAGGAAATTATTAGAAAGTACATTTTGAGAGCCCTGTTTTTCTAGAAGAAACAATATACTGATATATTGTTTTAGATGTATAGAATATGCGTTTGTGTGGCTTTTTAACCCCCGACGCAAAAAGAGGGGTGTTATAAGTTTGACGTGTCTGTCTGTCTGTCTGTTTGTCTGTCTGTGGCACCGTAGCTCACGAACAGATGAAGCGATTTCAATTTAGTTTTTTTGTATAAAAGGTGAGTTACGTGCGAGTGTTCTTAGACATGTTTCATGAAAATCGGTTGAGTCGTTTAAAAGTTATGGGGGTGAAAGTGGGGAAGAATAACAGAATGTCTGCAAAATATCATTGGCGTATGATTACTCGATTAAGTGCTTGAGTAGGGTTTTTTTTTAATTTTGAATATTAGCTTGTTGAATTGTTAAGAAAAAATTGTGAACAATATATAATTATACAAGTAGATATTATAAGCCACATAGGTTGCTGTAATATGTAAGACTAAAAAAAATATGATTTTTTTAAAAGTGTCTACTCGTAGGTATTGATTAAAGTTTGTGAAAAGAAATAGTTCTTTTTCACAAACTTTAATCTTTAATTTAAACTTTAATTAAAAATAAAATTAAATACTTTAAAACAAGCCTAAATTTTAATAAAGTAATAGTACTTTATTAAAATTTAGTCTTGTTTTAAAGTATTTATTTAATTTTAATGATACATAATATAAACATTCAAATAAACCTATCAGGCGAGCGGTGCTCTCGAGTCCACAAACAATCACTCTAGGTAGGTGCAATGTTACCGCACAACGTGCCTGCCAACGCTAAGAGACAGCTAATTATCCGACTTCCAACAAGCTGGACGTTCTGACTACAAAAGCATTTAAAATAACAGAAACTACTGCATTGTAATATAACTTAACCATTTCCGGCTTCCTGCTGCTTTCATTTTGACAGAGTAATTCAGAATTTCTATGAAAAGTAATTTGTTTCATTAATTTTATACTATTGGTCTGAATGACTATAGCTTTTTAAAATTAAAACTGTTAGCAATGAATTAGCCATGAAATGCATTCATAAATGACAATATTTTGTAAAAAAAAATAGGCATTTATGAAAGTAAGGATTTGTTAATTTTTTTAAAATATTAATAAGTTTTTCGGATTTAGTGAAATGCATTTTAATTTAATAACAATATATGAAAAGAAATTTAAATAAGCATTTCATGAGATACAATTTTGGGGATGGCTCGTTTTTACCAGAACACGGAGGAGCCAAAAGGGAGGGCTATGGCTCTCCCTTTTGGCAGTCTATGCATTATTTGCATCGATTGTAATGAATGATGTGTCAATATATTTGTAAAAAAGCCCGGGTGACATACATACGATTTAGGCTAATTTTATCAAAAGTTTTTACGTAATCTGGGTTAAGATATTTTTTACTTTTTCTTTTCATTTTATTAAGCACGCCAGTTTAGTATTCAGATCCTTAAATTATTTCAAAAGTAGCCTCAAATATATTTGTAATTACTCCTCTAAATACTGATTAAATAATTTCCTCAAAGTTTGTGGCGATTGGTCAAGATTTGCGTAGTTAACTTAAAGACCAAACTGCACTCATTGAAGTTAGTTGAGTGTGTGATGTGTCAAAGTTCAGTGCTGTTTCAACTGCTATAAACAAGCAGAGTTGGGTAAAGTGAGCTATCCGACAGTGTGTTAAACAGTTAACAGCCGTCCTAGAATCCCGTATTTAGTGAATCGGGTGGCAACTATGTAAAATAGTGTAGTTGAGGATTCTTTACATTTCAAGGGTGCTTGTGTGTAATTGCTACTGTGTAATTATTTTTCTCTATCTTTTCTCGTGATGATGACGGTTACTCATAATTGCACAAAATTTCTACATTAGACAATAGCAACAGTTACAACTACCTGATGGTAAGCGACTACTGCTGTTCATGGATACCTATAGATCCAAAGCCAGATGTATCTTGCCGCCCTTTGAGCAAACCCTTCAATGAGAGATTTATTTTATATAAATATAAATAAAAAAATTAAGTGACATACATACCATAACATACAAGTATTACTATGTTTGTATATATGTATAATGACAGTTAGTAAATGTGCAGTGGAAAGTGGAAGGGATTATGAATCAAGTGTAATGCGGAAGTGACGAGGTGCGGCTAAACAATGCGCTTCCGACGCTCTGGCGGGACGAGAGGCCAGGGATGTCGCCGTCTCCACGCGTTTAGTACACGAAAGTATTTTTTTTCAAAGACAACTTTCGCATTAGGAATATATATCCTGTCTCGCGGGGGACTTTATAAAAATACATGAAACGGCCAAAAAGAACATCCAGACTCAGAGTAATGATTTGATCCACGACACTTGGCGCAGTAGAAAGCGGCGTGGCGACAGCTTAAACCACAAGGCCAACCGTGCAATATTTGTTTGGTATTATAATAAATATTTCGGACATCTAACACACAACGCCATCAATCCCAAGCTAAGCAGAGCTTGTGTTATGGGTAGTAGACAACTGATACGAATACATAAATGTTTTTTTTATTATAAATACATACATTTTATACATAGAAAACACCCAAACTCCGAAACAAATATTTGTAGATCCTACAAACATTTGGTCAAACCCGGGAATCGAACCCTCATGATCAGCAGTCGCACACGTCAACCACGAGACCAACGAGGCAGTATTAGTAGTATAGTTATTAGTTATATATATTAAATTAAGTATTCAGTAACAACAAGAAGCTATTGGCCGTTGCAATATCATGCTACGGCACGTATGACACGGGCTACTCGCTATCGCGGTCTCAGAGAAAACTAGTTTTATTTCGTTGCATTTTAGCTAATGAATGAGATAACCGGAGCCTAACCTTCGTTCAAAACATCGTTTCTTTGTTGAGCTTTTAAAGCTTTTATCGACTTCTCACCAGTTGTTATTTCTGTCCGAGCGTCGTGAAGAGTCATTTGCTTTTGAACAAACGATCCCCTTTTCTGAGCTCCTAATACAATTGGTTCAGTAAAAAGTTAATCTTTGTTAAAACATATTTTTTAATTTTTTGTAAAATGAAACAAATAGTTAAAAATGTTCATTTTAAATGTTAAATTATGAAAACTATTATTTGTATTAGGATTATTTAGATCTAGATTTAAATCTAATGAACAAAATGATAGACAGAACCTACGAGCTTTATTCCAGAACATTGTAGTGCACAATGGACAACTAATACAGATTCACAAATCACGGTGACATCTATGACCAACCATAGATATAATTGACACTAGTTGTTGCCCGCGGCTCCGTCTGCGTATATGTCGGTTATCGCTGTAAATAGTAGCCTATGTGTTATTCTGATGTATAAGATATATTATTGTAAACTTTCATCCAAATCCGTTCAGTAGTTTTTGCGTAAAAGAGTAACAAACATCCATCCATCCATCCATCCATCCATAATTACAAACTTTCACGTTTATAGTATTAGTATAGAAGTATTAGTATAGATGAAGATTGCGTTTACATTTCAACATTAAATAGGACGATTCTCAATAAATAATAAATTAAAAAACAAGAAATCATTTATCAGCAATTTTATCGTTCTTAGGGATATCATATGCGTTAAAAATATATCACAATATTACTTTATCGGAATCACTTGTATTCAATTATATACTCATGTTGGCACTAGAGGTACTAATCACATTTTATGAGATACACAAAATAATAAATTATCTCACTTTATTAGATAACCCTACTCCCTCCAACTTCTGTGTGTGTGTGCGCTTAATAAATTGTTGTCGGTAATCTCACACAGCCACAAATTCACTTCCATTTAATAATTTTCCGGAACATCAACAACACTGTTATAAACCATTTCTATCGTTTGTAATATTGTTATATTTATATCTTCTTAAGTATATATTATAGTGATAGTTTAAGTACTCGTTACAGACTTCGACATTTTACAGTTCGTTAAAGTATTAAGTAGTATTCTACATGGTAAGCACATATTTTGCCATTATGTATGCAGTCTATTATCCTGCCGAGGTAACGAAAATTTGTGAATTCACAAAATTTACTATAATTATACTTTTTTTTTTTTTTTTTTTTTTTTTTTTATGTTTGGCCCGCCAAAATGACTCTACTCTGCCTGATGGAAAGCATAAGCAGAATCCAAGAGTGGTGGACCACCATGCTCACTGCGAATGCAGACAATGCAGCATGGCGACCCACACCATGGCGGCCTAGTGATGCTGCTGCATCTTTTAGTCTAGTCAACAAGTTTGGAAATTGTTGACTAGACTAATTGGGCCTCCGGTCTCGCACTCACCAACGAAACACGACAGCACGCTGTCATTTTACGTTGATTTTCTGTGCGAGGGTAGTACCGCCCCGGTCGAGCCGGCCCGTTCGTGCTGAAATCAGCGTGGCTCTACTACCTAAGTATTGTACTTGTACTTAAGTGTACTTAAGTACTTGGGCTTGTATTCCTCCTGTTGGGACAGCGCTGTATCGAATTCACAAAACTCCTTTATTAAATTTACTGGAAAAGTTTGAAACACATGCACCGTACTAAGCCAATATTTGTCAGGATCGCAAATTTAATATAGCTTCAGTATGTTCCGTGATTTACAACGGCTACACTGCACATAACATGATCCTCTAAGATCCATCCCATTACACCAAGATTTGTTACATCGACCAAGATGTCTATATCAGTATAAAACAAGTAATGACGTGTGGAAGAGGGCCACTCCTCAGGGTCTCTTCCTCACGGGCTCGGGCGGTGAGCGGACGTGTACCTACACACTGAATGCAGAAGACCTCAGAAATATACCATCCTTTATTTACTGATCATCACATCATTACACTTGGGAGTCCGTTTTAACACACTGCATATTTTTTGAGTTCGTACGTATTATACTTCTTTGGTACGATCTGTGGTCTAAACGGCTTGTGGAATGCCTATAGATTCATCTTAATTGTGAGAGTGACACTAGGTGTTAAAATTTAAGGTATAGATACTAATAGCCACGTAATGAAGTTGGTATATTCCGAGTATTCAGGCGGTGCTTTGCTGCATTCTATTATAGCTGATACAATTATGCGTTCAACCGTTGCGATGTGGGGCCCAACATGTGTGGCTTTGTATGTTTGGTCTTTGCAAGGCTTTGTGATTATTTAGGCTTTAAATGTATTAACCCCACCTGTGTTGTAAACCCGGTTGGCATATTTTTAGATTATTATATTTTAGAATTAGCATATTGAAGTGGAATTGAACTGGTCATAATTATAATAAGAGGCACTATAAAGTGGAACAAAAAAATAATATTTTGGTACCCAAGAAATTGACAACGATCAAAAGACAGACAGTTTCGAAGGTGGGAAGTAAAATAAAAATCAAAGCAGGAAAACATGGACCAGGAACGCGCAAAACAGAGCAGAGTGGAAGGAATTGGAGGATGCCTTTGGTCTTCTTCTATCTTGTTCAAATGTTACTTGTATATCTACACATTTTTAAAGGGTTATAAAACAGCATTGCAATATTGTTTTGCAGCTATTCATGACGAAAAAGCCATGCCTTTACACAACTGATTGATTATTAGAAATGGATTATTTATTTATTATAAACCTTATGCACTTTTGTATATCGGTGGGCTTAATCCCCAATCATTCTTAACTAGTCAATCTGAGGGGGGGGGGGGTTAAATTTTATAATATAGTTTACTACTATATTACTACTAGGAATATTAAGTGTAGCTACTTATTTTGTAAAATTTTGCATTACTTAAAGCCTGACTTGAGCGTGTCTGCATATCTACCTATTTAATAACAGTCAATTAAAAAGATTAAATTAATGAAGAAAAGAAGTAATTTAGGATAAGCCATGAAATGTTTTGTCAACTTCCTATTTAACTAGTTTTTCCAGACTTAGTATCTATTGTGAAATCAAGACGATAATCTTAAACCAAAGCCGGGCTCAGTTGGATCGCAAATTTAGTTCATTTGTCGCAGAGTGACGGCGCTCGTCGCGTGTCTGACAAACGACCGGAGCTCAGCGACAACACACACGATGTCACAACAAACCGACAGCACTACGGCGGTGATACGATTTAGGAACGATGGAATAAATTGGGCAACTGAAAGGGTATAAGTTTATAATAGATTCATGGACACCCTTTAGTTTTAATGAAAAGAAAAACACGGCTTAAATAAATTTATTTCTAGCTAATTACTTACTGACTTTGATTAAAAGAAGACGATTCCTGTACTAGGAATACCTAAATCTTGTGTGTACATATTTAACAAAAAATAATTCAAATGGATCATAAATTTGTTCTCCCATGTGGGGATCGAAGCTACAATACTTAGCGCAGTACTCAATTTACGTTAAAATACAAAACAGAAATCAGTTTTGAAAAAGATAAATTTATTAGTTTTTGTAAAAAAGAATGAACACTATTAATGGTGCCTTAAAGAGAAGTTCAGTGTCTTGGAGCGTGAAAAAATATTTAAACGTGACCGATTGAAGGTCCGTCAGCAATATTGGGTTAACTATATTATGGTGTCTCATGGGAAACCCAATTCAGCCACTGTAGTAGTAGGGTAGTACTAATACTATGTACATAACTATACAGAATACACTGCAATATAAACTTTATTGAATTAAAATCGTGTCTTGTATTAAAACCGTGGCTCATCTTGCCCCTAAAGGACCTTTAGGGGCCTGAATCCGATCTTACGATCTGATATACAGATCAGGAAATCTCAAACGTCATACCATCAAGTCAGTCAAGTATTTTACAACTAACATGCGTAGAAAATATATATAAAAATGAATCGCCGAAATGTATGTACGCGCATAATTTCCGATCGGCTGCACCAAATTACACAATTCTTTTTTTTGTGTGTGTGTGTGTTCGTTATTATTAGTACAAGGTTTGTGTAAAAGAAAAATTCAAAGATAACGGGAAAACTCTTTTTTTTTCGGCGACGGTACACTGCCTATGGGAAGCTGAAATAGATATATGTAAATACTAGTGGTTGCCCACGGCTAGGCCCGCATGTATGTCGGTTATCGCTGCAAATAGTAGCCTATGTGTTATTCTGATGTATAAGCTATATTATAATATTACTGTAAAGTTTCATCCAAATCCGTTCAGTAGTTTTAGCGTGAAAGAGTAAAAAACATCCATCCACCCATACTTACAAACTTTCGCGTTCATAATATTAGTATAGATGGCGGTACGAAGTTCGCCGGGTCGGCGGCTTGTCTTATAAAATTCTCGTGTCACAATGTTAGTTACCATACTCTTCTGAAACGGCTGGACCAATTTTTATGAAATTTGGTGTGCATATCGGGTAGGTCTGAGAATCGACCAACATCTATTTTTTATTCCCCTATTTTTTAATGGCAAAACAACGTTTGCCGGATCAGCTATTTTAATATAAATATTTCAAATAACACTCTATCACCGAACTGCTGCTAATATCAGATTATGACAGCACAACAATACTTGAAGGAAAATCTGAACGTAATACTTGTCAATTTGTTCCTGAATCAACATTGTGACGTCTGACACAACATTGAGACGCCTGAAACGGAATTATTGGCTCACAACAACTGGCAGTTGCGCAATTAAGAATTCCGTTTTTGTTTCACTTAGTTTTGAAATTTTAGAATATTCTGGACTTCATGAATTTTGTTAAATTATATGAAATACTTTTTAAAACATACTAAGAGGTTCAGAGATTAATAAAACTGTAATGATAAAATTGCTTACCATCAGGTGATACGTCTGCTCGTTTGCTTCTTCTTCTAACTCGCTTCACTCTTGGCAGAGCGGTCGTGATCACGTAGAGTGCACACTGGTTGTGGAGGCGCACAAAGCCCCTCGTACAACTTCCCGCCATCTCACCCTGTCAGCAGACTGCCGGCTGCAGTCAGACACACGGCTTCCGATTGTGGACCTCACCTGGTCGGTCCAGCGCATGGGTGCCCTGTCGCGGAGTCTGATCCCCTCCACCTTTCCCTGCACTACCAGTCGCTCTATTGAGTCACTATTCCGTCTAGAGACATGGCCAAAGTACTGCAGTATGCGCGACCGTACTATGGTTGACAGACGCTGTGTAATGCCGAGTTCCGCTATCACGGACACGTTAGTACGGAACTCCGTCCACGATATCCCGAGCATTTTTCTCCAGCACCACATTTCCAGGGCATCTATCTATCTTCCTTCTTTCCAACTCGCGTACTGTCCACGTCTCCGCGGTGTATAGGAAAATGGGAAATATAAGCGATTGTACAAGCCTGATCTTGGTGGCTTTGGTAATGTTCTGATTTCCCCAAATTTTTCTCAATTTCTCCATTGCAGCTTTGGTTATGGCCATTCGTCGTTTTACTTTATCTACGCAGCCACTATTGTTTGATATTAAAGCCCCAAGGTATACGAAGCTCTGCACTACGCTGCAATTCGCAATCTGTGTCACTTCGGGCGAGTTTTTGTTGACGCGGTCCACGATCATCATTTTGGTCTTAGATCGGTTTATCTGTAATCCAAACGTAAGGCTCACTCGCTCCATTTTGAGAAGTTATTCCTCCATTAGGCCAGCACTACTCGCAAACAAGGTGGTGTCATCTGCGTACCGTAAGTTGGTAACCTTGTATCCACCAATCGCAATACCATCAGTCCAGTCCTCGAGAGTGATTCGCATCACAAGCTCGGTATAAACGTTAAATAGCAGGGGCGATATTATGCAACCCTGTCGAACGCCTCTACTTGGATGGAAACTATCTGAGATGACTTCATCAGTCCGCACTGAGGCTGTTCCTCCTTCGTATAGCTCTCTGAGCAGGTGCACGAGATGTTGTGGTGTGCCCATGTCCAGTAGCGTTTTCCACAATGCTGGCCATCTCACCGAGTCGAACGCTTTGGAGAAATCCACGAAGCATATATATGTGAGCGTGTTGAACTCTCGAGCCTTCTCGATGACCTGAGGAACAATGAGAATCTGTTCTCGGTTGAGAATCGGTTAATGAATCCGGCCTGTTCTGGCGCAACCTCTCCGGACAGATATGCTTTCAGCTGCTCATTTATAATGTGTAGCATTATTTTGCTGGCATGTGTGATAAGAGCAATAAGTCGAAAGTTGCTACACTTCTTCGTTGAACCCTTTTTGTGGAGAGGAACAAATACTGTGTGAGCCCATTCAGAGGGCCATTTTCCTGTAAGCCATATCCTATTACAAATTGTGTGAAAGATGTCAACGCCACGCTCTCCCAATGCTCGTATGGTTTCAATTGGAATATCGTCTATCCCTGTGGCTTTGCCATTCTTTAGGTGTTGAATGGCGGCTCTTATTTCTGACTTCAGGATAACGGGTTCACACATGTCACTCGCAGGTTCCGTTGATCTATAGTTTCGCGACTGATTGTCCAGGAATAAGGACTGGCAGTAATTCTTCCAAACTTTCGAAATTTTCTCCAATTCAGTGACCACTTGGCCATTCTGGTCTTCGATGGCCCAAGTTTTGGATGGCAAGGATTTGGTGATGCGGCGAATCTTGTGGTACAGGTCCCTTGCTTCGTACTTGTCGGCATGAATTTCAACTTCCTTGCAGATGTTGTGCAGGTACGTGTTGTGATCTTGTCTGCATCTGCGTTGTATCTCTGCTGAAATCACATTGAGATTCTTGGTATCAGCTCCTGCTGCTTTCATCCTCCGACGTTCCTCAACAAGTCTGAAGGTACTATCTTTCATCCAGTGCTGTCTTTTACGGATTCTAGTTGGTTGTGCAGTCTCAGAGACAGCTGCAGCAATGAGTGTCTTAGCTCGGTCCCACAGTGCATCAGATGACTCTCTGGTCAAGTCCGTGTCAGACCACCCCGGCCAGTTTTTCTCAACCTTCGAGCGGAACTCTCGAGCGTCCTTCACCTCGATCCTGGTCGGCCTCTCAATGACTCTGGCCGCTGTCAGCTTCAGTCTCAGTTTGGTGATCAAAAGTTGGTGGTCAAACCCGCAGTCAGCCCCAGGTAGTGTGTGCCCACACACTACCTGGGGCTTTGTTATAGACGATCTCCATCGCGATCGAATCATAATGTAATCTATCTGGTTGCGGGTTTCTCCACCAGGTGATATCCAGGTGTACAACCTTCGAGGATGGTGCTGAAAAAGGGTATTTACGATCAGCAAGTCATTTTCTAAGCGAACCGTATCAAGCGTTCTCCCCGTTCATTCCGCTTTCCAAGTCCAAATCTCCCCGCACACTCGCCTAATTGGTGAGCATTTTCTCCGATCTTTGCGTTCAAGTCCCCTAGAATGACTAATAGCTCTCTACCAGGTGTCTTCGCAATAGTAGATTCTAAATCGGAGTAAAATTTCTCAATTGCCTCGTCAGTTGCGGTAGAAGTGGGAGCATATACTTGAATGACATTAAGATTCATTGGTGAAGCCTTCATCTTGATAGCAATGATCCGATCGCTTACCAGTTCGTACCCCATCACGCACTTTCTCTGGTGTGCAGGTATTAAGAAACCAACACCGTTGCTGCTGGTGATGTCATTACCAGAAAAGTAAAGGGCGTGGTGATCCGTCAGTAAATGTCCGCTGCCCTTCCAGTGAGTCTCACTTAGGCCACAGATGTTCAAACCGGTCCTAGCTACTTCCCGTTCTAGTATAGTAAGCTTTCCGGGTTGATTGTTACTCGCTCGTTTGCTACCTATACAATAATAAAAATTAAAAAAATTGGCTGTCTGTAAAGTCGGTTTACGGACGATAGTTTAACGTGACAACGTCATAACAAAACATTGATGAAATATTGAAATGATGATGAAAAATAGAAGCGCCGAATCTATTTCTCATAAACATTGATGAAATGATGAGAGACTCATGAAACCACGTACAATGATCGTAACAGGACAATGAGTCATTATTTTTCTTGCATGCAGCCGGCGTTCATCAATTTATTAGACGTTCTCACGTCAAAAGGTTCAAGAGTCAAGACTGGGAGAAAGAAAGAAAGAAGCAATGTACTGATTGCTCAATATGTAATACGATGTTGTATTATATTCATATCGTGGACGTACAACATCAGAAAAGTTAGGCCACGATCATCAGTACGGATCTATATGTGTAAGTTATCACAGGGAGTTCACCCTTCTCAGGACGTCGCCTTTCCCTACAAATAAATGCCTGGAAAAAATTGCCACAAATATAGCTGACATCGGTGTAAAGTGCGTTTTATAAATTCATATCTAAATTATTGTGACAATAAAAATAATTATCTTAATATACAGATATGTAAGAGTTATATTGGATAAAGTTGTTTTACAATAATAAACATTTTAACTGATACTTTTTTTACGCATTTAAAAGCTACCTAAATCTTCTTAAAACGATAAAGTCTTGATGAGAAAGATATCGTAAAATAACCCACTCGTAAATATAAGAAATAGACGAATCGTATTTTTGCTACAAACAAAGCGATCGTCAATAAAGACTTATCTATTCCAATCAGTAAGATATCATTAGTTATACAGATATTACCACAGTCTGTTTTCAAGCCTACTTGAATCCCAAGAGAGCAAGTGATCCCAAAATCTACAACATAGAGATTTCTAAGCTGTTTAGTAATTTCGTAGGACGACCACTACCAGAAACTTCTAGGATTTGTCACGTCGTAAACGTTTGAGATATACACAGTATTTCCGACTATTTTGTAATAATACAAGTATAATTATTCGATATAAGTTTGAGTGATTTATAAAACAGACATGTGATTTAATTCATTTTCTTTTTATTAAAATCATCTTTAAAGTCGGCCTTTATTTAAGAATCGAATAATTCTCAATATAGGTGACGTCATTTATACCTAATAATATACACGAGTGAATAAAATCATATCTTAAAGGCAGACCTGACTATCTTGTGAAAACTTGTAAAGAACACGGTTCCTTAGTAAAAGTAGACAGGTAGTACTTAGATTTATCGATTTTCATGAAAAATGAGCAACAATCCATTATGAAGTTGGAAAGTATCGCGTTGCAATACCTATTGAGTACTTCTTGCGATCTGTATCGGTCTAACTTTGCTCTTACCGCACCCCTCGGGACGCGGCGGATACACTGATATTGTACAAAATATTATCTTCGCGATGCCAATACCGAAGTTGCGAATGCAGGCTATAGCCACGTGTAATTTATTGACAACAGTTAAATTGCGTCCTGGCAAAATATTTAAATGTGTAAATAGAAGCGTCCCTATTTCCTAATTTTGCCAACTATAATTTAGTACCGCTTAAGTAATAAAGGATTACACAAATCATTACTAACTGGGTACTTTGAGAACAAGGATTTGAAAATTATGGTTATATTAAAATGAAAAGTGAGGCAAGCGAAGGCAATGTAAGGAAAAAGATATTGTTTATATGGATTGGGGAGTGTAATGGCCCCAGAAGGACAAGGTCCGTATCCGTGAATCGAACAGCCTGTTTGAATTATAGTTATGCACCCCTTAACCTTTCAAAAAGTCGGAGCGCTCTAACTTTTCATTTCTATGAACAAATCCATAAAATTCACATAGAAAACGCTGACTATGTGATTAGATTTCTTTCTTAAACATTTGTTTTAGTTATATTATTCATATATTTTCCTTCAAACCAGATAGATTTAACTACCGGGCACCACTATATGAGCTTCATCCTATTCTTCGCCGTCTTTGAGCAATGAAATGGACATACCGATGAATTCGCTCGACATGTTAACTTTTTTTTTATGGAATGGGCGAGCAAACGAGCAGACGTATCACCGGATAGTAAGCGATTACCGCCGCCCATAAACACCCGCAACACCAGAGGCGTCACAAGTGCGTTGCCTGCCTTTGGGGGATGGGAAGGGGGATAGGGTATGGGGTAAGGACCTCCGGTGCCTCACTCACTCGGTGAAACTCAGCGCTGTGGCTATTTCACACCGGTTTTCTGCGAGGCCGTGGTATCAGTCCGGTCGATGCGGCCCATTCATGCCGAAGCATGGCTTTCCCACGGTAACTTAGACGATTTCGGACAAATCACTTCTGAGTTAAGATACCGTAGTCGGTATCTTAACTCCGTTATAAAAAATGAATTAAATTTGATCCAAATAAATTAATTAAATAAAAAAACGTTTTTGCTACTTTGGGTTCCGGAAACAACTCGAATTAAACATTCTGAACATTTTTCCAATATTCTGAACAAACTTGTTTGTGACTAAAATAAACATTGTTACTCTTTATTACACAACGCTTATTAAAACAGAAAACAAAAATAACCATACCGTGTTGTCCTGATATTTATTAGTACGTCTGTTTGGAACAATGTCCACAATATGAGTATAAAACCTTGCCATTTTACCTTGAGGGGATGCACCCCTGCTTTGTGTCGAAATAAGCCCAACTTATGTAGAGTTATGAATTCAAGGTTAGAGGGTATTATACTTCCCCAACCCATTACAAAAAGTCAGGGGATTGAATGGCACTTCATCATGTCATTCCTAAGCAGATACATATTATACAGTGCACTTTGTAGATGCTCTAACTGTTATATGAGTGTTTAAATATGACTGATATTATATAACGGTTTTTGTTTTACTTTCATAATTTAATTCTTTTTTTTTTGGCTTAGATTTTGTTCAAAGCAAGAGTGAAAAATGTGTATCAAATGGAAACTGTAGAACAAATAATTATAATTGTTACAAGTTCGTTAGGCGGATTCATAAATGCTCATATTTAGCTATTATATTTCCCAGACATAAAACAGCGATCATAGAAAATAATGTTGATTCATAATGACAATAAGTATATGTTACGGTTTAGATAGTTTATCCTTCGTTTCGCTAAAAACGTCTTGACCTTAAAACTAAATACAGCTTTTGTTCTTTATAGTCTTCTAGTACAATAGTTCATAATGCTAAGTGTACACAGTCCTTTTGAAACATAAACCCGACAAGTAACAAAAGCAGTAAGCTATTTGTCAACATGGATGTCTATAAAAACAAATCTTCTAAAAGTCTCCTAGGCGTCGTAAGCGCCAACAAAGCTTTAGTGATGAGAATGGCCAGTACTTACGCGTGTATTAATAACAATATGTAGGTAACGATCATGGTGATTATGGTCCCTACAGGATCGTTCACACCGAGCCGCGAGGGGTGAGTGCGGAGTGACGAGGACTAATGAGGTATTACCAGATTATATGACATCGTCTCATTACTGAGGTTACCCAATCCAAGAGTTGAGTAATATTAATTGGAGTTTTTTTGTTTCGTAACGTGTCTTTCTACAATTGAGTCTGTTGTGTGTATACAAGCCTCGACCTCAACACAATATTGACGATATAAAAGTTGTTACTAATTCGAAGTTAAATTATATACAATAAAAAAAAAATAACCGGACATCTAACACACAACGCCACCTAGTCCCAAGCTAAGCAGAGCTTGTGTTATAGGTACTAGACAACTGATATAAGATACATATATACTTTTTTTTTGTAAATACATACATATTATACATATAAAACACCCAAACTCCGAAACAAATATTTGTAGATCATACAAAGATTTGGTCTGACCCGGGAATCGAATCCGAGACCTCATGATCAGCAGTCGCACACGCCAACCGCGAGACCAACGAGGCAGTCAAAGAATGGTTAATAAATCACTCTACAGATACAGACTGAATCTCATGAAATTAAAAACTTTCAATGTTCAATTATAAGATTTAAATATTTGGAAGAGCAAAAAGTATACTAATAAAGGTCTTGCAAATTCTAATAAGATTATATAAATAAACTAGCTGATCCGGCAAACGTTGTTTTGCCATAAAAAAAATGGGGTATAAAAAATAGATGTTGGTCGATTCTCAGTAGGTCTGAGAAGGGGTAGGCCCAATATGCACACCAAATTTCATAAAAATCGGTCCAGCCGTTTCAGAGGAGTATGGTAACTAACATTGTGACACGAGAATTTTATATATAAGATTTAATCACACAAAAACTTCGTTACGTGTAGTCAATACATGGTCTTTAAACATTTCAATGTTCGAAAGGGATCTTTGATTGTCTCTCTTATCAGTTCATCAATATTTACGAGGGCACAAACCAAGCTTACAAATTACGAGTGATATTATTTAAATTCGAAATTAACCGCTACGCCATCTTTCATTTTATAATTTTATTAATTTATTTATCGTCAATGAATTTAATGGTTATGACTTAATTCTTAATAATAGTACGCGATTCTTAAAAATATAATTAAAATCCATCGAGTCAACCACAAACACCGCCATCACTACGACAAATAATAATCACTTCTCGTTGATATATTTTACTTTTTCACGACGTGAAAAGTATGTTTGGAAACACTTTTTATTTTTCATAAGTTCAGAACCATAACAAAAATAAATTATTTTATTTTTTTGTCCAAGTCGATTGAAACGTTAAGAATTTCAAACTAAACTGGTTAGTTCCTCGTATGGTTAGACCGTCTTGAAAATTTTATGAAGAAAGTGCCATAAATAGTAAATAAAAATATACTTCACTATAAATATATATTTTCCAAAGTTTTAAGAAAAATCGGCAGTTATCAGGCAGTTTTGACAGTTGCAGGTTATCGATCAATTAGTTTGCTTTTGACGTTGACGTTAATTGAAAAAAAAACCGGTTCCGGACATAAAAACAAATTGATCATAAAATTTCCTTTCCAACGCTTTGTATCGTCGGCGGAGGGAGCTGTCACAAAAACGATCGCCGACATTGATATCCAGAAAGAGATAAAATAAATTCTTTACGAGTTATTACTTTTATGTCTGAATTGGAATTGTCAGGTTCAATTAAAATCTTTCTTGCTTCATAATATAAATAATTTAGTTTGGCACAAGCACAAAGGTACGTTTTATTCTTTAGTTTTCATAACTGTAAGCTGTTAAATGGCAAATACCTAATTATAATCTCAGAATGTACTGTCCGTGCCCCTTTATGGTTACTTGTATTTGAAATAATCACTATGCCTGCTTAATTATTAAATGCTATGATTGCCAAAGTAATCAACCTATTTAAAACATTTCCACAATACCTGGTATAACATATTGGGATTCGACGCCGAGACCTTATGATCAGCAGTCGAAGGAAGCAGTGATTATAGAAATGCTTAATACCAGCTCGGAGTTTGGAAGTTGGGGTATTAGCCCCTGTGCCTCGGAGAGCACGTAAAGCCATCGGTTCTGCGTCTGATCTCTCAACGGTCGTGTCAAATAACTGTCTCATCGGATTATGAGAGTGAGGGAACAGAGAGTGCACCTGTGTATGTGCACATACTTGTCCACTATAATATCTCCTGCGTCTGCGTTGAGTCACCGTCACCGTGGCCGAAATCGGCTAGGAGAACATTAATTACTGGATTTCGACGATGTAAGACTACATGCCTAATAAGAGTAAAACATATTACACAAGTTTTTAGGAAAATAACAAAGTTTACAGTTCTGCCATAAACTCACAGGTGTAATTTAATACCAGTATGAAAGTTATTGAAACATTTGTTATTAAAAGACACCGTAACTTGTAGCTGTCAAGGCGACTCGATACTTTTATGAACACAGTCAAATTATACTTAATTAAACATGTACATAAAACAGAACTTTAGTTACCTAACAACTCATGTACATCTTTTTACGTGTTTCAACAGTAAAAATAACAGCGAGATAAACGCTCTTGTTCTTAGACGTCTACCAGGAAAAGCACAAATATATTATTAAATATTTTTATACTAAAAACTTCTTGGTATTCTTAAGTATAATCAGAATTGTAGTAACTTAATGAGATATTGAACTTAACTTCCCAGCTCAACTTTATGAACTTTAAAAACTTGTATCACTTGATTTTAAACTCAAGTGGCTCGCTTACTTAATGGTAACCGCTGAGGCATTGGTGTGGTGTATTATTTCCTGATACAGTTACAATTGTTTGTATCGGTTTTATATCGACTCTAATAAAGTGTGGTAAAGGAATTTACACAGTCGCGGTCGCAAAATATTTGAAAGCCGGATAAACAATGATCGTCATCAGATTAATCGTTCATTGTATCGACGTCTGTCTTCCAAGCCTCCACTGAATATACCATTTTGTTTGGCATCACTACTGAATAATTCCTCCAGATTATAATAAAATTAAACTGAAATTGAGATTCATCAAATTATAAATTGGTACATCAATTTCCTTATCATGGTTATACCGGGGAAGAATTTTGGAAGACTTCAGATATTGAATTTTTAAATTTAAGACCAATATGTATAAAATCCTTGTAAATTACTGACTATAGCATGTAATAACAGTCAACAATACTTAACTGTTAAATTCTCTGATATTGTTAAAAAAATAATTAATCACTAGAAATTGTTATAGCTTCAAATAAATGTCATTTTATGCTTTTGCAAGATACAATATATCAGTTAGACCTATAACCACTTCAAAAAATATTAGATACCTCATCCATACCCATCCTCATTCAATGCTATAACTGATAAATATGGTAACTAGATAAAATTCAAACGGAAATACTAATATTTTACTTTAAGAGAGACCTATTTCTTAGCGTTCCATGGATTCACCGTGCGGGTGCCGGGTCCATCGCGTGATAGATGGGGGCAACACATGGGACTTCGACAGTGCCTGGGAATTGCGACCCAGGTTTAGGTTTAAGGAGCACTCCTTACGACGCGTCAACGCTCACCTCCACTGTCCGCCGTGTTGCCCCCTCTACCTAACCATATTTGAAATGAGCCTAGCAATGCCGCTTTGGATATTCGTTCAAGAAAGAGCTTACTGAAGCTCTTGGCAATCCAAGGTCTTTAAGCAGGTTATAGAGGGATTTGGCTGGTATACCCCTCGCACCCACTTCTACGGCATACAGCGCAACGACATAACCATTTTTAGTTATTTCGTTGGTTAAGTCAAAGTACTTGTTTCTTTTTAAAGCGTGGTCTTTAGGGATGTTCGTTTCCCACGGCACCGTGAGTTCTACTAGTACTACACGCTTAATTGACATTGCATAAAGAAATATGTCTGGTCTGGACGCCGAGGCACAGATATCCTCCGGTATTCTGTAGTGATTTTCATACGTGTCCACTAATAATGTCCAGTCACTGGCGGTATTTACAATTGAGTACGGCTTTTGTGTGAGTGAAGTACTTTTTGTTGAGCCTTCCTTTACAAACGCGATGTTAGTTTTTATGTTTGTTGTTATTCCTTTTTTCGCTCTCGCCAGTGATAAACTCATAGCTTCGCGTATGATGTGTAATACCCTATCATGGCGACGTGAATAATGACCCCGGTCTAATAGCGCCTTACAACCTGTCAGTAAGTGCCTGGCTGTACCTATTGCCGCATTGCACATCGTACTAGCCTTTTCTGTAGCTTTTCCCCACCTTACTAGGTTGCTTTGATCGGGGAGAGTTAATTGAAAGGCGTTGAGGTAGAATTTTAACAGGGCGGGTTTTTAACAGGGTTAATTTTAAATTTAACAATTTTAATCATATAAAAGTGTGCGCCATTTCAAAGCTGGTGGGATACAAAATTCTCCTAGAGTTAACCATTCATTCTGCATTTCTAGGTTCATTGCGTGCACCTTGTAGGTCTCGTTTTCATCTTGTTGTATGAAAGATTTTGTATGAAATGCTAGAAGACAGACCGACAAAGAGATAATCTTTGTCGGTCTGTCTTCTAGCATTTCCCAATCCAACTCTACTGGACTGTGTACCCACCATGAATTTTTTGTGGAATTGGAGCCGTGACTCTATCTCTGATGAATTTTTGTCTTTTGGAAGGGATCTAACGATTTCGTCTTGGGATTTTGACAAGACATGCATTTTGGTAAGTCTTAGGTGTTTGTAGAGTTCCGAAAGATTTTTTAATTTCATTCCAAATTTATTCGAGCCCCTGTACAACGTTGACCGGTCTGCAGGGCAGGCAGGCAGTGCTAGCCCGAGCCATGACTTCAAGGTCTTAGTGACTTTCGCGTCCAGTGTTCTTATGTGGTTCTGGTTTATATCATATACTAGAAACGGCCAGTTGAGACGTGATGTTAAGTAGTTGTCGTAAATCCAAGCTTTTTTTACGTTACTAATTGGCTGTTGGTCTACCTTGTCAATGTCTTTTACGAAGTCATCGACTATTACGTTTATAGATGGAGTACGACTTTTGTAGTCTATCTTTCTTCCAAGGAATTTAAAGGGCACGGTAACTGATATTATTGAAACACTTTCCCCACCAATAGTAATTCCGGGGTCATATGAGGTATACCTGGTGCCTCGCCGGCCCAGACAAAGGCATTTGCTAGGTTTTGTCCTCATTCCGTCCGTCCAGGTACAGAAGTCATCTACCTTACGCAGTAGTTCTTGGCACTGCTTTGGATTACGTGTAATGATCGCAAGGTCATCTGCGAACGCTAAGATGGATTCCGTATATTTTCCATTGACCTTAAACCGATAGCCCCACCTCTTTTCGCATGTTGCGATATTCTCTAGTAATATATTTAAATGTAAAATCACAGTGTATCTGAAAGTTCAAGCTCTGCAAACCAACTTGTAGAATTGAAATCCTCACTCATAACGGAGCGCTTTTTGAAGTTGGAATAATTTGTAATCCAATGAGAGCAAGTCCTTAAACGAGACGATTCATGCTAAGCTTTTAAAGGATCGGTTTGAGAGCACTTCTGTATAAAATGAGTTATTAGAGCAAATGCAAGAATTTTTATTTATTTAGATTTTAGTATTACTTCCTGCATTTAGTTCTCCAGGAATACATACTTGGGAATTAGAATAATTATGTTATGTTTGGATTAATATGACCCATGTGAAATAATTTATTTTTAGTAAAGTTACTACACTGGCGGAACAACAGTCAGATAGATGGACATGGCCAGACGAGGGATATTACCACCTAAAAATGATCGTGACATGTTTGTTCGTAGTTTGTGACCGTCTGCTCGTTTGCGTCCTTATACCATAAAACTATCTCCGTATTCTCATTTCGTCACCACACGGATGTAAAAAATATATTGACTTATGTAACTGCGACTGCACGTTTGGCCTAGTGGTTTAACGGTCACCACGCCGTTTCCTACTTAGCTAAGTGTCGTGGGTTCAAATCCCACATAGGACAAAACTTTGTGTAATCCACAAATTGTTTTTCTGAGTCTGGGTGTTCTTTGTGTCCGTTTCATATATGTTTGTAAAGTCCCCCGCGACACAGGATTTATTCCTAGTGCGGGAGTTGTCTTTTAAAAAAAATAAAAAATATATAGACTGCATTCTCAAGTGAAAGATCAAAAAGAAGATAAATAAATATGTTTTGTCTGAAAAAAATTGTAAATTATGAATAAATCTAGATCACATTTATTCAAAGTCAATGTTTACTTCAGACGAGTTTGGATATTAGTTAGTAACTTCAGTAGTTTTCATGGTCAAAGGTAGACGACATGTGTCAAGAACATGATTAGGTATGATGAAAAGATAATGTTTTAGAAAGTCTGTGATTTATATTTTACAAAACCATTTACTCGCCCTATAGTTTGTGAATTTAGAAGTTACTAGCTGACCCGGCGAACTTCGTACCGCCATATTTACATATCTGTCTCAGCTTCCCATAAGCAGTGCACAGTCGCGGACAAAAAAGAACCACTTTTCCGTTATCTTTTATTTTTTTTGTTTCTAGCAAAAAAAGAATGAATGAAATCGGACTATGTGTTATTGAATTACAACCAAGTACATATTTCGACTTTCATCCCCTCTCTCCAGGATACCGTGCTGAATTTCGGGATAAAAAGTATCCTATGTCCTACCTCGTAGTATGAACTCAAATCATGCCAAGTTTCATTTCAATCCGTTCAGTAGTTTCGACGTGATGCGCGGCCAAGATACAGACAGACAGACAAAAATGAAAAAAAATACAGTTTTGGCTTCTGTATCGATAATAGAGAGGCCTCCAAAAAAAATTTTCAAAATATCTTTAATGTCAGAATTTGACCTGTTACATTTTTATTATAAGTAATATATAGATAGATATCTGTCTCAGCTTCCCACAGGCAGTGTACAGTCGCGGACAAAAAAGAACCACTTTTCCGTTATCTTTTATTTTTTTTGTTTCTAGCAAAAAAAGAATGAATGAAATCGGACTATGTGTTATTGAATTACAACCAAGTACATATTTCGACTTTCATCCCCTCTCTCCAGGATACCGTGCTGAATTTCGGGATAAAAAATATCCTATGTCCTACCTCGTAGTATGAACTCAAATCATGCCAAATATCATTTCAATCCGTTCAGTAGTTTCGACATGATGCGCGGCCAAGATACAGACAGACAGACAGACAGACAAAAATGAAAAAAATTACAGTTTTGGGTTCAGTATCGATTATAGAGAGCCCTCCAAAAAAAATTTCAAAATATCTTTAATGTACAGAATTGGACCTGTTACATTTTTATTATAAGTATAGATTATAAGTATTGATGTACTCCTAAAAGATGAGGCAAAGTCTTGAATATAATAAGGGAGAGTAATTAAAGCTATCTTTTGTACCTAAAGAAAATATCGTCAATTAAGAATGTTCAAAGATAATTAACACAAATTAAAATATAGAAATGAAGAAAAAGTCTATTTTGAGAAAAATGTCTTGTAATTACAAAAGTAATCTGTTATGAGCGGCGCGGATATCGCACGCTTGAGTCGGTGGACAAACACAGGAGGGAGGCCTCCCTCTACCGGCCGGTATTTTGGGCTGCACGGCCCCTTTATTGGCAAAGTTTGCGAATATTACCATAGTCAGTGCGACATTGACACACATGCCGCGTTATTGAGCGTCGCTAAAAACTGTATTAACTGACGGTGGTGCGGAAAATGGTTCTTACATATTAACGGGAAGATTGATCACGAGTTTATATTACGGGACCAAGTTCGATCTGTTTATCGACTGAATATAACTTTAAATGAAACAAGTATGATGTAAAACATTCTCGACAATAGATGAGATAATAAAATACCGCTAGCTTCAGCGCTAGCCTCCTCATTCGTGGAACGCGTAAAATGCATCCAAGATGAAAGATTATAACTTGTGAAAACTCGTTAAGCACAAAGATAGTCTATTTAACTGAAGGTTTAGTTCAGGGCAAACAACTTGTTTAAAAACTAGTTAATTTCTAAGAATAATCCCTGACTGAGTGTATGAGGGAGAATATTGAACGTACCTACTACAAGGAAGCTCTTAATTTTTTAACTTTCTTAAATAATCTAGGATACCACAAAAATTACGATTTAACAGATTCTCAAAACATAAAAACGGCATATTAACCATTAACTTCTCAACTATTAACTTCTCAACTATTAACGTCTGGTATGTTAAGATTGAATTATAATTTTTAATTTTTCATGAAGTCAGGACATTAGATTAGGTTTCTTTGGAGTTAAGTAAATGTAAGAACACATTTTCGTTTAATAGAAACCATTTTTTGTTAGTGCAAACTATCACAAAGAATTCATTCTGTGTGTAATCATCATTACCCTGAAATGAAGATGTTTTGATATTTTTTTTCAGAATTAAATGTTTTTTGTAAGTTTGACCTTATATTATTTATTCATCTTGCGAAAAAATAAAAAAAAGCATATATCAGTGAACCCAAATCGTAGGCTGAACAAAAAACCTCGAGTCTGCCTGAAGTTTGGCTCGAAGCCAGGCGGTGTAGTTACAGAACTGTGATTATACGCAGTAGGAGGCCTTTATTACATCATGAGAAATATGTAATGACCGGACACTACCCTTATTAAGTTTTCATTTCGGCTTCAGCAATATCTCAACACTTCTATAATATTATTTTTAGATTAAAACTACAAATTACTGAAATTGAAACGAAAATAAAATAATGATCAGATATCTAAGTTTTCGGCCTTTTTCATCTCATCAATGTATGCCATTTTTAGTCGATTGAAACATCTGTAATTAATAAAAAAATATTGCCAAAATTACTCTACTCTGCTTGATCAAAGCATGACATGTGTGTTTTTTTATGGAATAGGGGGCAAACGAGCTGACGTATCGCCTGATGGTAAGCGATTACCGCCACCCATGGACACTCGCAACACTAGAGGCGTCACAAGTGTTTGTTAAGTGTTAATTTTCATAAATTAATTTTTTGAGCCGTAATAACTCGTATGGTGATCGTAAGTACTCGCACGCGGAGGCCAATTAGCTCACCTCGTGTTTATTACTTTGTTAATATCGAGCACGTTAATATAATCAGTGATTGAAACAGTAATTCACTTAAAGTGATGGCTCAAATATCAAAGTTTGTTGCGAGTTTAATATTTTTTTCGTGTTTTCCAAATGGATGGATAGATTTCAACAGCTCCGGTACAAAAGAAAAAAAATACCACTTCTAGTAACTATATCATTTCATGAACCATTGCCCTTGTGGTGTTTCCCGCAGCTTAACAAATATATTTCAAGTTTTTACACATTCCACAGATTCTACATTTTAGACAAAAAAAGTAGTTTATGTCTTAACTAGCTGAGTCCTGCGATGTTACCCGCGGTTATTCTAAAAAAGTAGCCTAAGTTACTCCTTATATCATCAGCTACCTATCAGTGAAAGTCCCGTCAAAATCGGTCCAGCCGTTCCAGAGATTAGTTGAAACAAACAGACAGACAGATCGTCAGACAGACAGACAAAAATTGTAAAACTTGTTATTTTAGTATATGCACCGTGTATACATACATATGCATTTAGTAAAAAGCGGTTATTTTAATATTACAAACAGACACTCCAATTTTATTTATTTGTATAGATTCAGGGTATCGCCTACCTCCATACAAAATTTGAAGAAAAAATAGTATTATAAACTAGAAGTGAGAATTAAATAAAAGAAACAAATTGTAGGTAGTCTAACCTCAGTTCTTATTCATATAATTAAAACAGTTTACATCAAACGAATCTTATAATTTGAAATATGATTACAAGTAATCCACGAAATACATAACAGATCGACATTAAAACGATAAGAAATAGGTTTACAACTATATAACATTAAACGTCAAGATATAGTTGACGTATGCCGCACGGCCTATCAACACACGTCTTTACTGAGCGCAGTCCGAACAACAAGTGTGCGAACATAGCCAAGCACCGCCTCTTTTATATATATCGGTATCGCACTGCATAATTTATCGGTAGAGTAGGGTAGGAAACACCTAACAATATATATACAAACTGACACACTAACAAAATGTCGCATTTGTAATATTAGTGTGACTTATGATAATGTAGTAGTAGTATAGTACCTGAGAAGTTCCTCTTACTAGTTGCATTTTGGTCGGAATTCGGTATAATTCCAAGATGTACAATGTAACAGAAATCATACACCACAAGCAATCTGGAGCGCCCGGTGTGGCTTCACCAAATAGACTCGCAAATAGATCCAGTGTTAGCGGCCTCGTGGGCACGTGTGCGTTACGTAAATATACAACGAGTAAACTAAACTATTTATTTTGATTGTGCACTAAATATACGCAGTTTGTTGTGAGCGTAGTCACGCACTGCGGCTGCGGCCAAGCGTCTACGATTATTTTAATCGATATTGTTTTAAATCGCTATTAACATCGATCATGCAATTCTGTTGTTTTTAGTTTTAGTTGTTTTATTATACAATGTATTGTATTTGTAGATCGTAGCTGAGTGACCGTATTATTGATGTTTTTTCGCGGATAACTTCGTCGTTTATGAACCGATTTTAATGATTCTTTTTTTAATTCAAAATAGATATACTCGTATTTAGAGAATGTTAAATTAACATTATAAGTGCAAAAATAAAAAGTTATTTTAGAAAACTTGACGAGTCCTTTTCCATCTTAAAGGGATTTTATATTATTATGCCCAATTGCTTTCTAGACAGTTTAAGTTTTTTTAATTCGATTAAGAATAAAATTCACAAATTGAATCGTTTGAACTTTTTGGTACTAAATTCTAACGTATGTTGCATTTCAAAAAGTTCAAAGACTTCTTTAACATAATTTGGTTGGCATGTTTTATTTATATTATACTAGCTGAGCCCCGCGGTGTTACCCGCGGTACAATAACAACTGCGATTAACGCCGTGGCGAAAATAATTATCAGCCAAATCGGTTCAGCCGTTCTTGAGTTATAAATAGTGTAACTAACACGACGTTCTTTTATATATATGTCGGAGACACGAGAATAAACGAGAACATGAATCACAGATACAGCCAATCTGGACTATAGCCAAACACTAATCACTACTAAACGGATACAAATTAACTTAAACACCATCAGCAACCCCCACGAGGGGGTTGGGGCAAAGCTCACTCCACCGCGGTGCCCTGTGGAATTCGTCACCAGACTTGTAATTCCCCCACCGGTAAATATAGTCTCGTACACACGATATAAAACACAGAGATACAATAAATCACAAATCAAATAATAGAAAACTACTAAGACTCAGGAGTGACCGATGTCACAATCAAGAGATATGGTCGTCACGAGATCTGAAGAGAAACTGTCCCCTGTTTCCGATCGCGCCGCTTTAAATAGACTGTTCCGTAGTGTTCGATAGTGGCAAATGTTTGTATCACTTTTATTATTCGAATACCCTCATTCCGACATATATATTAGGTCTTTACCTATGAAATTGCCTTTCTTCAGTACTGGTCATTTCAAATAAAAAAAAGTTTGTGATGGCTCTGTATTCTAAATTCAAATTAATTTTGTTTTCAAACCATGACATTCTATTTACAAACTCAGTCTTTTGTTTTTTGATTAGCGTTGTATTTTCATTACATTTGAACATTTTTCGTCATAATGGATACTTTAAAAATTCGTGTAATTATGGAATATGAGTTCCGTCGTGGCACCAACGCGACACAAACGGCACGTAACATCAAAAACGTTTACGGAGAGAACTGTACAAACGAACGCACAACCCGTTATTGGTTTTCCCGGTTCCGTTCTGGAAATTTTGACTTGAAAAATGAAGCTCGTGGTCGTCCGGAGACTTTGCTTAACAATAATGAATTAAAGGCGATTGTGGAAGCTGACGAAACTCAATATACAGCTGAGCTAGCAGCAGCTTTTAATGTAAGCATCAAAACAATATTGATCCATTTGCGACAAATTGGCAAGGTAAAAAAGCTTAATAGATGGGTGCCCCACGACCTTAACGATCGCTAGCGCAACGTACGCGTCGAGACCTGCTTTGCGCTGCTTAACAGGCAAAGAAATGAAGGAATTTTGAAACGAATTGTTACGTGCGACGAAAAATGGATTCTGTTCGACAATCGAAAGCGCTTAACAAGTTGATTAGACCCTGGTTCAGCACCAAAGCAATGCCCTAAACCAAAAATGACCCCTAAAAAGGTGATGGTCACTGATTGGTGGTCTAGTGCGGGTGTGATTCACCACAGCTTTTTACAAAACGGCATGAGCATTAATGCAGATGTGTACTGTGAAGTATTGGAGAGAATGATGGAGAAGCTTGCACATCTGCAACCAGCTTTGGTCAATCAGTCGTCCCCACTGCTCCTTCACTACAACGCGCGACCCCATACTGCGCAACAGACATTCTCCAAGCTGGAAGAGCTGGGGTTGGAAGCCTTCTCTCATCCGCCATACTCACCAGACCTTGCACCTACCGACTATTACTTTTTCCAAAATTTAGACAACTTTTTAGTGGGTAAAAAATTCAATTCCCGAGAGGCAGTACAAAATGCCTTTGAAGAGTTTGTTGCCTCCCGCCCAGCTGATTTTTACAAGAAGGGCATCAATAAACTGCCAATGCGTTGACAAAGATGCGTCGATTGCATGGGTGATTACTTCGAATAACAGAAATAAAAAAGTTTGAAAAAATAAGTACTTTCACTTATTGCATACAAAACGGCAATTTCATAGGTAAAGACCTATTATATTGATATTACTGTACCATTGACAATTTTCGAAAATGTACAACTTTTAGAAATATACTAAGTTAGTTCCATCAGAGTTTTAGTTCTGTCGAACTTAAAAAATTCATTTTAAGCTTTTGTAAGTTTGATCAAACATTTGCAGCTAGCCAATATGATCTAAGTTTAGTAAAAGTTATATTACAGCATTATTGATACATATTAAGGATAGTGAATTAGAACCAAAGTACAATATCGTTATGAACTTATTTCTAACAGAATCGTTTAGACTTTTATTGGTTTTGGGTAATCGTCTTTTAGCGACAGACTATTACGAAAACTTCGTTTAAGAAACTTTACAATAACTCAATTAAGCTTTTAGCCACTAGTTGATAAAAATTTAATGAAAGTCTTTATTAATTTAGTTACGTTTTTATAAAGAACTAGCTTTTACACGCGGCTTCGCTCACGCAGACTTTCATCCCCTGATTTACCCCCTTAGGGGTGGAATAAAAATTCCTTTCTTAGTGCTCACTTACGTTATATAAAGAACCTACATGCTAAATTTCAGGATACTAGCTTCAGCGGTTTGAGCTGTGCGTTGATCTCTGGGTATGTCAGTCAGTCAGTCACCTTATTCTTTTATATAATAAATATATATATAGATAAGAATATAGTAGTGCCAAAAATGCACACCACGGATAATTTGATAATATTTTTTTTATCTAAAATCATGAATACCTGAAGCATAAGAATTGATATTATGATAACACTAGCTGACCCAGGCAACCTCGTTTGCGTCTCCTATTTTTCCGTTCGTATCCCGTTGCGTGATAATTTTTCCCCGTTTTTGAAACATTCTTCATTGGTGCTCCGCTCCTATTAGTCTTAGCGTAATGATATATAGCCTATAGCCTTCCTCGATAAATGGGCTATCTAATACTGATTTTTTTTAAATCGGACCAGCGGTTCCTGAGATTAGCGTGTTCAAACAAACAAACAAACACTTCAGCTTTATAATATTATATAAGTATAGATTATATCTAGGTCACGTGCTCGTACGTGTCCACACCTGCACATTATGCAGTAGCAGTCCAATGTGTGCATAATTCATTTACCAGAAGTGTAATATCGTTTTAGAGTTGTTTGACTGGTTGCGCGCTGCATTCAGCGGCGCGGTCCTCAACGATCTCATCTCACTCAATATTTGCCAAACTATTGAAAACCTATACGATTTACATGTTTGTAGTAAAATTCCAATATTTTTTACACAAGACGAGCAAAATAGAAAAATACAAACCATAGTGATAGTTTCAGCATACCGTTTCATTCAACCCAACATACACAAAGGTGACTGAAATACGAATTTAGACACTACTTTTATGTAACACTACAAATAGACCTTAGTCCACACATATAATAGTTCCGAAAGTTTGGCATAAAGATAAATGCATCACCAACGATCAAGCATTAAAAAGTAAATATTATGTTGGTTATTTTGTATGACAGAAATGGTTGAACATATTTGAGGAAATGATCTCCTTAAGTATGACTATTTTATTGTACGAAATGGAAATGAGAATCAGTTTATATTTATCTCTTGCGTTTTCTCGATTTAATAGTAGGCCTTACGGTCTAATAGTTAGATACTGCTAAGACAAAAATCGTTTAACCCCACCCATAGACTAATAATTGTCTCTTTAGAATCTAACGGTCGTGAAACAGTTGGAGAGATGGTTACATAAATCGTAAACGCAGTCCTCGTAGATAGATGGATGGTGGTGTACGTTTTGTTAAACTCAGAAGTCTATCACATAAAACCTAACATTTATAAGCAAAAGCCCGTAATGTTCAGGATGTACGTGATAAAGTGGAACCAGGGCAATTAGGTATCAAAAGACGCGCCAGTAGCGGCTCTAAGTTATAACGAGACCAAACTTGGCAAATGTTGGACTTGGAACACTGGAGTCTAGATTTGTTACAATTGACGACATGGTTATTGGATTGAATTGATTCTTGAATTGTTGATAGAAGCGACACTTATGGCAAATACTGTTCATTGTACAAACTTTATTCCAGAAAAAAGTGGTCAAATAGAACCGCAATGGTACTATTGTACAAAGAGCAAAAAATAAACTGTAAGTTTGCAGTAGTTTTGAGGTTAATCGTGTAATACTGAAAGAGTCTTAGTACGTTCGGAGTTTTTTTATTTGGGATAGAGGACAAACGAGCAGACGTATCGGCTGGCAACACCAGAGGCCAGAGGCGTCACAAGTGCGTTGCCGGCCTTTGAGGGATGGGGAGGGGGATGGGGGTAGGGGTTGGGGTATGGGCATCCGATATCCTCACGCAGTTGTTATGTTGAGTAGATAAATAGAACAATTTTATGCCAACAACACTTTTTATTAATTTGCCTTAATTTTTTTGAGTCGAGCCGCATTTAGTTTTGTACAAAATATCCTACTTGTCATAAACAATACCACTTCAAGTATTTCTTAGCAAATGTTCTCAGAGTAGCTCAAAAGTTATACAGTTTTATAACAACTTTGAATAACCTTTCTACTGAACAAGGTTAGTCTAGAAACTTGATACGTCTGCGTCTAACACTCGACTTGTATATTAAAAGTTGTGTACCAACAGCACTTAATAATGCTGTTTTATTAAAAAAAGTCGGTTTAAAGATGATATTGAAACAACATATAAACAAGTCCACTTGGTTGAAGTGCTGGCTACACTGAGACAGACTTAGGGTTACTTTTATTATTATCTTTATACTTGTATTAAATACACTAATTGCCTTTGAGATAGTTGAACCCAAATGAATCGTAAATATAGGACATCTACTTTATCTCGTGTAACTGAGTGGGGATTTTGCTTGAGAGTAACAAGTAAAAGTCCCAATAAGTAGTTCGATACGATTTATTGTTCTGTTTGTTTGTCATATGAAACTGCGGACAAATGCTAGTCCTTCATTACTATAAATTACAAAAAATTTAGTTTAGTTAGCGCAGTACATTCCAAGCTTAGCAGTATTAAGGAATGAGTCCCTCCATCACTGACGGATGAACCTTGTACCAAGCGAGGTTATCAAATCTATTCCCAACTTCAAGTACGCCGAATTACGTCTTAAGAAGTCTTAAGAAGTTGCAGGTTTCAGTCTCAGATCAAATAAAAAAGGTAGAGAACGCACCGCCTTGTTCTCGTTGAAGCAGAAAAAGACACGTAGTTCCAAGTAAACAAGCGATACGCACTAACTATGCTATGAACTACGCTACTTTTCGTCAGTATCGTACAAGTTGTCGATACTTGTACGATAGGCGTTGCGTTATCTACCTTTTTTATTTGATCTGAGGTTTCAGTCGACAGTCACAGGAATCAAAATGATTGTTATAGTCACAATACCTTAGCAAAGCCAAGCTTTGATATAATGGGCGAGACTAAGCAGTTTCACCGTTGCTTTTTACGAAGTGTGTGAGGTTACCGGGACCCTTTTCTTCCTTTTCTACGTGTATGTCAAAAATGGCAGCAGCACAGTTATGGTTCTTATGTTACAAGTATCCATGCAGTCATTTAAATCACACGATTGCTTGTTTGCTAAACCTATATCATAAAGCATTACTTTCAACTAAATTGAGAGGTTCAGTGAGTAAGGTAAAAGATGTCGTGCTTAGTACACGGTTTGTGTGTCGAGCTTTTGGTTGGTGTAAATACGAATTATGGCGATTTGAGTCTACAAACAAACGCAGAGATTAAATTACGCCGCGGTAAGTGACGGCACACGCGAACTGCTGTTTAATGTTTTATGGGCAGGGTAGCTTAAAATAAACATAAAGTTGTAGTTCTATTATCAAGGGATTTAGATTCACATTGCCCTTATACGTGACCCCCATGACCACACGAAAGACACAAACGCAGAAAAGTTTTATATCCGATCATGTTTCATCGAAACATTTTTCATCATCTATCTATACGAATACTTATGAAAAAAATGTAACAGGTTCAATTCTGTAGGTTAAAGATATTTTGAAATTTTTTTTGGAGGGCTCTCTATAATCGATACTGAATCCAAAATTGTAATTTTTATCATTTTTGTCTGTCTGTCTGTCTGTCCGCCTGTCTGTCTGTCTGTATCTGGGCCGCGCATCACACCGAAACTACTGAATGGATTCAAATGAAACTTGGCATGATTTGAGTTCATACTACGAGGTAGGAAATGGGATACTTTTTATACCGAATTTCAGCACGGTTTCTTGGAGAGAGGGGATGGAAGTCAAAATATGTACTTAGTTGTAATTCAATAACACATAGTCCGATTTCTTTCATTCTTTTTTTGCTAGAAAGAAAAAAAATAAAAGATAACGTGCAAAATCTTTTTTTGTCCGCGACTGTACACTGCCTGTGGGAAGCTGTGATAGATATGTAAATATGGCGGTACGAAGATCGCCGGGTCAGCTAGTTATAATATATTATTATTAGATCGTTGTTCGACTTATCAATAATATAATTTTTACACAATTTTATTCTTCTTTTAAAATTTTCTTCATGTAGACCATATTGGGCTTCTAAGCTTGTGTAGGACACACTAGAAAAATACAAATAACAACATTATACTTAGTCCGGCCTTAAATATTATAACAAATAAAAATATTATTATTGTTTTTCTTTATATAAAAAAAAAAATATTACTTTTGAATTTGGAATCTGTCATTTTTATACGATTGTTTATTGTGTTTTCTTTTTTTCGCGCCAATATATGGTAAAATATTCTAGGATATTAAAATGGAGTAGGGTGATAAAGAGAACCGAATCGCTGTTATTGCATTTCATAAAGTAGGTATGGAGCAAAATACAATTTTTTAAATCCTCCATAGGCTTGGTATTAGTCAAATGTTTGTGTACCGGGCCATTGATAGGTATATGAAATCTCGTTTATTTGTGACAGAAAAAGATCTGGCCGTCCACGTAGTGTTCGTACGAAAAAGGTCATCAAAGCAGTAAGGGAAAGAACTCAAAGAAATCATGTCTGAAAGCAAAAGATTTTATCTCGGGAGATGAAGATAGCACCTAGAACCACGTCGCGTATTTTAAAAGATAACTTAGGACTTGCAGTCTATAAGACACGCACTGGTCATTTCCTAACTAATAATTTAAAAAAATAGGGTGGTAAACTCAAAGTAAGCGGTACACAAAGGGAGGCCACAGAAAAAAAAAATACGGATGAAAATTTCTTTACAATCGAGCAATATTTTAACAAACGAAGTGATCGTAATTATACTGAAAGCTCTAAAGAAGCTTCCCAATTAGTCAACAGAGTACAACGTTGGCATTATTCGACTTCAGTAATGATTTGGTGGGGTATTAGCTATGAAGGAAAGACTGAGCCATATTTTCGTTAAATTTTCGTGAAATGTATAAAAACATCGGCGCAAGTGTATCAAGATACTATTATTGAGTAGGTAGTTAAGCCCCTTAACAATACCATGTTCAATAAAAAAGAATGTGGTTCTTTCAGCAAGATTCGGTGCCGCCGCGCCGTGTCATAAAGCTCGATTCACCCAATCTTGGTTAGAAACGAACGTTCCTGACTTCATCAGAGCTAAAAACTGGCCGTCATCTAGTCCTAATCTTAATTCACTGGATTATGATTTATGGTCAGTTGTAGAGAGTAAGACTAGCTCTATACGCCATGATAATTGAGACTGGTATCCTGAAAACATTATACCACCTTAAAAAAATCCTTTCCATGAAAACTAAGGTAGCGCTCGTTCAATCTCTAATCTTCCCGTTAATCGACTAAGGTGATGTGTGCTACTATGACCTGAATGCAGATCTCTTCACCAAGCTAGATCGTCTTCTCAACAACTGCATTCGATTTATTTTTAACCTTCGTAAGTATGATCATATCTCCAGTTATCGTTCCCAGCTCAGATTTGCCTATTCGTCAAAGCAGTAAATGGCGCGCATTCCGTTCCTGTATACTATTCTCAATTCCCCATCCCCTCCTACTTATTTAACATCACAAATTCAACTTTTAAGTGTCAACCACAACAGAAACCTTCGTTCGTCTAACAATCTCCTTCTACTTTATCCTTCTCCCACCACTGGGTTTGTGGGCTCTTCGTTTATTGTACAGTCCGTCTTTTTGTGGAATGCGCTTCCTCTAGAAGTCAAGTTGGCTAAAAGCCGTAACACTTTCAAGATGAAAGTGAAGGAGCTCTTACTGGGTGAATTGACAGCACTGGCGAGCTCTTAGTTCATAACCTTGCAATTTTATGTCTTTTTTGTGGAATATGTATGAATATATAATATGTATTATATACGTATGTGTTTATATGTGTATTCCAGTATGTATTTGCATTATTAGGTTCATTAGTATAATTGTATTAAAACCTCTATCATTTAGTATTCGCCCATGATGTGCACCACCTCATGTTTTCTCTGCATTGCCCAATCAGTCGACTGGCAGAAATGCCTTAGGCATTAAGTCCGCCGATGCATGTATTTGTGCATAAATATATAAATAAATAATTTGGAGTCCCTAGAACAATTCATACGATTGGCAGTGAAGAATAGTCCCATAGAAAGAGTGCGTGCTGCTATTGATAACTGGCCTCAATGTTTAAAAGACTGTATTGCAGCCAATGGAGACCACTTTGAATAAGCTTTATATGTTTTAATGGTTTTATAATAATGTATTAAACTAACACACTATAATAGTAATAAATGTTACGTACAATAAAAATGTTGTTTTTCTTTGTAACAATATTTATGGCAAGACTAAGTACTGATTTTCTTTCTATAGTTAACACCTCCAAGAACGTGGTTCTGAAATTCACAATATTACATTTCACTACTTACTTCCTTTCTACCACTAACCTCTCTCATGCAACATATCCACCACAGCGCAATAATAACTGAATCAAATCAATAAGAAATTATGAATGAGCTCTCGCGTGTCGACACGCAATATTTATGATTTCCTATAATTGTAACTGAAAGTGGGCGATTTACTGCTTCAGAGCATTTAAGTGCAGCTCATGACATTAAGAACTAGCACGCAGGAAATAATTATGAATATTCTAGAACAAACAAACTGGACAAACATAATTCTAGGTTTTAAGGTGTGCGTGATTAATAATTAATTAATGTTACTTTACGATATAATTTGTTAAATATAATGACAGACTGCAAGGAAAGCTTCTGCACACCCCGAAATCAGTGACGCTTCCGCCAAAGAAAACAGAACTAGTGTGGCCACTGACGTTGCTCCCCCAAGCACACCTTCGCACGCAATCAATCATCTTGAAATTGTTTTTATACCTAAGAAAACATAATACATACATACGCATACGGAGTCAGTAATCTGTTTGAACATACATTCAAACAAATTCCTGACTCTTGTAATTGCTAAATCATACTAGCTCAAACCAATATTACGATATTTTTTTAGCGTTAACGTCACAAACTGATATACCCCAAATGTCTGTACAGTATCAAAGTTATTATGTTCTCGTGACGCGGTGTTCCATCAAGATGAAAGGCGCATGCGCACAGTGTCGTCATAAAGCACTGTGTTTACAGGCTGGGCTGTATCGTTAATAACTGTTGCACTTCAAAGCGCCCAATGTGAATGTGTAGGTCGATGTACTGCGCCTGCGCCGCCTATGTGCCATGAAGCGGTTCAGTGCGCTCATTGACTACTTTGAATGTGTTTATTAACTTGATGGATACTGTTATGGAATCTGATACCCCATACCAAACAGACACATTTCATGAAGCATATTTGACCTAATGAAATATGTCCGTTAAAGTTCATTATTAGTTTCCGAGCTAAAAATAAATTTAAGGCATTGCCAAAGACAATAATTGTCCACTTAGGCTGAAATTTATAAAGCGTGCTTAGTATTTGCTTAGACTTACCTCACGAGTTAAGTGTGCATTGAAACTTATAGTCATTACGCTTAGCTCAAGCTGAGCAAATGCTTAGCGATTACTTATGCGCTCGTAAAGATGGTTCGATTAATCGATTGTCTAGGTAGAAAAGCCGTAATCTAGTTTGAAAGCGGTGTAAAGAAGTCCATGAGGATATGCCAGGGTTAAAGTAAAAAGTTCTTTGTAGAAATTGTTTTTTTTTAATATAGAATAGGGGGCAAACGGGCAGACGAATCGCCTGATGGTAAGCGCTTACCGCCACCCATGGACACCCGCAACACACAAGTGAGTTGCTGGCCTTTGGGGGATGGGGAAGGGGTTGGGGGGAATTGTTGGGTTATGGATGCAACACAGCGCAAGCGCTGTTTCACGCCGGTTTTCTGTGAGGCCATGGTATCACTCCGGTCAAGCCGGCCTATGCATGCCGAAGCGTGGCTCTCCCACGGTGAAAATTATATGGGAACTCGAGACAATCTCAAATATTGTTATGACATGTGACTGACAAGTCAAAGATAATAATAATTTTAAATAATCTTTATTTTTAACTGACTTCCAAAAGAAGGAGGTTCTCAATTTCATCGGTTTTTTTTTGTTTTTTTTTATGTATGTACACGGATTACTCCGTCAATTTGTGGACCGATTTTGAACATTCCTTTTGTATTCGAAAGGGTATGCCCATGTGGTCCCATGGCCACCATATCAGGATCTGATAATGGGATCCTAAAGGAAATCGAAGGAAACCCTCAAATTTACGTGAGCGCCTGCAATGAAATTAAGAGCAATTGTCTGCATGCCTTCATATTCTGTAGACATCATTTAATTTCATAATATATAAAACGGGTCCTAACGATGTCAGAGTTTACCTCAGATAGTCAGTTTACCTCAAATCACTTGAATTATTAACCTTTAGAAGATAGTCCATTTGAGATTTTGTTACAAAAAATTACCTTAAGTCGTTTCGATTCTATACAGTATGTATGTTACCTTTAGTCGTATTCTTTCAAGTTATTTAGGTGAAATGATGATGAGAGACTTGAGAAAGACTAAATAGCGAAAAATAAAAAAAAACTTCGTTTAAAAAACCGACTTCAAAACTAAAAAGTGTCAAATAACTTAATTTGTATGTGCTGCCTATTCATAGGTTTGAAGTCGGTGCCAAACCAAAATGTAATAGTAGGTACCGCACTTGCCGTGCGTGACCTTGAGCGGGATAGCTGCTCTTCGCGTAGAACAAAACAACCGAAGCGTCGGTGACGTCGTTGACGTTCATCTCGAAATATAGTGAGTGTGGTACCTACTACCTTATTATTATATATAATTATATATATAATTTATATATATGTCGGCGACACAAGAATAATCGAGAACATGAATCACAGATACTGCCAATCTGGACTATAGCCAAACACTAATCACTACTAAACGGATACGAATTAACCTAAACACCATCAGCGTGTGGAGGAGTGAGCGTTGCCCCAACCCCCTCGTGGGGGTTACGAGGGGGTTGGGGCAACGCTCACTCCTCCGCGGTGCCCTGTGGAATTCACCACCTAGGGTAGTAATTCCCCCACTGGTAAATATGGCCTCGTACACACGATATAAAACACAGCGATACAATAATCATAAATCAAATAATAGAAAACTACTACCACTCAGGAGTGACTCAGTTCACAATCAAGAGATATGGTCGTCACGAGATCTGAAGAGAAACTGTGTCCTGTTTCCGATCGCGCCGGTTTATATAGACTGTTCCGTAGTGTTCGATAGTGGCAAATGTTTGTATCACTTTTATTATTCGGATACCCTCATTCCGACACGGCCGTCCTGACGTATTACACGTCCTCGTGTGATGTTGAAGGCAGTGCATCATCATCATCGTTATCCGCAGAAAAGAAAGAGATATGTTTGTATTGTTCGGCCACTCCTGACCAAGGACATTGGGTACATTATTACATTTTATCTTCTGTGGAACAACTTCATTTAGGACATTTTCATAAAATAATAATGTTTTCGCTATCAAATCTGAATGTTAATAGACTTCTCGCTACATACTAAATTAATAACATCAGTAAGTAGTATCGCAACAGTCACCTTACCGTTTATCGCGTTACACATTTTTGGATTATTAACAATATCTAGATGGCCTCTTATTTTACCTATTTCACTTTTCAATGGCCACCTCGCCTTTCAGTGGCCACCTCGCCTTTCACAAAACTTAACTAAACTTTAACAACCACCACGCTGATAGGATATCTCATATCTCATTATAGAGACTACTCGCCACACAATTACAACTCAATTTCATTCCATTGCATCAGCATTAATTAACCCTTGATTATCATCATCAACATCAATAGGGACTTGATCTACGGGGATTTTCCTCACTATTATCAATGCCAGACAAATCTACCTCCTCGGGTAAAACATTTAAAGGAGACTCGTGTGCGATCGTGAGCGCATTTATAGGTTCTGTTACCAGTTAGGAAAGAGAAAGAAAGAGAAAGAAAGAGAAAAGAAAGAGATCGGGAAAGAGCCGATCCCGCTCGTAGGAGGCGACGAAGGGGACGCGGTAGAGGCCGCTAGCTCCCCAATCGTCGCTTAAGGGTCGTTGTGGCCACATCTAGGGGAGATGTGGCCGCTGCAAACGGCCTGAGACCGGTGACACCCCGGTGCGGCCGGGGGGTGTCGTCTAAGGCGGGTCGGTGTTCCGACTCTTGCTGTGTAGAACAGTAAGGGGCGCGACAGCGACCCGCCCCGGGGGTGACGCTGGTTACCCCGGGATGTACCTCAAACGTGAGGTGCGGCAGGGGGGACTCCAGAAGCCGCTGATGCGTTCCTGGAGCTCCTCTAGACTGCCGAGGTAGGCCGCCGCGGGGTTTAGTGGGTAAACCGATTGGTCGGGAGTCCCACACACGCCCTTCGTGTGTCCCCCACACGGAGGGTATGGTGCGAAAAGCATTACCCGCGTAAAAAAAAAAAAAAAAAAAAAAGGTTCTGTTACCAGTTAAAGATTTCAAAGCATAACAATCGCCGTCGACCAACTACAATTTTTAAACGGTCCTTTATATTTAGGATTTAACTTTGTCTAATTTCTTTCTTAACTTTGAATCAAAACTAAGTTACTGAGATCAAACTTTACTAATTTACACTTTCCCTATCAAATGTCACATACGTGTACACACAGTATCACTCTCACTCTGCCATATCTGACCTTACTGTCTATTCTGTCTCAATAAAACAGGACACTACTGAACAGCAAAAGAAAACAGTAACATCGTTATTAAAATCAAAACAACATAAAATAAGAACTTTAGTAATTGACTACTGCTGCAAATTCTCAAAGCAATCCAAATAAATAGTATCGTAGGTCATGCCTTGTGACTACCACACGTACTCGTATATCTGCCAACTACATAGACATGCCAGCCACAATCACCCGCTGCTGGTGAGATAGCCGACACCAAATAGAAGGCCGACCAGCGGATATAGTGTTAACCATATCAGTGGGTATATATACCCTCTACGAAATTCATAGAATGTTTTTTTTTTCTTTACTGAAAATACAGACATTTTGTCACAAAATAAAATTATAATTCGAGTCACAACTATCACAAATTGGCAAGAATAAAAATTAGAACGTTAACAGCCACAATCAAAGATGAACCCGCTTCAAATTAAAAATCACATCAAAATAAGAAATAAATTTAAAAAATCGAAAACAAACAGCATGTGCAGAACGGGTAATTCAATTCACCTCCATCACTAAGATATTCTGCCATGATATAATACTACACTATACTTCCGAAATCGTCTACCTTTGTAACGATGTCACCATTAGAAACGATCTTATTATTTTAAGAACAAGATTATTTTCGAAAACTGCAACCTTAATGCAAACAGATTCTCATTCTTCTCTTTAAATAAATATGTCGTTTGAAATACAGTAATCGTGTACTACATGAAACAATAACCGCAATGAATAAATCTGAATTAAAACTGTACATAGAATTTCGATGTCACAATAAGTGCGGGCATTGCCTACCCTCAATAATGTTACTGCACAATGTTGTCGTTTGCCTAGAAATTCATCTGACAGAACTTGTCTTATTGAAGAGCATTCAGCACAAAATAAAAATAGTACGACTCACCAGATTGGAGTTGTCCGTACATACCGGTTACTTCCCAGTTATCGATGCGTTACTTTTACTACCGCACGCTGCCGCTGTTGTAGGCCGCACGTCTCACAAACCGTTCGTACGCGAATGGCTATACCGACACTGACACTATGTGCCCGTTCTCGCTTACAAAAATTTAACAAATGGCACCTCATACGATTTTCGAGCGGAGGGTAGTTCGATCGCTCGCCGCGACCGACGATCCGTTACACTCTCAAACATTCTGGGCAAATGAGATTCAGATCCCACTTCTGATGTCGGAGACACAGGAATAAACGAGAACATGAATCACAGATACTGCCAATCTGGACTATAGCCAAACACTAATCACTACTAAACGGATACGAATTAACCTAAACACCATCAGCAACCCCCACGAGGGGGTTGGGGCAACGCTCACTCCTCCGCGGTGCCCTGTGGAATTCACCACCTAGGGTAGTAATTCCCCCACTGGTAAATATGGCCTCGTACACACGATATAAAACACAGCGATACAATAATCATAAATCAAATAATAGAAAACTACTACCACTCAGGAGTGACTCATGTCACAATCAAGAGATATGGTCGTCACGAGATCTGAAGAGAAACTGTGTCCTGTTTCCGATCGCGCCGGTTTATATAGACTGTTCCGTAGTGTTCGATAGTGGCAAATGTTTGTATCACTTTTATTATTCGGATACCCTCATTCCGATATATAATATATATAAAATATAATTATATATAATTATATGATACATAATTATATAATATAATTAAACCTTATTCCAAAACATATGTCCACAAAACTGTTTTAAACAGTTTTTTTTTTTAATTTAATAACGGGCAAACGAGCAGATGTATCACCTGATGGTAAGTGATTACCGCCACCCATGGACACCTGCAACACCAGAGGCGTCACAAGTGCGGCCGGCCTTTTAAGAAGGAGTACGCTCTTTTCTTGAAGGTTTGAAGGTTGTATTGGTCCGGGAATACCGCAGGCGACAGTTCATTCCACAGGTTTTGTTGTGCGAGGCAGAAAGTTCCTAGAGAACCGCACAGTTGTGGACTGCCAGCCATCTAAGTGATGGGGATGAAACTGCTGTCGCGTAGCACGATGGCGGAAAGAGGCGGCAGGAATCAGCCCGAACAATTCCTCGGAGCACTCCCCATAGTAAATGCGGTAGAAGATGCAAAGCGAAGCCACATCTCTAGGCAGCGCCAAAGAGTCCAGCTGAATTGAAGATTCCTGGCAGTCGACGATTCGAGTCGCTCTCCGTTGAATGCGGTCCAGAGGGAGGAGCTGGTACTGGGGTACCCCCGCCCAAAGATGAGGACAGTATTCCATATGTGGCCGAACCTGCGCCTTATAAAGCAGAAAGCGGTGGGCCGGAGTGAAATACTGTCTCGATCTGTTGAGCACGCCAAGCTTCTTCGAGGCCAATTTGGTCTTATCCTCCAAATGGCCATAGAACTGGACTTCGCTCGATATCTCGACACCAAGTATTCCAATGTTGGCTGAGGCAGATAGAGGAGTGTCTTCAAACCGAGGGCATACGACCCACGGCAGTTTTTTTAGCGGTGAAGCCGCAAATTTGTGTCTTTGTGGGGTTAAAGTGGACTAAATTGAGTCTACCCCAATCTGAGACTTTTTCTAAAGAGGTCTCAATTTGGGACACAAGTTTGTTTCGACTCTCAATGACGTTTTCCCGAGAAATATTAGCGCGGCCGGTGTAGAGAGCATCGCCTGTACTGTCATCCGCATAGCAATGAATGCCACTAGTTTGCAGCATATCATTGATATGTAGGAGGAACAGAGTAGGCGATAGCACACAGCCTTGCGGGACACCAGCATTCACAGGTATAGAGTCAGAGCATTCACCGTCGACTACGACCTTTATGCTTCAACCTGCTAAAAAGCTGGTGACCCATTCGCATAGTTTCTCGGGAGGCCCATAGGAAGGGAGTTTCGAAAGAAGCGCTTTGTGCCAGACCCGATCGAAGGCCTTCGCAATGTCCAAAATAACTGCCAATGCTTCCCCCTTAGTCTCAATCGCCTGTGCCCAGCGATGTGTCAGGTACGCCAGAAGATCACCAGCTGATCGACCCTTACGGAAACCGTATTGCCGGTCGTTAAGCAGATGATGATCCTCTAGGTACCGCAGGAGTTGATGATTGATGATGGACTCCATTATTTTCGAGAAGAGGAAAGTTATGGCTATCGGCCTGTAGTTAGATGGATTTGAGCGGTCGCCTTTTTCCATGATGTTGGGACTACGCCGGAAGAGTAGGAGAGCCGAAAAAGACGCGTTAAGACCGGTGCCAACTCTGGGGCACACATCATCAACACAATAGGAGGGATCCATCCGGGCCACTCGACTTATGAATATCAAGGGATAAAAGTGCTAAGCGCACTGAGCGTTGGTGGAACTGGATTTCCAGCATACAGCTCTCGCACCGCGGTATGGTAGGCGGCTCTTGTTCCCCGTCATCCAAGGTCGAGTTGGACGCAAAGTGTTTTGCCAGAAGATCGGCTTTCTCCATTGCGTCATAGGTCAACGGATCATTTCCTATGTGCAGAGGTTGCTATCTTATGAAGCGTCTTCTAGTTTTTTAATTATTTACAACTTCATGTGCTTGTGTACATCGGTAGACTTAATGCCCTAGGCATTTTCTACCAGCCATCATTTGGTGGGTGTAGAGATCTAGTGATGTAGGTGCATCGAGGTTATAGATATCCAGAACGAAGAGCAATTGTCATAAGCTAACAATTAATACATGTAAACATATACTGTAGATCATAGACAAGAGATTCAAAATAAACTGAGCTGCCTGATAGATCATCTTATCTCAATTCCCTAACTTCAAAACCGGGAACTCTTTAACGGGGAACTTTACAGACCCAAGTCAGGGGGGTTTCACTTCTCAGTTTAGGTGTATTTCGCCGAGCGCCTCCCGGGAAGAACTATGTGGCAATGGTTGCCACTCTGCGCTCGGCTCGCACGCTAGCTGCGTCGCGCGTAAATATGTTGAATATTACGTGTAGGTACTAACTCCGAAAAATGACTTCAAAGCGAACTAATTGTTTGTAAAAAATTGTAGTTAGCAATAACATTATTTAATTAGTTGTTTGGAAACTACACACATCAAAAGTGTCTAGGGATCAAGCATTTTTATGCGGATTTCTTGAGATTGAGATGTGGCTTTGGCCCTGGCCTGCTCAGTCGCCAGACTTGAACCCGATTGAGCATGCATGGGATATGCTACAGAGAAGAGCTCTGCCGAATATGGAGGGTATCCAGTCGCAAGAAGACCTTTTTTTGTTGTTGCAACGAACATGGGCGGCCATTCCACAGCGTGATTTGGATGAACTCATTTTGAAGCCAAACCGATGTTCTTGTGTTAGTGTTCGCGGTAGAAACACGGATTATTAATTGTTTAAGTTACCTAATAAAATTTTAAAGAAAACTGTTATTTCAGTCTTTTTTTCGAACTTTAATGTTAGTGGTTCAAATGTCAAAAATCATTTTATTAGGAAAATGGCAAATTTCTTTATTAATGCAAAGGTGACTTGGTTTATCGTTACTGTGACAAACGAAAACACTTTATTTGATGAATCCTTAAAGAAAATTTTAATTAATATCAATCAGGAGAAAAGTTATTGCAAAAATATATGTTGATCCCTAGACACATATGTTGATCCCTAGACACTTTTGATGTGTGTATGTTATGATAGACATGTTTTGTCAATACAAAAATTTGTAACTTATCACGAAGGTACCCAGAACGATTAGTACGTTACGTAGACATGATTATTGTTTGTTAAAATGTTTCTTCTTCATTACTAAAGTTGTTATATTTTTATAACTTATTTAATATTTACCTAAATGCACAGCAAGCGGCTTGTAGTAAATCGAGCGGTGTCTAACGGAATATGAACGCTCAAGTCATGCGACAAGATTCAAATTCACGTGCAAGGTGACAAAGTTGAAAACTTTTTATGCCTAAACTTGACTTTTGTTCGAGAGTGAAACTTCTGTACGACAGTAATATTAATTATTCTGTGCCCAAGTATTATAATACTCAACAAACCAACCCTTAACAACTCAATCCACATGCACCTTTCTTTACAATAGCTTACTTTTATTAGACAAATATATACGGCAGATCTTTTAAAGGAAATATTAAATGTTATCAAAAGCCCACGCCTTGACCTCTTACTACCCCGATCCAGTTTCACTCATAACAGCACCGTCACGTGGCGACGTAAGCTCATCTTTACCACTTGCGTGTACTTAGTGACTGCCTCGTTGGCGCAGTGGTAGCATAGGCGACTGCTGTGCATGAGGTCTCGGGTTTGATTTTGAATCGTACCAAACGTTCGTATAATCTGCAAATATTTGATTCGGAGTTTGTGTGTTTATCAGGTTGGCATTAATCGATAAATTTTTCAATCGATGACTTAATTTGATTAATTTTAATCGAAATTAACTTAATCGTGATTAAATTAATCACGATTAAAATATTAATCGTAATCGCGATTAATAAAATTAATCATTAATCGTTAATTTGATTAAGCTGATTAAAGTACTTTTATTGACGGGAAAAAAAAAATCTTAGTCTATATTTGAAGCCAAAAGCTTAAAGGTTACATGCTAGATGAGTGTGGAATCATATATTTCTTCGATTTGAAGTCTTAGCTGTCATTTTCAGGGTTCCGTAGTAAATGGCAAAAAACGGAACCCTTGTGGATTCGTCATGTCTGTCTGTCCGTCCGTATGTTACAGCCACTTTTTTCCGAAACTATAGGAACTATAATGTTGAAACTTGGTAAGTAGATGCATTCTGTGAACCGCATTAAGATTTTCACAGAAAATTAGAAAAAACAATACATTTTGGGGGTTCCCCATACTTAGAACTGAAACTCGAAAAAAATTTTTTCATCAAACCTATACGTATGATATTGAGGTTTCTAATATCATTTTTTTCTAAACTCAATAGTTTGCGCGAGAGACACTTCCAAAGTGTTAAAATGTGGCTTCCCTTCCCCTGTAACTTCTAAAATAAGAGAATGATAAAACAAAAAAAATATGCAGACTTCCACCGAAAATTGGTTTGAACGAGATCTAGTAAGTAGTTTTTTTTAATTCGTCATACTCGTAAATCGTAAACAGCAATTTTCCTTTCATTCAATCAACACAATTTTTTTTTTTTTTTATGTGTGGCCCGCCAAAATGACTGTACTCTGCCTGATGGAAAGCATAAGCAAAATCCAAGAGTATTGGTCGCCATACTCACTGCGCGAATGAAGACAATGCAGTATGGCGACCCACACCATGGCGGCCTAGTGATGCTGCTGCATCTTTTAGTCTAGTCAACAAGTATGGAACTTGTTGACTAGACTATTTGGGCCTCCGGTCTCGCACTCACCAACGAAACACGACAGCACGAACGTGGTCATTTTACGTTGATTTTCTGTGTATCTTAAAACAAAAAAAAGTTATGTTACTTGCTGCTACGGAACCCTTCATGGGCGAGTCCAACTCGCACTTGGCCGCTTTTGTTTTTATCTGTGTATGTTATATGTTTAGTATAAAATTGTAAATTACATATATACGTATTATATATTGCATAAATAGTACACACCAATATACATACATTTACCTATGTATGTTACAACTACCGCTGTTTCCTGCATACATGCACATACATAGGTTGCCTGGGAGAAATTACTGTTAGCAATAAGGGTCCATAGTACTTTTTAATTAAAACAAAAAAAAGACCAAACATTTTTGATTAGTTTTTTTTATTTATTAACCTTTTCAAACTTTATCTATTAATCATACATCGTGATTAACGGTAACGATTACGATTAATAATCATAATCAGCAAAATTCTGATTACGATTAATTAATTTTGATCGCATAATTTGCGATTAACTTTTTAATCGTAATTTTTAATCGTTAATCGGATTAACTTTTTGCCAACACTTTTCTATACCAGTATGCATTTACAAAAAAAAACCGGCCAAGTCCGTACCTGTAAGTATATTATATGATGTAAATAAAAAATTATGCTTTTCGCAATTTTATCAGTGCTATAAGACATTGCTTTGTACCAAATTTCAAGATTCTGAGTTCACGGAAAGTACCCTATAGGTTTTGATTTCCTTGCGAGTGTCGAAAATTTGCTGCGTAAACGGCTGTATTGATGCCTCCACGCGTTCCTGATAAAAAGGGTCTTGACAAACAGACAGACGCACAACAACGTGATCCTATAAAGGTTCCGTTTTTTCCTTTTGAGGTACGGAACCCTAAAAATCTGTAAATATGTAATTACATCAGTTATCTAGTATCCATAATCACAAACTAGTTTTTATTATGTATGGCTATGCCAAAATGACTCTACTCTGCCTGATAGAAAGCATAAGCAGAATCCAAGAGTGGTGGTCACCATACTGCGAATGCAGACAATGCAACAACGCAGCATGGTGACCCACACCATGGCGGGCTAGTGATGCCCGGGTTTGGCCTCCGGTCCCGCACTCACCAACGAAACACGACAGCACGATCGCTGTCATTTTACGTTGATTTTCTGTGCGAGGGTATTATCACCCCGGTCGAGCCGGCCCGTTCGTGCTGAAATCAGCGTGGCTCTACTACCTTGGTCTCTCTCTGCACAGAATATGTTATCAATTTAACTTGAAATACCTAAAACTGTTTGGTGTATTGAGAATTGAAATTTGTTATTCACTAACGTTTTTTGTCCTAAAGGGACCTTTTAATCAAAATATGCAAATTATGTTGTAAACAAACGTACCTACCATACGGTAATGAGCAGTAGGTAATCTTTAAATGCCATGATTATTCCTTTACTACATATACCGTAGTTGTATACTAAGTGGCGTAAAATTATACTATGTATATGAATCAAATCTGCTACATTCACGACAGCAGGGTCATAATGTGTATCACACAAATACAAGAGTGCAGTAAGTCATGAAACGGTTATGCTCTGCTTGTGTTTCGCAAAGTTTGATTCGATACCATCGCGACGCGGCCACAGGGGTTCCTTTTCAACCGCTATGAATTTAACTCGTAGTTGATATATTTGTCCAGTTTATCTCTGAATTATCTAAGCTTTAAGAAAGTTTTAAGGTAGGTGTATACAATCCAGAAATGACTTGAGTGAACTTTTCTTTATACAAAATATATTTTACGAGACGAGGGCTAATGCTAATAGCAAAAGTCATATCGTTGGTAAACTTTATTGTATTACCGCATGACTTTAAAGAAAATTTTAAGATTATATAAGTATTTTATTAAAAATGTATATAAGCTTAACTGCGTTTGTATAAAACTGCAGGCATCTAACAAAATCTATCATCATCATAATATCCAATTAAATTTAATATCACAGCAGTCTTCAATAGATATTACAAAGAGCTTCTAAATGACTTCTTTTTATGGCCAGTTGTCTATCAAACCAAATCCTTCTTGGAAATATAATATACTAGTGGTTGCCCGCGGCTCGCCTGCGTATATGTTGGTTATCACGGCAAATAGTAGCCTATGTGTAATTCTGATGCATAAGCTATATTACTGTAAAGTTTCATCCAAATCCGTTACGTAGTTTTTGCGTGAAAGAGTAACAAACATCCATCCATCCATACTTACAAACTTTCGCGTTTATGATATTAGTATAGATAGTTTTTAGAAAAATTTAAGTTAGAGGGACATAGGATAAGAACTAGTTCAAGCCTAGGAATTACAGTCTGGTATGAGATTTTAATGGTGATGTTAGCAGATAAAAGAGTGCAGTAGTTGAAAGAGGCCTGAGTCATGTTTACCCTGCGATTGGAGTAACGGGCACATAAACTAGGAGTTCATCTCCAGAACTCCTTCCCACGGCCCGTAATCTTTTATAAGTGAAATGTATTTTTTATGATTTTATTTTAAAGTAATTAAGTTTAAGCTATGCGAGGGTTAAAAGTTTTACGATATAATATTAATGTCTTAGTAATTTGGACTTAATTATGGAACAAAATTGTGGTTAGCCAAATATGCTTGCTTAAAACGCCGCTGTCTGTCCTTCGGGGAAACAGACGTAGTAATACGAGAGTTGTCGTTAATTGTTATTATATGATAAGTAGAGAGAGGTTATTATAACATTATGGGAATGTTAAAAGGTAATTATACGATATGGTTCCTCGTTAATCGGCCAATTATTACATTGAGGTCATGTAGGTACCTGTATTTATATTTCATCTTTAATGATGTCTAAGAAATAGTCGTGTTTATAGAAAAAGATCTACACACACATTATATCGTCTAGTAGTCTAGCTATATTTTGACGGGCTCAATAGCCCAGTCTAATGTCATACTTATTTCTTTCTCCTACGAATAACAAATTGCTTATCTTCAATTACTAAATGATGTTATTGTAGATGGGAACAGTCCAAAATAGCCACTATTTCTTACTGGCATGCCTATTACTGTTCCCTTTCGAATCGATAACAACACGTTTTATTTGCGAGCACATTCATGAAACATGAATCATTCAACAACGTATACTTCAACCTACTCCATAAACGTTTCAATACGTGAGGGCTCACAGTTCATATCAATCAACTTATAGTTATGAATGAGTGAAATTCTATTTAAATTTGTGTAGTCAATATTTTATCTCGAAAATGCAAAACTTAAATTCAAATAACACGTAACTCGTAGTTTGCAATTCCTTTTTTACCCCACTGCGAAGAAGGAGGGTAATGTTTTTCAAGTGTATGTATGTATGTTTATTTCTTTGGCACGCCTTAGAGCTTAAATCACCAAAGTAGCAGATGATAAAGTAAAAACAGGAACCTTGAAATGGAAATGGTCTGGTCACATGATGAGATCAACAACAGGAAAGTGGACAAAAAAGTAACAGAATGGTACCCGCGGGACGGAAAAAGACGTAGAGCAAGGCAGAAAAAAGATGGGAAGACGATTTGCCCAAGGGTTGGAGAAGGACAGCAATGGACAGACAAATGTGGAGGGATCTTGAGGAGGCCTATGTCGCAAGACAGCCTGACCTGGTAACTGACAATAAATGTTAAGTGTATAGTGTATACATACAGAAAATAGATAGAAGTATAGTTAATATAGTATAGTTAAGTATAGTTAGCATAGTTTAATTTTTATTTTTATATTGTGCAAAGGTCAGAGCACGTAAAGGCTATATTTATTTTTTAGAGCCTAAACGGCTTGTCGTATTTTAATGTGAGTGGTGTGAATAGATTCCTATTAGTCGTGAGAGTGACACTGGGTACATCAAAAAAAAAAACAAAACTAAGAATTTTTGGCGCCAAAAAGTAATCTAAAACAAAATGTATGTTTTTAAAATACATCGAGTGTGGTATCAAAAAATAAAGCATTTTTAAAGATGATTACGAATATATATATATGACGCAGTCGGATTTTTTTACTAATAAATAATATTACTTGTTAATATATAATACATATTATTTGTTACGAATAGTTCATATCACTATGCTAGTGACGTAAGACGTACAAATTTACAACGCGCATCTTTGAGATAGAGTCCGTCCGCTTGGCATTCTGAGATGGCCAGTAATTCTTACCCTAGAGACCTCTCCCTATTCATTTTCCTTGTCCCAGTTTACATTTCCCCTTTGAACTGGCTAAAAACGATTAAACTCCCAAGGGGATTGACGTGTTAGGTAAACAGTCAGCTAAAAGAAACTACCAATACCGTTGCAGTAATGTAAAGCCGTACACAAGTTCAAAAAAGCCTCTACGGTAATTTTTTTCTCAGATTTTTTGATGTACATGCATAATAAAGAACGCAAACCAAGAGCAGATATACGAGTAGTATACACCATACTCTAGAATAAAATACTCCACTGATCTTGAATATTATGCCCTTGTATTGAAGACAATGACCCATTACCACGCCACAGAACTTGTCAAATCTGTCCTCATTAAGAAACTAGATGTAATATTTATACAGTATGTACATCTCTATTCCTGTTTCAGTGAGATTATCTTTTTGATTCTCTCTTTTTAATTGAACCGGGTTCAATTTATTTTGTATGACTCTTGTCCAAATTTCTTTAAATATGGTTAATACTTTTGTGGCACCGCAGCACCACAAGATTATATACCCATGCCGATGATATTATGGTCAACAACCCACTGCGCCTGAGTGTTGTGAGTTCAATACTCATATGGGACAGCACTATGGGCTATTCATAAATTATTGTACTAAGTCTGGGTGTTCTAAGTGTCCATTCCAGAAATGTCTAAGGTCTCCCGCAACACAGGCTAAGCGTATAACGTATCTGCCCCCTTAGATATATAGCTTTAATAAATATCCCCTTAATGTTGTGTAACTGTGGCTTCCATATTATATCAATATCGATTAATGGAAAATCACATTGTTATAAGACTCGTGTTTCACAACTGCCTAGCCGTAGGTGGTCTTCTCTCCGCTCTATTCCCGTTGTCGCCTTCCCCTCTCGGTATGAAACCGCTATAAATATTAAAATATTGCCACGTAATCGACTACTATCCCATAAACTGTGCGGTACTCGGCCGCATGGCAAGCCAAGTCGTTAAAAGCTAACTATGTGGTGTGGTATTTTATGATTTACACTTTTTTTTTACGGAACATGGAGCAAACGAGCAGACGTATCACCTGACGGTAAGCGATTACCGCCGCCCATAGACACCCGCAACAACTGCATTGCAAGATGATATAAAAATAATTCAACATAAAAAGTTCATAGCACAATAATTCTGTACGATTCGGGTAGGTCTGTAGTGTAAGATAATTCGCGTCAAACATCGTTCAAATCATTTTCATGAACAATTTATTTTGTTAGCTTTAATTGTAGTATAAATTAAATTAAAAAGCTTTTTAAAAACAAGCTTTTACTGGAATGCCTCGAGACCAATCAAACGAGTCCAAACTCGATGATGTTGCGACGTTTCTTTACAGAGTACCTATGGCCACCTTCCACCTAATATTGTATTGTCACGCTGTATACATATGCTTGCAAAATTTCAGCAAAATCGGTTGAAGATATCTGCTTCAAAATTGAGTTGCAAGATTCCACCCGAACATACAAGCATACATACCTACATACATTGCAAAATAATAAAAAGCTTGTAAAATACACTCGTTTAATGTTTGATTGTTGTAGTGATGATGAAATAAATTACAATGATAATTACAATGCCTTTAAGAAAAAAATACTGTTGATAACAATTAAACTGGATATGGAGAGACAGTAAATAATGTTTATGGTGGAATTCGAACTAAGGTCGGCAGTTGGCAACTGAAATAAAAGGATTAGATAACGTCTCGGTAACAAAGTTTAGGGCGGCACGATAGTGATAAGAGATAAGGGAGCTTTGTATCGTTGTTGTGGAGGTTGGCACGACGCACCTATTGTTTGGGACCCCAGCGCGGGCAGTCACCGCCGCACTCCTACTGTCTGTGCTGTATTGAAATACTGCCGGTATCTAACCCAACCCAACTTATTATGTAATTGTTATGTATCAGAATTATTTCATTTAAATACTTTTAGAGTTTTATCACAATTAAAGTTATTTAATGTTACAAAATATTCCGTTTTATCACAAAACCGTTTAGAATATACTTTTCGGATAAATGGCTGCAGTATCCTCGTGAAACGTGAAAACGACAGGTGCTGTGCATTTTTGTATGAAATACTGTAGTTTGAGGTCCTACCTACTAAAAATTATATATTATTCTCTATACTAATATTATAAAGCTGAAGAGTTTGTTTGTTTGTTTGTACGCGCTAATCTCGAACTACTGGTCCAATTTGAAAAAACTTTCAGTGTTAGATAGCCTATTTATCGAGAAAGGCTATAGGCTATATATCATCACGCTAAGATCAATAGGAGCGGAGCACCAATGAAGAATGATTCAAAAACGGGAGAAAATTATCACGCTACGGGCAATAGGAGACGAAAACGACGTTGCGTGGGTCAGCTAGTTGTTTATAATACTGGCCGAGCTCCGCGGTGTTACCCACGGTACAATAACAACCGCAGGTAATTATTAGGAATCTATTAACACCTCGTTCATTAAGAGAGAATCTATTAAACCTCGTTAATGAACTGTCGCCTGCGGTATTCCTGAACCAATACGACCTTCAAACCTTCAAGAAAAGAGCGTACTCCTTCTTAAAAGGCCCGCAACGCACTTGTGACGCCTCTAGTGTTGCCGGTGTCGATGGGCGGCGGTAATCGCTTACCATCGAGCGATACGTCTGCTCGTTTGCCCCTATTCAATAAAAAAACGATTGGTACTTCCATCGATCAATTCAGTAGTTAAGTTATGGCGCTACGGAGGAACGTAAAGGAAAGGTAGCCATAGTATTACCCATATCGTGATTTAAAAAATATCGAAGAACAATTCTACAATACATTTCCTAGAAACAAAGCGTTCGGCTCGATTACGATCACGGTGAAGTATCTAGACACTTTACGTTTAATTTAGCTGCAGAGAAGTGCCGGTGTGAGTGTACAGTGCGGGTCGGAGCCAACACAGTGTACACAGGCAGGTGTCCGATTGACAGCTGATTGATTTGCACGCGAGCTTCCATTATAGGCGGACTAAGCGGAGTTAGGCAGATGATGCACGAACAAAGCGAAACTACAGAGTTGGCGCCCGGACGTGGGTGTCGTCCATTATACGCTATAAACCAGCAGTTGGCACAATTTTACAAGTTTCTAAGTGTATGTAATGGGTATCATTAGTGCGGCAACAAGAACAGATAGCTTTGTAAGTCGTTCCCGAAGGCACGGACGTGTTTCTTTACAACAAATAGAGTAGGTATTGTTTAAAATGTTTGCTTTCGTGTAGTTATTTATTTTAAATGAAAATAAATGTTCTTTCTAGCGATAATTTGTTTTTGTCATTTTGTTATTACTATTTCTGATTGGAAAATTGTCATTTTATTTCATTCACGGAAGATCTGATTGTTGATTGATTTTCATGATAATTAATTTCCTTACCAGGCTTCGTTCCTTGAAGTAAGGAATCTTCACCAGCCTATGCGGGCCCATCAGACATAAGCCAGATCAGTCGAAAATCTGTCCTTCTGATAAGGAAATCCACTAGGGCGGTATCACCCTTTAAGACAAAGTTATAATGTATTTTGAATCACTCTCTGTTGGTTGCTGTGACGGCCTCCGACGCCGCCTAGGGTACCCTGGCGATAACGGCTGTTTGATTCAACCACACAAGGGGTCTGAGTCACGATTCAAAATCACCAGTTCTAGGACGGTGACCCGTATTACACGTCGAGGATCACTTCGAGGATCTCGAATTATATATCTCCGCGCGATTACAAACCTCGCCTATATTGCAACAGCCTAACAATCTCGGTGATCAAACGAAAAAACCGGAGGCTATACAAAACAATCAATTAATTATAAAGCAAGCAAGCAAAATCTAGATTCCAAGTGACATGACATTTCAAAAATGACAAACCAAGAAATGACAAAACTATAATGTTGCCATTACAATTACATTTATATTACGTTCGGTTTCAAACACATGATCTGAGTTGAAAAGATTCATTCGAAGGGAATGTAATTTCTAACTTTGTTATGTGATTAAGTAAGTCTTCGTTTTCCACCCATCAATGCACCAGTATAGCTTTAGGTGTGCACCATACCTTATTACCATGAAGTATATTCTCCACACGTCAGTCGGTAGGTGTGCGATGCATCGATTCTCTGTATCAACACAATTTGTTTTAAACTGCGCCCAGTGTACCTATGCCGATAGTTACACGTTTGAAGTAAAACATTCAACATCATTTCAGACTTTTATTTGTTGCACTGCACAGTAGATTTTTATCACATGTAATTGCTGGACATTCGTAAGGCACATTAGCTTAAAGAAAAAATAAATTATATAATTATTGCATATACTATCCAGACTATCCAGAGTTGGGGCTGTTTCCTACCTATCTTTCCTTTCTATATATTCTTAATTTTCCCGTCTTATCCCAAAAGACCAAAACTTATACTTGGCCAAGTTTAGTTAAAAACGTGAGAGTGAGATGCAGAAGCATCACTAGGCCGCTATGGTGTGGGTCACCATGCTGCATTGTTGCATTATCTGCATTCGCAATGAGTGTGGTAACCACCACTCGTGGATTCTGCTTTTGCTTTCCATCAGGCAGAGTAGCGTCATTTTGGCAGGCCCATACATAACAAAATTGTATATGTATGTCCATTTTATTTGAATTACTTAGATCTCATAGTGCTCACGTTTTTGTCAGTATTATGAAGATCAATAAGCCGATATAATTTTTTGATTAAAAATACTGTGAGATTTTAACCGAAAACAAAGCATTTTTCGGAGGAAGACAAATATATAAATTAGTGGTTTATTTACGTCTTATGTAGATGAAAAGCTATTCCTATCAAATATTCCCTTATTGCAACCTACCAACTTTTACCTAAAAACAAAGATGTAAGAGTGCTTTACATTAAAAAAGTGCTCGGTCGTTGGTGTAATGGGGGTATCACTTACAAAGGGGCAAAAGTAACATGTTAATTATATATATATAGTAGTTTTGGAGCTTGGAATTGTGCCTAGAGCGCATCGATCGGTACAGTCCACGACACAATAGCGTCCGTTCTCGGATCCACACCATATTTGCGAAATATTCGATGTTCATCCATACATGCATACAGAGCGCGTCATACTACAATCATCTTAACTTTGTAACCTGGTTATCAGTTCTATAGCTGTATGTTTCAAGTTGCACCGCCTAGTTAAAGCTGCTACCAATTCGTGTGTATATAATTTTAGAGCTTCCATCTCTACATTTTATTCTTGACGTAACTATGAGTATGAAGTTTTTTTTTCGTATTGAAGACGCATTAAATGGTCTTCGGTAGTTTGAATTCTGTTTATGTAGATATGTCGATCATGGTCAGTTCTCATCATATTATTATTTCAAAAGTATCGAACACCGTAAAAGTATATAAAGTCGTACTTGTTTCAAGGAACCTTATTTATTTATTACGGTGATACAACTTAAGCAGCTTCCATCAACGATATTCAAATAGAACACATAACGAGACTGCTCGAAGTGTCCGGGCGTCTCGTCGAACTGACTGATGGCACTTACTTGTTTACAGCCTTCCTGAGCAAATGATCACCAACTTCTTCTTCTGTAAACTCACTCTTATCGTCATGACATTAGGTTCAGTTTCAATTATGAAAGTAAGTTAGATATTAAGTACATTACGGTACTCTCTCGTTATTGAGAGTTACAGAGATATTTTGCAAAGACAGTATATTATAAAATAAGGTGTAAGATAATCGTATTATATTTTTTTTATTTAGTGTCTTCTTCACAACGACATAATATAGTGCGAGATAATAGTCACTCACTCTAAAATTTGTTCAAGAATTTAAAAGTTAGTACTTCTTCACAACTTCTTCAACATTTTTAACTTTGAAATATTTGTGAGATCAAATAAACATTTTATTTTATACCTATTAATATCGGACATCTTACTTGATAACTTTTGGTACCATATAAATATGCGTTCGCATCAACCCTTCACTTTCAACTACCCAAGCATCATCAACCGACTTCAAAAAGGAGGAGGTTCTCAATTCGACTGCATTTTTTTTTGCATTTTGTTACCTCATTGAAGACGCATTAAATGGTCTTCGGTAGTTTGAATTCTGTTTATGTAGATATGTCGATCATGGTCAGTTCTCATCATATTATTATTTCAAAAGTATCGAACACCGTAAAAGTATATAAAGTCGTACTTGTTTCAAGGAACCTTATTTATTTATTACGGTGATACAACTTAAGCAGCTTCCATCAACGATATTCAAATAGAACACATAACGAGACTGCTCGAAGTGTCCGGGCGTCTCGTCGAACTGACTGATGGCACTTACTTGTTTACAGCCTTCCTGAGCAAATGATCACCAACTTCTTCTTCTGTAAACTCACTCTTATCGTCATGACATTAGGTTCAGTTTCAATTATGAAAGTAAGTTAGATATTAAGTACATTACGGTACTCTCTCGTTATTGAGAGTTACAGAGATATTTTGCAAAGACAGTGTATTATAAAATAAGGTGTAAGATAATCGTATTATATTTTTTTTATTTAGTGTCTTCTTCACAACGACATAATATAGTGCGAGATAATAGTCACTCACTCTAAAATTTGTTCAAGAATTTAAAAGTTAGTACTTCTTCACAACTTCTTCAACATTTTTAACTTTGAAATATTTGTGAGATCAAATAAACATTTTATTTTATACCTATTAATATCGGACATCTTACTTGATAACTTTTGGTACCATATAAATATGCGTTCGCATCAACCCTTCACTTTCAACTACCCAAGCATCATCAACCGACTTCAAAAAGGAGGAGGTTCTCAATTCGACTGCATTTTTTTTTGCATTTTGTTACCTCATAACTTTGGACTGGGTAAACCGATTTTGATGATTCTTTTTTTATTTGAAAGCTGGTGCTTCCCGAATGGTCCCATTTAAATTTGGTCCAGATTGAAGTCAGGTTTTTTTTTTGTTAAAACACTGTAATTATTTAATGGATTGATCAAGTCTCAATCAAGAGCTCCTATAAATGAAAAAATAAGTTCTTCCATTAATTCATGCTCAGATCATAATGGTACATCTCAACTCGAGCGTATACATTATACTACGGTCCTGTCTGTTTCAACTACCGCGGTCGACATAGATCTTACTTCTATGCTTCGTATTATGACGTAAGAAATGCATACAAAGAGGTGGATGAAGCTTATTGACAGTACTCAAAAAGAGTTGAAAGAATGAAACGTTCTATGGTGTTTAGAACTTTCTCCTAATCCAAATCCAAACTTGACAGAACACAGTAAGGTTTAAAATCAGTTATCAAGAGTGTTTAACAGTCTACTACTGGACATTGAGCCCTTTAAAATAAGGTTTTTGCGGTTTTCTCTGGTATACCACGCTGTATTCCTTCTTGTGTTGCGTAGTTTATTGCCTAATTATGTTTATTAGCATTCTTCAAAAATAAATAACTAAATAAAAAAATGGCTATTACGGTACCGAAGGGATGAATAAGGATAGTGACAATCTGTATTCATCATTCGTCACCAGTCGGACAGTTTTAATCGGAAACTCTTCGTAATGTTTCATCCTATTTTCCGTGCGCAGGTCCAAAGATTCTAAAGTAAACGTAAACTCTAAGCATCTTGAAATGTAGTCAAAACAAATCGTGCAATGGCATTGGTATTTCTATTGTGCTAATTGGCGTGGTTATTCAATTACGTAAGCCAATTAAGTCCTTTGTGTACGAGGTAATTTGCTTATCAGTTAATTTGTGTTTGTGGTACTATCCAAACCTTACACGATATGTTTGTGTACTGATGGGGCACGAGGACAGTTCCGGTAGAAATTAAGTCCTTTCTTAGTAAATACTTATCGCCAGCTTTAGAAATAAATACACGTATAGTAATAATAATAGTAGTGGATAATAATATAACCTTTTAATCATATTACTGTATTTTTAATAATCGATAATCGAGTATACGATACGACACCCAAAATTCCGATATTCAAATTTACCAAAAATTGTTTGAAGTTCAAAGTACTTTATATTTAATAATTTATTTCTACTTTGTTTTATTAAGTAAACTCACAAATCATCGGTGTTGCATTCATTGTATCGCATCAGTACACTCCCAATTCCAAGGTCAGCTAATTTATTGCTTTTTCATCGGAAGTCATGACACTTACAAAATTATTTTAAAAATATAAATAAGTTACACTTAGGTATGCATTGTTGTTCGCGAATATAGGAAACCTTCCTTGATATTGTTTGCCCTTTTGAATTACCTAAACACGTTTTAAGTTAGTATAGTTGATGAACTCACACTATTTGATAAAAGTGTATGTAATGTCAGTCAGTATTACACTACTACCACAAAGGAATACTACTTGTATTAAGTTGATCGACAGACGTGGCCACGTGTGTAGTTCCAGCGGTATGGTGGCTCGTAGGTGAGTTGTTCCTCAATCGCATTAGCGGCGCGATGTGGCGGCGCGAGGTGAGATTGACATGTAAATGGCACCGCGCCGCGTCGAGCGCTAATACTCGCTTATTGCATAATGCATTCGCGGAGCGTGACCGTAAGCCACCTTCTAACTGCTTAACGTCGCGTATTCAAATCCAAGTCTATTGTATGGAACTGTAAGACTTTATTGCCTTACAATACTTTGGAAACCGGCTCCCCTCAGTTAGCCAATAAATTTAAGTTTAAAATAGTAGTACATGTTCACAAGAGAAATACTTGAGTTTGCACAAACATTGTTCTTGTCTTTGTCGAGAGACCGTGTGTGGTCTTTGAAAAGTAACGTGCAGGAAATTTGCTAGAGCAGAGGGACAAAGAAATAATGGATCATATAAGCATATCTACTGTAGTAAGATATGTGTTAGATTCAAATCGAGAGAAATTCATGGGAGATTTAAAAGTGGTAGTGGGTTCGGTCTTTAGAGAATAAAGTAACTTAGCGTAGTGTAGCGTAAACTGAGTTAACTGGACAAATTGTAAAAAATCTCCCAGCAATCGTAATCACTTTTTATCAAATTTGTACAACATTGAAATAACATTACATATGGAACTGTCAACTGAATAACTCTGAATTCTTGAAATGAATAGAAACATTATAAAAAAAAGGCTCACGAAATATATACAAAGAGTATGATCCTGTAATATTTTAAACAGAAGTGAAAAAAAAACTTCTGACAGTATCCAAAGGAATGATTAACCTAAAATATCTGCAAAAGTGATTATTTTCTCAGCGCTATTCAAAGTTGGGTCATTACAAACGTGAACGGCTCACAAACATATTTATCAAGTACTTGTTAGGCAATTCTTTGAGAGTTGTTTTAATTCTTTAAGAGCGCTTTATAACGTTAGGTAAAGTTTGACGTGGAAATCATCGAGACGGAATCGTGACAGATCGCCGCCGAGATTGTTTTGACTTTCATTTGTCAAATTAAATTTATTTCACACTAAAAAGTGATGACTAAAAATGATTGATGTTATTTAAAACCAAGCTAGATTATACTTTAACATGCCTACAGGTGAAATGTGGCTGTTCCAGTTAATATCTCATTGTACAACTCACATTTGCAAATAAAGATTAATTGATTGAATACTTCATTCTGTACTGTCTTTTTTTCTTTGGTACAGAATTTACTATTCACCTTATCAAAGAGTTTTTCACGATCTTTCCATAACACTCATGCGTAAATGAATTCTTCTACTGATATTTTGTCCTGAACTCACTTGATTGACTCAATTTCGGTCTCGATCTTTTCAAAACATCGCAGTAGATTAAAAGTGGGTTTAACTTGACGCTACCCAATTTTAAAATAACATTGACGCTACCTTTATAGGCTTGCTTGGCTATACTATTACAAATGCTTGTATTTGAACTGCAGTTATTGATTTTTTAAAACATGTTTCTTTTAATATCTAACTACACTACTACGACTAGTTTAAACATGAATGAACATTCAGCAATCGATGTAATTAACTGCATTCATAAATAACTTTAAAAACAAGATATAAAAACCTCGGTGTGAGTAAGTACACACACGTCATCACACGTGGCATTATCGTACGTCTTATCAACTTACAACCTTCACGCAACCGTTAAAGGAGCGGAGTGGAACAATTGAGGTTCTTTGTTCTGGTTTAGTAATCATTGCACTAATTACAGAGCTCGACTATGTTTACATTCGCATATTACTCGCGTATTAACATTCTTGAATAAATGATTCATCAGATAGTGAGGAGATTTGAAGTTAGGAAAGTAAATTATTTGGGTATACTCGTATATTGTAATCGATACAACCTTAAACTTCTTATGTTATAAAGGTTTTTATCTAGGATGAATAGGATCTAAGATAAATATTAAGTCAAAAGTGCCAGGAGTAACTTGTCCAAATATAAATATCCATTTTGAAGAATACCTATATAAGTAAAATGTAAACTGACCGTTGCAAAAGTAATGTGCAGACAATCCGTTTCCCTGAACAGGGACAAATACTGATTGCAACTGCTATCTGTATCATACGCGATTGATGTCAATTGAACTTTAAATGGACACCTATTGCGGGTTTGAGAGAGATTATAGTTATACGGTTGTGTGCAATGTGCTTGTGCCTAGACGCTGATGAGGCCGTAGGGGTAACCAGGCTGGAGCGGTCGCTTCCTGCGTGTGGTGTATCCCTGTTGAGGCCGAGGTTGCTGGCTGGCTGTGAGACTTGCTGTGGCAGTGAACATGATGGTGCCGTGCTGATGCTGCTTCGAAGGCTGTTTCCAATCACGTCGGTGTCACCACTGTGGAGGAACGGGTGTCATGTCCCTCCAACACCAAGGGAGGATCCTCTGACCAGGCGAGGTGATCATGCCTTGCGGGCCAACTGCCCAACGGTTGATGTTGGGATATATGGATATATGATTATCGGCGCGAATACTTCTATTGCGCGATGCAGGATTAGTAGTTTCTTCGTATTGTATGTTACTCCGTAGTTCAGTGTATCTTCAGTAGATGGCGCTGTCGTATGTTTTCTTGATGCGCTGTATGTGTAAGTCGTAACAGTTGTGTACAAAAATTACATCAAAAAGAGACTTCGTGGAACTATATGTTACCAGTCTACCTCCTACTAGGTTACCAGTCACTAGCTTTGCCTGTATTTTTTTGCCTATACTATAACAGTGCCTATATTATATTGTGTGTGTAATATATTGTGTGTATCCTTCACTTTTTAGTAAATTGTTTGAAAATCGTTTTAATTTACGAAGTATTTGTGATTGACTACTCCAAATATAGTTGCACAAGCAGAGATCTATAGTTAATATTATAAACGCGAAAGTTTGTAAGTATGGATGGACGGATGGGTGTTTGTTACTCTTTCACGCAAAAGCTACTGAACGGATTTGGATGAAACTTTACAGTAATATAGCTTATACATCAGAATAACACATAGGCTACTATTTGCCGCGATAACCGACATATACGCGGGCGGAGCCGCGGGCAACAACTAGTTAAAAATAAAATTATGTGAATACAGATAATCATATATGATATCATCGAGCTAATAAAATGTCTTTACGTGGGTTCCTCTTGCCGAGTGGTACACAACGGCCGACTCTCGGATCCGATCCCAGTGACAGCTGGAGTGAAACAAGGATGCTTGCTGTCTCCGTTACTGTTCCTGATAGTGTTGGATGACGTGATGAGGCGGGTGACGGAGAAAGAAGAACGGGGTTTGCCTTGGGCCAACGAAAGGGTCTTAGAAGACATAGACTTCACAGACGACTTGTGCCTACTGGCTACTTCACGGGACAAGCTCCAATCTAAGACCGACGACCTTGCCCAGTCTGCAGCTAGGGAAGGCTTGCGCATAAACTGCACAAAAACGAAAGAAATGCGCTTAAACACCTCAGATGTAGCACCCATTTATGTGAATAACGAGGCAGTCGAGCAAGTTTATAAGTTCACATACTTGGGAAGCGTGGTAGATTCCTTGGGAGGTGCGGAGGCTAACGTTGAAGCACGAATAAATAGGGCTCGATTCGCCTATGCGCAGCTGAAACCGGTTTGGTCGTCATCAACAATAACACGCCACACAAAGATCAGAATCTTCAACTCGAACGTAAAGTCGGTTCTCCTGTACGCATGTGAGACATGGTTAGTCAAGAAGGAGGTCACCACCAGACTACAGGTATTCATCAACAAATGCCTAAGGCGTATACTGGGTATATGGTGGCCACGAACCATCACTAATACAAGACTGTGGGAGTTAACCGACCAGAAACCAATAGGAGAGGAGATTCTGATTAGGAAGTGGCGTTGGATTGGTCATGCATCTCGAGGTTGCTGCACAGGACCGGGAGAAATGGAGGTCCCTTCTGAGAGCCCTATGTCCCTGATGAGGGATAAGAGGACAAAAGAAGAAGAAGAAGAATACAGATAAGGCGCAGGTGATTTAGTTCGTTAAGCCTGCATGCAGTTCAAATAACACGCATCACCATAGTGATCACTATTCACAGTTAACCACAGTACTCAGTAGTAGGTAAGTAGTAAATGGGCCTACAGTTTATGGTGCAGGTTTACTCAGCGGCGGCTAATTGCGGCGTCTGCACCTAAACAGGACGTAACGCGGTGATGGTAAATATAAATGGAAGCTGGACACACTCACACCTGCTTCCGCTCAACTCGTATCAAAGTCAATAAACACTGAATTACACGAGGAAACGTAAGCACTAATACAAACTACTATTATTGACATTTGTGTCTTCCGTTTTGAATATTTGAGAGTACATAAATGTCAAGCAAGCGTCGAGTAAGGCCAATAAAGCTTGGTGTATCTTTGCATTACAAGTATTCTCCTTAAAGCCGAAATCGGTAGGCTATCTATCAGTAACTAATATCGGTCGGTGGGTGACTAGCCTATGCTTGTAGTCGTCATATCTATCTCATCTGCTACTTTAGCAGCAGACTTAATCTTTTCCACTATAAATAGGTATGAGAAAGATACCAGGATGATGATCACCTGATGGGAGCCAGTGCATTCAGCCTGAGTGCTCCCAAAGCGAAACTAAGCATATGCGACATTTTACAGCGAGTGGCGCGTCGCTCCTAGCGGTACATATTAGCGTAATGCTCAATTCTGCAGAGCAGCTCGTACACCTGTAGTCACACTACTTTGTATCTTATACTAAGAGCTTTTAGGGTAAACTATTTTTAGAAAGATGGTCTGTACCATTATACTTTAAGACGCCATGACTTTTAGCGATAGCACTTATTAGTGACGTCACCACGCATCTTGTTTTAATCCTTTTATATGTATAGCAACGGATACTGTTACTTGTCCTTATACGTTTAAGTGTAGAATATCTTCAGGAGCATAAGTGAAGCAAAAGCTTAAAACTCTCTCAGCGGTCTCAGTAAATTTTTGAAATGTATTAAAGATGAAAACTTCCTATACTTGCCTGAATATCCTTAAAATAATGTTTTTATTTAATACATACGGTGTGTGGTTTTAATATTGGAGCTTCAGTTTAGCAGAAAAATATAAGTTCAGCAGTTCAGTTTAGATTACTACAGAATATTTCTAGTATAACAAAATTTTTTGAAAATTTCTACAAATTCATTTTTTTTCTTCTAAATAACAATTAGATTTTCATTTGACATGAAAATAATAATAAATATTTAAGACTTTCGAATATTTTATTTAAATACCTCTGTGGATTAGTTAATATTTTTATTTCTGTAACCTTAATTTGATATGAAATATATCAATTATTATTTTTACGGGAATGAACGCGATCACTTTTTTAAAGATATTACATACCTCTGATTTGCCTGACGTTTCGACCAGGTTGCACTGGCAAATCAGAGGTATGTAATACCTTTAAAAAGGGTGATCGCGTTCATTCCCGTAAAAATAATTATTATTATATCATGGAATGCGAAAGTTTAAAAGTTAGTATAAAATATATCGTTTTCTTATCAACAACAAAATGAAATGTCTGTTTTAGTATCTACGGAACCAGGAACAAAAGGTTCTTTCATCGCAACGTTCTACAATGCACAGGTATCTGATTACTCAGTTAGGTTTGCTCAGAAATCTTTACAACTCTCTTCGTTATAGGAATAATATTATATCTGTCTGTGGAGAATCCAACTTGACGTTCGCTCAATTTGTGGTTCTATTCAGTTTCTTGACTCTGCGATAGCTCGCAACGTCCGTAACTTTAGATCTCTGAAGGATGACCTCATTAGGATTATAACAAGCACAGATCGCTTCGCAGCCCGATCGGTGACTTTTAATTAACGTAAACATATGTTTCAACACAAATACAAATTACCGTGAGATCGTTTCATTATCCTCGACATTTGTATTTGTTTCTATATTATGTATCTTATATGTATAATCGTGCGTGAAGATGTTTACTTATTCTTATTTTGTTATTAGTCATTCTAGCTAGCCTTATCGCTGTCGCTGTGTCCAATCTTAGACCTGTTTCTACGCCCGACATTGCGAGATTATATAGTAAAGCTTTCGTGCCCTATTGATTTGTCTAGTTTTCCTATGTTTTAGCTTAAAAATCTGCATTCATTACTAGCGTTGGCGTTAGGTAAACGGGTAGGCTGAAAGTAGTCTGGTTATAAAAGAAAGCAACCAAAATCATTCAAAAACAAAAACGTCATACATATTACGTGATATTTCAACTCGAATTGAAGAGAATGAGAATATTTTTATTTTATAATTTCAATAAAGCCTCACGTAAATGTCTTCTGCAGTCGCATATCAATTCACAAGCACAGTGTAAAGAGCTTGATGAGATTACATTACAGCTAATGCGTTCCTTACAATGCTGTTGGTGTGTCTAATGTGGCTGATGTTCATGTCACTCGATTTATTTAGTCAAGGATGCGGCCTTGGACTCGCGGCTTGCTAATGAAGTCTAGCGTACTCGCGATTATTTGTATGAGTCAGTAAACACTTGTGTTATAATACTGCAAGACTTAAGTAGGGTTACTCCTAATAAAAGCGAAAAATAAATAAGTTTATGAGTACCTACTGCACAGTTGTTCATCCTAACCATTTTAAAAGTGACTTTGCCATGTTTGAATAAATACTTCAAAGAGTAATATCAATATGAAATTTGAATACACCATTAGGGAACAGAAAAAGACAGAGCACCATTTTTGGAACGAAGTTCCTTATCGCGCGTTGCGAAAGGGGGCTAGACAAAAAAAACTGTAACGACACTTTTCGCGTCAAAAGTTAAGACCAAAAGTTGTAACGACACTTTTAACATTGAGTTGACGTCATAATGCTGGATAGTCAACGTTAAATATGGTGTATATTTAACGTTGACTATCCAGCATCTCAAGTTTTTTATATTTTTTTTTAAACTTTCGCTTTCTATGATATAATAATGATTATTTTGACTCTGTCAGCCTGTGACCACGGCCAATGCAACCTGGTCAAAACGTCAGGCAAATCAGAGGTATGTAATACCTTTAAATAAATTATCGCAATAATTCCCGTAAAAATAATAATTATTAGAGCACCATTTATCCAGTAAAAGAAATTAAAGCCCCTATTTTAGTATATAGCCCTATTAGAACAGACACTATTTTATATTCTTATCTATTATTTCATAACAATTTATTTATCTATAACACAAAAGAAAAGTTCCTTATCTACTCTTCATCTACATCAATATTATGTGTTTTTGTTTTGTGTCATCAACTTTTCCATCGATCATCCCTTATTCGTGTATCACTTCGAATAATTTATAAGGTTTTTGAAAATTCATTCGCATTAACGATTTATTAATTAATTATAGCGGAGACTTTTAATGCAATTGTATTTATTATTTATTGTCAATGTATACCGGGAGGGTTAAACGTTTTCTTCTCGGCTATTGCATAGCTTTTATAGCGGGCTTTGAGGTCTTTGAGAGCGGCGACCGAATCAAGAAATTCCGTAAGGTAACGAAAATAAAAACTGACTTCGCACAGACAGACAAAACAGTCTGGGTTTGCGCAAGTATTCTTGAACGTGTATGTTCGTTTTAAGCAGCTGTTTGTGAGAAAGTATATAGTTAACTGTTAATAAAACAACCCGTTCAGTGACGAAGACATTTATTAGGAATAGTTTAAACTTTTTATAGTATGCTGTGTAGCGAAACCATATCGCTACTTAAAAAAAAGTGATCAATGCCATCTAGTGATGATGTTGGTACTAATTTAATAGTTTAGTATTTTTCATTCACAATATTATACATACTGCATAAATAAAAAATAAATAAATAAATATAATTGCATAACTTGATAAAAAATGCTATTCAATAGCTTTACCGCGGCAGTCCACGAGTGCAACACGTCTTTTTTTTTAATTAAAGATCGTTTCAAATAATGTACTATGATTTCAGTTTTAAAATAGAAAAAGGATCTATTGGAAGCATAGTTATTGGTATCTTATCTTAACTTAAGACTTCAGCACACTCACCCCTTACGGTGCAGAAAAGCTTGTTCATATTCCGTGGCATTATTCCAACAGTAAGATTTGCCACCTCGAGTGGAACCATCTTGTATCGAGTATGTATTGTAACAATAACGATACGTTACGTATATCCAGCTTTGGAAAGCCATCATAAAACCAAATTTAGTAATATTCAAATTTGTCTTGGCCAAATAGAGTAAGAGTAAGACGATCCATAAATAAATAATGATTGATTGATGATTGATTGATGATTGATTGATGATAAATAATAATGATTGAAATAAAAGATGAAAATTACAAAGATTTACTACATTTTTTTTTTTTTTGGTATAGACCGGCAAACGAGCAGACGTATCGCCTGATGGTAAGCGATTACCGCCGCCCATGGACACCCGCTACACCAGAGGCGTCACAAGTGCGTTACCGGCCTTTGGGGGATGGGGGGGGGGTTGGAGATAGGGGGAGGGGTTGGGGTATGGGCCTCCGGTATCCTCACTCACTCGGTGAAACACAGCGCAAGCACTATTTCACACCGGTTTTCTGTAAGGCCGTGGTATCACTCCGGTCGAGCCGGCCCATTCATGCCGAAGCGTGGCTCTCCCACGGCGAGCTTCTCCTTAGAAATGTAATATAAAATAATAACTACTTTAATTCTTTAGTCAGACCTTTTTAAATAAAAAGACAGAGTTTAGTGGAGCCAAATTACTGATAAACGTACTTTCATATTACTTACTTCATAAATCTTACACATTATGTGCAAATTTTTTTGTGTATTTGTTTTTTGTTCAAAATTACCTTAACATTTTTTTTTATGTATCGGCCCGGCCTGTCAAAATGACTCTACTCTGCCTGATGAAAAGCATAAGCAGAATCCAAGAGTGGTGGTCACCATACTCATTGCGACTGCAGACAATGCAACAATGCGGCATGGTGACCCACACTATGGTGGCCTAGCAATGCCTCTGCATTGTTGGGCCTCCGGTCTCGTACTCACCAATAAAACACGACAGCACGAACGCTATCATTTTACGTTGATCTTCTGTGCGAGGGTGGTACCGCCCCAGTCGAGCCGGCCCGTTCTTGCTGCAATCAGCGTGGCTCTACTACCTTGGAAAACATGCAAAATAATGGTGGTGGTCATCAGAAAACTATTCGTTCTGTATGCGAGTTGAATTCACTACTTCAAGCTCTGCTGTCAGGACTACAAACCAGTGGACTAACATGCCTGTCTTTATTACACTTCGTCTATTATTACAGTGTTTTGTATAAATAATGTTTGCCCCCACAAAGGGCCGTCATCCGTCAGGCTTGTTGTAATTAATTTGTTTCTCTGTAACGTCAAGTTATCCTCGCACTGACACAATTACAAGAACAATATAACGACAGCAACAGCTCATTCCGAGAGTGAACCTTTACTTGAACACTTCATACTGTCGCAATAAACGTCCCTCTTCGCTCCTAATTATCTGATTAAACCAAGTAGACGCATCTTAGAGCTGTAATACCTTTAAATGACAGTTGCTTCTTCTCTGTTACAATACCTTATATTTTTTAAATAAAAGTTATCTTTCGTGAGAGAACTATAGTACGTAGATAAATATGAGCCCAATTCGATCTCGACTCGAATTCACGGTCTCATAAAATCACTTTCTTATTTTAAAGAAATCACTGAAAGAGCTAATTGTATATGTCCATAGGCGGTGACGGTCCATGATGACCCTTGTATCACATGTAACATAAAAAAATAGCAACGGTATGAAGTATTATCGATTGAAGGTGATGACGACAAATATTATTTTTCGTATTGGTGCCGTTGTAAAAGGCATCAGATAAATATTCAAGTTGGGGTTAAGTATCAAGGGCCGTGACTCCATCTTCTCCTACAATATACATGTTACACGTGTCCTCTTTGACCTCGTCCCTTCCGTCTTGGCAACCAACCATTTTTATTAAGTTTTCATCGTTCGCCTTGGTTAAGCTTCATGTTCGGAAATGTATACTTTCTACTCTCATACGATAAGGTTTAGGTAAATAATTTACAATGGTATAGAAGGAAAGGGTTGTCGTATAACTTTTTTCTGTGGGTGTGTGCGTACAGTAGCGGGACTCGTTCTCCCTACTGCTGTAATATACAACTATATTTAAACCAAAAATGTAGTGCCTTGTTTTATCACACTTTCATTGCTTTATTATTTAATATGTACATGTACATACGTCCGTACTTAGATCTTGATGAATAATGAATTATCTACCAGTCGTCTTTTCCTTTTTTCTTTGGTAAAGTGTTACCAATTTCAAGTTTGTAACTGAATAGTTTCCGTTTAATTAGGAATGACTTTCTATATTAGGACAGCATCTTATTGGTACTTTGCTTCAACCTGTAAAATTAAAAAGCCACTAAAAACATGCGTAAAAATGAACGATTTTCGCAGTCCCCGTACAGACATTAGCGGTGTAGCGCAATTATAATTTGTGAAGCAATTCCCACTTAAAGCAAAACACGTTTCAGATCTGGGGTAGCGAGGGCCCTCACGTTGTTCCAGTCGTGCACACGCCGTCAGGGGACCAACACGACGCCGCGGCGGCACGGATTTGCTGTAATGTTTTTACTTATGTATATAATTATGGGGTTTGTTTATCTCTAAGAAATGTCGCAGGAACAAAAAAAATACAATTCACACAAAAACAAATGGATTGTTTAATGTCTTGATACTCGTATGTAATAAAACAGATTACTTTGTTTATCAGTTTTGTTTTTGATAAACAGCATCCTGTATCTTTTTAAATAATGCAGTCAGGTACATAGTAATTCCATCGGTATCCGATACATAGATGCTATACTATTCTTACCCGACTATGGCAAAGCCAAAGGAGGGTTATGTATATTTAGAATACCCAGAGAATCAATAGCTCTAGGAAAAGAATCTTACTCCTATTTATATGATGAATACGAAAGTTCGTAAGGATAGATGTATGGATGTTTACACAGTAACGCAGCGCAATAAATTAACTCTAATGAGAGGCATATATACTTAATATTATAAATTCTAAAGTAACTCTGTCTGTAAATCTGTCTATCTTTTATGTTTTTCGACTAAACCGCTGAACCGATTTCAATGAAATTTATCGCGAAGATACTTTAATTCGGGAAGGACCTATGCTTCTTTTTACCACGATAATCAACGAACACGCAAGCGGAGCCGTGAGCAGAAGCTAGTCCACATATATATAATCCTAAAGGCACTTACTGATTTCACGGCACGAAATGTTGGTGGCAGCTTGTTCCAGATACGGCTCGCAGCGTATTTGGAGTAACTGCGGTACGTCGCGGTTCCCCGGCCCACTGTTGATATAACGTAAGATGAAGTCCTACTCAAATATTTGTTAAACTCCTTTGAACACGACCGTTTCTTATATAGGAATTGACGGAACTTAAGTACACCAGGATGTTATTCCCTCGACATTCTCATATTTTCATAGAACATTTCTTTCACTGTGAATATTTTCAAGCTGTCCAATTGCTAGTCTTTTAGTGTTGCATCGTTATTGTCTTTTGTCAGTGCTTGTGAACGTGGTGACATGCACTAATGCGCCTGTCACCGCCGAACACACACAAAGGCAACAAGTTCACCTCTCACCATTCTGCGCCGAAATCATTATATCGGCCTACATTGTAAAAAAAAAAAAAAACCACTGACAAGCATTTCCACTAAAATTTTTTTTACAGTTTTTCAATATCGAATATTTAACTATATAAAAGTCAGGCGGCGTAAGATATGTCCCCCTACAATAAAATCTAAACTTTACTTAAGAATAAAACTTATAACGATTAAAAGTTGGTTCTTTTAATCGTTTTTAATAAAAAAAATTATTATTTTCTTACGTTTGCCAAAGATCAAGATTTAATTAAAAAGTTATTTAGTTTTACTTTTAAGAAATTTGGATACTTAAGCCGGGTCTCCTGCCACACTGTTTTATGTTTTTAAACACTAAACATCACATATTTATCAAAATATGGGCGTGTCCTAACTGTTTTGTTATTTTTAACAAGCAAACGCGTTATCCGAAGCGGACGGAAAACATCCCCGTGTTCGCCTGCAAGGGGGGGAGGGCGATTTCATTTGCTAATTTGGGTTGTGCATTTACCACATAACATTCTTCATTTTAGTCGTTGCGGAGGCAAAGATTAATCGTTTTGATTTACAAATCGGATGTTATCGACTTGCTAACCAGTGATCAATTTCGTTATAATAAGTAGCTGATAGTTGTTCATACATTTTTTATTTTATGTGTCTCGTATAATGAAACTGAACTGAACTTATATTAAAACTAATATTATTAATATTTATACTATAAAAGACAACTTAAATAATATTAAAAGGTTACCTAACATCAGCACTATGAGCCATTAAATTATTTCCAAAATTAAATAACTATTTTGTTATTAGTAAATGTAGTCATTTCGGATCTGTCGACATTTGTTTTTATGTCATGTTCTATTATTATTATAGTTGTCTTTGGACTTTTTATGGAATGATTTTCCAATCCGTCAATCAAAAATAAAAAGCGGCCAAGTGCAAGTCGGACTCGCCTATGAAGGGTTCCGTAGCAGCAAGTAACATATTTTTTTTTTTTTATAAATGAGTTGATTGAATGAAAGACAAATTGCGATTTACGATGTATGACGAATTAAAAAAAACTACTTACTAGATCTCGTTCAAATCAATTTTCGGTGGAAGTTTTCATGGCAATTTACATCATGTTTTTTTAAGTTTTATCATTATCTTATTTTATAAGTTACAGGGGATTCATTTTACCACTTTGGAAGTGTCTCTCGCGCAAACTATTCAGTTTAGAAAAAAATATATTAGAAACTTCAATATCATTTTTGAAAACCTATCCATAGATAGGTGTGGACCCCACACGCATGTGTTTGATGAAAAAAAAAATGTTGAGTTTCAGTTCTAAGTATGGGCAACCCCCAAAAATGTATTGTTTTTTTCTATTTATGTGTGAAAATTTTAATGCGGTTCACAGAATACATCTACTTACCAAGTTTCAAGATTATAGTTCTTATAGTTTCGAAAAAATGTGGCTGTGCCATACGGACAGACAGACAGACATGACGAATACAAAAGGGTTCCGTTTTTTGCCATTTGGCTACGGAACTCTAAAAAGGTCGCCATTAGGCTTCGGTAACAACAGTACTCAATACTTTGAAGTATCGATACTTCCGTTTCGATACTTTTATGTGTACGATACTTTTTATTCGATGCTACTCATGAGTACAGTATCGATACTTTCTAATCGACACCATATCCCTATGTTTGATGTTCGTGTGTGACGTTTGTTTAAAGTCGCAGGAGACGGCAATGGTCTGCTAACATGGTTTGCAAAAACATTTCTTTAGATTGTTTTGTTATTTTTGGGAGCAGGAGACACGCCTTTAGACTTACTTTATTAAGACATCTAAAACTTTTGAATTTAGTGATAAATTAAAAGAAATTGAATAGGTAGATTGAACTCATCGTTCTTTGGGTGCAAAGTACCGTCGGCAGCCTCGTGGTAAGCTCGATTGTGCCTTAATTCTAGTAGTTAGGGTATCATAACTTGAGTCAGGACGGGTGTCAGTCGCTCCGCTCGAGCCAATAACTTGTCTTGAGCCATAAATTCCTCTCACCCCTGCTCTCGCTCACCCTTCGTCACCCAAGCACCCCACGCAGTCATTTAGGCCTTAAATTGGAATCAAAACTTACAGAAAAACTTTGATAACGACGGCTCCGGCTGCAAAGCGACCCCTTGTCCAACTTTCATTCAAACATCATTTAACGGTATCTGGTTTTATTGCTCAACTTATACTAAGATTTAGCATAAGGACGATTTAACGTAAAAAAGAACGAACATTAATTTCTTTACATTTAATCGACACAGTCTAATGTTTGAATTTTACATGAAGTATTATATTGTTTTGATATGCTATATACGTATGACGTATAGTATCAATCGGGTATTATTTAAAATTTGTTTGTCGAGTTTTATAAACCATTTACATAGTTATATATCTTTATTAAATTCTGATAATACTTTGGATAGAATTATGTAACCACAACTACTTTACCAATACTAATGTATGTACCTACTTGTTTACTACCACTAACTGTTTACACAGTAACATACTTTTTCTCACATACGTAAATTATTTTTTCCAATGAAGAAATTGCAAAGGGTGGCCGATACTGCACTGCTCAGAACTACCTACTTAGCTTTGGTTTAGTCTTTGATAACCTCTTGTATATCTGTGTGGGGCGGAACATTCAAGACCTTGCTGCTGCGTTTGGAGAGAGCACAGAGAGCAGTCTTGAGGGTAGTGCTTAAAAGGCCTTACATATACCCAACCTTGAATTTATACAGAGAGTTTTCTGTATTGACTGTGAGACAGCTGTGTGTACTGCACATAGCTCTCCGCAAACATTCTTCAATGGGTTTTAATTCTCAATTATTGATGAATAAACGGCGTAAAGACATTATATGTCCAAGATTCCCTATAAGGATGGCCTTAGCAGGTAGACACTACCAGAGTCTTAGTGGTCGTCTTTATAAAAAACTTAATAGAATATGTAACCTGTACCCTTTAACAAGGCTGGAATGTAAGAATGTAATATCTGGATACCTTAGAAATGTGACATATGAAGAGACAGAAAACTTGTTCACGAAAGTAACCTAAAGTCATCATGGTCATTTTTACAATACACTGAAACACATACCACACACAAACACTCAAATAAACACAATCACACAGTCACATAATCTCAACACGCATACAGTTTATACTACACACCTTCTTGTAATTGTCTTATTAAATTTCACATCATACCATCTCTCATTGAACTTTCATAAACAAAGTACTATATCATTTTTGTAAATGTTCTAAACTTAGATAGTTTTAATTATTGGAGGAAAGCGCCGGTGTCTATCACACAGTCTATACTAGCACAGACATCGTCGATAACTCTATCTTAAATTAGGCATGTATAAATTAGATTATAATTAACATTACCACTATATAAAGATAGAAAATTTGTAACCTTGATTTTGTTTAATAAAGAATTATTATTATTATTATTATTCTCTTTATTAAACTTATTATACAACATATTATTTACATTTTTAAATATACATATAAAAACAAATACATATAAAAATATAAAAAATAGTAGACCACCGACTTCGGTGATCTACTATTTCTACCAAGAAACCGGTGGTTAGGGCTCCAGAGACAGGAACTTCCTCACAATTCGAGCCGTGTCAAGGAGGACTGCCTTCTGCATCAGACCCTTGATCCAGCTCCCTAACGTGAGCCTCCTAAGATGTTGGTCGAGGCTCTTGGCTATCAATCCGTGAGCAGATACGACTATCGGAACAATGATCACCGAATCCACATTCCACATATCGACAATCTCGTGAGATAAATCCAAATATTTCATTTGTTTTTCTTTTTCGACTTTCACGAGATTCTCGTCATGAGGAACGGCAATATCGACAATCATTGCGCGGCGCTCTAATCGATCTATCACCACAATATCAGGCTTATTGGCAACAATAGTCCTGTCTGTGATAACAGATCGATCCCAATATAATGTAGCACGACCATTCTCGAGAACTGGGTCGGGCACATACCTGTAATATGGCACCTCTGAACTCACAAGTTTGTATTTCAGGGCAAGTTGCTGATGTACCATCCTGGCTACTTGGTTGTGCCTGTGTAAATATTCGCCGTTAGCAAGCCGAGAACAACCAGAAATAATATGCCTAATAGATTCTCCAGGACGGTGACATGCCCGACAGATGTCGACCGTACCATCCTTCAGGATATACTTCCGATAGTTATTCGTCATGATAACTTCATCCATAATCGCACAGACAAAACCTTCGGTTTCTCCGAAGAGATCACCATACCGTAGCCAGGACGTAGATGCTTTAAAATCTATATCAGGCCCATTTAGGGCCCGATAAAATCGACCATGAAGTTCTTTGCCCTTCCATAGCTCCTTGCGATCATCAGTACCAAGTACTACAGGTTTGCGCCAATTCTCTTTAGCCAAAGCGAGCGGAGTCAGTCCGGTATCCATTGCAACTACATTGCGATGCACGCCCACATCAGTTTGGAGAAAATATTCTCTAAGATTGTATATCTCGCGATTGTGTAGGGTCTTGATATTTAATAGACCACGACCCCCAAACTTTCGCGGGATATACAACCTCATAACCGATGAACGTGGGTGATGCATTCGGAATGAAGTCAGCAATGTACGGACTCTCCTGTCAAGGGCATCTAATTCAGTCTGAGTCCATCTAACTATACCAAAGGAATACATCAGAACCGGCATGACCCAACTATTGTAGGCCCGCACTTTGTTACCGCCTGATAAAAGACTTTTAATTACTTTTTTCAGGCGGCCAAAGAAACGTTCCCGCAACGTTTGTTTCACGACAGATTCTGGTATTCCCAAGGCCTGCGAAAAACCTAGATACTTGTAGGTTTCGGTGGCAGAAAGAGATCGAAGTTTTGTGGAATCTGAAAGCTCTACTCCTTCAGATTCCACAATCACTCCCTTCTTTACATACATGACTGCACACTTGTCTACACCAAATTCCATCTTGATAGAATTACTAAAGTTTTCAGTGACCTTTAGTAACGCTGTCAATTGTAATTTAGTGGGGGCAAGCAGTTTCAAATCATCCATATAAAGGAGGTGAGATATAACTTGATCATCTTTCTGCAACCTATAGCCTAACCCTGAACCCTCTAATAGAGTGCTGAGAGGGTTCAAAGCTAGACAAAACCACAAGGGACTCAGACTGTCACCTTGAAAGATGCCCCGCTCGATCTTTATAAGTACGTCGTATTTATTTAGTACGTCTTTATTATTATTATTATTCTCTTTATTACATTAAATATACATATTAATTACATTTTTAAATATAAATATAAAAACAAATACATTTAAAAATATAAAAAATAGTAGACCACCGACCTCGGGTACAGGGACCAAGAAACCGGTGGTTAGGGCTCCAGAGACAGGAACCTCCTCACAATACGAGCCGTGTCAAGGAGGACTGCCTTCTGCATCAGACCCTTGATCCAGCCCTCTAACGTGAGCCTCTTAAGATGTTGGTCGAGGCTCTTGGCTATCAATCCGTGAGCAGATACGACTATCGGAACAATGATGACCGAATCCACATTCCACATATCGACAATCTCGTGAGATAAATCCAAATATTTTATTTGTTTTTCTTTTTCGACTTTCACGAGATTCTCGTCATGAGGAACGGCGATATCGACAATCATTGCGCGGCGCTCTAATCGATCTATCATCACAATATCCGGCTTATTGGCAACAATAGTCCTGTCTGTGATAATAGACCGATCCCAATATAACGTAGCACGACCATTCTCGAGAACTGGGTCGGGCACATACCTGTAGTATGGCACCTCCGAATTCACAAGTTTGTATTTAAGGGCAAGCTGTTGATGTACGATCCTGGCTACTTGGTTGTGCCTGTGCAAATATTCGCCGTTAGCAAGACGAGAACAACCAGAAATAATATGCCTGATAGATTCTCCAGGACGGTGACATGCCCGACAGATGTCGACCGTGCCATCCTTCAGGATATACTTCCGATAGTTATTCGTCATGATAACTTCGTCCATAATCGCACAAACAAAACCTTCGGTTTCTCCGAAGAGATCACCATACCGTAGCCAGGAAGTTGAGGCCTTGAAGTCTATATCGGGCCCATTAAGAGCCCGATAAAACCGACCATGAAGTTCTTTGCCCTTCCATACCTCCCTGCGATCATTAGTACTAAGTACTACAGGTTTGCGCCAATTCTCTTTAGCCAAAGCGAGCGGAGTGAGTCCGGTATCCACTGCAACTACATCACGATGCACTCCCACATCAGTGTGAAGAAAATATTCTCTAAGATTGTATATCTCGCAATTGTGTAGGGTCTTGATATTTAATAGTCCACGACCCCCAAACTTTCGCGGGATATACAACCTCATAACCGATGACCGTGGGTGATGCATTCGGAATGCAGTCAGCAATGTACGGACTCTCCGGTCTAGGGCATCTAATTCAGTCTGAGTCCATCTAAGTATACCAAAGGAATACATCAGAACCGGCATGACCCAACCATTGTAGGCTCGCACCTTGTTACCGCCTGATAAAAGACTTTTAAGTACTTTTTTCAGGCGGCCAAAGAAGCGTTCCCGCAACGACTGTTTCATATCAGATTCTGGTATTCCTAAGGACTGTGAAAAACCTAGATACTTGTAGGTTTCGGCCGCAGACAGAGATCTAAGTTTTGTAGAATCTGAAAGCTCTACTCCTTCAGATTCCACAATCACTCCCTTCTTTACATACATGACTGCACACTTGTCTATACCAAATTCCATCTTGATAGAATTACTAAAGTTTTCAGTGACCTTTAGTAACGCTGTCAATTGTAATTTAGTGGGGGCAAGTAGTTTCAAATCATCCATATAAAGGAGGTGAGATATAACTCGATCATCTTTCTGCAACCTATAGCCTAACCCTGAACCCTCTAATAGAGTGCTGAGAGGGTTCAAAGCTAGGCAAAACCACAAGGGACTCAGACTGTCACCTTGAAAGATGCCCCGCTCGATCTTTATAAGTACGTCGTTCATCGTAGACTGCCGACACCCTGGATAGCGAAGTACTGTTCTCCATTGCCCCATACACGACTTCAAGAAAGTGCTCAGAGTTGTATCAATTTTATACAACTCCAGCACCCTTAAAAGCCATGTATGTGGAACCGAGTCATAAGCCTTCTTGTAATCTATCCAGCATGTCGCCAGACTCTTACGATTACGACGTACCTGCTGGCTAATGGTCATGTCTATTATAAGGAGCTCTTTAGTGCCACGGGTCCCACTTCTACATCCATTCTGAGAAACGGAAATTATCGAATTGTTATTAATATGAGTAGTGATTTTGAGTCTCAGAATAGATGTAAGAAGTTTATATAACGTTGGTAAACAAGTAATAGGCTTTATTATTATTATTATTATAGTATTATAGTCAGATTTTTAATAATTGATAAAATAATTAGCAAATTACTTAATTGTAGTTGTGAAATTTTGTGAATGTATGCGAAATTTCATTGCTACATACTTGTAAGCTATACGTTTATACTAATTTATGCTATTATTTATACCTAAAAACAAAATTTTATCATAAAAATAAATTATTCCCTCAAACCTACCAAGAAGAATCTAAAGAGGGAATCGTTTAGGAAGCTGATGCTTTACAACTGGGTTTGTTTTTTTTATTAACTTCTTAACTCAAAGTATTCAGCTGTTTTATTCATGTCATGTTTATTCGTTCAAATAAAATTCCACTATTTAAAAAAAAAATTGAAAAAAAAAAGAATTTATAGTCTTTAACTTAACAATAAATGTACAACTATTTTCTTAATCATACCTATTCCATTCAAATATAAGTACACAATTTAAAAAAAACTCGGTTTTTATGGCTAAATTTCCATAGAGTAGTCAACACTAGTCCGCCATTGTGATGTTTATGCTTCGTCTTTGTCTAATCATAGCGGAATTATTGTTCTTGTAACGCGTGTAAGCGAGACATGCGTATGTTGACTTTCAAATTCTAATGGTTTCAAAGCTACCGTCACCATTCAATGCTGTTACATTTTTTGCGACGTGTGGTAATGAAGTTTGCGTCTCTATATGTATATCTCAATAACATACGTGCTGCCGTTGCTATTGATCTGGGAAGTTATTAAATAAGCAAGGTTCTTAAATAATATACCTACGATTGGTAAGATTCGTATTTCAATTCCTACACAATATGTTATTTGTTGATGACAAGGAATACCTATACTAGGTTACGTCGAAAGGCTTTAGGTACTGGCAAAACTCTGGATCGAAAAATAATGGTAGAAGATACAGTTTAGGTCTGTCCAAATAAAGGAGATGTCTAATTTTTACCCCAGAATAATCCGAGATCATGTTTTAGTTTTTGGAATAAATAAAATAAATTATGTATATTGAGTAACTTTATAAAGTCTGTATCAAATTCGGAAAAAAACTCAAAAATCTAAAAGATTTTAAGCGATGCTTGCATCTTGATCTTACTTTGAAATAATTTTACTTGCCATATGATAAAAACATTACGCACAGTGGGGTAAAATATTGAATGATTTTTTTATTCACGTGCGCTTCTTATTAAAATCCGAGGTTATTGTACTGTTACTGAATTCATGTAATAATTATTTTTAAAATATTCGTCATTCGAAATCACTAACTAATAATTGATTATTCAAAAAATATAAAGAACATTTATAAAAAGTAGAACTATAATTTTTTGGCAACATTCAATAAACTTATCAATCACATAGCGTGAAGAAACATGGTATAGATTAAAGGATGTCATGATGTAAATTGAAATGAAAATGATCAAGAACTATATTATCCATCAGTAGTATTGAAAGAATATTCTAATAACATGCAGTTATATGCATAAAAATAATGTTCTTTCTTTTATTTTCATTCTATAAAACTAACCTTGTAACCAACAATGGACAGATGACATATTTGTTTTTGGAGATCTAAATCGTTGGAGAATGACACAATTTACTTTTCATGGACTTTCCACACGAGTGGAACCATGGGAAAAAGCTAGTAATATATATATAATCTTTATAGTAGACCTGACAGTATAACTTTAAAATATAATGGGAAAAATGATGTTGCCGCAGTGATTTTTTTTTAAAACCTTCATAACTTTTTTCAGAATCTGCTTTGCTTCATGAACCTTTTAAATTCTTTTTTTAGAAGATCTCAGCTATCAAATACCACTTATTTGATCTCCGTATAGTCTGGGGCACAAGCCCATACATTTTTTGGACATCTCCTTTTGTAAGAGTTAACATGGTATAGTATGGTATAGTCTGGGGCACAAGCCCATAAATTTTTTGGACATCTCCTTTTGTAAGAGTTAACATGGTAATTTTGTTACCAGTTTTGTCTTGTTATAATTAGCAAAGTGCGCTTACTGGTCATTTGTTTCAGAACCGGTTGCGTGTACAAATGATATTAAATGCCTTACGTAGTACACCATATTTATACATCTCATGAGCCCTACGATATGAATGAATGCGTATATTGACGTCCGTATTCCAGAAATATTTCTTCTAAAAGCTATTGAACCTTTCTTATTTATGAATTCGAGGAATGAATTGTATCTTCATAGAGTTTTATATTTTTGTTATGTAAACATTCTTAAACATTCTTTAAGATAAGCTTTCATGTTGTTATTTTGAAAGTAAAAATAACTGAGTGAACAGTACCATATCCCATAAGGATGTATACATATATGCAGTATAGACACATATAGCACACACATTCGTTTAAAATATGCTGAATTAAAATGCGCGATACATTTTTGAGGTATAATACAAAGGAGAAAAACTCTCCACATTTTGAAATTTTTATGGTTCTATTAACGTTGATGGTTTTCTTAGCCAGTTTGTATAACCAATCAAGGCAATATGAATAATACACTGGTAGTATGTAGATGCAAATTGCAGGGTTTGCAGTGCCTAGCTGTAATTAAAAGTCGTTATTGTATAAACATTTATGATATACCTGCTCCTTTTTTAAAAGTTGTATTATATAACTAGGCGTAGAGTAAATTTTGTAACAGTACCTTGCAAAGTAATGAATAATTACATTAGGTTCCTACCTTATGAATAAACAACTATCGAGGTTTAGTGCTATGAATAATGTAAATAGATTTTGATTACACTACTGGATGATATTAATTTAGGTACGTTTTACTTATAATAAGCGATTTGTATGTTACGTACAAATATCTGTTCCTACGTTACCATCGTCGTATAAATTTTCCATCGTCCAAACCTCGATACTTGTCCGAATTACAGACCCGGTCTCTTTTGTGATTATCAGTCCCGAACCCAAAACTAGTCTCCTCGAAACATCTTCGAAATACACGTGCGGATAAAATCGTATAGCGTAAAAATATACCGTAGGTACCCTTTCAACAAACTCTATTATACGTAGGATTTTTCTTATGAAATCGCTGATATTCAATACAATACGGGCTAGTCTAAAATAGAATTCTGGCAACTACATTATGTATATGTTAATTTCAATTAAAACATCATTGTTTTTGTACCCTGCGAATTTGGTTTTAAAACGATGTTTCAATGACCATGGAAAATACAATGTAACATATTAGTCTTAAAGACAATCTCTGAAAATATATTTAACTATTTCTTCCTGGTAGAGCTTGAATTTTCTGGCGAAATAACTATAACTTAACAGTACAGTTGGCTTAACACTGCTAGGTTAAAGCAGTAGGTACTTTTACAGTAAGGCAGTTTTACAGTTGAACCTGGCCCAACAAAACAGAACAGATTTTGGCGTAGTTTTTGGCAAATATGTACTACTGAGTATGAGTCATCAGTCTGATCTGAGGCGCCTGTAATCCCAACGCTCCCCACTTGCTGTTTAACAAGGTGTCATAGGTGTCCTGTGTCATCAATAATGAACCACATCCGCCGATATTCACTCATGATCCCGATACTCCTGGGAACTAGAACAAAACACTTTTATAGGAGCCCAATGAATATTTGTTTTTTAGGTAGTACCAAGCAATTTTCATTTCAAAGTAGACCATCAAAGTTTTAAAAGTGATAAGAGGCACTCATAGCCCAGTTGCACTCGGTGATTGGAAACGGTCACCGAGGGTAAGCAACGATGGCGCGGTCAGTACCTGGATGGGTGATCGCTGGTGGCATAATACCATGAGCGTCTCTGTGATTTGGAGGTCACGTTAAGCAGTTGTTATATAGGATAATAGTCGTGAAGCTTAGTTTGAGGCCTTTGGGCGGCTTTAAAACATTCAATGGCAAGATTACGGAGCCACAACGTTGTCTTGCCAGTCCCCAAATCGCACTTGGCCAGCGTGGAGACGTATGGCCTTAACCCTCTTCTGAGAGGAGACCCGAGTCCAGCAATGGGACCTTATGGATTGTTGATGAAGTGGCTTATTAGAAAAGGATACGAGGAGGGTGTTACTATATCTTATTTGTGATACTCTTGCACAGAATAATGTTTACTATAAGTCAGTATTCTAAACGTATAGGCTCCAGGCAGATGGCTGCTATACGATGTCCTCTACTTATTTTCCTTTGCTAACTTCATTAGCACTATTGAGATTAGTTTATACTATAAACTAGCCCGGACATTGCGTATGAGTACTTAATTTGATTACCTATTAATCAATTGCCTTATACATTATGTACAGTTGTCAATTAATCATTTATCTTGACGAGCTAATGATGTACACATAGTACTCATATGACTCATATTCTTGAATGAGAAATCACTTGACTAATTAAGTAGGCTTTAGACGTTTACGCATTATAAGAATTTAATCTTCTTTCTTGTTTCAATAAATTCCTTTGTAACATATTATTGCGCCAACTATCTATCACACAATAATTACTCGTTCAATAATTGACTTTATAAGATTATATGTTTTAAATTGCATGAAGAAGATATCTTTCGAGTTCAAAATTAGGTTTCACATTTCAAAGAATTAGAAAAATATGTAAATGAAAAGTAACAAACGTTTTGCAAATATACGCGTGCAATAAATTAGAATGTGTATTATTATTACTTTTCAACAACAAAAATATAAACACTAAAAAATGGAATGCGTTTTGAATTCAATGGAACGCTACTAATTACATTTTTTACTAACTTTTAAACTTTCGCGTTCCATGTTATAACAATAATTATTTTTACGGGAATTAACGCGATCACTTATTTCAAGGTATTACATACCTCTGTTTTGCCTGACGTTTCGATCAGGTTGCACTGGCCGTGGTCACAGGCTGACTGGCTCAGCGGCGCACGCCCTCCGTCATCGAATCCGTGAAGTAGAAGGTTCTTCATCCACCCGCACATTTTCGATATTATTGATAAAATTGTCTCGCCATGTACCGTCACATACCCGAATACCCGAATACCGTTAAGCTGTGGAAGCGATACGTGGATGACATCTTCAGTATCGTTAAAGGAAATAAACAAGAAGTAGATCAATATATACAACATCTTAACTCTATTCACCCTAAAATAAGGTTTACATATGAAATGGAGACGGATAGGTCGTTGTCGTTCTTGGATGTTAAAGTTACCGTGAGATCAGATGGGTCCTTGTCACACTGTGTGTACCGTAAGCCTACTCATACGGATAGATACCTACACGCCACGGCTCATCATCACCCCCGGCACTTGCAATCTGTTATGACTTCACTCAAGAACAGAGCTTACGATCTCTGTGACCCTGAACATTTAGAACGGGAGCTAGAACATGTTCAGGAGGTACTCAAAGGTAACGGATATCAAGTGAATGGAGGACGGAAGCAACCGAAAATAAGACGCAAGTATCCAGAAGTGAACAGGCAACCAGCCTACATGCCTTATGTCAAGGGAGTTACGGATAAGATCGGGTCCGTGTTAAAGAAATACTCCATTCCGACAGTATACACACCAGGCATAAAGGTTCACAACATCGTCGGCACACCGAAGGATATATTGCCACTACAAACTCCGGGTGTTTATAAAATAGACTGCAGCTGCGGAAGTTCCTACATAGGCCAAACGAAGCGGACTATTGCTGAAAGGGTCAAAGAGCATATCGCTGCTGTGAAGAACCGACAGACGAGCAAATCGGCGATTGCAGAACATGCACTTGATGCAGGCATCAACCACTGGATTGAATTTCACCGCACGCAAGTCCTCTCCACCGAACGTCACTTTTATTCAAGAGTTGTACGTGAAGCGATTGAGATTAAAAAGCATAAAACTTTTAATCGGGAAGATGGTTTTAAATTATCTACAGCGTGGAATCCAGTGTTAAAAAACATATCACCTCGCTTTTCTGCGCAGTCGGATAAACACCAGAATAGGAACACATCGGTTTGCTTACAGAATAGGGACCCTGTTAGTGTGGTATGTGACGGTACATGGCGAGACAATTTTATCAATAATATCGAAAATGTGCGGGTGGATGAAGAACCTTCTACTTCACGGATTCGACGACGGAGGGCGTGCGCCGCTGAGCCAGTCAGCCTGTGACCACGGCCAGTGCAACCTGGTCGAAACGTCAGGCAAAACAGAGGTATGTAATACCTTGAAATAAGTGATCGCGTTAATTCCCGTAAAAATAATTATTGTTATTACATTTTTTAGTTGCATTTTTTTTTTTAAAAGACAACGCCCGCACTGGAATAAATCCTGTGTCGCGGGGGACTTTACAAACATACATGTAACGGATACAAAGAACACCCAGACTCAGAACAACAATTTGTGGATCACACAAAGTGTTGTCCTACGTGGGATTTGAACCCACGACACTTGGCGAAGTAGGAAAACGGCGTGGTGACCGTTAAACCACTAGGCCAAACGTGCAGTGTATATTATTTAGTTGTGAGATATTATTTGTGTTTTGAAGTTAGGCAGTTTGGCCTGCCTAGCCTGAATTTTTGTCAACCAGTGTGCAGGAACTTCATTATTGTAATCAGTTTATAATATAAGATCAAGTTATATTATTACGATTAGAATACTTGTATAAAACAGTTAAAATTTAGTTACGTCGATATTTAAAATGTGTAAAAATATATTACAACGATATCTGATTCTATAGTAGCATTGGACAAGAGAAAATCCCCCTGCCCTGTGTCGTGGAAGTATGCCAAAACAGTTTCCAGCTTACAGTGCTAACTCAAATCTAAGTACAGTAAAATGCTGAAACATTTGTTATAACTATTCAGTTGTATCTTAGCTTTGCGCAATTATTGACTTCACCTCAGTTGAAAACCTTTCCAAATTTTAGTTAAGTAATGACAGATTTAAAATTGTGAATAGATCATTTTTTGGCAAATATGATGAAAAACAATATTCCAGCTTCCATTAACCGATTAAAAACATTAAAGAATAACAAGAACACAACATAAAATCCAGCTGCGAGTGCTAAACAGCTCAGGTAGAAGAATTCCTACATTATTATGTAGCGGCTAGGACAGTGTACGATGTACTGCCGAGAACAAGTCGATCTACATACACCTGGGTATATGTCTTAGGGCCATCGCCTTAATAATATTATCATTCCCACCTAGCTGAATTAAATACTAGTAGTAACGCTGTCCGTAATCACTATCACTACCTGTGCATAATCATAACACTAAATAATATATATAAAAAAAAAAAAATAACATTCAAGTTTTATAACAACCAAAGTTTTCCTATAACATCACACGTATATGTGTTTGTACACACAAGTTCAAGATCAGATTTTCTTCTTAACCCAATCAATGCTGAAACGTTATTTTAAAATATTCAAAATGTTATCAAAATAATATTTAGTATGGACCTACTAAACGATAATAGCAACCCGTCTGGCCAGTACAGCGAATTAAGGTAGCCTAAAACTTTCTGCAGAGAGGCCCATGTACACATAGACTATGAAAGGCTGCTGACGTGTGACATAATGATTGGTCTACTGCTCTTTAAAAGAGAGAAACCAAAATCTTCTTATATTTTACTAAAGCTGTTTAAAATCGAATGTAATTGTAAAGGCGTGTCTCCTGCTCCTAAAAATAACAAAACAAACTAACGAAATGTGTTAGCAAGCCATTGCCGTCTTCTGCAACTTTAAACGAACATCAAACACGAACATCAAATATAGGGACACGGTATCCAATAGAATGAATGGATACTTCAAAGTATCGATTACTTTTCTTACTGAGGCCTAATGGCGAGTTTTTTTTTTGGTTGATAGATTGACGGGTTGGAAAATCATTATATATTAGAATAGAGCATAAAAAATAAATATCGTTACCGTACTCGACGTAAGGTCGCTTTCTGCAGAGGATAGTTGTCTATGGGCCCAAGGGCAGGTAAAAATTACTTACTGCAAGTACGAAGCCCTGGAGAAAGGAATTAAGGCTTTATAAAATTCTATAAATAAAAATAAATCTATGTTTTTTATGCCTATGATTTCTGCCACCTCACGATGCATGCTATGCTAGGTATTTCTCTCCGAAACGATTCAAAATTTCAGATCTGGACTGAGCAGATTAAGTTGTGCATTACATACCACTAAATGACTTACAAGGTCAAGCTTCACTGAATGATTTATAAACCAAAAAGAAACTGCATTTTACTACTTTTTTTTTATGGTGTAGGTGGTAAACGAGCGATTACCCCCGCCCATGGACACCCGCAACACCAGGGGCGTCACTATTGCGTTTCCGACCATTGGGGGATTAGGAAAGGGATATGGGGAGGGGTTGGGGTATGGGTCTCCGGTATCCTCACTCACTCGGTGAAACACAGCGTAAGCGCTTTTTCACACCGGTTTTTCTGTGAGGCCGTAGTATCACTCCGGTCGAGCCGGCCCATTCATGCCGAAGCGTGGCTCTCCCACGGTCTTATAAACATAAGGTTATTTTATACAAAAAAAAACAACAAATAAACAGTACAAATGACTTCACAGTTATCGGTCATTTATAGTTTTCAATATCTTCTGTAATATAAAGAGAAATACAAACGGAAAGGTTACTTAAGCTCGTAGAAGCTTGCCCCATCCTGACAATAGTAAACAGTCAGCACCCACCGACAGTATTCGTACAAATATACTTCTGTTGATGATGAAGTGGAACTCGATAGAGCATTATGGGTCACATAGATTGTGTAACGTTTCTTTCATTTAAGAAATTACTGTTTATTATGATGGTGACACAATTGCATCAAACATAAACTTTGAAATCGTGGCATTTGACTTGTGGCAATAATTTAATGTCGAGTTAGTTTGCTTTGATATTGCAAAGAAAACGACATGTACTCTGTGTAATGTAATGCATCCTACATCATATGCACAATACACAGTGCATCTACGTGTTTACTCGTGAATAGAATTCATCATTAATTAATAATATACAACTGATATTGATTTTCCTTAAATGGATGGCAGCGGATGGATGCAGGCTGCCCAAGACCGGGAAGGTTGGCGCTCTTTGAAGACGGCCTTCGTTCGTGATATATATATATATCCTTAAAATAATATTTACTGTAGGTTTTCTTTGTCTACTGATTCACCAAATTTTTGGCATTTTCTTTTCTTTTTTTTTTAAAGGCAACTCCCGCACTAGGAATAAATCCTGTGTCGCGGGGGATTTACAAACATACATGAAACGGACACAAAGAACACCCAGACTCAGAATAACAATTTGTGGATCACACAAAGTGTTGTCCTACACGGGATTTGAACCCACGATACTTTGCGAAGTAGGAAACGGTGTGGTAACCGTTAAACCACTAGGCCAAACGTGCAGTAATTTAAGTTGAACGAAACTTCTTACACACTATAAAGATACCTTTTATAAAAAACGTGTCAATTATCGGAAACTATCATAGTATAATAATAATATAATAAACCAACTGCACAGAAGCACTCTTATCAATTTGTTCAAGTGTCAATAAACTCCCGTATCACTTGCTAAATTATTCGATCGCGGAACACGCCCATCTTCAGCACCTTAGCGACAAACAGATATCAGCTATATCTTCCGCAATCGGTCATGAAGTAGCTTATCAATTCAAATTAAATGTTTACATTGATCACCGAGTGCTCCACCAAACAGAATATTAAAACAAACTGAGTTATAATCCTAATATCAAGTGTAAAGTAATATCAAGCAACAAGTGTTCAGAGCAGAGTTCAAAGCCTCTATCGATTATATGGACAATATTATATAATAAGACGCCTTAAACTCTCCGGTTCGAGTCACCCTGTCTGCCCTGTCGACCCCGACACTCTCGATCACAATCGATATGTATAAAAGCAGCAGTTAATATAATACCTGCCTGTGCAATGTGTTTAACATAAAAACTAATATAAGTTACACATAAAATATGAGATAGCCTGTTGCCTATCCAATCAAAAATTGTGTATGATACCCACGGATTTTTAGTAGAAATGTAAACCTCGTGAGTGATATCAATACTTGTCAAAATGAACTAACAAGTTTGAACTTGACGGGGACCCTTTACTAAGGTATGAAGAGACCTTTTTTCGAGTGAACTTTTCTGGCAAAATCGGAACACACCTGTAAGTGAACCTGTAGATATATTTTAATTAAATATTCTTAGATTAGTGTCCCCTGTCATTATCCTCTTCGAATAAAAATCAACTCTTTAATTCTCAAAGTATCTGGTTGACAACAATGGACTTGAGCGTTGTAAGTGTACTCGTAACTTTTGAAGTTACAAACTTATATCGATGTATTTAGTTTCCTCCTTCTTGCAACTATCTCCTATTGCTTTGCAAATCCTCCTCAGATACGATTCACACGTCCATGTGTTCTCGGTACCTCGTACATCAAACATTCAAACTGCTCAGTGATATGTTATTGTAAGTGGGAGTGAGTCGTGCGACATTTGTCTGATAACTCGCTATTTGTTTGACTCGTTATTATCTCGTGACTAATAGCCTCATTGTTCCAGGTTATTTACTTACCAACAGATAAGTGGCGTGTGTGTGTTATGTAAGGGAGAGATTTAATAACAATCATTAAATTATATATTTTGATATGGAATATTTATGCGACATCACATGTTCTTACAATTTCCTAATACATAATTTTGCTTAAGAATTCTTACTGCCATGGCCCTTAAATTTCCTATTGAGGTGGTATTTAGAGACACTCTGATAGACTCTAAACTGTTTTGCTTGATATTTATCAGTAACAAGAGGTTATCCTTTCGAAAAATAGGTTATTCATATTTGCGCGTATTTAGAACTGAAAATGATAACCACGCTCACGATTAAGTGAGCCCTAGTAACTAATTTAAATTGTTAAAAGTAGGGGTTTCTGTGTATAAATGATTAATATATAAGAGACAGTAAGTTTCTGATGCCAAGTTTTTTGGATTAGGTAAAAGATAAAATGTATAAATTGCTAACAAACTTTGTATTATTTGAAAATACACAAAATAAATAAAACTTTGAACGTCAAATCAATTTTGAAATAAACAAATGTAAACGATATTTCTGGGTGAAGCTAGCCTTAAGTTTACGTGGAAGGTAAACAGTGGCGCCGGAGCGGGAGATTTCATCCATCATGGACGCGACGTTCCTCGTGTTTGCACTCGCACCAATAACACTAACCGTCTCACTTTGCACATCCATCGAAATGAATCTACTGACATATGCACTTGAATTATGTCAATTGCACTTCGCTGTTGTACTGTTATCTGCCGTTGGGACTGTTGTTATTTGCTATAATTCAACTTATTTGTCCTGCATTGCAGACAAAGTGTGCGAGACTCATAAACACTCCCCACTATACTATTGTTTACTGTGTATAAGTGTTATTTGTAAGTAAGTAATTGTACCTAAATGATTCACGTTTTAGATGAGGGTAAATCAAATACGGTTATGTATGTTAAGATGTTTTCAATAACATTTAAAGGAATGAATTAAATTAAAAAGCTTTTTAAAAACAAGCTTTTACTGGAATGCCTCGAGACGAATCAAAGGAGTCCAAACTCGATGATGTTGCGACGTTTTTTTACAGAGTTCCAATGGCCACCTTCCAGCTCCAGCATTAAATCAGCTCCATGTCATTATAATATTGTATTGTCACGCTGTATACATATGCTTGCAAAATTTCAGCAAAATCGGTTGAAGATATCTGCTTCAAATTTGAGTTGCAAGATTCCACCCGAACATACAAGCATACATACATTGCAAGTTAATAAAAAGCTTGTAAAAAGAAACACAATTACTTTTTAAAAACATCAAACACCACATCATATACCTACATATTATATTTATTTATTTACTTAATCGAAAAATCATTACGATTTTGAAAGTACTACTCATTTTATCAAATACTTAAAAGTAACTTAGTACGGTCTGGCGATTCCGAGAGTCAAAGATGTTGTTTGTAAAGTTGGTCATGTCTGACCTACTGATGTTATGTAGAACATACGAATCTGACAGTAATTGTCTCGTAGCAATAGTATAGACAGTTTAATTTAGTAACTTGTAATTTGAAACTTATTGATTCACTTTACATTACTTGTTAAAAAGATTGTTAAATAAAATCTATCCAATGTTTTTTTGCGGTTGGAATTCCATACTTAAGTGACTACTCCCAAAAAATTCCTACTTAATATAACCAATATGTTAAACCAGTTGTTGCCCGTGGCTCCGCCCGCGTATATGTCGGTTATCGCGGCAAAAAGTAGCCTATGTGTTATTCTGTTGTATAAGCTATATTACTGTAAAGTTTCATCCAAATCCGTTCAGTAGTTTTTGCGTGAAAGAGTTACAAACATCCATGCATCCATTCATACTTACAAACTTTTGCGTTTATAATATTTGTAGGATAATGGTTATATTAAGTCGGAAATACATAATACATGCACTAATATTTTTCACGTGAATATTTGACTGTACGTTTGGCCTAGTGGTCTACCGGTCACCACGCCGTTTTCTACTTCGCCAAGTGTCGTGGGTTCAAATCCCACGTAGGACAACACTTTGTGTGATCCACAAATTGTTGTTCTGAGTCTGGATGTTCTTTGTGTCCGTTTTCTGTATGTTTGTAAAGTCCCCCGCGACACAGGATTTATTCCTAGTGCGGGAGTTCTCTTTAAAAAAAAAAAGAATACATAACGAAAGTTGTACATAAGTTCTTCTAAGTTTTGATGTTTTCACCATTCTCACGATTTATAGTATATCTATAAAACGCCATGTTAATAAGCGTAAACTCTGATTGTTTGATTGACGAATTGATACATGATCATTTATAAGTATCTCTCACTGACTAATGAATGAAACGAAATTTATAATTACTTTACAATAGTTCATGAAACATTTGGCCAATAATGATTATCCGTCAAAATCTATGAATATTTTCAAAGATTAAGTGACAATCTATTTTACGTTATTCAGCTCAATCCGCAGAAAATAACGTACTCATCTCTGATAATAAACCATTATCCTAACATTGTGAAGCACGTCCCCGTGAATGCGTAGTTTCACTAAACCCATTTTAGCAGCTTTCAAATGTCGTTTTGTCGCCGTGTCTAGCTTTAAAAGCGGTATAGATACGAAAACGTGTTTAAATATTCACGATGAAAGCTTCAACCATTGCACTCGATTCTCAAAAGCTAGTGAATTGCCAATCGCTGGTGATAAAAGTGTCATCCAGTACTTCGGGTCTTTCCAGTGTTTAGATATAGGTGAGGTTGTGTGAGTTCTCTACGGTGACTCAGCGGAACTGGACATTCCTCACTCCTGCCTCATACGAATTGCTACCTAACTATACCCTACAGTTAACTTATACTCAGCGCACAAGAATTTAAGCAACCGACATTGTTATTAGGTCAAAGTGATTTCCTTCCCATGCTTAAGTTACACGCTCTTATGTACGAGCATAACATTGTCTTAGAACTGTACGAAGTGTAAGTTAAATTGCAATTAGAAAGAGGCTATCTATTTCGTGTTGTAACGCAGTGAAATCTAGTAATATCTGAACGTCATCGCTCTTTATAGATCTTTAGCGTACCATCAATCTTATGATTGATGGCACGCTGAGTCGTCTGGTCAGCTCTTACTATGTTATAACAGTTTTATCATGATATACGAATTAGGAAACAGAAGATTCACGGTTCAAATCGCCTGTTTAACTTCTTACCACCCTGAAAAAATGCCATGGGAAATCAGTGTATTTGTTTTTAGTGTCATCAGGCATTTGTGACAACCAGATGGTTCGTTAGTCAACTTACGCAAATAAGTTAACAAGCTGTCCTTTACTGTGTTATGTTATAAGTGTGACTCTGTAATGTCTATAGAAATAAACTTTATTTTCTGTTATGCCGAGAAGACATGATCCTTCAGAATAATAATTTCTTTTTTGTACTTAAGCTGATGAGCAAAATGTTAGTTTCATAAGACTTTTCGATTCATTCAGCGCATCATTTGAACGTCGGACTCATAAACGTTTATAGATCTGAGCCGTGTGCTTTTACTGCTCGGCCGAAGGCTGTGACGATATTTTGATAGGCGCTTAAGTTTTAATACTGAATTCATAAAAACTGAGATAATACACAAAAGATTTAGTAGGCCATTACTCAGTAAAGTGTCAGAGGACCTGAGCGATTCAAACGGTACTTATCTCTTGAAATGAATTGGCTGACGTGTAAAGTTTACGACGTGCACTCATTTATTCTTCATCTATTAAATCAAGCCCACGATACTTACAGTCAAATTATCTGGTACTTAGTTATCTAAAGACTTTATACTAGACCAACTTATGCCCGCGACTCTGCTCGCGTGTCAAATTCATATTCAAATTCATTTATTCAATAAAGTCACCAAGCGACACTTATGAACGTTAAATTGAAGCTACAGTTAAAAATCATAGATAGATACAAACAGATGCCACAGCATTTGCTGTATTGTCAAAATAATTTAGGTGAAATCACCAAAATCTACTGCCTGCCTGTATCGATCCATAACTTTCAGTTTCCAAAATGCGTAGAGCCTTGTGAGAAGAATACTGGCAAAGAAAGTCATGGCCACTCTTTTTTAAAAGTCAGATATTCAGGTACAATAGTGTTAGTCTTACATGAATGTTGGTTATTGTGGCAAAGCCTAAGCCATTCCTCAAGAATCAAAGTATCTTCATGCCAAAATTCCATTGAAATAGGTGCAGAGGTATAGCCGTTAAAGCGTAACTTTTGAATTTATAATAATAACTAGCTGACCCGGCGAATTTCGTACCGCCATATTTACATATCTGTCTCAGCTTCCCACAGGCTGTGTACAGTCGCGGACAAAAAAAACCACTTTTCCCGTTATCTTTTTTTTTTCTTTCTAGTAAAAAGGAATTAATGAAATCGGACTATGTGTTATTGAATTACAACTAAGTACATATTTTGACTTTCATCCCCTCTCTCCAGGAAACCAGGATAAAAAGTATCCTATGTCCTACCTCGTAGTATGAACTCAAATCATGCCAAGTTTCATTTGAATCCATTCAGTAGTTTCGGCGTGATGCGCGGCCAAGATACAGACAGACAGACAAAAATGACAAAAATTATAGTTTTGGCTTCAGTATCGATTATAGAGAGCCCTCCAAAAAACATTTTCAAAATATCTTTACTGTACAGAATTGGACCTGTTACATTTTTATTATACCTAAATATATAGATAGGTATTCTTTTTCCTATGGATAGAGAGATTTCGATAAATCAAATAGGTACTTAATGCTACACCGAATTTCTGACATTTTCCTACACAAACGTATAATCGAGTGCAAAATAAAAAAACTTGAAAAATACGAATTAAACACGCTTTAAAGTAGATACACAAACAGACTAAGATAAAACACAACACTCATAAAAACATTCATTTAATTAATTGTAAGCAACGGTTAAGGGAAGTATTTATATTTGCATAATTGGCCAACATTTCACATTTCTTATAGAGAAAGGTGGCGAATCGCCGCGGCCGGGCGGGGCAGAGAGCGGCGCGCGCCTGTCCAAGTTCGCCAATTATGCTAATTGATCGACCCTACTAATTGCCCCATTGCAACTGAACAGCTGGCCCAAAGATCTGACCCAGACACCGATCACAACTGCAATGTTTCATAAACAACTACGAACATGTACAAACTTGGTATGCGGAGACACCTCCGTCAGTGCGAACTTCAAAATTTAATCATCTCTCTTCTCTTCACTGGTGTGATCTGGATTCAAAACGACGTGAGGAATACCAAGTGATCTCAGCGATGGCAATTCTTATCGTCATCCGAAGCTAAATGTTGACTTTACATAGGGTACTTGTATATTGTATCCATGAAGATATTCTTATATTTATACAAATGTACACACATATCTTTATCCCTGAAGGATTTGACAGTTATTTTTTATGTGGTACAAATATAATAATATATTATTAGCTTCATTTCTAAAACTAAAGACGGCAATCCCCCGTCTTAGTTAAAGCACTAAATAATTCTTCATTTTAAATTAGCGAAAGGGCTCATCAAGAGGTTTAACATGTCTAAAAGTTTTAATATTATTTCTTAAAAAATTACAGATAATAATTGACATCTTTTATTTATTTACTAGCTGAGTCCCGCGGTGTTACCCGCGTTTATTGTTGCAAGTTTATAACCGCGGGTAACACCGCGGGGCAAAGCTAGTCTAAAAAAGTAGCCTAAGTTATTCCTTATTACATCAGCTATCTGCCAGTGAAAGTCACGTCAAAATCGATCAAGCCGTTCCAGAGATTAGCCGGAACAAACTGACAGACAGACACAAAAAATTTAAAAAATGATATTTTTGTCTATGTACCATGTATACATACATTTATGCATTTCGTAAAGAGCAGTTATATTAATATTATAAACAGACACTCCAATTTTATTTATTTGTATAGATATGACGTTAAAAAACTCTTGTATCTAATTTCTCTATACATGTGTCGTAACGATAACGATAACGAAACAGCACTGTGTTTCATTTCCTTCAGTCTCATCCCTCTGCACTCCCTTTTATATTTCAACTGTCCCACTCGTCTTTTTAACTATGTCATTCGCTCGTAAGCAAGTTAAACCAATCTCCGTTTATGACACGTCCTCACATCGAGTCGGCACGTATCATGCTGTATTGGAACCACATGTGAAATTCCATAATAAATAAGTCGTTAATGACGATGACATTTGTTCTCATCAAATTAGTTTGTAAGAAATGTAAGTGTCGCTCCGTCGGGGAACATAAAACCGGCGGACAGATGTGGGGCCGGCGCGGCGGCGGTAATGTTCCTAACATCTGTCAGTTACACTGCAATCAGTACGAAATTGTGTTGTTGAGACGTGGCAAGGAACCAGTCCCACGGATGTGTTTACAAACTTTAGCTCGCAGTACAAAGGAAATAAGGTTTGTTACGTTTATGATTCGCCGTATTCTACAAGTACAAGATAATCTTAAGCAGTTAAAGCTTTGATATATAAAATATGGTCGTGACTTTAAGAACTGAATTTAGAGATTTTGAAACAAGTTATACCACATCCAGAAAATGAAATTAAGTGTTTATTACAACACACAATAACATTATAAGGCAATACTGGCTACCGACACCAATCAATGCCTCTGATAAATCAGAGAATCGCAAATTGTACATTTTGAAAACAGTTGCTAAATTGATCTATGCGCTCAGTGTTCGATTCTCATTTGTTCTATTTTCACGAGACTCATTGCTAACCTTTAGATGTTTACGTGTTTGTCAAAATCTCTGCCATATCCACAAACTTAAATATGTTTTATAAAAACAAAATAATTATTGGAAGATACAGTGTTTCTGTTTAATTTATTCCAAGGGTAGTAGAGCCACGCTGATTTCAGCACGGATGGGCCTGCTCGACCGGGGCGGTACTACCCTCGCACAGAAAATCAACGTAAAATGACAGCAGCAGTGCTGTCGTGTTTCGTTGGAGAGTGCGAGACCGGAGGCCCATATAGTCTAGTCATCAAGTTCCATACTTGTTGACTAGACTAAAAGATGCAGAAGCATCACTAGGCCGCCATGGTGTGGGTCGCCATGCTGCATTGTCTGCATTCGCAGTGAGTATGGTGGCCACCACTCTTGGATTCTGCTTATGCTTTCCATCAGGCAGAGTAGAGTCATTATGGCGGGCCATACATAAAAAAAAAGGGGCAGGTATTGTTAGCTTATCTCTCGTCTCTTGACCTTCGCCTAGAACTGTCTACGTTCGGCGTCTCGAGAACTGAAAATATGCCATTGAAGGCGACCTTGCACATCGCTCGCTTCAAAGCAAAGCCTTTTATACTAACTAACAGCTCACTCTAAAAATATCGCCGAACTTCGCGTTAAAAATAAACGTAGACGACTTTTGACTGTAGAATAAAGGGAGTCTTCATAAATCTGTGATAAGGTCGGCGGACTATATATACATTCCAAAGGCAGCTTAACTGTTTCAATTTAAATTCATGATGGGAGTAACATAAGGGTTCCGAGCAAATAAATTTTGAGAATCACTCGTCTTCCACTTTTACTATTTATACTATCAAAAGAAGGTATTTCGACAAAAATAGTGCAAACTTCTCAATTAGTCACTACTCGCAATCGTAATGTTATTTGAATTATTAATTAAAATAGACAGATCATTGCTCTACAAATTAATTTATTAACAATATCGGTTACTTATTGTATTTTATGGCTCTCAGTTTACGATTGAAATTGAAGATTATTTCCTAGTATTATTTCAAATAGGTTAATTTGCTAATTTCTTCCGAATGAATTTTAAATATTTAAAAACCATTACCAACCCGAAACTAGTTTATATAACACTTAGATTTGAGCTAAACTGCCAGACTGACGAATCTTCCCATTTATTAACCAGTATATAAATATTTCTTTACTCGATGTCAGTCAAACACCTTTAAAAAAATAAAACAGGGAAGGAATGTATTTCGACATGTGTTAGTTGTTTGCGCAAGTAACCTGAGCCGGGTATAAATAACAGTTACGATCTGATTGTACGGCGCTCAAGCACCGCTCGAGAGACGTTGCGACGCGATACATAAAACTTTACCAACATTTTATATGTAGTGAGTGGCGAATAAACCAACACGGTACCTACTATACTTATTTACAATACTTGTATTAACGAACATATAGACGTATGGCCTTAACTCTCTCCTGAGAGGAGACCCGATCCTAGCAGTGGGACGATATGGATTGTTGATGATGATTGACGAACATATCTCACTTTTATTAAATGAAAATGTATACCTTACAAACTACCACACCTACGAGTATTGTCTGCCCTATATAACTCGATATGCCTCTTAATTGCAGTTCGTAAATTGAGAGTATTTTAGCAAGATAGAGTATGTCTGTCATAACACAGATAATTCACCGCAACTTTGAAATCAATCTATTTCAAGATAAGCCGGATAAGTTGCGAGAATGTCTCAACACACCCGGCGGCCTCAAGGCCGTTTTATCTCACTGGGGTTGTTACCGACATTAAAGATACTTCACTATAAGGTTCCTGGTATATTATGTACAGAAATATACTGCCAAATATATTACTCTCAAATTGTTTTCCCCCAGATTTCTCAGCAGTAGCGATAAGTGTTGGTTAACTTTGGTTATAGTAAAAAGAATAATTTACAATCAATAATAGAGACATAAAGCTGCAGATGAAGCATTTTTTATAAAACAAAAAGAAAAATGAAGGATTTAATTTATATCGGGACCGCATTGGGCGGCTTTTGTCGTTACTTTTTTTTATTTTATTTAATCAATCAACTGCTCACTGCACTTACAGTTTGCCAGACACGGACAGCGAGCCATTACAACAATATGGTGTTACAACTATGATAATATATGATTTTGTTTACATATGGATATTAAAGCCAACCATTTCGGAAAGTTATACAAAATTTAAAAAAATAAAAATTGTAACACTTAAAAAAATAAACCTTTAAAAGTTTTGAGTTAACTATTTTAACAATGACACTACTACGCTTAAAAGGTGAAAATAATTCTAATTCGGTCTGTAAACAATGCGCTGAGATACATCCACATTACATTCGATCTGAAATCGAATTTCCGGAGCTTTGAGCTTCTTGACAAGCTTTGGAATTTTGAAAAATGTGGAATTTTTCAAATGTTGTTCTAAAGCAGATAGATGCTCCCGTATTCGTTCTGATACCTATATCTACCGCGTAAGATAACGTTTTTTCAGTACCTGCACAAAGTTACCTATTCTACCAACGCGAATCAGATTACTATTATGGTCCTAAATATTTATCAATATAAGCGTACCTTCGAGATTGCAGTGCATTACTATATTTTAGACTGTCTTTAATATGTTTCCCTCTGTAACAACAATTAGACCGAGAAAAATGCAATAAATAAATATTATTTAGACTTTTTTAAGTTTAAAGAAAGTCAAACTTTTTTTTTACTTTCCACCGTTAGAGAGCGGCAAACGGGTAGGCTCATAGTATGAATAACAAGTTAAATATATTATCTATTAATTTTAAAAAAACTTTGTTTAAAAAATCCGACTTCAAAAACTAAAAAGTATAAAATAACCTAATTTGTATGTGCTACCTATTCATAGGTTTGAATTCGGTGCCAAGCCAAATGTATTAGTAGGTACCACACTCGCTATATTTCGAGACGAACGTCAACGACGTCACCGACGCTTCGATTGTTTTGTTCTACGCGAAGAGCAGCTATCTCGCTCAAGGTCACGCGCGGCGAGTGCGGTACCTACTTTTATAGGTATACTTTATTTATTACATTTTGGCAAGGCACCGACTTCAAACCTATGAATAGGTAGCACATACAAATTAAGTTATTTTATACTTTTTAGTTTTTGAAGTCGGTTTTTTAAACGAAGTTTATTTTTTATTTTTCGCTTTTTAGTCTTTCTCAAGTCTCTCATCATCATTTCACCTAAAAAAACTCTGTCAAAAAACACTTAAAAGCGTAAAATAAACTGGTTCTTCATAAATTGCTTGTACCTAATTCTTTATTCATTTAAATAGTAGTATAATAATGGGTGCTAGGTACCTAAAATCTGTTTGAAGTCGGTGCCAAGTGACTATCGCTTAGACTTTTGTAATTGTTCGTTTGTATTCTTTTTGGCTTAGCACCGACTTCAAACAGATTTTAGGTACCTAGCACCCATTATAATACTACTATTTAAATGAATAAAGAATTAGGTACAAGCAATTTATGAAGAACCAGTTTATTTTACGCTTTTAAGTGTTTTTTGACAGAGTTTTTTTAGGTGAAATGATGATGAGAGACTTGAGAAAGACTAAAAAGCGAAAAATAAAAAATAAACTTCGTTTAAAAAACCGACTTCAAAAACTAAAAAGTGTTTTTTGACAGAGAGTTTTCGTTGGATGTTTTTGGAAGTCGGTTTTTTTTTTTTATAAAAAGTTTTTATTTTACAGTTTTTAGTGCAAACAATCGTAGGTAAGTAGTAAGTTGAACTATTTCATCAAATTTCATCATCAAGAATACAAATTAAGGTACGTGTAATATTAAAATCATCCTCTAATCCCTAACTGTTGAAGAGTTTAATCTTCTATCATCAGCTCACCTAAATAGCTTGAAAGTATACGACTGAAGGTCTTTAGATACGTATGAAATTGAAAGAATTATTCTCCAACTCCTAACCGTTGAGGAGTTGTACCTTCCACCTTCCATCATCAGCTTACCTAAATAATTTGTAAGAATACGACTAAAGGTAACTTAAATACATATGATATTTAAAGATTTATCCTCCAACTCCTAACCGTTAACGAGTGGTACGTTACATCATCAGCTCATCATCATAAAATGATGACTACCAGACGCAAATACCGGTGTAACTTCAGAAAATATACGAAAAACATAATATGTGCCTATAAAAAATGAGGGTTTCCCTCGATTTCCCTGGGATCCCATCATCAGATCCTGATATGCTGGCAATGGGACCACCACGGAAGCATACCCTGTCGAATACAAAAAAAAAATTCAAAATCGGTCCACAACTGACGGAGTAATCGGGTAACATACATAAAAAAAAAAAAAAAAAAAACATACAGTGGAACATAGAACCTCCTCCTTTTTGGAAGTCGGTTAATAACTTGAAAGAATAGGACTAAAGTTAACATACATACTGTATAGAATCGAAAGGACTTCAGGTAATTTTTTGTAATAAAAAAATAAAAAAATACCGATGAAATTGAGAACCTCTTCCTTTTGGAAGTCGGATAATAAAAAAATGGACTATATACATATTATGAAATTAAATGATATCTACAGAATATGAAGGCATGCAGAAAATTGCTCTTAACTTCATTGCACGCGTTCACGTAAATTTGCGGGTTTCCTTCGATTTCCTTGGGATTCCATCATCAGATCCTGATATGGTGGCCATGGGACCACATGGGGAGCATACCCTTTCGAATACAAAAAGAATTTTCAAAATCGGTCCACAATTGATGGAGTAATCAATGTACATACATAAAAGAAAAAAAACCGATGAAATTGAGAACCTCCTCCTTTTGGAAGTCGGTTAAAAATACATAGACACCATCATTCATAACCCTATTGTCCTTAAGGGGTACTCAAATCTGTAACTGATTTTTAGGGTTCCGTACCTCAAAAGGAGCAAACTGAACCCTTATAGAATCACTTTGTTGTCCGTCTGTCTATCTGTCAAGACCCTTTTTCTCAGGAACGCGTGGAGGTATCAAGAATAAATTCCTATCAAATGCTCCGGTTTACTGTCCCTTAGAGCTGTGAAAACATCAAACTTCTAAGCCAACGCAATCAAAAGATACAGTTTATGCTGCAAACTTTCGACACGCCGAAGGGAATCAAAACCTACAGGGTACTTCCCTTGAACTCAGAATCTTGAAATTTGATACGAAGCAACGTCTTATAGCACAGATAAAGAAAAAACTGCAAAAAGCTAAATTTTACTTATATACCTACAGGTTTGTGCGAAACCCTCGGTGCGCGAGTCCGACTCGGACTTAACCGGTTTTTTTTGTAGTAAGTAACTAAACTTTAAACGAAGTTTGTCCCGTAGCCTTCCATCTTAACGAATACTTCGTTGACACAAGCTTATACATTGAACGCTATAAAATTTAGTAAGGGCAGAGTTTTTGCAAAGCTGTGATCTCTAATTTAAATTCAATTTCACACTAACTGGTCGAGTTACGCAAGTTTTTATTAAAGATTTACAGTCCGTTCGAAGAGCTCCGAGCGCGCGGGTCCGCGTCCCACCTGCTCGCACCGCCATGCGCCGCCGCCCGCTCCGTGCCGCATGCGTCCTTGAGCTTATTTTTTCCGGTATTGTTGTTCGACTTAGAATTATTAATTCCTTGCTCGCACAAAATGAATTTCTTTTAATACAACATTCAACGTGTGCCGAATGAAACATGTTTTCGATTACATCATGAATCATGTTTTACACGATAGCTTGTTTTTAACCCCCGACCAAAAAGAGGGGTGTTATAAGTTTCACGTGTCTGCCTGTCTGTGGCACCGTAGCTCCCGAACAGATGAAGCGATTTCAATTTAGTTTTTTTTGTATGAAAGGTGAGTTACGTGCAAGTATTCTTAGACATGTTTCATGAAAATCGGTTAAGCCGTTTAAAAGTTATGGGGGTGAAAGTGAGGAAGAGTAACCGAATGTCTGCAAAAATATCATCGAGTGGGGTCTCAAATGAAAGTGCATAACGTGTTTATTACTTTTTAAAGGGAACTCAGGTTATTACATCGGCGGTTTTTTTTAATTTTGAGAATTTATAGTTATATTTTCAGCTATTAACAGTTATTATATAGTGTGTGAGATAGATCTTACTTCACTTCGTATTCAGCGAGTATTCACGCGAAGATGGAGCCAAAGAAATGTCTCGTGATGGTGGATAGATATAGTGAAATCTCATGTACCTACGTCCTACTTAAGCTAAATTCATTGACAAAGTCTTCGCACAAATGATTAAACTGTTGCGGACAAAATGTCATCAGTAAAACATTCAGCGTGTTTCGTGGATAAGGATAAGGCACAGCTCGTTGATACGTGTGTTAAATGAATGTTCGCGAGGTGTGAGGGCGGTACGCGCCCTCCACCTGTAATTTATTCACGTACGTCAATTGTATACAAATAACGAAGGCCAACATTAACACGGATATATTCATGAGCGTGTTCATTCGCTTCTAAATATTATTTCGATTTTGTACAAGAAATGTACAAGAAAAGCCCAATAAATTGTGCAAGAATTGAAACACCCACGTTATAAAACAAATCACCAACCGAGCCACAATCGTAGTATGTATGCGTGTTTTCTTTCAGTATGTGATGTACATATTTAACTACTTATATATATATTTACTATACTATACTCGGCGTATTGAAACAGGTCTGTTCGGAGTCCTTAAAATGTAAATATATATACACAAAAAAGTACATAGAGCCGATGACAGTTCCAATTTTTTTTTGTAAGTTGATAAAAAATGAACATGATTATAACCGTCAACCGTCAGTTTAGCAAACTAGACGTCTTTTCGATCCTGTGTTTATGTTCTCGCTCGCATCACCAAACAGTTGTCAATAAGGAATAACTCCAAACGACGTGTTTGTGGAGACTTCCTCCGTTCCTGCAGCGCAGCGTTGCGATGCAGCTCACGGGGCCGGCGCTATTCAGTTTTGTCTACTGGAGTTAGACAAAGTTTGGCACCGGAACAAACGCTAAAGACAAACTTTTTCCTATTATACATACATATGTCTACCAGCGCGGAGACGGACGTGCACTCAGACTGCAGGTAAGTTAAGTGCCTGCGCCACGACTCTTTGAAAAAAACAAAAGGTTGGTATACTAAATATAATATATATATTTATTAATAAACTAGTTTCATACTATAGGGACTACCTTTTTTCAGGCCAAATCAGTTTTTACACCCAATGCCAGAGGAATCTCTAATATATTTATCTTCAAGGTAGTAGAGCCTCGCTGATTTCAGCACGAACGAGCAGACTCCACTGAGGCGGTACTACCCCCTTACAGAAGACCAAGAGTGCGAGACCCGAGGCTCAATGCTGCAGAGCAGAGCTTTCCGTTAGGCAGAGTAGAGTCACTTTGGAAGATTCATACAAATAAAATGTTCCTATATCCGACAAAGTAATGTTTTATAAAATACACTTCAACAAACGAGGAGAACTTCAATTTGTCTAATTTCTGCAAGCACATGAAACACGATATCTTCGCCCAATAATCGAATTTTAATGACTCTTTGTTAATTGAAGGGCTACACTCAAAATCTAACAATTTTGATCTGTAGTAATAATATTTTTGAAATAATTCACATTATCTCGTAAAATAAGTTATTTTTACTTATAACATTCAAAGTCTATACTAAATCCGTCACGATAATTAGAACAACGATGGCTGTTCCGTCACGGTTCTGTTTAGTATTGTTATCGTGTATATGAACCAAATTTACTCTTAAGACAGTACTTATATGTGCAGACGTGGTTCAATTTTATTTGCGTGATATACATCGACCTACTTTTACACATAGTTTAAACATTATTATTAAACTGCTGGTAAATCTTCACTTATTATGTCTGACGCGAACCCAAATATTGGGTGTAACATGGATGTAACAATAACTAGGTACTAGAATAATGAACACTATATTTATGAATATTTGAGCGAAGCTTTCACTCGGTGCTAATGTGATAGGTAGCTGTATCAGTATCACGTAAGATAGTAGGCATATTCTCTCAATTCATTATTAACATATACACTTTCTGTTAAATACTTGTCGATGGCGAGTGATTACGCGAACGTGGCGCATTTCGCCTTCAATGCTCAGTAAAAAGTTACCTAACTCAAGACAGTACTACAAGATTTATATGTTAAATAAATTTAATTAAAAAGCTTTTTAAAAACAAGATTTTACTGGATTGCCTAGAGACGAATCAAACGAGTCCAAACTCGATGATGTTGCGTCGTTTCTTTACAGAGTTCCTTTGGCCATCTTCCAGCTCCAGTATCAGATCAGCTCCATGTCATTATAATATTGTATTGTCTCGCTGTATACATTTGCTTGCAAAGTAACAGCTAAATCGGTTGAAGATATCTTCGAAATTGAGTTGCAAGATTCCACCCAAATATATAAGTATACATACATTGCAAGTTAATAAAAAGCTTGTAAAAATACATAAATATGTTAAAAAAAAAGTTTAAATAAGTATTCAGATAGAATAGAAATCTAGACATGTTTATGCTTACAGAAAATGTTAAGGCACTGTGTACCTACCATGTCTGTTTAATGGAGCCAGCACATTCGTTAGTGTATATTTGAATTCTACAGTTTAGCCATAATACATACTTTTAGTACATAATCTATTACGTGTTCTTTAGATTAATAATTTTAATAAATAAATTAATGTAATTTATCATAATAAATATTATTTATCTTCTTATATATAAAATTCTCGTGTCACAATGTTAGTTACCATGCTCCTCTGAAACGGCTTGACAGATTTTTATGAAATTTGGTGTGCATATCGGGTAGCTCTGAGAATCGACCAACATCTATTTTTTATACCCCAATTTTTTATGGCAAAACAACGTTTGCCGGATCAGCTAGTTCTCATATAAAAATCGTGGAAGAGATCTTCGTCACAAATGGGTCGGCTCGAACGACGGGAGTGATGCCTGGGCCTCGCAGTAAACCGACGTAAAGCTATTTTTTCGTTGCTTTGAACCAAATGAGTAAGGTTAGCGGAGTCATAAACACCTCCCTCAGCCGGATAATGTGGGACTCGAAGAGCCACAATGCACCTGTGACTATCGAGCTACACGTGTCCATGGGCGGCGGTAGTCACTTACCATCAGATGGCCTGCCCACTCATTCATTCATTCAATTATTGACATAGTCTATATTCACAGCGCCCCGGAACAAAATTATACAAATTTTATTTAAACATCATTAAAAAGGTTGTGGGATTAAAGAATACTAAAACAAAGCCTTATTTTATTATTCCTTGATCCCATAACCTTTTTAATTAAATAAAAATACAGCTTTATTATATTATTCTTTAATCCCGTAAGCGTTTAAGGCTCAGGCATACGTGCGGCGGGCTCTAAATAAACTTATTAAGATAATTATAAAATTGTCGTCGTACAAGTGGGAAGTTATATTTTTACACGGGTCACATACACAGCTTTAAATGATAAAAATTACTTGTTTTGATGCTTTTTATTATTTTTAAAATAGAAATCTACGGGATTGCTACCATGTACCTTTTTGTTAGTGAGTATCCGATATTTGGGCGCTGTTGCAAGCGCCATGATCACGGAGTAACTGATGGTAGCAATCCCGTAGATTTCTATTTTAATGTTACTGACCATGAAAGTTTAAAAGATACAACATATTGCTATTTATTAGTTGCACACAAAATGAACTTTAAACTAATGATATAAAATGTTGAATGATTTATGCTAGTGAGTACACCCTGTGCTTGCTGAAAGTGCTCTGATTTATTTAATTGTTATAATGATTTATATAATTGTTATAAATCGACGTTATGGACTTATGGATGTAATATGCTAACCGCGCTAATTGTACGGACATTTGTCCGAACAATTTTATATATAAATCATTTTGCACATTTAGCCAAGTGCGGGCCTTGACATTGGCCTAGCTGTTTAGGTAAATTATAGTTTTATAGCATTGCTGTGCGTCAATCTGTCGTTACGTAACGCAGTCGTGCCGGCGGCGACACGACATAATAAAATCGATAGCACCTCTACTGTGTGATGTGTCCCACTGCCCTTCTACTGGTTACTAGTGCTGGCTCGGATATATGTGGATACAGATACACAGGTGAATGATTTTCATTTAGATTCTAGGATACAAACTTCAAGATTCTTTGTATAATCGATATGTGTGACTTTAAACTAACGCTTTGTGATTAAGACTAAATAATCCAACGCATATTTTGATTAGGTAATTTGTACGTGATATTTCTGTGCATAATTATTTTTATACCTCTATCACAAATATTTGTAAATTTGATTTTATTATATAAATTAGTCATATAGTGCTTTATACATTTCAATTTAAATAATTTTAGCAGAATAAACATAGAATTGACTGCAGGGTTGGCCTAGTGGTTTAAGCGATCGCCACGCAACTTTCTACAGCCCCAAGTGATGTGGGTTCAAATCCCACACACTTGGGGACAACACTTTGTGTGATTCACAAATTGTTGTTCGGAATCTGGGTGTTCTTTGTGTCCGTTTCACGTATGTTTGTAGAGTCCCCCAAGACATAAGATGTATATTCTTAATGCGAAAGTTTTCTTTAAAAAAAAAAACTTCAATGTAATTTAAATTCAGATTCATTCATCATCGATATTTACAGAATCGGATATCTGGCACATCACTACTAGGTAGCCCAGTCACGTCACATTACATTTTACAGCAGCGTTTATTTGCCAACTTGAATCTTATATTACGTACTACTGTCAGGTTATTATTAACGAGATTATAATGATAGTGTGCATTGATTTAAAGCGCAAGTCGGCGCAGACGGTTGCACAACATGCAGTCGACCACGACTCACTGAACCTTGCACTTTCATGGGCTGACATTAACACGGAAAGTGGGTGAGAGCACATTTCACACAACTCTATACTTTCACTTGTGCATTTAAATTTGGCGATAATGTTCGTTTGCTAAGTTGATAATATGAAAACACGTATGCGACAAACAACAAACTTATTTTATAGTCTTTATTCTGGATTGTACATATTAAATATGTTTTTTGATTATTGTGGTACTATTTATATCATTATCTATTTATTAATTCACCAATCGCATCAATAATATAATTATTTAGTGTTCAACAACTATTTAGCAGAGCTACTCTACGAGGAATACTGACACTGCACTTGCACTATATTATATATTATTATTATTGTTTACTTACTTCATTATTTTATGTAAATCGTTGATGCATCTATGTATGACGTCCATCGGTTTCTCGATTTTGCAACTGTATTTAATACTAAAAATATTGTAATGTTCTCCTAGCCGATTACGGCCATGGCGGCCAGTCTTAACGGAGACCAGCCAACAAGTGTGTGCACAAACACAGTTGCACTCTCTGTTTCGTCTTTCTCATAATCCGATGGGACGGTTAACCACCACGACCGGGGAGAGATCAGGCGCAGGACCGACAGCTTTACGTGCTCTCCGAGGCACGGGGGTTCAGACCCCAACTTCCAAACTCCGAGCTGTTATTTACATAACTTTTAATAATCTTCCGACGTTTATCATATAACCATGTACTCTAATACTTCGGTTTCTTCAGCTAATACTTCAAAAATAAATACACACATCAAAAGTGTCTAGGGATCAACATATATTTTTGCAATAACTTTTCTCCTGATTGATGTTAATTAAAATTTTCTTTAAGGATTCATCAAATAAAGTGTTTTCGTTAGTCACAGTAACGATAAACCAAGTCACCTTTGCATTAATAAAGAAATTTGCCATTTTCCTAATAAAGGGATTTTTGACATTTGAACCACTAACATTAAAGTTCGAAAAAAAGACTGAAATAACAGTTTTCTTTAAAATTTTATTAGGTAACTTAAACAATTAATAATCCGTGTTTCTACCGCGAACACTAACAACACAAGAACATCGGTTTGGCATACTCAAAATGAGTTCATCCAAATCACGCTGTGGAATGGCCGCCCATGTTCGTTGCAACAACAAAAAAAGGTCTTCTTGCGACTGGATACCCTCCATATTCGGCAGAGCTCTTCTCTGTAGCATATCCCATGCATGCTCAATCGGGTTCAAGTCTGGCGACTGAGCAGGCCAGGGCAGGACATTGATGTTAGCTGCGGCGAGAGTCTGTCTTACAACTCTTGCGGTGTGCAGTCGTGCATTATCATGCATTAACTGAAATAAGGGACCGATTTGCACTTGTAGAGGAACGATGACGTCTGATACAATCGTCTCAGCATAAATTTGAGCGTTGAGGTTGCCTCTGATCCAAATCAACTCAGTTCTTCCGCCGATCCAAATACCCGCCCATACCATGATGGTTCCACCACTATAAGGATGGACTTCCTGGCAGGCGTCCAGGGGTTCTCCAGTGTCGTATACGTCTTGTATCCGGTCTCATACCAAAACGAGACTCATCAGAAAAGCACATGAAACGCCATTGTTCTTCTGCCCAATTTCTGTGTTCAAGAGCCCATTGATATCGAATCCTACGATTGTGCATTGCTATAGGTGGTACCCGTAGCGGTCTTCGGGAATGAAGGTTCACTTCATGCAAGCGGTTTCTGACTGTTTGGTCGCTAATTAAGTTCCCTGAAGAGTGATGAAGCCTCACGGCTAACATCATGGCGGTTATTGTTGGAGCTCTTCGAGTTAAGATTTGAATGTATCGGTTTTGTCTCCGTGTGGTGCAGCGATACCGTCCTCCATGGCGCTCAGCCACGGTACCAGTGCTTCGGTAACGTGTCCAAAGTCGACTGATAACACTCTGACTTGTATTCAGAGCTAAAGCCACAGTACGTTGCCGGGAACCAGCTTCTATAATTCCCACGGCTCTGAGCATTTCTTCCCTGCTTAAATGACGTCGCCGCTCCATAATAACGTTGGTTTTAATCAGTAGTAGGGAAACAGTAGCACTAATAATGTCTTCAATGCGTTGTATGTTTTTATAGGGAAAATATTGACAGCTGATTTTCATCTTTTACTCGAATTTGATTGACAGTTCCTGATTCAAATTATGAAATGCACCAAAAAGGATCCATATAAATTTATAAAATCATAAATTTATTACAAAGCCACATCTCAATCTCAAGAAATCCGCATAAAAATGCTTGATCCCTAGACACTTTTGATGTGTGTAATTCATAATAATTAGGCATAGTTAAAAGTTATGATATATAATTTTTTACAATCAAACAATCGGACTCTATCAGTCTAACGTGAAGGACTATCAGAACTAAAAGCACCGTAAATGTAATTAAACAGAATATCGTGCCTTACTGGGCGAGCTTCTCTATATATAGATTAAATCATCACATAATTAATGCTTGTCTAAATGTTAGGACGAACCTAAACAACCACATACATACTTGATAAACGTAGGTACTTCATAACACACGTACATGTGTATGATGCGAGTAATGTGGCCGTGACGTCACTCAATAGCTCGTGACAGTGTATGCTTTATGCATACGTATTAGAGCTATTACCTATTAGCCAAGTTAATATCGTGTGTTTAGTACACTGGCCACAGAACTATGAGCACGCATTTCGGTTTATGATTTGCACTAGAACATGTACATTCGTAATTAATAATCATGTTGGTGACTTCACACAGCTCACACGTGGCAGTCTGGGCGTATCATTGACTTTATTTAGATCGATAGCTTCGAACATAATCTGTATATTATAAAGTATTGTACGGTTGCGGTAAACTTAAATACTGCTGAACGGCTTTTAATGTAGATTTCGCCAACCGATGCAATGATTCATGAGAAACTATATAGACCTTATAAAAAATTGTTATAAAATGACTGAAAAAGTCAAGCCACCATGGAACTTTCAGTATTATTTGTACAGGTTTGTTACATTTATATCTCATTCCCATATGCCACAATAAGCTGATACGACCCTACAATAGAAAAACATGCAGACGTAACACGCTTTTACTTGTCCTGCGTAGCCGGGGCGGTTCGCTAGTAACATAACTGTCAATCAGCAGTTTTCTTCAAGTATCTAAATTTTCCTGCTGCGCAAAATAGTACAAATCTGACTCAGAAACACTCACTCACCCTTTTTGTTATTGTACTCATAATTCGTGCAATATAATAATTCGTAAAAGCAACAAAAATTAGGAATGAACAAGTAAACTTGTTGAATACGTCGGAGTGAGAAACTCTCGGATCAATAATATGAGTGACGTCACGTGGCCTCAGACACATCATACATTCAGATTCACGCAGTTACATGAAATTGCCACCGTCAGATTCTGACAGTGCCTGATACACACTGGTTCATGAAACTGTAGAGTGACCATTATCTTTAGTTTAGTCTCTTAGCACCCTAGCACGATTTTTTTAATTCATATAATATAAATTATATGAAAACAAAAGTTAATGGTGTAAAAACATATTCGTCGCGGTAATTGGTTCTGAGTGGCTGGCCGTTTTGAATCTCTCCCTAATAACCTTGAAGCTAGAGTCGGGGTGTTCAGGCGGCACAGGTGTGACATCGCTCTACGTACTATATGATGAAATAGGAACAAGTTAACCTATCAAAGAAATTAGCACGTTTTCAATAGAGGACTTCATTATTCGTTAGTTAATGCAAACATCGTGCAATATATATGACTATAAAGCCATTTTAATATTAACTTAACCCCGCGGTGTTACCCGCGGCTATTTTTGTACCGCGGGTAACACCGCGGGGCGAAGCTAGTTAAAAAAAAACAGCCTAAGTTACTCCTTAAATCATCAGATACCTATCAGTGAAACTCGCGTCAAAATCGGTCCAGCCATTATTACGGCCAGTATTTGTTCTATGGACTATATTTACTACAAAGTACAAATGTTTAATATCAATCTAGCTACAGCCCATATCTCCTAGACTCGATCTCCTCCAGTTCTGAGCTCCTAAAAGGGAGTAGCAACCCGTATAAAATTTAATAAGAATTGGTTCAGTTGGCCTGAATGTGTATAAGCAACAACAAGGCGAATTAGCAAACAAACATCTACTCTTAAAAGTGGTAGTTATTCAATCTGTTTGTATCAAACGAGGTTTATAAAACGAAACTCGACATTTATTCACTTTTGTTTACGGGCACTTTTGATAATGTACTATGTACAAACGCATCTTTTGTTCAGCTCCATACGACGACCACATCATAAGATTGGCATGTTCTTAAAGATTAATGTCGTGGTTGCACCAAGTGCTCAAAGTGGCTCGAAGGAAGCTATGCGGTAACGGGTAAAGAGATGCGGCTCAGTGCACGAGCCGACCGCCACCGCTGCCGAATCCCGCACCCACCGAGCGCTGTAAAATATAGGTACCTTTCGCTCAGTTTAATCATTCATGTTTATTCCATAAATTAACTTCATAAATTGATCTAGTTTACATGGCTCTACAATTTTAGATGAATAAAGTTAAACGATTCATTTTAAAGCTTACCTATCATACCATTTTGGAACTAGACAACCAGGCTATTATATTTTTGCTAATTAACTGGATTTTTTTACAAAGTTTCTTTTTAAGAATGGTCTAGCCACAGTGACTCTACTCTGCTTGATGGGAAGCATAAACAGAATCCAAAAGTGGTGGTCACCTTACTCACTGCGAATGCAGACAATTTAACAATGCACCATGGTGATCCACACCGTGGCAGCCTAGGGATGCTTCTGCATCATTGGGCCTCCGGTCTCGCACTCACCAACAAAACTCGAAAGCACGAATGCTGTCATTTTAAGTTCATTTTCTCATTTCTGTGCGATAGTAGTACCGTCCCGGTGGAGCCAGTCCGTTCGATTGTTTGTAGATTTGGATAACACTTGAATCACAGTCTCATAAACAGGAGTATTTCATTCAAACTAAACATCGTCAACAAGTTCTTGCACATAAACATCAGTTTAATGGTATTATATCAATATGAATTTTAGTGATTTCAAAATTGCTCTCTCACTTTAAGTTAACAAAAATCAACACATACCTAAACAAAAAGCTTGGCATCGCGTTGTCCGCGAGTTCAATATTTGAGTACGTCGCAACAACAAACATCAATTACAAATAATACAACAATGGAAAAACCTGCATTGTCCTTTGTATTAAACATTCATGTTTGAAAGGTTCGCCATAGTCCACAGCCCGGAGCCCGCTCTCCGCTCTCAATAGAACGTGTACGAATTTGTAAAACGCTGCGTCAGAGTCCGCGCACGCCACGTAAACAGGGAGTTCCTGTTCACCCTTGATCATCCCCCGCTAATATTAAGTATAATGCGCCCCCAACTGTGCGCCCAAAAATTGAAGACCGTACCTACCGAGGGTTCTTTTGAGGCAAAATAATACAATCTGCGTACACTTGAATACTTTAGTAGGCACAGACAAGTTGCGACTCGTTCGTGCGTGGCGGACTGCCGGCCGGCGGGCGGTGCCTGAACAACTGAACTTTAATGTCATGTTCATTTTACATCTTCTTGACCTAATTTTTGGTATAGTCTTAAGGGTTACCGGCAACGAGGGCATCGAGCATCAAATTATAATCCGCATTATAAACCTTTCTAAAAAATGATTTGTTTCATTTGAGTTCAAACGGCTTCACTAAAACCAACAAACCAGTGTCATTGATTACGGGCCGATCTTGCTGTAACTAACGGTATAAATTGAACGTACTCTAAATATGTATAAGTGTGTAGTGACGTGTAGAATGGCGTATCGTTCGGTAATTCATTTAAATTCATGAAGACTTTAACAAAGCAATTAAAGTGTTCAGGCGGGTGAAGGAGGGGTCAGGGACAGGGGTCGAACTCGTCTCGCCGCGTACGAGAGTTATGGAATATTTGGGGCAGGGTGGTGCAGCGATGTATGTATCTATGTGAAGTCAATCAATAGCAACAAGTATCACAGTTTCGGTTACACCAAAGGTCATTGGGAGGGTGAAATCCGCTCACTGTTCAAGGAAGACTTAGAAATGGTCTTGCGTATCTTAATATATATATTTCTTGTGTGCGTGTGTATGTGACTGAACTCCTCCTAAACGACTGGACCAATTTTGATGAAATTTTTTGTGTGTGTTCAAGGGGATCTGGGAATGGTTTAGATTCACAAAAAAGACTGGACCGATTTTGATGAAATTTTTTGTGTGTGTTCAAGGGGATCTGGGAATGGTTTACATTCACAAAAACGTAAACGATGTTACGTGGGTCATAAATATGGCAGTACGAAGTTCGCCGGATCAGCTAGTAACTTTATATATTTGATAAGTACATACTTTCATGATGCATGTTAGACATATAATATAATTGCATCAAACGGTGAATAGATATGAAAGATGTATTGGACGTAATAATTATCGTATAATTAGATAACAGTTCCTCACCAAGAGCAAATGTACGATAGCATGTGTACCGACGCCCGACACAGTGTACGTAGGTAAACAGACACTGATCACCGCTCAGCTCTCACATAAATCTCTCGGCTGCGTTATTACTCGCACCGCAGCAGATGAATGAGGTGCTCCTATTTTTAGTGAAAAGTACGGCGCAAGCCGCCACCCGCCACTCACCACTCGCAACATAAATACAATCGTAGACACAGCGCTTACATTCTCGCTCTTCCACTCTCGAGTTTACCTGTGCTGTTATATTTAGCCATCGAAACTATTGTGTTCGCTTTAATGTAAGCTCCACTCAAACTGTTTACATGTTCAGCATCTTTAGGCACATTATAAAACGTGAATCCGGATTAAAAATTAATTATTACACAATTTCTTTTTAGTGAAGTTGCAATTTCTCAAGATATCTAAATTAATTAAAACTTTTAAGCTAAAAAAAATAAAATTATCGACTATATTTTAGGCCAAAGAGCTAACATGCAATAATCCTCTAACCATACAACCACAAGTTACAGTGGCGTGGTGTCCCGTGTCTCGCTACGGCTTCAGATCCTGACACAAGTATTACGTTACATACCAAGTTAACGTGCGTTATCCTTGGAAATACATTGAAGGTCTCTTCAACTTTCTTCCCTCGCAACGTGCGTCGGTATTCCTTGTCATAATGTTATCGATGACAAATTGCATTGCAATCAGATCTGAGCGGCAACGAATGATCTTATAACAGAAACTCGAGGAGCGCCCGTAATATTCCGAAAGTGTACGAGAGCTAATGACCCTGAGCTGATTCATTACCACGGCCGTAGCCGCTCACTGATGGAATGGAATTTATTGATTAGGATATTACGGAGAATGTTGATTGTACGGGCGCTTCATTAAAAGGGTTGTTCAAAGAGTCGTGGTTACGCGCTATTAATCGAGTGCAAAGTTCGATTCATCGACTCATCGATCAATCAAATCGGCTTGTATTACTCCATTGTTCAGCGAGGGCTTCTTCATTCTACGGTGATGGTGAATTGTATGGTGATGACTTTGCTAATGTCCACAGTTCGATAAATGTTCGTTGTGAATCAATTTTTTACATAAATATTAAGCTGCAGGTACGTAATTTGCCACGGAAAAGTCTTATTTGCAAACAAATTTCATATTCAATTTATAACGAAATGAAAAAAAGTTTAAAGATACTTCTTTAAATACAGAGTAAAATATATTAATTTTGAATACAATTCCAAAATTGTAATCGTTCATTACGCTTTCGGTCTCGTAACTCTGAATATGTTTCCAAAGTTTTCTTATTCACTCATTTTAATTTTGTTTTTCGATTTATCTAAAAGATAAAGATATTTACAAGAGTTAAACTATTTATCTTAAATAAAACATTACTTTCGCGATGCTCATTTTTACATTGCCTTATATAAAACATGATATTATGAAAAACTAATAAAAAAAGAAAAAACTATTTCATTATTTAGATGTTATCAAAAGGAAACATGAATAAAATATGAGTCGAAAAGGGAGTTTGGATAAGGTGCAACTACGTTGAAAAATGTCGGACAATTGTACCAAAGCTTTTGAACCTCAAATAACTACATTATTGAAAGTAAATACATGAGTGTTAAATATTAAAAATATAAGTCTAATAAATGTGTGTTTCCTATGTGTGTGTGTAAGGTAAATATGATAATACTGATAAATATACAAATCTGGTTGGTTCATATTAATATGAATATCTATATGGTTATGCTGTTCTTTTCTTTATCTTTAGCTAACATGGTACCAGCATTAAAACTCAAAAATGACATTTTTGATGATATTTTTTATTTTATTGGTAGCGCTGGAACATATCTAGTTCATTTCCTTCCAATAAGGAGACAAAGAAATATCTTACTGTTCCTAAGTTTCTGATTGGAATAAGCTTGACTCTGTTCAGAGCCAGTCAATCTACTTATAACACAATAATACAAAATACAATCTAGTTTTAACAGTCGTTACTCGAAATGATATGTACATAAAGAGTGCTATAAAACACGACATTAGAGAGGTGCGCGACGTGCGTGTCGCTGCGGTGAGGCAGGGGTTAGGGGGGGGGGGGGGGTGTATGAGCTCGTCGTTTACTTACATAAAGTGGGCTATTTGGTTAGGCACGAGCGGTGCGCTTAACTGTGAGCAGTTATAGCTCACAAGCGATATTCTATACGCTGTGAAAGAACACTTTTACGACACCAACAAAAGCCAATTTGAATGAACAGTTTCATCAACGAGAGCGGAAAACGTTAAGTAATGTAATGTTCAAGATGTAACGACCACAAGTTCAGGCTGTACGGTTTACACTTACAGTGACAAATTGTTGATTTATTACTTAACTCTAACAGAAACTCCGTCAGAAAATTCCTACATATGTTTATGTGTTTTTTCAGCGAAAGTGTTTCGTCAAGTTTCCTTATCTTTTATATGTATTTTATATCAATATTCCTCGTTCATAGGACATCGTTTGGTATCACCAGAACGTATCGTTGTAATTAAACAAAATTATTTGAATAAAATTAATCGTCGGTGACCTCAACAAATTTTATGCGAATTTTACTTTTATGTTGTTCTTTTAGAAGCGCTACACTACTACACAGCCAGACCAATTACAGTAGTAGTTTCTGATCACATGCTCCTTAACTTTAATCTATACATCTTTATAAATAAATAAAATTGGAATGTCTGTTTGTAATATTTAAATAACCGCTTTTTACTAAATGCATATGTATGTATACACGGTACATATACCAAAATAACATTTGGTACGATTTTTGTCTGTCTGCCTGTTGGTCTGTGTGTCTGTCTGTTTGTTTGATCCGGGTAATCTCTGGAACGGCTGGACCGATTTTGACGGGACTTTCACTGGCAGATAGCTGATGATCTTAGGCTACTATTTTAAGACTAGCTTCGACCCCCGGCGTTACCCGCGGTACGACAATGACCGCGGGTAACAACGCGGGGTTCAGCTAGTAGTTAGTAAAAGTAAATAAGTCAAGGGAAGATTTATTTCAGTTTCAAAAACACATTTAAATGATAGATCCTTCGAGAAAATCGTCTGGTTGATTTATAAATATTTGCATGATAAAACAAGGCAGTGGTAGTATATGGTAGTAGTAGTAGTAGTATGGTATGATCAAAACCACCAATGTTACACCTTGTACCAACCTATGTTCTATGCAAACAAATTGCATTTCAAATTTCATTTCAAATCTATTTCTTATGTTTGCAATAAAAAACGTTAAAGGATAGTTTCGGATTAACGTTATACTCATCACTTTGAAGCAGTACCAACAATTGTCCTATTTTTTTTTATGTTCGCTTCCACTGTAAATGTGAGAGGCCGCAATGCGACCCATAGAAATTTTAGTCACAGAATACCAGTTTAATTGCAATCACGGAAACATTTCATTCGTCTGGCGAAAACTATTAAATGACATCGCCAAAGGAAGAGAAACGAAATACAAATGTTTGAGAACTCGCACTGGCCATGACAATGAGAACTGCGAACGTGGCTGACTATAGTCTCTGCGGAGATGCCGTCAAAAGAGGGATGAAAACGTCCAATAGTTTCAGTTGTTATCTGACATTGCAGTGACGTCATACAAGTAACATAAATACTCAGAAATGATTGCGGTCTGCTGTACACAGATTACAGGGTAATTGAAGAGTGAGCACAGTCGTACGATGGAGTGTTATCCGTGTAAGTAACTATCAGAGCCGGCGGATTACTTGGATACGAAAAAGGATATTGTTGGCTCTGTGTGTGTGCGAGAGCGGCGAGAACGTGGGACTCAGCCGGGTCTAAACAAATAAGTATTAGGGCGGATTGGTTCCGTCGGCGGCTCCCGACGTCAGGGCCAGTGTTATCATACTAATCGAGTCCGGTTCGCACTGAGCTCGCGCCCGGTTACATCACACGCTTCGCTTACATATTAATTGAATGGCGCAGCCCATATGCAGCTCTGTAATGCCCAGATCTAATGCGGAACCATAACACTATCTTACTTGGAGCTCTCCTCTGCTGCTACGTTACACTCGCAGTGTTTTCTCCCGGAGTGTTTTCTAATTAAGTGAGGAGGGATACAACATTCTCCTTTAAGAAAATTTCAAATGTGATATTATTTCGCCTACACTTTTTGGTTACTGAGTAAAAAAAATACGACAGCAACAAATTAAGAGCGTGTCAGTTCTGGCCGAGTCCATGTATATGCAGGTACCAGCGATGGGTAACCCTCCTCCCCATGAAGCCAGTAGAAACCAGTGCTCAACAGATTAATTATAATTTAGAACTGAAGTGTTGATTCATCTGAAACCTATATATGTTGCTTATTTGAAATCTGGACACTTATGAGTGTTCTAAAGCTTTGCTAATCATTTAATTTGAATCTGCTTAAAATTGAAATCATTGACTTAATTCATTTTATATTTCAATCTTTCGCCAGAAGTTACTTATATCGGAGTAAGGCAACAACAGACTACCGAAGACCAACTGCCACCAAACTATTTTTCTTCATATCTCCAAGCGTTCAGTTCAGACCAGTTCACAACAAACAAGTAGTTCATTATTCGATATCGTTTCATTAAAATAAACGTCTGTTTCACTTCCTTAGCAACATATTTAGGCATGAATAGGGCCATGTTGGTTTTCATTTGATGTTCGGTAAATGTTATTAGGTCTTGGATGACGTTAACATATACCTGTAGGTTGTACCTCCTGCTCGCAGCGCTACACACATTAAAAGATCGTGTTATGGTTATGGCGCGAGTTAGCTCCCTAATACGCTGTATAATTTAATGTGGTGTGGTACAGTGGGCGTAAGTGGTGAAGTTGGTCGAGAAGTGTTCGTTGGTGGCGCGCCATTAGGGCGCATTACAGGTAGGCACGCGAGGCCGCCGCCGACCGCCGCGCCGGCTCCGCTCCGGTTAGGAGCTAAATGTCATACAATAAAACTAATATTACTTTTCTATATACTTGTTCATATTTTTTTATAAACAATTAATGTTATTTTCATTTCCAGTTTCCTGCTATTGGACATAGACGGGTGACATAAAAAGAGGAATTAAGAGAGATGGATTCTTGGATTATATGAATCCATCATCATGACTTAGAGTCGTGACTGAATACATCGAGTATGTATGTAGTCAATACATACATTTCGGCGAAATTAGTTTTGCATAAGTACATATATTTAAAAAAGCAAGTAAAAGCAGTAGAACAAGACTATACTGCTCCAAAGACGTTTACCTATCGACATGCAATACTTTATTCAATTTAGTTACCGCCAACAACGTTTGATCACGAATGGGTCTCGCCCACACCTTAAAAGTAATTAAGTTTGGGTAAGACAATCTTTGAAGATGTAACGCAAACTATCACTTTGAACTTCAATTTTGGAGCACTGAATTATGTCTCTTCGAAATATGATTATCAAGAGAAATGGTCTTAATCGTGAAAAAGAGTATTTAAACAAAAGGATTAACAACTTTTGCTCAAATATTACGTGTAGACGAAACAAACTATTACTACGTCGTAGACAGCTACGGCTCGTAGCTGTCTACGACACAACGTTGTGACGGCTCTAGAACTAGCGCCCAAAACAAATAAATGTCTCATCACTGTGAGAACATTCTGAAAACCATTAGCTGAACTACGATTTTTTAATTTCTTGTCTTATCTCTGTGATCCTTTAATTCTATTCGAAGCTGTAGGTGGGACACTCGTTTACCATAGAACTTTCATAATTATACTTGGTATCAACAACTTTTAAGAGTCCGCTACTGGATATAGGCTTATTAGAAATATAAGAACGTAATAGATTGTGGTACAAGTAACAGAAATACTTCAAGGTAAAATGAAGCCAAAGTCCAAATCTTTTGTTTTGTTGTCCATAACAAAACTACCTTTGGCTCATCATTTGGCACGATTTGGTTATTGGTTAAAATTTCATTTATAATTTATAATATGTGTAACACCACGGCACATAATTGAAGTGACGCAAGACGCAACTCTTTAGAAACGATGTGTTCACACGTCTCGTTAACGGGACTCGATGCTTGACTTAATCGATACTCGATAATGAGTTATATCACGCGTGCTCTGAGGAGCTACATCATATGAGTACTTATACGAGCACGACACTTCTAGGGGTGAGGCTGCTCAATGAAACTGTCGTTTGCCAACGTACCAGTACAATGTTCAGTATGACGCAGTAACTCGCGTGTCATTTAACTCTATGATTTCACTACAAGAAGTCACGTACTATTATTGAATAACCTTCAAACTGTGCGACCTTTAACATTACTTATTAAACTTAACTTTAAATTTACTTTTAAAGGTGGACACGAAAACGCCAAGGTGTAAGACTTCCTTACAAAAAAAAAAGTTCTAAAATAAAAAGTGTATTTATTTATTTGTTGTTACTCAATATATCATATAGATTTTTGCACACATATGGTCAAGGGTAAATGAAACCTAAGCCAGTGTCTGTGATCCTGAAAAGTTAATGTGTTCCCCAGGGATAGTGACTAAATTGACAAAATCTGAATCGACACGAGCAGGACCGGATGACGTTAGATATAGATGTATAGGTAATCATAATTGCACAATATGATTAGAAAATATAGAATGCCAATAAAAATATCACAGTACTATAGGTAATCACATTGTAGTATATGATCTCTTACCGGCAATCTTTAGATGGATTACCATCTGAATGTTGCCTGGAAGAGATCGCACTGTATACTATAGAGTAAAATGCGCAAATTTCAGGTGCACAAATTCACAGTACAATGTGCACATTAGTAAATTACACATATACATATTGGTACACTCATACCTATATCATCATCATCATTAACCTACCACAGTCCACTGCTGGACATAGGCCTCTACAATTGCACGCCACTTGGTTCGATCCTCGGCTTCTCGCATCCAGCTCCTGCCAGTTGTCTTGCGCAAATCATCACCTCACCTCGACGGAGAAAGGGGTTCTTGTACCCCCTTATCTTAATCGATCTTTTACCTGTTATTGAAAATTACGCACTGACTGTGTCCGCCTTACAGCTTTTTGTAACGACTTCTTGGGCGTGCTGTTAAAACTGTGAAAGATTTGTCATTAAAAGTTGTCCAGTGTTGGAATTGCTAACGACAGATACTCTAATGATCTCAAATACATATAAAGTTTGTGAGTCATTAACAAATAGGAATGGTTTTCTTGGGAAGATGGGAGTCGTTTAATGAAATTAAACATTATATAGTAGGTAGAGAGACAATATGTATATTTTAGCAAAATTGAATTAGGTGCCACTTGAGTTTTATACGAAATTTAGAAACATGATCTGATCATATTTGCGTAAACCAAAGATGAAACTTATATAAAAACTCTGAAATCTTTCAAGTTTATCAAATTGGTCCTCGTTCATATCAATGTAGCTGACATCAGCATAGTCTAGAATGGGAAGAAGAATTGATAGTTAGTGTGAGTTCAGTTTTAAAATAAGCATAAGCAAGCTGCAGGATACTCGTGTGTTATATGGTATCCTCGAAACATAAATTCCTTTATTCATGTGTTTGCCTCGTATCCCTTTTATTTGAATGTAGTACTAACAAACATGTACAAATTAGTGTTAAATGTCCGAAATATTTATTTATTGGTCCCTGAAATCTTAAAGGTACGGATTCCTGTATTATTTGATTGCAGTAGTACGAGTATGTCAGCTTGTTTGAATAAAATAAAATAAATGTCAATGTAAGCTGACATTGATTTTGTGACTGACAGGACTAATAGCCATGTCTGCTTTTTACTGAAAAGGCTACAAAATATATTTGTTTATAATGTCGTTACTAATGGAAATGTCATTATTATGCTACACGTGTTTTACTTAAAATTTGCTTCACCTTAGAATTATTTCAAACGAACTTAATTCCTGCAAGGTCTGTCCACAACATCAATAAATTGTTCTACCAAGGTTAATTTGATATTCAGCACATTATTATTTAAGAAAAGTAGTAAACAACCCTCGCGTTAGCCTCGGCGCACGGGGCACGTTCACCCGTCACTACCCGTTTTGCCAGCCGCTAAACTAATTTAAGAAAAAACGTCGTGAGGCACCGACTAAATATTCGAGAACTCGAAAAACGTGTCTATAATATTATTCATCATCTATATTATTCATAAGAGAGAGAGAGGGAGAGAGCATTATTTGTCAATTCTAAAACTAGGATGATTGCGTTGTGGAACTAATCACCAACTTCTTGGAAGATAATATGTAAACAGCATTTGCATAAAACAGGAAATTGTCTATAAAGTCGATAGATACTGCTTGCTATAATGCATAATGAAACCAATAACCGGTAACGTATGACACAACACAATATCAATAGATCCTTTGTTCAAATGACATGTTAATATCTGTCAGAGGTCACTGCTCACTGCACTTGTAACAGTCGCCTGGGGAACTACAACTTACCACAGTCAACATTTCTGTTTATCTATTTATTATTATTACGACTGCCTCGTTGGTCTCGCGATTGGCATGTGCGACTGCTGATCATGAGGTCTCGGGTTCGATTCCCGGGTCGGACCAAATGTTTCTATGATCTACAAATATTTGTTTCGGAGTTTGGGTGTTTTCTATATATAATAATATTTGTATGTATTTACAAAAAAAAAAACGTATATATGTATTTCTATCAGTTGTCTAGTACCCATAACACAAGCTCTGCTTAGCTTGGGACTAGATGACGTTGTGTGTTAGATGTCCGAAATATTTATTTATTTATTTATTGCCAGGAGCGCTAGTCAATAACATAATTGCTTTTAGCCTCCTGCTAGGTTGTTTAATGTCAAAACTGATTCTGAAGAACTTGATAGCATAATGTAAATGACGTAGGTATGACTTATGCGACTAATCCAGCCCACACGCCTACCACTGTCACTCCTGTACACCAGGCTCAACAGCAGTGACCTACGAACATTCTCGGGAAGCCCCAGACAAAATTAAACAGTCTTAACTGTCTTGACGTATGACTTATAACATACACCTATGTCAGAAGATAATATAATAAGTGAATTTTCTTTAATATTTTTTTTATTCCATGCCTTAGTAAACATACATACCTAAATCGGTTAAATAAAAACTCTTGCATAAATGTTTATAATTGCGTCTTTTTGGTGCTCACTTTGACACAGTTGTTGTGAAAAGAGTGGAAACAATTAGCGGCAGTGGTGGCACGCTGAGGCTGTGCTGCATCAACGTACAACATTATCAGAACATGTTTAAGAACGACGGCTTTTGCAGCGCGCGCTCTTTGCGCGAACTGTGCCAAATGAGTCCACATTAACTGCGACACAGCGCTTCGCACTATCCTGAACCCTGTATCTCTCGAATGGTCTACTACGAGTACAATACAATAGCCTATTATAATGCGATAATATCCTATCCTACTAATAGTTTACATGCGAAAGATTGTAAGAATGTATGTTACTCTTTCACTCAAAAATTGAAAGGTTATGAACATTTACAGTTATTAGCTGCATTAGAATAACACATACACGCCCGCGGAATTGCGGACAAAGGTTAGTTATAGACAATGAGAAAAGTAATTATTGCTCTTAAGTAATCACAGTGTAGTGTTTTTTTTTCAAATTCTGTAGAAGGCAGTTCAACCGTTCTCGGTAATTATACAGATAATTTTAACTTTTAAACTTTTGCGTTCCATGATATAATAATGCCGGTGCAACCTGGTCGAAATGTGAGGCAAATCAGAGGTATGTAATTGTTCGAGACCAACATCAACATAGTGCGAGCAAAACCACTAGTTCAAAAATTAGTTCCTTTTTTCTCCCTAGATGGAGCTGTTACAAAAACTTAGATCGCGCTATCGTTGTATTACATGTGTTAGTATATAAGGTTTACGACCATTATGTATTTGAGAACAAGGCTGGTGTTTAGTTCAAGGCGATTGCCAATTAAACCGTGGAGTCTTATGAACCCACAGAACAGTGCACAGTGGTTTTATTCAATTCCCTACTAGTGTCACACACCCAGTCCAACGATACCACGCTTGGTATCAAACATTGGTCCTTCGAGCCGGATAAGGACTACTTTACGGTGTCACCGTTGGCATCGCCCCTTCGTGTAACTCGCAGTGGGTCGCTGCACTAGAGTACACGCTTACCGCAGCAGCGGCAGCTACGTCTGTCGTCGTTGTTGGCGAGATCAGCCGCTGCGTGGTAGTTCAACATTGCCGCCACAGAGGTCGTGCAATATCTAGTTCAACACAGGACATCACGAGCAGGTTAGCAGATTCGATCGTTTCATCGGAAGCCGTTTGCAGATCAACCAGTGTCCACAGGAGGGCGCTGCTCCGAAGTCGAAAGTGTTTGTGTCAAAAGTGAATTTGTGAGTACAATTTTATATATTTAATTTGTTCCTGATCAGTAATAAAATTCAAGCAATCGAGTTAAACAATTATAGACTTTATTTCTATCAAGTAAATTACTTTGAAGAATCACAAGAAATTTGGGACTTGTAAAATTTGTTGTTAATTTTAAACTTGTAAAATTTCTCTTATGTGCATGATAGAATTAGGACTTAGAATAATTTATGAAAAACGGGGGAACGGGGAACCTACGCCCGATTTCTACTCGACTTTTTGTTTCTAAAACACTTGTAAAATTTTAACCAGTGATTGAGGACTTAGAATATTTTGGAGTTGATTTTTCGACACTTGTATTTTTTGCTCGGATCAACTTTTAACTTGTTACAATTGGTTCATCTGTCTTATTGAGCTTAAACTTTATTTTTGAATTGAATACTCCTTTTATATAATTTAAGCATAAGATGGAAGGATCAATTAACCTTTTGAAAAGTTTACACAATGTCATAAATAAAGGATTGATTAATTTTAAAAAAAGCGGCAAGGATAGATTGACCATTGAGTATATTGAAACAAAACAAGAATTATTAGAAAAAGATTGGATTACATTTAAAAATACTAATGCTAAATTATTTGAAAACTTTAAACTAGAAGACATAGAAAATTCAGATGCAAATGATATTTATGATAAAGTAGAGGATATATACATAATTTACAAAAGTTTATTAAAAACAACACTCAACAAGATACTTGTTGCGAAGGGTTCAGTTCAACAAACCGATCAAAGTCCTAGCACTTCTAAGCCTACTAATGCTTTCGTACAGTTGCCTAAGATAGCGATACCGATTTTTTCGGGTAAATACGGAGAATGGACAACGTTCCATGATCTTTTTATATCATTAGTTCACAAAAATGAGTCTTTGGACAACGTACAAAAGCTGCATTATTTAAAGAGTCATCTCTCTGGTGAAGCGGAACAATTGATCCGTCATACTCCTATTACTGACTCTAATTATATGCAGTGTTGGACTCAATTAGAAAAACGTTACAGCAATAAGAAATACATAACGAACTGCATTCTAAAAAGGTTGTTTGGTCAAAGGCGTATGTTTGTAGAATCAGCAACATCATTAAAAGAGCTTCTTGACACCACAACCGATTGTTTAAATGCTCTCACAAATTTAGGCATCAATGTGACTACATGGGATGTTATTATCATACACATAGTTACTTTTAAGTTAGATAGCGAAACACGAAAACAATGGGAGCTCAGTGTTTGCAACGATTCCAATAATGACTTGCCGAGCTACAATCAATTTAAAGTTTTTATCGAAAATCGTTTTCGCGCTCTAGAATGCCTAGAGCCAAGTTCAAAAAAGGGTACAGTTCATCAGGTCAGTAACATAAGTTCAAATGCTCATAGTTCAAAGGCAATGATGGCAACTAGTTCAATACAGGTAAGATGTGAATTCTGCGCAGACAAACACAAACTTTGTTTCTGCAAAGGATTCGTTAAAGAACCTATAGAGATTAGGCGTAAGTTTGTGTTACAAAATAACATCTGCTTCAACTGTTTAGGTGGCAATCACACCGTACGTAATTATAAAAAGTCAACCACTTGCAGACTTTGCCAGAAGCGACATCATTCTCTCTTACATCTTGACCAAGATCCAGATAATAATAGACAAGCCACAGCAAACCGAACTATCAGTAGCACTAGTTCAACAACTGAGTCTAAACCGATAGTTTCATGCTTGTCCACAGGTAAGGTTCTTAAACCTAAACAGGTTTTACTAGCTACAGCGCTAATAAATGCCGAGTCAGGGTTAGGTGAGTTTCAAACAGTTCGCGCCTTATTAGATCAAGGTTCACAAGCGTGCTTCATTACAGAAGCCACAGTTCAAGCCCTCAGACTAAAAAAGATACCAATTCGAGGTTTCGTGTCAGGTCTGGGTGGTCAAAGTTCAGCCATCATTAAGAACATGGTACAGGTCAACATCCAAACTCGTATTCAGCCAGAATTTAAAATGAGGGTAAATGCTTATATACTTAGCAAGATCACCGGACAATTGCCTGAGCGTATCATTCATACAAATTTAGATTGGGTAAGTGTTACAGACTTACAGTTAGCAGACCCAGGCTACAACACCCCTAATAAAATTGACATTCTCTTAGGTGCTGATGTTTATTGTTGCATTATTAGGTCGGGTATGCTAAAAGGTCCTTCTAATAATCTTATAGCCCAAAACACTGCTTTAGGCTGGATCTTGTCTGGTACAGTGAACTCTGAAGCAAGGCACAACTCAAATAGGATAAACGTCATGCATGCTCAGGTAAGGGAAGATGAACTTTTGAGAAAGTTTTGGGAAATGGAAGAGGTCATTAGTTCTAAGAAAATATTTACACCTGAAGAGAAGAAATGCGAAGAGCTTTATAGTACAACAACAAAGAGAGATAGCAATGGAAGGTATTTAGTCAGATTACCGTTTAGAGACGCAGATCCTCTTTGTAAAGCAGGAAATTCACGTACTATCGCTGAAAAGAGACTCAAGGCATTAGAAAAAAGACTAAGTAATAACATACAATTAAAAAATAGCTACACCGAAGTTTTAGAAGAATATTTGGAGTTAGGACATATGAGACCAGTAGGAAAGCATGACGAAAATAAAGAAATAGCAGTCTATTTACCTCATCATGCTGTTGTGCGGGATGACAAAAGCACCACCAAGGTTCGCGTAGTTTTTAATGCGTCAGAGAAGAACAGCAACGGAGTCTCACTCAACGACACGCTAATGATAGGACCTACTCTGCAGTCTGACTTAAGACACACTGTTTTAAGGTGGAGAGTTCATTCTATAGCTCTTGTAGCAGACATAATCAAAATGTACCGTCAGGTCAGGATAGCCGCAGAAGACGCATTATTTCAGCGCATACTTTGGCGAGATAGCCCTGAAAAGGACATTACTGATTATGAGCTCATGACCGTTACCTTTGGTACCTCATCTGCACCATATCAGGCAGTTAGAACTCTTCATCAAGTTGCGTATGACGAAGGTGATAACTTCCCGTTAGCTAAAGACAGAGTCCTCAACAGCTTCTACATGGACGATTTAATGACAGGTTGTCATAACGTAGAGGAAGGACTTGAAATATACAAGCAAACGACAGACTTATTAAGTAAAGGTGGTTTTCAACTACAAAAGTGGAATAGCAACAGTCAGGAAATAGTAGATAAGATAAGATCAATAGAACATATTACAAAAAGACAAAGAGATCAAACTAGAACAAAAGAAAATATAAATCAGGACAAAAAGGACACAAAAGAATACATTAAGGATAATAACAAGGAAGAAAAAGCATTAGAAATAAAAATAGATAGTACAATTAAAATATTAGGTCTTACCTGGTGTCGCACCACAGATACTTTTCAGTACTCAGTGAATCTCCCGACTTCGATGACAGCACCATTAACTAAGAGGTCAATTATATCAGACATAGCACGACTATTTGACCCACTAGGCTGGTTAGCTCCTAGTGTGGTCTTAGCTAAGGTATTCATCCAGAAGTTATGGCCGGCTGGTGTAAGTTGGGACGAGGAGCTAAATGACGAACTTAAAAAGCAATGGAATACATACCGTGAGGAACTATCGTTCCTTAGCAGCATCCGGATATCTCGATGGCTTGGTACAAGACCGAACGATGATCTGGAACTGCACGGATTTAGTGACGCTTCCAAAACTGCTTACTCAGCCGTGATTTACTTACGGATACTTGACAGAGACGGAAGAGTACACGTGTCCTTATTAGTTGCGAAAACCAGAGTAGCGCCCGTGAAGCAAATTAGTATACCACGGCTAGAATTGTGTGGAGCGGTACTTCTATCGCATCTTCTAGCCGAGACGGCCGAAGTTTTAAATATCTCAAACGATAAAGTCAGGGCATGGACCGACTCTACTGTTGTGTTGGCTTGGATTAATAGCCACCCCAGTAGATGGAAGACATTTGTGGCCAATCGAACGTCTGAAATCTTGACCACCATGAAAGCTTCACAATGGTTTCATGTCGCGACTAAGAACAACCCAGCCGATTGTGCTTCTAGGGGAATGCTGCCAAGCTTATTTATTGGTAATAATCTATGGTTTCAAGGACCTTCATTCTTAAAAGAAAATATTATTATTTACACAAAGTCAAATAATTTTAATGTAGATTTAGAGCAGTCCATAAAAGCTCATATATCAATTATTCCAGATAACTCATTCTTCGAAAGGTATTCTACACTACCTAAACTTGTAAGGGTTGTAGCATACTGTCGAAGATTCCTAAAGGAAAACAAACAATTTCATAAAATATATTTACAAAAAGCAGAGTTAGACGCCGCCCTTGAATGTTGTATACGATTAACACAAATGGAAATATTTACAATAGAGTACAAACAATTACAAGAGAACAACTATATACAAAAGAAATCTAGTTCACTAAAATCACTGTGCCCCTATCTTGATAAAAAGGGTATTATAAGGGCCAGAGGTAGACTCGAAAAGGCACAATTGACCGAAAACCGGAAACATCCTATAATTCTACCACATTCAGGTTACCTAACTCGTCTTATTATAGGTGATGCACATGGTAAAACATTACACGGAGGTCCGCAGAACATGATAAACTATTTGAGGACAGGCTACTGGATCATAGGTACGAAGCCTGGTTAAACAGCATGTACACAAGTGCGTAACATGTATCCGGCATAGAGCCAGTATAAAAAATCAACTCATGGGTTCACTTCCAGCTGTTCGTTGTACTCCTGCAAGACCGTTTTTAAACAGCGGAGTAGATTATGCCGGTCCCATAAATATTAGAACGAGTAAGGGTCGTGGGCACCGTTCATATAAGGGCTACATTTGTCTCTTTGTCTGTATGGCCACGCGCGCTTTGCATCTTGAAGTGGTCAGCGATATGAGTTCTCAAGCCTTCTTAGCAGCCTTTAGAAGATTTGTATCGAGGCGAGGTCACTGCGCCAATTTATATAGCGATAATGGTACCACCTTTGTGGGTGCCAGTAGAGAGCTCATCCAATTAGCGACAGTTCAGCCATCAATAGCCGAACATCTGGCATCTAATGGAACTGAATGGCACTTCATACCTCCCCATAGTCCCAACTTTGGCGGACTTTGGGAAGCAGGCGTAAAGTCAACGAAGTTCCATTTGAGAAGGGTCATCGGTGATGCTACGCTCACGTTTGAGGAGATCACTACGCTCCTCAATCAAGTTGAAGCTTGTCTAAATTCTAGACCGATGAGTGTTATTGATGTTACAGACCCTGGCGAACCGTTACCCTTAACACCTGGACATTTTCTAATCGGCGAGCCGCTAGTAAATGTACCAGATAACCAATATGATAGTTCGAATATCAGTCATTTGTCCCGTTGGCAATTAATCCAAAAAATGGTACAGTCATTTTGGAAACGTTGGACCCAAGAATACCTTTGTAATCTAATGAATCGGTACAAGTGGTCTTGCCAAGTTCCCGAGCCTAAAATAGGCGATATTGTGTTGATAAAGGAAGATGATTTGCCTCCGACACGTTGGTTGATGGGTCGCGTTTTAGAAAAACACCCTGGTAATGATGGTATCATCCGTGTAGTCACTGTGCGCACTCAGTCCTCCACTTTTAAAAGACCAACATCCAAAATTTGCATTTTGCCGGTTGTTGCATAGAACTTGTTTTATTTAGTTCACTATTATTATACTATAGACCAAACATTTTAGAAAAAATGGCTATGTGATTAATTTAAACAAAAAATATATTTACAATTTATTTACACGCTTAACTTCATTCGATCTCCATTTGTGATCCATGAAATCTAAATGTATATTAGATAAGTTTAGTTGTTAAGTTGTATTGTTGTTGTTTACAACATATATTTTATTCATTAGTATTAAATCAAATTGTTGTGTTTATGCAGTTCAACTTATTTTTAGTGTAGTTATTAAGCATCATCATTGTGATATTTAGATCAATTGTAAGAAGGACATTCCGTCAGTAACGTCCTTGGTGGGCGGTATGTTCGAGACCAACATCAACATAGTGCGAGCAAAACCACTAGTTCAAAAATTAGTTCCTTTTTTCTCCCTAGATGGAGCTGTTACAAAAACTTAGATCGCGCTATCGTTGTATTACATGTGTTAGTATATAAGGTTTACGACCATTATGTATTTGAGAACAAGGCTGGTGTTTAGTTCAAGGCGATTGCCAATTAAACCGTGGAGTCTTATGAACCCACAGAACAGTGCACAGTGGTTTTATTCAATTCCCTACTAGTGTCACACACCCAGTCCAACGATACCACGCTTGGTATCAAACAGTAATACCTTTTAATAAGTGATCCCTGCTAATCATCACTACATAGTATAAAACAAAGTCGCTTTCTCTGTCCCTATGTCCCTATGTTTGCTTTAAAACTACGCAACGGATTTTGATGCGGGTTTCTTTAATAGATAGAGTGATTCAAGAGGAAGGTTTTTATGTATAATAAATGCATAATAACGTATGGAAACACTGTTAATTTTCGAGGTTTCTTACATTGCAAACGCTGGTTGCGAGATAGATCAAAATAATGTACTACAGTATTGTACACCTTAAAAAGTACTACAAAAAATCCGCGACGGTATATGTCTATCTCTTAGGGATAACCCACAACAACTTTTATTCCTTTCTTTTTACGAGAAATAATGGCTTATTTACGAAGTGATTTTAAGCAATACAGAATGAATCCTTATACAATTAAGTAAATTAAATACATTGTGCATTTAATATATATCAAAATGGTCCTTTATGTTTTGTATATTAAAGATAAGGACATTAAAATATGTGAAAGATACATGCAGAGTGACTTAGACACTATAGTGACATATTTGAGTGAGCTTGGTTTAGAATTATCTCCCACTAAATCTAATTACTGTCTCTATAGCAGGGGCCGAAAAAGAATAGTTCCCAAATTGAAATTAAGTGGGCAAGACTTGGCTTTAACAGACTGTGCCAAATACTTGGGTATGTATTTGGACAGAGGTTTACGATGGGCTAGACACATTAATGAAAGTGTAGAAAAATGCTCCAAATATTTAAATGTCTTAAAAGTTCTAGCTGGCAGCACATGGGGAGTACATACAAAGCATATGCGTAGGTTATATATTAGTTTGATAAGAAGTCGAATAGATTACGGTTCGTTTATATATGATTGTTGTGCGAAAACACATTTATTGAAACTGGATAGATTGCAAAATCAGGGTTTGAGAATTATAGGAGGTTTTATTAAAAGTTCACCAATACATGTAATGGAAAGCGAGTTAAATTTAGTGCCACTGTTTCTCAGAAGGCAATTCTTGGCTTATAAATATAGTTTGAAAATGATTTCTTGGAATAGGAATCAAATTGTTAATATAATTTCAAATTTAAATGACCTTTCAAATGATAGATACTGGGCGAACAAAAGAAAACCGCTACTTATTAAAACTTTTAATGCTGTGAGCCATTGCAATATTAATTCACTCGATCTTCTTGGTATGTTTACCTTAGATGTTTGGATAACAGATATAGAAATCAAAAAGTATTTTAGAACAAACCTTGAATGTATTGAATCCTCAAAGCAAAGTTATGAACCCCATGTATTATTGAATAACATAGTGTCAGAGTTAAACAATACCTACAATGAGTGGCATAAGATATTTACGGATGGATCTAAAGGTGAATGTGGTTTGGGAGCTGGTTTTTATGATCAAAATTTACAATGTGAGGCCGGATTCAAAGTTAATTGTGAGGCAGGTATAATGACGCTGGAACTGATTGCAATATATCAGGCCTATCTTATGCAGTGAATCAAAATTTAAACAAAATTGATATTTTTTCCGACAGTAAGAGTGCACTGCAACATATGGCTCGATGCGCTTCTGGTTCCAGAGGTGCATCGATAGCCTATGAAATCTTAAAAACTATTATTTCATTAAATAAAAGTGGTAAAGATGTAAGGTTGCAATGGGTTCCGGCGCATATCGGTCTTAAGGGAAACGAACGAGCAGACCGAATAGCTAAACTAGCAGCTGTAAACGGAAGCATTATTAATTATCTACCTGATTATTGGGAATTAGTACCCAAATTTAAAAAACACTGTTTTGATGAGTGGGTTATCTATTTTAATGATAGATCTAAAGAAAAAGGTATCTGGTATAAGAGCATTCAGGCGATTCCTCCGCAGGTGGCATGGTTTGATGGCATTCGATTAAGCAGACATTATGTAAAACTAGCCCTTAGAATCAGGTCTGGTCACTATCCATCAGCAAAATTTGCATATTTAATGAAAAAAACTGACTCGCCTAACTGTCTAGTATGTAATAAAGTAGAAGATGTGCAACATTTGCTGATGGAGTGTGACAGGAATAGAAATGAACGCGAGCTTTTACTTAAAGAACTGAAAGTAAATTCATTCGATGTGGGCTTAATACAAAGCATAATGAGTTGTCCATGTTCAGAAGCAGCTAAAAAATTATGTCATCTGATTACAATAGTTCAGCAAAGTAGCATGTAGTATTAACTATGTATTAAGGTACGATGGGGTTGGCATATCCATGTTGGATTAAAACCCCAAATTAAACAAAGATTAAAAAAAAAAAATGGTCCTTTACAATATCTAATTTAAATGAATATATTCGAAGAAATTACAGATTTAAAAAGCACGAATCGTGTTGTCGGCGGGGGCATCTGAAATCCACCCGTGCGAAGCCGGGGCGGGTCGCTAGTATCCCTATATTATATAGTAATAGTTATTTGTTATACAAGAATGCCAAGTTGCTTTTTAACCGCGTGCTCAATTTTGATGACCGAGCAAGTGAAGGATTCTAAAATTAGAATTCTTAGCTTTAGCGAGGGAATCAAAAGAGCACGAGGTGAAAAATCTTTGCACTCGAGTGCAACACGTAACTTTTCAACCCACCTCAGCGAGGAAATTACTAAATACAAAAAAGCATTATAATCACAAGGTACTTTTGTTTCAGAAGGTATAGGTATTAATATTTATTAGGCACTACATTATGATAGGTAAGTATTACAGAAAAAAAATATTATTTTTTTGAAAAGACATCCCCCGCACTAGGAATAAATTCTGTGTCGCGGGGGACTTTACAAACATACATGAAACGGACACAAAAAACACCCAGACTCAGAACAACAATTTGTGGATCACACAAAGTGTTGTCCTACGTGGGATTTGAACCCACAACACTTGGCGAAGTAGGAAACGGCGTGGTGACCGTTAAACCACTAGGCCAAACGTGCAGTTTGTACGTTTGTAGGTACTAGGTATATTTAAGAAAAATTGAAAGTAACGTTGCTACAGTTACTTAAGTTGTTTTCAACTTTCTTGTTTTTAACCTAAAGTTTCAACAATATGACGTGAAAAGAAATTATCGCAAGCAAAGCAAATAAAAAAAGTACACCAAGAAGGTTCCAGGTCTGAGTTTTTAACAAATTAAAAAAGGTTGTACGATAAATTCGGCACCATGGAGGTAGAAGTAAATAGGTTTAATGTTGTTTTGAATTCATAAACTAGTGCACACGATGTTCCAAATTCAATTTACTTTATCCGCGGAAAGAGTATTTTTATCCTTCGATATTCAGAAATAGGTATAAAAATATCAGATATATATTCAGGTATAAAAATACTCTTTCCGAGATTGGGGGATGAAAAATATTTAGATTTTCGAATATCGACCTAATTAGCCAAACAGATACACGAATAATGTTGATTTTACCTTTGTTGTGTGAGATTTGATAAGATGTATTAGATTATTTAGGGAATTCATTTTAGGTACTGTGTTCTTCAAAATATGCCACTTTTGAAGTCATACATATACGAAACATTAAGCTTACTGAAACTCTAGTTAAACAAATTTGTTATGTCTTCGTTTATTACCGGCGGATAAAATATAATGGGAACCAGAAGATAATCAGGTTCTGATGAATCTTTGAGATAATCCTTCTTTTCCAAGTTCAAACGCTTTAAAATACTTTTAGAACGTGAAGGCATCCGCAACTTACCGCGATGCTTTATATTCACTTCCAAACTCACATTCGTAAGATTATCATACTCGTTTGGCACAGAAAACAAATCTTTTAGAAGGATCTGAAAACATTTGTGGCGTGGTATGAACACTGCATGAGGTGACGTATGATTGAAACTGCGAGCAGCGGGTAGATATGACCAATGACACAATATACTATAGACCGTCCCTCCCTTGGCCAATACTGTACGCCGTAAAAAGCTAGAAAAGTTCAACTAAATCTAGATGGCGCTGAAAATAAGCTCTAAAAAGCAGTTTAACAAAGTTTAACAGTATTTTATTGATGTGCTTCAATTCTAGTAACTATATTATTATTTTTCAAATATAAAACTTGCTTTGTATTGCTTGCTTTAAAAAAATGATTTTCAATTGCATAACTAAAAGTTATCACCTATGTTTAGGAGATGTCGTTGCAATCGATTTAAATAAACTTGAAAATAATGACCTATTTACTACGCTAGATGTCACATTTATAAGTTATTTGGTTGAATCAGAGGAACAATGCACTCATGAATGGCAACATTGCAAAAATCGTTCATATCTTCCAGTAGTTAATACGGAACGGCAACGTCGCTTGAGCCGCGTACTCAGTTCAAAAATTTAATTAATATGAATGTTTATTTTAACCGACTTCAAAAAAAGAAGGTAGTTATCAATTCGACTGTATTTTTATTTTTAACCGACTTCCAAAAAGGAGGAGGTTCTATGTTCCACTGTGTTTTTTTTATGTATGTTCACCGATTACTGCGTCAATTGTGGACCGATTTTGAAAATTCTTTTTGTATTCGAAAGGGTATGCTCCCGAGGTGGTCTCATTGTCACCATATCAGGATCTGATGATGGGATCCCAGGGAAATCGAGGGAAACCCTCATTTTTTTAGGCACATATAATGTTTTCGTATATTTTCTGAAGTTAACCCGGTATTTGCGTCTTGTAGTCATCATTTTATGATGATGAGCTGATGGTGTAAGGTACAACTCCTTAACGGTTAGGAGTTGGAGGATAAATCTTTAAATATCATATGTATGTATGTTACCTTTAGTCGTATTCTTTCAAATTATTTAGGTAAGCTGATGATCGAAGGTACAACTCCTCAACGGTTAGGAGTTGGAGGATAATTCTTTCAATTTCATACGTATCTATAGACCTTTAGTCGTATACTTTCAAGTTATTTAGGTGAGCTGATGATAGAAGGTTAAACTCTTCAACAGTTAGGGATAAGATGATGATTTTAATATTACACGTACGTATATACCTTAAGTTGTATTCTTTCAGTTATTCATATGGATCGTTTTATTGAGTAGACATCCACTAAGGAAGGTATTTTGGAATTTCTACCCCTAAGGGTTTGAAATACGGGTTGAAAGTGTGGACGAAAGTCCGTCATTTTCAAGTTAGAAACATGAAACTTTAACTTTGGGCTACTGATTAAAAATGAGTAGATACGTATTTAACCGTTTCTGGATATTATTTTACTTGGTTACGCGCGACGCGACGTAATATGACCCCTGCCCCTGGTAATACCACGGCCTCACAGAAAACCGATGTGAAAAAGTGCTTGCGCTGTGTTTCACCGAGTGAGTGAGGATACCGGAGGCTCATACCCCAACCTCTCCCCCCATCCCACTCCACTATGCCCCAAAGGCCGGTAACGCATTTGTCAAATTATTTTAGAAATAATCAAACTTTACAAAATATACTATAAAACAATATATTATTTTCTGTAAATAAATGCAAAAAGTCAACAACACGCGTGGTATTCCCAGGCGGTCACCCATCCAATTATTAACCACGCCCGATGTGGCTTAACTTCGGTGATCGGACGAGAACCGGTGCATTCAACACGGTACTGACGTTGGCAATCAGTTTGTTATATTTAACGTTGAGTATCCAGCACTATGACGTCAACTCAATGTTAAGTGTCGCTACAACTTTTGGCGCGAAAAGCGCGTTAGGGGACTTCGTTCCAAAAACATTTCACACTTCGTTCGCCCGCGACTTCGTTCGCATTTAATAAAAAGTATCCTATGTTACTTCTAATACCTCTACAAGAATACGTGTTTCATGATGATCAGATTGATCAGCTAAGTAGTTTTCGCCGGAAAGCGTAACAAAGGAACTTACGTTCGCATTTTTAACATTAGGAATATTTATAAGACACAAACCGAAAGAAAATCCTTAATTACACCTTTTTGTCATCTACAGTTGTTAATTAATATGTGCAAGCAATTCTCGACATTATCAACTCATAATTATCAAATTTTTATTTGCATACATTCACGATCAACAACATTTAAAAACGCCAAAAACTGTTTTTAGACATGTGTCATTAAGGACGGGAATTGCAACTGCAACATGCAACTGTATTTTATTAATTCATCAATTTTTATTTTGTTTTTTGAATCCATTAAAAAAATAAAATGTCAGTCCTTAGTTCCTTACCTATGTCAATTGAGAAACATACATACAAAGTTTAAAGTGAATCCATTGAAAATAAAAAAAGTTTCAAACAATTCATAAAAAAAAGATTGTAAAGAGAAAAGCGGTTATTTTAAAATTAAAAACAGACATTTCAATTTTATTTATTTGTGTAGATCTCTCTCACGATAAAATATTACATAAATTATGTAGGTACTAAGATAATTAATTATTTAAAAAACGACATCTAGTGGTACATTTCGCAATAATACAATGACAATAAACTTGACAGTTGACTGTTGGGTTCGTATTGGTGTTGGGGGTCAGAAAATATCGTTGTAATTCACGATTTGATGCACTTAGTGACATCTAGGGAACAATCAGCTTACTATAAATCCGCGTACAGGTCTCGCCTAGTAGAGTGTTGGTCTAGTATATATTTCGTCAGTGGCTTAAATAAAACAAAGATACCATGATACCTCGATTTTTAGCTTATGAATGGACGGTGATGGATTTTAAAAGAAATAGTACTATCTAACTATTATTTTATAGTGTATTCATTAATAAGCGCTATTTCAACCTGAGCTAGGTAAAAGTAATATTATAGGTTTTCGAATACAGAATAATTTTAATGAGATGCAACGTTTTAATATGAATGTTTGATGATTTCAAAGGGAAACACGCAAACCGTTGAAATAAAAGGATGTTGTAATCGATTCGTCCCCCGGTCCGCGCCACGCAGCTCGTTACAAGAAGTATCTCTTGAGGACATTTTTGTGATTTTGCTTCCATCTTTTTCCATTTGTTAATTTTTCTTGTACCTTTTCTTTGTATTTTGATAATTTGGTTTGGAAACTTTTCAAGATGTTACCTTTATAGTGTTTGTGTCCACATTTTTTTGTTTTCGTTATTTGTTCCGTTCTAGTTTTTTTTGTATCGAACGAGTGTACAGGTCACTTGATCTAGCTGTTACTGTCGCAGCCCATGGACATCTGCAACTCATGTATGGAGATCTCTCTAATGGAGTGTAATATTTCGAAATTGTCAATGCATGGTCGATAAATATTTATTTGTAATTATTACATAACAATAATTACATTAAAATTAATAAAACAAAATAGCTTATTGAGAGTTTTTTGCTTTTTATTGTATTTTTAGGAAGCTGCCATAGAGGCTTCTGACTGATGAGTCACCAGTGCGCCCTCGGAGCTGTCCCTCCAAAACTGCGGGGAGGTAAGGATTTTGGACTCCGGTAACCTCACTCATTCAATGAAACCAACTGAAGACTTCACAGCAGTTTTCTGTGGTATAAGTATGATCAAGCTGACCGATTTGTACCGAGGTATGGTTACACTTAATAATAATATCAAAGTTTAAAGATACTAATAACCAGAGGCAATTTATGACGTGGTTCGATTTGAACAAACAACCGTGAAATTAAAAAAGTATAACAAATAAACCTTAGGATCAAGCAAAAGTCTGTTGATTGATTCGTTTTGCAGAGGGGTCGGGCCCTCATACACTTACAATTACGAAATACAAGTACCCCTCGAACCAAAGTGCAAGTGTTCCGTAGTTATAGAATAGCCCATTCATCTAATAGCTAGAGCTATAGTTTTTGGCACAGTAACAAACAAATAAATTGTTATAGTCAAAATCTCAAAGTTAAAGGCCTTCAGCTTTCCACCAACTATAGAAGTATAACGAATTGCAGTGTTTATACTCTACTAACATTCACACAGCCAGACGTTTTACAACATAAGCTTCCGTAATGAAGGCAAGTAAGTGTTCCTAAAAAACACATACAAAATACACGAATTGTCTGGTTCCGTCAAATATTCCAGCCGATACAAAATAAATTCATACAGGGTTGACTTTTTTACATGTTCTAACCTAACCTAACATTGTTGCAATTTTTGTGAGATCTTTACGAAAAAACTAGCAATACTGACGAAGTAAACAATACACGCGTCACAGGTCACTCAATAGAACCGGAGCGTGTGGTTGGATCAAAAAATTCCATTATGGTGTTGTTACTGTGAAAGTTGGTGATTTTTAAATTAAAAATAAGTTGTATAACCGAGCTAAAAGCGAAATTTTGGATTGATCTGTGGAACGAACAAATAATTAAGGGGCAGCTCCAACAAGGATATTGTGAGAACTCTCCAATGGTTTTTGTAAGACTTTAACTTATACTAGTTATGTCCCCGCTCTCTAAAATGAAATGAAAATAATCATGCAAGTATATTAGAGTATATTAGCTTATAACTCAGTTTTTTAGGTTTAATCTATAACACGACACACAAATTCAAAGTACATAGTAGAGTGAGAGTCACTCTGATTCAGCCACGCTGGCCCGCGGAGTTATAAAAACGAGAGAGGGAGATTTCTTCGTTGCAGTAAAGTTGAATCGAAATGTCAAAAGAAAGTATGTGCGTGTTTCACGGCGTTTAGTCGAAGAATCCCTTTCACATTGCATGTAATAGAGAGATAACGTGTGTGTGTACGATTCACTCCGCCTGACAAAACTCGCAGGTCAACTGCTATTGTGATCAAATTACAACCCGGCCCCTATGGAAATATTTCATCCCCTAGCAACAAGTGACAGAAACTTCACAGATCATTTTCGTTGCCCTAACAGTAAGTAGTCTTTTTATTCCCGACGGAGGCGAAGGTAAAATGAAACGTAGGTTTTGATTTGGTTTTTCTGTTTGGAGAGAGATTTGAATGCAGTATCCTGTGACTTTAATTAGGAATATTAATTTTATAGAAACTTTAATTCATTCTGAGGCACGATTTAGACCTATACTTTTGTTACATTATCGCGGAGACAGTAACAAATTTTAATCTCTTGCGTACACGCTGTGTAACAGAAAAAATAAAATTAAATTGGTGAACTAGCCGAGCCCCGCTTGTATCCGCCGCGGGGAGAAGTTAGTTTTAAAAAAAATGCCTAAGTTACCCTTTATATCATCAGTTATCTGCCAGTGGAAGTTCCGTCAAAATCGGTTCAGCCGCTCGAGAGATTAGAACGGAACAAACAGACAGACCGACAGACAGACAATTAGAAAAATAGAGAAAAAAAATATTTTTGTATATGTGCCGTGTATACATACATATGCATTTACTATAAAGCGGTTATTTTAATATTACAAACAGACACCGCAATTTTATTTATTTTTATGTATAGATGTATAGGTTTATTTAGATTCTACGACTTTCTGAAGGCCTTTTATACCGTTGAACCCAGTAGTACATTTCTTTCAAATATTAGGTACTATATGACGATACATACATTGGAACCGTACTACACACCGAACCTACTGCTACTAGAATTACCTATGTAGGTAATTCAAGTAGTAGTAGAGTTCAATATAAGGTCATAAACAACAGCACGTTTAAGTGTTTGACTCTTATTTTCATTAAAATTACGTACGTCATGTGAAATTGCCTCGATATTGCAGCAATATTTGGTGTTGACAAGCCAATTATTTTTAAAGCAAACCGGAGATTACACACTGTGATAAGTTAAACAAGGAAGGTGCAAGCTCTGCGTTTCGTTACGATTAACAATCTAGTTATATTCAACTCAATTACAACACTTACCAGATAAAGTTTATATTTTTAAATAAATAATTAATATTATACGTAAATAATAGAAAAATTATAAATAAAGTAGTTGTGAACTATTAATTTTATAGTCAGGGTGAAGGATTTAGTGTGAGTTCGTTGTTAAATAAGTGATATGTAGCGAAGAATTACAGCGGTTCGATATTTGCGGTTGTTCGTTTACTTATCTAGAGCCAACTCAACTGACAATATTATTTACGTGCTGTTTACACTCCCGAGTTTTCCTTAGAGGACGATCCATGTAGCGATTTAGAAGTAAACCCTTACTTTTACTGTGTCAATAAAACTAACCCTACACAGTAATCATAGAGCTCTCCAATACACACTACTATTAGTCATTTCTCCTCTAAATGGAAAATCACTGTCCCAAGATAATTTCATTTTATAACCTCAGATCAGTTAAAAAAATGTAGATTTACAAGGTAGTAGAGCCACCCTGATTTCAGCACGAATGGGCCGGCTCGACCGGGGCGGTACTACTTACCCTCGCACAGAAAATCAACGTAAAATGACAGCGTTCGTGCTGTCGTATTTCGTTGGTAAGTGCGAGACCGGAGGCCTAATGATGCAGAAGCATCACTAGCCCGCCATAGTGTGGGTCACCATGCTGCATTGTTTCATTCTCTTCATTCGCAGTATGGTGACTACCACTCTTGGATTCTGCTTATGCTTTTCATCAGGCTGAGTAGAGTCATTTTGGCAGAAACAAACATTAAAAAAACGAATGGCCTTGTTCTTGTTGAAGCAAAAAAGTAGCGTAGTTCCAAGTAAAGTACTTTTCGTCAGTATCGTACAACTTGTATTGTATGATACTGACGAAAAATTGCGTACAAGTTACCGCGTGTGTTTACTTGGAACTACGCTACTTTTTTTGCTTCAACAAGAACAAGGCCGTGCATTATCTATCTTTTTTAATTGATCTGAGGTTATAAATTTTAACATTTCTCAGTTGGTTTATGTTTGGGCCACAATTCAATGCATAATCCCATATAACGACAAGAACTTTAAAAATACTTTTATTATTAAGGTCAGACTTTATTATCCTTTATAATTATCAACAAGTGCAATATTTACGTGAACTGAATCATTGTGAAGACAAAAAACGATATTCGATTTATCAATTTGAGAATCGAGTCAAACAGTTTTTTAAATGCTTCATTACACACTAAGTGCGGTCATAAAAACAAATATACATTTATTTCGTATTTAATATTTGACTGGAGTTATAAAGCCTCGTACACAGCCATAACATCGTAACACTGATTAAGTATGAACAGGCGAGTATGGGCCAGTGCGGCGCATTCGATGGGGAATTAAATCAGTGCGCGGTGACAGGTGCGTCACGCAACGGTGGTGCACCCACCTCGGGACCACCCCGCTTGCACTTGTAGGGCTTGTTGGTGCACCCGCCTCGTGTGACACTGATACACCGGAGTCTATACGATTTACCTACATTAATATACGGTGACATGTTCGTTACTGTGTGGTGGTAAGTTTTTAATCATTGAACGTAATTACATAGAATTTAATGTTTAAATATCATCTTCCAATCATAGGTTGCTATGAAATGTATTGTGTTATGATGCTACGTTAATACTTTGAGTAAAACTGGAATAAACATCTTTGGATTCATATATATGTCGGAGTGAGGGTATCCAAATAATAAAAGTGATACAAACATTTGCCACTATCGAACACTACGGAACACTCTATATAAAGCGGCGCGATCGGCAACAGGACACAGTTCTCTTCAGATCTCGCGACGATCATATCTATTATTTGATTTGCGATTTATTGTATCTCTGTGTTTTATATTGTGTGTATGAGGCGATATTTATCAGTGGGGGAATTACTATCCTAGGTGGCGAATTCCACAGGGCATCGCGGAGGGGTGAGCGTTGCCCCAATCCCCTCATGGGGGGTTGCTGATGGTGTTTAAGTTAATTCGTATCCGTTTAGTAGTGATTAGTGTTTGGCTTTGGTCCAGATTGGCTGTATCTGTCATTCATGTTCTCGTTTATTCTTGTGTCTCCGACATCAGAAGTGGGATCTGAATCTCATTTGCCCACAATGTTTGAGAGTGTAACGGATCGTCAGTCGCGGCGAGCGGTCGAACTACCCTCCGCTTGAAATTCGTATGAGGTGCCATTTGTTAAATTTTTGTAAGCGAGATCGGGCACATAGTGTCAAAGTGTCGGTATAGCCATTCGCGTACGAACGGTTTATGAGACGTGCGGCCTACAACAGCGGCAGCGTGCGGTAGTAAAAGCAACGCATCGGTAACTGGGAAGTAACCGGTATGTACGGACAACTCCAACAATCCGGTGAGTCGTACTATTTTTATTTTGTGCTGGGTGCTCTTTAATAAGATACGTTCTGTCAGATGAATTTCTAGGCAAATGACAATATTGTGTAATTTATACTCTCGATTGTTTGATTGATTGTTGATTTTTGTGTAAACAAAAATAAAATAGTGGAATAAGTAAAAGTGATTTTAATTCAAAAATGGACAATATTGTGCAGTAACATTATTGAGGGTAGGTATTGCCCGCACTTATTGTAGCATCGAAATTCTATGTACAGTTTTAATCCAGATTTATTCATTGCGGTTATTGTTTCATGTAGTACACGATTACTGTATTTCAAACGACATAATTATGGAAGAGATCTGCTTGCATTAGGGTTTTAAGCAGCAATTTTCGAAAAGAATCTTGTTCTTAAAAATAATAAGGTCGTTTCTAATGGTGACATCGTTACAAAGGTAGACGATTTCGGAAGTATAGTGTAGTATTATATCATAGCAGAATATCTGTGATGGAGGTGGATTGAATTACCCGTTCTGCACATGCTGTTTGTTTATTGTTTAAATTTATTTCTTATTTTTAACCCCCAACGCAAAAAGAGGGGTGTTATAAGTTTGACGTGTCTGTCTGTCTGTGGCACCGTAGCTCGCGAACGGATGAAGCGATTTCAATTTAGTTTTTTTGTATGAAAGGTGAGTTACGTGCGAGTGTTCTTAGACATGTTTCATGAAAATCGGTTGAGTCGTTTAAAAAGTTATGGGGGTAAAAGTGGGGAAGAATAACCGAATGTCTGCAAAACGTGCCAGTATAATCGTTAAATGACAATTGTGTAATTGATAACTTCGACCTGATGCTGCATAAGGGGTTTTTTTATTTATTCAATTTTAAATTTATGATTGTGATGTGATTTTTAGTTTGAGGCGGATTCATCTTTGATTGTAGCTATTAACATTTTTTTAATTATTATTTTGACCAATTTGAGATAGTTGTGACTCGATTATTTTGATTGCTTTGAGAATTTGCAGCAGTAGTCAATACTAAAGTTCTTATTTTATGTTTTGATTTTAATAATGATGTTACTGTTTTCTTTTGCTGTTCAGTAGTGTACTGTTTTATTGAGACAGAATAGACAGTGAGGTCAGATATGGCAGAGTGAGAGAGATACTGTGTGTACACGTATGTGACATTTGATAGGGAAAGTGTAAATTAGTAAAGTTTGATCTCAGTAACTTAGTTTTGATTCAAAGTTAAGAAAGAAATTAGACAAAGTTAAATCCTAAGTATAAAGGACCGTTTAAAATTGTAGAGTTGCTCGATGGCGATCGTTATACTTTGAAATCTTTAACTAGTAACAGAATCTACAAATGCGCTTGCGTTCGTATACGAGAGTTTCCTTTAAGTGATATACCCGAGGAGGTAGATTTGTCTGGCATTGATAATAGTGAGGAAAATCCCTGTAGATCAAGTCCCTATTGATGTTGATGATGATAATCAAGGGTTAATTAATGCTGATGCAATGGAATGAAATTGAGTTGTAATTGTGTGGCGAGTAGTCTCTATAATGAGATATACTATCAGCGTGGTGGTTGTTAAAGTTTAGTTAAGTTTTGCGAAAGGCGAGGTGGCCACTGAAAGGCGAGGTGGCCATTGAAATGTGAAATTGGTAGAATAAGAGGCCATGTAGATATTGTTAATAATAATAATCCAAAAATGTGTAACGCGATAAACGGTGAGGTGCCTGTTGCGATACTACTTACTGGTGTTATTAATTTAGTATGTAGCGAGAAGTCTATTAACATTCAGATTTGATAACGAAAAGCCTATTTTATGAGAATGTCCTAAATGAAGTTGTTCCACAGAAGATAAAATGTAATAATGTACCCAATGTCCTTGGTCAGGAGTGGCCGAACAACACAAAAATCTCTTTCTTTTCTGCGGATAATGATGATGATGCCTTCAACATCACACGAGGACGTGTAATACGTCAGGACGGCCGTGTCGGAGTGAGGGTATCCAAATAATAAAAGTGATACAAACATTTGCCACTATCGAACACTACAGAACACTCTATATAAAGCGGCGCGATCGGCAACAGGACACAGTTCTCTTCAGATCTCGCGACGACCATATCTATTATTTGATTTGCGATTTATTGTATCTCTGTGTTTTATATTGTGTGTATGAGGCGATATTTATCAGTGGGGGAATTACTAGCCTAGGTGGCGAATTCCACAGGGCATCGCGGAGGGGTTAGCGTTGCCCCAATCCCCTCATGGGGGGTTGCTGATGGTGTTTAAGTTAATTCGTATCCGTTTAGTAGTGATTAGTGTTTGGCTTTGGTCCAGATTGGCTGTATCTGTCATTCATGTTCTCGTTTATTCTTGTGTCTCCGACATATATATAATCCATACAAGTGAAAAATCAGTAATCATATCGTAATCAGCACCTCAATCGCCTAAAGGCCTGTATTTACTTTGCTTAGTGCGAGTGCAGATGCTTAGTGCGGGTGATCGGTGAATTCGCGGTCCACACGTATAATTTACCAATCGTGGATCGCCTGCGCTTCACACCTGCACTCGCACTAATCAAAGTGAATACGGGCCTTAAGCTACTACACAACACAGGTTGACTTTGCCTAGACTTGGATGTTTGTTGCTTCGTTGCTTCTGAATACTAATCATTAGAAATACTGTAAATAAATCAAAAGTGTATTTTTAAAGTAATTCAATTTATCTATCATCAAGTACATTCTCTTTAAGGATAAGGTATTTGTAACATAGTTAATTTGGGATAGCGTCATAGATGCTTTATAGATGTGTAGGAGAGTTATGAGAGTGATGAGCGTGCGACGCGACACACCGCCGTACCGCGCCGCCGCCGGTAGTGGGGAACGCTGATTGCTCCCCAGACACGACCGCTGCTGTCAGCTCGATGGGCGATTACTTATTTACTATAACATGACTACAATACTACATACATATAATGGAAGAATCCGGTAAAAAATAAAAATTAGGAATTTCTTCCCGTAAAGGGCAAGGATAAACTTCCAAGAAACTGAGAGTTACATCGAAGGTATTCCTGTAAGATAGTCGAATACATATACGTTAAGAGAATATAAGTAACAAATGTATTTGAAACATGACTATAAATCTGTGCACATTTGGCTTTAGTAAAAGTAAGGATAAATATATTTGCAATCGATTGCAGTTGATTGTGTCAATAATTTACATTTAGGGTACTTATTCCGTTCTGATTCTGTATACGTACAGCTAAGCAATCACTCCAGTGATTTAAGCTTCCATAAGCTGCATTACATTGGTGATTGTCAAGGATGCTGAGTTGTTAATAATATTTTTCAACATTCAGGACATACAAAATGACGTTAAGCCAGTGTGATAACACGAATGAAACTGTTCCGCCAATCCGCGTAAAGCGCTAAATTAGACGTACGTGATGCGGATACAAATTCGTGTATGGGAGTTCTCACAACGTCGTTGGGTATATTTTTAACACGGACCATGTCCTGTTCCTCGTATCCGATTTGATACGACGGAGTATTTCCAGTGACTTGTGACATCAAAGTGCTTGTCTTCAGGAAGTCAATGTTCGTGGAGACGATGAACTCCTCTATTTATATCGTCGTCCTGCTCGCCGGCGCGGGCGCTCGTTATGCCTCACACGTCCCGCCCCGTATCAAAAACATTCTTATTAGAAACTAATACCGGCACGATGTTGTTGGTGCGCATTGTTTACAATATAAACAATGTTTTTACATATCATGTAAATGTATATGTTTAAAAATATATTTGTTTGAAAATTTTACTTCTAGATCTCCCTTAAACTAAAATGAACTGTATTGCATTTAAGCAACTCTGTCACTGTTGGTACTTAATCAGAATAATAATTCGCAAATCGTGTTTGTGAGAAATCTCAGCGGTGAGGCTGACGGTAATGAACTCGGATAGCCTTGGTGAGGTTATGACCCGTGGGGCGTTCACAAAAAAGGCATTAGATCATAATTATTTATTTAACATTTTAACTCTTTTTCAGATTTGGTGTAGGTGTATCCGTTCATTAGGGGAAAATAATTGGTATTTAGGCTCATACAGAATATTTACATATATCGATATAGAATAAGCGAATTATGTAATACATCTGACTCATAGTCATGTACGGCTGCGAATCATGGACCTTAAAGACGACACAACGAGATGCCTAGAGTCTTTTAAAATGTGGTGCTACCGTCGCATGCTTCGCATTAATCGGATGCAAATGATAAGGAAGATTATTGTGTTCGAGTGCGTCCATATGCGGAGAAAATTGATGCAAGCCATCAAAGAGTGCAAGATTGAATAGCTCGGTCATATGCTTAGGCACGAAAGACATATCAGAGATAACACCCGCATTAGAAATATACATCCTATGACGCAGGGGACTTTACAAATATACTTGAAACAGACACAAAGAACACCGAGACCCAGAACAACAATATTCGAATCTGTCGTTCTGGGCAAATTGTCCGCAAATTGTTGTTCTGGGTTCAAAGTTCAAGCCGTCATGCGTGCAGTCGAATTATGTGTAGGTTAAGTGACTCTGCGATTCTCTCGGAGGCCCTATTCCTTTAATGTAATATTATTTCACCCAACACCTCTGCACCTGGTGCTAGTGTTAGTAAAAAGTTACTTTTAGCAAGATATTATTTAGACAACAGTCCTTATTGACTTTTGCTTTTGATATTATGTTGTTTCAACCAACATAGAAATAGTTACAATACTTGTCGAAAAACACTTGTGATATGGGCTCGTAGTGGGAAGTAGTCGGTGAGGTAATTGCAGCCAATTGAGCGACAGATGTGGTGCCGCACGACACCTACGCGACCAACTCGCCATTCCGCACTGCTTGTCGCACCTTGCTAAATATAACCTATCTGGCCACCTTTTCATTAATACGTGCACTGTGTCAGATGATGGTTCTCAACGTACACCTACTGCACTACTTGTAAACTACATGAAATGCAAAAAGCTCATTGAATACTATAGTGTACTGTGTGTAGTAGTATATGCTAAGTATACCTATTTATAAAAGACTAGAAGGTCTCACTGACGTGACGTGTTGACTTCGAGAAGACCCAACTAGTTATGAACCCGACGATAATAATCTTTGTCACAATGTGAAGGGACCTACTTGGAGGACAACCTCCAATTACACACGTGAATAAAAATGTATATTATTTACAAACTATACAATAATGTAACTGAGTCTTCGCAACTTATAGCAATTTACAATGGAAAAGGGATTGGACCATTTTAATAATAACAACGTATCGCACCGGAGACTAGAAAATAATAATACAATAATGTTTTTTTAATAATAATAATCTTTATCTATAAATAGTACAACATTACATATTGTCAAAGTAAGTACAATGGGCAAAAAGAAATATACATAAAAAGAAAACTGAACAATATGTTTGAGCATGTATTATATTCTAAGTTATAACAATAATAATTTTAGGCAAACATACAATTGTTGTACAATGGCAAATTGTAATCGTAGCGCACAGGTTCTGTATTCTAGGAGCCTAGGTTCAAGTAAAAATAACTAGCAGCTTCGTTAAATATATAGGAACTCCGCGCTTTATGATATAAATGCATATATTATGTGACCATGTGAAATAATTGCACCGTAATCGTAAATAAAACGGTGAAAATTATTTGAGAGCATACTAATAGGGAAACTAAGAAATCGACAATTTTGCTACATTTGTTATCCATTATTATATGTGACTCTACAATAGTTTTTGACGTGACAACGTCTTATAATTCGATGGAGCCGGCTGCACACACGAATGCGCGCTTGCTCCGCATCTATCTCTCATCATTTCATCAATGTTTCGTTATGACGTTGTCACGTTAAACTATCGTCCGTAAAAAGACTTTACAGACAACCATTTCTTTCCTATCTTACCTATCTACTAGTCTCCATATTAAAAGTGTTCCGTTCAATACTTAGGTATTTAAGCGAATTACAAGAGTAATAATGAGCATAATTTGTCGTTAAGTCTTTTGTAGCATGTAACATATTGTAACTATTTTGTTCGTACACGTAAATGAACCGCGAATAGTTGTTTAGAATAAAAACTCAATCAGTGTTCAGCGAACTCGCACATAGCAATTACGTACACGTCGATTGTCTCACCGCGCCGTCACTATGTGCTTCGTGTCTGTCCACTGTATTCGATTACAAAGTTTTAGTTGCATATTTACATACTTCCAATTTAAAGTGAATTTAAGTTCCAATGGGTGCTTGCAAATGCCTGGTAAAACTGTTAGCTTCAGCTGACCAAAGACCCGCTAGTAGACCGGCTCGCCACCCGCTGGTGTCGCACCCCACACCATTTCACCACATAATTTATATTGTGTATTTTCAGCGGTTCTGTGAACGCTTTAAAATTGATCAGTCAAAATATAATAAAACGCAATTTAATTCGATTGAAATGTTCATTCTCAATCAAAAGCTTTTTAAATTAGGTACGTATTTGTAAAATCAAGAAGAATATGTCTTGTCTTAAAGAAGCATGTTAAATGAATAAAACATTATAATGTAATCAAGAAAAAATATGATTAATGATCCCGTAGATCCAATCCATTGCAACTATTGCAGGTTGTAACATACTATATACTATACGGGTGTGTGTGTGTGACTCGTGCCTACCAGCACTGAAACTGATTCAACTTATTTCATCAACCTCTGACGTAAAGCGAGAATTGTAATAAGTTAAGTGTGTAATCTGTTCATGGTATTATAGCTCGAATCCCGGAAGTCCCATTTTTCATTGAAATATTTCTGTTACGAAGGTATAAGACTTAAAATAAAAAATAATCTGGTAAGCCATTCCAAGAACATTCGTTTCTTCTTATCGACGAAGAGAGAGAGATAACGACTAATAAACTTGCTTCAAGACAGTCACATTCATCATAAACAAAGTTAATCGATGACAAGAAGAGCGCAAACTAACTTTCTAAATGTAAGACGGAACGAAGTGCATGTAGTAAGGCAAAAAATATTTTATGATCCTTCATGACTTGAAACACTTTTGCCATTTGTCAATATTATACCTATAATACGTTTCTAGGAACCTACGATTTGGCATTTTCTACGTAGTATACAAACAGCGCAGTGTAAGTAGTATATTGTCATTATATTATAGAAAATATTTACCATCTATACTTATAGTAAAAATGTAACAGGTCCAATTCTGTACATTAAAGATATTTAGTTTTTTTTTTGAGGGCTCTTTATAATTGACTAGTGGTTGCCCGCGGCTCCGCCCGCGTATATGTCGGTTATCGCGGTAAATAGTAGCCTAACTTACAAACTTTCGCGTTTATAATACACTAGCTGCGCCCGCGACTTCGTCCGCGTGGAACAGTGACTTTGGGTAGCAGTTTTAATTATTAAGGCCAATATTATTTTAAAAATAAGACACACTTTTCACTGTTAAAAACATATTTAAGTATTTATATAAGTACATAAAATAAAAAGTATTTTGTATGAAATTATTTCGACATTCGACATGGCCAAGGCTTTCAACCTGTTCTTGCACCGTTCGCTTCTCTCCGATCTCTAAGCATTCGGTCTGCCTCTTAGAGTCGTCTCTAGATTTACTCTTTTCTTCATCAGCGCCTTCGCATTCGGGTTCTTTGCGACGGACGGCGCGGCCTCTGTTTTTCTGGAGGTAAACGCTAGCGTACCTCAGAATTCGGTCCTGTCGCCCAAGATGTTTCTTCTGCATGTCAATGACATATTAGCCCTTGGCAATATACATTGTTATGCAGACGATAGCACAGTGCATGGGCGATATTATGGATACCCTGCAGCCAAGATAGTAGACGTTGAGGAAAATGGATAGGAGATTGTCGCTGAGCTTGACCGGGTTTTGAACCGCATTTAACAATGTGGTGATGAGAATCTGGTCGAGTTCAACGTTAAGAAAACACAGGTGTGCCCGTTCTCTACCAAAAAGTCTCCGTTTCTTCCCCTCCCCACTTTTCAGAGCACTCAACTGCCACTACGGGATAAGCTCGGTGTCCTGGGCATGGATATTTGCCGAGACCTCAACCCACGGGAGTACATCGAGGGCACCACTAAGGCAGCCTGAACAGGGTGAGGCGGTTTTTCGCGCCCGAGCATTTGTGACTCCTTTATAAGACCCAGATACGCTCGTCCGTACTGTTCTCATCTTTGTGATGGATCTAGGCATTAATTTTCTCGATTTTTTGCAGCGGCAATCAGTCCGCATTATCAACAGTCCCAATACTACCGATTCCTTTGAGCCTCTGCAGTTGCGGAGAGATATCGCCTCTATGGCAGTCCTCTACCGCTTTACCATGGAGAGTGTTCTGAAGCGTTCTTCCAACTGATCCCACCTTCTCCCTTCCTCTACAGAACAACACGTGTTGGTCTTGGAAGTCACCGCCTCAGTCTTAGAAATACGCTCTCGAACCAAACGGTTTGGTTCTGCATTGTCTGCTTTCACAGCGAGTATGGTTGCCTCCACTGTTGGATTCTGCTTGAGTTTTCCCTCAGTCTGAGCAAATTCTCAATTTTTACATTTTTAAAATACTACGTTTTTGATTTGCCATCCTTTGTCAAAATATAGTGATTTAGCTGATTTGATACACGCGATTGTGCTGCCCATTTGAAAAACATGTTTTTTTTAAATGAACTGCAACTTTAACTGTCTTTGTCTTTGGGCTTTGATAATTTGTAGTGCAAATGTTGTTTTCAGCGGAAACTGCATTCTTTTAAATTGAAATTGCAAATAAGTTACTGGAATACGGGGAATTGAAAAATTTTCTTTTACAATGTTGTACCCCAGATGTGTATTTTGTAGCCGTGTACCATTACATATCTTTGTCGCTCAAGATTTCTTATTAATAGGACTGGAACATTAACTTTCAGTTTTAACTTATGGGAAGGCGCTCCTGATAATTCTAAAGATTTAAAAAACTTTATGCATAAGCTATTATATGACTGGTTCAGTTTCCCTTGCATTGTTTCCTGAGAGGTATTCGTTAACATCTTCCTCCACGTCTGACATGATCCGTTCGTTTATTTGATAACTGTCTCATTAGTCGGCGGATCAGAATATATATTATTTTTAGATCATGTGTGCTATCATATACCAGAACTCACGTCTCAGTGTAATCATGTCGTTACTGTCATTTGGCATACAATCATCTCCTATTTTTAGAAGAGCATTTGCATATTGACACTGCTCATAAATCATTGTGAAGTTGTACTCGCATAATTGTAGTAAGACATAACTTTTTAACATGTACCCATAATACATATGTTTCATACAGGCATTTATTTCATCTTGCGGCGTACCCCTTTTGCTTTTTTTTGTGTTTAAATCCCGCCGGATACTTTTCCTTCGGATTTTTTCACGAAGAAAATTATTTGAATAAACAAAAAATCATGTAAACAAATCGAATCCTAGTGAATAATAACGAATTTGTAGTAGCAAAATTCAACATCCGCATGCGGCACAGTCGTCTGCACTCACATGTCTGCCCGTTCGGGTAAGCACACTTAGGCATATTGTGATAACTCAGTAAATGTTACATCTGAATAGCGCTAATATTTTGTCTCCTGTCCCAAACTCATGAAACATTTTTGCAAACCTTGCATCATCATCATCAGCCTATCGCAATCCACTGCTGGACATAGGCCTTGCCTTGCCTTCACAAACCTTGCATATTTCCATACAAACTTTCATCCCCTATTGCTATTTTACCTCCTTGATCTTAAAATTTTTACGAAATTTAAATTACATTTTTATTTATATGTAATCAACAACCTAAAAAATAAAGTTTAAGATTTTAGCTTAAAATGACGATACTGTATACACTGTTTTGTAATTTGTCTTATTTATTTCTATTAATATAATGAACATACAAATCATATTTATGAATGTATGTTATTTATTATATTATTATTATCATATTAATTTAAGTCTTCGTTGAAAAGGAGAAATATTTTTAATGAATTTGACATCCTTGTTACCTCGTTGCCAAGAGTGTCCGGTGTACCGGGCGGTGTCACCAAGGTAATGCGCAGGCGTGTGGCGATTAAACCACCACTCTTCTATACAATCTTTCATCCCCCCTTTCAACCCCTTATTACCTTTTTTTCGCAATAAAAAGTAGCCTATGTCCTTTCTCAGGCTCTAGACTACCTGTGTACCAAATTTCATTGTAATCGGTGCAGCGGTTTGGCCGTGAAAGCAAGAAAGACAGACAGACAGACAGACAGACAGAGTTACTTTCGCATTTATAATATAAAGTATGGAAGTATGGATAGCCTTCCTCGATAAATGGGCTATCTAACACTGAAATAAGTTTTCAAATTGTACCAGTAGTTCCTGAGATTAGCGCGTCCAAACAAATAAACAAACTCTTCAGCTTTATATATTAGTATAGATGTATTTATTATACTCTTCTAAGATCTAATACTCATAATAAACAACACAATTATTTAGATAAAGATTAATATTAGGTATTATGTTGATAAAAACTCTTTGGCAAATAACTCATTATTAGGTACCAACTCTTAGCGTCTTTTACTCGTGATAACTTCTAAACGAAATGTCGGATTGGGATGAAACAAAAAGTATTTTACTTCTACATAAATACCCTTGATAACATAATACTTAATTTGGATAAGGATTAATATTACGATACACATTTAACGTAGTTTCTTTCTTCAGACGATTTAATATTTTTTTCGAACACAAAAGCGGTTATTGTGTCTAAACCATGATAGTTAGATATATGCTCTCGCGGATTTTTTGGTAGATCTAAATGGGCCCTACAAACCCGTAATACATTATTTTGTTCTATTGTCAATAGTCTTTGCAGCGCACGCAAAAATAGGTTTTCGATTTCACACCTTGGGTTAGAAAATAGCAATTTTCTTACGGATCCCTAATTTTTTTGAAAATAAAATATAGCCTATAGCCTTCCTCGATAAATGGACTATCCAACACTGAAAGAATTTTTCAAATCGGACCAGTAGTTCCTGAGATTAGCGCGTTCAAACAAACAAACAAACAAACAAACAAACTCTGCAGCTTTATAATATTAAGTATAGATATAAGTAAGTATAGATACTGAAGCCAAATTGCCTGTAAAAAAGCTGATTTTTTTTTTTCATTTTTGCCTGTCTGTCTGTATCTTGGCCGCGCATCACGCCGAAACTACTGAATGGATTCAAATGAAACTTGGCATGATTTGAGTTCATACTACGAGGTAGGACATAGGATACTTTTTATCCCGAAATTCAACACGGTTTTTTTTTTTTTTATGTATGGCCCGCCATAATGACTCTACTCTGCCTGATGGAAAGCATTAAGCAGAATCCAAGAGTGGTGGTCACCATACTCACTGCGAATGCGGACAATGCAGTATGGCGACCCACACCATGGCGGCCTAGTGATGCTGCTGCATCTTTTAGTATAGTCAACAAGTATGGAACTTGTTGACTATACTATTTAGGCCTCCGGTCTCGCACTCACCAACGAAACACGACAGCACGAACGCTGTCATTTTACGTTGATTTTCTGTGCGAGGGTAGTACCGCCCCGGTCGAGCCAGCCCATTCGTGCTGAAATCAGCGTGGCTCTACTACCTCTAAGGTTTCCTAGAGAGAGGGGATGAAAGTCAAAATATGTACTTAGTTGTAATTCAATAACACATAATCCGATTTCATTCATTCTTTTTTTGTTGGATAGAAAAAAAAAAGATAACGGGAAAGGTTTTTTTTTTTGTTGTACACACTGTACACTGTGCCTGTGGGAAGCTGAGACAGATATGTAAATATGGCGGTACGAAGTTCGCCGGGTCAGCTAGTTATTATTATTAACATTCTACTGAAATATCAAACCCTTTTTGTTGTTCAGCAAGTAACGTTTAGTTATTTAAATTTTGGCCTTTAAAGTTTCGATCGATATTTAAAAGAGCCGGTACATGAAAGGAAAACATTCAATATGCTAATCGTTATCTTCACCTTATCGGAAGGATGGAAGTAAATGTGTGCCATCTGCACAACCAACTCCTTTGGCGTGTATTTACTGTTTTCAAAAGTAGTTCGTATTTAGACAATTAGCCAGTATTCCGACTTACTCGCATACTGAAACTTACCTTTGTTCGTTTCAAACGTTCGATTAAATTATGCATTTACAAAATAAAGTTATAATGTTCCAAAAATGACTTTTACTTGGATACGAAATAATAGAAAGTCCTTAAAACCAGTATGCGGGTTTAAGATGAGCACAGAGGTTCGTTGTCTGTTTGGTGCGATATCTGAACTTTTCCGGCTAATTCACTAAATGAACGTGTCTCCTCTCGTCACGGGTTTCCCCTTCAACTCGTTCCTGTCGGTGGGGAGCTATTTGTCTCACTTCACTTCTTCATTGTGGCGCTATTTGTCTCGTGAATGTGATGTGCATTACAGAGTGGGTCCCAATGTCATACTCATGCGGTCGATTAACGTTTACCGAAATAACTGTCGACTTTTTAGATAAGATAAGATTCTTTATTTGCTAGAAATATTGTAGGTACATTAGAGATCTTAGGGCTAGTTTTCAGTTCTTCATATTTCGCCTACTGAATTCGGCATGCAAATATACAATAATAATTTTACTATCATGATTAATAACAATGTCAATATAAAATAATTTAAAAAAAAAACAAAAAATAATGTCAGTAATAATTGACTGAATTTAAAATTGTAACACCCAAACCTGTCAGGAGGTTCGCAAGTCGCAACCAATGGCCCACCTAGGCGGCAGGTCCAACCATGCAGATCACATGTTGCAACCACCAACCGACCTAGGAGGCGGGTTCGACCTTGCAGTCCCCTAACCTGAGCAGGGGGTGCTACCACCGGCACGACCCAGTCAGTAAGAAGAGCAAGAGTTTACCCAGGGCGCCGTTCAACAAATATATAATCTTAATACTATTTACACTACTAAAAAAATAACTTATTGTGTGTGTGGGTAGGTCCCTATTAGGTCACTTCAGAAAAACTCAACTACACATATTCACATTGTATATTCATTATAAAAACATACACACATTATTATATATTTACAACATTAACACTATATCATACAAGTTACTAATAAAATTATCTACATCTTAAAATTAATAGTGGGTTAAGTACCCTTATATATGCATCAGCGGTCAGGCCATCTTCCGCCTACCGGCCGCTCCATCATAAGCTACATCATAGTCGTGGCATCCTCAACATAATGTGACTGCAGTGTTATTCTGCAGTAACCAACGACCCTAAGGAAGAATGGAATACCTCAGTATTGTTTAAGAACTGAAAACGACTAACACAATAAAAAAACATTTTTTCCACTTACCCCTTCACACGGGATGATTTCACAAAATATATTAATACTATTAACGAATGACTATAAATAAATGTTTCTTGATCAGCTCAGGAAAGAAAAGGGCTCCCAAATTGGAAGAAATTCCTTTTATATTCAATCCATCGACTGTTCGAGAAGTTTATTCCTACTTTTTCCATTCTCCCACCACAGCTAAAAGTAACATTTAAACTTTCGTCCTGAAATGATTCCTTAATTCGTTCAAAAACCTAAATCAATCGGATTTATATATTGTCTAATTTACTGCCATCTCTCGTACAATCCGTGAACTAACATTGAAGTTCCTTACAGAGCCTGACTACACTCTGCGATCACAGAGGTCTCTACTAGTAAAAAAAAATATAATTCCAATTCTGAAATTACGGTGTTACACCACCCCCTCCCTCACAGTATTCCTTGCGTAGTGTGCGCAAGGAATAATCTGAGAAGAAAAAAAATTTAACTTAATTCACAAAAAAAAAATTAAAATTTAAAAAAACTTGCAACACAAACCAACTAAAATAAAAAAAAAAACTAAAACCAATAAAAACTAACTAAAGCATAAAATTACTTCATCACATTATTACACAAATTACATACACAAGATTAAGTAACACCAAAGTCCTGTCAGGGGGGAACAAGTTGTAACCCATGGACCACCATGGAGGCGGAATCGAACCATGCACATGACATGTCGCACCCCTAGACCTACCATGGAGGAGGATCCAAACCTTGCAGTCCCCAGATTCCTGACCAGGTGGTGTTACTCCTTGGCAGACCAGCAATAGATTCTGCCTTACTCCAAAAGCACAATAATCATCATAAAAATTTAAGAGGTTAATGTTTACAAACATACATAAAGAGGTTCATGTTTACAACGCTATCACAAAATTCTTAAAGGTTTAAATTACTTATGAAATTAAACCTATTAGAAACCTATAGGATAGTTTAAATTTAAATCCAAGAATTACAACTAGTTAATATACATAAAGCATAAGCATAAGCACATAAAGCTATTCAAAAAAAAATAAAAAACATTTCAAAAAAACTACTGTACAATATAGTCTTTAGTAAATATCTTAAAGTTAATTTTAAGGTATTTTAAGAAAATTAAAAATTACACTTTCTCCATACCTTCATTTGAGAAAAATAATTTTCTACACAAAATTCAAGAATAAACACGTTAAATGACTACTACTAAAACTATATATGAGTAACCGCTATGGGTTTTGATCCCAAGGGGACATACATACTAACAATATAAAACAAAAAAGAAAAAAAAATTTTTTTTTTTTTTTTGGCCAAAAATGTAATCCAAAACTTACCAAAATGTGTGCAGTTATAATTTATAAATTAATTTTGAATTTAGCTTGCTCAAAGCTTTTTCCTGCCGCTAAGATGGTGGAAGGTAGGCTGAAAAAAATGCAATGAGAAAATTATTACATGCGTACTGCACCCCGCAAAACCAATTAACGTCCTGGGTAGTCTCGGACGGAATCTCTGAAGTGACAGGAACACCACCAAGCACACACACATCACAATAAGTGTTTGGTTTGCTAGCCCCACGTTGGGCGCCACTTTGTAACACCCAAACCTGTCAGGAGGTTCGCAAGTCGCAACCAATGGCCCACCTAGGCGGCAGGTCCAACCATGCAGATCACATGTTGCAACCATCAACCGACCTAGGAGGCGGGTTCGACCTTGCAGTCCCCTAACCTGAACAGGGGGTGCTACCACCGGCACGACCCAGTCAGTAAGAAGAGCAAGAGTTTACCCAGGGCGCCGTTCAACAAATATATAATCTTAATACTATTTACACTACTAAAAAAATAACTTATTGTGTGTGTGGGTAGGTCCCTATTAGGTCACTTCAGAAAAACTCAACTACACATATTCACATTGTATATTCATTATAAAAACATACACACATTATTATATATTTACAACATTAACACTATATCATACAAGTTACTAATAAAATTATCTACATCTTAAAATTAATAGTGGGTTAAGTACCCTTATATATGCATCAGCGGTCAGGCCATCTTCCGCCTACCGGCCGCTCCATCATAAGCTACATCATAGTCGTGGCATCCTCAACATAATGTGACTGCAGTGTTATTCTGCAGTAACCAACGACCCTAAGGAAGAATGGAATACCTCAGTATTGTTTAAGAACTGAAAACGACTAACACAATAAAAAAACATTTTTTCCACTTACCGCTTCACACGGGATGATTTCACAAAATATATTAATACTATTAACGAATGACTATAAATAAATGTTTCTTGATCAGCTCAGGAAAGAAAAGGGCTCCCAAATTGGAAGAAATTCCTTTTATATTCAATCCATCGACTGTTCGAGAAGTTTATTCCTACTTTTTCCATTCTCCCACCACAGCTAAAAGTAACATTTAAACTTTCGTCCTGAAATGATTCCTTAATTCGTTCAAAAACCTAAATCAATCGGATTTATATATTGTCTAATTTACTGCCATCTCTCGTACAATCCGTGAACTAACATTGAAGTTCCTTACAGAGCCTGACTACACTCTGCGATCACAGAGGTCTCTACTAGTAAAAAAAAATATAATTCCAATTCTGAAATTACGGTGTTACAAAATGACATACTAAGCCATGTCACAAATAATCGTATAATATAAAGCAATAGTCATTTCAATGTGACCATGTCATGTCATCATATTATTTTATATTTTATTTATTTTATATGTCATAAACTCATTTATGGTATAAAAACAATTTTTGATTAGCCAGACCCTCAATTCCTTCTGAAAGTGATTGATTGCTAATTCTCTGATTTCTTTGGGAATTCCATTAAAAATCTTTACCGCCATTATACTACTATTTTTTTTATTGTATGTTGTGTTGCACATAGGTAAGGCTAGCTTAGTAGGGTCTCTTGAAAGTTTGCCAATTTTAAAAGTCGTATCTGAAGCCCTTTCAAATAGGTAAGGATGTTTCCTTACAAACCCACCCATTTCAAGTACGTATATGCACCCTAATGTCATTAGTTTATGTCTCACAAACAGTGGTCTACATGACTCTAATGGTCCTACTCCGAAAACTTAACGTAAACACCTTTTCTGAGTTATAAAAGCCCTATTTATAGTTGTAGAGTTGCCCCAGAGAATTATTCCATACCTTAGGACACTGGAAACATATCCATGATACGCCAGTAAAGCGGCATCTACACCAACCGTCCTCCTCAAGTTCCGTAAAGCGAATGAAAAACCATTGAGTCTACAAAACAACTTTTCTATATGAAGTTTCCAGTTGCAGTTTTTATCCAATATGATACCCAGGAACTTTGTGTGGTCAACTTCGTCTAATTTAATACCATTCCCAGCAATATTTAAAGGTTTAATCAAGTTTATTCTATTCAAAAATGTAATGAATTTAGTTTTTTCAATATTTGCCTGTTGTTTGTTTTAAGCCATTGAAGTACAGAATTTACAGCTGTATTAATTTTCTCCTCGTACGACTCATCACTTCTATCTCCAGTTATTATTAATGAAATGTCGTCAGCAAATAAGATACAGCCATGGCCAGTAACAGTAGGCAAATCATTGATATAGAGTAAGAACAAGAGTGGCCCCAATATACTTCCCTGTGGCACACCAAACTTATTAGCCTTGTATTGAGATCTATTTCCTATTAACTCACCACTCTGGTTCATACCCATAACATCAACACATTGTTTTCTATCTTCAAGATAGCTTTTGAACCAGTTTAGTGCTTTACCCCTAATTCCATAAGCTTCACACTTGCTGAGCAAGATATCATGATTAACAAAATCAAATGCTTTGCTCATATCGAAGAATACTGCTGTGGTAGGTATTTTTTTATCTATGTTTCCAGTAACTGACTTAATAAGTTGAAAACAAGCAAGACTGGTTGACTTTCCTCTTTGAAATCCATATTGGAATTTACTTAAAATGTCATACTTAATTAAAAATGCATTGATGCGATTATACATTGCTCTTTCGAAAATTTTTGAAATTACTGGTACCAGTGTTATCGGTCGATAATTGTTCAAATCCTCTTTGGATTTGTTTTTATAAATCGGCTTAACTATAGAATATTTGAGTTCTATTGGATATTCTTCAGCAAAAAAGCTTATATTTATAAGGTGAGCTATAACAGGTGACAATATGTCAGCACAGTTCTTTATGACTTCAGTAGAGATTTCATCATGACCAACAGATTTGGTATTATTTAGGTTTCCAATAATTTGTTTTATTTCGCAGTCAGTACAAGGTTCTAAGAATATACAATTTTCCACTGTTTTTATGTTTTTCACGGTGTGAGCTATGCTACTTAACTTAATATTAGTTGAGTTGATGAAGTGATTATTAAACGCCTCTGCTGTTTCAACTTTTAAACTTTTTATGTATTCAGGATTATAATTTATTTTAAATATAAAATAAGATGATGTTCAGGGCTTGTTACAATTCAAAGTTGATTCTGTGTTAAATGTCAAAATTTGTGCAGTACTATGGTCAGATAAGTATAAGTCACATGTTTCCCCTACTGCATCGCTTATGTTACTTATAATATGATCTATGCAAGATGATTGTCTAGTAGGCATATGAATATGTAATGAGAGGTTATAACTTGTCAGTATTTCCTTTAATGTCTTAGAATTATCACTTGAAGTCAAAGTGTTTATGTTCAGATCCCCCAACAATATTATTTTCTTTTTTGTCTTGCTATTATAAAGTTTATGCAGCAGGATATCTAACTCACTAAAAAAAGTTGTAACATTTGATGCTGGTGTCCTATAGATATCTATTACAATGCAGTTATAATATGGTATTTCCACACCACAACACTCAACTATTTTATCTATTGAGATATCTTGGCAATAATTTATAATTTTATATTCTAGAAATTCCTTCGTCAATATGCAAACCCCACCTCTATACTCAGACTTCCTTGAGAATGATGTTGCTAATACAAAACCATTAAGCTGTACATTTGTTTCATTATTTGCTTTAACAAATGTTTCTGTGAAACATAATATGTGAATCTGTTTGTTATTGCAACTAAATTCATTTAACCAAAATTCAATTGAGGAAAGCTTATTCAAGATACCTGCTATATTTTGATGCATTATCCTAATAATATGAGATTTAACTGAATTATTTTTGGATATTCGTGGGATAAATTTAGGTAAGAAAAAACTTACCCTGTGCTTCACAATTTTTTGTAGTACTAATGGCATTATCATCCAAACTTTCACTAAAACAAATTTGATCTTCAATGTAGTAGCACTTTAAATTCTGAAATATTGTTTTCATACCATAATTATTTAATATACCCTTACGTTTATAAAACATGGTTTCATCATATACAAGGTACAGATTAGAGTCAAAAATTGTTACATTGTCCTGACTATCTAAATTCTGCATCAATAGGTTACCAAAATACTCAATTCTAGAATAAAACAAGTCACTATAACCATTAAATTTATATGTGGGTAGGCATAATATTATATTTGTGTGTTTCAACGTTTTGAGAATGTCACATAAACTTAAGACTAGTTCATAATAAATCATAGATGTCACGAAATCCTTATGTCCTATAAATACTTATATACTACTATATACTACTTATTATTATTATTAAAAAAAAAATACTAAACAATAGTCACTCTTTGTGTATCCTAAGATTTTTTGACTTAAGCTATTAATTAGGTATTTAGCGCTAGAATTTGTGAAAATATTGTGACATATATTATGACATGGGAACGTAGTTTGCGTTATTGGCAGTATTTTATTTATCTGATTACTACTGATAATACATAGTCTTGATTTTGAAGGTCTTGATTTTGGTGTGTGTGTCACTTGTGGTCCAATTTCGATGCTATCATTCCTGTTATTTACGTCTTGTAGTTTGATTTTTTCTGTAGCATGTCTAATGTTGTCATCAAACGATTTAGGAAGATAACTAGTAGCGCCATCTATGGTTCCCTCGCAACCCTCATTATTAAGCCCAAGATCAATACAACTGGTGTTCGCTTCCAAGTCTAAAGAAAGTCCTAATTTTTTTTTTTTTCATTTTCACTATTTTAGTCGTACTGTTAGATTCCCTTTTAGGCTCTGAACATATTAAATGAAGATGTTTCGATTTATTTGTTTGTTTTTGCAAGGCAGTTTTCAGATTTGTATTTTCTTCACATAATTTTTCTATTTCTAAATTGGCGCTTTCCAATTGTTGTTTGAGACATTGTATTTCCATTTTTAGATCTTCTTTGTCCCTGTCATACCCTGTAGATAAGTCTGGCAAGCTAAATCTTCTAATTCCTGAATTTAGTGATTCGAAAGAAGTATCCAAACCTAACTCAGACTCGCTAACATTCAAATTATGTATCCTTGGTTTTCTGTAAGTAACATTAAAATGATCTTCCATTGTTAGATATAGGTATTAAAATTAAATCAAACCACAAAAAGGGATTGTGAATAGCTAAGTTTCGATCCGGTGATGGTACTATCACCGGATCGAAAATTGAAAGATTGAAGAAAGATCTTGATTACTCAGGTACTGTTTTATCGACCGGTAATGAGTAAATAATAGATGGCGTTAGTTTTTACTAAATTCAAAAACTGGTCATTAGAGCTTTTTCAAGTAACGGTTTCGAAGATTTGCAAATTCACTTTATTAACAAATTCTATGAGTAGGAGTTGTTGGAGATTTTTCATTTCTAGTACTTGCTGTGTAAAGTTTTCCGTTATTGTCACAGTTATTTTATTAATATAGTCAAGATATTTAGCTATTTAAAAATGTTTGTCACTGATCCTATCACTCATGTAACTTTTTTAATCCACAGTATATTTCTCGAAAAACACTTCCACTTATTGCTTAGGGCATTAGATGAAATTTTAAGACATTTCATGTTCTTATAAAGCACTTAAACTATTTTTAAATAATTATACTAACGGAGCTGAATCTTTCCGTGGCAACAGCGCCATCTCGGATCCTCTTCGGATCCTCCTCGGATATTCTTCTTCAATATTATATGTTTACATTAATTAGCACCGTGTTAGTGATCTAGATTGTTATTTTGTTCAATTGAATCTAGATCACCAATAACTGCTTGTTACATAAACAGATTTTATATAACCGACTCTACTAACACAACATCACATTTGTTGGAAACGTGTTCATAAGTTTTCAGCCTTTATAACGGTTTTCGACATTTTATATATTACTTATAGAAATTGCAATGTAAGTGACGAATACACTGAAAGGCTGTATAGTTCAGTGCGGCAAAGACGTTACGCGTTTGCTTGTCCATGACCGCGGCGTATTTTTACCTCCCCATTGATTTGTCGTGGCTCGGCCCCGCGCGTACACACGCAGTCCTTGAAACGCGCTGAATTATTCGCGACTGTGTAGCCGTAGGTACACGTACACGGCCCGCCCGCACCGCGCGGTGTTGCTCCGCTCGCCGCCGCCACGCACACACGCCGAGGGCCTAACCAACCTTTGACATTTATGAAACTTGTTGAGGTAACGTTCAAGTGAAAACGCACTCATGAGCGAATGTTCCACGTAGGTACATTCGCTATTCAATATAGAACTGCATTCTGGTAAAGAAAATAAATCATCCCGTGACATTAAATGTACTTCTTTATGGTGTACATCTGTTATCTTGCCTTCTACTCGTTACTACTCGAAATCTTGCCAAAGCTTCTATCGTTGTTTTGAGAAAGAAGCTAGAAAAAATTTACCAAAATTCCGGAACTACAACGTAGCATTTCACGTCGCGCTGTTTGAGAACCTTTAATACATTGCATGTATCATGCGGCGCCGGAATATACAGCGTCCACAAAGAGCAGTATATTACAGTAACTAGCTGTTGCCCGTGGCTCCGCCCGCATGTATGTCAGTTAATGCTGCAAATAGTAGCCTATGTGTTATTCTGATGTATAAGCTATATCACTGTAAAGTTTCATCCAAATCCGTTCAGTAGTTTTTGCGTCAAGAAGTATCAAACATACACACAAACTTTCGCCTTTATATATTAATGTGATTAATAGAAGGCAGAGATAATAGAACACAATTAAATTTCAATTGCCGTAGCCAAGTTGAGGCAATTATTTGGAACTAATTAAAGCAGAGACACTGAACTACGTCACACAATCACGTCGTCATGTACGTCATACAAAAGAACGCTTGGTCCAACTTGGTCAATATTTTGTTTTGTTTAGAGTTAGTCAGAGTTAGTGATCACACGTGGTCGACAATGTGGGTGTTATGTGATGAAGAATCTGGGCCAACATGTTGCGACACTGCACACTTTTTGAAGAAAGTTTCGATAACGCGAGCGATAACCGTGGACAAACAAAGGCACATGTTGTACATGCATACAATGACACGTACGAGTTCACTGATTATCGTTAGCATGCACCGCAAGTATTTACTTGATCTCTGATCGCTTGCGGTGATAGTTCTTGTCCTCGACGATACACAAAATTGTGAAATCGGTCACTTATTTGCCACCTTTACAGATCGTAACTGATACTTTGCCTATTCAGTATGTAGGTTTCGTTATGAACTTTTGGTTTAATTTTAAAATGCATTCTAAGTAGAATATAATACAAACCCAAGGCCCAAAATCGGTTTTGCGTAAACCAGTCTAAATATATGTACTTGATCACGTTTTCAATTTGATTAATACACACATCAAAAGTGTCTAGGGATCAAGCATTTTTATGCGGATTTCTTGAGATTGAGATGTGGCTTTGGCCCTGGCCTGCTCAGTCGCCAGACTTGAACCCGATTGATCATGCATGGGATATGCTACAGAGAAGAGCTCTGCCGAATATGGAGGGTATCCAGTCGCAAGAAGACCTTTTTTTGTTGTTGCAACGAACATGGGCGGCCATTCCACAGCGTGTTTGGATGAACTCATTTTGAGTATGCCAAACCGATGTTCTTGTGTTGTTAGTGTTCGCGGTAGAAACACGGATTATTAATTGTTTAAGTTACCTAATAAAATTTTAAAGAAAACTGTTATTTCAGTCTTTTTTTCGAACTTTAATGTTAGTGGTTCAAATGTCAAAAATCCCTTTATTAGGAAAATGGCAAATTATTGCAAAAATATATGTTGATCCCTAGACACATATGTTGATCCCTAGACACTTTTGATGTGTTTATGGTCTTATGATTTGTTAATTGTTACATATTTTTTCAGTAGGCTACAAACTTTCTAACAATTGGCTGTTGCCCAATGATCTGTTGCCAGTTTGAGCTACAGATATCCTCGATAAATCTTGACCCGCTCGAGGTATTGCTTACTTGATATTACTTCTATAGATAGATTGGGCAGTGCCCCATCTATTAATAGAAGTAAAAATTATTTTCTTATATCATCTCAACACTAAAGTGCCTGATTTAAGGCTATAGCGTGTCTATGAAGGACAAAACTATTGCTTACCTAAAGGCATTAAAATTATATAAATTCCTTTGAAATATATGCATGAGTGACTTTTTTTTACTTAAAGGATTATTTTTCTATGAATGTATACTTTTTAACCGACTTCAAAAAAAGGAGGAGGTTTCTCAATTCGACCGTATATATATGTCGGAGTGAGGGTATCCAAATAATAAAAGTGATACAAACATTTGCCACTATCGAACACTACGGAACACTATATAAAGCGGCGCGATCGGCAACAGGACACAGTTCTCTTCAGATCTCGCGACGACCATATCTATTATTTGATTTGCGATTTATTGTATCTCTGTGTTTTATATTGTGTGTATGAGGCGATATTTATCAGTGGGGGAATTACTAGCCTAGGTGGCGAATTCCACAGGGCATCGCGGAGGGGTGAGCGTTGCCCCAATCCCCTCATGGGGGGTTGCTGATGGTGTTTAAGTTAATTCGTATCCGTTTAGTAGTGATTAGTGTTTGGCTTTGGTCCAGATTGGCTGTATCTGTCATTCATGTTCTCGTTTATTCTTGTCTCCGACATCAGAAGTGGGATCTGAATCTCATTTGCCCACAACGTTTGAGAGTGTAACGGATCGTCAGTCGCGGCGAGCTGTCCAACTACCCGCCGCTCGAAAATCGTACGAGGTGTCATTTGTTAAATTTTTGTAAGCGAGAACGCTCACATAGTGTCGAAGTGTCGGTATAGCCTTTTCGCGTACGAACGGTTTATGAGACGTGCGGCCTACAACAGCGGCAGCGTGCGGTAGTAAAAGCAACGCATCGGTAACTGGGAAGTAACCGGTATGTACGGACAACTCCAACAATCCGGTGAGTCGTACTATTTTTATTTTGTGCTGAGTGCTCTTTAATAAGATAAGTTCTGTCAGATGAATTTCTAGGCAAACGACAATATTGTGTAATTTATACTCTCGATTGTTTGATTGATTGTTGATTTTTGTGTAAACAAAAATAAAATAGTGGAGTGAGTGAAGGTGATTTTAATTCAAAAATGGACAATATTGTGCAGTAACATTATTGAGGGTAGGTAATGCCCGCACTTATTGTAACGTCGAAATTCTATGTACAGTTTTAATTCAGATTTTTTTCATTGCGGTTATTGTTTCATGTAGTACACGATTACTGTATTTCAAACGACATAATTATTTAAAGAGAAGAATGAGAATCTGTTTGCATTAAGGTTTTCAGTTGCAGTTTTCTAAAATAATCTTGTTCTTAAAATAATAAGATCGTTTCTATTGGTGACATAGGTACAAAGGTAGACGATTTCGGAAGTATAGTGTAGTATTATATCATAGCAGAATATCTGTGATGGAGGTGGATTGAATTACCCGTTCTGCACATGCTGTTTGTTTATTGTTTAAATTTATTTCTTATTTTTAACCCCCGACGCAAAAAGAGGGGTGTTATAAGTTTGACGTGTCTGTCTGTCTGTGGCACCGTAGCTCGCGAACGGATGAAGCGATTTCAATTTAGTTTTTTTGTATGAAAGGTGAGTTACGTGCGAGTGTTCTTAGACATGTTTCATGAAAATCGGTTGAGTCGTTTAAAAAGTTATGGGGGTAAAAGTGGGGAAGAATAACCGAATGTCTGCAAAACGTGCCAGTATAATCGTTAAATGACAATTGTGTAATTGATAACTTCGACCTGATGCTGCATAAGGGGTTTTTTTATTTATTCAATTTTAAATTTATGATTGTGATGTGATTTTTAGTTTGAGGCGGATTCATCTTTGATTGTAGCTATTAACATTTTTTTAATTATTATTTTGACCAATTTGAGATAGTTGTGACTCGAATTATAATTACCGTTTTTTTATTTTGTGATGAAATGTCGATATTTTCAGTAAAGATAAAAAAAACTGGTCGGACTTCTATTTGGTGTCAGCTATCTCACCAGCAGCGGGTGATTGTAGCTGGCATGTCTATGTAGTTGGCAGATATACGTGTGGTAGTCACAAGGGATGACTAACTGTAACATTTGTGGTGGTCACAGGGATGACCTACGATACTATTTATTTGGATTGCTTTGAGAATTTGCAGCAGTAGTCAATTACTAAAGTTCTTATTTTTTGTTGTTTTGATTTTAATAATGATGTTACTGTTTTCTTTTGCTGTACAGTAGTGTACTGTTTTATTGAGACAGAATAGACAGTGAGGTCAGATATGGCAGAGTGAGAGAGATACTGTGTGTACACGTATGTGACATTTGATAGGGAAAGTGTAAATTAGTAAAGTTTGATCTCAGTAACTTAGTTTTGATTCAAAGTTAAGAAAGAAATTAGACAAAGTTAAATCCTAAGTATAAAGGACCGTTTAAAATTGTAGAGTTGCTCGATGGCGATCGTTATACTTTGAAATCTTTAACTAGTAACAGAATCTACAAATGCGCTTGCGTTCGTATACGAGAGTTTCCTTTAAGTGATATACCCGAGGAGGTAGATTTGTCTGGCATTGATAATAGTGAGGAAAATCCCTGTAGATCAAGTCCCTATTGATGTTGATGATGATAATCAAGGGTTAATTAATGCTGATGCAATGGAATGAAATTGAGTTGTAATTGTGTGGCGAGTAGTCTCTATAATGAGATATGAGATATCCTATCAGCGTGGTGGTTGTTAAAGTTTAGTTAAGTTTTGCGAAAGGCGAGATGGCCACTGAAAGGCGAGGTGGCCACTGAAAGGCGAGGTGGCCACTGAAAGGCGAGGTGGCCACTGAAAGGCGAGGTGGCCATTGAAAAGTGAAATTGGTAGAATAAGAGGCCATGTAGATATTGTTAATAATAATAATCCAAAAATGTGTAACGCGATAAACGGTGAGGTGACTGTTGCAATACTACTTACTGGTGTTATTAATTTAGTATGTAGCGAGAAGTCTATTAGCATTCAGATTTGATAACGAAAAGCCTATTTTATGAGAATGTCCTAAATGAAGTTGTTCCACAGAAGATAAAATGTAATAATGTACCCAATGTCCTTGGTCAGGAGTGGCCGAACAACACAAAAATCTTTCTTTTCTGCGGATAATGATGATGATGCCTTCAACATCACACGAGGACGTGTAATACGTCAGGACGGCCGTGTCGGAGTGAGGGTATCCAAATAATAAAAGTGATACAAACATTTGCCACTATCGAACACTACGGAACACTCTATATAAAGCGGCGCGATCGGCAACAGGACACAGTTCTCTTCAGATCTCACGACGACCATATCTATTATTTGATTTGCGATTTATTGTATCTCTGTGTTTTATATTGTGTGTATGAGGCGATATTTATCAGTGGGGGAATTACTAGCCTAGGTGGCGAATTCCACAGGGCATCGCGGAGGGGTGAGCGTTGCCCCAATCCCCTCATGGGGGGTTGCTGATGGTGTTTAAGTTAATTCGTATCCGTTTAGTAGTGATTAGTGTTTGGCTTTGGTCCAGATTGGCTGTATCTGTCATTCATGTTCTCGTTTATTCTTGTCTCCGACATATATATATATTTTTTATGTGTGTTCGGGCATAACTTCGTCGTTTATGAACCGATTTTGATGATTCTTTTTTTAATGGAAAGTAGATGTCCCGACGGTGGTACCATGATAAGGAAACTAGGATCTGATGATGGCATCCCAGAGAAATCGAGGGTAACCCTCATTTTTTTTCAGGCACGTACTATGTTTTTCGTATATTTTCTGAAGCTACGCCGGTATATGCGTCTGGTAGTCATCTTTTAATGATGATGAGCTGATGATGACAGGTAAAACTCCTTAACGGTTAGGAGTTGGAGGATAATTCTTTCAATTTCATACGTATCTATAGACCTTTAGTTGTATACTTTTAAGTTATTTAGGTGAGCTGATGTCACAGGCGCTATGATGACTAACCCCTTAATGTATTTTGCTTTATGTAACTCGCCTGCTTCTATTTCATCACGACATTTAAGCTTAGACACGATCCTATTGCCCCGTAGAACACGTTCTCGGTAACAGAAATCTTGCATCTCAGCATAATTTTGGAAACTGATCATACTCAGTTTTAATACGTGTTCAAACCACTAAAGTTATTCGCATCAGCAGAAATTATACGAAATAGTTCTACTTACTGATAACTTATGATTGTTTGCACTAAAAATGGAAAAATAAAAACTTTTTAAAAAAAAAAAACCGACTTCCAAAAAACCATTCGACGAAAACTCCCTGCCAAAAAACACTAAAAAGCGTAAAATAAACTGGCTCTTCATAAATTGCTATGTGCCAATTCTTGCCTATATCTAATTCTTTATTCATTTAAATAGTAGTATTATTGTGTATGCTAGGTACCTAAAATCTGTTTGAAGTCGGCGCCAAGCCAAAATGTAATAGGAGGTACCGCACTCGCCGCTGCCGGATAGCTAGCATAAAACAACCCAAGCGAGCAGACACGCGCGGGCTGACGCGACGTCGTTGATGGTCGTCTCGAAATAAAGCGAGTGTGGTAACTACTATTACATTTGGCTTGGCGCCGACTTCAAACAGATTTTAGGTACCTAGCATACACAATAATACTATTTAAATGAATAAAGAATTAGCTATAGACAAGAATTGGCACATAGCAATTTATGAAGAGCCAGTTTATTTTACGCTTTTTAGTGTTTTTTGGCAGGGAGTTTTCGTCGAATTGTTTTTTGGAAGTCGGTTTTTTTTTTACAAAAAGTTTTTATATATTATTAGATAATAATGCGTGACAAGATAGGAAATAACTAATGCACTAATAGTCGAGAATTAAAGAATGGACAAGGCATAGGTTCGTATACAAGTACATAAAGCGGAAGCAAGAGGCGAGGTGTGATGGTGTTGGCGTGAACTTAAATACACATGAATAACTACATGTAGTCCACGAGATGCAGTGTCAGTTGGACGCGGTCGTAGACGCGTGGCTGAGAATACACGAGTGAATGACCGCCTCACACAACAAACACGAGCGCGCACAAGGCGCTAAGTTCTCGTGCTAAGTGATTCGGACATGGGATCTAACTTGAATGCATGTACCTGCATTGTATATTTATATCTCGACCATAGTATGACGTGTAACGGTCGATTAGCACCAAGTAGAACGTTCGGGATATGTATGCGTGAAATTACTCTAACGAAGGTATTTTTATAGTATTTGACAGGCTTGACCCAATTCAATACTAAATTCACATATTTAGTAGATAATATCAAATATTGTTTACCATAAATATTCTAATGATTATTAGCATACAATTATTATTTGATAATACAGGATTGTGTAACATTAAAGATTTGATATGAAATATAAGTCGCGCCGGAAGCTGACAAGCGGAAGGCGCCAAGATATTAATATGAACCAACTATTTACTTGTTTATAAAATCACCAATTGAATTATAAGTTTATAATATATTTTATTGTATGCCTAGTAATTATTAAGATTTAAACAAATGAGGCATTTATGCGAGGTTGGAATCGTTACTTATAACATTCGGCCATCCTGTGCATGCCGTGTCCCACGGCGATCAGAGCTGCCACTAATTTAATTAAATCTGGTACTGACCAATTTATTTATTTTTCCTAGATCAGATAGCTTTTATTTGCTATACGTCACACAGTTTCGTATTTGCTATACGTCACACAGTTTCGTATTTGCTATACGTCACACAGTTTCGTATTTGCTATACGTCACAGTTTCGTATTTGTTTGTAATACGTCACACAGCTTTTGTTTTAACCTGCATCACACAGCTTTTATTTTTACTACATCACACAGATTTTGTTTTTACTACATCACACAGATTTTGTTTTTACTACATCACACAGATTTTGTTTTTACTACATCACACAGATTTTGTTTTTACTACATCACACAGCTTTTGTTTTTACTACATCAAACAGCTTTTGTTTTTACTACATCACACAGCTTTTGTTTTTACTACATCACACAGATTTTATTTTGTACTACATCTATAGTTGTAACACGGACTTGATCACATAGCCGCCCGTATTCACATGTAGTACTTGAATTTGGAAACATAGCTTAATTTAAGTAAATAGACTTGATCACACAGCCGTCTTTACAGGTAAGATTTAACACACAGCGGTATATAACTGTTTACTTAGTATTATCACACAGTGTAGGTACTATATAATTGCAGACAAGTATAGGTAAATGGAAATCATGAACTTTTGTTTACACTTTTAAATTTCATTATAAAAAATGTGACATACTCACCAGATGTACCGATAGATATACTTTACTGCACCTTCACCAATTACTCGAACGGAAACAAGAAAATTTCGTAGGGTATCCAAATAAAGATTGCGTTAACTTTTAAATATTTTCAAAACACTTCTGAAATGTAACGGTCGATTAGCACCAAGTAGAACGTTCGGGATATGTATGCGTGAAATTACTCGAACGAAGGTATTTTTATAGTATTTGACAGGCTTGACCCAATTCAATACTAAATTCACATATTTAGTAGATAATATCAAATATTGTTTACCATAAATATTCTAATGATTATTAGCATACAATTATTATTTGATAATACAGGATTGTGTAACATTAAAGATTTGATATGAAATATAAGTCGCGCCGGAAGCTGACAAGCGGAAGGCGCCAAGATATTAATATGAACCAACTATTTACTTGTTTATAAAATCACCAATTGAATTATAAGTTTATAATATATTTTATTGTATGCCTAGTAATTATTAAGATTTAAACAAATGAGGCATTTATGCGAGGTTGGAATCGTTACTTATAACAGACCATACCTACGAGATTCTATTACATATCATTTTTATATATGGCATGTACCTATCGCTTAATATAAAAAGCTTTGGTACAAACTTCATAAAGCATAGTGCTATGATGTTTAGCAGTGTTTTTGGAGAAACCGCTGTACAATCAAACACTAACGGGGCTTTGTCTATGATGACCTAAGGCACAAACATAATGAATGTATAAAATGAATTGATAAACTCATTACTCGAAAGTCTGTGTAAGCAATAATTGACATCGGTCGTGAATGAGAGCTCCATTGCGTTCCGTATCCTTACAATATCTTCACTTAATTATGCCAATAGAAATAGTTCATTTAACTTTATTCTATTTTAAAAGTTATAATGTGTAAGTTGATATCGTTTTAACTCATTGCGTGTATTTCTTTTACTTGTTTGATTATTTGAAAGTTAGTTGCTACCTCCAAATTAGTCGAAATACTACGGTAGAACACTTTTCTTGAAAGTACAGCAACGTATACATGCATAGCAGAATTCTCACGTGAACATCTAAACACTTATTGTGTTGTTGTTTCTCCATGCAGCTATCGTCTTCTAAATTACTTATTTGTATCATGTATTATACAATAGGAAAGCGATAAAAATGAAGAGAAATACAAATGGTTCAAAAATCTAGTTCAAAAGAACATAATCATGTTACTATTTCTAATGTTATTTAAAATTGTCACCTTGGCGTGTTCCAAACACATTTTGATTTTTTGCAATATTTCTCTATGTATATTCCTGCCAAAGTGACTCTACTCTGCCTGATGGAAAGCATAAGCAGAATCGAAGAGTGGTGGTCACCATACTCTTTGCGAATGCAGACAATGCAGCATGGTGACCCACACCATGGCGGCCTAGTGATGCTATGTAAGTAAATCTTCACGATCAAAATTTTAAGCTTCGGAAGCACTATTCTTTGGTGTAAGGAGCTAAGGGCACTTGCAACTGTAAGAATCGCAAGAACGCAACCACCCTTTGGATCTATGTCTTTTCATGTGTATCATTACATACATACAAATTTTAATAATAATATCAATGAGGTTGTAGTATTGTGGCTCGTTCTACACTTTCAGCAGCGTAGGTATTTCCAACCTGTAGTAGAACGAGCCAGTAGCCAGTTTCATTTCAAAATTAAAAGGGTATCGGTTTAAAGTAAGTACATACTTTAAAATTAAAAGCACCTTTTAAGAGCTAAGGCACATAATAAAGTTATTATGCAAGATAACCGAGGGAAGCGCATCTGACCAAATCATGTTAGGTACTAGTTAGATATCTAAGATCTCTTTGAAGAAACATGTCTCATTTATCTCTGTTAATGATAAAGTACTGTGCCAAAAAAAACACCTCATGAAACTGATATAATTCAGAATCCAGGATCAGTGGTCACCATCTTCATTGTGAATGTGGACAATGCAGCATCGGACCCACACTATAACGGCCAAGGTAGATGCTTTTTCTCGCCCCGCTTGAAGGTCTTGGGATCATAGAGGCCAATTTTTTTTTTTTTTTTTTATGTATTGTCCGCCAAAATGACTCTACTCTGCCTGATGGAAAGCATAAGCAGAATCCAAGAGTGGCGGTCACCATACTCACTGCGAATGCAGACCTTGCAGTATGGCGACCCACACCATGGCGGCCTAGTGATGCTGCTGCATCTTTTAGTCTAGTCAACAAGTATGGAACTTGTTGACTAGACTATTTGGGCCTCCGGTCTCGCACTCACCAACGAAACACGACAGCACGAACGCTGTCATTTTACGTTGATTTTCTGTGCGAGGGTAGTACCGCCCCGGTCGAGCCGGCCCATTCATGCTGAAATCAACGTGGCTCTACTACCTATATGATTTTCTGTGCGAGGGTAGTACCGCCCCGGTCGAGCCGGCCCATTCATGCTGAAATCAACGTGGCTCTACTACCTATAAATTTTTGCCATATATAAATTTTGGCAAAAATAAATATTTGCCATAAACGCAGTGGATCTCATGAATTTTGATATTAGGCAGTCTCAAAAATTATTTTGGAACAGTAAGGAAAATTAATGCTACGTAATACAGATTAATGATTTTATGTTTCCCTAAAATTTTCAGCATAATGATAAACGAGTGTGATTCAGTGGCGACGATAAACAAATACGTGTGAGTGTAGTCATGTAACGTTGAATCACACGTGCAACTGTCGAGGTTGGTTCGTTATTCATTGACAAGTGGATTCTGAATAGCGCCGTGACTCACTCTCTACCATTTCACACTGTCTAGAGGTAATAGTGAGAGACGTTCCCGCGGTCGTCAGCGGGAGCGTCTCGAGACGATCGCAATCAATGGCGCAGAGCAGCGGCGCGTGCAACGTGTTTACAAAACAAACGATATTTTTACATTTGTGTCGCAATGTTTTTTGGGTCGATATGTCTGTGTAATTGTCCAGTTAGTATGGTTGATATGATTATTAGTAATTTGTGTCCTATCTAGCTGTCTAACTATAAATATAAATAATTAAGTAATTGCTTACATTAAATTGCTATTTTCTTTTTCCCGTATTTTCTTTTTCCCATATTTCCTTTTTCTGTCATATCATGTCAAGTCATGTAACTTATAGCTTATAGCTTTTGGTAAAGAAGCAGGTACAACGGAATTGAATGTACGTACATCATGGACATCATGGTAAATGCAGCATGCTCTTTTCACCTCCTCAGTTGTTACCTCTAACTTCTTAATGTAATATTAAAATTCGAATGGTTAGGTTTGCCAATAGCTTATTCAATTAAAGAAAGCAATATTACGAATGTTATGCATTTTCTAATGAAATAATAGCCAAAATAAAAAGAAATGTCCAGTAGGTTTGTAGCCAATAGACATCGATAAGGTTCATAAATGTTTATTTATCTTGTGTAAGTTTTGCAGAGATGAAAACTTCGGTACGGTGAGAACTGAAAGTGCGTCTTTCGCTGGCGGCGCTCCGCGAGGCGCCCCGTAACTCCCTTTTGATTGCAAGAAACATTTTACTGCGAGAATAGTGCAGTTAACAGTTATTGCTCCATAAACCCTCTTGCCTCACTCTCCAACAATCACACTTACCATATCTTATTTTAAAAATAACTAGCATTTGAATACGCAACCTATAGAACTTCAATAGCCTGACTTCAAATATTTATGGAATTGGCATAATTGTTTTAAATAATGTTTAACACTATCCTCACATATAGTATTTTGAGATACAATGAGAAACCAGAAATTTGTGAAATGTATGTTTAAAATAGGCCTTCCTGAAGTTATTGCTCTCTTTTCATAGGCTTACATTCAGGAGTACCAGTTGATTAGAATACCTAATTTGCGACTGATTTAGTCTGATTCCTGACAGTTCACTATACCCGCGTACTGTTACCCGCGGTACAACAACAACTGCGATCAACGCCACGGCGCAAACTAAATAAAAATCCTATATAAAAGTATGTCCGTCTCCTGGTTCTAAGTTACCTCCCCACCAATTTTCAGCCAAATCGGTTCAGCCGGTCTTGAGTTATAAGTGTAACTAACACGACTTTCTTTTATATATATAGATTTCAAGAAATAATTCTAATGTTGACATAAACACTGAATGTATGAGTATCGTCCTGTCTGTATATATAATCTGATAATAATATTTTATTCTGATATTAGTGAGTATTTCGATAGGGGGTAATTAAGCCAGGCATTCTAATTAAAGTAGTGAAGATAACATAAAAATAATAACCTATATGATTTAGCTGGTATGTGTGTTGTAACTCCCTCAGGCTACCATCACCGTGATGCACTCTGGCTGCACACGCAGTGGTCACTTTGCTATTACTCGGACCTAACAGTAGAACAAGCCTTTGGGGGTTAGCCAGTAGGACACGGACGCTCCATGACAAACAAACCAGAATACATTTATTTTATTGAGTCTCCGTTATCTGTATGGTAAATGGTAAATGTCACATGGATTGTCAGTAGATCCAGTACAGCGAAATGTATTCTGTACCAAATCTTAGATCGACTAAGAAAATATTAAAAGCTTTTTATCAACGAGTAACAAAAGCGACTCTGCCACGGTTGCGTTATGCTAATATTGATAAACTAACTCTGTAGTACATATACTTATGTGATCAGGAACAGGAAAAGTCTGCTGCTGACTGCACTTCCAACGAAAAGAAGATAACGAGAAGAATGAATTCAGTGTCCGATTTCCAAACATTATTGTCATTTTAGCAGTTAAATAAAAAACATTAGATTAGCTTTAGACAATCATCTGACAATGGCAGTGACTGCACGGTTGGCCTAGTCATTTAAGCGATCACCACGACACTCTCTACTGCGTCAAGTGTTGTGGGTTCAAATCCCACAATAGGACAACAATTTGTGTGATCTGCAATTTTTGTTCTGAGTCTGGGTGTTCTTTGTGTTTAATTCATGGATGTCCCCCGCGACAGCAGGATGTATATTCCTAATGCTGGAACTGTCTCTTTAAAAAAAACTATTTTAGATTCAATATAGGGGAACAATTGATTTATTTGATTTACAGTATGTAATCATTAAAGATTAATGTATTCTATGGATAATGCAGTGTGATAGATTCAATTCCTGAGTGGTGACTCCTTGGACACTAACCAACATTAGCAATTAGCGCACCGTCCGGTCACGGCTCGTGTATGATTATTCAATTTCCTTTAATAAGTGATGCGATGTGTCCGTATTGGGCGGTTGGTTGGTGACGGCGCGGTGGGCCGCTCCTAAACACATTGGATGCGAAACAATAAACACGGTGTGCGCTCATGTTGGCCTCGATTCAACGCAGTGGGCTTAATGAAGAGCATGCGTAGATATCAATGCTATTAGTACCAAGCTACCGCACAGTGTACATACTTGCTACCATCACAACTTGTGCTATGTAAGTATACAATTCAGAATCGTTTTAGTAAGTTTTATTGAGATGGTAAACACGGAGGCAGCCTCCCTAGGTCCTTACAGCCTTTTGTTCGTATCATCAACCAACTGTATGAAATTTAAGGGGACAACTATTTATTTGATTTTTTGAATAAAAGTTACATTAACATTAAGCACTTTCATTACATACCGCGACGCCAGGCCACAGCACTAGGACCTAAAATTGCATATTTATAGCATTTTCTAAAATATACAGAGGTGCTTACCAATGCCATAGTATATATTTCGTCAGTGGTGGGTACTAAACAAAAAAAATCTTTGAAACGTAGCGTAGCATGTGACCCTCTTGTGCTTGTCGACATTTTTATAAGGAAATATATGTTGTCTATTTGCAATCAGTGTACTGCGTTATCGTGCATCACACTCGAATGTCGTCATCACATGCTGATCAGAATCATATAGAAGAATGTTACGTCCTTTCGTAAAAAAAATACGTGTGGCACTCGGGGACTGCCGCGGTAAAGCTATTGCATTGCATTTTTTATCAACTTATGCAATTATAATTTTTTATTTATTTTTTATTTATGCAGTATGTAAAATATTGTGAATGAAAAATACTTAACTATTAAATTAGTACCAACATCGTCACTAGATGGCGTTGATCACTTTTTTTAAGTAGCGATATGGTCTCGTTACACAGTTCGTTACAGAGACAGACAGATTTTGGAGCAGGTCGTCAGGGAATTTGTCTGTCTGTCTCTCGTTGATTCCTCGTTCGGAGCAGCTCGTCTTGATCCGTGGGAGTTTCAGGTGTCAGGTTTTATTTTCGTTACGTTACGGAATTTCTTCATTCGGTCGCAGCGCTCAAAGACCTCAAAGCCCGCGATAAAAGCTATGCAATAGCTTAAAAATCTATAAATTATAAAATTCTTTGAATTGTAATATTCGTTTCGTCGATAAATTTGACTTGATATAGGTATTATGCAAGACGTAAGCTCTACAGCTCTACATAAACAGGCATAGCTGAGTAAAAACAATTCGTGCGATACGCGTCACACACTCTCGCCCGCAGTTATCCTCTACTCTACGGAGTGCATCGTACACTATTAAAGCATCACTGGCAGTCTCGAGATATACTTTATTTTCGATTCCATGACTGCGTTCCTAAAAATATAAACGTGGTCCCCTTGCCGTGAAGGAGCTGCCGGCGACAAATTCTATAATTATTTTGTTAGTATAGTTGGTAGCGGGGCGTGGCAGTGAGCGGTGAGTTCACTTAGCACACTTTACACGAGACAAAAGAGGGCCTAATGCAAGATTTGACAGAGTGTCAAAGAATTCCGAGCCACGCCGCGCTCCTCCCTCGCGCGGTTATCAGCTGGCCGACGACCCCTTATCTGTAAGCAGACGAAGACGAAGCGAACACTGTTCGAAGCTGGTTATCGTTACCCGGGCTCGGAGCGTGGCACATCATACTCAAGTTGCGATCGCTTCTTAAATATAATTTACTAATTACGAAGACCACACACTGTGATTACAATATTTTCTATTAAATTTCTTCTCCTTTAAATAAACCAACGAGACAGCTACTTTAAAAGAAGTAGATTTTACGCAATACACGTATTCTCCAGCTTATTATGCTTCTTATATGTGAGATGCTCAACTTGATAGCTTTGTCGTGATTTCCTTAATTCTATCAGTTTGCACATACAAAATCACCAAACAGGTAAGATTGCAGCAGCTCGCAACGTTCGCGGTGAATATATGTTGCGTCACGTTGCTGACTCAGTGGATTAGCGCTAAATTGGGAGAAGGAGGTGACACACGGAGCGACGCGCCGACATGCGACAAGTCGCGCGTTATAATCGCTTTCATAAATTTAGACAAGTCGCAGCGCAGACAACTACAAATCCGTTTTTAATTTACTACTCATTGAGTGTAGGGCCCCGAAGAAATCTTTCGCGGAACCCTTCAACATAATCTGATCTTTTGTGTGTTAGAGAAGTATTCAATCCGCTATGAGGTTAGGCAATCTACTTAATACCTGAGTTTCTGGCGGCAGGCTCCTATAAGCGAATACTCCGATGAAGGATTACAGGTTCATACCGCACGTGATAACACAAGACTGATGCAATAGAAACGCTTATACCAAGAATAATGGCTTTATATTCTGTGAAATAGCCTTCTTTACAATACTTATTTTTTTCAAAGAAAGTGTGGTTACAAAGTCAAGAAGCAGGATACTACGACGACTTTAAATGACTGTCACAAGGCCCGTCCAAAACGCTGTTTTCGTGGAGCCGTTTTTGAGTGCGTGTGCATGTGTGATCGCTAATTAAACATTAGTAATTGTAGTGTAGATGCGTCGCGCCGGGCGCCTCCTTACAACCTCCCCTCCCTCCTCCCCCTGCCACGCCGTGAAGTGTATATATGATGGACAAGGAATACTTTCAGCAACAATACTTAGGTTCTATCTACTTAATCTATATCGTTTCTTACAATTTCTATACATAAAATTATATAAATCAACAAATAATAATAATAAATACCTACATAATAAATATTTCAGACATCTTACACACAACGCCATCTAGTCCCAAGCTAAGCAGAGCTTGTGTTATGGGTACTAGACAACTGATACAAATACATATTATACTTTTTTTTTGTAAATACATACATATTATACATAGAAAACACCCAAACTCCGAAACAAATATTTGTAGTTCATAGAAACATTTGGTCCGACCCGGGAATCGAACCCAAGACCTCATGATTAGCAGTCGTACACGCCAACCGCGAGACCAACGAGGCAGTGAACCAAAAAATAAATAAATCGAACCATTTACTTAATAATGTTATCCAGATTCTATTTCAGTTGTGTTATCACTTTGCACTATATTTACCTTTAATAGCGATTATGGTACAACTTACTTTCCACTATGTAAATGAACTTTTATGTCTCCCTACTCCCTCCTACATGAGTGTCCAAGTCCTTCGTTGCCATGATTCAATTCGATGATGACATTGTATGGAACCAATGATATCTTTAAAATATCATTGTATGGAACCATGACTTGTTTTGCTCCCAAATAAATCCCGAGCCAAAGAATAGGGATTGAGGGTTTCTTTTGACGCATCCTTAACGTGCTTTTTCCTCCTATTGGTAGTTAGATTAGAGCTGTGTTCCTCACACTACTGTTTCTTCACTGCCAATTATGCTGATGCCATACGAATTGCAAATAATTAAAAAAAATCTTAACTAATTATCTGTTTCTTCGTATCCTTCATGAACTATTGAATTTTGTGACATTTTATTGTGCACAACATAATGTCGGCAAGTACATTATCTATGATATATGTATGTTAACGTAAATAACATAAATTATAAGTAATCAGTGTTTGATATTGAGGAGTCGTGAGTCGTGAGCGCTCCCTCGGCCCTACTTAGTTGTGATAGGGTATGCAAACAGGCGGGACAGGTGCGCCCGCCAACGCCGCGCCGCGCACCGAACCACTGATAGCGTTACTTGAACCTGTTTCTTATACATATTATATTTGTTTGGTTAATGCAGCGAGTCTGCTATTCAAGTGCCTATAACAACGGATCATCTGACAAAAACAGTTTGAAGAACTTACGTAGTTATTCGACTTTTGGTTACTCTTATTTGCACTGTCAAACTTAACTATTGCATAGGTAAACAAACACGGGCTTTCATATAAAACGTTGAAACTTTCTTAATTCAGCCGTCATAAAATCCATTGCTAAGCGGACTCTCCTACCGTAAATGTTTGTGGGAGAACCTCCCTTCAGCACAATTATGCCAGCTCGATCAAAGTGCTACTAGTACCGTGAAAATCAGTATTCGGGTGAGTAAGGTTCTGGTAAAAAACCCAGGTTTCAGTCCGTGTGGTGACGAATAAAGAATTATCCCTCTTCATCCTATTGGTGTCGCAAAAGGCGGCTAAGAGAACAAACTAATCAGGACAATCAATCACTTAGAGAAGGAAAACTTAAAATAAATCCTAAACCGACCCGTCTAAGGACAGGCCTATGTCCAGCAATAAAGCGTTGAAGGCTGTAGATGATTAATACTGATGAAGAGCCCAAATCCTCCCTCTGCTAATTCTGGAGAGTGTCAACAGGCAGCGGTAGTCACGTACCATCAGGAAAGGCTACCGTGGGAGAGCCACGCTTCGGCATGAATGGGCCGGCTCGAGCGGAGTGATACCACGGCCTCACAGAAAACTGGTGTGAAATAGCGCTTGAGCTGTGTTTCTCCGAGTGAGTGAGTATACCTTAGGCCCATATCCTAACCCCTCCCCCTATCTCCCCACCCCCCCATCCCCCAAAAGCCGGCAACGCACTTGTGACGCCTCTGGTGTTGCAGGTGTCCATTGGCGGCGGTAATCGCTTACCATCAGGCGATACGGCTGCTCGTTTGCCCGCCTATTCAATAAAAAAAATATACCCATCCAAGTTTCACATCACTAGTACAAAAAACAACAGAACTTTCATTCAAAGTTGGTAGCGCTTCTCATTGCGGATTAACCGTTCTTATCTGTCGTGTACTACCTATAAACTACCTCCTTTTCAAATTGCGCGTCTCGTGTGGAACTAACTGAGCCCTGTCGTGTCGTGTGACGAGAGCTCTTAAATCTCTTTAATCCAGAGTTTTCGTAAAACGTGTTGTACTTACAAAATAGCCCTATAGTGTCAAATAAACCAGTAAAAAAACTAGTGACCGACCGAAGGTTCGGTTTCGGTTTCGGCCAGTTTCGGCCAAAAAATCGAGTTTCGGCCGTAGTTTCGGTTTTGGCCAAAAAGTGGCCGAACCTTCGGCCGCGCCGAAACTCGAGTGAGTTTGAATAATCATGCGTCATTCGGCGAACTTTGTTACTCACTCGTGCTCACACGCTCACATGGCCGGCTCAGTTCGCTCCCCGTAATTCCATCGTTAATGGAATTGAATTGATTTTATGTTTAACATATGTATGATTAACATATGACATACTGTGGTATTTGTTTATTTCAGACATATTCATGACATAAAACATAAACAATATATTTACTACGTACTTTAATCATAGAATATGCAAATACATGTTTAAAATATCCACTAAATTTCAGTATGCAAAAGGAATTATATATATGTTTAACTCTTATTCCAATAAAAGTTACTATCATCACTTTGAGCTTTTTTAAAGCTACTAAATCAACTTGACACGATAATGTCACAGTTCAAATCTTGTCCTTTATTCAGTGTCACAAAGTCATCATTTCATTTTTTTTATTATTTATCTTTTTTTAACGACCTATCAAGGTCATCCATCGCTTCAAGTTGATTTGACAACATCAAAATGACCTTTTGTGTGAAATATTCACAATTTTCGGGCGCCATTGTAACACTGTTGCAAATTAATTGAACGAATATTGTAATAATATTTTTTTCGATGTAAATACGCAAACTATGATATTTTTAGGATAAGCTTACTTGTTAGCTAAATCATATAATAGGCAAATGGTGAATATTACGCTTGTGATAAAATATTTTTAACTTAACAAATATTATGAAACCTTTCTAGTTCACTTCTGAACCTTAGATTTCCACTATTAGTAAGACAACAAGTAGTTCAAAATTATTAAATATATTTGGAAACGTAAATAGTGAGTTCGTACCATTAATATTTATTCAACATTTATATTTACAAGAAAAAAATAAACTTAAACAAATAGTGGTCTCTATTTTAGCACTTCTGCATGGATAATTTTTAAATTATTTACCACCTCAAAAACCAAACAATGTTATTTTGTTAAATTTTGATAAAATATAGTAAATTAAAAAAAAGTGACTTCAATAAACTTCAAACGAAAACTCCATGCCTAGAAACACTAAAAAGCGTAAAATAAATTGGCTCTCCTTAAATTACTATATGGCAACTCTTCTGTTTATTTATTTTTTAAGTATTTATTTTTTTTAAACAAAGTAGTAATAAAGTGTGTGCTATGTACCTAAAACCTGTTTGAAGTCAGTGCTAAGCCCAAAATAATACGAACAATTACAAAAATCTAAGCGACCTTTACCAAAATTAAAATAGGCCATGGATTTATAAAAAAAAAATGCGTTGAGTCGCGTAACCGCATTAGATGGTGTTGCTCTTTACGACTTAGAGCCCAACGAAATTTCTAACAAGCTGCATGATGAAAAGCGAAGAAGTGTTACGCAAAGAACAACAGTTAAAACTAATTGTAAATATTTAAATGAACCCACTAAAATAAACTGGGCGTATAGATATAGTGTAGGTTCCCAATCCGAACTTCAGCTTTGCATGTCTTTTTTTTCCTACAGACGACTAGTTTCTCTATCCTCTCTCCCTTTCTTACTCTTACCTGTCAGATCATCTACACAACTTTAAAGAATATAACTAAGGCCCTATTCGTGTATATGGTATGTAAAAAATATTTCTTTAACCCCTAATCGTTTTACTTTCTATTATTAGCTCATGTGAATAACTGAAAGAAAACGACTAAAGGTAAAATATTTAAAGATTTACCCTCCAAATTCTAACCGTTAAGGAGTTGTACCTTCTATCTTCAGCTCATACTCATAAAATGATGACCACCAGACGCAAATACCGGAATAGCTTTAGAAAATATATGATAAACGTGGAACGTGGCTAAAAAAATTGTGGGGATACCCACAATGGGATCTCAAGGACTTCCTTGAGATCCCATCATCAGATCCTGATATGGTGCCAATAGGTCTACGTCGGGTACATGTCCTTCCGAATACAAAAACAATTTCCAAAATCGGTTGACAATTGACGGAGTAATCGGTGAACATACATAAAAAAATACATACCTAATTACCTAAAATAAAACAACTTTTGAAAAAATGGGTTTGGTTCACGTATTTTTCAAGGACAAAAAAGGTTCGGTTTCGGTTTCGGCCGAAACTGAGAGCCAGGCCGAGGGTTTGGTTTCGGTTTCGGCTAAAAACCAGTTTCGGTCGGACACTAAAAAAAACTTGAGATTTTAGCGTCTCGGAACAATAGTTGCGAGACTTACATTTATAGGCAACATCTTCATAACAGAATACACTTTTCCTTTTATGAAAACAGCTGACTCATATTATTTGATCCAATGAAATGTAAATCTTATAATTTTAGAATTTGCAACGAAAAGAGAGGAGTTTACAGAGTGGGAGAATTCATTGAGAAGAACTTCATTGTTATATGTGTACGCGTATTCCTACATCTACGCTCACGATAGTCACGATACACAAAGCTACAGTAGGGTGGATGAGTAACGGATGCCTTCGTGGATCGCTTATAAGGCTTCAGTGGCAGCCCGAGTACAACGAGTACTACGCTAACATTGTCATTTGGCATATTAAATTGCAATTATATTAATACCCAAAGAACATACATAACAGTCTAATCTTCTATAATTTTATATGCAACATGTTTTTCTTTTTTAAAAAACTTATGATTCAAATAAGGCATTTCTATTCCTAGCCAATTTGAAAAGATGACTAACCTGATTTAGGGCAAAGTACCAATGTTCAGTCCATAAAATTAGTCTGCTAGACAGTGTGTTTAACAGACCAATTTTATTGTCATCAGGTTCGAAAATATGATTGATTGGTGATTTTCTGTTGGAAAAGTTAATAAGCCTCTTTAAAGCCTATTGATAAATTTTATGTTGATTTAAGTATTTTTTTGAAAAACTCAAGTCTTTGCTTCCTGGTTATTGCATCTTCATAAAATCGATTCAAAGATGGCTGACAAGTTATGACAACCACGGCCATGTTGACTGAGAATGCAAAGACCGTTACCAGGATTATGATTATCATGCATTAACACAAGTAGTTACACGTTATCATGGTCGAAATGAGGGCACGCATTAACATCGTTAAATAAATGTGAGTGTGTGTTTAGCTCGGTGTTCGCGGCAGTAGTCAGCTATCTTGCGTGGTCGCGCCGCACGCCGCTATCGCGATTATTGTGCGATAATGGGCCGCAATCTTAGGACGCTGTTTGTTCACCACTTACTCTATATTGCTAGAACATTGTCGTGGTTCTAAACTCAAACGCGTCGTCATACAAAATGTCTAGAACTGAACTGCATCAATGTGCGGGATGTCCTCGGTGCCTTTGTATACCTGTGCTCTGTGTCTTAAGCCATATTCGTTAGGTTGATAAAAGAAGTGTTTGTTCTTTCTCTAAAAGAGAATGAATAAAAAAAACCCAGTCGTATATCACATTCGCAGAATGACTAAAAGAACTATTGACAAACGTTGACAATCAATTTGTTTGGCCTTGTTGAAAATATGAGTAACATTCATTTAGAAACTATCCAGTGTGCCTAATCACCAAGCCTGACTGCTGCAAATCCCTGTTAGAAATATGTAAACAGTATAATCGGTATCTAATCGTGGCGCCCGCCGCCGCGGTCGGCGCGCCACACCACAGCCGCGGTCATCGCCCACCAACCACAAACTTGTACATTTCATTTCTTGGTTTACCTTCTTAACAAACTCAAATATATGAAAAACATAGTACGTGCCTAACAAATTTGAGGGCTTCCTTCGATTTCCTTGGGACCCCATCATCAGATCCTGATATGGTGGCAATGGGACCACATGGGGAGCATACCCTTTCGATTACAAAAAGAATTTTCAAAATCGGTCCACAAATGACGGAGTAATCATTATACATACATTAAAAAAAACCGATGAAATTGAGAACCTCCTCCTTTTGGAAGACGCTTAAAAATAAACACATTAAGTTAACTCTACAAAATATAGAGACGTTTGGCACTGATAAGAAAGTATACTTTGTATTTCAGAAATAATGCAACTAATATATACGTAATATTATATATAGTACACGAAAGAAATTTTACTATAACTATAAATTCTCAAAAAAAAAAAAAACCCGACATAATAACCTGAGTTCCCTTTAAAAGGTAAAAAACACGTTATGCGCTTTCATTTGAGACCCCACTCGATGATATTTTTGCAGACATTCGGTTACTCTTCCCCACTTTCACCCCCATAACTTTTAAACGGCTCAACCGATTTTCATGAAACATGTCTAAGAACACTCGCACGTAACTCACCTTTCATACAAAAAAATATTAAAGTGAAATCGCTTCATCCATTCGGGAGCTACGGTGCCACAGACAGACAGATACGTGAAACTTATAACACCCCACTTTTTGGTCGGGGGTTAAAAATGAGGAAAATCAAGCGCAGAAGTTCGTCATCGGTTTACATCACTTTGTGCATCGATCGAGAAACGAATAAATTGTTAATAGGCCTGTAGTTTACTCAATTGTTCCAATCATTCCAGCCGTTGAAACATACGTAAGGTTTTTAACATCTTTAATTGATCTTCGCTCTTTATACAATCAATAGACTATAACTAAGTGAAGCCATGGGGGATCAGAGGGCCCTCCTAGTACTTTCCTTGTTACTATTACTATATTTGGTAAATTATTTTTTCCCTCGCTCGGGGTGAGTGACACTGAAATGATACATTTCCAAAATTATCTCAAATCCAATAAAATTTTACAAATAAATACTTAAAAGAACAATTGAAATTTTGATTAGAACCTTTTTTAGGTATTCTGAGATAGTAATAATTAGACAACTTGATACAATCGGTTGGTTCAATAACACAAGGGGAAAAGTGCATACCATGCGAGTGACAATATTATTGTAAGCGAATAATGTTGTTACTTGTGGCATATATAACACATACTCGCACTGTTCTGTTATTGTTTCGCATACAGATGTAAGTTTGTTTTATTGGTACTGGTCCAACAGAACTGCGAGGAGATGAACGAGGTGTAACATATTTGATGTCGCAATCATTTACTTTCTTATATAAAACTGAAAAATATTATATGTATTAATATATTAGTCCAAGAGCTGGTGACGAATTTTAAGAAGGTTCTTTAGGCAAGCTGAAATTGTGAAAAATTACAATTTCGTCAATTGCCGAATCCAGTCCTGGGAGTCTTTTAGCGAGTTAGCGGTAATTTCGCTACTGCGCAGCATATAACATTTGCAAAAAAAAAAATAGATTAGAATTCAAAAAAAAAATCCTAGATAATTGAATAGTTTTTGTCGGTTATTATCAGACGACTTCAAAATTATTATTTTTTAATTCCCAAAAAATATTTTTTAGGCAAACTGAAATTTATATAATTTCAATAATACCTGCAAATCGCCAGACGATTTTGCCGGTTATAAATAATTCCCGTCCTCGACGTAATAAAGTTTGTAAATAAGTGCGATAAAAAAGTCTTACGCGCAGCCGTAAATGCGCTTTTATTTAGAATTTTGTTTGTAAAGTTTTATCATTGTTTTTTTAAATTACAATCTAAGGAAATTATTAAAAATTCGGAAACTGGGCCCCGTATGTTAAAATACTAGCTGACCCGGAGAACTTCGTACCGCCATGGTACCGCCATATTTACATATCTGTCTCAGCTTCCCACAGGCAGTGTACAGTCGCGGACAAAAAAAAAACACTTTTCGCGTTATCTTTTTTTTTTTATCTTTCTAGTAAAAAAAGAATTAATGAAATCGGACTAAGTGTTACTGACTTACAACTAAGTACATATTTTGACTTTCATCCCCTCTCTCCAGGAAACCGTGCTGAATTTCGGGATAAAAAGTATCCTTTGTCCTACCTCGTAGTATGAATTCAAATCATGCCAAGTTTCTTTGAATCCGTTCAGTAGTTTCGGCGTGATGCGTGGCCAAGATACAGACAGAGAGACAGACAGACAGACGGACAGACAGACAGACAGACAAAAATGAAAAAAATTACAGTTTTGGCTTCAGTATCGATTATGGAGAGCTCTCCAAAAAAAATTTCAAAATATCTTTAATGTACAGAATTGGACCTGTTACATTTTTATTATAAGTATAGATAGCATATTTTTCAAGGCTTAGTATCGGTGGCCGAAGCTCCAAATGCGTCGCCCTCGCGAGTTACCGCCTTAACGCGCCTTCTCTTGCACAACCTGCACTCAGGCCGCAGTTTACGCCCGCTCATTTTGCTGCGCTTTACAAGACTCAGAGCCATATAATTATAACACTGTCGATTTGTCGTTATGACTTTACTCAATGAGGTACTTTAACTCAAGTTGGGCCATACACGTGAACATTAGGTATGTATCATGATTTTATTTTATCTATAGTCTTATTGGTTTTCACTGGTGTTCCGGAGAAACTCATAATGAAGTCAGTCACTCATCCGTCCTACCTGGTTTACTTGAAAAATTCAGATGTCACAAGTCTTTCTCCGAGACTTTTTCCCAAACTAAGTTGGGGTCGGCTTCAAGTCGGCTATGATACGGCTGAACTTCAATTTTTAAGCGAAGCCACTACCATCAGACCTGCACAGTTCAAAGTTGAGGCGATATCAAAGTTTTATAGAAAGATTGTTGTCGGACATTATTAGGACCCCAACTACTCGTAACGATTACCAAAGATGTTCGACCGACAGTTTTACGTTCTCTCCGAGGCACGGACGGAGGGATCTCTATGTTGTAGGAATACCCGTTCATAGACTGATCTAGCTAAGCTTGCTTCACTTTGTTAACCTACTCGAAATGGGATATAGACCAAGCAGAAGGTTGGACGTGTTTGTACCAGCTGTGAGAGTCACAATCTAGTACAATAAAATACACACATATCAAAACAATGTAGAACCAAATCATATTGATGGAAAGATTTATTCATTTGATGAGTCGACGCTATGTTATCAAACGTTAGAACATTCCTGTGCGCTTGCATCACCACTTGTATTTTATTGATTCAATGGCAACCTGATACCGGACCTATTAAGACAGCTCTGTTTTGCGTTGTGGCCGTTGCTACGACTGTGGACTCAGGCGGGCTGGCAGACGTCACACACTACTTCAGCTTCAGTATCCATTGAATTGTGCACACTGTAATTTCTTTATAATATAAGCTAGCCATACACGTACAGATCTGCCCGTCGGATCTGCCCGGCAGACGTGCTTGGCGGACAGATCCGTGCGTGTATGGTGAGAACGGGCACGGATTTGCCCGCCGGGTGCCTGCCCGCTGCCCGTCAAATCGAGCGGATCGGGCACGGAGCGGGCAGATCCGAGCTCCAAACTGTACGTGTGTGCCTAGCGACGGACGTGCCCGCCAGATTTGACGTCAGTCGCGCACTAACACTCTAATTAGTTTAAATGCGTTCGATCACAAAAATGGTGTTAAGCGAAAATAAAGCATTTTGGACAAGTTTTATAGAGCCTTTAAGTCTTTGCCTTGTTTTTGAAGAGTCAAAGATGAGCAATTGTACCTTATTATAGAATTAAAGGCACAAGCATATGAAAAATTGGTCGAAAATGCAACAAAATCAATCCCGCTGCAGATACAAAGTAATTTAGGCTTTGAAATAGATCTTTTTACAGACAACCGTATATGAGCGTATATGCTGGAGTTACGATTTGAACTACTGCCCGTCAGTTGCGCGTACTGCCTGCCGGGCAGATCTGTGCGTGTGTGGTGAGTCACGGATCTGCCTGCCGGGCAGATCCGACGGGCAGATCTATAGCTATAGAACTTTGAGTAACTAGAGTAGTGCTAGGTACCTAGAATCTGTTTGAAGTGTGGATAAGTGGATAGTCACTTGGCACCGGCTTAGACTTTTGTAATTGTTCGTTTGTATTTTTTTTTGGCTTAGCACCGACTTCATACAGATTTTAGGTACCTAGCACACATTATAATACTACTATTTAAATGAATAAAGAATTAGGTATAGGCAATCTATGAAGAACCAGTTTATTTTACGCTTTTAAGTGTTTTTTTGGCAGAGAGTTTTCGTTGGATGTTTTTTGGAAGTCGGTTTTTTTTTATAAAAAGTATCCTATGTCCTACCTCGTAGTATGAACTCAAATCATGCCAAGTTTCATTTGAATCCATTCAGTAGTTTCGGCGTGATGCGCGGCCAAAATACAGACAGACAGACAAAAATGAAAAAAAAAAAAAGTTTTCGCTTCGTATCGACGTATGGAGAAAAGTATCGACTATAGAGAGCCCTCCAAAAAACATCTTTCTCGATTTATTTAACAAAGTAGGATTATTTATCATCTCTAAAATCTCAACAGTATTAGAAACATCCCAGAAATCCTCCATTTCAATAATTTTAAGCAAAACGTGCGTCAACTTTCTTTATCACCTTCTTAGGGGTTGGTTAGGCGGTCATCCTTCGTGCCCTTAAATTTTAAGATACACCTATGCACTGAGATATCCCTTAAAGTCCTAAACGTTGGTGACACTAACTCTCTAAGTGATCCCATAAATTTAGGAGACGTTGGAGAAAATGCCCTTTAGTCTAATACTTATATATAAGTGGATACGTCTTGTGTGCTGCCCAAGTAGAGGCATGTCGAACTTTGAGCGACAACAAGCGACCGCTCTCCGCCGTCTGCCGCCGCAGACAGCCGCGGAGCCGCGCGGCTCGCCGGAGTCGGCGGCGCTCTACCGGTACATTTCAGTCAGAGAGGTTCACTCTAATTCATTTATTTACTTAAAGGCAAACACGCTAATTGTACGTTATGACGTTTGTCTCAACTTATTGAGATGACACTTCTCGCAGAAGCTCAATAAACTTAATTCAAATAAGGTCGTTGTTACGAATATCACACCTAATACATAGTTGAACAGACAGATATATATTCACCAATGACACGGCTCATAAAACCTGTGTACCTGCATTTAAAGTTTGTGAATATGTGGGTGTTGATATCGAAAGCAAACTCGTCGCGTCGCGGTCTGTGCAAATAATTTGCCTTTCACAAAAGTGCCCGAAGAGCCAGTCAGTAGAGTAAGCCTACTCACGATATAAGAGCGGCCAGAAACCAAGTTTATAGGGCAAGCTGCGTGCGGAGAGAGCGCTGTCGTCCCCTCCCCTGCTCCGGCCGCGCTGCTCCCCGCGCCAGGCCGCACCGCGCCCCGCACCCTACGCTCCCGGCCGCCGACCGGTCTTTCTACAGCTCACTGATGCAGTCCGGCCAGTCAGCCGTCGGCGGCGCAACATAACAGTTCGCGTCGTGTACTCGTACCCCCCCTACCCCGCACACCTCTCGTCGAACTCGCGCGACGAGCTCACGTCGCGAGTGACCACGGAAATATACTTGTGAAACTTAAAACAAATATCTGGGTGTGTTGTGACGAGAATCTGTGTTCCCGTTGTGGAGTTTGCAGTGTGATATTGTGAAGCCGGTTCACCTCGTGAGCGAGGCCGGTTCCGAGTGCCCGCGCCGACAGTGTCTGTGTGCCACTCAGGCTCAGTGCTTTCTAAACGAGTCCCGATACCACGACTGTGCACATACTTTTCTACCTATATTGAGTCGCATTGCAACTTAATACAAAGGTGAGCGGTGAACTCAACTTTTCGTAACGGGTTACTTACGATTACTTTGAAAACATCATGACACGATCCCGTATATCGAGTCAAACTTTATGAAACCTTTGGAAAAGACGAAAATTAGTTAATTTACTGAACCACGAACATTCAGGATTTGTGATACTACCATACCAAAGTGACGAAGATACGATGATCCTGTAGTGTGACGGTTATTTGTCGCAGCTGCTAGACTTAGACGTTCTTGAATATTTTAACTTGCATGCACATTACTTTGCGACCTTGCCAAAATGTGGCATTCCACAGACAGGCACTATCACCATCCGTGCATGTGCTCATCAGAAGTTTTAAGTGCACCCACAAATACCAAAGTAACCGTCAACAATTTTTACCTACATGAGTGGCATGAATAAAAGTGAGACTAAATCCCTGTTTATTTGGCAGTTAAGATTACGAAATGCTAAAGCTGTAATTTTCACCAAAAAGTGAATCAACAGGTTTTCGATAGTCCACTACTGGGCATAGCCCTCTCCTCAGAAAAGAGATTTTGGCTAATGTGTCCTCCTTATGACTAAGGTATCGCCAGTAACTTTTTCAAATGACCACTTGCCATTTCGTGAAATGAAACTTCTGTTAACTACATTCCATTAGCAATTTGCTTAAAAACTCATAAGATTATACTGATGTGACATAAGCAATCACTGACACAGTATGGCGCACATGTTCGTTTCAACGCATAACCAAAGTTGAAGGCAAAGCTCATATTTCTATAAGTACTCAATGTGGCGCTTGTCACAACAACATCTTATCACTTTGAGTTGAATAAAGCTAACTGCAACAAACTCATTTTATTTTTATTCCAGTGTTTACCTGTTGAAAAATGTATGCATCCAAGGCCGACTTACAGGTACATTGATGACATTTATTTGTCTTCCAAATGTTGGTAGAAACATCATCTAAAATATTATCTAACCAAAATTATGCAATCTAAAACAACTGGGCTACACGTTATGTTAGAAAAGATTGACTGATTTATGGACTTAATGATGATTGAGTGACAAGTAATGAAGAATATGGGTTCGAGTTCTTAAACCCGAAACCCGAATATAAGTAATGAAGAATATGGGTTCGAGTTCTTAAACCCGAAACCCGAATATGTATTTAGATACATATTCGGGTTTCGGGTTTAAGAACTCGAACCCATATTCTTCATTACTTACGTATGTACCTAATACCCAAGACACATTATTGTAGAAAATTGTAGAATCAAGTGAATTGCCGTTATGGATAATTATTTAATTTCCTGTTACTGAAACTAATCATAAGTAAATCAAATGATGATTGCTATTAACACCTCGTAATGGATATACAAAGTGAATAATTATAAGAACGGGGGAAAAGTCGTTTTCTTTTTCAAATTAAAAATGTAATTATTCATAAAGAAAAGAATTCACGATTCCCAGAATTCTAAAAAGATCGCGGTAGGTGAAAATCTGAGGGTGCAAGGTGTGGACTATATGGTGATGCATTAACATTTATTTCTCTCAATATTTGCTGAGTGTTCAAAAATTTGTGTTTTCTGGTGTAACGCTATGATGGAAGACTACCTACTCCATTTCAGTTGATCAATTCTAGCCGTTTTTTTTCTGAATTCATTGCTTGAGTTTTAATAGGTACTTGGCAATTGAGATCCGAATTGATGGTTTGGCCCGGCGATATAAGTTCATACTGATCGATGCCCTTATAATTCCACCATACACACCACACATATATTCATCACCGTGCGTTGCGTGGAAATCCGAGTTTCTCTATTTTCTGTAAAATTTAATTACCTCTTGACCATGATCTTTTTCGAACTATCTTGTCGTAGGTGATTTTCACATTCATTGGCTGTCTTTCAGTAGCTCTCGTGGCATAAAAAACATTGAGCTTTTTAATGGCCAGACTTTTTCAAATGAGTCGCAACTGTTTTGTGGCCAGTTCCCTGTTCCTGGGATATGTTGTAACTACTAACACTATGATGTTACTTCCCTTTTCCAAAAATGCTAACCACTTGCATGAAGGCGACCAAAGTGAGCTACATTTTGCATTAAATCAAATTCCTGAGCTTATTATAACATGTAGATATACACGTTACAAATAACTTTCGCAGCTTGAGTCTCATTCCCCTTTTTTTGGAATAAATCTTCAGAATGATTCAATGTTTTTCGTTACATTTACGGCGAACAGTAAAACAATTAAAAAATTACGCAAAGGTGTTCATTATTTTATCTTATAAATAGAGTCATGTTTTAAAACCAGTCTACACATACAAACAGTAAAAAAATTAAAAAGCTTTTTATTAACTAGCTTTTATTGGAATGCCATAAAATGGATACTATGAAAAAAGTACTCGTTGAGACAAATAAATGAATCCAAACTCGATGGTGTTCCGAAGCTTCTTTAGAGAATTCCTATGGCCACCTTCCCGCTCCAGCATCAGATCACCTCCATGTCATTTTAATATTGTATTGTCAAATTGTCACGCTGTATACATATGCTTGCGTAATTTCAGCAAAATCGGCTGAAGATATCTGCTTCAAAATTGAGTTGCAATATTCCACAATATTCTATATTTGCAATATTCTATATTTTTTTCTACGATTTTATGCTATGAAATTCGGAAAGACTTTTTCTCCGATTTATTACACCTAACATTCCCTACAATCCCTACTTTCGATGCTTTATTATTAAAATCGTGTGCTTTATTAATAAATATGTATATATGTACATACTTTCAACCTACGCCACTTATTACTAGTAAGACTGTGAGATTAAGATTAGCGTTTTCTACTTTTAATATGCAACATATCTTTCTACCATTTCTGCGCTAACTGTCAAGGAACAATAGTATTCTATACGTAAAAACCCATATGCTGTGGGTTACGGGGAGTTGGACAAAATGGATGACATCATCTTAATCAGTGACGAAGCAACGAGCGCGCAGGCGATCATACCACATGTCAAGTGGTGTATCAGTGAACACAGACTGTATGTAGGTGGCAATTAAATCTCATTAATGCATTTGCCGAAAACGTATAAAATACATTTACGTATAATTTACATCTTTAGACTTTAACATTAATCTTATTATTATACGTTATAGAAAGCATTTAATCCCACTAATGTCATTTTTTATACCACTCTTCTGTGTGGTATGATTGATGAATTTTGGTTCTTTAAAACTCATCAAGTTATCGTGGTTATACCTTAAGAAGTCATGAAAATAACAACAATGGAACATTGAGCGGTGTACCACTTATACGTAAGTCGCCGATAGGCGATATGGTGGCGACCGCGGTAGTAGGAACAACTGCCCGCAGCTGCCATCGTGTTTATTGCACTCATGTCTATTAGGTTTATTGTTTTATTCAGTCCAGTGACATTCGAAATGAAGTTCATATTGTGAAACGTTTCAAAACAACATGAGCATTGCTTCGAATACGTGGATTACGACAACTATGTGCAACACTAGTGGTTTATTTAATATTTTTGTACAAGTTGTAAACGTTGCATCTCTACCAATATGAGCAACAGAGTAACAAGTAACCTACACGGAACTAGAGAGAATACGTCTTAATTGTTTGTTTTAGCCTCACTGAGACTCAAGAGTAATAGATGGATGCCTTTTATTGCAAATCAAGCAATACATCAGCAATCTGGGGCTTTAGTTTTATCCGGTAACGAAATATGGTTTGATAAATGGTACACGATCACAGCGGCCTATACCTCGACATTTCACAGACAGAGGCATCTAAAATATTATTTGGCTTCAACATTAGACTGTTTTTAATATCTTAAATAAATCGTATTCTTGCCTTTGGATACTACCCACCAAGACGGCCCTTATCGCCTGATTGTGTCCAGCCCTTGGTTATTCGTTCTATGAATATATTGAAAATACTCGTAGAAAAATATTTCAAGTACATATAAATAAATTATAACTCTTAATAGTAATTGAAATTTACAAGGTATATTTCAATTTACTATAAATTAAAAATTAATATATATCACTAATTTCAAAACAATTACTCATCACACAATGAACTAAACTGATAAATCCAAATACTGAATCATCGATAACCTTATAATATTTTATGCAAAGACCGTATCGGGTTCTATTGACTTCGTACTACACTTTCTGACCGTTGTTGGTTGCTTATAGTATACCCAGTATACCCAAATACAATGAGCACGTTTACGATATTTTGCTTTGTAAATGTCCCTGAACATTTCTAAGAACACTCGTGTTATCTATTGATAAGCACAGTAAGCAGCTACAAGTAGAGCACAACGAATGGATTGTGTAGTCCGCACTGACATGTACACGAGGTGTCTGACTTGTAATTGTAACCGTTAATTGAGATGTGCTGGTCGCGTAGAATTCAGAGCACACGAGTACAGGAACTATTCGAACGGTGTTGACAATCGCAGATTAAATGTTTTGTGTTCAATCCATCACAGTATTGTAAATAATCGCCATAACTGAATTATCGACTTATTAAATCATGAAATCAATAATACTCATGCATGGAAGTCCTTGCCATGTGATGCCACGTAGGTTGTGTTTTTTTTAAATTCGTTGTTGATCTATTTCTTACGTGAACTTATTTTCATGGAACTGTTTTGAATGTCCAGACTCAGTCTAATTTATTTTTGTTTTAGAGTAACAAGACTTCTTAGACTTAAGTGCTTATCAGGCGCTTAAGGATTGCATTGAGTTGTCAATGACTTGTGATTTGTGTTTGCAACATTACAATTTTGCCTTGTTTGACCAGTAACAAAGGATAAAAATATAAACAATATTTGAAGTTACGACACTACAAATTGAAACAGGCGGAAAACGACTGTCCTAAAAACGTAATGAACGGGCATGGTCGGTTGCTTTCAGGATGTGAGAAGAAAATTCCCTGTTCATACGGTACTAGCATTATTTTTTTATACATTCATTGCAATTTTATGGCATTAATAATAACGGAGAGTAAAGGTGTTAAAAATAATACACAGATGAGAAGTATACCTTTGGACACCTCATTTATTCTAACCAAAATGTCACTAAATTGTATTGCAAACATAAGTGTTTCGCACGACAGTTGTCGATATAATCAGTAGAACAAAACATCTATTACTTCGATTGTAAAGAGAACCTACATCTTTTGAATTACAAGTACTGCTGATCTTGCAGTGGCTCAGTATACAATTTTGACTAATTGCTACATTATACTTCATGATTTTCGACGCATGAAAATGCGCAAGAACTTAACTTCCTTCTCAGCCCGCCCAATGCGTACATAATGCATTTGTGCGTATCCAGCCCCAGATAGCATCACTAACGGTGGTGGAGGAATATTGAACCTGGTATAGCATTAGTATTCTGAAAATGTACTTTTAAATTGCATAATGAGATGAAGTAATACCTACGTTATACATATCTCTGCAATTTACATTAATTTTTCAGCTTATACTTTCCAGCTTCTTTGAAATATAATTTATATATCATGTTACTTAATCGACATGTCAAGTTTTTTATTAGACAAATATGTTCTAATTAAGGTTTTATTAGCAGTTGTAATGCTAATTTAGTAATATTGAGGTTAATCTTAGACCTGCCTCCCGCCTAGACGCCTGAGTAACGTTTTCAGTGCGTAAAGAAAAGACATAAAACAAACTTTTGCAATAGGTTTTCAAGTAATTTAGTGAGAAGTTATCAATATTGAAAGTTATTGTCTCTCAGTAAACAATTCCCACTATCCGCAGTGACCCACACTTGACCCCTCACCCAATTCCAGCGCGACACGATAGAATGTCGCCGGCGCCGCTCATTACTGAACACGTTGCACATGTCGTCAGCGCACGCCACTCCAGACACCACACTGGAGCAGTTCGCCGATGTACCCACTTGTGTGACACAACGAATGGCTGTACGCCCATGGGTACACCCACATAAAAATATGGCATCAACCGTTTAAGCGTTAACTTTGACCTACTTCCTGAGGAATTACTTAGTAGTTTAAAAATGTTCGTTAAACACATTCTGGAAAATTTGATACGACACTACTGTTGTCTTTAGCCACTTTACTTTTCTCAACTAGTTTAAAGTAGCTCAGCGCGCAATAGAACGTGCGATGCTGGGTGTTTCCCTGTCCGACAAAATTTGTAACGAAGTTATTCAACAGAGAACTACATCTAACTATAGTATAGATTCTATACTAACTGACATCGCACGGTGCATCAGTACGCTGAAGTGGGAGTGGGCCGGTCTTGTCTTTAGACGAACCGATGGTCGCTGGATCCGAAATGTGCTAGAGTGGAGACCGTGACTTGGTACGATGCGATGGACCGACGACTTGAAGAAAGTGTCTGGCAGCGGATGGATGAGGACTGCTCAAAACCGGTATAGTTAGCGCTCCTTCGGGACCTTCGTTCAGTAGTGGACGGCGATAGGTTCATTTGTATGTCTTCAGCTAACATATTGGTGTCAAAATGAAATTCCCGACAGTTATAATTACTAATTTAATAATTTGAATCGTTGGAAATTTAATTTCGGTGCCTGTGTGCAAATGTATTATAGTTATTCATGACTAACCCAAGTATTGATTTGCAATATTGATGGTTCTCGACTGTGCTCCACAATAACGGCCAATTACGAACGCTTAATTCTAAGTGATAAACTGGGACGTTATTTAAGTAGGTAATTCATAGTCTATGGTCTGAAAAAAAAACTATCTAATCTAAGTCTCTTTCTATGAAATATCATTTTTTGTAATAACAACATGATATGTTACTGTCCTTGGTACCTTTGCCCGTGTGCCAGCTTAGATCCACCGCTTAACAAAACAATACATTTCGTGATTGTGTTACCTTCTCGTCTCGTGAAGACAGCTTAGCGGCATGTGTTTTGTGATGAAACCGTCGACACTTGATACGATACGGTCGATTAATAAAAATCCAATCCAAAGATTACTAGATCCTTACTACCTGCCGACCCGTGCCGTATAGCACCCTAAACTAAATATAAAAGCAAGAAAGAGGTAATTATGGTTGAAACATGTAAAATAATTTTTGCCAACCTCAGCAATAATTTCAACATATTTTATACTATAAGCTAATTAATTTATAGAATGTCGGTTGCCTATATGTATAATTTAGTTTATCTATTTAATATCTTGTTTTATTTCCTTGTCCGCCCTTTATAAGTAAGCTTCTTTAGCCGGGGTCATGTGTAACAGTTGTAGTCATGTAGATATATCAGGCTTAGTTCAACGGCCTCGGCGGCAATAAACAGCCGCACGTCCGAACAACCGGCGAGGGCGACCCGCACACTGCTGAGTGCTGCACGGCACAATACTTACCTTTCAGTACGGGTGTTGGGGACTGAGACTTAAGTAACAACTAGAGTTATTCATAAAATTATACATTGACCATTCTAATATCTTGTACAACATATGACAATCATAATCGGTTAGTTAGCAACAACAGAGGCAAAGATTCCATAGATTGTAACAAATGCAGAGGGAAAGGTGAACTTTCTCAACCAAAATTTGCTTGAAAAGCCTTATTTTAGAGCGGTTTGGTGTTTCGCCTGTTGACAAGGTAGCGCATTTGTTTCAATATTCCATACATTTTATATGTTGTGTCTATATTAAAACGATGCCAACTAGCCTCTTAAACAGCAATCATTTCAGTAAAAATAAACTATTAAAGCAGAAATGTATGTTAAGTGACAATAACTCATTTATTGACAGTTTAAACATTAAACCTTTGGATACGTAAAAATGTTCTCTACTTAGGTATCTAAATTTGACGAACTGTAACTATGGTGAAGTATGGTGTCGTCCGCTACATTCAACAACTACAAGGACATTTTAAAATTACTAACTTTCGCGTTTATAATATAAGAAGGATCCCATCCTTCTAATTTCGTTTATATATTTGTTATATGTTTGTTACTTTTTCACGCAAAAAATACTGAACGGATTTGGATAAAACTTTACAGTAATACAGCTTATACATCAGAATAACACATAGGCAATTACCTATGTGTTATTCTCAAATAGTAATTTGTAGCGATAACCGACACACGCGGGCGGAGCCGCGGACAACAGCTAGTATTGGATAAAGTAAACTCCATCAACTGAATTACTCTTTCGATACACTCCAAAGTAATCAGTTGGTGTTTTCTTATGATAATCAACAGATTATTAGAGGAATTTTAACTGCGAAAGTCGTTTATGCTGCACATAAAAGTTCATTAAATTTACACAGGCCTTATCAATAGTACTTTTGGCTACAACTTACCTGTACATACCGTGAAAGAAAAACTGTAACCGAAGTCGAGGGCGAAAGTTCAAAGCGATACAAGTTGAATTTTCGGCATTGCATCTTGCATCGCTTTAAAATTTCTGTTGTTCCGCGTTGTTATTTCTGTGTACAAACGAGTCTTATTCTTCCCTGCTCAGATTACAAAAGAAATCCAGAGAGACCGTAAAGAACACGACAATGAATCTACAAAGTAAATATGAATTAGAAAGCGAATACATTCTCGCGGCAGTGTTTGACAAACCGCCATATTGTGTTCACGAGTGATTTTTGATTTTATTTTCAAAATGTAATTTCTCAAAATACAAAAAAAAGAAGATGGAATATCTTTTCACAGGTAAATACAGATTATTTAGTTGCTATAATTTACTGCTATTTATTTACCCGATAATTATATTGTTGTGTCGGAACACAGAACCTTAACCATATTTTGACTGTGATACCAGTTTTTGTCTATTTTTAACCCTTCAATTAGGGAAATTACTTGTTAGTCCAGACATTAGTGATTCTCATTTCTATATTTAGGGACTTGGTTCCAAACCTCATCTGGAATTATTCTTTGGTGATTGATACATACAATTATTCCTGATAATTATTACATACAAACAATTTGTGGATGTTTCTACAAATTGCTGTTCTGTGTCTTGATGTGTTTTATTCTTTAACTTGTGCTTCACATCATAATTAATGGTTGAGAATGATCGATAGTACGAAACTTGATTCCCAGGTACTTACCGTATTACCGCAGAATATTTAAGAAATATACTAATCATTCATTACCAGTACTTTTGGTAAAGTAATTTATTTTAGCTTTTGATAATTTTCACACGAAATTTACTCGCAAAACGACAATATTATAAAAAGTTAGTGCAAAATAAAGGTTGCTGAGAGTTTGCATAGTATGTAACAGTAGCTGAAATAAAAACCATAATATTTAAAGTTCTTTAATATTATAATACCTTTTTTTCAATCTTAATATTTATCAAAAAGTAGGGATGTTTTTACTGCGTATGGTATCATTACACGCACAAAGATGTACGTGTACCTACAGTGTCGCACCGGCTGTCACGCACACTAAAATAAATCAATCTGGCTTTCTTTTGTAATCTGAGCTTCCCTGTATCCAAACAAGTCTTCTTTTCACTTACCAAGTGACGGTATGCTTATAAGTCCATAATATACTTTTAGTTAAGTGGCAATAAAGATGCATAATTATTTTGTTAGTTTTTTATTTTTGAAATACTATGTTTGGAGCCGCCGCTGTTCAAAGTTTGGATGAGAGCGAGTCTCTTACATTGATCTGTTAGATCAGAGGTATTATAGAAACGTACCAAACTTTTATCTACATATTTTAGTATCCTGTCGCCTAACCTAATAAAATGGATCCATAAACCGTTGTAGGTAATGATTTTAATTAATTTTGTTAATTTAATATTTTTTGAAGGACATATGAAAGAGTAAGCTTTTGTAGCAAGATTTGTTCTCGCCACCTGCTCGTGTGCGATTTTTATTGTTAAATATACCTGCCTTCCCTTTAAAGCAGCGATCACGTTACAAGGAAGGAGTGTTGCTTCCAAAACCTAATAATCAACAACAGAGCGAACTGCACTGCAAACAGAAAGGAATCGTAATGCTTTCGTACACTCACAGTATATACACCTGCACACCAGTCTTGTTTTACTACTCTTACTTTATAAAAGCTGAGTCCTCCTATTCAATCAAGATAAAGACAGGTAGTGTTAGTAGTAGTGTATAATTTATTATTATAAGTATAGAATAGGATTGCAGTGTTCCGACATTAATCAGATTTGTAACATGATTGGCTGAAGTTTCTAAACACGTTAAAAAGTTCTCGATACTTATTTAAACAAATGAATCAACAATACGTAATCGATTATATATATATAAAACTAATGCAAGCTGTCGCAATGCACACGCGAAAGCTTCGTTTATCATCGTGGTGCCTACCTGTTAACATTACAATGTTCGGTAAAATTCACATGTACATTGTATATACATAAACCTATTCCTTGTTCAAAATTCTGTAAAATAACGACTAGGTCGGAGGCGCTAAACGTTATAAGTGAGCGCGCGGCGCGCGGTGCCCTTGCGTTGTGTATTATGTAGGATCACGCAGCGCACAACCGTGCGGACGGGCCGCGTGCGCGTGTTTGTAAACACGGCGCCGCGCGCCGGTGTGCGTGCGCGCAGCTGCCACGCCGTGCACCTCCCCGCACCTCTCTCCCACCTCCCCGGGCGGCTCTGCGATTTAGCCGTTTTTACTTTTTTACATAGGTACTTACTCGCTTGCTCCTTGCGGGATGCTTCACGCATATCTACCTGAGGCCGGGGCCCGCTTATTGTCTTATTACAATATTCGTCCTACACTGAAGTGCGAGCAGTGAGAAATACCTCGCGTAAGACACATTACTATGAATTTAAAATGGTCCTGTGTGTAAGTAGTTTGTACATAAAAGGCTCAATTATACATTTATACGATACATCCCAGTATTCAAATGCATGCACATTATCTAGGACCAATAAAAAAGTATTTTTATTCATAATTATGACAATTATGTGCAAATGCTTTGAGTCACTTACTTGAGTGGCAATATTTAGAACAGTAATAATAATAACTCATACATTCCATATACAGTTGTACATGTAGGTATATTTAGTAATAAATATGTGAAAATTGGATCATAAAAATAACTTAAATTACAATCCATGTGCTCATTGCTTCATCCCTATTCTTCCTGTTGGTGTCGTAAGAGCCTATTAAGGGAGCAATTTACACAAGACAATAGTACCTAATACAAAGAGATTGAATAACTTGAAACAAGCCGTATATACCAATATCCATGTGGCTATTATGATCAAATCCTTTTCTAATGATAGGCTTCACACTTAGAATATGGCATTTTGATAATCTAAGGCTTCACAGTGATCAAATAGTAATCATATCGGCTGACGTCGTCGCCTTATGACAACGACTTACTCAATAAGTAGGGATATATTATAGGTACCTACTATTAACTCTTATCTAGTGCAAATTTACTATTATGCATTCTCTCATATTTCTGTGATCTATTAAGGTGACGTGTCTTGCTTCATCAACGCGCCTAATCATGAGGTACCTATATATACTCGTATAAAGATAAGCACCTAGCACAAAGAATGACCAGACACGTGGTAACATAAATCACAATTGATATACGAGAGCACAGAACACCTCCACGCATCGCGGTAACAATTGCACACTCCGCTTATCTGAGACGCAAACAAAGCAACGCTGCGCTTTGAGAACAACGTCCGTGAGGTGCGCGTGAGTCAGCAATGACGTCACCGTGACGCGGCTGCGCCCGCGCAACCGAGCGCGACATGTCGCGACACGCCTGCTAGATCACGAGCGGAGCGTGACGCTCGCTCTATTTACCCATTGCCTTCCGCCTACTCGCAAATTAATTCTACAAAAACATAACAAACTGATATACGGTTACAAATTAACTAAATATGAAATGGTGATTTACGTATACCACAATAACCCCTGTAATTATAAAGTTGCGTTGCGCCTGACCACAAACACAAACTTTACCTGTGAAATCAAAAATTCATTGAAGGATATGAAAGGAGGTTTATCGATTTCAAAATTCTGCTTTATGGAACTGTGTCTCGTCACCTATCACTATAGCCTAAATCTAATCCCACCAAAACATTTTCATGTAAAATGTTGCCAAAACGACTGCATATGGCTTACCCTGTGAAAAAGAAATCAGATCTCATGTAGAGCCAAGCTTCTGAATCTACACGCCCTTTTTTTTTTTTTTTCTTTAACGTGTGGAAATCCCCTCGGACCGTCACCCCACCGGGGTTTGCGGCGGGGCGGTGTGTCGGACTCGAACCGACTAAAACCACACGGTGTGCCACTCTGCGCCTGTGAAGGGAGGAATCCGGGAACTGCTGGTATTAACACGTCCGGATCCCTCCCAGCGCCTGCCCGCACAGAAGCGGGCACCCTCTTCTAGGAAAGTCTCAATTTAGGCGACGTACGGCACACGCGTACGTCGCCCCCTCGCGGGTGGCCACTATAGCGGATGGAGGGGAAAACCCGTCCCGACCATCCGCGGCCACACTCAGGGCGGCATGAGGCGCTGATAGGCGCGCCTCCGCCGCCCAGTTCGCCGGCGGCGGATTGGGTCCGAGTGGATATCATCCTCCCGGGCCTTCTCCGCCACCTCCTTCTGCGAGATGACTTCTTCGCAGAAGGTTGCGACCGCGGTAAAACTGCTATCGCTACCGGCCATGGAGCGTATGACGGCCGGTAGCGAGAGATCTCCTCCGATGACTGCAGTGAGGGCCCGACGCTGCGGCGCCCAAGCGGGGCAAACCGCCAGCGTGTGCTGGGCCGAGTCCTCACTGCAGTCGCAGTGGTGGCAGGCGGGACTCAATTCCCTCCTGGCGACCGAGTGCAGGTACTTCCCGAAGCAACCGTGCCCGGAAAGGACCTGCGTCAGTCGGAAGGAAAGGGTCCCGTGCTGCCGCCCTGCCCACTCGAGGATGACCGGCTGGAGAGCCTCTACGGCGGCAAAGCCAGCGCGTGGAGTCTCCAGCCGTAACGACCATCTGTCCATAGTGGCTCGACGAGCGGCTTCACGCCATTCGCGTACCTCTTCGGGCGGAGGGCGATAGCCATACTCCGCCCGATATCCAGCCACCCGTCGATAAACTTCGGCGAGCACTTCCGCCTCCAAATCCCACGGGGGGGTTCCGGCCAAGGCGCACGCCGCCTCGGTCGACACCGTGCGGTATCCGCGTATGGCTCTGACTGCCAGTACCCTCTGAGGCCGCCAGAGGCGGGCCTTATTTAGGGCAGTCAGAGCCGCCACCCACACCGGTGCACCATACAGCGCCATGGACCGGACCACCCCCGTGTAGAGGTGTCGTGTTGCGACGCTGGCTCCACCCAAATTGGGCAAAAGTCGCCCAAGGGCGGAGGCAGCGTCAACCAGCTTTGGACCAAGCTGTCGGAAGTGCTCGTCGAAGAGCCATCTACCGTCGAGGATCAGGCCCAGATACCTCATCTGGGCCCGAACAGGTACGAGGACCGAGTTGACCTCTATGGAGGCGCCGGCGGGTGGACCACGACGGGGCCCATGGAACAATAGGGCCTCCGTCTTGTCCAGGGCCACCCGTAAGCCCAGCGCCTCGATGCGCCGGACCACCAGAGAAACACCCCTGGTGGCCAGGCACGCCGCCTCTTGGAAGTTCGCCCCCCGAGCTGTGACCAACGTGTCATCGGCGTAACAAATTACGCCCAGCCCGGGGGGGAGACGACCTCGTAGGACCCAGTCGTATCCCACGTTCCACAGGAGTGGTCCAAGGACAGACCCCTGCGGAACGCCGCACGACATGGGTCGCCATCTCAAGACGCCCTCTCGGTCCTCGTACACGACGGTACGCTCCTCTAAATAGTCTGCCACTAGCTGCCTCAGGTACTCTGGCACCCCGTGGTAGTGGAGTGCTTCCCTGATGCAGCTGAATGGCAGACTATTGAAGGCGTTGGCGATGTCCAAGGACACCGCCAACACCACGCCGCCACAGCTCACTGCCTCCTCGGTCACGGCCCTAAGGCGCATCACGGCATCGACCGTCGAACGCCCCTCTCGGAATCCGAATTGGGCGTCCGACAGGTCAGGCCCCACCTCGCAGAGGTGCCGGACGATGCGGGCAGAGAGTATCCTCTCAAAAAGTTTACCCGCCTCGTCCAGCAACACGATGGGCCTATAGGCCACGACCGAATCGGCAGGCCGTCCCGGTTTCCTCAACAGGACCAGCTTCCCGCATTTCCAGCACTCAGGGAAGCGTCCGGACGCCAGGCTAGCGTCCAACACTTCCCTGAGGCGGTCCGACATATGGTCGAGGGCTCGGGCCATCACTCGGGCTGGAACCCCGTCCGGCCCGGGGGCGGTGTTCTTGGAACGGATCCGAAGAACAGCCGCCCCAACCTCCGATTCCCTAACGGGCGGCACATCGTCCTCTCTACCCCCGCCGTCTATGACCGCATAGGCCAACGACGGGGGTGTGTGCTCCGCCCGCTCAGGGAAAAGGCCCTCGACCACTTCCTGCAGGAAGCTGGGCTGGAGAGTCTCGGTAAGGGGGGGGCCCGACGTGCGGAGCTTCTGACGCACCGCACGGTATGGGCGACCCCAGGGGTCACGGTCGAGACCCTCCAGCATCTCCTTTCTCTTTGCCTCTTTGGCGCGGCGAATGGCCAGCTTCAGAGTTTTCCGCGCTTCGCGGTACTCCTCATGAAGCTGGTCCCCGCCACCGTCTCCACGGTGACGTCGCCTGCTGCGGGTGTAGGACCTCCGGGCACGAGTACAAGCCGCACGGAGGTCCGCCAACTCCTGGGACCACCAGTAGACCTCCTTCCGCGGAGGCCGACGACCTTGGACGCGGGGCATGGCCGTATCGCAAATCTGCGTAATCGCATCGCGAAAACGGCCAGCCCCCACGTCCACGCCGACCTCCTCGGTTGGGGCCTGCGGAGACAGCCAAGATTGAACAATGGCCGCCTCCTCTAGTAGGTCCCTATCCAGCTTGGCAACAGCCCACCGCGGAAAACGGGAAAGATGCCGCGCCATGTGACCCCTACTGGGACCGGGACCGGGAGAGCTCGAATCGGATGTACAAGTGATCCGAGAGCGTCTCAACCTCTTTCAGGACACACCAGTTCCTTACTCGTGCGGCAACAGCAGGGGTAGCGAACGAAAGGTCCACTATCGACCCCCCTTGCTGTCGCACGCACGTGTTGGTGGAGCCTCTGTTCAGCAAACAGAGGCCCACCGAAGCCGCCCACTCCTCAACGGCTTCGCCCTTGGCGTCCGTCCCGGGGGACCCCCACGCAATGGATTTTGCATTGAAGTCCCCCAGCACGACAACGTGCCCAGACGCTAATCGCCGCATCGAGGTCTCCAAGCTGTTAAGGAAGACCTCGAAATCGCTCAGACTCCGGTTGGGGGAGAAATATACACCGTAAACGGTGATCCCCCCCCACTCGGCGGCAACATATCCAGAGCCCTTGTCTCTAAGCGACAAGGGCGGGGAATGAGCCGCCGCGGAACCGACGACTGCCACGGAGCCGTCCCAGTCACCCATCCAATTTGGACGGGGAGGAACGTAGTAGGGCTCCGCGACTACGGCAACACCGACCGACCACTGTGCCATGGTTTGCAGGAAGAGATCCTGCGCCGCGGCACAGTGGTTCAGGTTCGTCTGGACAAGGAGGTTGGAGACGTGGTCCATTAATGGATCGTCTCTACAACCTCCTCCATGGGCGTCGACGTGGACGCAATAGCTACATCGGAGGCAGCCTGGGTCGATTGGCTAGCCCCCGATGATTGCTGAATACTGCGGGAAGGCTTGCAGCCCCCCTGCCCCATCTGGTGATTGGCGGGCTTTTTGGCCGCCGCACATATCGGGCAGTGAGGGGCGGCAGAGCATTCTGCCGCTTTGTGCCCCGGTCGACCGCAGCGGAAACATAATCCGCTGCAGTCAAAACAGCTGTCGCACTTGGTGCGAGTGTGTCCCGCGGCAAGGCATTTGTAACACCTCATCGGTCTCGCGGCCAGCACTGTGACTCTGGCACTCACGAAACCGATGAGGATCCTACCGGCCTCGTCCAAAATTTTGGCCGACGCTATGGGACAGCTTACCCACACCGCACCAAGGCCCCCTGGACCGGGACGGATGGTGCCGACCTTGACGTTGTCCGCGCTGCAACCGGTTTTCACCTGAATCGCAACGCGAACATCCTCGGCCGTCACGGAATCGTCCAGGCCCGAGATGCGCAGTTCCGCGCACTTTGTAGGCCTGGCGATCCTGACACCATCCGTGGCTGCAAATACAACCCGCAGTTTTTCGGCAACGGTGTCCGCCGTTTTTGCGCCTTCAGCCCCAGGGAATTCTAGGACCCTAGCTCCCGTCTGGGAGAGGCGCAATCGGACACCTGCCGATCCAAACTCACCGGCGAGACTGTCCCGGGCCGTCTTAAAGACGGCCGCGTAGGACAGCCCGCCGCTCGCCGCCTCCGGCGACACCGTGACTACTACAGCCGCGGTCTTAGGCGGCTGCAGCTTCCGCGGCTTCTTAGCTGTGGTCCGCGCTGCCGTCGACGACTGCGGGCCAGAGGCTGCCTTTTGGGCAGCCTTCTTGGCCCGCTTCTTAGCCTTCTTCGATTTCTTTTCCCCTCCGACTACCTGCCAACCCTCATTGGAGGGGGCAGATGTGGAGGGGCCAGGCAGAGTTGTTGGAGTGGGGAGCGGAGAAAGCTCCGCCCCAGACGTTGCCACCGGCTGCGGCGGCGGCGGCGCAGAAGTTTTGGCCGGAGCCTTCGCCCTCTGCTGCGGAATCTACACGCCCTAACTCTACCAACCCTAACTTCACAAACTCTACATCTCAGTAAAAACGTATGGCTTGGCTGTTTCACTACAGTCACCAAGGCGAAACATTCATTTCTTTTTGTAAGTTGCTTAAGGCAGTATTTTTTATTGTTTTATTTTTTTTATTTTTTGGGGTGTATCTCTTCTTTCTTCTTTCTCAAAACTCTGGCATAAAAGTCTCATACAAACTTCCACCCCCCAATTTTGGGGGTTGGGGGGCAAAAGTAATAGGTTTATGACTTTTTTTGCTGTTTGTATACTAAAATTAGTTTACATACCAAATTTCAGGTTTCTAGCACTTCAGGAAGTACACTAACAGTTTTGATGTTCATCAGTGTGTCAGTGACGAAATCGGTGTATTTTAGGTATCAGTAAAATCTAAAGTATCAAAGCTGTGCAATTAAAACTTTGTATATTTAATTAGTCTGTTATTGACATCATATCCTAAGAATTTGAACGGTCTGGTATATCGGAAACCAAAGTTATGAGGGTTAAAAAAAACGACGAAACACTTCGAGAAGAGGTACTTAGGTACACTACTTAGGTAGAGCCCTTGCACTTCGCTTGGCTCGTCTTGGCGGGAGCACGACCGTGCCCCCAGATACCTTTATATGAGCATTCCTGTATAGGTATACTAAACTAGCTGACCCAAGCAACCTCGTTTGCGTCCAAACTACCATCCCCCGTTTTAACCCCAAAAGGGGTTGATTTCTATAGATACATTATTAGTACACCTCCACACCGTCTATAGAGCATACATTTTAAATTTCAAGTCTCTTACTTAAACAATATAGGACTTTCATACAAATGTCCAACCCCCGTTTTACCCCCTTAGGGGTGGAGTTTCGTTAAATCCGTTCTTAGCGGATGTCTACACCCTATAAGGAACCTACCTGCTAAATTTCAAGTTTGTAGGTGTTATAGTTTCTGAGATTTCGTGATTAATAAGAATAAGTGAGTGGTATTTCGCTTTTCTATATATAGATATTGGAAACGGCACCAACGATTTTCATGAAATTTAGTACGTATGCAGGGGTTTCGGGTGCGATAAACCAATCTAGCTAGGATTCATATTTAGAAAATTTATCAAAAAAATATTGCGAGCAAAGCTCGGTCACCCAGGCTATGTTAGTATACTCTGAGATTATACATAATTATTATTATGCATTTATGCTCACTACGGGAGTGATTGTTGAGACATATACAGCAGATGTTGATACAGAGAGAGAACATTTTGAAATCAAGTTGCCTCTTATTTTACGTGCTACGAATATGGAACTTGGAAGTGGTTCTTCGAGATGGACTTAACTGAGTTAAGCTCCAAACAAACTATCCGGACGCGGCTGACGGACGCGGCTTACAGCCGCGACTGATAGTGTGCACAGTCTCTTCGGACGTTTCTTGCGGACGTTTTCAGTGTTGCCACTTTAGTGATTTTAGACAGTCATTACACATAATTATTCAGTGTTTTTTTAGAAGAACTTCAAAAAAATCACTGAAAAATTATGTAATGACTTTTAGTGACATTTAAAGTATCTCAAAGAATTTAGAAAATACATATTTCTCAACCTTTTTACCCTTCGGTAAAGGCCCTGATACATTTTTTGGCATAATAAAATGCACACTTTGCTTTGCCGAGTATAAATTACCTGTTTTGGAACGTAGCTTTAGACATACAATAAATTGACTAAAGAGTCGAACTAGCAACAGCAAGTCGTGGTACAATAGATTGGCAGCTAATTTAAGAATGTTAAAGGTGTTAACCCTAAATATACTCGAAAAAAACAATTTGTTGTAAGGTTCACTCACTCAAAAGTTCTGAGGTAACAAACATAAAAATTACAGTCAAATTGAGAACCTCCTCCTTTTTTTGAAGTCGATAAAAAAATTGATTCTTTGATTGATCAATTTTAGATCGCTATCCTTGCTGATTTGGCTAAAAGCCCTAAAATATGTACCTAGCTTAACCAGATCGGCGCTTCGTAAGTAGTCCCTTGGCTAAAGTAGGAAGATGTAATTAAAGGGTAAAAACATAATACCTGGTGCATTAACGATACTAGTTAATAACAAACCAGAAAGTAAAGTTCCAGAACCTTACAGTAATGTCCCACGTCGTTAGTTTTAGTAAATATACTAGCTGAGCCCCGCGGTGTTCCCCGCGGTTATTGTTGTAAATGCCGCGGGACAAAGCTAGTCTAAAAAAGTAGCCTAAGTTACTCCTTGTATCATCAGCTATCTGCCAGTGAAAGTCCCGTCAAAATCCGTGGAGCCGTTCCAAAGATTACCCGGAACAAACAGGCAGACAACAATTTAAAAAAATGTTATTTTATAAAAAACGGTTACTTTAATATTACAAACAGACACTCCAATTTTATTTATTTGTATAGTTATTCACATAAATGTAAGAAATTGAGTTAATTCAATTTTCGAAAAGTCATTAAAAAGTAACCTTTTCATTTACGTAAGTTTACAAAAGTAACCTTCTGGCAACACTGACACGGACGCGACAAAAACATCCAGCGCTCCAGATTCCTTTCGGACGTCCGAACGCTCAAGGTCAGTCAAAGGTTACGTCCGAGACTTATGTCCGATAGTTTGCACATCTCAATGGATATTCATACTCTAAATTACGGCTGTCAGCCGTGTCCATCAGCCGCGTCCGATAGTTTGTTTCGAGCTTTATTCTCAAAACCTCGCACTAGCCGACTTTTTATATATTTACTAGCCGACCCACGCAACCTCGTTTGCGTCTCCTATTGCCCGTTAATTTCCCGCCGATTTTGAAACATTTTTCATTGGTGCTCCGCTCCTATTGGTCGTAGCGTAATGATATATAGCCTATAGCCTTCCTCGATAAATATAATATCCAACAGTGAAAGATTTTTTCAAATCGGACCAGCGGTTCCTGAGATTAGCGCGTTCAAACAAACAAACAAACTCTTCAGCTTTTCATAATAGTATAGATTGAAAATGTTATGCACATTTAATGTCCAAGACATATTTACTATATAGTCAATTCGTTTAGATAGTGTCGCTTTGATCGTGCAAAAATTTTACAGTACTCTTTTTTTTTATACTTACTTGTGGGCGTACGCCGCACGCGGCTCCTTTGTTTTCGTGTCTGCTTCACTTTGACAAGAATACTACCTATATTTTGGTCGTAGACACTCGTTATTCTCGTTACTACTGGTTCTTCTTCATCGATTCAATAAGTCGCCTGTATTTAGCCTTTAAATCTCATACAAAACGCCGAAACCGCTACAAGAAAGGAAGACAGGTCAGTGCTTAACCTAAGTTCACAAGTGGAGAACTTAGGTTAGGCGAAGTATGGGGACTATACAGCGTCCCGTGCTCCAACTGATGAAAAGTACAGTCAAGAACAGAAAACGTAGTTTGTCCACACGTAGAATAAGACTTCTATAAATAATAGTACGGCAGACCCGGTGGTTTCAGAGAATTCAGAAACTCTACAGGGTAATTCATAACGTGTTGACCACCATGTTGACCACCGTGTCTATAGAAGAGTATACTATTTCTTTCCCCTCGAAGGGCTTTTAACGGCTTATCATTAATAGCTGCCGCTTGATCGTTTTTAACCCCCGACGGAAAAAGAGGGGTGTTATAAGTTTGACGTGTCTGTCTGTCTGTCTGTGGCACCGTAGCTCGCGAACGGGTAAAGCGATTTTAATTTAGTTTTTTTTTTGTATGAAAGGTGAGTTAGACATGTTTCATGAAAATCGGTTGAGTCGTTTAAAAGTTATGGGGATGAAAGTGGGGAAGAATAACCGAATGTCTGCAAAAATATCATTGGCGTATGATTACTCGATTAAGTGCTTGAGTATTGGGTTTTTTTAAATTTTGAATTTACGATTATTAGGAGTAAGTATGGCACGTTCACGCAACCATTTCATAGGCTTTTCGTGAATTTGAGGAATTTTTGATATTAACTCCTGAACTGCAGCTACCAACGTGCACAAATTGCTTGGGACAGTTATCTTTCTGCCAACGTTCCAATGATCATCATTGTCGATCTCAAGTAAATGATCTGCAAAACCAGCAGTATTTTCCATCCCAAGTAAATCCTTATATTTTTTGGGAGCTTGAGAATGTTAATTGTGACCACAAAATAGATCTCTTCAAGCGTGATTTAACTATTATACATTTGTTTACAGTCCGTTTTCGATGTCTCAAATCTTAGCTTTACTACAAAATATTTTAAATTAAATTAAAAATTAAAAAAGGCATTAAAACACACCCCAAAACCAAAACCTATAAACCTAAAGTTATAAATGAAACTTTACACCCATAAAAAATAAATCATTTTTATTATCAATGTTTATAATACATGGGTATGTGAAATGAAATGCAATCATTTATTCTGCAATTAGGTTACAATGTTACATGAACACTTTTGCAAGTTAAACTTTTTTTGAGCAGATGAGTTCGGCTTTTCCTAACTGGACTAGCCGTAAGTCATTAGACTATTAAAGTTTCTGAAGTAAATTATTCTAGCTGTATCAACATCAGTTAAATGTTGAATCTTCTTCACAGCAAAAAACCGCTGAGCTTAGCCTGCCGAATAGGTTTTCTTTATGGGGACCCCATTGTAACCTGGCGTCAATAGTTATACTTAAAATACAGTAGATTCCACAGGATCCAAATTCAGTCCATTTAATCGAACAATCGCAACATGCCTAACGTTTGGTGTAGAGAATTTAATGAATTTAGGTTTCTTATCATTTAGGAGAAGGTTATTTTTGTATTCAACCAAAGTACCACTTTCGAGAGTTAAATTGACGCCTAACTATAAAAATAAAAGATGTGTCCGCGAACACTACAATCTCATGACGTGAAATCAGTAATAAATTCAATGGGATAAGCTGTACAACTTATAAATGTCTTTGAAAATATATATTTTTGACCGAATTCAAAAAAGGAGGAGGTTCTCAATTCGACTGAATTTATTTTATGTTTGTTAACTCATAACTTTCGACTGAGTGAATCGATTTTGATTCTTCTTTTTAGGGTTCCGTACCTCAAAAGGAAAAAAAAACGGAACCCTTATGGGATCACTTTGTTGTCCGTCTGTCTGTCTATCAAGACCCTTTTTCTCACGAACGCGTGGAGTTATCAAGCTGAAATTCATATCAAATACTCAGGTCTACTGTCCCTTGAAGCTACACACTACTAGTACAACTAAACTAGCACAGATAATGGGAAAATTGCGAAAAACATAATTTTTTTGTTACATAATAATGATAAGCCGTTTATGCTGCAAATTTTCGACACTCGCAAGATAATCCTAAGGCTACTTCCCGTGAACTCAGGATCTTGAAATTTCGTACGAAGCAACGTCTTATAGCACAGATAAAGCAAAAATTGCGAAAAGCATAACTAAAACTATTTTTAAAATTTTTAAACTTAGGACCTTTTCCTCATGCACGCGTAGAGGTATTAAATTGAAATTCATATCGAATAGTCAGGTCTATGTAACGATCTATGTATCAAACTTCTATGTAACGCAATAAAAAAAAAACAGCTATATAAGCCCCAAATTTTGAAAATCGCAACTACTCGCAAGGAAATCAAAACGTACAGCTTACTTCTAATTTTTTTAACCGACTACAAAAAAGGAGGAGTTATCAATTCGACAGTTTTTTTTTTATGTTTGTTACCTCAAACTTTCGACTGGGTGAACCGATTTTAATGAGTCTTTTTTTATTTGAAAGCTGGTGCTTCCCATGTTGTCCCATTTCAGTTTGGTCCAGTTCTGACATGTCATGGACTCAAAATTAACACTGCAAAATCACAGGTGCTGCTAAAATTGTGTGGTCACTCTTACCTCCGGTTTTATTTAATAATACAGTTATTGCGATTAGCAGACAAGTAAAAAAATTGGATATCCTAATTGACAGCACCTTATCTTGGGGACTTCAGATTCAGGAGGTCATTGGCAAAGTGTACGTTGCAGCGGGATCTTTGCGAAGGTTGCGAAACTATTTACAGACATCTACTAAGACTACACTTGCACAAACTCCTTCTTCCCATTATTGTCTATGCCGACGTCAGCTACCTTGACCTCACTGAAGCACAACTTAATAAACTTGAGCGTCTTCAGTATGTTTGTATAAGATTTATATTTTACTACGCAAATATGAATACGTTTCGCACTTCCGTAAAAAGCTCAAGTGGCTTCCAATCCGATTTCACCGGAATACTCATATCCTTACCCTTCTGTATAACATTTTGTTTAAGCTTGGACGCTTTAAGTTCCTTCAAGACACATATTTGAAATACCTGAGGTCTTCTGAAAACCTGCGATTGAAAGTATCAAAACATTCTACCAATTTTTATACTAACTCATTTTACGTAGAAGCTGTCCAATCTGTTACCACTTTCAAAACTAAGTTATCTGAGCATTATCTGTCTCTCATAGTTTGAAACTAACGTATGTATGTATGTAAGTAGGTTAACATTGATATATATTATCTATATACATATGACTATGTATGTATAGTATTTTTATTTATTTATTTTATTTATTATTAATTTTTTTTTCGTATATAAATACCCGGCACCAGCTTATAATGAAACTTGTCCATCCAAAAATTGCCTGGAAGAAATTGCTATAAGCACTAAGGCCGGACTTTCTACATCACATTTCCTTTCATTGTTAATTAGGATTGTATATTGTTTGTAAACCGTGGTGTACAAATAAAGTATTATGTATCTATCTAATTTCGTCACAGTTAAAGTATATATGGAGAAAGAGTGCACAAAGCCAATAGAAAATAAAATAAATAAATGATTTATGGTCGAATTTAGACGACTGGGTGACCACTAGTTTGTCCTAATTTGGCTGTAGAGTTTTAAAAAAAGCGGCCAAGTGCGAATCGGACTCGCTCATAAGGGTTCCGTAGCAGCAAGTAACATAATATAAAAAATCTTGTAGTCCGTTGTAACTTTGATCGATGTTTTAATAATAGTGTATTTTTTTAAAAGGTAAATTGTGGTTTACGATTTATGACGTTTTAAAAAAACTAGGTACTTACTAGATCTCGTTCAAACCATTTTTAACCGACTTCCAAAAAGGAGGAGGTTCTATGTTCCACTGTATGTATTTTTTTTTTTCGGTGAAAGTTTGCATGGTAATGTACATCATATATTACTTTTATTATTCTCTTATTTTAGAAGTTACAGGGGGGTGGTACACATTTTACTACTTTGGAAGTTTTTTCACAGAATACATCTTAATGCGGTTCACAGAATACATATACTTACCAAGATTCAACAGTACCTATAGTTCTTATAGTTTCGGAAAAAAGTGGCTGTGACATACTGACAGACAGACTGACCTGCACAAATGCCATGTGTCACGTTAAAGGGCTTATAAGAAGCCATGAGGTGATGGTGGTTAGACCACAAGGTTGAGACGAAGAAAAATTATACACGTTAGCACGAGAATTTACACACTATTTATGATAAGCAATTACAATTTAATTACATTTATTTGGTAAAGAACAGAATAGACACAGATATTAGGCCAGGGTGTGGATCCCGAGAGTTCCGACCAACAGCAGCTACACCAAGTAAAGCATGAATGAATCCATAAGGGTTCCGTTTTTTATCATTTGGCTACGGAACCCTAAAACTGATTTGAACAGAGTTCTTTTGACAAATATTATTATTTACATTTATAATTTACTAGCTATTGCGCGCGACTCCGCCCGTGTGTTTTTCGGTTTACGCAACAAAGAGTAGCCGATGTCCTTCCCTCAAGAATCAAAGTATCTCCATGTCAAATTTCATTTTTTGGCCGCGGTCTGGCCCTGAAAGCATGACAGACAGACAGTGTTACTTTCGCATTTATAATATGTATAAGTATGGATTTATGGAAGATGTTCTTAAACATCTTCCATAAATCCATACTGATATGACCTTTTAAAAAAAGTCGTGTGTGTCATGGGACACCAGATAGGAACGAAGTTCCTTGTCATAAACTATAATAATACATGCAACTTACAGATGCCGGCTAGGGTATACCGATGTCGCTATACTAAATCCTTAAAATCTTACGCTTTTTTATTTAATGTTACGGACGTTTTTGTCCGGCTAGGGTACCCCTTCGCAATGCCCCATACGGAACTTCGTTCTAATAAATCTAAATTGGTCACTTGTGCTGCCATCTAGTAATCTCTACTGAAACAAGTTCTGTCTAGAGTTACTCCGTACTTGTTACATACAACATACAGATGGCGCTATACAAAATTATTCGTTCACGAAATAAATAAATTTATATTTCGGACATTTAACACACAGCGCCATCCATCCCAAGCTAAGCAGAGCTTGTGTTATGGGTACTAGACAACTGATATAAATAAATAAGTATATACTATATTTTTTTTGTAAATACATAGAAAACAACCAAACTCCAAAAAAACAAATATTTGCAGATCATACAAACATTTGATCCGACCTGGGATTCGAACCCGAGACCACAAGCACAGCATTCGCATACGCTACCCTTGCGACACCAAGGCAGTACAAACGTAAAAAAAGAGAGCTAAAATAAGTAATATGTTTAGTTCAATCCCTTGTACTAGTCTATAGTGCCCGTAGTATAGCCAGACATATCGCAGGCCAGTCACCTGATGAAAGGATTTCAACTTAGGGTGCTTACACCCGTTTTTAAAATAACAAGTCACTTACCATTGTGCGACGAAAGCTGGTCTCCGAACTGTCGAAGGGGCGCCCCTTGTCGATTTGCTTCTTCATCCACTATCGCACAATAGTCCTTTTTACATTTCCAATTAGCTTAACATACTTGTTGGCCTAAACAAAATCTCACCGAAGCTGATAACCTTAAGCTCGTGTTGTAGCTTAAATCCGGATTGTGTCGGTTCATACGAGGACCGACACAATCCGGTTACCAAACACTCGTCTTACAATGATTAATGTTTAACAAACCGTTACCTTGGGAGAGCCACGCCTCGGCATGAATGAGCCGGCTCGGCCGGAGTGAAACCACAGCCTCACAGAAAACCGGTCTGAAATAGTGCTTGCGCTGTGTTTCACCGAGTGAGTAAGGATACCGGAGGCCTATATCCCAACCACCCTCCACCAATTCCCCTCCCCCCCCCCCATTACTCCTAAGGCCAGCAACGCACTTGTGACGCCTCTGGTGTTGCAGGTGTCCATGGGCGGCGGTAATCGCTTACCATCAGGCAATACGTCTGCTCGTTTGCCCGCCTTACCATAAAAAAAAAAACAAACGCGGCTTCTAACAAGACCTATACACGCGCCATTTTGTCTCAACTCTTAAATTACAGTTTATTATGTTGATGTCCCCCGCAGGCACACAAAAAACTATCAACCATACCAAACAACACTCCCAAAGCGAATCACTATGATTACCGAATCGCACGCGTTACATATTTTTCGACATTGACATAACCTAAAACCAAGTCATTTTGACAACCTACATTTGCCGAAGACAATAACCTAGTGTTGCCATTACAATCTTATAGTTAATACTACATAGACCAAATTGATGATTTGGTATCGAACATAATACTAACGTATTCTGGACGTACATAAGTATACCTGACCTCTCTTTTTTTTAATTTCAGCGTTGAAGGTGATCGCCGTACTGAATGCCATGGGCAGTAACCTCCTAAGCCGAGACAGGAGAGCGTGACAATAGATGCGCGCGCGCAGCCTTCACTCGAACTACACACACACGTTCTTTAGGTACGTTTATGCAACTAAGAGTTCATTAGATATTATAGACTTACAAAAGGCTTTTTTGTGGGAGCACGCGAGGGCACGTAGTGACCTCAAAAGGAAATTTTGTTGCGGGTGTCCATGCGCGGCGGTAATCGCTTACCATCAGGCGATACGTCTGCTCGTTTGTCCCCTATTATATAAAAAAAGATAGAAAATATCGAACAATTGCGATAACAACTGAAAGAATTTGGGGAAAAAAGTGTGTAATTCAAAATTTCTAAGATCGAACAACTTGAGTTCTCGCAATTTTGGGTTGGTCTTCTGTGAGAGAGTATTACGGTCAAGCCTGGCCGTTAGTGCTTCAATCAGAGTAACTTTGAATGAAATGTTCGAATATTATCGATCATATTACTCTAGAAATTCGAAAAAACTTGTTTCTAAAGTCATAAAATCAGGAAGTAAAATTTTACACTCTACTGATATCGTACTACTATGTAGTAAGAAGCATGCTTGAGTACCGTGTGCCTGTGTGGGCACCAAAATATGGAACTCACACCAATCGAATAGAGACTGTACATTATACAGAGACGATTTGTCAGGGCTTTGTGTGTAAAAACCAGCTTAAGACGTACATTGACAGATTATAGTGACCGACTACGAGAATTTAAAATAATGAGCTTGAGAAAGGGAGGTGGATAAGCGACTTGTGCAATCTACACAAAATTCAATTCTTTGGACTGCGAACTTGTTGAGAAAATAAACTTTAGGATACCATCTCCGTCTGTGCGTATTTCACAACTTTTTACCATACCTAACTCTAACAATAATGTGTCTCAGAACGGTCCAATCCCAAGAATGTGTTTCTACTCTAGTTACAACCTAATTTGCTCCAAAAGTTGATATTTTATCCACTCATTTAACTAATTTAAAACCTTGATAATGAAGGAAAACATCTGAAGAATAGAATTCATAATTTGATGTATGAAATCTAATGTATGGTGTAAGTTAGTTTAGCGTATTAAACCAAACAAACAACAAAACAAACAGTTTGAAGAACAACTACAAAATATTCTAAAACAAAATTGTACTAAACAGTTAAAAAATAATGACATAGTGGAAAGTAAGAGCTCTAAGAGCGAGGGAAGTTGGGAGGGATGGCATTTTATTGCTTGGTAGATTGTCGTTACCAGAACCCGTCCCCTGTGACCCCCGAGCTGCTTTAATCCGACACTATACCGACGAACTTCCCGACGTCAGCATTGACGAAATTGAGCTAGCCCTGAAACAACTAAAAAATGGAAAAGCCCCAGATGAAGACGGAGTTACAACTGAGTTCTTAAGAGCAGGGGGAACTCCTGTCCTTAAGTAACTGCAGCGCATTTTCAACTCCGTTCTCCACGAAGGGAGAACTCCACAAGTGTGGAGCAGGAGCCTGGTAGTCTTATTTTTCAAGAAAGGGGACAAGACCCTTTTTAACAACTACCGTCCTATATCGTTCCTGAGCCACGTCTACAAGTTGTTTTCCAGGGTTATCGCAAACAGGCTGACGCGACGGCTGGACGACTTCCAACCACCAGAGCGGGCCGGATTTCGCGGAGGATTTGGCACCATAGACCACATACACACTGTGAGGCAGATCATACAGAAGACTCAGGAGTACAATCAGCCTCTGTGTCTAGTTTTTGTGGACTATGAAAATGCCTTTGACTCTGTCGAGACCTGGTCTGTTCTGGACTTCTTGCAGCGGAGCCAAGTTGATTTCCGATACATCGAGGTGTTGAAGAGCTTGTATGATGCCGCAACTATGTCCGTCCAAGTACAGAATAGTCAAACAAGACAGATTCCTTTGCATCGAGGAGTAAGACAGGGGGATGTGATATCCCCGAAACTGTTTACAAATGCATTCGAGGACGTCTTCAACACTCTAAACTGGAACGGGCGGGGCATCAATATAAACGGCGAATACATATCGCACTTAAGGTTTGCCGATGATATCGTTATCATGGCAGAATCGCTGCAGGAAGTTCAAGAGATGCCGCACAGTCTAAATGAATCCTCCCAACGAATTGGTCTCCGGATGAACCTGAGCAAGAGGAAAGTCATGTACAATGACCTCGTCACTCCGGGACAAGTAGTCATTGATAGCACGCCTCTCGAAGTAGTCAAGGAATATATCTATCTCCGGCAACTAATGCAGTTGGGTAGATACAACTTCGAGAAGGAAGCCGATAGGAGGATCCAGTTAGGATGGGCAGCGTTTAAGAAGTTAAACAACATATTTTCGTTGGATATACCACAGAGCCTGAAGACGAAAGTCTTCAACCAGTGCGTCCTCCAAGTAATGACGTACGGTGCCGAGACGTGGACATTGACCTTGCGATTAATCCAGAAGCTCAAAGTCGCTCAGCGTGCCATGGAAAGAGCTATGCTTGGAGTCTCTCTGAAGGACAAAATTCGTAATGAAGTAATCCGTCAGAGAACCAAAGTGACCGACATAGCTCTGAAAGTTGGTAGGATGAAGTGGCAATGGGCTGGTCACATATGTCGAAGGACAGACAACCGCTGGAGTAAGCGTGTTTTAGAGTGGAGACCGCGTCTTGGCAAACGTAGTGTGGGACCCCCTCTGGCCAGATGGCGGGACGACTTACGTAAGAGGGCTGGCAGCGACTGGATGCAGAAAGCAACAGACCGGGCTCTGTGGTGTTCCTTGGGAGAGGCCTATGTCCAGCAGTGGACTGCAACGGGCTGATGATGAGATTGTCGTATTTCCTTGACTGATACCTAACACCGACTTACCGACAACAGTTTAATATGCAACATTAAGCCAATACCTGAGGGTTTCACAGATTGCAATATAATATATTAACAGAGGATCTAGAACACTAATCAACAACACGTCACGATACCTAATAACAATTAATGGATGACATTCACCTTCAATGCCATCATTGAAAATACTTAAGATTTAGCGTAGTACGTAGAATATTGATTTTGGTATAAAACGGATCAATAGGTTCATGGAGGAAGAAAAAGAAACATAAATGTGTGGATTAAATCTAATCTAATCGCATGGGGGTCCTTAAATTTTAAATTTTGCAAAAGACCATAACAATCAATTTCATAAGCAATTTCAAGGTAATAAAGCCACTCTGATTTTAGCACGAACGGGCCGGCTCGACCAGGGCGGTACTACCCTCGCACATAAAATGAAGGTGGCTCCTAACTGATAAATAGACTGACATCCTAACTGATAGAATTTAAAGTCATTTACGTTTCACAAAGCATTTGTAAAATTTGATTTTGTTTTCTTTTTAAGTAGAACTCCCGCATTAGGAATAAACATCTTGTGTCGCGGGGGACTTCACAAAGCGGAAAAAATGAACACCTAGATTCAGAACAACAATTTGAGGATCACACATAGTTTTGTTCCAAGCGGCATGGCGACCTCTTAAACCACTAGGTCAACCGTGTAGTTAGTAGTATAAAAACAAGCGCCAAATCAAAGCTAATTTGATCGACATGCACATCAAACAGTAGCTTTGAATTATGGTATACGCCGACGTCTCACATCACATTCCATATATGGCGCTAATAGTGGAGAAAGTTTCCTTTATAACGTGACGATTGGGTCTTTAGCGGGATTTTATTTGACCGTTAAGACGCGATAATTATAATTAAAGCACATACACATCCTTAGCCAATATACACATTTTTTATAATACCTACAATAGCTACACACTTATTGTTTCAGATCATTAGTGTGGTGGCAGTGACATGTGCGTGTTGCGCGCGTTGCTGGTGCTGGCCACGGCGTGGTGGTGCGCGCGCGCAGGTCCCGGCCCCCCTGCTGCGACCCTCGCGCTACCGGAACTGCGCTTCACACGCGTCTTATACAACCTGACCATTCCGGAGAACAGTCCCCCGCGTACCTACGCGGAACAACCCCCGGCCGACGAACCCCTGGGTGTTCACCTTCCCGTGCCTGATGCTAGAGTTCGCTTCCGCATACGACATGGCGATAAGGATAAGTTCTTTAAGGCAGAAGAGCGCACTGTCGGTGACTTCTGTTTCCTGTCAATTCGCACGCGTGCAGGCCACGCCGACGTACTTAACCGAGAAAGGCGAGACTCGTATCGGCTGGACGTACGAGCAACCGCACATTTGCCAGGTGGACATACGCTCGAGGCGGATACCGCAATTGCCGTATCCGTTGCAGATGAGAACGATCTCAGTCCATTATTCTACCCTACGGAGTATGAAGTTATGGTTCCGGAGGACGCGCCACTTCACTCCAGTATAGCACGTGTTACCGCAGAAGACGCTGACTTAGGCCTTAACGGCGAAATCTATTATAGCCTCGCGGAGTCTACCGACCGTTTTACCGTACATCCGACGACTGGTGTCATCACTATCACCCGATTACTGTCCGCAGCAGAAGCGGTTCGCCATGAGTTCGTAGTCCTGGCTCGTGATCGAGCCTCGCTTCTGAAACGCGGCGAACAAGCACCAGCTGCGCGAGCCACAGTAAATGTGCGTGTCGTCCGTGTTAATCTGCATGCTCCTGAACTACGAGTGCGACGGATGCCCGAGCTAGTCGAAAATTCTACTGCCGAGATATATGCCATTATAGAAGTTAAAGATGAGGACGCAGGTGAGCATGGCCGCCTCGCCACGCTTGACATCGTTGACGGAGATCCAGATGGGCACTTTCGAGTTCGTGCATCGGCTCAACCTGGCGAGTACGATGTACTCGTGCACGCTTTACTTGATCGGGAGGCAGCGCCGGCCGGCTACAACCTAACTCTGCGTGCCGTGGATGCGGGTCGTCCCCCGCGTGCCTCTTACCTCACTCTGCCGGTGACTCTGGTCGATACGAACGATAATGCACCAGTATTTAGTAGAGAGGTGTACGAGGCAAGTATCCCTGAAACTGTTCCACCTAATACACCGGTTATAAGGCTGAAGGTGAGCGATCGCGACGAGGGTCGTAATGCACGGGTTTATATCGAGGTTGTTGGAGGTAACGAGGGAGAGGAATTTTATGTTAACCCCGAAACTGGTGTCTTATACACTGCCATGCCCCTAGATGCGGAAGAAAAGGCTCTGTACACACTTACTGTATCGGCAATAGACCAAGGGAATGCAGGAACACGTAAACAGTCATCTGCCAAAGTAAAAATTACTGTTTTAGATTCAAATGATAATAATCCTGTATTTGAAAATGAAGTAACCGAGGTATTAGTTCAAGAAAATGGCCCAAGTGGAGCGGTAGTAGCGAGAATAATTGCCCGGGACGCTGATTCGGGAGACAACGCTTATATTTCGTACAGCATAGCTAACCTGCAACCGGTCCCCTTCGATGTGGATCATTTCTCAGGCGCAGTACGAACGACGCGTCTACTAGACTATGAAAGTATGCGGCGAGAGTATACACTACGAATCCGTGCCAGCGATTGGGGCACACCATATCGAAGACAGGCAGAAATGCGCCTCATGGTGCGATTAGAAGACGTTAATGATAACAGACCTCAATTTGAACGTATCGATTGTGTAGGATATCTGCCGCGACGACTCGCCATCGGTTCTGAAATAGTAACTCTCTCTGCCATCGACTTCGACGCTGGAGATGTAGTATCATATCGAATCATAGGTGGCAATGAAGACAATTGCTTCACACTCGACTCAGGTACCGGTGTTGTCAGTCTCTCCTGCGATCTAACAGACGTCAGAGCTGACTCCCGCACGCTTAATGTGACAGCAACCGACGGAACTCACTTTGCCGATGCCACATCCATAACCCTGCACCTAGTGAGCAGCGGCGGTGACAGTGGAGCGCTAGAGTGCCGTGACACAGGTGTAGCTCGTCGCCTCACTGAGCTACTAGGTGCTGCCGAGCGCAGCAATGCGCCTCTGGACCTCACTGACGAGTTCTCTTTGGCACCATCCCGTTACGGCGAGAATATCCATGCCCCTGAATTTATAGACTTTCCAGTCGAAGTGAAAGTGAACGAGTCGGTTGCGCTCGGTACTTCACTAGTTAAATTGAAAGCCCGCGATCGCGACCTGGGATACAACGGCCTTCTCGTTTATGGTATCTCTGGTGGCGATGCCGATTCCGCCTTCCGCATAGATCCGGACACGGGCGAGCTGCAAGTCATCGGCTACCTAGACCGCGAGCGAGAGAGCGAGTACTATCTAAACATTACAGTCTACGATTTAGGATCGCCGCAGCACTCTGTGTCGCGTCTATTGCCCGTGACGGTGCTCGACGTCAACGACAACTCGCCTCGCTTCGAGAAGACTCTTGCAAGTTTCCGAGTAACAGAAAACGCACTCAACGGAACCGCGATATTCCATGCGAACGCCACCGATCGCGATGCGGGTACATTCGCGTTGGTCACGTATAGCGTGAGCGGCGCAGACGCCGGTGAGTTCTGCATCGACCGCACGTCGGGCGTGCTTGCGGTGTGCGCGGCGCTGGATCGTGAGCGGCGCGCTCTGTACGAGCTCACGGTGCGCGCCACGGATGGAGGTGGGCTGCACGCCGAGGCGCTGGTGCGCGTGGCCGTGGACGACGTGAACGACAACGCTCCGCGGTTCGCGCTCGGCACGTACGCGGCGCGAGTGCGCGAAGACGTGCCTTCGGGCACGCTAGTTGCGGTCGTCGACGCGTTCGACCCGGACCTAGGTGCGGGCGGGCGCGTCACCTACTCGCTACCGGACCAGGGGCCCGACGATGTCGTGTTCACCATCGATGCCACCTCCGGGACGCTGCGCACCGCTAAACTGTTAGACTTTGAGGAGAGACAGGTGAGCTTTTCTAAGCTGTACAATAATGGCCCAAGAGCTGATGACGAATTTTGAGAAGGTTCTTTGGGCAAGCTGAAATTGCGAAAAATTACAATTTTTCGCAATAACCGCTAACGCGCTAAAAGACTTCAAGGACTGTATTTTCCAATTGACGAAATTGTAATTTTTCGCAATTTCAGCTTGCCTTAAGAACCTACTCAAAATTCGTCATCATCTCTCTGTCTATGAACGTTAAATATACGCTGTAAAATACTAAGAAGCTGAGAATTCTGAACATATTTGGTCTGTTATTGTTGCATGATCGTTACGAAAAAATCATTATAATTTAATAAATAAAGTTCTGGTAAGCCTTTGCGTTATTGCATACTTCCTCATACTGCTTCTCGTTGAAAATATAACTCCGTATCGTAGGTTTTCAAACACAGATAGAGGCATAGACCAGAGCCCAAGTAGTCCCAATCTACGCAAGTACCCTATGCTAAAACCCGTAATACCAAAATAACCCCGAATACGGTAAGGTCTGGTACGTATTGTGCACCAGTCTATAAGTACTCTTATTATTTAGCCTTATTAACCCAACGTCTAGTTAAGCAGTCTCCTATACCAGTGGCTAGACTGCTTTGTTATATCAATCTAACCACGTCCATTATTTTGTGTGCTCGGTCAGATCTCAGTAATCTGGCTATAGACCCTTGACGTTATGGGTGATGGGGTGTTGATGATGATAAACCAAGCCACTAACGAGTGGGTGTAATGTGGTTACAGGTGTACGGCGTGACGGTGCGCGCGACGGACGGCGGCGCGCCGGCGCTGTGGGCCGAGTCGACCGTCATCGTGGAGGTGCGTCCCATCCTACTCCACACTTCTCTTGCACTAAATGCCATCCCTTAACATTGTATGATCTTCATCTCTACACTACGTAAATGTATATACCTACCTATCCTATTCCCGGCTTACAGCATAGTAACATATATGAAATGCTGCTTATTGAACACAAACATAATATCCTAAGAACTTACAGTATTTGGTGAGCACGGCGCGTGTCCCTTGGCCCAATTAGCCCCTGATGGACATTTTGACTTGTTTATTATTTATTATTTTATTATTTATTTATATAAGGAACATCAACAATATACATATACAAAACTGGTTAACATTAGGAGCTGAAAACATAATCTTATATGTATATCTATTATAGATGTACACAACAATGTTTGTAAAGAATAACGCCAAAATAAAAATAATTCAACACAAGTTATACACAATTACAAGCAAAAATTCTGACAATATTGAGAATAAATAAAAGTAAAAACAAAATAAAATAAAGCGAAAACATAAATACAGTTCCACAAAGGAGAACCAGGTCTATTACTGCATTATTCTTTGCTTAAATGCCCTGTAGGAATCGTGAAAAATGTCAAGATCATCTGAGCGTTCACTTGTTTTTTTTTTTTTTTTTTTATGTATGGCCCGCCAAAATGACTCTACTCTGCCTGATGGAAAGCATAAGCAGAATCCAAGAGTGGCGGTCACCATACTCACTGCGAATGCAGACAATGCAGTATGGCGACCCACACCATGGCGGCCTAGTGATGCTGCTGCATCTTTTAGTCTTTGGGCCTCCGGTCTCGCACTCATCAACGAAACACGACAGCACGAACGCTGTCATTTTACGTTGATTTTCTGTGCGAGGGTAGTACCGCCCCGGTCGAGCCGGCCCGTTCGTGCTGAAATCAGCGTGGCTCTACTACCTTTAGAACCTTACTACCTTTTTGTTTCTATTGATCATGCTGTATACACAAAGTTAGGGACTTAGTTTAAATAAAACTTAATATCTCGTAATCGAATCACTAAGTACATTAACCACAGAACAGAAAATTTGGAAAAAGAATAACAATATTTATTTCTCTGTTCTATGATACTTATATAATATATATATACGCATAACGTTGAAGTCGGTTCGCAGATACTTCAGGAATACCGCGCGAAGGATTAAATATGGACAAAAGGGGCTTATGATCCGTGCGGAGTATAAAGGGCGTTGACCTACGATTTGATGACCTACATATTGATGAAACCTCCTAACGCCAAATATTATAGCGGTTGCTTCTTTTTGTAATTGAGAATATTTTTTCTCAGAGGAGTTAAGGGTTCGCGAAGCAAAGGACACCGGTCGCTCTATACCCTTATCGCATATTTGAGACAAGACCGCGCCTAACCTGTCTGGTTACTCTAATTTTTTATATTTTATTGATGTCAATATACCTATCCTGCTATTTGTCTAGGTATATCTGCTTTGCTTGTTGGTATGGTCTCAATACCAAATAGCAGAATAGGTATTAACAATTTATATTTATGTATATTTAAGCCGTGGGAGAGCCACACTTCGGCATGAAAGGGCCGGCTCGACCGGAGTGATACCACAGCCTCACATAAAACCGATGTGAAACAGCGCTTGCGTTGTGTTTTATAGCGAACTTGTAGGTAATAACAATAACAACGACGTGAGCAACGATATAAGTAGTATTTACTATGCAGAAGCTCCGGCTCCTGAATACTCTTTTGTAACATGGTAACGTATGGCTTTTAAACCAACTTACAGCTATATCACTACATAGTATAAAACAAAGTCGCTTTCTCTGTCCCTATGTCCCTTTGTTTGCTTAAATCTTTAAAACTACGCAACGGATTTTGATGCGGGTTTCTTTAATAGATAGAGTGATTCAAGAGGAAGGTTTTTATGTATAATAAATGCATAATATAGTATGGAAACACTGTTAATTTTCGAGGTTTCTAATGTGATGTAGCAAAAAAACTATTTTTTTTGCGCTTACATTGCAAACGCTGGTTGCACCCTACGAGATAGATCAAAATAATGTACTACAGTATTGTACACCTTAAAAAGTACTACAGAAAAGTCCGCGACGGTATATGTCTATCTCTTAGGAATAACCCACAACAACCATTTTTATTCCTTTATTTTTACGAGAAATAATGGCTTATTTACGAAGTGATTTTAAGCAATACAGAATGAACCCTTATACAATTAAGTAAATTAAATACATTGTGCATTTAATATAGATCAAAATGGCCCTGTACAGTAACTAATTTAAATGAATATATTCGAAGATATTACAGATTTAAAATGCACGAATCGTGTCGTCGGCGGGGGCATCTGAAATCCACCCGTGCGAAGCCGGGGCGGGTCGCTAGTTATCTATACTAATATCATAAACGCGAAAGTTTGTAGGTATGGATGGATGGATGAATGGATGGATGGATGTTTGTTACTCTTTCACGCAAAAACTACTGAACGGATTTGGATGAAACTTTACAGTAATATAGCTTATACATCAGAATAACACATAGGCTACTATTTACCAGTGCGTGGCCGCCACTCTAGAACTCTTCGGCCCCAACCGCCATCCTGTCTGCGAGCAATATGCCCCGCCCACTGCCACTTGAGGCTGGCAATTCTACGTGCAATGTCGGCGACTTTGGTTCGTCTGCGGATCTCCTCACACGCACTGGAAAACGTAGCGTGGTTAGGCCCCCTACAAGATGGTCAGACGACCTGGTGAGGGTCGCAGGAAACCGCCGGATGCAGGCAGCACAGGACCGATTGTTTTGGGGAGCCTTGGGGGAGGCCTATGTCCAGCAGTGGACGTCTTTCGGCTGAAATGATGATGATGATGATGACTATTTACCGCGATAACCGACATATACGCGGGCGGAGCCGCGGGCAACCACTAGTATATACTAAAATCTATCGGTATAATGCATATAATCACGTCTTATTCTCGACGAGATAAAGAATGTCTAAATACTACGTGATCGATAATATACTCTATTCTGAAATATGCTGACATAGCTGGTCAGGCTTACCTATGTATAAATTCTATTAATTTTACAATATATGACGTAGGAATATGTTTGACCGAGTGAGTGAGGATACCGGAAGTCCATACCCCAACCCCTCTCCCCATCCCTCAAAGGCCGGCAACGCACTTGTGACGCCTCTGGTGTTGCGGGTGTTCATGGACGGCTGCAATCGCTTACCATCAGACGATACGTCTGATCGTTTGCCTCCCTATTACATAAAATAAAAAGTAGTATATATATATAAATAAATCTTGATCGACGACGACTTTGTTGGGCCTATTTTGCGTAATGGATCGGCACTATTTGTGTTAACCCAGTTCCTCCAGGAAGCCTAGCAGACCCTTTGCGTTGCCGACGACTTCTTGAAGTGACCTCGGCGATCCGAGGTGTCTCGCCCGGTATTCTGCCACCCCAGGACATGCCAAGATGACATGGGCGGCTGTTTCATCCTCCTCCATGCATGCTCTGCATAGAGGAGTGTCTGTTACACTTAGAGTGAAAAGATGTTTGTTTAGTAGTGCATGACCAGTTATTGCTCCGATCAGAAGTCGAAGCGGCTTTTAATTGGCCGTCATATATAGAGTTTATTATTGGCTGTAAGTTTTCGTTTAGAATTGTAGTAACTCTGTGCGTTCACAAGCGTGTAGTTAACGTAGTAAACGTGATGACTTCCGCAGGTAGTGGACGTGGATGAAAACTTGCACGCCCCAGTGTTCGGCGCACACGGCGTGCTGGCGGGCGGCGTGCGCGAGGACGCGGCGCGTGGGGCCGTGGCGCTCGCGGCTACCGCCAGCGACGCCGACGCGCCCGGCCGCGACTCGCGCCTCGCCTACTACATCGTGGCCGGTTCGGGCATGGCGCACTTTTCTGTGGACGATGCAGGTGCGCACCGACACGCATGCCTTCTCGTCCACGCTCGCGGCAGGTTCGGATGTTCCTATACCTCACTCGTTATTTTCCAGGGATAATACGGACGCTGACACCACTGGACCGCGAGTCTGTGCCCCATTATTGGTTGACGCTGTGCGCGGAAGACCATGGGCTGGTGCCGCGCCACTCGTGCGTGCAGGTGTACATCGAGGTGCTGGACGTGAACGACATGGTGCCGTGGCCGGAGCGCGCGGCGTACTCGGCCGCCGTGCCGGAGCACTGCGCTTCTGGCACGCACGTGGTCACCGTGCGCGCTCACGACGCCGACGCTACCGCCTCGCCCGCCAACATCACGTATTCCATCGTCGCCGGCAACCCTGACGGACTTTTTTCTATAGACGAACGAACCGGTACGTACTGCACGTTTGGCCCGTAGCCGATTAGACTAGGGCACGGACAGAATCCTTTCTAATGTCTCCTCTACTGGACGACTTATCGAACTCCTCGTACCGATCGACGGCTGGTATACGAGGTCCTACTGTTGAAATACTTAGAGAGAACGTTTATATTTGTGATCGTAGGTGAAATAGTGACGACAGGCCGCACCCTAGACCGCGAGGCGGCCGCCTCCCACGCGCTGGAGGTGCAGTGCTCGGACGGCGAGCTGGCGAGCACGACCCGGGTCACCGTGCGCCTGCTTGACATCAACGACCACGCGCCTACTTTCGCTCAGCGCTTCTACGACATCCGCGTACCGGCACCCGTTACGCACTTCGACGATACCTTGCCGCAGGTGAGTTAAACTCGACACTATTCGACTTTTTTTGGTTTTGCGTCGTGTGTGTGAATCCATTGTGAATATCATCACAAATGTTTGTAGCGTGTGGAGTGGTAGTGTGTAGTGTGCGCGTGCGCTTCCGCAGGGTGACGGCGCGGGCGCGGTGGCCGAGGACGCCAGCGCGGAGGGGGACGCCGACGACGACGACGAGGGCTCGGGCGCGCGCGCCTCCTGGGACCTCTACGACGATCCGACGCCCTCCGGGCTATACGTGGCCACGGTAATGACTACCAGTGACGTAGTGACGCACGTCACTCGCACCGCAATAGTAATACACAAAATTGATATTGATAATTTAAAAACGTAGTATGTCGCGCAAATGAAATGTGAACCGATAAACACGGTGATGATAAGAAACAGTAATATTTCAAGTGACGTGGGTTCGACCCCCTCCGACTCGCCGTTTTCAAAGCTTTTTTATCTATTTTCCTCTTCGTCATACTGCGTCCGATGCTCCGCATCGGTCACTTCGTATTGAGAGTTTTTTGAAAAGTATTAGACGATCCTATCGTTGGCTCGAAACTCAATAATAAACCCAATAATAAACTCTTCCGATATTACATAACGAGCGGTGTAGATGCGTGCGTCATATACTACTCTGTCAAGAAAGTACCGGGAAAAGATCAATAATATACAAAATGTTAGTTATTCATCCAAATTTATTTCATCACCAATTTTATCAATCAAAGTATGCTCCTTCAGAAACGATACACTTACGCCAACGAATAATCCAATCCAAAGGTTTTTTAGGTTTTCGAAGCTCGTTGACTAGTTTGCATGTCAAACTCGTAAACCCACGTCTCGTCACCAGTAACAATGCGTTTCATGAATGTTGCGTCGGAATCGACTCGTTCTGACATGTCCTCAGCGACACTCATGCGATTGAGTTTTTGAAGAAAATTCAGATCTTTTGGGACCAACCAAAAGACCTGTGTTTCTGTTTTTTGTGCCAAAAAACAGAAATTAAATTTGGACCCATAAACAAATAATCCATTCCCGATACTTTTTTAACTGAATGTATGTGGGCACGGACGTCGGCCGAGGCCCGCGGGCGCCGAGGACGCAGAGTGAGGTCTGAGCGTGCGAACTGTGGCAGGTGGTGGCGTTCGACGGCGACGAGGGCGCCAACGGCTCGGTGCGCTACTGGGCGCGCGCGCGCGGGCCGGCGCGCGGCCTGCTGCGCGTGCACGCCGCCACGGGCCGCCTGTTCGCCGCGCCGCGCCTCCAGCTCTCGCCCGACCACGCCTACGATGTCACCGTACGTGTCCTCCGACTTACTTCCTCTATCTCTAGTCTATTTTACACACTCAGCGCGTAGAGAACGCATTACGATAACATTAATCTATGTGCCTTCCAAGTAATTATCGACGATAAACAAAAAACGTTCGATCGACTCTCAGTAATCTGATGATAAACAATGAGCATAGAGAATTAAAATCACCAAAATCGGGGGCGAATCGGTTTAAATGAAAAACTATTAACAATAGACCCGATTTTAGAGTAACGTGGACACGTCGTTGAAATAATTATCAAAATTGAATACAGCAGATTTAATTTATTATATGCAGTTTTTAGTAATTGAATATTCAAGGAAAAGTGTAACGCATAAAGCTTGGGTAGAAATATCGTCAAAAATAAACTGAACTGGTGAGTGATATAATATATGTATGATTTTCCCGGACTGTTTTCGCACTTAGCCTTTCGATTGGGCCGTTGTACGTGGTTTTTTTTTAAATGCACACAAAGCTGCCACAGCCACGGAAAAGAATTGCTAGCTTTCAAAAAGTAATTTGCCAAATAATCACGAAACCGTTTCGGTGATTAAGTTCTGTCGAAGATGAAGTCTGTATTATTTGTCGGTCAATTCGTGATTTAAACTGAGATATTACAAAACGATACGCCTTACGACTGGTGTGCGAAAGGCCTAACGTCACGGTGTGTGCAGATACGCGCATGTGACGGTGGTTCGCGCGCGCGCTGCTCGGTGGCGCGCGCGCACGTGCGCGGCGTGGCGCGTGGCGGAGGGGCGCCCCCCGCGCTCGCCGCACCGCCGCCGCTGCAGGTGGCGGAGCTCGACGCGCCCGGCTTCCTGCTCGCCGTGCTGCAGGCCACGGACCCCGACGCGGACGTGCTCTACTACGCCATCGTCGGTGAGTCGCCGCTCCCAAGCGCCCCGCACCCCCCGTGCACCCCTGGTGCGTCATCCTCTCTCATCGCGACCGACCGTTTCGTTTTTGGCAGACGGCGACCCTCGACAGGAGTTCTACGTGGGGCGCGAGGACGGGAGTCTAGTGCTGGCTAAACGTTTGCTGTGGGAGAGGCAGGCGCAGTACTCGCTCAACGTGTCCGTCACCGACGGCCTTCACGTCGTCTACGCCTCCGTGAGTATCCACGTCGTCGACGCTGACGGCCGACCGTCGTCCTCTGACGGCTTCACCGAACGGCGAGCGTAGCGTTCGTCGATCATCTTTCAGATCGTTCGTTTAGTTTACAAATATCAATGAGCGTCTCGAGTGAATATAAAAGTCGCACACGTAGGTAGAGTGGCGACTGTGGCGAGCGAAAGAGCGAATACGTAGTGACATAGAGAGTCGGTGGGCTACGCAGGTGAAGGTGAGCGTGATCAACGACGCCACCGAGGGTGGCGTGGCGTTCGCACGCTCGCAGTACGCGGTGGAGGTGCTGGAGAGCGCGCGGCCGGGCGAGGCGCTGCTGGCGCTGAGCGCGGCGCCGGCGCAGCGGCTGCTGTTCGGGCTGCACGCGGCGCGCGCGCCCGCCTCGCTGCCGCTGTTCCGCCTGCACGAGCTCAGCGGCGTGCTGGAGCTGGCGCAGCCGCTGGACCGGTGAGTTGCGCCCCGCGTCACTCCCTCCACTACCAGAGCGAACCAAACGAATCGTGGAAGACGGTTCACATTTTGGATGATATAAGATTACTAGCTTTTCCCCGTGGCTTCGCTCGCGTTAAATTTGATTTTGAGAGAATAAATGAATTTCGAACTCAGTGAAATAAACTGTACTAAACTTTTTTATTGACAATATTCTTCACTGATCCAGGTACCAAAACCATTAAATTATTGGGCGAGGTTGTTTCAGCGTCGTTTTGGTCGTAGTTGGGTTTTAGTTTTTACTTTTTTTTTTGCTTATGAGCTCTCATAGTGAGGCGAAACCTCTAATTTGACTGGACTACCAGTCAATGGACAAAAGTGAGCCAAAAGTAAAAAAAAAGGTAATAAAATAAAGAAAGCATATCGGCTACAGGGAGAGCGCCGCCATACACGAGTTGACGGTTTGGGCACGCGACCAAGCACCGCGCGCCTCGCGGGCCTACGCGCGCGTCACCGTGACCGTGCACGACGCGGACGAGCACGCGCCCGAGTGGGGCCGGCGCCTGGCCGAGGCGCGTGTGGCCCGCAGTGCAGCGCCGGGCGCGCTGGTGGCGGCGCTGCGCGCAGCGGATCGCGACGCGGGCGACGCGGCGCGCATCGTGTACTCGCTGGCGGGTGGCGACGCGGGCGGGCTATTCGCTGTGGACGCGGCGCTGGGCGACGTGCGCCTGACGCGCTCGCCGCCCGCCGCCGGCCCGCGCGACTACACGCTGCACGTGCGTGCCGCCAACCCGCCGCCCGCCGCGCGCTCCGCCACGCTGCCGCTGCACGTCACGCTGGTGGAGCCGGACGACGCGCCGCCGCGCTTCCTCAGCACGGACATGTCCTGTGAGGTACCTACGCACTACGCACATACCTAGCGTCATGTCCCGCGAGAGAAGCGATATATCCCGATTAGATACGCGTACGATTTATATGAGACCGATATCGATTTGGTATATGTAAGTGTATTTATCTAAACGTCTCCATTATTTGCATACATACTTTGTTTAAATACTTTCTCCAGGGCTTCGTTACATGGAGTAAGTAATCCTTATACCAAGCCTGTAAGGGCACATCAATTAAAAGCTAAGTTATGGAATCAGGCGTTACTTTGCGAAAATCCATGACATTAAATGCAATGAAATATACACACATCAAAAGTGTCTAGGGATCAACATATGTGTCTAGGGATCAACATATATTTTTGCAATAACTTTTCTCCTGATTGATATTAATTAAAATTTTCTTAAAGGATTCACCAAATAAAGTGTTTTCGTTTGTCACAGTAACGATAAACCAAGTCACCTTTGCATTAATAAAGAAATTTGCCATTTTCCTAATAAAGGGATTTTTGACATTTGAACCACTAACATTAAAGTTCGAAAAAAAGACTGAAATAACAGTTTTCTTTAAAATTTTATTAGGTAACTTAAGCAATTAATAATCCGTGTTTCTACCGCGAACACTAACAACACAAGAATCGGTTTGGCATACTCAAAATGAGTTCATCCAAATCACGCTGTGGAATGGCCGCCCATGTTCGTTGCAACAACAAAAACAGGTCTTCTTGCGACTGGATACCCTCCATATTCGGCAGAGCTCTTCTCTGTAGCATATCCCATGCATGCTCAATCGGGTTCAAGTCTGGCGACTGAGCAGGCCAGGGCCAAAGCCACATCTCAATCTCAAGAAATCCGCATAAAAATGCTTGATCCCTAGACACTTTTGATGTGTGTATTTAGCTTTAATTCCGCGAGACAAATATCCAGGTCTGAAAGCAGGGCACAAATCCCACCGTCATGCATACTCACATGCACATATGGGTATCATGCATATGTACACATAAAAAGCAAGTGAGAAATAATTCGAGCTCAAACGCTCGACGAGTCAACATCTCCTGAGGATGCCCCGTGGAGGGGCGAAACACGTGTCGAGTATAGGTTTGGTTGCATGGCATGCTAATTATTTCTCACTTGTTTTGTATGTGTACATATGCATGATACCCATATGTGCATGTGAGTATGCATGACGGTGGGATTTGTGCCCTGCTTTCAGACCTGGATATTTGTCTCGCGGAATTAAAGCTAAATATATTTCATAGCATTTAATTAAAAGCTAGTAAGTCGAAGAACTGTCCTCTTGGGGAAAGCATTCAAAACTAGAGGCGATGCACCTCTTTCAATATTATGACATGAAAAGCTCACCATGGCGCTGTGTAGGCTTCATTGACGTCCGAAGCGATAAAAGGGTTCCCCTGTACGCCGTCAAATGGAGATCTGGTACACTACACAATGTCCTGGTACACATTTTTTTTTAATGAATGGCCCGCCAAAATTACTCTACTCTGCCTGATGGAAAGCGTAAGCAGAATCCAAGAGTGGTGGATACACATACACGTACAAGCCGAAGTTCGGGGGAAGTCAAATCCGTCACGCAGACTTTCATCCCCTGATTTACCCCCTTAGGGGTGGAATTTCAAAAATTCCTTTCTTAGTGCTCACTTACGTTATATAAAGAACCAACATGCAAAATTTCAGGATTCTAGCTTCAGCATTTGGGCTGTGTGTTGATCTCTGGGTATGTCAGTCAGTCACCTTACTCTTTTATATATATAGATTAGTGTTGTTACAAACGTCTGAATGGTTCGTCTCCCAAACAAAAGGTGTACGAGAATGAGGCGGCGGGCGCATCGCTGCTGGCGCTGGAGGTGCGCAGCGCCACGGCCGTGTGGTTTTCGCTGGAGGGCGGCGCGGGGCGCTTCCGCCTCAACCCCGCCGCCGGCCTGCTCGCCACGCAGGCGCCGCTCGACTACGAGGCGCAGAGCTTCTATAACCTCACCGTGCACGCCATCAACATGGTGAGTGTCCCGACCGGAGCCGAGCCTTAACTACTGCGCCACCTGTGCATATCATTTAAATTATGTTATGCAAGAATAAGTAAATCATTCACGAACAGCGTAGATATAATCCATTCGCTTAGAGACGAAATTTAATTAAAACACTGACTAAATTTGAGCTATTCAAACGCCGCCATTTTGCGCGCGCTTTTGACACAGTCAATGATGTCATTGTCATTTCGGGTTTGTTTACTATTCAGTGATTCACTTACCTACTTAAAGTTTTAATAGCTATAAAAATCTGGAAAGAAGTTAAGTTTTGTCACAAACACTACTAACACAGTATGAATTTCGACGCCGATAGTTTCTATGAAATGACCATCGACGTCACATTTCGTTTCGACGACCAATAGTGACGCGTTTTTAACCGATTTCAAAAAAAGGAGGAGGTTCTCAATTCGACTGTTTTTTTTTTGTTTATACATATTTGTTACCTCATAACTTTCGATTGGGTAAACCGATTTTGATGATTATTTTTTTTATTTGAAAGCTGGTGCTTCCCGAATGGTCCCATTTAAATTTGGTCCAGATTAAAGTCCGTTTTTTTTGGTAAAATTTGTAATTATGTAATTTTGAATTTCACTCCCTTAATTTTCACTTTTTATTGAAGTGAAACTATTTTATGTAACCATAACCTTTGAGAATGCCATAAGGCGAAACCGGTCAGGTGTAAAGATAAATTAAAATAGTAAAATAAGTACAAGTGAGTTTGATTCTAGAATGTATTATATGAAGCTATTTACATTTATCGGAAACCGATTTTGTGTCAGCGCTGACAATAAATGTCGGGTGTTGCCAGCCCTCTACGCCCGGAAAAGAACGTGTCTGATCTCGCTCGTCCACGAGTAAGAATGGCGCTGTTCACATTTCACATAGATTCGACGATGCATTATCTCGATTAAAATGTAACAAAGAATACAGTGAATGTGTTCGCAGGGCGGCGGGCGCGCCACGGCGAGCGTGGCTGTGCACGTGCTGGACCGCAACGAGTTCGCGCCGGTGCTGCGCCGGAACCGCTACCGCGGGCGCGCGTCCGAGTCGGCGGCGCCGGGCGCGCTCGTCACGGACGCCGACGCGCCGAGTGCCTCGCCCGCGCCGCTCGTGCTGCTCACGGACGACGCCGACTCTCCCGCCAACCGCCAGCGCGCCTACGAGATCCTGCAGCCGGCGGCCGCCGCGCTCTTCCACGTCGACTCCACCACCGGTGCGCTGCGGCTGCGGGCGCCGCTCGACTTCGAGCGCGCGCGCCGACACGACTTCAGCGTTAGGGTACGCCGATACTCCGGCCCCTTCCTCTAATACTGTTTTCGTTTCGAGGAACGAAATACTAATTATACAGTATGCGGCGCGCGTTTCAGGTCATCGATATGGGAACCCCGAGGCTGCCGTCCGCGAGCGTCGCCGAGGTGTCGGTCGAAGTGATCGACGTGAACGATTGTCCGCCGGAGTTCACTCAGCCGGCTTACGAGGCTACCGTGTTACTGCCGACGTGGGCTAACGTAACCGTGTTGACCGTCACGGCGCTTGACCCGGACCTCCCGCCCGACGCCACCGTCAAGTACGACATCATCGAGGGAGACGCGGAGGGCGCGTTTGCGCTGTCGCCCGGTGGCGCCCTGGTCGTGGTGAGGCCGGAGGGGCTACGCGACGCGTACCGCCTGCGCGTGCGCGCGTCCGACGGCCGCTACTCGAGTACGGCGCGCGTAGAGATCCGGGTGCGCGAGGCCGACAACTCGGGTCTCGCATTCCAGAAGGCCGACTACTATGGCTCCGTGGTAGAGAATTCCACAAAATCCACGACTATCGCCGTGCTCAACGTGCTCGGAGCCGCTCTTAACGAGCACATCGAGTTTCGTATACTAAATCCCGTCGAAGGATTTGAGGTGAGCTCGACTTCAGAAGGAGTGTCTTAAATCATGTCTTTTTGATAAAATTGAAAGAAGTAAATTCTGCCACATATTGAAAAAAAACGTGTTTAAAAGATCGCAGAGAATAATAATACCGGAGAAAAATATCATATAACTACAATTATCTAGATTCCCCGGTCCTGTTACAAAACTTTACCAATTTTGAGTAGACGAGAAATAAATTGTCGTAAAAAGCAATTCTTTTTAGCTCCCCCTTTCAACTACCATTGTTACGTGTTAGGGTTCGATGGATTTGAGAAATAAACCTTCTGAATTATAAAATATATTTTATAGAAACACTTAAAATCACAATATCTTTTTAATAAAAATTTAAGTTAAGATTTAGTAATATGACGTGAACCGTTGCAGTATTTTAAGTGACTGATTTGATGTAGATGTTATATTAACTAAGGGAAATATGAGGTGTATAACCGGTTGGCGCGTGGGCAGGTGGGGCGCACGTCGGGCGCGGTGCGCAGCTCGGGGCTGGCGCTAGACCGCGAGGCGCGAGACGCCTACGCGCTCGTGCTGGAGGCGCGCAGCGCGCCGCCCCGCGCCGAGCCGCGCGTGGCGCGCGCGCGCCTGCACGTGGCCGTCACCGACGTCAACGACAACTGCCCCGTGTTCGTGCAGCGGCCCTACGCCGCCGCCGTGCTGGCCGGCGCCGAGCCCGGCACGCCCGTGCTGCGCGTCAAGGCTGTGGATCTGGACGCCAACGACAACGGCGAGGTAATACCGTCGGCGCCGAGGATGCTACGTTTCGACTCACGATCAATTCGGTGCCGAACGGCATCGATCGTCAGTCGTAACGTAGTTATCGGTCGAGTAGTGAGAGAGTAGCTAGAGCGCGCGTGACCGACGTCCGTCGCAGGTGCGGTACGAGATGAAGCGCGGGCACGGCGAGTTGTTCCGTGTGGACCGACGCAGCGGGCAGATCTCGCTGAAGCAGACGGTGGACGCGCACAACCAGCTGTACACGCTGGAGATCGGCGCGTTCGACGGCGGCGTGCCGGCGTGCGGCGCGGTGGCGAGCGTGACGGTGCGCGTGTGGGGCGGCGGTGCGGCGCCGGCGTGGGAGCGCGCGCACTACGCGCTGGAGGCGCGCGAGGACGCTCCGCCCGGCTCCGCGCTGGCGCCGCCGCTGCGCGCCTCCTCGCCGCTCAACCGCCAGCTCATCTACACGCTGCTGGACGACGCCGACCAGCTCTTCGAGCTCCACTTCGACACCGGTAAATGACACGTTTTCACCGCCTCGGTCGGCCTCGTCACCCCGCATGGTGCGACCGGCCGTCACGGTTCTCTAGTGACACCCACTGTGACCGTTCTCGCTTCACTCGTCGATACCGGTCCGTATCGTCGAGCCGATCGTTCGGCGTGATGTCGTTATGAGTGACGAGGAATCGGCCATCGGTAGTCTTCGCCTCGAAGGGTGCGACTTACGTTCGACCCGATCGCATTAAACGGAGTGGTGCACGAATACTAATACCTAATATTAATTCATAACGAGCACGATACTTTTGGGTGCATGCGAATTATTTGTACAAAGGAATTGTAAGCCGGTCGAGTGGGTATTGTAGGCGATAGATACCTGAAATCATAGTAAACGAGCTGTAAACTACCTTTCCTAAGAGAAATAGTGACGGACGCGGCTACGTACCTCTTTTCGAAGCACCGTGTCAATGTTAACACTGAAAATTGTGTACACGACCCAAATCTAGTGAAAGTTTATCAGTCGCAGAAGACGTTGCATCTTGTTCCCCTTGGGACGATGTCACCATATCTAAACGAGAAATACCCAAATCGATACCGCTGGCCGTTGCCGGTTCTATGTTATTTTTAACCCCATTTAATAAACGATGTATTAATATTGTAACCTGTGAACCTACCACGACATACTAGTCGCCGGCTAGTCGAGCGCCTTACATTGAGCCACATATTGCTAGCAGCTATCAGCCTGAGCGCTCTAAAATGCATAAATAATTACATAGTGTAAAATGTTTGTTAGTTAGCTGCGAGCCGAGATCGGGTGTCAGTAGCTCTCGGGGTTATCATTATCGCTGGCCCGTTAGGCTCGAGGTTCGACCCTTGATGTTGGGTACACTGATTGCGTAACTAACGTGTTCGTTTTATCCGCAGCACCCGACAGAGGCAATAGTCCATGTGAGTATATAGCCCGCGACATCATCCCCCCCCCCACCACCCGTCGCCCGTCCGTCCACTCGACGCTTCCCGCGCCGCATGTCTGTGCTATCACTGTATCACCCATCGCCGCCTCACGAGCACGCCTCATAAAGGCTTCATTCATTACACAGCGCGGCTGCGCGTTTTGCTATGAAACAAACCAAAATGTATAGTGTATAGATTTGACGTGCATCAAAATTATTATTATTATCGCTGCTGGGCTTGCTGGATGTAATTGTCGGTAAGCCAAGGTCGCTGGGTTATCCCCTCCATCAACGCGCCCAACCACTCGGCAGTGTATTGCATTGCTATGCTGTTCGTCATTCCGCAAGATTGTAAATGTGTTGTGTTTCTGTGCAGCGAACAGAGAAGGACGTTTTAACTGAACTCATAGAATGCTACAAAATCAATTCGTGTTTGTGGGATACAAGCACAAATGATAATAGCAATAAAATAACACGGCAGTCAGCGTACGAACAGTTAACCGATACAAGCTTCGATTGACAAAACTAACTCTCTTTTTGAAGTGACAACGTCTTATAATTCGATGGAGGAGGAGCACGCATGAAAAAACATGACTCATGCGGCGTTACCTCGCTCTGAGGCGTTCCACTTAAGGCTTGAAGTGCAAGCCTTAAATGATAAAAAGAAATCTCTGATCATTTCATCAATGTTTCGTTAGATTTCAGCAATGTTTCGATAGATCTATTTCTCGCTTGTACTTCAAGCCTTAAATGGAAGTGAGAGACAGATGATTGCGAGAGACTTGCGCAGCATCTATCTCTCATCATTTCATCAATGTTTCGTAATGACGTTGTCACGTTAAACTATCGTCCGTTAACAGACTTTACAGACAACCATTTTTTTTAACTTTAGCTAACTTTACTAGCGAAAGCAGACGTAGAGCTATTCCGATTCTTTGATTAATAGATAAAACTGGTGGCATAGCAAACGTGCACTCTCATTCACATCCAAACTGAAAATGAGGTTCGTCCATCTGCTCGGTAATGTGTGGAAAACGTCGCAAACTTTCTGTACAGCAGTTCGCCCAGCCACGCTGTGTAATGAATGGGGCCTTTTACCATATCAGCTCCACATCGGTGTTCGCATTTATCAAATCCTCAATCGATTTATAATTCATATAGCTTCGCTACTTAAATTTGCTTTAGCTTTGTATTAAAAGGTATTTAACCATTAAGACCTCCTTAAGTGTTATATTTTCGAAAAACCTTGTCATCCTAAGAGAAAGTGTCCGCCACATATCAGATTTATAACATTTATGGGGCATTCTTAAAGTTTTGTTTCTTGATGTTGAGTCCGTCCAGCAGTGCTGCTTCCTTCTCGAGGGTCTGGAATCTTGTGAATTGCCTTAGGGCCCATGAGTAAAGTTAATTACACCTCGCAGGCCATTCAATGCTGAACAGATGTCAATTTACAGGCGATAACACCTCTTTCCTAACTAACAATTATAATGCTAAGCGTACTCACGGTTTATTTTGTGGTTTTTGATCTTGAGTCTTCGCAGTGGCGAAGATGTACCTCTTTTGATGCCACGCAGATCTTGTCACACACCACACAACCGAATTACTTCGAGTATCGCGAGGAGTCCCAGCTCTTATTCTCTTTCAAGGTTACGAGAACCGTCCCGACCGGTTATCTACTCGTTTTACAATTAACCTTTACAGAGGCCTTTCCGAACGGCTAAGATACGGCACCGACCGACATATACAATTGCCGATCCGACGGCTTTTAACAGTTTATTCAGCAAAACAGTTCCGACTGTGTATTCACGAGGCGATCCCCACCATTCCGTTCGTAATACTCTTCTTCTTCTTCTTTTGATGAAATGGCAACCAGCCGGATCTCTCGGATCAGCTATTTCTGCCAATGTCAAGTGTTTAGTCTTCAAATTATAAGTCTTCAAGTCTTTAAGTCTTCGTCGTGATGAAATTAATGCTTAAAAATATAAAAAACGTGGATGAGATGAAATGGGGACCGTCTTCCGAAAAAACAAAAAACGATCTCCTTCGTAATACTCAAAGTTCTAGCACATTCTACCTTAATAGTGACATGACATTATTAACTGTCAAACCAAAACTACTTCTACCATAGAGCACACAATTCTACTAAAGCATTGTTATCAGAACGGGCAACTAAACGGGCGAAAACCGTACTTGGTATCGCACACTTGATATTTAACCAATTTTAGCCAAATTGTTTACAAATGTGCTTTTCGACAGTGTCAGTTAACCCTAACCCGTCTATATAAAAATTAATAGACAAAAAAACGATTCTAATCATCGAACATTGTTTTAAAATAGTTATACTCGTGTTTACTTAATTAGCAGTTTCCCAGTGGTCGGAATTCGAGCATAATTAATTTCATCTCTTTTTTGTTTAAACTTTTTGAAGTCCTACTCCATATAAACGTTAATTAACTTTGCCAATTCCTCTTACGTTAGCATGATTTTCGTATAAAGGAGTACAAAGTTTTTGCTTCTCATTTTAATATATTAATTATGTGCTGTGCTATACAAATGTAGATAAAATACAAACGCAAAATATAAGTCAGAAATCTCTCTCAGAACATCAATGAACGAGTATGACTTAGTTACAGCCAGCATCACACTGACCTACATACGTCTGTCAAAACACCCATAGACATCCCCTGTTCGTCTTGTTTGTTATTTGTTTGGGTCAAAGTCAAATTCAGGTGCCAATAAGTTTGACTACGGAATCCTATTCTATGCTTGGCCGGTTTTTTTTAACAAAATCTTTTGACTTAAAAATATATTTTCCTAATTTGATTACCTGACCGCCAAGAAAGGGTTATTTCATGATTATTTTTAACAATATGCATGGACTCTTTTGTTCAGGTCCGTTTAAATATATGAAACGTAACATAAAACTAAATCGAACAAATGAGTAAAGATGATCTCGTTATAGAAATTCCATCAAATTATATGAACGTACGAAAATATTCGAAGTAAAATATTAAACATCCAACGTTTGCTGTAATGTGATTATAATATCTTATTGTTACTATTCAACCCTTTCAGACCTGACCCCCGTGAATGAAGTTTTTTTAGTGAAGATTGTGCTGGGCCCAGGGTCAGATCTTAGGCGACGTATGACCGCGATACGCGGTTTAAATTAACATAAAGTAAATGTATACTTACCCACCCGGTGGATACAGCTGAAAGACAATCACGTTAGAGTTAAAAGATACAATAAAAATTAAAACTACTGCGCAGAGAATCTAGTCCAGAGTAAGCAACCTGTAACCTTCCGTTCTCCTTCTTGCGAAGCGAGCGTGGTTCACACTTGTTTTTATCACAAAAGTTTCATATCACAGTATAATTCACAAAGTATTTAACAAAACACAACGCCAACAGCTTGCGCTACCAATGGTTAATGTTCAAGGAATTAAACAGTTCCGCTACAATTCGGCGTTTCACTAAAAGATATGAAATTGGCACGCGGTACAATTTTATCATAGCCAATTCATAGCCAATACTCGGCTTACAATTCGACAACAAAACGGAGCTATTTATTATGAGAAAACGTTTTCCAACAATCTAGAGCTCTCATCAAATAAATTTACAATAAATCCGGCGACAATAACAAATAGCCGGCCGCGCCCAAAGCTACATTTTTACAAGAGCGATTTTAACATAAAACTTCACTTCCAGCATAGACAAACAATATCATGTCAAGAACGGGAACGAGATAATAACCTCCTCTTGACAGGTAATCGACCACACAGTTTTAGTTCAGAATTTCCGTCGCTAGTGGACGGGACGGAACAATTACCAAAAATTGATGTATTTTTTCTTAATTTTATTGAAAGGTTCTAGGAATCTAAAGGTTTTATTGAAAATAATGTAGCAAAAGTGCTAAAAAAATAACCGGTAGATTCCGGTCATCACACCCCTCTCCCTCATCGATCTAAGGCATTGTTCAGACAAAAAATGAAATCGTAGGGCATAGCGTAAACGGACTTGATTAGATGGAAACATATGTGAATTGAGTTCCGTGCTAATGGCATAAATGACACTATTTGTTTAGTCCCTTCGCCAGGGCTGCGTTCCCGTGGAACCCTTGTCTATACGGTCTATAGGTATAGCCAGCAAGTGGCAGACCAATCCATGTGTTGAACGGATGTCTACTTGAGGCGCTTCATCTCTTTTACAATAATAAATATACAAGCTTGACTGACCTTGTGTATGGCGGCATCTCACCTCCGATGCTGCCAAGCGTACCCCGGCGATGTCCTCGCAGTTCCTCTCATACACAAGGTTCCGATTTACAAGTCAAACAGACTATCACATGAGGGTGCCGTGACAGCCGGTCTCAAAACACCTCGATACCATCTCGACCATCAAAAACTCGCGGCTTTACAATCAATATTAAATGCGGGAACTCTATTTATTGTGTTACGAGGCCTTTTAGGCTACAAAGCTAACTCAACACACAAAACTATCTTCAACCTTGGACCGACGCCATAATTTTAATAAGTAAGTATTTCCAACTATACGAGGAACCGTCGGTATAATGCGGTTACAAAACACTCGATACTTATTATAACTTTATCAGCTAACACAAACCACGGGGCCAAACATATTACCCGGAGCTTCAATTAATTATTACGAAACCGGCCATATTTCGACTTGTTTCTAGAGAATTCTATTAACCGAGTGACATGACAGCTACAACTGTCATGACAATAATAATAAACCCTAGTGTTGCCATTACAACTTACATTTACTATGATCATATACCAAATAGATAATTTGGTATCGAACACTATTAGTCTTTTTAGGGTTCCGTGCCAAAGGCAAAAAACGGAACCCTTATAGATTCATCATGTCTGTCTGTCTGTCGCTCTGTCTGACCGTCCGTATGTCACAGCCACTTTTTTCCGAAACTATAAGACCTATAATGTTGAAACTTGGTAAGTAGATGTATTTTGTGGACCCCATTAAGATTTTCACACAAAAATAGAAAAAAAACAATAAATTTTGGGGGTATACTTAGAACTGAAACTCAAAATTTTTGGATAGGTCTTCGAAAATGATATTGAGGTTTCTAATATCATTTTTTTCTAAACTGAATAGTTTGCGAGAGAGACACTTCCAAAGTGGTAAAATGTTTGTCCCCATAAATCTAAAAAAAATATATGATGTACATTATGCAAACTTCCACCGAAAATTAGTTTGACGAAATCTAGTAAGTAGTTTTTTTTTTAATACGTCATAAATCGTAAACTGTAATTTACATTTCATTCAATCAAAACAACTATAAAAATAAAATAATAATTATATTATGTTACTTGCTGCTGCGGAACCCTTCATGGGCAAGTCCGACTCGCACTTGGCAGCTTTTTTAATTACGTGAACTGTCTCGTTGAATATTTGAGATGCGTTGAGAGATGCGCGCGTGCGCTGAGAAAAAGGGCTGACAGACTAAGGGTTCGTTTTTCCTTTTGAGGTACGGAACCCTAAAAATAAATCGGTATTGTGCAAAATATGCGGCATGAGTTTCATCATACTTAGTAGCTATTTATAAATACTAATTTAATAATTGCTAAACAAATTGTTATTGTTTTATATTTACTTCGAATCGTGCAAAGTTACGTTCTCTAATCACAAAATAGTATTCTTGTCTGTCAATATGTACTTTATGATTTAATCTGGCTAAAACAACTGTTTCTTCAACTGGTGGCTTTTGTTGTACGTTGGAGATGTTAGTTTTTTAAATATTCTAATTAGGAACCTTTTATTAAACAATAAGTTTATACAAACCATTAACAGCTAACCCTTTATGACCCGCTACAGTCGCATGCAAAACAAGCTAACACGCAAAATAAGCTCAAATAATAAAAATATTATTAAGATTAATGAAGTATCAGTTTAGAGCGAGCCGCACGGAGCTGAAACTATAGCAATGACATTCATATTCATAATCCATCCCGGATTTTTAAGTAAAGTAACGCCTCGCACACTAGTCGCACTCGCCTCATTTGTTCGGTGTCGAGTCGCACGGACGCTTCAGCATGCGGGGCTAGAGTGTGCGGCGTGACGCGTAACGAGTGGCGCCCTCGTGTTGCGCAGGCGTGCTGCTGGCGCGCGCGGCGCTGGACTACGAGACGGCGCGCGAGCACGAGCTGGTCGTGCGTGCCACGGACGGCGTCACGGGCGCCTTCGCCGACGCGGCCGTCACGCTGCGCGTCCTGGACGTCAACGACTGCGCCCCGGAGTTCCCGCAGGACGTGTACCGCGCGCTCGTCACCGAGGCCGCCTCCGTCGGGGACCTCGTGCTCGTAGTGCACGCCGTCGACAACGACACCGGTGAGTTCCCGCTCTCGTTCAAATACCGATATAATAGAATCATCACTTTAAGATCTCGACGCTCCGGAGGGTTCGACACCACTACGATGACATAACGGGTCTTTTTTTATGTATGGCCCTGCCAAAATGAATCTATTCTGCCTGATAGAAAGCATAAGCAGGATCCGAGAATGGTGGTCACAGTACTCATTGCGAATGTAAACAATGCAGCACGGTGACCCACACCATGGCGGCTTAGTCATGCTTCTGCATCATCGGGCCTCCCAGGGTCTAGCTATAACTTATTGATGTAACTAGTGATTGCCCGTGGCTCCGCCCGCGTATACCTATGTCGGTTATCGCGGCAAATAGTAGCCTATGTGTTATTCTGATGTATAAGCTATATTACTGTAAAATTTCATCCAAATCCGTTCAGTAGTTTTTGCGTGAAGACGTAACAAACATACACACAAACTTTCGCATTTATATATTAGTGTGATGTGATATACGTATTTAAGTATATTTATGCTCTGCCTGTGTAAAGTGGTTATGATCGCAGGAGAGAACGGCGCCGTGACGTACTCGCTGTCGGCGGTGGATGGGGTAGAGGGGGCGGGGGCGGTGGAGGGCGCGCTCCCGTTCTCGGTGGAGGGCGCTACGGGCGCGGTGCGCGTGACGGCGGCGCTGGACCGCGAGGCACGCGCGCACTGGCACCTGCAGCTCAGCGCCACGGACGCGGGCCGCCCGCCGCTCAGGACCACCGCGCACCTCTTCATCACCGGTCAGTCGCCGACCGCCCACACATTTTTTAGCGTTAACCTTGTGAAGGGGAAAACGTAGTGATTCACAGTAAATTATGTACACGTTCACCGCCTCATGGGTGCAGTGGTAGCGTATGCGACTGCTGTGCTTGAGGTTTCGGGTTCGATTTCCGGGTCGGACCGAATCTTTGTATGACCTGCAAATATTTGTTTCGGAGTTTGGGTGTTTTCTATGTATAATATATAGGTATGTACAAAAAAACAATAAAATAATATATGTATTATATCAGTCGTCTAGTACCCATAACACGAGCTCTGCTTAGCTAGGGACTAGATTTTGTCGTGTCCTAGATGTCCGAAATATTTATTTATTGATGTGTCGTTTGTGAGTACTGTATCGAGACTGTGTAGAAATAACTAATAACTACTGAAAAGAAAGTAAGTTCAGTCCAGAAGTGTTGAAAGCGATTTAATTACTACGGCATTAAAAAAATATGTTCATAATCTGGTCCTCAGTGGAGGACGTGAACGACAACGCGCCGCGTATGGAGCGCGCGGTGGTGGCGTGCGTGGTGTCGGGTGAGGCGGCGCGCGGCACGGCGCTAGCGCGCGTGGGCGCCTGGGACCCCGACGAGCGCGATGCGCAGCGCCTCACCTACGCGCTGGAGGGCGCCGAGCAGCGCGCCTTCTCCGTGCACGCGCGCACGGGCGTGTTGGCGCTGGCCGACACGCGCGCCTGGCTGTCCGCCGCACCGCAAGCGCTGCGCTCGCTCAACGTGTCGGTGTCGGACGGCGCGCACGCCGCCTTCGCACGCGTCAAGCTGGCGCTGGCACCCGCCAACCGCGCGCCGCCGCGCTTCCCACACCTCGTGCACGAGGCGCGCGCGCGCGAGAACCAGCCGCCGCCGCTGCTGCTCACCACGGTACGCGCCCGCGCCTCGCTACACTCCTCCTTTATTTCCTTATAATGCATCTTTCACCATCCATCCAACTTTTCTCTGGTTGTCGTCTATTCCTTGCTCGTTTTGTTATAACTGAATACTAAATTGACTGACTGAACAACTTTTTTAATACAATTGCTCAAAAAGTGGCGTATTGCAGGAACGTATAGCGTTCGGGATGTGGGCTATTACATACTCGAGCTTTTTCTTTACCTTTTCCGAACTCGTGCGTTCTCTTTCCCAGCTGTCAAAATAATGTCTATTAAAAATAAAAAAACCAACCACGAAGTTTTTATGATTCATGCAAATATTTCTAAAAAGAAGCTACTATTTTTGTTTCAATATCAGATTTAATGATTTGATTCAATGAGTCAGGTTAGGTTTCATTTCATTTCATCTCATTATATTTCATTTTCATTTCATATCAATAATAAAATTCTACTTATGACTTGGCTGTATGGGCATAGTTTCCTTTGCCTACCCAGAATGGGTGAAGAAAACAAAAAAAAAAAACTCTGCATATATTCTTTTACGGTTGGCGCCATTTTCCAAAACCTTTCTTAATTACTTCATTTTTTCGCAACTGTATTTAAAATTGTTGTTCAGTACACGTGTTGAACCGTCATTGCAACTTGTTCCGACTGTCAACCCTCACCTGCGGCTGCGCCTCGGCTCGGGTAGACATTTGTCGGAACTCTTTGCAATGACAGGCTTTCCGCACTCGTAATGAAATATACTATTTTAGTACGTCGTGCTAATCCCTATGTATCGCAAGCCTATATCGTCCGTTTTATACAGAAGTACGAGTTATGGACGAAGGGCGATTCCTCTTGCCCATATGAGGTTGGGATAGTAACAAGACGAGTGTTGGATAAATACTCCTTTAATTCATATTAAGCAACAGTTTATATACTTGCGAACAATAGTGATTACATTTATAATATGTCTTATAACTACACACACAACACGTCCATAAGGCATTGTAAAAAAAAAAAAAAAAAAAGTTATTTTTTTTTCTTAATTCTAACCATAATAAAAGTAAAATTAAATGTTAACATACATGGGAACTTATATTTTGTTACAATTAGTTTCTATAAATCTTAGGAATAAACAAGCAGTAATTATATAGTTTTGCAAAATAACACAATATTTATAAGAGTTCAAAAAATACATTCTTATTTAGTCATGATAAGGTTTGTTTTCTCGAGTCCAGGCTAGAAATAATATTTTCGAATATTATTTACCATTCGTCTAATGCACAGAACTACTAGAAAAGCCTTTGACGTAATTTCGTAAGTAATCTTTTGTCGCCGGGACGCACACATAAACGATTAATAATATTATACACACATAACTAAGTCTATTCTAATTCGTCCAAGGGATTTAATGAATATAATATTAAACTACAACCTTATGCACTTGGCATTAAGTAGAGTTTTACGTGCAATTTTGTGTTTAGAGGTGGATCTTCGTCTTTATGACCCACCCACCGTAGAGATGTGGTCCTGTCGATTATAATAATTAAATTTGCTTAATTTCTATAAGAAATAGTTCTTACTTTTAAATATCGCTATGCTATTTTTTATATGAAATTCACTGTCTTAGATATGGATTGAGTGAAATTGTACTAGTTTCTTGTGTTAATATAAAAATAAGACATTTGTTTTGTCAAAACATAAGTACATATTATACATCTAATTTTGGAGTTTGACTTTTCATACTTATCAACACGACACAACTTTCTATAGACGTAACACACATAATCTTAATAATTTTTCTGTAGAACCCTGTAATCAACAGTAAGAGGTTATTTTTATATCCTCACAAGATGTACATTTTCATATCTAAATTTAAATGCAAAAAACAATGTATAGACGTCGGACGGCCTCCTCGTCTACAGCCGCTTGTATGGCATCTTTGAGAGTGTCGTAGTTTCTTGCCGTAATCACGGTGCTTAGTCTTCGATTTCTTAAGCCATCAGCGAAACATTTTATGGCCTGTTTTTCATTCAACGGTCTTAGAATACTAAAAGCATGTTCATTACCTCCAGCCTGTGAAATGGTGAGGTCAACAAACATCTCTGAAAGTTGCTGTCCAAAGTCATTAATAGATAAGTTGTTTTGTTTGAAATCGAATAATTTATGTTGAATTGCAGTTGCTGATTTTTTCGGCAATAACTGTAGTTTAATATCTGACATCAACGCATCAACAGATAAATAACTGGAATTGAGTTTTAATTTAGCAGCTTGGGTTATTCTATTTTTTAAAACAAAATTCACTAACCTTTTTTTTGAGTCTTCGTCGAGTTCGGAACTGTAGTAATCAATACTATCCACGAGCTGTTTAATGCTCGATTCGTCGTCGGATGGAGCTAGAAACAACCTACTAACAACATTTAAGTCAAACTTAGCCATTGTTTTCTCTATTTCAAATTGTTTTGAACATAAAAATAATATTTCCTTGTATAATTTATCAAAATTTTCGCAGCCTTTTAACAATACAGCATAATCATCAGATTTTTCGTTACCTATCACATTATTTAATTTTTCAAGAAAAATATTATATTCATTCTTTATACTAACAGCCTCTCGTAATTTAATATCCAGAATAGAACCAGTCCGCCTAGTTGGACCGATCTTTATTAGATATGTTCTAACTTCTTTTAACCTTTTAAAAATATCATTTAACATATGATCCATAAATTTTCCTATTTATATATATCAATAAAGTGTAACGAAAGGTATACATATGTAAATTTATCAGATAATCTTATAATTTACTTTCATCATAATATTAACTACTTAAAATGTCCAACATTCATGAGTCCGTCGGAGTTACACAGTATTGAAATTTGAAACTTGATACGTTTTCACTGCACGAGCTCACTAACATCGTGTTATTAATAATATATCACTGATTATACGCTGCTTAACGACGAACCGGACACTTTCAATAATATGCGATCTTTAGTCATGTACTTTGTATAGTTGACATGTAATATAAATAATGATTCTGGGTCTCTTAAATATTTTCTGGCACTCTTTTCAATAAAATGTAATCTGGGCTTTTAAACTTCTTCAGCTTTGCATCTCTTCGGAAATAAGCAATCGATCTCCTTAATTGCCGTGTGTCGATTTATTTCATTAGTCATCCATTTGACGTGACAATTCTTGTATATTTTATACACCAAGTAAATTAGACCCAGGAACAATAACTTCAAATTATAAGTAGAATGATATTAATTAGTTGTACTTGCGTGGACTTGGAACTGCTCTACTCCCGAACCATTGCTGTATCCTGATGCGGTTTGGGCCACAACGATTTCGTCTTTAGTTGGAGTTGAACCCATCTCGATAATAGATTGTAACAATTAAACCACTAACTCTCGTCGAGTACAAAGGTTGAATGCAATACCTCAAATGCATCGTGAAGCGCGCGTCCTTATATGGATTGAGGAATTTGTACACACCGGTCGCGGGCCTCTGGCAGGGTCGCCATATGAGGTTGGGATAGTAACAAGACGAGTGTTGGATAAATACTCCTTTAATTCATATTGAGCAACAGTTTATATACTTGCGAACAATAGTGATTACATTTATAATATGTCTTATAACTACACACACAACACCAAATAACAGACACTAGGCATTTAATGGCGTACTATATCTCAAACACGGAACTGAACAAAAGAGTATTTTAAGGGTATAAAAATAATACAAGTGAAACGATGCAGGTAAAAGCTTACGACGACGACGTCGGAGAATACGGGCTGGTGACTTACTCCATACCGTCGGCGCGATTGCGCGAGACGTTCGCGATCGACGCGAGTAGCGGTGCGCTGACGACGCGCGTGGCGCTGGACCGCGAGGCGCGCGCTGATTGGGAGGTGCCCGTCACGGCCAGCGACGGCGGCGGCCTGCTGCGCCACACCGTGGTGCGCGTGCGCGTCGGCGACCTCAACGACAACGCGCCCGCCTTCCCGCTGCGCGAGTACCGCGCCGCCGTGCGCTGCGACCGCGCGCCGCGCCTGCCCTTCCTCACGCTCACGGCGCACGACGCCGACGCGGGCGAGAACGCTCGCCTCGCCTACTCCGTCTACGAGGGCGACGTGCGCTCCGACACCGGCGGCCTGTTCTCCGTCGATCCGCACACGGGCGCGCTGTCCTTCGCGAGATCCGCCACGGACTACGGTAGGGCATCTCGTCGCTCGTCGAGGTCTCGTCGGCGCCGTACGCGTTCCGTGCACTCACAAGTTACCTGTCAACAGCGGGACGCAGCGTGCAGGTGTGGGTGCGGGCGCGTGACGGCGGCGGGCTGGCGGGCGAGGCGCCCGTGCTGGTGCACGTGCTGGGCGCGGGCGAGGAGGCGCCGCGCGTGCTGCCGCCGCCCGCTGACCTGTTCCTGCGCGAGGACGCGGCGCCGGGCACGCTCATCGCCGAGCTGCGCGCGCCCGCCGGGCCTGCGCCGCGCTACCGCCTGGCGCCGGCGCTGTGGCCGCGTGACCTGTTCGCTGTGGACGCCGCGGGCCGCCTGGTGCTGGCTGGCCAGCTGGACCGCGAGGCCGCCGCCGACCATCTCATAGGTGACACCACACTACGAGCCTCTCGCAATGATATAGGGGCATTTCACGTGAAGCGGACAACGAAAAAATGGTCAGGATTCCGATTTCGTTTATATTTTAGTATGTTATACCTGTACATATCCTCGACACAGATACGAAATATTTTTGCATTTGCAAGCTTAGTTTTTAAAATATATAGGTCTTTGAAGATTTCAGAAAACGTGAGGTATGCACTACTTCGAATGTCATTATCAGGTCAAAAATAGTTACTACATTTAATAACCTTTATATCCTCATAATTTGAATTTTTATTTTCATTTTAAATTGCTAAAAAGAATTAAAAAAATTGTTTTTTTTCGTTTTTGACGAACTTTCCATTTTTTTTATTTTATTTTTTGATCATGAAAATAAAGCTTATATTATGTTTAAGCATCATGGCAAGTTTTATAGTGGGCCGCGCAGTGGAGCTACATGTATAATAATTGTCACGTAGTGGCTTTAGGAGCCCTTGAGGTGGTGGTGAGGCCACGAGGTTCTGAAGATGGTGAAATCAGACGCTTCACAACAACAATTTAAACGTTATTCATTTACTGAAGTATAACACAAACAGATAGATGTACAGACAGGGTGTGGATTTAAGAGATTCGATCAAGCGGTCGTCCTCCAAGTTAAAGGCACTTAACTTGGTTTGCTGCGATGAGAAAAGGAAGAGGTGTAGTCCTGGGTCGGCTTTAGAGGCCGACCGCCGTAGAGGCGTCGCAGGCGACTGGCGTGGTAGACGCCGGCCGAGAGAGGTGCAGTGCTGGGGCTCCGGCGTAGGCCGGGCGGCCCAGCCACCAGGCGTGGTAGACGCCGGGCGAAAGAGTGCAGTGCTGGGGGCGGCTTTAGAGGCCGACCCCCCGTAGAGGGCAGCGCAGCCGTCCGGCGTGGTAGACGCCGGGCGAAAGAGGTGCAGTGCTGGGGCTCCGGCGTAGGCCGGGCGGCCCAGCCACCAGGCGTGGTAGACGTGATGTAAAAGAGACTCCGTTCTATTAAATAGATTTTTATCGAAGTTAGATTTTAACATTTTAATGTTATTATCAACTTTAAAGAGCGATAATTTTAAAGCCTTGAAATCTTCCTCGGGGGGTAAATGGGACTCCGCTACGTCCTCGGAAGGAGAACTTGACGCGAGTTTGGAAATTTGTTTGCGTAAATCTTCTACGGTGTTAGACTTTACGCCACCCCTCAGATAGACCTCGTATTCTAATTCTGGTTTTTGTAAACACGAGAATTTAATATCGTAGGCCATTTTGTAGAATAAATGTTCGATGTAAGTTAATAGTTTTAAAAGTAAAAGAAATGAAGTGAAGATACGTTAGTTATTGCTATTAGACGTATTTTCAAAGAAAAATGGAATGAATTGAATTGCATCCAGGTTGTTATAAAGATAAGATTAAGCGAGCCGCCGAGAGTGGCGCAGTGTTGATTGCGGTGAAACCGGTTTTACTACGATGCTAATCTAACGTACGCCAGCGACGCATATGTGAAAATGTTATTTATGGAAGCTGGAAGCGAACAAAATTGATATTAAAAGTAATAAGCAACGTGTAAAAATGCACGTGGTAGTAGCCGGTATGTATCTAAAGCGATTAAAGAAAAAAAGCGGTTAATTAACCCGTGATGCGCACGTGGTTTTGGTCCACGCGGTATACGTTCGCGAAAAAATTATAGGAAAAGCGGCTAGCAATATGTGATCGTACATGCGGTCTCGTCTAGCACGTGCTCACAGCGAGAAAAGAGGCAAAAAAACACTAACCTGGATGGGATTCAACACAGAACACGAGAAAAATACATAAATTATGCACAATAAAAGCAAAAAGAAATACGAGGTAAATCGTGGTCGAATCTCTTAGTTCAGCCGGGCGCCATGTGTCACGTAGTGGCTTTAGGAGCCCTAGAAGGTTGTGGTGAAGCCACGAGGTTCTTTGCTCACTACGTGACATAATGACGAAGCGCGGTAATAGCCCCCTTCTAGCGTCTAGTCAGTTAGCGAGACTTACTGAAATATTTCTTTAAATAACAGGTAAATAACACTGTCTCTGGTGTATCTTCGCTTAGTTAAGGCAGTAGTCCCACCGCCAGCGAGAAAACGACTGATTATCGGCTATTTTTTCGCTCAAGAAACTAACAATAGATAAACATTCCGTGTAAACAAAAGAAATCATACATTTATAGTTGAATAGCTGACTTTCGATTGATGATCAAACACTGCCGGCGAGGACTCGCTCTTTGATAATACTTTCAGCGATACTTGCTCAGCGATGCTCGTTTGGCGGTCAGAACTCACGCCGAGAGACCAACTATCGGTAATTTCTTTACAGTGCGGCTTTGAAAGTAAACGTATTGATAGATAGATTTAGAGATAGATTTTGTCATTATTATACATGTAGCTCCTAAACGACTGCGCGGCCCACTATAAAACTTGGCATGATGCTTAAACATAATATTAGCTTTATTTTTATGATCAAAAAAAAATTTTTTAAAATGCGAACTTCGTCAAAAACGAACAAATTTTTTTTTATTTTTTTTAGCAATTAAAAATGAAAATAAAAATTCGAAATAAGAGGATAAAAGGTTATTAAATGTAGTTTATAACTCAGTGTTCAATTTGTCCTGAAATTACTATTTTTGAACTGATAATGACATTCGAAGTAGTGCATACCTCACGTTTTCTGAAATCTTCAAAGACCTATAATTTAAAAAGTAAGCTTGCAAATGCAAAAATATTTCGTATCTGTGTCAAGGATATATACAGGAATAACATACTAAAATATAAACGAAAACGGAATCCTGACCCTTTTTTCGTTGTCCGCTTCACGTGAAATGCCCCTATAGTAAAAGCTAAGATTCCAAATAAACTTTTAATTAGCTTTCACATTACATCGGTGCTCATTCTGTTGTTGACTCACTAAACAAAAATTTTATGTTGGATTTAATACTTTATTTTCAATGTTTACAGTCAATTTTTTATACCTCAAATATTAGCTGTCACTGTGTTTAGTTCAGTACCAAATAAAAGTTAATCAGAGATACACGCTTGTTTATTATTTGAAAAAATAAAATTTACTTTGGCATAACCAAAATTAGTTAAATTACTCAACTTAGGCCATAATTTTTCTTTGATATTTTTGTGTTGAACGTTTTAAAACGTGTAACAGGTGACGTTAAACTTGACATGGCGCACTAAAATTAGACGTCGCGTCGCCTAAATACATGTCGACTAAAATTAACTAAACTCTTAATGTTAAAATTCATTTAGATTTGTGTAATTATTTGTATGATGACAGCGGTTACGTGATTTTAGCTCATGTCAGTGCGGTGGAAAGGTAAGTTATAAAATTGTCAACAACAAATTTTAGTGAATTTTAGTTTAGTGATGTCAACAACAGAATTAGTACCATTAACTGTATTTCAAAGTGTGACTTTCCTGAATTGTTTCAGGCATTATCGCCGAGGGCACGGGCAGCCCTGCTCCGGCCACGATGGTCGTGACGCGCCTGCACGTGCTCGACGTGAACGAGCACGCGCCCAGCTTCCACTCGCAGCCTTACGTGGTGCACGTGGCCGAGAACACGCCTCCGGACACCAGCCTCGTCCAGCGTCAGTGTTTACTACCTCTCTTTTCGTTAAGCATTACTATCACATACTTCTTATAATAACTCAATCGAACTATCGATTCATAATATTCGAACACGAGCCCTTTTCTTTTCTTCGACAGAGGGATCGTTCTCCTTAAATATGGATAGTTATCACACTAATGTCTACTTGAAACCATCATAACGCCGCCAAATAATAGTTTTTTAATTCGGCGTCGTCTCCGACAGAGCCTAAATAACATAATTTTCATATCATACATATGATATCCCGATAAACGATAAAACCAGGTGTTCGGTAATAGTATTTTATTTCCACCACATAGAACCTCGTTTTAATAATTATTAACGAGCCTAAAGAGTATAATAAACTACCGCAGTGATGGCCGACGACCCTGACTCCGGCACCAACGGCGAAGTGCGGTACTCGCTCGCCGTGGGCGCGGAGGAGGCGGGTGCGGGCGCGCTGTTCGCCGTGGACCCGTACACGGGCTGGGTGAGCACGCTGGCGCCGCTGGACCGCGAAGCGCGGCCCGAGCACCGCGTGGCGCTGCTGGCCAGTGACGCGGGTGCCGAGCGGCGCGTGGCGCGCGGCACGCTCGTGGTGCGCCTGCTGGACTACAACGACTGCCCGCCGCGCTTCACGCAGGACGAGTACCGCACCGACGTGCGCGAGGACGCGGCCGCCGGCACCGTGGTGCTGCGCCTGGAGGTGCGCGACGCGGACGCCGCGGGCGCGCCGCTGTCCTTCTTCGTGGCCGACGGCGACGCGCGCGCGCGCTTCCAGCTGCGCGCCTCCGGAGAGCTGTACGTAGCGCGCACGCTCGACCGTGAGCTCGAGCCCGCCTACGAGCTGACGGTGGCCGCCACCGACGGCAAGTTCACGGCCGACACGCGCGTGCGCATCGCCGTGCTCGACGTTAACGGTGAGTCTTCGCCTTCCGTTCTATACCCTCCGAGTCTATTCGCTCGCTCACTAATCGTGTTGTGTGTCGACAGACAACCCTCCGTACTGTTTGCGCCATCGATACTACGCGCGCCTGCCGGAGGACGCGGCCAACGGTACGCACGTCATGACTCTCGAAACCGGAGACGCAGATGAACCTAGCGACTCTCGCCTCAGATACTTCCTCACGGGGGAGGAGACGCACCACTTTGCGATAAATAAGGTACGTCGATAGAAGAACCGGCTTTTGCCCGCGGCTCGCGTTAATCGGTTAGCGTGCTCTAAAATAGTTCGTCCTTCCTCGAGAAACAATGTATGTCCATCATAACTTTCATTGTAGTTTTATTAACAACTAGCTGACCCGGCGAACTTCGTACCGCCATATTTACGTATCAGCTTCCCACAGGCAGTGTACAGTCGCGGACAAAAAAGACTTTTTCCGTTATCTTGTTACGTCTGCCTTACAGCGGGCACAAATAATAAAACACTAACGATTTATTTCAATAATAAAAACTATAAAAAAAACTTTAACTTAATTTAATAATCGGGTGTGAGGTTCCAAGCACTGGAAGTCTTTATTTAATTTTTGGTTCGATCCCTAAGCCACTTAACTAGGGAGTCCTGTCCCGCAGCGTGGGGTCTTAAAGATGGTGACTGGCCGTTGACTGGCCGTGCAGGTCGATCTCCTGGTTTGCAGATCCATCGCGCACCGGTCATACTGGAGACAGTGGCTGCGGTCTGCGGTCAGCACGAGAAACTGCGGTCGAAAGGTGGACCCCTTTGCTGCACCTGAAGGCTGGTCGATCGTATCAGCCCCAAGGCTGGTGATTGGATTCAACCCTAAAGCTGGTCGTTGGGTTCAATCCCAAGTCTGGTCCCCTTATCTGAAACATTTGAAGCGCGAAAGACCCGATACCCAGCACTAGGCAAGACCCGGAACGGGCGAGGGTGTCTTTCGCGAATTAATAAAATCACGGAGTGGAGTGATGACCAACGGAAACAATTTTTAATTAAATTAAATTAAGTATAAAAATAAATAAATTATTCCAGATTTGAACCCCCAACGGGTTTAGTTGCCGGACGGTCATCAAACCAAAACGCCATAGTTACAAGAATTATATTTTATAAATGTAATTACAGGTAGTTACAAAATTATAAAAAAGTGAAGCTACTTTTATCAATAAAATGTGTCGGTACATCGAAATTTATTTTTCATTAAAATATTACGTTAATTACCCGACTACGGCAAAGCCAAAGGAGGGTTATGATTTTATTTTAGTAATGGAACTACCAGCTATGTGGTTATAATACATTATATGGTTAAAGTTATTATATAGAACAGCAATTTATGAATTCCATATATCATCAAATATGACCTTGAACTCAAGCAAAGCTATGAATTGTGTTAACACAATATTTTACAATTACATTTCTTATGTTCAAGCGTCATTTAAAATATACTAATTTTGGTGGCAATTTAGAATAAAACTACTAGATAAATTAGTTGCAATTATGTACGCAACTGACAAAATATTACTTTTATAACAATGGATTCTTATAAATAAAATTACAGCCAACCTATGTAATTACATGCGCTAGTATATTGCACTGTGGGACTTTTAGAATAAAACACGCCATAGAATGACAACGAACATCATTTAATACATTATTGAAACATTATTTAAAACTTATCGGAAAGATTTGAACGGTCAAAGTTACATTTTACGAGAGAATTATTGTTGTTAAATCATCATCATCATTTAGTACCCTTTTCACATATTCAAAAACGATCGACTTTTAAAATAAGTGACGTATCGTCAGCAAATAGAACTATATCACAGAGATCTTTTAAATAATATGGTAAATCGTTTATATATATGAGAAAAAGTAGAGGACCCAGTATAGAGCCCTGAGGAACGCCCATAGTAACAGATAATCCAGAAGCCCTCGCACCATTGACATTAAATGTTGTTGAATCTATCTTTCAAGTAGGAAACAATTAGTTCCAAAGCAATACCATAACATTATAATGCCTAAGTTTAAGAATTCGTCAGTCTAATATGGATATTTGGCTGCCTCGGTGGCGCAGTGGAAGCGTACGCGGGTTCGATACCCGGGTCGTAGCAAATGTTTGCATGATCTGCAAATATTTGTTTCGGAGTTTGGGTGTTTTCAATGTAAAATATCTAGGTACATATTTACAAAAATAGTATATATGTATATATATTAGTTGTCTAGTACCCATAATACAAGCTCTGCTAGTTTGGGTCTAGATGGCAATCGTGTGTTAAGGGGCGCGTCCCTAAAAACGCGCGAAAAGGCACTTGCAGTTTTGCAAAACACAAACAACTCAATTCATATTTGACACTAAAAAAAATATCTCAGTAGTTTAATAAATCAGTCTACCAATCTACCGAGTGACATTTATGAAATAATTCTTTATTTTTGTGAAAAAAAGCCTTAACAAAGATCAAAATCATCGAAATCTACCTTTTAAATTAGCACACTCTGCCCTATTTCGTGCTCTATTTTAAATGTTTTTTTTTGTTATTTCGCGAGAAAAAACTATGAAAAAAAGATTTACCGGTTTAGTTTTTTATTAATTCTCACCAAAAAGCCATAATCTAAGGCTAAACATCATTCATTTTTAGCGACAAAAGTTCCATACATTTTAGTACGTAGATATCGTCTCCCGTAAATTGAAATAAATAAGTTTTATCGCGCTCAAAAAATTCAGTGCCCGCCGAATATTCAAGGTGACACCACGTCCGTTTGTAGTTCGCACTGAGCTCCATAATACGTAAATGACAAGTTTTAGGGTGGGTTGCCAGTGAGTGTCGAATTGTAACTGTTAATTTGTATTCTTGAATTTAATTTAATTTTTTTAAAGAATAATTTCAAAGAAAAATATTAGATTAGATAGATAGAAAAAATAACTAGAGGTAGTAGAGCCACGCTGATTTCAGCACAAATGGGCCGGCTCGACCGGGGCGGTACTACCCTCGCACAGAAAATCAACGTAAAATGACCACGTTCGTGCTGTCGTGTTTCGTTGGTGAGTGCGAGACCGGAGGCCCAAATAGTCTAGTCAACAAGTTCCTATACTTGTTGACTAGACTAAAAGATGCAGCAGCATCACTAGGCCACCATGGTGTGGGTCGCCATACTGCATTGTCTGCATTCGCAGTGAGTATGGCGACCAATACTCTTGGATTCTGCTTATGCTTTCCATCAGGCAGAGTAGAGTCATTTTGGCGGGCCATACATAAAAAAAAAAAAGTATTTTTTATTAACACAGAACTTATTTTTATGTTTTTTTTTAACTTACTATGTATGTATATATCTAACCATATTTGTTAAGACGGAATCTTGCAACTCAATTTTGCAGATATCTTCAACCGATTGTGTTGAATTTTTGTAGGCATATGTATATAGCGTGACAATGCTTTAATATGATGACATGGAGCTGATCTGATGTTGAAGCTGGAAGGTGGTCATAGGAACTTTGTAACGACGGAACCTATCGAGTTTGGAGTCGTTTGATTTGTCTTGACGAGTACTTTGAATGCACTTTGACAGACCGAGACACTTTGAGAAATTGATTTTAAAAAAGTAAAAAAAAAAATTTTTTAATGATTTCTGTTAGAATTGAATAACTACTACTGAAATAATGAAAGACCTTAAAATTACAGTTTTATTTTTGACTGCATGGTTGGTCTAGTGGTTTAAGCGGTTGCCTCGCCGCTTCCTACTGTATCAGGTGTTGTGGGTTCAAATCCCACATGGGACAACACTGTGTGATCCACGAATTGTTGTTCTGAGTCTGGGTGTCCATTGTGTCCGTTTCATGTATGTTTGTAAAGTCCCCCGCGACACAGGATTTATTGGATATATACGGAAGTTGTCTTTTTTGAAAAAAAAACTAGCTGAGCCCCACGGTCTTACCCGCGATACTACACCAACCGCAGTTACTCCTTATATCATCAGCTACCTATCAGTAAAAATCCCGTCAAAATCGCTCCAGCCGTTCCAGAGATTAGCCGGCACAAACAAACAGACCGACAGACAAAAATTGTAAAAAAGGGTCCCATCTACACTTTACGTCATTTCCATTATTATTCATTCCTTAAGTTCGAATTTAATCAATTGGTGAATTGTAAAATAATAGATGCCCTATCCCTTATATTATCTGATATCTGTAATCTGTAAAATCTCTAAAAAATAGTACGTAAGTAAGATTTATGTAGTAAAATTGGGTCAATATGAGCAATAAAAGCATTCAAAATTTATAATTTTAAGAAACATTATGTTCCATTAATATAACATATATCATACAAATTTTATTTCATAACATAGCATTAAAATCCGTTGACTACTGTAAAAGATCTAAGCTGACAGATAGCGCGAGCGACTTAATTTTATACTGTGTAAAAATATATTATTTGTCCATGAAATGAATTAAAAATGAATAGGTACACTTGAACCCCATTCTCGGCCGTTGACGAGTTACTTAAAGCCCGCGGGCTTTCCGATATGACTAAGATACATTGCGTGCTTTGTAGGACATTCTAAACATTCTTCAAAGGCGAACAGTTAATGAATATGTAACAAGAAGAAAAAACCGAAAGTAAATTTATTAGTTGCCAGGGTTAGTATGCAACAGTGGCCGATGCGTTTGTGTGCATGTAAAATATGAATGTGGGTGTTCAATCACAAATTCCCACGCTCAAGGACTACAGTCTTAAATGTCCGAAATACCATAAACTTGAGAACCTAAAGCAAACCAAGGGCCCCTTGGCCGAATTTGCTACAAGCCCCGCGCTGGCTTAATCCGGCACTGGCTCCAAGGGACAGTAGACCTGATTATTTGATATGAATTTCAGGTTAATACCTCCACGCGTTCCTGAGAAAAATGGTCTCGACAGACAGACAGACCGACATCAAAGTGATCCTATAAGGATTCCGGTTTTTCCTCCTGAGGTACGGAACCTTAAACCAAAGTGGTCCCTATTAAACAGGTATCTATTGAATTGTGTGGTGTAGGAGACGGGCGAGGTGGTGGTGGCGGCGGCGCTGGACCGTGAGCAGCGGGCCCGCTACCGGCTACGCGCGCACGCGCAGGATCGCGAGCGCGCCGACTGGCGCTGCAGCTCCGAGCTCGACGTCACTCTCAGTGACGTCAACGACAACGCGCCGCGCTTCTCGGCCACCACCTACAGCGTCACGCTGCCCGAGGACGCGGACGTCGGCACTCTCGTCGCTAAGGTGCGCTCGCCTCACTTTATTACATTTTTAAACGATTTTACCCTGCGGCTTGCCCTGTTTGTTTATTTTGATTGATTGATCTGAAATTTGGTACACGCCTTTAGTTCTGGTGACAATACAATTAAATAAATTCTGTTTCATTGAAAATCAATATGGCCACCGCTACAAAATGGCGGTTACAAATATTGTCACGACTACCTCAATATGAATATCAAATGAAAGGGCTTGACTAGTAGAACACAGATGGAAAGTTCTATGTAATGAAATTAAAAACTAAACACTTGGATTTTTTTTTTATTACAACGATTTTATTTAAATGAATGTACTAATAGCTAAAAAATATGCGGTAGGTCCTAGTTTCCAGTCATCACACCCCTCTCCTTCATAAATCTAAGGAATTGGGATTTTAAAGAATGTTGTTGAATTTTGCTCACGAGAAATTAATATTTTTTTACCGTGTGTTGTGTATCATGGTCTCGGCTCGGTAATTAACAGTCTGATTTACAAAAAAAACACAGGTTCACGCTACAGACGCCGATCTCGGACTGAACCGCCTCGTGCGATACTCCTTCGTGGAGGAAACGAGCGGCGCCTTTGAGCTGGCGGCGGACAGCGGCATCATCACGCTGCGAGCGCCATTGGACCGCGAGACGCAGGCCGAGCACCGCCTCGTGCTGCGCGCCAGCGACGGCGGACGGCCCGCGCTGTCCGCCACCGCCACGCTGCGCCTCACCGTGGCCGACGTCAACGACAACCCGCCCGAGTTCGAGTTCCACGAGTACCGCGCCACCGTGCCCGAGCTGGACTCGCCCGGGACCGAGCTTCTGCGGGTCCGCGCCACGTCGCGCGACACTGGGGTCAACGCCGACGTGTACTACTCGCTCGTGGGCGGCGACGATCGGGACGACTTCGCCGTCGACCGCGCCTCTGGGCTGCTGACCGTGGCCCGTCCGCTCGACTTCGAGCGCCGTCGTGAGTACTTGCTGACCGTACAGGCGATCGACGGAGGCACTCCTCCGCTCAGCGACCTAGCCACCGTCAACATCACAGTGCTGGACGGCAACGATAACGCACCGCGCTTCACTCAGTCGTCTTACGGGGCGCGCGTACGCGAAGATGCCGTCGTGGGTGTGCGCGTGTTGCAGGTCATCGCGGACGACGCGGATTCGGGTGCAAACGGTCGCGTCGCGTACAGTATTGCACGTGGCGATCGCGAGTCCAGATTTTCTATAGACCCTGACACCGGTTACTTGGCCGTGGCGGCGCCTCTTGACCGCGAAACCATACCCGCTTACGTATTGGAGGTGCACGCACGCGATCGCGGTCTTCCCGCTCTCGAAAGCACCACTCTCGTCAACGTCGAGGTGGTGGACGCCAACGATAATCCGCCAGTGTTCGCTCAAGACAACTACACTGCAATCGTACAAGAGGACCGCCCGCTGGGGCACACCATACTCAAGTTCGTCGTGACCGATGCCGATGCGTCGCCGAACGCCGCTCCCTACACCTTCGATTTTCAATCGGGCAACGAGATGGGCGCTTTTCGACTGGAACAAGACGGTTATTTGCGTTCGGCGACTCGTTTCAACCATCGCATCAAAGACCGCTACGTGCTGCAGGTGCGCGTTTTCGACAACGGTACCCCGCCGTTGTACTCGGACGCGTGGGTCTACATCAAGGTCATCGAGGAGTCACAGTATCCACCGGTGGTGACGCCGCTCGAGGTGCTCGTCAACTCGTACTTGGACGAGTTCCCGGGAGGAGTCATAGGACGCGTCCTAGCCTCCGATCGAGACGCGTACGACACTCTGACCTACGCGCTCGCGCCTATCGACGGCTCGCCCTATCCGCCGACGGACCTGTTCGAGATAGACTCTGCGGACGGAACTCTTCACGCGGCTCCGCGTCTGGACGTCGGGGACTATAGGCTAAACGTGACCGTCGACGACGGTAAATTTCTCGGGTTCGCTATAGTAAAAGTCACAGTGATATTGATATCGGACGAGATGCTCGCTCAAGCGGTGGTGGTGCGTTTTCGCGAAGTGACCGATCGCGACTTCGTGCTCAGTCACCGCAAGGGATTCATGAGAGCTGTCGGCGAGGCGACCGACTGCCGGCCCGGCGACGTCGTCGTCATTGGCGTTCAACCCTCCGGGGACGAGGACGACGAAGAATCGAGCCCGCAGCGCGCTCGACGCCAGGTGGCGCAGGACCTCGACGTGGCGTTCTGCGTGCGAGCCGCGGGCGGGCTGCTGCCGGCCGACGCGCTGCGCCGCCGCCTGCACCAGCACCTGGAGCGCCTCGAGGAGGGAGCGCGCCTCGTGGTGGAGGAGCTGCTGCGCGCCGCGTGCGGGGGCTGTGTGCACGGTGCGTGCGTGGAGCGCGTGGAGCTGCGCGCGGCCACCCGCGCCGTCAGCAGCGACGTGTACTCGCTCGTGGCGCCGCCGCACCGCCTACGCGGGCGCTGCGAGTGCGAGCGTGGCTTTAGCGGCGACCGCTGCGACCGTGCCGCGCTCGACTGCGCCGCCTGCGACGCGCCCGCGCCCGGCGTGGCGCTACTGCAGGGTGACGGCTACCTGCTGTACCGCCTGGAGCGCGGCGCGGTGGACGGCGCGCGCCTGCTGGACGATGAGCTGACGCTGTCGCTGCGCTTCCGCACGCGGCGGGAGCGCGGCACGCTGCTGGCGGCGGCGGGGCGCGTGGACTACGCGGTGCTGGAGCTGGCGGAGGGCTACCTCCAGTTCCGAATGGAGCTGGGCGCGGGGCCCGCCGCGGTGCGCGCGGCAGTACCGGTGGCGGATGGAGCGTGGCACGTGGCGCGGCTGGAGCGGCGTGGCGCGTCCATGCGGCTGACGGTGGACCGGCGCAGCGCGCTGGCGCAGACGCCGGCGCCGGCTGCGGTGCTGGACGTGCGCGCCGATCGCCTGCTGCTGGGCGCCGAGCTCGCGCGCCACGCTCACGCCTTCGCCGCCGAGCAGGTACCTTTCTGTCGGCCTACAGTTTACAAGAAGCGAGTCATATCAATCATAAAATTGCGCATCATCTTTCGCGTCTATAGACGTATTTTTGTGTTAACAAATGAGACCGTATATCTTTACACTTATACTAGTGAAGATTTAAGTTAAGAAGTTCTTTTAAGAGACCCAGATAAAGTCGTACGGGTCGGCTAGCGTTCATATAATATACTGCACTTCGGTGTACCGGTAGTCGTTTTGGCACCGCCGTCTGGAGAGACTGGAGCGCACAGTCTTTTTTTATGGAATAGAGGGCAAACGAGCAGACGTATCACCTGATGGTAAGCAATTACCGCCGCCCATAGACACCTGCAACACCAACTGCGACTACCTAAAACCCCCCGGGGCACCCCAAAACCCATTAAAAAAAACAAAAAGTTGTCCTTAAAAAAGTGTAGCCGTAAAAAACAATGTGTCAAGATTTTTATTAATTTCAGAAGCCAGCAATGTATTGCGCGCACCGCGTTGCTACGTGGATGTATATTTATAACTATTTAATTTAAGTACCTACGCGTCGATAAAGTTGCTAATGTCCAATCACCAGGGTTGCGTTTTCCCCGTTAGAAACTTTGTACTAAGTTATGAAATCAGGCGTTACTTTGCGGAAATCCATGACATTAAATGCTATGAAATATATTTAGCTTTAATTCCGCGAGACAAATGTCCAGGTCTGAAAGCAGGGCACAAATCCCACCGTCATGCATACTCAAATGCACATATGTGTATCATGCATATGCACACATACAAAACAAGTGAGAAATAATTAGCATGCCATGCAACCTAACCTATACTCGACACGTGTTTCGCCTCTCCACGGGGCATCCTCAGGAGATGTTGACGCTATAATAGCGTCATCGAAACGGTATATAAAGGGCCGACAGCGGTGCGGCTAGCTCATTCGAGCTCAAACGCTCGACGAGTCAACATCTCCTGAGGATGCCCCGTGGAGGAGCAAAACACGTGTCGAGTATAGGTTTGGTTGCATGGCATGCTAATTATTTCTCACTTGTTTTGTATGTACTATGTACTTGTTTGTACTATGTGCCCTGCTTTCAGACCTGGATATTTGTCTCGCGAAATTAAAGCTAAATATATTTCATAGCATTTAACTTTGTACTAGTCTATACGGCCCATATATATAGACCCTCGCAAGTCGCAAAACAATCACACCTGGTAAAAGGATGTCAACTGAGGCGCTACACCTCGATTACAATAAGTTATAATAAATTTACTCACGGTTGGTGTGTTGATTGCTGCAATCTGCACATCACACCACACCGTTTTACAATTCAAACACACTCCTACGATAGCCGACAATGCCGAACAGCCACAGTTTTAACAATTAGCTCAACAAAAACTTGCGGCCATACAATCAATATCAACGCGGGAACCAACTTATTGTGTTGAGAGGGCCTCTCGGGCTACAAAACTATCTCAAACACACAAAACACTTTTAAACTCGGCCCGACGCCATTACTCCACTTGTTCTAGTCAGCTCTATTCCCCGAGTTAATACTACATATACGAATTTGATGATTTGGTATCGAACATTATTGTTTGAAACGAGAGAAGGAAACGAAACTCTAACATCGGCTTATTTTATGAAATCAGGGCAGATCATCAAAATCATCTATAATTTTGGAAAAAAAAAAATTACCGATCACGACGAAACTCGCAGGTGACTTACGGATTCCACGGATGCATCTCGGACGTGAAACTGGGTGGCGTCGCGCTGCCGCTGGAGGAGGGTGGCGCGTCCGGCGACGGGCGCACGCAGCTCGTGCGCAGCGTTCGCGTGCGCGTGACAGGCGCCTGCCCCGTGCTGCCACCGCCCACGCCCTGCTCGTCCTACCCCTGTCTCAACGGCGGCACGTGCCGCGACGTGGCCGACCTGCTAGAGGGCGAGTCGGAGGGCTACTCGTGCGCGTGCCACGCGCGCTTCTCGGGAGCGCGCTGCGAGCTGGACGCGGACCCGTGCGCGGCGGCGCCATGCCTGCACGGCGGCTCGTGCGCGGCTGACGGGCGTGAGCTGGGCGGCTACCGCTGCGCGTGCGCGGTGGGGCTGGCGGGCGCGCGCTGCGAGCGCGGGCGCTGGTGCGGCGCGGGCGTGTGTGCGCACGGCGGCGCGTGCGAGGAGGGCGACTGGGGCCCGTCGTGCCGCTGCCGCGGCTACTACGGGCCGCGCTGCCAGTACGACGTGGACGAGTGCGCGGGCGAGCCCTGCCTCAACGGCGCTACCTGCCTCAACGAGCCCGGCTCTTTCCGCTGCCTCTGCCCGCCCGACAAGACCGGTCAGTGAGCCGAGCCTCCTTTCACTTGTTGCGACGTACTCCTTTATATGGTGCCGCGCTCCGTCCGCGGGCGAGCCGTGGATATAGACGGCTGCGACTCGAGTGTCACGAGAGCGCTGCCGTCCTCCAAATAAATAAATAACATCTTAATCTAATTTGTGAATTAAAATACTGAAACCATTCAAATCTTCACATTAGATTTTTATGGAAAACAATATAGATCTTAAATTGAAACAGAAAAGAGTAAAAAATTTACAGTTGAAAATAACTATAATTAAAAAAAACACTTTCTTAGTTTGTGCAGTAACGAAGACCTCTTTTAAAGGAGTTAAGAGATAAATGAAAAATGTCAAGTTCAGACAGTACGTCAGGCTCGTCTAATTAATAATAGTAGACATTATCTGCATGAATAGTAGTCGAAAGGGGGAGCTGAAAATAATTGCCTTTTATGACAAACAGGATAAGGGAATCTACTTAGTTATTTAATACTAGTTGTTGCCCGCGGCTCCGTCTGCGCGTATGTCGGTTATCGCGGCAAATGGTAGCCTATGTGTTATTCTGATGTATAAGCTATATTACTGTAAAGTTTCATCCAAATCCGTTCAGTAGTTTTTGCGTGAAAGAGTAACAAACATCCATCCATCCATCCACACTTATAAACTTTCGCGTTTATAACATTGGTAAGATTTTATACAAAAATATAACAACTTATGAGTCTCGGCGATGTTTCTTTATAATATTTGGTAAACATTCCGTAGCCTTCATGTAAATGCCCACTTCAGAAATCGATTTAAATATGGCAGTCTTAACGGCGTAGACGTTTTAATGTTATTTAAAAAATAAACGACGAACATAATCCATTAAAGTACACATATAGAACTAACTATAGAACACAGTGTGACGGCGATGTAGGATGTAAGGAATCGTTGCAGGCATGAATTGCGGCAACCCGCTGTACTCGGACGCGGTGGTGGCGGGCGGCGCCGGCGACTCCACGGCGCGCGCGCTTCGCTCGGCGTGGCGCTGGGCGTGCGAGGCGCGCTGGCCGCTGGCAGCGGGCGGCGCGGCACTGGCGCTGCTGCTGCTGCTGGCGCTGGCTTTGCCGCTGGCGCTGCGCCGGCGCCGGGCCGCGCGCGCCAAGCCCGGTGACGAGCCGCTCAACAGCGCGCTCGACAAGCTAGCGCCGCGCGCCTCCAAGCTGTCCAACCTGGAGGCGGTGCGGCGCGAGCGGCCCGCGTCCTGCGCCGACCCGCCGCCGCTCAACAACGTGGACACGCTCCGCAGCTACGGCTCGGCGGGCGACGAGCTCGAAGGCATCCCTCCCGACTACCGTCGCAATCTCAACATCGACGTCGCCGACCGTAAGCCCTGGTCCGAGCAGATGCACTTGCACACCTTCGTGGACAACAAGATATATAACGGTGAGCGCTGCGTCCCGACACTTATTTTTGACTCGACGACGTAAGAGGAAGGAATGCTTCCATATTAATGTATTTTCCATTACAAACTCAGTAGGATAACGACCCAGGAAAGTTTCAATGACAGTTGACAGCAATTTTTCAAATAAACATCCATATATTTAAAAAAAATATTTTTCCTAGTAAATACTTATAGCGAGACTGAATAGTTTAGTTTACTTCGAGCCGAGTTCGGCGTATGGAACGCACTGATCCTGATGACCTCGTTGCAGATCTGAAAGGATGCAAAAGTCGAGTTCGGTCGCGTTCGCCGGGAGTGACGCGCCGTGGCGTTGGGCCAGAGCCGCACCTGGTGGGCGGCTACCACTGGGACTGCTCCGATTGGTGTGGCGGCGCCGGCGCGCTGCCCGGCATCAGCGAGGTGGCGGGTTCTGAGCGGCCCGACTCGTCGTCGCCCGCCTCGCCCGCCTCGCCACCCGCCTCGCCGCTCGCCTCGCCCGCGCCGCGCCGCCGCCGCGCGCGCGCCCCGCCCGACAGCGACTCGGCGCCCGACGACTGTGACGCGCCGCGCCTGCCCGACGGTGAGCGAGCCAACCGAGCCACGCGGTCACCCCCTCCCAAGATCAGATCGCCCCTTTTCAACAAATATCAAGAATCAAGGGTTTTCGAATGAAAGCGTTCTGTGTGTTCAATTTAGAACCATAATAACAAAGTCGATTCTACCGTGATCGAACCTCGTCTATCTTTGATATATGTATGCATACGATTGTCACGCGACGTAAATTGTAATTAACGGGACGTGTCAATTTCTAAATGTTGAGCGTTTTGTTGCCATTCATATACCGTTAAAAAAATTAAGAAAAAATTAACAATACGTACGCTGTCATATTAACCGAAACCGTACTTTACAGTTTCGTCCTACTTACTACGCGCGTCGGACGCGGAATCGCTGCGCGCGCGGTCTCTGCGGGAACCCGACGCCGCCAGCCTCATCACGATGCTCGGTGAGTGCTCGACGGAAAAGTCGTGGTACGAAGCGAAGCCATCCGTGCCAACTTTCGAGTTGACGTTTCGCTCCGTGTTCACAGAGGAACGCAACTCGCTGCTCGGCGGCGACGATGACGGCTCCGGCAGTGAACTATCCGCCAACCTGTGCGAGATCGAGGAGTCAGACGCGGAGACGGAGGCGCTGGCGCCTGCCGCACGCCACACTGACGTGTGACAGCGGCGCGCGGCCCCAGAGCCGCTCCACCGCCGACGCGCCCCGGGCCCCTAGGCCCACACCCCGCCGTGTCGTCGTCCCGGCGTAGGGAGAAAGAACATTTTTAGATAGTTACGCACAGAATTTCTAAGAGACGCCGTCGACGCGACGCATACGATTCGATCGTATGCGTCGTCGACGTAGGTACCGATTGAATATTTTATTGTAAAATATAATAAAATATCGGTGTTGTGTCAGAATAAAAAGGAGAGAGGGAAATGAATAACGAGACTTGTAAATAATGTATTGTAAGTATTAATATAGCAATGTAGATAGGTGAACTTGTAAATAATATTTACGGAAGTGATCGAACTGTATCTATGTTAATTTCGTTCTGTACGACGAGCGTGCACGTGCGCTTCTCTGCCGGTACCTGTCGCGTGTTGCGTCGTCTGTTCGCGCACAGCTTCGTATCGGTCATAAGTTAGATAGATCGACCCGCCGGTCTAAAATATGTTAATGAAATGGTGCTCCAATCGTAGTTTCATATCATACTGTAACTGTGCATTTAAACGTCGAGTAGTCGGTACGTTCTCCTCCTAGACTAGTGTGAATTGAACGATCTATTTTTATATGTACAAATGCAAGGCTCACCCGTCGGCCGGACTCGCGTCCGCCGGAGCGTCTGTATCTTTTTTTTTATAAAGAAAGGTTTATAAAATGTAAATTATTAAATCGTTGTGTTATTTTGACACGACTAATAAAGACCTACCTGAAAGAAAATACTTTTATTTGATTCCTTCCCTCTTTTCGTGTGTGTACTCTATATTATATAGTCTTTTTGAGCGCAAATGTTAAAGTGACACAATCTATACTTATAATAAAAATGTAACAGGTCCAATTCTGCACATTTAGAAACATTTTTTTGGAGGTCTCTCTATAATCGATACTGAAGCCAAAACTGTATTTTTTTTCATTTTTGTCTGTCTGTCCGTCTGTCTGTATCTTGGCCGCGCATCAAGCTGAAACTACTGAATGGATTCAAATAAAACTTGGCTTGAATTGAGTTCATACTACGAGGTAGGATATGGGATACTTTTTATCACGAAATTCAGCACGGTTTCTTGCAGAGAGGGGATGAAAGTCAAAATATGTACTTAGTTATAATTCAATAACACATAGTCCGATTTCTTTCATTCTTTTTTGCTAGAAAGAAAAATAAAGGGACGAGAAAAGTCTTTTTTTTGTCTGCGACTGTACACTGCCTATGGGAAGCTGAGACAGATATGTTAATATGGCGGTACGAAGTTTGCCGGGTCAGCTAGTTGTTAATAATGTCATGCGCTGTTGGATAGAATTCGGTCGAGAAAAATCGATATAGAACATATATTTTGGACGGTCCGTGATTTGGGGGAATTAGTTTCGGTGTTTGTTAGTGTCGCCTAGTATCTAGTAAACTGATATAATAATATATACACGAGTTTTGAATTCCGCCAGAACAGCCTTTGTAAAAGTTAATTGTCATTGTTGTGCGGTCGTTTGACCGGTTGGCTAACGTGTGCGAGAGAGTCACAAGCATCTACAAACAGCTGAGTAGGGGGGCGAAGGCAAGTTGGGGTCTCCACCCGGAGATAATACATACAATTTACACGGCTGCGTTGGAACCAGTGGTTCTATACGCGTCCAACACATGGGCACCCGGGACTGAGAAATTAGAAAAAAACTAAGCTTTATAAAATGCAGTTTCGCGCAAAAAAATCAGCGAAGCCTATCGTACGGTCTCTCTCCACTCGGCACTGGAACTGGAGAGGATTCTTCCACTCAACCTTCGCATACGCGAAACAGCAGCGCTATATACAGCCAAGAAGGGGCACCCACTGCCGGATCTCGGCGGAAAAGAGATCGAACGAGTGGCTCCGGTTACCGAAAACCCACATCCTGCAGAGCGTATACGTCTCGAGCTCATAAAGCTGGAAACTCGTGAACAACTGGATGAAATTGGCCATAACAGCGTAGAAATCTTCACGGGTGGCAGCAAGATTTAGGGACGGGTGGGGGCTGCATTATCCCTTTGGAAAAATGGAACAGAGACCAAGTCCCTCAAACTTAGCTTGCCATACAGTCTATCAAGCAGAACTCTTGGCAATATGCGAAGCGTCCAGGGAGATAGTAAACTACAATGCAAATGCGTTCGCGATCTGCAGCGACTCAACCACGGCCTTGCAGACGATCGGGAATCCCAGTTGCCTCCATCCCCTAGCGTTAAAATCCCGACAGAACTTGAAACTTTGCTTTCAACAAAACAAATTGATAAATTTGTTTTGGGTAAAGGCTCACGCAGGGTTGGAAGGCAATGAGAGGGCCAACCTGCTGGCAAAAGAGGCAGCGTTAAAGCTGAAACGTGCGCCACACCATGATCGCTGTCCGGTGTCATTCGTCAAGCGAAAAATCCGTATGGACCCGCTTGATGAATGGAACCGAAGATACATGTTCAGCGAAACCGCTTCAACAATGAAGCTGTTTTTCCCAAATGTGATCGACGCGTACAGAATCACGGCGAAATTTGAAGCCAACTTTCACACAACACAATTACTACAACGGGGCACGGTGGGTTCTCAGAATACTTGACGCGATTCAAGTGTAAAGATAACCCATCGTGCATTTGTGATCCGACAAAGGAAGAGACAGTCCCCCACTTGATAATTGAATGTCCCACCTTCGATAGGCAGAGGTACGACCTGGAGCAAGAGTCACAAATTAAAGTCACTATTATACTATAACCTGAAACAAATAATAGACAGCACACATAGAGACAAGTTCTTAAAATACTGTATTCATCATCAGCCTATCGCAGTCCACTGCTGGACATAGGCCTCTCCAATTGCGCGCCACTTGGTTCGATCCTCGGCTTCTCGCATCCAGCTCCTGCCAGCCGTCCTGCGCAGATCATCACTCCACCTGGCCTGTGGTCGTCCTACACTACGTTTGCCGAGACGCGGTCTCAACTCAAGAACCCGTTTACCCCAATGGTAATCAGTTCTGCGGCTAATATGGCCAGCCCACTGCCACTTCAGCTTGCTAATCCTTTGGGCTATGTCGATGACCTTGGTTCTCTGCCGGATTACCTCATTCCTGATGCGATCCCTCAGAGAAACGCCGAGCATAGCCCTCTCCATAGCACGCTGAGCGACTTTGGACTTGTGGACCAGCCGTGCCGTAAGTGTCCACGATTCGGCCCCGTATGTCATGACGGGTAGGATGCACTGATTAAAGACTTTCGTCTTAAGGCACTGTGGGATTGACGATGAAAAGACCCGACGAAGTTTCCCAAACGCTGCCCAACCCAGCTGAATTCTCCTGTTCACCTCGTCCTCGAAGTTGTTTCTACCTAACTGCAAAGTCTGCCCGAGGTAAACATATTTTTGAACAACTTCGAGAACGACACCGTGTACTGCGACCGCTTCCGGTAGTATATGTTCATTGAACATGACCTTGGTTTTGTCCAAGTTCATCCGTAGGCCGATACGCACAGAAGAGTCAGCCAGGTCGTTCAGTATCTGTTGCAGCGTCTCTGCCATAATGACGATGTCGTCCGCAAATCGCAAGTGAGAGATGTATTCGCCATTGATATTTATGCCACGTCCTTTCCAGTGTAGCGTCTTGAACAAATCCTCCATTGCATTTGTGAACAATTTCGGGGCAATGACATCCCCTTGTCTCACTCCTCGATGCAATGGTATGGGCTTTGTTTGCTGATTCTGTACTTGGACGGACATGGTGGCAGCTTCGTAGAGACATCTCAGCACTTGGATGTATCGCCAATCCACTTGGCAACGCTGCAGGGACTCCAGAACAGACCAGATCTCGATCGAATCAAAGGCCTTCTCATAGTCCATGAATGCTAGACACAGGGGCTGACTATATTCTTCTGTCTTCTGTATAATCTGCCGCACTGTGAAGATGGGTCTATGGTGCCATATCCGCTCCGAAATCCAGCTTGCTCCGGTGGTTGGAATTCGTCGAGTCTTGGCGCAAGACGGTTCGTGATGACTCTTGAGAACAGCTTGTAGACGTGGCTTAGAAGCGGAATGGGTCGATAGTTTTTCAACCTGGTCTTGTCACCCTTCTTGAGGAACAAGATGACCACACTTCTGTTCCACGCCTCTGGAGTTCTCTCTTCGAACAGGACAGCGTTAAAAAGCTTTTGGAGCACCGTCAGTACGGGTTTACCTCCAGCCTTTAACAGTTCTGTTGTAGCGCCGTCCTCTCCAGGGGCTTTTCCATTTTTCAGCTGTCCAAGAGCCATTTCGATTTCGTCAATGCTGACTTCTGGCAGATCTTCAGTGTCGTGGCGTGTTAATGTGGCTCTAGAGTCCTCATTTTCGGGATCAGGTTGAGATGCATGCGAAGCGTACAAACCGCCATAGAAACGTTCCACTTCGGAAAGGACGGCCGGCTTGGAAGTAACGACTTCTCCATTTGCTGTAGTCAACTTTGTCAGGTGGCTTCTTCCGAGAGATTGTACAAACACCTTTGACCCCCGATTCTGCTCGATCGCTCTTTCGATCGAAAGAGTATTGGAGCATCGGAGGTCTCGTCGTACTAGTTAGCTGATCTCTCGGTTTAGAGTCCATTTTACCGACGAAGTGAGAAGTGGGTTTTCACGTCGTTCCTTCATTAGCCCTAGGGTCCCTTCCGAAAGCTTCGATTTCTTGCTTTTACGCTGCATTCAACAAAATCTCGTACCTTATTCCCTGAGGATTCGAACCACATTTTCAAGGTTCTGGTTTACGCCTGTTGTGGTTTCCATGACAGCAAATCGGTTTTCCAGATTTGACTGAAACTTTTCAGATCCCATCGCGGCTTGGAGCAGAGTTGGTCGGAGCCTGGATTTCATTAAATAGACACGTTCACCTTTAAAGTTGATATTCAGAGAGACTCGGACGAGTCGGTGATCACTACTGGTGTTAAACTATTGATCACTGAGACGTCTCTGAATATGTGCTTTCTGTCCGTCATGATGAAATCGATCTCATTTTCGGTCATAGCGTCGGGTCTTTGCCACGTCCACTTCCTTTGGGGCCGTTTTTTAAAGAACGAGTTGGTTGTGGTGGTCTGCCGTAACCCGGAGATTCTTAGCACCCCCTGCCCCGCCGTTACCATGGTCGGCACCATGACCAGGAATAGCGAGGACTATCGGGACTTGGGGGCCGTGGCTTATTTTGCAGCTGCATGGAGGTAAATGCCCGTAATCACCACGCTGGGCAGGCGGGTTGGTGACCGCAGTGCGCAGTTCGTTGCACCGGTGACGCTGCCCGTCACCGGTCTATTACATTTAACTACGCCTCAGGATGTACCGCGTGCAGGTGAGGTTGGCTTGGGGCGAAAGATTGGGGTTCACCCCCTTACACTTACATCCCACCTGTATGGCATGATAGGAAATACTGTATTAATGTAATAAAAATAGTAAAGCGTAATAAAGTAATCTAAGTAGTATGATCACAAAATAATGTAACATTATTAATGTGTAACAACTTTTTTTCTAGAAAACAGAAATTATTTATTCCAATACCGTAATCATGCCATCTGTTAGAATCATTTCGCACTGATACTATAGATGGCGTCCATTCAGCATATTGATTTAATTGTTAGTTCACCGATAGTACGAGAGATGACGTAATATTGGGAGTTGAGTTAATGTGCTGTATGGTTTGGTTATTAAGCTATAGATGGCGTTCACGATACTTTGATGTGAAGTTAGAGTTGAGTGAATATAGTCATGAATGAGGAGATGCCTTGTCAAAATTTAGGAGGGGTATTGATTTAATTCTGGAAGATTCGATCATGAATATATAAATTAAGATGTTTTGTGTTTCAAGGTTCTTTTCTGTTCCTGTCTTGAAGAAGTATTGATACCTACTGTCTGTAATAATGTAGACTTTTATTATAGTAGTTTTAACATACCCGCTACATAGTGGTAAGTTCAGTTTGATTTTGTTATATTAGGCTGTAGAAGTCTTTTTTCTTTTTAGAAACATATTTAGAAAGTGTATTTGTTTGTAGGGTTCAAGGGTCCAGCCAATGGTTCCCACTTCAAGGGTCTGGCTATAGGATCCAGCTTCAAGGGTCCAGCTAATGGTTCCCGCTTCTAGATTTTAGCTTCAGGGATACCACTGATGGTTGCCGCACCATGTAACCTGACCATGGGTGCGTCATCAGGTGTGCCAGACGGTTGTGCCGCATGAGGGTACGTCACGGTGGCACACGGTTTCCCTGTTTTGCACAACCTTCCTTAGAAAAAGGTCATGTATTTTTTATTATTTATTAATATGAGGAGATAATGGTGAAGTCGATCCCCAGCTACCTCGAGCTGGTGGGGAGACACATTTGGCATCAAACCACAAGCTATCTCGAGCTTGTGGGGAGATAAAATTTATACTATAATTAATTATAATTTCTTAGAACATGTGATTGTATATTTACCCACTTTTAATTTTAGGGTGTTAGTTTTTTAAGATAAAACTATATTATTTATTAATGTACCTAATGTTGTTTTTAAGAAATATATACTGTGTTTAAGACTGTAGTCCCTGAGCGTGGGAATTTCTGATTGAACACCCACATTCATATTTTACATGCACACAAACGCATCGGGCACTGTTGCACACTAACCCTGGCAACTAATAAATTTACTTTCGGTTTTTTCTTCTAGTTACATATTCATTAACTGTTCGCCTTTGAAGAATGTTTAAAATGTCCTACAAAGCACGCAATGTATCTTTGTCATATCGGAAAGCCCGCGGACTATAAGTAACTCGTCAACGGCCGAGAATGGGGTTCAAGTGTACCTATTCATTTTTAATTCATTTCATGGACAAATAATATATTTTTACACAGTATAAAATTAAGTCGCGCGCGCTATCTGTCAGCTTAGATCTTTTACAGTAATCAACGGATTTTAATGCTATGTTATGAAATAAAATTTGTGTGATATATGTTATATTAATGGAACATAATGTTTCTTAAAAATATAATTTTTGATCGCTTTTATTGCTCATATTGACTAAATTTTACTACATAGATTACTTACGTACTTTTTTCACTTTTTGTCATAAAACGACGCTGAAAAAGTATGAAACAAGTTTTGAAAAGCATTATTTCAGTAGTAGTTATTCAATTCTAACAGAAATCATTAAAAAAATTTTTTTTACTTTTTTAAAAACAATTTCTCAAAGTGTCTCGGTCTGTCAAAGTGTATTCAAAGTACTCGTCAAGACAAATCAAACGACTCCAAACTCGATAGGTTCCGTCGTTACAAAGTTCCTATGACCACCTTCCAGCTTCAACATCAGATCAGCTCCATGTCATTATAATATAGCATTGTCACGCTATATACATATGCCTACAAAAATTCAACACAATCGGTTGAAGATATCTGCAAAATTGAGTTGCAAGATTCCGTCTTAACAAATATAGTTAGATATATACATACATAGCAAGTTAAAAAAAAAACATAAAAATAAGTTCTGTGTTCATAAAAAATACTAATATTTTTCTTTGAAATTATTCTTTAAAAAAATTAAATTAAATTCAAGAATACAAATTAACAGTTACAATTCGACACTCACTGGCAACCCACCCTAAAACTTGTCATTTACGTATTAGGGAGCTCAGTGCGAACTACAAACGGACGTGGTGTCACCTTGAATATTCGGCGGGCACTGAATTTTTTGAGCGCGATAAAACTTATTTATTGCAATTTACGGGAGACGATATCTACGTACTAAAATGTATGGAACTTTTGTCGCTAAAAATGAATGATGTTTAGCCTTAGATTATGGCTTTTTGGTGAGAATTAATATAAAACTAAAACGGTAAATCTTTTCTCCATACTTTTTTCTCGCGAAATAAGAAAAAAACATTTAAAATAGAGCACGAAATAGGACAGAGTGTGCTAATTAAAAAGGTCGATTTCGATGATTTTGATCTTTTTTAAGGCTTTTTTTCACAAAAATAAAGAATTATTTTATAAATGTCACTCGGTAGATTGGTAGACTGATTTATTAAACTACTGAGATTTTTTTTTTTGTGTCAAATATGAATTGAGTTGTTTGTGTTTTGCAAAACTGCAAGTGCCTTTTCGCGCGTTTTTAGGGACGCGCCCCTTAAGCTTATTGTTGTTTTCTCAGAAGCGAACCTTAAGGAACCCACCCACACACACATTTATCTCTTTATTTTCTTATTCTCTTTTGTTGAGAAAATTAGTATTTTTATTTTATAACGGCGCCCTGGGATTTTTGCTCTTACTGACTGACTGGGTCTAACCGGTGAGTGGCACCCCCTGTTCAGGTTAGGGGACTGCAAGGTTCGAATCCTCCTCCATGGTAGGTCTAGGGTTGCGACATGACATCTGCATGGTTCGAATCCGCCTCCATGGTGGTCCATGGGTTGCGACTTGTTCCCCCCTGACAGGTTTTGGTGCTACAAATGTAGATCATAACAAATAGTGAATAAGAAATTGTAAGAGTTAGTATAGTAAAATCATGTATTAAACAAAACAGTAGGAAAAATAAATAAAAGTAGATTGTGGAATGATAAGTTAAGTAAAGAAACTTTACTAAAACCACTATTAAAACCACAATACTACTCTGAATTACAATCCTTAAAAGTCGCCGAGGTCACTAGGTTGATCGCTGATATCACTTCGATGTTTATCTCACTATAGCTCAAACTGAACTGAACTGCCTGCGGCCCGTGAGACGCTCTATTTATACTCATATAATTATTATTCTTCCATTTCTAGAAACGACGATAACACACGAGAGTCGTCTCGTAAAAACGCTAATAAAAATAATCCAAGTTAATAATAATTGGGCAACAACCGATCGATATCCAACACTTTGCATATAGAAATAAGGTCCATTATTCCATGCCTCAGGTGATCGATAAGAAGTGTGTGTATTTATGTGCGCAGATAGGGCTTGAAGATTATTATCCGTAACAATATGAGTCTGACAAGTAATACTGTAACAGATTGCTCTATGAGGTATATATATCTGTGCGAGAATTGGAGAGCCCCGTCACAAAAAATTGATCTATGGGTACAGGTGTGAGAAATAAAATATAACAACTTACTTCATTTAAACAGGTAATATCCATTTATTGTCATCATCAATATATCATCGGTATTTCCAGCATTACAAAATTTAAATTTTAGTACAATCTAGGTACATATGTTTCTTACCGACTAAGGGTTTTATTTCACATCTGGACAATCGTCTCAGCCCGGGAAAGCTCAGCTGGTGTTACATATACAGGGCGAGGTTCCTGTCCCGTCCTCGTATACGAAGGAGACTGTCCAGAGTAGCATCACACATATAACTGCCCTACTAAGCGCATGAGCGGGATCTCAAAAAAAAAATACGAATCTGATGAACGAAGCCTTCTAGCGGTATATGGCTTAAAAAAAAAAAACTTTAAGAAAGTTTTCCCTATCTCAGTTTTATCTTCAATTGCTAAGGGTTTTAGCGGTATATTAATATTACGTAGGCAACCAGTCGTATATTTGAATACCACAAAATTTCTTAAAAACGACAACCTACTCCATAAAAAAATACCTCAAAAAAATACAGACTGTTTTGTATCGGAAAAAGACGCTATGGCTACTTCCCTCCGGTCCGACGACCTGTGTTGATCTGTGTCACATTAGTTTTCATGTTTCATCAATCGTAATCAGCAGCATATAGTTTGTGGAACACATAACCGCACATAGGTAGCTCACTAGATTTATCCGTCTTTTAAATAGTATTCCATCAAACCCACTATACGATAGATACGCTATCTCGGCACTGGCTAACCAAATAAATAAAATGTTTCAATTCCTATAAGGATATGACCCCTGACGATACAAATATATGACTTTGATGGTGATGATGACGGTACAGGGGAACCAGGTCGCGGCAGCCCCTCGTGGGTGACACGCAGACAGGTCCAGGGACTCAACTCGGCGAGGGATAGGTTATTATTTGGCAAAAACACCTGCCTCCTGCCACACCCCATCGTAAGAGACACTAGCATAAAATGAGACACTAGCGTAAAATGAGACACTAGCGTCCAATTACCAATACCAGTATGGGTTATTATCTCACTTAACAAACATAGGTAGTTACAACAGATATAACATTACGTGTAAACAAAATTGACTTGTACCTACTAACGTATAATAAACGGCTAAGTCACACAACATTAACTATAATAATAAAGAAACCGCAGTAACGAACCTTAGACTTGGCACGACTTTGTCTAGATTTCATTACTTTTTAGAGATAAACAAGCAGTTCCATCGAGACTTGGCTAATTTTTTACAGAATGTTTTTGGTGGGATTTCACTTCTTTTTGTAGAAACGTGGGCACATTGATTTATTTTATTAGATTTTCTTATTTGAGACATTTTTTTTCTTTATAGGAGTAGTTTTTATTATTACAAATCTTTCTTTCCTTTCTTTTTTTTCACCAGGTACTCCAGATCTTCGGTTATCCTAGTTTTTATAGTTGTCCTTTTATATGGCCATTAAACCCTAACTCTGTACCAAATTTCAGCTCTCTGAGTTGATTGCAGGGCGGGGACAGTACTAAGACTTTGACATTTGTAAAATTGATGACTCGCCATCTAGCGAATGGCCCCGTACTAAAATAGTTACCAGTTAATTTGAAATGTCAAAAGATGGCGTTTTATAGTGATAATGAAATATAATTTGAATATTAACAAAATAAAATCATTTAATACAATATAAAAATAAAAAGTTCATTTATTTACGTACTTAAAAAAATTAAGACTAAATTAAAGTAAAAAGTTAGTGCCATACTTCAAGATCCAGGTAATAAATCGATAAAGTGACAGTTGTCAGGCGTTACTTATTTTTATTAATAGGGTGGCTCTAATGGAATTTGCGTATAGGCATATTTGCAGTTTCCGTTTCATATTGTAATATTTCGTTGAAATTACTTCAATTTTTTTCACCAGGTACTCCAGATCTTCGGTTATCCTAGTTTTTATAGTTGTCCTTTTATATGGCCATTAAACCCTAACTCTGTACCAAATTTCAGCTCTCTGAGTTTATTGCAGGGCGGGGACAGTGCTAAGACTTTGACATTTGTAAAATTGATGACTCGCCATCTAGCGAATGGCCCCGTACTAAAATAGTTACCAGTTAATTTGAAATGTCAAAAGATGGCGTTTTATAGTGATAATGAAATATAATTTGAATATTAACAAAATAAAATCATTTAATACCATATAAAAATAAAAAGTTCATTTATTTACGTACTTTTAAAAAATTAAGACTAAATTAAAGTAAAAAGTTAGTGCCATACTTCAAGATCCAGGTAATAAATCGATAAAGTGACAGTTGTCAGGCGTTACTTATTTTTATTAATAGGGTGGCTCTAATGGAATTTGCGTATAGGCATATTTGCAGTTTCCGTTTCATATTGTAATATTTCGTTGAAATTACTTCAAGCTAGTGCGTCGAGTTGAGCCCTGAGCTTCTATTGAGTGTTTACTTCGAAATACTTGGATTTTGTTGTGCGATATAGACTATTGAAGAACTGTGTGGTAGAGACACTTTTATTCTTAGTTATTTTTAGTGATAATTGTTGTAAAATGCCTAGTAGTAATATAGGAATAAAAAGTGATTATTAATGGATTGTTTTTTTTATCTCATACCCTTATATTTTGAATAGATGGTTTACAAAATGTAATCAGGACTTATTTGTTTCTTTCTATTTTTAGCAGACTTCTAACAAGTTACACAAAAATGGGACGGAACAAAATAGTTTAGGTTACATTTTGCAAAACATGTAATGTATAATTGGCTAAAGCTAAGGTTATGTATACAATTAGTTTCCGAGCCAATGTTCAGATGGCGCCTAGAATGACAGCTTGTCAAATGGGTTTGCATTTTTTACCTGCAAGAGGGCTCTCTTTACCCGTATATTACTTTACTCTTTGGTTTATTGGAAGTACTAGTTCTATTCTGATGATCATGAGTGAGCGGGTGAGTGTCATTCTTAATGTTTTACACTCTTTACTGTTTAATATCTTTATTTCACACCATTTACATTTTACAGACAATACAAAATCACTATTTTAACAGTCATAAATGCGAAACTTTGCTTTTGCTTAACTTCGGAACTAAATGACCTACAGATTTGTTTTTTTTTATTTTAAGTGTGATTTTATAGCTTACTGGATGACAACAATTTCTGCGTTCTGGTCTTAATTAATTAATTATTAATTAAGCCCAGAACGCAGAAATTTTCGAGAGGTTCTGAAATAAGGGCCTGAAAATGCGGCGAAATGGTTCCAGTAAAGGACGGCAGTGTTCACTTCGCACTTGACTTGGCGGGAGCACTGCCATGCCCCCCGATATATAGCCGAGTCGTTACGCTACCGTCGAGCCCTCTCGGGAATGTGCTCTCAACACCACGTTTGTGTTTGATTTCGCTTCTCAGGCTAAACCTAAACGTACGACTTATCAAGTCTAGACTTATCAAGTATGAATTAATTATTGTAATAAGCGCGATGGTCGGCGATATGTGATAAGGCACGGAAAAGCCACCGAGTAATTGGTTGATGTTTTCGCCGCACACAGGAGCCGTCACAATGAGCTGATGTCAGTGATAACACATTTCATTAAATAACGTCAACACTGAATTTATCTAATCACTGTCCGAGTGGTTCACAGAGCGGCAAGCGTTACAAGCTGCTTGACCTTTGATGTTCGGACCGTTGTTGTTGTCCATGGCGTTTCCGAGGGTGAAGTACTTCAAAAGTATTTGATGCGTAACAAATCTCATCTAGCCTTCTGTCTGGCAATCCGTATAGTGATCTAATGAATAGAGATGGAGGTATGCAAACACGCGTGGGATTTGACCAATAAGCGTGGCCTTTTTTTCTTTTAAAAGAAAACTCCCGCACTAGCAATAAATCCTGTGTCGCGGGGGACTTTACAAACATGCATGAAACGGACACAAAGAACACCCAGACTGAGAAAAACAATTTGTGAACACAAAGTGTTGTGGTACTTGGGATTTGAACCCACGACACTTGGCGAAGTAGAAAACGGCGTGGTGACCGTTAAACCACTAGGCCAAACGTGCAGTCATTGTATATTTGTATTGTACTTAATATGATCCATTTTTCATTCTAATTAGGTATCTAATTACATACGTATGACTAAGTTTTGACCGCAGCTCCATCCGTTTAACTGTCGTTTACCGCGATAAAGAATAGTTTATGTCCTCTCTCAAAAAACAAAGTATGTCCATGCCAAATTTTATTAAAATCGGTGTAGTGTTTTGACTACACAGTTGGCCTAGTGGTTTAAGCGGTCGCCACACCGCTTTCCAAAGGGCCAAGTATTTTGAGTTCAAATCCCACATGGGTCAACACTTTGGATGAGCCACAAACTGTTATCCTGAGTCTGGGTGTTCTTTGTGTTCGTTTCATATGCATTTGAAAAGTCTTTCTTGCAAAGGGTATTGTTTTTTTAAGAAAAAAGGAAAAAGAACAGTGGTATGTGCTGTATGCAATATACCCCTTTCCTCTAGGTAATCCGGTATGTAAGTTTCAGGTGCGACACATAAGTCGGACAGCATGTCGGCGGTCTTGCGGCGCCGTGTGTCGCGCAGGTGGTGCGGGTCGGAGGCGGCGCCGGTACTTAAGTGGCGACGCGGTGGGGCGCGCACCATTCACCGACACACGTCCGCGACTGCACCACACACAGGTAAACTTCATTTTTATTTATTAACAACTTTTAGCGGTTTTTTATTAATTAAAGTAAAGATCTTTTCCATTTGTTTTAATTTTGAATTAATAATCAATCATTATGTTGACGTACTAGAATGTAAATCATATTATATTATGATTTTCTCGTGGTAAACAAGTATAAAGCAAACCTTATCATCGATAGGTGGTACTATAGCTCGGGGACACTATTAGCACCAAAACTCTGCCTCTACATTTTTCAAATATTGATGTAAATAATAACTTGAAATAAATGAAGTATATTAAAGTTTAATAGCACTTCAAATCAATCTATCGCCCACCACTGCTGAACGAAGGTCTCCCGAAGGAGCGCCAACCATCCCGGTCTTGGGCAGTAAACATGAATCCGCTGCCAGCCACTATTTTCAATCCATCCATCGTACCTCCATCAAATAATATCACATATTGATTTTGATTTATTTAAAACGTTTGAATAGCTTAATAATAATAGATCTATGATGCCCCTACGATAACGTAACACCGGTAACGCTACGCCGTAGCATATTCGTAGAGCGCGTTGATGTCTTTTGTGGGTCGCGAACAATTGGAAGTATTTTTTTACATTATGATTTATACTCAGATCAAATAAAAGGTAGATAAATAACGCACGTAGAATAAGAAAGTGAAGGCATTTTTAAAATATGTATGGGTGTCTGAAGTGCTGCTACTTTTTATTAAAAAATGTCTTTAGAAATTTCATTAAAATAGGTAATATGCGAAAATAAATCTGTTTGTTTCTTATAAATTACTATTAGATTGTACATATTTAGCACTATTAAAGTACGTGATTAAAAAAATAAGGTTTTACTTATGACTCACTCTCTACTACATTATCTGACTTTGAATTTACCTACAAATTACTTACCCACATTTCTTGGCTATTAGGAATACGAACTCCTGGCAACACTCTTCCGGTACATTTTTTGTGTGTACTTAACTACTGACGTGTGAAATATTATTCTTTAAGACTTTTTGTTCACTTTTGTGTAGTTTTTACACCAATTAATTGCACAAGACGTCATATAGTAGGTTAACTTACTGCACGACAACTTGTACTATATTATCGAAAAGTAGCGTAGTTTGTTTCATGTGTGTGCGTTAACACGTATGTTTAATTGGAAGTACAAGAGTTTTTTTACCTCCAGTAAGAACAAAGAACGTGCGTTATCTACCTTTTTTATTTGATCTGAGGATTTATAATGAAACTAGTGCACAGATACACGGTTACCGCTGGTTTTCAGGTGGGACTTATTACTATTTGTTAAATGAAGTATAGTTGTGTCTTCTTTTCTTTTTCTTTTTAACCGAGTTCAAAAAAGGTGGAGGTTCTCAATACGACCGTTGTATAACGTGCGGCATTGTTGCGCATTAGCGGGACCATGTTGCCACGGCGCTCGATAGATGTCGCTGTGCCAAAAAATTGTATCACGGTGTTAAGAGTCTCGACCCTTAGTATATAAGACGAATTGATTTTTGTAAGACAGGAGATAGTGAGAAGTAAGTGAGGAGGATTGGAGTGATATTAAACAGTTGTGGAATAGTATGTTTGTTTTATTAAATTCAGCTACTTAGTACACAATAGAAGTCGACCCCCGTTCGCCAACAGTTTAGCATGACCAACCGTATATATAAATAACCACGAAAATACATAATATATATATATATATATATTATGTATTTTCGCGGATAACTTCGTCGTTTATGAACCGATTTGATGATGATTCTAATGGAAAGGAGATGTCCCAACGGTGATACCATGATAAGGACACTAAGATCAGATGATGGGGTCCAAGAGAAATCGAGTGGAACCTTGAAGTCGGTTTTATTTTTGTTAAAATTTTACTTGTAAATCCAACGATTTGTCTAACTTCCAATAAATATTGAAATGATAGCAATATTCAGTTCTGTGCTTGTTTGTTTGACGTCATAAAATTAGTCTCTTTTTGCACTTCTTTTTGTTTATTTGCCTTCTTTGTTAATAATTTGTAATTGGTCAAGTTAATACCAGTAAATAAAATCTTAACGTTGCGTAAATACCCTCCCAACATAATGATTTACTAATGAGTCCGATTGTGCCTTTTACGGGTGCCGTGAGACGTTGTTTTTGACTCTCCGTCACTACTAGATAATCAACGGTGATCACTCCAACGGTATTGATTTATCCGCAAAAGGTGAAAATATAAGCTTCAATCTTATGTTTCCCACGCGTAACAATCATTGCATAACTTGCATACGCAGATTTTTACATCTTCAATAGACCTTTAATGGACTTACTACTTACTGGAGGTTTCGGGGAAAAACTTATTGCACAGACAGACTGATCGATAGCGAAGTCATACTATACGACTACATATTTCCCTTTTTCTGTTTGAGAAAAGGACCCGCGATTGACTTTGTTTCTTTAGCCCGTATTTAAAAGGCGTCTCAGTCGTGAATCTAGTTTTAAAACTAGTTTTAAGAAGAGATTTTATTATTGAACGTCTCTTAAAAGAAGATTCACTGATCGTTAATCAAGTGAGTAAATATCAATGAATCTCTGTTTATAGCTTCTTACCCGACTACGGCAAAGCCAAAGGAGGGTTATGATTTTGACAGGCTATGTATGTATGTATGTTAATCTGTTCCCTCATAGCTCCGTAACTACTTATTAGAACTGCACAAATGAGGTATCGTTAGAAGCGTCTTAATCGTCCGCTGGTTATAAGTTATATAACGTGTCACTGAATCTAATGTGGCGCCCTCTAGCCGACATAAAGTACTGTATTAAAAAATTAATTTGAGATAAATATGCCGTGTTTGGTATCATTCGAAAGGGCGTTACTTGTACATTTAAAATATATACATATATATTATTAGCATTTTCTTGTGACTTTGTCCGTATTTATTCGATAATTGTGATATTTCTATGTTACCTATTTAAAACATAATTTGCAAAGAAATTAATATTATAGAGGCACCAAAACATTTTAAATAAAAAAAAATAAAAACTAAAACCCAACTACGACAAAAAACGACGCTGAAAAAGTATGAAACAAGTTTCAAAAGCCGTAGAAATGTACGATACCGTCCAAAACACATTAACAACGCGTGACTACGGCTACTTTTTGTTATTCTGTGCTACGGCTTTTGAAACTTGTTTCATACTTTTTCAGCGACGTCTTTTGTCGTAGTTGGGTTTTAGATTATACTTTCTTTTTCTTTTTTTTTTGGGAACTACTCTTACAGTATTTAATGATGCAAGACGGCATTGTGAAAATAAAATCAAAAATCACTCGTGACGTGAACACAATATGGCAGTTTGTCAAACACTGCCGCGAGAATGTATTCGCTTTCTAATTCATATTTACTTTGTAGATTCATTGTCGTGTTCTTTACGGTCTCTGGCTTTCTTTTGTAATCTGAGGCTTAAGAGTTACAGAGGCTTAACTTGTAAAACTTCTTATAAAAGTGATAAGTAAATACTCCTACGTCATAATTATATTGTTAAATTAATAGAAATTATACAAAGATAAAGATAAGCCTGGCCAGCAGATATCAGCATATATTATCGATCACGTAGATTCAGTCTTTATCTCGTCGAGAAAGAGACGCATTGTACCGATAGATTTTAGTATATAAAATATAGCTGTAAGTTGGTATAGGCACTTACTCGAGCCACACGTTACCATGTAACAGTAGAGTAACCAGGAGCCTTGGCTCCCTGCCTAATAAAGATCACTACCATCGCACCAAATCACCGTGTCATTATTCTTTATAAAAGTTTGCTATAGTAAACATGTAAAATATTAATAATAAAATTTTCCGGCTCGACCGGAGTGATACCACTGCCTCACAGAAAACCGGTGTGAAACAGCGCCTGCGCTGTGTTTCACCGAGTGAGTGGCCATAGGATACCGGAGGCCCATACCATATTATTTTGCAATAATATTTAATATGCGTATCGCTAGCGTACCTAGTACAGGATTTAGACCGACGGTCGTTGTTGCAACTTAGTAAGTACAATAATATATTAAAAATTTGCCTATTTCTATTAATACGTTTATTTCAAGTGACCAAGGTCTTGCTCTATCTTATGGATTAATTAAATCTATTAATTTTGTAGAGCGAATCACAATTATGTAGATCAATAGAACATGACATATCTGTCTCGAGTTCAGCTGCTGCGTCACAAGATGTCAATAACAATAACAAAGACGAGTTAATATCATCGTCTCTCGTAAAATGTTTTATAAGTCACAGTGATTGCTGAGGATGTTAATAAAATGAATGTTGTAATTTGTGGCGCTCGGGGCTGCTCGCGGTGCGAAGCTCTCGAATTTCACTTAACCTTTTACATTTATATGTATTTGAGTGAGCGAACAGTGCCCCCGGCTGACCGGGGGTATAAAAAAATTGTTAAGCTAAGAATATAAAACGCATTAAACATTTCTGAAGTACCACGGCCTGGAGTACATTTGAATATACAAAGATCTATCAAATCACTTCTCACACTTCATGTACACTCTCATCGAATATCATATTACCACCATTTAACACCTAGAATATGAGCCGCGACAGACCAGTTCTCGTGTGACATTCGCTCACCGAGCGCTGTCTCGTGGGCATTTTCATTACATTCCAAGGAACGTTTTAGTCTTTTTATTCATTTAATCGGCAAAAGATTTCATGGAGCTATAAATAAATGCGCGCCGGACGAAGGCCGGGGCCGGAGGCGGGCGCCGGACGAGCGCCGGGAAGACAAACACTTCCGGCAAAAAAACACCGCCGCGGGATATTGTTGGTTCCGGCGACATGAGCTAGGCGACCGGCCAATATTAGCTCAATCGTTGGCCGGTGCTCACGGCTGCACGCGGTGAACATCTCCTCGCTTGCACCTGGCTCCTTTGGCCGCGGCACCCTGGGACTGAACCCCTGTTTGTATTACGACACAGACAACAACATTTAGTAAGCTGCCTCACTAACAGCATTAGTGCAAGGTGCAGTCACGCTCAGGTCATTGTTCAATTAAGAGGTCGAAGTAACTGTTAGAAGTACATTAATAAATATTCGTCTTGTCGACGATGACATTATAACATACATTGAACTGAAAATCTGTAGTAGCAGTACCCTTAACAGAAACAGCTACATATTGTAGTTTGAATGTGGTACGTGCGTCGGCTGGTGTCCGTGTGTCTCCGAAGCAAATACCTAAGATATTGACAGTAACTGAGCCGCGGGCGATTGCTCACAATCACAACGTTAAACTATCGAGTTGCTCGTTCACCAATTTATTGTAGTATTTTATTTATTTGCTTTCGGCTTACGCACACATTAACATATGTGTTAAAAAAATATCATGTACCCATTTAGGAAAAAAAATGTATATCCTAAATATGAGTAACATTTTCAAATGTTTTAACAATTTTATTTAAAGCTATGATACTGTCGAGCTTCTCGTAAAATCTCATAATATTGCGAAGTGAGAAACAGTTTCATATACATAATATCAAGATGGACGACAGAAGCTCGCTTCGTTCTCTACAAGCAAAAGAGCAGGTCCCTAAAGTCACTTTACTATAATAAACAATGATTTTACATTCTTAGTAATCTTGACTCTTCGCGTTCAGACTCAAAAACTAAGACTTATTATTAGTTTATTATCTCATCATCATCAAATAGGTTACATCTAACAGTATAAGGACTATTTAGATAGGACAATGAAATTTGACTGCACGGTTGGCCTAGTGGTTCAAGTGGTCGCCACGTCGCTTCCTGCTGCGCCAAGTGTTGTGGGTTCAAATCCTACATAGGACAATACTTTGTGTGACCCACAAATTGTTATTCTGAGTCTGGGTGTACTTTGTGTCCGTATCATATATATATATATTTTTTTATATGTATGGCCCGCCAAAATGACTCTACTCTGCCTGATGGAAAGCATAAGCAGAATCCAAGAGTGGTGGTCAGCATACTCACTGCGAATGCAGACAATGCAGTATGGCGACCCACACCATGGCGGCCCAGTGATGCTGCTGCATCTTTTATATATTTGTAAAGTCCCCGCGACACAGGATGTATATTCCTAATGCGGGAGTTGTATTTTTTAATCAAAGAAAGAAATCAAACTGCCTAACGAAACACTCATGACTTACTCGTTGTGGTTTAGTCCCATTGACGTCATCACTATCATCAGCCTTTAAAAGTCCATAGCTGGACATAGCTACTTACTGTTTATGTAATCTATACCTACTTACTTATATATCTATATATATAAAAGAAAGTCGTGTTAGTTACACTACTTATAACTCAAGAACGGCTAAACCGATTCGGCTGAAAATTGGTGGGGTAGCTTAGAACCTAGGATAGTGTGACTTATAGAACATAGAATACTTTTTACAAAGTTTTTCTTTGTATTTTACTTTTTGCCACGGCGGTAATCGCAGTTGTTTTTGTACTGCGGGTAACACCGAGGGACTCATCTAGTAATATTATAAAGTTTGTTTGTTTGAACGCGCGAATCTCAGGAACCTCTGGTCCGATTTGAAAATTTTTTTCAGTGTTGGATAGTACATTTATCGAGGAAGGCTGTAAGCTCAATAGGAGCGGAGCACCTATAAAGAATGTTTCAAAAACGGGGGAAAATTGTTACGCTACGGGCAATAGGAGACGCAAACGAGGTTGCGTGGGTCCGCTAGTAATTAATATTGCCGTTAATCGAACGCATTAGGAATAGGGAAGATGCATTATTTTTATTTTTGCATTCTTTTGAATAAATTTTATGTGAAATAGACCACGAGTATAATAAAAAATTAAAATACTTTAATTTATTGTCAAAAATTGCAGTTTTAAACTTACAGTTTAAACTTCGGGCGCAAACGGCGCACAATTTCGATGACGTCATCCGTGTATGTCACTGGCCCTGTTTGTTCGTCGACTGTTCGTGCTGGATTTCGTAGTTGCTTAAAGTTAGGAATCTCGTGATATTTTTTGAATAAATAGATGCATCAAGCTACTATAAATGTGACATCATCACTTAAAAATGTCACTAATATTCCAAAAAAAGCCACGACCGAAGCAATAGGGCAGCAGCATTTTTACGGACAGACATAGTTACTTTCGAATTTATAATATTAGTATGGATAAAGGCTAGATGGATATTATGATGTTTTGACACCAGTTTTTTTAATTTTATTGATGAACTAGAGTATATTGTTATACCTACCTTTACAACAGCGGGTAACACCGCGGGGCAAAGCTAGTCTAAAACAAAGTATCCTAAGGTACTTCTTATTACATCAGCTATATGCCATTGAAAGTCCCATCAAAATTGATCCAGCCGTTCCAGAGATTAGCCGGACCAAACAGACAGACAAAATTGCAAAAAATATACATATGCATAACTACATATGCATTTAGAGAAAAGCGGTTATTTCAATATTACAAACAGAAACTCCAATTTTATTTATTTGTATAGTTTGTATTGATAATACGGACTAGTATAAATATTACTTTCAATTTTTCAATTCTTCAGAAGCTGCACAATCTTCGCATCATCATCATAATAACTAAGATGTTTGTCACACGATAACCTTCTTTACGTAATTTACAAAATTTTTCCTTTCTTTTGGATAAAATCGATAGCATTGTCGCCATGAGATTCCCTCGTTGATCTAAAATAACTGCTATGTGTAGAATCTCCTGAATAAAATACTAAGTCTCAGTCTAATTTATAAATACCATAATACATAGCTTAGTCCCTTTCATTTCTACACATGTCATGATAACTTTGCACTTTCAAAAAAAAGCTTATTAATAAACCATATCAACACTAACAACTTTCGGTAGGTTTCTGGAGTGTGATTTCATAATCCAACTTCCATTTTAAATGGAAAAACGTAATTTGTTTATTCAATACATTATGTTTACGTTTACAAAACAACTTTAAATTGTTATCGTAACATTGGTGACATCACTAGACGCTGATTGGTGCTTTAAAACACGTTCGTTTTAAGTACTTTTAATTTCGTTGATGTTTTTCTTACATTTTAGTTACAAAATATTGATTAATATTATATGTGCATCTTCCCTATTAGGGTGAAAGTCAGAAGTACGATTTTAATGAAAGAAAAGTAAGTAAAAAATGAAAAAGTAGGTAAAGAGGCATTGTATAGTCCGATTTATCGTTACGGCAGGAAGCCCGATCCGTTTACTTGAAATGTTACTGATATAATGCAGTGTGAAGTTCTAAGTTGCATTCATATTGCATTTGTATGTTTTGTGTGTAGTGCAGGTGTACTAAGCTGTGCGGTGTCGTCGGGTGTGTATGTGTGAGGTGGGGGCGCGCGAGGTGTGCGCGATGTGTCCGCGGCGCGAGGGCGCGTGCGCGGCGCTGCTGCTGCTGCTGCTGCTGCTCCTGGACCTCGCCACCGCTGACTTCGACAAGAGAACAGACAGTACGTATCTAGGTTAGGCTCTTTCACATCCAGTAAGTGGAGCTTTTAATACTTGTAGCGACTCCAGGATGGTGACAGTTAATTACGTTAAAATATCCTTGTATATTGACTAGCTTTTGCCAATGGCTCCGTCCGTGTATTTTGGTAATCGCAATAGCCTATGTCCTTCCTCAATAATCAAAGTACCTCAATGCTAAACAATTATTCTGGTCGCTATTCGAGTTCAATGCTAAGAAAACACAGGTGTGCGCGTTCTCTACCAAAAAAGTCTCTATTTCTTCCCCTCCCCACCTTTCAGAGCACCCAACTGCCACTACATGATAAGCTCGGTGTCCTGGGCATTCATATTTGCCGGGACCTCAACCCGCGGGAGTACATCGAAAGCATCACTAAGGCGGCCTCGCGGAAACTTAGCGTACTGAACAAGGTGAGACGGTTTTTCACGCCTGAGCATTTGTGTCTTCTTTATAAGACCCAGGTACGCTCATGCGTGGAGTACTGTTCTCATTTTTGCGATGGATCCGCGCAGTATTTGCTCGATGCTCTCGACCGGTTGCAGCGGCGAGCAGTCCGCATTATCAACAGTCCCGATGCCACCGAGTTCCTTGAGCCTTTGCAGTTGCGGAGAGATATCGCCTCTATGGCAGTCCTCTACCGTCCATACCATGGAGAGTGCTCTGAAGAGCTCTTTCAATTGATCCCACCTTCTCCCTTTCTCTACAGAACAACGCGTGCTGGCCTTGGAAGCCACTGCCTTAGAGTCGTTGAAATACGCTCTCGAACCAAACGGTTTGGTTCTTCCTTCCTGTGCCAAGCACTCAAAAACTGGAACTCACTACCAGCGCACGTGTTTTCCTCCCACTATGATCCCGGATCCTTTAAGCGGGGCGTGAAAAAGCATCTCACTAAGCCGTCATAGTGTGGGACGCCATACTGCATTGTCTGCTTTCGCAGTGAGTATGGTTTTCAATATTTTGTTATTTCATTAATAGAATAATAAATAAATATTTCGGACATCTTAACACACAACGCCATCTAGTCCCAAGCTAAGCAGAGCTTGTGTTATGAGTACTAGACAACTGATACAAATACATAAATACTTTTTTTTTTGTAAATACATACATATTATACATAGAAAACACCCAAACTCCGAAACAAATATTTGTAGATCATACAAACATTTGGTCCGACCCGGGAATCGAACCCGAGACCTCATGATCAACAGTCGCACACGCCGACCGCGAGACCAACGAGGCAGGTTGCCCCCACTGTTGGATTTTGCTTGAGCTTACCATCAGGCTGAGCAGAGTCACTTTGGCAGGTCATTTATAAATAAAATAAAAATTTAATCGGTGCTGTAAAAAAGTTACAGACAGACAGATTGACTTTCGCCAAATGTCAGCGATATAAATATTGAATATGTGGATATCAGCTTTAACTTTTGATTGTGGTACAACGATGACTCGAGGTGTAGAAAACTATTTAAGTAATATTAGCATATGAATATTTATAGACATTTCACTATTTAATCACAGCACCAAAGAAAGCACAGTCAAAGCATAACAGTTTATATCAGTTACATTGTGGTACAGTGTCACCGATGCCGTTCGTGATGGGTTCCCGCTACGGGCGCAGCTCGCCACCCAAACTAATCGCACCGCGCAACGACAGGTGATGCTCACTCATTCTTATCACTAGTTATTTTATTATATGCATATTAGCATTTCTTTACTCACAATTCTAAACAAATATGTCCAAAATATGAAATGTTACTTTTTGTGAAATTAATGAGCCACTGAGAGTGGCTCAATAAAGTTTAAATGTATCTAAAAAACTTAAACTTGGGTGGATAGATTGAACCTAAACTAGTTCACTAAATAACAGGATTCAAATGTCGTGCAGGTTCTTCATGGGCAGCCGATATGGCAAGCGCTCTGAGGGCACCGCGCAGGGTGGAGGCGGCAGTGCAGGCGCGGTGCTGGCGGGGGGCGGGGGGTTGGTGTGCGAGTTCACCGGCGTGTTCCCGCTCTACCGCTGCGTCAGACACAACAAGAGAGATCACTACGACGCGTGCGTCTCAATCTTTATGTTTCGTAATATATACCTACCGTCAATCAGACAAATGTGCCCTTATCAGTCGTAGAAGACAAGCAATTTCGCATATTGCATATTCCTTTAAAGATTGAGATTTTTTATAGGCAGCAAGACTTCATACCGGAAAATGTGAATCCCGAGTCCGAGGGACTAAAGTTTTTTGTAAACTTAATATTTCCAAGTACTTCATTAATCATTATTGGTATTTAAACAATTTTTAAAACAATAAAAAGTGTTTAAGTTAAATTGAAAATACAACTAAGTTCTAAAACAAAGGATGGTTTGTGCAGGAGGAGCGCGGACGAGGCGGGCATGACCGAGGAGGACTAAGCCAGTGCCCGCTGTGAACAGACTGCCGACCGCCCGCAATATACCGCATCGTACGCGCCGCCCACTGGACATCAACGCTGAACAAAATAACACTAACGCAAACTATCAGCTTGTGTAATTACAGAACTCTAGTCAAAGTTAGGTCAACTACTTTAGTACATAATAAAACAAACAGTTACTGAGTATAGTGACGCTCGTGGCACATGAGAGCCGCGTGTACGCAGCTCACATGCGGTCGACGACGCGTTCGATGCTTTATTATATATCTAACTAAGTGTAAGTATACGTACATATGTAGGGTTAGGTGCAAGCGCCAGTCGCGCGGCGCCGCGGCTGGGAGCGCCACGCGACCGGCGCGGCGCGACTCACCCGCACTGCCTCACTCACATCGCTAATTACGTTTATATCGCACCATCCCCCGTGTTTAACGATACCAACCATTAAGCGCACAAATCAATTCAATTTCTTTTAATAGCACATTAAATTCATCAGAGCTTCTATTTATAACTCACTTGTTACACAAAGTACTAGTAGAATTACGATTTACTTATTTATTTTTGTGGAGTTCAAGTGTTTTTATCTCATCACCATACAACATACTACTAAAACAGATTGGTGATTAAAGTTTTTGGCGAAATTTTGTAAGTTACCTTTGTAAAACTACAACGTTTCATAACACAATAAGATTCTGAAAAATACTTACACTGCCGGCATTTTTTGCCGGTCTCTACAACAATAAATACACAGGACACTTGAATAACATCCAAGTTCAGTACAAAGTTCTTATTCAAAGGCCATGCCGCATGCAACGCAGTCTGTTTAATCCACAAAATTAACCATTTTGAAAGCCCCAAGTCCATGGCATTTATCTTAATTTCGGGCGACTCATATTCAAATAAGCTAGACTTAAGACAACAATCGTGTGTAGTTATTGTTAACGCACAACAAAACAGATCGCATACGAGCCGATGTGTTGTGTTTATAAGTTGGCTTTCACGTTCTATTCAAATTTGTGAATATCTGTTCTCAAGTCATTGTACTGTGTTATGGTTAATTGTATGAGATAGGAGCGGGGGATAAAGTGCAGCTAGTACACAGTACTGCCTTGTGTGTCTCTCTGTGCGGGGAGCGTCGCGTCGTTGTTAGCTCCAGTGCAAGTGAGCACGCCACGAACGTCGATACACGACTGTTAAATAAAAGTGAAAATAAACATGTCACGTTATAAACTTGTGTTTTATTAATATCTCTTTACCCATTTCTCATTTCTTTAAACCACGAACTTATTTAACTCACGGGGCATATAGAATAATAAATTAGGTTGTGTTCAAAGAGCCAGATTCACGATAAAACAATCAAGTTTATTTCTTCCCACAATTTTTTCTAAAAAAAAGTAGGAGTTATGGTCCCACACTATTTATAGTTCTATTTCCATTCTTGTTGATGGTCAGTTCATGGCATCCCAGCGTAAGTCGCGGCACCGACCAAGGACAGAACATGCCAACCTAACAGCCAACAGTAGACCTCGTCGTATGATATCACCATCATCATATCAGTCGAGAGACGTCCACTATAGGCCTCTCCTAAGGCCTTCCAACAACCGATCCTGTGCTGTCCTCAACATTCACCAGGTCCTCGGATTACCTTGTGGTTTGAGATAGGCAGAGTGAAAGAGGTTCACATTCATAGACAACATAGTGACTACTTGGCTAACAAGAAGAATGTTCGTGAATTATATGATCATTTATTACTGCATAATAATTAATTTACATTAACTTTAGATGAAGCTTTTCTGAGTTATAAAACAGTTGAACATGTTCACCCTGTCAAAGGGATAGACATAATGTATTAGTAACATAAGAAAAAGTGTCAATTTATCATAATTGTTTCGTTATGGCTCTGATGAACCAAATATGATTGATTATCGCGCCTAGCCACGTACGCTTTTGAAGTTTCCGATTGAGAAACAGGCTAAAGGATGTAAAGTGAAAAGGTTCAGGTACTCACAGGATGATGGGAGACAGGAGATCACCGCACAGCATCACTTCAGTCGTATTTCACGATATTTTGGGGTTTCTTCACACGCGAGATTGGTTTTCGTGCCGGCCGGCGGTTGAGATGCGTTGGAACTGATTTGTTTTGCTCCCGCTGCTAGATGGCGAGAGTGATGTGCTGTCACAGCCCTCACAACGATAGGCGAGGGCCAGTGGCGGTAGATTTAAACCAGGGAGGAAATGTCGGATTGGGTTAAAGCATCCTAAAGCCTGTTCAATAATGTCTTCTTTAATTTTTTTCCAAGAAAGTTAAAAGTTCTTAAAAAGGCGACAGCATATTGTCTTTTAAGATTGGCTCACTAATTGTTTTATGGTAAACATCGCTTAGCCCTAAGCCTTATCAGAGCCGGTGGAACCCACCACGGTATGTGAGCCCAGCAAGGTTTGTGCACCCTCTTACGCAAATCTACAACACCGCCCAATATTTGGTGAAACAATGCCCGTCACATTCAAGATTATTTTCTGACGAGCTCCACTTCCTTGTCGTTACAAGGACGATGTTTAATGAAGATTGGGATGCTAGAAGTAGGCTCTACACGAGAGAGTTCTACAGTTCTCTGTCTAGCCCTATCAAATAATGTGTACTATGCAGTGAACTACATCAGTGTAATATTTTGATTTTCTTTTATGGAAGGCTTACAAAGTTTTTAAATTAGTTAAAAAACTTTTTACTGTTTTAAGACACATATAAATAGATACTTAGCGATGATTGAACGGTGTAGTTGTAAACTTCTGATTGAAAGGAAAATACGTTTTAATTGCCTCGGTTATTTCTTGGAACAAATTTTAATTTTATAATGCTTTAATAGCTGTGGAGGTTCAATTGAGAAGTTGATTTGCAATAGTGAATGCAGCCAGTAAGTAGGAAGCCTTATAAGTAATGAATTCATTAGTGGGCCTTTCAGTAAGAGACGTAAGCTGTGCTCAAACATGGTAAACGATTTGTCACATAAAACAGTATTCCATTTGAGCAACTTTTACATACAAATATGTGGGTATGTCACGATGCGGTAATCAAAGTAGAACCAATTACTTGAGGAATTAAGTACCGTTGAGTGTAGTAAAAGTGAAGAATACTTCAGGCATTAATCCATCTATTAAGTTGAAAATAAATTTATTAGTTTATAAAATACTAGGGGTTGCCCGCGTCTCCGCACGCGTATATGTCGGTTATCGCGGCAAATACTAGCCTATGTGTTATTCTGATGTATAAGCTATATTACTGAAAAGTTTCATCCAAATCCGTTCAGTAGTTTTTGTGTGAAAGAGTAACAAACGTCCATCCATCCATACTTACAAACTTTCGCGTTTACAATATTAGTATAGATAAACACAAAAAAAAATAACTAGAATAAAAACTGACTTCAAGAACTGAACCAAATTGAAATCTGATCACGCGAGAAGCATCAGCTTTCAATTTAAAAATAAATCATCAAAATTGGTTCACCCATGTCAAAAGTTCGGAGGTAACAAGCATGAAAAATAATATAACATTTTAACAAAAAAAAAACGACTTCAACCTGGACCTGAATTTAAATGAGACCATTCGGAAAGCACCAGCTTTCAAATAAAAAAAGAATCATCAAAATCGGTTCACCCAGTCGAAAGTTATGAGGTAACAAACATTAAAAAAAAAAACAGAATGAGAACCTCCACCTTTTTTTGAAGTCAGATAACCTCGACATCAATTCCACTCAGGAATGTTAACCAGATCCAGGTCCTTACGAATTCAGTCCAGTGAATTTGTGGAGCAGTTCATTCGCCAGCTCCATATAAACCCTTAACGAATATTGAATGAGGGACTTCTTGGAACTTCTCCGTGGCAAGGTATTTAGTTCATGGACCCAGCTCACAGAAACTAATTACTAAAGAGTTTCTTTTGAAAGTGGCTCTGTACAAGCTAAAATTATTATACATTCGCTCAACAGATACATTTCCTTTTTTATATCCGACAATATGTGTGTTCATATGTGTTTTGGTGGAGTAACTACAATGTGAATATGTAATAATTTTGTAGGTAGTAGAGCCACGACGGTTTCAGCACGGTAGGGTCGGCTCGACCGGGGCGGTACTACCCTCGCACAGAAGATCAACATAAAATGACAGCGTTCGTGCTGTCGTGTTTCGTTGGTGAGTGCGAGACTGGAGGCCCAATGATGCAGGAGCATCACTAGGCCGCTATGGTGTGGATTACCATGCTGCATTGTTGCATTCGCAATGAGTCTGGTGACAATCCCTCTTGAATTTTGCTTATTCTTTCTATCACGAAGAGTCATTTTGGCAGGGCCATACATAAAAAATATATAGGTATGAATTAAATAACATGATAGATGTTACATATTATAACATAACTGGCTTGGTGTGATTTTGCTCAAGAATGTCCCTTTATACTCCGCCAAATTGTTGTAGGCTTAAACCACACGGGATAACAATTGGTATGATCCGCAAATTATAGTTCTAAGTCTGGGACACAGGGCACAGGACATGTTCCTAATGCGGTAAGTGACATTTAAAAAAAAGCTCCTGATGCCATGTGTGTTGATAGAGCTATGGCTAATTATACAGTCGAGATACGCTCAGTCAAAGCAGTTCCGTATGTTTCGATTTCTAATTCATTAACAAGTTTATAATTTACTAAACTATTGTTTAGTTGTTATAGTCGCGTAGACAGCGTAGTCAAGTGTAGCAATTCGTAGAGACTCGTAGCATGTCGTAGCTTTTATTTCATTTCATATAGAAAAAACTTTGATATGATTATTGGTAGAAGTATTAGAAGGAAAGAAAACGGGAGGCGTAATTATTGTGATACAGTTGTTTGGTATGTCTGAGTATCATGAAGCAAACAGTTACATAGAGTACATTCTCTCGACTGCACGGTTGGCCTAGTAGTTTAAGTAGTCGCCACGCCGCTTTCTACTGTACCCTACTGTACCAAGTATTGTGGGTTCAAATCCCACATGGCACAACACTTTGTGTAATCCACAAATTGTTGTTCTGAGCCTGGGTGTTCTTTGTGTTCGTTTCATGTATGATTGTAAAGTCCCCCGCGACACAGGATGTATGCTCCTAATGTGCGAGTAGTCTTTTAAAAAAATAAAATAAAATAATTTAAGCAGCCAATACGATGACAACGTAGCGTATGTCTTATAAACAACTGACAACAACTCCACTAAGCCCCATGTTTGTTGCAATATGTCGGTAAAGCTGAATCACTTGGCTCCTTTACTCACCGGACAGCGCCAGCCTCTCGCCAAAGGTCTATAAGGTGGCTTTATTCACTCAAATGATTTGACTTTCCATCACGCTCAATGACGCAGAGCGGCGTGGAGTGGTCCGCAAACAGCAAGTGTCGCTCTCAGCACAAACAATGTGAACAAACGACTCACTATTATCAAAAGTACTCGCGCCTCGACGCATTGGCACCGATCTGCAACACAGGTCATATAAACACGACGCTATGCTCTGAAATTAATTAATGAACATTTCAGTTAATTAAATTCGTCAAAGGCTAGTTTGTGATTTCACCAATAGAATAGGTATGTTTGATAGTAATCTCTATTTTGACTTATGGAGTTGTAGGATATTATATTGATTAAGTACTAGATAAAATAAATAATTGCACAGTTAGGACACCAAAAAGATTGTCGTAGAATAATTAAAATTGAAAGAAAGAGCTATTCAAAGACGATAATACTTAGAAAATATCGTTAAGCCTGAGAATTTACTGAAATTCCTTTTTTGACACGTTACACATGTGCGTAATGGTGTCGGTGTGATGAGCAGCCCCTCGCAGTGGGCTGCCCCGGGCCGATCTTATTGTTGCGTAAAACAATTATAGCTTTATTTTGATTGTGCGTCCCCGCACCCCTCGGCCCCTCTGCCGCTCCTCTGGCAGACTTTTATTGTTTATAAATGAGAGTCTCGGTAAACTGAGGACGGACATAGTAGGTACACATACCATGTCAACAGATAGCGAGTACTGCCACCCACTGACACTCGGTTCGTGCGACTGTGACTGGCAGGTTCAGCTATGTCTGTTTTTGGCTTCATAAGCGCTGATTTGTTTTTACGAACTTACATTCACGATTGGTGCCCCAAAACTAACAAGGACTAAATAATGAAGAGATTGAAAACTCTTTTCGAACAAATTGGAACAATTATATTATCTTACAAATAAACCTATACGAGTTTGCTTACTGTTCGTCACTCTCTCTGTTGGTATAGAACCGGCTAACAATTATATTACAATGCTCGTGTAAGTGTGTGGCGACTCTCTAATGCCATTACTGAGGGTCCGACGACTGGAGGTTTTCGAACAGTATTTAATTCTGTAAAATATGTTATAGTCTTTTGTTATTTATAACATTTCTAGATCACTTCAAAGTGCACTGATTGAATCCGCCTGTGTGAAAATCTCGCATTAAGTTTTATGTGCCTCCCTAAATGGGTGTTTATGGAACAGTTATGTAATTTCTGTGAGCTGGTCCATACTAAGGATAGCTAGTTGCTAAACTTAGATCATTATGGTCTGCAGACGTTTGTCATAGAAGATAGTAATATAATAATAAATATTTCGGACATCTAACACACAACGCCATCTAGTCCCAAGTTAAGCAGAGCTTGTGTTATGGGTACAAGACAACTGATATAAATACATACATGCTTTTCGTAAATACAAACATATTATAGATAGAAAACATCCAACATGACTGCCTCAGTGGCGCAGTGGGAGCGTATGTGACTGCTGTGCTTGGGGTGTCGGGTTCGATTCCCGGGTCGATCCAAATGTTTGTATGATCTGCAAATATTTGTTTCGGAGTATGGGTGTTTTCTACGTATAATATGTATGTATTTACAAAAAAAAGTATATATGTATGTATTTATATCAGTTGTCTATAAATATTTGTTTCGGAGTATGGGTGTTTTCTATGTATAATATGTATGTATTTACAAAAAAAAAGTATATATGTATGTATTTATATCAGTTGTCTAGTATCCATAACACAAGCTCTAGTTAGCCTGGGACTAGATGACGTTGTGTGTTAGATGTTCGAAAAAGTGTCCGAAACTCCGAAAAAAATATTTGTGGATCAAGCACAGCAGTCGCATACGCTACCACTACGCCACCGAGGCAGATAAAATAATGTAATGAAAAAAAAATCTATTAGTAAACTTAAACTAAAAAGATTTTATTCAAATAGGCACTTATGAATAGTCAATATTTAAAAATCGAGTGATTCTAGTCGCCAGTTCCAAGTGCAGCCTACCCTTCATGGAGAAGAATCTGACAAGAAACTCCATTGTTGCTCCTTTAAAAAAATAATGATATGGTTTACAATTGTTTTTTACTAAGAGACTTGAACGAAGTCGAGCAAGGAAAACAAAACAAAGGGTTTGGAGTCATTGCTGCTCAGCCATGAGCTAACCAATCATGCGCCGTTATTACTCAAAGTTGCAAGGTTTTTATATTGTGAGGTTATGGAAAATAAAATCCAAATAGCACTTTCACTCACAGTCAAATTTAAAAAGATGTAATATGTCCAAATATAAAATAATCAATAAGATGTCACAAACGTAAAATAAAGTAAGACGCATGGATCAGCCATCGACCTATTCAACCATAGTTGAGCTGCATAATCAGGCCGCACAGCAAATCATCAGGTCAATATCAAAGAAATTAATAATAATCATAGTCGACAAGGTGCCCATACAATAACAAGTGCGTATTTAATAAATGGGGAAACATATTGTTAGATAAGTACCAAAGTACCATCGTGTATTCATTTATTATTTATGTATGTGTGTATGTATTTATTTATGAGTTGTAATAAAAACAACAAAAAATAAAATGTCAAAGCCAAAGAAAATTAACAATTTGTAAAAAGAGGAATTAGATGTCATTAGGTTTTTTATTTTTTCATTTATTGTTTTTTTTTCTTTTAAATGACAACTCCCGCATTAGGAATAAACATCCTGTGTCGCGGGGGAATTTACAGATATACATAAAACGGACTTAATTAACACCCAAACACAGAACAACAATTTGTTGATCACACAAAGTGTTGTCCCGTGTAGGATTTGAACCCACAACACTTGGCGAATTGGCAGGCGGCGTGGCGACCGCCTAAACCACTATGCCAACCGTGCAGTACAAGAGAGTATACGAGAGTTATACGAGTAGTACATAAACAATTCATACCGGAGTACCAACATGTCATATTTTAATACATTATTCAAAATAAAAAATAATTAAAGATACAACTCAGTTCTGATATATAATGAGTACATTAATGATAACATATGGAAATGTTTTAGTCTAATTCCGATGCCGTACTGTACTTCTATTTATTCTATAATAATATTTTTGGTATTAATATATTTAATTTTAAAAGGATGTCGCTGATTTTGCACCCAGATATCGTAAACCTTTTTTAAATACAGCCCCTGTCACTAGTAATTAGTTTGTAACAATTTTGGTAAGTAATATAATAATTATGGACAGGCGCACGGACGACAAGAGATCTGTTTGTAAGTAATTAACATGCAGCCGAAGTTGGCCGTACCTGGGAACGGACTAATGAAACGTCACGACGAATTAGCAACGCGACTGAGTACGACTGACTACACCTCCTTAGCCATTACTTAGTTATTTTTATTTTGTAACCAGAGGAGAAATAGCAAAGAACCTATCGGCTATACATACAATCTTTCATAATCCGGCTGTTGTAAAATCAAACTATTCGTCTTGAATGGTTTTATTTTGCAGCAGCCTGATCTTGATAACTTTCCTTTCCTTTAATATGTAACACATGATGTTACAGACCCATGATGATTAAAAAGTCGTGTAACGTGACAGGTCACCGTTTGTTTCCACGACTATTCTGATGAACTTACAGCGGGAGAGACAACACACAAAGGTTATATTCTGCGAGAATATCACCGCCTACATAAAATTAACTAAAGTATTAAATAATTCGTTTGTTATGTTTACTTGTTTATCTCTTTGTTTCGATCCACTCGTCCGAGCAGAGGGCGAACTATGAGCACGGGCACGTGGGCAGGGGACAGGGGAAGGGCTATGGGGGGCAACACAACCAAAAGTTTAGTAACAACAACATCACAGATATGTTTAGTAAAGGTTGTGATAATAACGCCTGCCTCGCACGAGCCCAACGTGCCGATGATATATAAATATTTATGTTTATGCTCTTAAATTATATTTGTTTGATATTTACCTACATTTACATTCAATAATAGCGAGAAGTATGTACTTGTATTAAATAGAATAAACTTGAAATATAGCCAATTCAAGTAAAAAAATAATGACATTAGAACTCTTTCTCCTGTCTGAAGCAGTAAACGTTTAACAGTATACGAGTTATTGCTCTGAATCCACAGTGATAATCCTGTGCTAGAAATATTAAAGTTGTCTTCAAGATTTGACTTCGCGGTCCCTCTGGCTTCATGAGTCTAGACGATTCTTTGTCATTGAAATAATGTAATTTAAATGGCAACTTTTCGTAATCTGAGTTAGTTTATCAATAAGTAAGTTATTATGTAAACCAACGTGTAATACACAAGTAATGCTTGATCAGCGGTAGTGGTAAGCTGATTTGGGAGGTGCGTGCGGCGTCGCGACCCGTGTAATTGAACGCAGCGCTATGTCGGCACTCGTGCGGGCGGTCAAGAGCGACCGCTATCTCCCAGCGATAGCGGATAACAGCTAATTACCGCCGAATACAAGTAGCCTGCGCTAATTACCTGCTACAGTGGGGGCACGCTGCCTACACTGAAATAAATAGACGCATGCTCAAGTTCTGATATTGCATACAATTTAAAAATGGATGGACTCTCACTTATGACTCAAAACACATTATTGAGTAAACTTGATTATTAGTTCCATGTGGCGTCAGATTAAGAGTACACAGTGTCAAAACTCCTATTCATTCCGTATGTATCTTACGAGCCGACTGAGAGAGCAAAGTACCAGGACAAGAGCACTGCAAAGAGAAGAACATTTTTGAAAGAAACCATGTACCAACCCGTTTGGTCAGCGTGATTATGACTATGTTCATCACCAGATCTGCGTAATGTGTTTGAGTCATATTATTAAGTAAATATTAAGTAAGTGTGTTTACTAACACTCAGCGTAACACAATAGTTTCTACCTAGTTTGGAATCAAACTGCCGCGTGTGAGATCTGTAGATGTGAACCAATAGATAGAACAACTCATGCTTCATCATCACCAACAGCCTATACCAGTCTAGTGCAGGACATGAGCCTCTCTTTAGAAAGAAGACTAACTAACCATTGGTTTCAACTCACTCCCATAGATGCCTATGCATAATATCTAACCTATAGATAAACGTTTTGGGCTCTCTACAGTGTTTCTTAAGATATTTCATTATATTAAAAGTGTGAATGTTGACAGACCACCTATCTAATCGTGAATCTCCGGCTGGGGTTTATGGAGCTCTTTTTACTCAGGACGAAGAGAAGAAAGAGTTGTTTGTAAAATTCTGTGCAGCATTTGAACAATAGATATCGCTGACTTTGTCTTAGGTTGTACACCTACACAGCGATATCTATTGATTGAGCGGTATTTTCTAAATTATGCTGTAAAGCCGTGGGAGAGCCACGCTTCGGCATGAATGGGCTGGCTCGGCCGGAATGATACCATGGCCTCACAGCAAAACCAGTGTGAAATAGCGCTTGCGCTGTGTTTCACCGAGTGAGTGAGGATACCGGAGGCCCATACCCCATTCACTCCCCATAATCCTCCTCATCCCCGTCCCCACCCCCCATCACCATCCCCCTTCCCCATGCCCCAAAGGCCGCCTTGTGACGCCTCTGGTGTTGCAAGTGTCCATGGGCGGCGGTAATCGCTTACCATCAGGCGATACGTCTGCTCCTTAACCCGCTTAGGACATAAAAAAAACATGTGGATTTGATTTATTTATACGCAATCAATGCGGACTATGTCAGTAGACAAGCGAAAGGACATGACGTTTTAAGTTTTTTTACTCGTTGCAGTGATTTTCTTCTGCGTAGTTTAACATTTGCTCCCTTGGTCATTTCTTACGATACCCATGCGAATAGTGATGGTGAAGCTCTGTATTCTTAAATCCGTCACTAAAATATAAATGTAACTATTTTGTTGCTTTACAGACATCCTCATACTGTAACCCTCAATTGTGATCGACGTGGGAGGTAATAAGTGTAGACAGACGTCGGATCCCGGCCACATCGCTCACCATGATGTATCTCAGTCACATCCGCGAGTGACCTCCACTAATATTGTTGTCCTTTATTTTAGTCTTATTCTGCTTCTCGTTTATTTTGACGTGACAACGTCTTATAATTCGATGGAGCCGGCTGCACACACGCAAAAACATGACTCATGCGGTGTTACTTCGCTATGCGGCGTTCCATTTAAGGCTTGAAGTGCAAGCAAGAGATAGATGCGGCATCATTAATGCGACGTCGCCTCGCTCTGAGGCGTTCCATTTTAGGCTTGAAGTGCAAGCGAGAGATGGATGCGGCGCTTGCGCCGGCTTGCACTTCAAGCCTTAAATGGAAGCGAGAGATATCTCTCATCATTTCATCAATGTTTCGTTATGACGTTCTCACGTTAAACTATCATCCGTAAACAGACTTTACAGTCAACCATTTTTTTACCATGGTGCACACATACGATGAGGGATACCCTAAGTTTGAAGGTTAAACACTCAGGGGTAGTTTGATCGTCACAAACCAAAATACAGCGATCACAAATACATGATGATTCCAGTAAATTTTTGTCCCTCTGGTCATCGTTAGTGGGTCATCAGACTGCTCCATCTTGAGTAATTAATGTTTATTGTATAAAAATGTGCTGTTTTCGCATAATAATGGCGTGGTCGAGTGTGTTACACTAGGAAAAGCATTGACGTAACAAGTCGTGTACAGAAACTATCAAAGGTGTCCCATATGTATGCAAACTCTGATAATGTAATGTGTTCAAACAAATTGTGTATAAAGTGTACGTCGCGACTCTTTGTGGCGCAAAGTGGTAATTTCGAGAGGCAGCGCGCGCCACAGCCCGCCTGAGATTCAATCTGAACATTTACTGAATTGAATTTGTCATTGAGATAAGAGCCTGGGAAATATAAAACTATTCAGTAACACTCATGTTCAAGCAGTTATTATATTCTAATCACTTTATCTAAATGCCAGTAAAATACAATCAAGCATTGTATTCTCAAATTTGAGTATATAAGAGTGCAAATAATGCTGGTATTTCAAATTTAAGTTAAATTCCTGTAAATACTTTTACATGTGAATGACAGTTGCTCTAAAACCCCGCACATTCACTTACTGTAGGTACCTACATATTTTCTCCTAATATTTTGTAATGATAGAAAAATTGAAGTTGTGCGTTATTTCGTGATGTGAAGCGGAAATAAGATTGTTAGTGAGGTCTGTCGATATTCAGGATTTTTGCTCCTGTGCTCTGGTACTGCGGCCCCGGGGTCATCCGTCCGCTCCCGTACCTACCTTGCCTAGAGAGCTGCCTTTTACCTTGTCTTTTAAAAAAAAGAACAATGCCATCTGTGTGCCGGTGCTTAGGGTTCTGTTTATTGATAAAAACGCCATCTAGTAATTGAATGACTAAATGAGAATTGTAGTTATCGAGTGTTACTAGAATGAAAAATATTCATTATTAAAATTCTACTAATATTATAAACGCGAAAGTTTGTAACTATGGATGGATGGATGTTTGTTACTCTTTCACGCAAAAACTACTGAACGGATTTGGATGAAACTTTACAGTAATATAGCTTATACATCAGAATAACACATAGGCTACTATTTGCCGCGATAACCGACATACACGCGGGCGGAGCTGCGAACAAAAACTAGTATATAAAATAAAACACTCAACGATCGATAAAGCATAAAACGAACATAGTTAAGAATGATAGACGAAGTATTACACAAACACATTGAGAGAATATAGCCGCGGTAAACATTTATTAATCTCCTAATATTTTCGTACTTCAGCACTTTTTATAAATTGAAACATTCATCTTTCTCATGGGCTTGGCTGAGGTATAAAACCTTAAGGTGCTTATGAGACATTATTATATTTGTCAGTCAATACCTATTTACTTTTTTGATGAGTGATGGTAAGAAATAGATCCGATACTGAAGAGCTAGAATAATTTTGTGAGTAGATATATAATGTAAATGTTTAATAACTATAAATACACAGATTAAAAAACCCGATGATTTTTTTATTGAGTGCTGGCAATATTTTGCATAAAAGTAATAGACAACCGGCAACATAATAATAACTCTAAGCCGGCAACACGATGTTACGAGAATACAGGGAGAGGAGCGCGTCGACATCTCGTCGTACAAAAGACAGAGATGTGGTGAAACATTGAAACGAGATGAGAGTACTGTCAAATAATCTGATTGTTATTGATATGTAAATATTAGGTAGTTATACCGTCGGCGACGGCCCTTCACTGTGAAGTTGGCCGCGGGCCGGCTGCATTATCAATATATGTTGCACTCAAGGTTCCGAATCAGAGCTGTAATCGTTTATTGATTTATCACCATCCCCCACACCTGCCGGCCCAAATGGGTGCGCTGCGCCAGGTAGTGCATTGAAGTTGTCCGCGATTCATATATGTTGTTGTTTTTTACACAAAACATGCACAGTTCAGTGGCGATTGCCATCAGCAACTGCATCTCATTTGTATGCGAGTGTTTCAATATACATACAATTTCAAATTTTCAGAAAATGTAATGTTAAATAGTAAACCATTATTTTTTTGTGTGAAATAAACATTTTCATAGCATGTTATTGCAGTGCACTTGCCTTGTGCGGTCCATTTAAGGCGATGGCGAAGATCTGCGTAGGCTATTGTCGGACATTTTAAAACCACAAATATCAAGTATGTACATGCATTGATATTATTATATCTATTGCTTATTTAACTGCGAACGGCGTTCAGCTGTAAGCAATTAAATGGGGATTAGGCTTTGTGTTTCTCCCTACAAACCAACCCCCCCGCCCCCCCCCCATTGAGGTGTCCGCACTTTACCGGGCCTAGGTCATGGTCACCCGAAGAAAATGATGCAATTAGAATAAATGTTTTCGAAGCTTTTCCTTCATATATAAAAAATAAATACTTTTCATTTCTGCTACTTTAAATCTATACTAATATTATAAACGTGAAAGTTTGTAAGTATGGATGAATGGATGTTTGTTACTCTTTCACGCAAAAACTGCTGAACGTATTTCAATGAAACTTTACAGTAATATAAAGTATATACATCAGAATAACACATAGGCTACTATTTCTTCTTCTGTTTTATGAACGATTTTTTAAATCTATTTAAATATTCATATCATTCAACTACCGACCTTTAAATAACTACTAGCCCTGATTGACTTATATATTGTTTTATGTTGTAAGCATCACCGTAAAAAGAAAATTTGAAAATTTCACCCCTAAGGGTTAAAATGACGGATAGATGGTTGTATGGAAGTTTGTCATTATCAGCGTAATCTCATAAATCGTGTTTTTAACACCAAATTATACATAATAATGCAAGCGAAGACATGAGCACTTGTTAGTATTATAATTAAAACTTAGCAAAATGCTGTTTTGTGTTGGCGGAATCTATTAATTTGAAAATTAATTAAATTGCATCAGATAATATACCTTTTAGGGGAAATAGGGAAACGAGGAACTCAATATTCTACACAGATTAAATAAAGAAAAGTCGGCCAAGTGCGAGATGTACTCGCGCCGGAAGGGTTCCGTACCACTATCCATACATTTCTAGCGTCTACCTGTTGCCGTTATCAATATCGAGCAAAAAAGAACCAAAAAATCTCGTTTGTTGTATGGAAGCCCCTTAACTATTTATTTTATTCTGTTTTTTAGTATTTGTAGTTATAGCGGCAACAGAAATACATCATCTCTGAAAATTTCAACTATGTAACTATAAGGCCGAGCGACCGTCCGTGACAAGACGGTTTTCGACAGTTGCCTTGTGCTGACGCACACCGCATGAGACCGAACAAACGGTCGAAGAAGGGGAAGGGACGATTTGATTATGGATATTACGCCTTTAAAGAGTGTTTGTTTACTTTATTTATTTATTTATACTTCCTGCATTACAATTCCACAACGCACGTCCCGCCTAACACAATGCTTTTTACGGCAACCTAGACAATCCTCGACAAACTGTCTCGTCGGAGACAATTTGTCGACAACAGCTTTGGTGTGCGAGGGTCCCACCTCATTCATATCAGTGGCGTACACTACCACTGCCCCAACTAGGCAGTCAAAGTAGTGATATCGCCTACGCAGTGTCAACTTGATACATTCATTATGAAGGACTGCATGTTTGGACATGCCCCGACCTAGTAAGTCAAAATAAGAACTACCGGTTCTCATTAAGTGACATGTTTGCACTTGTGCAGCTTTATAGAATCTTAAGTTTTGATCACTCCAATCAGTGGACTAATTATATACCCATTAATCTAATTTAAATATAAAACAATTATCATTCCAAGTTTCTTAATTGTCACTCATCAAAATTTGACTGCACGTGTAGGTATCCCAGTGGTTTGAGCCCCCTAGCCAAGTTGCAAGCGTTCTTCTTTCTGCAATCGTTAACACCTAAATTCTCGTGCATGGGCGTAGCCACGGTGGGGCAGGGTGGGGCAAGTGGCTCTGACCTGTAAGGTACCTTTTTTACGTAACCCCACGGGCTGTCACTCCAACGGGGTTTGCGGCGGGGTGGTGTATTGGAGTCGGACCGACTAAAACCACACGGTGTGCCACTCTACGCCTGAGAAGGGAGGATCTGGGAACTGCTGTTATTAATATATCCGGACCCCTCCCAACGACTGCCCGCACTGAAGCTGGCACCGTCTGCTGATGGACTCTCTAATTAGGCAACATACGGCACACGCGTACGTCGCCCCCTCGTGGCTGGCCACTTAAGCGTATGATGAGGGAAACCCGGCCCGTCCATCGGCGGTCACACTCAGGGCGGAATGAGGCGCTGGTAAGCGCGCCTCCGCTACCCTGGCGAATTAGGTCCGAGTGGAGGTCGACCTCCCGAGCCCTTTTCGCCCTCCTTCTGTGAGATTACGTCCTTGCAGAAGGTTGCGACGGCAGTAACGCTGACCGGCCATGGAGCATATGACGGTAGCGCCCAGATACTTCATCTGAGCCCGAACCTGTACGAGGACCGAGTTGACCACCATAGAGGCATCGGGGGGTGGACCACGACGGGGCCCATGGAACATCAAAGCCTCAGTCTTATCTAGGGCCACCCGTAGGCCCAGCACCCAACCACCAAAGAGACACTCCTGGTGGCCAGGCGCGCCGCCTCTTGGAAGTTTTCCTCCCGGGCCGTGATCGACGTGAGACGACTTCGAAGAACCCAGTCGTACCTTACGTTCCACAGGAGTGGTCTAAGGACAGACCCCTGCGGAACACCGCAGGACATGGGTCGCCGTCTCAAGACCCCTCTCGGTCCTCGTATATGACGGTACGCTCCTACGCACGCCGTAGTTGTGGAGTGCTTCCGATTCCCTGCTGTTGGCGATGTCGAACGACACCGTTAACAGCACGCTGCCACAGTCCACTGCCTCTTCGGTCACGGCCCTCAGGTGCAACACGGTATCGACCGTCGGATGCTACTCTCGAGATGCGAATTGAGCGTCCGACAGATCGAGCCCCACCTCGCAAAGATGCCGGACGACACGGGCAGTATCCTTTCAAACAATTTGCCCGCCGACTAGCGGGAAGAGTCTTTTAAAGAAAATCTAATGAACCAATAGCTGATACATAAGCTCAAAATTTCAATATAAAAGGTATATTGAAATTTCGAGCTTATCTATTAAGTGTTAAGCTTAAAATAACCAATATCTATCTATATATATATAAGCGAAATACCACTCACTTATTAATCACGAAATCTCAGAAACTATAACACCTACAAACTTGAAATGTGGCAGGTAGGTTCCTTATAGGATGTAGACATCCGCTAAGAACGGATTTTACTAAACTCTACCCCTAAGGGGGTAAATCAGGGGATGAAAGTCTGCGTGAGCAAAGCTGCGTGCAAAAGCTAGTATATAATAAAAGCGAAATACCACTCACTTATTAATCACGAAATCTCAGAAACTATAACACCTACAAACTTGAAATTTAGCAGGTAGGTTCCTTATAGGGTGTAGACATCCGCTAAGAACGGATTTTACGAATCTCCACCCTAAGGGAGTAAAACGGGGATTGGACGTTTGTATGAAAGTCCTATGTTTTTGAAGTAAGAGACTTGAAATTTAAAATGTATGCTCTATAGATGGTGTGGAGGTGTACTAATAATGTATCTTTAGAAATCAACCCCCTTTTGGGGTTAAAACGGGGGATGGTAGTTTGTATGAAAGTACAATGTTATTGAAGTTAAAATAATTATGGCAGAAAGATTTTAAATGGTATTTAAGTATAATAATTATCATATAGGTATGTATACTAGCTAAGCCCCGTGGTGTTACCTAATGTACAACAACCGGGGGCAACGCCGCGGTGGAAAGCTAGTAAATAATATAATTAACAGTTCATTTTACATTTCGTAAAATTTCCTTAGCAGTAATCTTCAGCCGCTTGTAAAGAGTTACTGGTTCTAATATAATACAACTAGGCAGTCAACTCTGGAAAATATATTAATAATATATGTTTGATTCGAGTCCGACATAGCCATTGTCATTACCCATAACACAAGCTGCTTAGCTCTGCTTAGCTTGGGACTAGATGGTGTTGATGTGTAATAAATAACGTCCGAAATAAAATAAAAAATATTAAAACCGAAACGTCTCAAAACGAGCGTTGCATTACGAGCATTTTCATTCTTTCAAATTACGCTTGCAAATGGCGATATTGACATAAGCCATTTTTTTAAAAATAACAACGCCTTTTTACTTTTTAGGGTTCCGTACCCAAAGGACAAAACGGGAACCTATTACAAAGACTTCGTTGTGCGTCTGTCTGTCCGTCCATCTGTCACCAGGGTGTATCTCATGAACCGTGATAGTTAGACTTAGACGGTTGAGATTTTCAGAGATGATGTATTTCTGTTGCCGCTATAACAACAAATACTAAAAAACAGATTAAAAAAATATTTAAGGGGGCTCCCATACAACAAACGTGATTTTTTCCTTGTTTTTTCTCGATGTTATTAACGGCAACTGATAGACGCTTGAAATGTATAGATAACGTGTGTGTGCGGTGGTACGGAACGGTTCTGTGCGAGTCCGACTCGCACTTGGCTGTTTTTTTTACCTATATTTTTCTCAGTTTTCACTCTTCTCGATATTTGTTCAAAAATCTGATTGTTTAAGTATATTGTGGCGACCTCCACATACAGCGCAAACAGCAACATGCTACAGCGTCATCGACCAAAGATACACCGAACTAAGGTGTGACGTCACGACACGGAGTACACAACAGTACCAATCCTGAATCGCGCAGAGAAAAGTTCTCGCGACAGTTAACATATTATACAACTTCCCAACATCAACCGTTAGGGCAGTTGGCCCGCCAGGCATGATCACCTCGCCTAGTAGGAGGATCCTCCCTTTGTGTTGGAAAAACACGATCACCCGTTCCTCCACAATATTAATAAATATAAGTAAATAGTAATTGATTTATATAAATAAACCTTTTTTTACTTACATATTCTATGATTTTACCTCCTTTTTCCAGTCTCCTCGTTCTTTGCCTTGTCTTTTTTTAAATATCTTCATGCAAATTTAGTTAAAATCGATGCAGCTTTGTAACGGTGAAAGTGTAACAGACAGACCGAACTATTTTCGCATCCAGAATAACATTTTTTGGCATTGCATTGTCTGTCCCACCACCCTAGCCCTTCAGGCTGGACAGTCAGGGTGGATTCCTCATTATAACTTTTAAATTGATTGTCCAAGTTACCTAGTGTAAAAGACAAAGTTCATCTAAATAAAATACTGAAAGCGAAAAATGTATTAGAGGAATATGATAAATACCTACTCTAAAATGTGCGTTGTGATAAAAATATCCAATTTAATGTTTACAGCACACAATTAAAAATATACTGAGTTCCGCATAAAAGGTGGTAGTAAATCTATTCTGTAGTTTTGTATGAAAGAGTAACTAACATCCATACATTATCTATCCATACTTTATAATGTTAGTAGGTGTGGGATCCTCAAATTGAAAGGATTTTGAACTGTTATTGCAAACGTCATGTTCATGTCAAATGTCAGATGTCAAACTTTATCACTGCACACAGCAATCACGTTCTGCGCAAGGACCAAAACCAAAGATTTGGTCTGTAAACACCACAATAAAATGACAAATAATAAATAAAAGTGTTAAAACTAGCATTTCAATATATACACAAATGTGATTAGCACTATTCCAAGCCGGTTCTATAAGAACTCAGACTCATGTTTAACGCTCAAATTGTAATTTAGACATGTAAGTAAACAATCTTAGTATCCAGTGTGATTGTAATTTGTACGAGAGAAGTTCACGATTTATTTGTTTGTAGTTTATTATTCGTTTGTAGCGGTGCAGTAGATCGACACTAACATCACTGATATAATTAACCTCTTTCTACTATCGCAGGGAAAGTACAAATAGGTATCTAATCTAGCGTCGCGTCGGTGTGTGCAGTTTCATATCACAGCAGACATGCCAAACCATAAATACTGATGATTTAATACTCGTTTTAACGACCATTGTTCTTACTGGATGTCTCCAGTGGTCCAAGTCACCCACACTTGGGGACATTTCTCAGCCTCTGGTATCCTGGTGTCACAATCATTGTTTTGGGAAATGGCCAAAAAATTGCATATGCTTACATCTTTAAAAATAAATAAAATCTAAATGTTAGTTTGTATTTTCAAATGGAAGTATTTACGGTACTTAGAATAAATGAAACAACTGGACTGATTTTAACGAAACTTTCACTGACAGATAGCTGATTTTATAAGGTACTCCTTATAACATTGGCCATCTACTTGGGTACATTCTAACCGGAGTCCGGGTTTCAGCCGGAGTAACCATTAATAATGTCAAGGACGGGGTGAAATCCAGGCAGCAATTTAAATAGTGGAACAATCAGAAATGAGTTTAATTCTAGAATGTATTATTTTTGTATTTTTTTTATGTTTGGCCCGCCAAAATGACTCTACTCTGCCTGATGGAAAGCATAAGCAGAATCCAAGAGTGGTGGTCACCATGCTCACTGCGAATGCAGACAATGCAGCATGGCGACCCACACCATGGCGGCCTAGTGATGCTGCTGCATCTTTTAGTCTAGTCAACAAGTTTAGAACTTGTTGACTAGACTAATTGGGCCTCCGGTCTCGCACTCACCAACGAAACACGACAGCACGCTGTCATTTTACGTTGATCTTCTGTGCGAGGGTAGTACCGCCCCGGTCGAGCCGGCCCGTTCGTGCTGAAATCAGCGTGGCTCTACTACCTTTATTTTAATAAGGCGCTTCAAGTGCCGACAATCAAAAGTATAAATTACCTACTTTGCTACTTTTATTTTAGAAAAAATAAGGTTATGTGAAAACAAAGTTAAAACAATACCCTAACCAAAAAATATATTAATCTTAATTGCTTCTCTGTAAGCCCATGATTGTATCTTGATAATTATAAAACTGCGCCAATCCAGCCTCAAGAGCCAAAGAGTACTCATTTCTTACAATAAAATTGTAAGAAATGAGTACTCTTCATTTACTTCATGATAAAGGGGGATAAACCGCACCCCAACCCCCTCTCTGGTGACGTATGGCCTTAACCCTCTCTCTAAACGGTTGTTGATGATAAGGGGACAAACAAGCAAATCATCACTTGATAATGACCCTAACTGACATACAAATGGGCAGGGCTGCAGGCAAAAGCTAGTTGATAATATATAATAATAGTAAGGAACAGATTGTAAACTGCAGCTTTACACCAAATTATTTGTTTTGCTATTTCCTATGGAACCGTAATCACCAAATTGCCAGCTCTGTACCCAGAATATGAATGTGTCTTTGTTACAGAATGCTGAAGCTAAGAGATAAGGAAGTGGATGTTGAGGAGTTTGGTCTGGAGTATATCAAACATGCTGCTCTTGTGAAGCACCCATACAGGAGACACAAGGTTGGTACACCTATTAGAGTCTTGTACCAACACTACAGTAGTTCATGAGAGTAGCACTTAAATGCAGTTTCACCTGAATTTTTTATATTTATTTAATTGCTTATTACACAAATTACTATTAATTATAATTGTAATAATGAATTATAGTACCAATTAGTAAATGTTTTATTTTATAATACACTAGCTTTTACACGTGGCTTCGCTCACGCAGACTTTCATCCCCTGATTTACTGCCTTAGGGGTGGAATTTCAAAAATTCCTTTCTTAGTGCTCACTAACGTTATATAAAGAACCTACATGTAAAATTTCAGGATTCTAGCTTCACCGGTTTGGGCTGTGCGTTGATCTCTGGGTATGTCAGTCAGTCAGTCACCTTACTCTTTTATATATATAATATATATAGATAACTAGTTGTTGCCCGCGGCTCAGCCCGCGTGTATGTTGGTTATCGCTGCAAATAGTAGCCTATGTGTTATTCTGATATATAAGCTATATTACTGTAAAGTTTCATCCAAATCCGTTCGGTAGTTTTTGCATGAAAGAGTAACATCCATCCATCCATCTATCCATCCATCCATCAATACTTACAGACTTTCGCGTTTATAATATTAGTATAGATATTTTAAAGAAATAAATCTTATGAGGCTGTGGGGGGTAATTTCTGAATCTACTGAACCAATTTTGATAAAACCACATTTTTGTTAGTGTCATAAGCTATATATTAACCTATAAAAATGATAACACAAGGGGGTGGAGCTGCGGCAAGCTAGTCTGATTTATAAAACTAGCTGACCCACGTAACGTCGTCTGCGTGTCCTATTGCCCTTGGCCTAAAAATTTACCCCCGTTTTTGTAACATTCTTCATTGGTGCTCCGCTCCTATTGTTCTTAGCGTGATGATATATAGCCTATAGCCTTCCTCGATAAATGTACTATCCAACACTGAAATATTTTTTTCAAATCTTACCAGCGGTTCCTGAGATTAGCGCGTTCAAACAAACAATCTCTTCAGCTTTATATAATAGGTCTTTACCTATGAAATTGCCGTTTTGTATGCAATAAGTGAAAGTATAAGTACTTTCACTTATTGCATACAAAACGGCAATTTCATAAAAAGTTTGAAAAAATAAGTTTTTTCAAACTTTTTTATGGCGGATGAGGGAGAGCTTCCAACCCCAGCTCTTGCAGCTGCTTCACGACAACGCGCGACCCCATACTACGCAACATACAGTCTCCAAGCTGCAAGAGCTGGGGTTGGAAGCTCTCCCTCATCCGCCATACTCACCAGACCTTGCACCTACCGACTATTACTTTTTCCAAAATTTTGACAACTTTTTAGTGGGTAAAAAATTCAACTCCCGAGAGGCAGTACAAAATGCCTTTGAAGAGTTTGTTGCCTCCCGTCCAGCTGATTTTTACAAGAAGGGCATCAATAAACTGCCAATGCGTTGGCAAAGATGCGTCGATTGCATGGGTGATTACTTCGAATAACAGAAATAAAAAAGTTTGAAAAAATAAGTACTTTCACTTATTCTTGCATACAAAACGGCAATTTCATAGGTAAAGACCTATTATTAGTATAGATAGATTAGTGTAGATATGATACTCTTCTAAGATCTAATAGTCATAATCCACAACTCATTTATTTGGATAAAGATTAATATTAGATATTATGTGGATGAAAAACTCTTTGGCAAATAACTCATTATTAGATACCAACTTTTAGCGTTTTATACTCGTGATAACTTCTAAATGAAATGTCCGATTGGGATGAAACAAAAAGTATTTTACTTCTACATAAATACCCCCGATAACATAATGCTTAATTTGGATAAGGATTAATATTACGATACACATTTAACGTAGTTTCTTTCTTCAGACGATTTAATATTTTTTTTAAACACAAAAGCGGTTATTGTGACTAAACCATGATAGTTAGATATATGCTCTCGCGGACTTTTTTGTAGATCTTAATGGGACCTACAAACCCGTAATACATTATATTGTTCTATTCTCAATATATTTCGCAGCGCACGCAAAAATATGTTTTCGATTTCACACCTTGGGTTACAAAGTAGCAATTTTCTTACGGATCCCTAATTTTTTTGAAAATAAAATAGAGCCTATAGCCTTCCTCGATAAATGGACTATCCAACACTGAAAGAATTTTTCAAATCGGACCAGTAGTTCCTGAGATTAGCGCGTTCAAACAAACAAACAAACTCTGCAGCTTTATAATATTAGTATAGATTACCTCCGAAACGGCTGGACCGATTTATATGAAATTTTGTTTGCATATCGGGTAGGTCTAAGAAGTGGCCAACATCTATTTTTCATTACCCTAAATGATAAGTTTAATGATTTGTCGGGTCTGCTAATATTACACTTTATCTTATCATACTTCCTATCACATCACACTAATAGGCAAAAGTTTGTGAGTGTGTATGTTTGTTACTTCTTCACGCAAAAACTACTGAACGATTTTGGATGAAACTTTACAATAATATAGCTTATACATCAGAATAACAAATAGGCTACTATTTGTCGCGAAAACCGACATACGCACGGGCGGAACCGCGGGCAACAGCTAGTAATATTATAAAGGCGAACTAAAAACTACATCTGAAACCTGTACCCTTATGTCCAAATAATCATTTTTCTATAGCTTGACACCAGCGCCATCTCAGATAAACTGGAAACTTACAACAGACCCTACATGTTTTTTTCTTTTAAATTTACTAACCTAAAAATGTTTTTAATGCATAGTTATCTAATAAATTTATAATTAGTCACACATGTTTGTTTATGTTATTAACATAAGTTGTATGCTATAATAAAATGTATAAATGTGCAGGTATAAATCATACCGTATAATACTATGTGTATGTCAGTTAATGTTCAAGCGCTCACGATGTGAACATTATACAAAAACTAGCTGATCCCGCAAACGTTGTCTTACCATAAAAAAATTGGGGTATAAAAAATAGATGTTGGTCGATTCTCAGACCTACCCGATATGCACACCAAATTTGATAAAAATCGGTCCAGCCGTTTCAAAGGAGTGTGGTAACTAACATTGTGACACGAGAATTTTATATATAAGATAACGCATATTGTAATGCTTACTATGTTTTGTTTCCTATATCTTTGGATTATTTGATATAATTCAATTAATTGCAAACATACATATTATGTCCTAGCATACACCCACGTTATGAAGACGATACTTAATAGAATTCACAAAATAATAGTACACGTCACATTACATGTACGCTCGATAGATGGCGTTGTGCGTTTTTTTAGATCGCGCTATGGTTCGGTTACACAGCGAACTATATAATGCAAGAAGTCTCTTCAATCGTAATCATAAAAATTATACTAAATGTTTGTATGATCTGCTATTTTTGAATAACCTGTTTGTGTTAAAGCGAACCGGTTACTGAAAATTTGAAAACTTCTGTGATGATATTGATGATGAGAAAGGGATGTTCATGAAAAAAACGTTTTTTTTTCGATTTATATAGTAACATTGTATTGTTCTATCGAATACACATGATTGTATTTAACTAGCCTAATTAATAATAATAATATATATAGGTATCAGGTATTTAAGTAAAAACGCTAGAGTGAAGAGTGAAGAAACGAATCAACTATATGAGGGTTATGATTTTGAGAGGCTAAGTATAAATGTATGTATGTTCATCTGTTCCCTCATAGCTCCTCAACTACTTATAGTCCATTGAAAAGTTACATTTGGGGTTGCGTTTTTAGAGGACGCAATTTTATTTTTTTGATGTGTAGGGGGGGTCAGTGTAAAGCTAAAACCAAGTTTGTGGGGTCGCCACCCTTGTCCCACAGCCGCTATCTTGAAAATAGGGGTTGAAATGGTTTTTTTGATACATCTCTTCAACTATTTATTTGATAAAAAAAAATTGTTAACATTTTTTGTTGCAAATTAAATTATCTACAACTTTGGGTTAGTAACTTTTTGTCGTAGAACTATAAATAAAAAAGTTATAAGTGAAAATCGAGGTCAGAAATTCGAGATTTTTTTTTTAAATTTTTCTATATAACTTTTTTTTATCATTTTACGAAAAAATGATATCAGACCATTTTTGTAGATCGTTTTTTGAGGCATAACTTTTATTCGCAACATTGTTTCATTAAGTCAATAGAATAGCTAAGGTCTTACAGCGCTCCGAAGTGAGTACTATTTTTCAGTACTCTTATTAATGTGTCATCAGTTTTTATTTTTTATTTTTTCATTATATTTTTTTAAGACAAATTTATTATTGGGTCGATTGTCCACGTAATAACAATAACACGTAACATGTACAGTAACTTCCGAAACTTTTCGTAAAAATGTTTCATTAACCTCATCATTTTTTGCTACAGCTCGGTCTAGTAAAGTTTTTACACCTTTTGCCTTCATAGTTCTTATTTTATTTTCACCTAAAGGTTTTTACAAATAAAACAATCACTCATGATGGAATAATAGAAAAAGCACGCTTAAATAGTCTAAATGCTAATAAAAAAAAAATAGTTTTCACTGAAGTTATAATCGTGTTTAAAATCATTCGAAATCGTCTTCACAATTAAAAACAGAATAAAATACATCCGCACGTAGAGAAATATATATATAAAAAGCACAACTAAAATATATAAGTTGAACGACAACTTCAACACAATATTATTAGCTATTCTTACAATAAGAGAGGTTAGGAATAATAATAGCAGGCAGCTGTTCTTTTGTTCCCTCATGGTCACTTGGGTATTTACTACCTGAACAGTATTCTCAGATTTAAAATTATTTTAAAAATCAATTTATAACAAAAATTATTAGTACCCATGTATAATATAGGTATAGTTAAGAGTACTGAAAAATAATACTCACTTCGGAGCGCTGTAAGACCTTAGCTATTGACTTAATGAAGAAATGTTGCGAATAAAAGTTATTCCTTAAAATACGATCTACAAAAATGGTCTGATATCATTTTTTCGTAAAATGATTAAAAAAAGTTATATCGAAAAATTAAAATAAAAATCTCGAATTTCTGAACATTTTCACTTATAACTTCTTTATTTATAGTTCTACGACAAAAAGTTACTGAAGCAAAGTTGTAGAGAATTTAATTTGCAACAAAAAATGTCAACAATTTTTTTTATCAAATAAATAGTTGAGATATATCGTAAAAACCATTTCAACCCCTATTTTCAAGATGGCGGCTGTGGGACAAGGGTGGCGACCCCACAAACTTGATTCTAGCTTTATACTGACCCCCCCTACACATCAAAAAAATAACATTGCGTCCTCTAAAAAACGCAAGGTAATGCCTAAAAAATTTAGCATGTCAATGGACTATTATTAGAACTGGACAAATGAATTATGGTTAGAAGGGTCTTGATCGTCCGCTGGTCAGAGGCTATATGACGTGTCGCTGAATCTAAAGTGACGCCCTCTAGCTGACATAAAGTACTGTATTAAAAAATAAATTTGAGATAAATATGCCCTGTTTCTTATTATTAGAAAGGCCGTTACTTGTACATTTCAAATCTTATATATAAAATTATCGTATATATTATAACGGCACCAAAACATTTTTTTCCGATCCCGCTGGACATGTTTGTGGTGATCACTCCAAAGACTATAATTCGACTGACTAATTTTGTTGAAATTTCGAAAATGGTATCCACGAATCGCAAGTCTCGCGCTGATTGGTTGAACAGCATATGTCCCGCGCCGCCCTATTTGTTTGTTAATTCGTATTTTTGTGATTGTAAATTGATTCCATGTTTTTTGAAATATCGATATTTTATGAAATATCAATATATATCGAGCACTCCTATAGTAGAGATGGGTCGTACTAGGTAAATCAGATACTAGGTCCACCTGTTCCTAATCTTAAGAAATACCTAATAAGATGAGAAATGAGTTATGAAGACGATACTTAAGACTGTAGCTGTAGTACCCGAGCCTGGGAATTTGTGATTGAACACCCACATTCATATTTTACATGCACACAAACGCATCAGGCACTGTTGCAAGTGTTGCATACTAACGTTACTAACCCTGGCAACTAATAAATTTACTTTCAGTTTTTTGTTCTAGTTACATATTCATCAACTGTTCGCCTTTGAAGAATGTTTTAAATGTCCTACAAAGCACACAATGTATCTTGTTATATCGCAAGGCCCGCGGTCTCGAAGTAACTCTTCAACGGCCGAGTGTGGGTTCCAAGTGTATTCATATTTAATTAATTTCATGGGCAAATATATTTTTACAAAGTATAAAATTAAGTCGCTCGCGCTATCTGTCAGCTTAGATCTTTTAAAGTACGCAACGGATTTTAATGCGGTTTTTATCATTACTTTGTTTGTTACGAAATTTATTTGTATGATATGTTATATTAATGGAACATGATGTTGATGTTTCTTAAAAAGATAATTTTTGTTCGCTTTTATTGCTTTTATTGACTAAATTTTACTAGATGTACGCCCCACTTTTTATTGCACATTCATCACAGGAGCTTTTTTATTACTTTCAACTCTTGATTGATCCCTTATGACTTTTGAAATCTATATACTCTATACAAATAAAATTGGAGTGTCTATTTGTAATATTAAAATTTACTAAATGCATATGTATGTATACACAATTTTTATCTGTCTGTTTTATCTCTGGAACGGCTGGACCGATTTTGACGGGACTTTTACTGGTAGGTAGGTGATGATATAAGGAGTAACTATGGCTACTTTTTTTAGACTAACTTCGCCCCGCATCGTCACCCGCGGTGCGACAGCAACCGCGGGTAACACCGCGGGACTCAGCTATAATAACTTGTCGCGAGATTTACCTGTGTAGATAAACAAGCAAATTAAATAACTTGATCTAATTGATTCTAATTTTTCAAATTTGTAAAATAATTTAATATGAGTGTTTATTTCTCGCTGCACGCTTTTTTAAAAAAAGTTTAATGATATTTTTTTAACTTATTATTACTCAATTTTAGTTATCGGTAGACACGTTTCTCAGTCTGTCAAAGTGTCTTCAATCAAAGTACTCGTCAAGACAAATCAAAAGACTCCAAACTTGATAGGTTCCGTCGTTATAAAGTTCCTATGACCACCTTCCAGCTCCAGCATCAGATCAGCTCTATGTCAACATAATATTGCATTGTCAAGCTATATACATATGCCTACAAAAATGCAGCACTATCGGTTGAAGATATCTGCTTCAAAATTGAGTTGCAAGATTCCATCATAACAAATATAGTTACATACATACATAGCAAGTTAAAAAAAGTCATAAAAATAGTTCCTGTGATAATAAATAAATACAAATATTTTAATTTAGGGCCGGTTTTTCAATAGTCAGATAAACAGTCAAATAGTATTTATTCCTCAGTTAGCTTAAGTTTGGGTCTTTCAATAGTCAGACATCAGTTATCAGACGAATAAAGCTGTAATCTGACTGATAACTTTATCTGTGCTTTCAAACCTCAGTTAGTGTTTTATTCTGTAGAATAGTGATTTGACGTTGTGTATTTCTCTTGTACCTATTTGTGGTAAAGTTTAAGTACGTTGGTCGTTATTGAATATTTGATAGATTATGGATGTTTTTGACTCGATTGACTTTTTGTTCTGAGGTAAAAAGGGTTATTAGAGAAATATAGGTTATAGATACAATAGAGAAGATGAAGAATTTTTATTTCACACACTGCTATCTAGTTCGAAACAAAACAGAGCTTGTACTATTGGTAACGAGAAGATTTCCCTAGTGGCCGTTTGCGGAACTAACGTATGACAGACACTTCTACCTGGCAGTTTAATGTACAGAGCGAGTGCATTGTTATTGTTTCATTGATAGACGTCTACGGAGAAGTAAAAAATACGTATTTTAAAAGTGGAATGTTAACGTGTATACGTATTTTTATCTGTCATACGTTAGTTCTGCGACTTACCGCTAGGGAATCTGCTCGTCACCATTTAAATTCTTTCTACAATGATTTCATTGATAGACGTCTACGGAGTAGTAAAAAAAATACTTTAGGACCACTTCGTGAGGGTAAACAGTATTCTAAAAGTGGAATGTTAACGTGTATACGTATTTTTATCTGTCATACGTTAGTTCTGCGACTTGCCGCTAGGGAATCTGCTCGTCACCAATAGGTACAGAGAACTGACATAAATACAAATATACTTTTTACTTTTAAACACATATTTATTAAACGTAGAAACACCCGTTTAAAAATTACTATGCACCACCCGCAAACCCGGCATTTCATTTTTATAAATTTTGATTTCAATAATTGTTATTTATTAGACCGTTTAACTGCGGATTGAAAAACCGGCCCTTAATCTTTAAAAGAACAAAATTAAACTCAAGAATATAAATTAACAGTACCTAATGACAATTCGACTCAAGTAACCCACCCTAAAACTTATCATTTAAATATTATGGAGCTCGCTGCGAACTACAAACAGACGTGGTGTCGCCTTGAATATTCAGAGGGCGTTGAATTTTTGGAGCGCGTAAACTCTTATTTATTGCACTTTACGGGAGACGATCTCTACGTACTAAAATGTATGGAACTTTTTCTGCCAAAAATTAGTGATGTTTAAGCTTAGACCATGGCCTTTTGTTGAGAATTAAATAAAAACTTAAACGGTAAATCTTTTCTCCATACTTTTGTCTCCTCATTAAAAAATAAAAAAGAGCAACAAAATTGCAGAAAGAGATAAAATAGAAAAGGTCGATTTCAATGATTTTGATCAATGTTGAAATTTGTTTTTCGGAAAAGAAAAAATATTTTATAAATGTCACTCGATATTTTTTTTTTATTCTCTTTGCGCTATAGCTTGGAGCGGCATTTATTTGTAGACTAGAACATTTTGGTTCGTTTAATTTAATTTACTACAATATTTAATATATTGCGAATGTGGTACAGCTAAAATACTAAGTCATAATTAGTAAATCGCGGCAACTTTTAAGAGTGAAACGAAATGTTACTGAAACTGTGCACCATGCTACAGCGCAAAGAGTAGTGTCAAATAATGAAGTGAGTTGTTTGTTTGGAAAACTGTAAGGGCCAATTTACACTAGTGCAGAGTCGAAGCGCATCGAATCGTTAAAATCTTAACAACTAAAGCGAAGCGAATGATGCAAGACGGCATTTTGAAAATAAAATCAAAAATCACTCGTGACGTGAACACAATATGGCGGTTTGTCAAACACTGCCGCGTATTCGCTTTCTAATTCATATTTACTTTGTAGATTCATTGTCGTGTTCTTTACGGTCTATCTGGCTTTCTTTTGTAATCTGAGAAGCGCGCACTCTTTTACGAGTAGTAATGGGCATCAACAGCAATGCTATTGAATCACTTGCCAGTTGACTCTTGTAGCTGAAACGTGTGTAAAATGGTTGATATTGATCTTACTATGATATTACTTATATCGGAAGTAACTAAATACTTATATAGGAACACCGACGCAGGCCAATTTCCGATTGATGACGCGTAGGTTCGCTAGTAGACGCATGGATACGCGAGAATGCGCGCGCACCAATCAGCGTTGTTCACGCGCAGACGCGCGAATTCCGAAGAATGCGCGAGTCTTTTTAAAATCTCAGAAGTAATGTGTGCGTTACGCTATGGGGTTAAGGTTGAATTTGTTATGTTCAGTTTTGGATAAACGCTTCGATGCGCTTCGACACTGCGCTAGTATAAATTGACCCTAAGAGCCTTTTCGCGCGTTTTTAGGGACGCGCCCCTGAGAATTCACAAAATATTAGTGCACGTCACATTACATGCATGCTCGATAGATGGCGTTGTGCGTTTTTTTTAGATCGCACTATGGTTCGGTTACACAGCGAGCTATATAATGCAAGAAGTCCCTTCAATCGGAATCATAATCAATTATACTAAATGTTTGTATGATCTGCTATTTTTGAATAACCTAGTTTGTGTAAAAGCAAACCGGTTACAGTTAAACTTGAAATTAAAGGCATGGCCTAACTGTTTTGTTTATTTTAAGAAGAAAACATGTTATCCAAAGCGGACTGAAAACATCCCAGCGTATACTTCTCGTATAATGAAACTGAACTGAACTAACATTAATACTTATATTATTCATATTTATACTATAAAAGTAAGTGTACTATAAGTCATTTTGTCGAGTAGATTGATGTTCGTTTAAAAGTCCGTTTCCTGCGACTTTTCGCTGACATGTTCAGTTAACATGTTTTGTTAATTTTAGCCGCAGGAGACACGCCTTAAAAGTTAAACTCATAATAAAGTTTAATTTAATTCATATTCATCATCGCTATTTGTAACACTGCTGTCGGAGTGTGTGTTAATATTTAATTAAAAATTGTATAGTTATGTACTATGTTAGATCATTTATTGATTAAAGGTATGCATATCATTTATTAGGGTTATTTATTATGCAGACCCGCGCAAACTCGTAGTAACCATACCATATCAAAGATTGTAGGAAGTCAATTCAAGCTGCTCAAAAGTTTTAATAATCACGGCACGTACTTTTTTAGGGTTCCGTGCCAAGCAAAAAACGGAACCCTTATAGATTCGTCATGTCTGTCTGTCTGTCTGTCTGTCCGTCCGTATGTCACAGCCACTTTATTCCGAAACTATAAGACCTTTAATGTTGAAACTTGGTAGGTAGATGTATTCTGTGAACCGCATTAAGATTTTCACACAAAAATAGAAAAATAAACAATTAATTTTGGGGGTCCCCATACTTAGAACTGAAACTCAAAAAAATGTTTTTCATCCAACCCATACGTGTGGGGTATCTATAGATAAGTCTTCAAAAATGATATTGAGGTTTCTAACATTTTTTTTTTCTAAACTGAATATTTTGCGCGAGAGACACTTCCAAAGTGGTAAATTGTGTGTGTCCCCCCCCCCCCTCTAACTTCTAAAATAAGAGAATGATAAATCTAAAATAAATATATGAGGTACATTACCATGCAAACTTCCAACGAAAATTGGTTTGAACGAAATCTAGTAAGTAGTTTTTTTTAATACGTCATAAATCGTGAACTGCAATTTACCTTTCATTCAATCATCACAAATGTAAAAATATAAAATAAAAATTATATTATGTTACTTGCTGCTGCGGAACCCTTCATGGGCGAGTCCGACTCGCACTTGGCCGCTTTTTTTTATTTTTGAAGAGTGACATTACTTTCATTTATTATTTTTGAGAAAAGATAATTGCAGGAATGTATGGGACTTTGTACCGCCTTGCATAATATAAGTAGGATAATAAATAAATAAATATTTCGGACATCTTACACTCAACGCCATCTAGTCCCATGCTAAGCAGAGCTTGTGTGATGGGTATTAGACAACTGATATCAATACATATATACTTTTTTTTGTAAATACATACATATTATACATAGAAAACACCCAAACTCCGAAACAAATATTTGCAGATCATACAAACATTTGGTCCGACCCGGGAATCGAACCCAAAACCTCAAGCACAGCAGTCACATACTACAGACCACTGCGCCACCGAGGCAGTTATTAGGCAGTTAGGCATATGTTATGGTGGGGATTGTTTTTGTATTTATTTGGCTGGTAATATAATCGACACTAATATTTTAAACTCCATATTTTTAAAACATAGCTTAAAAAAGTTTTTCCAGTTTATAGTTTACAATGACGAACGAACGAAATGACGACGTTTACAAAGACTGCCTCGTTGATCTTGCGGTTGGCGTGTGCGACTGCTGATCATAAGGTCTCGGGTTCGAATCCCGGGTCGGTCCAAATGTTTGTATGATCTATAAATATTTGTTACGGAGTTTGGGTGTTTTCTATGTATAATATGTATGTATTCACAAAAAAAAAGAAGTATATATGTATTTGTATCAGTTGTCTAGTACCCATAAAACAAGCTCTGCTTAGCTTGGGACTAGATGGCGTTGTGTGTTAGATGTCCGAAATATTTAATTTAATGTAATACATAGATCACAAATAACTTGTCATAGTTGTCAACAAGAGGAAGCAAGTATCGATTTAAATATTTTATTATTTTTGTGTAATTAATATATATTTTATAATAATATAAAAATATTTTGGACATTGACACACAATGCCACCTAGTTTCTAATTGAGTAAATTTTAAACATAGCAAATTTAGTAAACGTAGGAATGCGTTTTGTACTTGTAAACAAGTTTTTGAAAAGATTTCAAATTATTTTAGCATAGTTCTAAAAATATGAAAATAGGTTGTTAAACTTTATGAAAGGTATAAATATCATAATATTACTTTAATGTTTACTGTATGTAGTGGTGTGCAATAAAGTTAAATAAATAAATAAAAAAAAAAAACATCCATATTATATTGCCAGCGGTATAAGATTACCATTACCATGCCAGCTTTTAAAATCAATAAGTTTTCTCTGTTTTTGCAACATTTTTCATTATTATCACAAATTTCAACAAAAAAAAGAACCGACTTCAGGAACGGTACCAAATTGAAATGGAAACACACGGAAAGCACCAGCTTTCAAATAAAAAAAGATCATCAAAATCATGGTTCATCCAGTCGAAAGTTATGAGGTAACAAACATTAAAAAATACAGTCCAATTGAGAACCTCTTCCTTTTTTGAAGTCGGTTAAAAATGGGGCAAATTTTTATAGTCGCAGCGTGGTGATATATAGCCTTCCTCGATAACTGAGTTATCTAATACTGATTGAATTTTTGAAATTGGACCAGTACTTCCTGAGATTAGCGCCTTCAACTAAACAAACTCTTCAGCTTTATAATTTTAGTATAGATTATCAGATCTGTATCTTCTACTCACTTTTAGTAATTAGAAATATTTGCTAGTTTTTGACGTGACAACGTCTTATAATTCGATGGAGCCGGCTGCACACACGAAAAACAATGACGCATGCGGCGTTACCTCGACATGCGTCGTTACGTCGCTATGCGGCGTTACCTCGCTCTTAGGCGTTCCATTTAAGGCTTGAAGTGCAAGCGAGAGATATAGCGCCGCATCTATCTCTCATCATTTCATCAATGTTTCGTTATGACGTTCTCACGTTAAACTATTGGTAACGAGAAGAATTCCCTAGTGGCCGTTTGCGGAACTAACATATGACAGATGCTTCTACCTGATAGTTTATTAAACAGAGCGAGTGCATTGTTATTTTTAATTCTTTCTACAATGATTTCATTGATAGACGTCTACGGAGTAGTAAAAAAAACTATAAGACCACTTCGTGAGGGTGATCAGTATTTTTAAAGTGGAATGTTAACGTGTATACGTATTTTTTATGATGATACTAATACTGAAGTTTAAAACCCATTCCAATTCTTCGTCAATCCAATTCCAATATTTCGAGTGTCATCAAATTGTTTTAAAAAAAGGTTTACAAGCTTAGTTGTGACATTAGTTACATCAATGATGGTAAATTGTTCCACAGTTGCAGTACGCACGTGTGGTAGCTTACAATGCGCTAGCGCAGCGCTTCGGCGTGAGCGCGTGGCAGGCGCGCTCGCTCGAACAGCTGTTCAGGAGCTACGTGCGTGACAAGGTGAGTCCGCCGTCTCAACACTCTCCCCGTGCTGAGACCTTACTAGCCAAGTGGCCTATGTGTTGCTTGTCTGACATCGCAAACATCGTACATACGAATGGATGAGCTATTACTCCATATCAGAATTAAATGGAGAAGTCTCCATGTACTGTTTAAAACTATAAGTCCTTTTAAGTGTCAGTTATTTAAGAGTAGATATTTTGCAAATGGGTTTAGAAGTAATACGTTGCGTATTGTTCGTGACAGAGCCACGGTTCGGTACATACGACCCGGCTCGATCGATGCGGAACAAATTCTGGTGTTAAACAATTTTTTTCTAGCTTTCACGGAGTGAGAGAGGTCACCGAATTCCTTTGGTGGCCGGAGTCATGTATCACATTTAATCTAAAATATTGCGTAGAGCTTGAATCAAAAGATTTAATATTTTACGAGTTTTAAACGTTTTTTTAAATAACGTAATTTTTTAAATGTTTCAGTTCTAAAATGCGTTAACGAATTTCCGTTTAAATGAGGAGACTGTTTTATTTCTAGTAATCAAATAAAAGAGTCCATAGTTGTTCAGTTCTGTTCAAGCATAAAGTGAACTAGCTGTTCGGTGAGTGTGGACACATTGAGTGTTGGATAGTGCAGAATGTGCGTTCGTACAGATGGAGAAGCTGGTCCGCGACGGGCTGCGCCACGCGGCCGAGCTGCCCGAGGAGCTGAGCTGGCTCGCGCTCGTCGAGGACAACTTCCACCTCTTGCCCCAGCTACTGCAGGTAACGACAATGTCACCACAAATTACCGTTCGTTAAATCATTGCCTAATATTTTGTTTGACGTGACGTGACTTAAAGTTAACACAGATAGGATTTGAGAGCTGTTCGAGTTACGGCAGCGTCAGTCCTGCATCTCTATTTAAATCTCCCTCTATTGTGTTTGTATTGCCCTTATCCGGAAACATCCAGCAAAAGCGTGTAGAGAACAGTAAATTGGTGGGCAGTGGTGGGTCGTACGGAGGTACATATGGGTCGGTCGTTTGCAGGAGCGCGGGCCCGCGGAGGGTGGGGAGGGGGAGGAGTGGGCTCCGCACGAGTTAGTGATGCGGGCGCTGAGCACGCAGGTGCTGCTGCGCGGCTCGCTGGCCGACAGCGCCATGTTCCACGCCGTGCGCCGCGCCTGGCGCCTCGCCGCCACCGACTGCGACCTGGAGGCGGCCTGGTGAGTAATAATAATATTACATTTATTTCTCTCGTCACAAAAGTACAATATATACAATACATTACAAAACACGTCTCTTTGTGAGAGACTGGAGTCTATGCTAGGGTCACTGTCACTGACAGACCTCCAGGCCTCATTCCGAACATAGAAACAGTAAATAATGTCTGTAGTCTTGTCAAGTTAAAGTATCAAGTAATGTCTGTAAAATACAAAACAGAAGAGTGCAGCATGCATGTTTAAATATGTGTGCTTGTATGAGAGTGTCTCTGTTTGTTTGAGGAGTGCGTGAGCTTATGTATGTGTATGAGTGAATGTCTGTGCGTGTGTGTGTGTGTATAGGTGGGTGTGAGGGTATAGTGGTATGTGCATAAAATATGATATATTTAGAAAGCTATAACCAACAGCTGTTCAACTTGTTCATAATCCAAGGATTGCAGCCACTGGGATAATGCTATCTTGCATTGGTGTCTAGTGGATATGGTGAGTGCTGCTTCACTCGCCACTTTTACAGTACGAAGATTAATCGTCATCGGCCTATCGCAGTGGTGGACATAGATTTTCCAATCGTACGCTGTTTGCTTTTCGCATCTAGTTTCTGCAGGCTATCTCGCACATATCGTCATTCCACCTGGCTGCCGAACTTCGGTCTCCATTTAAGAAGACGGTTATCCAGTTGTACCTACTGCGCTTAATGTAGCCGGTCCGATGCCACTTCAGCTCGCTAATCGTTGCGAAGCGATTAAAACACGGTCGGGTTTGCAGGGAGCGGGGCCAGCGGCTGGCGATGGAGAGCCTGGCGCGGAGCTGTCGGGCGGGCGACGCGCCGGCCGAGGCTCTGCCCGCGTGGCTGCAGCGCGTGGCCGACGTGGTGCTGCTCCACTGCAACCTGAAGGCGCACCACCTGCTGCCCGACGTGAGTAGCGCTCGTGTGGAGTGTGTGTGTGTGGAGGGGGAGCGTCATCTCACCGCGTGCGTTGTGCAGGAGAGCGAGCAGCTGTACGAGGAGGCGGAGGCGCTGTGCGCGCTGTGGCAGCAGGTGCAGCGCCACCGCGTGGAGGAGCGCGCGCCGCCCCGCTCGAGCGTACGCGCACTGCGCTGGTCCAGAACGCACCGGGACTACTGCGGCGCGGGGCGGAGCGCCTCGCTCGTGGTGCTGCAGCGGCGCTGGCACGAGCTCAAGCTGCGCGCGCGCTACAAGCTGCTCAACTACTGGCGCACCACCAGCGAGTGCCACGCCAACACGCAAACCACCACCCCCGCCTGCTCCGACCCGCCGCGCGAGTTGCACATCTCCATACTCAAGAGGTCATTTTCATGTTTCATATATTACACTACGATCTTCGTCTTAGCTAGATATACGAACGTGTGCGCTTTTATAAAATAAATATAACGGCTTCCATTGCGTGCGCCCAGGTACCCGCACATCGTGACGTCACCGCTGCCGAGCTGGCGCCAGCTCGTCGACGGGGGCCTCATCATCACCAGCCCGGTGGTGAGTACCGCGCCGTGTTGTGTTTTTATTTGTTCTGAATGTAAAGTGATAGTTAATTTTATTCCACCTTGTCCATGAAACTTCAAACAGTCTATTTGAAGTAAAACGTGTATGTTATATTTGTTCACTTTGTAGGATGACGACGACATGAATATGAAAAAAGACAACGACAACTCGGCGACGACGCGCAAGAGAACCGCCGAGCGAGAGTCAACCCGCAGCAGCGCCAACGGTGATTATATTATACTAGCAGACCCACGCAACCCCGTTTGCGTCTCCTATTGCCCGTAGCGTGATTATTTTCTCCCGTTTTCAAAACATTCTTCATTGATGCTCCGCTCCTATTGGTCTAAGCGTGATGATATATAGCCTATAGCCTTCCTCGATAAATGTAACTATCCAACACTGAAAGAATTTTTCAAATCGGACCACTGGTTCCTGAGATTAGCGCGTTCAAACAAACAAACTCTTCAGCTTTATAATATTAAGTATAGATTTAGCTCATTCAGTAACGAGTAGTAAACGACACTATTCCATGTTTGTGGAATAATAACACCTTTTTGGCCGCAGCTTCGAGACACATAATAAGTATAATTTTAACATGTATAATAACGTTTTTTTTTGTCTGTATAATTTATTTATGTTACTTTCTCTTTTCTGCCTCTAGTTTTAAGTTTCTTGTTTATTTTATTTTTGTAATAGTTTTTTTTTATGTCTCGGCGTTGGGCCAAATAAACGATTATTCTATGTTTGTGGTATTGTATGTACAGGGAGAGGACCCCCCAAGAGCAAGCTAATGAAGCCGGAGCCCGTCGAGCAGCTCCGCATCAGGGACACGTACTCCAGCAACGTGCCGTGCGTCATAAAGCAGGAGCGTGACGTCACACACGCACCGGACTTCCACTCCATACTTAGGAATATTAAAACCGAAGTAGACGACGCAACGGAAAACCATCCGTATGATGAAACTGAAAGAGACGAATATACCGTGAAGAAGGAACCGCAATTCGATCACCGGGAGCTGCCGACGAACGGGACAAACGCTTACAAAATTGACATAGATGTATGTGTGAAGGAGGAGCCAGTGGAGGGAGGGTCGAGGTGTCCCATCGTGTTCAGTGACGAGGAGCACGAAACTGACGCAGAGAGCAGCGATGATGGTGAGGATACCCTGGGTAAGTCAGAATTACAACAAGTTGATTATTGTTGATACAACAAACTCCCCTTGAGTTACGATTGAGTTACGAGAGTGCGAGCTATTGTAAATGGTCACATAATATGCCACTTTTAACAGTTCTAAATTGCTTCATGGCCGTGATGTTCCATCCTTACTGACGTGTAGCAGAAATGCTACATAGTTCAAGTAGTACCGATTAGTTATTAAAAATGTGGGTAGAAAGAACTTTGATAATAAAACTTATTCCCAGACAACAAGCTCCTGTGGGAGCCGTACGTGGAGCTGGCGCGCCTGGACGTCTCGTCCCTGCTGCGCAACCAGAACTCGCCGGAGCACGGCTACGTGGAGGTGGAGCCCATGGTCAAGGTCGAGGTCGAGGTCGATGAGGCAAAGTACGAGATGGAAGTCAAGTTCGAAAGGGACCACCACATGGAAGAGGCCGGACACTACGATTATGACGACGGTAAGTTCTAAGTCTTCGTGTCTTTGCATTCTGAATTTAATTTAATTTCTATTGTCGTGGGTTCTTTACAAAAACAAATAATTTCATGAATGTGCTGTTTTAAATTATTAATAACGAAAGCTATCCGCTTCTTAGACAAATTCTTTATTATTCGTCGATGCAATGATTTAGGAAAATCATTATTATGTTCATGTAAAAAATACATGTAAAACTTGGCATTTAATTACTTACGTAACGTAAGTATAGCCTATAGTTATTAGAGAATATTACATGTTAATACTTCCTTAACCTCTGCTACGCTTGACCCGTGACCATTGCTTTCCGTTCTATTTAGATAACATTTAGTAAACTATTTATTTACTACTGTTCGCTAATATTGTTTAGTGCGCGTTTAAGTTATTCATAGCGAGTCTTAGACATATACAAAGGCATATGGTCCTTCGAGCCGGATACGATCCAACGCATAGTTGTATTGTATCCGGCACCAGATAATCTAACTTTTATTTTACACGCTCAATTAAATCCCGAAATCCCACCTAGGACTCCTCTACTATGAATTTAGATTGAATTACTCATTTATTTTATATATCTATTTAAATCCTGCAATATTTTATGGAGTTGTACTTTAAATGAAATCATATTTACCCCTTGACAGTAGGCAATAGATCATCGTACGTGATTCTTCCTACTTCTGTATTTAAAACTAACGAGTGTTTTATTTGTATAATTTAATTGAATTTCAACATAATAATATGCATGTTTTCGTGTGTACAATTTCAGCTGTGTGTGATGTCGGTCAACGATTTATTATTAGAGTGTCGAATTTGTCGAGATTATTACGTATTTGTATCTACATATATATGTAGATACAAATACGTAATAATCTGTAGTTGCCACATGGCAACTTCCACATACGGTGTGTCTTCAAGAGATGGCGCTGTAGTATATTTTTATTGCGCTGTGTGTGGAAGTTGTCACAGCACAAATAGATAGAAAACACTTTATTCGCACACCATATTATACATTTACAAGAGAGTAGATAAAATGTCAGATAAGTAGTGTACAAAGAGCTGCTTTATTGCCAAAAAGAAATCTTAAGATGGATCAAAATATTTCAGAGAGACATTTTGGCATGACATCCAATTGCCTCGTTGGCTTAGTGATTAGCACAAGCGACTGCTAATCAAGAGGTCCTAGGTTGGTTTCTTGGGTCGGACTGCTATTGGGTTTTTCTTACAAGAAACTCTAAGCAGCAGCCCGGAGTATGGAATGTGCCTTTATTTCCCGCCCGTGCCTCGTTCTGACTACTAGTTCAACCTTCGAATTCAGTTCACCTTCAGGGTTGCGGAGGTCCGATGCCAGTCGCTCCGTGTAAAAACTGATATTCAGGTAAAACCGGTTGAACTAGTAGCCAACCCCAAACAATCTTGGGAATAAAAAGGCTAGGAAGATGATTTGCTACTATAATTAGAACGCTATTATAACGAGTTGTGGATTCACATAGATGTAATGAAATTAAATGAAATCATTTATTCTGCAATTAGGTGACATGAACACTCTTGCAAGTAAACTTTTTTTGAGCAGATGAGTTCGGCCTTTCCTAACTGGACTAGCCGTGAGAAGAAAGGACGAAACAAACTCAGGGATCACCGTCTCTTTTAAAGTGATTGTTAGTGTGTGTGTGTGTGTGTGCAGAGAGCGAGTTCTGTGTGGCGCCGAGCCCCGTGCACACGGTGCGGCTGGAGCGGCGCTCGGTGCGGCGGTACACGCGCGTCAGCAAGGCGCAGCAGTCGCTGGCTCTGCCGCACAACAACAAGCTCTACATCCTCAAGCGCGTCCAGCCCGCGCCGCCGCTCAAGGTGTGTTCGCACTCAACTAGACAATATCAATGTCAACCTTAGAGCATACATATACGGAGGGAGCGCTGAACGAGTGGAAAGCGTGATCGGAGTAGAGAGAGAGAGACTGAGTTTAGTTAGAGTGTGTCTCTCTCACGCAAGCTTCTTTCGCACCAAATCAGTCATGCAAATTGGTAAACAATCAGAAGCTTGCGTGAGAGAGACAGACTCTAACTAGTCTCTGTCTCTCTACTCCGATCACGCTTTCCGCTCGTTCAGCGCTCCCTCCATATATGTATGCTCTAAGATGTGAACTTGACTTCATTGTTTTTAGAACGTGATTGCAATACGATATTATAACATGGTTTCTTTTGTTTCTAGTTACAAGATATCATGACCCCGTCTGCCACCAAAGGTACGCATAATATCTTATATACAGTTTGTGTGAGTACTTTTACGTTTAATGCATAGTAATTCATAGTTAAAGTACACTTTGACTTGTGAAACGGAATGTATTTCATTTTAGCAATAAATTGTGGTTGATGCACATTACTTGTGTCTAGAATCCACAAAGTGTATGTGGCGACTTCCACATACAACGCAAAACAAAAACTCCCAAATACTATGGCACCATCTACCGAAAACACACTGAGCTACGCAGTGACCAATCCAGCCCCCCTAGCCAAGTTGCAAGCGCTCTTCTTCCTGCAATCGTTAACACCTAAATTCTCGTGTGTCATTGGCTAATACTTTGTCTTAGATTAGTCTGGCTACGGGGCTGTATCGCGATGTAAGAATTCTCACACTGATTATAATATATACAACTGTCCAACATCAACCTCACGATGACCTCACCTAATCACAGGTCTAAAAACACTACACATATCACTACTGATCATGACGGATACGATGAGAGTGGTTGCGCTCAGACAAATCACACTGCTCCATCTAGACCTTGTCAGCCGTGGGAGAGCCACGCTTCGGCATGAATGAGCCGGCTCGACCGGAGTGATACCACGGCCTCACAGAAAACCGGTGTGAAACAGCGCTTGTGCTGTGTTTCACCGAGTGGTTGAGGATACCGGAGGCCCAACCCCTCGCCCCATCCGCTCCCCATCCCCTAAAGGCCGGCAACGCACTCCTGATGCCTCTGGTGTTGCGGGTGTCCATGTCGCTTACCATCAGGTAATACGCCTGCTCGTTTGCCTCCTATTCCATAAAAAAACCTAAAGAAAATATAGTTGAAAATATAGTTGCTTCTATTCAGTCTAGAACGGATCACTATGCGATTATTATATGTATGTGCTATATAGGCAAGTATGTATGTTGTCATCATGTAGTATGTTAGTAAGTATACTAAAAGGATACTAAAGGAAAAAAAAGGATAAAAGGTATACTAAAAAAAAATAAGGATCTAATTGAGTATGTAAAAAAAAATTGAGAGTTAACTGTAACCTATATTTCTTTCTGCCACAGCGATCACACCGGCCGAGGGAACACCAAAAGGTAAGTGACTACCTCCATCCCTGGAGCTATATCGCTACAGTGAACACATGTACGTGAACGACACTTAAAGGCGTGCATTTGTATATGTACAGTATGTTGACTGTACAGCGGCATCCGGCTCGAAGGACCAAACAGATGTACAGTCTGTTGACTGTACAGCTTTGTGAATGATTGATAGATTGCTAATTGATAGACCTTGGTATATTTCACTGATATTTATTGATAACTGATTAATTGGGTGAGTGACATGTATATCGTATGGACGCGAGTTGTGCACTGATTTACAATAAAAGTGGTTGTAATGTAATTATACAAAGATGATGAGAGCGCAGTAATTGTAGTGTACGGTTGCACCGTACAGTATAGTCCATTCTTTTAGATAGTGTCGGTGCACCCGCACGCAATTGTGGTTATTGTTATGAAATACGAATATATTAATTCATACACACCGGCGTAAACTGACTAATCATACTTGCTTGTGGCCAGGCAATCAGGGGCATTTAGGGGATGGGTCAGAGTTGAAATTACTTTTTTCAATTTAGAGGCAAATGAACACATTCATCAATATTTTTAAATCCTTGACCTCTGAGCTTTACTGTGTTACTAAAGCTCACGCATCTCCTACAACGAGATGCATGGGAATGTGTTGTGTACTGACATGATCAATGTGTTTGTTCATATTTCTATAAACTTTCAGAGCCCGAGACGCTAACGTTGCACCAACTAAACCTGCTGCTCAACGAACTGACTGTAAGTACCTAGTTGTTGTATGCACTTGTCCTACTATCCAGGAAACTGATAACATAAAATACCTAGGTATCATAATTGACAATACCCTCTCCTTTAGAAAACACATTGAAGTTTTAGTAAATAGAGTTCGTAAAATGTTTGTATTTAAAAAATTGCAAGTTATAGACGATTCTAAATTGATTACTCAAGTTTATTTGTCTTTATGTCAATCAATCATCCAATACTACATAACTTCATGGGGCGGAGCACTAAAAACTATTCTGCTGCATCTAGAACGAGCCCAAAGAGCGATCCTAAAAGTAGCCATCTCCCGACCATTCCTATACGCCACAACTATGTTATACCAATCGTGCAAAGTGATGACTAGAAACCGGATTATATGCAACATAAAAAGCTTGTTATATGCATGGAAAATGCTTGAAATATGCACGAAAATTGGCAAAATATGCAAAACTAAATGACAAATTTTAGGAATCAAAAAAGAAAAAACCTAGTTTTAATTTTTTATTACAAAATCAGCATACAATTTGTAAAATTACCCTTTGATAGGCGATAATAGGTACAGTAACATTACATGACATTAAAATTATTTAATATTGTAGTAAACGTAAACAATCAAGTATTATTCCAAATATTCAGTGGTAAGATTGTGTCTTCGATCATTTCTTCAAAACAAAAGACATGCGCAGCTACTGACCGAAATGCGATTCATTGCGATGCGAATCCGACCAGTCACAATTAATACTCATTAACGCTTATATTTTCTGACTATTCAATTTGGTCGGATTCTGGATATATCACTTTTTTCGCATTTAGGAATGTAGGGTAAGTGTACTGAGCTGGGAAAAAAATGAGAATATACCGATAATATGCATCTTAACCAGATCTTAGGTAAAATATGCTATTACTGCTAAGGATGGCTTAAATATGCAAATGCATATAATCCGGTCTCCAGTGATGACTGTCCGCCAAATCTTCATATATCACATGGTACTAAAACAACACACATTGCTTCCCTATCGAGCAGAAATTACTAACTACTACTGTTTTTCGAGTGTATGTATGTATATTTCTTTGGCACGCCCTAGAGCCTAAACGGCCTGTCGTAATTTTATGTGAGTGGTGTCAATAGATTCGTCTTAGTCGTGAGAGTGACACTGGGTACATAAAAATTTAAAAAAAAATAAAAATAAGGATTTTTGGCGCCAAAAAGTAATATTAAAAAAAATATGTTTTCAAAATACATCGAGTGTGGTATCAAAATAAAGAATTTTTACGGTGATTACGAATATATATAAAACTTATATGTTTTTATTGTTAAATATTGACGCAGTCGGGTTTTTTGGTTAATAATTTGTACCCTGTAACCCTCCTTTCGCAGTCGGGTAAAAAGACGAAAAGATATAGTTTGTCCATCCAAAGTTCAAATTTTTTGCAGTGACCGAGTTTATGATCTGATTCACAATAAACACACAACTGTGTAGCAACATGTAAACACTTTTATTAACTTTTTTTTTAAACCTTTACTATCTAGAAACTCTAGGGAGCGAAAACGTTGTTCTAAAAACTTTTTAAATTATTCCCACGTGGGTAATTCTTCATTATATCCATAAATTTTCGCTTCCCATAACTTTCTGGTTTCTACATCTAATTTTAAGCTTAAAATATATATGACAATAATGTCCCACGAATCTACATTAATATCTAAATTCTTAAGAGCATTTATACAATCGCTACTTGAATCCAGTAGTTCTCTCAGCGCCAATGCTGATTCAACCGCAATATTTCTCTAAAATGGAATTGGCCATAAACCTTTTATTGTTGTATCGATTGTTTAATTGCTCCCAACATGTTTTATAATTTACACTGGTAATGGGTACATTTTTCAAAAGTTGTTCAGCCTCTCCAGTCAAATGACTCTTTAGATACTGCAAACGCTGAACGTCGTCCAGCGACTGGTTGTTGTGTATTAATGACAGGAATAAGTCTCAGAAGCTGACCCAATCCACATCTTGACCCGAAAACATCGGTAAAGAAATCTTCAGAAGCTTAACATTGGAAGTTGACTTAGACTTTTCAGTTGGACACACGCTTTTTCACCGATGCATCAAGCTTATTTAATTTCGTGAGGATCTCGTTGAGTTCTGTTTTATAGTCTAAATACAAATCTTCTGTCGTCTCATAAACTCCTGCAGTACTATATTGCGATGCATTATAATTATAAGGTTTTATTAATTTCGCTTATTCCTTCCTTCTTCCAGATTTTTTAACCTTAGGGTAACATAGACTTTAGTGATTCTCTCCTTAGGCGATTTTTTAAAGTTTGTCCTATTTTGTACAATACTGTTCATTGAATTTATTTGAACTTTGTTGTAAGCTTCCATGATGAAATTATTCTAAGTCTTTTTCCTTTAAACACTCGGACAAAAATCGGGCATAGCTTCGCCGTCACTTCACTTTTTAGAGAATTATTCTAAGTCCTAAACACTTGTAATTTTACGGTTCATGCACTACAAACTTAAATTTACTGAGTCTTATTCACTTTTTTTGCAAAGAAATAAAATGTTCAAACACTTACAGTTTTATGGTACTTCACTTTGGTTTCAAAATGTCCCAGGATCCTAGTTCTGCGTCACCGAAACCTTCAGTTCCCAGTTGTTTCGTCGTCGCAATTGTTCGCTGCGATGACTTCCCACCTCGGGAATGTTAGCGCCCCGAGCAGCGATCCACTGACCATAGGTGAGCGTCTCCGACGCCAGCGGGTTTACACCGCTGTAAATGCCCTCTTCAGCCAGGCTCCAATATCCGGCTCGAAGGACCACTATGTACGCAGGGCGCACTATGACATCACTGTCGCATCACTTGGGGTGATTTCAATGAAACCACCGTATCGCACTATACTGTATATTTAACACAAATATAGAACCCAATACATGTGTCTTGAAAGCCTTAACAAATCATAAATGTTTGGTCTATTTAAGCCGCCATGTGAACCAAACTATATCGCGATTCAGAAATAGTGTCATACGCCATTTATCGATCGATCGAGAAACAAAAAAATAAATATTGCTTCTAAACAGTTGTTAACATTCATATTCATCTGCAGAACTATGTACATGCACAGGCTGTCTATTTGCAAGCAGGGTCAAATACTTATAATATGAACAGTGAAAAGTGCAATGTTAATGTTTATCCGTGGTGGTGTGTGCAGGACGTGGCGATGGTGAACCACCTGTTGCGGCGAACCGCGGGCCCATGCTGCGCCGCGCGCAAACACATGGACATCAGCACCGCGCGACAGCGCATGGGCCTGCCGCCCCTGCCCCGCCACACGTGAGTACCCGCCCCAACACACCTTAGAGCTCACATGGACATCAGCGCCGCGCGACATCTCATGGGCCTGCCGCCCCTGCCCCGCCACACGTGAGTACCCGCCCCACCACACCTTAGAGCTCACATGGACATCAGCACCGCGCGACAGCTCATGGGCCTGCCCCGCCACACGTGGGTGGTATTCGAGAAATTTGTTTTCACAGTTTTGTTTTATATTGTTAAATTCAAATCAGCTAATTTATCAAGTTTACGTGTGACGTTACGTACTTTCTTTTCAGTAACAAGCGTTTATATCATTCAGTATGATCTTTCATGTTTTAAGTATCGTCGTTCATGCTCAGTTTGATGTACCGTGAATACTATACCAAACTAGGCACTGACCACTATATTATAGATAGTTTTTTACACACATCGTCACATAGTTCCAACCGTTTTAGTTTAGAGTTTATGATAAAACTATGTATGCGAATCGGAACGTGTATGCATGTGCAAGTTGGTAATGCGAGTGTGTGTTGTTGTGTGCAGGCACGCGTCGGGCGCGGCGTGCGCGTGCTGCTGCGGCGAGATGGCGCGCCCGAGCCGCCCCGCGCTCGACGCTGAGCTGCGCGCGCTCGCCAGCGACTGCGCCGCCATGACTGCCGCACAGGTACCGCTCCACTCCACACACACCCCACACACCTCACGCTCACACCCATCTCATAACCGTAACGAATATACATAGGCCGCATGTTCATATCCGGCTCGAAGGACCATGTACGATTCCCAAAAAGTTCCGAGGACCCATCTTGTAGTTTATGGGTTGCCAAAAAAATTCCAAGCTTGGAATGAAGCATTTAATTTATTATTACACAAGCGAGGTCATAAGTTGCCGCAGACTCTCATTTGGTTATCAGATGGGTGTAACTCTGAGACGGCAAGTCCTCGCTATGCGTCTACTCACTCATTATTGTAGGTTGCTATTGACGCTGTGCACGACGACATTATATACCACTGGCATATATTTATTAAAGTTACTATCGTTAAACTTCTGCACTGTTTCCATTTTATAAATTTGTCGTACATATTGATATTCAGGTGTACGTATAATGAATAGTCGTACATTAGTTTACGTCGAACTAACCGGTTATTGTCCACGAAATAGTTGTTCCAGTCCAGTCCGAGAGATACCGTCTATAGGCAACATTATGCATTTATAAAATTTTTATTAACTAACGAGACGAGGTTTATTATATGTACAACAGTAGCATTGTGTGTTGAAAGAAGATGTTAACAGCTTTGTTCGATACCATTTCTATTTAATTTGACTAATTTAGATGGTCAATTAATCATTGATTGAATAATTTCGAAGCTATAAGTCGTCTCGTGTTATGTACTCGCTCGAACTATTCCTCTCCGCTACGACAGTTTGTTTGTTTGTTCTTAGCGATATTTTCCACCTCCTCAACAGTTATTAATTGCTACTACTATGGCTATGAATTAATTAATTTACAAAACTTTGTGCAGCTCTCAGAAAATCCAATTTTTGTGCCTTTTCCTACTGAAAGGTTACTTTTATATTTGTATAACTCGAACTGGTCGAGTTTGATTTATACAAATACTAGTAACCCGCCCCGGCTTCGCACGGGTTCTTTACTGTGAGGCTTAATTTTGTCTTCAACAAATATCGTTATATTTTAGCGAATATTCTTAAAAAAATAACAAATTATATACGAAAACCTTCCTCAAGAATCACTCTATCTATTGGTAAAAACAGTAGCTTTTGAGATTATCGAGAACTGACAGACAGACAGACGCGGTGGAGTACTTTGCTTTATTATATGTAGTGATAAGTTGCAATGAATACATTTTTTAAGTTACATTTGCTGCAGTTTGTGTGAAACCAAAGTCTCGACGTTTTCATATTGTCATTATGATGTGGTCAATGTTTTTCTTTAGGTTTGTTAAATTTCTCATTCCAATATTTTTACATACATGCGTTTTACAAATTTATTATACTTTTAAAAATACACATTGCATTCAAACCATAAAAATAGATAAGAATGTACTTGTTCGTGCGTGTATGTATTTATGTGAAGGTGTGTCACTGAGTGGTTGTGGTTGTACATACATGTTATGTACTATGTCTGTGTACTAGTCTGAAAGCGATCCGCAGATCGCAGCACTCACTAAGTCATATTTCACTATTCAACACTGTGAGTGTTGAACACACTATTTGATTTATTTATTTTCCTTCGTTTCTTTTTTATTTCGTTATATTTTACTTTTGTTTAAACACCCACTTAGAGTGATCTACCACTACGTCCATCATTTAATGTTATCAGGAAACGCTAAAACTTACCCGGGGCGCCATAATAATAAGTAAATTTAGGAAAACTGTTTATTTATTTTTTTAAAGTTACAAGGCTTGAAGTAAAGGAAAAAATATACCAATTAGGATGCTGTATCTCACAACGTTCAAATATTATTTTTCAAAAACACATAATCGATGAAGGTAAAAGGGGCAGGTTCTAAGTAACGTTATATTTGCAGTTGGCGCATCAGCACTGACGTAGAGCAATCCCTAGAAGAGTGTTAGTTCCCCGGACACGTCCTCACAACTTGTCCTTCATTCGTGTTCCTAAGAGCGTTGCTCGTACTCGCCTCGCGTTGCCACTCTCCAGTAAGTTGTTACATTAATGCAAGTACACGCTTGACACACACACGGTCACCCATCAGCGCGCAACTTGCATTCCCACGTGCGTTACATTACACCTAACGTACGCAAATCAAGCTTGCCAACAATACCGCTCCTATAACCTGATCACATCCCTCTCTTTCGTTTAAGTAAAAAAAAATATCATAATTTAATGTTGTATGCTGTGTTTACGCGAACAATTGTGTCAAACGACAATACATATAATGCCACTAATATGTACTAAATAACTGTTGAATGATGCTTGCACTTGCGTAATCAAACTAACTCATTTATAGTTGGTTGATTTATTTATAACGCATGCAATCAGATATGCTAAAACTCGCCGCGCTTGCTTAATTTTATCTTGACATCACAAAATTTACGCCTCTTGGTTCTCATATGACCATTTTTTATTGTTGTTTTGAAGAAAATATTTGGTTATTACTATATTTAGTTAGGAATTACTTCGTGATGGACACGATCATTTGTCAACTCTAATATTGCTGTAGTGACGCAAATTGTTATTTCTGGACGATAAGATATTTTTCTAAATCCAATTTAAATGTAGCGATTTAAATATATTGTAAATTTATTTAAGGATTAAAAAAATGTGTAAGCATTGTTTAGTGGTATTGTACACTTAATAGTGGCATTATACTTGCAGTAAGATGAGGTGCGCAGAGAGCGGCTCGAGCTCTGTCCGGTCCGCGACGCGACGGAACGACTGCGCTGCTCCCTTATGGCTAGTTTACACGTATTAAGTAGGTTAGCTTAATTTTAACTTAATTGTAACTAAATTTAAGTAGTCGAGTGTTTACACGTGTTTAACTTAAATTCTATTTAGTTTGATTACAATGGACGATATGAATCTTGAGTTTATATGTACTTCGCTAAATTGTTGCGTCCACACGCGAACTAAAAGTAACATTTAGTAAAGGGATTGCGCACGGCGCGGAAAGGGTATTTAATAAAAAAATAGACTCGATTCTATTCTACTTATTTACTAAATCTTTAATTTACCACTTGTGACTAAAGAGCTGTTAAGTGATTGTTTACACGCGTGAATCAAATTAAAATCAAGTTAAAATGTAGTTACTTACTTCGTCACTTGATACGTGTAAACGGCCCATTACATTATTTAATCGCATATTAGTGACGGCATTTAGTATGAATGTACATATTAATTTAATGGTCTCTCAATAAATTAATTTTGTAAATATATAGACACTAGTTTAGAAAAATTGTAGCCCAATGAAGTAGCCATGTACTGGCTGTCGATCAGCAGAACAGTTGTCGTTTAATTTAATAGCAATAATGTGACGCAATTCGTACAAACCTGTGATAACGGCACACGGCGCCATCTTGTTTTGTATAACGCTTATCGATATATCGCCACTCATACATAATGATATTTCATTTACCTTTTTGCTTTGTGCTTCACTTCCAATTTATTTTTAAATTATGTTTTGTTATAATTTCGTTTAACATTTTGTTTTGATTATTTTGTTTGTATATAAATATTGAAACCTCTCAGTTATTCACCGACAACATGTTTCTGCAACGACCAGGGGTCATTTTACTGTGGGATATATATATATGTTTAATTAAAATACGAATAAAGCACTAATTAATCTTTAAATGACTTGAAATAAAAATGATAATAAAATATTATGTGTATCTAAATAATTGTTCAAATACATCATTTGAATCGGAACTCTTTTTGTTTTAATTTGATTAACTGTCCACCTTTACTAACACTTTACCTTTTAAATCGCTCAACCGATTGCAAGTGTGAATAGCCCATCAATGTGAGGTAAAAACTATTTTTTCATTTGAACTCGCTAGAAAGAGGTTGTCAATTAAAAAGTATGAAAGGACTCTCTCGTTAGCGCACAATTAATACCTACGCCACTCCGATTGGTTATCACACGCAAAATTAGAATTGTTCTGTTAAAGAATACTGTCGATGATGCTCAAACATCATTGGTATCGAATACTTGTGTGGTGGTGGGTGGTGGAGTGGTCGACCCTGGTCATAACTTTTCGGAAGCTTTGCTCAGGCAGGAGCCATTCAGTAGTGATTCTTAATTCCAAAAGTTGCAGCACCCGCCTCGACAACGACAATGTCACTCTTGCATCATGAGACGAGTTGGATTATTTAGGGAAGGGCGGGGGGGAGTGGAGGGGGTGGTTAACACATAAATTGTAGACACACATGCAAAAGCAATTTCTTTGCTTATACTTTGACAGGCGAGAACGCCTGCGTATGGTGCTCTATGGTTACAAAATAGTGGTACAATATGGCCTCAACATGTAAGAGCATTCACTCATTACTTCATCCTCTAAGGGGCGGGGAGGGGGTCGACGAAGATGACAAGAGGTTTTGTGACGTCACACTAACGAAAGGGAAGGCTCATAAAAGGGGCCCAAAGACGGGACGTAATTTATGGACGGCCCCTAATAAATCACTTCTTTATTAAACCTTAATGACTTATTTCAATGCGTGTTTGAGAACCGTCGACAGCAGATCAGAGTGGACATTGATCAGGTCGCTGCATTCATTTTAAACTTTGCACGCGCTGGCTGAAGGTGAATTAACACCAAACGCTGTATGGTGCAGAAGTGTTTTATAGGTTTGGCGAAATATTCTGAAGTTAAATCTATTTCTATCAGGAGGAGATGGCTGATGCATACAGTACAGGCTTCGAGCCTAGTTTATACATCGACATTTCGATGGAAGCTACTGGAAGTTCTCATCAATACTCATTGTCATTACAGTTATTGTATTTTTAAGTGATAAATCAAATTGTAAATTTATGTAGACTAGAAACACTGCCTGCTTTCACAATATTGTAAAATGGGTTCAAATAAATAAATTATAATTTATTAAATAACTCAGGACAGTAAATGTGTTTTTTTTACGAATCCCAAATCCAAGAGCTGCCTTCGGACTTGTAGGGTACCTACTCATTTTGTAGTAGCCTAGTTTATCTAGGTAGAAGAGATATTTAAATTGCCCACCCTTTGAGTACCCTTGTTGTCAGACAAATCTTTTTTGGTCTCGTTCTATTCGCAGCGAGTGTGTTGCGTAGTGAGGTCTCCGTACTATACTGCAGTATTCCAGGATGCTTCGATAAGTATCCTGGAATACTGCAGTAAATATATACTGGGATATTCAGATACGATTATCTGAATTTGGAAATACCGTTCCATTGCGAATGATAAATTAAAGCATTCGCTGCGATCGACTAACTACACTATGCATATATCCATGGTATAAATGTGAGTTTAGTGACCGAGATAACCCCTAAATCACCGCACTACACTCACCTCGCCCAATGTCATTTTGTTTGTTTTATACAATGAACTTATTGTTTTGACTTTTCTGGTGAATTTTATGTGGTGATATTTTGAACTATTCAACGAAAGTTTGTTGTGATAACACATTTTTTTTTAACGTGTGGAAATCCCCTCGGGCCGTCACCCGCGCCGGGGCTTCCGGCGGGGCGGTGTGTCGGACTCGAACCGACTAAAACCACACGGTGTGCCACTCTGCGCCTGTGAAGGGAGGAATCCGGGAACTGCAGTTATTAACACGTCCGGACCCCTCCCAGCGCTTGCCCGCACTGAAGCGGGCACCGTTTGCTGTTAAAACTCTCTATTTAGGCGACGTACGGCACACGGGTACGTCACCGCCTCGCGGGTGGCCACTAGAGCCGATGGAGGGGAAAGCCCGTCCCGACCATCCGCGGCCACACTCAGGGCGGCATGAGGCGCTGATAGGCGCGCCTCCGCCGCCCGGTACGCCGGCGGCGGATTGGGTCCGAGTGGATATCATCCTCCCGGGCCTTCTCCGCCACCTCCTTCCGCGAGATGACTTCTTCGCAGAAGGTTGCGACCGCGGTAAAACTGCTATCGCTACCGGCCATGGAGCGTATGACGGCCGGTAGCGAGAGATCTCCTCCGATGACTGCAGTAAGGGCCCGACGCTGCTGCGCCCAAGCGGGGCAAACCGCCAGCGTGTGCTGGGCCGAGTCCTCACTGCAGTCGCAGTGGTGGCAGGCGGGACTCAGTTCCCTCCTGGCGACCGAGTGCAGGTATTTCGCGAAGCAACCGTGCCCGGAAAGGACCTGCGTCAGTCGGAAGGAAAGGGTCCCGTGCTGCCGCCCTGCCCACTCGAGGATGACCGGCTGGAGAGCCTCCACGGCGGCAAAGCCAGCGCGTGGAGTCTCCAGCCGGAACGACCATCTAGCCATAGTGGCTCGACGGGCGGCTTCACGCCACTCGCGTACCTCTTCGGGCGGAGGGCGATAGCCATACTCCGCCCGATATTCAGCCACCCGTCGATAAACTTCGGCGAGCACTTCCGCCTCCGAATCCCACGGGGGTTTTCCGGCCAGGGCGCACGCCGCCTCGGTCGACACCGTGCGGTATCCGCATATGGCTCTGACTGCCAGTACCCTCTGAGGCCGCCAGAGGCGAGCCTTATTTAGGGCAGTCAGAGCCAGGCCAGGCCAGCCCCTACGTCCACGCCGACCTCCCCGGTCGGGGCCTGCGGAGACAGCCAAGATTGAACAATGGCTGCCTCCTCTAGTAGGTCCCTATCGAGCTTGGCGACAGCCCACCGCGGAAAGCGGGATGAATGCCGCGCCGTGTGACCCCTACTGGGGCCCTGGGACCGGGAGAGCTCGAACCGGATATATAAATGATCCGAGAGCGTCTCGACCTCTTCCAGGACACACCAGTTCCTTACTCGTGCGGCAACAGCAGGGGTAGCTAACGAAAGGTCCACTATCGACCCCCCTTGCTGTCGCACGCACGTGTGTGTGGAGCCTCTGTTCAGCAAACAGAGGCCCACCGATGCCGCCCACTCCTCAACGGCTTCGCCCTTGGCGTCCGTCCCGGGGGACCCCCACGCAAATGATTTTGCGTTGAAGTGGGCACGACAGCGTTCGTGCTGTCGTGTTTCGTTGGTGAGTGCGAGACCGGGGGCCCAATTAGTCTAGTCAACAAGTTTCATACTTGTTGACTGGACTAAAAGATGCAGTAGCATCACTAGGCCGCCATAGTGTGGGTCGCCATACTGCACTGTCTGCATTCGCAATGAGTATGGTGACCACCACTCTTGGATTCTGCTTATGTTTTCCATCAGGCAGAGCAGAGTCATTTTGGCGGGCCAAACATAAAAAAAAAAAAAAAAAAAAAGAAGTCCCCCAGCACGAGGACGTGCCCAGACGCTGATCGCCGCATCGAGGTCTCCAAGCTGTTAAGGAAGACCTCGAAGTCGCTCAAACTCCGGTTAGGGGAAAAGTACACACCGTAAACGGTTATCCCCCCCCACTCGGCGGCAACATATCCAGAGCCCTTGTCTCTAAGCGACAAGGGCGGGGAATGAGCCGCCGCGGAACCGACGACTGCCAAGGAGCCGTCCCAGTCACCCATCCAGTTTGGACGGGGAGGAACGAAATAGGGCTCCGCGACTACGGCAACACCTATTGACCACTGCGCCATGGTTTGCAGGAAGAGATCCTGCGCCGCGGCACAGTGGTTCAGGTTCGTCTGGACAAGGAGGTTGCAGATTTGATCCATTACTGGATCGTTTCTACAACCCCCTCCATGGGCGTCAATGTTGACGAATGGGCAACGTCGGAGGTAGCCTGGGTCGCTAGGCTAGCCCCCGACGTCTGCCGAGAAGCGCGGGGAGGCCTACAGCCCCCCTGCCCCTCCTGATGATTGGCGGGCTTATTAGCCGCCGCACATATCGGGCAGTGAGGGGCAGCAGAGCATTCTGCAGCCTTGTGTCCCGGTCGACCGCAGCATAAACATAATCCGCTGACAGGCATTTGAAGCACCTCATCGGCCTCGCCGCCAGGACCGTGATCCTAGCGCTTACGAAGCCGACGAGTAGCCTACCGGCGTCGCCCAAAACTTTGGCCGACGCCAATTGTGATAACACCATACCATAGGGTCACATTCTAAGACTTTTGAGATTTTCATAAAGAATAAATCTGGTATTGTCTGGTATGATGTCATGTCGTTGATGTATATGTTGAATCCTGCTAATATTATAAACGCGAAAGTTTGTATGGATGGATGTTTGTTACTTTTTCACGCAAAAACTACTGAACGGATTTGGATGAAACTTTACAGTAATATAGCTTATACATCAGAATAATCTGTTTTGCACCAATCTATCACAAGTTAAAACAATATTGTGTAACCATTACTTTCGCGAATAACCGCATACTCACGCACACGACATCGCTGACTACCTTGGGATGGTATTTTTTCTTTTAATGTATAGGGAATGATATTTGTGGAAACTTTTAATTGGCTATCACCATGTTATTCCTTTTATTCGAGTTGTATTTCTAGCTGTAAGTTTCCTTAAAATTGTAAAATAAAATAAAATAAAAAATAAATAACACATAGGCTACTATTTGCAGCGATAACCGACATACACGCAGGCAGAGCCGTGGGCAACAGCTAGTAGGTAATAATAATAAAGTCTTGGGGCGCCCCTGAGGCAATAGCATACTTGCTTGACTGGAACCCATTGGAAATTGCATAAAAGTCCCGATCAGTCGGATAAACCACTTCAGAAGACTTCCGGTTACGCCTTACTAAAATCTGTATAAATAGCGTCAACTCACATACCTTTATCCATATGGCTTCACATGAGGCTTCAACAAAGGACACCAGATTTGTGCTTGTGGATCTGCTCTTTACAAAGCGATGCTGATGGTCGCTAAAGAACTTGGTAAAATAGCAATGAATATATGAAAAAATCAACGATACCAGTACTCTACAGAAAATCGAGAGAGAAGGTGAATACTCACAGTTTGCACAACCAAGTAATTGCTGTACCACGTGACTGAAACCTAAATGACTAAACACCTCACTTTGACCTAAAACTTATATCATTCCTCTACTCAAAATCCCATACCTTCCTCTCCAAAATCCTGTGTACATAAGCAGCTGATTTTATTTTTTATAAATAACTTGTTAAGCCCATTTCATTTGGGTTTTAGGCCCGGCTTTAGCACTACCACTGCTCTCCTTAAAATGACTTGGCGGCGACTAAACGGCCTTGGAAGATACAAAAATGACAGTCTCCGTTTTGGTTGATTTTTCGACCGCCTTTAATACCGTAAAGTACCGTACCGTAAGTCACGATATTTTCTTTACCATCCTCTCCTATCTTAAGCTCTCGCACTCTTATGGTTTTCATCTTATGGGCTTCTCTTTTGTGCTTCTCACACAACTGGTTTTAAAGGCTATTCGTTCTTTTCCAGCCTGTTCTCTTGTGGAATGCGCTTTCTCTTAAAATCAGGATGGCTAGAGATTATGTACGTTATGCTTTTAGGATGAAGTTTAAGGAGCTTTTCAAGGTGAATTGACGGAATTAACAGGCAGACCCCGTTCATCACATACCTAATGTTATTATACGACTACTGTCTGTATTAAACGACTATAATATAATGTATCATTTCCCAATAAGAGCCCCTACCCCATCTTTTATCTGCATCGCCCAGTCGGTCGACTGGCAGAGAATGTCTTAGTCTTTAAGCCCGCCGATGCATAACATTTGTGCATATAGTAATAAAATAAATAAACGTTTCGTTATTGGGGCACATTGTTCTTTACTCCTAGTAATACTGCTGATGCAAGATCTCAAGTTATATTTCTTTTTCAGAGCCCCATCGACGTCAGAGAGGAAGGTGAGTCATGTATTTATCTTTCTATAGGTACATACAAACAAGTAAAATTTTAACAAAAAATAAAAACCGACTTCAAAGTTCGACTCGATTTCTCTTGAATTCATCATCAGATCTTAGTGTCCTTATCATAGTACCACCGTTGGGATATCTCCTTTCCATTTAGAATCATCAAAATCGGTTCATAAACGACGATGTTATCCGCGCAAACATAAAAAAAAATACGGTCGAATTGAGAAACCTCCTCCTTTTTATGAAGTCGGTTACTAAAGAAAATTAAAGTGTCTGTTAGCAATTTCAGATGACCAGTTTTTCACTAATCTATTTTTGAAATTATTGTTTATTCCGGCTAATCTCTGGAACGACTCGACCGAATTTAACGAGAATTTCGTAAAAGTCTTTCGTCAGCTATCGTAATAGCTGATGATATAAGCAGTAACTTAGGCAGACTTCCTTTGCCCCGCAGTGTTACCGCTATTATTGTTGTAAAGCTACAACACCGATGGTCTCAGCTAGTTTTTAATGAAATTAAATAAAACATTACTTCCTGGCGGTAATTACAAGATATGATATTTAATTTTTTTTTTTTTTTAAATATATTTTCGTATATTAAGTTATTGAAAATTTTGTGAAAATACTTTAATCGCATCCTGCCTGAAGCAGGGTAAACCTGTATTTCAGACCACATCTGCTATCGTCTTCCACCGTAACTTAGCTGCCCAGGCACACAAACATACTCTTAATACACTTAGAGGTTATCTCACAATATTCAGTCACAACTTTAGCTAACATGAACAGGGCCGTGTAACGTGTATGTCATAAACAAATCATATTTATTGATTACAGAGATGACAGAAGCACAGAGACACCTCGGTGAAGTACGAAACAAAACCACTGCGGAGGAATTGATCGTTCATAACAACGCACCTCGGGCCCAGCCACGTAGACAATCGGCTATACTTGAATCACATAATAAGATTAATCTGGATACGGATACTTCTGTATCACAAAACGGATGTATCTCGAAGGCTGAGGCAAATACGTTGCACAACTCTTCGCCGAGTTCAATGCAGTCGCTGCCAAAAGACATATCAAATCAACGTTTATCAAATTCACAATTACTTCTGAAATCTTCAATAAATCCAGAAACTAAACGAATATCGGAAAACGATACAATTTTAAATTATAAAACCAATTCCAAAGTAGAGTCTGCTACATCCACACTTGTGCCACCAACCAAATTAGCTTGTGACACTCAACACATCAAAAGCCCAGACTCTTTAACAGCAGGAGAGGATATTGGAGGTGTATTTGATAAAAAGGTAACGTTTATTGGGCCGGTATTAAACGATTTTGATAGAACTCAGAATCCGGGTAAACAAACTTTGGCGCGTTGCGAAAAAGTTTTGTGACAAAATAATATTAACAAAAAACTGTTACTACTGTCCGATATTAACACCAAAGCTAAAGTGGACAGTTTAACAGTGGAAAGAACAGACAAAGAGAAATTTACAGTGTCTAAGAGTGAAAACTCGCCCTCTCGTGTTCCGCACGATGTTTCGGTAGCGACCTCTGTCATACTGCCACCGCGTACGATACATAGTACACCTGTTGTGGTAGTCTTGCCGATGGTCCACGGGGATCCGACGCCTACTGTACCAGTGACCGACAAGAAGTTTGCTCAGACGCAAGCAGCCCAGAACGGTAAAGTATCGGCGTCGAAGCATATCCTGGTGCGTGCAGCGCCGGCACTGACTATATCAGCGATGCAACGTGTGCCGTTACGTGTGGAACTAACATGTAATGAAACCTTTATACCTGGCGAAATATTGAATAAGTCGTTAAACCTGGAGCTAAAATTTAACAGGGTAATGTTACCGGCTTCTACAGCGGCTCGTACAGTAGCGACAAATGTTCAGTTAAAGTGTAATAAAATAAAAGTACATGATGCTGTAGTACAATATAAGGACCCGATACGCGTCACAGTAATATGTTTTAAACAAAGAGTACCCACTGCACTGGCTCAGTCTGAAGAACCCGAACATGTCGAAGTAAAAGTTAATAAACTTCCTGTATACGATGCATTAGTATCTTATAAGAAATCGTTACTCGTTGAACTGATATATAAAAAAGTAACATACGAAATGTTATTCAAGGGGAAAGAAGGGATGTTCTGTGTTGATGTACTGTGTAATAAAGCGACGGTATGTAATGCAACAGCTCACCTTAACGTACCTCTTTATATTGAAATAAAGCGGGCTGCTATACCTTTGCTTGGCAGATTGATACAAAATAAAACACAACCGCAACGAGATGGCATAGACAAAGATAATGATAAACCATTACGAAGCAAACTTATCGCGAACGACTTACCTTTACTCGATAAACTAATTAGGGGTGAAATTCAAACCCCTGAAAGTAAATTGATTCATAATGTACAAGATACACACGCAGGTACTGAACAATTACAACATTTGCCAAAAGACATTATATCACCGCAAATAGCAGCAGTCAATGAATCCAGTAATAACGTTAGAAATCCAGAAATAAATCCATTTGCGCCACTTGCAGATTCGTTAATACCTACTCCAAAAGTAATTCAAACAACTAAATTACACATATCTGGTTTTCGAAAACAAGATGAAATTATAGGGCCATGTCAAACTAATAAACAAATTCAAAGTGAAAAGAATCATGAAAAAGTGGTAGATCCCTTAGTTTCTTCTAGTAATGATATCCTGTTGTCAGACTACTCCGGGGACAACTCGTCGTGTGATAATATGATGTTTGAAGAAACCGAGATTTCCGAAAAAGAAAAATTTAAAGAAGAAAAAGAAAAGTTGAACTTACTGTCTTGCAAGGAAAGTTGTGACAAACAGATTGCATCAGCAAAAGGGTCTGACTTAAGACTAACACACGATAACATAACGTCATATCGTCGGCATATCCCAATCAAGGTGTCGTTAGATTTAACAAAAGTTGACAGAAGTTTAAAACCTGAATTAGTTATTTCCAAGACTTGTCTACAAAAACAGAACTCTCTATCGTGCTATTCAAAAAATAAAAACAATAATGAAGATATCTCCGAGAAAATAATGCTCAACAGACCATCATGTGCAAGCGGCAAGCCGCAGTGTGAATACGGTGAATACCCCTTCAGGAGAAAATCAGCCCCGGACTCATCTAATTCTCAAAAACTACTTACGCCCTTTATATTCAACGGAATTGAAGAAGAAAGCTTTAATAACAATAATCCAAGCATAAAGACGTCCACTGGAATAAAGCGATCAAGTTCCGTTGAAATATGGGGAGAATATCAAACGACTAAGACAAAACAAAATCTTTTACAAGAATCGAATTGTACCGAAGAGAAACCACATTTAGACTTATCTCAAAAGATAAACTGTCATACAGACTTAGACATGCCTACAATTGAGGATCCTTCAGCTCCGCACAGCGAACTACCAAGATATACTCCGCACATAGAACTTGGCCAAGCAATCTGTCCAAGCGTCCAAACGAAAGACTGTTCATTTGTGACAAAACCGGTAATTACAAGTCCAAATTTCACCACCACAATAAACCCAATGACACAGAAAGATTCGCCACAGCAATATGTTTTACCCATCGATGAAGATATTGATTCCACCACACTAACATTAAATGCCCTACAACGTAATTCAGACGGAATAAGAAAAAGTTCAAAGTATAAAATACCATCGTCACGTCCAGGTAAAAATAGTGTAATAAATTGTCCTAAGATAGAACATAATCGGCCAACTTGGGTGTCAGAAAGTTTAGATATATTGGACAAAGATCTGTTTACGGATACAGAATTGTATTTAGATCCTGTTAGGCTGATACCTCGCACAATTGCGTTACCTGATGACTTAACAGTCGAATCCACATTAATAAAACAAAAAGTGGAAATTAAAAAAAACGTTCAACAGACAAAACTTCAAGAAATACCTGTGATACCAGAAACAAAGCTTGAAGCAATGCTACATGTAAAAAGACACATAAAAGATGTATCCAAACATGTACGTCAAGCTTGTTCACAATTCAAAAACTTAATACGAAGACGCCAGTCTCAATACCTTTATGAGTCGGAGCACGAAGAATCATTAGAAACATCACTCAAAGACAAGCTCAAAGAAAAGTGGTTTAGGAACTTTGTGTTGTCATCATGTCGCCGCCGGAAGTACAAGTCAGTGCCAGATAGTTCAAATTCTATTACGACAGAACTTCTACTCAATTCTGCTCCTAGAAATTCGTTAGAAGATAGTTATGGGGCGCCAGTGCGACAAACACTGAAAATACCTGAAAAGTCAAACTCGCAGATTAAAATATATCCCTGGAGTGGAGGCATAAGTGAAAAAAAAAATATTGAAATGAAAAGTTCACTAAGAAAAGAAATAAAAAATGAAGTAAGCGTTACTTCGTTAAAGCAACGGCTAACAAAGAGAATGCCTAAAATTGATAACAACAAAAATATGAAAATGTCTCTCACTTCTGAGAAACCACAACCTCTTGAAATCTGTAAAAAACGAGATTCTAAACGCCGTATAAATGCTTGGAGTGGGGACATACATAAAGCTTGCAAACATGGTTCTCGAATGAAAGCAGACTCGTTTGTTGTTAGTTCGGATTGCATTGTACAACAACATAATTTTGCTTTATCCGCCCAACAAGACTCTAAATCACAATCAGTGATTTCCACACCTGAAGTTGAATTCGTCAAAACGAAAATGAATACGTCTACAACTGGTGTAGATAATATGACGTGTATAATACATTCTGAAAGTTTACTGAATACAGGGGAAGAACCTCAGACAATTGGTTTAGTTTCGGATGACCATGAACACAACCATCAACCTGAAGATATACATAACATATCTGATACAAGTCCCCCTCTTCTTACATATTGTATACCATCGTATTCTCCTTCTATGTCTAATATAAAAGAAAATAAAGCGGATCTTGCACCCATAAACACTATTGAATACTCAGGAATGTCAGGTTGTCATAGTTCTCAACTATGGGCTCCAAAACCAGAATTAGAAAATGTGGTATCCGACTCTACTGATTCCCTTTTAATGCTTGAGCCCTTAGATTTAACTACAAAAATGACAAATGAGAAATATTTAACATCTAGGGATGGAACCCTGAGCGAATCTAATGAGAAACGAGAAATTTCGAAATCAAATGATAAACATTTTGTAATACATAATAACGTAGTGACATCTAAATCTGACTGTATTGAAGAAAATTGTGAAAAATACAAAAATTCAGAAGTGAAAGAGCTCCCGTCTCTTGTCAACAAAGACTTTTTAATCTGTCTATCAACGAAAAAAAAACGCTCAACTGATCTTACTACATCTTTAAATAATAGCCAAGAAACAGGGTGTTATATTTCACAAACGAACGAAAGAAATGAAAATATAAATTTTTTACCTCAGCTTAGTGACGAATCTTCTAAGCGATATTCTCACGTTCATATATTGGAACAAATCGTTATCAAACGGCCAAAAAGTGAACCATCTAATGAGGATAATTGCATGAATGACTCTCGTGTCCGTAGTTATAGCGAGACGTATAACACATTACAAACAATTCCTGACAACACACCCACAGAATTAATTCGAGAAACCGTAATCAAATCTACATTTAACAGATCAGAAGAGTATGTTACAGTTGTTATGAATGAGCAAGGTGAGTCCGTGATACGTTCAAAACTAGCAATGTTTGCGATGCTATCGGTTATGTTTAAAAGCTGTTTTACGCCTAGTGCATGCTTACCATAGTGCATGCTTATTTCATTATTAAAAATTCAGTAAGTCCATATTTGATGGAGCTCGAACAGCCTTAGAAGAAAGACAACTATTGGCTCCTAGCTTTTGACTTCTCAGGCGCATCCCAAATCCCAAAAAATAATATTCTGAAACTTTGTAATATTTTTTAGGTGAGGTCGTGAATGAAAATTTCGTGGATAACGTAAGAAGTCCTGACATGCAAGCGTCAAATGAAAGTGAGCAAATAGAGAATGCAGACGGTAAGTTAGTTAATTGCAATTCCAAGGCGTTCCGACAACTTGCTCTATTTGGCCAAATAGTCTATGGTCAAATAATCCATTCGACCAAAAATGCGTATATTGTACACCTTACTCGTATATTCAAGTTCACTTTAATAAATAATTATTTATTAAGGGAACGAGTTAATTATAATTAATTACATATATTAATTTTCACTCTATTACTATGGAAATAGTCTTAAGTTCAGAAGTGATATATGTATAGGTACTCCGTACTACTGGCGGAGGTAATTATTTTGAGCTACAGGAAAGGGGGGGGGGATGGGCCTCCGGTATCCTCACTCCATTCACTCCGTGAAACACAGCGCAAGCACTATTTCACACCGGCTTTCTGTGAAACCGTGGTATCACTCCGGTCGAGGCAGCCCATTCATGCCGAAGCGTACTTAAATCTGCGAATTTTTCACATTATTTACCTAATAAATTTGAATAATCCCCTGTGATTACAGAACATGCAGTTGATCTTATGGATATACCGCTATCAGAAATTTCCCCACCGGTCTGCGACGTACCACTCCATGCTATTCCCCTGACACTTTGTAATATTTTTTAGGTGAGGTCGTGAATGAAAATTTCGTGGATAACGTTAGAAGTCCTGACATGCAAGCATCAATTGAAAGCGAGCAAATAGAGAATGCAGACGGTAAGTTAGTTAATTGCAATTCCAAGGCGTTCCGACAACTTGCTCTATTTGGCCAAATAGTCTATGGTCAAATAATCTATTCGACCAAAAATGCGTATGTTGTACACCTTACTCGTATATTCAAGTTCACTTTAATAAATAATTATTTATTAAGGGAACGAGTTCATTATAATTAATTACATATATTAATTTTCACTCTATTACTATGGAAATAGTCTTAAGTTCAGAAGTGATATATGTATAGGTACTCCGTACTACTGGCGGAGGTAATTATTTTGAGCTACTTTCCTGAGCGTGAAAAATAATAAGGTGTGAGTTATTTTTGGCATCATTAAACCAATTTTCTAATAAAACACTAAAATTTTGTTCAAGCCGTGTATGTTTTTTTTTTATGGCAGGCAAACGAGCAGACGTATCGCCTGATGGTAAGCGATTACCGCCGCCCATGGACACCTACAACACCAGAGGCGTCACAAGTGCGTTGCCTGCCTTTGGGCAGGAAAGGGGGGGGGTTGGAGGATGGTAGGCGGGTGGAGGAGGGGAGGGGTTTGGGGATGGGCCTCCGGTATCCTCACTCCACTCACTCGGTGAAACACAGCGCAAGCACTATTTTACACCGGTTTTCTGTGAAACTGTGGTATTACTCCGGTCGAGGCGGCCCATTCATGCCGAAGCGTACTTAAATCTGCGAATTTTTCACATTATTTACCTAATAAATTTGAATAATCCCCTGTGATTACAGAATATGCAGTTGATCTTATGGATATACCGCTATCAGAAATTTCCCCACCGGTCTGCGACGTACCACTCCATGCTATTCCCCTGACACTTTGTAATATTTTTTAGGTGAGGTCGTGAATGAAAATTTCGTGGATAACGTTAGGAGTCCTGACATGCAAGCATCAATTGAAAGTGAGCAAATAGAGAATGCAGACGGTAAGTTAGTTAATTGCAATTCCAAGGCGTTCCGACAACTTGCTCAATGTGGCCAAATAGTCTATGGTCAAATAATCTATTCTACCAGAAATGCGTATGTTGTACACCTTACTCGTATATTCAAGTTCACTTTAATAAATAATTATTTATTAAGGGAACGAGTTAATTATAATTAATTACATATACATATTAATTATACACTCTATTACTATGGAAATAGTCTTAAGTTCAGAAGTGATATATGCATAGGTACTCCGTACTACTGGCGGAGGTAATTGTTTTGAGCTACTTTCCTGAGCGTGAAAAATAATAAGGTGTGACTTATTTTTGGCTTCATCAAACCAATTTTCTAATAAAACACTACAAGTTTGTTCAAGCGGTGTATGTTTTTTTTATGGCATAGGCAGGCAAACGAGCAGACGTATCGCCTGATGGTAAGCGATTACCGCCGCCCATGGACACCTGCAACACCAGTTGCGTCACAAGAGCGTTGCCTGCATTTGGGCAGGAAAGGGGGGGGGGAGGGGTTGGAGGATGGTAGGTGGGTGGAGGAGGGGAGGGGTTGGGGGATGGGCCTCCGGTATCGTCACTCCACTCACTCGGTGAAACACAGCGCAAGCACTATTTCACACCGGTTTTCTGTGAAACCGTGGTATCAATCCGGTCGAGGCGGCCTATTCATGCCGAAGCGTACTTAAATCTGCGAATTTTTCACATTATTTACCTAATAAATTTGAATAATCACCTGTGATTACAGAATATGCAGGTGATCTTATGGATATACCGCTATCAGAAATTTCCCCACCGGTCTGCGACGTACCACTCCATGCTATTCCCCTGAAACTTTGTAATATTTTTTAGGTGAGATCGTGAATGAAAATTTCGTGGATAATGTTAGAAGTCCTGACATGCAAGCATCAAATGAAAGTGAGCAGATAGAGAATGCAGACGGTAAGTTAGTTAATTGCAATTCCAAGGCGTTCCGACAACTTGCTCTATTTGGCCAAATAGTCTATGGTCAAATAATCTATTCTACCAGAAATGCGTATGTTGTACACCTTACTCGTATATTAAAGTCACTTTAATAAATAATTATTTATTAAGGGAACGAGTTAATTATAATTAATTACATATACATATTAATTATACACTCTATTACTATGGAAAGAGTCTTAAGTTCAGAAGTGATATATGTATAGGTACTCCGTACTACTGGCGGAGGTAATTGTTTTGAGCTACTTTCCTGAGCGTGAAAAATAATAAGGTGTGAGTTATTTTTTGCATCATTAAACCAATTTTCTAATAAAACACTACAAGTTTGTTCAAGCGGTGTATGTTTTTTTTATGGCATAGGCAGGCAAACGAGCAGACGTATCGCCTGATGGTAAGCGATTACCGCCGCCCATGGACACCTGCAACACCAGTTGCGTCACAAGTGCGTTGCCTGCCTTTGGGCAGGAAAGGGGGGGGGGTTGGAGGATGGTAGGGGGGTGGAGGAGGGGAGGGGTTGGGGGATGGGCCTCCGGTATCCTCACTCCACTCACTCGGTGAAACACAGCGCAAGCACTATTTCACAGCGGTTTTCTGTGAAACTGTGGTATCACTCCGGTCGAGGCGGCCCATTCATGCCGAAGCGTACTTAAATCTGCGAATTTTTCACATTATTTACCAAATAAATTTGAAAAATCACCTGTGATTACAGAATATGCAGGTGATCTTATGGATATACCGCTATCAGAAATTTCCCCACCGGTCTGCGACGTACCACTCCATGCTATTCCCCTGAAACTTTGTAATATTTTTTAGGTGAGATCGTGAATGAAAATTTCGTGGATAATGTTAGAAGTCCTGACATGCAAGCATCAAATGAAAGTGAGCAGATAGAGAATGCAGACGGTTAGTTAGTTAATTGCAATTCCAAGGCGTCCCGACAACTTGCTCTATTTGGCCAAATAGTCTATGGTTAAATAATCTATTCTACCAGAAATGCGTATGTTGTACACCTTACTCGTATATTCAAGTTCACTTTAATAAATAATTATTTATTAAGGGAACGAGTTAATTATAATTAATTACATATACATATTAAGTATACACTCTATTACTATGGAAATAGTCTTAAGTTCAGAAGTGATATATGTATAGGTACTCCGTACTACTGGCGGAGGTAATTGTTTTGAGCTACTTTCCTGAGCGTAAAAATAATAAGGTGTGAGTTATTTTTGGCATCATTAAACCAATTTTCTAATAAAACACTACAAGTTTGTTCAAGCGGTGTATGTTTTTTTTTTATGGCATAGGCTGGCAATCGAGCAGACGTATCGCCTGATGGTAACCGATTACCGTCGCCCATGGACACCTGCAACACAAGTTTTTTTTTTTTTTTTTTTTTTTTTTTTTTTTTTTTTTTTTTTTTTTTTAATACAACCTACCTCCAACATAATCGGAGCCTTTGTTTTGCTAATTCTCTTTATCATTCCAGTTCTATCAATTATTCTTCTCGCACTTTCATTCTCATACTATTTCTTTCTGCATTCTATTCTATATCAGTCCTTAGGTGGGTGGGATTCCCACATCTAACCTACTCTACATAATTTGCATGATCTGCTTTCTATTTATGTCTATTTCCTTCCTAGGGGGATTAAAGTATGCTACACAGGTTTTTATTTTTACAATTTAGCTTTACAACGTTCATAATACTTATTGCTATTACATTCCTTATAGTTACCTTATTTTAACATTTTTTATTAAAATCTAACAGGTTTCTTACGTTCTACTTAACTTAGCTTATAACTTATTTTATATGTTTTATTTACTAGTTCCTTATTTTCTAATACATTTTTACGTTATGCCTAATTTGCATATTTATTCAAAATATTATTTAGGCATACTTAAGTGCTATGGTTTGTTTTATTCCTATCTATTACTATTTTTACTATACTTTTGCAATATTTAAGAAAACTATCCCTATTATCCTTATCCATCAACTCTCTAATTCCTGCTAGATCGACGCTACAGCCTATTTGTTGCTCCAAATTGTACCTTTGTACTCCGAACATAGGACATTCAAAGAGTATGTGTGGGACGGTCTCATCGACTGTCGCGTCGCAAGTACACGACGGATTCTCCTTACACCCGAATCGGTGCAGGTATGCGGAGAAACCGCCATGCCCCGTCATAATCTGCGTTGTGATATTGTCGATTTTAATCTTCCGAACTATACTGTACGCCGCCGGCACCTCCGGCAGAAACAGTTTTGTGATGCCAGCTGTATTCCCGGTGGAGTATCTCTGGTTCCACTCGTCAAGCGTAGCCATTCGGATGCTACGCTTGACGAATGATACCGGACACTGATCGTAATCTGGCCTTTTCTTCTTGTTTTTGGCGGCCTCTTTGGCCAGTATATCGGCTCTCTCGTTGCCTTCTATTCCAATATGCGCTTTAACCCAGAACAAGGTTAGTAACTTGTTCTGTCCGGACAATGATGTTAGGTTCCTCCTCGTTTCTACCGCAAGTGGATGGAGGCAACTGGGATTCTGGACCGATTGAAGGGCCGCCATTGAGTCACTGTAGACGCCGCACGATGTCGCCCGGCTTTTGAGGGCCTCGCTGGTTGCTCGGCAGATGGCCAGGAGTTCTGCCTGGTAGACCGTGCAATAGTCAGCGAGCTTTAGTTTCATGGCTTTGGTCTCCACCCCTCCCTTCCATATGGAGACCGCGGCACCTACCTCCCCCTCTATCTTGCTGCCATCGGTGAATACGCGAATTTCGTATTCACCGCTGGCTTCAAGTTGCTCTTGGTCTACCAGGCCGACGATTTTTAGATCCAGTCTTTCGGCTGGGTGCGGTGCTTGGAGAGCTGAGGACATCATCTCCACATCACGTCCATGTAGCATCGGCTGGGGTTCCCCCCTCCTAGCCCGGTAAAGGGAGCCTCCCTTTACCGGGCTAGCTACCTCCCGAACACGAAGGTCCAGGGGGAGAATCCCAGCCAACACCAGTGCCGAGTTGAGCGACACCGTGCGGTAGGCCTTACTGATCTGCTGCGCTATTCCGCGCTGCACCGTGTTCAGCTGCTTGATGATTCCCGCTCTATATGCAGCAGGTTCCCACGTGCCGGCGCCGTACAGTATAATAGGTTCGACCGTTGCCGTATAAATAGTCCTGATGACGTCCGGGTTTAGTCCCCATGTAGTTTTAGCTGCTCTTTTGAGCTGTCCATAAATACCCAAAGCCTTTCTACAGATGTTTGCTACGTGCGGCTTAAATGTTAGCTTGTCGTCTATGGTGACTCCCAGCAGCTTGAGATCCCTGACCATGGTAACTGCAACTCCTCCCATGCTCAGTCGTGGGGTGTCATACTTTAGCTTACGAGTAATCAGTATTGCGTTGGTTTTGTGCGGAGCAAATTTGAGCTTATTTTCGACACCCCATTTCCGGGTTCGTTCTAGCGCTGCATTTGCGCTGACCTCAATCTGCTGGGCGTTATCGGCGGTGAACACCAAGACGACATCATCAGCGAATGCCTGCACGTATTCGCCGCTATCCAACAGGCTTTTGAGGAGTGGATCTAAGAGGAGGTTCCATAGTATGGGTCCGCCTATTGAACCTTGCACACACCCTTTGCTCGTATTCTTGGTATACTCCTCTCCGGCGTATCTCACACTCACTTTCCTGTCCGCAAGGTAGCTGTCGACCACCCGCCTGAGGTTTTGCGGACACTTTTCTTCCGCTAACCGGGTCCTTATGGCTGGCCACCATGCACTGTCGAAGGCTCCCTCTATATCCAAGGATATTAGTACGACAATTTTCTTATCCTGTAACTTGCTGTTTATGTGTTTCAACAGGTTATAGAGGGAGTCTTCGGTGCTCTTCTGTGGCATGAACCCGTACTGTTGCTTGTTCATTCTCGGCAGGATATGATGCTTCACCCGGGACATGAGCATCTTTTCATATATTTTGCCTAGAACAGGCAAAAGTCCAATGGGTCTGTAGGCTTTGGGCATATGGTAATTTCCTTTACCGGGTTTCTTCAGGACGACAATGATTGCCTCTTTCCATTCCTGGGGGAAATAGTGAAGTTCGAGGCATTTATTAAGCAGGGCAAGGAAAGCCCCGGGATCCGCTTCTATTGCCTTACAGCAAATATCGGCGGTTAGGCCGTCTTTCCCGGGGGCCTTTTTTGGGTTGAAGGAGCCGCACGCTTGACTAAGCTCAGCCACCGTGAATGGTGGGTCATGGGTTTCAGCTTGATCTTCAGCATTTATTCCCTCAGCTTTGGACCTAATTCCCCGGTGGTAGTCATTGTCTTCTTCCGTCCGGTCTTCTGGGAAGAAAGTTTCTGCAAGCAATGCTACCGATCCCTTAGAGTCCAAAGTATTCCCGTCCTTCTCGAGCGGCAGATCCTCCTCCCTACGCCGTGTTCGCGCGATGACCCTGTAAATACCTCCCCAAACGCTTTCCCTGTCCTGCTTAGCACAAAAGTCCTTCCAGCTATCTGTTATGGCCTTTTCGGCCTCGGTCTCATACTCCTCCTTGAGCTTGAGGTACTCCTCCACGACCTTCGACCTCCTGACTGGTGCGGCGCACCTTATCCTACGCTTTCGGGTGGCAACTTCCTTCTTAAGATTGGCGAGTTTTTCGGACCACCACGGCATCCTAAGTTCCTCATTGGGCCTCTTCAGTGGCATAGATGCCACGCAAGCTTCGATGACTGTCTCTGTGTAGTTACTGACGGCTGTCTCCAACTCACCAGTGACCTTAATTTTGCCGATGTTATGCTGGTCTAAGTTATGTTCTATTTTGGCCTGGTTAAATTTTGTCAAAAATTTATACCAGTTGGCTTTCCCGGAGTTAAATTTTCTGGTGGTTCGGGAGACGGCGAGTCCTTTCGACTTCCGAAGCCGAATATTGAACTGGATGCCATTATGGTCCGAACTCGTTAGACCTTCTTCCACTCTCCACTGCTCGGCCAGATCTAAAAGATCCTCCGAGCAGGCCGTAATGTCTATGAAGCTGTGGTATCGTTGCCCACCCCTGATCGTGTCGAAGGTCGGAGTACTACCACTGTTGAGGACGTGTAACTTCATGTCTCCGAGTGCTCCGGCCATAATGTTACCTCTCTCATCAATTTTGAGACTGCCCCACCAGGTGCTCTTCGCATTTGCATCTCCTCCTATGATCCATCTCCGATGCCCCACTGTTTGTGCGATGTTTTCCAGCTGGGTTATATACGATTCTATCGAGAGGTCTGGTTCGAAATAGAATGAGACCAGCGTGATTTCCCATGCCACGGTTTGGATCCTCACCACCACGACGTTATTGGTGGTAAGTTTTGGGTATTGAGTGACCGTAAGGTCTTTGTCGAAGACAGCTATTGCTGCTTTCACTCTACCCTCCCCCACGTTGGTGTTTTGGTAGATTCTCACGCCGGAATACATTCTCATGGATCTGTCTCTGCCTGTGTAAGGCTCTTGGAGGAGTGCTACTGCAGCTCGGCGTTTACTCGCTTCGATGAGGACCTCCTTCGTCGCCAGTTGTTTCCGCTGCAGATTTGCTTGTAGCACCTTATATGTGGTTTCGCCAGGGGCGCCCTTAACAATAGGCCACTGAGAGCCTAGCTAACGCATCTCTTTTTCGGCGATATTGGCATTCTAAGCTGAAGGCGTTGTGCTCATTGTCTTCCTGGGCGGTCCTAACGCAATTCCGGCATTTAGGTACTCCTCCAGCTAGGAACTCCGTGCATTGGGCTTTCAAATGTAGTCCTCCGCAGTGACTGCAGAGGTCGGCCGATTCTTTGCAGTAGCGTTTTGTGTGTCCGTAATCCAAGCAACGACTGCATTGGATTAACGGACTCTGGTCCTGGGCCTTTATGCGCTGGAGATCTATGTGCAACACAAGTTGCGTCACAAGTGCGTTGCCTGCCTTCGGGCAGGAAAGGGGGGAGGGGGTTGGAGGATGGTAGGGGGGTGGAGGAGGGGAGGGGTTGGAGGATGGGTCTTCGGTATCCTCACTCCACTCACTCGGTGAAACACAGCGCAAGCACTATTTCACACCGGTTTTCTGTGAAACCGTGGTATCACTCCGGTCGAGGCGGCCCATTCATGCCGAAGCGTACTTAAATCTGCGAATTTTTCACATTATTTACCTAATGTGGGGGAACGGTTGTCATGTCCCTCCAACACAAAGGGAGGATCCTCTGACCAGGCGAGGTGATCATGCCTGGCGGGCCAACTGCCCAACGGTTGATGTTGGGATGTTGTATATATGATTATCGGCGCGAGAACTTTCACTGCGCGATTCAGGTTTGGTATTTTCTTAGTTTCCTTCGTTACTCCGTAGTTCGATGTATCTTCGGTAGATGGCGCTGTAGTATGTTATGTTGTTGTTGCGCTGTATGTGGAGGCCGCCACACCTAATAAATTTGAATAATCACCTGTGATTACAGAATATGCAGGTGATCTTATGGATATACCGCTATCAGAAATTTTCCCACCGGTCTGCGACGTACCACTCCATGCTATTCCCCTGAAACTTTGTCATATTTTTTAGGTGAGGTCGTGAATGAAAATTTCGTGGATAACGTTAGAAGTCCTGACATGCAAGCATCATATGAAAGTGAGCAGATAGAGAATGCAGACGGTAAGTTAGTTAATTGCAATTCCAAGGCGTTCCGACAACTTGCTCTATTTGGCCAAATAGTCTATGGTCAAATAATCTATTCTACCAGAAATGCGTATGTTGTACACCTTACTCGTATATTCAAGTTCACTTTAATAAATAATTATTTATTAAGGGAACGAGTTAATTATAATTAATTACATATATTAATTATACACTCTATTACTATGGAAATAGTCTTAAGTTCAGAAGTGATATATGTATAGGTATTCCGTACTACTGGCGGAGGTAATTATTTTGAGCTACTTTTCTGAGCGTGAAAAATAATAAGGTGTGAGTTATTTTTGGCATCATTAAACCAATTTTCTAATAAAACACTACAAGTTTGTTCAAGCGGTGTATGTTTTTTTTATGGCATAGGCAGGCAAACGAGCAGACGTATCGCCTGATGGTAAGCGATTACCGACGCCCATGGACACCTGCAACACCAGAGCCGTCACAAGTGCGTTGCCTGCCTTTGGGCAGGAAAGGGGGGGGGGGGGTTGGAGGATGGTAGGGGGGTGGAGGAGGGGAGGGGGTTGGGGGATGGGCTTCCGGTATCCTCACTCCACTCACTCGGTGAAACACACCGCAAGCACTATTTCACACCGGTTTTCTGTGAAATCGTGGTACCACTCCGGTCGAAACGGCCCATTCATGCCGAAGCGTACTTAAATCTGCGAATTTTTCACATTATTTACCTTATAATATGGAATAATCACCTGTGATTACAGAATATGCAAGTGATCTTATGGATATACCGCTACCAGAAATGTCCCCACCAGTCTGCGACGTACCACTCCATGCTATCCCCCTGCCCAGTGATGATGCGAACTGCAACGAAACCGTAAACCGTGATAACGATTTCATAGCCGACGATCATGTAGCACCAATTAATGTCACGTCACCGGTGTTTGTCGCAGACGACAAAATAGGCGCATGTCAACAAAAGTACCAACAGTTTTTGCCAAGTGAGTATATAAGTATTTACAGCTAAATTTAACGTTTTTGACTTGATATTTTATCTACTGCATTCTCAGTTTCAATATCTCTTACTACATTTTACCTTCTTCATCCATACCGTTATGACTCACGACGAAAAATTTTAAACATTGTGTCGAGATAGCTATTAAATACCTACATACCTGATACCATATTACTCGTGAAAGTAATTCGATATATTTTTTCTACTGTGTTATACCTGTGTATGCTCTGCAGCAATATTTGTGTACAAGCCACAAGCGCCTGTCCTCGCAGCATCGATATTCCCCGACACCACGACGTTCCTACGTATAGACAAATGTCAAATACCGTTGGTAGTGTTCGACGAGTACATCATATTGAGCGACGCGTACATCCCCTGCCAGAAACCTAGCTACTACACACTCGCACCGTACGACAGTGTGGTGGAAGTTGTCGTGGATGATGAAAACGACGATGACTTCGATATTCCTGTGAGCAAAAATAATAATCTTGTTGGAGATAATAATAATATTGTTGGAGATAATAATAATCTTATTGGAGATAATAATAATCTTATTGGAGATAATAATAATCTTTGTGGAGATAGTAATATATTTAATGAAAGGAGCCAAGATCATGATGACAACGACAATAACACACCTGTAAGTGACAATAATCTTACTGTAAGGAATAATGATACTCGAGCCTGTGATCAAATTAGTCGTTGGAAGTACAGAGACATGGAGAGACGCTTGATACCGAGCGGAGATACCTTAGGTAGAGATACACTAGATACAGAAGACACATGTGATGACAATGTTCCAGCTACTTCATACCCCGAGCGTAAGGTAATTGAAATGAAAACTCTATTGCTGCGCGAATTGTGCTGTTATGAGCTGGGTATTAAAAAAATGAAAGTAGTCGATTGATTACCAAAAAATAACACAATATTTATTTACAACACTTTTTACAGTAATAAAAAAAATGCATTTATTGAACACAGAACAAAATAAATCACTCGTTAGTCGCACTAGATCGATCGCTTCGATGTTAATCCGCTGTATCGTGAAACAATACTGCCCCTACGGCTAACACGCTCCGCTTTAATATGGCTGTCGAAATATCTAGAATAATCCTTAATATTCGACAGAACATTCTGAACCAAATAGATTGTCTTAGAGTTACTTGCAGCGCCATTTAGCGTTGAGAATATCGGAATCATTAGTCGTACTCACGGACACTAGATGGCGCCTTCCTCGGTTCTATATTCTTCTAGTTAACACGGGACCCATTTCTCTAGGGCGTAACAGTACCGATTTCACAGAACTAGAAGTAACTGCCAAGACGAAAGTTACTAAGTATGTAGGTACATTTCTGTTGACTGAATTGCTACCGAACTTTAATGAGCCTTAGGGCACTATAATATTTATTAATTTTCAGAAAAATGTTTACAAAATTGTTGTCCAGGTACAGACTAAACAAAGGGGTACATCATCCATTTTAGAGAAAAACTATATATGATATGTGTAAATAGTCCAAAAGTCTGATACAAAAATTGTGTTTTGTCAGAAACACACATAAATGTGCCAGAAGATAGAGCAGCCGTGTACACGTTTCAGATATTATCTGTAGTGGTGTCGCCGAAATGTTTCCTGGAGCTGGCGGAGAGCGTCGCGCTGACGTTTGTGCTGGCGACCACCTCGGGCCGCATCTACCCCCTCTACCGTCGCGTGCTGGCGGACGAGCTACTGCTGTCCAGCGACGTCGACGGAGCTGTGCTGCTGGTAACAACATCATTCTGACAATACTGTCCCGTGTCATCTTATACTTGATCCGTTTTTGACTTCATGGCATTCCATTGCTCACAATATCTCAGTCAAACTCAACGACAGCGGTGTCGGTCCAACATTAGTAAGTGGTTTGCAACAAACGCCTGAAGGAATCAGCGTTCTCTATGAGTGCACGTATGGCGGAGTTGTTAAAGCAGTCATATCGCCGCCTAATACTTTACGGAGTGTTGTGGGTTCGATCTAATATAGGACAACACTTTATGTGCTCCATAAATTGTTGAGTCTGGAAGTTATTTGTCTCCGTTTCATGTACCTGTGTAAAGTGCTTCGCGACGCAGGATATATTCCTAGTTCGGGAGTTGTATTTAAAAAAATATAGGTTCGCCTGTAATTAACACATTATAATGCTCTATTTTTCTTTTGACAGAACTTGGTAGAGCAAGTAAACTCGGCCCGGGAACATGCGACAGGCGCGAGTGATGGTGTGCGCTGCGCCACGTGTCCCTAGCCGCCGCCGCCGCTGGACGAACGTTGATATTCATCATACTTTAATTTGTAACCCTGAATACCTGCCACTATATCGGTTTTATATTCAATAGTTGACACCATTTGGAGAAATTAATCCTACGTGTAAACAATCGACGAGACCGAGAATACCGCCGTATACCGCAAATATCTCTCGAGTATTTTTTTTAAATATCTGTACATTGTACAATATACATTGAAGGTATATCTCATTATCTATAAGAAAATTATTTTAATATTCGACAATACGATAATAAAACAATACCTGAACTATCGAGATGACGTCGAGCGCCGTCTGTGTAATGAGTGGTCATATTGTTTGTTTAATTAGTGATGTATTATTTACAAGAAGGTTGTGATTGTACTATTCGAATCCTATCTATTTAGTGTATAGTACAGTGTACAAGGGTTTTTCTAAAGAAACGCTTTAAGACGACAGAGACCTCAATAATCTAATCTTAAAGCTCGGTCATTTATCTATTTCTCATTATTTTCACATATCTTTAAGAAGTTCCTTCAGAATTAGCGCGTCCAGATTTAAATTTGTGAAGCGGTTACATGACTTTACATGATTATTGTGAAGTGACCTGATCAAACAACTGCACGTCAGTGTGCCTGCGTTACCTGGGCACGTCCGAATGCTCTCTGACGAGGAACCATCAGTTCCGAGCCGTGGACTGACAGGCGCCCTCTGTGGCCTGAACTACTTCGTTGCCGATCTCCGCGCTAGGTACGTTTGAGCAAAGGTTCGTTGCGCTCGACACGTGGTGTGGCGACATGTGGTGTGGCGACACGTGGTGTGGCGACACGTGTGCCACGTACCGTGGGTCCCGCCTTCATCAGAGCTTAGACCCGAAGCGCAAGGTGCGAGGCTCTAAACGTTCAGCCTACTTGTGGAATACTCGAGTGTATTGCGTTGTTCTTATATATTTATACTAACCTATATTTATTCAAAGTTTTTACATAAATGTGTATTTAAATTAACATTCCTCTTAGTGTGTAGTCGGTGTGTTGTGTTAAATGTTGTAAACATAATTGCGATTATGTAAGAGAAATGGATTATTTAGTGCATCGTGCCTGCGAGGTAGGGAACAGTTTAACTAGTTTTTAAAACAATGCGCCTTTTCTGTTCTTCGCTCGTGACCAAAACGACAAAGACACAGAGTTTCTCACAAATGTACAGTACTATTCCAGGCACATGTTCGGCCACATTTAAATGTTTTGATTTCCATTTTTCTTACATAATTGAAGAATATTAACACGAAATGTACATCGATGTGTAATATTAGAATGGGCGTGTTGCTGTTTACGCGCACAGCACGTGGTGTAGCCGCCGGGTACGCCTGCCAACACCCCTTTATATTTTGTATGTCTCTCCTTTAAGTATTTACATATTTGCTAAAAATTTAAGTCAGATTTGACTTTTTCCGCTGTACGGACCTGCTTTGAAGAGCTGAAGAGTCTAGTAAAGATCTGAGGCGTTTAGCCTAGTAAAGATATTCACAAACAGACGCCGAGCGCGCAGAGAGCCCGAGCTCACCGGGAACACTCGGCCATAAATGTTTGTGAACGCGGGGTTACAACGTGTGCTATTAGTATTATTACTTAGGTGCTACGATTTCCTAGCCGAGATGTTAAACTAAGTAAGAACAGTATTTCGTCGAACGAAACATTTATATTTCGGAAATCAAGGTATTATACAATGAATAAATTCGAAAGTTTTCTGTGTTCGGTAAGACATTTTAACTAAATTATTCGAAAGACTTGGTCTGGTGCAGCCGTCGGACTACGACGGCGAACTGTTCGTATGTAAGTAATTATATCTTTCATATTATTTATTTATGTATATATTTTTATAAACGTACGCTTACAAATAATGGCACTTGACGTGTGCGCGCTTCACTTACCATCGTCACAATTAAACAGACCATAGAACGAACACGCCTGTGAATGTTCGCTGCACTAGTTCGACACGTAAGCTGCGACGTACGGTTCCTGTAACCCGAGATAGGTTTAATAAATTCAAATTCAGTCTTTGAAAAATAATTTTTAATGATCGATTTTACAGTGTTGCTATCGCACTTATGAAGTTAGCATAAACATACTACACGCATCAAAAGTATGAGATTTCATGGCTTCTTGGCACTTCTAAAGCATAGGTACATTAGTTTTATGCGGCCACGACTACAATGTCAAACCGCTGGCGCTGATGAGGACGCGTAGATGCAGCTCAGCTGTGCTCACAATTCATTCAAGCACAGTTTTAGGTCAGTTAATTCAATATATTATAAATCATATACGAATACTTATGAATCAAATATACGTAACGTTAGGAGTGACTCTTATTTAGAATATAAGTTTATCTATTAGGAACTACCCATACGCGTCCCAAATTAAATGTTATACATAAAATATCTAAATTTCGGTATTATAGAGTAATAAGGTCGTTAGCCCTTTTGAGAATATTGGGATAAATTAAATTTGTGAAAGTAAATTTGCACCAAAGTATTTCTTTATTAAGTAAATAGTTAAACATGGCAGGCACGGTGCTTACATGACAACTATTAGGACCTTTGCAGACGGCGTATTTGGAACGCACCCTCGACGCGCACGTGACGCGCACTAATGTATTCTAAGCCGAGTTCTTGCTGCTAGTAAACCTTTCATCATCATCAGCCTATCGCAGTTTACTACTGGTCATAGTACTTTTTAATTGCACGCCACTTGGTTAAAATATACAACAACTTGGTACAACGCGCGTTTGTATCGCTGAGTCGAGCTGCAGTCCTGTGTATATTTAAAATATACCAACTAAATTCACCAACTCCTCATCTATCTATCTATCTATATATTTAAAAGAGTAATGTGACTGACTGACATTCCCAGAGATCAACGCACAGCCCAAACCGCTGAAGCTAGAATCCTGAAATTTTGCCAGTAGGTTCTTTATATAACGTAAGTGAGCACTAAGAAAGGAATTTTTGAAATTCCACCCCTAAGAAGGTAAATCAGGGAATGAAAGTCTGCGTGAGCGAAGCCGCGTGTAAAAGTTAGTCAGTAATAAAATGGAGCGGTCAATATAACTCTCTTAGCTACTCTATTGGATAAATCTGTTCACAAAAAAGATTTCATTGTATCCTTTTGATGCGAACATAAAACATTTGCAAAAGTTTCAAATTGAATTTTAAATTTGTTATCGGATGTCGTATGTTTGTCAGCAGTCCGGTTATATCACATTATATCACCGGGTATATCACAAACGCGTAGTTACGTTATGAGATACCCGCGAGTGCACTTGGAATGCGCTTCACGCGCACCTTATTATCGCTTCGGGCGATTCAAACGCTAGGAGCGTGTGTAAAGGCCTTTACATTTCGTAAACCTGACCTAGGATAACTTAACTATTATTATGTGTAATGTTAACAGTAACTATGGATGTAAGTGTTTAAACGTTGTATGTATGTATGTTTTAATGTTTACGGTAAGCTGTAGACGTGACACCTCCCACTGCTCCGCCTTTAGATGTTTAAAAGTTATAAATATGTGTAAGAATAAATATAAATTCAAAAGAATGTGGCTCATTGACAGAGGCATAACGCACAAATTGTAACACTTTTAGTTCATTAATTCACCGACGTAAACAAGTTCGTTAGCTTAACATTTTATTTGTTTATATTTCCTATAAAACTTGTAATCAGTGTCGGTTGTGTCGAGAACCAATCTCGAATCTAGCTTTGTAAACGTATATGTTATTTGAACTTATTTTAAAATAAATGTTCTAATCGCGTCTGGTGCTAGGCGATGAGTTAGAGACACGCGGGGAACCCCCGACAGCAACGGGAATCACTTAACATCAGAATGACTGCTCACAGATAATTGTAACACTCACAGCGTGACCCGTCCCGTCTTCGTTATTTATGGGCTTAGGGGAGATTCTCGTGCTCACCGGCATAGTTACGGAGATGATATAAAGCATTCTGTGAGGCGCAGGCGAAGTACCTAGCGAAATGCAGAACAGAACTAGTCAAGTTGCATTCTGCAAAGCAAACGTTAATAGAAAACTAAGAAATGTATGGGAATGACGTCTCTCAACGCTAAGTCGAAACACTTTCAACTTGGCTTAGACAGGCAGGGCAGGACAAAGAAAGCATAGGCGTTCAATAACACCCCCCCCCCCCTCCGATTTTTTTTTAATAATAATGTTACAGCTAAATGACATAGTTATTGTATTATCTTAAGACCCACCCCACGAAACTAAAACCTGGCTACGCCCGTGAGAAGAAGTAAAATTAAATGGCTGAACATGCAGCAGATACATTGGTTTGATTTCTAATAGTTGTAGTTAATCTGACTACCAAGCCTTGAACGGTACTAACGAACTGGTTTATTCCCTGACTGGTACAGCTTTTTTTGTATAAACGAGTTAATTTAATAAACTACTCGCTCTATTACACTAATAATGACAATGTTCCAAGTTCTAGTCCTATAGACTATAGAGGCAGTTCTGTTCTGCCCGTCCGTGGAGTGCTGAATTAATTTCTGTCATGTGTTCAGTGACAACCATTGCTGTGTGGAGGTAAATAATTATAATTGAATCTAACTTTAATTACAATAGAATTCATAGCCGCGATCTAATTGATCAATCGCTCTAAAGATAAAGTGAGGGTATAATACGTTAGAGAGAGAGAGAGAGAGAGGTGGTTGTGGCCAAATTGTTTAGATAAGATAAAGGTTAGATAGATTTGGGAACACAAAACGACCAAGGGAGAGGTACGCTTTAAACCTAAAGTAAGTGACTGAAGTATAACGAGCGGCCTAAACACGTACGACAACTTGCACTGGCGTACTCCAAGAGTTCGCCGAGTACTGAATGTTTTGTTTTTAAAACCTTGTCAATTTCATAAGTATGTATTTTAGGTTTGATAAACATTATTTCATAGAACTAAGGTTGAAAACAAGTAGGTGCCTAGATTGTAAGTATTAGTTCGTTAATCTCCACGCTCACTTTGCATAGCGATACAAATCATATTTAGTTGATTAAATTTGAAGGCCATCTCTGGCTTCGAAATGCTCAATTTTAATATTTTATTTTATATGAATATATATAGGAGGCATTTCCCACCCCTTAAGTGTTAACTTTAGGTATATTTTTGTAATTAAATGTTAACTGTACACACCAGCGCGACGAGCAGTCGGTAATCTGGCTGAGCTGTCATACAGGAGAGGCGCGCTTCTCCAGCGCTGCTCACAAGCTCCGTACGGGGACATAAATTCGCTGCACTACGCATATGAGTCTTCATTTAAATCAGGAAAGAGAAAACATTACCATTGATCCAATACGAAACCGCAAAAGAATTATTTTATTACAGCTTCTTCTATTTCAATAAATTGGTCTCCCAAACGAGGGCACTCAGTGAGGCCATCAAACAAAACCGCCCCATGTGACTGTTCCTTGCGTGACGTGTGTTATGTGTGTGTTTATAGCAAAATGTACCGTTAAGCCATTTTGAATTAATAAATGTGTTCTATGTGTCTATGGTGTTTTTACTCATCTTACTCTAAAGCACACGCATAGTTCCACCCCTCGCTCCGAAACCGACGTGTAGATATAGGTACGTAGCTGACAGTGCGGTCAAAGGTATCACGGCTTTATGCGTTTGTCACGTGATGACGCAAATTAAAGAATCTCAGTTTGGAGTGTTGAAAGAACCGAATAAACTACGTAGGTAATAGTTTCGATGCTTCATTATTCGCACCAGTGCTAATAAACAATCAAAATCGTCACCATCCATTTTTACGTAATGTTGAAATGTATAATTGCAACACTGAACTCAAAACTTCATCTGTCTCTAATTATGTGGACCAATCCGCTGAGCTCTTCCCTTTTTACGCTGTTAACGTGTCATGGTACATTTTGCTCTGTTAATTATATTAGATATTAAATACCTAGTTCTGGAATTACACAGTCTTTTAATAAACTATCAGGTTATTGGCTCAGAATACGTTCAAAAGTATATTTTTATAAAAGTAATTCAACACTAGTGCTGTCATTTATTTAAAATCAAATAAGATACCTCGCGGTCGGCCATTAAGGCGTGGTCGTCATTTTTTTTTCAGCAGTTTTTAACGAAAAATACATTATAAAATGGCATCTCAAATATCGATGGGTACCGTTGAGAAATTAATTGGAAGAGAAAATTACCAGAGTTGGAAATTTGCTGTTAAAAACTACCTGGAACATGAAGAATTATGGCAGGAAATAGAACCTGACTCAGGTTATGTATCCAACGATAAGAAAAATACTAAAGCAAAGTCTAAAATAATATTGTTAGTAGATCCAATTAATTATGTCCACGTTCAAGAGGCTACAACAGCGAAGCAAGTTTGGAAAACACTTGAAAAGGTATTTGATGACTCGGGGCTCAGTAGAAAAGTAGGTTTATTAAGAGATCTAATTACCACCTCTTTGGAAAACTGTTCAAGTATCGAGGAATATGTCAATAAGGTAATGTCAACAGCTCATAAGTTACGGAATATCAATTTTGTAGTGGGAGATGAGTGGCTAGGTACGTTGTTGCTCGCTGGCCTCCCTGATTACTACAAACCTATGATAATGGCTTTGGAGAGCTCAGGTGTGATTATTACTGCTGATTATGTGAAAACTAAGTTGTTACAGGAGGTCAAGGTATCAGATTCTATTGCTTACTATGCCAAGTCATATAATAATAAACAAAATATGTCAAAGTCTACACAAAAAAATCTACATAACCAATCACAAGAAAGAAGGCAACCCAAAGGCCCACGGTGCTTTGTATGCAATAAGCATGGGCATATAAGTCGAAATTGCTATTTTAAAGATAAAAAGGTTTTGTCAAACAATAATAATTCTAAAACTAATGGTTATTATGCTGCTTTTCCAGTTGCTGCTGAGTTGGATGGAAACTGTTGGTATGTTGATTCCGGAGCATCATTGCATATGTGCAACAATAAGAAATGGATGTACGATATTTCCCCATCTACAATCAACAACATTAAAGTTGCAGACAATAAGACAGTAGCAGTAAAAGGCAGTGGCAAAGTGGATTTTCAGATTAGAGACTCAGGTGGCGTATTACGCACTATACAGGTCAGAAATGTTTTATTTGTACCTACATTAAAAGTTAACTTACTTTCTGTAAGTCAAATGGTCAATAATGGTTGTGAAGTGAAATTCGAGAGAGATGGTTGTCAGATATATCAAAATAATAAATTAATTTTGACAGCTTTGCATAGCAATAACATGTATGTATTAAATAATGTTTCCGAAGCACCGGCATTGCTTTCAACAGTAGATGAGCGAGATATAAATTTATGGCATCAAAGGATGGGCCATCTCAATTTCACGGACTTACAGAAAATAACAGAAAGTGCAGAAGGGGTTAAATTATTAAATAAAGGTAATCAAGTTTGTACAACTTGTTTAGAGGGAAAAATGAGTAGACAATCATTTAAAAATACTGGTACTAGAGCTTCTGAATTGCTCCAATTAATTCACTCTGATTTATGTGGTCCGATGGAGACAAGCTCTATTGGAGGTGCCAGATATTATGTTACTTTCATAGATGATTACAGTAGGAAGGTATCAGTCTATTTCATGAAGAAGAAGTCTGAGACCTTAGAAAAGTTTAAAGAATACAAGAATTTAGTTGAAAATGAAACTAATAAAAAAATAAAGATATTACGCTCAGATAATGGAAGAGAGTATATAAATAATGAGTTTAAATTGTTTCTATGTAAATCTGGTATCCAACATCAAACAAGTAACCTATACACACCTCAGCAGAACGGTATGGCAGAGCGTATGAATCGCACATTAGTAGAGAGAGCTAAATGCTTGATTTTGAATTCCAGGTTACAAAAACATTTTTGGGCAGAAGCGGTTTCAACAGCGGCCTATATTATTAATCGTTCACCCACAAAAGCTTTAGATTACAAAACACCATATGAAATATGGACAGGTAATAAACCTAATTTAAATAACATGAAAATTTTTGGTTGTCATGCAATGGTTCATGTGCCAAAAGAAAACAGACAAAAGTTGGATTCAAAGGCTATTAAAATGATATTTGTCGGTTATTGTGATTTTACTAAAGGCTACAGATTGTATGATGAAAGTAAAAAACAAATATATAAAAGTAGGGATGTTGTTTTTTTGGAACACACAGTTAAAGGTAATTGTGTTACAATGCCATTTACTATTTTGCAGCAACAGGAAACCAAAGCTAAAGAATCTGATACTGATACTTCAGTAAATGAAAGTTCAGAAGAGGAACAATTGTTTGACACCACCAGTGAGTTATCAAATTTAGAACCGGATAATGATCCAGATTACACACCAGATTGCTTCGAAGAAGAAGATCCTTTGCCGTCAAGAAATATAACTCTAAGGCCGAGGAATATCAAACCTAATATATATTTTTGTCATGAAGAGAAAATAACTGATTCTCAAGTATTATTAAAGGAACCAGAGACCGTGGAAGAAGCTCTTTCAGGCCCAAAAGCAAAAGAGTGGAAAGAAGCCATGGACAGCGAATATGAATCGCTCCTTCAGAATAATACATGGACATTAGTAACTCTACCCGAAGACAAAAGAATAATCCCTTGTAAATGGATTTATAAAATGAAAACTGATGTGAACGGTGAAGTTGTACGATACAAAGCAAGATTAGTTATAAAAGGTTTCATACAACGGAAAGGAACTGAATATAATGAGATTTTTGCTCCGGTGGTATGGCATACTTCAATAAGATATTTATTTGCAATGGCTGTAAAAGAAAACTTATATATCGACCAAATGGATGCAGTTACAGCATTTTTACAGGGAGACATAGATGCAGAAATATATATGAATCAACCACCCGGCTATGAACACGGACACGAAGTCTGCAGATTAAATAAGTCTATTTATGGCTTAAAACAAGCAAGTCGCCAATGGAATTTAAAACTTACTTCTGTGTTAAAAAAGTTGGGATTGAAAAGTACATCTGTGGATCCATGTGTGTACTACAAAAATGATAATGAAAGCATGCTCTATATACTAATATTTGTTGATGATTTGTTAATATTTTATAATAATATAGAAAACGGTAAAGAAATAAAGCAACAACTTAAAAGTAAATTTGATATGAAAACTCTTGGATCTGTGAATCATTTTATTGGTTGGAGAATAAGTCAAAATGTGGCCAGAGACCAAATTCATATTGATCAGACTGCCTATATTGAAAAAATTCTACAAAGATTTAATATGACAGATTGTAATCCAGTTAATTTGCCCTGTGATATTAGCTCGAAATTTATCAGCACAACAGAAGAAAATAATATTGTTGGAAATTTTCCTTATCAAGAGGCAATTGGGAGTCTACTCTACTTATCACAAGGTACAAGACCAGATATATGTTTTATAGTAAATAAATTGAGTAGCTTTAACAATAAACCTGAAATACAGCATTGGCTAGCAGTAAAGAGAGTGCTACGCTACATAAAGGGAACAAAGGATTATAAATTAACATTTAGTCAAAATAAAGAAGAAAGAAGATTATTTGGTTATTGTGATTCAGATTGGGCTTCAGACATTAACAGCCGGAGATCATGCTCTGGCTACACTTTTATGTTTCAGGGTGCTTCAGTCTCATGGTGTTCTAAACGTCAGAACACAGTTGCATTATCAACCATGGAGGCAGAATATATGGCACTGGCTACTGCCACACAAGAGGCTATGTGGCAGAGGCATTTAGAGTCGGAGCTACATTGGAAGGTTACAGTTGCGCCTACCATAATTTATTGTGATAATCAAAGTGCAATCAAATTTGCAGGTATTGACTCTTACTGTGCTCGCAGCAAACATATTGATATAAGATACCATTTTCTTCGAGAGAGAGTTGCCGAAAAGGAAATTGAACTCAGCTACGTTGGGACTCAAAATATGGTTGCCGACGTACTTACGAAACCAGTTTCTCAAAAGAAGACTGAAGAATGTTCCGTTGCTATGGGATTGCAATTAAGGAGAGGATGTTGAAATGTATAATTGCAACACTGAACTCAAAACTTCATCTGTCTCTAATTATGTGGACCAATCCGCTGAGCTCTTCCCTTTTTACGCTGTTAACGTGTCATGGTACATTTTGCTCTGTTAATTATATTAGATATTAAATACCTAGTTCTGGAATTACACAGTCTTTTAATAAACTATCACGTAATTTTAAAAAGCTGCAGCGCGAGGCACTTTACGCCAAGCGTAGTGCTTATTGGTACAGGCTGAGCTCAACTGAGCTGTGGTCCTTATTCGTACAGATGTAACCTATTTGTTTTCTATTGTAAAAAGTGTCAATTAAAGCATTTTTCTTTCTCCCTTTATTTCAAACTTTGACCGCACAAAAAGTGATAAATGCTTTTCGGTATACGCCGACATTGAATATTGTTTTTGCCATAAATTGTGTTACTTTACTACTTATTTTTTTCTTGCGAGTTATACGCACACTTGGCTTTTGAGCGACGACGCTGGCTAGTTTTTTTTTTTTTAAAGGCAACTCCCGCACTAGGAATAAATCCTGTGTCGCGGGGGACTTTACAAACATACATGAAACGGACACAAAGAACACCCAGACTCAGAACAACAATTTGTGGATCACACAAAGTGTTGTCCTACGCGGGATTTTAACCCACGACACTTGGCGAAGTAGGAAACGGCGTGGTGACCCTTAAACCAATAGGCCAAATATGCAGTCAAACAGAGTAAACTAGAAGGTACCTACATTGGTAGATACCACCTTCTTACAAGTTCTATAAAGCACACACGTAGTTGCTATGGGGAGGCGAAATAAAACGCAGGCGCTCAATAAATAATACAAGTATATTGTAATTGTACAGATGTCGTCCGTAACGCTGGTCACACTGTCACTTGTGCACGCCCGACCACCGCTACCTGTGACGTCACCACACACGCCTGCCTACCCTCATTCGTTGACAAACATATTTACATATAAATCTACAGATTTGGGTGTATTATCAACTTGGGATAACAATTGGTCTTCTTGTCTTGAGATTTTGAAGTTAGGAAAGAAAATGAGAATCATGTTAAAATTGTAATCCCTCGGTCGTGTGGGTGCAGTGACAATCTATTACGATTACAAATAAATATTTTAAACACATTTTGGTTTTTGCTAGTCTCCTATGAAACATACTCTGGGGTTACAAGGGCAGTAGGATGGCACAATAACAGTGGTCGAGAGCGTCGTAGTTTTTACAATCATATCAATTTAGAATAAATAATATCCAGTCTCTTGTGGGAACCGAAATTTCTAACGCATGACGATGTGCCGCAAATCACTGTGTTTGTACATTCGATGCATATTTTAATAAGAAAAGCAATTTCTGTTAAGTAAAACGTCTTTTAATGAAATCGTTTTCATCTTAAAGTACATAGCTCGTGGCACACGACATACAATAAACAATAATAGTTAATCAAACCATAAAATCAATAAATCAGTCCACTTGTTTCACTTAAATTTAATTACAAATGTAAAGTTCTAGTTGGTGAATGCGTTCAGATCCAACATTGGAACCAACCACCATATTTGTCACCAACACTCAAAAATCGACCCCCAATATTACTTTTTTTTATGTAACGGGGCAAACGAGCAGACGTATCGCCTGGTGGTAAGCGATTACCGCCGTTGCTTCAATTATTATGCCTCATTAAAGTACATATATATATCACCTTGAATGCGTTATACAAAATCGCTTCTAGAGAATTCTGTACTTTGTCCAGGAGCTGGATTAGCTCATCTAGCCAATATTAGCTCGATGCATAAAGGGCCATCTCTGAATCTAAATGAGGAAACCGAAGTCTATCACCAATACCTTGAATGCGATTATACGCATCGGCACTTGCTTGTATAAAAGCAATTATGTGTTATTTATTACACCAAAATACTTACAGAATTTACAATATTTGTCGCCCAAACCCGTCGATGGTTTGACGCAGCTATAGTGTGGTTCCCACGTTAGATCTGAACGCTTGTCTGGAAGTCCTGTGACCTTGGAAGTACATGTATATTTTTATGGTTAGCTACTGAACAAGTCTGGTGTGCGGGGCGTTCCGCTGCTGGAGGATGGTAGTACATTCTAGAGGTATGTCAGGTCACCTAGACGCAGCAGTCTTCCCGATAACTTTATCCCATAATGTAATCACCGTTCTCCAACAGTGACCGACCCCACAACAGTGTCACACGTCCTGTACAGGTACAAATCAATTCGTGATGCAACTCCTCACCTCAGAGAACTGTTACGTACAGACATACACTGATATTTACAATAAATATATTAGTAAATACGTTATACTATAAGAAAATGCAAACGCCACGAGACGATTCAAATTACAAAATTTTACAAAATTGCGCTTCAACAGACCCAGTCGACAAACAGACAACTTTAATATTGTTGTTTCATATTGCCTATCTACACGATACATCACCCACATTTTAGTTCGAATGTAGATTAAGGTATTTTTTGCCTAATTCTCTTATAAACCCTTACTAGGATAGTCGTCGATAGATCTGTTGAGGCGCCAAGTCGATGTGGATGCTATTAACAAACGGTGTGAGGCTCTCCGGAGATGCGCTGACGCGTCTGTACCACAGCCTCTCCCAAACTTGCTCTACTGCTGGTCATTTAGCGAAAGATTTAGACAAACTACTATTTTATTCACATATTTGCAATGAGAACTCTAAAAGAATTCATGTTACACCAAAACTAGGTATTTTTGAATCTCACAACTTTTAGTCTTGTCTGGGATCTGAATTGTGAGACGACCACTTGAACCATTGATATTATCTGAGTGGTCGAGTTAATTCCATTATTATGGACTATTGAACATATAAATTACAATAGTATTGATTCATGTGAACATTCTAATTCTGTGTGAATATAGCGCGATCTGTATAATATTTTCACATCTACCCTCTTATCAGCAACTTGACTAAAATCAGTAGGTACATCAGCTAGTCGAGACAGCTTCATTTAGAGATCATTTCTATTTAGTAAGTTATGCGTCAGAAGCGTCACCCCATCACCGGAAGATAATAATAAAATACGTGTTGTGTACGAAATTGCAAATTTACAAATATACTTAATAGTATCAAAAATTTGTACAATCTTAACTATATAATATATGTTGTAGCGAAGAGTTACTTAGTAAAAGATTATAAAGACAATCTAAGACAAATTAGGAAATAACCTTTGTCGGAGCGATATCGCACTGCAGGGGTCTGCACCGGCAATGTTACTGCATCGGCTTATAAATACAGGGCTTTAATACCAATAACCCACGGCTGCTATATTCCCGAACGAGAATTCACCTATTTTAAAAGAAACAACCTTTTTCCTTTCATTTCAAGATTTTTTTTTATGGAATAGGCGGACAAACGAGCTGACGTATCGCCTGTTGGTAAGCGATTACCGCCGCCCATGGACACTCGCAACACCAGAGGCGTCACAAGTGCATTGCCGGCCTTTGGGGGAAAGGGGGAGAGGGGTTGGGGTATGGGCCTCCGGTATCCTCACTCACTCGGTGAAACACAGCGCAAGCACTATTTCACACCGGTTTTCTGTGAGGCCGTGGTATCACTCCGGTCGAGCCGGCCCATTCATGCAGAAGCGTGGCTCTCCCACGATTAAAATTAAAAGTTTACTGAATAACCATCTATATTATATTACAGCTGTCCTCATTCTTAACGTTCGCTAGTCGTTCGTCTTTTAATTAGCCGTATTATACTCAAATCCTGTATTTCATATGATGTCATGTAACATTGCCGGTGAGACACCCACACGCGCAAACAATCCTTAAACCCTACGTTAATACATTTAAATACAAATATTACTTGACTAGTATATTACATGTATTACATATACACTATACTATGTGTGTGTGGGTACGTATAACAACTAAACATCTGGCGTAGTTAGGCGTCGAGTAACACTACAGCCTAATTAATAAATTAAATGACGATCAAATCAATTCATTATTCACATGTGTTTTAGTCATTAGTCAATTACTGATTAGTCAGTTAATTGGTTCGCTGCCTATTAATTGACTACATGGAGAATAATGAATCGAATTGTAGTATAGAGGAGCGTGTAGGCCGTCACTTAATACAAACAGTTTGTTGAGCGAGTCTCACTAAGACCTCCGCACACTGAGGTGTAATGTGGAATGTTATATAATATATTTTTATGAGACCAAAATGTTTATTTGTCAGTCTGTAGACAGTCTATTACAATATATTTGTTTGGGCAAGTAATCTTAGTGTCTTCAGACTTTTATATTTTAAATGGAGTGCATAATAAATTTATATGATCATTCAAATTCCTCACTACACTTCTTTACGCTAACGTGGCTGTAACATTAATATAAAAAGACTTATCAATATGGATCAGTAGTTCATTAACTACTCTGCGTTACAATAATCTCTACAGTTAAACTTAAATATATATACAGGTAAAGGACTATAATCACAATAACAGGGGATAGGCAGTGGCGTCACGAACTGTGCGCTCGTCGGTAACACACGAGTCACATCAGTGTGTTAATGCCCTAAATGGTATTTAAAACAATTTATTATCAACTTTAATATTTTTAAGTTGTCATTATTGACAACAGTAATTAACCCTTTTGTCAATTATGACAACTTAAAAATATTCATCATATGAGCGCGACTTCCGACAATTATTATAATTATAAATAGTACACTATCTGTAAAAGTCAAAGAATTCAGTGAGTGATTTTTGTACACCTATCGCTAGCGTTCTTAATATAATCACTAGCAGTTGCAGTGCCTTTTTTTTAAATAAGCCTCAACTGTGATGTATTTTCAAATAATGTGATTGTTCACAGATGATCGTGATTAAGATCCATCTCTAACCTGAATATTAAATGAAGATACAGACATGTTTTGAAAAACCACTCTCTTACACAATTTTATTAGTTATAAAGAAAATTGTAACTATTCCTAAGGGTAATTTATTGGTTTTATTCGCTGCCTTTTTTTGAAAGTCATATTTAATATGCAGTAGGACAACACCGCGTATTACAGACCAGTGCACAGAGACCTTAATATAATAAATATCCTTTGAAACGTTAAACAATAAGTATTCACTCCGATGGCACGCTCACATTACATTATTTTCACTTTACACTCGTACCGATATCAAATTGACTAATTTTAAATTACACAAAGAACCACGTTTCAGTTTAATATTTTAGACTACTTAATTTTATTATTTTATGCTATTACAAAATGTGTTTTAAAATAATAAAGCTAAGTCACAATTTATCTAAAATTTTCCTTTTGAAGAATGCTTAGAACAGTCTGATAGGTTTATAATTCATTGCACGATTCTTTACAGACATTGTTTGTATTTATATTTGTTGATACGCAATGGACTTTGAGCATGATAAAAGTCTACGATTTTGTGCATCATAAATGTTGAGTTGAAATGCATTTCATAATATTTGTACGATAGACTTCCCCACTTACTGAAAGCACCAAAGTAAATCTAAGTTCACCGATATTCTACGAGGAACACACACGACCGGCCAGCATAAGTTTGGTTTTGAAAAAATATTATATTCGTTAATCATCCTTCCCCTCCCCCTCAATTTACTTTGTAACCAAAAAGTCTCAATTTCTCTTTTAAAAAAGCCAAAAAGTACTTTTTTAAATTCATAGTTATTTTATGTTTTGCAGTTGTTGCCAACTAACCTAAAGTAGGAAACGGTAATGTCTAGTCCTGGGCTATTTCTACCCGCACTAAGGAGGACCCCTGCTGACGACAATACAATTATTGTATTCGGGTGTTCTAGTTATATGTTTATTTCATGTCCACTCGTCTTGTTCATTTCATTTATTAGTTTATGAAATGTGTACACAGTAATCATTGAAGGAATAGTACTTCTGAGGCATTTTACGATTTAACTTACTTCGTTTCAATAAAAACAAAGCAGGATCAGCTCGCATAAATCTTGTGTACTCTCTCTTTAAACTTATTCACATAAATACCATCCAATACTTTAGAAAACTTTGGATCACGACAAGAAAGCTTGGTAGGTCATTATAAATAATTAAACAGTTGCTGGTGGCAGAGCGTGGTTAGATACGATGAATAAAATACACTATTGTGTTAGGATACAGCAATACATGTGAATAATTGGTAGCAATTGGATATATTGAACGTGACATATTTGAATCGTAAAATGTATCACAAGATACCCACTTCCATACAGTTTGGTGTTATCACTCGTGAGTCCACTCAGTCGTTACATACATGTCTTAAGAGTCCTAGTGAGGACTGTACTGCCCCACTGCCACCCACCCCGCGTCAGTAGCGGCAGTAGCTAGGCGGGGCGCAGTCCTCGCACTGCAGCCACTGCGTGCAGCAGCTGCACTGCTCACACTGGCAGCAGCGGCAGTCGCGTGGCCGGCACTAGCAGTGGAACTGCTGCTGCGTGATGGCGGAGAGGTCCTTCATGAGCCCCTCGAGGTTCTGCATCTCGCGCTGCAGCCGCTCCGTGGAGCGCGACGGCGTCAGCGGCTCCAGCTCCGAGGGACAGTGCGAGACCCCGCCTCCTACAAACACACCATACTACTTAATCATATCGGCCACTACACGTATTATATTATTTTACATCTCAATTCGGATATAATTGATTTCTGGTAATTGTTTATAACAAATTCATATAATATCTAACAAATATTTAAAACATAATAGGGAACTATATTTGTTAGTATGTATGGATTTATCGTAAAATTTGCATTACCAGACCCATAGCGAGAATTCTTGATTTCACTTCTCGTTTTCATTTTTAACTAAATTTGAGGGTACACAGCTGTATTGTAATGCAAAGATAAAGGTATGCAAGAAAAGACAGGTGCCGAAGAGACCGTGATTACCAGTTTCCTCAAAATTGTTATATTTAAATTTAAATACCTGTTATTTAATGTTTTATTTAAATCAAAGTAATGGTTAGCATTTCGAAGTAAATCTAGTATAGTAGGTGCTTCTTTCTTATCTAATCAGCTTCATATTCAAGACAGTTTTATACAGTGTAAGCGGATCTTGGGGAGCTTTAAGCAGAAAATTTCGAATAGACAGTCCAGGATCGAATAGAATAGCGTTCTCTCATGTTAGAGAGCGAAACATATTTTGGGTCACTGAGCCCGCGGAATAGGTAAGCAAGTCGATATGATTCAAGTGTAGTTGGTGTCGAGAGGGCTAGTTCTTTGATCTTTATAACAAGTATGTACAGTTACAGTACAGTGGAAGCAGACTTTGGGGAGCTTTAAACTGAGAATTGGCGAGCGAAACCAAGATCGAACAAAGTGGCGTTTTCTCGTGTCAAAGGGCAAGGCAGATTCTGAGTCGCTAAGCCAACGGAATAATGAAGGCAGGTTGTGTAAGCTGTGTGGGAACTGTTGAAGGATGCACGTACCGAGCTGCAGGCGGTTGGGCAGGTGTCCGGGCGACGAGCTCGCGCTCTTCTTGTACGGGGACGTCTCGCGCACGCTACCTGCACGCACAACGTATACCGCTCAATATGGATTTGCATTATATTATTTTTTTACTGTACAGTGTAATTAATATAAAATTACAAAGAAGACAAATATGCCAAATTACCTATATAGTTTATGTCGAAAACTTCGAAGTATCAAAGCGGTCGTGATGCATCAATACTTTTTTATATCTACATAAGGTATCAACATTAATAGTCTATTATTAGTCCACTGCTGAATATAAAATAGAGTAGGGAGAGTCAAATAGAATTTAGATGCAAAAACTAGTTAATTACTTTAAATGCTTTTACTTAAGTAAAAAATAGTAAGTAGTAGTATTTAGTTAATATACATCAATTTGTGTTTCAAGTAGTCAGTGTAGTGTTCAGGAGTCAGTACCTCTAGAATGCGAGTGTGAGTGCGAGTGCGTGGGCGTGGAGTGGTCGGAGGAGTTGTCGAGCGCGAAGCTGTGCAGCGGGGCCCCGTGTCCCCCCAGGTGTGCGCGGCGCTGCAGGGAGCCCGCCGCTGCGGGGCCCCCCGCCGCCCCGGGGCCCAGCGGCGCCGAGCTGGACGTGGGCAGCGAGCCACCCGCACCCGCCGGCTCACTGCTCAGCGAGTCGCGACTGTCCGACATATTTCATGTTATTTTCATATATTGAATTATGACACTATAAGATAAGATGATATTTATTTGCTTAAACATACCATTATACTCTGTCCATTACTTTATTTTCTTTTTGACAGCTCACGCCTATAAATTACCTTATTTTTTTTCGGAATTATGTACTACAGTAATGTCGTACTTTATTGACGGTGACGGTACTTTAGTGAAGTGGTCTGTGCATAACAAACAACCACAGACTATAAAACAGTACTTGAAATACGATTAATCGATCATATGATAAAAATAATTTGACTTCATGTAAGTATTTTTTCTGTAAATTTAATAAAAAAAGGAAATAAAAATTGTATCTATGACTCCAAGATTAAATTTTTGCAAGGAATTAAGTCGAAATCTTGGAATTTAGGATCAAACCAAGAGTAAAGAACAATAACTCTGTTCATTCATCTAATTTACTGATTTATTATTTATATTTTTGTTTATTTCTTACATAATATAAAAAAACTAATGAAGGCATAATTAATATTTCAACAAAAAATATTTAATTAAAACGATTGAAAGTTCTTCATAAATAAAATCGCTATTCGTTTCAAATCGAAATGGTAATGAGTGAGGGCGTCACTAATTTCAAAATTTCTTGAACTGTCAAAAAGAAAATAAAGTAATGGACAGAGTATAACAAAAATAGACTGGCACAATAATAAGTGGTCGTTACTCACTGCGTGTAGTGTCCCAGCGGCTCGTAGGCGACGTAGTGGCCCCGCTCGCGCGCCGACGACGCGTAAATGTCCCCCGAGGGGCCCACCACCGAGCACGCCGCGCCCAGCGGACACATGCCCGACCCGCCTGATACACAATATAATTATATTACCAATAAACACAACAAGTAATACCGTACTGGCTAGACGAATTGGTATAGAGTTTGTTACAATTTTCTGCAGTGTTAAGGCGCGTATCCACCGAAATTGTTGGAAATTTCAGTGTTTCCAACTGTTTGCCACTCTTCGGAAAATCGACAAGTTTTGTTTCCATTGTGTCTACACCGAGTCGCCAAAAATTTGAAAAACATTCGAACTAAGCGTCTCCACAGAGCCAATAAATATCTACAACAAGCGTATTCTTTTGATGTTTACCGCCAACAACAGAAACACGGTTCCCAACATTTGTTGACAATTTTCGTTGCCGACACTAGAAAATTACAGAAACACAAAAGTTGCTAACTTTTGTTCGGGGGAGACTCGGCTTTGTGGTCCTACGTCGTTTGCTCTCTTAGTCGGCTCTTACGACACTTTCACTCTTGGTCCGTTGGACCGTCGAGACCACACGGAATAAATTATTGTCTATGGTATTTACAGACCAATACAACCTTCAAGACAAAGTGTTCAACGCACTTGGGACTCGTTAAGTTTCAGACGTTCATGGGTGACGGTGGTCACATTCCTTCAGGTGACCTGTATGCTCGTTTGCCACTTCTATCATAAAAATAACGTCAGTAATTGAGTGTGAGGGGTAGGCAGAGACGTACATGGCGCGGGCGGCGGGTGCGGGGCGTGCAGCGGCGCCAGCGAGGCCAGCGACGACTGCGGGGAGCCCAGCGGGGCCACGCCCGACAGCAGTGGGGTGCTCTGGAGAACGTTACACCATATATTGGTATCTACTCATGGGTTATCAATATTATATCTTTACATAGTAGGTATATAATGAAGTCGTTTTTCCTTTTGGACGCTTAGATATTTCAAAATACGCATCGAATTTTAATGAGGTTTTTACCAATAAAAAGAGTGATTCAAGTTTATTACAAGCTTTTTATTAACTTGCAATGTATGTATACATGTTCGGCTGGAATCTTGCAACTTAATTTTGAAGCAGATATCTTCAACCGATTTTGCTGAAATTTTGCAAGCATATGTAAACAGCGTGACAATACAATATTATAATGACATGAAGCTGATCTGATGCTGGAGCTGAAAAGTGGCCATAGACACTCTGTAAAGAAACGTCCCAACACCATCGAGTTCGGACTCGTTTGATTCGTCTCGAGGCATTCCAGTAAAAGCTTGTTTTTAAAAAACTTTTAAATGGAATTTATATTTATAATACATGCATATAGTTGTAGAAAAATCTGACAATCGAAAAGATACCGTGCGAAGCCGGAGTGGCTCGCTGGTTATATACAAAAAAATATATAACATAAAAATTGAGCGAATCCTACAGCAATCGCGTCGCGAACACATCGAAGATCATGGGATTCCCCATATTTCTGTTACACCATTTCGTCCCTTTTCAGATAATCACTCCTACTGATTACAGGAAAAGTGAAGGAAATATGTAACATACTAAAATAATGTCGAGATGCAATAGAATGTTTAACAAAGTACACACATCAAAAGTGTCTAGGGATCAACATATGTGTCTAGGGATCAACATATATTTTTGCAATAACTTTTCTCCTGATTGATATTAATTAAAATTTTCTTTAAGGATTCATCAAATAAAGTGTTTTCGTTTGTCACAGTAACGATAAACCAAGTCACCTTTGCATTAATAAAGAAATTTGCCATTTTCCTAATAAAAGGATTTTTGACATTTGAACCACTAACATTAAAGTTCGAAAAAAAGACTGAAATAACAGTTTTCTTTAAAATTTTATTAGGTAACTTAAACAATTAATAATCCGTGTTTCTACCGCGAAAACTAACACAAGAACATCGGTTTGGCATACTCAAAATGAGTTCATCCAAATCACGCTGTGGAATGGCCGCCCATGTTCGTTGCAACAACAAAAAAAGGTCTTCTTGCGACTGGATACCCTCCATATTCGGCAGAGCTCTTCTCTGTAGCATATCCCATGCATGCTCAATCGGGTTCAAGTCTGGCGACTGAGCAGGCCAGGGCCAAAGCCACATCTCAATCTCAAGAAATCCGCATAAAAATGCTTGATCCCTAGACACTTTTGATGTGTGTAGTAGCAAAATACTTTGCTTTATTTAAAACACTCGTTTATTGTGGATATTTAACACTTGCGGCTGTAACTCTATATTTTACCCTACCTGGTCAGGATGCTGCATCCTGGCGTGTTGCCGCCTGTCGCAGGTGGACGCGCAGCCCACGCCCACGCCCATGCCTGTCATAGCTACAAGGAGGACAAGTGGAATCGATCATTCAAAACTGAGAATAGATTTATACAAGACATAATAACAGTAGTCCTATATTAACTTGTATAAGTACTCTATATGTATTTAAAAGTAAAACATTAGTATCTTATAAGATAAAGAAATGAGTCGTTAGATTACAGTACAAGGTAGAAAGATAGGCGTAACTTTAAATATATAGTATTCACTAAGCAAATGTTCCATTCCTATTCTATTTCACGTGGGGTGAGGATATTGTTCATTAGCTAAACGATTTTTGACAGAAAGATGATGATAACATGTGTTCAAAAATAATAATGAAAGCATGCAAAAGAAGCGGTAACCGAAAACAAAAACCTACATGGCTTAGTGAGATAGTCACACGTGTCACAGCGGCGGCAGTGCGCGGGCGGGCCGGTGGGCGGGCCGGTGGGCGGGCCGGCGGGCGGGCCGGGGTGCGGCGACGGGCCGGGGGGCGGCAGGTCGGCGGGGGAGGCCCGGAGGGGGGCCGTGTCATCGCTGCCCGCCGCCGACGTGCAGCGCGAGTCCGGCGCCCAGCCCACGTCACAAGCTACTCACAACACAGTGCTCACTAATGGACGGATGGTGTCTACTACACGATACCAGCATGCAACGTTTGAACAACTATACGTACATACTAAAAACTCAAAGACATAGATAGCAGTAAAATTAACTTAAAAATTAGCAAAGTAAACGTAACAAAATGTGGTGATGTAACCCTCACTAGGAATAAATCCTCTGTCGCGGCCGACTTTACAAACATACTGTAGTAATGATAATATGTAGGTGCATAGAACCTAAGTCACCACAATACAATGAATCATGATACAGATGTCCTATTAAATTTTTTAAATAGTTTGTATCCAGTATCATTCACATAGAAATTATATAAACCACGCTTATGATGTAAACTAGTAACAAGAACTATAACTGGAATACCTTATTAAACCAATCTTAAAGAAGCATTAATTGATAATCTGACTTTACTGAAGCCTTTTACTAAGTTTCTATTAATTTCATGCGATTTTCATTTATGATAATGAATATATTAATTCATATCTTATTTGTTATCCTTCTTTTATTATTAATAATAGGACCAAATGGCCTGCTAATAATTATAATTAATTAAAATGTTTTTAATTACTTGTAAATATGGGTGTACCATAAGGATGTATACTTGGTCTCTTTTAAATTAATGTTTTGTGTGTATTAACATCGTTAATTTAACAGTATCCTATAATCTTAAATAATTGCATTACATAATTCAAAAGCAAGTATGCTTTGGGCAATTTTTTAAGTAAAGTATGTCCTCGGGTTTCAGGTTCGATTTTAGAGTCGGATCAAATGTTATTTGAATATTTATTTCGGAGCTTTGGGTGTTTAATATGTATATTATGTTTGTATTTCAAAAAAGTAGTAAATCAGGCGATCTTTTTTTTCAGAGTACAAGCTCTGTTTGTTTTAAATACAGATGGCGTTGTGTGTTAAATTTCTTTAAAGGTCATCTCGATTCACCTAGTCTACATCATTATATTCTAACGGCGTTCTCATCAATAGTATCACTCCGTAGAGGGGTTAAGGTGCTCCCACACAGCAGTTACATAATGTTAGAGAATGTTGGATAACATTTGTTAGATAACATTTTGTAAGAAATTGTAACAAAAGTTATAAAATGTTACTGATGTTGTACAACATCATGTAACAACATATAACATGTTGTAGCAAATGTTATAAAATGTTATCGTGTTACACAATGTTTTATAACGTTATATAACTGGTGTGTGGGAGCACCCTTAGACGTAAGTATGGTATGTGATGTGGCTACGTACCGACATATGTGGGCACGTAGTGCCTGCGGTCGAGCGAGGCGGGCGGCGGCGCCTGGTGGCGGGCGGGCTCGTACTCCACGGGCGGCGCGCGGCCCAAGGTCAGGGTCGAGGACACCAGCGCCGCGCCGCCCACGTCCGTGCTGCCGCCCGAAACTGGGAAACCAGTTCACATCATAAGTTAAGCGGAGTCTCCACAGAACAAAAGTTATCAACTTTTGTATTGTCAACACGTGTTGGTGATAAAAGTTTCTGTAAATCGAGTCTCCACCGACCTTTTTCGTGTTGTAAAATTTCGGTGGAGACGCGCCTTTACACTCACGATGGAAATCAATAAATATATCATTAAAAACGTGTTTGCTATTTAAAAGTTCATATCATATTAACGGCCAGACATAACTTGAAGCTATGGTGTTATATATTATTTAACAGCCGTTGTCATCGTCGACAGTTTTTTATAGTCCACTAATAATAATAAAAACTGTATTTGAAAAACACAGCACAAAACCAAAATTCAATTTGCTAGACAGCAAAAAATAATTAAGAATGAAGCAACTATTTTTAACTTCTTTTATTAGGTTTGTAACAGTTTTAATGGATTTACTAGACATAGCTTCTTTTTCGAAAGAAGATTTTGATCTATTATACCACGCTGGCCAAACAACTGTAGAAAAGTATATAAATAAAGAAGTAAGTTAAAGTAGTAGGATCGATAGTAGAATTGTATGAAACTACAATTCTACTGTTGATCCTATTTTTTGTAAATAAGTATCGTACTCTTACTAGCTGAGCTGTGCAGGCTCTTGTCCATGTGCTTCAGCTCCATCTGGTCGTGATGGATCCACAGGTCAGGGGGCTTGATACCGGCCGACGCAGACGACTTCTGGTACGTGCTGAGGATGTAACATTAGGTTGGCTGAACCGATTCTCATATAATGTAGTGATGTTAAGTCAATAGTAGTGTTGTAAAGATGATTTAATAGCGAATTGTATATGTGTGTTGTAATTTTGGTCACGGTGTTTAGTTTCCATACAGACCGGACAACTACGCAGAAGATATAGTGCCAAAGTGTGTGGACAAACACAGGAACAGTTAATGTTTTTGACTCTCACAGTTAAGTTCATTCTCAGATCAGAGGATCCATTGACTATTCATGTTTCATGATCCATCTAAACACGATTTTATTTTTCATTAGTTTTTGATTTCATTAAGTGGATAAGTCATAATTATTCTATAAAATGCACTTATTTTTACTTTTGATTGAATGTTCATGTCGCCTTTTTTCCCATCTCCTCTTTCATTATTTAAAGCATTTTCATAGCGATTATTTTTTGCAACAAACAGATTTTCATTGGATTTATTTTTGTAAGTTAAAGCAAATATTAGATCCATAATAGATGTAATAAAAAAAAATCACATTAGATCTGTTACGTTTGTAGCTTATAGAGCCTCTCGGAATGAAACCACAATCCGATCCGGACGGCTATCCGACACGACCGCGACGGATCAAGCGCAGGACTGACGGTATTACGTACTCTTCGAGCGGTTAAGACCGGGCTGTTATTAAGCATTTGTATAATCAGTAAAAAGTGAGATGTAGAGTGGTACCTGGTGTCCGGAGAGAGCGGAGGCGTGGAGCGGCGGCAGCAGAGCGACAGCGCCAGCGCCGCCGCCAGCGCCAGCACCGCGCACGCGCCGCCCGCGCTCGCCCACAGCCACGCCGACGTGGCGCTGGCCAGCCCGCCGCCCTCGCCCGACTCTGCGCCCACACGGACCCAACTCACTGCCTTGCGACACTCCGCACACACCACGTACTCTCACACTACTCTACCGCGTTTGTGTTTAAGCACAGCATGTGCGAACATTGGAAACAACCACCACGAGCTTATAAACAGCTTACCTTATCTAATTTGTTGAAATTTTAAGTTTATATTTCGAATATCGTGTGATTAACACTATCTAACCCTTTATTCAAAAAAACTTAAAATTAAAAGCTTATTATACTACTTAGAAAAGCTACTTAAAATTAATAGTATAAAATGAAAGCATTTTCCGTTCTTGTTCGCTTAGATCTTTAAAATTACTCAACAGGATTTTAATATAGTTTTGTTCTATAGATAAACTGATTTACAAAGAAGAAGACTTTTATCTATCAAATCGCATCAACAACCTTTAACAGTCCACTGTTGAACATAGATATCTCGATAGAAATAGACCAATAATACATTCATTATATAATGAAGAATAAGTACGAAAATTCGAAATATGTCGAATAAAAATTGCACCCATGTAAAGTAGGGACGCATTCTTATTTATTGATATAGTGTTTAAAATTTAAAAGAATCTCATTAAAAGACTTTTCAATACACTGTTGTCAGTTGATCCTACTTCCACTTACCCATAGCGGTGGTGTAGGTGACAGGCGCACAGAAGGGCCCCAGGCCCTTGGAGTTCCTGGCCTGCAGCTTGAACAGGTAGGTGGTCCTGGCCCTGAGCCGCTCCACCCTGGCGCGGGTCCTGTCGCCCAGGGCCGCTATGGCCGTCCACTCCTCGTTGTTGCCCCCGCGTGACACAGCGTACATTATAACGTAACCTGGAATTTAATTCATTACAATATAAAACAAATAACAACTATAAAAACCTGACTACGTCAATATCTGCCATCTTTATTGAATTCTTTTTTTTATTTTTTTTATTTTGATGTACCCAATTTCACTCACGACTATTAAGACGAATCTATTGACACCACTCACATAAAAACAGGACAAGCCGTTTAGGCTCTAGGGCATGTCAAAGAAATATACATACATACATACCATCGAAAAACATTACCCTCCTTCTTTCGCAGTCGGGTAATAAAGAACCATAGACGGATTGATGTAACACATGTTTACCAGTAATAAGTCCATTAGGTTTAGTGGGGGGCTGCCACACCAGGTCCACGGCGCGGGCGGGCGAGGCGGGGGGCGGCGCGGGGGAGGGGCGCAGCTCCCGCGGGGGGGAGCCGGGGGCGGTCTCCAGCGTCGTGTTGGACACTATCATCGACCACGCTGATTCACGACCACCTGTGTTACAAATATAAAAAAGTTACAGTATGTTATCTTTGTTAGTGTGATGACAGAATAACAAATGCAGTGTCCACCACCACTATTTATTCCATGGGTGTTGTAAAAGTCAACTAATGTAAATTACGCAGATCAACATTATTGCAAAATAGTTATTAATGCAACTTTCGATCAATAATACTAGATTAAGGATCAGAAACAAAAATAAGACGCTCAAGTGGCCACGTTTGCAGACACGAAAATATCTTAGTTTCTTAGAAAAAAGTTTAATAATACACCACGTAGCGCCGCCCGTCCGTCGCCATCTGTTGCTAACTACCGTATTGTATGTGAAGTAGGTAGGGATGGTAGGTACCTTTGATGAGCTTGACGGCGAACTCGTAGAGCGTGTAGGGGCGCAGCTCGTCCAGCATGCAGTTCAGGTCCGTGGCGTTGAACCAGCGCGCGCGCCCGCCCGCGTGCGACCAGCGCACCACGTAGCGCCGCCCGTCCGTCGCCGTCTGCGCACACACAAGCACTACCTATAGCTAGTCTCTAGTAAACTCATAAGTCAACAACATTTGGTTTATAAAAGACTCGTGTTTCCCTCCCACTATGCTCCCGGGTCCTTTAAATAGGGCTTGCTAAGTCTTTACTTCCTTAGGGCGCGTCTCCACCAAAATCGTTGGCAATTTGACTGTTTTCAACTATTTGCAACTCTTCCGAAAACTGACAACTTTTGTTTCCGTCGTGTCTACACCGAGTCTCCAACAATTTGAAAAACATTCCAACTAAGCGTCTCCACAGAGCCAATAAATATTTGCTACAAGCGCATTCTTTTGATGTTTACCGCCAAAAACAGTAACACGGTTCCCAACATTTGTTGACAATTTTTGTTGCCAACACAAGGAAATTACAGAAACTTTTGTCACCAACACGTGTTGACAACACGAAAGTTACCAACTTTTGTTTGGTGAAGACTCGGCTTTAGGAAATCAAAATTTGAGTATAGAGTATAGCTACCATTGAGTGGCCGAGAAACACTCTCGAACTAAATGGTTCGGCTTTTCCTTCCTGTGCCTGGCAGTTAAAACCTGGAACTCACTACCAGCTCACTTTTCCCAGCCACTATGATCCTGGGTCAACATGTTCCTACGTCATATATTGTTAAATTAATAGAATTTATACATAGCTAAGCCTGACCAGCTATATCAGCATATTTCAGATATGAATATATTATCGATCACGTAGTATTCAGACACGACTCATCTCGTCGAGAATAAGACGTGATTATATGCATTGTACCGATGGATTTTAGAATATATAATGTAGATGTAAGTTGGTATCAGCAGCAAACGTTACTATGTAATATTAGAGTATTAAGGGACCGGAGCTCCTGCACAATAGATATTACTCCCATCGCTACTCATCGCCGTTGTTATTCTCATTACCTACAAGTTCGCTATAACATGCTACATTGTCCACGTTAGCAGTGAGCATTGTGACCACCGCTCCTGGATTCTACTCGTGCTTACCATCAAGCAGAGTAAAATCATTTTAGCAGCTATTACATAAAAAAAGACTACTCCCACACTAAAACCTCACCGTGGGAGAGCAACGCTTCGGCATGAATGGGCCGGCTCGACCGGAGTGATACCACGGCCTCACAGAAAACCGGTGTGAAATAGTGCTTGCGCTGTGTTACGCCGAGTGAGTGAGGATACCGGTGGCCCATCCCCCAACCCCCTACCCTCCCTCCCACAAAGGCCGGCAACGCACTTGTGACGCCTCTGGTGTTGCAGGTGTTCATGGGCGGCGGTAATCGCTTACCATCAGGCGATACATCTGCTCGTTTGCTCGCCTATTCCACAAAAATACAAATTCACTCACATCAGTCTGCTTGTAACCACGTACGGTCTAAAACGATTGAATCGTCGGGAAATGGAAGGTATCATAACCTTTACCATAATTTTATAGCGAATAAATCCCGCTGTATAACAAAAACTACTTGTAAATATATTATGCATCATGGAGAACTTTACAAACATTCAAGAAAAGGACAGAAAGAACACCCAGACCCAGAACAACAATTTGTGGATCACACAAATGTTATTGTCCCATGTGGAGATCGAATCCGTAACACTAAGCACAGTAGGAAGTATGCCACCGCTATTTTAGTACATCGTCCTTCCGTCAAAGACGATGTAGTAGATTAGGTATTTTCTAGTGAGCCAATAGAAATAATTTCTTTACCTGTCCCTTTGGTAGCGAGGGATCTGTCCAGTACACTACAGCTGTCGTCCCACTTAACATTATGACCTGGAATAATTGTAACACAAATAGGAAGTTGAGTCAAATCGAATAAAATATCCTTTATTTACTGATTAAGTTTATACAGTGGTGTTAAAATATAATGTAATATTGTTCTCTTAGATCTACCTAACCAGCATGGAAATTTTGGTTCCATCTAAAATTTCAAACAAAATGTTATTAATTACTATTATAAAGAAATATAATTGGGATAACCCAATGTTTATAGCACAATCTATTTATTTAAAACCTGAAACGCTTTAAAAGGTTAAACTAATATCATTAACTAAAACACAACCTTTTACATTCTACAGTATTACTGGTCCCACAAAATAAACACTAACCTTAACTCCAACAGGTGGTATGAGAGGTGGTGGTTCATTTTCGTCGTCGTCATCGTCTTCGCTCTCTTCATCATCATCGTCTAGCTCATCTTCATCAGCCGCTGGTGGTTTGGTCCGTACGGTGGCGTAAACGGCGGGACCGAGACCGCGCGAGTTGCTAGCGCGTAGGGATATTACGTACTCAGAATTTGACTCTGCAGAAAAAAATATAAGTCTTACATACTCCTTAAGTTCAATTTGTTGGATGGAAATAGAGGAGATTTTATACTTTTAAGAGAAGAGCGACGAGGGAGATATGGGAGGAAAGAAGAAGAGAAAGGAGGAGAAAGCGACATACACACGTTCTGCGTTCTGTTATTAATATTGTATTTACGTACGTACCACCATTAAATAATTGCACCTAACAAGTTTATTGACGTATGAGAAACTTAATAAGTACTCAATAGATGGCGTGCACGTCGACTTACATCGCGATATAGTTTGATTTAAAGCAGTAGTATTTAGTAGAATTTGTAAAAATGAGATCAATAAACCAGTTAAGTCAAATTACGGACGGAGTTTTCGTTATCCAACAAGCCCTCTAGGACAAAAATATTATTAGGACAGAAAATCAACATTAGCTTAGTTAGCTAACAACCATTGAATACAATTATGACACTTTGAATGTTGGGAGAGAGTAGAAGAGAGTGAGAGAGAGATAGAGTATGTAGTAGGAGTGTAGTTACCGAGTCCGCGGATGACGTGCGAGTGCAGGTGCGCGGGCAGCTCCCGCGAGGCGTCGTCGGGCACGCCCAGCCCCCAGCCCAGCACGAACCCGCGCACCACCACCCCTACACCCCCCTCCCCCACCAGCGGCTCCTCGTCCGACCACCACACCGAGATCCAATCGCGACCCGCGCGGGCTGCACATACACATATAAACGTATTCTAACCGAAATTACAGTCAACAAGTTTTTTATGCTGTATACAAACGTGCAAACGTGTCAGCTAAAAATGTGACCCTGGCCCACCTGACAATAGAGTTGGGATACTGATACATATAATAATTACTAAACAGATTGTGCTTCGCTTTAATATCTTAGAGATAATTATTGACTCTAATAATTCATTCTTAAATTTCAATCGACCATAAGCGTGCACTAACGGACTGAACCCAATTCGGTTCACTCTTGCAGTTTCGAGAATTACTTATTTCTTTCATTTATCAATACGTAAACTTCATTCTTCTAAAAAAATCGCAGTCATAAGGACTACCGATAAAAAGTCATAACTTTGAATGTTATTTGTAAAATTAGAAATTGCATATTATTTACATTAAAATTATCAAAATCAAACATTGGCATGTAGGTGACGCAAACCCATAAGATTTTCTCCTACCAAAAAGTGCTCATTTTTTTTTAATAATAATAATCTTTCTTCATACAAAAGTTTGTTTACAAAATAATCTACATAATTTATCAGTAGGTAAATATAATTATTGAACCAAAGATATCTCTGGTCTCCACACTAGGATTCCCTGTGTCGTGGGGACCTTTCACTTTAATATTGAGTAGTAGTGTTTATAATGTTATTGTCCACTGTATCAAAGGCTTATGCAAAATCCACTAATTCCTACTTGTCTGCGAAACAATATGACTCATTGAACAATCATTTGTATCGTTTTAATGGTTAGTCTAAAGTGCAACAAGACTCACTGGTGAGTGCGGGAGGAGGCGGCGGCACTCTGCTCTCGTCCAGCTCCTGGCGCTGAGTGCTCGCCGTCACCCACTCGCTGAACGGACCCGACCCGTTCGCATTTATCGCGCACACTCGAATCTGTAAATATATACTCTTGAAATAAATAAACTGCCTTAGAAACAGGAATATCACAAAACATAATATAATGTGCCGCCATTTTGCCAGAAGGATAAACAGAGATAATTGTTATCCATTCACTACGGTCTTAACACTCCCCTCTTGTTTCGTCTAACGTAAATCATCAATCGCTGCATGTATGTGCATCGGTTTCCGGTGCTCTCCAAACGGCCCTTGTTTGGAACATCACCAATTTAGTCAGTAAATGATCGCCGCGAACGATCACTTCCAACACATCCATCCACAATCATCTATTTTCTCTAAGAGACCAAACCATCGAAACAAGTTCTTTTCAATGTTTGTCACTAAGAATACATTTCTACAAACCTGATAAGTAGTTGCAGTTTCTAATGGCCTTAACTCTGCTCTCCTCTGGTCTGCCGGCGTGGTGAGGGAGTCCGCTTTCCGCCTCCCTGGTGGACCTGAGCCAATTTGTGCCCCTCCACCTCCCGGGGGTGCGGAGGCGGCGAGGGCGGGGAGGGCGCTGAGGGCGCGGTAGCGCACCTTGTAGCCGGTGAGGGGGCCGCGGTGCGTGCGGGACGGGGGAGCCTCCCAACGGACTAGGATGGACTGGGTAAGGGAGGAATTCTTATGAATATTAAGTTGTGTTACGTTTAAAACAATATAGGTAAGCCAATAGAGGTTTTGAACACGAAACTCCCCCCTTTACAGATGCGATAAACAATGCAGAAAAATAGAAATTTACCTAGTTGAATATTAACAAAAGTTGCTGAATCTAGTAAAGCTTTAGACAAAGTTGATAAGTTAATTTTGAATGATATATATATACGTCTAGAGTCTAGACCTAGATGATAAAAACACAGATTACGATCGTCCATGGCAATTCAAATTGTCAAGGATGATTCCATATACTCATATTTGTAATCGTTGGGTATAATTAACACCTATATCTTATAAAAAAAATTATATAAGGTATAGGTGTTTCACAAGGAAATGATCTAGGTCCGTTGCTGGTGAAGGTGGTTGGTCTTACGTTGGCGCTGGTGGCGAGTGCTGTGACGTTGGCGGGCGGCGCGGCGGGCGCGTCGCTGAGCGTGCGCGCGCGCAGCTCGGCAGGGGCCCCGCCCGCCGCCGCCACGCGCAACTCGTAGGCGCTGGCCGCGCGGAGCCCGCTCAGCGTGTGCACGATGGGGCCCTGAGCAGGCGCCTCCAGCCACTGGAACTGCTCGCGACCGCTCTCCACCTGGAACACAATGTTTATATACATAACCAACTAGACAGTAAATTTACGTCAAATCTTACATAAATAAATAAAACTGAAGATTTTATACATCATTTATTCTACCCAAATTTGATATATGGCGGTACTTGTTAAAATACATTCTTAAAATCAAACTCACTTGTACTTTTATTCTACACCAGTAGTACAAGGGCATAGATCGAAACTGGTCAGGTAAACATACGCTTAATACTGAACTGATCGATTTCGCTCTAAGGCATTGTCAATTTAAACTTTACAATGCATTAAGAGTAAAATTTATTTCTAAGAATAGCGATTATAAAAAGACAAAAAAATAATATAAATAAATTCCTAATGAAAATTTTATAAACAAATTAATCTTATGTCTTATTTACTTCAGAAAAATTGGATAATCAACAACATTGTTCAAGCTCTCACACTACTCACCTCAGTGTAGTGTATAGAATACTTGGTGGGAGGAGGTGGTTGCAGCGGCGGAGACCAGCTCACGCGCAGAGCGTGGGGCCCCGCGCTCTCCACGCGCACGTTCAGCGGGGGCCCGTGACTCACTTCCTCTTCCGAAGTACGCACCTCTATCATCTGTTCATTTACATACCTCTTTAGATAAGTACTGTCAGGTAATTTAATGGACTTACCATTCATAGTTAGAACAAATAAAAAAAAAAGTTGGACTAAATCAAGTCACATAACAATAATAACATCACAATGAAACTCTACCAACGTATCCTATTTTATATAATTTTTTTGTATTGGGCGTACCACAAGGAGGTTGCCTGGGACCATGCTTTCCTAACTCATCAATATTCTTATTGCATAACGCAGGCACATATACACATTTCACTCTTTTTAACCGACTTCAAAAAAGGAGGAGGTTCTCAATTCGACTGCTTTTTTTATGTTTGTTACCTCATAACATTCGACTGGGTGAACCGATTTTGATGATTCTTTTTTTATTTGAAAGCTGGTGCTTCTCGTGTGTGGTGGTCCAGATTGAAGTCGGTTTTTTTTTGTTAAAATTTGTATTTATTTTTATATTTGACCCTACCAAAGTGATTCTACTTTGCCTGATGGAAAGTATGACCAGAATCTAAGAGTAACGGTCACCATTTGCTCATGAAAGACAATGCAACAATGCAGCATGGTGACTCACACTATAGCGGCCTATTGAGATGCTTCTGCATCATTGGGCCTTTTGCCAACAACATTGGGTAACGTGACGAAAGAATGAGTTATTTGTATAATTCAATGTGATACACAGGTATATGTTAAATGAGTTCTTACGTCACTGGGGGGTGAGGTCCCGTGCTCGGTGTAGGCGACGACCACGAACTGGTACGTGGTGTTAGGCTGTAGGGACGCCACGTTGGTCTCGTGACGAGACGCGCCTCCCCGAGCCACACGCTCTCTGTGACACATACGAGATGGTGATTAATGGACAAAGATAATACGCAGCTGTCATCTTCCTAGCGTTTATTAATTCCAACATTATTTGTGGCTGCCTTCCAGCTTGACCGGTTTTATCTCATTATTGATTTTTTCCACAGAACAATTCCCATCGGATCTCCGGAGTCCATAGCAAAGACAAAAGCCTTAAGTTTTTTTAAAACGACAACATCGCGCTTAAAATATTCCTGTGTTGTGAAGAACTTTATCAACAATTTGTAGACCATACATAGTGTTGTCCCACATAAGGTTTAAATCTAGAACGAAGGGCAGCAGAAAGTAGTGACCGCTTACATGCAAAAATAAACAAGTTACTTTACTGTCTTTATTTCTATGCATTTTATTAGAAATGACCGAAGATGAAGAACCGAGATGTATGCGTAAAATAAGATCACTTAATTTTTGAGTAAATTTATGAACATTTTGAAAATAAAAACAAAGTAGGTAATGAACTCACCTTTCACTTCCTTTGACTTTATAAATGATGGCATATCCGGTGATCTCCTCGGTCTTGTGTTGCGGTTCCTCCCAGCTCAGAGTCACGAACCTGTGCTTCACTATGACAGCCTTCAACGAGCGCGGCGCTGACACCACACTCGCGTTCGCAGACTTTAACGTTTCTAGATCTAAGTCCAATCCTTTAGCAGCGTGAAAAGAATCATCACCGTCATTTAAACCTGTACTTAGTGCCGTATCATCAGAAGTATCAAGCGCATTTGCATCTTTATCAGAGAAATCATTTCTACCAAATGATGAATCGGAACCGTCATAATTATTGACTGAACTTTCATCATCGTCATCATCATAGTTGTCGTCGTATTCTAAATAAGGTTCAGACGTATATGCTGATGATGTTTCGCCCAAAAAGTCGGGGTCATCAGGCGTGGGTTCTACGGGGTCGTGATCTGAGACGAGGGTTGTGAAGATGTCATGCGTGGTGTTCGGCGAAGGTGGAGCTTCAACTGAGGTGTTGCTAAAGTCTGAAAGGGAAGTTATAAAAAACAAAAATAACAAAAAATAAAAAACAAAAGATACAACAGAAAAAAAGATAAATAATGTTCTAATATAATAATCAAATAATAGATGTTGTAAAATGTCGGAGAGACGTGCTACGATATATGTAAATAATAAGAAAATAAATAAAAAAAACATTATCATAAAACATATCATCAAATCATTTATTTTTATTTCACAACAACGTACTCAGTTTGGATTTGATAGTAATACCGCTAAGGTCCATCTCAATACCAACTGTCTATTTAAGACATAGTAATGCACACTAGTATACAACTTCGGCGTCTAAGGTATACAAAGTTTAACCTGCCATTCGATAGATGGCGTTGTTTCGTAAATCGCGCAATCCTTTTGTTATCAAAGCCGATATATTTACTGAGCGATATTAAATATTTGGGCGTTAATAATGAGTAACTAATTTTATTCGTTGAGTGAATGCAGCAGGTTCAACTGTATCTGAATGTGTTATTAACAAAGCGCCCGTATTTTGATCTAGACAATGTGCTGTGTTCATGATAGGGCTCGAAGGACCTGGACGTTCCGCAAAAGGTTGCCACATGTTAACAGGTATATTTAAGCGGGCAATACTGACCGTCGAGCGGAGGTAGTACAAGGAGTCGAAGTGCTGCTGCCGCGGATCCGGCCGGGGAGGAGGCCGCGCACTGGAACATGCCCGCGTCCACGCGCAGCACGCCTTGGATGCGGAGCGACGTGCTGCGGGATATATGTACACTTTTAAACAACTAGCATATTATAATTGTCATCTATACCCTATTCAATGTCCTCTGAGACAAAAGGTAAACAAAGAAACCAATGTTTCTCAAACGATTTGATTGAGAGTAAAGATGGCGGGTGTAACCAAACTAATTACAAAATTTCACATTTCTACGTAAATTATTTGCCTTATCACTACTCTTCAATTTAGTAGTGTTATAATACGTTCAAAGTTTGGGAACAGCTACAGTTTTAGGTGTTTTTAATGTCACTTTTTAGTCAGTCCACTGTGAACTCGGAAAATTTGGACAATTGCAATTATTTTATTTTTTAACACCCATATTTCCGTTGTACTTGACACTGGCCGAATTGTCGACATTGGCACATTTTGCCATTTTCCAAGAAAAAGAAAAAAACGTCACCTTTTTTTATTGATTCTAGATCTAGATGCATATAAAATTTGACCAATTAAAGAACCTTTTTCTGGTTTGTTTATCTTTTGTCTCAGAGGAAGTTGAATAGACTATAGACAACACACACACTAGGAATATATTTTGACTGCCTCTGTGGCGCAATGATAGCGTATGCGACTGCTGTGCTTGAGGTCTCGGTTTCGATTCCCGGGTCGGACCAAACATTTGTATGATCTGCATTGATTTTGTATATCAATGATAATCTGCAAATATTTGTTTCAGAGTTTGGCTGTTTTCTATGTATAATATGTATGTATTTACAAAAAAAAGTATTTATGTGGATCACACAAAGTGTTGTTCCATGTAAGATTTGAACCCACAAAACTTAGCATAGTACCTAAGTATCGTGGGGATAACTTAAACCACTAGCTATACGTGAAGTCTATTTAAACTTTATTTTACTTGAGTGATAGTGACAATGAGTGAATTTACAGACGAAAATTAATATACGGGTTATGATTACTATTTGGGAAACATATATCTTAACTGAATGATGATACGGATAGCAATAGTTTTAATGTAATGTTGGAATATCATATTAAGTAATGTGGACCACACACATATTAACTACATATTTTTCGTTGAAATTAAACTATGAAAATCAATTAGTCACAGACAAATTTATTTTTGAAGTTATTTGATTGTATTAGAATATCGCTCTAATAACAATGTTTAATCTAATAATGCCTACTAGGTACTTCTTTAAGCGATAAAATCGTTACTTAATCACACACTATTGGTACAATAAGTAAAATTTTAACAAAAACCGACTTCAAGGTTCGACTGATTTTTCTTGGATGCCATCATCAGATCTTAGTGTCTTTATCATGGTACCACCGTTGGGATATCTACTTTCTATTAAAAAAAGAATCATCAAAATCGGTTCATAAGCGACGAAGTTATCCGCGAACACACATAAAAAACGATCGAATTGAAAACCTCCTCCTTTTTTGAAGTCGGTTAAAAACATCAAGTACTTATAAACATATGACATGTCTCAAATACAATCGCTTAAGTTGAGCGCTGTGAGTGTTAAGGCGCATCTCCACCAAAATTGTTGGCAATTTCAGTGTTTCCAAATGTTTTCAACTCTTCAGAAAATCGCCAACTTTTGTTTCCATTGTGTCTACACCGAGTCGCAAACAATTTGAAAAACATTCCAACTAAGCGTCTCCACAGAGCCAATAGTAGTGCCAGTAGTAGCCACAGGTAGTAGAGCCACGCTGATTTCAGCACGGATGGGCCGACTCGACCGGGGCGGTACTACCCTCGCACAGAAAATCTACGTAAAATGACAGCATTCGTGCTGTCGTGTTTCGTTGGTGAGTGCGAGACCGGAGGCCCAATTAGTCTAGTCAACAAGTTCCATACTTGTTGACTAGACTAAAAGATGCACAAGCATCACTAGGCCGCCATAGTGTAAGTCACCATGCTGCATTGTTGTATTCGCAATGAGTATGGTGGCCACCACTCGTGGATTCTGCTTATGCTTTCCATCAGGCAGAGTAGAGTCATTTTGGCGGGCCAAACATAAAAAAAAAAAAAAAATAGCAATAACAAGTTGACGTTTACCGCCAAAAACGGAAACACTGTTCTCAACTTTTGTTGATAATTTTTGTTGCCAACACAAGGAAATTATAGAAACTTTTGTCACCAACACGTGTTGACAACACAAAAATTGACAACTTTTGTTTGGTGGAGACCCGGCTTTAGAGGAGCGTACCCGTCGACGAGCGCGATGTCGTGGTTGTTGAGCGTGAGCGGGTCGCCGTCCTTCAACCACGTGACGGCAGGGGTGGGCCGCCCTCTGACGTCACACCGCAGCGTGACGTCACCACGCTCCCGCGCCGTCTGCACCGCGCCCTCCGTTAGGTGGACTCGGGGGGGCGTCTGGAAGGAAACACATATTTTTAAGACAACTAATTACTACTACTAACAAGGTAGTAGAGACACGCTGATTTCAGCACGGTTGGGCCAGTTCGACCGGGTCGGTACTACCTTCGTACATAAGAGCAACGTAAAATGACCAGCGTTTGTGCTGTTGTGTTTCGTTGGTGAGTATGATACCAGAGGCCCAATGATGCAGGAGCATCACTAGGCCGAAATGGTATGGGTCACCATGCTGCATTGGCTGCATTCGTAATGAGTATGGTGACCACCACTCTTGGATTCTGCTTATGCTTTCTATCAGGCAGAGTAGAGTCATTTTGGCAGGGTCATACATAAAAAAGCAACTCCCGCGTTAGGAATAAATTCCGTGTCGAAGAAGAACAATGTGTGGATCACACAAAATGTTGTCGTATATGAGGTTTGAACCCACAACACTCCGCGCAGTAGAAAACGGCGCAGCGACCGCTCAAACTACGAAGCAATTCAAAGTAAATGTTATATTTATTTATTTAACTTTGGAATAGAAATTGTGTGAAGTTTAATTTTAAGAATGAAGATTGGTGTACTATAGTGGGGCCATTACGAACGTGCGAACTGAGTCATACATCATTTTTATCAGACCTCTTGCTCACACTTATAGGCATTTCGGAACTCTCACTCGCACTCCTAGTGTGGTGTGTAACAAAAAAAAAAGGATTTGTCGATAGTCAATAGTAGGTAGTAAATGAATTCGACTGCACGTTTGGCCTAGTGGTTTAACGGTTCGCCATGCCGTTTCCTACAGGACAGTTTCTAGGACAACACTTTGTGTGATCCACATATTGTTGTTCTGAGTCTGGGTGTTCTTTGTGTCCGTTTCATGTATGTTTGTAAAGTCCCCCGCAACACAGGATTTATTCCAAGTGCGGGTGTTGTCTTTTAAAAAAAAAAAAAAACTCAGTTCGCACGTTTATAATGGCCCCACTATTTCGATCAAGAAAGTTTGAAGAACATAATATATCACATTACATCGACACACATCCGACTATTTGCCAACAACACCCTTTAACAGCCGACTCCCAGAAATAACTCTGGCCAGACGGGATAGCACAGGGTTTGTGTCACGTTTTCCTTCTCTTGGCTGCTGTCCTGCCTTGTTTAATCTTTTAGTCACCTTTTACGACACCCACAGAATGAAAACGAGTGGTGACACTGCGTATCCTTAATCAGGCAGCATAGTAGCAATAGCAAATAAGTAAACAGTGGAACAAGAAATTGTAATGAATAAGATAAATAAGAATGTAATTACTTTTAAAAATAAGTTATAATAAATAGGTATGAGTATCATTATTTTCCCTATAAGTATATAAATTAAATTAAAAAGCTTTTTAAAAACAAGCTGGAATGAGTCGTGACGAATCAAACGAGTCCAAACTCGATGATGTTGCAACGTTTCTTTAAAGAGTTCCTATGGCTCCAGCATCAGATCAGCTCCATGTCATTATAAGATTGTATTGTCACGCTGTATACAAGCTTGCAAAATTTCAACAAAATCGGTTGAAGATATCTGCTTCAAAATTGAGTTGCAAGATTCCACCCGAACATACAAGCATACATACATTGCAAGTTAATAAAAAGCTTGTAAAAATAAAAGGCAATAAAATATTAGTATTAACTTAAAATAGGGCTCGTAAAGTGGGAGTCCCACCCACGAAAAGGCATGAATGGCAAAGAATGCAAGAAAGACAAACAGTATGTAGCATGTCAGTGCGAGAAGCATTCAAGAGAGAACTGGGATGACATAGTGAACTAGGTTTCATATTGACGCCAATGGCGGTTAGTCAGATGATAAAAAAAAAACAGGCAGCATTACTTACTAGTACATGTAGCTGTGTGGTGTAGTCGGCGGAGTCGAGCCGATTGTGAGCGCGACAAGTGTACGCGCCCGCGTCCAGTGAGCGCGCCGACTGGACGCGCAGGGACCCCGACCCCACCAGGTAAAAGCGGGAGTCCAGGTCACTGGAAATATAAAACTAATTGTTTGAATCACTCTTGCAAAAGTAACATAACGCCATCTATCGAAAGTATGTATAAAATAATGGATTCAAGTGTGTGAATCAAACTACAGATTTGGAAACAGTAGGTAGTAAATATTAGTTAATTGGCGAAAGTGACGTTTCGACAAGTATTACATTCATAGCAGGACATGTCCTCCTGATATATTTTTAAACATACTCGCTCTGTCCAGGAGGTCTACCTACTACTTTACGTTCACTGCCTCACTACTATACTACGAGTATATTATTAAGCAGAATAGTTTTTTGGCTGAATGCTCAATCTCAGAAACAGCTAGCTCGAATTTGGTTTTGTAATATAACGTCACACTACAAACATCAGGAGCCGAGTATTAGTGAGAGATATTTGACAGCCTCGGGTTCGATTCCCGGACGGACGAAATATTTGTATGATCTGCAAATGTGTGTTTTCTATGTATAATATGTATTTATTTACAAAAAAGGTATATGTATTTATATCAGTTGTCTAGTACCCATAGTACAAGCTCTGCTTAGTTTGCGACTAGATAGTAGTGGTTTAGATGTCCGAACATTTATGTATATTTATTACTAGCTTATACACGCGGCTTCGCTCACACAGACTTTCATCCCCTGATTTACCACCTTAGGGGTGGTATTTTAAAAATTCCTTTCTTAGTGCTCACTTACGTTATATAAAGAAAAAAATCAGGATTCTAGCTTCAGCGGTTTGGGCTATGCGTTGAACTCTGGGTATGTCAGTCAGTCACATTACTCCTTTATATATATAGAAGATACACACATCAAAAGTGTCTAGGGATCAACATATGTGTCTAGGGATCAACATATATTTTTGCAATAACTTTTCTCCTGATTGATATTAATTAAAATTTTCTTTAAGGATTCATCAAATAAAGTGTTTTCGTTTGTCACAGTAACGATAAACCAAGTCACCTTTGCATTAATAAAGAAATTTGCCATTTTCCTAATAAAAGGATTTTTGACATTTGAACCACTAACATTAAAGTTCGAAAAAAAGACTGAAATAACAGTTTTCTTTAAAATTTTATTAGGTAACTTAAACAATTAATAATCCGTGTTTCTACACTAACAACACAAGAATCGGTTTGGCATACTCAAAATGAGTTCATCCAAATCACGCTGTGGAATGGCCGCCCATGATCTTGCAACAACAAAAAAAGGTCTTCTTGGGACTGGATACCCTCCATATTCGGCAGAGCTCTTCTCTGTAGCATATCCCATGCATGCTCAATCGGGTTCAAGTCTGGCGACTGAGCAGGCCAGGGCCAAAGCCACATCTCAATCTCAAGAAATCCGCATAAAAATGCTTGATCCCTAGACACTTTTGATGTGTGTAGATTGCAAACACAGAGCAAATCTACTTAGATGTATATGTATACTTTGTCCAGTATAAAAAAATCCATTCTTACAGTGCAGAAATCAGGATGTTTTGTTATTCTATGTGTAGTATGTGCTTACTTGAGGTCGATGGCGGCGCCGTTGTTGAGCCACGTCATCTCCGGCTTGGGGTTGCCCACCGCCGCGCAGTCGAACGTCACCGACGCCCCTGACACACACACAGGATAAATATATTTTTTAACAATTCAAAATAATTGTTGGTAGTTGTCGACATTCACACACATTAAAAAACATCATCTTAACACAATACCCCTAAACTAGGGTAAAGGTGGTATGAATTGCCACTTTCAAGTTATCCTCATATGCCTTGAAGATATAGATAAATAATGGTAGGACTAATATTTTTTAAAGCTAAATTACCATCCCAATGCATAATCACTGCATAATATTTATTTCTGAAAATGATTACTAGATGCCACTGTGCGTAATTTTAAATTGCGATGTTAAGATTCTCATCATTGTCATACCTTCCATGACAGTAAGCGGCTGCGGCGTGGCGATAAACCGCGGCGGAGACTCTGCGTTAATCGGCTCGGCGTTCACGCGCAGCTCCATCTCCTCGCTCGTCCTGTAGCGCACATAATAAGGTGTTTATAGATTGATTTATTTTCCTATAACTTGGGTTGCGAAGATCTCATGGCAGTCGCACCACGTAAAAAATTGCATTTTACCCGTATCGTACTAGATTTAAAGCCAACTCCAACCTAGTTTGAGAACCAGAATAAGTTTAAAAAGTAAAATATAACTCGACTACAGGTAAAAACTTCTGATAATATTTATATGGCGTATTGATACCTCGTTTATTTAAATGCGTTCAGTACCTTAGGAGCTACGGTGGTACATACAAAAGTACCTAGACTGCCAAAACTTTTAACCTTCCTTTTGGCTTCGACATAGTCAGGCATAGTCCATTCGCTTAGATACGGTCACCTTGATAGCGCCGCCGTCCAACGTGCAGCAAGCCGCACAAAATCAAAGGGCCCGCCTGCGGCGTATACCCTCAAGCAAGTATGATTTGTCAGTTTACGCCGGAGTATAAATTAATATATTCGTATTTCACGACAATAAACACAATAGCGTGCGGGTGTACCGACACTATCTAAAGTTCTAAACGAATGGACTATAAAAGGGCTTGGAGAAAAAGTGTGGGTAAGACTAAGGTATGGCTAGTGGGTAAGGATCGTAGGGTAAGGCTAGTGGGTAAGGCTCGTAGGTAAGGCTCGTAGGGTAAGGCTAGTGGGTAAGGCTCGTAGGGTAAGGCTAGGGGGTAAGTCTGGTATCTCACTTGTAGTGGTGCGGGTCGTGTGCGAGCGCGACCCTGCAGCGGTAGCGCGCGGCGTCGTGCGCGCGCAGCGGCTCGATCTCCAGCGCGCCGCTCGGCGTCAGCCACATGCGCGCGCTCTCCAGCCGCACGGGCGAGCCGTTCTTCAGCCACGTCACCTGCCACACCACCACCATACCCCATCATTAATCATTATGCACACTTTTAATGTAGTACATTTATATATAACACCTTCAGAATTAGAGCTGGAATTTAAAGTAAGTTCGAAACCTGTGTGAAAAATCTCTAGACTCTTCCCTTAGTGATACAGAAGCTTACATTTTTTGAAGTTGTAGGTCTCGTTTAATTCTCGGATTTAAATTAATACAATTTGAAATTTCAAGATGTCTTCTTTCTTTCTCGGAAGTATTTTGATAAATCGTCGTATTTACACCGATATTACTATCACGTCACTGGAGTGATTTGAACAGAACTATTATACTGTACTTATTGATACATAAACGTGCATCCTGATGGGTTAATAATAATAAATGTCTAGTCTATTTACATTGTCATGTGAATCAAACCATATCGCGATTCAGAATTCGTACGCCACGCCATCTCTCGATTGATCGACTTAACTAATTATGGAAACGTACATGTCGTGTCGTGGTGTAGAGCAACTCAGGCCATTGGCGGACCGTATTACCGACTACCTCGTCTTAGCATGCTGACACAGTATTCTTTATTGGCGACACAAAACGTATGTATGGTTGCTCAAACTCATAATGATTGTGAAGACTCACGTTAAGTTTGAGCAGCGGCGGCTGGTTGTGCAGTCGTGCGGCGCCGTAGACGCGGCGGTCGGGCGGCGCGGCCGTGTGCAGGCGCAGCGCCAGGCGCGGGGGCGCTCGCACGCCGCACGGCAGCAGCGCCGCGCCGCCCGACCAGCCCAGCACCGAGCGCGCCCCGCCAGACACCTCCGGCACCTCTGCAACCGAAACCACCCCTATGTTAGTCTCATTTGTTTTATGTATACCCTATTGTATAGTGAGTAGTGCCACGCCTCTATGCAGGGTTCAGGTAAGGAGAGTTACTTTGTAATTTGTACTCTCGATTGTCGACACTTGATGAAACTTGTTGCAATACATTCTAGAATTAAACTCACTTGTAATTATTCCACCATTTTTGTATAATAAAGTTATTTAAAAAAAAATAGTAAGGTTTAAAAGAAGTTTTTTGTCTCTCCTGTAAAGTTTGGCAGTTTGCATATATGGGCTCACATCTAGACCGACAATATCAATATAAACAGATGTATATTTAAAAAATGAAAGAAATAATATCGATATCTAACTGTATATTTATATGTAGATTTTCAAGACTGAAATGAAGCACCAAATTCTTTGATGACTTTTTTTTTTTTTTTATGTTTGGCCCGCCAAAATGACTCTACTCTGCCTGATGGAAAGCATAAGCAGAATCCAAGAGTAGTGGTCACCATGCTCACTGCGAATGCAGACAATGCAGCATGGCGACCCACACCATGGCGGCCTAGTGATGCTTCTGCATCTTTTAGTCTAGTCAACAAGTATGAAACTTGTTGACTAGACTAATTGGGCCTCCGGTCTCGCACTCACCAACGAAACACGACAGCACGCTGTCATTTTAAGTTAATTTTCTGTGCGAGGGTAGTACCGCCCCGGTCGAGCCGGCCCGTTCGTGCTGAAATCAGCGTGGCTCTACTACTCAAGTACGACTTTTTGTACAAAGGTAGAGAACAAGGAAAATAATAATTTATTTTTGCAAAAACACGAATGAGGTGAAATAGGATTGTTTCTAAATTCATGATCTGGTTAAAGATTATACAGATACTACGCAGGCAAAACCGCGAGAACTCAACTAGAAATATGTATATTGAACATATTAGTGCCAAAACCAAAAACGTCAATAATACTGAAAGGACCTTCTCCGCCGAGAAACAGCCTCCATGTCGGCTGAACACTCGTAACCCCGTCTAACTCTACGACACCTATCAATAAATCAGTTCCAAATAAAATAATAAAAAGCTGTATTTCCCACACGAGAGAGGCACTCGGTGATCCCTCCGATCCCTGCGCTCCCAGATCAGAGATACCCTTTGTTCTGTTATCTGGTTCCACGACATCAAACATCTACACAAAGCGAAGACCGACCTCTCCGCTCAGTTTCCTGATTTCAATTATTATCGTATCGCTTTAAATAATATTTAGATCGCATGCTAAAGCTTTGCACGGTAATAATAATATTATTGTGAAAAATCCAAACACAAACAGTTTAAAGAGGAATCGATCCCGCGCCTTCTGACCTCCTTCAGGATAATTTCGCTATCAAATCACCCATCTAAATAGTAATTGTTACCGGAGTACGCTCGAAGCAAGCCTAGACCCATTTGTACGTACGTTTCGAATGTATGTTTGCATACGAACAGGTCGAGGTGATAGCGCGGCCTCAGAGAAAATTGGCGTTACCCAATTGTTATCTTATATGTATTCTTACTGGAACCCAAAACCCCCCTGATTCTAAGGTATTATATATACCAATGAACAATCTGCTCGTTTGCCCCCTTAACATAAATAAAAAAGACATGTGTAGATTGTACTCACCAGCTAAGAAGACGGTCGCCTGCCTGGAGAGTATGGTCCCGATGCCGTCGACGGTCGCCACGCACTGATACTGCCCCGCCAGCGCGCCTGACATGTTCTCGATGGACAGGGAGCCGTTCGGTAGTTGTCGTCTGGAAAACACACAAACGATATTACAATATCAACATATTTAGTCAATTCAATTTTACCGAAGTCGATTGTAATCATAATCTCACATAGGTATATCTAACACGATCGTCAGATCTCAAACTAGGCAGAGCTTGTACTCATATTGACTGCCTCAGTGGCGCAGTGCGTATGCGACTGCTATGCTTGAGGTCTATGGTTCGATTCCCGGGTCGGAATATAATGTATTTATATCAGTTGTCTAGTACCCGTAACACAAGCTTTGCTTAGCTTGGGACTAGATATAGTTGTGTTTTATATGTCCGAAATATTTACTTATTTACATTTCGGATACCAAATCAGACTACTGATAAACATTCTTATGTATTTCTAAATATATACACAGAACAATCTCAGCATATAATGACTTGTCCTGGATGGGAGTTGAACCCATGATCTCTGGCTAAGCAGTCAGAATCAACAGCACCACTGGACGAACACGCCGGTCAAAATATTTTTTATAGAATACTGTATGTTACTAGTGCATTTACAAACAATTTAGTTGGTGGCAAGGAGGAGGTTCTCAATTCGAACGTAAATACGTTTTTTTAATTTTTTTATGTGTGTTCGCGGATAACTTCGTCGTTTATGAACCGATTTTGATGTTTTTTTTTTTAATGGAAAGGAGATATCCCAACGGTGGTACCATGATAAGGACACCAATATCTGATGATGGCATCCAAGAGAAATCGAGTCAAACCTTGAAGTCGGGTTTTGTTAAAATTTTACTTGTTAGAGAACAATATGTACGTACATGAACTACTTGTAACCCATTAAATACAGGTTGAGCCTTTAGGGAAAATTCAACACCTACAAGAACACATTTAAAATAGAATTCAGCGCTGAAACACGAGGATTCCATTCGTTCGTCTCATATTTTATCACAGTTTTATAGCCGACGGAGCGGACTAAGCGTTGCAGCCGCGTTGAATTTCATTGCGAGGACACGTTTCACGATGTGTGCAGTTTGTGAGTTATATCGTAATGTAGCTCTGTCACGAGAATATGTAAGACGGCGTTGGATTTATAGCAGTTTGTTTTACTGCAGATTTGGAGGAATAGAGTTGCATTCCTCCGGTTAGTAGAGCCACAACTTTGGTCGTAATTATGCGGTGTTATTGTTGACTTCTTGAAATCTCAGTTTGTAATGACATTCCACTGAGAAAGTAATTTAGCTGGCTATGAACTGCTTATTGAGAGAAGTTACCCCTTGAGGTCTATCCCTGGTGACTGGTTAATTTCTTAAATACTGAAATAGGAGCAAACTCCCTACCTATTCTAATACTATCAACTTTTTTTCAGTACAGATAGAGTCAGTTAGGATAGAAAGCTTGAGAAATAAGAATCCCTTGCTATCAGGAATAAGTTGACATGTCCGTACTTGTTTAGATCAAGTCAGATCAGGTTTTTTGTTGTTGAAAGGACACTCAGTTACACGTTTATTATCTCACCTGTATTTGTCGGTGTCGGTGATTGCATGGTCCCTGGTCGGAGTCCCCGTGGCGCTGTGCCGCCAGTGCAGTCTCTGAGCTCTGCGCGCGTTTACCGAGCACGGCAGCAGGGCGCTGTCACCGGGCGCTATCACCACGTCCGCTGGCTCGTTGGTAAAGCGCACGCCTGGGTCTGTGGAAGGATCTTCACCTCCTGGAAAGATGATAAGTGTAGGTAAATAACAAGATATTAAGCATTGTTTCTACTGACTGTTTTTAGACCTTCGCGACTTTTTAATTACAATCTACCAGAGACCACGAGCGGTAAATTACGTATTTGCCACAGCCGAAGGAGTTTTAGAGAAACGAAATAGAACTTGAAGTTAATATAATAAAAGATTATAAAAATTACATTTAAACTATAACTAATTAGTCTAAGTTGCTAACGCGATGTTGGCTTAAAAGTAAGTGTGCGTAGAATGACAAATCTTAAATATATATACTATAACAATGCTGTGTCGGCGCCTTGTGCTAGTGACGCGGTGTTGATCTTATAACAGGCCTTTGTTGTCCATGTTCGTAATGCTGTCATCACCTTCGTGGCACCGTTGATCTCATAACAGGTCTTTGTGGTGTGTTATCGTAATTCTACGTCGGCACCCTGTGTCATGGAGACTGCAGCGTTGGCATATTGGACGAGTGCGTGATCTAACAATAGCCCTTTGTATGATGTATGTAACACCTCCACCCTCAGTTCAGCAACTATTTTGTCATGTTAATGGAAAATGTTGCTGAAAATTCTTCTGGTTTAGGGTTGGCTGGATCTTCCATAGTGTGTATCTGGAGTGTTGGGTTCTCTTTTGAACTATTTAGTTTTAGGTGCTAGATCTTGTAGTTACGGCCTACTGCGTAGGTGATAATTGCAGTTGTAACTGATACCAATATATAGAATGGAATGGTCGTATGGTACAGGTTTGTTGACTGGACGTTGTCGTTTTCTATCGGTGTTTCCTGGGATACTTTATTCTGGATGCTGTGAAGATCTTAAAGGTTTACTTCAAAGGTTGACTTTTTATTTCGTTGTTGTCGTTAATGATGGTCAGTTCTGCAGTACTTGAGTGCAATCAGGATCTGTCCGGATCTGCTGGGCTACGTTTTTCTCACAGACATATGTGCTTACTATACTTCGGGCATTCTGCCTCTATGTACACAAATTCATTTCTATCAGTTGCTATATAAGGATGAGAAGGAATAAGGAATTGGTGAAATTTATTTTGTGCGAGGGATAGTTTACAGAAATCATAGATATTTGGAAAGACTACGGGGAGTTTGAAAACTATAATTTATATGTTAAACTACAAAATACGATCCTGACCTTATAATATCATAGTATTCCTAAGTACTAACTAAGATCTAAGTTTATTTTGTCCAGGTTTTAGTAAAGGCTAGAATATTTTTGATTCTAACAAGTTATATTTTCCATAATTAATAATGTTATTGGCTCTGTAAGCATTTTCATTTAAGATTAACTGAAGGATATAATTAATATTACTTTCGTTTTCGATAAGTTAAACTAGCTATAAGTTTGTTTAAATTAGCGCGATAATTAAACTCTACAGTATTTTTTTTTTGTTTTCAAGGTAACTAAAGCTTGAGTGTATTTAAAAGCATCTTGATAATCCAGATTGCCGGTAATGCTTTTAATTATAGACTAATCCATCAAGTAGACCTCTTTTTGCCCTGCCAGGCTCTAAGGTGTATAGATGATTAAGGATATTGGTTTTTTTTACTAGGTGTTCTAAATGTATTTCGTATAATAAGTAGGTTTCGTTAGTGAGTCTATTCTTATAGTCCTGTACTTCGAATCTAAGTGTAGAATTAGATAGTACTTACGTACGTACGTACGATGTATTGTAAAAATGTATAATAATGTGTCGTTACTCTAGCTTATCCTAGCCTAAATGGTAATAAATCTAAATTGTCAAGTCTTATCTCTTAAGGTCGTATTAGAAGTGGTTCCAGCATCAACGTCAGTAGTAGTAACCTGTAACAATTGGTTACTCTTGGGTTTTCGTATCAGGTCTTTCAGAAAGCATTTTTTTTTTTCTTTTTTTTTTATAAAAACTTGTTGTTCTGGCTTATAGTCAATTTCAGGTTGTCTAGACTTATTACGGGATTCTATAAGAGCAGTTCTATTGGCTAACGAAGTCTCGTTTATGTCATGGACAGTCTTCATCTGTGCTCTATGAGTCACTACATATTGTTGGAGTAATTTTTCGTTTATGTCAATGTCAATAGGGTCCCTGGGGTCAAAATGGCCTTTTAATATGTCATAGGGTCTGCATTTTGTAAAACCATGAATAGAGCTGTTGTAAGCTATTATGGCGTAGGGTACAAGATATGTTATTGGTTCGTCTTTATTAGGTACTTCCAAAATTAGATTTTCCTGATTTGTGTGGGCTGTACTAGTAGCTGAATTATCTATAGTGGGAGTCTTCTTGGTGGGATTTGCAATGGTCGAACTGGTTTCCTGGTTATGAATTTCAATTCTAGATAAGGCGTCTGCTTTAATTGAGTATTCAAGTGCAAATACAACATCGTTATCAGTAGGGTTAAAAATTTCTAAAAGAGCATGGTTATCTTTTACAGTAGTTACACATTCAGCTATAGTGCAGTTACAAATTAATTGTTCTGGAATAATTACATCGCCATCCGGGGCACTTATCGGTAACGTAGCTACCTTATAACTCTTTGCAGGGATAATATCCTCGTATAAATTCACATTTTGGGAGTTGTATATTTTAATAGGGTTTACTGTATGTCGTGTAGTCAAGGTCTTGTCTTTAAGGTCTATTTTAGCTTCCCATTTGGTCATTACGTCAAGTCCTATAAGACCATCGAAATAATCGTGGAACTTATAGACAAAGAAACGTATATTATCCGGGTCATTAAATTCGTTAAAGCACGGTAGTGTTATAGAGTAGTTGTTTCTCGTAGTAGCATGTACATTAGTTACTTCAAATGGATCGTAATTTAAAGGAATATCAGGGTAATAGTTTTGAACGGCTTCCGGGCTTAAGAATGATTGATTAGCACCGGTGTCGATAAGTAATTTTAAAGGAGGATTTGATATCTGAATAAATGGTAACTGTCTCTGTGTTTGTAAGTTTATTTCTATCCTGGCTTTTCTAATTTCTGATCCGTCCGAAAATTTGAATTGGCACTCTTAAGGTTATCGTTTGAATTGTTATAAGAGTACTCTAAAGGAAGATCATGGCCTTGATACTGTGTTTGAGTCGTGTCATAGTCATCATAGGGGGTATAGTCATAGGTCTCATCATTGGTTTGTGAAAAGTAGTCATAGTCAGGGTCATAGTTGTGGTCGTAATAATAGCTATCATCGTAACACTCATTAAAGTTTATCTCACGAGATTTAAAGTAATTATTAGGTGGTGGATTGCCCTGGGTACGCCAGTCATGTCTGCGGATTCCTCCTGGAGGTGGCATCGGCCTGGGATTAAAGTGTTCTATACCACTCATCGGTCCGGGGCCAGGTGGCTGACTGGGTTGAGTTCTAGGTGGCATCCTAAACGTATTACTTCGTAGATTATAATTTGGAGGCCTAGCACTAAACATGTGTTGTGTGTGTGTGGGCATACGTACCTGTGGTGAGGGCTGATGTTGCATAGGATTCATCCTGAACCCTTGTGCAAACCTAAAAGGTTGCATCGGCTGAGGTGGCGGCCTATTTGCTACGTGTGAAGGCCAATATGATGCGGTTGGGCTATGGCTATAGTTATTTGAAAGTTTCGGGGTATGTACAGGAGTAGAGTGGGTGACCTTAGGGGTCGGCTGTAATTTACTAGCTATGTCATTGCGCTGCTGCAAATACAATATATTCATTTCCTCCTGAACATATTCTAAAGCTTTCTCAATCGTGTCAGGTCTCATACACCTAATGCGTGAACCTAGAGGTTCCTGTAAACCCCTTACAAACGCTTGCATGGTTAGTTTTCTGTATAAAGTGCGCTTGGCTTCAATAGTAGTGGATATTGTCTCGTGAAGGCTAATATATGTCATAATTGTACTAAATAGTGTCTGACAGTGGTCATAAAATTCCTGTGGTGATCTTTGTCCCTGGTTGGCTAAAGAGAGGTCATTATAAAGGGCAGTTTCATCCCTTTGGTCTGCAAAATTATTGATCAATGCATTCCGAACGTCTAGCCAATTATCAGATATGCCATTTGAATTTATAATACTAGCGGCGGGGCCTGTGATTTTATTTAAAATTCCATTTATCAAGCAAAGGTTCGATAACTGATCACAGGGTTCCGTACTAAGGTAGGTATATACTATTTGGTCACATAACTTAATAAATCGGGTAAGTATATGTGGGTTCCCGTCGAACTCCGGTACAGGGCGTAAAGCCTTAAAAATTATGTCCGGGTTGCGCTCCGTCATTATCTTAACTCTAGGTAATTGATTTAATTCTAAACTATAGTCTTCTAAATTCAAATTCCTACCACTATCTAGTTGTACTCGCCGACGAGTCTGGCTCGATGCAGACTCTCTAATACGGGAGTTACTAGGGTGGAAAATTTTGAAGAATAAAAAATTATTGATTTAAGTAATTCTAAACTATAATTATAATCTTTTAAATCCAAATTCCTACCACTATCTAGTTATACCCGTCGACGAATCTGGCTCGATGCAGACTCTCTAATACGGGAGTTACTAGGGGTGGAAAATTTTGGGAAATAAAAACTTCAAGGTAAAGGAATAGCAACACAAGAACGATTCTGTGCACTCACCCTTTCATTCCGTTTCGCCGCGTATCAATGTTCGGATACTCTTCCCCGTGGCTGCAGCTCTCGTAGATTCTGGATACTCGTACAGTGGCTTGAAGGCCGCTCGGGCTGCTCGCGAACGCGGATTTCGATATTAGAGATCTTTATAGCTCGCGAAACGACCCGCGAGTATCCTACCGACTGCGCCAATTACGTATTTGCCACAGCCGAAGGAGTTTTAGAGAAACGAAATAGAACTTGAAGTTAATATAATAAAAGATTATAAAAATTACATTTAAACTATAACTAATTAGTCTAAGTTGCTAACGCGATGTTGGCTTAAAAGTAAGTGTGCGTAGAATGACAAATCTTAAATATATATACTATAACAATGCTGTGTCGGCGCCTTGTGCTAGTGACGCGGTGTTGATCTTATAACAGGCCTTTGTTGTCCATGTTCGTAATGCTGTCATCACCTTCGTGGCACCGTTGATCTCATAACAGGTCTTTGTGGTGTGTTATCGTAATTCTACGTCGGCACCCTGTGTCATGGAGACTGCAGCGTTGGCATATTGGACGAGTGCGTGATCTAACAATAGCCCTTTGTATGATGTATGTAACAGGTATAACCCGTTCAAAACGTCAGAAAATAGAAGGTATCGAATAACCTATTAAGTAATTTAATCGCGAATAAGTTCCGCTGTGCAACATAAATAATGTTTAATGTTTGTACTGTTGGTTATGTAACACCGATAAACATTTCAACGTTTAAAACATTTACACTGAGCTGCAATCGAACTAACAACCCCCGACATTACAGTCCACTGCTGTACTGTTGGATCAAATAAGTCGTCAATATATAAAACAGTGTATCTTCTTTATTTTATCAGATAGTAAAATGCCTTCTCCTGTCTGGTTTCTAGCCGACGGCCGACATAGGAGCTAAGAGTTTGTGGTGTTTACATTATACCACATCGACGGCCAATCTCAGAGGCTCTACTCCGGGGCCTTAAAACAAAATACAGTAAATCTAGGGACTCATTAAGATTCCTTACGACTAAAGTGTCATACAAATAAAGACTATCTATCTATCTTTAGTGACTAGAATCACAATAAAAATCCTTTAGTAGTAATTCTACTTCCTACTAATATTATAAACGCAAAAGTTTGTGAGGATGTAGGATGTTAGTTACTCTTTCCGGCATAAATCGGCTCAACGGATCTGGATGAAATTTAGCACAGAATAGCACATAGCACGACTGTGCTACACTTACGCACTATTTTTATCGAAAAACTAGTATTCCCGTGGGATGAGCAAGGTACAGCGACAACTGCGGGTAACACCGCGGGGCGCAGCTAGTTATATATATACGGCAAGTCTAACAATAATAGTTCAGGTTACGCTGGCAATGTTAGAAGTTAGTATGTATAATGAATTATTGTCAAACTTCGACCACTAGGCAATACAAGGAAACATAAATATCTAATGATATAATCTTGCCTTGTAATCAATCGCTTTTACACATACATACAATAATTTCAGTAACTAAATGTTATAAACATCAAAGGAACACATTTAGGCTAAATGACCGTAACAATAAAAATGTATTTACTCGTATAATTGAAGCATAATTAAAAATGATTTAGGATCATTACAAAGTTAAACGAACAATGGCATGCTACGGTATTAGCGAAACATTAACACTTAGTAAATTGTAAATTTATATATTTCCTTAGCTATTCTAGCCAGTGCTAACAATATTCACAGATTTGTAATTGAGGAAATATACCATTGACGATTTCAGCTTGAATACGTCCCACTATTTTTAAAATCCGTAAATCTAGGGGTACGCGTAGTAAATGATTGTATTTTGCCGTTACTCATGTTGTGTATGCTAAATTTGGATCACTGTCTAGACTTATATGTTCCTGTCCCCTAATATTTAACATGTACTGGCAGTGATCTGTAAGCGTACCTTTAATAAATAATGAAAATCGAGAATACCAATTCTAGCTTTACCCACAAACAGAAAACACCAAGTTGGCTTTTTCCTTGTTTACACATAAAACAATATTTGAATAATCTTAAGTTTGCCAAGTTTTTCTCCCGAAGTTATAATAGTTTCCCACAAGTTGAAGAAATTTGTTACTTTTGTGTTTGGTTACATAAAGAAAACTCGGTAAAAATAAGGAAGACTTTCAGAGATACTTAGCTACATAGTAACACTCAACAATTCCGGCATTCTTAACTTTGCACTTACTACAATATAAGAAACAGGAATATCGGTTTTATTGTAATACTAGCTGACCCACGCAACCTCGTTTCCAGGTCTCCTATTGCCCGTAGTGTAATAATTTTTAGAACGTAGAAAATATTTACAAAAAACTGTGGCGGTAAGAAGTTCGCCGGGTCAGCTAGTATATCTACATTTTTGTACTATAGTGAAGTATGAAGCATAAATATATTGAGGTTACGGCTTAACAATACGGATTGTCACCACCCCTATTTATCCCGACTAAGGGAGCAAACTACATAGGACAACATGCTAAGGAACACTTGACCAAAACCCTATAAACTAGTCTGTCCAGGATGGTATAGCAGGCCAAACCTCCTTTTTTTATGGAATAGGAGGTAGATGAGCAGACGCCTGATGGTTAGCGATTACCGCCGTTCATGGACACCACCAGAGGCGTCACAAGTGCGTTGCCGGCCTTTTGGGGATAGGGGTATGCTCACTCACTAGGTGAAACACAGCGCAAGCACTGTTTCACACCGATTTTCTGTGAAGCCGTGGTATCACTCCGGTCGAGCGGTCGTAATTATTTCTAAGGTGAGGTCTATGGTCAGCAGTGGACTGTTGATTGGGGACTGGGGAGGCTCTTAATGACACTCATACAATGACGCTTGTATTTTCTAAGGGGTAGACAGAAGCGTGTTTAAATCCCTCGTTTTATCAATAGTACCTAATAGCATCCTACTTACAGGAAGATATGCACATGAGGCACATGAGAAATATGACTGTATTCTTATTAGCCTGTGATACTAATAAAAATACTCAAATGGTGTATTCGTGAACGTTTCTGCAGATAAAATGAAAATGTGTGGAAGTTCGTCTCATTATAAACAGATGTTTCACTCATCATACCGCATAGTTATAGAGGGGTAAGCACACGTGTTTTGTCTATTACAGTATAAGTAAATATACAGGCATAATTGAACATGGCAGTTCATAAATATCTGTTTCTTCATATAAGAATATAAAATAATAAATAAATAAATATTTCAGACATCTAACACACAGCGCCATCTAGTCCCAAGCTAAGCAGAGCTTGTGTTATGGGTACTAGACAACTGATACAAATACATATATACTTTTTTTTTTGTAAATACATACATATTATACATAGAAAACACCCAAACTTCGAAACAAATATTTGTAGATCATACAAACATTTGGTCCGACCCGGGAATCGAACCCAAGACCTCATGATCAGCAGTCGCACACGCCAACCGCGAGACCAACGAGGCAGTAGAAGATCTATCGATGTAATGGAGAACGTTTCAATCGACGCGTTCGGTTTTTTAGCGTACTTATTATATACATTATACGTGGAAGACTTGGAGTGTGTATTTAAACAAGTCTTTTGAAAAGGTATGGATATTATTATCAATTTATAAATTCATTTAAAGACTTTGAAGGTCTTAATTTTGTTAAAGTATTTCTCGCCCTTCCTCTTATTGGCTAGAAGTTATTAGCTTGAAATCAGAGAAAAGTCCTAATAGTAGGCAGTGTTTAAAACGATTCGCACTTGTCCAAATTTATTAAAGTGTAATAAAATTGTATCTTATCGTGAGTACTCTCTTTAATTGTCCTTTTACAACCATTATTACCGCCTAAAACTTTACCGCAGTTGTCGAGAGTCAAATCTTTTTTACCCGACTGCGAAAGAAGCAGGGTCATGTTTTTCGGGTGTATGTATGTATATTTCTTTGGAGCACCCTAGAGTCTAAACGGCTTGTCGTATTTTTATGTGAGTGGTGCCAATGAGTCGTCTTAGTCGTGACACTGGGTACACCAAATTTAAAAAAAAACAAACAAAATCTTTTAAAAAAAAAGTTATTTTAATAAAGAGGGCAGATATTGACGCAGTCAGGTTCTTTTTTGTTTTTAATCATTTTACTTGTTTGAAATAATCTACAATTTGACAAATTTCTAAGAGTAACTCTGAAAACATAAATACAAATAAATTAAAGACAGTATTTCATCAATATTGGCAGTCACGCTCGTAGTTGCGACATACGTCACAACGCGACACAATCCCATCTTAACGTGCAATAGATTACAATCACCACGATATCCTTCCACAGTCCACATGTCATTAATCTGACAAAGCCCTATTTATCGATATTGCATCTGTCGGCTAGACGCCCACCGCCGACAGATCGGGGGCACTCGGGGGACCTCGGTGCCGATCGGAGAACTTTTCTGCATATCTGCGAGGGTGACCATATTTATGATTAAGAAAAAGAAATTGGAAAATAATGTATAAGTTTCCATATATCTTCCTAGTAAAAGAACTTATTTAATACTACGTTTAAATCTTGATAGCAGGCTGTATCTTTGTGTTCTTGAGTTATCATACCCTTGCTAGTTTCAATTCCCGGGTCGGACCAAATGTTTGTATGATCTGGAAGTATTTGTTTCGGAGCTTGGGTATTTTCTATGTATAAAATGTATGCATTTACAAAAAAAAGTATTCTATCAGTCTAGCTAGCTAGCTAGAATCTAGCCTACATAGTACAAGCTCTGCTTAATTTTAAGGCTAGATGGCGGTGTACGTCAGATGTCCGAAATATTTTTATTATTATTAATTATACACTAGAGAACGTATCAATAAAAGGGATATAATCAAAAGTCCCATAAAGTCTCCTTATATGGCTAACACACTAACTCAATAAATAAAAGATAGCGCCATCCGCCCGCATGATGCGCGTACGCTGTCGGACAGTAAATCTCGGCAGACAGACATTATTGGTATTGAGCCACTTTCGATTGTTTGTGATTGACCACTGATAGCCATATTGACTTGTGTCTACTGATGTTTTTTTAGTTTAGTATGTTTGTTGTCAGGGTACGTTAGATACATGTTCAGTTAACCGTTTGATAAGATAAACATGAATGAAGTCACAACAGAAGCCTTGTCGAGTGGGAACAAAATATGGGAAATTATAAAATTCGTTTTGTGTTATCTACAATAGGTGAACATTTTAGGGAATTATATTTCTTTTTATAATTAAGTAAACTAATTTGGGGAGATAAATCTATACAATGATTAAGGAGTATGCGAAATTTACTGTTGTAATTGCTATAGCATTAATTTTCTATTCGTACAACTGGAGTAATGGAACATTGGTTCCATTAACGAATAAGTTTTAGTTCGTTATAAAAAGTTAGCGGGAAATAAGAAATGATTATAAATGCATTTGATACTAGGACAATAAATCCCGAGAAGAAACAACGATTGCTATATTATTTTATTATTATAACAGAAAAAAAACGATATTTATGTATATATGACATACATTTAGTGGCTACCGCTGTGCAGCTAAAAGGGTAAACTAAAAGTATTAGTGTAAGTGTTGAGCGGGTTATGTTGACCTACAACTGTGAACTGGGGTAAATGAGTTTTAGTGTTGACCTACTTTGATTATGCGTTATAAATCACTTATAATAGCAGGCATATCGCCAACTGTGTAGATAAAAAATAGTTTTTCACATGCAATAATAATTGGACAAAAACCCTATAACGTAATATTGTAACTAAATTTGCAAGTACATATATAAAATAAAAAATCCAAATATTTAAGAAAAATTTGAAGTGCACTTATGTTTTACAAGGAACAAAAATAATTTAAAGAAAGATACATAAATTTAATTATGTTATTACACCGTTAATTACAAGGCCCGGTATATTAGGTAACGGTTCACTTGAACCTAACTCATAACATTGTCAAAATACCAGCACTAGTAAACTCTATGTAATTGTCAAAATTCTATTATCTTAGCCATATATTTGTAAAATTTCATGATTAAATTGAAATAGACGCGAAAACGTTATACAGAATCATTTTTAATCCCACATTTACAATATTAGTAGATACGATAACGATTACTTCTGTACCACGAGTATGGCAACGACGAGATAATACCGCCGCGTGACAGACAGACTTTGACATATTTATAGGGCACGACGTCCCCTGCAAACACAGACACCGGTGATACGAGATAGTAAATCTGTTCTAACAAAAAACACCGGAATGGATAATTCATAAAACCGTGGGAGAACCACATAAAACGCCTTGATGGGAATGAATACCGCTGGCTCATTGGAAACCGTGCTTGGGCAGTAGTCGCAGCTACATCATCGAATATCTGTACTCCTTACGTCAATTTCTTGTTGCTGAACTATTTTACTATTGACTGCGTTATGCACTTCTCGTCTGAAAAACAAATAATACATGTAAGAATGATAAATAGATTGACTAAAATTGATACATAGTTGACGCTGCAATATGGTTCAATACACTCTCTGCCTACTGTTAATTTTAGCAGATACAAACGCTTCACTAGCTTTGTCATAGTACACCGTAAGTGTCGACATATAATATCTCATGGAGGGCGGACAGGTGGTCACCCTACGCGCGGTTGACATCTGTCAGCATTATTCGTGCTTCACTTGCCAGATGTGTCCGGCGTTAGAAATATTACGGCTTGTCACACCAATTGATACATTCCGATCGTCAAAGAATCTTATTCTGTGGTTTAAACGATTTATAGACCTGATCATACAAGGTTTTGTTTTCTATTACATACTTTATAATACTAATATGTTATTTTAGTACTACATAATTTATTATGTATTTTATGCTATCTGTAAATTATGTAATTCACTAATTAACAATGGCCGCGATTATGTTCGACAAGTCGATCAGAGCTAGAATTTCTTAGAATCTATTCGATTGATCATAATTATGTTTTCTCTTCATTCAAGGCAGTTTTTTGTAATATTGTTTGTAGCACACCGTTATTAAACTAAGATATAACAAGATTTTTAATTTTATCTATGTATAGTTCATTCGTTTAGATAGTATCGGTACTCCCGCGCGCAGTTGTGGTTATTGTTGTGAAATACGAATATATTAATTCACACTACGGCGTAAACTGACAAATCATACTCATTTGTGGGTGTACGCCGCAAGCGGGCCCTTTGATTTCGTGGCGGCTTTGCTTTGACAAAGCACCTCACGTTGGACGGCAGCCTAATCAAAGTGACCGTATCTGAGCGAATGGACTATAAGTGTACATAGAATTTGAGTATTACAACTCGAATATTTCAGTAGGATTTAACGATCAGCTACGATGAGTGATATAAGTGACACCAGTTTTATTTTACGTAAAATAGAAAAAATATGAGGAATATTTCAATTGAGAATACCTCCAAAGACAGATGGTGCCTTCACGGTTAACGTGACATCCGTCAGAATTACTTGCGCATGGCTTCATCGCGGCTCGAAGGACCAACTGATTGATTCCTTATATTTGTTACCTCCAGTGGGAGGATCGATGGCAGGTTTCTCGTTTTTACAGCTTTTTAATCAGAAGTTATTTTTCTTTTCTCCTATAAGTTAATATGAGTTAAAAAAAAGCCTCGACATCTACGCTTAATGCAAGTATTTTAAGCAAATATATACATATTCCATCCGAGGCCTTCTGTAATTCATGGCATCTCCTCAACATTAGTTAGACCGGTGCTATTAACTAGACCTTTTCCAGTATTATAGCAATTTGTTTACATCGATTTATTAGCTACTATGGAAATGAATGTTAAATACTGACATTTAATTCTCTGGTTAAAGGGTTAAAGGGGAACAGAAATATTAATGAAGACTTTCTGTACATTTGAACATATGTTTACATAAATTCACCATGACCTTTTAGGTTTTTAAGGTGTAAACAAACTGTACACGTATTAAATATCTTAAACAATCAATGATGGTTAACGTTTGAAGTATGTGGTGTTCAGGTTGACCTATAACGGTAAACGCAAACGGCCAAGTCTCAGTGTCAGATACGTGCAATATTTAGGACAATAGAACACATGTTGTATCTTCATCTGATGTGGTCGCTGCGCCGCGCCGCCACAATCGGGTCAATTAGTTGGCCGAGTGTTGCATCGCTTTGGCGCACACTTATAACGGAGGCACTTTGATTGATAGACTGGTTATTTATGTTAATGAACATAGAACTAAATGTATGCTAATGAAAGATATAGGGTTGAACTCACGTCTGTATTTCGGAAATGCTGAATTAATGGTACTTACTTTCATATTTGGTAATAAGCCCGGAGATTTTACTAGAGGCAGATTTTACTTCTTAAAATACAGCTTGATCTCTGGGACAAATGGCTATGCAACTGCGAAAAAATGGTATGTTTGTAAAGTCATCCGCGACACAGTATAATACATTCTTACATAATACATGAGCCCCAGTTTTTAATGGAGCGTTGAAATTTTACATTTAGGATTTTTTTTATCTCGAATTAATTAAAAAACAAAATGCTATCCACTTGAAGGTTAAATTCACCAGTAGAGATATTTATAAATAACAAGATATGTTTGTTATTGTGGTAAAGAGTAACCTCAAGAATCACAGTACCTATCTCCATGCCAAATCTATATGTATAAAAATAAGTCGCCGAAATATAGATAGATAATGTACGCGCATATCTTCCGATCGGCTGCACCAAATTAAATAATTCTTTTTTTTTTATGTGTTCGTTAGTAACGTAGTAGTGTGTGTAAGTACAAGGAATGTGTACAAGAAAAATTAAAAGATAACGGAAAAAGTCTTTTTTTTGTCCGCGACTGTACACTGCCTGTGGGAAACTGAGACAGATTAAGAATAAGAATAAGAATAAGAAAAACTTTATTTGCCTTTATATTACAATGTTACTTAAAATTATTAACAGTGTTTAAGGTATGACTAAAAAGACAAAATGGTCTTGGACTCAGCATATGGATGACGATGCAGAGCATGCCAGCCGCTGTTATTCTGTCCAAGCCAATCATGATTAACATAACATTATATAATTACAATGACACCATCCCGACCACGAACACAACAATCACTAAACATTGACAGTGCAGTCGCTGCTACAGAACGCGTCATATACAGTATCGTCTCATAAATACACACATGTCCAGGAAAGTCCCACTACATAAAATGATAGAATAGTGGTATAATAATAAAATAATATATATAAAATGATAGATAGATAGATGCCACGAACACAGAGCAACGCAACAAATTATTGAGTAGCGACCTCGGATTGCCTCACTAATAACCACTTGCTACAGCGTGATTTGAATGGCCCTAATTCTAGACGTAACATGGGTGGGGGTAGAACATTCCAGCACTTGGAAGCGGCTATCTTGAAGCAACCCTTAGTTTTACTTAGCGAGTGCCTTGGTAGGAGTAGTAAGCGGTCACGTGACCTTGTTTCATATTTATGTACGTCAGACGACCACGCGAGTTTCTCATAGAGATAGCTAGGAACTTTATTTTTAATCAAAGATCTGACAAAACAGGAAAGCTTTAGTGTACGCTGGCTAAGCATATTCAAAATTCCCTTTTCATTTAGGTATGGTGATTAGATATGGCGCGGCGCGGCGGTACGTAGTTCGGCAGGTCAGCTAGTTATGAATAAAAATATTAATATTTAGAAATTATAATATTAAAATGGATTACATACTGATACACCTTTTCTCACACATAATATAAATTTGTATCAGCATATGAGCAGTCTATTTTATAGACTGCTTACATGCTGAAGCTAATTTATGTTGTCTTCATCCAAATTAGATCATCCGTCAAAACTTTCGTAGCCATAATGGTAGCAAAATACATACTCGTATGTATAATTATACTTAAAATCAAAGTGAAAATAATCTGAAATCAAAGTCAGTCGACAGATAGAAGTATACATATAAAAATGAAAGCAAAATTTTCCTTGAAATACCCAAATGTAATTCTCATAACTTTTGTTCACCCCAAAAATTTGGTAAATCCTAAACTTTGGAGTCGATAAAACTTCCCCGTTGGCGATAAAACGTTGAACTTTCACTGAACTATGCAAATCTCTTGTCCATAGCGTTAAGCAAACTTGCCATTCAGCTTGTAAAGAATTGCCCATCAAACTAAAACTTTGTGGGCACATTACTAAAGTTGATATTTCATTGCGTGAGCACTCGGTACGACACAGTCCGGAATTCGTCAGAGCAAGGACAGTCGTAAACCGATAATATAATTATTTGAGTAGTAAGTGCAATTTCCAGTTGACCGTCTGCAAGGCGACAGTAAACCCTGTAATTTGTCAGACTCTGAATTTGTCGAATTGCAAAAAAACTACAAAACAAATACACGTAACTTCATTATTTGTTGTATAATAATAATTTTAAGCAGTAGACTATTAAATGAATCAGGTAGATAGATTATAATCGATCTCTGTTTCAAATTACATCCAGACCCATTTAACAATTCTAGCGAAAGTATAAACAAACTTGCACATTTATTTTAGTAGTAATATTTCAGAACACGTCTCGATAACTCTTCGAACAAACAAAAGTTTTAATTAATACCAATTGTATAGATGATTGTCTGTCTGTTTACTTTATAAACTAATTGAAAGTTTGAATGATATGACTTGTGAGACGAGTTTTAAGTGAATTCTGTAAGCAGTTTTTAAACTCACGTCTCAGATACATGAACCTTTGTGTGTATAAACTAAGGTCAAGCATATTGCTTTAAGCTGGGCACTTTGGTTACTTACAAGTTTAAAATAAATTGAGTGTGCTCGGCAGAAGTGTAAACTTCATTGGCAATTTTCACTTCAAAAAGAATTGAAGTGAATTGAATTGAGAATTAAATAGGCAATTGTCGCCACGCCAAAAATCAGATTTACACCTCGCTTATAAGTGCCGTGACGACGCTCGTCACCACGCCAGAAATCTCGCCAGTCCAAAAATCTCGCCTCGCCAAAAATCAGGTTTACACCTCGCCTAGAAGTGCCGTGACGACGCTCACCACGCCAAAAATCAAGTTTACCCTTCGCCTATAGATGTGTACTACCTACGAAAAAATGTGTGTGCGGTGCACCAAAAGTAGTTTTCACTTCAAAAACTGAGAGTATGTTGAAAGGAGTTGGTAAGATGACAAGCTTATATGAAGGAAATAGAGATTGCTTCATAATCATCATCAGCCTATTGCATGCCACTCTGATTAATTTTAGTCCAAAATCGAGATAACTAAGATTGATTGGAAAGCGTAAACTATCCCTCGAATCACCAATCAACCAATCGCCGTCCACTGCTGAACGTAGGTCTCCCCCAAGGAGCGCCAACCATCCCGGTCCTGGGCAGTCCTCATCCATCCGCTGCCAGCCACTTTCCTTAGATCGTCAGTCCACCGAGCCGCAGGGCGCCCTACACTACGTTTGCCTAGTCGCGGTCTCTTAGGGTCTTATCCCTCGAATATCTTAGGATAAACCCCTCCAAAGTACTTCAAGTTGGTAGAGCATTTCAACACGAACGGACCGGCTCGATATTTTTATATATGTAGTAGGTACCCATAGTACAAGCTGTGCTTAGTTTAGAGCTAGGTGGCGTTGTGCGTCATATCATATGTCCCAATAATTCTATCATCAACAGTCCATCGCTGGCAATATTCCTCTCCTTAGAAATGAGTTATTGGTCTACTATACCCCACGGGCCAGATGTGTTGTCCAAAAACATAGTTATAAAAAATAACAGAGACCGTTGATCATGTTACAAAACATCAGAATCAAAGTAATAATTTCCATCAAAGTAATTGTGTATAACAAAACGGGAAAGTTACCAAAACAATGTAAAATATAAATGGTTGTCAATTTTCATGGAAGTTAATTTAGCCAGAACAAGCCATGAATAATCAAAGCTTATTTACAAATGACAAGTTATTCCCGGCGAAGGCACATCGAAGCTAAATTAATCCATTTAATTTGTTTTATTTAAACGAGATCCATTTCTGTTCAGCTCGATGTGAGCTGCTTACCGAACTGTTCTTTGGCCTGGTGCTGACTAAGCAAACAGTACGCCGACGATTATATTATTGCCCTATAATGTATGCATTTTCAAGGTAGTAAAGCCACGCTGATTACAGAAGACCGACCTAAAATGACAGCATTAGTGCTATCGTATTTCGTTGGTGAGTGCAAGACCGGGGGTCCAATGATGCAGAAGAATATCAACAGGCCACCAGTGTGGGGCACCATGCTGCTTTGTTTAATTGTCTGCATTCGCAATGAGTATTGTGACCACTACTCTTGGATTTTGCTCATGCTTACCATCAGACAGAGTAGAGTCACTTTGGCAGTCTCATATATAAAAAATGTGGTTAGTTACTGGTAAGATTCTGGAGAAACAGTCGCATCTATTGCTCGTCATCTTGGCATCTTAACAGAGTGGTAGGTAACCGATTTGGAACTTTGGAGAAATGTTGCCAAAACACTAACACATTACTATTAATTTGGTTACATTTTTTTTGCATATACATATACATTTGGGCCTGCGAAAATTACTCTACTCTGCCTGATGGAAAGCATAAGCATAATCCAAGAGTGGTGGTCACCATACTCATTGCGAATGCAACAATGCAGCATGGTGACCCACACTATGGCGGCCTAGTGATGCTTCTGAATCATTTCTGTGACTAACATCTTATATTATGTACTACTAAATTCTGCTACTACGAATAAGTGTCAAACTGTCAGTATAAATTAACAATAATTAAAATGTGCGGCAAAAATTTGTGAAGTAAGTTAAAGGCATGATATCATTATATAATAATTATAATACCTAGCTCATGCTTCTTCTTAGATGGTTATTGTTTGGAGATAGCGACATACTGTCCTTTACACTATAACGGCTAGTTTCTGGTAACGTGGTTTGAGAAAGTACCAACCGGTTTGGACCAACACTCCCCGTGTCACTTACTATACCTTCTGCTCGTTTTCTTCCTAGACCACAAAACCTATTAACAATTGAAAAATGACCCTATAAGATCACGGAAAAACAGTACTTTTATTTCACAGCAAAATGAAATATGCTCGACCGAAACTCATCCTGAAGAGATCAAAAAGGTTGACTTACCATTACAGATGTTATTGCCAACTGCATAATATAACCTTTGAAGACTAACGTAAAAAAAGCAAACCAATCTACGCCACGACAAACACTCCGACAAAGGCCGAGCCCGGTCGCCTTGGTCACAATAGGAAAAAGTAAGCTGTCACAAAAGCGCGGGAACGAAATGATTGTAAAATGTCAGATGTAGGCCACTCGGACGTTTTGTAATGATTGTTTTGAGGATTTTCAAACCTACCGACACGACAAACGTCCGACTGGTTTTTGGTAGAAAAATTAAAATAGAAGGTTTAATTTCCATTTTTATTTACTGTTTTTTTACACGCATTGAAGCTGCTATACGCGCAGATCAGGAGTGCTTAAGAAACATAGTTGGATTAGAAAGACTATTTTTCATACAGAGATTCGTTTACAAATTCAATCCTACAACAATCTTCTAATTGTTAATTTTCCAATCTAAACAAGTATTCAATCACCAGTATGCACCACACCGTGCGTCGTGTACTCTGTCGGGTAATGTAAACAATAGGCAATATGGAGAATAGATGTGTGAATAGACGCCGCGCAAGATAGATCTGTTACAAGTGGAATGGACAAATGGGTCGCAGGAGAAATGAAATGGCGACCTGGATACTGCCGTGTTCGTGCAGTTATTACTCGAAGCTATTTATGCGTGTGTTACTGTTTTAAAGATACACCGCCGAAGTAATAAGAGAGTCACATAGCTGTATAAATAATTCTTTTTAGCACAATTTAAAGTTTGGATTTGTAGTATGAATGCATGTAATTTTTCTATCACTTTCATATCACATTCTGATGAATTAGTTACAAAATTAACTGAAATTTGAATCTGAAAAAATCTGTTTTCCAGTTTCGTGTTTTCTATTTCATATGTCAATTAGCTAAAGAATTAGTAATGTACTGGGATATACCTATGTCTAGTAGAGGATTACAATGGGCTGAATAATCAATCACAATGAATAAACAAATTAACTTGAAATGTGACCTTACAAAACATATCATTTTCTTCACAAGTCGAAGTAAAATTATTTCAGGTTAAAAATAGTCGTTACAAAACAATAGCAAGGGGTTTGTGTAGAAAATCAAATAATGATTCTTATCTCTATTTGTTGGGGCCAGTTGGGGGAGATGTTGCTTCCGGCTAATCTCTTGTCCAAGAGGAAGTTGCCCAGATTTTAGTTCGTCCAGGTTCCATGTCATTCTGATTAGCAAAATAATAAAATGGAGAAAAGGTAGAACCACTACTGGAATATGTTGAATATACCTAAATACTTAAAAGTTCACTATCAAGAATTGTATGGGCTCCTGAGGTAACAAACAAAGAAAAATACAATCGAATATGATTATGAGTTAACAAACTTACATTTAGATTAAGATTAATTCATATCTGTATTGTTGATAGTTAACTCTTCAATAAATAATTATAAAAACGTCACCGTAATTGATCTAGCGTCTCTCACTACCTCCGATCAATCAAACTTTGCGCACAAACTTGTTCGAACGTTCGCGTGCGGCACACTGACAGTCTCCTATCGAGCACGTCTCGGCGTAGCCACGCACGCCACGCTTGTACAAGTAATTGCAAGAGTTGTACCAAATGCACTAATGAGGATGTGAGCAAAACTACCGCTATTTATTACTGGCTGAAAATTTTGTCATTTAGGTTGAGGTAGTTGATTTGAGAAACAAATACAAAACAGTTTCAATAGGCAAACCATGAGGCAAACGAACATTATAGTCATGAGTACTTGCACAAATTGGGGTGTTATTTTAAGTTTATTGTAACGTAAAAAATCGTTTACATTTCTGTTTAATATAATATATGAATATTAGATAAATGGTAAAATAAACTTATTTGTATAAATATGTTTTGTGAACTTTTAAACGGCAATTATTTTTTAAAACCAGAATTGCCAAGAATTTAGGTGAAAAAAAATTTAAAGAACCATTTTTTTTAAATCTATACTTAAAAAAAAAAAATATGCAATACTTCGGAACACGAAGAACATGAAGACGCGGGTTAATTAAATGAATCCTCTCCAAACCATTTTACAGATTGCAATGGAATTGGAATAACCATGTCAACGATTCAAGCAAATTGGATCGTCAGTGATATTTCTTGCTAGCACTGCTCTAGAACATGTGCACTGGACAGACAAAATAAGTAGAGCTTCAAAGCCACAGAATTCATTTCTCGAAACCATGGCACTCGTAATCATCAACAGCTTTTAACAGTCCACTGTTGGACTGTTAAAAGGAGGTTTTAGCATACTATAATGTTCTCCTAGCCGATTACGGCCACGGCGGCCAGGATCGGCTAAGAGAACACACGGCCGAACGAAGACCAGCCACTACGCAGGAGATATTATAGTGCACAAGTGTGTGCGCAAACACAGGTGCACTCTCTGTTCCTTCACTCTCATAATCCGATGGGACGGTTAACCGACACGATCGGCGAGAGATCAGGCGCAGGACCGACAGCTTAACGTGCTCTTAGCCTACTACTATACCACGTAATCAAAACCGGTTGGTAGAAAAGTTTTCCTTCTCTCTGGAATGCTGTTGTCCTGATTAGTTTGCATCTTATTCAACTCCTACTACACCAACGGGATGAATAGGGTTGGTGATAGTCCGCATCCTTTACCCGTAACTAAACAGACACGATACTCGAATGCAAAGGTTATATTAAAATACTTTAAAATCTGTTAACCAGTTCTGGATACAGGAAGCATTTTCAATGCCATCAAGCCTCGTCCCACTGTACAAGATACGTTAAAGGTCCATTACCACGTACACTCCGCAGTATTATTGTCCACTCTCCATGCAAACACCACCAGTCCCGAGAGGCCTGCGCGAGTCCATTTCACTACATAAAGCAATAAATAAACTTATCTGCGTACAACAGATACTGAATTCAATTTAAATACAACTCTTTATTATGTCCTGATGTCCGAGGGGACCGTGGTGCATTACCTACAGTTAGAGAAAGGTCTGAAACAAATGCAAGTATGTATTTATGTACATGTGCGAAATTTGAAGGGATCAATTGATAGGTTTTACATAAGGTTGATACGATACCGATTGTCTATGATCGCGGTTATACTCATATCTGACAAGGAAAAGTATAAAAAGCGGTCAAATGCGAGTCGGACTCGCCCATGAAGGGTTCCGCAGCAGCAAGTAACATAATATATTTTTATTTAATTTTTATATTTGTCTTGATTGAATAAAAGGTAAATTGCAATTTACGATTTATGACGTATTAAAAAAAAAACTACTAACTAGATTTCGTTCAAACCAATTTTCGGTGATAGTTTACATGGTACCTAAAGTACATCATACATTTTATTTAGTTTTATCATTCTCTTATTTTAGAAGTTTCAGGGAGGGGGACACACATTTTACCACTTTGGAAGTGTCTCTCGCGCAAACTATTCAGTTTAGAAAAAAATGATGTTAGAAACCTCAATGTCATTTTTGAGGACCTATCCATAGATGCCCGTACACACACACACGAATGGGTTTGATGAAAAAAAAATTTTTGAGTTTCAGTTCTATGTATGGGGGGAGACCCCTAAAATTTATTGTTTTTTTCTATTTTTGTGTGAAAATCTTAATGCGGTTCACAGAATACATCTACTTACCAAGTTTCAACATTATAGTTCTTATAGTTTCGGTAAAAAGTGGCTGTGACATACGAACGGACAGACAGACAGACATGACGAATCCGTTCCGTTTTTTGCCTTTGGCACGGAATCCTAAAACCTATAACCCGCCTATGTAAAAAAAGGTATGTGAAAAGACTAAGACAGAACTTTAAAACTAATACAAATCTTTGATATAGTTTATGAAGTTTATTTACTTTATGAATTTTTCATAAGAACACAATTTCCTAGTTTTAACTGCTTGAATCACTTGAGAGTGCTCTCAAACTATCACAGAACTACTTAGGAAAAAAAATAAAGATTGTTTTAAAAGAGTTTACCTGGTTGATTTACCGAGGAGATTACCTGGTATTACCTATCACAATACAAGAGGACTTAGTTCACGTGACTGCTGCAAGGTGTGCGTCCGTCACGTACCTAACTAGATTACCGCCCTTACAACACTACGCTGTGTTTATTGACAGGTGGGTAGGGTACACAAAAGTATTCCTTTTATTTACTTGAAGTTTTGTGAACTGAGAAGAAAATAAGTAATGTTTAAGAGCTTACAAATATGAAGCTTATAAAGGCACATTTAATTTAAGAGGAGTGAAGATCATAATTTCCCTACTTATATACAACTTCTAGCTACGTCCCGCGTTGTTACCCGCTGTTGTTACTGTAGCTTTGTAACAACAACGGCGGATAACACCGCGTGACAAAGCTAGCCTATAATAAAAGTAGCCTAAGTTAATCCTTATATGATCAGCTATCTACAAGCGAAGTCAGCAGCCAATAGATTTTCTTTTGGAAAAAGAAATATAGTAGAAAAAATATCTAAGAACAAAATTAAGACCAATGAACAATATTCGATTCAGAAGCAAAAAAAGTTCCCAGGGTGCAGATTGTATAATTATAACATGATTTTATTTGAATTTTTAGCAAATATTCTACTACTAAGCGAAAATTAGAATGCGCCTAAATCATATTTTAATCACATTTAAAAAAAGCTCCTATTTGTATAGTGTCAGCCCTATCGATATCCTTTCTCTGTCTTTGTTAGGCGTGGTACACATAGACTTATCTGTAAGTGGGTTCCACTGTCCCATGCTCAATGGGATTGCAACCGTACTTGGCTTGGGCTCATAAGGACAATCGTGGGCTTTCTCACCGGAATTTGTTTAGGTTCACTTCCATTACTTTAACGACATCCCACATAAAATGTAATTTTGTAATTTGTAATATTGTTAAAAATTTCTGAAGTACAAGTACATTGTGTATAATGTAGCCGTAATATTATTTTATTCAAACTATACAAATCATTTTCACTCGAATAGTTATTAAAAACAGAATATATACTATGTATATTTTCGTGAATTAGTTTCCAATATTTTGGCACTATTGCAAGCGCTGTGATTACTTATTAAATGTGATTGTGTGCGTCCATTCTGATCATCGCACATGCGATAGTTGCGAAATGTCAAAAATTACCAGAAAATAAACATACCTATATAATAAGGTGCCAAATATATTTAAATATATTTTTGAACGGTTACAGAAGTCCTTTTCTGTAAAATTCACGATGTTCGGGTGAGCATTTAAAGCGTGACAGGATAACAAACAAACAAGTTATGTGTAAAAAATCGAATATTTCCTTCATATTTTACTACAAGTATGTCATTAAGTCACTGTGGTCTCCTTCACAAGCTATTTACACATCTATTCTCGAACAAATCGAACACATCGAAAGGAAATAGCCGGTTGTACGTACGCGACCGCAGTCCGCAGCTAATATCCGCCGCCGGGGTGACTTCCGCCCGGTCGAACCGGACTTAGCCCGTAGAGGCGTAGACCTTCTAAAAGCGTTTATTGCCTAAGAACGTGTCTTCATTTGGACACAATGTCGTAAACACATGTACTGTATATTTTTTATTTGTACTGAAATTTATTTGAGCCAAAATGAAAGTTGCTATTGGACATACAAGTAACGTTTAGCTTACGAGAAAGACAGCTTTGAAAAAAGAAAAGAAAAACGGATTCGTGGGAAAAGAAAATGGTAAAAACTTACGTTTTCCATTTCGGAGTAATAGGGTCGGATCTTTGGAGTGACTTATGTTGCAAAACGATTTATACCAATTAGTATGGCGAGTTTAAATGAATGTAATTAGGTTTTATTTTCTTAGACTACTTATTTAAATATCGCTTGCAATTTTGCCCGCTTGATTATATTATTACTTGTCTTTTTACCCTAAAGAATAGTATTTTCTCGGATACCAAAATATTTTTGCGATGCTTTAGAATGAGGTATAAGGCGATTGATAACTATATAACCATTTATTTGTATCTCATTGTTACAATAGAAACATCCTACATACACACGTGTGAGACAGATATCTTTCAGCATTTTACTACAACTTTATTGGAAACTCATCCTTACACATCTTCTCACCTCTGACTCGCCTAATACTTAATCAAGTTCGCTATATTTCTATAACTAAATACTAATTCAGTGCTAAAGCTTTGCCAATAAGTATTTCAACAGATAACCAGCTACCACGTCAGATTATGCGAGGTGTCGACAGGTCCGACAGCGATTCAGTGAACAATTGTTTACATCAGCTCTGCTGTAGAACAAACTAGTCATTGATTGACTATACATTGTCTCCAGAGAGCGGTTTTGTCGAGTCACTGTGATGAGACATTGTGTTGAACTTCGCCATCTCGGATATATATACATAGATCAGTCGGTGATCCAGCTTGCATTTTGAAAAAGGTGGAGTAAGCACTATTTTGCCACTTTTTTCATTAAGTTAATTTAAAATTGATGTTGGCCAAATATGAATTATATTGACGGTAGGGACTTAATCTTAAACCAAAACGCTTAAGGTGTCGTCCTATACAAAATCCAAATTAACTTTATGGAGGTTATATTCGGAGGAATTACGATAATATATTCCATTTTCAAATAAGACAGCACACTAGGTGGTCCGAAAAGTTTCCGACTTCAACGTGAAGGTAGCAGCACTCGTTAATAAATACTAGTTGATGCAGTTGTGCATCTTTGCATTGTGCATCGCTGGGAGAAGTGTGTACAGTTCAAGGAGAAAAAAAAACCACCAACGTTTTTTGAAATTACATATACTTACTAGCGGCCGCCTGCGACTTCGTACGCGTGGAACTAGTTATTTGCAAATAATTTATATTATATTCGGAAAAGCTAGATACATTATTAGTACACCTCCACACCGTCTCTTACTTCGAAAACATAGGACTTTCATACAAACGTCCAACCCCCATTTTACCCTCTTAGGAGTGGAGATTCGTAAAATCCGTTCTTAGCGGATGTCTACACCCTATAAGGAACCTACCTGCTAAATTTCAAGTTTGTAGGTGTTATAGTTTCTGAGATTTCGTGATTAATAAGTGAGTGGTATTTCGCTTTTTAACCCCCGACCAAAAAGAGGGGTGTTATAAGTTTCACGTGTCTGTCTGTCTGTGACACCGTAGGTCCCGAACGGATGAAACGATTTCAATTTAGTTTTTTTTTGTATGAAAGGTGAGTTACGTGCGAGTGTTCTTTGACATGTTTCATGAAAATCGGCTGAACCGTTTAAAAGTTATGGTGGTGAAAGTGGGGAAGAGTAACCGAATGTCTGCAAAAATATCATCGAGTGGGGTCTCAAATGAAAGCGCATAACGTGTTACTTTTTAAAGGGAACTCAGGTTATTATGTCGGGGGTTTGTTTAAATTTTGAGAATTTATAGTTATATATTTAGATGTACAAGCTTTCAATTGTAAAAATAAAGGAGATATGATGACTTTTACATGGACGTTCTCTTATTTATTTAATACTTCTGTTAGATAGTGTTTGAATATCGCGCCTAGCCAATTACGCTTTTGAAGTTTCCTACTCAGGAACGGACTAAAAGATGTAAAGTGAAGAGGTAAGGTACTCACAGGATGATGAGAGACTAGAGATCACCGCACAATATCACTGCAGTCGTATTTCACGATATTTTGTTTGTGGTGTTTTTCTGGCCAGCCGGCGGTTGAGTTGCGTTCGAACTGATTCGTTCCTCTCACGCCGCTAGATGGCGGGATCGATGCGTTGTCACAGCCCTCAGAACGATAGGCGAGAGCCAGTGGCGGTAGATTTAAACCAGGGAGGAAAGGTCGGATTGGAGAAATTATCCCAAAGCCTGTTCAGATAGTCTTTAAAGAAAATGATGACAAATGTAGAACCCTTGTGTACTAAGTCGTTTTTACGTTTTTCACACTAGATTTAACTCCCTCATTACACCAAGCCGAAAAGCGTACGAGAGAAAGGTTCAGCACTACTTTATAACTGCGACAATTTTGCAATGTGATAAAAGCAAAAAGGGCAAATAGGCAGCGTCTAGACGGGCGACAATTTGAGAGTAATTGCGGCTGGTCACCAGTGCGCACACAGCCTTACGTCATTGAGTGAAATGCATAGAATAAATTATGTGATGTAATGGTGAGGAGAAAATAATCTTCCACCGTTGAGCGAGGTCTACTTACGTCACAGATAGTATTTTTCAACTACTTTCTGCGTACTTGTACAGTTCATGGAGACGTGTGTTTAGCATTTGTATCGTCTTTTCATTTTGAGGTACATATCTCGGGTTCCAATTGTTGTCTATTATTCAGAACAGTACAAGCTGTGAAGTTGTCATGTCCCTTTTACACAAAGGGAGGATCCTCAAGTTATATATAAGCACTTATATATATATAACTCTCTGATCCTCTCTTTGTATTGGAGGGTCATGACACTCGTTCCTTCAAACCAATCTAATGAATGATGGTACGAAATTACAAATCTATACTAATGTTATGAAGAGTTTGTCTGAACGCGCTAATCTTAGAAATTACTGCATTAAATTGGAAAATTATTTTAGTGTCCTATAATCCATCAATCGTCAAAGGCTTAAGCATAACCTACGGCCAAATAAGAGCCGAGCATCAATATTTTTTTTGCTACAACTTTTAGAAAACGCTGGAAAAGTGGCGTGGGTCACCTAATATAATAATACTAGCTGACCTACGCAACCTCGTTTGCGTCCAAACTACCATCCCCGTTTTATTCGTTGATTTCTAAAGATACATTATTAGTACACCTCCACACCATCTATAGAGGATACATTTTAAATTTCAAGTCTCTTACTTCAAAAACATAGGACTTTCATACAAACTTCCAACCCCCGTTTTAACCCCTTAGGGGTGGAGTTTCGTAAAATCCGTTCTTAGCGGATGTCTACACCCTATAAGGAACCTACCTGCTAAATTTCAAGTTTGTAGGTGTTATAGTTTCTGAGATTTCCGATTAATAAGTGAGTGGTATTTCGCTTTTATATATATAGACTAGCTGTTGCCCGCGGCTTGGCTCGCGTGGAAGTTGATTATATGTATTAATTTAAAACTGTGTAAGTATCTATGAATACTGTGTTCACGTTTTTAAACGTATTTATTTATAATCAATAGTTCATTAAAATTGACTTTCACACACACTTTCGACCTTTATTTTAACCCCTTTAGGAATAGAATTCCCATAAATGCTGATATAAGTATTCATTTATTTGTAATCAAAAGCCTGAAGACAAAGTTTCAGGCTACTAAATTTAAAAATGACGGAATTCCAGTCTAGCCTAGGGATAGAATATCCAGAAACGCTTAAATACGTATCTCATTATCATCATCGCAGTCCACTGCTGGACATAGGCATCTCCAATTGCACGCCACTTGGTTCGATCCTCAGCTTCTCTCATCCAGCTTCTGCCAGCCGTCCGATCATTAGTCCACCTGGCCTGTGGACATTCTACACTACGTTTGCCGAGACGCGGTCACCACTCACGAACCCGTTTATCCCAACGGTTATCAGTTCTACGGCTAATATGGCCAGCCCACTGTCACTTCAGTTTGCTTATCCCGTGGGCTATGTCAATGACCTTGGTTCTCTACCGGATCACCTCATTCTTGATGCGATCCCTCAGAGAAACGTTGAGCTTTTGTGATGAGAAAAATTAATCATTATTATTATTATAGCCCTCTCCATAGAACGCTGAGCGACTTTGAACTTGTGGACCAGCCGTGTCGTAAGTGTCCACGTTTCGGCACCGTATGTCATGACAGGTAGGACGTATTGATTGAAGAGTTTCGTATTTAGGCACTGTGAGATTGACGATGAAAAGACCCGACAAAGTTTCCCAAACGCTGCCCAACCCGGCTGAATTCCCCTGTTCATCTCGTCCTCGAAGTTGTTTCTACTTAACTGCAAAGTCTGCCCGAGGTACCACACATATTTTTGAACAACTTCAAGAACGGCACCGTGAACCACAACCGGTTCCGGTAGAACATGTTCGTACATACGTATCTACTCATTTTTAATCAGTAGCCATAAATAAAGTTGCATGTTTCTAACTTCTAGAATGACGGACTTCCAGAATAACCTATATACGAAATAACAACCCCTATTTCACCCCTTAGGGGTAGAATATCCAGAAACGCTTCAATACGTATCTACCCATTTTTAATCAGTAGCCCAAAACTACATTTTCATGTTTCTCACTTAAAAAATGACGGACTTCCTTACAAACTTTCAACCCTTATTTCACCCCTTTGCGGTCATAATATCCAGAAACTCCTAAATACGTATCTAATCATTTTTATTAAGTAGCCCAAAAATAAAGTTTCATATTTCTTATTTAAAAAATTACGGACTTCCATACAAACTTTCAACCCCTATTTCACCCCCTTAGGGGTAGAATATTAAGAAACGTTTTAATACGTATCTATTCATTTCAAATCAGTACCCCAAAAATAAAGTTTCATGTTTCTTACTTAAAAAATGACGAACTTCCATACAAACTTTCAACCCCTATTTCACCCCCTTAGGGGTAGAATATTCAGAAACGCTGAAACACCTATCAATTCATTTTTAATCAGCAGCCTAAAAATAAAGTTTCATGTTTCTAACTTCAAAAATGACGGACTTCCAGACTGACCTATATAGGAAATAACAACCCCTATTTAACCCCTTAGGGGTAGAATATCCAGAAACGCTTAAATACGTATCTGCTCTTTTTTAATCAGTACCTTAAAAATAAAGTTTGTTGTTTCTTACTTAAAAAATGACGAACTTCCATACAAACTTTCAACCCCTATTTCACCCCCTTAGGGGTAGAATATTCAGAAACGCTGAAACACGTATCAATTCATTTTTAATCAGCAGCCTAAAAATAAAGTTTCATGTTTCTTACTTAAAAGATGACGGACTTCCAGACTGACCTATATACGAAATAACAACCCCTATTTAACCCCTTAGGGGTAGAATATACAGAAACGCTTAAATACGTATCTACTCTTTTTTAATCAGTAGCCCAAAAGTAAAGTTTCATGTTTCTTACTTCAAAAATGACGAACTTCCATACAAACTTTCAACCCCTATTTAACCCCCTTAGGGGTGGAATTTCAAAAAATCCTTTCTTAGTGCTCACTTACGTCATATGAAGAACCTACATGCAAAATTTCAGGATTGTAGCTTCAGCGGTTTGGGCTGTGCGTTGATCTCTGGGTATGTCAGTCAGTCAGTCACCTTACTCTTTTATATATATAGATAGATAGATAGATATGTATACAGTATATGTGACCTCTCCCTTCAATAACACTAATCTACACGTTGCTTTTATAGAAGCTCACGAATTGCTATCAAAAACAAAAGTATCAAGGAAGTACGAATGTGTCTCCGTTCCTCTATATTTCCTTCCTCGTAAGTAAATAATGCGCATAGTAAATTCCTCAAAATAGGTCAACTTGCTTCTGCGGAAATTTAATAAAGTTGTCTCTGCCCTGCGATCCTCTCTTATACGAGTGCGAGGGAGGCAAGAGGGGGGGGGGGGGGATCAGCTGTAACGGTTATAAGAAATACCTCGCTAGTACGTTATTATACTTTGTGCGCCACGAGAGAGGCGTGACATTTTTCTTCAGGTTGCAATGCACTAATTCGCTTTTTTTTAAAGGAATAGGAATATTCATGTGAGGCGGGGGACTTTACAAACATACCGCCTCGGTGGCGCAGTAGTAAATTGTGCGTGTGCGACTGCTGTGTTGAGGTTTCGGCCGCGATTCCCGGATTGAACCAAATGTTCGTGTGACGTGAAAATGTTTGTTTCGGGGATTGTATTTAACAAAAAAAAGAATATAACTATTCTATCAGTCAATCTAGCTGTCATAGGTCTTGCTTTTTTGGAGTTAGATGGCGTTGTGTCAGATGACCAAAATATTTATTTATTATACACTAGCTGACCCACGCAACGTCGTTTACGTCTCCTATTGCCCGTAGCCTAATAATTTTCCCCCGTTTTTGTAACATTCCTCATTGATGCGCCGCTCCTATTGGTCTTAGCGTGATGATATACAGCCTATAGCCTTCCTCGATAAATGGGCTATCTAACACTTAAAGAATTTTTCAAATCGGACCAGTAGTTCCTGAGATTCAAACAAACAAACATACTCTTCAGCTTTATATATTAGTATAGAAGAAACACAAGGTACAACCAGACTACGTTTATTACACAAAGTGTTTTCACATGTGGGGTTTGAACCCACAAAACTCAGCTTAGAATGCGGCGAGGCGACCGCTTAAACCACTGCGCCATCCGTGCAGTCTTACGGTTTATTGGCTTCCTGTAGGTGCAGTATATTTTACAGTTCAATGTGATATATTAATTGGACACAAGCAATCGGCTATAACAATAAAATGCATGTCTAAGGGAGCACGAGTCTAATTAAGTTCGCGATAACTTGGGCCACAATAAGCTGTAACACTTGTTTGCTATTGAAAGCTTAGAGTTATTGTTACTATATTTTTTTAATAAAGACAACTCCCGCACTAGGAATAAATCCTGTGTCGCGGGGGACTTTACAAACATACATGAAACGGACACAAAGAACACCCAGACTCAGAACAACAATTTGTGGATCACACAAAGTGTTGTCCTACGTGGGATTTGAACACACGACACTTACACGCGAAGTAGGAAACGGCGTGGTGACCGTTAAATCACTAGGCCAAACGTGCAGTTATAATATTGATATCTGTTTATTCCACTGCCAGTGTATTTATTCCTCAAACTGGGAGCCACTTTGATTAAAAACTTTAAGGCATATGTTGTACGGTAGTAGAGCCACGCTGATTTCAGCACGGATGGGCCGGCTCGACCGGGGCGGTACTACCCTCGCACAGAAGATCAACGTAAAATGACAGCGTTCGTGCTGTCGTGTTTCGTTGGTGAGTGTGAGACCGGAGGCCCAAATAGTCTAGTCAACAAGTTCCATACTTGTTGACTAGACTAAAAGATGCAGAAGCATCACTAGGCCGCCATGGTGTGGGTCGCCATGCTGCATTGTCTGCATTCGCAATGAGTATGGTGACCACCACTCTTGGATTCTGCTTATGCTTTCCATCAGGCAGAGTAGAGTCATTATGGCGGGCCATACATAAAAAAAAAAAAAAAAAAAAAAATATGTTTAGAAGAAATCAAGAATGTTAGCATTTTCAAATATGAGATGTTTCAAATTTAAAAATTACGGAAAAAGTGTTGCATCAAGAACAAGCAACCAGTATATTATATGTTACCATGTTATGTATAAGAAAAATAATAACGAATTATTTTATACAAAATAACATTGTGACAACTTCTATCACTAAGTCAAGATCAGCCATTACACCCAGACACTTAACTAATGAAGGTACCCATCACACAATATTTGACCTGGTTGGGAATCCAATCCACTACCTCTGGTATAGCAGTCAGGATAGCTAACCACTAGATCATTACACCAATATTATTTGCAGTTAACACATTGTCTTACCTAATGAGAATGTAACGACATCTTATCCGAAGGGAGCGATTCCCTTCCTGGCTTGTCCAGGGAGTGTCTGCCCCTGCCTTCGAAGCGCACCCCTCGTTAGACAAGGTATTTTGTTAATTGGGTAAACGTACCCCGTGGCCAGGGGTGGAAACGTGTACTGGGATCAGGTAAATTTATTTATTTTAGGGTATTTCACGGTCAATAGACGAAGTAATTTCTTTTAAGAAGACAACTCCCGCGTTAGGTATATACTTCTTGTGCCGCGGGGGACTTTACAAACATGCATAAAACGGGCACAAGGAACACTCAGACACAGAAAAACAATTTGTGGATAACACAGTGTTGCGTCCCATGAAGGGTTTGAACCCACAACACTTGTCACAGCAGAAAAAGTTGATTGCCTAAACCACTAGGCCAACCATGCAGTCATATACGAGATAGAGCCTCTATCTCTCGATACGTCACATGACGATCTTCGAGAATTAGTTATCTCACAGCAATGATGTTATCTTCAGTGAAGGCGGATTTTGGGCGTCCTTCGCGAAATTTGTCACTAATACTAGTATGTCCAAGCTGGAATTCTAAATACCAGCGTTCGACAGTCCGCAGACATGGGGCTTCATCACTGAACACAGATGTTAGCTCTTCAAAACACTGAAGCCGTGTCAGGCTTCTTCTAAAGTTGTAGAAAATTATTGCACGAACATTTTCCTTAGAAAGATTCATTTTCGTACGTAACCTGACAGATTCTAATCGACGCTGTGACTAAACAATAGCACCTAATACACACATCAAAAGTGTCTAGGGATCAAGCATTTTTATGCGGATTTCTTGAGATTGAGATGTGGCTTTGGCCCTGACCTGCTCAGTCGCCAGACTTGAACCCGATTGAGCATGCATGGGATATGCTACAGAGAAGAGCTCTGCCGAATATGGAGGGTATCCAGTCGCAAGAAGACCTTTTTTTGTTGTTGCAACGAATATGGGCGGCCATTCCACATCGTGATTTGGATGAACTCATTTTGAGTATGCCAAACCAATGTTCTTGTGTTAGTGTTCGCGGTAGAAACACGGATTATTAATTGTTTAAGTTACCTAATAAAATTTTCAAGAAAACTGTTATTTCAGTCTTTTTTTCGAACTTTAATGTTAGTGGTTCAAATGTCAAAAATCCTTTTATTAGGAAAATGGCAAATTTCTTTATTAATGCAAAGGTGACTTGGTTTATCGTTACTGTGACAAACGAGAACACTTTATTTGATGAATCCTTAAAGAAAATTTTAATTAATATCAATCAGGAGAAAAGTTATTGCAAAAATATATGTTGATCCCTAGACACATATGTTGATCCCTAGACACTTTTGATGTGTGTACTTTCAACTGTTTTGAGATTCAAAATATAACACATTCGAATATAGAACAGTTCCAAATTCAAAATTGTCGGGAAATATGGAAACGCAAGAACTTAAAAGGCATGCCTAGTATAGAAGGTATTACGAGTATAGGAATTAACAACCATTGGCGACTTACGCTGATTCTATTTGAATCATGGTTAAGGTATTTTGAAATGGACCTCATTGTTACTATCGCATCAGTGGTAGGAAAAGCTGCCTGTGTACTTTGGTGGACGTCCTCGTTCCGTGAGCTCCATTGGACCACCTAGGAGCAGCAGTAGTCTAATTTTGTTGGATTTACTATAGAAAGTTATAACAGAGCTGCAGATTTTTGGCGGGCTATTTTACGCATTAGATTTTTTGCGGCATTTTTTACCTTTGTTATATACACACATCAAAAGTGTCTAGGGATCAAGCATTTTTATGCGGATTTCTTGAGATTGAGATGTGGCTTTGGCCCTGGCCTGCTCAGTCGCCAGACTTGAACCCGATTGAGCATGCATGGGATATGCTACAGAGAAGAGCTCTGCCGAATATGGAGGGTATCCAGTCGCAAGAAGACCTTTTTTTGTTGTTGCAACGAACACGGGCGGCCATTCCACAGCGTGATTTGGATGAACTCAATTTGAGTATGCCAAACCGATGTTCTTGTGTTAGTGTTCGCGGTAGAAACACGGATTATTAATTGTTTAAGTTACCTAATAAAATTTTAAAGAAAACTGTTATTTCAGTCTTTTTTTCGAACTTTAATGTTAGTGGTTCAAATGTCAAAAATCCTTTTATTAGGAAAATGGCAAATTTCTTTATTAATGCAAAGGTGACTTGGTTTATCGTTACTGTGACAAACGAAAACACTTTATTTGATGAATCCTTAAAGAAAATTTTAATTAATATCAATCAGGAGAAAAGTTATTGCAAAAATATATGTTGATCCCTAGACACATATGTTGATCCCTAGACACTTTTGATGTGTGTATGTAAATAAATTGCTTACTTGGTAAATCATTGTTTACGGCGTATATTAATATATCATGTAATATCATAGCCTATCGGCCTAATTAAGATTAGTTACTCCTACAAGTTCTTTACAATACAGATATGTGCATCCTCAACTAAAAAAAATACTCAAATAGGCCCATATGGATTTTAGTTCAACCACACCACGTTAACTGCTATTGCTGCTATGTTCTGTCCATACCTGAAATTAATGAAAAGTCTTGTTAGATTTGTTGTGTACGAGTGATACCAATAATTTATTTATTTAGTTTTAAAGCGTTGAACGACATATGTATCAACATCATTAGTCCTGTGAAACGAAAAACGAATAAAATAATATTAAAATTTATTTTGAAACTAGAAACATATTGAGATACAATCAAGTAAAAAAAAAAGTAAAAACTAAAACCCAACTATGACAAAAAACGACGCTGAAAAAGTATGAAACAAGTTTCAAAAGCCGTAGTCACGCGTTGTTAAAGTGTTATGGACTATGGTACATTAAACTACATGGACTACAGCTTTTGAAACTTAGTAATAGTGGTAAGGGAGGGATTTTAATATAAGTGAGGTTGACTGAAATACGTGTTGGAGCAAAAGGGCAAGGTATATTTGTTGTTTTTCCATAGGTACCTACATCATTGCGTTCGGCAGGTGCGGACCGAGGCAGTGGAACATCAACACAGGTGCTGACCGCCACATTCAGTTTTATCTGGCAACCATCTGCGTCAAGAGCTGCTGGAACCACAAACAACTGTCGACACAAACCGGCCTGAACATATAAACATATCGTACGTTTCGTGTTGCGTTTGGACAACAATTTATTTTTTTCACACGAACATTCGCAATATGGTAGTCATCAGTATTATTTACGTTTATTTATATTTAAGTGGCAGCCAAATACCTACTCATTTACAGTGATTAAAACATTGCAAAGTTAAGCAATTATAGTCAGACTGAAGATGGGTGACTTGTTAAAACGTTAAGCCGTCGGTCCTGTTTACAGTACCAAGATATGTGGCAAGCGTTACCGGTTGTAAAGTCCGACAACAGTATGTACAGAACTTCTATGTCTCCTCGTACTTGGGTTGTGGAGCTCTGATAGCAGTTACCCCAAGTAAACTTTGAGGTAGCGGTTCGCGCCGCGACAGAGACAAGCGACCGAGACGGGAGACTGCGACAAGTGTCTCGGTTTCTTCTGTATGTACTGTACCCTGTCTCCTGTCTCGCTCGCGAATTGTTGCTTATACGTTGCCTATGGTCAAGTGACTGTCGCGGTCTCCGGTCTCGGTCTCCTGTCTCGGTCGCTTGTCTCGGTCGCTTGTCTCGGTCGCTTGTCTCTGACGCGGCGCGAACCGCTACCTTTACAGTTTCTAGTTTTCCTTTTCTTTGCAATGCTCTTGCCCTGGTTTGCTGCGTTAGTCGGCTTTTACGAAACCCTAGGATTGAATACTGATGATATGATGACACTGTATATTCTTATTTCGTTTCCACAAGGAGATACAGATGGCACAGGTATATGCACTATACTGTATAGTACTCATAGAAGGCAGGTCATTAGACATCGGGGCCGTGGGAAGTAATTTCTATGGGAGCAATGAAGAACATTCAATATTTATAAATAAATGTAAATGTTTTATTCTACTGCGTTATATCTAGGTACTAGCTTTACTCTAATATGCATGTTTTGTATTATATAAACCATCCTCTTGAATTAATCTCGGTATGGTGAAAACCGCATCAACATCGTTTGCGTAGTTTGAAAGATCTAATCATACAGTAAAGGGAAGCTTATCGCGGTAAAGACTAGTATATGTCCTTCCTCAAGAATCGAAGTATCTCCATGACATATCTCATTAGAATCGGTACAGCGGTTTAACCATGAAAGCGTAACAGATAAACAAACGCACCGCCAGAGTTAGTTTCGGTTTCAAAATATTAGTGTGGATGAAGATATCAACCTCAGTTCCTAAGCATTTTAAGATAATTTTTAAACAGAAGAGCGTAAACTTTAAAACAATAACTTTATTTAGCCTATTCATTTCTTCATCAAACATTTTCTCCATCAATCTACGATTATGATCCTTTTTCCTACTACGATATCAAACAATCAATTTAAAGCAAGTTGAAAACAGAAATATTTCATACAGAGCAAGAGCAAGAGAAACATATTTGTTTATTCAATTTTCATCACACATCGCAGTTACCAGTTTAAAAGTAATTAATTCAAGTATCGCAAAAGTGCCACTATCGAAAAATACAAAATACTATTTCGTTTTGTTGCACAAAACACATTAAAAGATGTTAAGTATGCACCATTTCATAAAGTTGCATTTTAAATTACTCTTACAGAACTCAAAGTAATACATAACGTGTGCCAACCACATACGGCTCATATTCGCCTGCCAATGTGTATAGTCATGGATGCAACGAGAAGATTGGATGCAAAACTAATTATTCGCAGCCCTATTAACGTCTAAACAGCATAATTATAAGCTTACATTTCATATTCAGCCTTATTCCATATTCATGAGGGGTTAAATTACGAAGTCTAGACACTAAGCAAAGATGTCGTTAGAAAAAGTGATTTAGAACTACACTGAATACAGATTTTAACAAAATTGAGGTTGTAGAAGAACGGTAGCCACGTCACTCTTAGTATGAGGATCCTCCGACTGGCTTGGTGACCACGCCATGCGAAATATGTACAGGGCTTTGGTTTTTAGGGCATGGTTGCGGAGGTCCGATGCCAGTCGCTCCGTGGAAAAATTGATATTCAGGTGAAACGGTTGAACTAGCAACTGACCCCAAATAATCTTGGGAATAATAAAGTTTAGGAAGATGATGAGTAGATAAACGAACAGACATGCCACTAGACGTTTAATGACTAATGCCACTCATGGACACTATCAATTCAAGAGACACTATAACTGGGTTGCTGCTGTTTAAGGAGCCTCGTGTTGGACCACCAGTATTCTCACTTGTTTCACTTAGCACTTGTAAGAAAAGTACCTACTGTCATCAAAAATATATAACAAAAAAATATAGATCGTAAATAGTGAATGTCGTGTCGTGGGTTGGATCCTCACTGTAAACAAATAAATATGTGATGATCACAATTATTTGTTCTGTCTATGTAATTTATCGGGTTAACGGGTTAATTTTACGTGTTATTTTGTAAATCAAGTTTAAGATATAAGCACAAGAGTTATATTTGGAACTGATTGTGATTGAAAGTAAAGCTGCATAAACAAATTATTTAGGGCCTATATTACAAAGATTCAAGAACTCGTTAGAGCCTTTTTAAAGAGCCCATCTACATAATAGAAAGGAGCCGTTTAATAGTGACGTGCAAGGAATATATTAATTAGAAATGAAAGAGTTAGTATAAATGGTTATGGGCGGAAGGTATTAGGGTAATGATTTAAACGTGCCGAATTACCGGCTCGAAGGGTGGACTCATTTACATTATAGGGCTAGGAATAACTACTTTTGTACTCGCGCAGTTTTTTATTACATTTTTAGAATCTTTAATCAATGGGCCAAGCATTCTTGCGCGTTGATTTAAATTTATTCCTTTAATTTACAACTTTATGCACAAATATACACGCATCGGCAGACTTAATGCCTAAGACGTTTTTTGCAAGTCGACTGAATGGGCGATGCAGACAGAGGGTGGGGCAGAAATAAAAGATTTTATAAACGAGAAATATACACAGTTAAACATACATATCAATATACACATATAAATCTATATATATAAAAGAGTAAGGTGACTGACTGACTGACATACCCAGAGATCAACGCACAGCCCAAACCGCTGAAGCTAGAATCCTGAAATTTTGCATCTAGGTCCTTTATATAACGTAAGTGAGCACTAAGAAAGGAATTTTTGAAATTCCACCCCTAAGGGGGTAAATCAGGGGATGAAAGTCTGCGTGAGCGAGCGTGTAAAAGCTAGTATCTATATATATATATACATTGATGAAAATGATGAAAGGAATCCATCTAGTATTTAGTTGCAGTGTGTGTTGTAAGTTGCAAATCTCCGAAATCTAAAATTGCACACATGAGTACAATGCCAATAACACCGTGTCGTTGTTTGTTTGTTACGTCTTAACTATCCAACAGATGATTGTGAAATTATGTATAAAGCTTGTCAAAGGTACAGAAAAGACAAAAGGTATTTTTGACCCAAAAAATACTACTGCCGAAGGCTGGAAAAATAAATTTTAAGCAAACGAACGAAACGAATGGCGGAAGAAATGAAATATTTTACCTTGTTATTACAATTGCGAGGTTCTCATTTCAATTGGGTATTGTATCGTGTCCATCTAAATCTGGCAGTAATACTAGAAGAATTTTCAATATAGTAGAGCCACGCTGATTTCCACGGTTGTGCTGGCTCGACCGGTACGGTACTACCCACGCACAGAATATCAACGTAAAAAGACAGCGTTCATGCTGTCGTGTTTCGTTGGTGAGTGCGAGACCGGAGGCCCAATGATGCAGAAGCATCACTAGGCCGCCATGGTGTGGATCACCATGTTGCATTGTTGCATTGCCTGTATTCGCAATGAGTATGGTGACCACCACTCTTAGATTATGCTTATGCTTCCCATCAGGCAGAGTAGAGACATTTTGGAACACATAAAAAAAAGACGCGTGGCACTCGGGGACTGCCGCGGTACAGCTATTGCATAGCATTTTTTATCAACTTATGCAATTATAATAATTATTATTTTATTTATGCAGTATGTATAATATTGTGAATGAAAAATACCAAACTATTTTTCTAATGCTCCATCGCATTCGAAGTACACCGCCATCTATATAATTGTTGTCATATTGACAACAAATAAATGTATGTTTGGAATTACCGGACCGTTAGAATTTATCAAGTGGCATAAGAACAACAATTTTAACATTTAATAGTAATGAGTTATTGGCTGGAAGGTGAAGGTGAATGATTTATGACGAAGGTGCCTCGAGTTCAAATCTGTCTGTCACTGTCACACACTTCGTGCATGACAGTGACAGACAGATTCGTTCGGAGAAGCTCGTCTCGATCCGTGCGAGCTTCGGGTGTCAGGTTTTATTTGTGTTACGGAATTTCTTGATTCGGTCGCCACGCTCAAAGTTTATATAGCTTAAAAAAGAATTTTTGACATTGCTGACTTATTTTGTAATCTAGAAGACCAAATTCACAATTTAGGCACACGTGAGTATGTCGACTGGGTCCCCCTACTCGGTTGTTTTCTTTAGACCCCCTCTCGTTAAGCCGCGCTTTAGTAAAACAAGTATATTAAAAAATCCTCCCTATGGCTACGCAGTCATTACGCAAAACTAACTTATTCCTAAATAGAACGTATTTGCTTTATGTGGGGTGCGATACAACCCTAATGTCATCTACTCAAACAAAAATGAACCTTATCCTTACGAAGTAAGTTTTTTAATATCTTGACGGTAAGCTGTAATTCGTCTTGCAATCGACTTCACTCACAGATAAGATTGAACCTTAACATTCCTTACATATAAGTGTTACTGTAGCTTGAAGATCTCAAAAATCGTTTAACTCGCATATAATTTTCACTAAAAATTCACATGGAATGTACAAGTTTGCGTGTGAATACATTTAAAAGCGTTTATTACTTGAGAAAAATATTTAAGATCTTCTTACGACTACCAGAAACAAGCCATAAACGTCCTTACGATATGTTATATCAAGAGTTGATTTCGTTTGAAGGGTACGTTGGCTATTTTTTTTTTCTGATGTGTCAGCGCGAAGGGTGGTTTGCGAGGGAGGAATGTTAATTGATATCAGTGTAAGTTTTCTTAGAAGAGTGCTGTTTTGATAAAGCGTGTTATTTAATACGCGTAGGTATAGAGCAAGCACTTAATGATAAAAGACTTTGGACTGGTGATCGATAGCTAGTATTGTGAGCAGAATTTAAAAAAAGGGTACAATCTTTTATTAGATTTCTTGCGTATTGACTGTGTATGAGAAATCTACAGACAAATGTTTACAACAAATGGTGCATTACTATATGAATACATGAACATACAAACTTGAATTGTTATCTCAATTAACAAAACAATGAACTGAGCTTACACTGAATTTAAAACACTTCAATTTAACAAAATAAAAATCTGAAGCGTGATTTTTACATTTTTCAACTACACACATCAAAAGTGTCTAGGGATCAACATATGTGTCTAGGGATCAACATATATTTTTGCAATAACTTTTCTCCTGATTGATATTAATTAAAATTTTCTTTAAGGATTCATCAAATAAAGTGTTTTCGTTTGTCACAGTAACGATAAACCAAGTCACCTTTGCATTAATAAAGAAATTTGCCATTTTCCTAATAAAAGGATTTTTGACATTTGAACCACTAACATTAAAGTTCGAAAAAAAGACTGAAATAACAGTTTTCTTTAAAATTTTATTAGGTAACTTAAACAATGAATAATCCGGGTTTCTACCGCGAACACTAACAACACAAGAATCGGTTTGGCATACTCAAAATGAGTTCATCCAAATCACGCTGTGGAATGGCCGCCCATGTTCGTTGCAACAACAAAAAAAGGTCTTCTTGCGACTGGATACCCTCCATATTCGGCAGAGCTCTTCTCTGTAGCATATCCCATGCATGCTCAATCGGGTTCAAGTCTGGCGACTGAGCAGGCCAGGGCCAAAGCCACATCTCAATCTCAAGAAATCCGCATAAAAATGCTTGATCCCTAGACACTTTTGATGTGTGTACTTGGGTGGTCTGAAATGTTCCCAACCTAACCATGATACGGCCATGTTCAGATGATGAGTGCTCAACGCGCGTTTTGCTAACGCGCGTTAACAACTCCATGTAAAAACGCGCGTTAGCATGTGAACTCCTAGAACAAATTACATGTAGTTGTTAACGCGCGTTGAACGCTCGTCATCTGAACATGGGCTTAAAGACCTTTTTTTACAATTTTTGGCATAGTCTCCTGGAAATCTACATACTTCACTCCACACCCAGCGATGCACAATGCAAATGCCATGGTCTAAGAAAACAAGGTCTCACATTCCGAGAAAGACACGGTGTGACGTCACTATCCAGTTACCCCTTTATCTGGGGGCACGGTCGTGCCCTCGCCAAGACGAGCCAAGCGTAGCGCAAGGGCACTACCTACCTTTTCTCGAAGTGTTTCGTCGTTTTTTTGAACCCCCATAACTTTGGTTCCCAATATACCAGATCGTTCAAATTATCAAGATATGATGTTACCAATAGACTAATGAAACGTACAAAGTTTCAATTGCATAGCTTTGATAGTTTAGATTTTATTGATACCTATAAAACACCGATTTTGTCACTGACACACTGATGATCATCAAAACTGTTAGGGTACTTCCTGAAGTGCTAGAAAGCTGAAATTTGGTATGTAAACTAAGTTTAGTATACAAATTAAAAAAAAAACATAAACCTATTACTTTTGCCCCGCAACCCCCAAATTTGGGTGGTGAAAGTTTGTATGAGAATTTCACAAATGTTTATGCTAGAGGTTTAATTTTTGGTACACGGACATTTCGAAAGAAGAAAGAAGATGTACAACAAATACAGCCCAATAAAAAAAGGAAACTAACAAAAAGAAATGAAATCCCACCAAAAACATTTTCATGTAAAATGTTGCCAAGACGACTGCATATGGCTTACCCTATGAAAAAGATATCAGATCTCATGTAGAGCCATGGTTCTGTATCTACACGCCCTAACTCTACCAACCCTAACTTCATAAACTCTACATCTCAGTAAAAATGTATGGCTTGGCTGTTTCGTTACTTGAGAAACTAAATATTCGTATAACATATTACTTCAGAAACTAGATATTTGCAAACACAAAAGGCGTTCGTTTCCCCTTCGTGACGGTATGGTAGCGAAACGGCGAAGCCATACATTTTTACTGAAATGTAGAGTTTGTGAAGTTAGGGTTGGTAGAGTTAGGGCGTGTAGATACAGAACCTTGGCTCTACATGAGATCTGATATATTTTTCATAGGGTAAGCCATATGCAGTCGTCTTGGCAACATTTTACATGAAAATGTTTTTGGTGGGATTTATTTTAAGGAACACAAACAATGTATCGTACAATAATATCTTAAAATCTAAAATAATTTATGTTTTGATTTAGTACATACATACACAAATAATACACACATCAAAAGTGTCTAGGGATCAACATATGTGTCTAGGGATCAACATATATTTTTGCAATAACTTTTCTTCTGATTGATATTAATTAAAATTTTCTTTAAGGATTCATGAAATAAAGTGTTTTCGTTTGTCACAGTAACGATAAACCAAGTCACCTTTGCATTAATAAAGAAATTTGCCATTTTCCTAATAAAGGGATTTTTGACATTTGAACCACTAACATTAAAGTTCGAAAAAAAGACTGAAATAACAGTTTTCTTTAAAATTTTATTAGGTAACTTAAACAATGAATAATCCGGGTTTCTACCGCGAACACTAACAACACAAGAATCGGTTTGGCATACTCAAAATGAGTTCATCCAAATCACGCTGTGGAATGGCCGCCCATGTTCGTTGCAACAACAAAAAAAGGTCTTCTTGCGACTGGATACCCTCCATATTCGGCAGTGCTCTTCTCTGTAGCATATGCTACAGAGAAGAGCTCTGCATGCTCAATCGGGTTCAAGTCTGGCGACTGAGCAGGCCAGGGCCAAAGCCACATCTCAATCTCAAGAAATCCGCATAAAAATGCTTGATCCCTAGACACTTTTGATGTGTGTATGTGTCCACAGCTTCTGTGGCAACTTTATAGCAACATAACACGAAATGTTACAACAAGGGTGTTTAAAATGAACTTAGCTTAAGTATTTCTTTAATAAATACACACGCGTGATTTATTTACTTTTATTTATGGGCCTGTCAAAGTTACTACTCTGCCTGATGGAAAGCATAAGCTGAATCCAAGCGTGGTAGTCATAGTCGCCTTACTCATTGCGAGTGCAGACAATGCATCAATTCAGCATGGTGACCCACACCATACATTGTAAGACGAAGGTCACAACTTATAATTCGTAACTGCTTTTTCAGTTATATTATTAAATTGTTTGTTATGTGCCTATATTAAACCCTGAAAATATGTGTAATCACTGTAATCAGCAATAGAGATCTATTTTCAGCAGCCATGATATAGATAAAATACAACAGTAAACTGCGAATCTATTTCTAGCGAAAATTACAAATAAATCATATTGGTGGGCACACTCTTATAGAACCGATGCCGTCCGACTATAGGCAATATTTCGGCTTGTTTAACCCCCGAGCACACACCCTACACAGGGCAGCGTTGCGTCACTGTACGCCAAACTCTTAAAATAATCCCACGCCCGTACGTAATCATAATGTACGGTTGTTAAAGGTCAGTTTTTTTTTCAGGTTTTAGTATTTAAAAATAAGTATATTTTGTGGTAAGTGATCCGTTTCTATCCATGGAATTTGTTTCTGAATTATGGAAGAAAACGTTGGAGTGGGCGATGTCTAGCAAAGTGTATACTGTTTCCGAAATACTTTTTAACCATTAACAACCTATTTTAGTTCACTGCCAGATATACATATTTTTGGTGTACTATATCATGCTGGCTATAGTAAAGGGTTTGTGCCATGTTTTTCTTCTCTCTCTTTCGTACTGTTGTCCTGAATGATTTAAGTCAGTCTTAATCACACTCTCTCTAATTTTATATAGATAATATTGGAGGCGAACGAATGTTCGATTCACCTGATGAACAAATGACTGTGTTCATCACACAAACTTTTTTCCTGGGCGGGAATTGACCCAAGATCTCCGTCTTACCAGTCATGATTACACACCACTTGACATACTGGCTCGTCCGTTATTTCTAAAATACAAAAAGAATGCTTGATAAATCGAGAATGACTCTGATGCAACGTTATTACATGTAGAAATTGGAGACGTGTTTGAACAGACATGGAAGTAGCCATATTTAACATAACAACTTAACCCCTACGATGTTTTCCTATAACCCTAACCTCCTTTATTTGATTACATGATTACACCAACCTTTAAGATTATCACACCTTTATGTAACAACCTATATAGTTTCTATAACCTTGAATGTGCCTTGAATATATCGAAGCCCTACGACACAAGTTAATACACTTGCTCTTAACTTAGCATGGGGTGCTGGCAACCCCATTGTTGGAACACGTGGGGGTTGTTTACCCCAGTAACACGATAACATACATTGTTCCATCAATGTTATTAGATAATAGAGCTCATGCTTCGAACTCAGTCAATAACCTGTTAATATAATCAAATAGTAAATAAATAATCAACCAAGAATATTGGCTGTGTTTTTAACTAACAAACTTTTACTATTTTTGAAGTGAAAACTTCTTTAGCCGCGTTGAGCACTTTTTGGCAGGGGAAATCTTATGAGTTCGCGTCACCGCGTCACCGACATGATGATTTAATTTAAACATTAGGAAATTTCTAATTTTACACATTAATTTGAAAAGAAAAACTAAGTTCTAAGTCTTCACTTCACATCAGTTATGACTGCCAATTTTTTGTTTATATTTAAAGCTGTCAAATACATACTGAAAAGCGTGAGCAGAATCCAAGAGTGGTGGTCACCATCCTCATTGTGAACATGAACAATGCAGCATAGTGACCCACACTCTGGCGGCCTAGAGATATGCTTTTTCACACCCCGATTAAAGGACCCGAAATCATAGTGGCTGGGAAATACGTGGGCTGGTAGTGAGTTCCAGGTTTTAAATGCGCGGCACAGGAAGCAAGAGTCGAACCGGTTAGTTCGAGAGTAACGTAAATAGGTATGTTTGTATGTGTTCATCTTGCAACTTATCTGATGGTAGAACCAGAAAGTAGATAGTGGAAATTTTCAGTGGCTACGTTTTGATGAGTCCAGTTAATTTCACTTAGTGAAGATATTCTTTAAACTGAATCCAGATTATTTCTCAGTATTGTGTTCCAACGAAAATAGGATATATAATAGTAATAATAGGATAGAAAATATAAATACCTTGATTTCACTTATTGAGACAAAATATCAGTTTTAGAACAGTCATTTTTGTGTTATTTTCTAGGATTTTCTTATTCTCCAAGATCTAAGAATTACAAAGAAACAATTACGGATTGTAATTACACACATCAAAAGTGTCTAGGGATCAAGCATTTTTATGCGGATTTCTTGAGATTGAGATGTGGCTTTGGCCCTGGCCTGCTCAGTCGCCAGACTTGAACCCGATTGAGCATGCATGGGATATGCTACAGAGAAGAGCTCTGCCGAATATGGAGGGTTTCCAGTCGCAAGAAGACCTTTTTTTGTTGTTGCAACGAACATGGGCGGCCATTCCACAGCGTGATTTGGATGAACTCATTTTGAGTATGCCAAACCGATGTTCTTGTGTTAGTGTTCGCGGTAGAAACACGGATTATTAATTGTTTAAGTTACCTAATAAAATTTTAAAGAAAACTGTTATTTCAGTCTTTTTTTCGAACTTTAATGTTAGTGGTTCAAATGTCAAAAATCCTTTTATTAGGAAAATGGCAAATTTCTTTATTAATGCAAAGGTGACTTGGTTTATCGTTACTGTGACAAACGAAAACACTTTATTTGATGAATCCTTAAAGAAAATTTTAATTAATATCAATCAGGAGAAAAGTTTTTGCAAAAATATATGTTGATCCCTAGACACATATGTTGATCCCTAGACACTTTTGATGTGTGTATTTGATGTTTTTGGATGAAGTGGGCGAGTATACAAGCTAACTCAATATATTATTTAGAATTTGTGTTAAGATACTTCGTTTATTAGATTTTTAATTAAAGCAACATAAAGTGAGTTATTTTTTAGGGAACTCCTCAAAAGTACAAAATTACGCATTAATAAACGAACTATAGAAACGGTTCATAGAGACGCTCCCTTAGCAGAAAAACAACCCCTTACACACTGCGCACACGTGTTATACACAATACAAATAATTGCCAAGTCACAATACGAAACGGCGCCGTTTGTTGACTAACTACAATTGTTTATTGCGTTGAAAGAATATGTGATGTAGCTCTCACTGTACTCTTTTATATTTACAGTCACGAGATGTGACGTGCTGGTACAATAATGTTGGCTGTGGTACAAGCTTATTGACCGCCTCGGTGGCGCAGTGGTACCGTATACGACTACTGTGTTCGAGATCTCGGATTAGATTCCCAGCTCAGACTAAATGTTTGTATGTACTGCAAATGACTGCCTCGTTGGTCTCGCGGTTGGCGTGTGCGACTGCTGATCATGAGGTCTCGGGTTCGATTCCCGGGTCGGACCAAATGTTTGTATGATCTACAAAAATTTGTTTCGTAGTTTTGGTGTTTTCTATGTATAATATGTATGTATTTACAAAAAAAAGTATATATGTATTTGGATCAGTTGTCTAGTACCCATAACACAAGCTCTGCTTAGCTTGGGACTATATGGCGTTGTGTGTTAGATGTCCGAAATATTTATTTTATTTTATTTTAAATATTTGTTCCGAAGTTTGGGTGTCTTCTATATTTCATATTTATGTATTTGTAAAAAAATGTTTATCAGTTGTCTAGAAGTCATAATACAAGCTCTGTTCAGTTTGGGACTAGATGGAGTTGTGTGTTAGATGTCCGAAATATTTATTTATTCCTTGCTCAATTATACTGGACAGAATGACCCTGCCTGGAGTGCCAAAGATGCATCGGACAAGTCTAATCTTTAGCTTGGCATTAATTATAAGGAATACAATCAAATATTACCAATTAGATTTACACCAGTTTCAGTTTAAGAAAGTAAGCGGAAACCGTTGTAGGTGGAGCTTGTAACTGCTTCAAAGCAAGGACCAGTTGGAAGTTTAATATTTCGTGTTATTCATCGTGAGCCGTTCAAAAGATACTAATTAATTTTCAATAAATAAGAGCCTAATCAAATAATGAAAGAAGTTCTAAAACATCTTAATTGTTTCAAACATTGATATACAAAATGTATATCAATGGTTTCAAAACAATTAAAGCTTCCTGTGAGGTTATACAACTGCTCAATCATTTTACTATGTTAAGCAATACAAATATAATTATTATTTAACATGCAAGGTTCTGTATGAAACGGCAGAGGTAGTCAGTACAGTGGAAATAAAGCATAAAACTCAGATAATTTAGCACACCTCATGAAGACTATTGTTCAAACAAACAGGCAGGTGCCTACTAATTGTTTTAAGGTACATTTTACAACTTAAAGATAGGGTCATTTAAACGGCATGCATGCCACTGTAAACTATATATATATATGTGTATATAACGTATTTACAATAAACATGAATTGCTCGACGATAACCTTTTGTAGAAGTTCGCATCGTAAACTTCCACATGCTTAATAACTTCAAATGAAATATACATTTTCCAAACCAGCTGAACTATATTATAATTTAATTGTATCGATTGAGAGAGACTGGATGTGTCGTAGATTCTGCATAATGTAGTTATTAACATTCATACACACGTCTGAAGTACAGACACGAGTCAACATCATAACTCCAGAACGTACGCATTTCAATAATAAAAATAGTAATAAATAAATATTTCGGACACCTGACATGCAACGCTAACCAGTTCTAAACTAAGATGAGCTTGTACTATGAAAGCTAGATTGACTGAATACTTATATACTTTTTTTGTAAATACGTACATATTTTACATAGAAAACACCTAAACTTCAAAACATTGACGATCACACAAACCGTGAATTAACCTGAGACCTCATTAAAGCTGCACTGCTGCATGGCACTGCGCCGCCGAGGAAGTCATAAACGATTAATTTCCCTACAATAATATAATAATGATAGTTAAATTATGTTAAGGTTATAACTAAAAGGTGTCACTAAAATTACCAGTAATCCGCAAAAGTAAACCCATTAAGCCATGATCTATAGGAAGTACAACATTGTCTGAAAGTTTAATGTGGTTTTACGTGTTTCGTCGCGTCTAATACACGAGTAAGCGAAATGAATGGGTTGTAAGGTTAGAGATCTGAAAGCGCGATAATCCAACGATTATCTCCCATTACTCGTAAGGAATACTTATAGCGCGGTTGGTTTTGAATTATCAAATTTGCCATCACCGCAAAACCATCCCGATCATCATAATATATTAGTGTTTAGAGCAATGTTTAACGTGAAATATTGTTTTAATAAGCGGGACCACTTGCTTATTTAGGGATGCATTCGTATTCAAATAGGACCTAAGGAAGAAAGTAAGTGGGGACAGGGAAACGGATAGGCGCTCGAACTGTGATTACTGCACGGATGGCATAGTGTTTAGCAATCTGCACGACACTTTCTACGCTAAGGTGTTGAGAGTTCGAATGCGATCGAACTTTGTGTGATCCACAAATTATTGTTCTAAATTTTGGGTGTTCTTTCTGTCCTTTTCATGTTGTTTGTATAGTCCCCTGCGACACAGGATAGGTACATTCCTAATACGGCAGTTGTCAGACGGTCAGACGCGTTGGTATAGTTTGTGTTTTCCTTATCTTCTCTTTTTATATATATTGTTACGCAGAAAGATTATTCACGAACAACGATCGAGAATGTTCTTGATTATTCGCAAACAACGAACGAGAAAGAAGATTTTTGAGGAACGGAACAACGAACCTTATGCCGATAAGCATAGCGTCGAATATTGATTGGTTGTTGCGCAATTGTGTACAACAGGTTCGCCGATGGGCGTGTCTTTGGTACGCGGAACGTTTGTTCGAGACGTTTCTCAAAAGCGTAATAATCTATATAAACACGAACTCTCGCGGGCCGCAGTCAGTTCAGTTTGAGCTACAGTACGATAAACATCGGAGTGATATCAATGATCAACCTAGCGACCTCGGCGACCTTAAGGATTGTTATTAGGAGTGATATCGTGATTTTAACATTGTTGTTAATAAAGTCTCTTTTACACGTCAGAAGGTTAATTTCTCAAATACATCGAACCCTAACACGTAACAATACTTACTGATTATTTTATTATATCAACTTTTCAGGTCAGGTCTGAATAGTTATTTAATACCTGTTACGAGAATCCCATGTAGGTATTTAGTATTAAATTATTTATTTCTTAAACTTTAGGTCCTTCTCTTGCTAGTTTACATGAATAAAAATTTTGAGGTATGCATTAAAGTAGATAACTACAACACGACTTTTTATATAGTACGTTTAGTTATTGATAAAAATATGTTTAGAATACATTATTATTAAACATCACCGAGGTAGTCACAACCCTAAAGTAAACGAAGGCATCCTAACTACATACATTGATTCAACAGCACGAAATGTCCAATTCATCAATAAATAAACTTCGAGCACAGCATCAAGTCTCGCAGGACCATAATCCTGATGCTGGCAAATGTTTGTCTATGAATATGTGAGTAACACAGGTACACAGTGTTTGTGGACGAGAGCATGTGTGCAAAGTGCGACCATTTGTGTGTGTGTCTATGATCGGGTTAACCCCAACAATATTGACATCGGTCGGAGCAGTACGGTAGCCAAGATTTGGTGTGGGATAAGCCTATCTTAGTATTATGTACAGAATTTATGAGAACGACTTGTTTAATAAGGATCTGACGACTGCCTCGGTGGCACAGTGGTAGCGTATGCGACTGCTGTGCTTGAGGTCTCGGGTTCGATTCCCGAGCCGGACCAAATGTTTGAATGATCTGCAAATATTTGTGTCGGAGTTTGGGTGTTTTCTATGTATAATAGGTATGTATTTACAAAAAAAAAATATATGTATTTGTATCAGTTGTCTTGTACCCATAACACAAGCTCTGCTTAGCTTGGGACTAGATGGCGTTGTGTGGTAGATGTCCGAAATATTTATTATTTATTATCTGTTGAATTGTGAACGTTTAATTTATACTCTCGATCGTTAACACTTCTTTTCTTTTAAAAAGGCATCTCCCGGAATATATCCTGTCCCGCAGCGGAATTTACAAACATAACAATTTGTGGATCACCTACACAACACATAACAGTTTTGTCCTATGTGGGGATTGAACCATTAACAGTCGGGGCAGCTGGAAGCGGTGTGGCGACCGCTTACACAACTAAGCCATTGGTGCAGGCTTGGTGGAGCTTGTAATAGACATTCTTCACTTCACTTTGAATTTTATTCACTATTTAATTAAAATTGATTCAACCGGTTTCGCCCAATTGCACTATTAAAGTTAAGTTAATAATCATATAATGCATATGATTATTTTAAAAATATAACTTTAAAAAAAAAGAATTCGAAACATTATTTTCCCAGGAAATAAAACGTCTTATCACTTGCACTAGTTAAGGTTTTATTTTAAGTAATGTAATCAATATATATAAAAATAAATGCCACTTTTCGTTGTAATTTTATAACTCAAGAACGGGCTCACGTATCCAAACCAAATGTTTAGGCTTTGTTCGGACTATTTAGTAGATGGTTTATGTGAAGTTTGCACAAAATCGGTCAAGCGGTTCTTCATTTATCACATTTTTTGTAACTAGATCAATGAAGAATGTTACAAAAACGGGGGCAAATTATTACGCTACGGGCAATAGGAGACGTAAACGACGTTGCGTGGGTCAGCTAGTGTTACATAAATATTAAAACTCGGTAAAAAAACTACAAAACACGCTTACAAAAGTCGGTTACAAGCAAATGTACAGGTGAAGCTAATAAAAGCGTGTTTAAAATAATATGTAGTTCTCAAGACAAAGCGATGAGATTCAAGTTTTAAAATTCAAGTAATTCAATGAACAAAATATAACAAAACTTACAAAACCGATTTTTTTTCCATTTTAAACTTTAGTCCTCTCAAACAAGACTGAAAAAAATACTAGATAGATTGTCCCAGCTTTAAGAAAAAGCATTACAAAGAAGTTCTGACACGCTTACACGACTAATTACATTGCACCACACGAATAAACCCGAACTAAACCGAACTTATCCGACTTTGATTGCACTTTAAAAACGACGCTTTTCCAAAAACATAAGAAATTAAGGCAGCAGAATTAAGCAGTAATTAGTAATCGAGTGGTTATAAAAATAGTTTTAGGCTTTTATTATGGCGGCAGCTTGATATATGGCGTTGCGTAAAAGTAATTTTAAGGACATTACAATCTGCGCTTATAATATTTATTGTACTTTATTGTACTACTTATATAGTTAGTGTCTCCTTACGCTACTAAATATTTAGGTGGAGAATTCAATAAGATTACTAAAAACTACACTATCTTAAGATTTTTTATTAGAATGTGGTTACTATGACCATTTTTCATCACCTTCAAAAACATAATAGGTCGGTGCTAGGTATTAGGTACATAGTGAAAGGTTTTGAGCTTTTATTTGCTTAGCCAGCTGCCTGCCTGAAAATTTTGAAACTGACAAATATATGTAGTAAACTGTGAGGAAAAGAACTATCATTAACTATGGATGTTCAGTATTAAGAACTTCGATGTTTCATTATCATAAAATAATAAAAACCAAACATTTTAAATTAGCAGGAATTTTAACAATGTGCCAATGTGCGACGGTTAATCGCTCAGTGCTATCTATAAGAAAATGGTTACCTTATGAAAAACAATTACTCATGAAACTAACATGTTTTAAAGAAAACAAACATGGTCTCAACAAAAAAATCTCTGAAGACTAGAGTTAATACAGTCCCACGTTGGGCGCCAAATTTCACACTTGGCCCTACACAAAATGTTGCACTGTAATCACTCACACGAAACATCAACTGTTATGACGTTGCTTGTAGCTGTGACGTCACTCGCCTGTGACTGATGACGTGGCTCGAAGCGGCTGAGATGAGCAACACGAGCATGTTGGTGCAGTGTGTAATGAGGAGAAAATATAAAAGACATGTTTTTGAGTGAGTTTGGTCAGAAATGCAATAAGCTTAGTAAGATTTTGGAATGATAGAGTTAAATAACTTTAACAGTCCAGCCACATCGTATTCAATTGTATTAAAAATTGAATTGCCAAGTGGAACTAAAAAACCTTGGGACACGAATCATCATTAACAACCTTTCAACAATCTACTTCAGGACATAGGCCCCTCCTTTCTTTATTTATAAAATATTTTTTTATCTATGCTTTCACAAATAGACGAACTCGTCCGGAATGATACCACAAAAATGATTGCTAAACGATTCATTCGTCGTTTTTCTTTCTCTGATTCTAAGAGCGGAATCAAAAGGCCTCAAAAGCAGAATTCAAAAACCACAACGGTTTTTGAATAGCAAGTATCTATTGACGGTTACCTACCATATTAATTATCTTGAAAAAATATAATAAATCTTCGATGGTATACAAACGGGTGCAAGTGTGGACTAGTTAAGCGGTCGTCTCGTCGCTTCCTTCCGTGTTGTGGGTTCAAATCTCACATAGGACAACACTATGTGTCATCTCTCATGTTAAATCTCCCGCGACACAGGATAGGGATATTGCTAGTACAGGAGTTGACACGTTCACTGTGATCGACGTCTTGTTGCTAAATTGATATTAAAATAAAATATGATCCCAGGTCCTTTAAACAGGGCGTGTAAAAGCATCTCACTAGGCCGCCACTAGGTGTGGGTCACAATGCTACATTGTCTACATTCGCAATGAGTATAGTGTGTACTCTTGGATTCTACTCATGCTTTCCATCAGGCTGAGTAGAGTCACTTTGGCAGACTCTATATGTATTTACAAAAAAAAAACAATTAGTCTCTTGTCGTCAAAAGTTATATTATGTAGAAAAATATTTTCAGGCAATCCCAAAGGTCTTAAAAGCCGAAACGATCTAGAAGTGAAATCAATCCTACCAGATTTATAATCACAAGTGTGCCTTTTTAAATTCAAATTTCCTGCCTGTCTATAAAACACAAGCTTTCAACGACAACTATCGGAAATAAACAAATCAATGTAATCAAATATTAGTTCCCAACGTCATCAACTTAACCATTGGCCCAATTCTTGTCACAGTGGGTCCATCAATCACTGTCACTATTAAACAAACATAGCATAAATATAAATACATCATAGCTCCGATACTAACGTCGCGGGGCTAGTCAACGTAGCAAATTGTTTGCTACTGACTGTTAGCCCTCAACATGGTGTGTCCACAAACTATGTATAACAATTGATTTTTAAGACATCAGTCGTATCTCGTATGTTCTTTTTGTGGACAAACTTTCGCATATGTACAGAACTCCATACATGACTTAGGACTAACTTGTGATCATTAATTATTTCTGTTACCTTTTCTACACTATATTGGATATCTCACAGTATATTTCCCCATCCTTATGCAAGGGCCATAATTTTACTGTTTCTCGTAAGAAGGGACATTTCCATTGCCTATAAAACGAAATTCAGTAACATAATACAGATTGTCACATACTGACTGCTACAAATTATTTGTAGCAAACTCAACGCTGTTATGAAAACGCCTAATATGGAAAATATTCAAAAAACAGACGCTAGAAATAAATAAGACCATACCGCTATAGTATCGTGAAACATTGTAATACAATAACTTGTAAGATAACTTAAATACTAGCATTAACATTTTAAAATTAATATTCGAAGAACACTCAAATTTCCTCCAATAGTAGGCCAATATCTTTTTTCTGAGGAGAGGCATGTGTCCAGCAGTGAACTGGCTGCAGTAGTAGAGCGGAGTTGCTGATGATGATGACCTTGTGGCCAGATCTGTTTGACCTACAACTTACACTATCCGCCGCCAACATCAGCATTCAACAGTCCACTGCTGGACATAGGCCTCTCTTTACTTATAATCAGCACTCCTCCAATTGCTTTCTCTTCGAACTAAATTTCATTTCCCTTTTTAAATTATCTCTATGTTCATGTTCTAATTCCGAAAGGGGAAAGCTGCCAGTAATAAAATCGACTTTTTTAAGAGTGGTAATAAAAAAGATTCGACATTTTTAAGTGTATTTGGCACTTACTAAAAACATGGCGGACAAGTCATTCTAAATATTTTATGAAATCGAGTTAAATCTCGATGCTCGATATATGTAAACTGTATTAATTGGTGTACAATAAAAAAAAACTATTCTCGATACTAACTGTTTCATATTAATTTCTTACTAATAACTCCGCTTACAATTTTTAACAAGAGTTGTTGATAGTCAAATTAGCATTAGCCTATTGAGCTTTGGTTATTAGATCTGTGGAAAAATTGTGGGCAGGTAGGCATACCTCTCACTACATATCAAATTCTATTATAGGTTGCGGGAACCAACCGATAAAATACCCATACACAAACCCATCAATTATTAAAAACCAATTGGCTTAGGCTGGAAATAAAAAAAAACATTTCGCATACGTCTGTCACCGGCACTGTAGTAGAATTAAATCGTGATCAAATAGTTTACTGGTGGATGAAAAATAAATTGAAGTGCAGCGAACAAATAAAAATATATTTCAAAACTGCTGAAACGTAAAACTAACCGTTTCATTTTAATTGTCAAGTTTTAATTCAAGAAGGTGAGTTGCCTCTGCACAAGTACTGAAATAACATCACGATCGTAATTCTCTCGTTTGTTATTCTCAGAGGGAGTTGGCAGAAGCACCACAAATAATAGAATATTTGCAAAGCAATGTTTTTTTTTCACAGCATGCCTTAAAGAGCACGTTTAGCCTTCGATTTTAAGTTGTCATGAACATCTACGGTAAATTTCGAGGATATATTCTCGAGTTTACAGGTTGTAGCGCCACGCTGATTTCAGCACGAACGGGCCGGCTCGACCGTAGCGGTACTACCCTCGCAAAGAAGATCAACGTACATGACAGTGTTCATGCTGTCATGTTTCGTTCGTGAGTACGAGACCGGAGGCCCAATAATGCATAAGCTTAACTAGGCCGCCATGGTGGAGGTCACCATGCTGCATTGTCTGCACGATCAATGAGTATGGTGACCACCACTCTTGGATTCTGCTTATGTTTTCCATCAGGAAGAGTAGAGTCATTTTGGCAGGGTCATATATAAAAAAAAGTTTATGTGTGGTGGTGTAATCGAGGTTTTTGTTTAACGAATAGCCTTTTTCGATCAAGGTATCTATTTTGGTTAATACAAGCCATTGTGTTAGTAATTGATGAAGTTTGAAACTACAATCGTGTGTATTGAGCCATTACGTTGTGTGTACAACAATATGACAATAGGAAACACATGATAAACATCGCTCCTAAAATGTTATAATTTGTTTGTTGGCGACAATTTTCTTTTTTATGTTTATTGTGCTAGAGATGCTCGTTAGCGATAAGATGTTATCGATGCTGTAAAAATAAAATGAATGTGTCTGGGTCAGCACTCACGCTGCTTGATTAAGTAGCTACTACAAATTGTCCAACTTAATGGCCATAGCTTCAAGTTGGTCACCTGATGTCCAAAGAAGTTTTATCGAATGCTTCCATTGATGAGACAACATAAGGCGCCGGCATTTCTTAAGACTCACTCTGGGAAGAAATGCCGACACAAACACAGAGGTGTCTTTTGTAATGATGATAGTGTCCATAAGTGACAATTATAAGAAAATGATAACTTATATTTAGGAATTATTTTTACTTTCATTGTTACGAAGGTTACCTCCATATCACCGTCCTCCATCCATTTCTTATACCTAAGAGATGTTAATTTTCTTATTGTCTAAGTCAAGATTCATTTTTAAGTGTAATTATACTGTCAGTGATTTCGATTATATTATTTACGAAAAAAAGTCAATTTTTATTATGTCATTTTATAAGCTCTGCTTAGTTTGAAGCTAGATGGCGTTGCGTGTCACATGTTCGAAGTATTTATTATTGGACTGCCTCCGTGGCGCAGTGGTAGCGTATGCGACTGCTGTGCTTGAGGTCTCGGGTTCGATTCCCGGGTCGGACCAAATGTTTGTATGATCTGCAAATATTTGTTTCGGAGTTTGGGTGTTTCTATGTATAATATGTATGTATTTACAAAAAAAAGTATATATGTATTTATATCAGTTGTCTAATACCCATAACACAAGCTCTGCTTAGCTTGTGACTAGACGGCGTTGTGTGTAAGATGTCCGAAATATTTATTATTTATTTAGTGACCGTAGTTAATAGGGAGTTATCACTCACTCTGATTTCGTCAGTAGAATATACACATTTGATTAGTTTAGAAATATGTAGTTAAAATATTGAAGAATAACATTATTCAGAATATAATGTTTATCAGAATAAACATCGACACTTGACACCCATTTCGTTTACATACACTGGAGGAGCTTGCTACACCCTTGACTGGAGGAGCGATAACCTTTCTATGAAATGGAAGGCTTTGTGACGACAATGTATTTTTGTTTTTTTGACAATTATAGTACCAAAGCTGCCACATTTACTAAAGTGGTTAGTGAACCTGATTACTAAGCTAGTGGTTCGATTCTCATTCAGTACTAATATCGTGTGATATGCACAATCATTTTATACCGTATCGGGGTGTTATTTATCAATTACATGTGTGTTTATTTCTTCGTCTCCAGATGTTTCACCCCGTGAACGCCGCTCGTGGCCTTTAGCCCTGTGGACACTGCGCTGCCTGCCCGCTCATCGCCTACAGACGTTTTATTGGTGCGAGTACCTACAGGAGCGTACGATTCCGATCCGACCTTGTCAGTGCTTTCGTACAATATTAAAATTTGTAGATAGGGAATTATTTGTTACGGACTTATCGGTTTTATTTCTTGAATAATTACGTACAGACGTAACAATGTAAAGCGTGAGTAGAATCCAAGAGTGATGGTCACCATTCTCAATGCGAATGAGGACAATGCAGCATGGTGACCCACACTATGGCGGCCTAGTGAGATGCTTTTTCACGCCCCGCTTAAAGGACCCGGGGTCATAACGGTCAGCAATCATGTACCGCAGCACAAGACCTGTCTAGTTTGAGATCAGACGAGATCAGACGAGATAAGATGTGTGAGGTTAACATTACTCAACTACGTGTTACTTTGTTTAAAAAATACTAAGTAATTTTATTTTCACTGTAACATGTATTTTTTTTTTATTTATGCTCAAAATGAATATGCCTTAAGGCATTACAGTGCTTTAAAATATTAAAAAGTTGTTACTTGTAGGCGGTAATAAGGTTTGCAGTACAAGCCATGCCTGCCCCAATAGCCTGCGGCAAAGGCATCGAACAAGAAAATCGAGTATTAGTTCTTTTAATTTTTAATTAACTTTATTCATATTTCTATTATTATTCGAGGGCCCGAGTTCTATACGAAAAGGTTAAACTTTATTCTTTAGTTTTCTGACTTCTACAATAATGTTTAGGATAATTTGATGTTATAACTTTAAAACCTTCGCACTCCACACCACTAAGGATTTCCAATTATTATAATTAAATATTTTATTACTGAGGATTGACTGTCTAGGTCTCGGGTTCGATACCCGAATCGGGCCAGATGGTTGTATGACCTGCAAATATTTGTTTCGGAGTTTGGGTGTTTTCTATGTATAATATGTATATATTTACAAAAAAAGGTATCTATGTATTTACATCAGTTGTCTAGTACCCATAACACAAGCTCTGCCTAGCTTGGGATTAGATGGCGTTGTGTGTTAGATGTCCGAAATATTTATTTATTTATTATTGTATTAATAACTAGCTATGCCCCGCGATGTTCGACATCTGCGGGTAATGCGAAGGTGGTCCAAAAAAAGTAGCCTAAGTTACTTCTTAACATCATCTATCTGCAACAGACAGATACTTATCACTAGAGCAACAGTTCAAGATTATAGTGAAATAATAAAGAGACTTGAATCTGTATTACGTTTAGAGTCTCTATGAGTGAAAAAACAATTCAAACTTTGCAAATTGCCGTGTGTACAGAATCAAATCATAGTCTGCCACACTCTGTGCCAAGCCATAACAATTAAATTGTCATCGTTTTGTTTGTGTTTTTACCACATCACTTTTAAAACGCGCCGGTCAACAAATCGATTAGCTCTGGGGTGGATACAATAAATTTGTTTTCAGTGGACGATCACACGATACACGATATATGCTATCAGTGCCGTTGACTTTTTCTGATTGTGATTAGGAGTTAGAATTGTTAAAATTGTGAATTAGAAGTAAATAGGGTGGTTATTTATTTGAAGGCATGGCAAAGTGACTCTACTCAGCCTGATGATGTCAAAAGCAAGTACATATATGCTGAGGAGAACATGAAGTTTCAGGCAAGCATTAGTTTTTTTTGTATAATATTTATTTGGTACATATTGTCATCTATATTAAAGCTTACCGACTATATTTTATGACAGTTCCTTTATTATTCAAAGTATTGGTTTGATTATGTGAAGAAAAAGTACTGCTAACTGCTTACCTGTGAACAAAAAGAAATACTTATATTAGAATGGAAAAATTTCTTGACTATTGTATTTTAAATCTGATGGCCCTTTACCAAGGGATGAGGCACCTTTATCAGGCGCTCGCTGGCCAACACAATGATGCAGAAACATTTTATTCATTTATTTTTCTTTGTTGTATATGTCACTGTAAGATTGTAAAAACCGTTAGTTTATAATCTACCTTAACGAGATTGCAAACTATCGATAGATTGTCAACTGTGATATGCTGCGTACGGGCGTCATATTGTCAACTGTCCCTGATTGGTTTGTTTTACAGTAGGCCGTTCAATGGCCATAGAGTAGGTTAGGTTAGAACTTCTTTAATTAATCACAAATTAATTTTACTGTCATAACAATTTTATATAACTAATTCTAAAGCTGTGAGGTATTTTTAATATGAAATCAATTTACAATCACAAAAATACTTTACATTCGGCAACAAAGACGATTTAACAAACAAATATGGCGGCGCGGGACATAATTTTGGTTTAACCAATCAGCGCGCGACTTGCGATTCGTCGATACCATTTCACAATCTTTCGACTCTGCAATCTCGTGAGATAGATTACAATCTAACGTTTTGACAATCTTACGGTAACATATACATAAAACAAAAGATTAAACAAGACAAGAGAAGTTACAAAATATGTAAATGTTTCTATAGGCCGCCATAGTTTGGGTCACCATGCGGCATTGTTGCCTTGTCTACATTCGTAATGAGTATGGTGACCACCACTCTTGGATTCTGCTCATGCTTTTCATCAGGCACGGAAGAATCACATTGGCAGACCCATATAAAAAGAACTAGACGGGCGTGCCCGTAATACACAAGTAAGTAAAATTGCCATTCAATTCAACGTGGTAATGCTGCCAGTGTTTTGGGAACGCTACCAGTAGGCGAAGATGAGTATTTGACGCTTGTATGTAAATATTGTTTTTTTTAATTATGGTTATGTACATAGGTTTCTATATTATGTAATAAATATATTCCCTAATTAAGTAAAACTATTTATTCTTTGTAAATATAAATCTTACTTATGTAAATATTAATTCTAAAAAAACTATGTTTTAGTATTAAAGTAGTCCTTGATTTTTACATTAGTATGTAAAACTCAAGAACTTTTTATAATTGCACACATTGTCTTTTAAAAAAAGGTCACAAAACATAACTTTTTTTTCAAAAAGACAACTCCCACTTTAGGAATATTCATCGTATGTCGCGGAGGACGTTAAAAACATACATAAAACGGACACAAAGAACACTCAGACTCAGAATAACTAATTGTGGTTTACACAAAGTGTTGTCCCATGTGGGATTTGAGCCCACAACACTTAGCGGAGTAGAAAGCGATGTGGTGACCGCTTAAACCACTAGGCCAACATTGCAGTCATTTTTTAATTTTTTTTATTGTTAATATTTCGGACATCTAACACACAACGCCATCTAGTCCCCAGCTAAGCAGTGCTTGTGTTATAAGTACTAGACAACTGATATAAATACATAAATACTTTTTTGTACATACATATTATTATAGATAGAAAACACCCAAACTCGAAAAAAATTTTTGCAGATCTTACAAACATTTTTTTAATTCTAAAAGAACTATGTTTTAGTATGAAAGTAGTCCTTGATTTTTACATTAGTATGTAAAACCCAAGAACACATTGTCTTTAAAAAAACACACACACAAGTGTTCACAAAACACTTTTTTTTTTTCAAAAAGACAATTCCCGCACCAGGAATAAATCCTGTGTCGCGGGGGACTATAAAAACATACATGAAACGGACACAAATAACACTTAGATTCAGAATAACAATTTGTGAATCACACAAAGTGTTGTCCTACGTGGGATTTGAACCCAGGACACTTGGCGAAGTAGGAAACGGCGTGGTGACCGTTAAACCACTAGGCCAAACGTGCAGTCAAACATTTGGTCCGACCCGGGAATCAAACCCGAGACCTCAAGCATAGCAGTCGCATAGGCTACCACTACGCCACCGAGGCAGTAAGTTTGTTCAAATTGTTTTAGAAAGTTGAGTCCAGTATCAAAAAATTCTTATGGGAAAAGGCATTTTGTTGCGAGCTGAAAGTTCAGTAAAAGCACAAAAAATATGAGTCAAAATATCCGAAGACTTAAATGATTTTGCCCACACGTTTAGCGATTACTGAAACTGTATTTTCAATGTGTAATACCAACATCGCTGAATGAATCGATTACATACACTTTCAGATGAAAACGTTTAGGTCTATGCGATATAAAATCAGATTTTTATCGAAAACGAGATCTGAATTAGGGGGGTAACCTCTAAGCGTAATGATAAAAATAAACCACAAGTACATTTATAGCTCTGTGGAGAAAATAGAGGTGTAATAGGACTATCGATATCAGAATATAGAATCTTTGGACCTTTTAATATTTTGTTTAGGATCAATGAGTTTTACGGAAAAAAAAATCAGTTTTCCCCCAAAACAGGGCCTGGCAGGCCCTGAACGGCTCCTCGCCAGGTCCGGCCTGGTGAGGAGCGGTGTCGATTAGGACCTAGAATCATATATTATGGTTCGGTCCTCCTCAGAGTAACGCCTGAGGTCAGTCGTCGGGTTCGGTTTTAGGGGAAAAACCACAAACATACACAAACCATCATCACGAATCTGAAGGAGTCAATGAATCACAATCACACGGTGAATAGCAACTAAAGAGCTGCGTATCACCAGTTTCCTGCGTTTTCTGAGGCCCTGGTGTCACTATCTCACGAATTTCACACTTCCGGTTTAAAAAAAAAACAAGTATCATAACTAGATGCGCTCTCCGGTATCACTCGCGGCTTTGTTGCTTTTAAATCACAATTTTATTGGTTTTGATTTTGTTTTCACGTAAACCTATTTTTCTTCTGAAATAAAAGTAAGCTAAGCTAGAAATCCCGTAAAATCGATTCAGACCTTTCAGATATTAGCCAGAATAAAGCAAAAATAAATAAATAGATTTTTGATGTACATATGTGCCATATTTAGTTTCGTATGCATTTAGTGAAAAGCAGTTAACTTAAAATTACTAACAGACACTTCAATTGTATTTATTTGTATAGATTTTGTGATTACGTACAATTTAAAAGACGCTCCTAATCACCAAATCACTGTATCAAAACACATCACAGTTCGCCAGCATGATCAGAACCGCTGAAATGTCTACAGCGATACGTGTATCGATAACAAGCTCACATTCCTTGTCGACGTTACCGAGCGGGGCCCTCCCCTGGGAGGCATTAGTTCACGATCGTATTGAATCCGCAGCGTTTTTGTGTTAAGCTCATATTGTGAAAATTTGTAATCTTTCAGTACGACCCCTCCGGGGGCTCGACTCCGTTTTACGAGCGTAACAGGAAAAATTAGAAGGAAAAATAATAAACCCAGTGTTTATTGATTTTAGATTTTTATTTTATTTACGTGTGGTAAGATATTTTTGTTGTATACAATACAAATGATGTTGAGCTAAATAGCAGCAGCTCTTTGTATCAAGTACGCTGGTAATTTGGTTTAAAATTGTCTTGAGAGTAAAGACGTTTACATCAGTCGTTTACATATCTGCAGATATGTAAACGAAAGCTAATCTCCCCCCAGACTGTTATCAGAGAACGGTAACGATAAATCGTTATTAACCTATGGAAACCGATTTGACCGCAACTGATAAATGAAAACCTGCAATGATGTCTTATACACACGTTCGATAAATCTGTGCAAATCAGTCAACAGAGATTGATCGTTGCCATTTATCGTTACGTGTGTAGCGATCATAAGGAACATTGGGAGAGTCTGTGTTCTTCTTCTTCTGCCTTGCCTTTTCCCTTTACGCGGGGTCGGCTTTCCCAATCATGCGACGCCATTTACCTCTATCTCGAATGTCTAGTTCGTGGAGTCCCAATACTTTCATGTCCTTTTGGACATTCGTCATCCAGGTCGTTTGAGGCCTTCCTCTTCCCCTCTTATGTGTCTCGATGGAAAGGCACTTTTTAATCACGCGATCATCTGGTCTTCTCATAACGTGACCATACCAGCGTAGTCTAGCCTCAGAAATTTTGTGCGTTATGGGAGCCACTTTTAAACTTCCCCGGACATATTCATTTCGCACTCTGTCTTTAAGGATAACCCCGCCCGACCAGCGCAACATACGCATCTCCGTTGTATGTAATTTCTGCTCGTGACCCTTAGTTGTCGGCCAGACCTCACAACCGTACAGTAAAGCTGGTGTTACCGCTGTTTTATAGATTTTTCCTTTGGTCTTAATAGGCATTTTACTATCACAAACGACTCCGGTTAAGGTACGCCACTTATTCCATCCGGATGTCGTCCTATGTATGATTTCAGCTTCAATTGTCCCATTTTCAGAAATAACCGAGCCCAAGTATTTGAAAGTTTTTACTTGCGGGAGGTCTGTGCCGTCAAGCTTAATAGTGGCGTTGATGGGGCTATTTGGGTCAAAGTTGCAGATCACACACTCAGTCTTTGTTATACTGATGCGCAGTCCGTTTGATTCTAGTGACTCTCTCCATTGTTGGAGGCTCTCTTGAAGTTCGTTAGGGTTATTCGAGACTGATCTCGAATAACCCTAACGCTGATCCGCTATGCTGATGACGTAGCGCTGACGCTACGTCATCAGCATATAGGAGGTTCCACGATGTTGGTTTTTGTATTTTTGCAGTAAGATAATTCATTACTACATTGAAAAGTAATGGGCTCAGTGCGCTACCTTGGTGTACCCCCACTTTTATGTGAAAGCTCTCCGAGAGGCCCGCAGGGCTTCTGACCCGGGTTTGTGCGTCGGTATACAGGAGAGTCTGTGTTCAGCAGTGGATTTCGATTAATTTAGCATATCCTGAAATTACTTCCATATTTCAGAACTAACACACGTGATCTCCCTAGTAATGTATTTATCTAATAAAATAACTGTAATAGTCTTTTAACATTTAATATATACTAACTTTTTCTTATATGGTGTACATAAAAATATAACTAAGCGTGTAGCTACAACGATAAAATGTTTACAGTTTCCCCGCCATCTTGGTATATTTCCTTCACGTTCATCTCAATCATCGCGCACGTGTATTACTTGCAAGTTGAATAGACTTTAATGGCGCCCACCGAGGGGCCCGCTGTAGCCCCCTGTCCCGAACGTCCCAGGGGAAAGTGGGCTAGGTTGTGTTTCGTCACACAATATGCACTAATGGCAATTTAACGTAAAGAAAGCTTATTTGGGGAAATATTTTTTGGTGTATTTCTGCAAAACATGGTACATTTAAGTTATCATTGGAGAATGTTGTTAGCTTATAGACTTATAGCTTATAGCAGGTAGGCGCCATTAATTGTTAGAAATAAATGCAAAGCTTATTAAAATGACTTAGCTTAATAATATGACAAAGCTTATTAATATGACTGCACGTTTGGCCTAGTGGTTTAACAGTCACCACGCCGTTTCCTACTTAGCTAAGTGTCGTGGGTTCAAAGCCCCCGTAGGACAACACTTTGTGTGATCCACAAATTGTTGTTCTTAGTCTGGGTGTTCTTTATGTCCGTTTCATGTATGTTTGTATAGTCACCCGCGACACAGGATTTATTCCTAGTGCGGGAGTTGTCTTTTAAAAAAAAAACAGTTAGTGTTATCTTTACTCTCTGTAAAATATCATTAACAATATTAAGACAACAGTTTAAAATAGATATAGACACTCCACTAGTTATATTTGGTACACTAAATTGTATATGTTATCACATGATTCTTTGTATGCTAAAAAATGGTGACTAAACATCTAATGAACGTTCATTTTTTTCTTGAAAGTCCCTGATTAAAACAAGAGCCCGTCCTTTAGATGAATTAGAAAGGGTCGAAACCTTTTCATTACCATTCAAATATCTGCGAGCACTCGCTTAGCGCCCGTGCAACATTTCTTTTGTAAGTAACGCTCGTATTTTCAAATCGGTTCTCACAAATAATACTGCGAATAAAATTTCCCTTTATATTTTTCATCGGACATATTTTTCCGCTGCCATTTTTCAATAATGTTATTGCTGTAAGGATCACAAAATATAATGATAAACTGGTCCAGTGATTTGACGTTTTGATGCGAACGGTCTGTGTTGCAAAATATAAATTTCACAAAGTTATTTTTTAGGAGTCTGTAGAATGCTTAAAAATGCCTACATGGTTGCAGAATTTACGATTTGTTAGAATACTTTGTAAGTTATGCGCCTTTTTTACGTTGAAAACATTAAATTGCGTTGAAAATCTAAAACGGAAGAATTTTTAACTGTCCTTTTATTTTATGTAATCTAAAGAAATATTATAGAGTCAGTCTAAGCTGTAAGATCTAAACGCGCTATTGTCAGAAAGCTATTTTTCGAATGAAAAAGTATATAATTTTCAGTGTTAAAAGCCAATTTATAGAGGACCAAACACCGACTTCAAACGGATTTTAGGTACTTAGCACACATTATAATATGTATTAGTCACAAACATAGACAAGAATTGTCATTTAGTAACGCCAGCCAAATTAAAGCCAGTTTATTTCACGCTTTTTAGTGTTCCTAGCCGGGGAGTTTTCGTTTGATTGTTATTTTTGAAGTTGGATTAAAATATTTTCTTGTTTTTTAAATTCCGGTTTCTATTTCTAAATATATAGTGATATATTCTAAATATATATGATAGTTACATAAAATACGTAGGTTTACGTTTGAAAGAAAAAGCTGCTTGATTCTACCAAAACAAAAGTATAAACGTCAGAATTTTTCCAAAATGGCAACCGCCTGCAGCAATAAACAGACATAAACTTACACACATATATATGTATAGTATGTTTATATTAATGACATTTCCGGTGCCGGTCCCCCAGGCGCTTTTAAACGTCGCGCCTCTTGACCAAGCCCTCCCGGCGGGGGCTGCTCTCATTCAAACGGATGTGCGGAGGTGGATGTTAACTGAGTGTGCATTACTGCCCCTCTGAACTTTGGGACTGAAAACCGCAATATACTTAATGGTTCTATAAAAATGTCCCTTGTTTTCTTGGATATACTAATTGAATTTGACGACTGTGTGGCACGAGCGTTGTGTGTATACTGAAATATCAAATGTCCTCGGTTTGATTCCCCAATAATGCAAGTACTCGTATGCCGAATGCTCTTTATGGCAAGGGGGCAAATAAGCAGACAGGTCACTTGATGGTAAGTGCCTACCGCCGCCAATGGCAATTCCAGACTCACAAGTTCGTTGCGGTTCTTTGAGTTCTAAAGAACCAAAAGTGGAACCCTCTCCCTTCTGGTTCTGTAAGGAGGGATGTGGGTTGGTCTCCCGTAACCTCACTAAGCAAATAGAAAAAGTTTGAAAAACTATAACATGATTACATAAAAATATATGTAGTCTATGTCACTGCTATTATTACAAACCTATTGACCCTTCATTGATTAAAATCGGTGAAGTCGATTAGGCGTGGTAAAACAAACAAACATAATAATTATATAGACTCCTAAAACCCTTCCTTTTGGCTACTCAAAATCATTTACAAATACCTATATATTCTGCTATACCTTTTTTCTTTTCAAAAATAACCTTGCAATTTTATGCAATGTTGAGTCCAATCACCAGGCGTTTGCGTTCCCCGTTTGGAACCCCTGTACTAGTCTATACGGGCCCATGGACACAGCCGTTATAAAATCGTTAATAAATCAATAGATAATTACTGTTTGCTTGTGTTGACACATGCATCTACCTAATATTTGTCTATGTCAACGTTTGACATGTGACGACAGGATATAGGTGACGTATGAATCATAGATAAATATTTCACGGAATGAGTGACATTCGGATGTTAGACGTTGTAGGTTCGATTCTCGCTATGTATAGATATTTTTATGCCTTGCATTAGTGTGGTTGATTCTATGTATTGAGCGTTTATCCATACTAATTTTATAAATTCGAAAGTACCCTGTCTGTTACGATTTCACGGCAAAATAGCTCAACCAATTTAGATGAATTTCGGTACAGGAGATACATTGGACCTTGGAGAAGGATATAGGCTACTTTTTGTCGCGATAACCAATATACATGCGGGCAGAGCTGCGGCCGATAGCAAGTAAAAAATTAAATCAGAAAAATGTATATATATAAAAGAGTAAGGTGACTGACTGACATACCCAGAGATCAACGCACAGCCCAAACCGCTGAAGCTAGAATCCTGAAATTTTGCATGTAGGTTCTTTATATAACGTGTGAGCACTAAGAAAGGAATTTCTGAAATCCCACCCCTAAGGGGGTAAATCAGGGGATGAAAGTCTGCGTGAGCGAAGCTGCGTGTAAAAGCTAGTCATCTATATATATGAAAGCGAAATACCACTCACTTATTAATCACGAAATCTCAGAAACTATAACACCTACAAACTTGAAATTTAGCAGGTAGGTTCCTTATAGGGTATAGACATCCGCTAAGAACGGATTTTACGAAACTCCACCCCTAAGGGGGTAAGACGGGGGTTGGACATTTGTATGAAAGTCCTATGTTTTTAACCGACTTCCAAAAAGGAGGAGGTTCTATGTTCCACTGTATGTTTTTTTTTTTTTTTTTTTTTATGTATGTTACCTGATTACTCCGTCAGTTGTGGACCGATTTTGAATTTTTTTTTGTATTCGACAGGATATGCGTCCGTGGTGGTCCCATTGCCAGCATATCAGGATCTGAAGATGGGATCCCAGGGAAATCGAGGGAAACCCTCATTTTTTATAGGCACATACTATGTTTTTCGGATATTTTCTGAAGTTACACCGGTATTTGCGTCTGGTAGTCATCATTTTATGATGATGAGCTGATGATGTAAGGTACCACTCCTTAACGGTTAGGAGTTGGAGGATAAATATTTAAATATTATATATATATAAGTTACCTTTAGTCGTATTCTTACAAATTATTTAGGTAAGCTGATGATGGAAGGTGGAAGGTACAACTCCTCAACGGTTAGGAGTTGGAGAATAATTCTTTCAATTTCATACGTATCTAAAGACCTTCAGTCGTATACTTTCAAGCTATTTAGGTGAGCTGATGATAGAAGATTAAACTCTTCAACAGTTAGGGATTAGAGGATGATTTTAATATTACACGTACCTTAATTTGTATTCTTGATGATGAAATTTGTTTAAATAATTCAACTTACTACTTACCTACGATTGTTTGCACTAAAAACTGTAAAATAAAAACTTTTTATAAAAAAAAAAAACCGACTTCCAAAAACATCCAACGAAAACTCTCTGTCAAAAAACACTTAAAAGCGTAAAATAAACTGGTTCTTCATAAATTGCCTATACCTAATTCTTTATTCATTTAAATAGTAGTATTATAATGGGTGCTAGGTACCTAAAATCTGTTTGAAGTCGGTGCTAAGCCAAAAAGAATACAAACGAACAATTACAAAAGTCTAAGCGATAGTCACTTGGCACCGACTTCAAACAGATTTTAGGTACCTAGCACCCATTATAATACTACTATTTAAATGAATAAAGAATTAGGTATAGGCAATTTATGAAGAACCAGTTTATTTTACGCTTTTAAGTGTTTTTTGACAGAGAGTTTTCGTTGGATGTTTTTGGAAGTCGGTTTTTTTTTTTTTTATAATTTAAGTAAGAGACTATAAATTTAAAATGTATGCTCTATAGACGGTGTGGAGGTGTACTAATAATGTATCTTTAGAAATCAACCCCCTTTTGGGGTTAATACGGGGGATGGTAATTTGGACGCAAACTCGGTTGCGTAGGTCAGCTAGTATTAAATATTACTGTCTAGATTCAAACTACGCTCACCTTAAACTATGAGTTACTGAGCATGTATTTACGTTTACTAGTTGTTGCCCGCGGCTCTGCCCGCGTGTATGTAGCTTATTGTAGCCTATATGTTAGTCTGATGTATAAGCTATATTACTGTAAAGTTTCATCCAAACCCGTTCAGTCGTTTTTGCGAGAAAGAGTAACAAACATCCATCCATACTTACAAACTTTCGCGTTTATAATATTAGTAGGATATTATACGTACAAAAAGATAAATATATTGCTGCACTCATACATGCGAATATTTCTGTACTACGCGGGAAGTGAATCCGCTATTTCTGACATGCCGTTTATTCTTTTAGCCAAAAATAACAGATTAGTACTGTTTATTTAAAGCCACGTACAAATAAATAAAAACGCCAATAAAATATTTAATGACATTTAGTATAATAAATGACCGCTAAACCTACCCATTTACATAGACATTAATGGTGGTATTTCCCCAAAAACAATTAACATTAGCCGTAAACCAACATTCATCGCAGTGTTGTGGTGGTAACACTTAATTGGTGCTCGTAAAAATAATAGCTCTTACTCGTATATGCTGAGCATCGCGTGCTCGCCGCGGACCGGTCGGGAGTAATGGACAGGAATTAATAAAGGTGTTTGTATTGCTTAACTGCCCAATAAGATGTTCTAGAATGAAGAGGAGAATACGGCAACAGCTGAGAACGACATTCAAACAAGTACATTCAACCAAATCGCAGAAAATTGGTACTAAACAATTCTCCGTATCTCGATCGTTATCGTTCTCCCGTTGATTCTAGTGGGAGGAATTCCCCTCCTATCTCATCTTTACATTATGATAAATAAAATTGAATGATCTGTTTGTAATTTAAAATTAACAACTTTTTATTTTATTCTTTTTTTTAAATGATACTCCCGCATTAGGAATATTCATTCTATGTCGCAGGGGACTTATAAACATAAATGAAACGAACACAAAGAACACCCAGACACAGAACACCAATTTGCGGATCACCCAAAGTGATGTCCCATGTAGGATTTGAGCACTTGGCGCAGTAGGAAGCGATGAGCGACCGCTTAAACCACTAGGCCAACCGTTCAGTCATACTTTAACTAAATGCATACGAAAGTATTATTTTGTGTTAGGTTTCAACAAATTTCTTCGTAACAGTATATACGGTACTTACAGTTACAGAGAGCTGATGATATAAGGTGGAAATTAAGTTACTATTTTTAGATTACCACCACCCTGCGGCGTTACGTTGGTGCAAAGGTACAACAACAAGCGCAGGTAACACCGCGAGGCACAGCGCTGCCGCGGTAAAACTATTGCATAGCATTTTTTATCAACTTATGCAATTATAATTATTTACTTATTTTTAATTTATGCAGTATTTTTTTCTTTGAACATGTATACTTACGGGGCGCGCACATGTGGTGCGTGTTGCATTATAAAGATATGATGGATACCTATACACCTATAAGTATATACTTTCTCACAAATACACAATATAAATATACTTTCTCACAAACAGCTGCTTACGTATTCGTCCGATTTCGGAGCAGCTCTTCGCGATCCGTGCGAGCTTCGTACAGTCGTACCATATACATACACGTTAAGTGAACGCTCGGCCGAGCTACATGGTAGGCCGGTGTGGGGGTGTTAGGTTTTATTTTCGTTACGGAATTTCTTGATTCGGTCGCCGCACTCAAAGCCCGCCATAAAAGCTTAAAAAATAAAAATCATGTGATAGATTTATGTATTTTCGTTATCATTATGGTTTTTGAATGGCAGTAAATTGTTTTATAATAGTACTCTACCTTGTTAGGATCACATGTTAATATTACATACATGCATTTACGTCTGTAACCTTCTCTAAATAATACTCTATTCAGAGACAAGATCGTTAAAGAAACGGACAAACAAAAATCTCTTCTACTTCATCGTGTTATTGTGGGTACGTGTATTTTTAAAATTCATATGCTTTAACGAGTTAGTCAATACATGTGGTGCTGGTGTAACCCTGGACAAACAAACTTTGAGTTTAAATACCCAATGAAGTACCTACCGACCAGTACTTGCGTCGAGTACTCCATCGATACTCACGACCCCACTAATTAAGTCAAATATCGTGTGCACTTCAAGTGGGCCACAGCACACCCCAATATTGAAGTGAGACTTATATTTGTACTGTAATCTAATGACTTCAGTCGGTAGTAGAGCTTTAATTGTTGATTAATCAGGAGTTTTTGAAAAGATTGAAGAGATTTATACAGAAAATGCTTATGTCAATAACTAACTGTTGTACGAGTATACTTATTAACATTTATTTACTTTCAACTGACTAATTCTCTTTATTTAAAATAAAACTTTCATATTCTATAGGTAGTAGAGTCACGCTGATTTCAGCACGAACGGGCCGGCTCGACTGGGTGGTACTACCCTCGCACAAGAGATCAACATAAAATGACAGCAATCGTGCTTGTTCGTGAGTGCTCTTGTCGTGTTTTGTTGGTGAGTGCGAGACCGGAGACCCAATGATGCAGAAGCATCCCTAGGCCGCCATGGTGTGGGTCACCAAGCTACATTGTTGGATTGTCTGCATTATCAATGAGTATGGTGATACTGCTTATGCTTTCCACCAGGCAGAGTAGAGTCACTTTGGCAGGCCCAAACATTTTAAAAAAATGAGGATAATCACACTGAGAGCAACAAGTTATGGATCACTTAAATTTTGTTCCATGATGAGTTTGAACTCACAACACTCAGAGCAGTAAAATGAGGCGTAGCGAACGTTTAAACCACTACGCCATACGTACAATCACTGTATATACACACATCAAAAGTGTCTAGGGATCAACATATGTGTCTAGGGATCAACATATATTTTTGCAATAACTTTTCTCCTGATTGATATTAATTAAAATTTTCTTTAAGGATTTATCAAATAAAGTGTTTTCGTTTGTCACAGTAACGATAAACCAAGTCACCTTTGCATTAATAAAGAAATTTGCCATTTTCCTAATAAAAGGATTTTTGACATTTGAACCACTAACATTAAAGTTCGAAAAAAAGACTGAAATAACAGTTTTCTTTAAAATTTTATTAGGTAACTTAAACAATTAATAATCCGTGTTCCTACCGCGAACACTAACACAAGAACATCGGTTTGGCATACTCAAAATGAGTTCATCCAAATCACGCTGTGGAATGGCCGCCCATGTTCGTTGCAACAACAAAAAAAGGTCTTCTTGCGACTGGATACCCTCCATATTCGGCAGAGCTCTTCTCTGTAGCATATCCCATGCATGCTCAATCGGGTTCAAGTCTGGCGACTGAGCAGGCCAGGGCCAAAGCCACATCTCAATCTCAAGAAATCCGCATAAAAATGCTTGATCCCTAGACACTTTTGATGTGTGTATTTACCTCATATAATACTTACATAATAAATTCAAATGACGTCAAATGTCAGTTTTTTAATGAAATAGGGCGCAAACGAGCAGACGTATAGCCTGATGATAAGTGATTATCGCCGCCCATGGACAACCGCAACACGAGAGGCGTCGCATGTGCGTTGCCGGCCTGTTAAGAAGGAGTACGTTTTTTCTTGAAGGTAGAAAGAAGGTCGTATTTTTGTTGTTTCATACTTAACGTAGTACTATTAAAAACATATTCATATAAAAACTAGACACGTGAAATGTTTACAAAAGAGATGAGATGATAAAAATTAAAAAGATATAATGAGCAGCAGCATCTACATATGCATATGAAGCTAATGAAATAAAAGAATAAATATTTTAGGCATTCTCTTTGGATCACGGGCCCAAAAACTTATTCAGTTATTCATATAATATAGAGTGTACGTGTCTATTGGCAGTAAGAGAGAGAGAGTATATGAGAGGGGCACGTCTGATCTAAGGTCAGGTGTCCTGAGGGAGTCGTTGCGGGAACAATGCGTTTTACTGCGCCGGCCCCACGGTGGGCGCCATTTAAACTCCGCACCAGTGAATAGCGGTTGGTCTGCTGTTTATGTATTCCATCTTTATTGTACGGCACTCTTTAGATGTATACGGATATAGGACCACGCTAGTATTTCCTATGGGAGTTACACACGTTAGACACGGACATAAAATAATGCTATAATCATACTTTAGTCAAAAGTTTTAAAGTTTACAGTTCGCTTTTAGTAATATTGGATACTAGCTTTTGCCCGCCGCTCCGCCTATGAGTATGTCAGTTATCTCAATAGACTATGTCTTCCTCATGAATCAAAAGATCTTCATGCCAAATTTCTTTGAAAACGGTCTAGACGTGAAATCATAACAGAGTTAGTTTATAATTTATAATATTAGTATGAATTATACTCTTACAGCCTTTGAGCAAACGTGGCCAGCCAATTACCAATTTACGGTTAAAGAATCTTTAACCGTAAATTGGTAATTGGCTGTATTTATTATTAGTACATTGTATATCTGGACTACTTTCTGGTTACTTTTTTTTTTTTTTTTTAATAGCTCCTCTCGCATACCTAAATAAGATCTCATACTAACATGATATAGATTATACTATGAATGTTTTGAGAATCATGAAAAAGGAATTAATTAATACGTAGCTACTATGTGATTTTTTAATGATTTTTTAAATCTAGTCAGTGTTGTAGCAGTTTTTATATTTAATGGTAATTTATTGTAAATGTTGACTCCCTCAAATTCAATATTCTTTTTACCATAGTTCGTTCTAGGTGGACGAGTCACAATATGACTTGCGTTTCTTAGTTTCATTTTTTGACGAGTATAGTTCGTTGTAAAAGATAAACTTGTATGTATATTCCTATTTAGTATTTTATGTATCAAAATACACGTGTAGTACATGTAAGTCTGCTCTTTGGTCATTATTTTGGTTTCCTCATATATTTTTTTGGTAGAAGTACGAAAATTGTAGTTAAAAAGTACCTTTACTAATTTATTTTGTGCGCGTTGCAAGTCATCTAGAATAGTTTTGCTTAGTGTTCCCCATATTTCAACTAAATAGTCAATGTGCGGTTTGACTAGTGAATTATATATAAGGTATTTAACTTTGTGTGGCAAACATTTAGTTATAGTGAATAAGCAACCTGTTAGTGAAATTAGTTTATTTTTTATTTTATCTATTTGAGGTTTCCAACTCAGAAGAGTGTCTAGAGTGAGGCCAAGATATCTTTCATTTGTCGAATGCCTTCTTAAGATCAATGAAAACACCTAGCACTGTTTGTTTTTTATCAATTTTATTCTTAATTTTAGTAGTCAGGTCGATTGTGGCCGAAAGAGTATTTGAAAGTGGTCGGAAACCGTATTGTCTGCGATAGAAAAAGTCTTTTGATTTTAAGAAGGTTTCCAGGCACGTGTAGATAACTTTTTCAAAGATTTTAGAGATAACAGGAAGCACCGAAATTGGGCGATAATTACAAGGGTCGAGTCTATTACCAGATTTGTATACGGGAGTAACTTTGGCTATCTTTAGGCTTCTAGGGAAAATTCCAGTCTCTAAACACTCATTGATGCACATAGTTAATTCCTCTATTATTAAGTTTTTGACACATTTAAGCGCTTTAGTACTTACACCATCGATACCAGAGCTGGTGTTGGTGTCTAATTTGTCTATTATTTTATTTATTTCATTCACAGTTACCGGTTTAAATTGGTTTAGTTCAGTTGCATTGCTTGTGACAACAGGGGGTCCTGTATTATATTTATTAAATTTGTATTTATTCGGAATTTGGTTTGCTAAAGCTGAGCCGATCGTTGAAAAGTAAGAATTTTTATTTATATTTAAAAAAATTTAGCATGCGTAAGCGTTTTTTAAGCGTGGATTGTTTTCTCATTTATTTATTTTACGAAAGTATTAATCCTTGTAGGAAAGGTTAGAATATGTAAAGGTATTATTACTATTCGGGTTATATAAACAAAGTAAGAAAACCTGTTAACCGTACGAGGCACTTAGGAGAAATTGTCGGAACAGTAAAAGCTAACTCGATTAGGTGCCAGGTGCAGCGGTTATTCGCCGAAGTGCTGAGTGGTACCTGCTGCGCCTTTACCGACTGAGATCTGTTCCCCATTAGCGTTTAGTGCTAACTTACTACACTGTAAATACGTAAAACATCAACAACATCGAAGAGACGTAGAATAATTTAAAATATGATTTATTTTATATCACTTCATATTATAAAACAAAGTCCTCCACCGCGTCTGTTTGTCTGTCTATTCGCGATAAACTCAAAAGCTACTGCACGGATTTCAATGCGGTTTTTACCAATAGATATAGTGCTTCTTGAGGAAGGTTTTCGTATATAACTTGTTAAATTTTTGAGTATATTGGCTAAAATATAACGATATTTGTTGAAGATGTCGTAAAAAAATTAAGCCGTATATCTCCTCGAGGTAACATAGGCTATATTATATTTTACGTAAAGAGCCCTTGCGAAGCCAGGGCAGGTTGCTAGTAAATTATAAATCAGTATCATCATCTTAAGACGTTTAATGCTGGCCTTCTCTAAGGCTTCCCACAACAATCGGTTCTGTATATTGTAAATATATGTATACATTGTTTTGTAAAATTTATTAGTCACCATAAAACACTTGTTGAGTATGATAGTAAAACAATTATTTTTGCCGAATTCAGTAGGCGCAATATGAAGAACTGAAAACTAGACTTAAGATTTCTGTAATGTACCATATTTCAAACAAATAAAGAATTTCTGTTGTGAAGTTCTTTATATAACGTAAGTGAGCACTAAGAAAGGAATTTCTGAAAGTCCAACCCTAAGGGGGTAAATCAGGGGATGAAAGTCTGCGTGAGCGAAGCTGCGTGTAAAAGCTAGTCTTATATATAACTGCTCATAAATTATAATATGATAATTAAATATTACAAACAGATATGTACAATAGCAATGTTTTACCAGCAACCGTTGGATGGACAAATCGACAGGAGATAAAGGAATTAAAGGGTAGCTAGGTGTTTAAAGCTACAGTAATGTTAAATAAATATACGCATACACACATATACAATACATAGAACATGCCACGTGACACATTTATTCTAACCAATAAATGCAAAGTTCTATTTGTTTGTAATTCTTTATCTAAGGACAAGTGATTAATTTAAAAAGCTTTTTTTTAAAACAATCATTTATTCCTAATAAAAAAAAATAACTTTAAGCCCTTTCATTTGATACCCATATTGAATGGGTTCAGAAATATGTACGCCGCCATTTTGTTACGGCGGCCATTTGGGTTAATATTAATACCGATTATATATAATTGCATTGTCATCAAAACTAAAGGTATATTTCAAATTTCAGCTCAATGTGAAATCGGGAAGTAGCTCAAATTTAACTTGCAAGATTTAATTACAAAAAAAAATCGGGACAGGTGAATCTAAATAAAAACTTGTAAAAAGGACTGATAAAATTTACGTGCTTTACGCGCTTTACGTCTTGCTGTGGGGGAAGTACTTTCACTCTATAAAAAGAAACTGATTAAAAACCATTACAAGCAAATTGTTTCTGAAAACAAATAAGGTCCCTGGAGATTTTCAGAATGAGATAGGAAACAAGCAGTATCGCGTTAAAATAACTCCTTTTTGTGTTTGGTGTTTGGGACCTGTTTGCTCATTAGCCTCTTACATCCTATAAAATACATTGACAAAATCAAAAAAACAATCGCAAAAAGAAAGTACAATGCAGTCATGAGTATTGCCGACAAGGGGAAAACTTAAAACCATAAACAAACAGTTGCTATTTTTGGATATCAAGTATTTTGGAATATTTTTCAGGCAGGTTTGCCTCCTATAATTTATACTCTACAAAAAACATCACTTTTTGATAACTAACGTTTCTCGGTCCACCTAAAACTTAGTCAATTAATGACACTGTGCCAACATATCAAAGATCAGCTTCGAAAGCGTTAGATGTAAACGTTCTACCTACAATATCTCTCCCGATACTCCCATGCTGTTTAAATCCTCATAAACATTTACGTGTGAAGATATTGGGACACTTTTATCGAGATAGTTTTATGTGAACGCATTGAATAAGTGATGTCATCTAGATACCTGGACGTCCCAATTGACCCGGAGTGTTTTGGGCCAAGGCTTACTTATTCAGAGGTCCTCGAGTTTTTTCAGTCTCTTATATTACTCTTGGTGAATGTATACTACTTTGAGAATATATAAATAGACCCCGAGAGAATTTGAAGTTAGTTTAGATTATTTTTTGAGGTTTATGGTTTTTTCTTTTTATATCGTGGGAGAGCCACGCTTCGGCATGAATGGGCCGGCTCGACTCACAGAAAACCGGTGGGAAACAGCGCTTGCACTTTTCACCGAGTGAGTAAGTATATAGGCCCATATCCCAACCACACCCCCGATCCCCATCTCCCAAAGGCCGGCAACGCACTTGTGACGCCTCTGGTGTTGCGGGTGTCCATGGGCGGCGATAATCGCTTACCATCAGGTGATACGTGTGCTCGGTTGCCTGCTATTCTATAAAAAAAGAAAGAAAGGGGTGTCGTAAGACTAAGGGAGCAAATTACGTAGGACAATATTATATATAATATTGTATAAATAATCTTATATATAAAATTCTCGTGTCACAATGTTAGTTACCATACTCCTCTGAAACGGCTGGACCGATTTTTATGAAATTTGGTGTGCATATCGGGTAGGTCTGAGAATCAACCAACATCTATTTTTTATACCCAATTTATTTTTTATATGGCAAAACAACGTTTGCCGGATCAGCTAGTATTATATAATAAGGACTGCAAAGAGAAAAAATAACTTGAAATAAACCCTATATCAATACGTCTGGCCAGCGTGGTATAGTAGGCTTAAATCTCTTTTCGAAGGGGGGACCTGTGACCACCAGTAGAGTATTAAAGGCTCTTGATAGATTTATGATGGTGATTTTTTGTTTAGACAAGATGTACAGAGTGATGTTATGTGTTTTTTACCCGACTGCGAAAGAAGGAGGGTTATGTTTTCGAGTGTATGTACGTAAGTTTTTTTTATGGTATAGGTGGCAAACGAGCAGACGTATCACCTGATATAAAGCGAATACCGCCACGCATGGACACCCGTAACACCAGAGGCGTCACAAGTGCGTTGCCGATCTTTGGGGGATGAGGAAAGGGATGTGGGGAGGGGTTGGGGCATGGGCCTCCGTTATCCTCACTCACTCGGTGAAACACAGCGCAAGCACTATTTCACACCGGTTTTCTCTGAGGCCGTGGTATCACTCCGGTCGAGCCGGCCCATTCATGCCGGAGCGTGACTCTCCCACGTAAGTATGTATATTTCTTTGGAACGCCCTAGAGCCGAAACGGCTTGTCGTATTTTTATGTGAGTGGTATCAATAGATTCGTCTTAGTCGTGAGAGTGACACTGGGTACATCAAAATTAAAAAAAAAAATTATAAAGATGGCAGATATTGACGCAGTCGCCCATTTTTTTTTAAATAATTTATACACGAGCCTGTCAATATGTCTCTACTTTGCCTGATGGAAATAATGAGCAGAATCCAAGAGTAGTGGTCACCATACTCATTGCGAATGCAATGTACCATTGTGTGTACCAATACGCCTCCGGTCTCGCACTCACCAATGAAACACGACAGCACAAATGCAGTCAGTTTGGGTGGGTCTTCTGTGAGAGGGTACTACCGCCCCGGTCAAGCCGGACTGTTCGTGCTTAAATCAGCATGGCTCTAACTAACCTATACTGTTAGAACTAGCAATTACACGGGTAGCATATCATATATGCCACTCACGTTCATCAGTAATGTTACTGGCCTGCATAAATTTGTCGACAGCTACAGAAAAAGTTTAATGAATTACACATCTAGATCTTCCTAATGAACCTTCATCCATTGGTGGAAACTGTATGACATGCTATTTGGTGCTAGCAGAGTTCTTGCGCTCATACAAATGGACAGACAGGAAGTGTGCCTTCATGTATTAATATATACTAATATTATAAAGCTGAAGAGATTGTTTGTTTGAACGCGCTAATCTTAGGAAACGCTGGTCCGATTTGAAAAAATCTTTCTGTGTTGGATAGTACATTTATCGAGGAAGGCTATATATCATTACGCTAAGACCAACAGGAGCGGAGCACCAATGAAGAATGCTACAAAAACGGTTTTTTTTTACGCTACGGGCAATAGGAGACGTAAACGAAATTAAATTTTGAAATGAAATTTTATTTGCAGAAATACGGTACAGAAATTGTAAAGAGATATTTAACAGGAATCACATATTTCGTCAGTCTGTTCTGACATGCAAATTTTTTAAATGTACATGCTTATCATAACATATATTTCTTTAATACAAATACTACTTAGCTCATGTCAAGATAATTGGAAATGAATGTCAAGAATTAATCAATTTTAATATTATTAATATAGAATTAATATAGAAATAACATGCATTTATACTGATAATATGTTATTCATAGTTATTATCCCTCTTTAAAGTGTTCATTTACTGAGTAGAACATCTGTTCCAAAAGCCACATTTTCAATTTCTTTTTAAATTTGGATAAGGGCAATGTCTGTATAGTTGGTGGCAACTTATTAAATATCTTGATACACATATTATTACAATTTTTTTGGAACAATGTAGTTCTGGGAACAAAGTCCAGGACTAGCCTTTCACCGTCACGTGTGTTGCGTGAGAATATGTCCTTTGCCTTCTTAAATAAACTAGGGTTTCTCTTTACAAATACACTAACTTCGAAAATGTACATACAGGGCAAAGGTAATATTTCAAATTTTTTAAAGTAAGGTTTACAAGACTCGTAAGGAGGAATGCCTACCATAGCGCGAATACACCTCTTTTGGGATAAAAACATCCGAGTAGCATCCACCGAATTTCCCCATAGCAACAGACCGTATCTCAACACAGAACCAACGTAACCATGATACGCGAGAAGTACTGTCTGCTGTGTGGTTGTTCTTCTTTTTTCCGGTGTCTGACATATATTTTTGTGTGTCGATTGTTTTCAAATATTTTTGTAACGTAAACGACGTTGCGTGGGTCAGCTAGTAAGGGATAAACACTAGCAACCCAAATAGCTGAATATCAAGTCAAAGTAGGGTATATATACGAATGTAAGAATATTTTTAGAATATAAGTATACATTTCAAATTTATTTTAAGCCTGTGATAGAAAAAGACCCTAATTCTATTATATGATATTCCTTACTTCAAACGTAATATAAGTTTTCAATCTATACTTACAATAATATTATAAATTCGAAAATAACTCTGTCAATAATAATAATAATGAAAAGTTCTCGAGGAATGGCAAAGGCTATTCTTACCACCATAACATTACACTTTTTAGTTTTTTAAATTTTGTTTTAATTTTATCTGGGGACACGGTCGTGCCCCCGCCAAGACGAGCCAAGCGAAGCGCAAGGGCACTACCTACCTTTTCTCGAAGTGTTTCGTCGTTTTTTTCAACCCTCATAACCATTGTTCAAGATCGTTTAAATTCTCAGGATATGATGTTACCAATAGACTAATGAAACAAACAAAGTTTCAATTGCATAGCTCTGATACTTTAGATTTTTTTGATACCTAAAAAACACCGATTTCGTCACTGACATACTGATGATCAACAAAACTGTTAGGGTACTTCCTGAAGTGCTAGAAAGCTGAAATTTGGTGTGTAAACTAAGTTTAGTATACAAAAAACAAAAAAAATCATAAACCTATTACTTTTGCCCCCCAACTCTCAAATTTGGGGGGTGGAAGTTTGTATGAGACTTTCACAAATGTTTATGCTAGAGGTTTTATTTTTGGACTTTATGGAAAGAAGAAAGAAGATGTACAAGAAATGCAGCCCAAAATAGAAAAAAAACTGCCTCAAGTAACTTACAAAAAGATATGAAATCTCACCAAAAACATTTTCATGTAAAATGTTGCCAAGACGACTGCATATAGCTTACCCTGTGAAAAAGATATCAGATCTCATGTAGAGCCAAGGTTCGGAATCTACACGCCCTAACTCTACCAATCCTAACTTCGTAAACTTTATATCTCAGTAAAAAAGTATGGCTTGGCTGTTTCGTTACTTCAGAAACTAAATATTCGTATAACACATTACTTCAGAAACTAGATATTTGCAAACACAAAAGGCGTTCGTTTCCCCTTCGTGATGGTATGGTAGCGAAACGGCGAAGCCATACATGTTTACTGAGATGTAGAGTTTACGAAGTTAGGGTTGGTAGAGTTAGGGCGTGTAGATTCGGAACCTTGGCCCTACATGAGATCTGATATCTTTTTCACAGGGTAAGCTATATGCAGTCGTCTTGGCAACATTTTACATGAAAATGTTTTTGGTGGGATGTTTTATTTTGGTTTTCAAATAGACAAACTGATAAATTTTACAAACTAGATGTTTATAATTCCTTCATGTAAGTTGTAAAAAAGTTGTTACCACAGATCATCTAGTTGAATGGCTTATATTTATTTAGGTACTATCATCATACATTTATGTTTCGTGACCGTTACAAAATCGTTGACATAAAGAACTAATAGCTCTAATATATTAGCTAGCGGCACGCCAAATATGTAATTTCCTTTTTTTTACAAGAAAAAGCTTTAATAAAGTTCGACGATTTAGTGATTCTGATTTGGTCATGAATATACAGGATATAATGATTGTGGATATCTATACATACAAAATTACTTGTCCTGACTGACTGATTAATTCACCGGTAAATAGCGCTATAATTTGGCTATCACAAGTACTCGTAGAGCCACGCTGATTTCAGCACGAACGGGCCGACTCGGCCGGGGCGGTACTACCCTCGGACAGAAAATCAACGTAAAATGACAGCGATCATGCTGTCGTGTTTCGTTGGTAAGTGCGAGACCGGGGGCCTCGCTATTATGAGCGTATACCGTGGGTGAGCCACGCTTTGGCATGAATGGGCCGGCTCGACCGGAGTGATACCACGGCCTCATAGAAAACCGGTTTAAAATAGTGCTTGCGCTGTATTTCACCGAGCGAGGATACCGAAGGCCCATACCCCAACCCCTTCCCCTATCTACCCCATCCCCCCCATAACCAAAAGACCGGCAACGCTCTTGTGACGCCTCTGGTGTTGCAGATATCTATGAGCGGCGGTAATCGCTTACCATCAGGCGATACGCTTGCTTGTTTGCCCGCCTATTACATAAAAAAAAAAGTTTTAAAATTATCTTTTTTCATATATATTTCAAAATAGTCAACCTGTCGCCACGACCACTGGCGCCTAGGTTGAAAGGTATTTTAAAGGCATGTAGATAATAGGAATCGGGAACGCTTTACTTTTTTTTACAGACGTACACAAAGAACACGCAGCCTTAGAACAACAATTTGTGGATCACACAAAGTGTTGTCCCATGCGGGGTTCGAACCCACAACACTCAGCGCAGTAGAAAGCGGCGTGCGATCGCTTAAATCACCAACCGTGCAGTCCTATAAACATTTATGTCAACAAGAAAGAGTTTAAAAAATTATAACCCCCAGGACCATCCAGTCCAGGTGGAGTGATGATTTGCGCAAGATGTCTGGCAGGAGCTGGATGCGAGTGGCCGAGGATCGAACTAAGTGGCGTGCAATTGGAGAGGCCTATGTCCAACAGTGGACTGCGATAGGCTGATGATGAATCGTTAAAATCGATCAAAGTATAGGCCCGACGGTGAAACATACATAGACTGTCAAACCGGCAAAAATTATAATAGTCGGGCAAAAATTGACTTTAAGTCAAAAATATATCCTGAAACACTACTTAATATACAAGAAACATACTGGAAGCTTTGAGCAACGCAAACAGCGCCGTATAAAAGCTGAGTTCTGTTTCCATACAAAACTTAATTCAGTTTAGTCAAAAGCGCGCGTAGGAGGCAAGTTTTGGCGCCTAAACTGGGCCTGTTGTGCCAACTACTCGGGAGACTGATCTAACTTCATCTATACTAATATTATAAACTGCAGAGTTTGTTTGTTTGAACGCGCTAATCTCAGGAACTACTGGTCCGATTTGAATGAAGAGGAAGGCTATAAATCATCACGCTAAGACCAATACGAGCGGAGCACCAATGAAGAAGGTTTCAAAAACGGGGGAAAATAATCACGCTCCGGACAATAGGAGACGCAAACGAGGTTGCCTGGGTCGGCTAGTACTTTATATTCAGTGAGTATTGTTGTTACGCCGCGATGTGATAAATGCGTAACGCTTTGCAAACGATTGTTTTTCAGATGAAATAAACAGATCATCAGATATTTTGAAATCACTCCAAGAACTCAATCGAAGAAGCACAGAAGGTTATCTTCACGGTACTACATAGTTTTAGGAAATGATATCAGTGAGCAAAAAGAAATACTGTATTATTAAAAAGTGATAATTGATTGGCAAAACTCTAAGCTCTAGTACTAGTCTTCAACTAGCCTACAAATAATGTAAGTCAAAATAGTTCACTGTACGCTCCGGACCCTCTGTGTGTGTAGGATATGTGTCCCCAGAGCGTGCGATTCGGGAATTTACCAAACAAATACAATTTCTGTTCGGAATTGTTTGAAAACATTTCCTTTTAGAAATACACCTGAACTGTTATTGTGAAAAGTATTGTAATTTCACTTTTTTATATATTTTGTTTCGATCACATTTACACTTTCAAAACTTTGAACAGCGAGTACACCGGGTAAAAAAGGTAAAATTGAGCGTCACCATGGATTGGACAAGGACATTGCGGACATCAAGGACTTTAATTTTGGTATAACTTTCATTTTGAAATTTATTTTACAAAGACCTTTTTATATTTGTACACAGGGCGGAAAATCGCTTCGGAACTCTTGCTCCTTGGATTTCAGAAACTAGGAGTATTTAATACCATAAATACCTAACCGATGGACGGCCTTAAGGGAACGTGCTAATGTAACAGATACCTTGAGTCATAAAGTTGACATAGAAGTTGCAATCATGCGGAAGAAATCGCATGTTTCAACTAATTCGGTTACATTTACGGACATCGATGACTTATGTCCGAAAATATTATTTTTAATACTCATTAGCGACCAGTCCCGGCTTCGCACGAAAGTCTTTAAAATTCTCGTACTTCCTCTATTATAATATACACGTATTACACATATAAACCTTGTGTTTATCAGTACCATGTTTGTTGAAAAAAAAACAACCGAGTCTTACAGTAGTCACATGATATCTACCACCACGCGCTCTCATTAGTCAACTCAAATTGCGCGCACGCTTTCCCGACTTCCTGTAACACACTTCCGTCGCTTTCAAAAACCACTGCCATGGACTTTTTTTTAAATATCTTCCTTCCTTCTTCTGTGTCGCCGAGGATTTTACAAACACACGTGGACAATATGTGGATCACACGAAGTGTTATCCCATGTGGGTTTGAACCTTAATGTTGTATTAAACGCAGTAGAAAGCGGCGCTTAATCCTTAACCTTAAGGGCTCGCACACATAACTTCGATGCGATGCGGCGTGAAGTTCTTGCGGTGCATTCGTGCGAGCTCGCAAATCTTTGAGATGCGTTGCGAATTCGCAGTTATGTGTGGGAGCCCTAAGCCTAAACAAGAACCACCACCAACCGTGCAGTCAAACATGTTTGAAGATTGCATGATTGCAGAACAGCTAAAGAAGATTACATCAAAAACTACGGCGTAGTTCCTCCTCAATAACACCTCGGTATATTGTTCGTAACAAAAATGATAAGTACATATGTGGGAAGTGCTTTCGCGTGAATATCGAGACACGTATCAAAGTTTACTCAGCGAGGTGTACACTCGACAAATACATGAAATGTGGAACTGCTACATGGCAGAAATTTGTTAGTTTTCTTTCTATTTTGAACTACATTCTTGAACTTTAGTTCTAACTACAAATGTAACTCAACTCAAGAGCAGCCTATTTTCAGCAGTGGAATATTAAAGGATGTTGATCCCAACACAACTACATTACATCGGAGCCGACTATCTCTGAATAGGATCAGAGCTAGGGATGAATCAATTAACTAATAAAAAAAAATCATTACCTCTCCTCTTTATCACTCTTTTCAATTTTCAACAACTTTTTTTTATACGAACTCAATTTTACATCATCAAATAATGGTGATAGCTACAATGAAACCTAAGTCAAACCTTCCCTGGACTACGAAAAGCATTTCAAAACAAAAATCAGCTAAATCGGCCCACCCGTTCTCGAGTTTTAGCTAAACATACGGACAGCAATTGATTTTTTCATAATTATAGATTGATAAGAAGATTTGTTTTTATTTTACTTCTGTCAACATATTAAACTATATTACACAGTGGCCGAATGGCAGGTAAGACGAGACAATAAAAAAAAACAAATAAATGCAAACTCACATTCGCGTTTATGAAGTTAACCAAAATAAACACCATCACCAAAATATTAGCAAAAACTCTCTGAATAAAAGCTTAGAGCAACACTCGTCACGAGTACCAGGGCGACATGAAAAGAATGGAGCTTTTAATAATTGTCAAACAAAACATTTACTGCTGAACCCCTACATAAAAGACAAACGACTTTGTACTTTACGTACCTCGCATTAAACTTTACTTTTATCATACACGTGATGGATGCTAATGAGTTTCATCTCGTAGTCGGTTGATTTTGTACAAAAAGAACTTAAAAAGAACACACATAGAGTTAATATTACACGAGCAGTTAAATTCTTTTGAAAGAGCTCATGGGAATCGATTTCTGTAATGATAGTCAAATATTATCTTATAAAATCTAGAGTGGTTGATGAATTAAATGCTTCTGAACAAAGATTTTGAAGGGTTTGAAAATTACGGAGTAGACGGTGATATGATGATGATGAGCTTGTAAGTAAGTTACCATTATCTGTCAAGATTTCAAACACCGCAGAACTCATCGAAAATTCTATTACCTTCTGAAAATAAGAGCAAGGAGAGAATTTGGTAGTTAAATAGGAATGCGACACGGGCGGCATCTATTCGCGCCGGATGTAAACGAATTTGTCAGCATTCAGACCTGTCCGGTCACTCTGTTCACTCATAAAATATACAATGTTCTCGATAAACCTGGAGACACACTGTACAATACAGTTTAAAATTGTCTTTTTTTAAGTTTTTAAGACAGATATTCTGATTTTATGTAAAAAAACAATGAATGTAAGAATGTACTAGTAACTATTTACGACAACTTTCACACGGCCCTTTCTGATAGCAAACTAGACAGAGACTATTGTTAAACCTTCTTAGATATTTAAATAAAATGAAACTCACAAACTCTAGCTCACCAGTCAGCACCACTGGACTAGCAGGGCAGTAAATGATGTTGAAAACATTACAACATATATTATGTTACAATTTAACATACAATTTTAAAGTTTTAAGTTAACCTTGTAACTACATAAGCTGGTGTAAAATAAAGAGATTTATTATTATTATTACAATTTATTTTGTGCTTTGATAAATTTTTCAGCACAACAAAATATTCACCATAAATGTCTGTTTTTACCCGACCTCGGCGAAGCCAAATAAATGGAAGGGTTTTGTTTTAAGTAAGTTTTGGTAGTCTATCTATGTTCCACAGTAGCGCTTGAACTACTGAACCGATTTTAATAAATGAGGTGTTAACAGATTTGTAATAATCACCCGGCTGACATATTCTATATATAAGTTTTAACAAAAGTATTACGTAATCCAGTTATAGTTACTTTTTCTTATGACCAATAACGTTCAAAGCCTTACTCTTGGAACTTTACAACATCACTACATAGTATAAAACAAAGTCGCTTTCTCTGTCCCTATGTCCCTTTGTTTGCTTAAATCTTTAAAACTACGCAACGGATTTTGATGCGGGTTTCTTTAATAGATAGAGTGATTCAAGAGGAAGGTTTTTATGTATAATAAATGCATAATATAGTATGGGAACACTGTTAATTTTCGAGGTTTCTAATGTGATGTAGCAAATAAAAACATTTTTTTGCGCTTACATTGCAAACGCTGGTTGCACCCTACGAGATAGATCAAAATAATGTACTACACCTTAAAAAGTACTACAAAAAAGTCCGCGACGGTATAGGTCTATCTCTTAGGGATAACCCACAACAACCATTTTTTATTCCTTTCTTTTTACGAGAAATAATGGCTTTTTTTACGAAGTGATTTTAAGCAATACAGAATGAATCCTTATATAATTAAGTAAATTAAATACATTGTGCGTTTAATTTAGATCAAAATGGCCCTTTACAGTATCTAATTTAAATGAATATATTCGAAGATATTACAGATTTAAAATGCACGAATCGTGTCGTCGGCGGGGGCATCTGAAATCCACCCGTGCGAAGCCGGGGCGGGTCGCTAGTTAAGTATAAAGTGATACTCGTGATACAAAAAACGGAGGCCCAATGATGCAGAAGCATCACTAGGCCGCCATGGCGTGGGTCACCATGCTGCATTATCTGCAACGAGTATGGTGACCACCCCTCTTGGATTCTACTCATGCTTACTATCAGGCAGAATAGAGTCATTTTGCCAGGCCTATACATAAAAAAAAGCTCGCCCACAAATGTGTCCATAACCTAACACAGAATATTGTATTAGCATCACCGCATTCTCGTCTCGTAAAAAGCGTGATTACGTGATACGGGGTGTTCCCCTCACTCAGTTTCAAGAAATCTTGTCATCTAGTTACAAGGGGTGTTCCTGGGCGATAAAGCGATTTCGCGGGAGGTCTCTCATTTACACGGACCTTTAAATGGAGGTTGTTCTTTATTAAATTTTGATTTTTTCTTCATAAAATAGATGATTTTTAGAGTACCCTTCTTTCTCCTCAAGGGCTTCCATATTTAGATTAAAAGTATAAAGATAGGGTTCAATTTAGTCTTTAAAAAATGGGTGTGCAATAAAATAGACATGCGTAATTTATATTGTTTTAAACTTTTATGGTCATTAACATTAAAATAGAAATCTACGGGATTGCTACCATGTACCTTTTTGTTTGTGAGTATCCGATATTTCGGCGCTGTTTTCGCAGTCTTTTACTACGATCTCCCCCGGTACCACTGTTCACAAACTCACTATTCAATCGTAATTGTTCTCGACACACAACACTAACAGTATCTGATCGCGAAACTACACACATCAAAAGTGTCTAGGGATCAACATATGTGTCTAGGGATCAACATATATTTTTGCAATAACTTTTCTCCTGATTGATATTAATTAAAATTTTCTTTAAGGATTAATCAAATAAAGTGTTTTCGTTTGTCACAGTAACGATAAACCAAGTCACCTTTGCATTAATAAAGAAATTTGCCATTTTCCTAATAAAAGGATTTTTGACATTTGAACCACTAACATTAAAGTTCGAAAAAAAGACTGAAATAACAGTTTTCTTTAAAATTTTATTAGGTAACTTAAACAATTAATAATCCGTGTTCCTACCGCGAACACTAACACAAGAACATCGGTTTGGCATACTCAAAATGAGTTCATCCAAATCACGCTGTGGAATGGCCGCCCATGTTCGTTGCAACAACAAAAAAAGGTCTTCTTGCGACTGGATACCCTCCATATTCTTCTCTGTAGCATATCCCATGCATGCTCAATCGGGTTCAAGTCTGGCGACTGAGCAGGCCAGGGCCAAAGCCACATCTCAATCTCAAGAAATCCGCATAAAAATGCTTGATCCCTAGACACTTTTGATGTGTGTATATTTTGTTGATTACAAAAAGGTACATGGTAGCAATCCCGTAGATTTCTATTTTAATGCGTAATTTAATCGTTTAGGTAGCACATATTAATATCTGAGCTTATACTTTTTCGACTATTAAAAGTAAAACAAAAACAAATAGCCTGTATATTGACGGTTTTAGAATACGGAATTCATTGAAACAAATCCTTTTTTTTTTTTTTTTTTTTTACGTGTGGAAATCCCCTCGGACCGTCACCCGCGCCGGGGCTTGCGGCGGGGCGGTGTGTCGGACTCGAACCGACTAAAACCACACGGTGTGCCACTCTGCGCCTGAGGAGGGAGGAGTCCGGGAACTGCTGTTGTTACGCCATCCAGACCCCTCCCAGCATTGAAACAAATCCTGTACCAACCCATCTGATCAGGGTGGAATGGACCAATGTCTACTGGAGTTTGGGCATCTAAAGGCTGTTATGATGATTGATAAACCTTAAATTATTTTGCAGCCATCAATGAGAAATTGTTATTTTCAAGCATATAAGTTGTTGTAATATTATTTTGAAATACGAGCACATAGCGTAAAGCGTCAGCACCTATAAGTTATCGTAACCATAAAACGTTGCAATAACAAAACGCGTTACGTTTAGTGCACGTAAACGTTTTATTGACAAACCGTTGACGGCTGGAGCACGCGGGACATGCGATCAATCGCTGAAAAGCACTAACACGCGAATCACAATGTAAATAACAACAAGAATTCTTTATTCTTACCCGACTACGCCGAAGCCAAAAGGAAGGTAATAGCTCTGGTCGTCAATGTATGTTTGTATGTTCGACAACGTTCAGTTCGTGTATCAATCATCAATTTACGAGTTACAGTTTTTTCAACTTTTCCTTGTTCTTTCTTTCTTTTATTAAAAAAGACAACTCCCGCATTAGGAATATACATCCTGTCTAGCAGGGAACTTTACAAACATACATACGGACACAAAGAACACCAAGACTCAGAACAATAATTTGTATATCACACGAAGTGTTGTCCCATGTGAGATTTGACCCCACAACACTTGGCGCAGTAGAAAGCGGCGTGGCAACCGTAAACCACTGGGCCAACCGTGCAGTTGTTTCTGTTTTATATGGCATAGGGATAAATAAACAGAAGAGTTATCTGATGGCAAGCACATGACATCCAGCTACTTAATAGGCACAAGTGTATCTTCCCAGTTCCCTCTCATCAAAAACTAGAGGACGATAATTGAGCTGAATATAGTTCGACAAGTGGTTTTAACAGATCTGTCACCAATATTTGTAGAAACGTGAGGATCAAACTTTAGCCAAGCGAATACGTATTGGACAAGTTTAAATTGAATTACGAATACTTCTCGATCGTCCGAAGTCGGGTCAGAATGGACGTCGGCATATTTTTATTTAGATTAATGAAACCGTGATTTAATTATGACCCTAATTTACAGGACTGTCAAGACAGGCAAGTCAATATTATTAACTAATTCGAGAGTCATACATATATAATTATGTTTACTGAAACTAAAACGCGCTCACGGTTGGTATTATGCACATACTGTTAAAATTCTTGACGTTTTGACTCTGTCAGGTTTTTACATAATATCTATACTACAATATACTGCCTCGCTGGCGTAGTGGTAGCGTATGCGACTGGTAATACTGTAAGACTGAAAATACCTCTACATTTCCCTGTTGCATGTGTCTAGACCTTATTATAATCGTCCGATTGTTTACGATTACAATGCAGCACCACCAGCTGTGACACCATTACGAGCCGTCGCGCGTCGCCAACTCATTATAGACGCAACAATGTGTACTAAATTTCCACTAGTTTTATGATGCCACTATATTTTAGGAAATAGAAGAAACTATCGATTAAAAGTGTTTGATTTGAAAATAAAGTTACATAAATAACGTCATGGGACTGATATAGTGGGGTTAAAGGTACAGGTGAAAGGATTAAAAACATTTCTTATGCATTTGTAATTGCGAGCTCAAGTTAGGGAAATAAAAATATTGCCCTATGTAATAAAGTATTAAACAACCCTTGCACAATCAAGCTGATCTGATGGAGTTGCTTGTCGGTCCTTCTACATAAGAATGACATTTTGGAACTGAGAAATTAAAGTTATTAGTGTAACGTTTCGAAAGTGCCTAAAAAGACCAGCCTAAAATAAAAGCTTCTTGATTTTGAGGCGTAATGTCTGGCGGTTTTACACAGAAACTTGTATCTAAACTCCACGTGACTTTAGTGGCGTGTGATTCCGAAATATCAGAAGTTGAGTAATGCTAATTGCAAATAAATAAACTATTACACCGGTAATCATGAAATTTAGATGTACAAAAAAGGACACGGGAAAGACAAATATATTTACCGCAAGCGTAGACACACTAAAACGTCGGTTGTAGATTAAATTCTATATAGGTATTCATGAACGACCAGAAATTGGCGACAGATTTCCCAACGGTAGGTAATACAACAAATTTACAACTTTTGCATATTATGTGCATGACATGTATTATGTACACAAACGGGCCGGCTCGACTGGGGCAGTACTACCCTCGCACAGAAAATCAACGTAAAATGACAGCGTTCGTGCTGTCGTGTTTCGTTGGTGAGTGCGAGACCGGAGGCCCAAATAGACTAAAAGATGCAGAAGCATCACTAGGCCGCCATGGTGTGGGTCGTCATGCTGCATTGTCTGCATTCGCATTGAGTATGGTGACCACCACTCTTGGATTTTGCTTATGCTTTCCATCAGGCAGAGTAGAGTCATTTTGGGGGCCATACATAAAAAAAATGACATGCGTCATTTTCTTCCAAAATCGAAGCATTGAGCTTATCGTTATCGTATCAAAATAAAGAGTAATATTTTAAAAATGTCATCCCAACTTGAGTTAAAGATTCAATTTTGGAGGACTTGTTTTACATGTATCAAACATCGCGCGACAGTCAACATTGTCATACATACATTACACTAGCTGACCCGGCGAACTTCGTACCGCCATATTTATATATCTGTCTCAGCTTACCATAGGCATTGTACAGTCGCGGATAAAAAAAAGACTTTTCTCGTTATCTTTTATTTTTTCTTTCTAGCAAAAAATAATGAATAAAATCGGACTATGAGTTATTGAATTACAACTAAGTACATATTTTGACTTTCATCCCCTCTCTCCAGGAAACCGTGCTGAATTTCGGGATAAAAAGTATCCTATGTCCCACCTCGTAGTATGAACTCAAATCATGCCAAGTTTCATTTGAATCCATTCAGTAGTTTCGGCGTGAGGCGCGGCCAAGATACAGACAGATAGACAGAGAGACAAAAATGAAAAAATACAGTTTTGGCTTCAGTATCGATTATAGAGAGCCCTCCGAAAAAAAAATTCAAAATATCTTTCATGTACAGAATTGGACCTGTTACATTTTTTATTATAAGTATAGATGAGTAGACAACCTAGTTTCATACCAAACAGACGAGCAACGCAAGCGCTACCATTTGAATGCATAATATTAGGTCTTATCTATGAAATTGCCGTTTTGTATGCAATAAGTGAAAGTACTTATTTTTTCAAACTTTTTTATTTCTGTTATTCGAAGTAATCACCCATGCAATCGACGCATCTTTGCCAACGCATTGGCAGTTTATTGATGCCCTTCTTGTGAAAATCAGCTGGACGGGAGGCAACAAACTCTTCAAAGGCATTTTGTACTGCCTCTAGGGAATTGAATTTTTTACCCACTAAAAAGTTGTCTAAATTTTGGAAAAAGTAATAGTCGGTAGGTGCAAGGTTACTTTTTCCAAAATTTAGACAAAAGAAGGGCATCAATAAACTGCCAATGCGTTGGCAAAGATGCGTCGACTGCTGGGTGATTACTTCGAATAACAGAAATAAAAAAGTTTGAAAAAATAAGTACTTTCACTTATTGCATACAAAACGGCAATTTCATAGGTAAAGATCTATTAGTAACACAATCGTCATTATTCATCCTTCTAATGACTTATTCACAAATGAATTTTTAAATATTCACGGCATTAATTTTTCAGTTTTTGCAGCAATGATATAGTTTTATACAAATGCAATGAGCACTAAGTGAGGTCTCAATTTCCATATAACTAATAAACGATAGAAAATTTGTTTCATATACCATAGAAAATTGCTTAATACTACGTGTACTGTCTTGTCTACAACATCAATTAATTTATAATGAATATTCGTTTCTGTTGAAGATTAGTCGGGCGAACTAGTTCCTGGTTATATAAAACTCACGAGTAGGGTGCCCATACAACTATGAAAAGTGCAAATAAATTTATCTTATTCATTTTTTATGGATACGGAAGCAAACATTTAATTCAAGAGTCTCAAGCGTTGACCGCCTTTTAATCTCCCCCCTCCCCCGTATTTTTTTGGTAGGTAGAGGGTTTGGGCGCCCGTAATTTTATACACTCGGTGAAAAACGGTCTTGGTCACCTCTTGAAAAGGTACATAAGTGTCGTAAAAAGATTACGGAAAGGCATATTTGTAAAATGTAAATATATAAAACAGTTTTTTTTAAACTCGTAAAAGTTTGAATGAGCTTTAAATTTACAATTGATATTAGATCCGATACGATGGGTGTTGAATCTAATACATATTCATTTGTATCGGATTGCAATTCGCTTTATGATAGCGGAGTCAGAGTGCATAACCTTACCCGTTAAGTCAGATCTCTGTCGCTATTTCGAGAGAATGATGGACTAGTAGAAAAATCAACTGAAATATACGAAATATTTCACATCCTTTACTTGACAAACAGTTTTTCTTTATGGTTTAGATGTTTTAATGGTATGTAGATTAATGTAACAATTAAATCTTGTCCACATACATATACATTACGTCCATACACATTATATACACATGCATTAAGTCCGCCAATGTACAAATGTGCATGAAGTTTTTAAATAAATAAATATACAGAGAAAATGGCAAGTTTGATTATTTCTTGAATTATTCTACAGGAAACACTTAAAAGTTTAAAAAAACTAGTTTAAGTAAATTTCGTTTGTACAATAAGAAGGTAAACGTATATAGATAGGTATATAAAATCCTGATGTATCGGTCAATGTAGTCTCCCTACATACCTTTACATAGTACACACTTCTAAAGGTCTGAAGAACTACGGATCCCTTTCCTTCCCTTTGTTTTAAAACTTGACAGGCGCTGGAAATTTTCGACATTGTTGGAATATTGATGCCCGGGGTATTGGAATTTCGGGTTGTTTTGTCGCAGTTCTATCTTTACTTACTTTTAAGGGAAACTTTAGAGGAACGTCAATTTATCGTTATAGATAAGCTTTCAAGCCGACTCGAAGGACCAATTCGATTATTCTTACGATAGTAGTTTTACTTTCGCAATTTTAGAACTAATTGCATTCTTATGGATATGGTACGAGTATTATATGTACTTAACACGAAAAGTTACTTTTTATTAACCCGCTCCCTTTGATCTTTAACCCCCCAACATGTATTTAAATAGTATCTATTAATGGGATACGAGCAATCCTAATGACACGACAAAATCCACAGACACGCCGTCTGTGGGTTTGTATGTAGTATGTCGTAACATTTTCTTATTCTGAAAAAGCATAAGACAAATGCAAATTAATATGTACCTTACACAACAAAGTTTATGGTAGATTATACAACTTCAACTCAGTAATTAAGGTCTCGTAATTAAAAGTAAAGCTAACAGAACCGTATTCGGCACTAGCTCCGTTGGGAATAGCTCAATTAGTCACAGGTCCTGAACATACCTGCGCTTGAATGGAGATGAGAATATAAATACTAAAGAGCTCATCTCACTCTGACTAACGAATCTATTCAAGACTTTAGGTATAGGTCTTAGCACGAGCGATGAGCGTCGGGCGATTCCGTGCAAGATGAAGAAGTTACTGAATATCTTAGCCGGGTGTTGGACCGTCAACAAAGTTATTAAGCACACTGTTTAGGTTACTTCTAACATAAAATATAAAAAACCGGCCAAGTGCGTGTAACGCACGTGGATTTAAAAGTGGGGTTGGTATTTATATAGAACCCTAAAATGATATATACTACTTGCGGGCTTATATGTTATACAATAACTGCACTTGGTAAACTATATTTATACATCGCGTAACTAGTCTAGTAGAAAGAGATGACTAAGGAAATACACACAATATATCCAAAAGAAACTCTAGTCACCATTCTGTTTCAACTCGTTGTTGTGGTTTTGTCGTGTACTTGAATGAGCGGAAAGACTCTGTCTATGTCCAATAGTCCCTAGTTTTGGATCCTCGTCATTATATGCTCTGGAAATCGAAAAGCAAGCGACTAACAGTGCCTAAATTATTTTATCTTCGTTCGCCATTTGTTGTATAGTGCGACCACCGCCTTACCGACGAGCCTGCCATATTAAATATAACTAATTAACGTGATTATATTGTAGCAATCAAGTGTGACGGGTAGAACAATAGCGGAGCTATTGTATTCAAACCGAAGTACGGTTCGTTAGACAACTGTGTTAAGTTACGGGGAACTTTAAATTGACTGCGGTAGGGACGTTCAATACCCACTTTATATTCATTAGAATTTAATAAAATTATTTATATAGATATCTCCTACTGGTACTTAACTTTATTGTGAAAAGATAAGCAATATTGTTTTTATTTTCCATGTGGTGACGGTTTAAGAATACGAAGTATCACCATCACCACCTACTATTCATCACATGGGTGTCGTAAGAGCCGGCTAAGGGAGCAAACTACCAGGACAACAGCACAGCACAGAAGATCTACGTAAAATGGAACCGTTCGGCCGTCGTCTTTCGTTGGTAAGTGCGAGACCGGAGGCCTAATGATGCAGAAGCATCACTAGGCCGCCATGGTGTGGGTCGTTATGCTGCATTGTTGCATTGTCTGCATTCGCAATGTGTATGGTGACCATCAGGCAGAGTAGAGTCATTTTGGCAGGGCCATACATTAAAAAAGAAGAATAAATCTTGAAACAAACTCTATACCAACCCGTCTGGCCAGCGTGGTATAGTAGGAAAAACCTTCTTGCTAAGAAGAGGCTTATGTCCAGCAGTGGACTGTTAAGGCTATGATGATGATGAAAAAATATTTTTCATCCCACCAGCTCGTAAAGAGTATTTTTGCCCTTCGATATCTGAGTGTACAAGCCGTTTTGATCCTCTAGAGAATAAAGTAAATTGAATTTAGAACATCGCTCAGGTGCACTAAGTTTGTGAATTAAAAACATCATTAAACCTATTTACTTCACCTCCATGGTGCCGAATTAATCATACAATATTTTTTAATTTGTTAAAAACTCAGACTCGGGACCTTCTTGGTGTAGTTTTTTTTATTTGTTCTGGCCGCACCTGTAACGTAGTGATTTATATACTCTTTGGCCGCACCATTTTCTTCTTATGTAACTATAGCAACGTAACTTTAATTTTTTCTTCATTTATCTATACCTACACACATGAAAAGTGTCTAGGGATCAACATATGTGTCTAGGGATCAACATATATTTTTGCAATAACTTTTCTCCTGATTGATATTAATTAAAATTTTCTTTAAGGATTCATCAAATAAAGTGTTTTCGTTTGTCACAGTAACGATAAACCAAGTCACCTTTGCATTAATAAAGAAATTTGCCATTTTCCTAATAAAAGGATTTTTGACATTTGAACCACTAACATTAAAGTTCGAAAAAAAGACTGAAATAACAGTTTTGTTTAAAATTTTATTAGGTAACTTAAACAATTAATAATCCGTGCTTCTACCGCGAACACTAACAACACAAGAACATCGGTTTGGCATACTCAAAATGAGTTCATCCAAACACGCTGTGGAATGGCCGCCCATGTTCGTTGCAACAACAAAAAAAGGTCTTCTTGCGACTGGATACCCTCCATATTCGGCAGAGCTCTTCTCTGTAGCATATCCCATGCATGCTCAATCGGGTTCAAGTCTGGCGACTGAGCAGGCCAGGGCCAAAGCCACATCTCAATCTCAAGAAATCCGCATAAAAATGCTTGATCCCTAGACACTTTTGATGTGTGTACATCCATACAAATAAAAAAAATTGAAATGTCTGTTTGTAATATTAAAATAATCGCTTTATACGAAATGCATGTGTATGTATACACGGGTACATATACTAAAATATTATTTTTTTACAATTTCTATTGCATTGTCTGTCTGTCAGTCGGTCTGTCTGTCTGTTTCTGTTCCGGGTAATCTCTGGAACAGCTGGACTGATTTTGACGGGACTTTCACTGGCAGATAGCTGATAATCCAAGGAGTAACTTAGGCTCTTTTTTAGACTAGCTTTGTCCCGCGGTGTAACTCGCGGTACGACAAAAATCGCGGGTAACACCGCGGGGTTGAGCGAGTACCTATGTATTTTTGAAATAATTTAAAAATAAATCTGTAATACTTACCTATCATAATGTAGTACCTAATAAATATTAATACTTAAACTGATATAAAAGTATCTTGTGATTGTTAATGCTTTTTTTTGCATTTAGTTGTTTCCTCGCTGAGGTGAAATGAAAAGTTACGTGTTGCACTCGAGTGCAAAGATTTTTCACCTCGTGCTCTTTTGATTCCCTCGCTGACGCTCAGGATTCTAATTTTTGAATCCTTCGCTTGCTCGGTCATCAAAATTGAGCACGCGGTTAAAAAGCAACTTTGCACTCTTGTATAACAAATAACTATTCTTGATAAATATCACTAAGTTATTAACTATTATATCTGTACTCATACAGTAATCCTGATTGGTATTTTTGACTGATGATTTAGTTAGTATTTCTAACTTAAAAAAATCTTGAATAGTCAATTTAACATACTCAATTAAGGTCCAGTTTAAGAAATACCTAGACAAGAAAGACCCAAGGTCCTTTGCCCCCTCGGGGGCCCACCTTGTCTTGGGAAGCCTGTTCGTCAATTTAATTGTCAACGGTTGCCGGCAGAACCATTCTAGGGGCAGGTAGTTTAACTAGTTAGTATTTCTAACTCTTGAATTGGTTATCTCATAGTTTAAGCATCCTAATCTTCGAAATGGTCAGATTTAATTAATCTTTCCGCTGTATATAACGTTTTTGGGAATCATAATGGGCTTTGTGGTGAAAGCGTGATAGTACGCTATGATCTTTAGAAACGAAGCTGTCACCACATAGGCTGCTGGGAAAGGTTAGAAAGGCTAGTGTACAGATACACAGTTATCATAATTATGTTCATGAATGATAGTACTGTAATATCGCCCAGTGGAGATAAAAAAGGGCTTACAAATTAGTCGTTTTTTTTAAATTTTGTAAGTTTAGTTGTTTTCGGCTTATTGTAGGACTTATACTATACTAGTGAGCCGGCCCGGCTTCACACAAAAGTTTTTGATATTCACATATAAACCATCCTCATAAATTAAATATCTATTGCTTAAAATTACATTAAAATCGGTTGAATAGGATCTAAGGGAACAGACAGTAGAATCGACTCCATTTTATACTATGTAAAGATAACATACCTATAGCTGGCCTTTGTCAAACAATGTAGATTCATGTTTTTGTATAATTTGATTACCAATAAAAGTCTATCTCGACAGCATGTTTAAGTACCTGAAACAATAAGTAATACATGATTAACAATAAGCACAGAGAAGATTGATGGCCGGCTCTGCGGTCCATATCTATGGTAAGTTTGGCGCTACGCCAGTCGGCAGTCGCGCTCCAGCCGCTGTTTAGGGCGATCGTCTCAACTCAATGCACCATTATCTGAATACTAAGTGCTACAAAGATAACATTTTATTGTCGCTGAAATGCGGTATAATCTGTTAAATACTTTTAATGATGCCGTGGTTAGGGGTTTAAATATGAACTTGGATATAGAAAGCTTTAATAATAGAAACAGTAAACTGTTATATCTAGAATACATAATGCATCTACATAAAAAAATCTAGCAGATTCAGATTTTGACGACTGAATTTTATGCTGTAAGTATCCACTAAGAAAGGATTGTTTTAGCCACTAAGGAGGTTAAATAAGAAATGAACGTTTGCATTGAAGTTTTCAAAGACAGAAACACGAAATAAGAAATAATCACGTGAGAGAACCCGCGGGCATTCCTAGTTAAGGATATTGTCAGAGTAGTTCTACTGTTTTATTAATCGACTTTTTACATCCGTAAAACTAGAAACGCACTGATAATATAATTGAGTATCTCCCAAGGAGCGACAACCATCCCTGCAGTCCGCATTAATTCGCTACATTCTTAAATCATAAAACTTCTTTGTATGACCTGAGGCTACAAGACATACTTACGCAAAACAATGCATCATCTCGGCTGACGATAACCGACGGCCTTAAACCGATACATCACTTTAATATTCATTCTCCAGTACCGTGACCTTACAGCCAACACGGTCGCAAACTTCGGCGAAGTCCCCGGAGGTCTCGCTCGAGAGCAGCGAATATTTAAACACTCCTGAATATTAAAATCTAAATATCAAAGTTCACGAATGTAATCAAAAAGTACGAGTTCGCTTTACGATAGCGCTGGGATGGGTAATTATATACACATCGTACGTATATAATTATATATATGTGTATTTCAGTGGTGTATGAATGAGTTTGTCTGGAAGAATTTGAAAGACGAACGAACCCTTTAATAACAAACTGCTGGAGACCTCTACGTATGTAGGAGTTTTTGGCTTGCTGTATTACTCTGGCCAAATGGATTCGTATAGGATTTGTTTCAATTTTTTTTTCTCTTACTAAGGATTTTTCAATTCAGATTTAGCTAAATCAAAAAAAAATTGAACGCAATAGAAAAAGTGTAGGCTAGAAAAAGTTTGATTTCTCTTCATCCTAGCCTTTATTATTCCCAAGATTAATTGAAGTCGGCTACTAATTTGGAAAAGTCTATTACATATAAATATAATTAAGGGGCAAATTGAAAGTATTCGTTACAGGTGAATATGAGGTGGGTCTGATGAATATGGAAGACTCGTAGAAAGAATACTGTTAGAAATTTAACGTCATTGTAATGGCAACATTTTTGATTGTCATTCTTCTTGTTTGACGTTTTGAGGTTGACAGTAGTACTATTGAGACGCTTGTTGTAAACGGTCGACGATTCTCGTTTTAGGAACCGTTTTAATTGTAATTTAGCTAATTGTCAATTCAACCCGGTCCCTTTAGTGGTTTACCGTTATGATTGGTCTGATTTGGACTCGCGAGTTTTTGTAGTCACGTCATAGGCGCGATCCGTGATAGCTGAATCGGGTGTCTTGTAATTACGAGATTTCGGGAGCCCGCAAGCATTTAGGAATACCTTGGAGGTGTACAGCACTTTAGAAGTCATGTATGTGTGACGACGCAGAGAGGAAACTACCAAGAGGCCTCTTGGACGCCGCTTCAAGGACATCACGCATCTCCAGTAAGTGCTTGATTACATTAGTTAGAATAAGAACACGGTGAAACGCCGTCGCCAATGAACTAGTTTTAGCGATTGTATGCTTATAACATGGGCCTATAGGTATTTCAAACGTCATAAGGTGATCGCTGCATTGGCGAGAGAATTGTACAAATACAGTGTAGAAGATAGTAATCTATCGTATCTAACACGTATGTATAATTCTAATAAGATAAAAGACATATTGGAAAAAACAGTAAACATAATATTTATCTTGTCCCATACAAACCACAGAGTAAAATAATAAGAACAAAACAATGGCGCGTCAGAATAATCTTTGGCATGCCCGCTCGAAATAAACTTCAAAGATAAGTTATTTCTCTGAAATATGTTATCTTTTTATTGGACTGTGACACAATAACTGTTGAGTCGGTCGGAACAGCTAGTGTACTTACAATACATGCATAACATAAGATACTCATATATGGTATTATTATATACCATCCGGAACTCACAAACTTTATACCACTGTTTACGAAAATTTTAAGTTTATATGGAGAAGCAGTGCAGGTAGCTAAAAAATAAATGAATGATGCTTGAATTCTACCCCATGGCGGTCGCCACTAGTTGGTATATATAAGTAAAGACGGTGTCGCTACACTATGTTTTAAAATTCAACGAACAATGTGTGTCTTATTACCCCGTGGGGGCTACACGGGTGTTAGTATGTAACATGTTCATAATTGCTCCATTTGTTTGTACAATCACGGCCTATAAGTCCACCGCAGATATACTTTACCCTTTACTGCGTATTAATTAAAATGTTCCAACAGATATCGTATATACACAATATCACCGATACTTTCACAAAGGCCTCCACACGCAGTACCTCTGCATGATTTTGACACATTAATTATTGTATTTAATTTCAAATCGTTTCGTACTTAATAACTAATACTTGAGTTTGCCATTTTCTTTGTCTTTTAGGAGTTTGACAGGTTGAGTAGAGGTTACTGATAAACACTTGTTTCTTGTCATCTTGCCAAAGCGATTCTACTCTGCCTGATGGAAAGCATGAACAGAATCCAGAGTGGTTGTCACCATACTCATTGTGAATGCAGACAATGTAGTATGGTGACCCGTACTATGACGCCCTATTGAGATGTTTCTGCATCATTGAGCTTACAGTCTCGCACTCACTAACGAAACACGACAGCGAATGCTGTTGTTTTAGGTTGTTTTCTGCGAGAGGGTAGTACCGCCCTGGTCGGGCCGGCCTGTTCGTGGTGAAATCAGCGTGCTCTACTACCTTGATTCACTTAGTAGGAAAAAAAGGCGTCTGGTGTAATGTCCGGGGGATTAACCATGTGTATATGTATCAGAATTATCAGCTTCTTCCATCTAGGTTCTACATCATGGAATGAAGCGTCTTGACGGCATATCACTCATGATAAACTGTAGTTTTGTATACTCTATTGTGATTAAGTTGGATATTTAAGTGAAGACATTTCGTCATCATCATCAGTCCATTTCAGTCCTGCACATAAGCCTCTCCTATTCACGCCATTCTGATTGATTTTGTGTTTCTCGCATCCAGCTCCTGTAAGCCATTTTGCGCAAGTCGTCACTCCACCTGGCCTACACTACGTTTGCCAAGACGCGTTGAAGGCATAACACATCGTGATATTTAACATTTGGTCTGAGCATATTGGATGAAAGATGCCCTTAAATATAAACGTAAAACAAATGTCGATGAACCACAGATAATGTTGCTCATATTCGTACTATTCCATTGTGTAGCAGTTAATAAAATGCAAATGTTGCAGAAGCAGACACCGCCGCCATCTTGTGTAATTGTCTGGCTTTTCACATTTTAAGATATATTGTACTTATAAGCATGGAGACATGTACATTTTATAGAACGGAATAAAGAACAGCATAAACAGCAATAATAAAAAAAGATACCAGCAACATTCCCAATCTGCCCAAAAATTCGTCGTATAGTCTAAAAGTATAGTTAACAAAATAGAAATTTGATTGGTTATTCCTCAGTAGACCATCCGGTAAATTACTCATTAATCGGTAAACCCATTCGCCTGCTTTTTCCCCCTATACCGTAGAAAAAATCAACCTGAACATGACGAGTTTACTTTGTTTACTAGTAGCTACTGAAGACATTTATCTACCTGATGTTTTTATCGTCACATCAACTACAAGATGTCATATCATAGTATTGTAGTCGTAACTACTTATATTAGACACATACAAAGTTGCATTTCGCTACGAGAATTTTAAGTGAAAATTAATTAGTACGTTAATTTAGTTAATAAATAAATAAATAAAATAAATATTTTGTACATTTAACACACAACGCCATATAGTCCCAAGCTAAGCAGAGCTTGTGTTATGGGTACTAGACAACTGATATGAATTCATATATACTTTTCTTTGTAAATACATACATATTGTACATAGAAAACACCCAAACTCCGAAACAAATATTTGTAGACCAAACAAACATTTGGTACGACCCGGGAATCGAACCCGAGACCTCAAACACAGCAGTAGCATACGCTACCACTGCGCCACCGAGGCAGTTAAAGTAATGAAAGTCAAACTAACAAAAACGTGAAACAAATAGAGAAGAAAGATGTACCTACATACATAATCTAATTAAAAAACTTCTTAAAGCAATCCTGAACCTAAATCAATCATAGATTAATTTAAGTTGCGCCCTTATATACATAACATGTATTTGCATGTTGGCAACCCTAACCTTTTCCTATCAATGACCCACCCCCTCTACGAGAACATACAAAATATGGTAAAACCACATTAATATACGAGCATACAGTATTTCTGAACTCCAATTAACGAAAGACAAATTAACAATATCTGTTGAACTATAAATCTAAGAGAAATCATCCCTGTGCGCGAGGGAGTGGCCCCATTGTATCGAAGTAACGACTGTTTGAATTTCATTAGATGTATTCCCGCGCGAACTAACCTTTACTTAGCTAAGTGAATACGATAGTGGACTAGTGAGGCTAGCTGGGTTTCTAACTTATTTGATTGAGTTTGATTTTTAGTTTCAACAAACAAGCGATGTTTATGGATAGTTGTCTTTTAATCCTTAGGTTTACCCTTGAGATGGTTGTATGTAATACAGATCTCTGCGTCTCTCAAAAGGATCCGCTATTAGATCCGATATTATATTATTTATTATTTATTTATTTATTTATGTTATCCAACAGTTTTATCTGGATAATTTGATAGGCATGAGATTAGGTTGTAAAGTAGTTTTCATTCCCCTACCTTCTATTGTTTTATAGCGATTTGATTTGTTTTATCATTCATATCAAAGAACAACTTGTCATTAGATAATTTAGGCAAAAAGAATTTTCACTTTTCTAGTTGAAAATTATTGTCAAACTCATAATCTTTCTACATGCTGCAATTTCTATTTATACGTGTTGTCTAAATGACATAGTATGATGTAATAGATTTTTGATGAATAAACATTTGAGTCAATTGCACGGCGAATTGGATTAGTCATGGGGGATTAGTACGGGTTTGGTTATTTATGGATTGGTGAGAGCTCAGAGACGGCTCTGGGAAATGGGAGTTTCGGCAACTATCTCTATATCTTACTTACTTACCACTTAGTGACTGATATGTCATCCCGTACAGTGGCAATGTGCTCGCACGCCGTCAATTCTATTCCCTTTCACACCGGTCCGCCCACGCGTCGGGTTGCAGCGTCGCCGCACTTTCTATTATTGGTAATATTCGCCAGATTGTTTTGCTATAGGAAATAGACCATGCTGCGATACCTTAAAGTCTCTCGTAAACTAGACTATGCACTTATTCATCAAAGGAAAATCACGCTTCTCGCTTTTTCAACCGACTTCAAAAAAGGAGAAATTTGTTACCTTATAACTTTCGACTGAGTAACTCGATTTTCATGATTCTTTTTTTTTTTTTTTTTTTTATGTTTGGCCCGCCAAAATGACTCTACTCTGCCTGATGGAAAGCATAAGCAGAATCCAAGAGTGGTGGTCACCATACTCATTGCTCGTGCAGACAATGCAACAATGCAGCTTGGTGACCCACACATAGGCGGCCTAGTGATGCTTCTTTTATTGTTGTTCTCGCGGTATAAGATCTCATCTTTAATCCTGTACGAGTTTAATCTGTAAAGAAGCTCATTCGGCAAGCGAACTTTCCTACCTAAGTGAGTCGATCAGACATCAATTAACACCACATTTCCAATGTGTTATAATAACGTTATAAATCAGCCGACGTCACCGTCCGTTATCGTGACGTCAGCGATCTCTGTATCTGCGTCACGTGATTTACGAGAGGGCTCACGTGCCCCTCCCAATGGTCCCGGGAACGTAGGCAACATTGTTATACTGTAGGGGATAATTGGCAAATGTTTACCGAATTACACGAGTACAAAGGAGAGGTAACATTTATAGCCATAGCTTTAGCATACTTTACAATAAACTTCCTCAAAATATATTGTTGGAACCTCTGTCAGCTTATTTTTAATGATTGTACGGATAAAAAGTTACTTTCATCATGTTTCATCTTTCTCGGAGGTATGATAAACTTCATTCAGAATCATTAGGCTAAATGTTGGTGGCTAGAGTTGACATGTTAGTACATGTTTCAATCGCGGAGTGTAAACCATGATTAAGCAAATGTAGAGTAATAAGGGGTTCTGCAGTAAGTTGGACTAACGACTTGCGGACAGAAGTCGGCAGCGGAGGATGAGTTCAGGCTTGTACCGGTATGAAACAAATAAAATTAACGTCTAATAAATGCTATTATTATTAAATTTCTGAGAATGGCTGTTACTCTTTCATGCAAAAACTATTGAACGGATTCATATGAAACTTTACAGTAATATAGCTCACGCATCAAAATAACACATAGACTACATTTTATCGCAATATCAGAAATAAAAGCGGACGGAGCCGCGGGCAAAAGCTATTTCGATTTAAAGCCGTCGTGGGTTGCGATCAGCATTTGAGTCACAATTCAAAGGTAACCAAACCCCTTTGGCATTGAAAACTAAACTGTCAGGAATATACGGCATTCTCCTAAAGCCAAATTCACCCGTGCAGCGCAGTCGGCCTCCACGCGTCCATTCAAATGCGAACTTTAATATGATTGAAACGTTACACTTCGATAAATGCATTGGAACTGTAGCGAGAGCGTGTGAAAATTCAATATTGTCTTCATTCGTTTTTGTCGAACTGATGGCATTTAATATTTCTTAAAGACTAGCTACGTACCGCGGTGTTACCTAAGGTTGTTAACGTAACTTTATATAGTACTACCTCTTACCCGCGGCTTCGCTCGCATTTAGTAAAAATATCCTATGTTACTTCTAATACCTCCAAGAATGTGTACAAACAAACTTACATTCATATTTATTGTAATAGATAATTAGGATTAGGATAACCCTATGCAGTCCCCGTGCTTCACCAAGGGGGAGATCTTAAGTGAAACACAGGTCTGTCCCTATTCTTTGAACACCATGAAAAAATTAAAAATAGTCAGATATCCTTAAAATATAAAAGTCATTTTCAGCACGTAGTATTTTGCATCAAATTTCTCCATGATTTATAAAGAAAAGTTATGTTAGTATGTTCATCACATATTAAACTCTATATCTTTGCTTTATTGGATACCTATAACAATTGCTGTTATTTAAAAATGTGAGATCTTAAAGTAGGTTTGAATTGACATTAAAGTAGGTTTGAATTGACATTTTACGTAGATTTTCTAAGTGAGGGTAGTACCGCCCCGGTCGAGCCGGCCCAACCGTGCTGAAATCAGCGTGGCTCTATTACCTTGGTATTATTATTATTGCTCATTTTTCTTCAATGCTACCATAGTGACAGCGTATAACTGGTTAATTATAAATTCTAGTTCAAGTCAAACATTGGGCGGTAGTTTTATTCAAACAAGAGTTTGTAATAACAACATTCAAACAAGAGTTTGTAATAAAGTTCTAGAAAGCTTGTGCAATCGTCGGCAGACGTCTCGAACTGTGGCCAAGTGCTCTCGACCGGGATGGGTTCACGTGCGGAACAGTGGGACATTTAACCAATGGTAGCAGGATTTAATAGTGTATTTTCTTTCGGCTACGTATATAAGGTAAGTATACCTATAACGCACCACGTAATAATATTTATAAATATTTTTTAAATAATAATAACATTTCGGACATCTGACACACAACGCCATCTAGTCCCAAACTAAGCAGAGCTTGTACTATGGATACTAGAAAACTGATACTAATACATACAAACTTTATTATCTGTAAACACATACATATTATACATAGAAAACACTTAAACTCCGAAACAAATATTTGCAGATCATACAAAAAACATTTGGATCGAACCCGAGACCTCAAGTACAGCAGTCGCATACGCTACCACTACGCCACCGAGGCGGTTAAATAAGGTACTTAAACGTGCCAACTGCACTGATGCCTTCTCTGTCAGATACTATTTGAGTAACAGTCTTAACTAATCATATCGTAGTTCTGATCTCAGAACACCGATATTCGTATTGCTGGAAATAGCCAAAAATAAGCAAGAGGGTGTGTTAGTCAGTGATCCTAATTGCAAACTGAACGGTGCACTTTGTCAACTGAACGGTACGTAACATGTAAGTGTGGTATTTATAGTTATGAAAGTATTTAGATTTTTAAAATAAATACGTGGAACAATTTTTACAAAACTTCGTGTGAAAAGAAGAAAACATTCGGGCTCAAACAAAATAGTAATGAGTTTTATTATATGTCGCCCTGTACCTAATAAATAAAATTGAAGTATCTGGTTTTCATTTTAAATCAACGGCTTTTCACTAAATGCATATGAAAATATATACGTTACTTAGATAAAAAAAAAAAGAAATTTTCTGCCTGTCTCTCCGTCTGTTTGTTCTGTCTAATATCTGGAACAGCTGGACCGATTTTGAGGGGCCTTTACTGGCAGATAGCTGATCATATAAGGAGTAACTTAGGTCACTTCTATTTTAGTCCAACTTTGACTGGAGTGTCGTAGCTATTAGTACTAAGTAACTTGTTAACCTACTTCCCATGTAGGTCTTTTTTAATTTGATAAGAATATTGTACTAGTAAAGATGAAAAATATAGTTAATTATTTATTACAGTAATTGTAGCATTGAATCGTACAATTTTTAATAAGTACTTAGCACCAATATCGAGTCTCCGAGGCTGTATAGAGCGATACACATGAAGTACAAAGTCCCCCTGGTGTGGTGCCAAAATCGATGAGCGTGTAGCGTCTGCAGTAACGAACAGTCCACGAGCAATTGTGACTAAATAAGCTGCCTTGCAAATATGTCTAGGTACTATTCAGAAAGGTTTATTTTACGTAACTAGGAGTACAAATGCGAATTAAATTTCTATGAGTTTGATTTTTGGGTTTTAAATCTAAACATCAACATGAGCATATTCGGGGTACATTTAAATTTGTGTAGCGGACAAACTCACTGAAACTTGACTACGGATGTATAAATAAATATAAATAAATATTTCGGACATCTAACACACAACGCCATCTAGTCCCAAGATAAGCAGAGCTTGTGTTATGGGGTACTAGACAACTGATACAAGTACATATATAGTTTTTTTTTTTTTTTGTAAATACATACATATTATACATAGAAAACACCCAAACTCCGAAACAAATATTTGTAGATAATACAAACATTTGGTACGACCCGGGAATCGAACCCGAGACCTCATGATCAGCAGTCGCACACGCCAACCGCGAGACCAACGAGGCAGTCAAAGTTAAATTTGTGTAGCGGACAAACTCACTGAAACTTGACTACGGATGTATGGTCATGTTATGTGGCGCAAAAAAGAGTTTATGGCAAGTAACGTCATGGACATTGAAGAACCTAAAGCGAGGTCGGGGTAGACCGCCTCCTACTGGGATGGAGATAATAAAAAACGACCTGACGGGAATGCAATCGAAAATTACACAGATGTGCCCAGAGTGGCGAAGGAAGATTGGGAGGGCCGACCCGAAAAGACATGAAAAATAACGACACGGACTAAAATGATTTCGAACAAATTATTATGACCTTTTCAAGGATTTATTACCTAAGCAGTTTTTAACTACGACTTCATTTCTGTGAAAATTTCTTTGAAAATGATGAACTTCCATACAACTCTTCATCCCTTATTTTCTGTCTTTGGGGTAAAATTTCAAATGTCAAAGTAAGCTCTATTCATTATAGAGCAATAGCCGCCTACAAAACATACTTAAACTGCTTAATAACATTCTAGAAGACACAAAATATGTCGAAAAGAATATATTGAAGTTGTTACCAAAAAAAAATACGTGTGGCACTCAGGGACTGCCGCGGTAAAGCTATTGCATAGCATTTTTTATCAACTTATGCAATTATAATTAATTTTATTTTGCCAGTATCTCATTTAATATTGTTCAAAAAGTATTTAAATAATAGAGGGCGTTAGTGTACCTCAAAGTTGCGAAACAGCTTTAACAGATGGCGCTTTATTTATTTTTTTATTTTATTTTGCCAGTTTCTCATTTAATATTGTTCAAAAGTATTTACATACTTGTATAATGTAAATGAATACATGATGGTACTTTGGTACTTATCTAACAATGTTTTCCCATTTATTAAATACGCACTTGTTATTGTATGAGCACCTTGTCGACTATGATTATTATTAATTATTAATTTCTTTGATATTGACCTGATGATTTGCTGTGCGACCTGAGTACGCAGCTCAACTATGGTTGAATAGGTCGATGGCTGATCCATGCGTCTTACTCTATTTTACATTTGTGACATTTATTGATTATTTTATATTTGGACATATTACATCTTTTTAAATTTGACTGTGAGTGAAAGTGCTATTTGGATTTTATTTTCCATTAATGGACCTCACAATATAACAATACAATGTCACAATATAACAATGTAAAAATCTTGCAGCTATCAGTAAGAACGGCGCATGATTGGTTAGCTCATGGCTGTGCAGCAATGACTCCAAACCTTTTATTTTGTTCTCATTCAAGTCTCTTAGTGAAAAAAATATTGTAAACCGTATTATTATTTTTTTAAAGGAGCAACAATGGAGTTTCTTGCCAGATTCTTCTCCATGAAGGGTAGGCTGCACTTGGAACTGGCGACTAGAATCACTCGATTTTTTAATATTAAATATTGACTATTCATAAGTGCCTGTAAAATAAGTGCCTATATGAATAAAATATTTTTGAGTTTGAGTTTAAATAATAGAGGGCGTTAGTGTACCTCGTAGATGCAAAACAGCGTTAACAGATGGCGCTGACCGTTTTTTATTTATGCAGTATACTTTTTTCTTTGAACAGACAGATTTCGGAGCAGCTCGTTTGGACCCGTGCGAGCTTCGTGTTAGGTTTTTTCGTTACGTTACGGAATTTTTACACAAAGGCCTTAAAGTCCGCGATAAAAGCTATGCAATAGCTTTAAAACTTAGCAAAATACGTAGTAAGAAACTACGGAACCACACTGAGCATGATACAACACAACCTTCGCCGGTTTTACCTAACACTTTGGAAAGAGAACATCGAACTGTTCTGTCAAGGCATACATATGGTGAATATCAAAAGCTCTCATTTCGAGCGGACACTGATTTACGACACACGTGCGACAAAACTGTGTAGTTGTGGAATGCGCCGGAGTCGTCAACACTGCGACGATTAGTTACGGCTGAATAGGATTCAAAAAAGACGTAAGTGCTTAACATTCCGGTACGTTGGCTGACGATGTTCTTATAGCAAGAACTTTGGAGGGAATTCTTTTGAGTGTTTGCTAATGCTCAAAACTCTCAAGTGTAAAGCATTTTTGGAAAGAAATATTTTTTTACAAAATTCCGTGGCATCTTAAGTTTGGGAGTACAAAGATAATATAATGTTCTCTTACAATCTTTACAAATAAATGAAATTAAAGTGTTTGTTTGTAATATCAAATTGAGAGCTTTTTACTAAATGCATATGAAAGAATATAAGGTACTTACAACATTTTTCGTCTGATCCCTAAAACGGCTGGACCGATTTTGACAAGACTTTCACTGTTAAGTAGCCGATTATATAAGAAGTAACTTGGGCTACCTTCTTTAGAAAGCTAAGTTTGTTTTCGTTGAATTCATAATATAAATAAAATTGTTTCTTTCGTAAACATTTTTGAATTAACGCGTTTGACCACGACTTCGCCCGCGTATATGTCGGTTATCAAAATATGTATGTCTATGTAAATGAAAAAAAATGAAATGTATATGTAAATTTCATTAAAATCAGTGCAGCGGTTTACAGACAGAGTTACTTTCGAAACTATAATATTAGTATAGATATGGAAACTGCGTAATATTAGTTCAACGAGACAACTGTCAGATAGTGTACGGGACATGTGCCATCTACGTGAAGTGGAATTTCAAGACTTACTTTATCCCTACATGCTCAGATTACAATTTTTTTTGTTATCTGATTCTATGTAAAGGATTATGTGCAGAAAACTAAACAAAATGTAGAAAAAACCTTTGTCCAGTACATATTTAACAAGTAAAATTTTAACAAAATAAAAACCGACTTCAAGGTTCGACTCGATTTCTCTTGGATGCCATCATCAGATCTTAGTGTCCTTATCATGGTACCACCGTTGGGATATCTCCTTTCCATTAAAAAAATAATCATCAAAATCGGTTCATAAACGACGAAGTTATCCCCGAACACACATAAAAAAAATAAAAAAAACATACGGTCGAATTGAGAAACCTCCTCCTTTTTTTGAAGTCAGTTAAAAATCAATTCAAACTGAATTCTTCATGTATTTTTGAATAACCGATTATATGTCAACAAATTTATAGAACTGTCAGTTTTATGTCAAAGCTTCATTTACATATATAAAATTTTGATTTACAGTCGAACTTCGACCAAAACATCTCTATTTTACATACATCTTCACGGAACCTTTCAAAGCGCACTTTCTAATAGGTAAACCTACACAATGACATGTAAAGTCGTCCAGATCCTAGGCGTCGCGTCTAACGAGCTCGTCAGCTGCGAGACACACGTGCGACGCGATAAATCAAAGTCGCGACGACATGCGACACGACAGCGTTAGGTATGTACACGGCCTAACGTATGAATATCATTTGTTCGCCTGTAATAGAACGTTGGATGCTGTAGGCGGCAGATTTTCTATTGAGAGAAATTGTATTAAAGTTATAATAGGATATGTAGTCAATTTCAACAAACCAATACGTAAATTTGTGGGTAACATTTCGAAAATTCTACTATTGATATGAATGCGAAAATTTATGAGGATTGGTATTTGGATGTTTGTTTGCTACTCTTTCATGCAAAAATGACTAAACGGATTTAGATGAAACTTTACAGTAACAAAGCTTAACGTCAGAATAACACATAAGGTAGTATTTACTGCGATAACCGTCATATACGCGGCCTGAGCCGCGGGCAAAAGCTACATATTATGGAACGCGAAAGTTTTAAAGTTAGTGTAATCAAAAACTTTTAAAAAACCTTCACTTAAGATTGACAAAAAAAAATAACTCAAAGTTCAGAGGTTGTTTCAAATTTCTTCACAAATTCTTTGAATAAACTTGAAAGAAATTCTTTTCTACTACAAATAATAATTATTTGCGTTCGGTTTAAAGATCTTTAGTTCTCAAGAAGATGGTCACTTAGATGAAAAGAATATTCGATGCAAATGCAGTAAAAATAATACTAAATACGTAACACTAATAGGTTATTTAAATAATAATAATACGTTTGTAATGGTATCGTATTTTACAAGCTTTTTATTAACTTGCAATGTATGTATGTATGCTTGTAGGACAATACAATACTATAATGACATAGAGCTGATTTGATGCTGGAGCTGGAAGGTGGCCATAGGAACTCTGTAAAGAAACGTCGCAACATCATCGAGTTTGGACTCGTTTGATTCGTCTCGAGGCATTCCAGTAAAAGCTTGTTTTTAAAAAGCTTTTTAATTTAATTTATTTATTTCCAATAAAGTTAACACCAACGGTGGTTGTACAACAACCAAGTTATCGAACCGGCGGTTGGAGGTTACGGGTTTGGACCCTACACTCACTCTGAAGCATTTCTCCTAATTTAGAAACTAATTTCAATTGTCACACTTTCACACTCTTCCACTCAACTGATCTAAATAAAATATTATAGTAAAAAACCTTTTAAATTATACAAGAAAAACTATTTCCTATAACCCCTATAATGTAAATAATAATAGCACTATTTATGGCCAAAATTAGTAACGCCTCTACACATTCATATCTTTTTCCGACCCTCACAAGAATGAGCAGCCACTTATTTCCAAACACGATCCTAAATTACATATTCCATGTCCAACAATGGCGCATTCCATCAAGGTTAAACGTCAAAACAAACGCAGCTTCCATTACGGGCACAAACAAGACCACGTGCGCGCCAGGTGCGCGCGCGCATTCCCCTCCTCCCCGCCTCTGCCATTCGGAGCACACCAGCGAACTCCCGCGCAACACAACACATCTGCTATGGACTGGACTTTATATTGTATGCAGAGGTAGGTCTAGGGTTGCCACATTTTAGTTAAACAGAAATGTAATTTTAAGTAGTCGTAGCCCAGAAGTCAAAATTGAGTAGACTAAGATTCGAGCCATTAGCCTCCTATTTTATTTTTTTATCTTTAACCAGAAGGCCGGTCTTTTTCTGGCACAGATATAATTAGCATTGCCATTCAACGTAACAATGTTGCTAGTCTTTTGGGAACGCTACCAGTAGGCGATGATGTGGAGGATGTTTTTGACGCTTGTGAATAAATATTGTAAATATTTTTATTGCTTTTTTCTTATATTTTAATTAAATTTTGAAGTAGGTAGGTTCCTTCTTAAATAATAAACTGTTAAGAAAAACAAATATTATTTAGTAAATGCGTATACATTCAATTCGAATCGACTTTGTAGTTGTTAGCTCAAAAGTTGCACCTTTGCTTCGTGGTTGGACCCTACATAGTCAAATTACATATCTACACTAATATTACAATTATTACAAAGCTACCTCAAAGAAAAATTCTAACTGTTAGGCAGCTTATTGATTGAGCAAAACTATATAACACTAGCTTTTACACGCGGCTTCGCTCACGCAGACTTACATCTCCTGATTTACCCCCTTAGGGGTGGAATTTCAAAAAATCCTTTCTTAGTGCTCACTTACGTTATATAAAGAACCTACGTGCTAAATTTCAGGATTCTAGGTTCAGCGGTTTGGGCTGTGTGTTGATCAGTGGGTATGTCAGTCAGTCAGTCAGTCAGTAGTCAGTATATATAGATAGATTACGTTACGACTAATAATAGTAGAACACTAATGAAAAAATGTTGTAAAACGGGCAACACTTATTCGTTTTGTCAGACGTAGACGAATAGTCATAAATATGGCAGCCCTACAACCGTTTTGTTAAACTAACAATGTGCAAGCACAGTGTATAGCATTTGTTGTCGAACCATTTGTTGTAAAGGACAAAGGTGAACGCGCAACCCCGTATGGATTGACATCAATTATCACAAATTGAGCGCGTTGACACCGACTGTACAGTTTCATTACTGGACATGAATTGGTATTGACGGGGTCAGAGTACATGTAGATTACATTATGTATTTACATGAAATGCTACTACACACTTAATAAATACTCTATTTAAATAGGTATATGTTTTAAAGACCCAGAAGGACAACCTGCTCAGATATATGTGAAGCGTGTACTCACACAGGCTATTCTGAAGAGCTCTCTAGCTCTGACTTTAGGGAGATCTGACCCTAGCTTATCTGTGAAGAGGATTGGAGAAATAAATAAGTAAATGTAGTTTTCCAGCCTTCGGCTCGATACACCTACGACATGAAGAAAGTGACTGACAGTGGATGGATGCGGACTGCTCAAGATGGGGAGAGTTGGCGCTCCTCGAGAGAGATCTATCTTCGTTCAGCAGTGGACAAGGTAGGTAAGGTTGGTAATAATGATATGTTTTAATGACAGAAAATTACGACATACGACAACGACATTTAATGACATTTCCCATGTTCAGCCAGTCATTAAATAAATCAGACATAACTGCCGAAACCAAATAATAAAGAGCAAAAAATTGTATGATAGAATAATAATATGTTACATGCACTTTGAAGCCTTGAATCCGGTGCTAGGCTAACCTGCCTCAGCATTCACGAGACTGTCCATTCAGAAACATCTCAATAGCAGCCATAGTGTTTTTTTTTATGGAATAAGCGGGCAAACCATCAGACGTATCACCTGATGGTAAGCGATTACCACCGCCCATGGACACCTGCAACACCAGAGGTGTCACAAGTGCGTTGCCGGCCTTTGGGGGATGGGGAGGGAGGGGAAATAGGGGGAGAGGTTTGGGTATGGGCCTCTGGTATCCTTACTCATTCGGTGAAACACAGCGCAAGCACTATTTCACACCGGTTTTCTGTGAGGCCGTGGTATCACTCCGGTCGAGCCGGCCCATTCATGCCGAAGCGTGGCTCTCCCACGGAAGAACTAAATTACTAAATGCATATGAAAGTATATAGTATACGGTACTTTCCTTAAAAGTTTCATTTTCAAAATTTTTGTATGAATGTCCGTCTATTCGTTTGTTCCGGCTTATCTTTAGTACGGGTGACCGATTTGACGGGACTTTCACTTGCAAATAGCTGCTACTTGCGGGGCTCAGCTAGTACAAAAACACGGAAAAAGACATACTATTTTAGGTTTATAGAATCTTTATTTCTCATAAGAACAATTTCAGTTCACTTACATGAGACAGCAAAGTTTTAAATAAGTAACATTTAGTGTCATCGTGTGTCATTTTAAGTCATTTGAGACTTTCAATTGAGAGAAACAGCCGAGAAAAAACACAGTTCAGAACCTATGTACAATACATACATTTAATACACATCCAAACAAACACATACCTGATCTAATCCATGCAGTATCAATTCCAATCAATAACCCGTGCCGTAGTTACAGCGGCCGTGTCAAGGCTCAAAGGTCAACCACGCACGCAGCACCCATTGTCACGGACAATAGGCTCAATCAGGGCAGATACAGCGCAAGGAATCGCTCTATGCTCTGTGATATGTGCACTGAATTAGTACAATCGATGTGTGAGGTCAATAGTCACAGTTACATGATTGCGTAGTCCAATGGTTGGTAATTCTTAGATCATCAGCTATCTGCCAGTGATAATCTCGTCAAAATCGGTCCAGCTGTTCCAGAGATTAGCCGGAACAAACAGACAGACAGACAAAAATTTTAAAAATTGGTATTTTGGTATATTTACTGTGTATACATACATATGCATTTACTAAAAAGCAGTTATTTTAATATTACAAACATTCCAATTTTTTTTATTTGTATAACTATAGATATAGCACCTGGATGACCAAGTTTACTAAGTATTTTTATTTTGGTGAATTTTCGAAAGATTAATTCTAACTACACCAATTTATCGCCCCCTGAACTTATGCATACTAAATATCATGAAAATCGTTTGAGCCGTTTCCGAGATTCTGATAATATACATAGTAATAAATGTATAGGTAATTGTAAAAATTCAAGATCTCAAGTTCCCAGTAGCACTTTGTTACTTGAACTTCGTTCAACTTAGGCGAACTTTGCACATTGTTAACAGTTACCTTCAAACTCGTACTGCTGTAGGAACGGTAACTGTATATAATAATGTCAAATTGCTGCAATGTAAATCAAACAAAATATTTCACAATATAAACTTTACAATATTCTAAACGCTTTGTGAAATCAACTGCCGAAATATTACTATTCGATGTTCATCTACCTTCAACCAAGGGAGAGTGAAGTATTAACTTCTACAATCAGTAATTTTCTTAGACAAAATCATTTAAAACTCGGTTAGTTGAAGTCAAGCTTCCTACATACAAAGACTTTTAAGCACGTTTACTTATTTATCTGTAACACCGTGACTCTATAATCCCCACAATACGCGGCACTTTGCGACAAATTTTGCATTCCCGCAAAGATACGAAGCAAGAATACACAACAGCTGAAACTAGAGAATTAAAATGCGATGAGGCGTCGTAGAGCCGCTACGTGACTACGGCGTAGTACATACACCGTAGCATTTGTAGCGTATCTATTAGCGTATTGTTATATTCCGTCCTTGGGTAGGGTGACAATACATCAGCTTTGAAGAGAATATTGTGATTGAATTTGTGAGTACCGGAGTCTTTCCACACACTATTCAAGACGTGACACTAAATTCGAGAACAAAATAGAGGGATAGACTCCAAAGCTAGGAAGAAAAATACTGATGAATTTCTGGAGTAATGCTTTTTGCTGCAGTTTTGAAAGAAGTAAAGTAATAATAATCTTATACAGTGGTTAGTAATCCTGACACTAATGACGAGCTCTGTTCGTTTGTTCTATTCCCAGTAAGAACAAATAATTATGTGTGTGTGTGTGTAATCTAATAATATTATCATGTAAGTACGACATCTGCGCGAGCGTTTTGATTACTATAGTTTAGTTTAGTACATTATCTAATTACATTATAGATTTTATTCACATCCTTCCCCCACAATTATCACCCGGGGTATATGTCAAGACCTTCTTTGGTTTTACTCTTGGAACTAAGTGTACCCCCCCCCCACCCCCATTTCTCCTTCACGTACGTCACGTAGTATGGGTACTTTCCCTAATGTGTGTTACTGTGCTACGTAAAAGTAGTAAACTGCTAGTCGTAATAGCATTCAGTTAACTCTTCAGTAATCAGATGAACTGCTTATTCAGATAAGAGAGAGAAGAAATCCCGGGATACTATAAACCTCGTTCTTATTCACTCACACCCTTAAAAGTGCGTTTATCGTCCATAACCAAGGGCGATAAAAGTTGAACTGAAGTTTAGTAGGTCGTGTATTATACAGGCTGTTACGGAATGTGTTGTACACAGAGGTCAAACCTAGTTATAAGATCTTTGTATTATGCAAATAAACAGTTTGAGTTTAAAAAAAAAGTTTCTGTAAAAGCTTCATGTTTGTTCCACATTGTCAAGTCCAAGTGTCTCAACTTTTCCAACACCATCTATAAATAACAGTTGTAGGTTGTAGGTAGTGCAGTTGGCACTATCACATATTTCTATACCATCCTGTATATATAAACCCGGCTGGCTAACATCACAGACACACGTCTCCGTACGTTAACACCTACGCACCACGCCGACGTGCTCATTGTAAACAGATGAACCATAATATATCGAGCCATGAATCATAAAGGGAACGTTTATTTTTATTAATAGGTACAACACTTTGCTCACCTAACACATTGCTCACGAGGTATTTTTAAGTGCTTTGTTTTGTTATAAGATTAACTAACTAAATATTTCTGTGACGTCACGGCGGGTAAAACCGCGGGACGAACCTAGTTTAAAAAAGTAGCCTAAGTTACTCCTTATATTATGAGCTATCTAATAGTGAAAGTCCCATCAAAATTGCTCCGGCAATTCCAGAGATAATGATTGTAAAATGGTTCTTATAATTATATTTGCAACATATACAAATCCGAAGAACTAAAGTAACTATGAACAAGCGAGTTTATATTAGTCTGTGAAATTCTCTACTATGATATGTATGCATTACACTTAAAGTCTCCTCTTGAATCACTCTATTTATTACTTAAAACTGCATTTAAGCAATCTGTTGAGTAGTTTAAAAGATCTCAGCGAACAGACAGCGGAAGCGTCTCCACTTTACGAGTATACTATGTTTAAATTTCCATTCTCTACGTACCAGGCTTATCAGACACAAAAGTGATACGTTATACATATAAAAAATCACACCTAAAATGTACCTCGTAAGTTCTAAAATGCCACTAGGACAACACAATCAAAAATCAAGCTATTTTTAAGTACCATAAAATGTATGCTTGTCTGTAACGTATAAAGACGATTCCCATTACTGAATCATCTTTATAAATGTAGAATAAACACAAAATATGTGTGACAGTTCCGTGACGAGCCATTAATTAGCCGATGTACCCTGGAGCATGACGCAGCGAGAATGACAACCGCCTGGGTTTGATGTTAACTGATGTTACCCGCACACAATGACAGATGTCAAGGGATGTTTTGACGCGTGTGTGTATACAGCCTTCGTGTTTGACAAGTTATCGCGTAATGAGGTGAAAAAACGGAAGTCATATTGGGAAATTCCGTTTTCACGGAATTTGAATATTTTTTGTGTGTATTGGTTGTTTTGGAAACAGCGAATCATTCCAAAGCATCAGTGTAGAATACTACCGATAAGCCTACTCTTGGAATGCACCTCGTTCGAAAAACGACTAGAACATTCTGTTGACATTCAAGAACTATCAGGTGCCTCCCTTTATAAAATCTGCTAAATATACAAATTATTAAAAATAAAAAACCCGACTGCGTCAATATTTAACAATAAAAAAAAAACCGACTTCCAAAAACATCCAACGAAAACTCTCTGTCTAAAAACACTTAAAAGCATAAAATAAACTGGTTCTTCATAAATTGCCTATACCTAATTCTTTATTCATTTAAATAGTAGTATTATAATGGGTGCTAGGTACCTAAAATCTGTTTGAAGTCGGTGCCAAGTGACTATCGCTTAGACTTTTGTAATTGTTCGTTTGTATTCTTTTTGGCTTAGCACCGACTTCAAACAGATTTTAGGTACCTAGCACCCATTATAATACTACTATTTAAATGAATAAAGAATTAGGTATAGGCAATTTATGAAGAACCAGTTCATTTTATGCTTTTAAGTGTTTTTTGACAGAGAGTTTTCGTTGGATGTTTTTGGAAGTCGATTTTCTTTTTTATAAAAAGTTTTTATTTTACAGTTTTTAGTGCAAACAATCGTAGGTAAGTAGTAAGTTGAACTATTTAATCAAATTTCATCATCAAGAATACAAATTAAGGTACGTGTAATATTAAAATCATCCTCTAATCCCTAACTGTTGAAGAGTTTAATCTTCTATCATCAGCTCACCTAAATAGCTTGAAAGTATACGACTGAAGGTCTTTAGATACGTATGAAATTGAAAGAATTACTCTCCAACTCCTAACCGTTGAGGAGTTGTACCTTCCACCTTCCATCATCAGCTTACCTAAATAATTTGTAAGAATACGACTAAAGGTAACTTATATACATATGATATTTAAAGATTTATCCTCCAACTCCTAACCGTTAAGGAGTGGTACCTTACATCATCAGCTCATCATCATAAAATGATGACTACCAGACGCAAATACCGGTGTAACTTCAGAAAATATACGAAAAACATAGTATGTGCCTATAAAAAATGAGGGTTTCCCTCGATTTCCCTGGGATCCCATCATCAGATCCTGATATGCTGGCAATGGGACCACCACGGAAGCATACCCTGTCGAATACAAAAAAAAATTTCAAAATCGGTCCACAACTGACGGAGTAATCGGGTAACATACATAAAAAAAAAAAAAAAATACATACAGTGGAACATAGAACCTCCTCCTTTTTGGAAGTCGGTTAAAAACATATAAGTTTTATAAATATTCGTAATCATCGTAAGAAAATCTTCATTTTGATACCACACTCGATGTATTTTGAAAACATTTTTTTATATTACTTTTTGACGCCTAAAATCCTTATTTTTTTTCATTTTTAATATTGATGTACCCAGTGTCACTCTCACGACTAAGACGAATCTATTGACACAACTCACATAAAAATACGACAAGCCGTTTAGGCTCTAGGGCGTGCCAAAGAAATATACATACATACATACACTCGAAAAACATAACCCTCCTTTCGCAGTCGGGTAATGATACTCTTTTGGACTTTAGAGTAAAAAAATAGCATTCTCGAGTCTAGAACTCATACCCACTAACATTATAAATGAAAGTAACTTTGCCTGTTATGCCTTGATACCTGGAGATACTTTGGTTCTTGAGGAAGGGCATAGGTTACTTTATACCGTGATAACCGATGCACGTACACATAAAGCTATTTAAATTTAAACTCAAAAGACATGCAGATGAACTCGCCCTAATTATAAAGGGCATGCGGGTGATCGCAGCATATCGGCAATGACGCAGCGACAATGCTAATTACCCATGCACCGGCGTGACGTGTCGCGTGTGACGTCACACACGTCACGGCTGACACACCGAATGTGTATTTCATATGATTAAATAATCACATCTATATGTATAATAAATAAGACTAGTTAATTCGCGCAAATTTTACTGCGTCTCTCAAAAGAAATTAATTTTCCTCATATTCGCAACATTTAACATTGATGATCGGCTCCTATTAGAGCAGATTATCAATGTTAAATGTCATCTTTAGAGTCTTTCCCGATAAACATGCTATTCAACACTAAGTTATTTTTTTTATTCGAAACAGTAGTTCCAGGGATCAGTGCGTTCAACTTAACAAACTCAACAAGCTTTATAAAACTAGCTTTTGCCAGAGCTTCGTCCGTATTGCGGTCGACATTAGACGTTGTAAGGAATACAAACAAGATTACAGTGATGTGTATAAAAGATAGCTGGCCTGTTTATGATGATTCACAGACAGACTCAGGTCTGTCAGTTTCTTGTTTAGAGCTGACCCTTGTGTGCCAAGGCATGGAAATTAAAAAGGCGGCTACGTACTTACCTCTTAAGTTGTACATGACCATGGGCTGTGACAGTAACACTTATCATCAGATCACTCGTATGCTGTATATCATAAACAGATCAGATAAAGAACAGGATATTATAATGATAAGAAATAAAATAATGAAAGGATAAGAAAAAAACTATCAAAAAGGGACCCTACATTGTCCCTAACAGAAAGTAATTCAATTAGTTTTATAAGTTACGTGCGGGCAGCGGGTTCGGCGACCGGCCGCATCGTTTATTTATGCGCTTATTTTTGTCAATGCGCTTTGAGGAAAAAGGGCGAATAAGTCCAAAACGATGTCTGCGCTTGATAATATAACTATAGAAGCTTGCCTTTTATCTCTAAATAATCTGCATAACAGACAGAGATCGTAAGAAGTAGCATTTTTTATTTTTATGCGAATACAGTGACAAGTGAGCATACATATTGCGTTATTAAATAACTTGAATGTACAAGGTTAGCCGACGTTAGTGGAGCCTTAATTCTAAGTTATGTGTTCAAAAGCTTGATCAAAAACATATAAATGCGAGTTTTACTTTAGTTAATAATAATATCTCCTGTTGGGGAGCGGTCTTTCCATTACAAATAATCTTTGGATAATTTAAGGTGTAGCGGGTCTTGGAGAATTTCTACATAAAGGTACCTTCCATTTATAGTTATTATAAAGAAGTAAAGCTTCTGAGGTTGCAGTTGTAGGGGGAACTTTATTAGCGAATGGAGCATCATGCCTATCTCCTACTAGGAGATAGTATTTTCTACCGAAAGATAGGATGTATACTTGATGTGAAAAGACTACAAGACCTTAAGAGCTAAATTTTTTTTTTCGAGATATGCGTTTTCAATAAATGAAGCGTATAAAACACTAACGATCCTCATTTCTCCACTTTAATGAAACCTTGAACATCTCTTCACTTCATTGCAAACAATCTTTTTAACTGACTTCCAAAAGGAGGAGGTTCTCAATTTCATCGGTTTTTTTTTATGTATGTACACGGATTACTCCGTCAATTTGTGGACCGATTTTGAAAATTCTTTTTGTATTCGAAAGGGTATGCTCCCCATGTGGTCCCATGGGCACCATATCAGGATCTGATGATGGAATCCTAAGGAAATCGAAGGAAACCCTCAAATTTACGTAAGCGCCTGCAATGAAGTTAAAGCAATTGTCTGCATGCCTTCATATTCTGTAGACATCATTTAATTTCATAATATATAAAACGGGTCATAACCAGTAAACTTGTCAGTTTACCTCAAATCACTTGAGTTAATAGTAACCTATAGAAGATAGTCCATTTGAGATTTTATTCCAAAAAATTACCTGAAGCCCTTTCGATTCTATACAGTATGTATGTATGTTACCGTTAGTCGTATTCTTTCAAGTAATTTAGGTGAAATGATGACGAGAGACTTGAGAAAGACTAAAAAACGAAAAAAAAAACTTCGTTTAAAAAAACCGACTTCAAAAACTAAAAAGTATCAAATAACTTAATTTGTAGGTGCTACCTATTCATAGGTTTGCAGTCGGTGCCAAGCCAAAATGTAATAGTAGGTACCGCACTCGCCGCGCGTGACCTTGAGCGGGATAGCTGCTCTTCGCGTAGAACAAAACAACCGAAGCGTCGGTGACGTCGTTGACGTTCGTCTCGAAACATAGCGAGTGTGGTACCTACTATTAAATTTGGCTTGGCACTGACTTCAAACCTATGAATAGATAGCACCTACAAATTAAGTTATATGATACTTTTTAGTTTTGAAGTCGGTTTTTTTAAACAAAGTTTTTTTTTTATTATTTTCAAATATTTGAAAACAAACGTGTTGATCTTGATACATGCTAGATTCAATTCTATTGACATGTATTAAAGGTTGGTTTAAAAAAAATACACAATTGTTTTGAATAAAAACAATCCAATATCAACTTTGATTTTCAGTACATAAAGTTTATATTCCATTAAAGAAATTTATATTCTGCTAAAACACTAAACGAAAGTTTATGCAAAAATTGCCATCCTGGCGGATAGCGTGTCACGTTCTTTGAGATAGGGTTGTCACAGTTAAGTTTTATAAAATTGGTTTTACTCTGTGTGTATTATGCATATCAACATTAAAGTTAGTAGACAATAATTACAAGTTTTAACAAAAAAAAACCGACTTCAATCTGGACCAAATACAAATGGGACCATTCGGGAAGCACCAGCTTTGAAATAAAAAAAGAATCATCAAAATCGGTTCACCCAGTCCAAAGTTATGAGGTAACAAACATAAAAAAAAAATACAGTCGAATTGAGAACCTCCTACTTTTTGAAGTCGGTTGAAAAGAAGTACAGCGTTTCTAAAAATGACGGGTGTCCATTTAAGTTGCATTTGTTTTAAGTTGTAATATGGGCCGCCGGTATCCTCACTCACTCGGTGAAACACAGCGCAAGCACTATTTCACACCGGTTTTCTGTGAGGCCGTGATATCACTACGGTCGAGCCGGCCCTTTCATGACGAACGTGGCTCTGCCACGGTGATATTATAGTATTCAAATGATAATCAAATAATCTCTTAAACGAGTATATGGAAGAAGAAAAGCTTTTTATATTTCACAACAAAAGCTTCAAATTATCAGCACTTTCAAAATCCACAACAAACTGAATTAAAGCTTAATCACGTGTTACATTTAACTAAAAGTGTTAACCCTGCCTAATTTTATGATGAAAAAAAAGACCAACCTGCAACTTATATTCTTCTTAATAGCCGTAACAATAAGTTTTGCTTTCAATTGGCAAACGTGATGGAATTCCGTCCGTGCATTGTGTCGAAATATGATTATATTGTTTGGTGCGTGGGTTCAAACCTGGCTGGTGTTTGGAATAAGACGACTTGTGTAGGTAGGCATTAGTCAGATAACGGAGAATACCTAAAGGACTTTCATAATCATGCAATCAGGTGCACAAAAATAAGATTATTAAGTGCCGGTTTTGACCACTTGCTCATAAATTCCCTGATAGACTAATGTGAACTTACCATTTTTTTTTACGCGGGGAATGAATTTCGCACCATGCCCGGCGTATGGGAGACGAGAGGCGTGTGTGAGACTCCCGGAATACCGGCCTACTCGCTACTAAACCCCGCGGCGGCCTACCTCGGCAGTTTGAAGAAGCTACCGGAACGCATAGGCCGCTTCTGGAATCCTCCTTACCTGTGAAACTACCTCTGGAACTTACTAGTACACTGGAACTTACCTGTGAAATAAACGTCTCACGGTCTCACGGGTATTGAATTGAACCAAATATGTCAGATATTCATCAAATGGCAGCTAACTATCCTAAACTTTATCAGGGACTGGTGAAACTGGCTCTTAGTATTTTACGTGTTCTTAGCTTTTTATGGAAAATACATAAAGGAAACGAACAAACGGGTCATCCGATATGAATGACTACCGCTGCCCATGGACATCTTACACTCAGCCTGATAGAAAACCTGAGCAGAAAGAATCCAAGAGTAATAATCAATACAACAACATAGCATGGTGACACACACTATGGCTGCTTATTGAGATGCTGCTGCATCATTGGGCCTCAGTAGCTCAGGTCTCCCATTCACCAACAAAACACGACAGCACGAATGCTATCATTTTAAGTTTGTCTTCTGTGAGGGGGAAGTTCTGCCTTGGTCGAGCTGGCCCATTCGTGTTGAAATCAGCGTGGTTCTACTAACTTAAGACTGAAATTTAAAGTTTATGATCTATCTCTAGGGTAGTCTATGATCACCGATCCCTACTTAAACCTAATGCAGACTGATTGGAGAAATAAGTCAAATTGCAATAAAAATATGAAGTTTTCCAGTTTCCACAGATGAGACGATGGCTAAAACAGCACGCGAGAGGTTTATCCCATAAAATGACTATAAAAGGCAATGTGATCGGTAACCCTTGAAGATCAAAATGTGTGTGTAGATATTGAGATGGAATACTCTTGTGGAATGAAATGTGTCCTCGGTTTTCTGTATTAGTAAACATTCCAGACATCACCTTGTGTTAATGTTACCTATATTGTATTCCTATCCACAGTAGATACTTTTTCTTACCTTTAACACTTTTCTGAATGCCTAATAACGTGCATATAAAGTTTTAAGACGATCGCTTCTAAGGTTAAGAAGTAAATAATGCTATCTGTGAAAGCTATATTAACACTTTGTGTAAAAATCAAATATTGTAATGTAATTATTTCTTAAAAGAAGTATTTTTATCAGCACTTCTAATAACTTCAAATTTTTAAAGATACGTGATAATTTAAAGATTAGCATTTGCCCGCGGCTCGGCCTGTGTGTATTTCTTTTTCTGTTGTGTGTATTTCCACTAAATAAAGCGCTGACTGGACCAATTTATTCTTGCAAAATAAGTACATTAATAAATTATTTTTATTCACAAATCACTGAACAAACAGAAAAGGCACAATCTAAGTCGAGAGCTTATTTCTAAAATGCATTATGTATAATATAAAGACAAATTCTAATAAACATAATGTTAGGGTACACAGAAAGCTATTTCAGTAAATACGCCTCTAAAACAAGTCTGGCAGAAAACGTGACAGTTTCTCGTTTGTATAGAAAATGACGAAACAATATTGGATGAGATTATATACATATATTACATTTTTTATAACCGACTTCGACGAAGCTTAAACGAAGGGTAATTTTATAAAAGGGTAAAGGGTTTTGGCAGTCTATGTATGTATTTCTGTCTATTAATGTATATTCCATCGTAGCCCCTAATTTACTGAGCCGATTTTATTCTTCTCCTTTTCGTCATAGTGTGATGATATATAGCCTAAAAACCTTTCTCATTACCTGGATTTCAGTGTTACTGGAAAAATTATTTCAGTGTTAGATACACTGAAATATCTTTTCATGTCGGACCAGTATTTCCTGAGATTAATGCGCTCAACCAAATAAACAAACGCTTCAGCTTCTTAATATAAGTATAGATTTAAAATGTCGTGTATTTTCCAAAAAAAAACAAGGACTAAGAAAAGCTTGCACTAAATAAAAAATACTACACTTTAATGTCGTTTTTATGAACATATTAACAGTACGATTCACTCGTCTGATGGGCTGCTGTCTACGCAATGAGCTCCCCCTGTCTGCGGTTGCGTCCACCCGTGTTAGTACCAGACATTCGTGTGCAAACCGCCTATTACAGTTACTCTTAGAGCGAGTAATCCGGGTCCTGGTGTGAATAAGCGAGATGGATAAAAGGGTCAGGTTTGGTTCAAATGAAATTGGGTGCACGGTGAAAAGTGTATTGTACAGCAGTGAAAACGTGAGAACGGCTTTACGTAAAATTGAAAGGCACCTTTTGAATTGTAAGCTGAAATAGATATCTGTATGTGGATAATGGGAGTGGAATTATTGCGCAGAGGGTACGAATAATGTAATAGTTTAGTGTGAGTGTGTAATTTTAGGTTAATAATATACAAATTTTAACAAAAAAAAAAGGGACCACACGGGAAGCACCAGCTTTCAAACAAAAAAATAATCATCGAACTCTTCAGCTTATTAGTATAGATATATAAGAATTGCTCGTTTAACGGTATATATACGAGTATAGTCAAGTCATTTATGTATTAAAAATTGTACTTAGATAGCATAGAAAAGTTTAATAACTAAATAAGCTAATTGAAATTGGGGTATTATGTCTACATTTAAGCTTATTTCAACGCATTTAAGTCATTAAATCGTCGTAAGGCAATTTGACCTGAAAGTGTATCATCAGAATATTATTTATTTATTCAAACTTAATGCACATGACCTCAGATAACCTTGTTTCTATGATCTGTGCACATGACGTACATAGGTGGTGGACTCTCTCTACCAGTCAACGTTTGCGTGATGTAAAAATATGATGCGGTAAGTGCAAAAGTAGAATATCAGTAAATAATAACCCTCCTTTGGCTTTGCCGTAGTCGGGTAAAAAACATAGGTGTTTGTTTTGTTTTTACCGGGCCATTTCCGCACTTAGCCTCTTGATTGGGCCGTTGTACGTAAAACATAGGTGTTATAATTTTCTCTCCGCAGTTAACTCAATTGTGATCATGATGTCGTTACACAAATTAACCCAGTTCTAAAGCATCCCACTATGAATACAAATTACTTTAGTGTAACAATACCGGCAATATATCAACTAAACTGAAACACGATTTCATTTCAGAACTTACTCTAAATTTATCAACCGCGTAGTATCGTGTTTACGTTCGACCAAAAATTTTCGCGCTACACCGCAATTTTATTTATTTGGCAACTTTTGTACTTTTATGCTGAAAGTTTCAATAATCTCAAAGTTAAGAACGTGACGAAAAATTTATAGCAATAACATAAAACAAATTTATACGCTATAAATTAAAAGTTTGATGTTCAAAATTGGCTTTTATATAACAACTTCACACATCTCACACACGATAGTCAGAACCCAAACTAAGCAGAGAATGAACCATGGCAACTATATTATTATAAATTACACAAAGATAGAACAAATGATCGTGTTCATCACACAATCAAAAATTGTGTCCTGGTTGGGAATCGAACTTACAAACCTCGACATTAGCAGTCAGGATTATTAACTACTAAACTAAACCTAGCTTCTAAAACATAACTATTTTTTAATAAATTTATAATACAAGAGAGATAAAATTTAGCGCTTTTTCAAAACAGATAATCCACACGAAGCTATCAAATCTAGAACGAACCGATTATATCAAAGAAGTCTGCCACCGCTCCACGTGATCTCATTGCGCACCGTTAAGATTCGAGACACGTCGGGGCTCTCCTATAAGTGTCATCGTTAAAGTTTATGGCATCGGTGTGGGGGTGACGCTATCGAGGCGCCTCCAAAGTGATAATATATCGTATTTATCGTTCGTTGGTTTTGTAATCGATTTTATTTGTCTGCTGAAAAATTGTAGTACTTACCTATACTCTTTGCGCTGTAGCATGGTGCGGGTGACAGTTGCCTGTACGACGATTCTGGTTGGTTTAATTTAATTTACTACAGTTATTAATGATTTAATATATTGCGAATGTGGTACAGCTGAAATACTAAGTCATAATTTGTAAATCGCGGCAACTTTCAAGAGTGAGCCGAACGAAACGACGAAAGTCACCCGCACCATGCTACAGCGCAAAGAGTATAGTTGACATTGAAAGGAGAGGCTTAATTGAGGATTTCATCAAATAGATTGTGGTTAGCGGATTGCTAAGTCGAAAGTTTTGGGTTCGATTCCTAACCAGGACAAATAATAGGGTAGATGAAACCTTAGACAAATTAGGTATTTTTATCATCTGTCAAAACGATAACTTTGTATGAAAAATGTGCTAAATTCATATTTGTGACGTCAGTGTTTTAGAGTCCATTGAGCAACCGTCCAATATATCAATTTTTATTACAAGCATTCTATTAACTTGCAATGTATGTATGTATGCTTGTATGTTCGCGTGACCGCTTTTGCTGAAATTTTACAAGCATATGTATACAGCGTGACAATACAATATTATAATGACACCGAGCTGATCTGATGCTGGAGCTGGAAGGTGGCCATAGGAACTCTGTAAAGAAACGTCGCAACATCATCGAGTTTGGACTCGTTTGATTCGTCTCGAGGCATTCGGGTAAAAGCTTGTTAAATTAAATGTATTTGATTATTATTTGCAATAGAAACGAAAAGCTGTAATAATTATATTTTACCTGATGTTTTGTAATATTCGTTTTAAGGAAGGAGTCATCGGTATTTATTTACGATACAGTCAACTATCCTATTGTATGAGCATGATCATTTCTTCTGTGTCTAAGTGCAATATAGTAATTTAGGTATATGTTTTCAGAAGTCTAGTTATACTTGCAACAGTACAGGTTTTGATTAGATTGTAATCAGACGGTCGTGTGAAATATGAAAAAAAAAACAATTTAAGGTACGCTTTCAAAAATGAGTCAGCTCAATTCGACTATTTTGTTGTTGCGTATACCTTACTCGTATGTTGTACTCACTATCTACTTCATGTAAATTCTGAATTCCCTCTTTAGGGAGAGCATAAAGATAGTTTAGCATATATACGAGTGGAGCATTAAAAACTTTTAATTAAATACTAGAATACCAAACAGCAGAACTGCTCCACAACTGTCGCCGTGGAGAGTAGCTACTAGGCTATTCTCATAAATATATTATCACAAGAGGCAGACTCGACGCTAAGTCGCTATCAGACGGGCAGGTGTTCAAATATTTATCTACTTGCAGTCGTGGCTTCAATTAAATAAAAAACTGACCGCAAAATGTTAGTGGAACTCTCTTAACGAATTGACCTATTTAAAAAAAAATAGCGCATATACAAACATAGACACAACTCAAAACAGTTTTTTCTTAAATTGGTTAAAATCTATATTATTTTAAATTAGGTATAGCTCAAATACTGAAGAAAGAAATTTTAAATACCTTTATTTGCCTAAAAAAGTCGTGCCGAACAGAAAATATACACAACTTTTTTATGGCTACTTAATTATTGTATAAAATGATATGATAACGAACCAGTTGCGAGACGACATGGTAAAAATATATTTTTTAAATTTAAAGTTTACGTTTTCAAATGTACTAACCAGAAAAAAAGAATCATAGTCGGACCACTCCATAAAAAGCTCTATGTTGTTAGACACAAAGAAATATCGTGTTAAGAATAAACGAAATATAAGTCATGGTTTCAGAACTTGTTCTAGTATTCATTTAGTCAAAAGACTCCCATGTCAAAGGTAAAAACCGGTCGAATTAGTAACCGACCTTAAACAGGCTTGGAATTAATAGAGGTTAGGACGAAATACGGAAGGCAATTGAGTAGTTATACTTATTTATTTTCGACTCCTAAGTAACAATAAGCAGACCGTAACAAAGCCACGAGGAGTCTTGTAACACAATTGTACTCTCCCCGGCCGCCCCGGTGCAGACGCGACGTGACAATGCTGCGAGCCAACAGCCCGGGGTGAGTCTATCCCGGACGTTGTTAGTGGCTACATTTGTAACCCGCTAAAATACATTATGCTCTTGCATTTTTAACTATAAGTAAATATTCCACTAATATTGTTAGCTAAAGAGTATGTTTTGGTTGGACGATAAGTAAATATTCCACTAATATTGTTAGCTAAAGAGTATGTTTTGGTTAGACGCGCTAATCTTAGCATAAATAATAGTTTACACTTCTTTATTTTCCTTTCTCAAACTACTCTCTAATACACCAGACACTACACTATACATCCTGTATTTTTTCCATCTCATAATTGCCTGGAAAGAATGCCCTTTTGGCGATGAGGCCGCCATTTGTACTGACCTAGCATTAAGCATAGCATTATCTGGTGTACAATAAAGCGATATATTATTATTTAAGTGCGCGCTTGCGCCGCATCTATCTCTCATCATTTCAACAATGTTTCGTTATGACGTTGTCACGTTAAACTATCGTCCGTAAACAGACTTTACAGACAAACATTTTTCAAAACATTTTCTTGTTCTAACTAACTCATCAACGGTCTACAATTAAACCTTAAATAAATGGTGCTTTGTCTCATAATATTATTTAACGCGTAGAGCTCATTAAATTGAGCTCTTCTTCATAGTTAGAACTATGATACAAAACATAGCGTTGTAAGAAAATATAAATGGAATGTGTAAAACATGTAATATTATTTTATAAATGTCTATTGTAGGGTGGACACCTGCAGCTATTGTTATAGGCATAGGGGTTTTCTTGAAGATAAATGTTTATGTCAGGTGTCTTCACGGAGTACCTACTCATTAATTTATTAAACATACTATGTACTGTACCGTGTTGGCCTATGACTTAGTAGGAATACTAAGGTTTCATCACATGGGATATATTTTTTTTGGAATAAAAAAAATTATATCTGCTGTTCCTGCATAAGTCAGTTATCCCATTATTTCTTTAAACGAATATAAATATTATTTATCTATTATTCCTACGTCATATACAGTTAAATTAATAGAATGTATACATAACTAAGCGATGACAGCATATTTCAGATATGAGGATATTATCGGTCACGTAGTTAGACATTCTTTTGTCGTCAAGGATAAGACGTGATTATATGCATTGTACCGATAGAATATAGGATATATAATTATATAATGTAGCTGTAAGTTGGCATACAACTCACTCAAGCTTTACGTTACCATGTAACATTAGAGTATTATGGAGCCATGGCTCCTGCCTAATAAATATTACTACCATCGCTACTCATCGCCGTTGTTATTCTTCTTACCTATAAGTTCGCTATATCTATCAACCGATTGAAATTAAAGAAACTTCTATTAATAACTAAGAATAAAAATAACGGTAGTGATGTTACAGCCTCAAAGAAAAAGAGCTAAGCCATTTGTCATTCCTTGTCATCGAGTGACTGAGATAATAATCGGTGTTTTAACGTCCTCTCCCCATAATTACGGTGAGAAGGCAGTCAAAGAGCGACTTAGGCTTTGGATACTTCTATGGGCGGCGAAAGTGTCTTACAAACATTGCCACAATGCGTCCCTGTTGATTGATAATATAATCGTAGTGCCCAAATGGTTTAAGCCAATAGATTTTGAATACGACAAATTTAAAGTGAAGACGCCAGATAAACATAAAATCTCAGTAGTGTGGACATGCATTTATCTCGTCGTCCCGGCAAAATAGCCGTTATGTCTTTCCTCATTCGTCTAGATTCAGATGATATTTCCTAATTAACGGATTGTGTTGATGTCAGTAGAGGCTGGCACGCACGCCAGGATCAATCACCAGCTCCAGCACGAACAGGCACTTGACACAATTACGAACACAATCCCCCAGGATCGTATCCCTGGCGTTAAGTTATGAAGTGGCGATAACGCGACGCAACGGCGTAATGACTTTCTGCACGCGAACTGACGGTTAATTGGGTGTGGTCACAGTGATAGCGGATATCCGATGCAAAGTGTGACAGATTTGATGGTAAACAGAAAACTTATTTAATACGTAGTTAATTTATCTAAAAACGAAAGAAGAAAAAGAAAAGGATCTTACTTTTTTCACTTTGTAGACGCTACTCAACCGATACATAGTTGAATCGGTTTCCCAATTTTTAGTTTTGTAAAGTCTGACTTTAAATTACTTACACACATTCCTTCTATGTTAAGAAATATAATCATGAGCATCATCATCTCAGCCGAAAGACGTCCACTGTTAGACATAAGCCTCCCCCAAGGCAAAATCAAGCTTTAAAAAATAGTTCCTTGAAAAGTATTAGTTGAGCTTGCCTAACTTAGTCCATATGATTCAATTATGTGGGTAGATTTACATTTCACTATCTCACTCATGCTCTCGTCGTTAGATAGTGTCAAATGTACCTGCAACAAAAAGATACAAATTTTGTTAAAATAAATTATATTGAGACAAGCTATTAAGACTTTTTTTATATATATAGTAGTAGCCTGCCAAAGTGACTCCAATCTGTCTCATGAGGAGAATCCAATAGTAGTCATTACCACACTCATTGCGAATGCAGACAATGCTACAATGCAGCATGATGATTCACACTACGGCGGCCTATTTAGATGCTTCTGCATCATTGGGCCTCCAGTCTCGCACAAACAACGAAACACGATACACGGTGCTGTCATTTAAGGATGGTCTTCTGTGAGAGAGCGGGTAGTAACGCCCCGGTCTAGCCGGCACGTTCGTATTGAAATCAGCGTGGCCCACTACCTTTTAACATTGACGTGAGAGAACCATGCTGAGAGAGTTAGCAATTCTTTCGTAGCTTTTTTTTATGTTTGGGCCGCCAAAACGACTCTACTCTGCCTGATGGAAAGCATAAGCAAAATCCAAGAGTGGAGGTCACCATACTCATTGCGAATGCAGACAATGCAGCATGGCGACCCACACCATGGCGGCCTAGTGATGCTTAACAAGTTGCTAGTGTTGCTTGTCTAGTTAACAAGTATGGAACTTGTTGACTAGACTATTTGGGCCTCCGGTCTCGCACTCACCAACGAAACACGACAGCACGAACGCTGTCATTTTACGTAGATTTTCTGTGCGAGGGTAGTACCGCCCCGGTCGAGCCGGTCCAACCGTGCTGAAATCAGCGTGGCTCTTCTACCTTTTTCAGCGTGGCTCTTCTACCAAAGAATGAGTGAACCTACGGGCGCCTCAATCCGCCTGTAGGGGAATGGGACTTACAATGCGTCAATGCATCCATATCCATAGGATGCGATCGTTATTTAATCATCAGCAGCCTTTAACAGTCCACTGCTGGACACAGGGCTCTCTTTAGAAATGACTTACTATCAGGTTAACCATCTGCTTGTTTATCTCATTCCATAGAAAAGCAGCAACTGTACAAGAGTTTTACGACTAACAAACACGTACTTCACTGATGTCGTTTAAAACTTTTTTATGGAGTCCTAAGACATTATCTACTGTTGTCGCACCGCACTCGGAGCCCGAATTATGTGCGGACGTGACGTCACATATTGGCCTATATTGTAATAGGGTCGAGACGGATCATTCGGTAACTTGAATTGTAATCGTGACAGGAGCAACACGTTATAAAACAGGCTTGTAAGTATATTATTATGCACAATACGGGTCCCATCTAGTTTGAATTAGATCGTTAGTTTCTTTAATATAAACCTTGAAATTATAGTTCATTAGACCATCATCTTTATTCACACTGCTAGACATAGGCTTCTCGTTAGAAAGGAGGTTTCGGCCTACTATATCAGCCTGGTTCGTGGAGTTTTTGTGTCAAGTTGTTCTTCTCTTTGCAGTTTTGTTGTCCAGCGTAGTTTGCTTTGTTAGTCGTCTCTTCCTTACTCCATGGGATGAATAGAGTCGTTTACACTCTGCACTTAAAAATAAATATAGTATTGCAACGTCATCTCATCCTTATGAAATGGGAGAAATTGAAGACTCTATATTCCAGAAAAGTACGTGGGTTGTCTAAAAAGTTTCTGACCTAACGATGATACAAGACATTTTTACTCTTTTATACATAGTCCTTCAAGTTTATACACTTCTCCCAGCGATGTACAACAACAAATGCAAAGATGCACAATTACATTCAGTAATTATAAACGAGTACCTTTAAGACCAACTAGTACAAGTCAGGTTATTTATTGCGGTCTCGACCTTTACTGTTTTCTTTTGAAGCTGGAGGCAAAAGAGTAGGCTTAATGAAAAGGAACTAACCGCTGCTGCTCAAGAATTACAGACCTGTATACTTACATATCAAATTTATTTATTATTTACTGACAATACTTAGATATTGCTTAAATTACCTACTCGTTTAAAAAAGGAAAAAAAACTTAGAGAAATTTTACATTTGATTTCACAATACGCATTAAGCTTTAATACTTTCAATAGTACCCCACCTCAAAATTTCTTACGCGTTTCTATTGCGAAAGAATAAATGTTCAGTACAAATAATGCCGTAACTAAATTATGCTCTAATCCCCTTAATATAACGTCAATTTTATGTTGAACTTTCTTGTACTAATATTAACATGTTACGGGCGGAATATCGTCAAAACATACTTTAATGGGATTTCTCCATTAAAGGGTTCTAGATATTACATTATATCCTCTAAATTTATTGCTGAATAATGTTGGTACTTATATATTTCTTTTCTAGTTAGAAAGTAATTGCAATAAGGTACTTTTCATATTTTACTTTGTCCCTATGAGCCATGCATCGGCAGAAATGAGCCGGCTTGACCGAGGCTACTGGACCGGACCCGAACCCCGGCTCCTGGGAGAGGTGTTCAAAGGGCGGCACTGCATTTCTGATAATTGCGCTATAGTAGCAAAAAAGTGTTTATTATGTGTGCCTACCCTACCAAAATGACTCTACTCTGCTTGATTGTAAATGCAGACAATGCAGCATGGTGATCTACACTATGGCGGCCTAGTGATGCTTCTGGATCATTGGGCCTCCTATCTCGCACTCACCAACGAAACGCGACAGCACGAACGCTGTCATTTTATGTTGATTTTCTTTGCGAATGTTAAGTACGTGGCTCGTTCGTGCTGAAATCAGTGTGGCTCTACTACCTTGTACTTAATCATCATCATCAGCCTATTGCAGTTTTCTGGCGACCAACTGATGGTGGTATATCTATACAAATAAATGCAGCTAAAATACCACAAACCGGTGACGGCCAACAGCGTCACTGATGCGACAATCTACAACCTACGATCGTCAATCAGCCTACCCATCGTGGCGATTATGGGCACAACCTCTCAATGCAAACGCAACTAAGAAATTAAAGCTAAAATTTAGACTGTTTGGTTACTTAAATGGTATGGCTTCATCGGTTTTATATGGGATGATAAAATTGTCATGAACATATTATATGTTGTCAAACCAATCAAATCATTTAGATCTTCTCAGGGTTGATATAAGGTCCTTTTGAACCACTTATCTAGATATTAATACATGAAGCAAAAACTATGAGTATGAAATTTGGCACAGTTGAAGTTTACATGGAGGACAAGTGCAAAAAGCTAATAAATTAAATTAAAAAGCCTTTTAAAAACAAGCTTTTACTGGAATGGCTTGTAACGAATCTAACGAGTCCAAACTCGATATGTTGCGACGTTTCAGAGTTCCTATGGCCACCTTCCAGCTCCAGCATCAGATGAGCTCCATGTCGTTATAATATTGTATTGTCACGCTGTATACATATGCTTGCAAAAATTTTACAAAATCGGTTGAAGAAATCTGCTTCAAAATTGAGTTGCAAGATTCCACCCGAACATACAAGCATACATACATACATTGCAAGGTATTAAAAAGCTTGTAACAAAAAACCTTTTTAATACGAAACTCGAGTATGACACACGTGTGTATTGTTATAAATGCATTGTTTACTTAACTCGAGTTTGACACGTGTGTATCGACAGACTCTTGTTTGCATTACGTCAATAGATTCTGAACGTTCGTAAACCGATTTTAATTCCATATTTACTTATGATAACCAGCTACCAAATTGATTCGCTTAAATCAACATGGAAATTAATCCCATTGAATGTTAATATAGAAACGTTTATTTTAAATGATCAAAGCCACCCTACGATCGTTTACGATTTATGTTACGATTGTGATAAACGAGTATCGATTATCGACAAACGAGTACGATAAATCGATGTTGATATAAGCTTCATAAAAATTAAAAGGGACGGTTTAAGTTAGGTAACCCTAACTTTTATTTGTGTATGTTAATTGAAGTTGTATCAGTTATTGCCCAGGTTGTTATTAAAGGCTTCGTTTCAAAATGTTTTAATTAAATTGAGTTTAAGTATTTATGTTTTCAACATTACTTCTAATACTTTAGATTCCCGTATTTCTATAATTGTCCCCAGATATTAAAAGGATCCCATGTCCTTTTCGATACTTCTTGCTAAGTGTTTGTTCTGTTTCATCAAATACTAACTTTTGCCCGCAGCTCCACCCGAGTGTATTTGATTATCGCACAAGAAAATAGCCTATAGAATTTCTAAAACCAAGTGTAAAATCGTAACAAACAAACTCACATATATTATTAACTAGCTTTTGCCCGCGTGGTTGTCTGGCATCGCGGTAAAGTACCTAGTAGTAATGTATTTTCTTAAGAATCATAGTTCCTCCATGCCAAGTTTACTCGTTTTAACAAGCGGTTTACTCGTAAAAGCGTGACAGACAGTTACATTCAATTTTATAAGATTATAGTATTAGTTAATTTTAGTTATTGTATAATATTAGTTACCATGTATTTGGCACATGTATGTTATGTAATACATATTGTTACTCTTTAGACCTTTCACCAGTGCTAGCGTTCCCCTAGGAAACTTGTGCAAGTGTATAGGGCCCATAGTATAGCCAGACAGTCGCAGATCAATCCACTGGTAAAAGAATTTCAACTTAGGGCGCTTACACCCGTTTTTACAATAGAGAATATGCTTGACTGACCTTATGTCTGATGGCAGTTCACCTCCGATGCTGGCGAAGGGTACCCTGATTGATGAGCTGCTTCCTTGCCAATCACACAACGGTTCCGAGTTACGAGTCAAGCGCTCCGTTGTTCCGTTTATCGTTCCGAACGACCACAACTCGTTTTATTATATTAAAGCTTAACAAACGCGTCTTCTAGCAAGATCTATACACGCGCCGTGATATGACGTGAAAAAATCACTTGCGAGGAAATCGCACGCTACTTAGGTACATTAACGAAGCGAATGTAGACAATAACGAAGCGATTACAAGACACTCGCTTATATATATAAGCTTATTTTAGACATATACGGGAGCAGAGCCGCGGACAAAAGCTAGTAAACTACTAAAATTGGTTCCAAATTACCTAGGTAAGTTATAAATAAATCTGTTTATACAGAAAACCCTAGCGCGCCCTTGTCAACCACACCGCGACTCAAAACTCTCGGCTCGCCCTAAGAGCTATAATTCAGGAGTTGTACTTAACATTAGAAGAGCAAGCTCGTGTCGGCAAGATTTTATGTTAATGAATAATTAAGTACATACCCGGGCTTTTCAGGTGTCAACGTGAAAAGGCTTTAAACAGGACTTGGGACTGGATCGTACTGAAAAAGGCGGATAAGACTTTTCGTGTCTGAGTTAGTGATAAGTATGATCTAGCCTTAGACATGTAATAAGGACCGCTTTAATGGTTCATGTTTATACTAAGCCATATTAGTTTTCAAAAGATCGTAATAATAATGGTTGTAACGGTGGAAAGTTTGCGTGTAATTATAATGGTTGGGAATGTAGCAGTAGCAACCTTAATTGAATAACCATTATTTCTTCTATGTCTGGGTGTGATTTATCTATAACTAGCGAGTCTCGCGACCCGCCTCGGCGTCACACGGGTGCTTTTCAGATGCACCCACCGAAGACACGATTCGTGAATTTTAGATCTGTAATATCTTCGAATATATTCATTCAAATTATATACTGTAAGGACCATATTGATCTATATTAAATGGTCAATGTATTTAAGGTAATTCATTGAATTGGGACTGTACTGTACTGCTTAAAATCGCTTCGTAAATAAGCCATTATTTCTCGTAAAAAGAAAGGAATAAAAATGGTTATTGTGGGTTATCCCTAGGAGATAGACATATACCATCACGGACCTCATTCGTAGACCTTTTTAAGGTGTACAATACTGTAGTAAATTATTTTCAACTATCTCGTAGGTTTCAGCCAGCGTTTGCAATCTAAGCCCAAAAATTGCGTTTGTTTACGTCACCACATTAGAATCCTCTAAAATTACCAGTGGTTCTTTACTATATTATACATGTATTATACATATAAAGCTTCCTCTTGAATCACTATCTATTAAAGGTTTGGTATCATTGGAAAGTGCGTTACTTGTACATTTAAAATATATTTATATTATATTAATAACGGCACCAAAACATTTTAAATAAAAAAAAGTAAAAACTTGTTTTTATACTATGTAGTGTATTCAGTATATAAGTATGTTTATCAGGAGGTAGTATCGTTTCCATAGTACAGACCCTGCATAGTTTGGGATCAGATGGCCATGTGTGAATTTGTAAAGTTGTTGTATGGGGACTTTACAAATATTGATGATATGGACACAAAGAACACATACTCAGAACAAAAATTAGTGAATCATGTGGAGGAATGGGGGTCATGTCCCTCCAACACAAAGGGAGGATCCTCAGACCAGGCAAGGTGATCATGCTTGGCGGACCACGGCTCAACCGTTGATTTAGGGAAGGCGCGAGAACTTCTATTGCGCGATTCAGGATTGTTAGTTTCTTTGTTTATTTCGTTACTCCGTAGTTCGACGTATCTTCGGTAGATGGCGCTGTAGTAGGTTGATGTTCGGTTGTATGTGAAAATCGCCACACATCACACAAAGTAGTGGGGATCGAATCGAACATTCGGCTCAGTAATAAGAGTCGAGGTGGCTATTTAAACCACTACGCCATTTGTGCAGTCTTGTTATTATAATATTGAATGCCCTATTGAGTAAATTTCAGAGTTAAAAGTAATCCATACCTTATTATTCATGCAAAAATGGCTGAGAACTTTATTAAGGCCGCGTTGAGCCGAGTAATCCTATCTCAAAATACATAATTCATTACTTTCAACATTTTTGCCTCGAACATCTCAGTGAGATGAGACGAAGGGCTGGAATACACTCATTATGAAGTAAGGAAAGAAGACACATATTTAAATATTGATTATTTGTGTACATTCTCAGCATATTAAGAAAGATATGTGCGAGTCTCACTCGGGTTCCAACCGCTCCATATTAAGTTTTACGTAAGTAAGTTTTTGGACGATTTTTTCAGTCAACTACTTAATTTTCCGTTCTTACAAAACAGTAATATATCAAAATACATCCTAGTTAATTTACCAAGCAATTATAAACTTTTACTAGCAAAAAACGTGATAAAACAACATAATAATTATTTATTTTCTTTGATATTAATCGATTTAAAATTCGATATTCGGAAGAGCATGCAATTTGATATTCGGAGAAGAATAGGTCTATAAATGATGGAGAGATGCATGAACAAACATAAAAAATACACATCTGAATTGAAAACCTCCTCCTTTTTAAATCGGTTAAAGACAGGATTTTTATTTGAAAAAGTGAGGCTAAAGTATACTTAATAAGCACTTACATATAAATATGTCGGTTCTATTAGTAATTGCCCTAATCTTGGGTATATTAAGACATTATCAAACCAATGCAACATGTATATTTAAGACTCTGATAAACACACAAATTAAATCTTGCTAAACCCGAATAAAATTCTTTAAATAAGGCTAAGTACACACAGACAAATTAATTCGATACAGTGATAAGTTGACAAAATGCACACCTGCCCACACTGTAACCCTTATCACTCAAGATCAAAGCCCACAAAATCCGATGGCCCACAGGCAGTTAAACTCTTTCAAAATCCCTAACGATTTAATTCAGAACAGAGTTCCAGGATTCGGACAACTAAATATGTATGCCTAAGTTCTTAGCAAAATCAAATACAATAGGTATTTAAATGAAACAGAAAAATCAAGAAATATTTTTTTTAAGTAAAAATTTAAGACCTAAAGGTTAATTAAGTTCCCGAGATACTTGGAATCCAAGTAATTTCATTAGATAAATTAGATATTGGTGTTTGTACAACACTGATATTCAGGTAAAACCGGTTGAACTAGTAGCCGACCCCAATTTTTGGGAATAATAAAGGCTAGGAAGGAAGGAAGGTGTTTGTTCAAATAATTCTTCTTTACGTGTATGTGTCACTAAAAAAACTACTTCGCTATCATATGTTGATGACTTTATTATGTATGTTTGCGTGTTGACGTTGTGTGACGTTGTCCTAGAAGTTCCTCCCCTAGGAGTCAGGGTAAGGTGGCTCCATGAACTTCACTGTGGACAAAGAAACAATTTCTCAGCGCCGGATTTCTGTGAGACTGTGATATGTTCCTCTCGGTGTAAATGTTAATAAGACCAAATACTAGTATAACTGTGTCAGTGTGTCTTCCGCCTAAAACTAGCACCGACGCGAACCGACTCATTAAAGTCGGTAAATCATATTTCTGTATAATTTGTAACCGGTCGCGCTGCACACAGAGTTGCGCGTACGCAACACTTAATTATACTAAATGTACATATTTGTAATTGAATGCGGCCTATGGGACTAGTCTGGGACTGTAATATAAATAACCATCTACTTACTTTAAACACTTTCAATTACAATAATAACTAAGCATACAGCTTATGTCCAACTTAAAAAAAATGGTTCAGTTATGTTACACTAGTCTTTGCCCGCGTGTATGTCGATTAACGAGGTAAAAAGTAGCCTATGTCCTTCAACAGAGAAACAGACAAACAGGGTCACTTACGAATTTCGGATAGTACAATATCACTACATAGTATAAAACAAAGTCGCTTTCTCTGTCCCTATGTCCCTTTGTTTGCTTAAATCTTTAAAACTACGCAACGGATTTTGGTGCGGGTTTCTTTAATAGATGGAGTGATTCAAGAGGAAGGTTTTTATGTATAATAAATGCATAATATAGTATGGGAACACTGTTAATTTTCGAGATTTCTAATGTGATGTAGCAAATAAACACATTTTTTGCGCTTACATTGCAAACGCTGGTTGCACCCTACGAGATAGATCAAAATAATGTACTACAGTATTGTACACCTTAAAAAGTACTACAAAAAAGTCCGCGACGGTATATGTCTATCTCTTAGGGATAACCCACAACAACCATTTTTTATTCCTTTCTTTTTACGAGAAATAATGGCTTATTTACGAAGTGATTTTAAGCAATACAGAATGAATCCTTATACAATTAAGTAAATTAAATACATTGTGCATTTAATATAGACCAAAATGGTCCTTTACAGTATCTAATTTAAATGAACATATTCGAAGATATTTAAAATGCACGAATCGTGTCGTCGGCGTGGGCATCTGAAATCCACCCGTGCGAAGCCGGGGCGGGTCGCTAGTATTTTTATATTATATTGTATAGCTACCACGCTCTCAAAGTAGAAACAACCAAAGTCTGGAACATCACAACTCAAGGTAGTAAAGCCACACTGATTTCAGCACGAACGGGCCGGCTCGACCGGGGCGGTACTACCCCCGCACAGACAATCAACGTAAAATGACAGCGTTCGTGCTGTCGTGTTTCGTTGGTGAGTGCGAGACCGGAGGCCCAATGATGCAGAAGCCTCACTAGCCTGCCATGATATGGGTCACCATGCTGTATTGTCTGCATTCGCAGTATGATGACCACCACTCTTGGATTCTGCTTATGCTTTCCATCAGGCAGAGTAGAGTCGTTTTGGCAGGGCAAAATAATCAAAAAACATCACACTGAAACATGAAAGTAGTAGGAACATCAGGAATAATTGCAAAAAGTAAACACAGACACATAGATAACCTCAACGCTAACATAAATACACGCATAATGCAAAAGCAGACAGCCTTACACCCATCAATTAATTAGCAACGTGTTAGGGGATACTATTTTTAAAACTTCTACGGAAACCGAAATTCTCATTCCCTGAAGGTATCAGGGCGGGGATTCGGTAGCAATCAGAGTTAAAAACTCGAGCCAAAAATATTTTTCAAACACTAACAGTATAATAGTACATAGTAAGTATGGAATATCGAGACTACAATTCAAATTTAAATGTACGGTATTTTTAATATCATATCAGTAATTCAATATATCAGTCATACGATTCGTCCATTTGTGACCGCAAACCGTCCACAACGATGTATTAATAAAACATTAATTTAACCTCAGATGTGTCTAAAGGTTTGTTGTGAGGTACAAGGTATTTTTTCGAATTTATAATGTTCAAATATGTAGTATTGCTGTAGAAATTAACGGTTTTCAGCATCTCCACTGTTCTTGTATTTTCGCCAAATTTCATGTTTTCATTTCGATGGGAAGTATTCTCTAATCGTTTGAAATACCATTTTCTAAACAGAAATAAAGACACGAATTCCAAACGTGTGCGTTGATGAAATATATTCTTGAATGAAATAATACCAGTAAGGTGTCAGTCCTAACTAGTATTTACTAATAGTGCCGAGCCGTTCCGCCCTGACTAATTGAACCGACATCAAAGCGCGCAACACACGTCCATTTTCGTCCACAATTACATCAATTTAATTTTATTTCCATATGCTCGGTACAGGAACAGACTTGCGACTTTCAGTGTAGCAACAGAAGATATTAATATATTTTTCATCCCACCAGCTCGTAAAGAGTATTTTTGCCCTTCAATATCTGAGTGCACTGTAAAAAAAGCCGTTTTTATCCTCTAGAGAATAAAGTAAATTCAATTTAGAACATCGCTCGGGTTCACTAAGTTTATGAATTCAAAACATCATTAAACCTATTTACTTCTACCTCCACGGTGCCGAATTAATCATGCAATATTTTTTTCATCCCACCAGCTCGTAAAGAGTATTTTTGCCCTTCGATATCTGAGTGTAAAAGCCGTTTTTATCCTCTAGAGAATAAAGTAAATTGAATTTAGAACATCGCTCGGGTGCACTAAGTTTGTGAATTCAAAACATCATTAAACCTATTTACTTCTACCTCCATGGTGCCGAATTAATCATACAATATTTTTTAATTTGTTACAAACTCAGACTCGGAACCTTCTTGGTGTAGTTTTTTTTATTTGCTCTGGCCGCACCATTTTCTTCTTAAGTAACTATAGCAACTTTAAATTTTTCTTAATTTATCTATACATCCATACAAATAAATAAAATTTAAATGTCTGTTTGTAATATTAAAATAATCGCTTTTAACTAAATGCATATGTATGTATACTATATATACTAAAATATTATTTTTTTACAATTTCTGTTACATTGTCTGTCTGTCAGTCGGTCTGTCTGTCTGTTTGTTCCGGGTAATCTCTGGAACGGCTGGACTGATTTTGACGGGACTTTCACTGGCAGAAAGTATCTTGTGACTGTTAATGCTTTTTGTGCATTTAGTTGTTTCCTCGCTGAGGTGGAATGAAAAGTTACGTGTTGCACTCGAGTGCAAAGATTTTACACCTCGTGCTCTTTCCCTCGCTGACGCTCAGGATTCTAATTTTTTAATTAATTTTAGAATCCTTCGCTTGCTCGGTCATCAAAATTGAGCACGCGGTTAAAAAGCAACTTTGCACTCTTGTATAACAAATAACTATTATTTAATTTTAGGCGCAAGCAGATACTGTTAAGGTTACAGTTTGCAGAAGTTCTGTAAGTCAACTTGATACAATTTTTCAATAGATGAAGACTTGTAGCATAACAGACTCCTTGTCAGACACCAGGTAATATTAAATAATTACGTACTAAACACGTAAAGCTGTCGGTCCTGCGACTGATCTCTCCCCGGTCGTGTTGGTGACCGTCCTATCGGATTATGAGAGTGAGAGAAAAGAGAGTGCACCTGTGTTTGCGCACACACTTATGCACTATAATATCCCCTGCGTAATTGGCAGGTCTTCGTTGAGACTGGCCGCCGTGGCCGTGATCGGCTAAGAGAACATCAATATGAAATAAAAAATATAGGATTTAAACGATATGTTTAAATCCTATATTTTAAATTACAGGCTGTGACTTGATCGATTTATTGAGTACATCCTTGAGAATTAACATTACATTTACATCACAAATTCAGCTGCAAGCTCCCTGAATAAAATAAAATAACCAGCTGGCAAAACATGGAGCTATAATATGCATTTGGCCATTTTTAAATGTATGATTTTATGTATACTAAGAAACTATGGCTACTTTGCAACGGGTTAGTGGCGTCGGCGTCGACAGAGCAACAAAAAGTTGCCAGTCTGCATGTTGTCGCAGACGTATTTTATTTTCGGTTCGTATGTCAGTTAGATGGATTATTTGTGGCTAAACATGTGGCAGGGGCTTCAGGGTGATTCTGAACTACATTATAATTATAACGGCTTTAAATCACTTCCTCTCGCATGGGATCAAACTGTTGCAGGTGAATTTAGTCGTCCTATTTCTACTTTAAAGGTTTGTTTTAAGGATTGAGGTAATTTTGAAAATTAGGCTTTCTGCGTCTAAACTCTCTAAATCCAGCAGATATCCATTCTTCCGTCAATATTAAATTCACAGGAATTGAACATCGACATGTACATTAGCGCTTCGCTCCAAGATTCGCACCCGGCGTGCTAATTAATGTTAAACATAAACCATTGTTTGTTTAACTGTTGTCTTTAAATAACGGTAATGGGCTTTAGGAAAGTTCGTTTTATGGCATGAACGATGAGAATGTTAATGGCGATGGATGAATTTCTGATTCACTATGAAAAAAAGTTTTTGATGATAGTAAGGTTGAAGAGGTCATGTTTTCGAACTGTCTAAATATATAAGTAAGTTTAATTTGACGCCAAAAAGGTATTTATAAGCTATATTGCTAAATTGAATACATTTCTGATCTTTTGTTGGGACAGAACTGCTGCGTGGGAACTTGTTCGTATACCGAATGTTGTTTTTAGTTTCAATTGGAAGATGAAATTGCCAGAGAAATCAAGTTAGGTAATCTTCAGTAAATTGCAATTTTTAATCATACAGTTTGGTGATGTTTCAGAACGACCAAGCGAACCCACTGGTAATGAATTGACGTGCGCTTGTGTCTTGTATCTGTATTTTTCTTCCTTTAAAACTATCTTCGAGAGTCGATTTCAGCTACATAGTATAAAACAAAGTCGCTTTCTCTGTCCCTATATCCCTATGTATGCTTAAATCTTTAAAACTACGCAACGGATTTTGATGCGGGTTTCTTTAATAGATAGAGTGATTCAAGAGGAAGGTTTTTATGTATAATAAATGCATAATATAGTATGGAAACACTGTTTATTTTAGAGGTTTTTAATGTGATGTAGCAAATAAACACATTTCTTTGCGTTTACATTGCAAGCGCTGGTTGCACACTACGAGATAGATCAAAATAATGTACTACAGTATTGTACACCCTAAAAAGTACTACAAAATAGTACGCAACGGTATATTTCTACCTCTTAGAGATAACCCACAACAACATTTTTTTATTCCTTTCTTTTTACGAGAAATAATGGCTTATTTACAAAGTGATTTTAAGCAATACAGAACGAATCCTTATACAATTAAGTAAATTAAATACATTGTGCATTTAATATAGATCAAAATGGCCCTTTACAGTATCTAATTTAAATGAATATAATCGAAGATATTACAGTACAGATTTAAAATGCACGAATCGTGTCGTCGGCGGGGGCATCTAAAATTGCGAAGCCGGGGCGGGTCGCTAGTTATTTATATACCTAGTACCTGGATGACTGAAGTATTTTTTTTGGTAAATTTTCAAAAAATGAATTCCAGCTTGATCGTTTCATCGTCCCCGAAACCCTAAGTGCATCCTAAATTTCATAAAAATCGTTGGATTCAGATTATATTAAAAATACTCGTTTGAAGGCATTAGATGCAAGTTGGTACGTACCTCAAGATAATCGACCCAAACTCATATTTGTTCTGTTTTTGTAGTTAAAATAGACAAAACAAATAAAATTACATTAATATACATTTCCTTCACATTAAATAGGAAATCTCTCAATCTCAGCACATGATCCGCGGCTAAATAAAACAAGGGATGAGTCGGCACGTCTCCGCCGGTGGCTGATCCTCAGAGATGCTGGATAACATCTAATTGTGGGATTGTGCCTGTCGCGTGACGAGCTAACACATTTAAACATACACTAATGTTACTGATGCGAAAGCTTGCATGTCTGAATTATGGTTAACTTTTAAATTAACATGTCTGTTTTACTAAAGTTAAGAGAATGTATTGAAATGAAATCATTTATTCTGCAATTAGGTTACATGAACACTTTTGCAACTTAAACTTTTTTTTGAGCAGATGAGTTCGGCCCTTCCTAAAGTCCCCAGCGACCCAGGGTTTATTACTAGTGCGGGAGTTGTCTTTAAAAAAAATGGGCCGGCTCGACCGGAGTGATACCACGGCCTCACAGAAAATCGGTGTGAAACAACGCTGGTGCTGTGTTTCACGTAGTGAGTGAGAATTCCGGAGGCCCATCCCCCTCCCCATCCACCAAAGCCCGGCAACGCACTTGTGAAGCCTCCGGTGTTGCGGGTGTCCATGGGCGGGGGTGATCGCTTACCATCAAGCGATACGTCAGATCGATTCCATAAAATCCATAAAAAAAAACCTACATGATTAGTAGGGGGTGGTGACACTCAGTGTTATAAATCTGTCGCCATACGCTTAAAGGTATATTTCAACCTATTCATTTTTAGATCCCGAAAGTGCAGTTATGCCTCTCCTGCACTTTTCATTAACAGATGTTTTTAACCGACTTCAAAAAAGGAGGAGGTTTTCAATTCGACCGTATGTATATATATTTTTTATGTGTGTTCGCGGATAGCTTCGTCGTTTATGAACCGATTTTGATGATTCTTTTTTTAATGAAAAGGAGATATCCCATCGGTGGTACCATGATAAGGACATTATGATCTGATGATGGCATCCAAGAGCAATCGAGTCAAACACTCAAGTCGGTTTTATTTTGTTAAGATTTTATGTATTATAATTATACTAAACTAGATTTTGCGCGCTGTTCCGTGCGCTTGTGTGTCCTTCTCCAAGGTTCGTTCAATCTCTATACCAAAATTCTTCCAACTCGATTCTGTGGTTTAACCATAAATAAATAAATATTTCGGACATCTAACACACAACGCCATCTAGTCCCAAGCTAAGCAGAGCTTGTGTTATGGGTACTAGACAACTGATACAGATACATATATACTTTTTGATGTAAATACATACATATTGTACCTATAAAACACCCAAACTTCGAAACAGATATTTATAGATCATACAAACATTTGGTCCGACCCGGGAATCGAACCCGAGACCTCATGATCAGCAGTCTCACATGCCTACCGCGAGACCAACGAGGCAGGAAACCATGAAACTGTTACAGACAGACTTACTTTCTAGTTTATTATATTAGTTTAGGTAGTACAGATTTAAAGAGCTAATTTTTCTAAGACTCAAATCCCCTTACAAGCGAAATTGTTGCCTAGAAATAACTGAAAATTTTTAACAAAATCAAAACCGACTTCAATGTTCGACTCGATTTCTCTTGGATGCCATCATCAGATATTAGTGCCCTTATCGTGGTACAACCGTTGGGATATCTTCTTTCCATTAAAAACAGAATTAATAAAATCGGTTCATAAACGACGAAGTTATTACCGAACACACATAAAAAAAATATAATAAAAAACATATATACGGTCGAATTGAGAACCTTCTCCTTTTTTGAAGTCGGTTAAAAATGGTACCTACTCATTTTTTTTGTAAAGAACTCCCGCATTAGGAATATGCATACTGCGTCGCGGGGGACTTTATAAACATACATGAAACGGACACAAAGAACACCCACACTCAGTACAACAATTTGTAGATCACACAAAGTGTTGTCCCATGTGGGATTTGAACCCTCAACACTTGGCGCAGTAGAATGTGACGGGGCGACCGCTAAAACCTCTAGGCCAACCGTGCAATCAAATAATATGAAGTAGCATATTTTACAAATTATATGGAAAAGTATCACGGGTGAGTTAGCTGTGTTAGTTTAACAGTCGCCCAACTTTTAAAAAGTTTCTACATAATCCGAAAATTTCTTACAAAATACAGAGTCCCTGGAAATATATTACTTTGATAAAGTTGTTACTTGGAACAAACCCTTTTTAACGTGTGGAAACCCCCTCGGGCCGTCTATATGACTTTTTTTTAATAATAAAAAATATATTTCTTCTCTCACACAAAAATTACATTAAAAAAAAGTAGTCACACGTTGTTATAGTGTTATGGTGCGTTTCTATGTAACGTGTGACTACGGCTTTTCAAACTTGTTTTATACTTTTTCAGCGTCGTTTTTTGTACTAGTTGGGTTTTAGTTTTTACTTTTTTTTTTATTTAAAATGTTTTGGTGCCGTTATTAACATATAATATACTAGCGACCCGCTCCGGCTTCGCACGGGTGGATTTCAGATGCCCCCGCCGACGACACGATTCGTGCATTTTAAATCTATAATATCTTCGAATATATTCATTTAAATTAGATACTGTAAAGGGCCATTTTGATCTATATTAAATGCACAATGTATTTAATTTACTTAATTGTATAAGAATTCATTCTGTATTGCTTAAAATCACTTCGTAAATAAGCCATTATTTCTCGTAAAAAGAAAGGAATAAAAAATGGTTGTTGTGGGTTATCCCTAAGAGATAGACATATACCGTCGCGGACTTTTTTGTAATACTTTTTAAGGTGTACAATACTGTAGTACATTATTTTGATCAATCTCGTAGGGTGCAACCAGCGTTTGCAATGTAAGCGCAAAAAAATGTTTTTATTTGCTACATCACATTAGAAACCTCGAAAATTAACAGTGTTTCCGTACTATATTATGCATTTATCTACTATATAAAAATAAGTCGGGTTTTCCTTCCTGACGCTATAACTCCAGAACGCACGAACCGATTTCCACGGTTTTGCATTCGTTGGAAAGGTCTCGGGCTCCGTGAGGTTTATAGCAAAGAAAATTCAGGAAAATTTTCAACAGAAAAGCGGGAAAGTGTTACATAAAACAAAGCCATCTGGTGGCGAAACGGAGTTCGCCGGGTTTGCTAGTTATACATAAAAATCTTCCTCTTGAATCACTCTATCTATTAAATAAACCCGCATCAAAATCCGTTGCGTAGTTTTAAAGATTTACGCAAACAAAGGGACATAGGGACAGAGAAAGCGACTTTGTTTTATACTATGTAGTGATATATTAGGTCTTTACCTATGAAATTGCCGTTCTTCAGTACTGGTAATTTCAAATAAAAAAAAGTTTGTAATGGTTCTGTATTCTAAATTCAAATTAATTTTGTTTTAAAACCATGACTTTCTATTTACAAACTCAGTCTTTTCTTTTTTGATTAGCGATGTATTTTCATTACATTTGAACATTTATCGTCATAATGGATACTTTAAAAATTCGTATAATTATGGAATATGAGTTCCGTCGTGGCACCAACGCGACACAAACGGCACGTAACATCAAAAACGTTTACGGAGAGAACTGTACAAACGAACGCACAACCCGTTATTGGTTTTCCCGGTTCCGTTCTGGAAATTTTGACTTGAAAAATGAAGCTCGTGGTCGTCCGGAGACTTTGGTTAACAATAATGAATCAAAAGCGATTGTGGAAGCGGACGAAACTCAATCTACAGTTGAGCTAGCAGCAGCTTTTAATGTAAGCATCAAAACAATATTGATCCATTTGCGACAAATTGGCAAGGTAAAAAAGCTTGATAGATGGTGATGATGATGATGATAGAAGAAGCCCCACGACCTTAACGATCGCCAGCGCAACGTACGCGTCGAGACCTGCCTTGCGCTGCTCTACAGGCAAAGAAATCAAGGAATTTTGAAACGAATTGTTACGTGTGAAAAATGGATTCTGTTCGACATTCGAAAGTGCTCAGCAAGTTGCTTAGACCCTGGTTCAGCACCAAAGCAATGCCCTAAACCAAAAATGACCCCTAAAAAGGTGATGGTCACTGTTTGGTGGTCTAGTGCGGGTGTGATTCACCACAGCTTTTAACAAAACGGCATGAGCATTAATGCAGATGTGTACTGTGAAGAACTGGAGAGAATGATGGAGAAGCTTGCACGTCTGCAACCACCTTTGGTCAATCGGTCGTCCCCACTGCTCCTTCACGACAACGCGCGACCCCATACTGCGCAACAGACAGTCTCCAAGCTGCAAGAGCTGGAGTTGGAAGCTCTCTCTCATCCGCCATACTCACCAGACCTTGCACCTATCGACTATTACTTTTTCCAAAATTTAGACAACTTTTTAGTGGGTAAAAATTTAAATTCCCGAGGGGCAGTACAAAATGCCTTTGAAGAGTTTGTTGCCTCCCGTCCAGCTGATTTTTACAAGAAGGGCATCAATAAACTGCCAATGCGTTGGCAAAGATGCGTCGATTGCATGGGTGATTACTTCGAATAACAGAAATAAAAAAGTTTGAAAAAATAAGTACTTTCACTTATTGCATACAAAACGGCAATTTCATAGGTAAAGACCTATTATATTTGAAATGTACAAGTTACGCTCTTTCCAATGATACGAAACACGGCATATTTATCTCACATTATTTTTTTAATACAGTACTTTATGTAGGCTAGAGGGCGCCACATTAGATTCAGTGTCACGTCATATAGCCTATAACCAGCAGACGATCAAGACGCTTCTCACGATACCTCATTTGTCCAGTTCTAATAAGTAGTTAAGGAGATATGAGGGAACAAATGAACATACATACATACATAGTTACATACATACATAGCCTGTCAAAATCATAACCCTCCTTTGGCTTTGCCGTTGTCGGGTAAAAAATGAGTTTTATCAAAATTTACACAAAAAATTCCAGAAACAAAAGATCTGTGTGAGAGACTGGTTTCCGTACTAGGTAGAACCTGTATGACATAATAACCAGCCTATCCTAACTCCAGATAAGTAGGTACAGAGGTTCTTAAGGGTGTAACATGGTTCAATGGTTTCCATACATGTTACGTGAATAAACGAAAGAGTTAGAGTGATTTAAAACGTGAGTGAATGAATATTCCAATACATCTTGACGTACTGCTATTTTTTTAAAGTTAATTTATTTTATTCCTCTTAATTGATCTTATTAAAGCAGTTATATTGAAGTTGAAGGTTTCCTATACACAAGTCATAAACGGCAGCCAGCAGGTAGCGGGCCCGTCGATCAGGTTGGACAAGATGCCTTACCGCCGCACTTGCGCGATAACATCTCAACATAATTACTTATATTAATTATTCATGGAAGTGTAACTGTATTTGTGTTTACTAACTAACATAAATGAACCGAATCGACTTAACTACTTAGTAATATCTATTGGTACACTAGCTTTGTCCCGCGGCGTTACCCGCGGTTGTTGTTGTACCGTGAGTAACACCACGGGGCTCAGCTAGTATATGTATGTGTATATATATATATATATGATAATTCTTACCTTAATTTAAAATCCTTCTGCCATAATTAATTTAACTTCAATAACATTGAACTTTCGTACAAACTACCATCCCTCGTTTTAACCCCAAATGGGGGTTGATTTCTAAAGATACATTATTATTAGTACACCTCCACATCTATATATATAAAAGAGGAAGGTGACTGACTAACTGACTGATTGACATACCCAGAGATCAACGCACAGCCCAAACCGCTGAAGCTAGAATCCTGAAATTTTGCATGTAGGTTCTTTATATAACGTAAGTGAGCACTAAGAAAGGAATTTTTGAAATTCCACCCCTAAGGGGTTAAATCAGTGGATGCAAGTCTGCGTGAGCGAAGCCGCGTATAAAAGCATATATTTAAAGCATATCTATAAAGCATACATTTTAAATTTTGAGTCTCTTACTACAAAAACATACAAACTTCCAACCCCGGTTTTACCCCCTTAGGGGTGGAGTTTCGTAAAATCCGTTCTTAGCGGATGTCTACGCCCTATAAGGAACCTACCTGCCAAATTTCAAGTTTGTAGGTGTTATAGATTCTGAAATTTCGTGATTAATCAGTGAGTGATATTTCGCTTTTATTTATATAGATTTAAAATTATCTGTCTGATGTGTGACTGATAAAGATTAGGAAGTGTCACCACCCCTATTTATAACGCGGGTGTCGTAAAAGCCGACTAGAGGAAAAACGATGTACCTTGGAACGTTGGAACTACAAATAAATTTAAAAATTTAAACAAACCCTTCACCAATCAGTCTAGCCAGCGTAGTATTCTAGGACAAAATCTCCATTCTAATGCAACAGAGAGAGTAAGAGAGTCAGAGAGGGAGGGAGAGAGAGATGGGGAAGACTTGTTAACTAAAGTATGATGATCTCCATTTTAAGAAGAGAGAGAGTGAGAAATTAAGAGGGAGCGAGAGAGGGTGGGAAAGACTTGTCAACTACAGTATGATGGGCTACTTGAACTTTATATCTACCATATTAAGTCACATATCTTTCCGTGGGAGAGCCACGCTTCGGCATGAATGGGCCGGCTCAACCGGAGTAATACCACGGCCTCACAGAAAACCGGTGTGAAATAGTGCTTGCGCTGTGTTTCACCGAGTGAGTGAGGATACCGGACGTCCATACCCAAACCCCTCCCCCCATCCCCCAAAGGCCGGCAACGCACTTGTGTCGCCTCTGGTGTTGCAGGTGTTCATGGGCGGCGGTAATCGCTTACCATCAGGCGATACGTCTGATCGTTTGCCCGCCTATTACACCCTTTACATTACGCCTATTACATTTAAAAAAAAAATCGATTATATTTTTTTATGGAATAGGGGGCACAAGAGCATACGTATCGCTTGATGGTAAGCGAAAACCGCAGCCCATGGACACCCCGCAACACCAGAGGCGTCACAACTGCGGTCAGATAAATTTTAAGTAACAGTCACCCAAATTTGTTAAAGTCAAGTAAACTGATAATCTTAAATGCTAGCAAAAATGTTATTTACCTAAAACTGGTACTAAATATCTCACACTGAACGTATGCCGACACACTTTTAGCAAGTTCTTTCAAAACATAATTTGTATAATTTATTAATTATTGGTAGTGAAAGTTAATATGTCTGTCTTCAAAAGCCTTACAAATTAAATATGCATATATTAAGTTATAATGGTTAATATATCAACTTTAAAAGTACTTGTACTGATGACACTGCACATTGTAATGACTTCGTTTAATGAAAGACAGTTCGGTTTTTAATTTAAAGTCCATTTATATCTCTTATAACGACAACCATTAAGTTGAGTTTTAATTAGAATGAGGATGAGTCCCCTCACATATGAATTTTCCGATAGAAATTCTTTTGTTTGTATAATATAAAGTACCTGGATGACTTAGCCGTTACTCAGGGCAAGTAATTTTATAGATTTACCTAGCGGACCCACGCAACCTCGTTTACGTCTCCTATTGCCCGTAGCGTAATAATTTTTCCCCGTTTTTGTGACATTCTTCATTAGTGCTCCGCCCCTATTGGTCATAGCGTGATGATATATAGCCCATAGCCTTCCTCGATAAATGGGCTATCTAACACTGAAAGAATTTTTTAAATCGGACTAGTAGTTCCCGAGATTAGCGCGTTCAAACAAACAAACTCTTCAGCTTTTTATATTATTACTAGCTGACCCACGCAACGTCGTTTGCGTCTCCTATTGCCCGTAGCGTAATAATTTTCCCCCGTTTTTGAAACATTCTTCATTGGTGCTCCACTCCTATTCGTCTTAGCTTGATAATATATAGTCTATAGCCTTCCTCGATAAACGGGCTATCTAACACTGAAATATTTTTTCAAATTGGACCAGCAGTTCCTGAGATTAGCGCATTCAAACAAACAAACAAACTCTTCAGCTTTATATATTAGAATATATGTATTTGTTATACTCTTCTAAGATCTAATACTCATAATGAACAACACATTTATTTGGATGAAGATTTATCTTAGGTATTATGTTGATAAAAACTCTTTTGCAAATAACTCATTATTAGGTATTATACTCGTGATAACTTCTAAACGAAATGTCCGAGTGGGATGAAACAAAAAGTATTTTACTTCTACATAAATACCCTTGATAACATAATGCTTTATTTGGATAAGGATTAATATTACGATACACATTTAACGTAGTTTCTTTCTTCAGACAATTTAATAAATTTTTTGAACACAAAAGCGGTTATTGTGACTAAACCATGATAGTTAGATATATGCTCTCGCGGACTTTTTTGTAGGTCTTAATGGGATCTACAAACCTGTAATACATTATTTTGTTCTATTGTCAATATTTTTTGCAGCGCACGCACAAATAGGTTTTCGATTTCACACCTTGGGTTACGAAATAGCAATTTTCTTACGGATCTCTAATTTTTTTGAAAATAAAATATAGCCTATAGCCTTCCTCGATAAATGGACTATCCAACACTGAAAGAATTTTTCAAATCGGATCAGTAGTTCCTGAGATTAGCGCGTTCAAACAAACAAACAAACAAACTCTGCAGCTTTATAATATTAGTATAGATAGTATAGATTATACATATAAGCATACATTCCCGAGTGTAGTAGAGGTGTATAAGATGTGTGTAACTGGACACGCTTCTAGAATAAGAACTAAAATAGGGATAGGGAATAATATTAGTATGAGGTATGAATTAGAAACAACGCTAACGTTGTATTCCTCAACTAAATTAACTATTTGTGGAAACAACTTGTAATTTAAGGATATACAATAGACCCTTAGGACGATGGGAAGACATGTTTTCTAATGGGCTAACATGACCTTGGGCCAAATTGTAAAACACGAACCAATCACCGCAGCAACAAGATCACTTTGATCACGGAAACATGTAGTTGCTATAGTAACACTAGCAGTGATGGGAGGTTCGATTGCAGATGAAATAAATAAATATATTTGGATTTCTGACACACACACGCTACTAGGCTCAAACTAAGCAGAGCTTGTACTGTGAAAGCTACATTGATTGATAGAGTACTTATAAACTTTTTTTTCTGTAAGTACATACTTATTATTCACCAAAACATTAATACAGTCACTATCAAATGTTGGCAGTTCTGTAAAATAAATGTATCACAATTCCTTTGCGTTCCAAGAACTGCGCTGCGAAACTAAAATTTTTACATTTACCTAATTTTTCCTGGGATCAAATTATTTTCAAAATATACATATTTAATAATTCAATCATAATTTAATTTAATTACTGGGACTCGCCTCCTCTATCAATATTTTGGCATAATTGCGAAGAGTTTAGTTGGCTTCTAGACATTAAGAACCATGCACATCACATAACGTGATCGGTGAAAATAAATTCATTAGTAGCGATAGCTGTTCGTTTAGCGACTTTTAACTATTATGAATCCAAGTTCCATTTTAGTAAATCTTTTTTTTCTGTAATCGTTTATTCGTTTCGTGTGGTTTAAGCTTTCCGATACAAATATACAAATTCAAATCGTTTATTGCACTCCATAATGTATATTAAGGAGTTATAAACTTGTTAGAGGAAACAATTATGGACACTGTTGGGTACGGCAAAGTCTGGAAGAGAAGGCGAACCATCTACTATCAAAGAAGCACATAATAATACAATTCTCCTGCAGTGACAAAGCATCAAAATTCTAATAATCTGTAGTTACTTAGACAGACTGACTCTTTATTGCACACAACTAAACGGGGCCGGCCGGGCCGCCTCGACCGGCGTGATCCCACGGCCTCAGAGAAAACTGCCGTTAATTAATTATCAATATATTATTTAATAATTATTACTTTTGTCGAAAGTTATATATATTTTGTAAAGTTCACCGTGAGACAGGATGTATATTCTTAATGTTGTTGTCTTTTGAAGAAGAAGAATATGAATACGTGAAGCAAAAACTTTGTACCCTTTTTTGCAAAAACTATGTGAACTCGAATTACTCCTCCTGTATTCATCAAACTTAATTTGAAACAATAAAAGTTTAAATGTGGAGGAGTACTACATAAAGCTTAAAAAATATATAAAAATAGTTAAAAGAATTATGGTCGAATTTCGACTGCTGGGCAACCACTAGTAAATTCTTAAATATAATATACCTCCTTGTAATCTGTTTACATTACAACCTCCGACCACTTCCTGCCTAAACTTTCGCGAGCCGAGAAACACCAATGTGAAATACTCTTAAGCGTTCCTCACAAAACGTAACTGATAAACTTTAATACAAAACGTTTACGTAACGTTTAGAAATAGCAATTAGCGTAACCCTTCCCCGGTTATTATAATATCAAGTTACTCTAGCCGTAGTAAAAGTACCCCGAGTTAACTGGGGTTAAAACACCCTCGGACGTTTACACGAAATTCGCTCCGTATCTTGTTATTATACGTACCCCTTTTCAAGAGTTATTGCAAAAGAATCTCTTAGTTAAAAAGTAATTTAGAATCTCTGAAGGAAAGTATGTTTGTATAACTAAGACAAATTTGAAGTCCATACTAAGTATATCTGTATGTACGCTGCACCAACTTCGATGAAATGGCATGGAAAGGAAATTCTTTGATTCTTATGGAAGGACTGGGAAGGACATAGGCTACCCTTTATCGCAATAACCGACATACACGCGGACGGAGCCGCGGGCCAAAGCTAGTTACGTATAAGCAAATACTATTATTTTTTAAAGAAACTTCCGCATTAGGAATAAATTCTGTGTCGCGGGGGACTTTACAAACATACGTGAAACGTACACAAAGAACAGCCAGACTCAGAACAACAATTTGTGGATCATACAAAGTGTTGTCCCATGTGGGATTTGAACCCACAACACTTGGCGAAGTAGGAAGCGGGCGGCATGGCGACCGCTTAAACCACTAGGCCATACGTACTATTGCTAACCTATTGGTTTAGTGGATAGTAAACTTAATTGCGGTCGATAGATAGATGTCGAGATAGATGACGTTCGGGTTCGATTTCCACGTGAAGATAAATTAAGTGATTAGCGAGATCATTTCTACTTTATCCTGATGTAATTTATTTAAATTATGTCAAATTTAATAATGATTACATCAAATAGTGTAGACTCTGCCTAGTTTCAGATCAGTTAACCGTGATTCACATCAAGTCACTTGTGCCAATTTTTTTTTAAACAGTAGTTTTGGTACAATTTTGTAATCGTTAACACGCCCAGTGCTATCACATTATTTATTTTTATAATTTTGTTTGATTATAACATCATCTTGCTAGCCTTTATATTATTCCCAAGATTTTTTGGATCGGCTACTAGTTCATACCATTTTACCTGAATATCAACTTTTTTCTGCGACTGGCACCCGACCTTCGCAAACCTGAGGGTGAACTGAATTCGAAGGTTGAAATAGTTATATATTTGAGGGCACATACTTCCCAATAACGATCGCCATAAATATTAATAATAACAAAACCAAGTAAAAAAGCTACGATAATTTTATGATTATTTTAAGTTAAGAAAAGCATATCTGAAAATACGGAATATTACTAAACTGAATAATAAACAGGAATTTGAAGCGAGATCACTCAACACATTCACTCAATCTTAAGGTCTTAAGGGAAATAGTACGTGCGAAATACATGCGGCAACCAATCTAACGGACGCTCTAAGGACTGACAGCGCAAACAGATAGGGCTGCCAAAAAAAATTTTGAAATGGACTAGCTAAACGACTGAATAAAATTTCTCGTGAACAGAAAAGAGTGGGCCCTTTTCTTCCTAACCAGAGGGCAAGCATTTTTCTTGTACAGAGGACATTGAAGGCAATACCGCCAGTCATAGAGAAACATTGTTTACTTTTTTATATACAAGTTTAAGGGGCATGTACCTGTATTATAATATAATTTATTGGTACAATTAATGTAATGGAAGAGGCCTAGGTCCACCTCTGGACTGCGATAGACTGATAGATAAAGGATGATGACAACTAGTGTTAAAATGTTGACAAACCCTCTTAAATCCCCTTAACAATACTATCAGTACTTCATCATCCTCGTCTTGCATCTAAACAACTTCTTTAAATTTAAAAAAAAAAATGAACCTCAGGTATTAGTAAAGATAATATTTATCGTGTGCGTCAAATGATACTATCGTTGAAAATTACATCATTTAAATTTTACACTTAGAAGTTTGCCAACAATAGTACCTAATGCCAAGCAACCACATCTGAATCTAGTAATGTATTGTTATGATCGATCAAAGTGTAAGACAAAGTCAAGAGGCAGCCCTACTCCAGACAGCCAACCACGTCTCACCCCTGACACTTCCTTTTATTAAAATTCAAGAATCCCTCACCAGCCGGACAAACCCAAGGCAAAGGGCACTTCGCAAATCCAAATTTAAAACACATTTGATATCAAAAGCTTCTTTTGTAACCGCAAATTTAAGTTGGCAAGTACGTGGGTAGCCTCGCAATAAGGCTGGTCGTATCAATAATTCCTTTGCCAATAAAAACGTCGAAAAAACGTTATTGGCGGGTCAGTATCAATATAATTTAAAAGTTGATTGCGGTTTAGTAGGCTAATTTTTACTGTAGTTGATCAAAGACTATGGCGGGAAGCTTAAAACAGATAATTTCTGACATCAATTTACATACTTTAGAGTCACGCCTATTTCCGACAGCAAAAACTATCACAGAACTGGCAGAACTTCATTAACTATGGTAAAACTTAAGAATCGTTCAATGCAAGCATTTCATACACTTCCGGCTGACGCAGTCCGGCGCCATTTCTTAGTTAACATTATAGAAATTACCTGCAACAAACAATACAACATAAATATATTTTATACACCTACGCTTTGAACTTTTAACAGACATATATAAATGATAATATGGAATACAAATATCGCACGTAAGTGAAAACGAAACTGAGTAATTTTTTAGCCTTAAAAACAATTTTTTTTGGTAAGAATATTATCTGTTACACGGTAGATAGATTTTAAAACTAGCTGCCCGGACAGATTTCGTTCTGTGAACCGCCCGTGGACCCTAGCCGAATTGGTCCAGCCATTCTTGAGGTACGCGCTTAGCAACATTCATTTTTAACCGACTTCAAAAAAGGAGGAGGTTCTCAATTCGACTGTATTTTTTTTATGTTTGTTACCTCATAACTTTCGATTGGGTGAACCGATTTTGATGATTCTTTTTTTATTTGAAAGCTGGTGCTTCCTGTGTGGTCCCATTGAAATTTGGTCCAGATTGAAGTCGATTTTTTTTGGTAAAATTAGTGATTATTACTTATATAGATAGATGACTGCAAGAATTTTAATTATGCTACATCTATTGGGATTATATGATTATATCGGTAGTTAAAGAAAAAAGAAAAAGTTAAAAAACTATAACATGGGCCTTTATATGAATCTATTGCCACCTCATTCATGAAAATGGTGGAAACTGACAAAACTAATACCCTTCCTTTAGCTTCGCCGTGACCGGAAAAAAGGAAAATGTTTAAGCAAGAGTTGAGACTATAAAAGTAGAATCTGATTTCTTCTGTGTTAATTCAATAATTGTTGTATGTTTCTTGCTGCTCAACTTAACTTAGTCGTAATCTTATTTTTAACCAATTTCAAAAAAGGAGGAGGTTCTCAATTCGACTGTTTTTTTTTTGTTACCTCAGAACCTTCGACTGGGTGAACCGATTTTGATGATTCTTTTTTATTTGAAAGCTGGTCCCGTGTGGTCCCATTTTAATTTGGTCCAGTTCTTGAAGTCGGTTCTTTGTTGTTACCACTAAATCCCAAAAGCGTGCTAAAAGCTATAGTCACCCATCATATTTGCTCTACAATGAACCAACAATTTTAAAATATATGTTTTGTTTTAAAAACTGTTGTACACAAATGAAGCGTAATTTATACATTTACGTTTTACAACCATTTGGTCCATAGGCAGACTTGAAGCGTAAAATATTATTTACCAGGCAAACATTAATTACTATAGACAAAACTGGAGGCATTATCTATACTTATAATAAAAATGTAACAGGTCCAATTCTGTACATTAAAGATATTTTGAAAAATCTTTTTGGAGGGCTCTCTATAATCGATACTGAAGCCAAAACTGTATTTTTTTTCATTTTTGTCTGTCTGTCTGTCCGTCCGTCTGTCTGTCTGTCTGTCTGTCTGTATCTTGGCCGCGCATCACGCCGAAACTACTGAATGGATTCAAATGAAACTTGGCATGATTTGAGTTCATACTACGAGGTAGGACATAGGATACTTTTTATCCCGAAATTCAGCACGGCTTCCTGGAGGGAGGGGATGAAAGTCAAAATATGTACTTAGTAGTAATTCAATAACACATAGTCCGATTTTATTTACTCCTTTTTTGCTAGAAAGAAAAAAAAGATAATGTCTTTTTTTTTGTCCGCGACTGTAAACTGCCTGTGGGAAGCTGAGACAGATAGGTAAATATGGCGGTACGAAGTTCGCCGGGTCAGCTGGTTAATTGTTAAACTAGCTCTCTACATAAGTATATCCATCAACATTTAATTGCTTTGTGTAAGCATATTTTCATTACTCTGTCTGTATCTCATCAACAAAAACAGCCTCTCATAAGACATTACAGACAGGACAGGTCGTAATATCGCCACGACTCGTGTAGTTATTATTAGAAATAGCTCCTTACGCCCAGTACGTGACTGAACTAAGACATGGGCAGACGCTTTTTCCATCTATTTTATATAAAGATGGCGTTACTAACATACCGTGGAGATAACGCGGGAATGTATTTCTGAAATATTTAACTAGGTATATGTACAGCTGCGACCCTATTTACACAACCCTAGACCCTTGAAAATGCTGTTATAGTAGAAACAGAAAGAAATATTTATCTCTATTCCATGTACTTCAAAAACAATATTAAGTATGTACTTATAATATTATTTTTATACTCGAGTGCTGTCTAATGAATGAGAGAGCCATTCTTTTATTTGTATCATGTACTAAACGAGTTTTTTTTTATGGAATAGGCGGGAAAACGAGCAGACGTATCGCCTGATGGTAAGCGATTACCGCCGCCCATCGTCATTGGGGGATGGGGGGGGAGATAGGGGGAGGGGGGAGATAAGGGAGGGGGAAGATAGGTGGAGGGGCGTATGGGCCTCCGGTATCCTCACTCACTCGGTGAAACATAGCACAAGCACTTTTTCACACCGGTTCTCTGTGACGCCGTGGTATCACTCCGGTCCAGCCGGTTCAAACATGCCGAAGCGTGGCTCTCCCACGGTGAACACGGGTCTACAATAAAATTCACATTATTCTATCTATGTAAAATTAGTTGTTTTTTTTTTTAATTATTGAACTGGCAAACTGATTTGTTGGTCTACCGGTTGACTAAAAGTGTTGTTAGGTTATTCTTACAAGAAATCCTTCATTACTGCTCAGAGTATGGAAGTTTGGAGGTAATTCAAGATCGTACCTCGGAGAGTACGTTAAGCCGTCTGTCCCGGTTGTCATGAACGTCTATGGCAATCGTCATTGGGAAGTCAGTGCCCTCAAATATACTGACAATTAGTTCGACCTTCGAATTCAGTTCACCCGGAGGGATGCGGAGGTTGGATGGATATCAGTCGCTCCGTGAAAAAACCGTCACTCAGATTGAACTAGTAATGATCCGCCAATAATCTTGGGAATAATAAAGGCTAGGATGAAGAAGATTAAGCTGGCAAACAATAGGGGCGCGTAGATCAAAACAAGTTTTCAACTGGTGCTTTGGTGAGATACTGACCTATATCTTGGAAATTATTCGTGCTTTACAACTTGTACCTACGTTTCATTAAATATAATAATCACACTAATATATAAAGGCGAAAGTTTGTGAATGTGTAATATGTTTGTTACTTCTTCATGCAAAAACTACTGAACGGATTTGGATGAAACTTTATAGTATACAGTATTTCGCGATGATAACCGATATACACATAACAGCTAGTAATACATATTTCGGACATCTAACAACACGCCATCTAGTCCCAAGCTAAGCAGAGCTTGTGTTATGGGTACTAGACAACTGATATAAATTATGTACTTTTTTTGTAAATGCATACACATATTATATATAGAAAACATATAAACTCCGAAACAAATATTTGCAGGTCTTACAAAGATTTAGTGCGACCCGGGACTCTAATCCGAGACCTCAAGCACAGCAGTCGCATACGCTACCACTTCGCCAACGAGGCAGTATATTTTATATATAATATATTATATATTCAAACAGTAATTTGTATTCTGTAATAACTAATTAAATAAATAAAATCTTAGTGTTAAAAACTGAAAAACTACTTTTCCCTGTAAATCAACCTCAATAATTCTTGGTCGGAACTACACGTTGTACTTCCGCTAGTTAAGTTAATTCATTACATTTTGTGCCTCAGTAAATTTAAACTTAGATTTCTTATATTTTTAAAATTTTCCATATTACCTTGAACGTTTTTCTCGTCAAAATTATCGCTATGCGTGTAGGAAGGACGTCAATTTCGTAGTTTTTTATTTTATTTGAAAGCCTGTCCAAGTTACTCTCCTCAGCCTGATGGAAAACATGAGTAAAATCCAATTTCAGAGTAAGGATAGGCGAGCAAATGGTGGCTACCGCAGGAACTGGACACTTAATACACACAAGTGTGTTACTTATTAATAAATGAAAAGGTTTTTCTGACTCAGACATTAATTAGCCATGATTATGATTACAAACGCACATTAATACGTACGGAACAATATTAGCTTAGACTGAATAAATAAATTCCAATTTCAAATATTTTACATAATAAGGTCGAATTTGTGAGAACTTACCCTGAGAAAGCCCAGCTCTTGCCTCAGCTTCCAACCCCAGCTCTTGCAGCTGCTTCACGACAACGCGCGACCCCATACTGCGCAACAGTCAGTCTCCAAGCTGCAAGAGCTGGGGTTGGAAGCTCTCCCTCATCCGCCATACTCACCAGACCTTGCACCTACCGACTATTACTTTTTCTAAAATGCCTTTGAAGAGTTTGTTGCCTCCCGTCCAGCTGATTTTTACAAGAAGGGCATCAATAAACTGCCAATGCGTTGGCAAAGATGCGTCGATTGCATGGGTTGCATTACTTCGAATAACAGAAATAAAAAAGTTTGAAAAAATAAGTACTTTCACTTATTGCATACAAAACGGCAATTTCATAGACCTATTTCTTAGCGTTCCATGGATTCACCGTGCGGGTGCCGGGTCCATCGCGTGATAGATGGGGGCAACACATGCGACTTCGACAGTGCCTGGGAATTGCGACCCAGGTTTAGGTTTAAGGAGCACTCCTTACGACGCGTCAACGCTCACCTCCACTGTCCGCCGTGTTACCCCCTCTACCTAACAATATTTGAAGTGAGCCTAGCAATGCCGCTTTGGATATTCGTTCAAGAAAAGAGCTTACTGAAGCTCTTGGCAATCCAAGGTCTTTTAGCAGGTTATAGAGGGATTTAGCTGGTATACCCCTCGCACCCACTTCCACGGCATACAGCGCAACGACATAACCATTTTTAGTTATTTCGTTGGTTAAGTCAAAGTACTTGTTTCTTTTTAAATACCTAATATTATAAAGGCGAAAGTTTGTGTGTTTGTTACTTCTTCATGCTTAAACTTGATAAAATTTGGTATGGAAGTAGTTGACACCCTGTATTGACTCATTTCTGTATTGACTCTTTTTGTGGGAATCACCGCGGTAGTTAGAATTAAACCAAGTTTTGACGAAAGGAATATCCTTTTTTAGTTACACAGTTGTACACAGGCAGCAAATGAACAAATAATTCACGTGATAGTAACCACTGCCGCCCACGAACACCTGCAACACAAGAGATATAAGAGTACCTAATATTCACCATTTGAGTGCTCCCTTCGCAGAAATAGGGGTGGGGTAGATAATGCCTCCGATAACACTGTGGATGTACTCTAGTTATGTAAAATTTAACAGTAAATTTAAAATATATATTAAATACCAGCTGCGCCCTGCGGTTTTTGTTGTTTTGTTAATTGAATATTGTTCACTATTTCGTTATTTTATTTAATACACCTCATATACCTAAGAGTGGCAATATTACCTACACCTTATAACATCAGTTATTGGCCAGGGAAAGTCCCGTCAAAATCGTTTCTGCCGTTACAGTATTTTTTTACTGTACCTATGTACCATATATATTTTCATTCATTTACCTAGTTAAAAGTTTTTAATTTAAAATTGCAAACAGAGTTTTATTTAATGAATTTGTGTCGGCAATAAACAGCCGCGCAGTGCATTCATCGTCTCAGTGACTAAACTATTTATATTATCGCTAGTTATTCCAGTTAAGCAAATGTCCAGTTTATGCAGCAACATATTCAAGTTATCTGCCATCAGTGTCTCGACAACTACAAACCGTACAACACTACTGGCTTTGTGTGATCGATCTAAATATTCTGTGTTCGATTTTATCTTAGCTGTTGATTGAGTTCAAATAGATTTCCGCGCAATCTATACTAATATAAAATATTATAAAGCTGAAGAGTTTGATTGTTTGTTTGAACGCTAATCCCAGGAACCGCTGGTCCGATTTGAAAAAAAAATTCAGTGTTGGATAGTACATTTATCGAGGAAGGCTATATATCATCACGCTACGACCAATAGGAGCGGAGCACCAATGAAAAATGTTTCAAAAACAGGAGAAAAATATCACGCTACAGGGAATAGGAGACGCAAACGAGGTTGCGTGGGTCCGCAGTATTTCCATAAAAGCAGAAACTGGCAGCGCGATTCACTGACTAATTGATCAACGCATAGTTATAATTATAATAGCAGGGTATGCGACTGCATTAAATTTTACACAATGATGCAGAAGCATCTCACTAGGGCGCCATAGTGTGGGTACCATGCTGCATTGTCTACATTCGCAGTGAGTATGGTGACCACAACTCTTGGATCCTACTAACGCTTTCCATCAGGCAGGGTAAAGTCACAGAAATAAAAAAAAAACCTTAAGTGACGTGAATTCCTATTCTGGGCGCCCCTGGACCATGTTCTAAATAGTCCTAAACTAGACATGAACATACCATATCCAGTTCATTTGTAGAATTCCTAGCACATGCATCATGAACATATAACATTTAATACATCAAACTAATATTATATACTAGCTGTTGCCCGCGGCTCCGCCCGCGTGTATGTCGGTTATCGCGGCAAATGGTAGCCTATGTGTTATTCTGATGTATAAGCTATATTACTGTAATCCATACGTAAAAACTTTCGCGTTTATAATATTAGTACTGATGTGAAACTAAGTTTGCATGTTACGCTTTCACGGGAAAATTAAATAACTGATCATCATCAAACTTTGTACACATATTCTTGGGGGTATTAGAAGTAACATACGACACTTTTTATTAAATGTGAGCGAAGCCGCGGGCGAATGCTAGTATTTTATATATTCACAAATAAATAATTAATTCAGTTCTTTTACATACAAATCAGTCTACTCTAATTTCCGAGCATTTCCGTGACAAAGAGTTGTGGTGTAACAATAAAAGCGGGTAAACATTAAAATGGCGGCTGTAATAGCACCGGAACAAGAGAATAATTTACTCACAGAATATCCGGCGTGTGTGTGAAACAAGATGTTTTACGGCGGTGAAATTTTATACGCTTTTTGTCGGACCAAAGTTCTCCCTGTCGTCTGTCGTCCCTATATGCTAATCAACAATATAATACATGTTTATGTATTTTGTTTCACCGTTTACGTTAATATATATTGTGAAACAATATCAACAACTTTTAATAGTCCACTTCAGGATGTAAACCTCCTTATCACAAAGGTTTTGGCCTAGTAAATACTGGCCAAACGGATTCTTATAGTTTTCCTATCGGCGATGACACGACCTAGGTCGATATTTGGTGATTTTTTAATTCTGAATGTTTTTGAAGAAGGCCAATGTTCTGGGTAACTAAACAGTCGCATTATGATTTCTGGGCGCTTTCATGTGATGACAGTATACAAAGTGTCACCATTTCTATTCATCTCGTGGATATCGCTAGAACCGATAAAGTGAGCAAACTGCGCAAGACAAACACACTGCAAAGAGAACGATAACTTGACAAAAACCCTTTTTTTTGTGCGGAAATCCCCTCGGGTACCATCGGCTGGTGGTTATGTCGGACTTAAACCCGACTAAAACCGCACAGCGTCTAGGGTACTAAAAGCCGGGGAACCAGGTGCACCCTCGAAAGGAAATCCCTGGAACCCCGACGTACCTCGGAACGCCCACTATTTGTAGGTGGCCCCCTCCTGTGTAGGAACCCTAACACTTCTATTCAGAATAAGGCGCGAGCACTTTATAGAGTTCGCGCCGCCGCCCCGGCCTTCTTCTGATAGGGTGACTGGTGGCCTCACCTGTCACCCTCAGGCTTGTGCTTATGGAGGACGGAGATCGATTAGCGATCAACGACGCCCGGGTCGTCTGTCTGTCGTCTTGACAAAAACCCTATACTAATTTGTCGTGGTACAGTAAGCTAAAATTCTCTTTTCTAGGGAGAGGCCCATATCCAGTAGTAGATTACTGAATGCTGTTGATGGATTTTTAAGCAACTGGAAATCTTACACTTACTCTGTAGAAAGTAATAGCAGGATTCTTTTGAAATGGCTCTCTGTGAAAATGTATCATTACAGTCAGCTGTCCCATATGTGCAAAAACATGGTCGTCTATCGTAACACTTAGTAACAATAACATCATCAGTCAATTACAGTCCACTGCTGAACATAAGCCTCTCAAATTGCACGCAACTCCGATCAAATTTGGGCTTTTCGCATCCACCTCCTGCCAGCCATCTTGTGTAAATCGTCACTGCACCTGGCCTGTGGGCGTCCTATACTACGTTTTCGATCTCCCTTCTAGAACTCTTGTACCCCTAAAATTGGAGTTTGTGGCTAATAAAGTTTTTAGCTGCACGGGTGGCCAAGTGGTTTAAGCTGTCGCTTTGTGTGATCCACAAATTGTTGTTCTTTGTGTCTGTATCATGTATGTTTGTAAAGTCCCCCGTGACACAGGATGTATATTTCTAATACGGGAGTTGTCTTTAAAACAAGTAAAATTTTAACAAAATAAAAACCGACTTCAAGGTTCAACTCGATTTCTCTTGGATGTCATCATCAGATCTTAGTGTCCTTATCATGGTACCACCATTGGGATAGTTTCTCTTTTCCATTAAAAAAAGAATCATTAAAATCGTTTCATAACCGACGAAGTTATCCGCGAACACACATTAAAAAAAACATAGAAGTAAGTACGGTCGAATTGAGAACCTCCTCCCTTTTTGAAGTCGGTTAAAAAGTATTAACTGCACGTTTGGCCTAGTGGTTTAACGGTCACCACGCCGTTTCCTACTTCACCAAGTGTTGTAGGTTCAAATCCCTACATAACTAATTAAAAAAAATAGGACAACACTTGGTGTGATCCACAAATTGTTGTTCTGAGTCTGGGTGTTATTTGTGTCCGTTTCATGTATGTTTGTAAAGTCCCCGCGACACAGGATTTATTCCTAGTGCGGGAGTTGTCTTTCTTAAAAGAAAAAAAAAGAAAAGAAAAAAGAAAAGAATTATTCAGTTTTGCATTAGACATGTTCGATTACAACATTCATAGTTAATGGCAAATTGTAAGATAGCTCGCATAATTGACTCGTACGACTGTTTCCTTTCATTCCTCAACATATTTGAACTAATAAATATAAACCATCCTGCTGTATTACTTTCTCGACAAGCATTCAGTTCTAGAAAGGCAGTCTTCCGCAATTTACTTAGGAAAGCGTATGTTTATATACAGGTTAATAAATAAATATTATCTTAGATAAAATACCTGTTGATGTGACATTGGTGGAATGGCTGCCTAGTCATTTTGTATTCACCCATGGTAAATAGCAGTCATAACATTAATAATATTATGATGCTCAAAACCTTAGGAGACATCTTTACGAGAGGCAGACCTTTGGGATATCTTTTTTCCATTAAAAAAAGAATCATCAAAGTCGGTTCATATTATATATACGACAAAGTTATACTCGAACACACGAAAAAATATATGGTCGAATTGAGACCCTCCTCCTTTTTTTGAAGTCGGTTAAAAAATAGTTTTTTTTCTTTATGGAATACTCGATCATCAGGCGATACGTCTGCTATTTTAAGGGAAAACGAGCAGACGTATCACCTGATGGTAAGCGATTACCGCCGCCCATGGAAACCCGCAACACCAGAGGCGTCACAAGTGCGTTGTCGGCCTTTGGGGCTTGGGGAGGGGCATGGGGAGAGGGATAGAGGAGGGGTTGGGGTATGGGCATCTGGTATCCTCACACACTCGGCTTAGTTGTTTTGTGCTGTAGAACTGCTTAACAAAATGTTAAAAGCTTAACAAAATGTTTCGACTTAGAAAACATCGTACAAATCGAAATCCTGCACTTACTTGCTGTACGTAGCCGATTTTTAAATAATATAATTACTAATTAGCATATGCAAAGATAGCAAACAGTTATTGACCAACAGAAGTCTGTGTTGTAACGAAATAAGAACGTGGAGTGTCCACCCCCATTCATCCCGTCGCGTCGGTGCGATAAAAGGGAGTGGACTAAGGGATCAAACTACGCAAAACAAAAGCTCTGCGCTAAAATAAGGAAAACTTACAACAAACCCTATAACCAGGCTAAAAGCTAAGGAGAGGTGTCCACCAGTGAACTGTTAAAAACTGTTGACAAATTTAGCAGTACTGTTTAATTGCATCTAGTCACACCTCTAGTAATTCAGCTAGAGTAAAGGAGCCAGGCCTCCAGCCGTCCCTCGGTTAGAAAGAGAGATGCGATCGCGGTACCCATCTGTCTCTCTCTACTCGCGCATGCGCTTAGCAGAACGATTCTCTCTTTCTAACCGTTGGACGATTCCGCTTACTGTCAGCCGTATGTCTTCCCCACTCTATTCAGCACCAACATATCGATAATAAATCCCAGAGTTATTGACAGTAATTTGTTCCGTCTCGTTCTCATGTCTATATTATAAAAAAATACTTTTAAATCCCTATTTATATGCTAAACTGACGTCGACCACAATAATTCTAATTTTCCAGGAATAAAACACGCAAGGAATGGTCGTAAAATTATATAGTTTAGGTGATACATTAGTATGGAGACAGCAACTGAAATAACAGTATTAGTATACTTAAATTCATTTAATAGAATTTTTTTAGTAGTCTTTTACCATGACAATACAAATCGTTAAATTTGTTTATGGTTCTTCGTTTATTTAAGAACGTTTGTACATAAAATATTAGTTATTACTTAGATTCGAATGATTAACAAAAAATTCGGACATCTGACACACAACACCATCTAGTCCCAAACTAAGCAGAGCTTGTATTTATAGGTAGTATACAACTGATATAAATACATAGGTTTATATTTTTTTGTAACTACATACTTAACATGCATACGTAGAAAACACCCTAACTCCGAGAAAAACATTGCAGATTCTACAAACATTTGGGTCGAGCCGGAAATCGAACCCGAGATCTCAATCACAGCAGTCACATACGCTACCATTGCGCCACCGAGACAGTTATTCTCATATTGAATAGAGATTTTACTGGAAAATGACATCCTTACATAGTATAAAGCGAAGACGCTTAGATCTTTCAAACTACGCAACTGATTTAAAAGCGGTTTTCTGTACTTACTTAATAGAGAAAAAACTTTTTATAAAAAAAAAACCGACTTCCAAAAAACATGTACTTAACGAAAACTCCCTGCCAAAAACCACTAAAAAGCGTAAAATAAACTGGCTCTTCATAAATTGCTATGTGAACTTAGAAAATTGTTTTTTTTTTATGTAAGTACCGTATTATCTATACTAATGTTTCTATACTAATGTTATAAACGCAAAAGTTTGTAAGTATGGATGGTTGGTTGGATGGATGTATGGATGGATGGATGTATGGATGGATGGATGGATGGATGGATGGATGGATGGATGGATGGATGGATAGATGGATAGATGGATGGATGTTACTCTTTCACGCAAAAACTACTGAACGGATTTGGATGAAACTTTATAGTAATATAGCTTAAACATCAGAATAACACATAGGCTACTTTTTGCCGCGATAACCGACATATACGCGGACGGAGCCGCGGGCAACAACTATACTTTCATATACATTTCGAACAGAAACTTCAACTTTATTTATTAGTATAGATTGATAAAGAGACCCCTTTAGGTCCTTAAATACTCGAGCATCTCCTAAAAACGTACTTAAAATGTTCGGGAAAAACATCACTTGAAAAATCCTTCTTAAACTGTTCGCAACGGCTCGAATATTTTTTCAAGAGGAAACGGAAAATGTGAGAATTGAAAGTGTTTTGTTGTACGACAGGGAGTTTGTTTATTATTCAATAATGTATTCACTCTTGAATGTATTAGGGTTATAAAAAGCTATGTTTAAACATACATATAAATAAAATTGAAGTGTATGTTTGTAATTTCAAATGAAAGCTTTTCATTAAATGCATAATAAAAGTGCATACGGTACTTACATGAAAAAAAAATTTGCAAAATTTCAGGATTAGCTTCAGCGGTTTGGGCTGTGCGTTGATCTCTGGGTATGTCAGTCAGTCAGTCAGTCACATTCCTGTTTTATATATATATATAGACTAGCTTTTACACGCAGCTTCGCTCACGCAGACTTTCACCCCATGATTTACCCCCTTAGGGGTGGAATTTTAGAAATTCCTTTCTTAGCGCTCACTTACGTTATATAATGAACCTACATGCAACATTTCAGGATTCTAGCTTCAGTGGTTTGGGCTGTGCGTTGATCTCTGGGTTTATCAGTCAGTCACCTTCCTTTTTATATATATATAGATAGATTAGAAGACGACCATACAAATAAGTAGAGTGGAGTATAAATATGGGGATAGATATGCTTTTGACACTTACCACAATGATCAATAGGTGCGTCAAAAGTACAATGTATCCAACGCATAGAATAACAAGACAGCACCGTTCTGTACCTAATGACATTATACAAGTACTAGATTTTCCAGCTCGTTTTAGCTTTCTAAATTCTCCGCGCCAAGGTATTGTCAATGTAATCTTACGGTATTTACGTAGGTTTCATGTTAAAATGTCGCTACTTACAGCCGTTAGGCAGGAATAAATGAATAATTGTGTAATAATTAAACTTGACAGGGAATTTTAAAAAAGGGTGGAAAAAGGTTCATTAGTATTAAGTGGCGTTTGCGGTAATGGCGGTGAAAACTATCGTATTTCATTGGATAAATAATGACATTCTTTAAGAAGGTTTTTTTTCCAACCAGTACCCTTTCGCCGAGCCGATCACAAATTAGGTTTGGATGAAATGAAATCATTTATTCTGCAATTAGGTTACATGAACACTTTTGAATTTTAAAATTTTTAACCGCCTTCAAAAAAGGAAGAGGTTCTCAATTCGACTGTAATATTATCTCTCTCTAGGTAGTAGAGTCACGCTGATTTCAGCACGAACGAGCCGGCTCTACCGGGGCGGTACTACCCTCGCACAGAAAATCAACGTAAAATGACAGCGTTCGTGCTGTCGTGTTTCGTTGGTGAGTGCGAGACCGGAGGCCCAAATAGTCTAGTCAACAAGTTCCATACTTGTTGACTAGACTAAAAGATGCAGAAGCATCACAAGGCCGCCATTCTGCATTGTCTGCATTCGCAATGAGTATGGTGACCACCACTCTTGGATTCTGCTTATGCTTTCCATCAGGCAGATTAGAGTTATTTTAGCGGGCCAAACATAAATATATATATATACTAGCTAATCCGGCAAACGTAAACGGTATAAAAAATAGATGTTGGTCGATTCTCAGACCTACCCGATATGCACACCAAATTTCATAAAAATCGGTCCAGTCGTTTCAGAGGAGATGGTAACTAACATTGTGACACGAGAATTTTATATTTTTTAATGGAAAGGAGATATCCTAACGGCCGGTACCATGATAAGGGTATTAAGATCTAATGAAGGCATCCAAGAGAAATCGAGTCGAACCTTGAAGTCGCTATAGGTAGTAGACCCACGCTGATTTCAGCACGAACGAGACGGCTCGACCGGGGCGGTACTACCCTCGCACAGAAAATCGACGTAAAATGACAGCGTTCGTGCTGGCGTGTTTCGTTGGTGAGTGCGAGACCGGAGGCCCAATTAGTCTAGTCAACAAGTTTCATACTTGTTGACTAGACTAAAAGATGCAGCAGCATCACTAGGCCGCCATAGTGTGGGTCGCCATACTGCATTGTCTGCATTCGCAATGAGTATGGTGACCATCACTCTTGAATTCTGCTTATGCTTTCCATCAGGCAGAATAGAGTCATTTTTGCGGGCCAAACATAAAAAAAAAAGTCGGTTTTGGATTTTAATTTGTTAAAATTTTACTTGTAAATTCGAATCTTCTTAAAATGCAATGAATATTCTCTCAGTAAATACTTACTACTACTACTTAAAAATAATTACTTTTAACAAAAAAAACCAAATAACATAATAAAAAAACAATCATCAAAATCGGTTCACCCAGACGAAAGTTATGAGGTAACAAACATTAAAAAGCGGCCAAGTGCGAGTCGGACTCGCCCACGAAGGGTTCCGCAGCAGCAAGTAACATAATATAATTTTTATTTTATTTTGATATTGATTGAATGAAAGGTAAATTGCAGTTTACGATTTATGACGTATTAAAATTAAACTGCTTACTAGATTTCGTTCAAACCAATTTTCGGTGGGAGTTTGCATGGTAATGTACATCCTTGATCTGTACATCTTTTTTTTTTTGATTTAGCATGCTCTTATTTTAGAAGTTACAGGGGGGGGACATTTGGAAGTGTCTCTCGCGCAAATTATTCACTTTAGAAAAAAATGTTATTAGAAACCTCAATGTCATTTTCCAAGACCTATCCATAGATCTTAATTATTTTTTTTTCATCAAACCCATACGTGTGGGACGTATGGGTTTGATGAAAAAAAAAAGATGTACAGATCAAGGATGTACATTACCATGCAGGTAATGTACATCCTTGATCTGTACATCTTTTTTTTTTTTGATTTAGCATGCTCTTATTTTAGAAGTTACAGGGGGGGGACATTTTACCACTTTGGAAGTGTCTCTCGCGCAAATTATTCACTTTAGTAAAAAATGTTATTAGAAACCTCAATGTCATTTTCCAAGACCTATCCATAGATCTTAATTTTTTTTTTTCATCAAACCCATACGTGTGGGACGTATGGGTTTGATGAAAAAAAAAATTTGAGTTTCAGTTCTAAGTATGGGGACTCCCAAAATTTATTGTTTTTCTTCTATTTTTGTGTGAAAATCTTAATGCGGTTCACAGAATACATCTACATAACAAGGTTTAACATTATAGGTCTTATAGTTTCGGAAAAAAGTGGCTGTGACATACGGACGGACAGACAGACGGACAGACAGACATACATGACGAATCTATAAGGGTTCCGTTTTTTGCCTTTGGCGCGGAACCATAAAAAATAGGTTCTTTATATAACGTAAGTGAGCACTAAGAAAGGAATTTTGGAAATTCCATCCCTAAGGCAGTAAATCAGGGAATGAAAGTGTGCGTGAGCGAAGCCGCGTGTAAAAGCTAGTTTTACATAATTTGGTAAAAAACGACCTCGTTCGTGCTGTTGTGTTTTGTTGGTGAGTGCGAGACCGAAGCTGAGGCCCAATGATGCAGAAGCATAACTAGGCCGCCATAGTGTGGGTCACCATGTTGCATTGTCTGCATTCGCAATGAGTATGGTGAGATGGTGCTTTCCATCAGGCAGAGTGGTTGCCACGAAGCCACGATTCTAACCAGTAATAGACGCATTTCTACGGCCTGACAAAGTGATTATCCTAAACTTGATTCATTTCTGCTTAAGTGAAGGTGTCGCGTTAAGACTTTTCTTCAATGAGAGAGTGACACGGAATAAATCGGAATTGTAAATATGAAAAGGGCGGGTTTTCGTGCTAATTTGTGTTTCCAATATTTTTTTAATTTAAAACCCTGTCGCCTGGGAATATCGAGAGGAATTCCTAAATGTCATACAATGAAATGAAATGAAATATGATTTACGCACGCAGTATTTTTTTATATTTTGCTTGATTTGCAAGAGTGTTCGACTCACATTTGCCCAACTATAATTTTGATCCCATTTTCGTAGTAGGGTAAGTCTATTGTCGTTCAATGGGCATTTAAGCGATTACAGTGATTATTCTAATCCCTAAAGTACCATTTGACGATAAAATTGGGTAAATTAAAAGGTAAGAAGGATGGGATAGGACAGGTTAAGTATAGTATAAGAAAGAGTGGATCTAAGTCGATCTAAGTGCAATTGAAGTTGTCTGTCTGGCTATCGACAGTGATAGGGCGCTGATGACGATGATGAAGAAATGATGAATTGTTAAATTGTTATAAATCTCTGTGGATTTCTGGTAGTGGTTAGTGATTCTGACCCTTGTATCTTAGATTGTCGGTTCGAGCCCAACGCACGACAAGACAACAACAACCATTTAATTTTAATATTCACGCTTATTTCATCTTAAGTTATGAGTCTTATGAGTAACTTAAGCTAGGTACTTTAATTTTAAACTAGCTTCGCCCCGCCGTGTTACCCGCGGGTGCCTTTACATTATCAACCGCGGGTAACATCGCGGAGCGGAGTTAGTTATGTGTATAAATTGCGTTGCTTTTAATTTATGATAGGTACAGTTTATTACATCGTTTCAACTCCTAAGACTAAGTCTTACACAGGATTCGAAATAAGAATAGTTTCGTAGTAATATTTTAAAAGAATAAAACAAGTGATAAGTACAGCTCGCATTGGGTATACGCTTCATACGTTCGTACGTACGTATAAGCCACAGATAGCGCAAGCTGCAAGATCTACATGCAACTATAATTTAGGTACGTATTATTTAAACATGCACTTTATGATAACTCCGTACACTCATCTCATGATTCACCGATTTATTACTATTCTCGGAGAATCTATTTCAGTAAACACAAAATACACACAATAGGAAGGGTACACCATCAATTACAGCCCAACAGACAACTTTAAAACTGTAATGACCGTCTTTGGACGAGTTCCAGGCTCATTCCAATAGGAAATGTAAGCACGTAAAAATTTATTAGCTGTTTACAAACGAAATTATACCACCTAATTAACCGAAAGCACTCAATAATGCCCGATTTATGAGTGTCATAAAGCTCCGAGGATAAGCTTAGTATAGAAAAGCTTTAAACAACATAAATTTAAAATATTGTCTATATTATTATGTAAAATTGAAGTATACAAATATAAAAAAATAACAAAAAAAGTTAATAGACAGAACTTCTGCACGAACATCCAACTTTTTTTAAATAATTACAAAACCGTAAACTGCCGTCCCGATGCAGTTGGCCTACATGAACATTGTTAATTCCATAGCTATGATAGAAATCGACTTCAACATAATTTTTCAGATTATCTTAAACATTTATTTTCTCAAGAATTTAAATACCTTGCATCTAGATGCAATTTACTGTATAATTATACAGACCCTGTCATTACCAACAGTCAAGACTAGCGATCGATAGTAAATGGTAATATTTATGAAGGGCTTACCTTGAGCGTATGTAAACAAATGGAGACTGGCGAACAAGAATATCCAGTTCCCGACACCAAAACGACACATCCCTGTCCGCCACATGTTGCAAAACACTACAACAACACTACACAATATGTTTTAATTCATGCTTATCACATTTTCACATAAAATTTACGGATATTAAGTTAAGTTCTACACAACGAGAGACCGATGTTGTTACTCCGCACAGTCCGCCATTTTCAAGCGAACACAGCTACGTTCAGAAACGAAACGCAACTCAATAATGAAGAGGGCAATGCCCGGGTATATGTCGCGTGAAGATTGCAGCTTATGCGGGTAAAGTGCTTTGAAGATAGGCACAGTACTGGAACAAACTTGTTCAGAAATCAACAATTCACCTCAAGTATAATATAATATGTCTTTAATAAATGAAGTTATATAATGTATTACTTTACACAGCAAACATCAGTCATTTTAAGTTGAAATGTTTTTTGGATTGAACTAAATTTAACCTGTACTGCTCTGAAACCAATCATATTTATACAGGGTTAGAAATATATTAATTTGAATAATCATTTAATAATATAATCAATAAAAACAAATGGCACTGCGCCAGTACTTTGTCACAAAAGTAATTTATTTAGTCTGGGACTAAACTCGAAGCAACTAAAGAGTACAATCTCTGATGGGCTCATAAGGGGAAAATTGTCCGTATATGTGACTGAGACGTCTTCGAGAACTGACAACATAGGCGCTAGAGTGAGAAGAGAGTGTGATATCGTTTTAATACTTTTTTAAATTGTGGTTTAATAATTAAAATCTTTGCGTAGTAAGTGTCCTACAAGCATAATCAAATAATTAAATTGTGGTTTAAAAATGAAAAACTTTGCCTAGTATCCTGTCCGACAAACAAAATCAAATTATAGTTCGAGAACCGACCACAGTGGCGCTAGTTAAAAATGAAAAACTTTGCATAACATCTTTATTAAGCACGCCATTGCAAAGCGGAAGCCTTTTTCTCATTTGATTATCTTTTCTAATTCCTAAAAATTTACACTCGTTGCACAGTAGCGTCACCTAATTAGTGTATTTTGGCGGACACTTTTCTAACATAGAGATTGTACTCCTTATCTCTACACTCCTTAACATTGACCTACAGTACATGGACTACGCATACCTACAAAATTATCGTGCCTACCTACACAAGAAGTTGGCGCATAAAATGGCTGCCTTTAGGGTTGTACCTATGTAGAGTGACTCGAAATGTCGATATCGATATTTAACTGAAATATTTAATAAATTGCAAAAATAACGATAACATTAAATAATTATAGTTAATTCCGATTGTTTTTTATTATTTATAATGGATATAATGGATGGATTAAATTTTGAATGACGGACTTAAGACTAAAATCCAAAAATGTAAGCTGGCCATCACGGGACACCCGGCTAGATATGATATGAGCGAAATATTACTTAAACGATTCTTGGGCTTCTACCCAAGAAACCGTAGGCTATTAGGAGTGCTACAGCGTTTGGTGAGTCCATTGTGGGATAGGAGAGTGCTAGTCCTCTCCCTTTTCCCACCTTTTAGGCGTACATCACCTCCTCCCAAAATGAGGCCGTGGATTCCTCTTGGAACCCCTAAAATCCTGGTCTTTCTGTAGTCTGGGAATAGATGATCGTAGGTGAGGTTTCTCAAATTATTATTTTAAAACCATTTGTTATCGGCTATGAAAACAGCCCTATCCGTTCTATCAGCAACAAGACTAAAGAAAGAACAGAATACCTCCACATTCAAACTAACGAGAATGTATATCGTTGTTTACCTATTTTTTCGTAGCTCCGACAGTTCTGGGATACCGATATCAACATAAAAAGTACTTATATTATGTTGACATTGAGCGAAATAACAAATTGAGTAAATAAAACACGTTTTAAATAGTTGTAATATATTCACACATTCAGGTTAGGGCACTGCGCAGTCACGTAATCGCGTCACGTCGAGAGTTTTGTTGTAGGATGTTTCATGGAAGTGCATCGAGCAGACATACCACATTTTATGTTGAGGGTTTATATTTTCCATACCAATGATTTCGATCCGTTACTTTCTCAAAATTTCATTTACAGGAAATCTGATGAAGAAAACACCGTGTTAACATATTTTTTTAAATAATAATATAAGTATCAACACTTTAACTCTACCATCACTATCCTTAATCGTATGTAAACAAATCAAAGTGAAACAAAGCAAATAATACCATTGAGAACCTCAAAAAACTAACAAATGTCCTCGGAAATTATAAAAAGAATATGTTTAATACAATTCAATAAAGAAAATCGTAAAATATTGAACAATTTCAATGCATTTTTGTACTAAAGTAGAATAGGGCATCTCCTTATATTTTCTTTACTTATTGCTCCATAGTATCTTCACAACTCACGTCACTAGTGTCAATTCGAAGCAATGTCAATGATTCAAAGTGTCAAACATGTGTCAAACTTGGCAGCATTGGTTGTTTGGTGTTTCTCTCTTCTCTCTCTCTGCTTCTATTTTATTTCTATTTACATGAAAATTAAGTTTTAATCGTTTCAAGGTTAACTATTAGTTAGTAATCGGTAAACATGGAACTGTTATACTCAATGAGGCGTAAGCCTTTGAAATGTGAACCTCCTCATTTTGAAAGGTAAAATATTATTCTTGAGAACAATACTTATATTTACGAAATCAAAAGATAATTTATATGGAAAAATATGTCAAAATTATCTTGAGTAACTATTTAGATAAGATAAGTTTATTTGTATAAAACATATGTTAACAAAATGTCATAGCATAAAATACAGTAGGTTACAGTACTTAAAAACATTTAAGTTGATATATATGTAATATAAAGATAATTCGACTAGGGACACTTGTTATTATGTGCAAATTGTTTCATGAACATGTTAATTTTACTCTCTGTGATTCTGACTTAGCGTTTGGTGGAATTGCTGGTACTTAGGGTTGCCAACTCTCGAAAGGACCAACCCGGGAGAATTTTTATGTTTCCAATTTCATGTTTGACAAATTAATCCGGGGGGGTGTTTAATTGAAAACTAATAATTTCTGGAGTCTGGTTATGACCTTGTGATTGGAAATTCTTCAAAGTTATACCATTTTTGTAAATATGTAAAAAATCGCGTGAAAAGTTATTGAACTCATTTGAAATTTGTTTTTTGCGGTTCATAAATCGCATTTAATAAATTCATGGCAGATTTGCCATAAAATTGGTCAGCTTTTCTGCTTTGTAGCTTCGTTTCCAGATCAATCACTAAATGAATTTTTAGAATATAATGCATTTAATTTCTAGAAAAACCGGAGAAATTATAGCACTCTGGGGGGTTAACCATTATTACCGGAGTCTCCCGGGCAAACCGGGAGGGTTGGGAACCCTACTGGAATCTACTCTATTAGGGAAATATTATCTTAGTTAGATTACAAGACCTTTGACCCAATATTTGTTTTAATAACTCAGACCATAACCCTTACAAAGCTTCATTAAAGAGTTGCCATCTTATTCATGGAGGATGTGTTAGATTATAAAAATATAACGGACTCGCTGACCCATGTAACAACTGCGCATGCTCTCAATAACTTTCCCCCATTTTTGCAACATTTTCTAATGATACTCCTTTTGGTCATAGCATGATTATATATAGCCTATAGCCTTTCTTGATAACTACTAACACAAAGAATTAAAGGCTATTTAACACAAAGATTTTTTTAAATTGGACAATTACCTGAGATTAGCAAACAAACAAACTCTGCAGCTTTATAATATTAGTATAGATGTGACAAACTTCATAACAACTGAGGCTTATAACAAGAAATATTTATGTGTAACACAAGTCTAAGACATGTTTAAAACACAAATATTTTTAGTTTATCACTACATAGTATAAAACAAAGTCGCTTTCTCTGTCCCTATGTCCCTATATCCCTTTGTTTGCTTAAATCTTTAACTTAAACTACGCTACGGATTTTGATGCGGGTTTTTTTAATAGATAGAGTGATTCAAGAGGAAGGTTTTTATGTATAATAAATGCATAATATAGTATGGAAACACTATTAATTTTCAAGGTTTCTAATGTGATGTAGCAAATAAACACATTTTTTTGCGCTTACATTGCAAACGCTGGTTGCACCCTACGAGATAGATCAAAATAATGTACTACAATATTGTACACCCTAAAAAGTACTACAAAAAAGTAAGCGACAGTATATGTCTATCTCTTAGGGATAACCCACAACAACCATTTTTTATTCCTTTCTTTTTAAGAGAATTAATGGCTTATTTACAAAGTGATCTTAAGCAATACAGAATGAATCCTCATACAATTAAGTAAAATAAATACATTGTGCATTTAATATAGATCAAAATTGCCTCTAACAGTAACTAATTTAAATGAATATATTCGAAGATATTACAGATTTAAAATGCACGAATCGTGTCGCCGGCGGGGGCATCTGAAATCCACCAGTGCGAAGCCGGGGCGGGTCGCTAGTCTGTTATACATTCTTTAAGCTAGTAACACTACTAGTTATTGTACTTAAACTGCTTTTGTTTCTCTCTACAGCCCTTCAGACTATGATGTGATCCGTCCAATTTGCACCATATCCAATGCAAACATCATTGCATTCTCGTCACCCACAGAACTGACAGACTCCGATGGTGAAACTTGGGGTGGGCATGTTTATGTGTGTGACTTAGACACTCCGTGGGATAGCCACAAAGTCACCAGCACATCCTATCCAGTAAGTACCTAGCTTTTCTTATTTAGATATCACCCATTAATGCCTCGGTGGCACAGTAGAAGCATACACAAGTGCTGATCTCGATTCAATTCCTGGGTCGGCTCAAATATTTGTATGATCAGTAAAAAGTTGTTTTGAAGTTCAATCATCGACAACCCATAATGTCCCACTGCTGGGCTCGGGTCTCCTCGCAGGAGAGGGTTAAGGCCATACGTCCCCACGCTGGTCTTGTGCGGGTTGGGGACTGGCAAGACAATGTCGTGGCTACGTAATGTTGCCATTGTATGTTTTTAAGCCGCCCAAAGGCCTCCAACTCAACTTCACGACGTTATCATATGTCATGATAATAACCGAGACGACTGTTTAACGTGACCACCTGTTGTATGTCAGATGTTCGAAAATATTATTATTATTCATTGTTCAAAGCAGATGAAACCACTGTCCACTAAATCCTGGACTGTCCCTAACTCTAAATTCTCCTGTGTGAGTGTATAAAACTCTCAACTGCTAAACCAAGCAACTGATTTTGATGACATTTTTGGGTGAGAGTAGACATTTTTTTTATGAAATAAGGTAAAAACGAGTAGACGTATCACCCGATGGTAAGCGATTACCACCGCCCATGGACACCCGCAACACCAGAGCGTCACAATTGCGTTGCCGGCCTTTGGGGGATCGGGGAAGTGGGGAGGGGTTGGGGGTATGGTTCTCCGGTATCCTCACTCACTCGGTAAGACACAGCGCAAGCGCTATTTCACACCGGTTTTCTGTGAGGTCGTGGTATCACTGCAGTAGAGCCGGCCCATTCATGCCGAATTGTGGCTCTCCCACTACATTAATGTTAGACCTTACAGAGGTGATAAAATAGAAAGAAATCTATCTTTAAACATGTGTTTATCAATTTCAGGTGTCTGCACTAGAATGGGACCTGGAAGGCAAACAATTGCTTGTAGCTACAACAGTGGGTGATGTGTCAGTTTTTACTCAAAAGGAGTACTTGCTTAACGAGTGGACATGCCAGTACACAGCCAATTTCTCTGGTGAGCATATTAAATTAGATTTTTTTTTTCATAACATTCATAGAAAGTCTTAATAGTGACATGACAACTCACAACCTCAAACAGCCCCCTGTAAACAAGAAAAAGTAAAAAAAATATGTAACCTATGTAAAAAAAAAAAATAGTCACCTTTTTTTTAAAGACCTGTCACCTGGGCCATTATCTATACAAATAAATAAAATTGGACTGTCTGTTTGATATATTTAAAAAAAACGCTTTTTACTATATGCATATATTATATATGTATACACGGTACACATACCAAAATAGATTTTTTTATAATTTTTGTCTGTCTATCTGTCTATTCCTACTAATCTCTGGAACGGCTGGACCGATTTTGACAGGACTTTCACTGTCAGATAGCTGATGATATAACCCTTACTTTTGGCTTAGCCATAGTCAAGCAGACTTTGAGTAACACTAAGTTTAGTTTATTACAAAACTAGGTTTTGCCCACGGCTCCGCCTGCGATAATATATTACAAATAACTTAAATGCATCTACTTCCTATTTTCTCTGCATCACCGAAAAGTTGTCTGGTAGAGAATGCCTGAAGCATTAAGTCCGCCAATGCACCTAAGTGCATGATGCTAAATAAAAAAAAAAAAACGGATATCGCGGTAATCATTTTTTGGGTTAATATATATATATGTATAGTCTATAGCACTTACAACTTATGTAGCTTTCTATTGGTAAAATAATTTAGAAATCAGTTTTTTCAGTAGATCCAAAGATTACCCACTACAACTGCTACTACAGCGGTAAACACAGTTGTATTAAAGCTTGTAAATGCTCATATAATTCCATATATGCTTTCTTATCAATGAATACTTTCAATTTATAACAATTAAATATTTACCTTGCAGGAGAACACATAATACGTTCGATATTTTTCCACAACGGCCGGCGCGTGGTGGCGGTAGATAAGAAGCCAGATGCTCCCATCACGGAAAGAATACAGCTGCTCAGGTCTACTCCCACATTGAAAGGATTCGGGTAACTATCATTTAAAGTTTATACTTGACTGTGCAGATGACGGAGTCCGCCTCGGTGACGCAGTGGTAGCGTACGCGACAGCTGTGCTTGAAGTCGTGCGGGTTCGATTCCCGGGTCGGACCACATCTGTATTTTATGATCTACAAATATTTGTTTCGGAGTTTGGGTGTTTTTTATGTATAATCACACTTCACACTAATATATAAATGGAATGGTTTGTGTGTATGTTTGTTACTTTTTCACGCAAAAACTACTGAACGGATTTGGATGAAACTTTACAGTAATATATAGTAGAGGTAGTAGAGCCACGCTGATTTCAGCACGAATGGGCCGGCTCGACCGGGGCGGTACTACCCTCGCACAGAAAATCAACGTAAAATGACCACGTTCGTGCTGTCGTGTTTCGTTGGTGAGTGCGAGACCGGAGGCCCAAATAGTCTAGTCAACAAGTTCCTATACTTGTTGACTAGACTAAAAGATGCAGCAGCATCACTAGGCCGCCATGGTGTGGGTCGCCATACTGCATTGTCTGCATTCGCAGTGAGTATGGCGACCAATACTCTTGGATTCTGCTTATGCTTTCCATCAGGCAGAGTAGAGTCATTTTGGCGGGCCATACATAAAAAAAAAAAAAAATATATATATATACATCAGAATAACACATAGGCTACTATTTGCAGCGATAACCGACATACACGCGGGCGGAGCCGCGGGCAACAGCTAGTATGTATGTATTATAAAAAAAAAAAGAGTATGTATATGGATTTATATCAGTTGTCTAGATCTGTTAGTTTGGAACTAGATGGCATTATGTTTTAGCTAGATGTCCGAAAAAAAAGTGGTTTAGACGGTGATCTCGCCGGTTCCTACTGCGTTGAGTGTTGTGGGTTTGATCGCTACATGAGACAACACTTCGTGGTCCACAAATTGTGTTTCTCAGTCTGGGTGTTCTTTGTCAGTCATGATGTTTGAAGTGGTAAACAACATACATTGCACATATATAACTTCCGATCGGCTGTTCTAATTTAAATAATTATTTTTTCTATATGTTCGTTACTGTTAGAACAAGGTTTGTATAGAAAAAAAATTAAAACCTTAAATGTTTTTTTATTCACTACCTGTAGGTATGAAACTGAAGCGGGCATAATTACTAAAATAAGTTTTAAAGAAATTTACAAAAGAAAAATATGGCAGTACAAAGTTTTCCGGGTTAGCTGGTAATTTATATATTACTAACTTTTACACGCGGCTTCGCTCACGCAGACTTTCATCCCCTGCTTTACCCCATTAGGCGTGGAATTTCAAAAAATCCTTTCTTAGTGCTCATCATCATCAGCCTATCGCAGTCCACTGCTGGACATAGGCCTCTCCAATTGCACGCCACTTAGTTCGATCCTCGGCTTCTCGCATCCAGCTCCTGCCTGCCGTCTTGCGCAAATCATCACTCCACCAGGCCTGTGGACGTCCTACACTACGTTTGCCGAGACGCGGTCTCCACTCAAGAAACCGTTTACCCCAACGGTTATCGGTTCTACGGCAAATATGGCCAGCCCACTGCCACTTCAGCTTGCTAATCCTGTGGGCTATGTCGATGACTCTAGTTCTCTGCCGGGTCACCTCGTTTCTGATACGGTCCCTTAGAGAAACGCCGAGCATAGCCCTTTCCATAGCACGCTGAGCGACTTTGAACTTGTGGACCAGCCGTACCGTAAGTGTCCACGTTTCGGCTCCGAATGTCATTACGGGTAGGACGCACTCATTGAAGACTTTCGTCTTTAGGCATTGTGGGATCGACGATGAGAAGACCCGACGAAGCTTCCCAAATGCTGCCCAACCCAGCTGAATTCTCCTGTTCACCTCGTCCTCAAAGTTGTTTCTCCCTAACTGCAAGGTAGTAGAGCCACGCTGATTTCAGCACGAATGGGCCGGCTCGACCGGGGCGGTACTACCCTCGCCCAGAAAATCAACGTAAAATGACCACGTTCGTGCTGTCGTGTTTCGTTGGTGAGTGCGAGACCGGAGGGCCAAATAGTCTAGTCAACAAGTTCCATACTTGTTGCATTGTATGCATTCGCAATGAGTATGGCGACCAATACTCTTGGATTCTGCTTATGCTTTCCATCAGGCAGAGTAGAGTCATTTTGGCGGGCCATACATAAAAAAAAAACTGCAAAGTCTTCCCGAGGTACACGTATTTTTGAACAACTTCGAGAACGGCACCGTGTACCGCAACCGGTTCCGGTAGTACGTGTTCATTGAACATGACCTTGGTCTTGTCCAAGTTCATCCGTAGGCCGATGCGTAGAGAAGAGTCAGCCAGGTCGTTCAGCATCTGTTGAAGGTCCTGCAGCGTTTCTGCCATGATGACGATGTCGTCTGCAAATCGCAAGTGAGAGATGTATTCGCCATTGATGTTGATGCCGCGCCCTTTCCAGTGCAGTGTCTTGAAGAAGTCCTCCATTGCATTAGTGAACAATTTCGGGGATATAACGGCACCTTATCTCACTCCTCGATGCAATGGTATAGGTCTTGTATGCTGATTTTGTACTTGGACGGACATAGTGGCGGCTTCGTAGAGACACCTCAACACTTGGGTGTATCGCCAATCCACTTGGCAACGCTGCAGGGACTTCAGAACAGTCCAGATCTCGATCGAGTCAAAGGCCTTCTCATAGTCCACAAATGCTAGACACAGGGGCTGATTATACTCTTTGGTCTTCTGTATAATCTGCCGCACTGTGTGGATGTGGTCTATGGTGCCATATCCGCTCCGAAACCCAGCTTGCTCCGGTGGTTGGAATTCGTCTAGTCTTCGCGCAAGACGGTTCGTGATGACTCTTGAAAACAGCTTGTAGACGTGGCTTAGAAGAGAAATGGGCCGATAGTTCTTCAACATGGTCTTGTCACCCTTTTTGAAGAACAGGACGACCACACTCCTGCTCCACGCCTTAGTGCTCACTTACTTTATTTAAAGAACCTATATGCAAAATTTCAGGATTCTAGCTTCAGCGGTTTGGGCTGTGCGTTGATATCTGGGTATGTCAGTCAGTCAGTCACCTTCCTCTTTTATATTATATAGATTATTATTTTTCCAGGGGCTTGCCTTTGGAAGGCGCTCTCATCATAACAGCAACAGGTCTCATCGAAGCCCTAACCCCTCCCTCGAGCTCAGATACCAACCAAGCCCAAGTCACGACGGACTGCCTGAGGCCGACCAGAGATCATATCACAACGGCTAGCATCGCATACAAGAGTAAGTAAAAATTGACATACTTGAATTGAATACTCATAATTTCTACTGTTATAAACTCTTGACTGCCTCGTTGGTCTCGCGGTTGGCGTGTATGACTGCTGATCATGAGGTCTTGGGTTCGATTCCCTGGTCGGACTAAATGTTTGTATGATCTACAAATATTTTTTTCAGAGTTTGGGTATTTTCTATGTATAATATGGATGTATTTACAAAAAAAATAATTATATAAGTATGTGTATCAGTTGTCTTAGTACCCCTAACACAAGCTTTGCTTAGCTTGGGATTAGATGGCGTTGTGTGTTAAATGTCTGCAATATTTATTATTATTATATATACTGAAAAATGTTTCCCTATATATTAAGAAGACATATTATGAAGATCCCCGGCAACTCAAAAAATACTGAATGAATGTTTAAGCACTTTTCAATAGCAATTAGATCAATTCACAAGGAAGGTTCAGGTACGAATCGATACGAATTTGCTGAAATATAATAAAGAGTTCTAAAAATTTCGGATACGAAAACATACTGATTGGGATGTAAGTTTCTTACTCAATTATCCAAGAATAGCTAAACAGAAAATATTCAGGGAGCAAATTGTAGCCTGGAAAAATATACAGGCATTTTCCTTCTCATCGCCGTTATTACAAACAAACAGTTTGTTCGCGATATTATGAGACTAGTAAAAAATTAATGATGTGCGTTTTCAATATGGACAATGAAACCTTTTCTCCATCAGAGTTAACTTAACAATAATAATATGTTATTGTTATTTACAAAACTTATGCACTTTTATACACCCCGGCGGCTTTGATAACCAGGGGATTCTCTTCCAGTCAACCTTTGGGTGGTTTACGCCACGGTTTACGGTTTCTACTACAAGTGTTGTGGGTTCAAATCCCACATGGGACAACACTTTGTGTGATCCATAAATTGCTGTTCCGAGTCAGGGTGTTCTTCTAAAATCTGTTGTTCTGAGTCTGAGTGTTCTTTGTGTCAGTTTTATGTTTGTTTGTAAAGACCCCCGCGACACAAGATGTAGATTCCTAAAGTAGGAGTTGCCTTTAAAAATAAATTAAATTAAAAACTTTTTATAAAAAAAAAAAAAACCGACTTCCAAAAAACATCCAACGAAAAATCTGTTTGAAGTCGGTGCCAAGTGACTATCGCTTAGACTTTTGTAATTGTTCGTTTGTATTCTTTTTGGCTTAGCACCGACTTCAAACAGATTTTAGGTACCTAACACACATTATAATACTACTATTTAAATGAATAAAGAATTAGGTATAGGCAATTTATGAAGAACCAGTTTATTTTGCGCTTTTAAGTGTTTTTTGGCAGAGAGTTTTCGTTGGATGTTTTTTGGAAGTCGGTTTTTTTTTTATAAAAAATTTTATTTTTCAGTTTTTAGTGCAAACAATCGTTGTTAAGTAGTTGAACTATTTCATTAAATTTCATCATCAAGAATACAAATTAAGGTCTATACGTACGTGTAATATTAAAATCATCCTCTAATCCCTTACTGTTGAAGAGTTTAACCTTTTATCATCAGCTCACCTAAATAACTTGAAAGTATACGACTGAAGGTCTTTAGATACGTATGAAATTGAAAGAATTATCCTCCAACTCCTAACCGTTGAGGAGTTGTACCTTCCATCATCAGCTTACCTAAATAATTTGAAAGAATACGACTAAAGGTTACATATATATGTCGGAGTGAGGGTATCCAAATAATAAAAGTGATACAAACATTTGCCACTATCGAACACTACGGAACACTCTATATAAAGCGGCGCGATCGGCAACAGGACACAGTTCTCTTCAGATCTCGCGACGACCATATCTATTATTTGATTTGTGATTTATTGTATCTCTGTGTTTTATATTGTGTGTATGAGGCGATATTTATCAGTGGGGGAATTACTAGCCTAGGTGGCGAATTCCACAGGGCATCGCGGAGGGGTGAGCGTTACCCCAATCCCCTCGTGGGGGGGTTGCTGATGGTGTTTAAGTTAATTCGTATCCGTTTAGTAGTGATTAGTGTTTGGCTTTGGTCCAGATTGGCTGAATCTGTCATTCATGTTCTCGTTTATTCTTGTGTCTCCGACATCAGAAGTGGGATCTGAATCTCATTTGCCCACAACGTTTGAGAGTGTAACGGATGGTCAGTCGCGGCGAGCTGTCGAACTACCCTACGCTCGAAAATCGTACGAGGTGTCATTTGTTAAATTTTTGTAAGCGAGAACGCTCACATAGTGTCAAAGTGTCGGTATAGCCTTTTCGCGTACGAACGGTTTATGAGACGTGCGGCCTACAACAGCGGCAGCGTGCGGTAGGAAAAGCAACGCATCGGTAACTGGGAAGTAACCGGTATGTACGGACAACTCCAACAATCCGGTGAGTCGTACTATTTTTATTTTGTGCTGGGTGCTCTTTAATAAGATACGTTCTGTCAAATGAATTTCTAGGCAAACGACAATATTGTGTAATTTATACTCTCGATTGTTTGATTGATTGTTGATTTTTGTGTAAACAAAAATAAAATAGTGGAATAAGTAAAAGTGATTTTAATTCAAAAATGGACAATATTGTGCAGTAACATTATTGAGGGTAGGTAATGCCCGCACTTATTGTAGCATCGAAATTGTATGTACAGTTTTAATCCAGATTTATTCATTGCGGTTATTGTTTCATGTAGTACACGATTACTGTATTTCAAACGACATAATTATGGAAGAGATCTGCTTGCATTAGGGTTTTAAGCAGCAATTTTCGAAAAGAATCTTGTTCTTAAAAATAATAAGGTCGTTTCTAATGGTGACATCGTTACAAAGGTAGACGATTTCGGAAGTATAGTGTAGTATTATATCATAGCAGAATATCTGTGATGGAGGTGGATTGAATTACCCGTTCTGCACATGCTGTTTGTTTATTGTTTAAATTTATTTCTTATTTTTAACCCCCAACGCAAAAAGAGGGGTGTTATAAGTTTGACGTGTCTGTCTGTCTGTGGCACCGTAGCTCGCGAACGGATGAAGCGATTTCAATTTAGTTTTTTTGTATGAAAGGTGAGTTACGTGCGAGTGTTCTTAGACATGTTTCATGAAAATCGGTTGAGTCGTTTAAAAAGTTATGGGGGTAAAAGTGGGGAAGAATAACCGAATGTCTGCAAAACGTGCCAGTATAATCGTTAAATGACAATTGTGTAATTGATAACTTCGACCTGATGCTGCATAAGGGGTTTTTTTATTTATTCAAGTTTAAATTTATGATTGTGATGTGATTTTTAGTTTGAGGCGGATTCGTCTTTGATTGTAGCTATTAACATTTTTTTAATTATTATTTTGACCAATTTGAGATAGTTGTGACTCGAATTATAATTACCGTTTTTTTATTTTGTGATGAAATGTCGATATTTTCAGTAAAGATAAAAAAAACTGGTCGGACTTCTATTTGGTGTCAGCTATCTCACCAGCAGCGGGTGATTGTAGCTGGCATGTCTATGTAGTTGGCAGATACACGTGTGGGAGTCACAAGGGATAACTAACTGTTACACTTGTGGTGGTCACAGGGATGACCTACGATACTATTTATTTTGATTGCTTTGAGAATTTGCAGCAGTAGTCAATATCTAAAGTTCTTATTTTATGTTGTTTTGATTTTAATAATGATGTTACTGTTTTCTTTTGCTGTTCAGTAGTGTACTGTTTTATTGAGACAGAATAGACAGTGAGGTCAGATATGGCAGAGTGAGAGAGATACTGTGTGTACACGTATGTGACATTTGATAGGGAAAGTGTAAATTAGTAAAGTTTGATCTCAGTAACTTAGTTTTGATTCAAAGTTAAGAAAGAAATTAGACAAAGTTAAATCCTAAGTATAAAGGACCGTTTAAAATTGTAGAGTTGCTCGATGGCGATTGTTATACTTTGAAATCTTTAACTAGTAACAGAATCTACAAATGCGCTTGCGTTCGTATACGAGAGTTTCGTTTAAGTGATATACCCGAGGAGGTAGATTTGTCTGGCATTGATAATAGTGAGGAAAATCCCTGTAGATCAAGTCCCTATTGATGTTGATGATGATAATCAAGGGTTAATTAATGCTGATGCAATGGAATGAAATTGAGTTGTAATTGTGTGGCGAGTAGTCTCTATAATGAGATATCCTATCAGCGTGGTGGTTGTTAAAGTTTAGTTAAGTTTTGCGAAAGGCGAGGTGGCCACTGAAAGGCGAGGTGGCCACTGAAAGGCGAGGTGGCCACTGAAAGGCGAGGTGGCCATTGAAATGTGAAATTGGTAGATTAAGAGGCCATGTAGATATTGTTAATAATAATAATCCAAAAATGTGTAACGCGATAAACGGTGAGGTGACTGTTGCGATACTACTTACTGGTGTTATTAATTTAGTATGTAGCGAGAAGTCTATTAGCATTCAGATTTGATAACGAAAAGCCTATTTTATGAGAATGTCCTAAATGAAGTTGTTCCACAGAAGATAAAATGTAATAATGTACCCAATGTCCTTGGTCAGGAGTGGCCGAACAACACAAAAATCTCTTTCTTTTCTGCGGATAATGATGCCTTCAACATCACACGAGGACGTGTAATACGTCAGGACGGCCGTGTCGGAGTGAGGGTATCCAAATAATAAAAGTGATACAAACATTTGCCACTATCGAACACTACGCAACAGTCTATATAAAGCGGCGCGATCGGCAACAGGACACAGTTCTCTTCAGATCTCGCGACGACCATATCTATTATTTGATTTGTGATTTATTGTATCTCTGTGTTTTATATTGTGTGTATGAGGCGATATTTATCAGTGGGGGAATTACTAGCCTAGGTGGCGAATTCCACAGGGCATCGCGGAGGGGTGAGCGTTGCCCCAATCCCCTCGTGGGGGGGTTGCTGATGGTGTTTAAGTTAATTCGTATCCGTTTAGTAGTGATTAGTGTTTGGCTTTGGTCCAGATTGGCTGAATCTGTCATTCATGTTCTCGTTTATTCTTGTGTCTCCGACATATACATATGATATTTAAAGATTTATCCTTCAACTCCTAACCGTTAAGTTGTGCCTTACATCATCAGCTCATCATCATAAAATGATGACTATCAGACGCAAATATCGGTGTAACTTCAGAAAATAAAACATAGTATGTGCCTATAAAAAATGAGGGTTCCTCTCGATTTCCCTGGGATCCCATCATCAGATCCTGAAATGCTGGCAATTGGCAATGGAATACAAAAAAAAATATTAAAATCGGTCCACAATTGACGGAGTAATCGGTGAACATACATAAAAAATTACATACAGTGGAACATAGAACCTCCTCCTTTTTGGAAGTCGGTTAACAAGCTTTTACTGTAATGCCTCGAGACGAATCAAACGAGTCCAAACTCGATGATGTTGCGACGTTTCTTTACAGAGTTCCTATAGCCACCTTCCAGCTCCAACATCAGATCAGCTCCATGTCATTATAATATTGTATTGTCACGCTGTATACATACGCTTGCAAAATTTCAGCAAAATCGGTTGAAGATATCTGCTTCAAAATTAAGTTGCAAGATTCCACCCGAACATACAAGCATACATACATTGCAACTTAATAAGAAGGTTGTAAAAAGATCTATCTACAATGTATCATCTGTTTACAGACGGTAGTTTAATAATAGCGGCTGTGTGCAAGTCGGGCGGGTCTCGGTGCTGCGTGGTGTGCGCGCTCGTGTCCGTGTCCATGGCCCCGCCCTCCCCGCAGCTCAAGATCTCGCCGCTGCCCACCATATACCTGCCCCACCACCACGTTGCAACGTCAGGTAAGTCTTACACAACATACACTTACGTGCGTGCTCGCTTATACGTACAACACGTGCACATAATACGAGCACGTATACTCATGTGACATGAATTGTAAAAATTTTAGTTTAATTATTTTTCTTATTTTGGGTGCTATCTTTATGCTCTCAATATGCCTGCTATCTATGTTAATTAAGGTACTTAGTTTTTACTTTACAATCAATATATATAAAAATCAATGCCACTTTTCGTTGTGATTTTATAACTCAAGAACAGGCTCATCTATCCAAAGCAAATGTTTAGGCTTTGTTCGGACTATTTAGTAGATGGTTTATGTGAAGTTTGCACAAAATCGGTCGAGCTGTTCTTCATTTATCAGCCGGATTTTAAAAGTAAGTCGGAGAAAAAAATGTTTACCGCCCATTGATGTGGGCAAGGGTCAGCTAGTTAACTATAAAATAAATAAATGCTTTTAGGTGTATGCTTATATGTTTATTTATTGGTACTGTATGCTTTTAAATGTATCAACAGCTTAAATAAAATATTGTAAATCTTTATGGTAATCTTTTGTAAACATATTTCATGGAGTTTCTCGCTGAGTCTTCTCCATAGAAATGACACTTTGGAAGCGCGCAACTATAGTCATCGATGTAACGTTTCTAAATTGCCTATAAGCCTACTTGGAATAAAAAAATTTGGTTTTTTCTATAACTGATGTGACAGACACTCATGACGTCATTGATGTCTTCCACATATTAATCCTACTACAGTTACCTTGCTAAGTAGAACCCTATGTTCAGCAGTGGACTGTTGAATGGTGTTGGTGATGATACAAGTTACTGTTGATTACTTAGGTATCTCACAGGCTCATCCCAACGAGTATTCAGTACATTGCTGACTAAGCTTAAGCATTCCCGTCCACTGCTGAATGAATAATAATAATAAAAAAGCTTCATTATTTCTCTATTCTAGGTAATTTAGAACCCTATTGACTATTAAGTAATGATTATGAACTTATGCCAGATTCATAGTCGTTACGTGAATCTTTCAAATCCAATGATTGATTCCAGTGTCGATATCTTGGTGGCACCGCGAGGACCCTGACTTCCTGCTGGTGGCGGGCAGTACGCTGTCGCTGTGGAAGTGCACGGAGCGATCACATCAGGTGCACAAACTGTTCTCCAAAGGTCAGTATCAGCATAACGATTGGAAACTTTTGCTGTCATTTAAAGTTTAACCTTAAAAACGCAGTGTTAGAATCAGTTTCGCGTTGTCGTTGTTTCTTTACCAACATGATTGAGTTTACATAGTTTAATGTTGTTTGGATATGTTTAATGTTGTATTGATAAGTTTTGATGTAGGTTCATGTCACTCCTTGCACACCACAGGTGGTTTCCTTCTTTGTAAAGGACTTATTTTGAGTCTGAATTTTGTGTTTCATCATTGTTTCCAGGGCCTCTTCAAGGCAGTACTACCCCTGGCGGAGGTCTGCAGTCTGGAGCGGACTGTTTTAATACATTGGTGAGTCTATATCGAGTATTTAGATTGTTGATGTGAAACATCTTTAGGCGCGGGTAAAACCAGTTTTTTGTCGTGGCGAGAATTGCCGTGGCGACGCTCGCCGCTTCGCCTTACCGAAGTCGCTGATGAAAATAATTGAGTTGTCGCGATTTCAAATAAATTTAAAATCTTTTGAAGTTTTGTATTTAATAAAAATGAATATTAATGTATTAAACAGTCATTTTATTTTATAGAAAAAAAAAAGAAAAACAACAAATAAAACTGTGACAAAAAGGCACATTTTTTTTATTATATAACTTATACAAAACAATTTCGATGTTTCACGTCTGCCAGGCGTCACGTGACGGCACACTTTTTTGTTTGTTTATGTTTTACCAATTTAATCGTACTTATTAAATAGAATATGTCTATTGTGATCTAATATATCTCCTCTTTTATCAATGATAAAAGAGGAGATATAACGAAAGAGAAAAGGAGACATAAAGATAAATCATTTGTACTAAAACATATTGTTCTAATAATTAAATAATGAAAGTATATACCAATCCACAGCTATCAGCCTGTTTATTGGATGATGACGTAATAGGTTTGGTTGGTTATTAGTACTATTTAATTAGTAGTAGTACGTTTCCCATTTATAAAAGTTATAGCTAAGCAGTTCGTTAGAGTATCTATAAAGGGAAATAAGCCTTAAAAAATAGTTTAAGGCTTATTTTTATTTTTTGTAAATTGGAATTTTCATTTTAGTCATTGCCAAATATTGAAAAGTCATGAAAAAAAGTGATAACTTACACGAATCTAAGTTGAACTATTTACTGCTAGCGTTGTGGGTTAGGGTCAGAGAGGAGGAGCCCGCCTACCGCTGTCGTATGCATGAGAGAAAAGAAAGCCAGACAGATTGGCGCCGTAACGCGTTACGTAACGAAGCGGTTTACCTTCCCATAAGAAGTTATCACTTCAAAATGTGTCGTCTGTTTGATTCGGTGGACGGTGGTGTAAGTGTTTTTTTTTTTCATGGAATACGGGGCAAACGAGCAGATGTATCGCCTGATCGCAAGCGATTACCGCCGCCCATGAACACACCCAACACCAGAGGCGTCGCAAATGCGTTGCCGGCCTTTGAGGGGATGGGAGAAGGGTTTGGGGTATGGGCCTCCGGTATCATCACTCACTCGGTGAAACACAGCGCACACCGCTTTTCTGTGAGGTGGTATCACTCCGCTCGAGCTAGCCCATGCATGCCGAAGCGTGGCTCTCCCACGGTGTAAGTTTAAGTTCAAGATAGTACAAGGTGTATCACATGGCGTGTGTGCAGGTGTGGCAGAGCGTGTCGGCGTGGGCGGGCGAGGCGGGGCGCGTGTGTTGCGCGCGAGCTGCTCCTCCAGCTGTCGCGCCTCACGCTGTACTGGCCACGGCACGAGCCCTGCACCTCGTGTCCAGGGACAGCGCGCACATCGTACGTATACCCATATACATCGTACGTATACGCACATCGTACGTATATGCATACGTACGAAAACATCTATAGGTTAATACCTCAAGCAACAACTTTGTACATCTTTTTACGAAAATTATGCGATCGGACGAGTATGACATTTAGTACAGTTTTTTTTATTATTTTTTTTTGAAAAGACTACTTCCGCATTAGTTATATACATCCTGGGTCGCGAGGGACTTTACAAACATACATGAAACGGACACAAAGAACACCCAGACTCAGAACAACAATTTGTGGATCACACAAAGTATTGTCCCATGTAGGATTTGAACCCATAGGCCACTTAAACCAATAGGCCAAACGTGCAATCATTTACAGTTCAGTTCCAGGCAGTTCCAGTTTATATGGAGGAGTACCGATAGAAAAAAGAAATAATAAAAAAAAACAATTATACAGTCGAATTTTGACCATAATTCATTTTCACGTTACTCAATCCTTTGTTACACTACATTACACAATAAGTTGTCTTGTTTGTTAGAAAAATATTTACTTTATAAGCCTTGTTTGAAAATCTTTTATCCCTTTCACGTAAGTTTTGAACGTTCGTCCATACACAGAGTCCATAGCTGAGTAATGAGTCCGCAAGTACATGGTATACCACTGTTAACATAACTATGTTCATTAACTACGTTCTTTTTATTCGTTAAAACAATTTATTTTAATCATTTGATTCAATATAAAATTGAATACTTTACGAAAAATAATGTAAATTTGTAAAAACGCGACTCGTACACTACCTCATAAGTGGCGTGTGAATTATATGGAGAATACAGCTCCAGCTAACTTTAGAATGGCTTTTTCTCAGAAATGGTAAATCTAAGAGAAAAAAGTATAAAGACAATTTCAGTAGATAATGACCTGATCTACAATTTTGTTCCTGCTATTTTCATCGTGAAACTAAAGGATTGGCCAAAAAATCCAAAAAACTAATTTTTTGCGACCTTTGATCTACTTCCAGTGATATTTTGTTGACTATTTCGTATTTCTAAATAAAGTAACAAATTAAACTTGTACTCAGTTGCTACCTTTCTATATACTTGTTTCAAAATATTATTGTTACTTTACAGTTGTGTAGTCTGCCGGTTATTACAAGCGGAGGTGTGGGTTCGAGCTTGGCTGAAGTCACCGCTACACCACCTAAGAAACCCAAATATGGTACTGGAGTTACTGTAAGTAATTACCTAATTTGACCTAATTCTTCGCAAGCAAACTCGTGTCTTAACTAGTATTAAATATTATTTAAAAGTTAGTGCACTTATGTATATCGACAGGTATTAATGCTCTAGGCATTCTCTACCAGCTAACACAGCTTTATGTGATGTATAAAACTAGGAACACAGTGGTTACAGTACAATATAACTAACATATGCAATAACATACATAAATATCTATATATACTTAAATATATAAAGCTGAAGAGTTTGTTTGTCTGACCGCGCTAATCTCAGTAACTACTGGTCGAATTTGAGAAAATTCTTTCAGGGTTAGATAGCCCATTTATCGAAGAATGCTATAGGCTATATATCATTACGCCAAGACATATAGAAGCGGAGCATCAATGAAGAATGTTACAAAAACTCTGGTCTAGGGTCTGCTAGTTATTAAATATACTAGCTGACCCGCGCAACTTCGTCTTCGTCTTTTTAATCATGCTCGACTCCTATTGGTATAAGCGTGATGTTAACTATCCTATCTTAGACACATCAGCAGAACACACACATCGGAGACAACGGGACAGAACGTCGGAGTTCATCGTGGGCAACAACTTCGATTTGTCAGATTTTCACTAAATGCATATGAAAGTACGTACGGTACTTACATGAACAATTATTTTTTTAAAAAATGTGCGTCTGTCTGTATGTTTGTTCCGGTTAATCTCATTAAATGTTGTTTCACCGCAGAAGGGTGTGAGCGGTGCGGTGGTGTCGTGCGTGGAGATGTCGCAGCTGGGCGGCGTGCTGGTCGCCGTCGACACGTACGCGCAGCTCCACGTCTACAAGCTGCCACAGCCCTGGGCCGACATACGTATGTACTCTCCCAACATCAGCACCAGCCTTTGATAGCCCTCTAGTTAGTAGATGTGAAAAACTACTGAACGGATTTGAATGAAACTTTTTAGTAATAAAACTTATATATACGACATACACGCGGCGGAACCGCGAGCAAAAACTAGTATGACATAAGCCTCTGTTTAGGCCAGACGGGTTCGTATAGGGTTTGTTTCAAGTTTTCCTTCACTTTTCAGTGCTGTTGTCCTACGTAGTTGACTCCCTTAGTCGTCTCTTACGACACCCATGGGATGAATAGGGGTGGTGACACGACGTCCATGTTCCAAATAGAAGCGATAAGACGCGAACACACTAACAGTAACTCGCGTTATTCTTAGTAGTATTATGTGTGTGAGACTACCCTCATAGAAGACCAAATCAAAGTGACAGCAGCAGTGCAGTCGTGTTTCGTTGGTGAGAACGAGACCGGAGGCCCAATGATGCAGGAGCATCACTAGGCCGTCATGGTGTGGGTCACCATGCTGCATTGTTGCATTCGCAATGAATATGGTGACCACCACTCTTCGATTCTACTTAAATACTAAATTCAAAGTCAAAAATATATTTTATGCAAAAAGAAATTGAAATCGTCTTTTCAGTAGACTTTAAAATCATAAATCAACACACATAAAATCAACCAATTGTTTCAATATTTTCTATCAAATAAAAATATTTTATCCATATAAATAACACGTAACATTATACAATGTCAGTTAAATTGTAAAACCTGCCTGATTCCAGCGACCCCGTTAGCTGTGCAGCAGGCGACGAGCCTACTGGAGTACGCCATGGTCTCCGGAGTCGACTGTCTCGACATACTCCTGACCCTCAAACACAGCGTCGGTGAACTGGTCTACGAGAGGTAACTACACATACGTCAAACAAAAAGCGCCATCTCTTGTCACTCCTCAAACCTTCCAAAATGACTCTACCCTGCCTAATGGAAAGCATGAGCAGAATCCAAGAGTAGTGGTCACCATACTCATTGCGAATGCAGACAATGCAGCATGGTGACCCACGCTACGGCGGCCTATTGAGACGCTTTTGCACCATTAGACCATATTTGGGTTTAAAGGTAATTTATTGCTCTTGGATTGTCATTGTCCATAAATAAATAAATATTTCGGACCTCTTGCACACAATGCCATCTAGTTCCCAAGCTAAATACATATATTGGTGACGAGCAGATTTCCCTAGTGGCCGTTTGCGGAACTAACGTAAGACAGATACTTCTACCTGACAGTGTAATATACAGAGCGAGTGCATTGTTATTTTAAATTCTTTCTACAATGATTTCATTGATAGACGTCTACGGAGTAGTAAAAAATACTATAAGACCACTTCGTGAGGGTGATCAGTATTTTAAAAGTGGAATGTTATCGTGTATACGTATTTTTATCTGTCATACGTTAGTTCTGCGACTTGCCGCTAGGGAATCTGCTCGTCACCAATACTTTTTTTTATTGTAAATACGTACATATTATATATAGAAAACACCCAAACTCCGAAACAAATATTCGCAGATTATACAAACAATTGGTCCGACCCGGGAATCGAACCCGAGACCTCTAGCACAGCAGTCGCAGTGTGCGTGTGAACTGAGGGACCATAGTGATATTTTTGTTTGAATTTTTTATAAGATTTAGTAGTAGGCTCAAAACAATTGTAGAACAAATATGAGAATTTGTAAAAAGATATGTTAAAAACTACAGCCCTTTAAGTGTGGTCCCTCAATCCTCACATACCATCAGCCGTATCTCGGCAAGTATGTAAAAAAATAAGGTATTGTGACTGCAGACATTTAGTAGAGAATTTGTAAAGATATATACTAAATAACTGAGCACAAATCATCAACGATTAAAAAAATACAACGACTATACTGTGGTCCCTCAATCCACACACGAAAGATTTTGTTATACTGAATATTATCACATCAACGGAATAAAATCTTTATTTCCTTACATAATGATTTAGAACAAGTCATATAGCAATTTGTAAAAAATAAATTTAAAAAAAATATCGACGCACTTTGAAGATATTTATAATTAAAGCTGGTCCCTCAATCCTCACGTTCTCAAACATACTTGCATGTCTAGCTGCTAGACGACTAAAGTATCACAAAGTGTAGAGTATTAAACTTTTTGTAAAAAGTTTCTACAAAATAATAGGTATCTTTAATTGTGTGTATCTTGACTGTAAAATGAGATTATAGCATTTCAGTGATCCTATGAACAGATATACGAGTAGTGTGACCACACAATGAAAAAAAATGTAGACTACCAATATAATTTTTATTGTAATAGTCGAAACCCAAGGTTGTACGGTTGATTTAGTGTTATGTTACATTACGTTTCTTTACAAAGCATGAAATAAAGTAGCTTTTAGTCGCTTATCACCATTTAGGCTGTTTTAAGGAAGCTTAATGTACTTATAATACCCCAGTATTTTACAAACCATTATGGTAACATAGTGGTATTATTTATACAGCTCAGTTTTATACGTTCTATTAACACATAAAATTGAACATTTAAAAACACAGGATTTGTAAAATATTTACAAAAAGTCCGCGACAGTACCTATCGCGATCTATATTAATATTATAAATTTGAAAGTGGCTTAGTCTGTTTCTCTATTACGCTTTCACGGCTAAACCAATAACAGTGCCTGCACTTGGTAAGGCATATAACTTATTGTAATACTTTTGTTTAAGTCAAAGACAAAAAGGACTTTTTGTAAATATTTTACAAAATCCTGTGTTTTTAAATGTTCAATTTTATGTGTTAATAAAACGTATAAAACTGAGCTGTATAAATAATACCACTACATTACCATAATGGTTTGTAAAATACTGGGATATAATTAGTACATAAAGCTTCCTTTAAACATAGCCTAAATGGTGATAAGCGTCTAAAAGCTACTTTATTTCATGCTTTGTAAAGATACGTAATGTAACATAACACTAAATCTACCGTACAACCTTAGGTTTCGACTATTACAAAAAAATTATATTGGTAGTCTAGATTTTTTTTCATTGTGTGGTCACACTACTCGTATATCTGTTCATAAGATCACTGAAATGCTATAATCTCATTTTAGAGGTAAGATACACACAATTAAACATACCTATTATTTTGTAGAAACTTTTTACAAAAAGTTTAATACACTACACTTTGTGATACTTTAGTCGTCTAGCAGCTAGACATGCAAGTATGTTTGAGAACGTGAGGATTGAGGGACCAGCTTTAATTATAAATATCTTCAAAGTGCGTCGGTATTTTTTTTAAATTTATTTTTTACAAATTGCTATAAGACTTGTTCTAAAACATTATGTAAGAAAATAAAGATTTTATTCCGTTGATGTGATAATATTCAGTATAACAAAATCTTTCGTGTGTGGACTGAGGGACCACAGTGTAGTCGTTGTATTTTTTTAATCGTTGATGATTTGTGCTCAGTTATTTAGTATATATCTTTACAAATTCTCTTCTAAATGTCTGCAGTCACAATACCTTATTTTTTTACATACTTGCCGAGATCTGGCTGATGGTATGTGAGGATTGAGGGACCACACTTAAAGGGCTGTAGTTTTTAACATATCTTTTTACAAATTCTCATATTTGTTCTACAATTGTTTTGAGCCTACTACTAAATATTATAAAAATTTCAAACAAAAATATCACTATGGTCCCTCAGTTCACACGCACACGCAGTCGCATATGCTACCAATGCGCCACAGAGGCAGTTATCAGTTAATATATATTATAGGTTGCGGTAATCCCTTACTATCAGGTAGTCTTCTTTATTGTTCTCCTGTGCCAAGGTTTTCCATACAACCATCTTTACATGATTTCATCTCGTCTGCAGGTTCACAGAGACGTTCCAGCGTCAACCGCCCACATTCCAACAGTTTTACTTCCACAGCTGGTTGAAACTGAGAATCGCGTTATGCAGGTAAGCTCTTCTTACCAGTATTCTTTTTACTTATATTTTATATGTAGTTGCAGATTAAGAAGTCGGAGTGTCACCACCCCTATTCATCCCGTGGGTGTCAGGGTTACAACATTGCAAAGAAAATGAAAACTTGACACTGACTGTTTAATCCTGTACACCAGTCTAAGGGTCTGGCCCTTGGAGTGGAGGGATACCTTAGTGAATAGCCATATCCGGCCCATAGAGACAAGCTAAGTACTCACAGACCGATTACCGGTGTACAGTTCAAACCAGGGCGTTATCACCCTTCAAATATTATGACAATAAAAGCTCACCATGTCGCTGTGTAGGCTTAAGTGACTTCCCCCTGTATGCCGTCAAATGGAGATCTGGTACACTACACAATGTCCTGGTACACATACGGGTTCGGGGGAAGTCAAATCCGCCATTCACCGAAAACCAATCTTCGCGTGGTTCAATAAGTGCCGTTCTGGCGGAAATCAAAACTCGTCTGTATATTAATTAGTTTACCAGATACTAGGTGACCTTAACAAACACCGAAACTAATTCAATCCAAATTACAGTCCGCCCAAATATTTTGACTGTTCTCGACCGATTTTTATCTAATAGTGACATGACATTTCAAAATGTCAAACCAAGAAATGACAAAACTATAATGTTGCCATTACAATTACATTTATATTACGTTTGGTGTCAAACACTGACCTTCTATCAACTTGTCTGGCCAGCATAGTATAGTAGGTCAAACATCCTTACTTTAAGGAAGGAGGAAGGATATTTGCGGACAAATATTTCGACTGTTCTCGACCGATTTTTATCTTACAGTGACATGACATTTCAAAATGTCAAACCAAGAAATGACAAAACTATAATGTTGCCATTACAATTACATTTATATTACGTTTGGTTTCAAACACTGACTCTGTATCCACTTGTCTGGCCAGCATAGTATAGTAGGTTAAACATCCTTAATTTAAGGAAGGAGGAAGGATATTTGCGGACATATACCTTAAGGAAAGGTGTAAATATCCACTTATGTCGAATTATTAAGGGTTGTTGATGTCACGTATAACAATGACTTATAATATTATGTGCTTATATTTTATAGCGACACCATCTATTACGCCATACCCTTTGATGAATTAGTTTCCAAAAAGTTACCGTGTCACCCGAGAGCTGATCGATGCGCCACAATTTTTTTAACGCGAATGAGCTTTAGTTACATCCCTCCTCTCTCCCAGGTTAAGTCCCGGCTCGCAGGTGTCGGTGTCGTGGCTGACGTGCCTACAGAGCCTGCAGGCGGCCTGGGCCTGCGTGAGCGGAGCGCTGCGAGCAGACGACAAGCCGGACTCCGCCCCACTCGCCGCCCTGCTCGACGAGCACTCGCACGACCATGAGAAGGTGAGTCGGGTCCACTCTCGAACTAACTTCCACAACTTTCTAGAACATATCGAACATTCTAAAGTGTTTTTGTCATTTCTGTTTTTATAACAGAAGCCAGGTTTATTAATTTAATTGACAATCTTAATATATATAAATCTCGTGTCACAATGTTTGTCCTCAATGGACTCCTAAACCACTTAACCGATTATAATAAAATTTGCACACCATGTGCAGTTCGATCCAAATTGAGAGATAGGATAGTTTAAATCTCAAATTATAGTCGCAATTTTAATTTATTGCTAATTATTGTATATAAATATGGCGGTACGAAGTTCGCCGGGTCAGCTAGTTATGTATATAGAGAAGAGATAAGTTGAGGAATGAATATAGAAATACGAAGTTAAAATATTATTAAAAAAATCTCACGTTACTTGAAAATAAACATTGTAGTTTCCGTTCCAGTACTGATAGGTTACCAGTTCCATAAATGAGTGAACAACTTTGCCAAATTGTTATTTGTTGCTATTAAATTTTGTTTAAAATTATGTGTGTGTAGTTAATACAATACAAATACGAGTTGATTTCGTTAACTACACAACATCATGGTCCTACGAGCCGTTTAATACAGTTATAAATTTATTCCAGAGTTTGTTAGCACTGGAGACTAAATGCGACACGATACCGGAGGCAGCATCCCTGGCACCACTAAGGCTGCTGCTGCAGCGGTCGCTGGACATCGCCCTCACCGCCATGCTGTCGCTCTGCCAGCATCAACACCAACATCTTATGCACCATTCGTAAGTTGAACTTTCCTCTTTATTGAACTATTAGAACAACTCCACAAGTGATCCATGGTCTCCCTTCTTAATTAGAACGGTATTTTGTCCTTTAGCAGACATCGCTAGTTTATTGCCAATTGAGAGATCCATTAATGTAGTAATTTGTTTTGTATTTAGTAATATTTTATAAATATAAAAATTAATCATTAAAATGTACGTTCGCGCATAACTTCTGATCGACTGCACCAAATTAGTTAATTCTTTCTTTTATCCGTTCCTTATTGTCAGGAAAAGGTTTGTGTACAAGAAAAATTAAATGATAACTGGCAGTCATTTTTTTTTCCGCGACTGTACACTGCCTGTGGGAAGCCGAGACAGATATGTAAATATGGCGGTAAGAAGTTCGCCGGGTCAAGTAGTTTATCTATATAAATAAAAATGAATCGCCAAATTTGTCGAACTCGAGAACACACCAATTAGGTTTTTTTAATATATTTTCGTTGAAGCACAAGAGTGTTATCTTTAAAATTGCGAGGAAAATAATGAAAGAAAAATTTTGCTATTCTCATACGAACTATGGAGTAAATTAAAAAATCTGACGATAATTTTAACAGAACGAAGTCTGTCAGGACGGCTAGTGTATAATAAGTATGTGTTTAGAAGTATTATATCAACAGGCTCTGCCTAGATTTAGATTAGGCTGTCGTTCATGAGGTGTTTGAGGTTATTATTGAAGCGTTAAATTCTGAACTATGCTGGTAGATTAATTTTTTATTAGATGACATCATTAGGTATTTTGTCCTTCACTGACAGTTTATCGAACGCTTAAAATGACTACTGACTTCGTTCTGAGTACTCTTGTATAAGAAAACTTGTCAATTATTATGATAGCATCAAAAGATTTAACGAGGGTGATATATGTATGTATAGTTACGAGGTATGGGCGGATAGTGCAGCCGTGGCACTACTGCGTCGTCTGGCGAGTGCGGCGCGCCTGGCCGGGCGGGCTGCTGAACCGCTACTGCGACCACTAGCTCGTCTCGCAGCCTCAGCCGCCCCTAAACCTGATCTCATCGGTGAGTCTACATCACAAACTAGCGTGGTATTCCAAAACTTCTTTAAGCCGAGTCGCCACCGAACAAAAGTTTGCAACTTTCGTGTTGCCTACACGTGTTGGTAACAAAAATCGTCGGCTATGACGATTTTTGTTGCCAACACAAGGAATGTTGGAAACCGTGTTTCTGTTTTTGGCGATAAATATCAAAAGAATACGCTTTTAGCAAATATTTTTGACTCTGTGGAGACGCTTAGTTTGAATGTTTTTCAAATCGTTGGCGACCCAGTGTAGACACAACGGAAACAAAAGTTGGCGATTTTCTGAAGAGTTGCAAACAGTTTGAAACACTGAAATTGCCAACAATTTTCGTGGAGACGCGCCTTTACAGCAGTAGAGCCTTGCAAACTGTATGACTTGTTCTAGAGGAGTGTGCGGCGCTGACGGCGCAGTGGATGGGTGCGCGCGTGTGGGAGGCGCTGCCCCGCTGCAGCGTAGCGGCGCCACACGACAGACTCTGGCCGCTCTACGTACGTATATTATTAAGTTTTAATGTTACATTGATATATTCAATAATAATGTTACGAAGAAAGATTATTCGCGAACAACATCTACACACACAAAGTTCTGGTTGATTTCCTGAAGCACGGAATAATGAACTTTATATCGATACACATAGCGTCGAATAGAGAGCCACGCTTCGGCATGAATGGGCCGGCTCGACCGCAGTCATACCACGGCCTTACAGAAAACCGGTGTGAAACAGCGCTTGCGCTGTGTTTCACCGAGTGTCCTCCCGAGTCATCCCTCCCCTTATTCCCTCCCCCCCATCCCGCAAAAGCCGGCAACGCTCCTGTGACGCCTCTAGTTTTACGGGTGTCCATGGGTGGTGGTAATCGCTTACCATCAGGCGATACGTCAGCCTATGCCATAAAAAAAACTTGCTATTTTTACTCAATACTTACTATTCCACAATATGTTTCTTCAGCTGGAATATGGTGTTGAGCCTGAAGCTCTAAGGTTCACTCCGGAGCCACCTGCGTACGCGCAATGTGAGACTACACCCTCCATCACCATGGACTCTATACGGTATGCTTTTGTTCTTAATGCGCTAAATATGAACTTTCGCTTTATATCTGCAAAATTAAATATTTTTATTTAATTTTAATCTCTAGTTTGTCTTTTGAATATTTATTGCAGTTAACCGACATCCATATATTTAAGACTCATATTTTTTTAATTTCTAGAATAGATTTAGTATTATAACTTATGAGAATGGCGTATGAACACCATTTTTTTCATCCGAATGATTTTTTAATTAAGTCTATTAAAAAAGGGTATCATGAAACTGGAGCTAGAATAGAGCCTTGGAGGACTCCAGATATATTTTGTTCAGTTTCGTACTCAGTTTCATTATTTTTCGTTATTTTCATTTTTATTTCTAATTAAATATTGTCTTATAAGTTTGGGGCATTTCACGTGAAGCGCACAACGAAAAAAGGGTCAGTATTCCGATTTCATTTATATTTTAGTATGTTATACCTGTACATATCCTCGACACAGATACGAAATATTTTTGCGTTTGCAAGCCTAGTTTGAAAATATAGGTCTCTGAAGATTTCAGTAAACCTGAGGTATGCACTACTTCGATTGTCATTATCAGTTCAAATATAGTAATTTTGGAACAAATTGAACACTGAGTTATATACTACATTTAATAACCTTTATATCCTCATCATTTGAATTTTTATTTATGTTTTTAATTGCTAAAAAAAATATTTGACGATGATTTTATTCATTTTTGACGAAGTTCGCATTTTTTAAATTTTTTTTTTCATGAATAGAAAGCTTATATTATGCTTAAGCTTCATGCTAAGTTTCGTAGTGGGCCGCGCCGTCGTTTAGGAGCTGCATGTATAATAATGACGAAGAGCGGTAATGGATCCCTTTTAGCGTTTAGTTAGTTAGCGAAACTTACTGAATTATTTCTTTAAATAACGTATAAATAACACTGCCTCTGGTATATCTTTGCATGGATATGCAGTAGTCCCACCGCCAGCGAGAAAAAGCACTAACTACTGCCTATTTTTCGCTCAAGAAACTAACAATAGATAAACATTTCGTGTAAACAAAAGAGATGCACAGATTAATAGTTGATCGCTAACTGTTTACACTGCCGGCGAGCACTTGCTGTACTAGCTAGTCGCTGAGCGACAAAAGCTGTCATAGATAAAACTCTTTATGCGATACTTGCTCAGCGATGCTCGGTTGGCGGTCAGAACTCACGCCGAGAGACCAACTAACGGCCATTTCTTTACAGTGCGCCTTTGAAAGTAAACTTATTGACAGACAGGGTTATTGTTAGACACATTCATTAAGAAAGAATAGCAACGTTTTATTTTGAACTGTATTACGTGGTGTTGGAAGTCGAAAGCCTGTGACAAGTCCACGCTGAGGGTTTTGTCTATATGTGTAGGTACATGTACCTGGGAGGGGGCGCTCGCCCAGCGCGCTGGCGCCAGTGCGCGCGCTGCGGGGCGAGGGCGCTGCCGGCCGCGCAGCCCGCGCGGCACCCGCTGCAGAGGGCCTGCGACGCCAGGTTCCTGCCCGCCTGCAGGTCTCTACCTACTTACTTCATATTTTTTAATTTTATGGAATAGGAGGCAAACGAGCCGACGTCACCACTCGAGTGCGTTACCCGGCTTTGGAGGATGGAGAGGGGGATGATGGGAAGGGGTTGGGGTATGGACTTCCGGTATCCTCACTCAGTCGGTGAAACACAACGCAAGCGCTGTTTCACACTAATTTACTGTGAGGCCGTGGTATCACTCCGGTCGAGCTGGCCCATTCATGTCGAACCGTGACTCTCCTACGTAAAAAAAGACACTTCGTCTTTCAAAAAGACAATTCCCGCATTAGGAATATATAGACTTTGCAAATATACATGAAACGGACCCACATAAACCACTAGGCAAACTGTGCAGTCAATCAAACGTATCAAATTGACTGCACAGATAGTTAAAGCGGTTGACAAACCGTTTTCTACTGCGCTGAGTGTTATGAGTTCAAACCCAATGTTCACTCCTCCCACCAATGATAGCGATCACCTTGATGAAGTTTATAATACCTATGGCCCATAGATAGGCATACAATCACTACGCTATTGGTCCATTGGCGAGAAGAATGAGCTACGGCGGTTCACCGTGTTCTTAATCTAAACTAAAATCATTAAGCACTTGCTGGAGTGTGTGGCTTCAATGTTTTCAATGTTCTCGGCTTTCCAAGAGATATCTCTTGGGTAGAATCTTCTCTGCTCTGCTTCTACACACAAACATAAACTCCTAAAGTGCTGTACAACTTCCAAGGTATTCGAATTACAACAACTCGCTTCAGCTAACGCGGAACGCGCCTACAAAACTCGCGAGTCCACGACCTAACACAATACGGTTTATCACTAAAGAGACCGCGGGTCGATGGACAATACAATTAGCTTACTATCCATTAATTTTAACAATAATTCGTCGGCCGTTTTCAACACGCGTCTTTCAAGTTCCTTTTTTCACATATTAACCTCAAACGTCAAAACACGAACCAGAGACAATCAAAATGTTGCCAATACAATGACGTTCGAAATCCAACACCCAACATGGGACATTACTTTGGTCCACAAATTGTTGTTCTGAGTCTGAGTGTTCTTTGTGTCCATTTCATGTATGTTTGTTAAGTGCCCCGAGTTCTTAAAAAATATAAAGAATTACTGCCTGACTTATACAATTCTGAGTAACGCTTGATCTGTCTTAAAATTTATTTTCGAAACAAAGTATTAAAGCCAACATTGACTGGAATTGTCAGATCAGCTTGGTAACACCACTATTTTACGAAGGAAATACATTTTGCGACAATTTTGATCACTTGTGAGTGACTTTTTGTTAAGACAATTGGTCTTCTAACTGACCCTAAACCGCTGGGGCCACTAACTTCAAATTTATATAAGCCCCCTAACGAAGTATTTTTGGAAATTTCATTCTTAAAATGTTAAATAAAGGATGAAGAGTTGCGTGGAATTTCGCCATTTATAAATTTAGAAATACGATATAATAATAAGATATATGTTATATAGACAAGCGAGTCGCACTACGGGCAATTGCTTGTTATTTATAAGCTTAATTTCGTAACATAAATAAGGAATGTTTTTTTTTAATTTTTTGTTACTCTATTTCTAAAATCTAACTGTTTTCTTTTAAACGACTTCTTTATATTTCAGATGTGGCGGCAAATGGACACTGTTCTCAAATATTTAATTATACTCTAGTTTATAAGTATTTACATTTGTACATAAAGTATTTTTTTAACATTGAAGTTTTACTGAATTCCCTCGTATACCCTAAACCTTATATTTTGACTACTAAATGTCATAGTTGTAAGGTTCATCATTTTCCTAGCTTATTCCCCAATGGGGTAGCCTACTAGTTCAACCCGTTTTACCTGAATATCGAATGAATGGCATCGTACCTCTCTAACTCTGAGGACAAACTGGCTGGCAGTCCACAACTATGCGGTTTTCTAGGAACTTTCTGCCTCGCACGACAAAACTATGGAATGAACTGTCGCCTGCAGTATTCCTAGACCAATACGACCTGCAAACCTTCCTTCTTTCAAAGGCCGACAACGCACTTGTGACGCCTCTGGTGTTGTGGCTATCCATGGGCGGCGGTAATCGCTTACCATCAGGTGATACGTCTGCCTTGTTTGTCCCCTATTCAATAAAAAAAGACGGATTCGAAGGTTGAAGTACTTGTCAATATATTTGAGGGCACTCAGTTTCCTAAATATACCGACTGCCGGCACTGACTGCCCAATAACGATTGCCATAGGTCTTCATGGCAACCGGTACCGACGGCTTAACGTGTTCTCCGAGTCAAGCTTTAATACTCCGGGTTGTTATTAAGAATATCTTATATAAAAAAAAACACCCGACCCAGGAATGAGCCCGAGACGTCTTGATCGGTAGTCGCATACGCTAACCGCTGGTCGAAACGTCTATATATACTTAGCTAATGGGGAGGAACAAGTATCATATTCCTCTTACGCGACAAGACGAGGTGACCTTGATTAGCGGGCCTGAAACCGACGGTTGATGTTTGAAAGTGAACCATTCAAAAAACGGTATGGGATTCATTAAGAGTTGCCTTAGTTCAGCGTATTTTCTTGAAATGTCACTGACGGAGGCGCCCATAGCCCAGTTGCGCTCAGTGATTAGAAACAATAACTGAGGGTTAGCAACGACGACCCGGTCAGTACCTGGATGGGTGATAGCTGGGTGCACAGTACCATGAGCGTCTATGTGGTTCGTAGGTTAACAGTCCGGTGTTTCGAGGCTTTCGGGCGGCTCTAAAACATCCAACGGCAACATTACGTAGCTACAACGTTGTCTTGCCAGTCCCCAACCCGCACTTGGCCAGCGTGGGGACAAATGGCCTTAACCCTCTCCTGAGAGGATACCCGAGCCCAGGAGTGGGACATTATGTATGTCATATGTATGACACTGTGTTATATAATTTATGATAAAGCTATTATTATCGTATTTTATATGGGTGATAAATTTACACAAAATGAATAAAAAAGTCTTACCAGTCTTAAGTATCGTTTTTTTTCTTTTTTTTTGCTTAACTCGAGTTGGCTCTTTGTCGAGTACTTCCAATAGTTTGCTACAAAGCTGGTCACCACTGCATTGCAGGGGCCTGTCCGGCCAACAACCCTTCTCGGTACGTTCATCAATTCTAGCCAGTGACTCTGACTGCCCAGAGAAGGGTGCGCATGTGGCATACCTACTCAGAAAACGGTATGGTTGGTTAGAGCCATACACGGACTACACGGTTACGGAAAAAAATGTTATAAGCTAACTTAGCCGCCGTAGACCTTAGCCTACGAAGCCTATTGGTAAATCCGCTACTGTAAGAAGGTACTGCGCGAACACTTGTAGGTAAGACCTGTACCAATAATTTTTGAGTGGTAAATGAGAGAACTTAATAATCATCATCTGCGCCGAAAGACGCAACACAAGTACTACTGCTGGACAAAGGCCTCTCCTGCAAGGCTTGTTAAATTAACTGGCCGGTCAGGTCATTGATAGCAACATTAACACGAAAAAAACCTTTTCAATACAGTGCAACGGTGTTGTCCGCATATTATATATCTGTACATGTTTAAATGATTTTTTTTATTTCTATGATAAAGTAATGCCTAATTAAATTCTACATGATTTGCTTGATAGACTCTGCTTTCTATCAATAGCCAATTCAAGTTCCAATCCTCTTATATGTGCCTTTTTATAGAAACCTTTTCTTTGAAATATACCTACCTATGTACTTCAAATTAATGCATCTACATAGCATTTAAATAAACTATTCAAAATTATAGAAATATATGGGTACTGTATTTTATATTGATATTTATATATGGTCCATATCTTATCAAAATAACTTTATGCATTGCATTTTGAAATATTATTGGTGGTACTAGCAAACTTTCATCGAATATGTTCTGAAAGTACGACTTCATTTGTGATGGTTTCACCACCATTCACCAATACCATATTAAAAACATTAAAATTCAATTAACAAATAAAAATTCAATATTTCAATCTCAATTTCGATTGAGTTGAGAATGTTGTCTTTGAATGTAGATAAAATCGATAATGGCGACTTTAAAACGAATAGTACATTAATTCGCCGTTCGGTCGATTGTCATACTTGTCATTACACCACTAGTTGTCGTTGTGAAAATCGTTGTGAAGCGTTTGCCTGCGACTGCGTTAAATTTTGTTTGCAAAATTACCAATACGTTCGCGACCGCACCTAATTTATTAAAGTTTTATTGTAATAAACAAATAATTTATTATAAATGGCAGACAAAAAAGGTATTTATGCATTTCAATTATTAATTTCTTTGTTCCTTCTCGTTAGGTATACGTTTTGACATGTGTAACGTCATAGAAAGGCCTTGAAATACGAGTTATGCTGGTATAAAACAATTATTTCATCCTCGAACTAACGAGAATAGCTTAAGCGATAGCTTATTTTGTAAAAAAATGTATGAAATATTGATTGAGTGGTAAGGTGCGGTAGATCGATAATGTCTTGATTCCAAGATGGTTGACTACCCCTAAGTGAAGGCGGGCTATAATTCTGTTCTAATTTTAGGTCCGTTTGTCATTCTTTTTATTGCAGATACCATAATATTTACTCAAAAACGGTCGCCTAATATTTAAAATTTATAATGATTCATGCACATACTGTTTTCTATGAACATATGTTTTGCTAAAATAGAATTAAATGAGAGAAAAATCTTATATTTCAATGACCTGACGCGATTTTCATTATAAAAAATGATATTCTCTGCGAGATATGACCTAATTATTCTACAGAAGCATAGATAAAAGGAGTTACTTATAATGTTGAATCTGCTGCTCTTAAATATGCAAGACATGAAATATACAACATTATGTTAATAAAGTAATAAATATTCTGTACTATTACTATATATTTAAACTTAGTACAGACATACACAACATCCAACAACTCACTGGAATATCTCAAATTTTTGTACATTGCAAGAACAATGACCTGAAAAGTATTGACTTCTTTCCTAATTTATTGTAATTAAGACTATTTGATCCTTTGATCCTATAAAATAAAAAAGTGTTATGGCTTTGATGATGTTACACATATTAAAACTGCTGAACTCTACATTTTAAGCTTTCTACTTTTTTTTTAATATAATAAAAAAGAAAACAGGCTCCCTGGAGTTTATTAAGAGTGTCATGATAAAGAAGGATGGACACTAAATAACACCATCTTTGAGTCTGTTAATACATTAAATTGGTAATATAAAGAAAATTGGAATCTAAATTGATCACCAATTACATATTGAATTAAGAAAAATCTCTTGCACATTTATTAAAGCAACATAAATGATGACTCAGCATGACTCAGGTCATTGAGGTCTTTCACCTTTCCATAAAGCTATAAAACTGTTGCAACAACGTAATGTGCGAGATTTTTTTCTAAGGGTGCGTGAGACAGTTTGCCTCTTGCGTGCAACACTGAAACATGATGATAATACAAGTTACCTACACCCTCCTTACTCCCAGTCGCCGCCCCCCCTCTACAGGAGCCGCGAGTGCGCCGGCGCAGTCCCCGCGCGGCAGTCGACTAATCGCTATCATGTAATGAAATCACATAGAATTTTTCTTTCTTTATTTTCTTTTTTTTGGAAACATAGTAAAAGAGAGACAAATATGATATGTGCGTATCGGCGTGTGGACGATCGTATGTGTTATTAATTCGATTGTAACCCGTTCATTGACTTGATTAATATACCTAAATATATATTTGATTTTCATAACAATTCATTTAAGCATTATGTGCCCGTGTAATTATATTTTAGTAGTCAGGAATAAACACATTGATATCTAAATAGTAACTAATATTTTACATAATGAAAGTTATAATAGTCAAGTCATTATTGTTTTTCTAAATAAATCTAGCAGGCAACTATGTGGGCTATGGAAATTACCTTTTTTTTTCTATGTAATAAAATTTACAAAGTATAACACAAATCCTAATGGACATTGCTGACATGAACTTAAATGATGGTTGTACAGTAGATGTCTTTGCTTGATATTTTTTGTGTACTAAAAAGAGTCCTGGATTTGTGACTATTAAAAAATAAACACATAAATGCCTGATTGATTTCTTAGTTAACATGTCCTTAAAAAATAAGTTGTTCTAAGTACCTCAAGTGCTGTCGGATATTAAAGACCATTTAATCTATTATAAGACAGGACTTGTTCATTTAAATTATGTGTCTTAGCTGTTTCATTTTTCTTTTAAATTTTTTTCAACAATTTAGTTACACAGCTTATTTTTTATTAATTTAACACTTTTTTTTATTTACGATGATTACTGGTAATCAGTTATTTAATTTTAATGAAAGCTCTTTAAGTAATTACCAGTAATTATTAATCTGTTGCTAGTTCATGCACCTTACATAACTATGATGCAATGTATGTAACTTGGTTTTTGGAGTGAAAATAGATGAAAACACACTATATTGCATCATTAGTTTCCGAGCTTCCCTATTGTGTTTCAAATTAAATAGGGATGTCTTGTGTTTGTTTTATTTTCGTTTTTTCTACTATAGAATAAGCTAACTTTTTAGTTATATTGTTATAAAAATAAATGACAAACAATTATTTTTCAATAATATTTGAACAATATATTAAACATGAGAGAGCTAAATTGAGTTACATATTATTTATGTTTGTCATTTATTTTTGTTGTTGTTCTGAATCTTTATTTAACTTAAGGGTTCAAATACAATGGCACAAAAAGCTAGCTAATTTTTGTTACTGACTACAGATTCGACTTTTGCATTTTGTCATTACAGATTATTACTAAAACATACACAAAAAGTCGTATCTACTACTTATAAGATTGTGTGTTGACTAATACTAATATATAAACAATAAATAGTGTTAAAAAAATTATAAATAATAAAAATTATCAATGAAACACTATTTAATGTTTAACTCCCTACAAATGTACTTTTGTGGGTCTTTTATGTAAGGTGATGGCAAAATTGGCAATGGCAACATTGAAAATAAGTTATAAAAATTTACCATTGCCAATTTTTCAAAGTTGTATGTTTAAATTACACGAATATGTTTAACAATAATTTTAGATAGTGTATCTCGTTTGCACAGATACATATTCTATGATGTGATATAGAATCCTGAGTGTTGGCAATTTAATTTATGGTCAAAGAGTAAGCCATGTCAGGATTTTATGTCAAGACGAGTCAAATAAGTTAACAGGAATGACACAAATGTTAGCGTGTGTGTGATAAGACATAAGTACGCAAATATATATCACATTAAATACGTAAAGAAGCTAAATAAAATAAAGCTTTTTCCAGTTTCCATGTGTGATACATGTTTGTCAAATTTTGTCATTAGCACGCCAGTGCTGGTGACAAAATGAATACTGCATGCCAATATAAGCTTAATCGAAGGACAGGGAAGTATGCCAGTTGTGAGTGGCTTAAAACTGGGTGTTTAGAGCAAACATGGAATCATTATTCAACATCATCTCTATAGGATCTCCTTATACATTTTCAAAAGTTTTATTATTTTCTTTTAATCAACATTCTCTTGGTCTTCTCAATGGTTTTTCAAGTCTTTTACAGGGATCCAGATTTGCAATAATCAAATTTATTCACAGCGGTCATAACATGCGTTTAATGGTTTATTGTTATATTAACTTAGTATGCCAATAAACTCCCCTGCTTGATGCATTTCAAAAATAAAATTAAGCTTTTACTACTTCAACGTATTTTATGTCTGGCAACACTGAAAAAGTTGCCAGTTTAAAAAAGTTATGGCAATGTTTTCAGTGTTGGTTATAATTTAGTATTTAATGTTTAGGTGAAGGATGTTACCAGGTTTTTTTGTGGTTTGACCTAGTTATTAATAGACAATTTTGCTGTTGGCAACTGTCTGTATTGTTTGATTTGTGAGGGCATGAGTTTGACATTTTTATTTATTCATGCTTTTACAATAGTTTATTGTTTGATGTTTTACTGTTAAAGCTATTTGGAGTATATTTTACTGTTAAAAATTAGGTTATTTCGAATAATTTTGATAGTGTTTGTTGCATGTGTAATGTGTTATAGTTTGTGTTGTCACTTGTGCATGTTTCTGTGTCCTTCAACGCACTAATATCATAGTTTTGTTTTTATTTTTTGCTTCTCCTGCATTCAAGACGCTTTCTAGATTTGAACAGCAAAATATCGTATAAATATAAAAATTTTAACAGTCAACAAAAAATCTTGGTACACACTTGTTGAATAGTTAGCTATTATAATAGAATATGAATATTTTTTTGTTTCAAGGAATGTTCACATATTGTATACACATTTTGAGTGCCAATCTTGGCAGTCGTTACTTGTGATTCTGAACTTTCAAACTTCAAAAAAAAGGTACACAAAATTGGCAGAGTAAATAAATTCATAATAAAATGTTGCCATACTTCAATAAAAAGTTCAGAGTCATAATTATAAATAAATATTGTACTTTTTAAAAGGTTCCTTATCGTGTGATGATTGTTTTGTTATTTAAGATTTCTTAATGAAAACTATTTGGATGGTCACACTAGCTTATTTTGCACAAAGCTTTAATTTTGAAATGTAACTGATTATATGGAAAATGTGCCACATGTTGGTTATTACCTAGGCTTTAACGACATTGAAATAACATTGCCTTCCGAGTACATATAGTCAGTCAAGCTAGGGTGACCATAAAATATAAGGAATGCATTGTAAATAACTAATTTGGTAGGTATTCAGCACTCACACTCGTGTTGAAATATTAACGAATCCTACCAAATTTAATGTACTTTTCTCAATCTGGTTCGAAAACGTAAATATTTTTGACACAAAAATATTTTTGTTCGTCGGCCCGGACAGTTGTCACCACACTAACGAGTTTTTCATTCATATTAAATGTGTTTTTATGTTAGCGTTGAAAAACTCAGTTTAGTGGTAACGCGTTGTATGGGCATCGCTTGTCGTTAACACTGACGCAAGTGATATAACATGGGTGAAAATTTAGAGAAAATCAAAATTTAAATAAAGTACAAAAAATTCGAGAATTTTTTATAATTTTCATCCATGTTCAACGCCGTGCTAAAAATTCATAATTTTTGCTCTTTTAATTTTTCTCTGAAGGAATCTCGTTTAGAGATTTAACATTTGATTAAAATGTTCTATAATTTGTTATATCTTCACATTTACGGAAATTTAGCACGGCTCCACCGCTGCGTCAAGCGTGAATGCTCGGGCTTGGGTTGCGGCGCGATTTGCGCGCCCTTCACATGGTCACACTTACATCACTATATATTTATAATAAGAAATTGTAAAAAACATTTTCGTAACGACGTTTCTTACTTGCATTGAAATTTTGCATAAATTAAACGTATTGCGAAATTTTAAAGTCGAAGCGTTCTCTAATACCAGTAAACTAAAAGAATGTAGAACATTCGTCGCTTTAGGCGATTATAATAATGTTACTAAATCGAGTAGTGATGTACCGTGTGGTATGTGTGGGACGCGCGAGAAAGTAGTGTGGTGCGCGAATAGAACTGGCGAGTTGTTGCAGTGACTCCCCCGCTGGGCGCGTACCCGCAGCCGCAGCCGCCGCAGGGGCCATTCCTGCCCGCGCCACCGCACCAAGCCGCGCCGCAGTATGGAGGTGAGAGAAAAGCAGATCACTAGGATGTCCTCGGTCATGACATGGTTTTTTTTAACGATTACGGGACCACGTTGTGCTAAAGTTTACCATGAGATGATATCGACACATAATTACTGATTACTTACATAATTACTACTTACATATGCGTAGACAACAAGACACCACTTGCCTTTTGTCATATTAATAGTATGCCACTTTAATCTGATGTGCCCTCTATTCCCCTGAAGTCAATTTTTTCTAGTGCGTTATCAATGCTCTGTGAGCGGAGTCCCAATGATGCAGAAGAATCACTAGGCCACCTTGTTGTGGGTCACCATGCTGCATTATTAGATTAGATTAGTCATTTATATATCATTAGATTAGTCATTTATATACGATAGTTAGAAGTACATTAAAAGAAACTGTCCAAACTTGTTTAGTCATAGTTATTTAATTTATTAATTTATTTAATGGTTTACCAGTAGTTATTACACTAAAACATTCTTAAATACAAAACACAGTAAAGTCTTAATCTAAGTGTACAACTCATTTAGGTAAACACTACATGCATAAATTCTTATAAAATAAGAAAAAAAAAAAACAGTATATATTTAAAGAGATTGTCCAAAAAGTAAGGAAACAAACGTACATATAAATTGGTGTCCATCCCTATTAGGGACATCAATTAATTAGCAAATAGTTAATTGACAGCAAGAGTGTGGACCTGGTTCTTAAATCGTTGAAATGTGCCAAATATATCTATCTGACTACTGTAGAATAGAATAGAATAGAAAACTCTTTATTTGCACATCATATTACAGAGTTAAATAAGTACATAATACATTGTCACGCGTCATCGGCGCTCGCCTCCCACCGCTGAGCCGCTGTCCCTACCACCGCAGGGTCACATAAAAGGACGAGCAATATGTCCGAAGTGTAGTGTACAAAGGGCGGCCTTATTGCCAAAAGCAATCTCTTCCAGGCAACCTTAGGATGGATCAAATGTTCCAGAGAGACAGTAGTAGTTGACGTACATTGAGTTTGAAGTTTCTTACTAAGCCGTGAAACAGGAGAGTTGGAACCTAAAACTGTCCTTCGAAAAGGTAGATGTAGGAGCATAATGGGTTTTCTGGGATACTTATGAGGTATACTAAATTTAAATTTTGAAAGCAGATTTGCGCAATCAACATTGCTGTTAAGTATTTTAAATAAAAATAGCAAATCAGATGAGTTTCTGCGTTTTTCTAAGGAGTCAATTCTAAAATACTGAAGGCGTTTCAAGTAGCTTGGTTGTTTTTTTGTAATACCCTTGGAGTAGGCAAGATGATTCAGGAAACGCTTTTGAATTCGTTCAATTCTTAGGCTATGTGTAGCATAGTGAGGACGCCATACTACAACACAATATTCAAGTATGCTTCTTACGAGGCTATTGTAAAGTACAATTTTAGTTTGAGGAGACCGGAACGATTTAACATTTCTAATCAGAAAACCCAACATTTTTGACGCTTTCTTTACAATAACATCCATGTGGGGAAGAAAAGTTAGTTTAGAGTCAAGCATTACAGCCAGATCTCTGACAGTGTCTACACGATCGAGTGGTATGCCATTAATATTATAACTATAGTCCACTTTATTTAGTTTACGGGTAAAAGTTATTTGAGCACATTTTTTAACGTTTAGCTGAATAGTGTGTCATTAGCCTATTAATGTAGACTTCTGGTAAAACTTACACAACGTGCTCCCGTCACAATTCTACCATCGGTAACGTTCAGTGTACACGACAGTTGCGGGTGGCTCCCCCTACGGCGTGACGTTTGGCGGGGCGGGCGCTGGAGCCGGCGGTGTGTACGCACCGCCCCCCTATGAACAGCTGCAGCACCACCAGGCCATTCCAGCCTTGAGCCAGCAGTTACCGGTATGTATCTACTAAAAACATTTGTCACCGCTACTTAAAAAAACAGCATTTTTGACTCCTTGGCGATTTAGCAACCAAGAGTATGGGACTGATCCCTTCCCTCTGTAACACATGAGAATAACAGTAGTGATAGTAACCCACGAACACACCGAGTTATGACACTCTTGTTAGTTTGTTTTACCGGGCCATTTCCGCACGTAGCCTCTTGATTGGGCCGTAGTACGTGAGTTTGTCATCTTCCTTTTTTTTTTTTTTTTTTACGTGTGGAAATCCCTTCGGACCGTCACCCGCGCCGGGGCTTGCGGCGGGGCGGTGTGTCGGACTCGAACCGACTAAAACCACACGGTGTGCCACTCTGCGCCTGAGGAGGGAGGAGTCCGGGAACTGCTGTTATTACGCCATCCAGACCCCTCCCAGCGCTTGCCCGCACAGAAGCGGGCACCCTCTACCGGGAACCTCTCATTTTAGGCGACGTACGGCACACACGTAACGTCGCCTCCTCGCGGGCGGCCACTAGAGCGGATGGAAGGGAAAGCCCGTCCCGACCATCCGCGGCCACACTCAGGGCGGCATAAGGCGCAGGTGAGCGCGCCTCCGCTGCCCGGTTCGCCGGCGGCGGATCGGGTCCGAGTGGAGGTCGTCCTCCCGGGCCTTCTCCGCCACCTCCTTCTGCGAGATGACATCTTCGCAGAAGGTTGCGACCGCGGTAAAACTGCTGTCGCTACCGGCCATGGAGCGAATGACGGCCGGTAGCGAGAGATCTCCTCCGATGACTGCAGCGAGGGCCCGGCGCTGCGACGCCCATGCGGGGCAGATCGCTCTCGATCGATCCTCACTGCAGTCGCAGTGGTGGCAGGCGGGACTCAGTTCCCTCCTAGCGACCGAGTGCAGGTACTTCCCGAAGCAACCGTGCCCGGAAAGTACCTGCGTCAGTCGGAAGGAAAGGGTCCCGTGCTGCCGCCCTGCCCACTCGAGGATGACCGGCTGGAGAGCCTCCACCGCGGCAAAGCCAGCGCGTGGAGTTTCCAGTCGGAAAGACCAACGAGCCATCGTGGCTCGACGGGCGGCTTCACGCCACTCGCGTACATCTTCCGGCGGAGGGCGAATGCCACTCTCACGGGCACGGAATTCAGCCACCCGTCGATAGAGTTTGTCATCTTCCTACTCCAACCATCCTAGATCATCCCAGAAGCTCAGCAGCCTTTCCATGTCACTACATGCTTACGGGAGTGATGTTGATTGGAGGATGTTCGCTCGTTGATCTGCCACACTTCTACATTCTGTGAGAACGTGCTGCTGCGTTTCTTCTGCCTCCATGCATCCCCTGCACAGAGGGCTGTCTGTTGCGCCTATAGTGAATAGGTGCTTGTTCGGGTTACAATGCCCTGTCAGGATACCTGTGATCTTCCTGAGATCGTCCCTTTTTAGTCTAATCAGGTTGCGGGCCAGTCTTTTTGATGCCACCGGAACTGCACTTTTTGTTTGCCTGCATCCTTCGTTGTTTTTCCATTCTGTTTTGTGTTTTTCTTCGGTTTTGGCGCGAAGCCATGTTTTTATTTGGGCTTGGGGCAAAGGCAGTAGTGGTTCCGGTCCACACACTGTCGTTTCCGATCCCTTTTGAGCCAATTCATCTGCAGCGTCATTACCCATTGAGTTACTGTGCCCTTTTATCCATTACAGGGTAATTTTGTTCGTGGATGCAATGGACTGGCGATTGTCATGACATTCCTTGATGAGGGCAGAGGTCATCTTGTTGTTTTGTAGAGCTTGAAGCACGGATGCACTGTCAGAGACAATTTTGATGTTTGAGTCTCTCACATCTCTGGCTGCAATTGCTTGTGCTACTTTGATTATGCCAACACATTCTGCTTGGAAGATTGTGTTTAGCTAAACACAATCTTCCAAGCAGATTTATCTTGATATTGAAGTCGTTCGAGAAGACACCAGCTCCGGTACCCTTTTGTGTTTTGGAGCCGTCTGTATATATATATCCTAAGTTCGCCGATTCCAGAGCTATTTTTTTTTTCTGCCGATAGTTGGATATAATAACTTCGATCGAAGACATGTTGACATGAAGTTCTGTCCGTGGGTGCCTCGAGCAGTGGAATTTCCTTTAGGATCCCCTGCAGAACTTTTGAGTGTGTTGCTTCTGTGTTTATCTTCCACAGTCCGTTTGATCTTAGTCTGAGTTATGACACTCTAGAATTCGTAGGAAATTATAGTCATAGAACGCACAACGAAATTAATCAGAACAAACCTGGAGGGTCTGGAGGAGTCAAAAGTGCGTTGTTGAATTCTGGTCGAAGGATCCTCCCTTTGCACTATCTGTTTAGTCCCCATACATTAATAGTGCGGGAGTTGACTGTAGCATTCGAGAACTTACCGTTCTAGAATGCTACAGTCAACAGTGATGATGATGAAATTCTTGATACTGTTAATTGTTAAGGTTAAACAATTTGAAAAATTAGCCTTATAACGGGAAAAAAGACTTTATTATATATTCTTAAAACCTTTAAATAACACAATAATCGACTTTAATGATCGCCGAGGTCGCTGGGTTAATCACTTGTATCACTTAGATATTTATCACACTGTAGCTCTAACTGAAGTGCGGTCGACGAGGCGCCTTTTATATTAGACGTCACGAGTACTGGTTTGTTCTAGACCATTCCATCAGTTATAAAACCGTTTCCGAGAATTGTAGAAAAGCCAAACGCGCGACAATCAATTCATATTCGACCTTACGTTTACTGTAAGGTTCATTGTTCTGTGCCAAAATGCATTATTATTAGAACTTATCTAGAATTTTTACGGCTGTCAATTTTCTTGACGTTTCGTAACAATATGATCATGTGTTACTTCCCAATACAGCAGATGTACAGCCCAGCGGCAGCTATGTACGCGGCCGCGGCCGGCTACCCCGGCTACATCGGGTACCCGGTGCAGTACTACCCGTACTACCCCACCGCCGTGCAGCCCTCCATACAACAGCTCAGGCCCACCATCATGATACCCGTACGTATAACTGAGTAATCATTGTTTTTAGAGTTAGGTGTTAAGGCGATTGTCAGATTGAGAGTTAAGGATGATTCTCAAATTTAATAATTATTTTAACACAAGAAACTATAACTTGACTACATAAACAGTTTTGATTAATTTATACAGCTTGTGTCATCGCGCCACTATTACGAATCTGTTGACATTTCATTCATTAAAATCGTACGTAGGATAAATACGTTACATACTTTTCAGTCACTTTTAAAAATTATTAGTCAGTACTTACTTACTTATTAAATAGAACGTGTTTCTTAATCTGTTTTATTAAAATATTGTTTGTGAGATCAAAATGTTTATGTAATTGTAGATTACTGAAATATTTTGAATTGTCAGACTTAAGTGGTAGTGGGCGGGGCACATTGCTTGCAGACGAGGTCGATGTGGCTAAAAAGTTCCACGTACTGAAAGACGGAGCGTGGGTAGCCAACAAGGTGGTCCGATGACCTAGAGAGCGTTGCGGGACACCGCTGCATGCGCGCAGCACAGAACCGCTTCTTGTAGGTTGCCTTGGGGAGGCCTCGTCTTTCGGCTGAGATGATGATGATCTACTTATTGTTATAAACATGAAAATTAATCAGAATGTATTACTTATTATATAGAGGCATTATGACGGAGCGGGGACGCACCACGACTCGGTGGCTGAGCGTACGTATCTGTTGCAGAACGGGTTCGAGGCGGGCGGGCGCTTCGAGGGGCTGGCGCAGACGCTGCTGCCCCCCGCGCCCCCCGGCGTGCCCCCCTCGCCCGCGCACCTCGCCGCGCTGCAGCCGCACCAAGTGCTGTGAGTCGCCCCTCACCCCTCACTCCTCCAGTTCTCCTTCCTTGTTGCAGTATGTGGCAAACGAGCAGACGTATCGCCTGATGGCTCCCATGGACATCCGCAACACCGTAGGTGATGGCGTATGGGCCTCCGGTATCCTCACTCGGTGAAACACAACGCAAGCGCTGTTTTACACCGGTTTTCTGTAAGGCCGGTAAATCACTCCGGTTGATGTATCACTTCATGCTGAAGTGTGGCTCTCACACGGTAGTTGCTCCTCTTGGCCGCCATGTGCTGTTTCATGCAATTCCTCAGAAGATCGATATTCTTAAATAATAATTATAGGTTTATTTCGCAATCCAAGTATTATAAAGCTCCTCAATAACTACTAAAATATTTAATTAACAAATTGAGTTGGCGAGTAGTTTCGTCTTTATCGATCTATATTTTAATATGTGAGGTGATGCGACGCGAACTTATCTTACAGTGTGTGTATAACGGTCAACTCTAGCACCATCACAATGGTAACAAACAGACGGTTATTTTCGAATTTATAATGTTAGTGTGGATGATTATTTTATTGGACATTTCTCTAGTATATATATAGTATATATATAGAAGTATAATTTGTTATTAACTATAAATGTTTCTTTACAGTTGGCGTTAAACGCCCGTGTTGCTAAACTCCGATGTGGGCACCTCACCGACATCGAACCTCAAACACTGAACCTCACGGTGAGACGACCTAATAACTTCAAGTTATCTATATCGGAAACATTTGTAATAAAACAAACGGACAAGACACTCGGATATTGTATCTCACTATGATATTTGTGTAGTTAAATAAAACTCTTTCAAACACAAATTAATTGAAAATGTGGAGAAAACATAAAAATAATCCATTTTAAGTCTCCCTGTCTTACAAGATTCGCAAATGTTTACGTACTCGAATAAAATTTAATTTCACATAAATTATTAGAATAGTATTACTGTATTGAATTATTGGTCGTCTCCATATCAAAAAAAACTTTTAAAATAATCACTATTCCATTGATCTGTTTCGTCTGGACGCCATTTTGACGTCAATCATTGATACAAAATGGCCGCCTATATGTATAGGCGCGATATGCGTATAATAGCATTAATTATGTTTATGTAATTATAAATGTCGGTAGGGCCTACGTTAGTGGGAATTAGCTCGATATGACTGTGATGACATGCGCATTGCCTGCTGTAACTATTATACGACAATTACGACTTTATTGTGAGACATTTAAAGCATATTTTACGTTACCGAAATAAAATGTAGTCAAACTTATCATAGGTAAGGTTATTACAAGATATGAGCATTGATTGATATTTTATGATATTTTTTCTATTCTTTCACTTTGATTTCCATCTAAAATTATTAAATTAAGAAATTTTCTTTATCATGTTCCCGTTTTTTAATAACCTTTACTATAAAACTATAAAAAAATAATGATAAAATCTTTCCTTAGCGACATGAAATACGTATGTATGTAGATAGCGGTAGTGTCGTATGTAGTGTGTGCAGGCGTAACATGCGCATGTAAGCACCGCCCGCGGCGGGTCAACGCTCTAGTATTATATACACAGGCCTCAGTGTGACACGTGGCACCGGCCTCACGCCTGGCTCGTGTTGGCAACACTGGCAGAAGTGTCACCTGTCAGATATCTGTCAGTTTTTCCTATCAACTGTGCTTGTGGAAAATCAAAACTACCCGCATTGTTGTTATATACTTTTTTGTGTTATCAGAATTGACGAAAAGCTAAAAAGACAAATCTTCAAAATTATATACTTTTTAATTTTTATCGAATTTATCGATAGTAAATTTCATAAATGTTTTATCAATTAAATTGGCGTACGCACAAAATTTCATAAGTTATAAAAGTAGACCAACACGAGCCGTCGACGTGATAGTTATTATGAATAAATAATAAATAAAAAAAAAAATATAAACAGGTTGTGCGTGGCGCGTGTGAGCGAGACGAAGTGTGCGAGCGAGATGAGCATTGTTTGTGCTAGTGTTGTGTGTGGGGGCTATGCGGGAGATTTTTTACACCCGATGTTTTTATTAAAAAAACTGAAATTTTTATTTACAAATAATTTTAAATTTACGTAAATGTGTTACAAAAAAATATTATTATTATATTTTTATTTTAAAGATATTAAGGTATATCTTATTTTTTTTATTATTTCTGTGATGGAACTATCTATTTAAAACTGTTATCATTGTTTGTATAGAACAAAGAAATAACCTTTTTCTACAGTTGGTATAAATTCAAATAATTGCCATATGTTGAAATCGCTGATCGATATTAAGATATATGTCTACCTCCTTGACCAGTCCTAGCTTAGCCCCTACACTTGTCTCACTCTGTGTCTTATGTACAGTATGAGACAATATTAAAACCAATCACTTTACTCAGATTGGTCCGTTGACTGTCCATTAAGTTTATGGCAACACTGTATCAATGTTGCCAGTATATACGCTTGGTGTGGCTGCTTTTATTAAAAATAATAAAAATGTATTTTAAAATAGTGAACATTCGAATTCTGAACAATCGAAGAAAATTATACTGACACTAAAAAAAAACAAAATTATTTAGTTTAATGACGAAACTGAAAACTGAAAAACAGATGAATGAGTATAATTTTCTTCGAACTATACATATAAGTATAATTCCAAATATATATTTTAAATCAGGCAACCCAGTGAGTGCAGAACGGTGTTGCCATAAGCTAATGATATTTTTAAGCTGTATTTTTTTCATTCTGTTAAGTGCATGTGATTCTAAGATGTGACGGAATCTCATATAATTAATAGTTTTTCTGTGCTTGTAAATGAATGAGTTTGCTTTTAAATTAGTACAAACTGAACTCTACCGTTTTATTGTCAGAGATTAATAGCGATTCGAATGTCATTGAATACGCCGTCTTGATTTATTTATACAAAAAGTATTGATTCTAAATTCAAACTACTTCTTTCGCTTTCTAAATACAAAAAACAAGAATGCCCAAACTATGATGTTGGCTGAAATCGTGCAGCACCCGTCTTCGTATCATATAACCTCGATATATATTGTGTAGCTCGAATAAAACTGAATATCAAATTTAAATAATAAGTTTTCATACAATTTATTTTACCGTTAGCAATATTAATAATCTGGTATTCATCTGCAGACTTTAGAATTTCATATCGGCGTAACTTTCAACGATAAATATTTAGATCCAAAATACTGACTGTTCAAAAAGTGTCATTTGTAAGAAAAGTACGAGAGGTGATATTAAGAAAAAACTATTTATTTATTTAGTCCAAAGACTCGCTGACTTCTTAACGCTTTAAAAAGTACTATCGTGAAAAGTATGTATACAAAATAATGGGTTTATTGTCACTTTTTGTAAATGCAAAACAATGACTAAAGAATTCAGTGATTATTTTCTTAAAAATAATATATTGAACTTCATAAAAGCATTATTTTAATGCTGCATTTATATTAAAAGACGTATACACATTTGAAAACTCATAAACTACTGTGTTATGTCAAATATTGTATACTAAGGCAACATACGCTGTTGCCATTTTATAAGGAACTATTCCATTGGTTTGCTTTGTGATCACGTGTTTTATTATTCTTGCCTAAATAAAAAAAGAAAAGTTGTCTACAGTTTTAAAGGTATTTAACACGAAATTATAAATTTTGATAGTAAGCTCTCTAAGATAGTATTTTCGAATTTTAAAAACTATTAATTTATATTACAGCGTTTAAAGTTTCAGACAACTTAGTAAATCAAAAAATATAGATTATGGTAATTGGAGAAACGGAATGTAATTCCTTTCCCGCCCTTTCTAGTAGCTGAAAATTGACATTTGTTTCTGCAACCAATAAAATAACGGTTATTTTAGTTCCAGATTCCAAAAATATTTATTTTAAATAAAATGAGGGATTACCTAAATCTGACAAAGGTACATAATGTGATCACAATAAAAAGCCACATTATCCAGTGGAGTTATCTCTAAAATTCGGAGAATATGTATGTTCAAATTTTTTCATATACAACGCTTTTCCTGTCATAATTCGAGTTATTAAATTAATATTGGAATTTATTCACTGGATTTTTGTTTGTTCGTCATTTACATTGAGTAGTCCTGTGCTCACCTAAAAGGAACTCTAACGAATTGTGATTTGGCGAATAATAGCGTACGCGATGCAATGTAAATTAATTATTTTCGAACCAATTTGCATCTTATTGCGTAGGTCAGAGAATTGTCTTTATGTAAGTGCCCTCAAGTAAACATAGTTCGAAATATGACATGAATAAGCGCACGATGTGTAGGGAGAGTGTTGCCAGGTATTCCGCTGGATAATCTACACACATGTGGTTGTAGAAACTTTTTGTACTAGTTTATATATTGAGCCTTTTTTGATTATATAGCATTTTTTGTTAATAAATCATGTGTTGTTGAGGAAATGGAATAATTAGATATTATGTGGCGATGTAGCGAGCTCGTTGCTTTGCGGCTGGTTTCATGGTAACACTGATCACGTCTGTCAGAAGATATCCTACAATTTTATGGTGCAAATGTTTATTTTCTTAGGTTATTTAGTTAGTCACACTTAATATGGTTTAATAGTGATTTGATCAAGAGACGATAATAACATTCGAGAAATAACTGTCCACTCGCATTTTATTGAACCCTACGCAAATTATTTTTAGAAAAATAATCTAATTTCAAGGATTTAAAAAGCCACTTTTTGTTTTAAAATGTTTCAATGTATATCTAACATATTTTTGTAGTGTTATTTTCTCAAAGTCGTGAGTTTTATTGTCCATTGATATCATTCGCATAGCAACGAAAACTGTTTAAAGTCCCAATTTCGAGGGACCATGTAAAATTGTAAAACCCCCAATGTAATATATTCATTTCAATGCATCTGTTTATAACGTTTGATTATACGAGAAAAGGTATCGACAAAAAATGTTTACTGAACATATTTATATTATTTTTTGACATGTTAACATTTTTTGACGGTACTTTTTTTCGCGTTGGCAACACTGGATGTGTTGCTTAATCGGTGGTGAGATTTATTTTAGAAAACGAGTGGGAAAAATATCTTAGCGAATATATTTTGTTTAAAGTATAACGTTTAGTTATTTTTTGTGTTATTTGTAAGTAATAACTTATTATCTCGTTTAAAGACATCTTTTGTCAAGAGAAACTTATTTACATGTGCTAAAATCGTACTCTCTATGATAAATCTTGACTATTAGTTCAATATTCAGCGAACAGATGCTTGACGACTTAACTTTCACGTGAACATATATCGAAATGTAACTAAACAATGGCTAAATAATAATAATTATCGCCATTAATTTATTATTGGCTATTATTTTCTTGCAATTTAATACTACACCGAAAGAAATAGTTACGGTTCAAGCTTGACCGTAATTCTATTGTAAGTGCCTTTTCACATGAACAGTTGCGTATGCGCAGCACGTATGACGTCACGCTGAAAACCATGGATGTGATCAGGTCTTAAGATAACCGGTAACTATTTCAGTCGGCCAAGTCTGATATCTGTAATCAAGGAATCATTAAATTTGCCATGAATGGTTGATAGTATATTTTGTGAAGGAATTACCAACAATCTGAAATGATTCCTATTGTATTGTCCCAAGTCTCATATCATAATGCAGTAAGTAATTGTTTGTTAGATCTGTATAGTGTCGGTCGCGCGTCGACTTGCGTTTTCAAGTCGTTGCGCACGCGACGAGTCGGGTCATATGTAAGTGAAAGTGGGTTTTGCTCAAAGTGTGGATCTAAGACTTGCGAGTCACGTGCAATATATAGCATAATTATTATTTTGTTTCCAATAAAAGTATTAAAAATTGCATTTGGAGTTTTTTAAAGTTCCGCCTCTTGACCGACGAAGATAGAGATTCCCAAATGTGTTATTATAGGCTCTCCGCCCACGTGTTTGTCGGTTATCGCGGTAGAGTATCCTATGACCTTCCTCAAGAATCAAAGAATCTCCATGCCAAATGTCATTGAAATCGGTGCAGTAGTTTAGCTGTGAAATCGTAACATACAGAATCACTTTCGCATTTATAATATTAGTATGGATCTATGCTTTAATCTAACAGGGCAAATACAGTTGTAGTTTTTTTTTGGATTAGAACATGTCTAAAAAACAAGGTCTCGCATTCCGAGAGCGGCTCGGGGTGACGTCACTATCCAGTTACCACTTAATCTCTACTAATATTATAAACGCGAAAGTTTGTAAGGATGGATGTTTGTTACTCTTTCACGCAATGACTACTGATCGGATTTGGATGAAACCTTACAGTAATTATAGCTTATACAGCAGAATAACACAGAGGCTACTATTTGCAGCGATAACCGACATACACGCGGGCGGAGCCGCGGGCAACAACTAGTAGCAGCATAACACGAAATGAACCAACCACGATGATATTATATAATATCGTTGACCAACCACAACCAGCGATAGTGAAGACAAAATTGCTGAACTCTGGTCTCTTGGGAGGATATGGTATCCATAGGTTTGTTTTGAAGTGAAAACATAAGCTCTTTTTGGTAGGAGATAATCTTAGTTTGTGTCACCGACATACTGACATGAAATTTTCAAAGGGCTTCTTTGCACGTTTTGGTATTGGAAAATCTTATGGGTTAGCGTCACCGACATACTAATGTTTGATGTGGATAATTTTAATTTAAACATAAAATTTCTAATTTTACATATTCATTTTACAAATAATATTGTAAGTAATAAGTTTTCACTTCTATCGGCAGTCCATAAGACTGCCAATTGTTTTTGTAAATACGAGTATGAATGAGCCTGCCAAAGTAATAACAATAATATATTTAGTAAAAGTTAAAATGGCTCTACTCTGCCTGATGGAAAGTATAAGCAGAATCCAAGAGTAGTGATCACCATACTTATTGCGAATTCAAACAATGCAGCATGGTGACCCACACTATGGCGGCCTATTGAGATCCTTCTGCACCATTGGGCCATTACTGTTAATTGGCAGAGACACTTAGGGCCTTATCATACTAGCGTATTGCGAGCGTCCTCAAAGTGGAGCGGAACAAAATTAACCTACGTCAAAGATAGGAATAAAAAATCAGGAGTGGCTCGACCGGTGCATCTACTTCTAAAGAATACCCTATATTCACCTTTGCTATCATTAACCGACTTCTTTTTGAATACTACTAAGCGGACTCGTCCTTCGAAAACCCCGCTATCACCCTGCGACGTCCTCGCTGTGCAGCCGCCACGCTTTCGGTGCGCGCCCGCCCCGCCCTGCAGCCGCTCCCAAACCGCTAGTATGATAAGGCCCCTAAAGCCTTTAGTAAAATAAAAACCACAACAAACTAACAACAATACCATTTATTTGGTTATACAGATTTTTACATATAGCAACAATATAGGATAGTTTTGCTAATTTTGTCTCACATTATAAGTGATCAATAAGTGAACAGTAGGTATATTGCTTCTAAACACTAAATCTTTCGAAACGCTAAATATTAATATTATATATACTTTACATTTTATAATATATAGGTATATTTGAACACAAAATTCGTTATAGGAAGACATTTTTGGAAGACGCCAAAACTATAAATATTATTTGACATTGAAAATATATTTTTCTTTAAGTACATACTTTAATAATAACTTTTCTACACACTACACAAAATGGAAGCACTTTGATTTATGATGAATACTTTTATATCATGATGCTATAAATAAACCTATGACCTAATCTATTTAGCTAGTGTGCTGCCATCTATGATCGAGAAGAAAAGACAATTTGTCAAGACCGAATTAAAAACCCAATCAGACTTGCTCACACAAAGCACACACTCACTACATATTTACACTCATAATGTTATAATTTGACTCAGAGTTCCTAAAGTTTTAAAACAATTTATCGCGTTATAAAATAGAGCCGGCTTCAAAGAATTTTCCTAATAAAATAATTGTGACCTAGTAGCGTCACAATTACACATTATACAATCTAACACATTTAACCTAACTTCACACAAAATAAAGATATCTCCTCTCAAATACTATTCTACAATTTCTATTGTCATTGTCACATCGTATTTTTCATATAACTATATTTAATTTAATTAAAATAAGAAACTGGTAAAAATTACAAACCAAGTATCGTAGTTACAAGCGCACGCAAACAATTAAAAAGAATGCTGAAATCGAAAATACATAATACTTAAATGTCTGACAAAATAGGCAGGTGGGGTTGAGGGGAAAAAATCTGCTCAAAAGTAAAAATATTAAAATGAAAATAAATCGGTCTAAATATTATCTATCTTAATATTATAAAGACTAGCTTAATCGTAACATTATATTACATTCTAACACCGAATGAATGTAAATGATATTCGTATTATTGCAACAATTTACACTTCAGAACTTTATCTATATCATTACTTACCACAGCGCCACCTATTCTAGAGCTGCTAAGTCAAACTTTTGACTACAAGGTGGCACTGCTCGTGCAGTATTCTAGTGTTATTTTTGACTTTGGACGCGCCTTAAGCGACAATCTCACAATTACCATGAAATTTATTTTTTAATTTTCAATAAGCACCAATAAGCTGTCTACAACGCGCTCCACAGCAGAGAAATTTAACAATACTCATTAATTGGCAAAACGGGAGATATGTTTTGTATGTATGTGATTTTGATACATTTCAATTTTATAATAAATGTATATTTTAGACTTAATTAACATTATACAAATAGAGTGGTAAATATATATTTTTGATTTGAAAGAAAATATTATATCAATGACTTGAGGTTCGAAAACTTGAGATTTCGTCCCTTTTTGAACCACAAAATTTTGATATATTAATTGAATGATACCATCCTCTTTTTACGCTTCACTTACGATCTAAATTCATAATTTGCAAAAAAAAATTATATACAGCTTTTCATTTCAATACTTAGAGTTCAACAGTCACCAACCAGATAAATGTACAAATTAAATTTGTCGTATTATACATAAAGTTCAGTTAATGAAATTATACACTAGTTAACGGGTAAAATGACATATTAAAAATATAAAAATAACTATCTTAAATATAAAAAAAACTAATAAGTTACAAATTAAATTTACATAAATTTTAGATGTATTGTTTTGTATATATTTATTATATATATTGGATATTTAATTCAATGAAACTTATATTACATTAAAATCAATATGAATTAACTATAAACATATTTTATATCCACCATTCTCACACACACTGGTGATTAAACACACATTTATATACTTACTTATTGATTATTAATTCTAATTCATCTTACATTAATACATATAGAGCCAAATGGAATTACTTGAGCTGTTCCTAATTTTTCTTTACCTTAAAAATATATTTTCATTGTCAAATCGTTAACACAAATAACGACCAACACTCAATACATATATATTTATTTGATATATAAAGACGGTTCGCCATTCCTTAAAAGACACTAGTTAAAATTACGATAAAGGAAGACTAAGGACCACACAAGATTATGATATTTGTAGAGGGTCGGTGATGTCGAATTTACAAAATGAGATATTATTTTTTATATGGCAACATTGAGTAGAGAGACAGTTTAAAAAGAATGTAACAAACAGGTGACGTCAAAATTTGAGATTTTTTTTTCGTCGTTGTTTATTTACTGAAAACGTCAAATACTTAGTATTCTTTAATAGACTTTTATAAACTATACTATAATTCGTCTAAAAAGTAAGCTATTAAACTTGTTACTTAACTGAAGAGAGAAGACACATTCGGCAAATACAAAACTGTCGTTCCCAAATCCTAAAACTTTTAAAATTATAATTTTAAATTATAATTTACTACTAAGCTACTCGTCAATAGATGGCGACAGTAAAAATCTCCCCACGCATTCTAAGTCAGTTTTCTATGCATTTTTACAGCATTCGTCTAAAGTATTATATAACTATAAATTTTGAGTACTTGCTCATACATAACATTGAATATATTTATTAACAGCAAATACATATTTATTTTTGACGCTCATTCAATATATATTTCGTATTCTTGAAGTTTATTTGTGCAAATATATAACACATATAACTTCAGCAAGCATAATTTATTATGAAAAAGTAAAATGGCTAAGGTTGGCAACTTGTCAGAGGTTCTTCAGGTGTAGCCAGCATAAAAAAGTGTTTCTTCAAATTAGGCTTCTGCCTTAATGTTACCTACAAAAATTAAGAAAAATTCTTCATACTTACTCTTTGATGATTATGTAACATTTAGATAAATGCGGATCACAACGAATTCCACCGATGATATACCTAATTTATGTAAATCAATTGTCAACATTCAGAAGACCTCAGATTACAAAAGAAAGCCAGTTAAAACGTTGTTGTCAAATAACATGACACCGATGGGTTTATTTTAGTGTGCGTGACATTCGGTGCGACACTGTAGGAACACGTACATCTTTGTGTGTGTAATGATACCAGACGCAGTAAAAAATTCCCTATTTTTTTGGTAAATATTAATATTGAAAAAAGGGTATTTTAATATTTAAAAACTTTAAATATTATGGTTTTTATTTTAGTTACTGTTACATACTATGCAAACTCTCAGCAACCTTTATTTTGCACTAACTTTTTATAATATTGTCGTTTTGCGTGTGAATTTCGTGTAAAAATTATAAAAAGCTAAAATCAATTACTTTACCAAAAGTACTTGTAATGTATTATTAATTTTTTTTTAAATATTCTGCGGATAAACGGTAAGTACCTGGAAATCAAGTTTTGTACTATCGATTATTCTCAATCATTCAATTATAATGTGAAGCACAAGTTAAAGACATAAAACACATCTAGACACAGAACAGCAATTTGTAGAAACATCCACAAATTGTTTGTATGTAATAATTATTAGAAATAATGGTATGTATCACCAAAGAATACTTTCAGATGAGGTTAGGAACCAAGTTCCTAAATATAGAAATGAGGTTCACTAATGTCTGGATTAATAAGTAATCTCCCTAATTGAAGGGAAAAAAAATAGACAAAAACTGGTATCACAGTCGAGCTACGGTTGAGGTTTTGTGTTCCGACACAACAATATAATTATCGGGTAAATAAATAATTATAGCAACTAAATAATATGTATTTACATGTGAAAAGATATTCCATCTTCTTTTTTTTGTTTTTGGGAACTACTCTTACAGTGTTTAATGATGCAAGACGGCATTTTGAAAATAAAATTAAAAATCACTCGTGACGTGTACACAATATGGCGGTTTGTCAAACACTGCCGCGAGAATGTATTCGCTTTCTAATTTATATTTACTTTGTAGATTCATCGTCGTGTTCTTTACGGTCTATCTGGATTTCTTTAGTAATCTGAGCAGAAGACCATTTCTTGAATACTAACAACATTGAACGGTACAATTGGACACAACAGTTTGACATTTAAGATTTAAAACATTCAAATTTCATTCATTTTATCAAGAGACTAACATTGTATTTTACTAAAAATGTCTTGTTTACGTAGATCATATTTTTAATTGCTCATCCTATCGAATTTCAAGCTTAATCGACCACAATGTCGTGACCGAGGCGGTCCATCTCCGACAGAAGGAAGTCCACGTCTTTCTCAGTGACGGCTGCTGAAGAGATGATGCTTCGGAAGAAGTTGGGGCGGCGGTCGTCAGGCTGGTAGCCCACCATGAGGGTACCGGATTGCATCATTTTACCCTTGAGCTTGGCGCAAACCTGAAAAAAAGTCATGATAAATGAATCATGCTTATTAATAAGAATTCTGTAAGGTTTTAGAGCACATTTTACTTTAGCTGACAGCTGTCGGTTGGCATTAAATCTACATATTTATGTGTTGTATATACATATATCTTCCTTCTATGTAAGCCTACAGTAAGTTCTATTATGGAATGCGCTTCCTACCGAAATCAGAATGTCCACAAATCGCCTTACCTTTAAGAAAAAACGAACTTCAAAGCGAATTAGCAGTACAATCACAATGCTAGTACCCGTGTGTATATTTTGTTATTATCTATGCTTTTAATAAAAATGTAACAGGTCCAATTCTGTACATTAAAGATATTTTCAATTTTTTTCACTATTATCGATACTGAAGCCAAAACTGTATTTTTTTCATTTTTGTCTGTCTGTCTGTATCTTGGCCGCGCATCACGCCGAAACTACTGAATGGATTCAAATGAAACTTGACATGATTTGAGTTCATACTACGAGGTAGGACATAGGATACTTTTTATCCCGAAATATAGCACGGTTTCCTGGAGAGAGAGGATGAAAGTCAAAATATGTACTTAGTTGTAATTCAATAACACATAGTCCGATTTCATTAATTATTTTTTTCCTAGCAAGGAAAAAAAAGATAACGGGAAAAGTCTTTTTTTTGTCCGCGACTGTACACTGCCTGTGGGAAGCTGAGACAGATATGTAAATATGGCGGTACGAAGTTCGCCGGGTCTGCTAGTATTATATAATATTGTATATGTGTATGAATCTTTGAGTACAGTTTATATTATTATATATAGAGGTAAATTTGTGTATATTGGCTGTATCTGATGTGGGTTCATATCTTAAATTTTCCTATTTGTTATGAACTTTTATAGAATTCCCTTTCTTTTTTTTCTTTGCGCCTACCGCATCATATTTTTATAAGAAGGTTGACTGGCAGAGAATGCCTCATGGCATTAAGTCCGCGTTTGTACAACTTGTGCAAAGTTTAAAAATAAATAAATATATAAACTTAGTTACGTAGTTATTATATATGGATAGTTTTACCAGATTTTTTAATCTTGCACCTTTGAGTCACATACTCTCCGTAATCACTCACTTGAATTAAGGGTTTTCTGGAGAAGGGAGTGCCCAAAATCGGCCCTATCCTTAATAATAATAAAATTCGAGTATATAAGACCCAATGACGTCACAACCTACCTTGCCAAGTTTGATTTCCTTGTTAGCATCATGCGGCATGCCCCTCAGCTGCCTCGGCAGGTACCAGAAGGAGACGTTGACCATCTCGGGCTCCAGGATGAGGTGGAACTTGTCAGGCTGTTCCTTGATGCGTCGCACCATGTACTCGGAAAGTTCCATCAGGCGGTCCATCAAACGTTCAAATCCGGAGGTACCCTGGAATCACCACCAAACATCATCAACAGATTAGGTCAAGTGCGAGTCGGACTTGTACACAAAGGCTTCCGTGCTTTCATTAGGACTATTTTATGATTTTCGTAAAATAATTAAACAAAAAAGTTTTTCTTTTCTTGTATATTTTTTCATTTTATTTAATTAATTTCTGTTCATGTTACTATAACAGAAACAGAAATACACAAGAAAATTTTGTCGTAATGGTATCACTGCATGGTATTCTGCATTATTGACCTTTAAATTAAATCCAACTAGAGAATAATATGTACCATCAATTAAAAAAAACAATCAAGAAAGATTTTAATATAAAGAAATAATAAAGAAATACGCTCTCTTTTTCGAGAGAGAAATAGAAGAGAGTCAGTACCTTGCCACGCCACTGGAGCCACAGCTTGAAGATGTCGTTGTGCCTGCCGCACTGGATGACCTTATCCCCGGTGTCGTACTTGGGGTCGTAGATCTTGTCCGTCATAAACAGGTACTCAGCTGACATGGCGTTGCAGGTCAGAAGGATACCCTGGAGAAATGAGAGGACTTCTTATTGACAGTCATAAGGATTAGGATAATACTGCGACTGCCTCTGTGGCGCAATGGTAGCGTATGCGACTGTTGTACTTGAGGTCTCGGGTTCGATTCCCGGGTCGTACCAAATGTTTGTATGATCTGCAAATATTGGTTTCGGAGTTTGGGTGTTTTCTATGTATAATATGTACGTATTTACGAAAAATAAGTATATATGTATTTATATCAGTTGTCTAGTACCCATAACACATAACACAAGCTCTGCTTAGCTTGGAACTAGATGGCGTTGTGTGTTACAAAAAAAACTCTTCTACAGAGGCCTGCGAGGCAGATATTTGAGGAGAAGATTGACTTGAGGGTGAAATAAGGGATTAATCATTGCATGGCGGTTCGTTATTTTCAAAGTTAGAAACTCCTTAAATTATAGCTTGATCTCTGTGGCAGTTGTCATTAGTGTCATTTTAGAATTTACGAGCCACATTTAAGGTGTGAATATAAATAAATGTATTACACTTCATTTGTGATATACTGGCATGTAAAGAATGAAAATAAAGGTGATACAAAATTATATCGCTTATTTAAAGTTACGTCGTCAGTCACAGATGTCAAGTTATATTTTAAGGACTGTACCTTTGATTATTAATATGTCTAGATAGAGCATCGCGATACAAAAGAACAAAATTAAATGACACAACTTTTCGATATTTGTGTGCGTGACAGCTACGTCTTACACTCGCCTCATGTCATTCGAAATTTCCTAGTGTGAGTGCGTAAATGATACCAGTTGTTGAGTTCTTTTTGTGAAAATGGGGAAACAATTATAATAGTGTTGAATAACTTTTCTATCTAGAAAACTATGCTAGGAAAACAAAATGTGATACAACCTAATAATATGTCTCGTGTTTTTTTATTATTTATTATTATTAATTTTGGTCTGGTACTATAAAAGCAGTACTTAACGATTTTTTAACCTTTTAAAATATGTAAGATATATAATGAGCCCATCTAATTGTCTTTTTGACCAACATTAAAAAAGGAAAAAGGTAAGAAAAAAAATGTTTACATTACTTTTTAATGGACCGGTTTAATTATTTTTTTTGTGTTAGATTTAGGACATCTTCAAGATAGCTCAGTATTAATATTATAGGGATTAGACCTTGGGCTTTCAATTTGTTTTATTTTTTATTTTTTTATGTTTGGCCCGCCAAATTGACTCTACTCTGCCTGATGGAAAGCATAAGCAGAATCCAAGAGGGGTGGTCACCATGCTCACTGCGAATGCAGACAATGCAGCATGGCGACCCACACCATGGCGGCCTAGTGATGCTACTGCATCTTTTAGTCTAGTCAACAAGTATGGAACTTGTTGACTAGACTAATTGGGCCTCCGGTCTCGCACTCACCAACGAAACACGACAGCATGCTGTCATTTTACGTTGATTTTCTGTGCGAGGGTTGTACCGCCCCGGTCGAGCCGGCCCGTTCGTGCTGAAATCAGCGTGGCTCTACTACCTTTAAGATTTGTTTTATTAGATTTACAATCTATTTTTTTTATCTGAATGAGATCTGACGAGTAGTTTTTAAGTTAAATTTTCTCAATTCTTATCTGTTGATAAGAACATTCGAAGGTAAACTTGTTTTGAAATAATAAAAACTGGACTTGAAAAATGCATGACTGCACGGTTGGTCTAGTGGTTTAAGTTGTCGCCACACCGCTTTCTATTAAGCCAGGTGTTGTGGGTTCAAATCCTAAATAGGACAACACTTTGTGTGATTCACAAATTGTAGTTCTCAGAACTACAATTTGTGTAAATCTGGGTGTTTTTTGTTATGTATTCGTAATGCGGGAGTTGTTTTTTTAAAACAGAGAGGAGCTCATATCTAGTAAGTAAACCTAAAAACCCTTAAACGATGCCCATAGTGACATTTTACAAAAACGGTGCGGCGGCCATATTTGATTCAAAAAATGTCATGAAATTAATACTCAGCATACCTAAAAACACCTTACACGATACCTATAGTGACATTTTACAAAAATGGTGCAGCGGCCATATTGGATTAAAAAAATGACAAGAAATTAATACTCAGTATACCTAAAAACCCCTTACACGATACCCATACCCATAGTGACATTTTACAAAAACGGTGCGGCGGCCATATTTGATTCAAAAAATGACATGAAATTAATACTCAGTATACCTAAAATCCATTACACGAAACCCATACCCATAGTGACATTTTACAAAAATGGTGCTGCGGCCATAATTATTGAATTAAAAAAATGATATGAAATTTAGACTCGGTATACCTAAAAACCTCTTACACGATACCCATAGTGTCATTTTACAAAAATGATGCGGCGGCCATATTGAATTACAAAAATGATTTGAAATTCTTAGCGTATCTATTATCTACCATGAAGTATTTTATACAACACAACTCCGCCTGCCACATTTTATGAGGGAGTTTTGACTTCATAAACTAGCAACACCCAAAATGGTGACTACAATAATTATTTATTTTAGAAATTATTTAATGGCTTTGTTTGCTGTAATAGATACATATCAATGGTACCTAACGATAATAGGTAACTTACTTTGTTAATTTAGATCGTATTCTGTAATTTCTACACACTTATATCGCACAATTCGCCATTTTTATCAACACAAAAATGACAGCAACATGTGTGTATCCACTGACAGTGCATTTGGTACTAAACGCGGAAAAACATTTAGGCGTTAGTGTTAGAGCCTATTTTTTCGTGTGTTTTTACAGCTTTGACAGTCCATCTAGACATATTAATAATCTAAGGACTGTACCTGTAAAATAAATGTTAGGTACTACTATGACAGTAGGTACTATTAATTGTTCTGTGGTACTACCATCCATACCAAGGCGCTCATAGCCCAGTTGCGCTCGGTGATTAGAAACAATCACCGAGGGGGTAAGTAACGACGGCGCGGTTAGTACCTGGATGGGTGACCACTCATGAGCGTCTCCGTGATTTGGAGGTCACGTTAAGCAGTTGGTCCCGGTTGTTATCATAACAGTCGTGAAGCATAGTTGGAGGCCTTGGGGCTGCTTAAAAACATCCAAAGGCAAGATTACGTAGCCACAACGTTGTCTTTCCACTCCCCAACCCGCACCGGGCCTGCGTGGGGACGTATGGCCTTAACCCTCTCCTGAGAGAAGACCCGAGCCCAGCAGTGGGACATTATAGGTTGTTGATGATGACTACCATCCATAAATATTATTTAAAACGCATAACACGTTGTATACAATTAATTACCAACACCCATAGTATGTATAATATATAAAAACATTATGTAAATAGAGTTTCATATAGTCTGTGGTACATTATGCAGATCTGTGGTTATCTGTCGCGACCAGATGTTTGTCTGTGATTTATATTCTAAACAGTACGTCCACGGCTCCACCCTTCGAAGGGTACTGAGAGGGTTGGAGGTGTGGAGCTTAGCTTTTTGTTATGTTAAGAGATTTTTGTCGGTTTATTCAAACGTTAGCAGAATCCTTAACAGAGTATAGGATCGTGAAATATGTCCGTTTTTCTGTCCATCTGTCTTTACATATCATTCTGACATCAAGTACCTACTGATCTGTACTTGATGTCAGAATCATCAGACATATCGAAAAAAAGTTTTTTTTGTTAGGTCTACGGAGCCTTTAAATAAAAAAACCTCCACTATCTTTGCCAGGCCGTGGCATCAGACAAGCGAGCATTATGCGTCTGATCCTGCTAGCTTTTAACCTTTTCCATGTTTCGGGGGGGCAGGAGGCATATAAGTGGGTCGAATACTATATATACCATACCTACAAGATAACCGAGCTGGATAGATGGGTATGTAATTGATAGTGGAATATTCATCTGGACATTTAGTAGACCGTTTTCCCACAGATTTCATTACGAGTATGATTTTGTGACGACCACCGTTAAAGAGCAAGTTACACAATCCTGTGTGTGTTTCCATACTCCATCCTGCATAAACAACCTAACTGAAACTGTCCTCACTTAGCGAGCTATTTTCACTAAGCGCTATAGTCTTTTTGTTTTATAACAAACCGTCTGGCGAGCGTGGTATAGTTTTTATGTACGGCCCTGGCAAAATGACTCTACTTTGCCTGATGGAAAGCATTAGCATAATCCAAGAGTGGTGTTCACTATTTTCATTGCGAATGCAGACAATGCAACAATGAAGCATGGTGACCCACACCATGGCGTGTGGTCACCATGCTGCAGAAGCATCACCAGTGATGCTTCTGCATCATTGGGCAAAAACTCCTCTCCTCTTCTGAGGAAAGACCTAAGTCCAGCAGTGGACTATTAAAGGCTGTTGATATGATATAATTTGATATGCTCTTATCCCGCACTGTCTCACAGTATGTGATATAATCTTCCAACTCAATAACAAGTTTAATATCCCCTTGACTTGTCTGCCAATTTTTCCACTCGACAAAATGAATATACTACCATAATTGCATTATGGACCTTATCACGTTGTAATAAGAGTGTTTGTTTTCATAGTTAAGTGGTCGTGTACTCGTGTCACGTCAACACAATATGCTTCATGATAAATTCTTGCGGAACCCGCCTACACAGCTTTTGTAGTTAGGGAAGGGACTGTATCGATGTCGATATTTGTAAAGAAATTTGATGTCATGAGAATTATTGTGTGAACATTAAAATTCTGTATCTGGAAATAATTTATCTATAACATGACGATGTATATATATACACACATCAAAAGTGTCTAGGGATCAAGCATTTTTATGCGGATTTCTTGAGATTGAGATGTGGCTTTGGCCCTGGCCTGCTCAGTCGCCAGACTTGAACCCGATTGAGCATGCATGGGATATGCTACAGAGAAGAGCTCTGCCGAATATGGAGGGTATCCAGTCGCAAGAAGACCTTTTTTTGTTGTTGCAACGAACATGGGCGGCCATTCCACAGCGTGATTTGGATGAATTCATTTTGAGTATGCCAAACCGATTCTTGTGTTGTTAGTGTTCGCGGTAGAAACACGGATTATTAATTGTTTAAGTTACCTAATAAAATTTTAAAGAAAACTGTTATTTAAGTCTTTTTTTCGAACTTTAATGTTAGTGGTTCAAATGTCAAAAATCCCTTTATTAGGAAAATGGCAAATTTCTTTATTAATGCAAAGGTGACTTGGTTTATCGTTACTGTGACAAACGAAAACACTTTATTTGATGAATCCTTAAAGAAAATTTTAATTAATATCAATCAGGAGAAAAGTTATTGCAAAAATATATGTTGATCCCTAGACACATATGTTGATCCCTAGACACTTTTGATGTGTGTAGTTATATATAAGTATGTTTGTCATTAGTTACCATAGCATAAGAATTGATTTCAGTTATTATATTTTTCTTTCTCTCAGTTACTTGTGATTATATATTTAGTAAAGATGTTAATAAATCAATCTGTCAGCATAACCAACCATAACATTTCCTTGTTAGTTTTATAGGTGTTCAGGTTTTGTACAGTCCAAGTTTAATACATTAGATTAATTTGAAACTTCCGGTAAAAACTCTGAGGAAAACTATTCTAACTGAAACTACCTCCTCTTTTCCGTTGTTCTCGATCATTTTAGTGCAGGCCTCCTTCAGATTACGCCATATACCTAACCCCGGCGTCTAACTTATAGTTCTTATGTACCACTATTCATTTAATTTTCTAGAAACAAAATATTATCGATAAACATGTCCCAACCCTAACAAAAACTGTCGGCACGCGGTACGTTTAATTAAAATTCCTCCACCAACACTTGCGGACATATGTTACCAATTGGGGACACCCCCATGGTTTGTAACAAAGCATTTCCAACCAAATGCTAAAAGGAATTAGTCTTACTTTTACTTGTACTTGTACTATTTAAAGCTGTTGCGATTACAATTTGGGAATATACGAATGTACCTATGTGATTTAAGTCTTTCACTTACACTAAAAATATTAATTAAATTCATCATCATAATCAAGTCTATCGCCGTCTATCTACTGTGGAAAGAAGGTCTTCCCCAACAGCTGTTGGCTGCATGGGTGGATAGAAAGCAGAAATGTTCTTACCTCGTATTTGAAATGGACGGTCGAGCATTGCAGCAGGGTGCCCATCAGCTTGTGCGGGTTCCAGGTCACGGAGTCAGCTCTGATGACAAACAATCCAATTTTAATTTTTATTATTGATATAATATTGTTTGGTGACGGATTTAGATGCATGTAGCGACGAATCTATTCTAATACATTTTTGGGGTGTTGTGAATTAAGTCTAGGTATTTTTAAGCTATTGCGTAGCTTTTATCGCGGCTTTGAGCGCGGTGACCGAATCAAGAATTCCGTAACAAAATAAAAACTAACACCCCCAAATATTTTGGTAGTATTCAGCAAAAAAGAAGATTTTTTCGTATTAAAATGTAATTATAACACATAATATGCACATCATTGTCATCGTTATGAAATTTTCCGTCTCGTTAACTATTTAAATTATCATGAAATACTTACATATTGGAGAAATCATGTGATATATTTGTATGTTATAATTTTTTCACTCAATATTTCCAAGAAAAATACTGCATAAATAATAAATAAATATAATTGCATAAGTTGATAAAAAATGCTATGCAATAGCTTTACAGCGGCAGTTTCCTAGTGCCATTCGTTTTTTATTTATTAAAAAAACAAAGGACGTGCGAAACGTTGTAAACAAACGTGTCAAAACCTATCCCAAACTGAAAAAATATCCCACTTATACAGGGAATTGAGCTACCGACTCGTAATTATAGAGGTAAACTTCAAAAAATCCTAGAAATCAAATCTCATTTAACCAGGTTGAAAAGTCCCATTAACAGATTCTATGAAAAAGTGCCGGGACTCCATAAGAATTCTCAATAATAGAGGTTTCTCACTCCATGTCCCATCTAACCAGGTTTCACTGTATTATAAAGCTGAAGAATTTGTTTGTTTGGTTGAACGTGCTAATCTGGAAGTATATGTTCGATTTGAAAAACTCTTTCTGTGTCGGTCATTGGTCATTGTAAACTCGTCGAAACATTCAGTGTCTGTCCCGTTCGTTAGTAATAGACTGGTCTACTAACTTAGTGGTTAGGTATTTGATGTTTTCTTGTATGTTTGATGTACTTAACTGGTGTACAACATTTTCTTTATTCTATTTGACTTTAAAAGTAAAAATCTTTTTAATAAAAGTTGAAATATTTATCATCTTGAGGTTGTACAACCCCAACAATATCAAAAATTAAAATGCAATGTTGATTTTTGACTACCGCAAGGTCATAAGGGGTCTTAAGTCACCCCCTGGGGTCATTTACATAATTCGCTAATCAATTGTACATCAGCATTGAAAGTTACCCCTTCTATTTGTTGTGGGAAATTGATTTACACTTTATAGGGGTGGTTTTAATCAATCAAACACACAACATTCCCTTAAAAAATGCAGTGTTAGACGGAATATGGTGGGTATTATTTTCTGCTTAGGAGATAAAGTACAGAGAATGTAGAGTACAAGTGTCGGTGCTTAAATAGGAGATGCCCGAGTAGGAAAATTGTTGACTTCGAGTCTTGCTTTTTTACTGTGTGTGTCTTAATAGTTTTACTACTATGTAGGGTGGAGAACACTCGGAGAGTATGTTACCCGTCCTCCCAGTTGCATACGAACAACTCTTGCAATTGTTGCGGGTAGTTGAATCCCCAAAAAGTGTGATAATCGTCTTTCTATAGAACTTCGATGTCGCTTAGCACTTGGGTTGTGTTGCCTAGTAATTCAGTGATGTTGTAATAGACCTAAAGTCAATTCCAACTTAGTTTGGAAAAAGGCTCAGAGGAAAAAAAAGGTAGGATAGCCACAGGGCCCACAGGTGTTATTTGTCAGATTATCAAGTAGTCAAGAGTTTACAGTTTATAGCCACCGGTAATCGTTTACCCATAAGCGGATAGCGTCAGTGTGCTGTAGAATCCATTGATCTTTCGAGCTCCTTATTATTCTATATATATAGTATGGTCTGATACATTGGTCCTTCGAGGCGGTTAATCATTTAACAGTGTCAAACCCTTCAGTGTCATTGTTAAATACAAACTCAAACAGTCTGTTTTATCTGGTGTTGACTCAGTACGTGGCTCCCGAGGGATCATTCCTTGTTTTCACAGCTTCTATCTGTAGGGATGTTTTTACACCGAAGCGTAACAATATTTTATTAAAATCTGGTGTTTGTTTCTATTACTTAAGTCATTTAATTACGAATTATTTGTGTTTATTATGTATTAAAGATCTTTATTTAATTCAATTTTGTCTCAATTTATTTAGTGTATGACAATGTATGAGAAATAACAAACACATTTTTATTTTTTATTTATTTATTTAATTTTAATAAAATTCGTCCAAGAGGTGGAGCCTCGTGATCTGTGACATGGTTTTCCTACTGGAGACACCAGCCTCTCACAAAGAAGAGTGACTCAACATATATTGTGGCTATTCTAAATATTGTACTTACCTTTGTGAATGAGAGAAAATAAACTTTATTTTTATTATTAATGAACTTCAAAAATTAAAAATAGATCTTGAATGTTAATGAAAGTTTGATAAATACATATAGCTAGTGTAGTTATCAAACTTTATCACGCCCGTGCCTCGGAGAGCACGCTAATCGTCGACACCGTCGGTCCCTGTTGTCATGAACATCTATGGCAATCGTTGTTAAGGAGTTAGTGCCCTCAATATACTGATAACTAGTTCCACCTTCAAATTAAGTTCTAGTAACAAAGTATTTCTCAGTTAATAAAGGCTAGGATGAAAATTCGGTATGATAGGCGTCCGTTTTTAAAACACCCGAGTGATAAAATGCACGTCCCTCGCGTGGGCTCACAGCTCTTTATTTTTTGTTGTCCCACTGGCACAGACCCTCACAATATGCAGCCAAGGGGCTTTTAATTAATCTTAAAAGAGGTTTAATAGTGACGTTCTTAAGGGGAGAGGGGAAAATGGTTTTGGTGAAAAATGGGAGTAAGTATTGTAAAAAGTTTCACAGAGAGAAAGTGGTTTTCATGACATTTATAATTAACTGAAGTTTATAAAAACTATCCATGTGATAACAGATTAAGAATATAGAGTGTCACCATCAGTAGTCACTCTGTAGGTGACGTAAGAGATCACTAAGGGAGCAAACTGCGACAGGATAGAAGTGACAACTAGGGTATTGACCTGGGTTGTCTCGGCAAACTTATACTTTACTCATATAATATACAAATTTTAACAAAAAAAACCGACTTCAATTTGGACCAAATTTGACCAAACCATACGGGAAGCACCAGCTATTAAAAAAAAAAAAAAACATCAAAATCGGTTCACCCAGTCTAAAGTTATGAGGTAACAAACATAAAAATATATATATATACAGTCGAATTGAGAACCTCCTCCTATTTTTTTTTTTTTTTTTTTTTTAAGTTTTGGCTGCGCCAAAATGACTCTGCTCTGCCTGATGGAAAGCACGAGCAGATTCTAAAAGTGGTGATCACCATCCTCAATGAGAATAAGGACATTGCAGCATGGTAACCTACACTATGGCCGCCTAGTGAGATGCTTTTTTACGCCCCGCTTAAAGGACCCGGGATCATAGTGGGAGGGAAACACGTGCGCTGGAAGTGAGTTCCAGGTTTTGACCGCTCGGCACAGAAAGGACGAACCGAAGCGATGAGTACGAGATCGTATGTCTACCACTCTGAAGCGGTGACTTCCAAGGCCGGCACGTGTTGTCCTGTAGAGGAAGGGGGAAGGGGGGACCAGTTGGAAGAGCTCCTCAGAACACTCTCCGTGATACAAGCGATAGAGTACTGCCATAGAGGCGACATCTCTACGCAACTGCAGGGGCTCAAGGGACTCGGTGGCTTCAGGACTGTTGACAATGCGGATTGCTCGCCGCTGCAACCGGTCGAGAGCGTCAAACAGGTACTGTGCGGCACCATCGCAAAGATGAGAACAGTACTCTACGCACGAGCGAACCTGGGTCTTGTAAAGAAGACACAGATGCTCGGGCGAGAAGAACCGTCTCACCTTGTTTAAAACACCTAGCTTCCTCGAGGCCGCTTTAGTGACACTCTCAACGTATTCGCGTGGGTTGAGATCTCGGCAGATATCCATGCCCAGGATATCGAGCCTACCTTGTAATGCCATTTGAGTGTTCTGAAAAGTGGGAAGGGGAAGGAATGGAGACTTTTTGGCAGAGAACGCGCACCCCTGTGTTTTTTTGGCGTTGAACTCGACCAGATTCTCACAGCCCCATTGAGAAATGCGGCCCAGAACATGGTCGAGTTGAACGACAAGCTCCTGTCGTTTTTCCTCGATATCTGCAAGCTTGGCTGTTGGATGTCCAAAATATCGTCCGTGAACTGTACTGTCGTCTGCATAGCAATGAATGTTGCCAAGGGCTAACATGTCATTGATATGCAGAAGAAACAGTGTGGGCGACAGGACGGAGCCCTGCGGTACTCCGGCGTTAATCGACTGAAAATCGGAGGCCGCACCGTCGCAAAGGACTCTGATGCGGCGCTGGTGCAGGAATGCGGCAGCCCAGTTGCAGAGTTTGGGGGGCAAACCGAAAGCCGGTAGCTTGGAGAGAAGCGAACGATGCCAAACCCTATCAAAGGCCTTGGCCATATCAAGGCTAATGGCCAGGGATTCCCCATGCCTGTCAATAGCCTCACCCCAAAGGTGTGTGACGTACGCTAGAAGATCACCCGTGGATCGGTTCGGTCTAAAACCATACTGACGATCATTTAGTAGGGAGTGATCTTCCAGGTAGTGGACCAGTTGTTTTTGAAGTCGGTTAAAAATTTGTATCCACAAATTCTCTCCAAATAACTAACTTTATGTTAATAAATCTATTTCTCAAAAACCATAATACTAGTTTCACAATATTTCGGTAACTTTGCAGTTTTTAGACTTTCCCGTTTTTACACAGCCTTGTGTATGCCAAGAATATGAATTTGTGTTGTATAGCCTCACTCATTTGCGGGATGTCTATCCGTGACTACGAACAGTACATTTCGAAAGGGTTATTTAACCCGTTCGAAATGTCGGAAATAAAGGGTATCGTGATCTTTTAAATAATTGTAACGCTAATAAGTCCCGCGATACAACAAAAACTATGCAGATTCATATTCTTACACAACGCTGATAAATAAAGTTCCATATTTTAAACCGTGGCATGAATATAACATTCTGTATTCCACTCTATAATATTCATCAAATAGGTTTCGAATAAAATATAAGGAAATCGTGATCCCAGGATCGAGAGTTTACCCAACTTGCTACATGTTTGACGTGACGTGTGAACTACGGCCTGCTACGCCGTAGCCGTAGACTTGCTACGAGTCGGTAATCCTTGACGTTAAGACATAGGGTTGGCAATATTAAATCAAATTATTGATTTATTGATAATAATAATTACTTGTGATTAATCATTAGAGAATTACTCATTTTGATTTGACAAAATTATGATAAATTGTAATAAGTTGTATTTCTAACCCCTTAATGTTTTAAGATTAAAAGTTTAAAGAGGTGGTGGTGGACTATAAATAATAATATTTCGCTCCAGAGAAAACCGTAAATTCGTATGTTGGCATTAAATCGACTAAAATCACACGTTCTGATACAGGCGTATTCTGGGAATCCGGGTGAACAATACCATGAGTAAAAAAAGCGGCCAAGTGCGAGTCGGACTCGCACATGAAGGGTTCCGAAGCAGCAAGTAACATAATATAAAAGTTCTTGTAGTTCGTTGTAACTTTACGACGTATTAAAAAAAAAACTACTTACTAGATCTCGTTCAAACCAATTATCGGTGGAAGTTTGCATGGTAATGTACATCATATATTTTTAGAAGTTACAGGGGGGGGACACACATTTTACCACTTTGGAAGTGACTCTCGCGCAAACTATTCAGTTTAGAAAAAAATGATAGTAGAAACCTCAATATAATTTTTAAAGATCTATCCATAGATACCCCACATGGTTGGGTTTGATGAAAAAAAAATTTTTGAGTTTCAGTTTCAAGTATGGGGACCCCCAAAATTTATTGTTTTTTTTTCTATTTTTGTGTGAAAATCTTAATGCGGTTCACAGAATACATCTACTTACCAAGTTATAACATTACAGTCCTTATAGTTTCGGAGAAAAGTGGCTGTGACATACGGACAGACAGACAGACAGACAGACAGACGGACGGACAGACAGACAGACAGACATGACGAATCTATAAGGGTTCCGTTGCCTTTGGCACGGCACCCTAATAAAAAATCTTAAAAAATCCGTACAGACTCGGCTACCTAACAACGAATGCAATTAAAGATTAGCAGCTCAATGAATGTAACTAGTTATCCTATTTTGGTCCAGTGGTAGTAGTTGGTATAATCTGCAAAAATCTGTATCGATGGATGTTTCCTATGTATAATATGTATGTATTTACAACCAAAAGTATAAATGTATTTACATCAGTTGTCAACTATTTGATATACAAATAGTGCAAACTCTGCTTAGATTGGGACTAGATGGCGTTGTGTGTGTGTTGAGTTGATATTATCCTAATCTATATCATGTATATATTACTATTATAAATGTGAATGTAAGTTTGTTTGTTACGCTTTCACGCGAAAACTACTTAACCGATCATAATGAAACTTTGTACACATATTCTTGGAGGTATTAGAAGTAACATAGGATACTTTTTATTCAATGCGAGCGAAGCCGCGGGAAAACGCTAGTTTTTAATAGTTGATTACATTGATTGCTTTATTTTAGTTTACTCATATACATAGATAATCAATACCAACTGGATTTGTTTGGCAAGATTTGACAAAGTAAATTTAATACAAAATACATAGAATGAATGACGTAGAAATGTTCATTGCAATTATTTTATAACATTAATTATAAACATTATCTATTGATTGCCAACCCTGTGTCAAGTGTCACACGCACCACCGGACGCGTCTGCTACATTTAGCTTGATTTCGATCCGCGTAGCTCTGTGTTTCACATTTGAGGCGTCGGTATTTTATTGTAGAGACGTACACTAGCAAATATCAATATCGATAAAACTATGTTTCTTCAAATAGGCCTTTAGCATTTTATAATTACCCTATTCTAATATGTCTGTGGTATTCTCAGACTGTTTCTATGTTCCACTTCCATTAATAAAATTGCAACATGAGAGTAAACGTGAAACATTTACGAGTAAAAATAAATAATATTTTACTTCTCTTTAGATCTAGACACAACTTCTTCTCTTGTTTATACTTCGTTTGCTATTCGTTATAAATGATGTCATAAGAAACTCGTAAAAGAAAAGTCTTGGGGTTTTCTTTTCTATAAGATCTACAAATCTAGATTTTGCGGGCGGACAACACAGCCTAAAAATAACTATTAATAAATAAGAAAAACTCTAGAAAGGCTAGTTAATTTAAAATAGAGAATGTTAGTTAATTTTTTTAATCTAAATCTATCTTTATATCTGCCTGTGTATTATGTATATAAATAAATATAAATCACCGAAATGTATCTACATGCATAACTTGCGATCGACTGCATCAAATTGGATAATTCCTTTTAATGTGTTTCTTAGTGTCAGGACAAGGTTCGCATAGAAAAAATTAGAAAATTACCAGAAGCGTTATTTTTTTTAATCAGTGACTGTACATTATCATGGTTGCCTGTAAGAGATTGCCTTCGGGCGAAAAGCCCGCCAATTGTACCTCTTAGCTCTTTATAAGTAACCTGGTGTACAATAAAGCGAATTATTATTATTATTATCCGTGGGAAGCTGAGGCGGAACTAAATACTAAAATAAGTTTTCGGAAATTTAGAAAATATTCAGCAAAGTTTAGCGTTTCGAAGTTCGCCAAGTCAGCTACTAATTAATATTTATGTTTAATTTTTATCTAAGTATATATAACTAGAGTAACCTCCATAAATTTAAATTCAAATAATACAGGGAAGATCACAAAATATGTTTTCATGTGATAGTATCGACATAGAATACCTCGTCCCCTCCCTATTCCCTCTCTGTAGCGGCTTACTCCTCCGGCATTTAGCGGCGAACAGTCATGATTGATAGACGCTAATGGCCGCCGGATTAATAACGGATAAAGCGGACCTACTTATTTTTTGGGCCCTTAAAAGCTGCGTCGAGAACATGAGAATGTAATTAATTGACAAGGGACATACATACGTACAACACAATCTTTCTATACGAGAGAGAAAAACTTCAGTTAATAGAATATTCTGGTCTTTGCCATATTTTTATGAAGTTGATGATGATACCGTCTCGTTGGTTTAGCGGTTAGCGTAAGCCACTGTAGATCAAGAGGTATCGAATTCGATTTTCAGATCAACTGCACTTGGGTTTTTCTAGCAAGAAATTCTTAATAACAGCAAGGTGTATGGAAGATGGCGATGTTTTCCTCCCGTGTCTCGGAGAGCACGTGAAGCCGTCGGTCTCGGTTGTCATGAACATATATGGAAATTGTTTTTGGAAATTCAGGGCCCTCAAATATACTGACAATTAGTTCAATCTTCGAAGTCAGTTCGTCCTTAGGTTTGCGGAGGTCCGATGCTAGTCGCTCCGTGGACAAACTGATATTCAGATAAAACCGGTTAAACTAGTAGCTGACTCTAAACAATCTTCAGAATAATAAAGCCTAGGAGGAAGATGACACTTCTATCAATCTACCTGCACATGTAAGATTATTTGCCCTGACTGACTGTCTCATCATCGCAGAGTCTAAACCACTGGAGCTACAAACTTGACATTTTGGCAGCTGATGCTTTTTATGTTGTGAACATCCATCAAGAAAGTTATTTTGGAAATTTCATCCCTAAAGGGTTAAATAAGAGAGAAATAGTTGTATGGAAGTCCGTCACCTTAAAAGTTAAATACACGAAATAAAAAAAAACTTCGTTTAAAAAACCGACTTCAAAAACTAAAAAGTATAAAATAACTTAATTTGTATGTGCTACCTATTCATAGGTTTGAAGTCAGTGCCAAGCCAAATGTAATAGTAGGTACCATACTCGCTATATTTCGAGACGAACGTCAACGACGTCACCGACGCTTCGGTTGTTTTGTTCAACGCGAAGAGCAGCTATCCCGCTCAAGGTCACGCGTGGCGAGTGCGGTACCTACTATTACATTTTGGCTTGGCACCGACTTCAAACCTATGAATAGGTAGCACATACAAATTAAGTTATTTTATACTTTTTAGTTTTTGAAGTCGGTTTTTTAAACGAAGTTTTTTTTTTTTCGCTTTTTAGTCTTTCTCAAGTCTCTCATCATCATTTCATTTAAAATTAAATTATGTCTACAGAATGTAAAGGCATGCAGACAATTGCTCTTAACTTCATTGCAGGCGCTCACGTAAATTTGAGGGTTTCCTTCGATTTCCTTGGGATCCCATCATCAGATCCTGATATGGTGGCCATGGGCCACATGGGGAGCATACCCTTTCGAATACAAAAAATTTCAAAATCGGTCCACAATTGACGGAGTAATCAATGTACATACATAAAAAAAGAAAAAAAAAACCGATGAAATTGAGAACCTCCTCCTTTTGGAAGTCGGTTAATAAGAAACAATCACGCGAGCGAGCTGTGATTAAAAGTTAGTGTAATATTTATATGTGTTCTTACCTTTCAATTCCAGTGAGACGAGGGTGGCGGTATTTCTTCGAGAACAGTAGACCACCTCCCCACGCAGCCTGACAGAAGAAAATAATATTAAGATACTACGATATTCTAGAGTCTGAATAAATTAGCCAGTTGACAAATGAAGACATAAAGATCTCAGGTGTTACTTGTTTCAGTACTGTGCAATTACAGTTGACTGTTTTTTTTTATGACGACAATATCGTTACAAACATACAAGAAATGAACGTAAAGAACACCCAGACTGAAAACAGCCATTTGTGGATCACACAAAGTATTGTTCCATGTGGGGTTGAACCTACAACACTCAACGCAATAAAAAGCGGCGCGTGGCGACCGGTTAAACTACACAGTCAAACTGTAATGTGAGGATATCGTCTATCGATCGATCGTATCAAATATAGTACCTATTCAGCTTCGCGGTATAATACATTATCATGATCGAAAGTTGAATAGGTACTATATTTTGCTGGTTTTAGTAATACTCTACCTAGAAAATATCTTTTATGATGTTAGTGAAATCTAAAGTAGACCAGAGGTAAATTTTAAACGAACTTCTGGTTAATCAAATTTTCCCAAAAATGATTACGTTGAACATAATAATAATAATAATAATTAATGTTTCGGACATCTAACACACAACGCCGTCTAGTCCCAAGCTAAGCAGAGCTTGTGTTATGGGTACTAGACAACTGATACAAATACATATATACTTTTTTTTTTGTAAATACGTACATATTATACATAGAAAACACCCAAACTCCGAAACAAATATTTGTAGATCATACAAACATTTGGTCCGACCCGGGAATCGAACCCAACCCAAAGTTTTTATTCAAAGTTCTAACTTACATCAACATGCATCCACAAGTCGTATTTCTGGCAAATGTCTGCGATGTCGTTGAGGGGGTCGAAAGCGCCCAGCACCGTCGTGCCACAGGTAGCGTTCACGAAGAACGGCACCTGACACATAACAAACATGTAGCAGAATAGAAGCTCTCAACTTGGAATCATCAAAAAGAGAGAAAAACCAAATCCTGTTATCATTTTTAGCAGCTTCTTCTTCAGCTTATAAGCTTCTCCTTAAAAGGTGATTCTAATTAGAATATAACATTGATATGAACGAGGTAATAAACAAAAATTGTCATTAATCTGTTTTTTTCATGAGCTACATTTATTTAACGTCCAACGCCACTTCTGTATTAATATTCGGACTATACAAACAGAATATATATTTAATGTCGGATTCAGAGATGAAACCAGAATTGATGTAGACTATGCAGGTTCACCTCGCTTCTCGGAGATGCGCTTTGTGTTGGAGAGACACGACACCCGTTCCTCCACAAATTTTCTGCACATGGTGGAACTTGCCACACATATTGAATTAGAACACTTGAACTACCGCACTGTTGTTTTGTTGTCTACTGTTCCAACACAATAGTGGAAGAGTACACGTGTTTTTTTAATAATTTTAAATGAAGGGCTTGGACACTTGCGACCAAGTTAAAATATTCATCTTCATCCTTTAACAGTCTACTGCTACACAAAGGCTTCTCCTTAGGAACGAGGCTTTGATTTACTATACCACTCTGGCCAGACAGGTTGGTATAAAGTTTATTACAAGTTCTCCTTCTCTCTTTTTCTTCTTCTTCTCTTACGACACCCACGGAATAAATGAGAGTGGTGACACTTCATATTGTTAATCCATGGATACGCGGATAAAGTTAAAGTGTTTTGATTGAATATAGAATTGGCATAGTATATTAAACCTACATAATCAGCCTTGTGGGCACTGGGAGCGGGGGGAATTAACTTTCTATCCACTTTTTTCGATTTGTAAACTCATGGCTGCTGTTAAAAGAACTATAAAACTTTTTAAAAGTGCCGTTTTAAATGCTAAAGAATTAAAAAATACGTACGTTGCCTCTATCCTTATGGTACTTGACCAGCCGCTCCAGTTCGGTGGGTATCATGCGCCCGTGCTCGTCCGAGGGCACAGCGATGCAGTAGTCCGTGCCGAGGCCGCACACCGAGGCACACGACTTTACCGAGTAGTGGCACTGGGTATAATCGGAGACACTCAGTACTTGCTTAGATTTTACTTTTAACATAACGACTTAGGAACATACAATTTAGGTGATTTTTGTTTGGTACTAAATATGCCTATGCAAAAAAATGTCCGACCTAACGATGACACCAAACGTTCTTAATTTTTTTTCCTACATAGTATTCTTGAACTTATCCCAGCGATGCTCAATACAAATGCAAGGATGTGCAACTACATTCACAAGTTTTTAATAACTATAGTAGTGTTATCTTCACGTTGAAGTTCAAATCTTTTCAAATCTACATGTTTTGTAGTGAAATCACTTTAATTTAATTGACGATTTCCACACTAGAAATATATCCTAGGTCACAGGGATTTTACAGACTCTCATAAAAGGGACACAAAGAACACCCAGACGCTTAACAACAATTTGTAAAGGGGATTTAACAAACAATACTCTGCAAGAGTCTGACGAGTTAACCGCTTAAAACACATCCGTGCTGTCTTCAAAATATTCTTTAACAATAATATTCATTTGCATTGATCATATAAATTGTGGGTTTTAAATGAGTTAAGAGCATCTAAAGAAAAATTTAACTGTTTCGTTTTTTTTTTTAAAGACAACTCCCGCACCAGGAATAAATCCCTTGTCGCGGGGGACACAAAGAACACCCAGACACAGAACAACAAATTGTGGAGCACACAAAGTGTTGTCCTACGTGGGATTTGAACCCACGACACTTGGCGAAGTAGGAAACGGCGTGGTGACCGTTAAACCACTAGGCCAAACGGGCAGTCAAACTAGAATATTATGACTGCTTATATTCAATATTTGACAAATCGAGATTCACCTGGTCAGAAGTGTACATGACGAGGTGTCCTCCGATGGAGCTGAGCCCCTTCTCCTTGTATTGCGGAAACTTGTGGTGACGCGCAGCCAGGAATGCGTACAGGTTCGACACCGAACCACCTGGATTAAAAAGTTGGAGTTAGAAGCCGGATGCAGCAAGCCCATCTGTAATCTCTCTGTAGCGTTGGTTTTCTTGTTTTTTCTTCTTTTTTTAGGAAAGATAAACATACAAATGTATCCGATATCGTGGGGGCCTTTGCATACATACATGCAAAGGGCACAAAGAACATCGTGATTCAGAACGAGAAATTATGAACCTCTCAAAGTGTTATCTTACATGGGAATCGAAGCCACAACACTCAACGTAATAGGAAGCGGTGCAGTGAGCACTAAGTCTGCGGGTACCGCCATCGCTCGGCCATCGCAAGTTTCGTGCCCACAGACTCAAACCACTATGTTATACGTGTATAGTCCATTCGCTTAGATATGGTCACATTGATCGCGCCGGCAAGCCGCCACAAAATCAAAGGACCCGCTTGCGGGTTACACCAACAAGCACGTTAAACGCACGTTTAAGCCGTTATATGAATTAATTTTATTCATCTTTCACAACAATAACCATAATTGCGTGCGGGTGCACTGACACTATCTAAACGAATAGACAATACCCAATGTCGAGTTCGCCAGTTCAATTTTGATCATCATCATCACCTGCACCAATCGCAGTCCACTCGTGGACTTAGGGCTCATCAATTGCAGCTCTTGATTTATTGTCTCTTAAAATTTAGAGGAAACAATATGAGATACCCAAAAAAACAGAATATTTAGGTCTACTTCGTACTCACCGGGAGCTAAAATGGAGTCTCCAGTCTTCCATCCAATCATGTTCCTCATTTTCTCAAGCACAACATTTTCCATCAAGATAAAGACCGGAGCGATCTCGTAGGTAAACATGTTGGTGTTGGCTGCAGCTGTCAGCCATTCTCCAGCAAGAGAGATGATGTCCAGTCCACAGGAGAGCTGGTTGAAGAAATGGGGGTGTCCTGGAGAAGAAAGGAATAATTTAGTTTCTGCTAACCGTCATTATCATGGCCAGCTGACCTCTTAGACAGGTTAGACGGGGATGTATGTAACTCAAGTCTCTTCCAGGTACTGAAATCAAGGTTTCGTTGCCAAGATGAGATCTGCTGTATTGGTTATTTATAGCTTCATCACTTTGACCGTTATCTTTCTTTCTTTATCTTATCTGACAATGACTATATTCTCCAGGGTAGTTGGTATTAGACTGCGGCTGGCTATAGAAGAAACCAGTCAAAATCTTTGGACGTCGCACAGTGCGCCGGCCATATTTTAAATTGTATAAAGTGTTAGAAAGTCATAAAGATAAGGATGCACGGAAATTTAAATTTTTATTTACTTAGTAACTTATATTTATTTCCCTTTTTAACCCCCAATGCAAAAAGAGGGGTGTTATAAGTTTGACGTGTCTGTCTGTCTGTCTGTCTGTGGCACCGTAGCTCGCGAACGGATGAAGCGATTTCAATTTAGTTTTTTTTTGTATGAAAGATGAGTTACGTGCGAGTGTTCTTAGACATGTTTCATAAAAATCGGTTTAGTCGTTTAAAAGTTATTTACTTTTTAAAGGGAACTCAGGTTATTATGTCGGGGGTTTTTTATCCTTAGATTATTATTTACAAAGCAACTCCTGCAATAGGAATATACATCCTGTGTCGCGGGGACTTTACAAACATACGTGAAATGGACAAAAAGAACACCCAGGCTCTGGACAACAATTTGTGGATCATACAAAGTGTTGTCCCATTCCTTGAACCCACAATAGAAAGCGGCGTGGCAACTACTTAAACCACTAGGCCAACCGTGCAGTCAAAATTATTTTAACCACCTTTAAAATTAATATCTCTGTAATTTCAAATCTAATCAATAAGGTTGCATTGTCTCCTTTGTGGTGGAAATCGAAATGTCCGCGCGGCTAAACCTTAACCAGGAAACGGATGTAATATCTCACGTCACTACACTGGACAATGGTATCCGGTTTTCTACCGGATATAGGTTTTTGATTAAGTTTTCACGATATTACAGGTTTTTAAAGGTTTGCTCGTAAAATATATTTAATTTTCGAAATGTGTTAAAACGTTGTAAAATGACTAAACTTAATCGTTTTATCATACATTCTTACTGAGATGTAGAGTTTGTGAAGTTAGGGTTGGTAGAGTTAGGGCGTGTATATTCATAAGCTTGGCTCTACATGAGATCTGATATCTTTTTCTCAGGGTAAGCCATATGCAGTCGTCTTGGCAACATTTTACATGAAAATGTTTTTGGTGGGATATTATCTTCCTTAAATAAATTTAAACATAAGTTTTTTTTTCATGAAATAGGGAGGCTAGCGAGTAAACGTATCGCCTCGCCTGATGGTAAGCGATTAGCGCCGCCCATGGACACCCACAACACCAGAGGCGTCACAAGTACGATGCCGACCGTTGAAGGATGGGGAGGGGATTAGTACCATCACACCGGTTTTCTGTGAGGCCGTGGTATCACTCCGGTCGAGCCGGCCCATTCTTGCCGAAGCGTGGCTCTCCCACGGCTAAGTTATTAGTTAATTACAAAAACACAGCCTTTGTGGACACCGTTATGGAAATGGACTGGTTTCTGTTTAACCTTGTCATTCAAAGATTATAAGACAACATAAAGCCGAGTTATTAATTCCCATGTCCCCTAGAATTATCCATACACTCACAAAAGATATACATTTAACAACAGAATTTCTGCTTACCCCTCAAAACTATCAACGTTTATGACAGAAACACATAAGTTACAGATAAAACACTTTCGAGTACCACTTTATCAGAAGAACATTTTTTGGCGGACGAAGGCGGGACACAGATAAAAAATATGAATGACAGCCACATCCCGTGGGATAGGGGAGGGAAATAATGAAATGTTTGGTTTTGATAAGGTGTTAGGAGATACTTAATATGTTATGAAATATTACGAAGATAGTGTGTTAGTATTTTTTTTTTGGATGTGTACGCCAAAATCTGAAGAAACTTCAGTTAGATTTGTATTTATTATTGGTTATTATTGACGGTGTAATAGTAGCTATGAGGAGTAATTATAAAAAAATTGCTGAAAACAAACGAAGTGGTCACCCAGTCACAGTATAAAAATCAATAAATAAGCTACAATAAATCCTCAATTTAAAATCTATTTAAATTGCATTTCATCATGGTGCCCGCAGTTTTGATTTAATATTGTTTGCTTACCACAGCTGTGGGGGGAGATAAACCGTCCCGTGGGACCTCACGCCCTCTGTGTTCCCTCAAGTTTATCAATTGACACTCTCTGTGTAGAGGAATTTATTACCGGGATTTTGAAGGCGCTATCTATCAGACACTTTTAGAGGGCTATATAACCGACTTCAAAAAAGGAGATGGTTATCAATTCAACTGTTTTTTTTGCATGTTTGTTACCTCATAACTTTTGAGTGGGTGAACCTTTGATGATTCTTTTTTTATTTTAATGCTGGTGGTCCCATTTGAATTTGGTCCAGTTCTTGAAGTCGGTTTTCTTATTAAAATTTGTGATTATTTTGGGAGTCTTAATAATTATGTGTTAATAAAATGCATGTTTTATATAATTATATTTAAACCAGAATATTTCATTTCATTATACACAGAAAATACCCGAACTTAGAAATACATTTGCAGATCATACAAACATGTCCGACCTGGGAATCAACCCGAGACCTCAACGTAGAGCAGTCGGATAAGCTACCACTGCATCACCGAGACAGTTATATTTAATTACTAAATATGGTTAGTAAATAATGGTTGAGTGTTATTTGTTATTAAAATTAATTTTCCGTACATGCATATATTAATATGAGAACAAAATTCTAATAATATCTCTTTTCACATCCATAGCATTTATCAGTCTATTGTTGGACATAGCCTTGCATGGAACTTATAACATTTGAAATATTTCATTTTCATATGTAAAAGAAGTGCACAAAGCTATAATTGTCATATAATATATGACATATAAGTACTTATAATCTAAAATAAAAATTAAAACTACTTCAGGAACTAGACCAAATTGAAATGGAACCACACACGAAGCACCAGCTTTCAAATAATAAGAGAATCATCAAAATCGGTTCACCCAGTAGTAAGTTGTAAGATAACAAACATAAAAAAAACACAGTGAAATTGAGAACCTCCATCTTTTTTCAATTTTGTTAAAAGTCTAATCAAATCGGTTTCAAAAGTAGTATAAAATAATACAAAAAAGTTTTGTACAAAATAAATTAAAACAAAACTTTCCCCAGCCACCCTAAGCGCGGATTAAACTAGTGTTACATCACACCTGATTTCGTCAGTACACAAGTTCGACCCCAGCTGTTGTATTAAGAGGGATTAACATTGAATTATTTCTGACGCTTTTATATTTGTATAATAACTGATTGCTCTGTGGAGATTTTGGTTGGCATATTTTTTTGAAACCGAGGTGAAAACAAGGTAAATATTGAAAAATACAAAATACTCGACCGCATGCATTTTTATCGGTACATATACTACTTATGTTTATATACCCTGTGTTACTATATATTTTCTTAGCCTTTATTTTTCCAAGATTATTTGGAGTCGGCCACCAGTTCAACCGGTTTTATCTGATTATCAGGGGCGACTAGTATCGGAAGTCCGCAACCCTGGGGGCGAACTGAAATCGAAGGTTGAACTATACACATCAAAAGTGTCTAGGGATCAACATATGTGACTAGGGATCAACATATATTTTTGCAATAACTTTCGCCTGATTGATATTAATTAAAATTTTCTTTAAGTATTCATCAAATAAAGTGTTTTCGTTTGTCACAGTAACGATAAACCAAGTCACCTTTGCATTAATAAAGAAATTTGCCATTTTCCTAATAAAGGGATTTTTGACATTTGAACCACTAACATTAAAGTTCTAAAAAAAGACTGAAATAACAGTTTTCTTTAAAATTTTATTAGGTAACTTAAACAATTAATAATCCGTGTTTCTACCGCGAACACTAACAACACAAGAATCGGTTTGGCATACTCAAAATGAGTTCATCCAAATCACGCTGTGGAATGGCCGCCCATGTTCGTTGCAACAACAAAAAAAGGTCTTCTTGCGACTGAATACCCTCCATATTCGGCAGAGCTCTTCTCTGTAGCATATCCCATGCATGCTCAATCGGGTTCAAGTCTGGCGACTGAGCAGGCCAGGGCCAAAGCCACATCTCAATCTCAAGAAATCCGCATAAAAATGCTTGATCCCTAGACACTTTTGATGTGTGTAGTTGTCAGTATTTTTGAAGGCACTGACTTCCCAATAACGATTGCCAAAGATGTTCGTGTCAACCGCGACCGATTGGTAACGTGCTCTCCGAGGCACGGGCGCTGAAACACCGAAAAACTTCAATGTTATTAAGAATTTCTTGTCGGAATAACCCAACATCATTTTCAGCCTGATTCGTCAACGAACTCTCACAATTAAAATGAATTTAACGACAATTCGCTACTCAAAATGTAATGAAAGATTTAGATTTCGGAGCGTATCAAAAGAATATACATATTTATGTAAGTATATTCGAAAAACATAATCCTTCATAATAGTTGTCTAAATAGTACACAAAAATAAGATTTTTTTAAAAAGACAACTCTCTAGGAATAAATCCTGTGTCGCGGGGGACTTTACAAACATACATGTAACGGATACAAAGAACACCCAGACTCAGAACAACAATTTGTAGATCGCACAAAGTGTTGTCCCATGTAGGATTTGAACCCACGACACTTGGCGAAGTGGGAAACGGCGTGGTGACCGCCAAACCACTAGGCCAAACGTGCAGTCAAGTCCTTTGCGCTGCTTGGGGTCTTGCCAGTCCCCAACCTGCACTTGGCCAGCGTGGGGACGCATGGCCTAAACCCTTTCCTGAGAGGAGACCCGAGCCCAGCAGTGGGACATTATGGGTTGTTGATGATGATGAATTGATATTTTATTATAGGCCAGGTTAACATGACTCTGCCTAGTTTACGGTCAGACGACTGTGTCTTGTATCTTGGATAATACAGAACAATCGCTTTCAAATCGTCTTTTGGCTATATTGTTAAGTACATTACCAGTTACGTCAACTAAAATATTAAACGCTGCTTAATAATACACACAAAAGACGCAATGTACACTCTTCGAAAATGGAGTAGTACTATAATTTCTAACAGTATAAATGAAATATTCGTAGGGTGTCCATAATATGAATGCCGCACGCGACAGTCCGTAATTCAATTTGTGGCGTGCGGTCGCTGATGAGCTTATTCAATGGCTATATCCGGTTTAATCTGGTTTTGGTTGGTGAGAAGCTCTGTATACCACAATCAATGGTATTGTTATAGAAAATATGATACGTGTTGAATATCAATCGTGAGTGAGAAGTTGTAATGTTTTTAGTTCATTTTAATATAAAAAATAAGTTATTGAGTTCAAGGCATTTGAGAGACTATTGTCCTTGTCATCATCATCAGCCCGTTGTAGTCCACTGCTGGACATAGGCCTCCCCCAAGGAACACCACAGAGCCCGGTCTGTTGCTTTCTGCATCCATTCGCTGCCAACCTTCTTACGTAAGTAGTCCCGCCATTTGACCAGAGGACGTCCCATACTAAGTTTTCCAAGATTGCCCTTCTAATTTAATTTAATATCTTTCTGAGATTTGGTAACGTAACTTATTTATTTAAAAGATAAAGGAGAGTTGAAAATAACATATTAATTGCATTAGACCCTTCGTTGTGATTAGGTATGTCATTTAGTCAAAAACTGCCTTTAATAGGTACATTATTTACATAAGTACAATAATTATCGTGTTTTGAAATTTAATCCTTTTGACAAATACAGAATTGTCTTTTAATTAATTTCACCTTATAGGCTACCGAAAGCTGATTAAAAGTTTTTAGCAGTTTAAATACATTCAAAATTCGCAAGTAACTTTGTTTGTCTATATTATGGCTGTTGCGCTTTTAGGGCTAAACTACTGCACAGATTTCAATAAAATTTTGCACGGTCATGCTTTAATTTTTGAGGAAGGACGACCACTCTAACCAACATACATGTGAGTGGAGTCGCGGGCAAAACCTAGTTTATTAAAATAACTAGTTTTTATTACAATTTATATTGTTAGTTAAAAACACCAAGGTTATCAACCCCAATCTATTACACATAATCTTCCCTCGAACACAAACTAGTCTTGCATCGTAACACCTCGGCCCTCAAGCCCCCGCGGGTACCCAAATCCTCATTTTAAATCCCCATCTCTATAAAAATCAATCCATAACCTGAATCCTGATCAACGCGGGGATGAGGGGTAAGCGCAGATGATCCATCAAACTATGTTAATATAGGGAACAATGGGTACAAGGGTGTGGTAGGGTGGCCATACATGAAAAATGAAGAAGATTTTAAGTAGTGCATATATATTACGTACATACGTTTACAATATAAAAATGTAATGGCGTTGATTGAGTGATTTTATTGTGGATAATGTTTAAATATGTGAAAATTCTAGATTATTTATCGACACTAAATTTTGTTTTGTGTATAAGTGTGTTCATGGTTGTATCTTTTTAATAATTATGTATGCATTTAAAAATATTTAAGTATGTTTTATAGTAGTCTAGTTACCACAATGTCAGCTCTGCGTAGTCTACGACCAGACATTCGTGTTTGAGATGTGTGAAAATATTATTATTAAATGTCTCTTAACGATGGGAAAACCTACAAAACTTTCTAAACACAGACGTTTGTAGAGAAATCACATGAAAAATTTAATCATTATCATTCTTGCCATTAACTATTGCTTATTTTACAACTAAACAGCGTTCCACAAAATTATTTGTGGAATCTTTTACTATTCCAGCTGTATGTTTGTAGAATGCGTTCTTAATAGTGTTAGGCTAAGGTCACTAACAAACACTTTTTTTTTCAAACTTCACTTACAAGTTTGCAAGCCTACATCAAAACGTTCAATTCTTTATTATAAACGATTCTCCAAGGACCAATACGCAAAAGCCCTTAATTTATGTGCACCCTTCTGTAATCGGCATAATCCTATGATTTGCGTGTTATTAGTGGCTCTCCACGAGGCATCTACATCACTATGGACTCGCAGCCCCCGTGGAGAAGGGACTTAAGTCATTATTTGTTGTTTTTATGGCAATTTCCGACACTTTATAGCTTTAGGTAAGCTTGTAATGTAATTTATTTTAGTGTGGGTTTTAAAGTGTTTTGGTTTTGAATTACGAAGTTAGATTTTTAGTTTTAAATAGGTTTTTCTTATTTATCTGCTGTAGGCTGTACCTGTATGTATACCTATAGATTATAGATAGATGAATTAGGTCGAAACAATTCTGTGAAATTTAGGAACGAGAGGTTTAACTATTGATATCTAACTGTGGACTATTAAAAACTTATGATTAAGATGAATTGTGTGATGAGTTCATCTTGGTGCATCTTATCTAAAAAAAGAGTATGAATATAGAAATAAATAAGTATTTATCAGTATGCCGAGTATTAAAGTACAGAATTTGGACTGGTTTAGGGTCAGCTGATCATCAGTCAAGTTTGCCTCACCATACACACGCTGGTAAAGCTTTTTTGTATTGAATTAAATCCCTGCAATAAACCATCTAGCAGCAACACGTATTAATAAGTCATTTTAGATTTTTATTATTCCATTGTATCTCAAATGGGTCAGTTTTTTAGGGTTCCGTGCCAAAGGCAAAAAACGGAACCCTTATAGATTCGTCATGTCTGTCTGTCCGTCCGTATGTCACAGCCACTTTTCTCCGGAACTATAAGGACTATAATGTTGAAACTTGGTAATTAGATGTATTCTGTGAACCCCATTAAGATTTTCACACAAAAATAGAAAAAAAAGAATAACTTTTGGGGGTCCCCATGCTTGGAACTGAAACTCAAAAATTTCTTCAAGGTCTTTAAAAATTATTTTGAGGTTTTCTAATATCATTTTTTTCTAAACTGAATAGTTTGCGCGAGAGACACTTCCAAAGTGGTAAAATGTGTCCCCCCCCCCCCCTGGAACTTCTAAAATAAGAGAATGATAAAACTAAAAAAAAATATATGATGTACATTACCATGCAAACTTCCACCGAAAATTAGTTTGAACGAGATCTAGTGAGTAGTTTTTTTTAATACGTCATAAATCGTAAACCGCAAAAAATTACACTATTATTAAAATATCGATCAAAGTTACAACGATCTACAAGAACTTTTATATTATGTTACTTGCTTCTTCGGAACCCTTCATGGGCGAGTCCGACTCGCACTTGGCCGCTTTTTAGGGTTCCGTGCCAAAGGAAGGAACCCTTATAGATTCGTCATGTCTGTCTGTCTGTCTGTCTGTCTGTCCGTCTGTCCGTCCGTATGTCACAGCCACTTTTTTCCAAAACTAAAAGACCTATAATGTTGAAACTTGGTAAGTAGATGTATTCTGTTAACCGCATTAAGATTTTCACACAAAAATAAGAAAAAAAACAATAATATTTGGGGGTCCCCATACATAGAACTGAAACTCAAAAATTTTTTTTTCATCAAACCCATGCGTGTGGGATATATATGGATAGGTCTTCAAAAATGATATTGAGGTTCCTAATATCATTTTTTTCTAAACTAAATAGATTGCGCGAGAGACGCTTCCAAAGTGGTAAAATGTGTCCCCCCCCCCTGTAACTTCTAAAATAAGAGCATGATAAATCTAAAAAAAATATATGATGTACATTACCATGCAAAATTCCACTTAAAATTGGTTTGAACGAAATCTAGTAAGTAGTTTTTTTTAATACGTCATAAACCGTAAACTGCAATTTACCTTTGATTTAATCAAAACAAATATAAAAAAAATGTTACTTGCTGCTGCGGAACCCTTCATGGGCGAGTCCGACTCGCACTTGGCCGCTTTTTTTATTAAGATAACCGCACTTCGCACTTCGAATTATCTTGTGTCACGATTTTACAAACATTAAAAAAGACATAGAACACCCAGAGTTATAACAATGGTTTCGAACAGATCCACAGATAACACAAAATATTGTACTATGCGCGAATCAAACCCTTAGCATTCAACGCAAGAGGAAGCGGTTATACGATCGCTTAATCATATCATTCCACAAACAGTCATATCATTTTATATGGGCTGTAATATTTGGCTCAATTAATAACATGACATCCTATATATTGCGATTTCAATATAACCACCTCTGTACAGCATCAGATTATTATTAAAAAAGTAAAAATAATACAACGCTAATTCCGTGTAACTCTCAAATTCGTTGAAAAACAATCTCTCTGAAATCCTTGTGTTTAAAACGTTCACAATCCGAAGGCGGCTCCATCCATCAGATCAGAGCACAAACGATCGTCTCACGCTTCGTGGAGCATGTAATCTGAGAGTGGAATTGTGATGCGGGTGGGGACCAACTCCGGTTCAGGGGTGAGCTGTTTTTAATGTCCATTGTGCACCTCTCAGATGGATTTGGAAAGAGTTTTAGTGACGTTAATAGTAATCTTTTGGATTTAGTTTTTTGAAAAACAAATCGCTGTCTTTATAATTGTACGTTAATATTCAAAATTTTAGTTTGAAAGCTACACACTGAAGATGTTGAAATAATTGCTTTTTGTCGGACTTTTAAAAGAGGCAGGTTGTCAATTCGAATCTTTACATTTTTTTCTCTTCTCCTCCATATACACTTTAACTAAACCTATACTCCTTAGTTTACATCATTTTCTCGGGTCGCTCGGGTCTCTTCTCAGGAGAAGGTTAGGGCGATGTGTAGCTACGCTGGCTGAGTGCGAGTTGGGGATTGGCAACACAACGTTGTGGCTACGTAATCTTGCCGTTAGATGTTTCTAAGCCGCCCGAATTCCTCCAACTGATCTTCACGACTGTTATCCTATGATAACAACCGGGACTAACTTCTTAACGTGACCACCGAATCACGAAGACGCTCACGGTATCGTGCTACTAGCGGTCACCCATCCAGGTACTGACCGCGCCGTCGTTGCTTACCCTCGGTGATTGTTTCTAATCATCTGGACTTTGAGCGTCTTCACGTATTAATATTAGGTCTTTACCGTTGAAATTGCCGTTTTGTATGTAATAAGTGAAAGTACTTATTTTTTCAAACTTTTTTATTTCTGTTATTCGAAGTAATCACCCATGCAATCGACGCATCTTTGCCAACGCATTGGCAGTTTATTGATGCCTTTCTTGTAAAAATCAGCTGAACGGGAGGCAACAAACTCTTCAAAGGCATTTTGTACTGCCTCTCGGGAATTGAATTTTTTACCCACTAAAAAGTTGTCTAAATTTTGGGAAAAGTAATAGTCGGTAGGTGCAAGGTCTGGTGAGTATGGCGGATGAGGGAGAGCTTCCAACCCCAGCTCTTGCAGCTTGGAGACTGTCTGTTGCACAGTATGGGGTCGCGCGTTGTCGTGAAGCAGCTGCGAGAGCTGGGGTTGGAAGCTCTCCCTCATCCGCCATACTCACCAGACCTTGCACCTACCGACTATTACTTTTACCAAAATTTTGACAACTTTTTAGTGGGTAAAAATTTCAATTCCCGAGAGGCAGTACAAAATGCCTTTGAAGAGTTTGTTGCCTCCCGTCCAGCTGATTTTTACAAGTAAGGCATCAATAAACTGCCAATGCGTTGGCAAACATGCGTCGATTGCATGGGTGATTACTTCGAATAACAGAAATAAAAAACTTTGAAAAAATAAGTACTTTCAGTTATTGCATACAAAACGGCAGTTTCATAGGCAAAGACCTATTATATAGATTTCAATAAGCATACACAGTCCAAAAAAGAAAATAGATAGAATAGTTTTTTTTTTTGGATCAAATACGAACTACATACTCGACAGCTAACTTGTAACTTTTGAGTTACTGCTTTGACAAATTAATAACTTAATTTGCAATTGTTTGAGAACTTTTACTAAAGCCTGGTGCATTCAAAACCTTCAAATTCCAACGTGGTCCCTCAATGGGAACGCAGGCCTCCAGAAATGGGTTTTATCTACGGTAAAGGTACTCAATAGGTAAAAAAGGAAACGCTTAATACCGGGGTCCCTGTTAGTCCCTAAGCACTAGGACTATCACTCTGGGCAAGCTGACCCATTAGTGCACAAGTATAGTATAAGCGAACTCCTATTTCTTTCCCACAAGAATAAATTATTACTCAAAAAGTGATTGACAGCATCTTACTCCATCTCCTTGATAGTCTAACACTGACGAAATTGTGTCATTGGTCTAATAACACAATATACGGAGCCTCTCGTCTGTAAGTAATACGACAGTTTCCGACAATAGCCGACGTCGCCCGATCCCCTGAACTCGAGACCGCGGCAAACAATTCAATTATGTTCGCAAATGTATCGGAATGATTGTTCCCCTAAACTAAAGGTTAGCGTGCACTGCACTTGACAAACTTCCAAAGTTTTTTTAATATCAGTTGTCTAGTACCCATAGTACAAGCTCTGCTTAATTTGGGACTAGATGGCGTTGTGTGTTAACTGTGCGAAAATATTTATTTATTTATTTTCTTAGTTGCCAACTACACTTTGTCAATAGCCTAATAGTCTCTACATATTCAACATACGGGCTCAACTCATTTCCGACGAGGTTCATTTAAACTTTTCGGACGAAAACAATATTTTGTGCATTGATAAAACTATGGTCGTCATTATGCTTGAGAGTCGAGAGACTAGTCGTTTCACACTGTTTCACTTACGTTAAGAGCCACTGTTCCGCTTCAAGTTCGTAGCCTGATGATTTATAGCCCATACTAATTCTCAATAAATAAGTTATGGAATCAGGCGTTACTTTGCGGAAATCCATGACATTAAATGCTATGAAATATATTTAGCTTTAATTCCGCGAGACAAATATCCAGGTCTGAAAGCAAGGCACAAATCCCACCGTCATGCATACTCACATGCACATATGGGTATCATGCATATGTACACATACAAAACAAGTGAGAAATAATTAGCATGCCATGCAACTTAAACCTATACTCGACACGTGTTTCGCCCCTCCACGGGGCATCCTCAGGAGATGTTGACTCGTCGAGCGTTTGAGCTCGAATGAGCTCGCGCGAAATTGGGCCCAATTTCAGATAGAATCGCGAATATTCTAAGAAAACACAATTTTTACGTAGCCTTTCGATCGGATCATAACTTGCGTAAACTATGTAACGGTAAAGATAAATTAGAGAATTCAAAAAAATCCGGAGTTTACAAATTAGTATGCAATGATTGCACCGGGGTCTATGTGGGTCAGACAGGCCGTAGTTTCGAAATTAGGTACAGGGAACATGTTGCCGCTCACAGGAATGGCCATCCAGATAAATCACATTTCGCAAAACATTTAATAGACACCGGCCACTCCTTGAGCGGCAACAATACCTATAACATTCTGCATGTTTGCGATAAGGGTTTCCGGCTGAGTGTGTTGGAACAGTTAGAAATATCAAAACATAACAATAATAATGCATATACACTGTTGAATGACCAAACAAACTTAATTCCATCACCACTTCTTAGTATGATTGCAGGTAGTTCGGCACAGATGTCTTTATGACATTGTATCGACAATTATTATAGCGTCATCGAAACGGTATATAAAGGGCCGACAGCGGTGGCGCGAGCTCATTCGAGCTCAAACGCTCGACGAGTCAACATCTCCTGAGGATGCCCCGTGGAGGGGCGAAACACGTGTCGAGTATAGGTTTGGTTGCATGGCATGCTAATTATTTCTCACTTGTTTTGTATGTGTACATATGCATGATACCCATATGTGCATGTGAGTATGCATGACGGTGGGATTTGTGCCTTGCTTTCAGACCTGGATATTTGTCTCGCGGAATTAAAGCTAAATATATTTCATAGCATTTAATCTCAATAAATAGTCTATGCAATTCAAAATTATCATTGAAATCAGTTTAGATACCAAATTTAATAAAAATGTCAGCTTCATTATTTCAGTGTGTATTACATACACATTATATCACAAAGTGTCGCCTTCTAATCATAAAAAAATGATTTTAGAGGGAGTGAATGAAAGCATCTCTAAAAGTATCTATTTATATAAATAACGATACAAAACTCCTACATAACATAAATTTCAAAAAATGTTTTTGTTATGTTACTATAGCTTTTACGGCCATTACCAGCCATTTGTGGCCGATTGCATACATTTGCGGCCCGCTCCAGTGTGAGCTTACCCTTATTACCCCATACTCTCGCTAGACTGAGCGGAATGGCGCACAGTTATTCGTAATTGCGTTCTTCACCGATTTGCCACACTTGCCTCAACCACCAGAGTGAGAGGAGATCTGCTATTGATGGTGGCAATTATTTTAATCAATTTAACCTTTTAAAACAGGAGTTTACAGTGAATGCTGCAGATTTATCGAAGCTGTAATACTTAGATAAGCTAAGCAGAGTGGGTAGAAGAGCTTTAGAGAGCTGTAATAATGCCCATGCCAGGTAGTAGAGCCACGCTGATTTCAGCACGAACGGGCCGGCTCGACCGGGGCGGTACTACCCTCGCACAGAAAATCAACGTAAAATGACAGCGTTTGTGCTGTCGTGTTTCGTTAGTGAGTGCGAGACCGGAGGCCCAATTAGTCTAGTCAACAAGTTCCATACTTGTTGACTAGACTAAAAGATGCACAAGCATCACTAGGCCGCCATAGTGTGGGTCGCCATACTGCATTGTTGTATTCACAATGAGTATGGTGGCCACCACTCGTGGATTCTGCTTTTGCTTTCCATCTGGCAGAGTAGAGTCATTTTGGCAGGCCAAACCTAAAAACAAAAAAAAAAAAAAAAAAACAAAAAAAAAAAAAAAAAATCAGAGCCAGAACGCGATGCCAGAGTTTGAAATCAAGCGGTAGAGAATTTAACATCTAAATATGGTAAGCATTAAGGGGCCAGCGGTCACTGAGTTCTCCATACAAATTGAATACTAAAATAATTTGTAATTTGAACATACACACATCAAAAGTGTCTAGGGATCAAGCATTTTTATGCGGATTTCTTGAGATTGAGATGTGGCTTTGGCCCTGGCCTGCTCAGTCGCCAGACTTGAACCCGATTGAGCATGCATGGGATATGCTACAGAGAAGAGCTCTGCCGAATATGGAGGGTATCCAGTCGCAAGAAGACCTTTTTTTGTTGTTGCAACGAACATGGGCGGCCATTCCACAGCGTGATTTGGATGAACTCATTTTGAGTATGCCAAACCGATGTTCTTGTGTTAGTGTTCGCGGTAGAAACACGGATTATTAATTGTTTAAGTTACCTAATAAAATTTTAAAGAAAACTGTTATTTCAGTCTTTTTTTCGAACTTAAATGTTAGTGGTTCAAATGTCAAAAATCCTTTTATTAGGAAAATGGCAAATTTCTTTATTAATGCAAAGGTGACTTGGTTTATCGTTACTGTGACAAACGAAAACACTTTATTTGATGAATCCTTAAAGAAAATTTTAATTAATATCAATCAGGAGAAAAGTTATTGCAAAAATATATGTTGATCACTAGACACATATGTTGATCCCTAGACACTTTTGATGTGTGTATTTCCACCACATTATGTTGGTATCCAGATTTAATCAGTATTTATCCAGGCTCCTTTTCCCTATTTATTTTAAAAAACTTACGACGAAAAGTAACAAAAAAGTTGAATTTAATTTTGCACATTTTTACAGCGTAAATGGCATGTTTTAAGTTTGTTTTTTCTGTATTATAAACAGCAATACGTATAATATTTATTATAAAAAAGCATAGCTTGTATTATCAAATTACTAATTATCGAAAAGAAAATGAAAAAATATTGAGTTTTCGTTGATGATTTTTGGTAGTCTACAACACATCCATATTTATTATAAAAACCAAATAGTAGTGCTATCGCAGCAAACAGATGTCAATATACTACGCCAGGTATGGCTTACCGAGATACAGTGACGAGATTTTAGATATATATTTTATTTTATTATATATTAGATACAGCAATATTCCGAACAAATTTCAACTTGCAGTTGCGAGCGTCAGTCGCCGCGCTCTTAAGCAATTATAATTAACCTCGATCGCATTTTTTTGTTTTTTCATCTTTTTATAACCACCCTATTTGCGAATAAGGTAAGTGAATTCATATTAACATTAGACATTCGAAAGTACCTATTTGTCTGACTATCTGTTACGCCTTCACTGCTAGACCACTGCAGCTCTTCAATAAAATTTGGCAAACTGATTTTCCGGTAAAACCGGTTGAACTAGTAGCTGACCCCAATTAATAATGTACATATAGAACTTACCAGTCTTGACCTGGTGGCGCAACGCGGTCTTGCAGTCCTCCAGGAGCTGTTTCAGAGGTAACGGCTCGTCGTGTAACTCCAGGTCTAACATCTTCTGCATCTCCTCCGGCATCTTGAACTCTAATATCTGTATTAAAAAGGTTATTATTTAGCTATTGTCATAAGTCTTAATTTGTTTAACTCTTTTGTAAATCTACCTACAAGTAATATACAACCTTGCATGCTGTACAAGTAATCACTAATCAAATACACTTAACTCACCACAAATTAGCTGATAATATTCTCATCATCACCAATCCTACTAATACATATTATAAACGCGAAAGTTTGTAATGGATGAATGGATGGATGGAGGAAATTAATTATATATCACTTCAAAAGCTTTTATTCTAGAAGAGGTCTATGATCAGCTAGAGCCAGTGCCTGCCAGTGTACTAGTAAAATCTGCTGATGGTGACGCCTAGGTTAACTGAATAGCCGCAAAATATTAATCAGACCTACGTGGGTGGTCTAAAAGTTTCCGACCTAACGATGATACAAGACATATTTCCACACAACTATATTCACAAGTTTTTATTAACGAGTACTGCTATCGTCACGGCGAGGTCGGAAACTGTTCACACCACCAAGTATCGTCCATTTCTATAGTACACCAGTGTATGTTTTTAATGGGAATGAATGTATAAGTGATGATGATACCTTCTCATTGCGATCATTGACGGCGTGCACGTAGTCGAGAAGCACGTCGACAACACGCGCCAGGAACTCTCGCGTCTGCGCCTGGGAATCTTCACGGTACGGCAGGATGGCTGTGGAACAATTGATTAATTAAAATCTTGAAAACTAGACAGAACCATAATGGTAATCAGACTGCTGACAAACATACTTAAATACATGCATATTATTGATATACAAGCTAAACTCCGCAGTGTTACCCGCTTTTATTGTTGTAACAGCGGGTAACGCTGCGGGGCGAAGCTAGTCTACAAAAGTAGCCTAAGTTACTCCTTATATCATCAGCTATTTGCTAGTGAAAGTCCCTTCGAAATCGGTCCAGCTGTTCCAGAGATTAGCCGGAACAAACAAACAGACAGAAAGACAGAAAAAAATTGTAAAAATGTTATTTTGATTAATGTGCCGTGTATAAATCCATATACATTTAGTAAAAAGCGGTTATTTTAATATTACATACGGACACACAATTTTATCGACTGCCTCGTTGGTCTCGCGGTTGACGTGTGCAACTGTTGATCATGAGGTCTCGGGTTCGATTCCCGGGTCGGACCAAATGTTTGTATGATCTACAAATATTTGTTTCGAAGTTTGGGTGTTTTTTATGTATAATATGTATGTATTTACAAAAAAAAAGTATTTATGTATTTGTATCAGTTGTCTAGAACCCATAACACAAGCTCTGCTTAGCTTGGGACTAGATGGCGTTGTGTGTTAGATGTCCGAAAAATATATTTAAATATTTATTTATTTGGTATACTCGTAGATGTATAGATTAAACCTACACACAGAACAAACGATCGTGACACACGACACAAACGTTCGTCCTGAGTAGGAATCGAACTAACGACTCCAGCCAGGAATCACAGTCACAAACCAATAGATTCAAGGCTTTCTTTTTTAAGTCGGTTAATAAAACGAATAACATTTTTAAATACTAGTAGTTACAGGCTTGATAGAAGCATCTCAATAGGCCGCCATGGTGTGTCGCCATGCTGCATTCTTGTATTGTCTGCATTCGCAATGAATATGGTGACCACCACTCTTGAATTCTGCTCATGCTTTCTATCAGATACAGTATAGTCACTTTCACAAATTGCACATAAAAAAACTAAATTATTCATCCTCAGTGTAAATCAAACCTACAATCTCTATCTCATTCAAGATCACCTACCATAATTCTAACAGTAACTAACAAAATAAATAAAAATGAATGAAAAAAATTCACACAACGCCATCTAATCCCAAACTAATCAGAACTTGTATAATGAGTACTAGACAATTGACATAAATGCATATACCTACACTTTTTTTTTGTAATTACACACTCTTAAACAAACCATACAAACATTTGGTCCGACCTGGAAATCAAACCCGAGACCTCATGCAAAACAGTCGCCTTCGTTACTATTACGCCAACAAGGCAGTTAAAGTCATTACAAACTACTCCAGGTTATCATAACTATAAATATTTTCTTAAGACTTGTAATTTCCTATCCAACCCTCGCCGTGCCCGACGAAATTGCGCCATAACACACATCTGTGCGCAATAACCCTCCCTCTACTGTGAGGTCTAGAGGGCCACTGATTAAAAAGTCACTGCTTTTAATATCGTGCGCCCTCCGTCCAGGAATGTGTGGCGGTAGGGTGGCTATATAACAGATATTTGAAGGTCTCACTCCGACATATTATTATACTAAGAACATACACTATCCGGACTATCCATGAATTATTAGTGGAAAAATGTTTTAAAAATTTAAAACGATAACCGTCATGCCTTTTATGTTTCCATTTCCCTACGGGCGTGATAAGCACCGCAATAGGCCGCCATAGTATGGGTCACCATGCTGCATTGTCCACGGTCGCAATGAGGATGGTGAACACCAATCTGGGATTTTACTTATGCTTTCCAAAGGCAGAGTGGAATTATTTCGGCAGCTAATACATAAAAATCGTATTGTCGTGTACGGATTTGGATGAAACTTTACAGTAATATAGCTTATACATCAGAATAACACAAAGGCTACTATTTGCCGCGATAACCGACATAACGCGGGCGGAGCCGTGAGCAAACACTAGTTTTATATATTTACAGTATAGCATAGTTTTTTTTTTTTTTTTTTATTTTTTATGGAATAGGAGGGCAAACGAGCAGACATATCGCCTGATGGTAAGCGATTACCGCCGCCCATGGACACCTGCAACACCAGAAGCGTCACAAGTGCGTTGCCGACCTTTGGGGGATGGGGAGGGGATGGGGTATGGGCCTCCGGTATCCTCACTCACTCGGTGAAACACAACGCAAGCACTATTTCACACCGGTTTTCTGTGAGGCCGTGGTATCACTCCGGTCGAGCCGACCCATTCATGCCAAAGCGTGGCTCTCCCACGGTGTATTGCAGTAGGTTTACAACACGTCTTCGGTATCCAAAATGGTGTACAAGATTTTATAGCTTTCGTATGTCTTTTGTCCTTCAAATGTATAAAAATAAATATTCCATCCCTGTCTCATAATAAAACTGAATCATGGCCACAACACAACTCATATTGTACACGAACACAGATGTCGCTGATTTATTTTCCAACTACCCGCAAACATGACGCGTTAGAAATTATTCAAATTTGAACTTTATTCTGAAGGTATAAAGAATATGTAAAACAGTATTTTTCACCAAGATGACCACGGTTTTTGTTTTTTTATAAAAAAACTACCTTTTACCCGCGACTCCACCGGCGTGTCTGTCAGTTATCCTGGTAAAAAAACAGTATCTAAATGTAAATTTCATTGAAATCAGTGCAGCAATTTAGGCGTGACAGCGATAGAGAAACTGTCAGACAAAGTTACTTTCGAATTTACAATATTAGTATAGATAATTCATAACAGATGAATATAATATTTTTGTTTCTTGGATATATACAAACGAGCCAATGACTGTGTTAGTGGCTCAGATTAATAATAAAAACAACTTGAGACATACTCTCACATGCCTAATTCACATCCATTTCTATACAAATAAATTAAAATTGTAGTGTTTGTTTGCATTTTCAAATTAACAGCTTTTCAAATTTTGTCTACTAGTCTGTTTGTTCTGTGTAATCTCTGAAATGGACGGACCAATGTTGACGAGACTTTCACTGGCAGATACCTGGTGTTACAAGGAGTAACACATACAATACAATATAGCATATACATCAGAATAACACATAGTCTACTATTTGCCGCGATAACCGACATACACGCGGGCGGAGCCGGGGGCAAGAACTAGTTTTAGATAAATTACATGCAGACTCAGAAGAAGCGATCGCCTTTGTGTCACACAAGTATCTATCCTGCGTGGGAACAGAACTGACAATCCCTAAAGTTAAACCAGCGAGATTTAAGGAAATTTCGCAAGAGGCCACTAATTACCTCCGCCATACATCGAAATTCACTTAAAAGTTCAGCCATGGGAGGGTTACGCTTCAGCAAATATGGCCCTGCTCGACCTGAGTTATACCACGTCATTATTGAAAACCAGTTTTGAGCAGTTCTTTCGTTGCATTTTTTTTATGGAATAGGCGGGCAAACGAGCAGACGTATCACCTGATGGTAAGCGATTACCGCCGCCTATGGAGACCTGCGGTTTTCTGTGAGGCCGTGGTATCACTCCGGTCGAGCGGGCCCATTCATGCCGAAGCGTGGCTCTCCCACGGTAAAACGTTACACACACATTTCAACGAGTGAATAAGGTTATCTAATGTAAATTATCGTGGGCCACGCTTCGGCATGAATGGGCCCGCTCGACCGGAGTGATACCACGGCCTCACAGAAAACCGTTGTGAAACAGCTGTGTTTCACTGAGTGAGTGAGGATACCGGAGGCCCATCCCCCAACCCCTCCCCATACCCCAAAGGCCGGCAACACACTCATGACGTCTCTGGGCTTGCGGGTACCTACGCAGTAATACGTTTGCCCCATAAAAAAAAATGCACAAGCCGGGGTGGCTTGTACGTTTTTGTCCTTCCTCCTTTGCCCTCTGACAGGCGATAGACACCTAATCGCAACGCACCTTGGAATTTGAGTTGCTTATTGAATAGGTACCGATTTGCTTGCACTACAATACAAGTTATTGAAGATAAATTATGCACAGACATTAAACTTGGTGCGGTGACAGATTATGGAGTGTCACCAGCCCTATTCACCCCGTGGATATCCCAAGAGACGACTAAGGGGCAAACTACCAGGCCTACATCACTGTAAAGAGAAGGAAACTTGAAACAAACCCTATCAGCCCGCCTGGCCAGCGTGGTTTAATGGGCCAAAACTTCCTTGCTAAGGAGCAATGTCCAGCAGAGGACTGTTTTAGGCTGTTGATGTGACCCGTCACAACGCTGGCATTCAGCGGGCCTACAATTATTTTATAGTTTTACAAACCACGCGGCTTTAACAAACTTCTCGTCTCACGTTTGTTATTTCCTAGTGACATTTGACAGCTGTCAAGCCTAGTGTTGCCATTACAAACTACATATTACTACTATCGGTATCGAACACACACAAAGTCGTATATGTCAGCTATCACGGCAAAGAGTAACATATGTCCTTCCTTAAGAATTAAATTATCTCAATGTCAAATTTCAAAGCTGAGAAAGCGTAACAGGCACACAAACAGACAGAGATAGAATAAATGTTGCTAAGCGCATAACTCAAGAATGGCTGGACCAATTCGGCTAATTTATTTTTTTATATGATCCTTAAGGTCCACGGGAGGTTTCATTAATAACAAATAAAATTTTAACAAAATAAAAACCGACTACAAGGTTCGACTCGATTTCTCTTGGATGCCATCATCAGATCTTAGCGTCCTTATCATGGTACCACCATTGTGATACCTCCTTTCCATTAAAAAAAGAATCATTAAAATCGGTTCATAAACGACGACGAAGTTATCCGCGAACACACATAAAAAAAACATATATACGTTCAAATTGAGAACCTCCTCCTTTTTTGAAGGCGGTTAAAAAATTATGCGGGTCCACGAGGGGTTCACAGAACGAAGTCTCTCCGCGCAGCTAGTTTATAATACTAGTATGGAAATATGGATTAAAAGAACTGCTGAACTATTCTATAGACAAATACTCGTACAGTATTCTTTATTTAAAACAAATACACAAAAATTACTTCCATCAACTTCCCTGGAGCGTAAATCTCCCTCTTTAATCTCCTATCAAACTCAAAGAGCAAGCAATTCTTCACGAAAACAATCTGCTGTCTGTTTATCAAACAATAGAATTTAGAACAATACCTGGTAGGTACGAATATGAAGACAATGGCGCGTATAACTTAGCTTTTTCTTTGAGGATTCGTATAAAAACAAGTTCTTAAAAAAAAATATAATAAAATTGAGGTGTCTGTTTCTAATTTCAAATTAACAGCTTTTCACTAAATGCATACGGATGGAAGTATAAACGGTACAACAATAAAAAAATTGTATGTCTGTATCAAATGTAATTTTTTTATTACAGTTACTTTATTGTAAAAAAAGCAAAAATGCCTTTATTCAAATTTCGTAAATGTTATATACATTATAATTACATTATGGAACGAGAAAGTTAAAAAAATGTATTCATTTTTCAATATACTACAAACCACAATTTAGGCAAACCAATGCATTTCTGTATACACATAAATCATAAATAAATGTAGGCTGTTGATGATAATGATAAATGAAACACCTAGACACAAAATAAAACATTGCACACATGATACAATTACATATTAGATAAGAATCAAACCTACAGGGAAGCTCAGCAGCAAGACTACCAAACCAAGTGTCAAAGAAATTTCGTACAAGTTCTCAGCCCGTAGTTTCCCACCGCCCTACATCAAAATTCACTTATAAGTTCTACTGATCGGTCCCCAGCATCATGCATTGTTGAGATTATCTGCACATGTCAAACACACCCGCCGCCACCCTCGCAGACGATACAGAGATAGGGAATCTGTTGATCTGTGTCATTTAATTGTTGAGTTGACCAGTTGGACATGTAATCAAATTATAGGAACTTAAAGAACACCTAGACTCAGAACAACAATTTGTAGATCACACAGTTTTGTCACATGTGGTATTGAACCCACATCACTCCGCACAGTATGAAGCGGGGAAATGATAGTCTATGCCCGTCCGATCCGTGTAGTTCAAAACAGCGTATATACATACTCCATGCCATAAAGCCTTAGGTACCTTCAAGCTGCGTACTTAAAGGTGACAGCAGAAGCCTTACTCCTACACCCCCTTACCACTATATTTTAACACTATAATCTATTAAGAACCACTTATGTCAGTTTCAGCTAAAACTTTTCCTCAAACATCTTAAAGGCAATATCGACTTTGTAACTTTTAACATACAGTCCAGTTTTACTTAACTCGAGTATAAATTCCAACTACCCTCTTTATATTGTTGTGGAATTCAACCTTAATTCTAATAGAATAAGGTATATTTTAGCTTATTTTTTTAGTATAAATGCTTTAAGTACCCTCAAAGTATTTGCGAAGCATTACATCGCATTCCAGATGTTATATTTTGTTCAAGATATTGTAAGGTTTGTTAATCGAATTTGAACCTTATGCCTTCGTAATATGAGTTGAGGGTGTGATGTGACGTCATAAGCCGCTTGTCACTGACTGTGCTTTTAGACGGAGTGAAGAGTAAATATGAGATATTTGTAGAGTTGTAAGCTTGAGTGTTTGTTCGTAACAGTTTTTGACATACATCTGGCAACCCTATTATTTTACTAGTAAAGGTTGGCAACCCTAGCCCTACATTACAGCAAGTGAAAAATATTTTTTTTTTTTTTTTTTTTTTTTACTATTGTATATGATTCGATAGATATGTTTTATGTATGAGCATGCCAAAGTGACTCTACTCTGCCTGATGGAAAGCATGGGGGAATCCAACAGTGCTAGGGTACACCTGGTACATCTAGCACCCGAGACGGCGTGCGGTTTTAGTCGGTGCGAGTCCGACATGCCACCAGGAAGTGGTAACCGAGGGGATTAAAAGTTTTTTTTTGTGGAATATATTATATACCTACATATATTAGTACAGGCATAGTACATGCTCTTAATTTGGGATCAGATTCACCTTTAAATTCCCTCAGCACTATCAGACTTAAAACTCAAAGTTATAATAGAAAATTTAACCAAAAAAACGACTGAAATAACTGGACCAACAGCACCGGCTTTCAAATACAAAAAGAATAATCAAAATCGGTTCACTGAGTCGAAATTTCGGAGGTAACAAACATAAAAAAAAAATAGTCGAATTGAGAACATCCTCGTTTTTTGAAGTCGGTTATAAATAAATAATATTGTACCAAATAAGTGAGATAATACCGCTCTCTGTATCATTTCAATTAGTCAGAGGGTCTGTGAGGGGCCGCAGCAGTAAATACCCGGAGATGAGACAAGTTGATCCTCGGCCGGAGTGCGTAATGATGGAGAATTATGTGTAAGCCCTTATTTGTGAGGAAGCACTGAGTTTGAGCTGAGAGGGCCATGAAGTATGGAGAAGGATTACATTAAATTTATCAGTATGGAGTGTGGAGTAGGTGAACTGATTCGTTGATCGCCACGTGATCATAAGCGACAATAAAAGATCACTTTTTTAATAAAAACCGGCCAAGTGCGAGTCGGAGACGCGCAAGAAGGGTTCCGTACCATGATCTATAAAAAACGGCAAAAAAATCACGTTTATTGTACGGGAGCCCCATTGAATATTCATTTGATTTATTTTTTTTGTATTTGTTGTTATAGCGGCAACATAAATAAATCATATGTGAAAATTTCAACTCTCTAAACATACATGAAACGAACACCCAGACTCAGAACAACTCTTTGTGGATCACACAAAATGTTGTTCTATGTGGAGTTTGAACTCTCAACACTCAGTGCTGTAGAAAACGGTGACCGGTGATTAGGTGTGACTCGTAGTGTGTTTGTACAGAGTTTTAAAGCTAAACGTCTTCGGAGCAAGAGTACAGTAAGTTAGAGTCTAGCTAACGAAAACCCCTAGTCCCCTACATAGATTTACACATATTTTGAATTGAAGAATCTCCATACTTATCGACCTCTTTACACAAGATAAACAGACAGAAAAAAATATTCCATTTCCCTGTAAATCCCTTAAAGCCAATAGTCTATCAATTGCAACCAAAATGCGAGGGCCATTCCACCTGACGTCTCTATGGGGTTTTAATATCGGAATATTTATATAGATGGCGCTACTGGCGTTATTAATGGCAGGCTTTAAGTGACAGCTCGGTTATTTCGAGGTTAGACTTTATGGGGCAGTTTGTTTGCTTTTAGTTTAGAATTTGTACTGTGATTTTCAGATTGTCTTGATATTTTATTTAATTATAATAAGAGGAAATTAAAATGGAGATGAACCAACCAGATGAAAGAGTCATTGAAATTCTACAACCATCTGTTCCATATTCAACAGTGATTCTGACCACGAATCTTAAAGAAAGAAGTTTCTATGTAAATCTCCTCGGCCGGAGTGATTAGTACTTTCATGGAACTAATCTCTCTCACCCGCCCACCACTATAACTTCTGTACACCAAGACCAACAGTAGTGACCCACGAATAAACCGAGTTATATCACTCGGGAAGTCCTAGTAAAAATTAAACTGTCTTGGAATCCGCAATGAAATTAATAAGAAGTAAACTGAAGGAGTTGAAAAGATAATTTAACCAAGTAATAAGTACTGCACAGAAAAGTACTAAGCAGAAAATGGGTGCCGAGTATTTCTTTCGTTGTTCTTAACTAAATGAGGTTCACATCAACAGGCTTTAACAGTCCACTGCTGGTTCTGACCAGTAGACCACAATTTCCTTTCCTCTCCTTTCTGTGCCTCTCCTTTCTGTGCCTCTCCTTAGCAAGAAGGTGTTGGTCTACTATACCACGCTGACCAGACGGGTTGGTATAGGGTTTGTTTCAAGTTTTCTACCTCTTTGCAGTGCTGTTGTCCTGGTAGTTAGCTCCCTAGTCGTCTCTTACGACACCCACGGGATGAATAGGGGTGGTGAACTGGTGATACTCTGTATTCTTAATCTATCGTTTTTTCATTACTATACAAACATCTCATGTCAGAAGCTAAATATTTGACTTATAAAAATGGCACACAACAATTCATCGTTTTCATTTTAACCCTCGCATCGTCCGCGTATGTTCTAAGCTAGGGTTGTCACTAGTATCTGTACTGTGTTAGTTATGAATGCTCAAGCATTTAACTACCCTCACGGCAATGCGGTTGGATATAATATTGAGGTTGGCTTATACTTTAGAAAAAATGTTTTTTATGATATAGGAGGTAAACGAGCAGACATTTCAACTGATGGAATGGGATTAACGCAGCTCTTGAAAGTTTCTTGTAATTCAGGAATCACAAGCGCGTCATCTGCCAAGTCTTTATTCATTTCAATATTTATTATTATTATTATTTGGGGTCAACTACTAATCAGAAGCGCGTTTTTTATAATATTATTTATATAGTAGTACTAGGTGCCTGTAACAACCCTGGATTACAAACGCCTATTGATTAGATTTCCAACTCAAAAAAAAACTTTTTTTTTGCTAAAAACAAATAATATACTGTCATTTTGTTCAAAACTGCCTGGTTGGTCTCGCGGTTGCCGCGTGCGACTGCTGATTATGAGGTCTCGGGTTCGATTCCCGGGACCAAATGTTTGTATGATCTACAAATATTTGTTTCGGAGTTTGGGTGTTTTCTATGTATAATATGTATGTATTTACAATAAATAATATATATTTGTATTTGTATCAGTTGTCTATTACCCATAACACAAGCTCTGCTTAGCTTGGGACTAGATGGCGTTGTGTGTTAGATGTCCGAAATATTTATTTATTATAATTATTATTGTACCTGCACAGTTGGCCTATTGGTTTAAGCGTTCACCACGCCGTTTTCTACTGTGCTGAGTGTTGTGGGTTCAAACCCCACAAGGGGCAACGGAGTTCCACAAATTGTTGTTCTGAGTCTGGGTGTCCTTTTTGTCCGTTTCATATATGTTTGTAAGGTCACCCGCGACACAGGAATTTATATTCTTAAAGCAGATGTTGTCTTTACAAAAAAATATATTTGACAACCCTAGTATCTAACCCTTATCATAGCAGGGTATGTTTGTCCCGTCGGCATCCCAAGAATGTTCATCTCCCCTCCGATTAGTACAAATATTGTTCGTCACAATGCGTCTCGAGCGCAGCTGCAAATTGTAACTAATGTCAGGAATTTAATTAAAAAACCCTCGTAACTTATGGTTCTGATAATAATAAATTGAGGGTAGTTTGGTTTTTTAAGCTCAATCAGTTTGTTTTATTGCCAAATACTGTTTAAAAATTTGCCATTCGTCCATTTTAGAAATTATTTTTTGGTGTCCTTCGTATTTTTTTTAAAACGAGCGGACAAGGAACTTGATGGAAAAATAACCTGCAAGTCAGGAGTCCCAAGTGCGTACTCAGGGTATAGTAGCAGCACTCGTTAATAAAAACTAGTGAATGCAGTTCTAATCCTTGCATTTGCATTGTGCATCGCGGAGAGAAGAGTGCAAGGAGACTATGTAGGAAAATAAAATGAAAAAAAAGTTGTATCATGGTTAGGTGAGAAACTTTTCATACCATCCACGTATATTAAGACGTCTACTTTTTTATACTTTTAAAAATTATAGTTTAAAAAAAAGTAGAAAATCGAACTAAAAAGTAGAAAATAATTTTAATGTGAAAAGCGTGGGGCGACATTATTGAAATATTTTCAGAAAAAACCCCACGCTTTTAATTCATTTAATTATTTATCTAGCTTTCTGCACTCCGTCTTCATGTAAACTTTGACTTTTCCATATTTCGTACTCCTACGTTTGTATAAGTTTCGTCAAAAGTGGTACAGTACAAAGTTTTTGGTTCACATATTAAATAAGTTTTTTGTCTACCGAAGATATTATAGCAAAAACACGATGAAATTGAGTTTTGAAGCGTCCTTAGATTTATTTTTTGATGTGTCAGAATATTATCCAGGATGTTTCTGAGAGGCCATCATAATAAATAGAGGACTTGCTCGGTGGTGCCGTAGTAACGTATGCGACTGCTGTGCCGAGGTCTCGGGTTCCATTCCTGGGATATTTCTTTTGGAGCTTGGAGGTTTTGTATTTCAAAAAAAAAGTATTTGGATTTTATTTTATAGTATAAGCTCTGCTTATTTTAAAACTAGATGGCATAGTGTGTTCGGCAGTTATCCAAAATCATTATTATGCCTTTTATTTTTGTACTACAAGTAAAATTTGAACAAAATAAAACCGACTTCAGGGTTCGACTCGATTTCTCTTGGATTTAATCATCAGATCTTAGTTTCCTTATCATGGTACCACCGTCTGGATATCTCTTTTCCATTAAAAATAATCATCAAAATCGGTTCATAAACGACGAAGTTATCCGCAAACACATAAAAAATATACATATATATATACGGTCGAATTCAGAAACCTCCTCCTTTTTTTGAAGTCGGTTAAAAAATAGGTAGAATCATGTGTCTGTGTTTGGCAGTTAATACTTTCAGTGGTGGATAACAGATGTCATATTTTCTAACTTTGTCTCGCACCCCCATCTACCCGGAAGTATGACAGTTTCACAGATGATCTACCCCGCTGTCATGTTTGGGGCGCGTGTGTCATTTCCGGCACCGGAACCGACAGCCTCTCCCGGATGAGGCTGATAAGAGACACGCGCGTTAAGTGTTAATCAGTATATAATGTTTAATAATGGCTTTGTTAATGAGTTCCCTAAGCTTATAACTTAGTTTTAAAATAGATAAAAAAAAACTTCGTTTAAAAAAACCGACTTCAAAAACTGAAAAGTATAAAATAACTTAATTTGTATGTGCTACCTATTCATAGGTTTGAATTCGGCGCCAAGCCAAAGGTACCACACTCGCTATATTTCGAGACGAACGTCAAAGACGTCACCGACGCTTCGGTTGTTTTGTCCTACGCGAAGAGCAGCTATCCCGCTCAAGGTCACGCGCGGCGAGTCCTACTATTACATTTTGGCTCGGCACCGACTTCAAACCTATGAATAGGTAGCACATACAAATTAAGTTATTTTATACTTTTCAGTTTTTGAAGTCGGTTTTTTTAAACGAAGTTTTTTTTTTATTTTTCGCTTTTTAATCTTTCTCAAGTCTCTCATCATCATTTCACCTAAATAACTTGAAAGAATACGACTAAAGGTAACATACAACATACTGTATAGAATAATAAATAAATATTTCGGACATGATGTTTACAGAATATAAAAGCATGCAGACAATTGCCTTAACTTTATTGCAGGCGCTCACGTAAATTTGAGGGTTTCCTTCAATTTCCTTGGGATCCTGATATGGTGGCCATGGGACCACATGGGGAGCATACCCTTTCGAATACAAAAATAATTTTCAAAATCGGTCCACAATTGACGGAGTAATCAATGTACATACATAAAAAAAAAAAACGATGAAATTGAGAACCTATTCCTTTTGGATTCGGTTAAAAACTTAAGTATATAGGTTTAGATGGGGAATAAATTCATGTAAATCGTCATCGACATGGTCCAATGACGTGTTAACACTTGAGTGAGCTGTGAATGTATAGATATTTATGCTCATTGGTGGCCTCTCAGCCAGTACACTTAACATAGGTCGACAAGTAATGCACACGATATATACCAATGTATATTTCATTAATACGCGTTTTTAGACCATTAAAATTATAATTTAACATCAAATAATTAATTTGAATATCCAAAAATAACAACTGTTTGGTTAAAGTTTTACGTTTAAACAGTCCTCACGACTGCTTTGTGTTTTTTTAGTGGTGTTTCGATTACTGAGTATATAATTGCACCGATGTTATATCGGCCAGTTTTTGAGTGTATGTTTATTACTTCTTTATGCTCAAACGGCTGGAGCGACTTGGATATCATTTGGTACTGAGCTAACTGATACATAGTCTAATTTTTATTGCAAAAATGGAATGTTCTCGTGAGATGAGCAATTAATTGACATATAATATACAAAAAACAATGATAGTGTTACGATGCCTTTATGCCACTCTAGTGGTGTATTATAATTCGTGTTTTAGTATTTGATTCAATGTTTCAAAAGTGTGTTAATTAATCTTCTCACTCTCGTGACAAGTGACGTCATTGTTCAATAATTAATTACATTTTAAAGTTAAAACCCTTGTTGGGCATGAACCACGTTCTATGGGGTTAATTGATGACTATGGGGAATTATCCCAAGCACTCTGATTGCTGCATTTTTAACCGACTTCCAAAAGGAGGAGGTTCTCAATTTCATCGTTTTTTTTTAACAGATGTGTTGGGAAAATCAGTAGATTATTCCATTACCTACTTCGCTTCGCTTCGCTCATTCCCTAAGAAAACTATTTTTAATTATGATAGCTTACTTTACTAGTTCAAACTTGAATTCTATTCGTCCTCAGGGTTGCGGAGATACAATGCCAGACGCTTCGTGGAAAAACTGTTATTCAAGAAAAGCCAGTTAAACTAGTGGTCGACCCCAAATTATATTGGGATTAATAAAGGCTGGGAACAAGAAGGATTGCTTACTTTCTCCTCTTCCATATCTCTATCAATGTGTGTGCAAAATTTCACGACGAAATAAGTTACTTACTTTTTGATGTTTAAGAAATTCTTACGTAGATGCTCTACGCCGTAGCAATGCTACGAACTCTACCTCCGCATTCAATAATTCAATCCGCTCATCCCTTATTTGACCTATTTAGGGATGAAATATCCATAAAACTTTTGGTTGCTTACAACATAAAAGTTTCAGATGCGAAAATTTTAAGTTTGTTCCAGCGCGGCAGCGAGAGGCTCTGCGTTGGTGAACAGCAACTAATTTTACATGTATAATAGTAATGAGTATATAAAGGTACTCACAGTCATAGTACAGGTTGCCGACGGAGGAGGTCAGTTTAGGAGTGCCTTGTCCTGAGAGTGACGCCATTCTCTCGCCCTGAAAACACACACAACCTTAGTAAACCACGAAAATATACTTTTAAAAAAATTAACGCTACTAAAAAGCTTAGTATTCTTAATAAAATATTTAAAAAGCATAGATTTGAATAAATAGGAGTAAAAATGGTTTTTAAACTGGCTTGTAATTGATTTATAATCCTAAACAAGTAAAAAGTCAGAAAATACGATACCACCCAGAACTAATAATTGTGAAGAGCGTGATGATGTGTCATGTGAATGTGAATGAAATTACACTCAAATTTGTTTTATTTTTTTTATGTTTAAGCTGCTCAAATGACTCTTCTCTTCCTGACGGAAAGCATGAATAGAATCCAACAGTGGTGGTCACCATCCTCATTGGGAATGTGAACAATGCAGCATGGTGACCCACACTATGGCGGCCCAGTGAGATGCTTTTTCATCTCGGGAAATAATAAGAGGGATCACAATATATTTTACTAGCTTTTACACGCGGCTTCGCTCACGCAGACTTTCATCCCCTGATTTACCCCCTTAGGGCTGGGATTTCAAAAATTCCTTTCTGAGTGCTTACTTACGTTATATAAAGAACCTACATGCTAAATTTCAGGATTCTAGGTTCAGCGGTTTGGGCTGTGCGTTGATCTCTGGGTATATCAGTCACATTACTCTTTTATATGTATATATGGATTTAGAAATATATAAATATGTATAACAACGATCTGGTTATTCTGTTAGGTTAGTTAGGATTGGTAGAGTTAGGGAGTGTAGATTCATAAGCTTGGCTCTACATGAGCAGTCGTCTTGGCAACATTTTACATGAAAATGTTTTGGTGGGATTTCATTTCATTTTGTAATTTGCTTAAGGCAGTATTTTTTTTTTGTTTTTTTTTTGGGGTGTATTTCTTGTACATATTTTTTCTTCTTTCGAAAAAGTCCGTGTACCAAAAATAAAACTTCCAGCATAAAAATTAGTGAAAGGCTCATACAAACTTCCACCCCCCAATTTTGGGGGTTGGGGGGCAAAAGTAATAGGTTTATGATTTTTTTTGTGGTTAGTATACAAAACGTAGTTTACATACCAAATTTCAGATTTCTAGCACTTCAGGAAGTACCCTAACAGTTTTGATGATCATCAGTGTGTCAGTGACGAAATCGGTGTTTTTTAGGTATCAATAAAATCTAAGTATTGTAAATAAATATAATGCAATAATACCTAATAGACTTGCTTAAGATTGTGTAATTGGAGCTAAAAGTTTCTGATCTTTTGGGGATAAGACATGAATGCTTTTTTTTCAAGTAACTAAATAATATTCTGTACTTATTTATCTGTTGCATTGGATTTAGCTTTTAGGATAGATATATTTTACTTTCTATGTATATCGAATAATGTAGGATAATATATATTTTTTTTTTTTTGGGTTCCCCTCTAATGGTTTTGTATAAATTTTCCTAGTAAAATATATCTTTATTTAATTTCTTCTTTTTAATGTTCTTTTCTTTGTCCTCCCCTAAAAAGATCATCCATTGTTCTTAATTGTCCTCAAATACTATATTATTTGTATCAAACACCTGACATAATTGCAAGTAATAAAATATTTCCACGGTTCCCTAAAGGATTGAGTAGATTTTAAAGATTGCTAACAATGACTTGAAATCAAACAAAGAAAAAATAACCACGCAAGATCTTTCAATTTATTTTTTAACCTACCTAGATTTAGATGCCATATTTAAAAAGACGTTAAAAGTAATCATAGAAAATATAACTTGTAAAAATAATTATCTTTGGAAATCCTTAAACCACAAGAAACTCAAATAATATTTAAAAATCCAATTATAATCATTATGCATTACCTCATGCACTAGAAGGTACACTATAGTCAAGCAATATAAAAAAGTAGGTACTTCGACAGTAAAGAACAAAGAGAATGAATCCAATATGGCGGATCAAAACAAGATGGCGGCTAATATGATTATTTGAACGAACCAACTGTATGTGTTCAGCTATTTGCTTGCAGTAGGAAAAAAAGCCGTCCAAACTCAGCTTTGACATTACTAGAAACTTCTAGAAAGTTCTGTGAACAGAAAGAAAGAGTACGTTAATGATACTGACATGACGCCATCTATAAACAACATATTTTTCTGTCCATAGATATTTATTATCTTAAATTTCACTTTAAGATATGTTTTAAAAGTGATTTAAAATAAATATAGATTAATAATTTATATTCTGATTAAAATATTAAATTCATAAAAAGAAAATGAATAATGAAAGATGAGATTTAAAATAAATACAAATCTATATCTACTATAGGAACAAATGTTTTTTGTTTATTTGGAATACTTACCTTTTGTCTGCAGCTATCTGGCACTATTTATAACAAATATTTTTCGTTGAAAAACAAATTAAAATATGTCGTTGAGAAAAAATATTGCCGAAATCTTGGCTAGGATTTATCATAAATGAAGACTTTGATAAAATATTCTTTTAATATTGGAATAACTTGAACGAACGGTGTTGTTCAGTCAAGAGCTTAGGCAGACTGAAACGAGGTTTTCAGGGGCTAAGATTTCAGGGGTTGACGCATGCGTGGTGAAAAGGTCGTGGGGGGTGACATTTAGGTTTCGTTGGGATGGGGATGCTGGTCAATAATGGGAACCAGGTCACGGGTGGGCGTCGCCTCCGATGTGATTTGGTAGATAGATAATTATTCGGTTGGAAGGATTTCATTGTGATTGATTTTGTAACCAATTAGGTATGACAAAATAATTTAGGATTGCGTTTTGCTTTGTAAAAATTGAGGCGTTCACGAAAACGTTTAAAAGTAAAGTTATAATTAATTACTTATATAATATTTTACGGCGAGTCTTTGTTAATTGAGAAAACATCCAATGTAATCTGAACGTCGGAAACGGCTGAAAGGGTTTTTATGAAATTTAGTATGAAGGGGTTTCGGGGGCGATAAATCGATCTTTTTTTAAAGAATAGTGGGCAAACGAGCTGACCTATCGCCTGATGGTAAGCGATTGCCGCTGCCCATGGACACCCGCAACACCAGAGGCGTCACAAGTGCGTGGCCAGCCTTTGGGGATGGGGAGGGGGATGGGAGAGGGTTTGGGCTTCCGGTATCCTTACTCACTCGGTGAAACACAGCGCCAGAGCTATTTCACACCGGTTTTCTGTGAGGCCGTGGTATCACTCCGATCGAGCCGAACCATTCATGCCGAAACGTGGCTCTCCCACCCACGATCTAGCTAGCTAGGATTCGTTTAAAGGTGTAAGATAGATAGATATGAAATACCAAGTAATGGGGTCAAACAATCACATTTAGTGTAGCGTTATAATAATAATAATATCCATATATTTTAGACCATATATGTAAGTCCATGTTTTAAGCATGCATCATGCATACAATTACAAAATTACAAATTAAATTAAAACATATAAAATGAAATTAACATTAAAAACATTGAGTCAAAATCTATACAAATAAATAAAATTGGAGTGTCTGTTTGTAATATTAAAATAACCGCTTTTTAATAAATGCATATTGTATGTATACACGATACATGTACCAAAATAACATTTTTTACAATTTTTGTCTGTCTGTCTGTCGGTCGGTCTGTCTGTTTGTTCCGGGTAATCTCTGGAACGACTGGACCGATTTTGACGAGACTTTCACTGGCAGATAGCTGATAGTCTAATAAGTAACTTAGGCTAGCTACTTTTTTTAGACTAACTTCATCCCGCGGCGTTACCCACGGTGCAGCAATAACTGCGGGTAACACACAAAATCAAAGTTATAATCAAAAACAATAATAAATCTACAATTAAATCAAAATAAAAATCACAATCAAAATTGAAAACCCAATCCAAATCAAAATTAGAATCAAAATTCAAACAAAAATCACAGTCAAAATTAAAATCAAAATTATCAGTCATCAAAGTTTTCACATTATATATAATCTATACAAGTAAATAAAATTGAAGTGTCAGTTTGTAATTTCAAATTAACAGCTTATCACTAAATGCGTGTGAAAGTATAAAATAAATCAATTTAAAAAAAATGGTTGTCTGTAAAGTCTGTTTACGGACGATAGTTTACCGTGAGAACGTCATAACGAAACATTGATGAAATTATGAGAGATAGATGCGGCGCAAGCGCATGAACGTCTGGACAGATTTTGAAAGGGCTTTCACACTTTCGACAGATAACTGGTGATTTAAGGGGTATATTTGGCAACATTTTTCGACTAGCTCCGTCCCCGATATGTTACCCGCGGTTATCGTTGCAAAGTTAGTATTGAAATAAACCACTTGTACTGTCCCGAAATGTTTTATTTACCACACCTGATCATTTTGACACACCTCCTTTTTACCCGACTGCGAAAGGAGGGTTATGTTTTTCGAGTGTATGTACACACATCAAAAGTGTCTAGGGATTAACATATGTGTCTAGGGATCAACATATATTTTTGCAATAACTTTTCTCCTGATTGATATTAATTAATTAAATTTTCTTTAAGGATTCATCAAATAAAGTGTTTTCGTTTGTCACAGTAACGATAAACCAAGTCACCTTTGCATTAATAAAGAAATTTGCCATTTTCCTAATAAAAGGATTTTTGACATTTGAACCACTAACATTAAAGTTCGAAAAAAAGACTGAAATAACAGTTTTCTTTAAAATTTTATTAGGTAACTTAAACAATTAATAATGCGTGTTTCTACCGCGAACACTAACACAAGAACATCGGTTTGGCATACTCAAAATGAGTTCATCCAAATCACGCTGTGGAATGGCCGCCCATGTTCGTTGCAACAACAAAAAAAGGTCTTCTTACGACTGGATACCCTCCATATTCGGCAGAGCTCTTCTCTGTAGCATATCCCATGCATGTTCAATCGGGTTCAAGTCTGGCGACTGAGCAGGCCAGGGCCAAAGCCACATCTCAATCTCAAGAAATCCGCATAAAATGCTTGATCCCTAGACACTTTTGATGTGTGTATATTTCTTTGGCACGCCCTAGAGCCTAAACGGCTTGTCGTATTTTTATGTGAGTGGTGTCAATAGATTCGTCTTAGTCGTGAGAGTGACACTGGGTACATCAAAAAAAAAAAATAAGGAGTTTTGGTGCCAAAAACTAATATAAAAAAAACGTTATCAAAATACATCGAGTGTGGTATGAAAATAAAGATTTTTTTACGGTGATTACGAATATATATATAAAACTTATAAATACATTTATTACATAATATAGAAACCTATGTACATAACCATAATTCATTAAAAAAAATAACAATATTTAAACTTATATGTTTTTATTGTTAAATATTGACGCAGTGGGGTTTTTTATTTTTAATATTTTTTACCATTCCATTTTACCCATAGCTAAATCTATCAGAATATTTCTACATCGGAGTAAACAAAAACTAAATAGATACAATGCACTTATCTGTTTGTTTCACAAAACAAAAATTGTACTTTGACCTTTTCAGTTGTACCACACAGCTATGTAACCACACACCGGTTACCTCAAAGTAGAGGGATGTTCCGCCCACCACTTTTACGCCTACGTACTGGTGTATACTTACAGATGTATGTACAATGTAGTCATGTAAATATTAAATTGATACAACATGTAAAATACGAACAGACATAATTATCTACAGAAGGGAAATTTTCGATTAGTTTTGGTTTGCCTAGATATGAATCCGTTAAAAATCTATACTAATATTATAAAGCTGGAGAGTTTATTTGTTTTGCCAATCTCAGGAAGTATTGGTTCAATTTTAAAAAATCTTTCAGTTTTAGATAGCCCATTTATCGAGAAAGGCTAAGGCTATAGGTGTGGGTAGACGCCAAAACAAAAGAATCAATGAAGAATATTGCAAAAACGGGGGAAAATTATTACGCTACGGGTAATAGGAGACGTAAACGAGGTTGCGTAAGTCAGCTAGTATGTTAATAATTTACAGTTTACTCCATAAGAAACTATTTTTATATTGAACCCGTGGTATAAACATTTTATGCACAATAAACATGTTATGATGAGACATTACGCTGCGTCTTACGTTACGTTCGCCTCAATTCTGTGTCATTGGCTAATACTTTGTCTAAGATTATAGACAAAGTATTAGGTCTTTACCTATGAAGTTGCCTTTCTACAGTACTGGTCATTTCAAATAAAAAAAAGTTTGTCATTTCTCTGTATTCTAAATTCATATTATTTTTTTTGAAACCATGACATTCTATTTACAAACTCTGTCTTTTGTTTTTTGATTAGTGTTGTATTTTCATTACATTTAAACATTTTTCGTCATAATGGATACTTGAAAAATTCTTGTAATTATGGAATATGAGTTCCGTCGTGGCACCAACGCGACACAAACGGCACGTAACATCAAAAACGTTTACGGAGAGAACTGTACAAACGAACGCACAACCCGTTATTGGTTTTCCCGGATCCGTTCTGGAAATTTTGACTTGAAAAATGAAGCTCGTGGTCGTCCGGAGACTTTGGTTAACAATAATGAATTAAAGGCGATTGTGGAAGCTGACGACACTCAATCTACAGCTGAGCTAGCAGCAGCTTTTAATGTAAGCATCAAAACTATATTGATCCATTTGCGACATATTGGCAAGGTAAAAAAGCTTGATAGATGGGTGCCCCACGACCTTAACGATCGCCAGCGCAACGTACGCGTCGAGACCTGCCTTGCGCTGCTCAACAGGCAAAGAAATGAAGGAATTTCGACACGAATTGTTACGTGCGACGAAAAATGGATTCTGTTTGACAATCGAAAGCGCTCAGCAAGTTGGTTAGACCCTGGTTCAGCACCAAAGCATTGCCCTAAACCAAAAATGACCCCTAAAAAGGTGATGGTCACTGTTTGGTGGTCTAGTGCGGGTGTGATTCACCACAGCTTTTTAAAAAACGGCATGAACATTAATACAGATGTGTACTGTGAAGAACTGGAGAGAATGATGGAGAAGCTTGCACATCTGCAACCAGCTTTGGTCAATCGGTCGTCCCCACTGCTCCTTCACGACAATGCGCGACCCCATACTGCGCAACAGACAGTCTCCAAGCTGCAAGAGCTGGGGTTGGAAGCTCTCCCACATCCGCCATACTCACCAGACCTTGCACCTACCGACTATTACTTTTTCCAAAATTTAGACAACTTTTTAGTGGGTAAAAAATTCAATTCCCGAGAGGCAGTACAAAATGCCTTTGAAGAGTTTGCCTCCCGTCCAGCTGATTTTTACAAGAGGGGGCATCAACAAACTGCCAATGCGTTGGCAAAGATGCGTCGATTGCATGGGTGATTACTTCGAATAACAGAAATAAAAAAGTTTGAAAAAATAAGTACTTTCACTTATTGCATACAAAACGGCAATTTCATAGGTAAAGACCTATTATTAGCCAAGGTTTGTCCAAAGCTCCACCTGCGTTCATATCGGTTACCGTAGTGAGAAGTAATTAAAATCAAAGTAATGCAAAACTTCAATAGAGTCGATTTAGTAGCCGTAAAAGTGAAAAGCCAGACAGTACACACTTTGAAATTTATAATATTATTAGGGAATGTGTCTAATTATTCGGTTTGTAGACGTGTCATGGCCAGGCCGGGTACAAATACTCAAGGATACTCGAACGTTTTGTCCCGTCACGAACCGTCCTTGTCCCGGTGAGATATAATAAAAAGAAAGCTCTCTAACACTACAGTATGTCGTGCGATAATATTGTAAACAAGTAGTTGGCTTAAGTAAAATAAAGTATATTGCTATATCCTCCCACGCTTCGCCGCGGCCTGTTATGGTTGTATTACTAAAAAATGAGGAGGAAAATAAAATACAAACAATCTTTGAATTGTTTATCGTGTCAAGGTTTGAATTCAATCGGTGCTGACAGAAATGTGCAAAAACCAAATTGTCATTTTTATATCTATACTTATAATTAGAGACCGGATTATATGCAACATAAAAATCTTGTTTTATGCATGCAATTATGCATGGAAAATGCTTGAAATATGCACGAAAATTGGCAAAATATGCAAAACTAAATGACTAATTTTAGTAATCAAAATAGAAAAAAAATACAAAATCAGCATACAATTAGTAAATTATCATTTGATAGGCGATCTTAGGTACAGTAACATTACATGACATTACAATTATTTAATATTGTTGTAAACGTACAGTGGTAAGATTGTGTCTTCGATCATTTCTTCAAAACAAAAGACATGCGCAGCTACTACTGACCGAAATGCGATCCATTGCGATGCGAATCCGACCAGTCACAAGTATTAGATACTCATTAATCCTTTTATTTTGTGACTATTAAATTTGGTTGGATTCTGGATATATCACTGTTTTCGCATTTCGGAATGTAGGGTAAGTGTACTGAACTGAGAAAAAATTGAAAATGTATCGCTAATATGCATCTTAACGAAATCTTGGTTAAAATATGCTATTACCGCTGAGGATGCATTAAATATGAAAATGTATATAATCCGGTCTCTACTTATAATATTGTTAGGTGCATCCCTAATCTACCGATAAATTATGCAGTACGAACCTATAAAAAGACGGTACTTGGCTATGCACACTCACTTGCTGTTTGAGAAGCGGTTGGTAAGGTGTTTTAATTATAAATAAGAACTGAGGTTGGGCTACCTCGTCTTTGGTTCTTTTACTTAATTCTCACTCCTAGTTTATAACATCAGAAGTTGGATAGTCTTCAAACAGATTTTAGGTACCTAGCACACATTATAATACTACTATTGAATAAAGAATTAGGTATAGGCAATTTATGCAGGACCAGTTTATTTTACGCTTTTAAGTGTTTTTTTGGCAGAGAGTTTTCGTTGATGTTTTTTGGAAGTCTTTTTTTTTTATATAAAAAAGTTTTTATTTTTCAGTTTTTAGTGCAAACAATCGTAGGTAAGTAGTAAGTTGAACTATTTCATCAAATTTCATCATCAAGAATACAAATAAAGGTCTATACGTACGTGTAATATTAAAATCATCCTCTAATTCCTAACTGTTGAAGAGTTTAACCTTCTATCATCAGCTCACCTAAATAACTAGAAAGTATACGACTGAAGGTCTTGAGATACGTATGAAATTGAAAGAATTATCCTCCAACTCTTAACCGTTAAGGAGTTGTACCTTTCATCATCAGCTCATCATCATAAAATGATGACTGCCACACGCAAATACCGGTGTAACTTCAGAAAATATACGAAAAACATAGTATGTGCCTATAAAAAATGAGGGTTTCCCTCGATTTCCCTAGGATCCCATCATCAGATCCTGATATGCTGGCAATCGGACCACCTCGGAAGCATACCCTTTCGAATACAAAAAAAAATTTCAAAATCAGTCCACAACTGACGGAGTAATCGGTGAACATACATAAAAAAAAAATACATACAGTGGAACATAGAACCTCCTCCTTTTTGGAAGTCGGTTAAAAAGATTTTGAAACATTTTACTGCTCTAGAAGATATTTAAGTGTGGTACTTCAGATAAACAAAATAAAGCGGGTACTTCAATGTTTCGCTGCATTCGTGTGTGACGATCACTAGCTAGAAAATATCACGCCAGCTTGTACGGGCACAATGCAGTGCACCAGTGCCGACACTGTAATGAAAAAGCTTGTGAATGTAATTAGCACTACACAGTTAAGGTTAAATCACATTTTCATATTGAGTTTTAATCTGTGTTTACATGATTTTGATGTGTGGTGTACGGAGGTGAGTCATGTGTGCAATTTTAAATGTTTGGCGAGTGTTTGGTGCGTCTATGCAATTGTTTTAAGAGTGACTGTTGTAGTTGGTCGAATTTTAGAATACAAATCAAACTTTGTCTGTCACAGATTGATATTGCAAATATTTTGCTATTTTGCTATACATCATGCTACGGTCAATAGGAGAAACAGACGAGGTTGCCGGGGTCAGCTAGTATCTAATATATAAAATTCTCGTGTCGCGGTGATTGTGACCAAACTCCTCCGAAACGGCTGGACCGATTTTTATGAAATTTTGTATGCATATCGAGTAGGTCTGAGATTCGGCCAACATCTATTTTTCATAGACATAGACATTTATGACAATATTAGCTGTTGCCCGCGGCTCCGCCCGCCTGTATATCAGGTATCGCGGCAATTAGTAGCCTATGTGCTATATTACTGTAAAGTTTCATCTAAATCCGTTCATTAATTTTAAAAACATTACCCTGTTAGTCCCTCTGACGTAGTCGTATAAAAATAAGAACTAATACATAACCATAATTTAAAAAAACTAACAACATTTACATACAAGCCTGAAAAAACTCCACATCTTCGCCTACTGGTAGCGTTCCCAAAAGACTGGCAGCATTACCACATTGAATGGCAATGCTGATTCTCTGTGCTAGAAAAAGGCCGGCTTTCTGGTCGCGAGAAGCGTCAATCAGTTGCTTAGCTAGTTGTTTATACATAGCACGAGCACTCGGACCCCATGAACCTAGCGTCTCTACCCCAAACGTTTCAAAAAATTCAAAAATGTAATTACCTATTAAATTTTGGTACTTACGACGTTTGAGGCTTTCCGCAGAAGCAGCAGCAGCGCCGGCATAACCAGCTGTACTTGGAAGATATCTCATCTTCTACTCTCATATCTACTTGGAAGATGAGATGGCGCGAGGGTGTCAACGCAAGTTGCATCCCACACCAAAGGCTTACCCATCTTCCATGGCAGTAACGACATACCATCTGGTCTCTTGCCATCGTCCCGCACCAGACCATTTGGTTCACGTACAGCTGGAACGCCGGCGGTAACAAGAGCACGACGGTAATATTGGCATGTCGAGATATTCGGCCAGCGCTTCTGCTACAAGAAAGGCCATGATGTCCGAAACTGTCAACAGCCTCTCCACAGTGACAAAAATGCGGAGAAACACAAGGCGCTCCTAAACGGAGGCAAGTGGCAAAGTGAAAAGTAGTATTGTCCAACAAGGTACCTATGTTGGGTGATGGAAGTGCCTGAATCCATAAACCTGATTTCCACTCTCCCACAGCTAACAAACGAGCTCGCTCAGCAAGACTGGTTGAAAAGTATCTAAAAGTATCTTTTGCTTTAAAATACATAACGGCGAGTCCCATGTCGCTGAGAAAAAGGATTAACAGGTAATGCAGTACTGGGACAAGCTATCTGCCAAACATCTATGGCAATGGCCTTGCATGATACTTCAGAATCAATCTGTTTGTAAAAAAATTCCTGGTTAATTCTTCTGTGCCATGAACCGAAGACAAAAATGCTGGAAGGCTGACTCTACAATTTTTCGTACTCCAAGACCACCCAAACGAACTGGTAATTGTTTTTAGTTTAAAGTTTTCACTTCTGTTGGCAGTAATAATTACTGCTTTGTGCTTTTTTTATTCAATTATTAGTTTTTTAAAGACAACTCACGCTTATTAATTGTGTCGGTGCGGTGGGACTATGAAACGGACACAAAAGACACCCAGACTCAGAACAAAAATTTGTGGATCCACGTCATTCGTGCATTTTTTTATATTTAATCGATTTATTAATTTAAAACTTAAATGGAATGTTATTGAACATATATCCAATATAACATAAGTCTTCGTGATCACCATTCCCAGGGTGTTAGAGACAGCTCCAACACAAAACAATTTGTCGATACGGACCCCTTCAAAGGGTGGTTGTCACCCCCTCCCTACACGCGGGGGTGGATGACGTCAGAGAATACACGCCCAGGGGATGGGGGATGGAAGGAGTTAACATATAGCCGTACCGTTTATTATCGTTGCTTTTAATTCTAACTGCCATGGTAAGTGGTTACCGTAACCGCTTTTAACTGTAGATATTTAAGACAGGTTGTTATCTTTTTAACCGACTTCAAAAAAGGAGGAGGTTCTCAATTTGACCGTTTTTTAAAATGTATGTTCGCGGATAACTTCGTCGTTTATGAACCGGTTTTGATGATTCTTTTTTTAATGGAAAGGAGATGTCCCAACGGTGGTACCATGATAAGGACACTAAGATTTGATAACGGCATCGAAGAGGAATCGAAACCTTGAAGTCTGTTTTTGTTAAAATTTTATTATTAACATGACTTTAGTATTATTTTAATTTTATGTATATTTTAGCTTGGTCCCGTTTATGTTGGTTATTGTGACTAAAAGTAGCAATACCCATACCGAATTTCATCCAAATCGGTTCAGCGGTTTAGTCGTGAAAGAGTAACAAACAGACAGAGTTAGGTACTTTCGAATTTATAACATTAGTATAGATAAATGTTATCAAATCTAATAAGTAATCAAATATTAGAATAAAAGAAATAATCTATACCTATATATAAAATGAATCACCGAAATGTATCTACGCACATAACTTCTGATCGACTGCACCAAATTGGATAATTCGTTTTTTGTTGTATTCGTTATTATTGGGACAAGGTTTGTCTACTAGAAAAATTAAAAAATAATGGAAAAAATCAATATTTTTCGTCCGCTACTGTACACTGTCTGTGGGAAGCTGAGACAGATATGAAAATATGGCGGTACGAAGTTCGTCGGGTCAATCTAATTGCTCTATCAAGATGAAATTGTTTACGTATTTATATATTTAGTTCATCAACAGTCAACAACAGTCCACTGTTGGACATAGGCCACTTTTTAGAAAAAGGTTTGGGCCTGCTATACCACGCTAGCCAAATGAGTAAAGTACAGGTTTTTTTTTGCTTTTTTCTGGTACTAATCCCGCTAACACGCCCACCTTAGTACCACAGTTACCACAGTAACTTCTGTACACCAGGATCAACAGCAGTGACCCTCGAACACACCTAGTTATGACACTCGGGAAGTCCAGGTAAAACAAACTGTCTTGGAACCCGTAATGAAATTAATCGGAAGAAAACTGGAGGAGTTGGAAATATAAAAAGTTCATCTATAGGGTTTGGAACAAGTTGTTAGGGTTCCGTGCCAAAGGCAAAAAACGGAACCCTTATAGATTCGTCATGTCTGTCTGTCCGTCTGTCTGTCCGTCCGTATGTCACAGCCACTTTTTTCCGAAACTATTAGACCTATAATGTTGAAACTTGGTAAGTAGATGTATTCTGTGAACCGCTTTAAGATTTTTACACAAAAATAAAAAAAAATTGGGGGTCCCCGTACTTAGAACTGAAACTCAAAAAATTTTTTTTCATCTTACCCATACGCGTGGGGTATCTATGGATAGGTCTTCAAAAATGATATTGATGTTTCTAATATCATTTTTTTCTAAACTGAATAGCTTGCGCGAGAGACACTTCCAAAGTGGTAAAATGAGTGTCCCCCCCTATAACTTCTAAAATAAGAGAATGATAAATCTAAAAAAAATATATGATGTACATTACCATGTAAACTTCCAACGAAAATTGGTTTGAACGAAATCTAGTAAGTAGTTTTTTTTTAATACGTCATAAATCGTAAACTGCAATTTACCCTTCATTCAATCAACACAAATATAAAAATAAAACAAAAATTATATTATGTTACTTGCTGCTGCGGAACCCTTCATGGGCGAGTCCGACTCGCACTTGGCCACTTTTTTTTCTCTTAGCAAATATGGGTATACCTGTACTAGCTGACCCACGCAACCTCGTTTACGTCTCCTATTGCCTGTGGCATATTAATTCTCCCCCGTTTTTGTAACATTCATCATTGGTACTCCGCTCCTATTGGTGTTAGCGTGATGATATAGCCTATAGCCTTACTCGATAAATGGGCTATCTAACACTGAAATAATTTTTCAATTTGGACCAGTGGTTCCTGAGATTAGCGCGTTCAAGCAAACACACTCTTCAGTTTTATATATTAGTTAATAAATTAAATTAAAAAGCTTTTTAAAAACAAGCTTTTACTGCAATGCCTCGAGACAAATCAAACGAGTGATGATGCGACGTTTCTTTAGAGAGTTTCTATGGCCACCTTCCAGCTCCAGCATCAGATCAGCTCCATGTCATTATAATATTATATTGTCACGCTGTATGCTTGCAAAATTTCAGCAAAATCGGTTGAAGATATCTGCTTCAAAATTGAGTTGCAAGATTCCACCCGAACATACAAGCATACATAACAAGTTAATGAAAAGCTTGTAATTAGTATAAGATTTGGATGACGTCGACGATACTAATCGTTATTTTACTAGATATATACTTCATTATATTTCCCAAAATAATAAAGTACTTAAAGTTGTTGCCTGATAACAGATATCAGACAAAGTCCTCTCAGCTTAAAAGCTTCGTGTTTCTGATAAGTGATAACTTATTATCAACAGTAAGTGGTTACAGAGCAACTTAAGGATACAGAGAATGCTATATAAAGCATATAGTATTGTTACATTTACACCTATATATATCCTAAGGTTCAGGAAAAAAAAAATTTCATGGTAAGATAGTTATTTTAGAACAGTAATTGCCTAAAACACAGGTCTTACCTAGATTAAGCAGATCACTAAATTAAAATATTTACCTTACTTAACAAGAACTTTTAAAATTGTAATTTTTTGGTAAGTTATAACTAATACTTGGTTCTAATTGTAAAAATATTTAAGAATTTTCAGTTTGTTTAATTTTATGTTAAGTCTACTCTTAAGTTACGTAGGTAACACCCAAATCTAGTACATTGAATATGGAATATTTTTTATTTTATCACCTCCTGACTTCATTTCTAGACTATCATCACCAAGTATTAGTCGTAAAACCAACTTATTCTCAGTCCAAACTCATTTCTGCCAAACCACGAGCGAAAACTACTACCTGCCTATAATTTGGTATATTTCGTAAAGCGCTTGAATCACGAATGTTGAAGTGACATCTGCAGAACGGCTGTGGAAAGATCCTAGAGTGGAGATCACAAATTGTTAGATGGAATCCTTAGGCTGATAGAATGACGAAATCATGAAGGCATTTGGTGTTGATTGAATAAAACGCCCGTTAAGAACGATAATCACCAGCAGTCGAGCTGTTTGATATAATGAAAAAACATACTTTTTTTTTAATTTCTAACACACCGCCATCTAGTCCCAACCTAAGCAGAGCTTGTGTTATGGATACTAGACAATTGATATAAATGCATATATACTTTTCTTTTGTAAATACATACATATTATACATAGAAACCCAAACTCCAAAACAAATATTTGCAGATCATACAAACATTTGGACTGACCGAAATTGTAATTGTTGAGAATATCTCTGTTTCATGTATGTCGCCTACGTCACATCATATTGAAGCTAAAACCAGTAGCAATGTTTATTTCTGCGTATCATCTGGCGGCACTCACACGAGGTAAGTGCTATACCTCATTATAGCTTTTTACTTTATTATATAATATACCTACACTAACTTTTACCCGCGTCAACAACTCGTTATTCAAAAAGAACGTCAAAAACTACCTCTTGACGCAATGGCAGGAAAACATTAACTAAGATTCAATTTAGTACCTACTCACAGTGTACGTATGTGTAAGGTTTATGTATTGATGTGTATGTGTATTCATTTTTTTTATGTATATGTGTAGTCCTATTATGTTAGATTATGTCAGTACCATATTATATTGATAGCAATTATAACCTCTGACTTCCACCACGATGCACCTACCTCACAAAATTTCTAAATCTCCCAAAGGTTGGCTGATAGAGAATGCCTTGGGTATTAAGTCCGTCGTTGTACATGTTTGCATAAAGTTTTAAAATTAAAATAAAATATTGCTAATACGTGTTTTTTTTTAATATTCTCACTGCTGTATAATGTGTTGCACAAATAACCTAAATCTTTCTTAAGAATTGAACTATGAAATGCAAAAAAACTTAATTATATTTAAGAATCTGTTTATCAAAAAATAAGCTCTTCAGTTTTATTATTTACTAGCTGTGCCCGCTTCTTCGTACCTACACTTGATATTTGGGTTTTCAAGTTATTTTAAATTTTTCACCGTTTAAACCTTCCCTGGACTACGACAAACATTATACAAAAAAGATAAACAAAATATTTAACTTCATCTAAAAAAGGACTTTATCTTTTGCTTGAAAAGGTTCTGTTTCCGAGAGACAGACAATTAACTTCAATACAAGTGTAGCTGCAAATAATAGTTAGCTATAACTCACGACTCCACTCGCATTATAGTTCATTGTCTGTATTATTGTCTGCTTTAAATTACATACGTGTCAGTAGTTTTATATTAAGATAGTCTTACGTTTTGGATTTACTAGATTATTCTAACTAGGTAGGTAGGTATACTTCATTTAAAATTATCTAAAAAAAATTAAACATTTTTAAACAAAGATACCAAATGTAATTTTAAACGTAAAAAATAATAGGTAGATAACATTACTCTTTTGTAGTACTTTTTTAAAATAAAGTTAACATAACAACATAAACAAAACTTTACTTGAAAAACGAAACAATGTAAAAGATGGCGGCAATATTACGCGCGAAAAAATGACAATAGATTCAAAAATAGAATGAACTCCTTCAAAAAAAAAAAAATTGAAACTCCTTTAAACACGAACCAAATAAGTACTCATATACAACATGTACATAAAAGAGGCTATTACATAATGGCGCCGATCAATACCGGATCGGCTATCTCTTTCTCGTACCTGTCTCTTTCTAATGAAGGCTCTTTTGTATTCATTTATCTCTGTCTCCCGCAGGCTTTATAATGTCTGGTTCGTATAGATTTTCAGTTAGGAGTAACTGAACCGGTATTTACTAAAATGGACTTTGTTCGCGAATCGATGGCAGCCATATTGTTTTAAGGTTTTTTTAATAGTTGACGCAAATATAACTTTTTATGTTGAAGATTTATTATTTATATTAAATGATGATCAGTATACCTATTAAATCCCTGTAAACATTTATTTCTTTTACTACACAAAGGCACTTACTACACGTACATTACATAAAGTTAATCTGGTTTGTCACCTACCTATAAATAAATAATAACTATAAAATACAGTTTAAATAAAAAGAAAACTTCGTTTAAAAAAACCGACTTCAAAAACTAAAAAAAACCGACTTCCAAAAAATATCCAACGAAAACTTTCTGCCAAAAAAACACTTAAAAGCGTAAAATAAACTGGTTCTTCATAAATCGCCTATACCTAATTCTTTATTCATTTAAATAGTAGTATTAAAATGTTTGCTAGGTACCTAGAATCTGTTTGAAGTCGGTGCTAAGTGACTATCAGTCGGTGCTAAGTGACTATCGCTTAGATTTTTGTAATTGTTCGTTTGTATTCTTTTTGGCTTAGCACCGACTTCAAACAGATTTTATTTTCATTATTTTTTTTTATCTCAATTTCAAGACAAAGAAGTAAGTGTGTATATAATAACATTAATAACACCTTAAACCCATGACTCTTTGTCGTTCAGATAATCGCCAATCGTATAGTAGGCTTTCCTAATAAGGTGATTTTTTACAGTACGCTTGAATTTATCTATAGGAAGGTCAATTACATATGTAGGAATTTTATTATAAAGACGTATACCAAGACCTTCGAACGAGTTGTGTACCTTATGTAAACGATGATAGGTACCAACGAGTTTAGACTTATTTCTTGTATTAATATTGTGTACATCACTGTTTTTCTTATAGTCATTAATGTTTTGCCTAACAAACATAACATTTGCAAATATGTACTGTGATGCAACAGTTAAAATACCTATATCTTTCTATTAACAACTCTCGAAGAGAGACTCTAGCACCTAAATTGTATATTGAGCGGATGGCTCGTTTTTGTAGAATAAAAATCGTTTCAATATCAGCCGCCTTGCCCCAGAGTAGTATACCATAGGACATGACGCTGTGAAAGTAGCTAAAATAAACTAGCCTAGCTGTGTCCGTATCAGTGAGCTGACGTATCTTCCATATTGCATAAGCTGCCGAACTAAGTCTACCTGCAAGGCTATCTATCTGGGCTCCCCACTGTAGTTTGCTGTCTAATGTAATTCCCAAGAATACTGTTGAGTCTACAATACTTATGATTTCACTATTTAGAGTTAGATTAGTGCCTAGGTTTTACATTTGGCATAGTAAATCTCACACACTTTGTTTTATTTGAGTTCAGTAGGAGATTATTTGTTGTAAACCAAATCAATACATCATTTAGTGCCCTATTCACATCGTCAAAAACTGTTTGCTTACGATCGACTTTAAAAAGAAGTGACGTATCATCAGCAAATAGAACTATATCACAGATATCTTCTAAATAATAATATGTATGCTAATAAATGTCATGAGTGACTTTTTATTTTGTAGTCTCCTTAAATTCTACACAATTCTCACAGCGACGCACAAAACAAATGCACAACTGCCTGCCTTTATGTTGAGTTTGGAAACTTTTTAGACTAACTAATTAGACCACCATTGGTATTGTGAATAAAACGTAATGTCTAGTATCTAAACTTATGTATGGTGAGTTTATTTGGCAAATAGCCAAGTATTAGCATCTGTGGACAGACATTCTTCTAAAACAAAATGTTGCCTGTATTGTATTCAAAGCTTTAGTTAGAGGAACCTTGCTACTTTGATACGTAGGTACCAATAGATATGCATATGAATAGTAATAGTTATGAAAATTAGTTTTAGTAGATTTAGTGGGACAATCTGTAATCCATATTTATATTATAAACTAGCTGGCTCAGCAAACTTCGTACCGCCATATTTACATATCTGTTTCAGCTTCCTTCACCCGTTACCTTTTAATTTTTCTTGTACACAAACCTTGTCCTAACAATAATGAACACATAAAAAAAAAACATTTGGTGCAGCCGATCGGAAGTGCGCGTACATACATTTCGGCGGTTCATTGTTAGGGTTCCGTGCCAAAGGCAAAGAACGGAATCCTTATAGATTCGTCATGTCTGTCTGTCTGTCTGTCCGTATGTCTGTCTGACCGTCCGTATGTCACAGCCACTTTTTTCCGAAACTATAAGAACTATAGGTACTGTTGAAACTTGGTAAGTAGATGTATTTTGTGAACCGCATTCAGATTTTCACAAAAAAAAACAAATTTTTGAGGGTCCCATACTTAAAACTGAAACTCTTAAATGTTTTTTTCATCAAACCCATTCGTTTGTGGTATCTATGGATAGGTATTCTTTTTTTTTAAAAAACAACTCCCGCACTAGGAATAAATCCTGTGTCGCGGGGGACTTTACAAACATACATGAAACGGACACAAAGAACACCCAGATTCAGAACAACAATTTGTGGATCACACAGTGTTGTCCTACGTGGGATTTGAACCCACGACACTTGGTGAAGTAGGAAACGGCGTAATGACCGTTAAACCACTAGGCCTAACGTGCAGTCTTCGCTTGTGTTCGCAGTGCTTCGAAAATGATACCTATAGAGGTTTCTAATATCATTTTTTCTAAACTGAATAGTTTGCGCGAGACAACTGTCCCTGTAACTTCTAAAATAAGAGAATGATAAAACTAAAAAAATATATGATGTACATTAATTACCATGCAAACTTCCACCAAAAATTGGTTTGAACGAGATCTAGTAAGTAGTTTTTTTTAATACGTCATAAATCGTAAACCACAAAAAACACTATTATTAAAACATCGATCAAAGTTACAACGAACTACAAGAACTTATATATTATGTTACTTGCTGCTTCGGAACCCTTCATGGGAGAGTCCGACTCGCACTTGGCCGCTTTTACATAATGATGCGAAAATAACTCTGTCTGTATACCACGTTTAATTCACGGCAAAACCACTGCACCGATTTCAATGAAATTTGGCATGGAGATACTTTGATTCTTGAGGAAGGGCATATTTATCGCAATTACCGATATAAGCGCGAGCGGAGCCGTTAGCAAAAGCTAGTAAAATTATATTTTCCTTTTAGTTATTAACGCAGCGATCCTAAGAAGCAGAAAAACGATTTTATAATACGAGTATGTCCAAAAATTCAAATCCACAATCGTTTAAATATAACTTCATCTCTGACATCTGATAGATGGCTACCAAAACGACCAAGTAATTTTGAACAAGTGATTTTATTTATATCTAAACTTAATATATAAAGCTGAAGAGTTTGTTTGTTTGCTTGAATGCGCTAATCTCGGGAACTACTGGTCCGATTTGAAAAAATATTTCAGTGTTGATAACCCATTTATCGAGGAAGGCTATATATCATCACGCTAAGACCAATAGGAGCGGTGCACCAATGACGAATGTTTCAAAAAAGGGGGAAAATTATCACGCTATGGGCAATAGGAGACGCAAATGAGTTTGCGTGGGTCGGCTAGTCACCTATATTTTCATTCTTTACGAAGTTTTATGAAGTTCTTCCTCAAGGCAAGATCTTATTTTAGTTTCTATGTTAAATTAAAAAAAAATACAAGAATCGAATCAATTTTATTGATTTTGTACGCATTTCTTGTGCGTTTTTAGAATAATTGCTATTTATATTTTCTCTTTCCTTTAAAAAAAAAGTGTATGTGTGATGTGTAAAAGTCTCAAGGGTAATTTTTTCTGGGTGTCCGTATGGCTAATTTTCGAAACGAGGGGACGATTTCAATGGGGCTTACACTTAGGTAAATAGCTAATGATGTATGTATTAACTGAGACTATTCTGTTATTGCTTCGTAAGTAGAAAAAGCGTTCCATAAAACAAATATCTGGTCAATATAAAAAACTCGCGACATATGTTTTACATTCTTCGTGATTTTTTTTTCGGACATATAACACACAACGCCATCCAGTCCCAAGCTAAGCAGAGCTTGTGTTATGGGTACTAGACAACTGATATAAATACATATAATTTTTTTTTGTAAATACATACATATTATACATAGAAAACACCCAAACTCAGAAACAAATATTTGCAGATCATACAAACATTTGGTGCGACCCGGGAATCGAACCCGAGACTGAATCGACAAGCACATTGTACTTAAATAGATATTTTATTACATAAATATTACCTATGGTTATAAAACCCTGTTCGCTATATTTAATACTCACGGTTCTTTAAAAGCATGAATTATTTTAATCGATTTTCTTCTTTATTTCACATTTTTTTTTGTAAACATTGTTATTGTTTTTTTTATTCTTATTATTTCCTATTAATTAATTAATGTTTATTTAAATCGAATAAATGTATTATAATGTCAAATTAAATTTAACCATGTTTTGTTTGTAAATATAAAATAAATTTGTCGTGCAAAAACAATAATTCTTTTTTTATATATGGCCCTGCCAAAATGACTCTTCTCTACCTGATGGGAAGCATTAGCAGAAAAGGAAAAAAAAAAACAAACTATCAGTCAAACCAGTACCACCTATCGAGGGTGATATAAAAAATAGATCTCATGTTATCTCAAAGTCATTTTATAAGTTTAACCATTAAAAACTAAAAAGAAAAAATGATTTCAGATGACCAACTTCAAATTATTCACCCTCACACTGGGCGTGCTGTTCATAGGGGCGGTTTTCGGGGACCAATCGGGAGAAGCCACCCCTGATAGCGAGCCAATAGCAGCCGTCGGGGATAAAGTGAGACGACAGGATGTGCCAGAGGTTGTTTTACAGCTTAAATACGACGGGGGAGAACTGAATAAGATATATCTGACGCAGTTTCGGAAAAACGTGAAAACTTGGTCTCCGTCAGTGGTTGACAGAGCCAACCTGTGTGCGGACCTGTGTCACGCAGGTTTATATTTGGCCGAATAACAATTGTGTCCTTTGCTTGAGTGTTGTTTACACCGCCATTTTGTTGTATTTTATTTTGTTTTTGTGTTGTGTGTTTTTGAGTGTGGGATGTCTTCGTCTAAAATCAGGTAAGTTTTATTGTACCTACTATTTTTTAATTAGATATGTGTTAAGTATAAAAGACAAAAATAAATATAAACATTAGTATATAAAAATACTATAAGTATTAGGATTGTTTAAAAATTATTATTTGATAAATAATTTGTACTTAGAGCTACTTTATCTACTGCCAATAAATTTATTTTTGTCATAAAATGAATTATAATTGGAATTGGGCTTCAGAACACTTTCCCGCGTATTAGTAGAACGGTGCTTTTTAACCGACTTAAAAAAAAGGAGGATCTCAATTCGACCGTTTTTTTTATGATTGTTCGCGGATAACTTCGTCGTTTATGAACCGATTTTGATAATTCTTTTTTAATGGAAAGAAGATATCACAACGGTGGTACCATAAGATTGAAGTCAGTTTGTGTTTTTGTAAAAAATTTACTTGTTTAGACTTACTTATGCACGGTACTTACCTACTTATATATATTTTTATTATTGCAATTAGGATTATTTTATATGTATTGAAGAAACTAATGAATAATTTATTAGAAACTAAAAAAAAAGGTGTACCTACTTTGGTTCAAATGCAATGGGTAAAAAGGAATATGGATGAATAAAAATAAATAGATGAAGTAAAAACTATGTGTGTCAACCTTTTTTTAAATATACCTAGATACTGTAGTTGACGAGAGCCCAAATTTTCAGTGTTGCATGATAAATAATAAAAAAGCAATTAAAAAGTTTATCAAGTTAAAATTTATTATTTGCATTTCTTTATATAACATTTTACCTACTGTTTTATTTCGAAATCGTATGATGAGATGATATTATACACATATTAAATCAAATATTAATTTATTAAATTAAATAGGTACCTACTGCATACTGCAGTTATTTTCTTTTTGATTGTTCAATAGAATTAATAGTGAAATATTATTAAAAAAAACAATTTTCGGACAGTACCCATTATAATTTCGCGTTTAGTTCATGGGCTAAGCTTAGGTACTTGTGCCTATTAAATGCCCTACTTTGTATTTTTTAATCCACGGGGACTATTTCCTTTGTTTAGAAAATTATTTTTTGCTTAGGTACTATCACTAAAATTAAAAGTTGTAGGTAATTAAAAATGCTTGACTGCCGGCAGGTTAACTAAATATAACAAATAAAATATTCTAGAAATGTAGAGTTATTTATAAACGAATGAATAAACTGTCAATTGCTTTGAATTTACTGAACTGATTATGATGAGATTTTGGTACATCTAGCTACACCTCCTGTAACCCTAGGTGTAAAGATTGCCCAAAATTATACCGTGAAAGAGCCACGCTTCGGCATGAATTGGGCCGTATCACTCCGGTCGAGCGACCGGAGTGATACCACGGCCTCACAGAAAACCGGTGTAAAATAGTGCTTGCGCTGTGTTTCATCGAGTGAGTGAGGCCCATACCCCCAACCCCTCCCTTCATCCCCCTCCCCATCCCTCAAAGGCCGGCAACGCACTTGTGACGCCTCTGGTGTTTCGGGTGTCCATGGGCGACGCACTTACCATCAGGTGATAAGTCTGCTCGTTTGCCACCTAGTCCATATTTTTTTTATAATATAGTTCATCATCTTCCTAGCCTTTATTATTCCCAACATTATTTCGGTTCGGCTACTATTATAGTTCAACCGATTTTACCAGAATTCAGTTATTCCACGGAGCGACTGGCATCGGACCTCCGCAACACTGAGGGTGAACTGAATTCGAAGGTTGAACTAGTTTTTAGTAAAATCGGGCGGAGTATGGCTATCGCCCTCCGCCCGAAGAGGTACGCGACTGGCGTGAAGCCGCCCGTCGAGCCACGATGGCTAGATGGTCGTTCCGGCTGGAGACTCCACGCGCTGGCTTTGCCGCCGTGGAGGCTCTCCAGCCGGTCATCCTCGAGTGGGCAGGGCGGCAGCACGGGACCCTTTCCTTCCGACTGACGCAGGTCCTTTCCGGGCATGGTTGCTTCGGGAAGTACCCGCACTCGGTCGCTAGGAGGGAATTGAGTCCCGCCTGCCACCACTGCGACTGCAGTGAGGACTCGGCCCAGCATACGCTGGCGATTTGCCCCGCTTGGGCGTCGCAGCGCCGGGCCCTCACTGCAGTCATCGGAGGAGATCTCTCGCTGCCGGCCGTCATACGCTCCATGGCCGGTAGCGACAGCAGTTTTACCGCGGTCGCAACCTTCTGCGAAGACGTAGTCTCGCAGAAGGAGGTGGCGGAGAAGGCCCGGGAGGATGATATCCACTCGGACCCAATCCGCCGCCGGCGAACCGGGCGGCGGAGGCGCGCCTATCAGCGCCTCATGCCGCCCTGAGTGTGGCCGCGGATGGTCGGGACGGGCTTTCCCTTCCATCCGCTCTAGTGGCCGCCCGCGAGGAGGCGACGTTACGCGTGTGCCGTACGTCGCCTAAATTGAGATTTTAACAGCTGACGGTGCCCGCTTCTGTGCGGGCAAGCGCTGGAAGGGGTCCGGACGTGTTAATAACTGCAGTTCCCGGATTCCTCCCTTCACAGGCGCAGAGTGGCACACCGTGTGGTTTTAGTCGGTTCGAGTCCGCCACACCGCCCCGCCGCAAGCCCCGGTGGGGTGACGGTCCGAGGGGATTTCCACACGTTAAAAAAAAAAAAAATTTTAGGAAAAAAAAATTATGGTATAGGTTGCAAACGAGCAGACGTATAACCTGATGGTAAGCGATTACCGCCGCCTATGGACACCCGCAACACCAGAGGCTTCGCAAGTGCGGTGCGGTGCTTTGGGGGATGGGGAAAGGGATGTGGGGAGGGGTTGCGGCCTCCGGTATCCTCACTCACTCGGTGAACACACAGCGCAAACGCTATTTCACACCAGTTTTCTGTGAAGCCGTGGTATCACTTCGGTCTAGCCAGCCCATTCATGCCGAAGCGTGGCTCTCCCACGGTTAAAATATTGAAGTTATGTCGCCTAACAAACTATTAAAAGTAAAACAAACAGCGCTACAACGCTTACTATTAGTGATAGTGTTCTCACTACAAGAAATGATATAAGCGCCGAAAATTTCATGGCACTTACGCGCTTAACCAACTATTAATGCACAACGTACAAAATTGCGGTGCCGTAAACTCCAGTTGTTCGTCGGAGCTGACACACGGAGTTCCTTTAGGTATCTTTATAACCATTGCTTAAATCACGGCTGAACGGAATTGCCCCTTGTGTTCACCCACTTTCCCAGTTCGGCCTCCGGTGATTTCGCTCACTCAGTGAAAATCAACGTAATGGTAACTTTACACCAGTTTTCTGTGTGACCGTGGTTTTACTCCGACTAAGTCGACCAAGGTAGTGGAGAGAGGCTCGACCGAGGCAATAAGATCCTCTCACAGAAGAACAACCCAAAAATGACAGCATTCGTGATTTCATTTACGTATGTGAATGAGAGACCCGGAGGCCCAAAGATGCAAAAGCATGTCAATAGACCCCCACAGTGTGGATCACCAAACTGCATTATTGCACTGTCTGCATTCGCAATAAGTATTGTGACCACTACTCTGCTTTCCATCAAGCAGAGTAGAGTCACTTTGGTAGGCTCTTAAATAAAAAGCCAAGCAATTAATATTGCATGGTACACTTTAAGTCGAGTGGATTGGGATCAATTTCTTATTGATTAGATCAGAGTGACGTGCAAGGGGAGACGCCTATGTCCAGCAGTGGACTGCGATATGCTGATGATGATAATGAAATTGTCGCTACGTACCTTAGTAGAAGTTCTTTCTTTACAAAAAAATATAGCTTCTCGTGACGGGAACTATAGGTCGTTCTGAAAATTGTTAACTGCGGAATATATTTTTGAAATCATTGACCACCTATGTGTATCTCTATTTTTGAATATGTTTCCAAAATTATATTGGAACGAAATTCCTTATCGCGCGTTGCGAAAGGGGGCTAGACGGAAAAAAAAAAACTTCGTTTAAAAAAAACCGACTTCAAAAACTAAAAAGTATAAAATAACTTAATTTGTATGTGCTAAGTACCTATTCATAGGTTTGAAGTCGGTGCCAAGCCAAATGTAATAGTAGGTACCAGTTGACGTCATAGTGCTGGATACTCAACGTTAAATATAACAAACTGATCGCCAACATGTATGTGATGTTAGCTTTTTGCATTTATTTACAGAAAATACACACATCAAAAGTGTCTAGGGATCAACATATGTGTCTAGGGATCAACATATATTTTTGCAATAACTTTTCTCCTGATTGATATTAATTAAAATTTTCTTTAAGGATTCATCAAATAAAGTGTTTTCGTTTGTCACAGTAACGATAAACCAAGTCACCTTTGCATTAATAAAGAAATTTGCCATTTTCCTAATAAAGGGATTTTTGACATTTGAACCACTAACATTAAAGTTCGAAAAAAAGACTGAAATAACAGTTTTCTTTAAAATTTTATTAGGTAACTTAAACAATTAATAATCCGTGTTTCTACCGCGAACACTAACAACACAAGAATCGGTTTGGCATACTCAAAATGAGTTCATCCAAATCACGCTGTGGAATGGCCGCCCATGTTCGTTGCAACAACAAAAAAGGTCTTCTTGCGACTGGATACCCTCCATATTCGGCAGAGCTCTTCTCTGTAGCATATCCCATGCATGCTCAATCGGGTTCAAGTCTGGCGACTGAGCAGGCCAGGGCCAAAGCCACATCTCAATCTCAAGAAATCCGCATAAAAATGCTTGATCCCTAGACACTTTTGATGTGTGTATATTGTTTATAGTATATTTTGTAAAGTTTGATTATTTCTAAAATAATTTGAGTATTTTATGCGCATTTTTATTAGTAGTAGCTTCGTTCCATCCGGGTGTCCCTTGACACCTCTCAAGTTTTTCTTTGTTATTCTTATGGTATAACAATATATTTCGCCAGGTATAGCAATCCAAGAACCAGTGATCACGTGGGTGACACGAGCCTTATGTCATTACCGCTATCGCTGGTTCTGGTTGGTTCATTTCGTGTTATGTTGCTATAAAGTGGTAACTGGATAGTGACGCCACACTGTGTCGCTCTCAGAATGCGAGACCTTGTTTTCTTAGACCATTTCTCGTGTTGTTTTCAGGTATATTTGTAAAGATACATTTCTGGTGTGGGAGTCTTTTGTTTTAAAAAGCAAATTTTCTATTTCTGTCCCAGGTCTTGGCGGGGACGCATGTGGATCAACGTGTTCTCAACTAATCCCTGTGGGGTTGAAGACAGCACTGCAAGAGAGCCACACCTCGGATTCAGAAATGTACGGGCAGCCTAGGTACTCGGTGTGTCCAGCGCTATGCAGCAACCATCTAGGTAAGACAACGGTTTCAACAGTCTTCGGACTGTGGTCTCGTCTGTGGCGACTTCCATATACAGCGCAAAAAGAAGCACACTACAGCGCCATTTACCGAAGACACTGAACTACGGAGTAACTACCAATTCGCGTATCGCGATATAGAAGTTCTCGTGCCGATTAGCATATAATCAATCTGTTCAGTCGCTATACTATTTCCATTTCTTTATTTTCTCGATGACAGTTCTAATTTGATAGTTTTAGTGTTGTGACCAAATAAGTAATGATATCGATCGCATATATTTATTATGTTTTGAACAAAGACAAATACAACAAAAACATTCAAATATATTTTTGCAAGCTGGGAACACTCGATGACCCACCACCATTTTGTGTTTGTTTTAATCTGTCACTCGCAACAAGACGGTCGTGCTTTAAAGTCACTACATTTCTGTTCGCTGAGTTTTTCAACATTATCCATACATACGATAAGTTGTGTATATTGTGTTCCTCTGTGTCGATTGCTGTCCCAGCTGTCAAATGTCAAAATGCCTAAAGGATCTGTTCTGAAAAGGCAGGCGAGAGAACTGGTGATCAAGGTTCGTAATTACTTTGAAGCAGAGTATCAAAATGGTGGCCCGCTATTACCACTGTCGCAAGTGCGAGAGCGTGTTTAGGCCGCATTAGGAATAATTGGACCTACAATTTCAAAAATTACTACCGGTACAAGCGGCACACAGGAAAAACAAGCTTCGTACGCCGAAGAAAAAACGCCAACCACGTCGTGTGACATCGGTTGACAACTGCGACGCTGTCGCTATTCGCCGTCATTATATGACTATTACTTGCGCAAAGATATTCCAGCAATTAAAAAACTTGTTGTTTCTTTACGTGAATGTGGTTTGTTCCATGGCCAAAAATCGTCATTTAGCTTGGTTTTGAAAGAAATTGGATTTTCTTATAAAAAATCGAACAATCGTAAAATATTGAGCGTCACGACGTTGCTATGGCTCGCTGCGAATTTGAGCGAAGCCAAAAAGATATCAGATTGGTCAAACGTTATTATCACTAACGAGACTTGGTTAAATGCAAACCACACAGCACACAGTATCTAAGAACTGGACTGACGACACCGCTGCTTCCACTAGTTCAGTGCCAATGGGAAAAGGTGCCTTATTATATGCCATGCAGAGTCTACGAAGGATTCGTGTCAGATGCTTTACTGGCCTTTAAATCAAAGAAAACAGTGGACTACCACGAAGAAATGAGCGCGGAGATTAACGAAGGATGGTTTAAAGAAATGGTGCAATCTCTGGAAGAGATAAGATAATTATTATGAACAACGCTACATATCAATCCACACAAATTAATAAAATGCTGACGCAGGCCAATAAAAAACAAGAGATAATTGACTGGCTCCAACGTCATGGCGAAAATGTAGATAATACTTTATTAAAAGTACAATTAGTGAATATTTTAAAATCGAAAAAAAGACTCCCTAAAAGATATATTACCGACGAAATAGCTGCCGAATGTGGTCATTTGGTTCTTCGACTTCCGCCGTATCATTGCCAGTACAATGCTATAGAACTAATATGGGCATAAATCAAAGGACACGCCGCTCGACACAATACCCATCCCCCTTTTACGGCAAACAAGATGTTATATTTATTTAAAAATGCATGTGCGGAAGTAAAACATTATAGCGTCGGATTGGGAAATTCATGTGGCATTCGATAATATAGAAGTACAGGAACTTATAATATATGTTAGGGAGAGCTCATCGAGTGACAGTGACGATTCACCAGATTTTCATTTTGATTAAAATAAATAAATTAAAAATGAACATAATATAATTACATCTTGTAATGAAATGTAATATTAGTTAATAAATTTGTACAAAATTATCTGGCAATAGTTTAGTTTCTTACACTTTGTAAAAAAATATCGGGTCTCGTATTACGTTTATCGATAGCTCCATCCCTATAAGTTTCCATCCATCTGCTATGACCTTGTACGTGCGTAAGCGTCATATTTTTATTAAAGAATGTATACATAATGTAAAAAAGACGCTCGTTCAAGTTTCCACAAGGAGCTGTCATCGAGAAAATAAAGAAATGGAAATAGTATAGTGATACTGTTCAATTCTTTCGCCAATGTTGCGTTCACCTTGTGAAATTTGCACTGTCTATAGGGCCCATGGTATAGGCATTCAATCGCTAAGCTTGTTCACTGGCGAGAGCATTAAACCTTCAGGGCGTTTCACCCTGTTCTTATTCTAAGCTAATGTAATATCAAGCACTTACTGGAGATGTGTGGATTCCTTGATATCGGCGTTCCAAGGGATCCCTTGGGTAGTTTCCTCTCTGCGTCGTCACACATTCATACTCCTAAGTGGCTTTACAGGCTCCCAGTATCGTAATTATAATACACCCGTTTTAACTGTCGCGGATCGCGCCTATTTGACGGGACTACTAAACTCGCGTGTCCAAACCAGACCAATCATAACGGTAAACAACGAAAAGAACCGAGTCTGAGGACAATCAGCTAAATTTCAATTAAATTCCACTTAAACGGCATTCCCAGCCCAGACACCTTGTTCGACCGTTTTTACAAAGCGTCTCATTAGTACTATCTTGTCACTTCAAAACGTCAAACAAGAAAAATGACAATCAAAAATGTTGCCATTATAATGACGTTCAATTTCTAACAGTCACCCACCCGAACAGTTCCGTACCTGTTCCCTAATCTACAGGCAGGCGAGATAACGTTGGTACCGCTCGTTTGATAACTGAGTCCCCAACTAGAACCTCTGCGGACCGGGGGGTCCCATCCTTACCAGGGAACAAGTTAACAATGCGCCCCCGGCGCCAAAGCAGTGGCGGTAGGTTAGCATCCTTAACCAGCACGAGGTCACCAACACTAGGGGGGCTAGTTTTGTCAGTCCACTTAAGGCGCTGTTGCAGAATGTGCAGATACTCTAGAGACCATCGTTTCCAAAAATTCTGTGAAAACTGCTGCAACACCTGATACGGAGACAACCGAAACAATTTCACCCCTTCGTACGGGTGTTCGGGCAGCGCGTTAAGTGGCTGACCAATTAAGAAATGGCCTGGAGTCAACGCCTCCAGGTCATTCGGATCCGAGCTGAGCGGACACAACGGTCGCGACTTGAGAACGGCTTCGATCTTACAAAACAACGTCGCGAGTTCCTCAAATGTCAGCGCAGTCTGACCTACAATACGCCCTAAATGCGTCTTAGCTGACTTAACTACGGCTTTAAAAATCCCGCCCCAGTGGGGGCAACCTGGTGGACTGAAGGTCCATTGTATACCCCGACGGGAGAGGGCTGTTCCAATATCCACTTTGTTTTCATTTAAAAACTTAACTACATCTCGCAAGTATCGTTCTGCACCTACGAAGTTGGTTCCATTATCGGAACGAATCAGTGCTGGCAGTCCCATTCGGGAAACGAATCTGTCCAAGCACGCTATAAAAGCTTCCGTCGTGAGGTCAGCAACGAGCTCGAGATGCACTGCCTTGGTGGATAAACAGACGAACACACAAAGGTACGCCTTGTACTGTTTCGCGTTCCGCAGCCGCGAGCTTTTCACTAAGAATGGGCCCGCAAAGTCTGTACCAACACCAGCCCATGGCCTAGCCTCATTCACCCGATCAGGAGGCAGATCCCCCATGTGAGGCTGCATCGTGGCAGCCTTGTTCCGATAACAAGGCATGCACCGAAATACGATGTTCCGTATGGTACGACGCCCAGACAAAATCCAAAACTCCCTCTGGAGTGTAGCCAACAAGGCGTTACAACCTGCATGAGCGTTTTTAACATGCCGATCAGTCACCAACAACTCAACCAACTGCCCTCCCTTGGGGAGCAGTAGGGGGTGACGAGACGAATACGGCAGATTCGCATTGCGCAATCTTCCTCCTACCCGAAGCAACCCGGCCGAATCTATAAACGGGTTGAAACGCGCGACAGCACCCTTCAATCTAGAACGCTCAGTTCGTAGACTCGCCAATTCTGCTCCAAAGTTCGAAGACTGTACCAACCGGATCAAATTCAGAAGCGACTCATTTCGCTCTGCCGGTGACAGAATTGGGCTCAGCGTTCGCTGTTCGCGGGAAGTGCGACAATTCCGAACGAATCTTCTTATCCAACAATTGACATTGATCAATTTATCTAAAGAGCTATACCGCTCAATCAGGAAACTCGCGTCAGTCTCCTGGACCTCCTGGGTGACATACACGGCTGCTATTATACCACAGTCTATAGACAACTTCGCGTTGTTAAGGGGCCAATCCGATTCCTTCCTTGCCAGCCAAGGAGGGCCCCACTATAACTGATAGTTAACTAACTCAGGAGCCCGGCATCCCCTGGATGCACAATTCGACGGGTTCAATTCTCCTGGCACATGTCTCCAAGTCAACGAGACTTCTGATGCCTGTATTTGGGAGACACGGTTTGCTACAAAAATCTCCAGATTATGAACTGAAGCCTTCAGCCAGCACAACACTATCTGACTGTCAGTCCATGCATACACCGTGTTCTCCAACTCCAATGAATCGCGGAACTCCGATACCGCGTGGTTCAGGAGTCTGGTTAAAAGAGCTGCCCCGGACAGTTCCAGCTTCGGAATCGCCTACTTGTCCGTATGGGAGCCACTTTACTTTTAGCCAGAACCAGTCGAACGTCAACATCCCCAGCGGAAGTGACCGTTTGCAAATAAACCGCTGCCGCGTATCCCTGTTCAGAGGCATCACAAAACCCATGAAGGGTAGCCCAGAAATCACCAGCAGGGAACAATTTCCGTGGCAGTGAGACGTTATTAATCTCCGTGAGCGAGGAGAATATCCTTGTCCAATCCCTCAACAACTCCTCTGAGAGGTGGGTATCCCAGCCTAGTTGCGCCGTCCATAACCGCTGCATGAAACATTTTAACAAAAATATGACTGGAGCGATCCAACCGTTCGGGTCGAGCGTTCTCGCAATCGTCGATAGCACAGTTCTCTTCGTCCAGGTCTTCGGGATGTCCAAAACCACTCGATAGGTAAACACATCCTGGACTGGCCGATATTGTATGCCGAGCACTGACAACATATTAGGGTTGTCAGGATTTTCAAAGACGTGCGGATCCTGTTGGAACTCATCCGGCAACCCCTCCACCAGCTCAGGAGAATTGGACATCCATTTCCGCAACTCATAGCCTCCACGCTTTAAAAGCTGGATGAGCTCGTCCCGGCGAGCAAGCGCTTCCTCGACACTGGCTGCCCCTGAGCAGACATCATCTACATAAAGATCCTGCTCCAGGATAGCAGCAGCCCTAGGGTAGTTTAAGCGGTCCCGTACCGCTAACTACCGCAGTGTACGAATCGCGAGGAAGGGACTAGAACGCAAACCGTACGTGTTTGTGTTCAACTCGTAAACCTTTATCGGTTCGTGGGGCGACTCACGCCATAGTATCATCTGATACCTCCTGTCTTCCGGATGAATCACCGTGTGTCTGAACATCATCCTTATGTCAGCAACAAAAACCACCTGGTGTTTCCGAAAGCTCGTGAGGATATCCGACACGTCCCGATTCAACTTCGGTCCCGAATACAAACATTGGTTCAGGGACATACCGTTCGAAGTTGGAGCAGACCCATCAAACACTACTCTATTTTTTCCAGTACGTACGTACGTAGTTTCCTCTCTGCGTCGTCACACATCCATACTCCTTAGTGGATTTACAGGCTCCCAGTATCGTAATTATAATACACCCGTTTTAACTGTCGCGGATCGCGCCTATTTGACGGGACTACTAAACTCGCGTGTCCAAACCAGACCAATCATAACGGTAAACAACGAAAAGAACCGAGTCTGAGGACAATCAGCTAAATTTCAATAAAATTCCATTTAAACGGCATTCCCAACGACACCTTGTTCGACCGTTTTTACAAAGCGTCTCATTAGTACTATCTAGTCACTTCAAAACGTCAAACAAGAAAAATGACAATCAAAAATGTTGCCATTCTATTGATGTTCAATTTCTAACAGATACTATAAAATAGACAGGAACATCTGAATTGAAATTACAGCAATTGTTTATACTACAGAATGCATGTAGACAAGTAAAACATTAGATTTATTATTCAGAACCGAGTAAATGAAAACAGTAGTTTTTTTTTCCATTTCATTTCGTGGTATCTCAATTAATATTAATCCTACACACGCACACAGGTCTAAGAAATACTTGAAGAACTTTAGTCTTTGTCGGAGCACTCATTACGAATTTTAAAATACTTTGTTTCTTATCAAAAGCATCCTATGATGATGACAAGAATATATTCCCTCACCACATCTTTGATAGAAGCTTCTTAAAAATAGCTCATTCCGTAATTCCTTCCATAGGCGAGCCACTATGCAATTGCACTGAACCAGAAGTGGAGCACGGGATCAACTGGAGTGCTATATGCTCAGCATTCGGCGTCGAGGGATACACTTTGAACGGTAAATAAGTAAAACAGTAACCAGTGATAGCCCAGGATTGTTCATGCATCATATACTTAAGTTGTCCATTTTGTTTTTAAATTCATCTGTTAAAATAATAGTCTAAGAGCCGATGAAGATCGACTTACACACATCGAATAGCCAGGTGAGTAATTTTTCAAACTTCATTAATTAATGAACACACCTACGATAGCTGGTGCAGTATATTATAATAATAAAAATATCAGAAAAAAAAACGACTTCAAGAAGTGGATCAAATTAAAATGGGCCCGGACGGGAAGCACCGGCTTTTAAATAAAAAAGAACAATCATAATCGGTTCGCCCAGTCGAAAGTTATGAGGTAACAAACATTAAAAAAATACAGTTAAATTGATAACCTCATCCTGTTTTGAAGTCGGTTAAAATGTGGAATGGAACAGAGTGTCCTCAATTAACTAGAGACAATAAGAAAAGTGCTAATGGACACAATCTTATTGTAGTTTTGTTTTATTAATTTAGGTCAAAGTAAAATTACTCATTAGTCAGTAGACTGTATACTGTATTAGAAAGACATTTACAGAAAAAAACCTATGACTGCTTGTATATATAACAAAGATAGGTCCTATTTAGGATGAAAGGTTGAAGAATACAGATTATTATTTGACCCAATCGTTGGTATTATAGTTAGAGATTCTGCCTGCTAAACTACCGATCACGATTTTCACTCGGAACAACAAAAAACATTTGTATGGTCGTATGTCTGTATGTAATTCATATACAATGTCACGTGGTGGCTTGGGTGAGCCTTAATATCAGGTTAAGTGTTTAAAATTAGAACACTCGGTCACAAGAATTTACAAAGTATTTAATGTTTTCAAGGAAAAATATAAATACATCTTAATTTGCGAGCAAAAGGAGACAAGTTAAATCAGGGCAGGGTTCTAGGAGAATCCGGAGATTCAGCGGTGTCCCTCGGTGGTAGTGAGGAGACACTTAGCTTCGTAGCAGGCGAGAGAGAGCGTCTTTTTTTTCTCTCGGTGCGTACCTTCTTATATGTTCTTCCGGAATAAGCTTCCGGAAAATTCTCTTGGCTTCACAGGGTCCCCAGCTCCTCGCTTGTACGCGCGACAACGATATGTGTGGATTTAGTAAAACATAAGCTTGTGTGCCAGAAATCTCATCAACACAATACAGACCCTGCCTAAACAGCCATAAGACACACAGTTATTTTCAATTTATTATAATTAAAACCCATTAAAGTGACGCCTTACATTTGAATAATTAAATAGTTCATTATCAAAAAGAAATGGTTTCAGTCGATTAATCAACATTACCCTTTACCCCCTATAGGTTGTTCGGCGTATCCGACTTCTGCTACATCTGATACATCGGCCTTATTGACTAGGGCCAATGTCCGTAGACGTGCTAACTCTGAAGGTTGGGCAGCATGGTGCAACACACAATGTCGACAGGGCCAAGGTGGAGCAGCTTGCAACTGCAGCCGATCCCCTTTCCAGTAACATAAATCAGTTTTACCCCTGTTAATAAGTTTAACACATTTAACGAGTTTTACCCTGTTTTAAAATCTTAATATTATATACTTTCTATTTTCATTATAAGTAAAAAAAATTTTTCTTGAAACATATTAAAATGTAAAGTAAAAATATGTCGAAAGTAAGTTACAAATATTTTTTTTAGATTATTATTTACTTTACGCATATAATGCTTAATCTGTAACTGTATTTACTTAGAAGTAGGTATAAATTTAATATTAATGATTATATTTTATTTGTAATCAAATTATATACTTACAAAAATGTAACCGAGACTAAATTAATTAAACATTAGAATGTAAGAATATTATCAAATTGTATTATTATATTTTCAATGAATATATTTGATATTTAATCAAAATTATCTACTTTAAGATCATCATATAATAAAAATATAAAATAATTAAATAAGAAATGAAAAATCTGTTGGCAAGACAATATCGACCGTAATTTAAAGGTACTTAAAGTTGTTTTATACCGTTCATTTTGTGTATTTTTAATTTCATTTATTAAAGTTTATTTTTCATTTATTTTTGTTTTTATTTTTTTTACTTATACCTTTCGTTTGGACCTACCAGTCAATTATTGATTTCGACTCCCTAAATTTTTCAATTTTAATAATTCGTGTTTAAAAATAGTAAAGAAAAATGTAGTTTTATGTCGTGTAGTCAGTGTTGTGGAGATAAAAAATAGGTTCAATGAATTTTAGATGTTAATGTAATTTCTACATAATTTTTTAAAACCAGAAGTGAAAAAAAAAACTGAAAAAAATTGATCTTAGCATTAGCATGTGCATTTATAAAGCTGTATAAAATTTAAATCAATTCAAATAAAAGTGAAAAAAAAGAGTTAAAAACGTAAGTGTGGACATTGAATATTGACATTTATCAAATAAAAAAACTGTAGAAGCGAATGATCAATTATAAACTATAAAAAACGACAATTAACTACTAAACCTAAACATAAACATCACATATTTCGTATTAAATATTACATTTAAATCTTATCTAAGCTTCATTTATAAATAATTATCTTTCATTTTTATTTAAATTAGATAGGTAGATCTCACTATCTTTAATCTCATTAAATTTTTTTGAATCTATACATTCTATTATACTTACAATAAAATGTAACAGGTCCAATTCTGTACATTAAAGATATTTAGAAAATTTTTTTTGGACGGCTCTCTATAATCAATACTGAAGCTAAAACTGTTTTTTTTTGTCTGTCTGTCTGTCTGTCTGTATCTTGGCCGCGCATCACGCCGAAACTACTGAATGGATTCAAATGAAACTTGGCATGATTTGAGTTCATACAACGAGGTAGGACATGGGATTCTTTTTATCCCGAAATTCAGCACGGTTTCTTGGAGAGAGGGGATGAAAGTCAAAATATGTACTTAGTTGTAATTCAATAACACATAGTCCGATTTCTTTCATTCTTTTTTTGCTAGGAAGAAAAAAAAAAGATAACGGGAAAAGTCTTTTTTTTTGTCCGCAACTGTACACTGCCTGTGGGAAGCTGAGACAGATATGTAAATATGGCGGTACGAAGTTCGCCGGGTCAGCTAGTCTATGCTTATAATAAAAATGTAACAGGCCCAATTCTGTACATTAAAGATATTTTGATTTTTTTTTTTGGAGGGCTAATATAATCGATACTGAAGCCAAAACTGTATTTTTTTCATTTTTAACCGACTTCCAAAAAAACATCAAACGAAAACTCTCTGCCAAAAAAACACTTAAAAGCGTAAAATAAACTGGTTCTTCATAAATTGCGTATACCTAATTCTTTATTCATTTAAATAGTAGTATTATAATGTATGCTAGGTACCTAAAATCTGTTTGAAGTCGGTGCCAAGTGACTATCGCTTAGACTTTTGTAATTGTAATTGTAATTAAAGTCAAAATATGTACATAGTTGTAATTCAATAACACATGGTCCGATTTCAGTCATTCTTTTTTTGCTGGAAAGAAAAAAATTAAAGATAACGGGAAAGGTCTTTTTTTTTACTGCGACTGTACACTGCCTGTGGGAAGCTGAGACAGATATGTAAATATGGCGGTACGATGTTCGCCGGGTCAGCTAGTTTTAAATATAAACTGATACAAAAAAAATACTTATAGTAATTAATGTTATACTTGTAAAAGAACACTATTTCGACTCATCTGTTGTTTTAAATCACTAGAACACGCCACAGACAGAGATAACAGTTTATTTTAGGACACAACTTCAAACTTATTACAAGTCATTGTAACACTAACACCGTAACACGAAAGATTAAATAGTCGATGTTCTAAACGACTTTAATACCAAGTCACACTAACAATAATAGGCCTTAAGAACAATTGAATGCAATCTTTAAAACGCATAGACCCGGCATCCGAAATCTATTTCGGATCGTAGAAAGTCTAATAATCTCGTCATAAGTGGTTTTCGATGAAATGTCGAGTCGGACTCGCCCATGAAGGGTTCCGCAGCAGCAAGTTACATTTTTTTTTTTTTAATATTTGTGTTGATTGAATGAAAAGTAAATTGCAGTTTACGATTTATGACGTATTAAATTAAACTACTTACTAGATTTCGTTCAAACCAATTTTCGGTGGAAGTTTGCATGGTAATGTACAACATACATTTTTTTTTGATTTATCATGCTCTTATTTTAGAAATTACGGGGGGGGGGAAACACACACATTTTACCACACACACACATTTTACCACTTTGTAAGCGTCTCTTGCGCAAACTATTCAGCTTAGAAAAAAATAATATTAGAAACCTCAATATCATTTCTTAAGACCTATCCATAGATACTCCACACGTATGGGTTTGATGTGAAAAAAATTTTTGAGTTTCAGTTGTAAGTATGGGGACCCCCAAAATTTATTGTTTTTTTTTATTTTTGTGTGAAAATGTTAATGCGGTTCACAGAATACATCTTCTTACCAAGTTTCAACATTATTGGTCTTATAGTTTCGGAAAAAAGTGGCTGTGACATACGGACAGACAGACAGGCATGACGAATCTATAAGGGTTCCGTTTTTTGCCTTTGGCACGGAACCCTAAAAAATAGAACTTCTGTTTTCCATCACAAGTAGGCCTATTGCAAAACGAATTGGGTAATATCAAAAGACATTTTAAGACTGCCTCGATGGTGCAGTGGTAGCGTATGTGACTGCTGTGCTGAGGTCTCGGGTTTGATTTCCGGATCGGACCAAATGTTTGTATGATCTGCAAGTATTTGTTTCGGAGTTTGGATGTTTTCTATGTATAATATGTATATATTTACAAAAAAAAGTATATCTATTTATATGTATGTATTTGTATCAGTTGTCTACTATCCATAGTACAAGTTCTGATTAGTTTGGGACTGGATGGCGTTGTGTGTGTTATGTGTTAGATGTCCGTAATATTACTATTATTATTTTATGAATAGCTACTAAATTATGAATTCTGAATATAAAATCTATACGAAACTAAGCTGAAAATGGTTTTCTTTTCTCTATTTAAACCAGTCAAATAATCAAAAAGTATTTTTTTTGTGTTGAGTTATAAGGGTAAGATGTAATCTTACGTTGCGACCTTGAAGTGCGAATAAGTGACCAATAATACAGCATATCGTTTATAATTTAGTGATATAAAGGTTTTTTGATTGCCAGATCTATTTTGTTATTGTCTCTACTACAACTTAATTCTGTAATTAACCCGACGAAACGATCCAATCATCACTGAGGTCGGTTTATTTGTCTTTAGTTTATTTGTTTATTTATTTATTTATACTTTATTGCACACAAATGGAAAAAAAAACATTAAGCTACAAGGAAATAACATGTACAAGGGCGAGCTTAACTCAAATATGAGTTATCTTCCAGCTAACCTTAGAGTGAAAAGAGGATAGTGAAGAATGTTAGGGCGAAGTGATGTGTACTACTAAATAGACAGAAGAAATAACACTTCATCAGGACCAAAAAAATATTATTTCGACAACAGAAATATAATATATAGATATACAGATACATAACATATTTGGGGCCTGATCATTCAAGTGAGAGATAATAATCTTTGGTTTTCCTCCTGAAGACATCCAGAGAAAGACTGGTACGTATTTCCAGCGGCAAGGCATTCCACAGCCTCACAGCCGCAACACTGAAGGAGTTGTCATAGCGACTTGTCCTATGGGAAGGAGTTCGCAGGAGAAGGGAAGAGGAAGAGCGACAGAGGTTACTCCTGGGAACGAAGTGCTCGAAACGCTCACGAAGGTATGATGGAAAACTGGGGTTGTATAGCATTGAAAAGAGTAAAGAAAGAATGTGGACATCTCGACGCCGCCGGAAAGGTAGCCAATTTAGTTTTCTTCGAAATTCTGTGACATGATCGAACTTTCGCAAGCCAAATATAAATCGGATACATAAATTCTGCATTCGTTCAAGCTTGTCCCAGAGTTCTCCGGTAGCGTCGAGAAAAGAGACATCAGCATAGTCAAGAAGGGGAAGGAGAAGGGATTGAGAGAGAAGTACTTTAGTGTGAAAAGGTAGAAAATTTTGAAGTCGTTTGAGGGAGTGATATGATCCAAAAAGTCTTTTACTAACTTCTGTTACATGTTAGACCAGTGTCGATAAGTTTTAAAACCAAAAAAAATAATAGTAGAATGAAACCCATTACAAAAGGAGGGGAATATTATAAAAATGAAAGGAAAAATAATTTACGGGCGATCTGAGGTCGGGAAGGGGATGGGGGGGAGGTTTTAAGGGTAAAAAACGGTTATTCTCGATTTCCGGCAAAACTAAAAGTCCTATGGAAAAAAGTCAAATGGCAAAGTTGTAGGTAATAAAAAGATGTAAGCTTTTGTATTTACACTTTTATCACATAACCTCAAAATTTATGTGAAAAATTCAAAAAAACACGTTTTTGGTTTTTTATTTTTATCTTTTACAATTTTCTTTTTTTTTCACGAAATTTGGTGAAAACTTACCTTTTTATGTCCCAAATACGCTGTTATTTATTTGATTAGAAATATTTATTTTTTCACCTTATATTGAATGAATATCGAAAAAGCATCCTAATTTTCAATTGAAAATTCACCTGTCAAAATATCAGCTTTTTTCAAAAAGTTGGTATGTTTTCTATTCGTTGAAATCTCTACTTTCCGATGGGGAAAATATATATATATGTTACCATAGTAAATCTTCTCAGAAAAGTTGTTCTATCTAACTTTGTTAGTCTTTTTCTTTCTTTGTTTTCCAAACGTTATCCTCGATGCACTGAAAGGTCTCACAAAATAAAATCTGACAAGCAGAAACTAAAACTTTATATGTAATAATATATATTTAGTTCGCCCCTGAACTTGTTAATTTCTGTTTATGTCTCTCAGGAATCGTTTTCTATTTATAAATAATATCAATTTTCTAAAAAAATAATTCAGATTTATGGTAGCTAAGTTCAATCACCGACACAGACGGAGAATAACCATTTTAACTCGATCTTCTATGCGAAACATACTTTTACATATATATAAGTATTTATTTGTTATTTGCAAACCATAAAATAAGGAACTACTATTATTTTTATTATTACTATCATAGAAGAGTAATGTACAATTGTAATCATTATAGGATATAAGAAAGTTAAATAAATATAACTCGGTTATTTGTGCACGCAATCGTATGCGTGCAATGCGTGTCTACATAATTACGTATAAAAATTTAGTTTAAGCATATATTTAACTTTTATTCTGTATATTGTTGAATATAATGATTACTGTTATTATAATGATATGTAAGCAATGTGTGATTGATGAACACATTTTAAGTTATATTAAGAGTGTGCTTGAATTTGTGTGAGCGGATTCGTATGAAAGAGATTCTGTATGCATGTGTTTAGGATAGTCAACCAAGAAATATCACATTAAACAATATCACAAAGGTCTTCCATTAGTTAAGGATTAGCGTGTAAATATGTATAATTATCAAATAATAACTAGGTATTAAAGAAAGTATAATATTGGTATTTTAAATTATATTGTTAATTAGAAAGTATAAGTTAATAATTTAAAATATGTGCTACTCAAAAATATTGATAATAATTTTAGTCTCCTTTTAATAGAAAGTTTTCTCAAATTGGTGAATAAGTTTCGCGACTCTATAAATAATATACCCTTATTTTTACATTGAAAGCAAAGCACAGTAAAAAACAAGAACTTTGGTAATTAAGAAATGCGAATGACATGAAAAATAATGTAGTACTTGCCTAGTTATAAGTTCAATTTACGAAAGAAAAAAAAACAGTTGTCTCATTCTCAAATTCTATTTTTAAATATAAAAAAAAACTATAAAAAAATAAACATATTTATATGACTCTATATAATGAAATAAGAAAATTACAACAGAATATCTCAAAATACGTGCTAATAATTAATCATTCGTTTCTAACTCTTCAATAAAATTAAAATGTCCGTTGGTAATTTTAAATTATTTTTACGGGACTATCACTGGCAGATACTTAATCTTATATAGAGTAATTTAGGCTTCTTTTATTTGAGAAAAATATGAGAAAATGTTAGAAAAACAAAACAAATATTAACGCAAAAGTAACAAAACAAATTATAATCTATCTATATCTATACTAATATTATAAACGCGAAAGTTTGTAAGTATGTATGGATAGATGGATGTATGGATGGATGCATGGGTAGATGGATAGATGTGCTACTGAACGGATTTGGATGAAACTTTACAGTAATGTAGCTTATACATCAGAATAACACATAGGCTACTACTTGCCGCGATACTTTTTTGCTCGACATACACGCGGGCGGAGTCGTCGGCAACAGCTAGTTTAAGTAATAAAGGCTATAATATACCTACTCACATTGTCAAAGAATTGTGTTTCACGGTTGACGTGTACATCTCTACTGCTAGATGATCCCATGATGCTCTATCGTAGTCGTCTGAAAATAAAATTTAAAAAAACTTTTCATTTTCGTATTCCGTACCCTGTTCTCTAATATATTCTAAAATGCATAGAGAAATATGTGTTACAATCCCATAGATATATTGTCATCCCAAAATCTCAGTGCCTAAAATTAATTTATGATTTTATTGGCGTTACTCATTATCTAGACCCCGAGACTTACTTTTTTTATATTCCGTCACTTACAAAGGATAGCCATAGGACTTCTCTGTCTACGCATGGGATCGAATTCGCATGGAAACTATATTATTTATTTTATCTTACATCTAAATAACTAAAAAATAACTTAAAAGCGCCTGACAACACGCTTTCAAACTAGACAGGTGTCAATGGGCGGCTGTAATCATTTTCCTTCATGTTTTCTTTTTATTTGTGTTGTAACTGACTGCACAGCTGATCTAGTGGTTTAAGCGATCGCCACGCCGCTTTCTACTGCGCCAAGTGTTGTTGGGTTCAAATCCCACATGAGACAACACTTTGTGTAAACTACAAATTCTGAGTCTGGGTGTTCTTTTGACCGTTTCGTGTATGTTTGTAAAGTACTCCGCGACACCGTGTATATTCCTAATGCGGGAGTTGTCTTTTTAAAGAAATAAATAGTTATAGTAAAATAAAAATTAAGTACTTAATAGTCTTAAATAAGTTTCTCTTTTATGTATATTTAACGTCAATAAGCATAGCCAAATAGGTGTAAACGTAATATAAATTTATAAGAACTGCGACAATCTGTTGTGACGACGACAATAAAAAACATTTTTTATAATTATTCTTAAGAAATAATGTAAGTACTCGTAATATTACTTGTAAATAAATATGGAATCACATTTTTAGTTCAAAAGCTAGGACTATTTAACAATAGTTCTGTCTTTTCTCTCCTTCCTTCTTATTTTATTTGCAATTTGCTTCCAATTTTTTTTTTAAATGTGAAAAAATACTACTCTAACTACTAAACTACTGGCTTCATAAACCCTTAAACTGTATGTTGCAAATAATACGAATTTAATTTAAAGATTTTTATAATAAATAATCTTTAAAAATACTCGTTTCATGACATTCGAATCGCTCGCTTGCTCACATATATTGGAAAACGATTTGCTTTCTTATTAAAATGTTTGTGTGCGAGTATTATTATGTTTAAATTGGGATATGTATAATTAATATTATACAATAAGTATTTAAACTTACTTTTACAATCTTTTTTTTATGATAATCTTTTAGGAGTTTCTCAATAATTTTGTGGTAAAGAAAAAATGTTGACCTTGAAAATATCATTGTTTTACTCCATAACATATTTAGCATACCAAAAAATATTTAGCATATTTCTATTAAGATTTAATTCAACTAAGATAGGTTACAAGTCTAATAAAAAATAATTAAGTATAATTAGTCTATATATAAGTAGGTTTACCTCTAGTACCGTTAGTAACTTCTATTTTTTTGTACATAATTACAATACACGTGTGTTAGCAATGTTGTTAATTTAAATACGTTATATTTAAGTATCATATTACGTATCATAGTTAGTCTTCCAAATAAATTTATGTTAGTTACATGAAACTGAATTATCAATTGGAAAACACCTAAATTCTCGAGTTGAACTTCTCGGTAAAGCCTCCTACTCTCCGTACCGACGACATGGCTGCTGAGTGATTGATATTGAAATGATGCTCCGCGGTCTAACAATGCCGCCGGAATTAGGAGGCCTTTTTTTTCTGTGCGGAAATCCCCTCGGATGCCACCGTGGTATGTGTGGTATGTCGGACTCGAACCAACTAAAACCGCACGCCGTCTCGGGTACTAGATGCCGGGGAACCAGGTGCACCCTAGAAAGGAAAACCCTGGAACCCCGACGTACCTCGGGCCACCTACATTTTAGATGGCCCCCTCCTGTGAGGGAACCCTGATGTTCCCGTTACTGGGAATTTGGAGGCCCAAGAGAGAGATACTGCATGATCATCAACAGCTTTTAACAGTCTATTGCTGGACAGAGTTCTCTTCTTAAAATGAGGTTGCGGTCTACTATACCACGCTGACCAGACGGGTTGGTATAGGGTTTGTGTCAAGTGTTCCTTCTCCTCACAGTGCTGTTGTTCTATGCAGTTCGTTCTCCCTAAGTCGGCTCTTACGACACAAACAGGACGAATAAGTGGTGACACTCCTTATTTGTAATCCGTCACCAGCGTCACCAGGTGTCACCACACACGATCGCGCTCTATGAATAAACGTGAAATGAGACTATACTATACTCTATGAATGATTGAATGAACGTGAAATTGTAATGTTATCTGTTTGTATAATATTTGTATCTGGACTGCCATCATCTACACACAGAGGTAAAGTTTGTGAGTTTGTGACGTTGTATGGGATAATCTCTGGATCTACTGAACCGATTTTGAAAATTATTTTACCAATAGAAAGCTACTTTATTTGGGAGTGACATATGACATTATAATAACCCGAAAAGTGGAAAGACTTTTTCGTGGTAGCTGAATTTGCAAAGTAAGTCGGAGAAAAAAATGTTTACCGCCCAACGAAGTGGGCACGGGACAGCTATTTGTTATATGATTGTAATACAGTTACTCCAAAGTACTGTAACATAATTGGGATGGGATGGGATTTAATAATAAAATTTACAATAATGTAGCCATTTGACGCAAACAAATAAAAATATTTAACAATAAACAGAAATATGTAAATAATATGAGCATTTAAAGTTTTTTCCATTATATTTCTAGTAATTTACTTTATTGCACAGCTGGCCTAGTTGTTTAAGCTGTCGATACGCTGCTTTCCACTACGCCAAGTGCTGTGGGTTCAAATCCCACATGGGACAACACTTTGTGTGATTCACAAATTGTTTGTAAAGTCCTCCGTGACACAGGATGTATTCCTAATGTGGGAGTTGTATTTTCAAAAGAATTACAGTTTATTGTTTTGTTAAAAGGTTTTCGTCTACAATTTTTTTGTGTTGTACATGTATGGTGTCCTCCCCCTTAGTGGTTCAGTCTTGTCAGAGTGGTCGTGGTTGACGATGCTGCATTTTCGTTGCCCCAATGAGGTTCTCGCGACAAGTGTGGTTTCAATGTTGTTTAAAATAATAGACAATTCAATAATCGGTTATTCGACTAAATTAAATTGTAAATGTATGTTTTGATGAAAAAAATACGTAGAATTATATATTGTTATGGACTGTGTTTGTTTGCCTATGATCACAGCTCGTCGAAGTAGTAGTAGAGACGATTTTCGTTATTCAAAAATTATTTGTGTGATAAATATTTTAAAAAAGACTTTGAATTAACTTACGCAATTTTTACTTTCAAAATTTGAAGAACATTGAAAAAGACATTTTCAAATTATACAGTAAAATATCATTTGTAAACTTTAATTAAAGTGCTCTCCTGTGTGTAAAGTCAAGAGACAGTAATAAAATCCGTCGTTTTTCTATAACGACGACGAGCTATTATAGGTACTAGTTTTTTTAAAACCATACCCAGTACTATTAATATTTCTGTTGTGGACTAATAATCTTGGAAGATTTGGAAGAATATGCTAGAAATATTGTTTTCGAAAAAAAATCTAGCCGTACGTTATGTGTCGTGTTGAAATTATAAAAAATTGTAATCTGTATGTGTGTATAACTGTGTTTAGTCTAACTACTTCGGAAAACGTAAAACGTCATTTTATGCTTATTTCTAAATGTTTAAATGTATTTAATTGTTTCAATTAGAAAATAAACTGTACATTAAATGTGTGTGGTGTTTTATTTTTACCAATCTTTTCATGCTGCGTGCTTCGGCAGAAATGAACCAAGTCGACTGGATACCTTGGTCTCACAGAAGAACGCTGTTAAGCAACTCTTGCTTCGCTTTTCTTTGAGTGAGGTTACAAAAAATTAACCCTTTCGTAACATTTTCTTATATATGACCCTGCCAAAGTGACTCTACTCGGCCTGAATGCCTGATGGAAACCATGAACAGTGGTCACCATACTCATTGCGAATACGGACAATGCAACAATGCAGCATGGTGACCCACACTATGGTGGCCTATTGAGATGCTTCTGGATCATTGGGTCTCGCACTCACTTACGAAACACGATATCACTAATTCTGTCATTGTACGTTGGCATTTTTATTTTTCGTTTATTTTTTTGTGAGAGAATAGCACCGCTCCAGTCGAGTATGCCCGTTTGTGCTGAAATCAGCGTGGCTCTACTGCCTATTGTTAAATTTTTCGGGACAGCTGTGGGGCTTGCTGACCCGTGGGGTTTGTGAAGATAACCTGGCCCTACGCTATGCCAGCAGGCTGATAGCAGTAGGTACTGGGATAGGTATGTCGGCCGGCCCAGCTGATTAGCCTTCGTACCGTAGATAGGATAGTAGTGAAACTCGGAGGAGGTTACGACTTATCTTATTTATGCGTCTCTAGCGGATAAAAACGGCCGTTGCACTCAGATATCGAAGGGCAAAAATACACTTTCCGAGATGGGGGGATAAAAAAATGATTGTTAACAATCGAATTAAGAACCTCCTCCTGTTTTGAAGTCGGTTAATTTATAATATTTATAAGAGCTTATTAACATCTAAACGTTGAACATAAGAATTATATTTTGAATACGTGAATCATTTCTAGCATAGACAGTGCACATAGGAATGGTGAAATTAAGATACTTGAAATGCGCTATGATAAACTAAAAGCGCACTAGCCACTCTGAGTAGTTTCAGTTAGAGGTAGTCAAAGGCAGTACATTTCGTCTGATTTCGTCACAGAGTAACATTTCGTTCTCCATAGTACTACTACTAGGAGTCTACTAGGAGTAGTCCTAGAAGGAATTTCGGGATTTACTAAAGCGCGGCAGATTAATATACAGGGGCATTCTTTGTACCCAGTTAAGTACTGCCACCAAATATCAAGGATAAAGGATCAGATTAGTAAAAAAAAAGTTGATCATACGAAATTTTCGAGCGCGTCAGATTAAGGTGGGGTGATTTAATTACATGCTAAAAAGTGTATATTACACTAACCTGACAATTTGAGAGTGACGTAAAGAAAGGGGAGGGCTACAAAGTTGTAAAAAAACCGTTATCTTGACATTCTTGAGCGTGGTTATTTTTATAAGGCAATAATTCAAGGATAACGAAATTTATATAATCTGACGATTTCCACTAGCCGAAGTAACAAAAATTCGTCGACAAAGCAGTCGTACAGCTGCGTGATGCCTTATTCAGACTGATAAGTCAGTACTAATTCATTAGAGATATGTCGAAGATATGGAGCAACCGCCATCCCAAATTGACCTTGTAATTGTAGATGGCTTCTTTTTTTTATAATGAGACCTGGCAACTCTAAGAGCAATAAGAGCATTATTGTAAATATCTCCTGTTACGTTACGCTTTTTAATGTCATTTAGTTTTTTACGAGCTTTCCTATAGATTCTACGTAATTCGACTAATTTATAATTCCACCAATCACATCTACGAGTGTTAGTGATAGATCCACGGCCGATACAAACATCAGCACAATATGTGAAAGTATCTGATAATATGTTTGCGCTTTCCTCAGCTGATAGACCACTGCGACTGAAGTCTTTGGCATGTACTGCAAAGAGTGAACCAAATAAAGCCCAATTTGCCCCTTTAGTTTTATACCTAAAATTGTAAGGAGTTCTTTGTGGATATTGTGCAACCATTGGTATGAATTCGTACACGATTAAGCGGTGATCATGTGTTGTTATGGCCTATTGTAAGTGATCTCTCACCCATATTATAAACTTCTCCCTTAAAGAAAACCTGTTCCCGTCGGCCTGGAAGAGAGCCCAGGTCATCCCTCTTCCTAAAACTGCAAATTCATCCTTAGCATCTCAATTTCGTCCAATAACCATTCTCCCGTTTCTTTCTAAAGTGCCTGAAGGAATTGTCCGGAATCAACTTAACAGTTATCTTTCCTCTAATGACCAGCTGAGTCGATATCAATCTGGTTTTCGCTCTGGACATAGCACTACCACCGCATTAATTAAAATTACAGATGACATTCGATTAGCTGTAGAAAATAAGCAACTAACAGTTTTGATATTACTGGACTTCAGCAGTGCCTTTAAGTCTGTATATTTTGACATACTCTTAGGCATCCTATCGTCTCTGAATGTTTCTGATCCTGTAATTGCTTGGTTTAGTTCTTATCTTCGGGGACGCTCGCAAGTGGTTCGCTCGGAAGAGATATCCTCCAATTGGAGTGACCTAACTGCGGGTGTGCCCCAGGGTGGCGTGTTATCTCCTCTACTCTTCTCCATTTTCATAAATGCTGTCACGAATATTATTTCTTCTCGTTATCATCTTTACGCAGACGATTTCCGCCATTTCAAGGTTGAGGAACTTAAGGAGGCTGTCACTGCCATCAATAATGATCTACTCAACATCTGTTCATGGGCCAAATCGTTTGGGTTGCTTGTTAACCCTGCAAAATCTCAAGCTATCATTATTGGTGGCAGGTATATGTGTAGTAGGCTTGACCACACTTCGCTTCCTCCAGTCATGTATGATCAAACTGTTATACCATATTCGACTCAAGTTAAAAATCTTAGTGTTTTCATGGACTGCAACTTATCATGGACCATACATATAACAGAAGTTAGTAAAATACTTTTTGGATCATATCACTCCCTCAAACGACTTCAAAATTTTCTACATTTTCACACTAAAGTACTTCTCTCCCAATCCCTTCTCCTTCCCCTTCTTGACTATGCTAATGTCTCTTTTCTAGACGCTACCGAAGAACTCTGGGACAAGGTTGAACGAATGCAGAACTTAAAATAATAATAACAATAATTATTAATCGATATATTATCACGGACAGGACTATTGTTGACAATAAGCCTGATATTGTGGTGATAGATCGATTAGAGCGCCGCGCAATGATTGTCGATATCGCCGTTCCTCATGACGAGAATCTCGTGAAAGTCGAAAAAGAAAAACAAATAAAATATTTGGATTTATCTCACGAGATTGTCGATATGTAGAATGTGGATTCGGTGATCATTGTTCCGATAGTCGTATCGGCTCACGGATTGATAGCCAAGAAAGAGCCTCGACCAACATCTTAAGAGGCTCACGTTGGAGGGCTGGATCAAGGGTCTGATGCAGAAGGCAGTCCTTCTTGACACGGCTCGTATTGTAAGGAGGTTCCTGTCTCTGGAGCCCTAACCACCGGTTATTATTATAAAAAATAGTAGACCACCGAAGTCGGTGGTCTACTATTTTTTATATTTTTAAATGTATTTGTTTTTGTATGTATATTTAAAAATGTAAATAATATGTATATATAAATGTAATAAAGAGAATAATAATAATAAATAAAAAATAAAAAATTGGCTACCTATCCGGCGGCGTTGAGATGTCCACATTCTTTCCTTACACTTTTCAACGCTATACAATCCCAATTTTCCATCATACCTTCGTGAGCGTTTCGAGCACTTCGTTCCCAGGAGTAACCTCTGTCGCTCTTCCTCTTCCCTTCTCCTGCGAACTCCTTTCCATAGGACAAGTCGCTATGACAACTCCTTCAGTGTTGCGGCTGTGAGGCTGTGGAATGCCTTGCCGCTGGAAATATGTACCAGTCCTTCTCTGGATGTCTTCAGGAGGAAAACCAGAGATTATTATCTCTCACTTGAATGATCAGGCCCTAAAAATGTTTATGTATCTATCTGTTTATCTATATATTATATTTCTGGTGTCGAAATAATATTTTTGTAGTTTGAATTAAGTGTTTTTTCTTCTGTCTATTTATTAGTAAACATGACTTCGCCCTAATATTCTTCACTATCCTGTATTCACTCTAAGGTTAGCTAGAATATAACTCATGTTTGAGTTAAGCTCGCCCTTGTACATGTTATTTCCTTGTAACTTAAATGTTTTTCCATTTGTGTACAATAAAGTATAAATAAATAAATAAACTAGTTCGTCCTAAGTAATATCGTAAGTATATCTAATAAAATAGTACCTTCGAATTCAGCTCACCCTCAGGGTTGCAGAGGTCCGATGCCAGTCGCTCCGTGTAAAAAACTGATATTCAGGTAAAACCGGTTGAACTAGTAGCCGACCCCAAATCTTGGGAATAATAGAGGCTAGGTAGATGATGCTTTTCAACCCTTACGTACGACCACCCCCATCATGCAAACGATCAGATTAACATACGTATATTATTAAAAATACGTAGGACATGGATGCTATCAATATCTGACGCGCTCGTGTATGTCTCTTAGTGTATGTCCCTGCAACAGTTTTCTTTTTTGAACATCCATAGGCTTCATAGCCGCTCTCCCCACCGATGAAAATATATATACACATATATATATTAAATACATTTATATTCTTTTTATTATACACAGGGTTACTGGTGACATGTAGTTATCCCTTTAAGGGGCAGTGGCGGATTTACATATTTGCCGCCAGTAGGCTATTAAATTTTGCCGCCCCTTCTTACTTCTGCAATTCAAATAATTCAATAACCTTTTTTACATGTGGTAACCATTGCAAGCCATCATTCTACAGGGGTTTTCATGGGTAGTGTGTCGCAATCGAACCGAGTAATGGTATACGGTGTTTAGGGGGAGGGGGAATAAGTCTCAATTGTGTCTCAGTCACCGTTATCGCCCTAATTGCACGAATTTACAATTATCGTCATCCGCTCCATTGGGCCCTTATTTTGGAGACTCTTCAGAGTTCGCCTTCAATAAATTTCTGCAGGAGCAGAAAAGTTACCCTAGAATACAGGTGAAACTCACGTCCCCGTTTACGGCCTCCACGATGGGAAGAACGTGGATGATGTTACACCCGTCACGGATGCGGCGATTAACTCTGTCTCGGGTACTAGTAGCCGAGGAACTAGATGTAACTGAGAAAGGAAACTTCTGGTACCCTGATAGATCTCGAGCCACCTACGGTTTACAGATGGTCCCCTCGCATATGGTGACCACAATCTGTCCTTCCTGGTTCTAAAGATCAAACCTTGGCTTGCTTCTGCTATCGTGACAAAAATTCTCGCCTCAATCGTGTTCAATTTGGTCCTCGTACCGGTCTAATCCCAAAGAATGTAACTAGGCCCGTTGTTTAGTGCGGTGTTACTATCTACGGCCCTCTACGGAGTGCCAATATGGGCTAAGCGTCTATACTAACATTTTCAACTGAACAAACTCTCCTGCTGCCGAGCCAAGCTCAATCAAGAGAAGCGGGTAGCGGCCATTTGGATCGTACGAGGATACCGCACCATCTCGTCGGAAGCGGGGATAGTCCTGGCTCGTTTCCCGCCTTTTGATATCCTGGTGGACATGGAAGCGAATGACCACGCTCGTGCTACCCGCCGGGGTAAGAGCAGGGAAGACCAGGACGAGCTCGAAATGCGGTGAAACGCTCACCGATAGGCCTTGGCACAATGGCGCGCGTGGCTGGAGCAGCCACAGAATGGGCGTCAACGAACTGTTGGTGTCGTTCTGCCTAACCTCAAAGCTTGGGTAGGCAGGGAGGAAGGTCGGGTCACCTACCAGCTGACGCAGATGGGCATGGTTGCTTTGGTGAGTATCTGAATAAGATCGAACGCGAGGTTATGGCACAATGCCACCACTGTGCAACTGATTGGGACTCCACTGGGCGTCGGATCGATGAAGTCGACCATATGGGACGAGACCTGTTCCCACCAGCAATCATTGCTGATTGAAGGGCTGGGGCACAGTGGCCTCTTTTTGTGAAGATGGAATGCACCATAAAGAGACCGCTGAACTAGATCGGAACAGGGCTGATCACCAGCATAGACGACGTTGACGGCGAATCCAATCGTCGACAGAGCCGCAAGCTGCCAGAGGGTGGGGACCTCCGAAAGGCCCGTTCCTCAAAGGTTGTTGGCTCTTTGACGAGCACTTTCGACAGCTTGCTCAAAAGCTGGTTTCCTCTGCGACTTTTGCCCAATTTGGGTAAACCGAGCATCGTGACAAGGCTGTACGCGGAATTCTCCGATAGCGCTATACGGTACCCGGGTGTAGACGTTAGCTCTGACCGCATAGAGTAGGGCGCGGCTCTGGCACCCTTGGAGAGTGTTGTTGGTCAGAGAGATACGTGGACATCACATCGTGTCTACGCATGCGGTGTGCGCGTTGGCTGAAATATCCATGTGGGTTTCGTTCCGGGTAAAGCAGGTTCTTTCCGAGCACGAATTCATTGGGAATTACCTGCACGTGGTTACTAGGAGTGAGTTGAATCCCGCCTGTCCGGTGTATTTAGCCGATTCGGTGTGCCAGTACTTGGGCATCGATGGATACTCAATGCATTTATCGGAGAACAACTCTCACTGCCAACCGTGGTACGCACCATGGTCGGTAGCGGCATATGTTTTACCTCCTTCTGCGAAGATGATATCGCGCGGAAAGAGGCGGCGAACTAGGTATGAAAATGTCTATTCGAACTTCATTCTCCGCCGCCCGGTTAAACGGGCGGTGCGGTGCATTCTAGGACCTCATGCTGCCCTCAGTGGTGATTAAAGAGCAGGAAGTTAGTCAAAATTACTAATTTAAATTTTAATATTAATGTGCTATTGAGATGTTTTTTAAAAACCCATACTTACAAAGATATTTTTTACAAAGCGTTTAGTTGGTACACTGCATAATACATTGTCTCTTTTGTTAAATTGTCAAGACTTTTTTCTCCGTTTGTATTATAATCATTATTATTTCCGTATAAAAAAAATTGTCAAAATTTGCCGCCCCCTAAAATTCGCCGCCCTAGGCTCCAGCCTACTCAGCCTAGTGGTAAATCCACCACTGTTAAGGGGTGATAGTAGAGATCATTAGCTATCAAATTGTCCTCGGGTACCATCATCATCAGCCCGTTGCAGTCCACGGCTGGACATAGGCCTCTCCCAAGGAACACCACAGAGCACGGTCTGTTGCTTTTTGCATCCAGTCGCTGCCAGCCCTCCTATGCAAGTCGTCCCGCCATCTGGCCAGAGGGCGTCCCACACTACGTTTGCCAAGACGCGGTCTCCACTCCAGAACGCGCTTACTCCAGCGGTTGTCAGTTCTGCGACATATGTGACCAGCCCATTGCCACTTCAACCTACTAACTTTAAGAGCTATGTCGGTCACCTTGGTTCTCTGACGAATTCTCGAAGTTGTGTCTACCTAACTGCATAAGTTGCCCGAGATAGATATATTCCCTGACAAATTCGAGAGGCGTGCCATCCAAGGATTACTTGTCCCGGAACGACCAGGTCATTGTACATGACCTTCGTCTTGCTCAGGTTCATCCGGAGACCAATTCGTTGGGAGGCTTTATTTAGGCTGTGCAGCATCTCTTGAACTTCTGCCATGACAACGATATCATCGGCAAACCTTAAGTGCGAGATGTATTCAAAGTCTTGAAGACGTCCTGTAAAGCATTTGTAAACAGTTTCGGGGATATCACATCCCCCTGTCTTACTCCTCGATGCAAAGGAATCTGTCTTGTTTGACTATTCTGTACTTGGACGGACATAGTTGCGGCGTCATTCAGGCTCCTCAGCACCTTAATGTATCGGAAATCAACTTGGCACCGCTACAGGGAGTCCAGAACGGACCAGGTCTCGACAGTGTCAAAGGCCTTCTCATAGTCCACAAAAGCAAGACACAGAGGCTGATTATACTCCTGGGTCTTCTGTATAATCTGCCTCACAGTGTGTATGTGGTCTATGGTGCCAAATCCTCCGCGGAACCCGGCCTGCTCCGGTGGTTGGAAGTCACCCAGCCGTCGCGTCAGCCTATTTGCGATAACCCTGGAAAACAACTTGTAGACGTGGCTCAGGAGCGATATAGTTCTTGAGAAGGGTCTTATCTACTTTCTTGAAAAAAAGGACTAACATGCTCCTGCTCCACACTCTTGGAGTTCTCCCTTCACGGAGAACGGAGTTGAATATACGCTGCTGTTGCTTAAGAACAGGATTTCCCCCTACTCTTAAGAGCTCAGTTGTAACTCCGTCCTCACCAGGGGCTTTTCCATTTTTTTTTTGTTTCAGGGCTAGCTCAATTTCGTCAATGCTGATGTCGGGAAGTTCGTCGGTATAATGTCGGACTAAAGCAGCTCGGAGGTCTCTTGGGACGGGTTCAGGTAACGGAGATTGCGAGGCATATAACTGGTCATAGAAATCTTCCACCTCCGAGAGGATCTCTGGCTTAGAGGAGACGACACGACCGTCGGCGGTAGTCAGCTTGGACATGTGGCTCCTCCCAAGACGCTTCACGAATACTTTGGAACCTCGGTTTTGTTCTATTGCCTCCTTAATAAGTCGTGTATTGGATTACAATTAATTACACATTTTGACTTTCCTCCCCCCTCACAAGGAAACCGTCCGGAATTTCAGAATAAAAAGTATCCTATGTCCTACCTCGGAGTATGAACTCAAATCATGCCAAGTTTCATTTGAATCCATTCAGTAGTTTCGGCGTGATGCGCGGCCAAGATGCAGACAGACAGACAGACAAAAATGAAATAAATAATAGTTTTGGTTTCAGTATCGATAACAGAGTGCCCTCCAAAAAAAAAATTCAAAATATCTTCAATGTACAGAATTTGACCTGTTACATTTTTATTATAAGGGTGTTAGCAAACTAAAAACACCAACAAAAACCATTAAATACGCAAGTGTTTGTTTTAAGAGCACTTTGAAGTAGAGTGATCCACTTTCCTTAAAAAAAATAGTTTTTTTTTATCTCCAAAACGGTACATTTTTGACACATTTACCCGAATTTGATAGCTAATGATCTCTACTATCACCCCACTACATGTTACCAGTAACCCTGTATATATATATATATATAATATATTTCATCTAAGCTTTGCAACCCAATAGGTCTTTAAGACGCTCGAGTTAATCCCCATGTGGCATCGTGGTTTCCCCTACCACCACTTCTCAAGGTCATGGAGGTGATATGTGAGGCCATCTCTCGGTTAGAGTTCGACATTACCGCCACAATAGTATCCGAGGCAGTTTCCGTGCAGAAACCAAAAAAAAGAATACAGAGGGTATTTTTACTGAAACGTACTATTTTTTTCGAACTAAGAGGAATGTCTATACATTATTACGACGGACGGATAAAACTTATAGCACGAGCCACGAAGCCGCGAACAAAAACTAATCAAGTTAAGCTTACAGTAGTTCCTCGGTAGTAGCTAGATAGCGTGGAGATTAAAGGGTCAAAAATAACATCATTTATTTTATTTATTTATTTATCTTTATTGTATATACAAAGTAGAATAGTACATCAAAATCAAATACAAAGTATGTATATTAATAATAGGCGGTCTTATCGCTCACGGCGATTCATCGATTCAGCGATCATTAATTAACCCTAAAAGTAATTATTTAATAACTCTTTCATAATCATTTTGTGAGTGCAAAAATATAACATGCTATCGATTTAATAGGTACTTTAAAATGCCTGCGGTGGTAACTCTACTAAAACAAGGCTATAAATCGTCGTCGGTAGTACTTGCCCATCACTACTATTCCATTTCTTACTCTATGCCTGTTTGTCTTTTATTTGACAAAAGAAAAGTTTGACAGATACTTTTTCGTGTATTTAATTTACAAGAACTTGAAATGAAATGAATAATGAGATATTAGAATAAATACCATTGGAAAGATGGCAAACCTATATTGCCGCTTTTGCGCCGAGCCCAAGAGCTCTGATAAACTATTGAACATGCAGAACGACGAGAAAAAATACGATGAAATCTTATTAAAACTCGCGTTCGTTAACGCTGTTTATGTCAACGTAACAACCAGCGATATGCTACCGAAAACAGTTTGCCTGATTTGCTACGACAACCTGAATAAAGCCTATGAGTTCCTCGACGGTGTCAAGAAAGCGCAAGACGTTCTAACAAGTATATTTACCGCCGTCGACGAAAGTAAATACGACCTCTCAGACGATGAGAGAATGAATGTTTACGACGATTTTCTTGCTGATGAGTCCCCATCCATCAAATTGGAAGAAAAGTCTGAGGAAACTGAGAGAGACGGCAAAGTTGAGGTGAAATGCGAACTTAAAGAGGAGCCAGACTTAGAGGAACATTCAAACTGTGACAATACTTTAAATGTTCAGGATATACTTGATGCAGCAATGTGCACGACCCCTTTCACGTCTAACGTGACGATATACGCTAAAGAAATATCAGATTTGAGTAAAAAAGTTGTTAAAAACTGGAAGGATTATCCTTGGATGTGTGGCTTTTGTAATATTGAGTTTTTAAATATTGATATGTTGAGATCCCATTGTAAAGTTGTACATGGTAAATGTTCAGCTTTCATGTGCATAGATTGTAAAGTTGGAAGGAACGAAGATTTCGCCAAATTCATAAAACATGTTCGGAAACATAGGAAATCTTTAAGGTATGTATTATGCAGATACACAATGTCCAGTAGTCAAGTGTCGTATAGTATACGGCAAAACAATGTTTGCTGGGTCAGGTAGTAGCTTATACCTTTAAAAGAGCAATTCTTCTATGTACATAATTATGTACATATTTTAAATCTCGAAAACGGCTCCAACGTTTTTCTCTAAATTTTCATGAAATTTATATTAATACGAGTTGTTCCCCTGGCTCTGCCGGCGTATATGTCGGTTATCGCGGCATTTGCCGTTACTATTTAGAAGCCTATGTTTTATTCTGATGTATAAGCTATATTACTGTAAAGTTTCATCCAAATCCATTCAGTAGTTTTTGCGTGAAAGAGTAACAAACATCCATCCATACATACTTAAAAACTTTCGCATTTATAATATTAGTAGGATGCAAGGAGTTTCGGGAGCGATAAATTGATCTAGCTAGAATTCATTTTTAGAAAATTCACAAAAAATACGATAAATATATCGGTCCTCCAGGTACTTTCAATAAAGTATAATACATACAATGCGTTGCACTTTACAATAAGAGCAAAACACAATTCCTTTTAAATTGATAATATTAGCTTATAATTATATAGTATACAAAAATTTTGTTTTGTTTGTTTTTTTTTAAATTCACCTTTTGTTAAATTTCCCATTTCAAGTCATTTCCAATAAGAAACTATGGGTCATTAATTTTCATTCAGTTACAAAATTTTCAGCAAGAAGTCAATCAGTATTTTAGCATGTCCATCGATTTTAAATTTCCTTTAAAAATTTACATATTTTTAAAATCTGATTACTACATATTTATTTAATTAGAAAGATTATTCCAAAAATTTTAACAAAAAAAACGACTTCAAGAACTGAACCACACTGAAGCAAATAAAAACAAACATAAAAAAAGTCGAAATGAGAACTATAAATGTTAAAAATCACATTATATCTTAAACTTTTCCTTTTACCATGACATTGTCAAACCCGAGCTGTACTTGAGTATTAAATAAACTAAATCATCAACATAATATCAACATCGTTTAATAGTCCAGTGCTTCACATAGGCCTCTCCTTGGAAATAAGGTTTTGGCCTACTATACCACACGGACCAGACTTCTTGGCATACGGTTTGTGTCACATTTTCTTTCTTTTTACAGTGACGTTTTTCTAATGAATTTCCTCCCTTACAACACCTACGGGATGAATACGGTAGCACACACCACGCAATATTCTTAATCTGTCACCCAACGCATTAAAAGACTAAATAATATCTAGATATTTTGATTAAATTATACTTACCAGTGGAGTTACCCCAACTTGTAATAAAAAAACAACAATTTAATATGAACTATTCTCTTTTATAATTCAACCACAAATGGTTAAAGAATAGATAGTGCAGATTAACATTAGTGCTAATTCTGTTGTCGACATTCCTAAACTAAAATTTGATTAAGTGATTTCGAAAGTTCTATTCTATTGTCAAGTTGATCTAAATACTAAAAGCTATAGGTATATCAGATAAGACTAACATGATACATAATTAATTGTGATTTGTGAGGAATAATATTATGCACATAACTAAACTGACAAGAGCTAAAATGTAAAGAATTTCTAAATTAAGAGTTTATGCGCTAAATGAGTTGAAATGTATTTAGAGGATGTTTAATTTAATGTAATATGTCTAATTTTACTCAATGTTAAACATTTTGAACATTAAACAGGAGAATGGAAAATTCAAAATTACTGTCATGTAATGTTGAGTAACATAACTAATTGTCGTTGTGTCAAACTAAATGTTTATTTTTAAGTTTTTAGTATCAATAACCTAATTTTATCCGGTTCCGGATCCGGTTTAACAGCTGTCAAAGAGAGTACGTTTTTCTGCTGGTGTCGTGACTTTATTAAAATTTCTCACAATAACACAAGCCGTAAACAACAGTGCGACCGCGTCGTGTTCACCAAGTGTTGGATCGAAGTTCAAAGATACAGAATACTGGAATAACATCGAACGACGAACAAAAACACGAAAATCCATCATTGCTAAGGTACATACCAATATAACTACCCACATATTATTTTCAAATTGCAAGATCATTTGAAAACTAACATCAAACATTCATCCGTCACTGTCAAACAAACAAACGTCAAAGTAACAACTTCACAACAGTAATGAGTGTTGCCACTTTATAAAAAAGAAAAAAGAAATAGTAGAAAACCTAGACATTCTCAACAAAGTTAACGAAATGGAACAACAAATAAGTTCATTATTTGAAAATCTCACCCAAAAACTCAATCAACAAATGGAGCTTCAAACAAAAGAACTAACACAAAAAATTACTGACAATATAACATCGATGATAGAAGAAAAATTAGATCCACTTATAAGAGAAAACAAACTACTAAAACAAGAAGTAGATACACTTAAATCAAAAATTCATAATCTAGAACGAGAAGGAAGAAAGAAGAACTTTTTAATTCACGGTATGCCAGAAACAGAAAATGATAATAAACAACTTCTGGAAGATGTTTTGGAGACCCTTAACATAGTAAGTGGGAATACAGACAACGCCAAGTGGGATAAATGGGAAATTAGCAAGGCACAAAGATTAGGCAAGAAGATCGAAAAGAAAAACAGACCAGTTCTTATTTCGGTTACACTCGAATGGAGAAAAACGGAGCTTTTAAAGAACAAAAAACTATTACCAAAAAATGTACACATTACAGAAGACTTCCCCAAAGAAGTTTTAGAACTCCGAAAGGAACTTAAGGTTAAACAAAAAGAAGAGCAAGAGAAAGGAAATACTGCCTTCATAAGGTATGACAAACTAATAATAAGGAGCAACAAAAACACAGAAAAACGAAAAAGAACTTCTCCATCACCCAATCAAGAGGAAAGACGGAGAAGCGACGGCAACATCAAAACGCCGAACTCCAAATTCAGCAAGATAAATGCATTCGACTTGCTTAAGAAAACCAAAGACTAGCAATTAAAATCCGGAGCCACAACAAAATATAAAAACTACACTAAAAAAACCAACAACGTCCCCAACCCGGCTGGTCTCCGTGGGGATTACGACCACTACCCTCCAACTCGGACAGAACAAACCTTGCAAATAGGTACATACAATGTGAGATCACTTGCATCAACAGAAAAGTTCATCGAACTAATTCACGCTATGGAAAACATTAAATGGGATGTCTTGGGACTGGCAGAAGTTAGACGAACAGGTTGTAAAATAGAAGAACATCCAGATTACATCTTCTGCTACTTCGGCGAAACAGTAGGCCTCAATGGAGTTGGTTTCTTAATTAAAAAATCGCTTAAATCACACATTTTAACCTTCATGGGAATCACAGAACGAGTGGCTATACTAAAACTTAACTTTAACGGAAAAGTCGTATCGATAATCCAAACTTACGCTCCAACCTCAGACGCAGAAGAAGAAAAAATAGAAGAATTCTATAATAATGTTAAATCAGCACTAGAGATGAGCGAAGGAACAATACTCATTATTGGAGACTTCAATGCAAAAGTTGGACAACCTAAAAACCACGAAAACCTAGTAATGGGACGCTACGGATATGGAACTCGAAATGAAAGAGGCGAAAGACTTGTTCAATTTGCACACGAACAGAGACTCTCAATAATGAACACATATTTTAAGAAAAAAGCCAATCGAAGATGGACTTGGCTTTCACCAGACCAGAATACAAAAAATGAGATAGACTTTGTCATGTGCAACAAGGCCAAATCCATAAAAGATATCGAAGTACTAAAAAAGATAAGCTTCCCATCAGACCACAGACTAGTTAGAGCAACCCTACAAATAAAAGACCTAAAACTAAACAGAAAAAAGTTTAAACTTAAATCAGAAATATTAAAAACAGATAATGAAATTATTGCTTACAATGAGACCTTGAAACAAAACCTAGACACAAACAGCCTCTTATCTATACCCGATGTACAGACCTACTACGACAACCTCGAATATACCATCAAAAAAAGCCTGAGAATACATAACCAAACAAAAAACACAGTAGAAAAATATAAAATCCTAAGTGAACAAACAAAAAAGCTGATACAAGAAAGAACAAAACTAATGACATCTAAAAATAAAAGCAAAACAACAAGGACTCAGCTTAAAAAACTTTTCAAAGAGACTAATAAAGCGATCAAGGAAGATTACAAAAATCATAGAAATAGTACCATAGAAAGAAATTTAAACAGATACAGGAGCTCAAAACGGGCTTTTAAAGAATTAATTCAACACAAAGAATGGATTCAAAAACTAAAAAACGGCCATAAAGAAGCAAGAAATAGAAAAGAAATAATTAACTGGGCAACTGCATTCTATAGAGACCTATACAAAAAACAAGACATACACACAATAGAAATAAACAAAGAACAAAACAAAGTAGAACCAGACGACGAAGAGCTCAATATATTGAAAAACCAACAATACATACCACCATTCACAGAACAAGAAGTACTAAGACATCTAAAAAAATTGAAAATAGACAAAAGTCCAGGTCCAGACCACTTAAGTAATGAAGCCATTGTAACAGGCGCATTATCGCTGCTTAAATATATCACAACACTTTTCAATATGGTACTACGCCAGGAAAAGATACCCAAACAGTGGTGTTACTCAGAGATCGTACTTATATACAAAAAAGGCGACCCTCAGGACATTGGGAACTATAGGCCAATAAGCTTGCTATCTAACTTGTATAAACTCTTCACATCACTGCTACAAACTAGACTAGCTCCTCAAATAGACAATAGTCAACCGAAAGAACAGGCAGGCTTTCGCTCAGGCTTCTCTACCACTGATCATATACATGCTATAGAACAGATAATAGAAAAATATAAGGAATTTGACCAACCACTATATATAGCATTTGTGGACTACTGCAAAGCTTTTGACAGTATTTCACACGAATCAATCTGGAGAGCGCTGTATTCGATCAACATAGAAGCTAAGTATATAAAAATTATAAAGAACATTTACGCAAATAGTAAAAGCAGAGTACGCCTTGAAGACACAGGCGAAGAGATAGAGATAAAAAGAGGAGTCAGACAAGGTGACCCATTATCACCAAAACTATTTATTACAGTTTTAGAGGGCATAATCCAGAGACTTAATTGGTCCAAGACTGGTATATTGATAAACAACTTTCGTTTAAGCCATTTAAGATTTGCAGACGACATTGCACTATTTGCTGAAACAGCTTCAGAAATGAAGCTAATGTTGCAATCGCTGAATAACGAAAGCGTAAAGGTAGGTCTCCAGATGAATGCGTCAAAGACAAAACTTATGACAAATAGCAATATAATATCAATCGAAATCGCAGGAAAAAGTATAGAATACGTGGAAAGCTATATTTACCTAGGCAAACAGATATCATTTAACAAAAATAGTAACGAACAAGAAGTAGACAGGAGAATCAGCATAGCATGGAAAAAATACTGGTCACAAAAAGAAATTGTCAAGGGTAAGTATAGCTTGAAACTCAAAAAAACAGTGCTAGACACCTGCATTCTACCAAGCCTCACATATGGTTGCCAGACCTGGACATTCACAAAGAAATTAATGAATAAAATAAACTCTTGCCAACATGCAATGGAGCGGAGTATACTTAAGCTGCGAAAAAGTCAAAAAATAAGAAACATAGATATAAGAAAGAAAACAAAACTAATGGACGCTCTAGAACATGCTTTAAAAATGAAATGGAGATGGGCAGGACACTTGGCAAGATATATTGATAATAGATGGACGATTGAAACAACAAAATGGAGAGGCCCCAAAGGGAAGAGAAAAGTAGGTCGACCTAAAAAGAGATGGGAAGACGAGATTACAGAAATAGCCGGAAAAAAGTGGCTCCAAACTGCAAAAGACAAGAAAAAGTGGAAAGACTTGGAGGAGGCCTATACCCGAAAAGGGACTATACAAAGAAAAACTAACACTAATTAACTAACATAGTATAACTATAAATAAAAATAAATACTTATAAAAAACTAACAAATAAATTAATAAGTTCAAAAACTGTTATATGTATAGGATCATGGCTAAATAAATAAATAAAAAACCTAATTTTAGATAACAATATACAATTTTAGTCATTTTAGATTAGTTTAGAAAGTTACAAACGACAGAATTAACACCATTTACTTCTAAATTTCTACATCTTTTATCTAATAAATGCTGTAGTCTGCCACGGGTCACGACTTTGGGGTTATCAAGGGGTTAAACAGCTCTAACACGCGAGTGCCATTCTCCAGAGGCCACATATTAATTATCTTAAAACAAATGAGGTCACCTTTTTCAGTAATCTATTTTAATATTTATTTGTTTTCATATTTATAAGGTTAATATTTAAATGTTAATAGAGTATATATTCTTTTGTTATTTCAGACAACAATGCTACTATTGCGATCTCACTGTCCAGAAACCAGAAACCCTACCAGCACACATCAGAACCCACTATACCAAGTCACAAATAGCATGTCCGCTCTGCGGAGAAATACTAAAGAATGAAGAATCCTTAAAAATTCATTTACAAGACTTTAATACAGTCAAACAGAAGCGTAGGCCGCGAAGGAAACCTGGCACACCCATCACTATTGAAGACCTAACATGTGGGCTGTGCAAAAAGGTCTACAAAAATCCAAACAGTCTCCGAGATCATATGAAACTCCACACTATGGACCGTAAAAGAAATTACACATGTGACCGTTGTGGAAAAATGTTTTACAATAAAGGTACGCTAACCTCTCACATACTATCTCACGATAAAAATCGTCCCCATGTCTGCAGAATATGTAACAAGTCATTTTTATATCCAAACATGTTAAGAAGACATGTTGAAATGCATTCTGGGATTAAACCGTTCTCTTGTGAGCAATGCGGTCGATGTTTTAGACTTCAATACCAGTTGAACGCTCATAAAATCATACACACTGATGCAATGCCTTATGTTTGTTCATACTGCAACAAAGCATTTAGATTCAAACAGATTTTAAAGAACCATGAGAGGCAACATACCGGTGCCAAACCGTATGCATGCCAAAACTGTGGAATGGAATTTACAAACTGGTCCAATTATAATAAGCATATGAAAAGAAGACACGGTACAGATACATCTAAAAAGAAGATTACCCCAGAAGGTGTGTTCCCTATTAACCCAGAGACAGGTCAGATTATACAAGTGAATGACCCTGTAGGTACTGAAGAGTGGAAGATGAAGATAATGGTACCCGGTAAGAGGGGGAAGAAGAAAGTGATTAAACAAGAGGGCAGTTAGCTAGAGCCGTTCTTACAGGACTTCAAGTGGACCTTATTGGAGTCGCTGGTTATGTGAAAACCGTTCTTGGTCTTGCCTTGTTCTGCCTTACAAGAGTTGGTCAGAAAGACCATAGACAATCTTAGAGCATTTTCTTCAAAGCTAATAATTTATTTAAACATTTAAATCTCACTCAAAACTGTGATTTTAACAAAACATTTCCCAGGTAGATAACAGAGTCTATTAAGGGACACATTGTACTCCGTGCAACAAAACAGTTCTTTCTGGCCGACATACAGACAGACAAAAAATTCTTAAGTAAGGATAAAAATCCTTTATGATTCGAATGTGTACTCTCTATAGTCAAGTGGAATAAGAGAGATAGTAAAAATATAAGCAATAATTTAATCGTGATTTAGAATATACAGTTTATTAATATATGGGTAGATTTATTTGTACCCATTTTTTTACGAACGCGCACAGACAAAACTATGAATTTAAAATAATTTAAGTTTATAATTTAGTATAAATGAAAAAATATACAAGAATGACTACATAAATATTTCAGTTATATTGGCCAATGAAATCAACACTTAAAGCGGTCGAAATTCGATGACTTCGGATTTCTAATATATTTTATCAACTAAAGTCTTCCGAAGTCTACCAAAATAGGATAACGTGTTAGGCAGCAGTTTCGAAGTTAGCAGCCGCAGAGCGGCGCGTCAAAATTGTTCTAGATATGACTTATTTTTAAACTGATCTGCCTTCTAAACGAATAAGCGCTGTTTGTCTCACTGAGACAAACAGCGCTTATTAGTGAGACAAACACTGATAACTAGAGGACTAAATATCTTCCAATGATTTTAGACATCCAAAATTCAAAAATTCACTAAAATTTGTTGTTGGATTATATAGTTTAATCTCATCTGCTTATAGTCCATTTTTCAATATCTCATATATAAGCTGTCATTGTGTTTAGTTTTGTACCATATACACATACATTAATCAGAAACACATGCTTGTTTATTACATGAAAAAGTAAATTTTCCTTTGGCATACATCTGTCTTACTTTGATCAACTTGGCGGGAACACTACGGTGTCCCCGTCCAAGTTGCAAATATTAAATTTAAAAAAAAAAGTATGTTTTCTTCTGTTCTGTACATTATATCTAATAAATAATGAAGGATCAATATGGTGTGTAGAAGTAAGCAGAGCGGTCTCTGTCTGTGAAAAAGATTCGTCAAGATGCATTTTAGGGTACCTACTAGCATTTTAATATCCATAGTGTAAATTTTAAAAAATACGTCAAAAGTCACCAGAGTAGAAAAATTCAATGAACTAGAAAAGTACAATATTAATTTGTGCTACGTACATAGTTGATAACACTACTATCTATCTAGTAGTCAAAATATTTATATTTACAACTCGACATTTCCCTCCATATTTAGGCCGACTTGCACAACTTTCGACTTAAGTAGCTACTAAACAAAATTAGCTAAATGCAGTTAAACGATAAAGTTTAGCTTAAACAAAGTTAGCGCCCTATTGCACAATGATGACAGCAGGTGTATTTAGTTAAATATGATAAGGGGCCGGGCCCTGCGAGTGTGGGCCAGACGGCACTATCCTAGTGTTGCGCTCGCGCACACGCACGTGTTTAACACTTTTAGCGCCGCTACATAGCTGAGCTTCGATGTTTAACTTCGGCAGTTTCTTAATCATGTTTAGCAAAAAATGTATCGTTGTGCAAGATGGTTATTGAGTTTAACCTTTTTAAACGCATTTAGTGTGTCTTAAATGTATTTAAGATATGTCGTGCAAGTGGCCCTTAATTGACTTTCATAAACTTAAAACACCATTTTGTCAATTTTAGAACATCATTTTCGTTTTCCCGCCTTTATAAGATCGTGCTTTTCTCTAATCTCCAAACTAAAGAAAGTTGTAACGACTTACAGCAGGTAAATAAATTATGTGTGTCTCTATGTGTGTCGTCTATATTGAAAATGTGCGTTCACATTAAAAGAAAATCTATTTTAATGTAAAACGATTAATACATAATTTGTAAATCATTTTTGTTGCAGACATATTTTATTGAAATTCTATAAAAAATGTATTTTTTCACAGTAAGTTAAGACGACGATATGTCGAATTATAGGATTGTATGAAATTTTGTATGATTATGCCAAGTCGCTAATTGATTTAGTTTTCTATAATAATAGTATTATAGTGTCATTTATTTATGTTTAGTTTATAAATAACTGTTACGTTAATTTTGCACATATAGACTAATGAAATGAAAATGCAATATTATATTTTTAATAAAGGAAGCTATATCTAAAGCACAATAATATTAAAAAGCAGTAATCTGTTTGTCTGTGTTTTTTTTTTGCTATAAATTACAAGGTTTAAACAATATACTGGGTGGATATGACAATACGACATTAATTTGAACTAGACCTAGCTGCACGTGTTACAATTCCACCTACGAAATTTCCAAAAACATAGGTTCAGTAGTTTAGCCATAAGACCCTTTTTTCCGTTTATGAAATTTACTACACGATGTGGTTGGGTCAGTGATCGATGTTACCTATCGTCGCCGCGTCGCGTCGTCGCACGCGCTCCCTTTGAACCAGCCACGGCACTCCGCCATCGGCGCGGGAGCCCTGTGTCGCGTTGTGTTGTGTGTGTTGTATTGGTTATTAATTAATAGGTATTTTGTAGTGCCTTTATAGTGACAGGGCCGGGCATATTAATTAAGTTTGTTAGTTGTTACGTAATGTTATGTTATTTTGTGTGAATTTAAATGAAACAATGCCTCTACTCGGCTATACACTTCTACGGCTAATGAATAATTTAGTACGGATAAAGTATTAATTTACGCATAATGTTCGTTTATCCTACTACCTACTAATAGTCAGATTATTGTACAAACTATCGAGATACGAGAATAGAGATAATGCTTTTACAGTTGTAACCTCGATACGAGATGACCAAATTTAAAACCTTGCGGTTTCGTTTTTTGAGATTATTATGGTGACTGTGTAATTTACAAAAACGTGAATACATTATATTACTTGTGCTATTTAGATTACGTTGATAAAGTAGGTATCTATTTTATAAACATACGACGCGCGTCGTTCGGTGCTCTAGGTACCTATTTTACGGCCCGGACCGCGCCGCGGCCACTCAGGTTAGTGAACTTAAATTACAAATGGTGTCCTTTTTGGTTTTAATTTTTAAGATAGTTCGTTTGAAAATTTTAATTTTTTTATATTCGTTTTCAGATAATTTAAACAATTCCAAAGTAAACCAATACATTTCAATAGCCCACGGTTTTGTTTAATGTCGTATCGTCATATCCACTTTGTATGACTGCACGTTTGGCCTAGTGGTTTAACGGTCACCACGCCGTTTCCTACTTCGCCAAGCACAGAGTACATTATATATACTGGGAATAGAGTTGTCACTCATTTTCATTGTGTAGCGACATCTAATTTTTTGAGGGGGAACTACACCTTCAGTAAAAAAAAAACCAGCTTGTACGTTATATACAATGCTTGTATTTCTATAGGGCAAGATTATTAATTCTGCAATTAGTTAGGTACTGTTCCTGATATGATATATTATTTGGATCCAGGAAACAGTGCTAACTAACCGCAGCATTAAAAATCTTGCAGAGTTCCAATTTTCATTACTATAGTAGTAGAGTTGGATAAGGAACTTTAGGTTTTATAAGTTTCAAGTCGGTAGGGAATGAATATGACAGGTAAAGTCCAGGGTGGATAGGACCTAATTCAGCAGATTGCAAGTAAAGCGTCAGTTTCTCTAATATCTCAAAAAGTTCAGCAAAAAAGACATTAAATACACAATAAATTAAATAGATTTATTTCGCTAATAAGCTACAAATTTTTATTTATTAAAAAGTTTTGTTTTCTGCCAACTTCAATGCTTTTTTCAATCTTGTAGATTTTTTTTCTTTAACGGCATTTACTTTATTAATTTCTTTTTGTAAATCAACAATTTTCTTATTTAAGAAAACCTTCGTTGATTTTTTACTTTTTAGATCTGAAATAGAAATTAATATGTATGTATATGTGTATTGTATTTGGTTTGTATAATCCTAATTTATGAGATCAGATAAAGTAGTGCTACATCTATTAAATTTCACAGACAAAAAGATTTTAAAGTATTTAAAAAACTTGCAAATATACTTTTAATATTTAGGAGCATAAGTACTCATGGATGCTTTCAGTATTCTTTTATTCTTTCAAACTTAATATACATACTTGTGCATATATATAATTACTTGTGTTATGTAGTACCAATTTAAAATCAATATTTATATGTACTTCTACTGTTTGAAACAAAACAAAATTATTTTTGATAAATTAATAGCGAGTGTATTACTTTCAAGGAGTATGTATAGTGCTCTGTAATTACTTTAGAGACAGACACAGGGGACTAAATTTCAACAACCACAGTTGACATTTTATAGGTTATTTGTTTATGATGACACACTTAAGCTCTGATATTTGTTAACAATAAAATTACTTACGGGTATTGTCACATCCTGGTGCACAATATTTTTATCAGAAGGCATCGTCAAATCCGTAAAACCAGAGATAGGGTCCAAAATAAAAAAGCCGGGTCAGCGATTGTGCAGAGATCGGTGTCCAAATATAATGCCACGGTCAAAGTATTTCCAACAGGAATAATCGGTGTCCCGGCACGAGCTATATCTAAAGAAAAACCACGAAAATACAAAAAAAAAACACATTACAAAACTAGAACCAAAACAATCAACATGGACGACGGGGTGTGTTTAAAAATTATGAACGTATGTAGGACGTAGTATCGTACATTTTGAAACAGTAACTTTGCCTTTAAACATAATGGACATAACAAGCTGAAAATAATAAAGTCTTGGTAAAAATGTAATTTATAAATACAACATGTCACAAAAGCATGTTAATTTTACAAAAAAATATATAATTACACATTTCCAAATGTGTTTTGTGTCTTACCAACATTTCTGAACGGCACTCGACTGTGGCGCCGCCTTACGCAAGTTTGTGGAACTTTTCTGCAATGTGAATTTTGTACTGGAGTAAAAATATTCAAAGCTTTATCGCCCTGTCGCCAAGTGTCGAGGGTTCAAATCCCACGTAGGACAACACTTTGTGTGATCCACAAATTGTTGTTCTGAGTATGGGTGTTCTTTGTGTCCGTTTCAAGTATGTTTGTAAAGTCCCCCGCGACACAGGATTTATTCCTAGTGCGGGAGTTGTCTTTTTAAAACCAAAAAAATCTTTTCTTGAATATTTTTTTATGTCTGGCAGTGGCAGCCGACGTTTGACATTGATTGACAGTTTGACTGATTTTGGTCCGTTGTGCAGTGTGCAGGTTGGAAATTGAGATTATAAAAATATTTAAAAATTTGCAACATGGATAACATAGAAAATACTTACTGTCGTCTCTGCGCTGTCTGTAAGCCTCACGATAAGCTCGTAGACTTACAAATAGACCAGGAAAAGAGAAATATAATAGTAAACAAATTGAAGCTACTCAACAACTGTCAATTGGATTTTAGTGAAAATCTTCTGCCTAAAACTGTTTGTTTGTTAAGTATTAACTCACTTACACATGCAACTGACTTTATACTCGCCGTGGAACAAGCTCAAGTTGTATTAAAAGATGTAATTCTTACGCAGCCAATAAAAAAAGAGTCTGATGATTCTGACTATGAAGAAACATTCATTTATGAAATGATAGAAGACATATATGAAGAAAATGTTGATGTAAAATCAGAGTCCGATAATGAAAGTAGTGCTGCAAAGAATGACACTTTAATAAATCATACGGGAGGTGCGAAAAATGCAAGAAAAAAGAAAGTGTCGGATTTAGACTCTATACCTCTCTCGCAATTTAAACTAACTTGGGAGCACTACATTTGTGTTAGTAAATGCATTTATGCATATGGCAATCGACATTATTGTACTTTATGCCCTACTCTATATCCTCTTCCTTCTTGTCTCTGGTCTTGTGTAATCCGGTGTGTATAAAATTATTATAAAACTGTTGTACTCAATTAACCCTTCGTGTGGCGGGCCGCGGCGGGCGCGAAACCGTCGCGTGGCGGGGCCTCTGCAGGGTGGCCGCGCTACGTATGCGCCGATACATTCTTTCGCCAATTTATCAATGGTTTTCTAAGAAGACCTACTAATATTTATTATATTTGGATTCCTGATAAAATTTCCTACAGAGTAGTGTAAAAATATTGTAAAGTTTTTTACGTATCTGTTGTTAAAATCGCTAGAAATTAAGGAAGAGATAAAAAAAAACGAAAAATTTGTATAAACTTGTATATATTTTTAAAAATAAATCATTCCTACACATACTTTTTGTGTTATTCTAAAGCTAAACCTTAAATCTATTCAATTTAATCATCACTTGACAAATTCAATACAAAGTTTTTACACCACGACTATTAGAACTCAGCGCGCCATTTCTCCCGCGCTCGCTCACTCCTAGAACAACATGAGAGTTTCAAGTGGCTTTGACGACAGATGCCGTAATGAAGTGGCTTGATTTAATTGTTTCTGAGTAGTATGGTTCATGAACTTTATATAATATAGGTATCAGATGTATAAGTTCCTTTATTTCAAAGAACGGACCATATTAATCAACCCATTCAAATCGACACTCAAATGACTAACTTCACTATTTACACTTTTAAAGCGACAATCACGCGGTTTTTTCATTACCGCTTGTTTGTTACAAATAGTACACAATATTTACTATAGAATACATAAAAAACAATAAGTACTTGCTAACAAAAACAATTAGAAATAAGCTGACAAACATACACGACAAGAGATCGACAAGGGCACGACAATAAATTCTTACATTCATTTACATTGGCCTTTAACAACAGTTCAGACCCGCGTCATATGTCATCCGCGTATCTGATGGAATAATGGTGATTGTTGTTCAGAGTGGTGATAAGGTCGTTAACCACTAGGTTCCATAGGATTGGTGAGAGGACGCTACCTTGGGGGCAGCCCTTCGCCACCAGTGCTTGTTTTGTAGCGTCTGCTTAGAGTCTGATGACTCTCTGGCTCAGCATCTTGTTTATCCACTCTATCATGACTGCATGCACTCCGTGCCTTACCAGTGCTGCTGTTATGCTGGTGAATTTCGTTTTGTCGAAGGCTCCCTCTATATCTATGAAGGTGCCTAAGCACAACATCTTGTTTTTGATCGCCACCTCAATTTTGGTTGTGACCGCATGAAGTGCCGACTCTGTTGATTTACCTGGACTGTAGGCATGTTGGTTCGGGTGTAGCGGTGCTTGTGTCAGCGCCGTTTCCCTCAGGTGCCTGACGCATAACCTCTCCAGTGTTTTTAGGAGGAAAGAGGTTAGGCTTATTGGTCTGAAGGATTTGGGATCCTCGGATCCCAAATCCTTCGTCGGTTTTACCTGGTTTTGGTATGAAGATTGCTCTGACATCTCTCCACTGTCTTGGCACATATCTGTGTGCCAGACAGGCTCCCAGGACGTAGGTCAACCTGTATCCCCTGAACTTGTCAGGTGGAAACTCACCGGTTTCGACTCAGGATAGAATATGATACCTCAGGGCGCCGTAAGAATTTTGATAAAATTTTATAGTGAGGGTGCGGAGGGTCCAAGGAAGACTTCAATGAGACAACTTACGACTCATACAAACTTTTACTCTTGTTCCTGTTGTTTTACAAATGTGAAATTTAAATATAAATTTATAAATAAACTTATGAGGTAGTCTTAAAATAAAAAATAAAATTATACAGTTTTTTCTTTAACTCTTTAAGCCTGTAGACTGGTCAGCACAGGATAGCCACCCTCTGGTCACCTCTCTGACTCAAGGTAGTCAGCCGTAGACTCTCTCCAGCTCAAGGTAGCTTGAGGAGACGTCCACCAGTGATCCAACTTGTGGGTGCTAGGTAAAAATATTAATTAATTTTCATATACAGATTATGTGAAATTCCCTCAAGGTAGGGCAGATGGGTCTTGAGGAGTGAGCTGTGAGCTGCCAATAGTCAACCGTCCTCAGCACAAATCTTGAAGCACAAGACAGGTAAGATGTAGGTTGTCTTTCAGCGGTAATCTATCGACCCTATAAACAAAATTAAATAGCCTGAGGACATATTCTACATACATTAAGATAATAAGGAAAAACCTTTTTGAGGTTAACTTACCACAGACAGTGGGACTTGAACACTCACAAACACTACCAACAAGGATATTAATATACACAGTAAGCAAAGCTTCCTCAGAGTTCATGAGAGAAGATTTAAGAAATAATCCTAGAATACGCCACACACACCTCTATATAGACATCCTATCGAATATTCTCGATGATTCCCCTACTCCATTTCTGGATGTGTGAACAGGACGTACAACTTCCATACTCCTTGCTTATTTGAGATCAATTCAAGATGTAATGAGAATCGTATGATACACATATGATAATGTCTCACTATTTCTAAGTGTCATAATGTTAACAAAAAATATCCTTCAAAAAACGCCACCTAGTGCCACCTAGGTGTAACAACAGCCCGGTACTTCGATCGCGCACAAAATCCAATTGTAGTTCGAACTACAGTGAACGAGAGGGCGCTGAAACAAAAATTGTTAAACATTGAAAACTAAAAAAACGATGTTACACCACCCCCTCCCTACAGTGTTCCCTGAGTAGAGGACGAAGGGAATAACCAAAACAGTAATAAACAAAGAAAAAGCTGTGATGCCCTCAAATGTTAGGACACACAGAGTTTATAAGAAGAAAATTTAAAATATAGGTAGGTTAAGTTAAAAACACTTAACTCCTAGAGAAACTACTTTATTGACATCACACCCTCTTACAAGGAATAATGCACACATATATGGGCACCCGAGTGTAAGGTGTGTGTCGAAGAGGAACTGATCGATGCGAAATTTGTTATCTCCCTATCTTACGTTCGATTTGGAGAGTGGTCCGATACAGTGAGGAGAAGGAACACAAGGTTGTTCCTGCTCACTACACTTAGATATCGGACAGATCACAAACCATAAGCGAGCGTTTAGCAGCCACTACACTTAGGTACCAATTTGTAACAACTAGACCTGTCAGGGGGGAACAAGTTGTAACCCATAGTCCTACAAGAAAGGAGGATTCAAACCTTGCAGTCCCCAGAATCCTGATCAGGCGTGTCACTCGTCGGCAACCCAGCAATAGTTTTTGCTTTGGGTAGCATCGTACAGTCCGTCCTCTACACAAGTGAGGTGTAATTTATTTGTTCACTATGTGTAGGAAGTATCTCCCTTTCCTAATCATCAGAGACATAGTCGGTATCCGCTTCTGACACAGACAAAATTTTGACTAACATGTCACGGATACCTACTAGTTCTGGACAGACAAAACTACTCCTTGCTAACCTAGCGAGAAGACAATTAGCCCTCAATGTAACTCTTCGGCGACTAGCCTTAATAAAAAAATCACCTGAAGAAAGGACTCCTTCCAGTTCAAGGACCTTCGGCTCCCAGAAATACAGCTCAGAAGCAGCAGAAGCAGGTACGAAAGTGCTGGCTTTAATGCTGCCACGCCGGATAAGCCGCAACGCAGTGCGCAGCTCACTCCTCATACTGAACTCCGTGTCATCGGGATTCGCTGAAACACCCACGGCAGACAATTCGTTAATAATTTCATCCTTCTTCAGATAATTAATACATTTAATCAGCTGGGCCATGATGTTTTAAAATTCAAAAATAAATTTGTTGACAATTTAAAAAATTTATATATAAAGCACTAAGTTCTTCTTAGTGAGAAAATAAAAGATTCAGTCCTACAAAAAGATTAGGCTGAATGTTATAAAAATAATGTGTTACTATATTACATGATGTTTTAAAATTCAAAATAAAATTAATGTCAAGTTAACAAAGTTAAAATAAAGCACTAAGTTCTTCTTAGTGAAAAAAATAAAAGATTCAGTCTTACAATAAGATCTAACTGAATGGTATAAAAATAATGTGTTATTATATTAACACAATAACCTAAAAAATTATTCTCAAATGTTACTTTTAATTACAAGTTTATAATTATTCCAAGCAGCTTTACCTAATATGTGGGGTAACAAAAGAAAACCTTTTTTTGATCCCCTTTCTAACTCTAAGTTAATTATAAATTCGATTCTAATACATTAATGATGTTTGCTTCATGTTTCCACAACTATAAAGTAGTTACTAACAATCCATATTCAATGAACAATAGGTTCAAGTTTTCTTTACTATAGATAAAAGTATACCCTACTTTTATTTATGTAAAGTGTCCTAGATTGAAATTTAAATTGATACACTAAAAGGTTAAATTATTATGTTAAAATTACAAACAAGATAAAGGGAAGCACAATATCTTTTTGATTATATCATGCAAATCCTCTTATAGAATTAAAATGAAGTTAATCACACATTTATCTACTTAAGTTGTAAGTAGGTAGGAATATAAAAAGTAAAAATAAAGTTATTCAAGGAAAACCTGAACAAAATAAAAGCTATATGTATGTGCTGATCCCTTAGGGAACAAACACAAGAACTTAATAAAACACAGGAAAAGAAAAAAAGAAAAAATGTTCTCGCCAAAATAATTCAAAAAGACTTACCAAAATTTGTGCAGTTAAAATTTTGATTTAATTTTGAATTTTGCTCAATGCTTTTCCACACCGCAGAGATGGTAATAAAGTGCTGAAAAATGCAATGAGATAATTATTACATGTGAACTGCACTTCACAAAACCAATTAACGTCCTGGGTAGTCTCGGACGGATAGTAATCGTCTCATCCAAAGTTCTCCCGGGAACTACACTCAGCACACCCTCAGGGTTCGAAAAGTTAGCCCCACGTTGGGCGCCAATTTGTATCCCCTGAACTTGTCAGGTGGAAACTCACCGGTTTCGACTCAGGATAGAATATGATACCTCAGGGCGCCGTAAGAATTTTGATAAAATTTTATAGTGAGGGTGCGGAGGGTCCAAGGAAGACTTCAATGAGACAACTTACGACTCATACAAACTTTTACTCTTGTTCCTGTTGTTTTACAAATGTGAAATTTAAATATAAATTTATAAATAAACTTATGAGGTAGTCTTAAAATAAAAAATAAAATTATACAGTTTTTTCTTTAACTCTTTAAGCCTGTAGACTGGTCAGCACAGGATAGCCACCCTCTGGTCACCTCTCTGACTCAAGGTAGTCAGCCGTAGACTCTCTCCAGCTCAAGGTAGCTTGAGGAGACGTCCACCAGTGATCCAACTTGTGGGTGCTAGGTAAAAATATTAATTAATTTTCATATACAGATTATGTGAAATTCCCTCAAGGTAGGGCAGATGGGTCTTGAGGAGTGAGCTGTGAGCTGCCAATAGTCAACCGTCCTCAGCACAAATCTTGAAGCACAAGACAGGTAAGATGTAGGTTGTCTTTCAGCGGTAATCTATCGACCCTATAAACAAAATTAAATAGCCTGAGGACATATTCTACATACATTAAGATAATAAGGAAAAACCTTTTTGAGGTTAACTTACCACAGACAGTGGGACTTGAACACTCACAAACACTACCAACAAGGATATTAATATACACAGTAAGCAAAGCTTCCTCAGAGTTCATGAGAGAAGATTTAAGAAATAATCCTAGAATACGCCACACACACCTCTATATAGACATCCTATCGAATATTCTCGATGATTCCCCTACTCCATTTCTGGATGTGTGAACAGGACGTACAACTTCCATACTCCTTGCTTATTTGAGATCAATTCAAGATGTAATGAGAATCGTATGATACACATATGATAATGTCTCACTATTTCTAAGTGTCATAATGTTAACAAAAAATATCCTTCAAAAAACGCCACCTAGTGCCACCTAGGTGTAACAACAGCCCGGTACTTCGATCGCGCACAAAATCCAATTGTAGTTCGAACTACAGTGAACGAGAGGGCGCTGAAACAAAAATTGTTAAACATTGAAAACTAAAAAAACGATGTTACAAACCGTTGAGTAAGTGTCTTCCCTCCCCATTTAAGCAGGGCTGGGAAGATCCCGTCCGGGCCTGGAGATATGATAAAAGAGTCAAAGCTGTCGATCGCCCATTGCGTTTTATATGGGTCGATTACCTTGTGGGCCAGCTGCCATTCCTCCTCCGTTAGGATGGTTTCTTCATCTGGCCACCCGCCTGGACTGATTATTTCGCAGTCCGGGAAGTGTGTTGTTACCAGAGTACGTTCTGCCTCTTCCGCCGAGGTGGTAAAGGAGTTGTCTGGTTTTCGTAAGGACCCCAGTGATATGGCTGAGTTGTTGGAGAGAACTTTTCTTACCCTGTTGGCCTGTGCAGTAGACTCAATATTTGTGCAGAAGTTCCGCCATGAGTTGGTACTCCTGTATCTGATTCGTTTTTTGTACCTGGACTTGGTGGCCTTGTATTTATCCCAGTCCTGGTCTGTGCCGGTGTTCATCGCTCTATTGAGTTGCTTCCTCATCTCGCGCCTGAGTCTCTCCAGCTCAGGCCCCCACCAGCTCTTATTTTTCATTTGGCCTGCTGGTGGGATGGATAGGGGGCATGTATGATGGTAACAGTCCATCATAGTGTCTGTGAGGAACTTTACCTGTTTTTCGATTTCTACGGTACCTATGATCCTAGTTGGGTTACTTCCCTGTTCCAGGGCCTGGCCGATCCGCAGTGAGTACTGCGCGCGATCGGTTTTTTTCGGGTTTCGCCTAGGTGGTGCCGTGAGTATGCTTACCTGAAGGTCGAAACGAATCCATCTATGGTCCAAACATGATAAATTGTTGGACACTTGCCAGTTTGAGATGTGTTTCGCTACTTCTTCAGTTGCCAGGGTCAAATCAATGATTGTCTTGCTTCGTCTGTTGACGAATGTTGGTACAGAACCTGTGTTTACTATGTTAAGGTTTGTCGTAAATAGGTATTCAACGAGCTTCCTACCTCTGTCGTTTCCTGTAGACATGCCCCATAAGGCATGGTGCGCGTTGGAGTAGTTTACGCGTCTTTTTCGGCTCTTTTACTCTTCTGGCGTAGTTCCATTGGACATTCCGAAGGCCTTCGATTGGGTCTGGCACAAAGTGCTTCTTTCGGAGCTCCCTTCCTATGGGCTTCCCGTGAAATTATGCGAATGGGTCGCTAGCTTTTTAGCAGATAGAAGCATAAAGGTCGTAGTCGACGGTAAGTGCTCTGACTTTATATCTGTAAATTCTGGTGTCCCGCAAGGCTGTGTGCTATCGCCTACTTTATTCCTCCCCCATATCAATGACATGGTGCAAATTAGCGGTATTTATTGTAGGTAATACGTATGACTGCACGGGTGATGCTCTTTATACCGGCCCGCACTAATATTTCACGGGAAAACGCCAGTGAGAATCGAAACAAACTTGTGTCTGAAATTGAGACCTCTTTGGAAAATGTCTCAAATTGGGGTAGTCTTACTTTTAATTTAGTCCAATTTAACCTCACAAAGATATACATTTTCATGACCCCCATGACCCCCCCCCCTGGATCCACCCTTGGCTTGCAGATACATTCACGAAGACTGTAGCCAGACCAAGGCTGCAGAAGCTCCTAAATTTAATAGGTCTTCATTGAGAGAAGATATTGAGTTACCAGCAATGTGCGACCTCCTTTGTCAAATAAAGAAAAAATGTTTTTAAAAGATAGTTTTCTGTTCTATGCTATGTCATGGATATTATAAAAAGGAACGAACTGAACTTTGTAAATAGATTATAATGTGTTGTAAATTCAGTGAATAATATTGTATAGTATAAACTTTTTAAAAGCTATATTAAATCTCTATGTCTATGTCAAATTAATATATAGTCTTTCGAGTTTATTTGAAGATCAACCCTGCGCACTCTCAAATATTATAATTATAAGTTGGCGTGGCAGCTGTGATGGTCTTCGTGGTGCGTAAACAGCGTAAAACATGTTAAACGAGCCAAATCAAGTTAAGCACATCTCAATTGATATTATTCTAAATGCTTTATTAAATATTTGATGTGTATTTACGTTGATAATTTGAAAGGATGGTTGATGGTTTGATCACGATCGCGAAAGGCTGAGGCCGCACTACGGTTTTTTCCCGCTAGCGGTGAAACCGCCAAACCACAAAACCGCCCGAAGTGCACACACTACGGTTAAAAACCACGACCAGTGTTGCCAACAGATAAACTAGCTCTCCACTGGATTCAACTTCTAAAACCACAAACAAATATACAATACAATGGTCTGGATATAAAACGGGTATAATAAAAGCAGCATTTGCCTTCCGACCGTCGAACCTTCAAGAAAAGAGCGTACTCCATTTTAAAAGGCAGGCAACGCACTTTTGATGCCTCTGGTGTTGCGAGTGGCCATGGGCGGCGGTAATCACTTACCATCAGGCGATATGTCTACTCGTTTGCCCCCTATTCCATAAAAAATCACAGCGTACTCTCAATATAGCAGATAAAAGATTTAGCCTCATTCTATTTCTCTGCTTGTTTTTAAATATATTTATACTGCTAAATGGTTTCTCAACATTTTTTGTATAACCTAAAAGTAACCAAGAGATGAAAAATCACCTGAAACATTACAAAAGTAACCTTCTGGCAACACTGGCAGAACCGCCCGCGGTTTCGCGGTTATTCCTCTTTGAGTATGTGTTCTGTGGGTTATTCCCGCTAGCCATTCTTTAGGAGGTCGCGGTTTTAAAATCAGTCGCGGTAAAAAACCGCCAGTGCGGCCGCTTCCATTAGTTTCCTTTAGTTACAAAATCAGGCGGTTAAAAACCGCGGCGGTTTCGGCCTAGCACAAGTAAGTCAGTCGACTCGAAAAAACGTTTTCAGAAGCAATTGACGTTTGACAATGATTGACAGTTTGACATTTCCAATACAAGTGACTGATTTTGGTCAATGTGCAATGTGCAGGTTGTAAATTGAGATTTAAAAAAAATGTTACAAAATGGATAACATAGAAAATACTTACTGTCGTCTCTGCGCTGTCTGTGAGCCTCACGATAAGCTTGTAGACTTACAAATAGACCAGGAAAAAAGAAATTTAATAGTAAATAAATTGAAGCTACTCAACTGTCAATTGGATTTTAGTAAAAATCTTCTGCCTAAAACTGTTTGTTTGATATGTATTAACTCACTTACACACGCAACTGACTTTATACTCGCCGTGCAACAAGCTCAAGTTGTATTAAGAGATGTAATTCTAACGCAGCCAATAAAACAAGAGTCCGATGATTCTGACTACGAAGAAACATTCGTTTATGAAATGTTAGAAGACAAATATGAAGAAAATGTTGATGTAAAATCAAAGTCCGATAGTGTAACTAGTGTTGCAAAGAATGATGTTTTAATAAATCATATAGGTACGAAAAATGCGAGAAAAATGAAAGTATCGGATTTAGATTCTATACCTCTCTCGCAACTTAAACTAACTTGGGAGCACTACACTTGGACCTGTTCATACTGCGAAACTCAATTCCTGACTGTTACAGAACTTATTAGCCATTCTATGAAGTATCACAAGTCCTGTAATGCATATTGTTGTAACGATTGCAAAGTAAGAAAGTTCAGACTTGATCGTTTTCTAACCCATGTCCATACTCACAGACAATACCTAAAGCTCTCATGCTATAAGTGCTTTAAAATGTTCCCATCAGCTCACGAGGCAAACAAACACAAAGCTACACATATTACAACTACTTATGAATGTGTTGGCTGTAATACATGTTATCCAAGTAATAAAGAACTACAAAAACATTCAGACTTATTTTATAAAAAATCACAGTTACATAATGTGTCACAGCAGGCAGACAAAGATGTTTTGCGATGTTTGATTTGCAAAAAGGAGTATAAATCAAAATCATCTTTGCACACACATTTACTGACACATACAGAGAGAAAACGTAATTATACGTGCGAAATATGTGGGAAGTGTTTCTTGCAGAAGTACGGTTTAGATGCACATATAATGTTTCATGAGGACAAAAGACCATTTCATTGTGAAATTTGCCAATCATCATTCAGAACGAAAAACCAGTTACGAAATCATGTTGGTGTGCACGACGGTGATAAACCTTTTTCTTGTACACAATGCAACAAAAGCTTCCGTCTACAGAAACATTTAACTTCTCATAGTATAATCCACACAGACTCACTTCCCCATATTTGTACATTCTGTAATAAGAGATTTAGATTTAAAACTATTTTGAATCAACACATCCGCCAACACACTGGTGTCAGGCCGTATATGTGTGATATCTGCGGAAGGGATTTCACGAATTGGCCAAATTATAACAAGCATATGAAACGTAGACATAACATGGATATGGCCAAGAGGAAATATAGGCCCGGTGTCATTTGTGCCGTAGATAAAAGTACAGGTAAAGTTACAGAAATGGATAAAATTTTGGAATGGAAAAATAAAATATTAGTCAATGAAAGGCCTGGTAGACCTAAAAAAGATAAATTTAATGTTGTGATGGATATTAAAAGTGAAGATACAAATAATAATTAGTCAACCTTACAATGTTGCCCCAGAGAAAATAAAGTGTAATTTCTGTCAAATCCAGCATTTAAAAAAAAAGGGTCTCTTCCAAATACTTGAGAATGTATAGATTAGATCTTATAAAAGATTATGGGTTTAACTCAGTGTTTAAAAGGCTTGTATCGACTTTGACTAGTCATTAACATTACACAGAAGGCCCTGAAGAATACTGTTCAGGTAGTAAATACCCAAGTGACCATGAAGGAGCAAAAGAACAGCTGCCTGCTATTATTATTATTATTCCTAACCTCTCTTATTGTAAGAATAGCTAATAATATTGTGTTGAAGTTGTCGTTCAACTTACATCTTTTAGTTTTGCTACATATTTCTCTATGTGCGGGTGTATTTTATTCTGTTTTTAATTGTGAATTGAGTGTTATTACATGGACAATCGAACCGATAATAAATTTGTATTTAAAAAATTATAATAAAATATATTATAATATAATATAATATATTATAACAAAATGAAAATTAAAAAATACAATAAATGATGACACATTATTAGTACACACGTATAATATAGGTATAGTTAAGAGTACTGAAAAATAGTACCTACTCAATTCGGAGCGCTGTAAGCCCTTACTTATTGACTTAATGAAAAAATGTTGCGAATAAAAGTTATTCCTCAAAAAACGATCTACAAAAATGGTCTGATATAATTTTTTCGTAAAATGATTAGAAAAAAGTTATACCGAAAAAATTTATTTTTTCTCAAATTTCTGAACATTTTCACTTATAACTTTTTTATTTATAGTTCTATGACAAAAAGTTACTGAACCAAAGTTGTAGAGAATTTAATTTGCAACAAAAAATGGTAACAATTTTTTTTTATCAAATAAATAGTTAAAGATATATCGTAAAAACCATTTCAACCCCTATTTTCTTGAAAATATAAATTATACATACAACACACACACAGCATAAAACAAACAACAAAAACAAACGCGCGGGCTGACGCGACGTCGTTGATGGTCGTATCGAAATAAAGCGAGTGCGGTACCTCCTATTACATTTTGGCTTGGCGCCGACTTCAAACAGATTTTAGGTACTTAGCATACACAATAATACTACTATTTAAATAAATAAAGAATTAGGTATAGACAAGAATTGGCACATAGCAATTTATGAAGAGCCAGTTTATTTTACGCTTTTTAGGGCCGGTTTTTCAATCAATAAACTTTTTGTGTTTTTCAATCGGGAGTAAACAGTCAGATAGTTACTTGATGGTCCTTCACAGCTATGTTCACTGTAATCATGCGCAAGTGAGATGCAGCTATACAGGTAGTCACACGTTAGATAAGGACCAGAATCTTTTAGACAACATTCAAGTTGACTGTTCTTTTTCTATTTCTTTTTGTCTTTGTTATGATTGCCGGTTTGGGATATTTAATTAAATGAAATGAAAGCATTCGATTATAATTATTATTTGTCTATAATAGATGTAATAAATAATAATTTAGTAAAAAGTAGTTTATGATATTCCTGTAGTAGAGTCCATAACAATGATTAAAATCAAAATTTAAAAAAATGAAATGCCGGGTTTGCGCGTGGTGCATAGTAATTTTTTAAACGGGTGTTTCTACGTTTAATAAATATGTGTTTAAAAGTAAAAAGTATATTTGTATTTATGTCAGTTCTCTGTACCTATTGGTGACGAGCAGATCTAGCGGCAAGTCGCAGAACTAACGTATGACAGATAAAAATACGTATACATGTTAACATTCCACTTTTAGAATACTGTTTACCCTCACGAAGTGGTCCTAAAGTATTTTTTTTACTACTCCGTAGACGTCTATCAATGAAATCATTGTAGAAAGAATTTAAATGGTGACGAGCAGATTCCCTAACGGCAAGTTGCAGAACTAACGTATGACAGATAAAAATACGTATACACGATAACATTCCACTTTTAAAATACGTATTTTTTACTTCTCCATAGACGTCTATCAATGAAACAATAACAATGCACTCGCTCTGTACATTAAACTGCCAGGTAGAAGTGTCTGTCATACGTTAGTTCCGCATACGGCCACTAGGGAAATCTACTCGTTACCAATAGTACAAGCTCTGTTTTGTTTCGAACTAGATAGCAGTGTGTGAAATAAAAATTCTTCATCTTCTCTATAGTATCTATAACCTATATTTCTCTAATAACCCTTTTTACCTCAGAACAAAAAGTCAATCGAGTCAAAAACATCCATAATCTATCAAATATTCAATAATTACAACGTAGGTACTTAAACTTTACCACAAATAGGTACAAGAGAAATACACAACGTCAAATCACTATTCTACAGAATAAAACACTAACTGAGGTTTGAAAGCACAGATAAAGTTGTGCTATGTGCCAATTCTTGTCTATACCTAATTCTTTATTCATTTAAATACACACATCAAATCACTATTCTACAGAATAAAACACTAACTGAGGTTTGAAAGCACAGATAAAGTTGTGCTATGTGCCAATTCTTGTCTATACCTAATTCTTTATTCATTTAAATACACACATCAAAAGTGTCTAGAAAAAAAGCGCGGGAAACTTCAAGCGTACCGGTGCATTTTTTCTGGATAAAATTTTTAATTTTAATTTTTCTATAATAACGGATCAGTTTTGTATTATATTGTAAATAATATTCATATTTAGTGTATATATATAAGTTTTAGTGTATAGTTTGCCAGATTCGGTAAGTTTTTTAATATTATTTTATGAACGAGCCGCCTGACTTGGCGGACCCGGGGGTCTTTGTACCCCCGGCTGCTAATTTTGTAACAGTTGTATCTAATGAATCTGGGATGGAAACGGATGGTCCCAGTGCACAACGTGGTCACAAAAGAACCAGACTACACAAATTATGCAAAGTATGCAATAAAAAGAAAAGGAAGCACAGTCAGGCTGTTGATGGAAGCAAGGGTTGCTGTTGTGCTAGTGCAGATAATAGTGAAAATAGTGATTCTACTCCTACTGTTAGCTCGATTGTACATATTAATGATAAAGTCACACCGAGTAGTGGTTCGGCCCCCCAAAGTTCAGTATCTGGAGTTGCTAGAACCAAGTATGAGGACAATGACATAGGCCCGTTTGTTATACACGTCCAAAAAGAAGTTAAGTCGCCCAATGATAATATCACGTTACACCCGGTCACATTTGGCAGGTTTCTCAAGACCAATGCCATTCACAACATTGTGGAAGGCTCCGTTAAGAAAATTGGCAGAAATAGAATTACTTTAGTGTTCTCAAATTTTCATGATGCGAATTCATTTGTTTTAAATAGTGAGTTATCAAAAAATAATTTAAAAGCATTCATACCAACATTTCAATTAACACGAATGGGACTTGTTCGTGGTGTTCCATCGGAATGGTCACCCGAAGAAATCATCGAAAATGCTTCAGTACCCGATAACTGTGGCAAAATTATTAAAGTTAGGAGAATAAACTATAAGACTATCGTAGAAGGGTCTCCTGTTTGGAAACCAACGCAGAGTATAGTGATTACGCTGGATGGTCAAGTTCTTCCTCCACGTATATTCATGTGCTACAACTCATTACCTGTAGAGCTGTATGTGTACCCCACTATCCAATGTTATAATTGTTGTCGCTTTGGACATACAAAAATTCAGTGTCGATCCAAACCTAAATGTTACAAGTGTGGTCAGGAACATACTGGTGATACTTGTGATGTTGAGGAGGACAATATATCTTGCTGCTACTGCTCTGCTAAACACTTTGCGACCTCTAAATTATGTCCTGAATTTTTGCGCCAAAAAGAAATTAAGAGTGTTATGGCAGAAAAATGTATTTCATATGGCGAAGTTTCTAAAATGATTGCACCTATTTATAATTCTTATGCCAATGTAGCTAGTACTCCGGTTACTACTTACGCTTACCGAAATTCGCAGTCTTCTTATACACAAAATTCTCCCTCACACACTTCACATAAAAAAACAGTGTATATCAATCGTCGCCCACCCTCCAAATTAGGTAAAGGCTACGACCGAGAACAACATCAACAATTAGTTAACGAATACAGGTTACCAACGTCACAAAATGGCTGTGCCTTTAACACCAATTCCGCAAATCCTACATTGATGTCAACATCAGATATAATCCAAATTCTCATCCAAACACTAACTCAATCTAATATAAAAATACCGACCAACGTTGCCCTTATAGTCGATATGTATAAAAACCCTCAACCTGTTAATAATGTTACTACAAACTCAGAACATAATACAATGGAACTGTAGAAGTGCAGTTTCTAAAAAAAACGAAATTATTTACTTGATAAATAAATATAAAGCTTCTTTGTTTGCAATCTCAGAAACCTGGTTAAAACCAGGTTCCATCTTCAAAATCAGTGGTTTTTCTTGTCTAAGAGATGACAGGTCTGATGGGTATGGTGGGACTGCTCTACTCATTAGAAACACTGTCTCTTACTGTCCCCTTTCTCTTCCAACATTTAATAATTTTTCCGTAGTAGCTGCACAAATAAATAATACTTGTATTGTTTCAATATACATTCCTTCCCCCTCTTCTTCAACTCTTCAACAGTTCAACAATCTCGTTTCTCTACTTCCTCGTCCTTTCATAATTTTAGGTGATTTCAACTCTCACCATATTTCTTGGGGTTGTACTCTTTCATCATATAGTGGTGACATATTATTAGATATATTTGACCAACATAGCCTTTGTGTGTTAAACTCCGGGTCCCCAACTCGTCGTACAGGGCCAAATGAAAATGTTAGTGCAATAGACCTTTCCATATGTACCCCTAATTTCGCTTCATCTCTTGCGTGGTGCACTTTACCATCTTCTTATGGAAGTGACCACTTCCCAATTTTTATAACGCCCACTCATCATAGCAGTTCTCCTAATCCTTCAAGGCAACCTCGTATGAAGTACAAACTTAATAAAGATGGGTTATGGGATAAGTTTAAAACTCTTGTAGAGTTTAAACTTTCTAATTTACAAAATAATTTATCACACGAACTTATCGATTGTAATAATATTTTCACAAACGTACTTATACAAGCTGCAGATGAAACCTTCCCTGTAAAAACTTCAACCAATGGTAGAGTTCCTTCCCCTCCATGGTGGGACACTGAATGCTCGCGAATGGTAAAAGCTAGAAAGGAAGCTGAAAAAAAATATAAAAATAATATGTCCGTATATAATTTTGAAATTGTAACTGATGCTATAGCGAAAGCTCGTAAATTATTCAAAGAAAAGAAATTTGAAGGATGGAAAAAATTTTGCCTTTCCATTACCCCCAATGTAAATCCTTCTATTGTCTGGCAAAACATAAGAAGGTTTAGAAATGGTGTTACTAATTCTAATATTTCTGGCATTCCCCCTATTCTGAAGAACTCTTTTCTTAATCGTTTAGCTCCACCATTTGTTCCAGAACATGACCTTATTTATAACAACATTCCTTCTTCTATCTCTCAGAACCAAAGTCTACTAAATTCTCCCTTTACAATGCAAGAATTACAGGGCGTATTATCATCGGTTAAAGACTCTGCTCCAGGTGATGACGGCATTCCGTATTCATTCCTGGCTAATTTAAATCAAACCTCACTTGAATATTATTTGAACTTAATTAACAAGATTATGATGTCGGGTAATATTCCTCCAACATGGAAGTCCCAAACTGTTATTCCCATTCTGAAACCGGGGAAAACACCATCAGAACCTTCATCTTATCGACCAATAGCTTTGTCACCCGTAATTGCAAAAGTAGCTGAAAACCTAGTTAAAAATCGCCTTGAATGGATAGCTGAACACCGTGGAATTTTACCAGAATCTCAGTTTGGATTTAGGAAAGGCAGGAGTACGTTGGATAGTGTGGCTACCTTGGTAACAGATATTAGAGTTGCATTTTCACAAAACGAATCTGTAATTGCAGTTTTTTTAGATATAGAATCAGCATATGATAATGTTCTTCTAAATGTCCTTAAACAAAAACTAGATATACTTCGCATCCCTGAAATTTTGGTTTGCTTTACAATTAACCTCCTTTCAGGTAGAACAATAAAATTAGATCAAACACAGGATGAAAGTAGACTAGTATGGAAAGGTCTCCCGCAGGGTTCAGTTCTAAGCCCTATATTATTTAATTTGTATACGTCTGATTTAGATTCTTCACTTCAAAATACATCAAATATCCTACAATATGCAGATGACTTAGTTTTATACGCTATTGGAAATTCAGCAAGTTCTCTGTGTTCTCAGCTATCTAACTCTCTTGATTATTTAAAAATCTGGATGGACAAAAATGGCCTGAGTGTATCTGCGAGTAAGAGTTCATTACTCTTATTTACTCGACAACGTATTCCCATCCCAATAGCTATAGATTTCGATCATAACGAAATACCAGTTAAAAAACAAGTCAAGTTTTTGGGTATTATTTTGGACTCTAAACTTACAGGTGTTCCGCACTGTGATTATGTGGTAAATAAATGTCAAAAACTTCTCAATTTGATGAGATGCCTATCAGGTGTTTGGTGGGGTGCGCATCCGTTTTCCTTAAAACTTCTTTACAATGCTCTAGTTCGAAGTGTTCTTGACTATGGAATCTTCTTATTGGAGCCTTGTAACGTGAGTGCCCTTAGGAGATTGGATTCCATCCAATCAAAGTCCTTAAGAATAATCACAGGTGCTATGAAATCTAGTCCTATTAATGCATTACAAACCGAATGCAGTGAACCTCCTCTTAGACTGAGACGTCAATTTTTAGCTGATCGATTGTTTTTCCGTGTTTTACAGTTTTCTAATAGCCATTTAATTCAAAAACTTCAGATACTTGCTGATCTCATTGAGTCGTCAAATTACTGGAATCACAAATCTCTTCCTTGTTTAGTTAAAAGTTATATTCGATTTAAATCATTTAATGCCCCGACACATCGATCTTCAAAACTTGATTTGTTTAATAATAAATTCGAATCCTTAATCCATGAGCCATCTATTAAATACATTTTAGATATTGATAAAAATAATGCTAACCCCCATTTTAATTTCATTGTTGAACAAAATTGGCCTGAGTGGCACCGTATTTTCACTGATGCATCCAAGCATGAATCTGATAATTTTGTGGGCGTAGGAATATATCATGCTCAGTATAATATCGTTCAGAAAGTAAAGTGTCCACCTGAAGCAACAGTTTTCACTGGGGAATGTCTTGGCATCCTGAAGGCTCTGGAATATGTCTTACTTTTAAAACTTAAAAATAGTTTAATTTTAACCGACTCCATGAGTGCCCTTCAGGCGCTCTTGAGATATCCTTTTAAGTCTAAACCACCATTCCCTCTTATAGCGCATATTAGGAGTAAACTTTTTGAGTGTGTTGTGAAGGGCTTTTCTGTACTTTTTATCTGGATTCCGAGCCATTGTGGAATAAATGGTAATGAAAGAGCTGACAGACTTGCCAATGAGGCTGTGGTGTGTGGTGATACTGTTCCGTTTAAAAATTATACTCAGGACTTGGCTACTCTCCCTAGACTTTATCTTGGGGATTCCTGGGATAGAGTTTGGGAAGAAAGTGTCCGTTCAAAAGGGAAATACTACTTTAGTATACAACCGAAAATTCCTCGTAAACCTTGGTTCTCTGTCCTCAAACTTGGCAAGATTGCGACAACCATTCTAATAAGAATGAGGTTAGGTCACACCACGTGTCCAGCACATCTGGCACGATTTCATATTATAGATAGTCCTCAATGTGAATGTGGATATGACTTTGGGGATCTGAACCACATATTCCTTTCCTGTCCGATTCATGACCGTACTTCCTTTTATAATGACTTGATATCACTCCGTGTTCCTTTCCCCACTTCCATAAAGTCTCTTCTTTTTTCTTCTAACCCCTCCATATATAGTGTTCTTTCGAATTTTATTCATAATAATAACATTCGCCTTTAAACTGTATAAATATTTATATAAATATTAATATTTACGTGCCTGCTATTTAATCAAAATATTTAATGTTAAGTATGTAAGTATTATAATATATACACATTCCTGATCCTGTTAACTTTGTTCCAAATTCCGTGAAATTGCCTTTTCGCGATAAATTGTTTCCCTAACTTTACTTTGTGTCATTCAAAGTTCAAATGCCAAAAATAAAACTTGACGCTGGCAAATGCACAGAAGTGCGAGCCAAGTTCCCTGCCAAATGGGAGGAAAAAAAAAAAAAAAAAAAAAAAAAAAGTGTCTAGGGATCAAGCATTTTTATGCGGATTTCTTGAGATTGAGATGTGGCTTTGGCCCTGGCCTGCTCAGTCGCCAGACTTGAACCCGATTGAGCATGCATGGGATATGCTACAGAGAAGAGCTCTGCCGAATATGGAGGGTATCCAGTCGCAAGAAGACCTTTTTTTGTTGTTGCAACGAACATGGGCGGCCATTCCACAGCGTGATTTGGATGAACTCATTTTGAGTATGCCAAACCGATGTTCTTGAGTTAGTGTTCGCGGTAGAAACACGGATTATTAATTGTTTAAGTTACCTAATAAAATTTTAAAGAAATCTGTTATTTCAGTCTTTTTTTCGAACTTTAATGTTAGTGGTTCAAATGTCAAAAATCCTTTTATTAGGAAAATGGCAAATTTCTTTATTAATGCAAAGGTGACTTGGTTTATCGTTACTGTGACAAACGAAAACACTTTATTTGATGAATCCTTAAAGAAAATTTTAATTAATATCAATCAGGAGAAAAGTTATTGCAAAAATATATGTTGATCCCTAGACACATATGTTGATCCCTAGACACTTTTGATGTGTGTAGTAGTATTATTGTGTATGCTAGGTACCTAAAATCTGTTTGAAGTCGGCGCCAAGCCAAAATGTAATAGGAGGTACCGCACTCGCCGCTGCCGGATAGCTTGCATAAAACAACCCAAGCGAGCAAACACGCGCGGGCTGACGCGACGTCGTTGATGGTCGTCTCGAAATAAAGCGAGTGTGGTAACTACTATTACATTTGGCTTGGCGCCGACTTCAAACAGATTTTAGGTACATAGCATACACAATAATACTACTATTTAAATGAATAAAGATCAGTCAGTCAGATCAGTATCGGTCAGATTACAGCTTTATTCGTCTGATAACTGATGTCTGACTATTGAAAGACCCAAACTTACGCTAACTGAGGAATAAATGCTATTTGACTGTTTATCTGACTATTGAAAAACCGGCCCTTAGTGTTTTTTGGCAGGGAGTTTACGTCGGATGGTTTTTTGGAAGTCGGTTTTTTTTTTTTTTTATAAAAAGTTTTTATTTTTCCATTTTTAGTGCAAACATTCATAGGTTATTAGTAAGTTGAACTATTTCATATAATTTCTGCTGATGCGAATAACTTTAGTGGTTTGAACACATATTAAAACTGAGTATGATCAGTTTCCAAAATTATGCTGAGATGCAAGATTTCTGTTACCGAGAACGTGGTCTACGGGGCAATAGGAATCGTGTCCAAGCTTAAATGTCGTGATGAAATAGAAGCAGGCGAGTTACTTAAAGCAAAATACATTAAGGGGTTAGTCATCATAGCGCCTGTGACATCAGCTCACCTAAATAACTTAAAAGTATACAACTAAAGGTCTATAGATACTGTTGCGCCTTCGAGAAAAATAGTCAGGAACAATCTACCAGTCGCGAGAAGCGAGGAAGGCGCCATCTAGTGTCAAGTAGCGCGCAACTGTGGAGTAACTCTGATATTCGACGCTAGATGGCGCTAGATTACTCACTCTGGTAATTTCTGTTTAGTGTAGAATGTTCTATCGAATATTATAGATCTTTCTAAGGATTTCAAAGCCATATATAAGCAGATTGGGTTACCCGTACGAGTCAGTATTGTTTCACGATACAGCGGAGTTAACAAAACAAGTGACATAGCGAATTATTGTTGTAAAAAGGGTTGTAAATAAACAGTGTGTTATTTTTTGGTAATTAACCGACTATTTTTAATTATTGAATACCCGGCTCGTAACATTATTATTGTCCAGCATAAAGGTTTTCGTGGGGTCGTAATTATGGTGGGTCCCCGGGTCCTTCCATATCAGTATTTTGGGGGTATTTAGTCTCCCTGGCCACTGGGTGCCACTTCGCGACTCTGTTGGTCGCGGTTGGAGTCAGGATATTTACCGCCGCCCGATACTCGGCGTTGGCCTTTTTATGGTGGAATCAGGGCCTTCTCCACTTCAACCCTCCTTCCGGTATTTCCCGTCAAATCAGTCATGCAAATTGGTATGTGCATTCACCAATCAGAAGCTTGCGTGAGAGAGACAGACACTACCCAAACTCAGTCTCTCTCTCTCTCTCTCTTTACTCCAATCAGGATTTCCGCCCGTTCAGTGCCCCTTCTGATATATATGCTGTAAGGTGAAATGACGTTAAAAGCAACTGACGTTTGACATTGATAGACATTTTGATACATTTGATTTGAAATGAAATACAAACAATGCGCAGTGCAAGTGCAAGTGAAGAAAAAATCGACATTTATCGGATCGAAATTTTTAAACAATTTCGATAATTATCGAGAGAAAAATATCAATATATCTTCATGATTTATGCTTTTTATTTTAAAAAAATGAAAAATACAAAGTAGGTAGTGCGATTGAGTTCTGACTTCTATCGCCCCGTATTGCCATCACATTTTTCAAACACACAAACAATTTCGTAAATTCTAGACAGATAGACTATAAAGTAAGATCATAGACAAGACGAAAGCAAATGAATACTTTTGTTTTGTCTTTTGGCTATGTGCACATATTATTTTTTTCGATAAATTTAAATAGTATTTAAAAAAAATGTATTCATGGTTTTTTTAACTTTCTTCATGTGCATGTTTTTAGTTTATTTTTGTGATTGATTTGTTGAAAAAAAAGAAAATTGATAATTGTCTGTTAACTTCGGGGTCATATATATCTCACCATAGATTATAATGTATATACTACACTGATGGTTAATTATTTGTGCACGCAGTCAATAGTCTTTTGTCTTAGGGATTGAATTGAGAAAGTTGACTCCTAAGCTATCTGCCGAGAAAAATTACAAATAAAGTGATGATAAACAGTATTAGTTTTTTCGAGATATCTTCATCAAAAGTACCTTGTCAATTTAATTGTCAACGGTTGCCGGCACAACCATTCTAGGGACAGGTAGTTTAGTTAGTCAGTATTTGTAACTTAAAAATTCTGGAATATGCCGTATAAAATAATACACAGGTGAAATTTTGTCGCTTCCCCGAAGTTCACTGAACATCACGTCGATAACCTTCAAACGTCAAAATTACGTAGCACTGTAAACGTTGGAAACACTGGTTTGGGTGACGGTAGTGCAGATTATTACCGATTGCTTACTTGAATCTTCGGTTTCCATTTTTTATCGTTTTAACGTCCAACCCGATTATTTTTGATCAGTAAAACCCTATAGTTTACCATATATATCGATAGTTTTATGGAAAAATATCGATATTCCGATTTATCGATATTATTTGCCCATGCCTACAAACAATGACTGACTGATTTGGTAGTAACCACAGATTGTGCTTTTTCCTAAAATCCACTGTTTTTTAATGTTGATAAATTATTTCCTAAGCTTTACTTGTTCTTGGCATAAGCACAAACCGTGCATTGCCATTCAATTAAAATAAAAAAATAAAAATACATTGTGCATTAAGCAGGTTGTAAGTTTGTGATTATAAAAATATTTTAAAATTTGCTACATGGATAACATAGAAAATACTTACTGTCGTCTTTGCGCTGTCCGTAAGCCTCACGACAAGGTCGTTGACTTACAAATAGACCAGGAAAAAAGAAATTTAATAGTAAACAAATTGAAGCTACTCAACTGTCAATTGGATTTTAGTGAAAATCTTCTGCCTAAAACTGTTTGTTTGATATGTATTAACTCACTTACACACGCAACTGACTTTATACTCGCCGTGGAACAAGCTCAAGTTGTATTAAAAGATGTAATTCTTACACAGCCAATAAAAAAAGAGTCCGATGATTCTGACTATGAAGAAACATTCGTTTATGAAATTAAATTAGAAGAGAAATATGAAGAAAATGTTGATGTAAAATCAAAGTCCGATAGTGAAACTACTGTTGCAAACAATGATGTTTTAATAAATCATATGGGACTTACGAAAAATGCGAGAAAAATGAAAGTGTCGGATTTAGATTCTATACCTCTCTCGCAACTTAAACTAACTTGGGAACACTACACTTGGACCTGTAAATACTGCGAAACTCAATTCACCACTCTTACAGAACTTATTAGCCATTCTATGAAGTATCACAAGTCATGCGCTGCATATCAATGTACTGATTGTAATATAAACAGGTCGAGACTTGATCGATTCCTAACCCATGTCCGTACACACAGAAAACAGCTACAGTTCTCATGCTATAAATGTTTGAAAATATTTCCATCAGCCCAAGAGGCAAGGAAACACAGAGCTACACATATTACATCCAATTATAAATGTGTTGGCTGTAATACATGTTTTCTGAGTAATGAGGAACTACAAAAACATTCCGACCTATTTTATAAAAACTCATGGTCACGTAATGTGCCACTTCAGGCACAAAAAGACATTTTACAATGTATGACTTGCAAAAAGGAGTGTAAAACAAAATCATCTTTGCACAAACATTTATTGAGACACACAGAGAGAAAGAGGAATTACACATGCGAAGTGTGTGGGAAATGTTTCTGGCAGAAGACTGGGTTAGGTGCACATATGACACTACATGAGGACAAGAAACTTTTCCGATGTGAAATATGCAAATCATCCTTTAGAAATAAACATCAGTTACATTATCATGTTAGTGTGCATAATGGTGAAAAACCTTTTTCTTGTACTCAATGCAACAAAAGCTTCCGTCTAAAAAGACAATTAACTACTCATAGTATAATCCATACAGACTCGCTACCTTTTATCTGCACTTTCTGTAATAAGAGATTTAGATTGAAATGTTATTTAAACGTACACATTCGTCAACACACAGGTGTCAGGCCGTATGCATGTGATATCTGCGGAAGGGATTTCACGAATTGGCCAAATTATAACAAGCATATGAAATGTAAACATAACATGGATCTGGCCAAGAGGAAATATAAGCCCGGTGTCATTTGTGCCGTAGATAAAAGTACAGGTAAAGTTACAGAAATGGATAAATTTTTGGAATGTAAAAACAAAATATTAGTCAACGAAAGGCCTGGTAGACCTAAAAAAGATAAATTTAATGTTGTGATGGATATTAAAAGTGAAGATACAAATAATAATTAGTCAACCTTACAATGTTGCCCCAGAGTTGTGTCATTTCTGTCAAATCCAGCATTTAAAGATGGTAAAAAAGGGTCTCTTCCAAATACTTGAGAATGTATAGATTAGATCTTTTATACTTAATAGATTATGGGTTTAACTCAGTGTTTTAAAGGCTTGTATTGCCTTTGACTAGTTATTAACATTACACAGAAGGCCCTGAAAACTGTACCAGTTCAGACCAATATGAATAGTTGCTAGGCCCCATAATAAAAGTCCATTGTGCGTCCAGAATCAGGCAAGCATTCACGAAGATACAAGTAACACAGAATTTAAAAACGAAATGTACCATACTAAAAAAAAACAATTTTTGTAGTATTCATGGAATAAGAGGTTATTTGTTGTTAATATCAACGATAGGTGTGTGAGTTGAATACAGAGTTGACAATTGTGTAGTGTATCATCAGAAAGGAGGGTGTTGCCTACTACGAATAGACATAGTGAAGTAAATTATAGTTTTTTTTCTTATGTTTGAGCCTGCCAAAGTGACTACTCTGCCTGATGGAAAGCATTTTTTATATTATATAAATAAATATTTTCGGACATCTAACACACAACGCCATCTAGTCCCAAGCTAAGCAAAGCTTGTGTTATGGGTACTAGACAACTGATACAAATACATATATACTTTTTTTCTGTAAATACATACATATTATACATAGAAAACACCCAAACTCCGAAACAAATATTTGTAGATCATACAAACATTTGGTCCGACCCGGGAATCGAACCCGAGACCTCATGATCAGCAGTCGCACACGCCAACCGCGAGACCAACGAGGCAGTTATATATAAATAAAAAAATGATATCAGACCATTTTGAAGAATAACTTTTATTCGCAACATTTTTTCATTAAGTCAATAGCTAAGGTCTTACAGCTCTCCGAAGTGAGTACTATTTTTCAGTACTCTTAACTATACTTATATTATACGTGTGTACTAATAATGTGTCATCAGATAATGTTTTTATTTTTATTTTTTATTTGTTGTTATAATTTTTTTAATTACAAATTTAGCAATATTATTAATAATTTATTATTGACTCAATAATAAAAAATAAAAAAAAAAAAAAAAAAGTTGATTTTACAATTATTGATTTTTAAATCTGATGGCCGTTACCGAGAATACTGTTCAGGTAGTAAATACCCAAGTGACCATGAAGGAACAAAAGAACAGCTACCTGCTATTATTATTATTCCTAACCTCTCTTATTGTAAGAATAGCTAATAATATTGTGTTGAAGTTGTCGTTTAACTTTATCTTTTAGTTGTGCTACATATTTCTCTACGTGCGGATGTATTTTATTCTGTTTTTAATTGTGAAGACGATTTCGAATTATTTTAAACACGATTATAACTTCAGTTAAAACATATTTTTTTTATTAGCATTTAGACTATTTAAGCGTGCTTTTTCTATTATTCCATCATGAGTGATTGTTTTATTTGTAAAAAACCTTTTGGTGAAAATAAAATAAGAACTGTGAAGGCAAAAAGTGTAAAAACTTTACTAGACCGAACTGTAGCAAAAAATGATGAGTTTCATGAATTTTTTTTACGAACAGTAGGGAACATTGTTATTACGTGGACAATCGAACCGATAATAAATTTGTATTTTAAAAAATTATAATAACAAAATAAAAAATACAATAAATGATGACACATTATTCGTACACACGTATAATATAGGTATAGTTAAGAGTACTGAAAAATAGTACCTACTCAATTCGGAGCGCTGTAAGACCTTAGCTATTGACTTAATGAAAAAATGTTGCGAATAAAAGTTATTCCTCAAAAAACGATCTAAAACCATTTCAACCCCTATTTTCAAGATGGCGGCTGTGGGACAAGGGTGGCGACCCCACAAACTTGGTTTTAGCTTTACACTGACCCCCCCTACACATCAAAAAAATAAAATTGTGTCCTCTAAAAAACGCAACCCCAAATGTAACTTCAATGGACTATTAAGCTTTTTAGTTTATAAAGGGTTATGTTTTTTCTAATTACTTGGTAACTACAAAGGAAATAAAAGTTATGTCTTATTTTTTTTTATAAAAATGTATTTTATTTATAACAATATTCCTGTAAGAGATCATCAGCAGCTTTTACCAGTCCACTGCTAGACTGAAGCCTCTCCTTAGAAAGGAGGTTTTGGCCTACTATAATATATCACTGTGGCGACAGAAATACTGCGCAACAGAAATATACTACAGCGCCATCTACCGAAGATACATCGAACTACGAAGTAACGTACAACACGGAGTAACTACAAATCCTGAATCGCGCTATAGAAGCTCTCGATTATCATATATATATATATACAATATCCCAACATCAACCGCTGGGCAGTGGCCCGCCAGGCATGATCACCTCGCCTGGTCGGAGGATCCTCCCTTTGTGTTGGAGGGACATGAAACCCGTTCCTCCACACCACGCGCTGGCCAGGTGGATTGGTAAAGGATCTGTTTTGAGTTTTCCTTCTTTTTGTAGTATTGTTGTCCTTCGTACTTAGTTTATTTCCTTAGCCGCCTCTTACAACACCCATAGGATGAATAGGGGTGATGAGGACGACACTCTGTATTCTTAAACCGTCACCACATTGAGAAGGAAAATGACACTGCCATACTAGGAACATTCCTGTGATGCAGGGGAGTTTACAAACATACATGAAACGTACACGAAAGCGCCCAGACTCAGAAGCTCTAAATGAAACGTGTGATCCTCAAATTGTTTTTCTGACTCAAAATAACAATTACCAAATCACACAGTTGACAGTGTTTTCCCATATGGGTCTTGAACCTATAACACTCAGCGCAGTAGAAAGCAGCTATGTTACCCCTTAGACCACTACGGTCCGACCCGGGAATCGAACCCGAGACCTCATGATCAGCAGTCGCACACGCCAACCGCGAGACCAACAAGGCAGGCAAGAACAAAAATAAATAGTAACTACCTGAACTGCCTTAGTGGCGCCATGATAGCGTATCGTCGTTGCGCGTGCAAAAGAAGCTAGGTACCTATGTGTTTTTACACACTTTACAGGAGACGCAAAAAACTGATTTTCTCGAAAAATGCTCCAAATAGTTAAATAATTTATAATCTTACTTTGATACATGTCCCCTGTGACCCCCCCCCCCTCCCTGAAACCGCGCCATTGAGCGACTCTGTACTTGACCAAACGTCTCGCTATGTGCAGTGAAGAAGCACATAGGTATCGGGCGCAAATTTTTGCATTCACCCTATTAAACTTATTTTAGCTATGTGAATTAATTAAAACACTTGGCGTCTTTAAATGGACCTTTCAATGTATGAATGTCACATAGCTACTTATGCTACATTCCATAACTCTTTCAATATTACGTCTATCACATAGCTGTTTTTACAGTATGTGGGTATTGAATTAGCGAATAAGAATGCATCAAAAACCGAAAATGACTAAATAACACATAGCGACTTCTGTAAGGCGCAACGACGGTATGCGACTTCTGTTCTGAAGTCTCTAGTTCGTTTCCCGGGTGAGACTAAATATTTGTAAGTATTAAGCATCTGTAAATATTTGTTTCGGAATTTCAGTGTTCTCTATGTGTAATATGTATTTATTTTCTAAAATAGTAAATAATTATTCTTCAGTCTGTTTACAATGGCTATATTAACTTTGGTAGAATACTTTCTGTTTGATACCAGATGGCGCTGTGTGTCTGAAATATTCATCGACCTACAGTACATGGACTACGCATACCTACAAAATTATCGTGCCTACCTACACAAGAAGTTGGCGCATAAATGGCTGCCTTTAGGGTTGTACCTGTGTAGAGTGACTCGAAATGTTGATATCGATATTTAACTGAAATATTTAATAACTTGCAAAAATAACGATAACATTAAATAATTATAGTTAATTCCGATTGTTTTTATTTATTTATAATGGATGGATTAATTTTTTAATGATGGACCTACGACTAAAATCCAAAAATGAAAGCTGGCCATCACGGGACACCCGGCTAGATATGATATGATCGAAATATTACTTAAATGATTCTTGGGCTTCTACCCAAGAACCCGTAGGCCATTAGGAGTGCTACAGCGTTTGGTGACTCCATTGTGGGTTAGGAGAGTGCTAGTCCTCTCCCTTTTCCCACCTTTTAGGCGTACATCACCTCCTCCCAAAATGAGGCCGTGGATTCCTCTTGGAATCCCTAAAATCCTGGTCTTTCTGTAGTCTGGGAATAGATGATCGTAGGTGAGGTTTCTCAAATTATTATTTTAAAACCATTTGTTATCGGCTATGAAAACAGCCCTATCCGTTATATCAGAAACAAGACTAAAGAAAGAACAGAATACCTCCGCATTTAAACCAACGAGAATGTATATCGTTGTTTACCAATTTTTTAGTAGCTCCGACGGTTCTGGGATACCGATATCAACATAGAAAGTACTTATATTACGTTGACATTGAGCGAAATAACAAATTGTGTAAATAAAACACGTTTTAAATAGTTGTAATATTTATTCATTTATTCACACATTCAGGTTAGGGCACTGCGCAGTCACGTAATCGCGTCACGTCGAGAGTTCTGTTGTAGGATGTTTCATGAAAGTGCATCGAGCAGACATACCACATTTTATGTTGAGGGTTTATATTTTCCAAACCAATGATTTCGATCCATTTCTTTCTTAAAATTTCATTTACAGGAAATCTGATGAAGAAAACACCATGTTAACATTTTTTTTTTATAATAATATAAGTATCGACACTTTAACTCTACCATCACTATCCTCAATCGTATGTAAACAAATCAAAGTGAAACAAAGCAAATAATACCATTGAGAAAACTAACAAACGTCTTCGGAAATTATAAAAAGAATATGTTTAACACAATACAATAAACAAAATCGTAAAATATTGAACAATTTCAATGCATTTTTGTACTAACCTGTAAAGAGTCTATGTACAATGATTCTTGTTTTTTCTTGCACCAAATTGTTTAATGGAGCACGAAGGCATGATTTTCATGTCTAGGGCAAAGCCTTCGAAACAATAAAAACCAATTTAAAGCCGTAATTGGCACGAAAACAAAAACAAAATTTCCAACAACAACCGCTTGACAGCAGATCTACCTCAGAACTTGGTACATACAATGGCGTCGCCGGGCACGAATTGACAAGTGCATGACGTCACTCAAAAGTGTTGCCAATATTAGTCTTCGTTAAACTATGTTTATCTCTCTTTTCACACCAAGGTAAACATAAGTTAAAAAGAGACAAAATGCTTTTTTGTATATATCGTATCGATCTTATATAAATTTGTATAATGAATTGTTCGTATAGTAGAATAGGGCATCTCCTTATATTTTCTTTCCTCATTGGAAATATTAATTAAATTGAAAACCTCAATATAAAAGGTAGGTACTATTACAAGTAAAATTTTAACAAAATTAAAACCGACTTCAAGGTTCGACTCGATTTCTATTGGATGCCATCATCAGATCTTAATGTCCTTATCATGGTACCACCGTTGTGATATCTCCTTTCCACTAAAAAAAGAATCACCTATTCATAGTTATCCGCGAACACACATAAAAAGAAAAACATAGGTACGGTCGAATTTAGAACCTCCTCCTTTTTTGAAGTCGGTTAAAAATAGCAATAGATACTTTCTAGGGGGCATTTCACGTCAAGCACCTTATATAGTCTGTTTGAAGTCAGTGCTAAACTTAATAGGCACTTGATGCCTGTGAGGAAACATGAAGACTCATGGTGCGTAAATCATGATAATCGAGCCAAATCGAGTTAAACACATATCAATTGATATAATTTTAAATGCTTTATTGAATCGTTGTTGTGTTTACTTAGATCATTTGACTGGCTGGTTTTATTAAAAAACGCGAGATTGACTCGAGTAAAATGATGGTGAAAGCCTAGAGCATATATGTAATTAATCTCTGTAGGGGCAGCCGAACGGGCGGAAAGCGTGATCGGAGTAGAGAGCGATAGACTGAATTTGGGTAGTGACTGTCTCTCTCACACAAATATAGTCTGTTTGAAGTCAGTGCTAAACTTAATAGGCACTTGATGCCTGTGAGGAAACATGAAGACTCATGGTGCGTAAATCATGATAAACGAGCCAAATCGAGTTAAACACATATCAATTCATATAATTTTAAATGCTTTATTGAATCGTTGTTGTGTTTACTTAGATCATTTGACTGGCTGGTTTTATTAAAAAACGCGAGATTGACTCGAGTAAAATGATGGTGAAAGCCTAGAGCATATATGTAATTAATCTCTGTAGGGGCAGCCGAACGGGCGGAAAGCGTGATCGGAGTAGAGAGCGATAGACTGAATTTGGGTAGTGACTGTCTCTCTCACACAAGCTTCTGATTGGTTGGTGTATTTCCCGCCAAATCAGTCATGCAAATTGGTATGTGCATTCACCAATCAGAAGCTTGCGTTAGAGAGACAGACACTACCCAAACTCAGTCTCTCTCTCTCTCTACTCCAATCACGATTTCCGCCCGTTCGGATGCCCCTTCAGATATATATGCTGTAAGGTGAAATGACGTTATCCTCTGAGAGGGCGCGCCAAGATGGCGTCGTAATTACCTGGGTGTCGAGTGGCTTTAGGTATGCACTTGAAGTGCACTTCAGATGCACTTCCGGGTCTCATTAAAAGGCCGATTAGCAAAAAAAAATTTTTTAGGCTATTTACAATTTTGGTATCATTAAAAGGGTTACTAAAAAGCCTATCAGATAATGTATAATTGATTAGAATTGTAAATATAAATAAATTAGTAAATCGATGAATAATAATATTACCGAAACCAAAAGGTAAACAAAAACGAAATCGTAACGCCAGTCACTGGCCGTGGACACCCAGGCCTTAATTGAAATCGGCCACTAGGTGGCGTTGGACATCGGGTAGCAGAAGCAACTGACGTTTGACATTGATTGTCAGTTTGACATTTTAAATACAAACAAGGATGCGCAAGTGAAAAAAAAATCGATACTTATCGGATCGAAATTTTTAAACAATTTCAATAATTATCGAGAGAAAAATATCGATATATCTTCATGATTTATGCTTTTTACTTTACAAAGTAGGTAGTGTGATTGAGTTCTGACTTCTATCGCCCCGTATTGCCATCACATCGTAACAAAACAATTTCGTAAATTCTTAGGCTGAGGCCGCACTACAGTTTTTTCCAGTCAGCGGTTAAACCGCCAAACCGCAAAACCACCCGAAGCGCACACACTACGGTAAAACCGCGAACAGTGTTGCCAACAGATAAACTAGCTCTCCTTTAGATTGAAGTTTTAAAACCACCAGAAAACCAAATTGAAATGAACTTGAACTCGCGGGCTGGATTTCCGCAACTCGACGACTTTGATGCGCCTATTTTGCGTAGTGGGTCAGCACTAGTGGTGCCATCCCAGTTCCTCCAGGAAGCCTAGCAGACCCCTGGCGTTGCCGACGACCTCCTGAAGTGACCTCGGCGAACCAAGGTGTTTTGCCCGGTATTCTGCCACCCCAGGACATGCCAAGATGACATGGGCGGCTGTTTCCTCCTCCTCCATGCATGCTCTGCACAGAGGGCTGTCCGTTACACCTAGAGTAAAAAGATGTTTGTTTAATAGTGCATGACCAGTCATTGCTCCGATCAGAAGTCGAAGCGGCGGCCTCTTAAGTTGTTTCAGCTTCCGTGACAATCCGGGGTTGATCGTCGGGAGGGCCTCCTTGGTCTGCCTGCAGGTACAAAGGTTGGACCAATATAACTGGTGTTCTACCTTGGTGTTCTGTTGCAGTGTCCGTCGTAGCCAAGCAGCTGGCAAGGGCAATATTGGTTCTGGGCCGGCTGCCCTCGTCTCCGATCCGCTCCTTGCCAGCGCATCAGCTGCGTCGTTTCCGCGTGAGTTGCTATGTCCTTTGATCCACTGGAGAGTTATACTATTTGTAGTACTTACCTCTGTCAGGGCTCTGTGGCATTCGTAGATCAGCCCTGAGGTAGTCGTGTGACTTTGTAGAGCTTGTAAGACTGATCGGCTGTCGGAAAGTATGCGGATGGGGTATTCCGTTACCTTTCTGGAGATGATCGCATGTGCTGCCATTATTATACCCATGCACTCTGCCTGGAAGACTGTGTTGTGGGCTCCTAATGGTGTCGAGACGTGTATGTTCAGGTCCTCAGAGAATGCTCCTGAGCCAGTGCCTGACCTTGTTTTGGATCCGTCGGTGAAGATTCTTAACTCCCTTGGGTTAAGTCCTTCTTGGGGATCCTCGTGCAGTTGTATCTTGTACTTTTTGTCGAAGACGAATTGCCTGGGTATTGTGTCAGTTACCGCTTCCATGAGCGGTTCCTTACCTATGGCGTCATAGAGGATTTCGGTGTGTGGTACCCTAGGCGGTCTCCAGAGATTTTGTTTCTTTAGCCGCATTGCTGCAGCTAGAGCCTCCTGCCTTATAAAAAGGTGGAGTGGTGGAAGACCTATAATGGCTTCCAGAGCCGCAGTCGGTGTAGTCCTCATACAGCCCGTGGCCGCCAGACAGGCCAATCTCTGGAGTCGTTGTAGTTTAGCTCCGGCTGTGGATAGCTTGGTCCGTGGCCACCAGACTATCGCGCCGTAACTTACCATTGGTCGGATAACTGCCTCGTAGAGCCACAGAGTGGTTTTTGGGCTTAGTCCCCAAGTTTTACCTACCATTTTGCGGCACTGCCAGAATACGACTGTTGCTTTTTCAATTTTGTTGTTGAGGTGGGCGCTCCAGTTTAGTCTGTGGTCGAATATTACCCCTAGATACTTTACCTCAGACGAAAGTTGGAGCTGTGTATTAAACAGCTTGGGAAGTCGGTGGTTTCCCAGGTTCCGTTTGTTGGTGAACATTACCATTTCAGTCTTCCTTGGGTTGACTGACAGTTCGTTATCCACGCACCAGCGTTCCACTATTGCCAGTGCCGAGCGCGTGACATCGCATACTATACCTGCGTGCATGCCGCTTGTTAATATCACTATGTCATCCGCGTATCCGATGGTATAATGGTGATTGTTGTTCAGAGTGGTGATAAGGTCGTTAACCACTAGGTTCCATAGGATTGGTGAGAGGACGCCACCTTGGGGGCAGCCCTTCGCCACCAGTGCTTGTTTGGTAGCGTCTGCTTCGAGTCTAATGACTCTCTGGCTCAGCATCTTGTTTATCCACTCTATCATGACTGCATGCACTCCGTGCCTTACCAGTGCTGCTGTTATGCTGGTGAATTTCGTTTTGTCGAAGGCTCCCTCTATATCTATGAAGGTGCCTAAGCACATCATCTTGTTTTTGATCGCCACCTCAATTTTGGTTGTGACCGCATGAAGTGCCGACTCTGTTGATTTACCTGGACTGTAGGCATGTTGGTTCGGGTGTAGTGGTGCTTGTGTCAGCGCCGTTTCCCTCAGGTGCCTCTCGCATAACCTCTCCAGTGTTTTTAGGAGGAAAGAGGTTAGGCTTATTGGTCTGAAGGATTTGGGATCCGAGTAGTCGGTTTTACCTGGTTTTGGTATGAAGATTGCTCTGACATCTCTCCACTGTCTTGGCACATATCTGTGCGCCAGACAGGCTCCCAGGACGTAGGTCAACCGTTGAGTAAGTGTCTTCCCTCCCCATTTAAGCAGGGCTGGGAAGATCCCGTCCGGGCCTGGAGATATGATAAAAGAGTCAAAGCTGTCGATTGCCCATTGCGTTTTATATGGGTCGATTACCTTGTGGGCCAGCTGCCATTCCTCCTCCGTTGGGATGGTTTCTTCATTTGGCCATCCGCCTGGACTGATTATTTCACAGTCCGGGAAGTGTGTTGTTACCAGAGTACGTTCTGCCTCTTCCGCCGAGGTGGTAAAGGAGTTGTCTGGTTTTCGTAAGGACCCCAGTGATATGGCTGAGTTGTTGGAGAGAACTTTCCTTACCCTGTTGGCCTGTGCAGTAGACTCAATATTTGTGCAGAATTTCCGCCATGAGTTGGTACTTCTGTATCTGAGTCGTTTTTTGTACCTGGACTTGGTGGCCTTGTATTTATCCCAGTCCTGGTCTGTGCCGGTGTTCATCGCTCTGTTGAGTTGCTTCCTCATCTCGCGCCTGAGTCTCTCCAGTTCAGGCCCCCACCAGCTCTTATTTTTCATTTGGCCTGCTGGTGGGATGGAAAGGGGGCATGTTTGATGGTAACAGTCCATCATAGTGTCTGTTAGGAACTTTACCTGTTTTTCGATTTCTACGGTACCTATGATCCTAGTTGGGTTACTTCCCTGTTCCAGGGCCTGGCCGATCCGCAGTGAGTACTGCGCGAGATCGGTTTTTTTCGGGTTTCGCCTAGGTGGTGCCGTGAGTATGCTTACCTGAAGGTCGAAACGAATCCATCTATGGTCCGAACATGATAAATCGTTCGACACGTGCCAGTTTGAGATGTGTTTCGCTACTTCTTCAGTTGCCAGGGTCAAATCAATGATTGTCTTGCTTCGTCTGTTGACGAATGTTGGTACAGAACCTGTGTTTACTATGTTAAGGTTCGTCGTAAATAGGTATTCAACGAGCTTCCTACCTCTGTCGTTTCCTGTAGACATGCCCCACAAGGCATGGTGCGCGTTGGAGTCGGTTCCTACGATTAGCTCGAGTCCCGCCTCCTCGCAGTAGTGGACCAGCCGCGATAGGTCGTGCGGTGGTGGGTCATCGGCTTCAGGCATATAGACCGATGCCATAACCACCTGCGCGAGGCCGGTGTCCTGGGCTCCCTGCACCTTTATGGCACATATGTCTCTAGAACAGAAACTAGTTAGGGCCTGCATGTTTATGTCAGCTGTAGTGTATATGCATGTGCGGGGATTCTCTGGTCCCGCGTAAACTGTTAGCTTACCTCCCATGTTGCGGAGTCCGCAGACAGTGCCGTTTCTGACCCACGGCTCTTGGATCAGTATGACGGCTGTTTTGTTGACCTCCAACCACTTGCGGATCTGAGCCGTCGCGGTCAAGCTGTGGTGGAGGTTAGCCTGTAGGGTGCTACACGCCGAGGAATGAGACAGCGCCATTGGAATCAGATTCCTCCGTTGCCATGTCCTCGTCCTCGGCTCCGCTCTCCTTTTGGATGGCCAACCTGCGTAGCTCCTCCACGCACTCACCCCCACTGTCCGTGCGGTCGCGAAGAAGATCTTCTTCTTCCGCATCGGAGGCGGGGGCGGCCCGCGTCGGAGCCTGGGACTCAGGTGCCGCGACTATGTCGACAGCATCTTTTGCCCCTTCCGCAGTGTCCATCGTTTGGGTGCAGGCACTGTTTCCTGCATCCCTGGAGTCGGCTTCGGCTGGTGGATGCTCCACAAACTTGCCGCGGGGCCCCTGGAACTTGACGTACACCGTTCCCAGCATAAAGCTGAGCCGGCGCCCGTGCTCGACCAGGGGTTTTACCACCGTCTCCGGGATACTGACTACAGCAAACGTATCCGTCGCTTGCCTGTCCATCTTCAGTAGGAGCCATCTTTCGATGTCTGCCCACCGGTTTTGGAAGCGCAGCATGTGTGCTACCTTCCTGTGGTCCTCGTGGACCCCAGGGAGCAAGATGCTGCAGCGGACCCGCTTCGTCATCTCGCTCGGGCGCTTGACTACCAGCTTCTCCCCCGTGGCAAGGGTGATGCTGGCCACGCTGCGCTTTAGCCATTCCAGCGTAGGCTGGTTTTCGCACCAGAGTCTCAGGTAGCCGTCGGTCAATATCGGCCTTCCCCGAAACGCTGGGCCCTCTGAATTGCTGCTGCCCGGCTTCATCGAATCCTCGAACAGCAGTTCTTCAATTCGTTTTTGGACCTCTTCAGACTGACTAAGGCTTGGGTTTTCCATGGCCGCAGTAGTTACCGCCGCCATTAGGTCCGCCTTGACCGCGCTCGCGTAGTCAATCTGAGCGGCTTCCCCTGGTGGTCCGGTCCTCCGCCTCTTAGGCTCGCCTCTCGGAGATATTGTCTCGTCGAGACGTGCCCTTTTGGCGGAGTACCGCCCCCCCTGGGTACTACCACCCTGAGGTCCTGCTTGCGCCCCTTTGCCCTTGGGAGGAGGTGGGCGTCGCGGCGCTGAGGGTTCAGCGGACGCATCACTCCCCCCCTGCGGACGGGTACCTTGCCTTGAGGTAGGCACCGGAGGCGTGTCTGTGTTTAAGGCAGTTCGCCTCTCCTTCTCTCTGCGACGTTGCCTTTTGTTTTTCTTCTTGAGCGGCTTGTCTTTTGCCGCACAGGCGGAAGAAGCTGGGGGTTGGGGCGCCAGCACTACGCGTTTCGCCTTCTTCCCCTTCCTCTTCCTGGACATGGCGACCTGCCATCAGGACAGGCTAGGGTCCGTGGCTGGTTCGCCTTGTTGAGACCTCCTCCCCGCGGTCTGCTCCAGGTTTGTGGGTCGAGCCGCATCCGGAACAGCTGCGGGGGCTGGCCGGGTCCGGCCTGAGCTCGTGGAGCTCGTTGAAGGCTGTGCCCGTCCAGTGGGTGTTTTCGCGTTAGGCGTCCTGGTCACCGGCTTGCCAGCGACCTTTCTGCCTTCCGCGGTCAGTTTAGTCTTCGGTGTCGGTACCGTAGCGGCGCCGACGCGAAGCTGTTTGTGTTTGCCTTCCTGGGTCGCCGAAGCTTCCCTGAAGGCTCGTGTTAAGGAAGGAGGTCCTACTGGACCTCTTCCTTGGGTGTCCGGTCCAGCTGCTGCCGTACCTTCCACCTTTGGGGTGTCCGGTCCAGCTGCTGCCGTACCTTCCACCTTTGGGGTGTCCGGCCCAGCTGCTGCCGTACCTTCCACCTTTGGGGTGTCCGGTTCAGCTGCTGCCGTACCTTTCACCTTTGGGGTGTCCGGTCCAGCTGCTGCCGTACCGTCCACCTTTGGGGTTTTTCTTGTTTTTTTTTGTCCATTTTTGTTTATGTATGTACTTCACCTCTCGAGCTTCCCACCCTCCGTGGAGCCCGCACCTTTGGGGATGTCCCTAAGGACACCAGGAATACCCGAGAGGTATAGGGTCGTTGGGTTGGGACTCATGCGCGACATCAGGAACTGTAGACATGCGGCCCCCAGATGTGCCGCCTGTCCTCGCTCCGTCAGCATGGCCGAGTCCCAGTGTTCTCCCGGAGAACACCCCCCCCGAACCTCGCCTGCGGACCGTACCACCTCATCCGTACGGGCCGCGTGTCCATTTCCCTGTGGTGGCTAGCTGCAGGGCTACCGTTTCGCCTGAATTCCAGACCAAAGAGGGCATGTTGCTTCATGGAGGTATCTAACCCCGACCCCAATCAGCTCAACCCTCCAGGACTCCTTCATCCTGGCTTACGGCGCTCGACTGCGCAGGACTAGCGCAGGCAGGCATGATACTCCACCGAGGTCGCCTGCTGGCCTTGGTAAAGGTCCTGCGTTATACCCCACAGGACAGGGTCCCTGGCCGAACTTCGCCACCTGCATACTCCGGCCTACTGAAGCATGTGGTGCCCACCCCCGCGACGAGGACGCGCCGGTCAGGACTTACCCAAGTGGGTTATAGAGAAGAGGACTCTATTTCGCCTTGGGCCGGGTTAATGGACGTCCTTACTAAGTCCGTCCAAAGCTAAATTGAAATGAAATGACAGATCTGAGATAATTACTGAGCTTATAAGAAAGCAACTTCAACAGCATGATCTTTTAACTTAATGTGTTGCATTTTCTGGAGATAATTTTAATACGAACTTCGGTGGAATAAAGCGCCATGGAACCAACAATGTTTTATAATTCCATAAGTTAAAACAAAATCTGAATTCGAAAATAGTTGGTGTGGGATGCTCTGCGCACATTATCAATAACGCACTGCACCACGCATGTGATTGTTTGCCAGTATATGTTGATTCAAGAACATCAAAAAAAAAGTTTTTGCCACTTAAACAAGCCGACCCCAAATAAAATTGGGAAAAATAAAGGCTACAGTCTAAAAATTTCTTAAACAACTCTCTGACACAGTCGAGGTTGAGTATAAACAGCTTCTCTATCATTCAAAGACGCGTTGGCGAAATCTGTTTCCAGCTATCGAGTGAGTCCTGAATGTGGATTATTTCAAAAGCTTAAAAAAGCCCCCTGATCTGATTTTTTTTAAATTGGAGGCATCCCTGTGTTTCATGCATTCAATTATGCACATCATTTACTAAAAAATAAAAGCATTGGGAAAAAAATATAATTCAGTATTTAAAATCAGAAGGATACCTACTTGCAACTATTTCAAAAAGCTTGGATGATCGAAATAGAGAAAGTTTCTTGCCATTGAATGTTCAGAGTACATATTCTAAATAAAGAAGATGAAAACACAAAAAAAACTTAATAAGACTGCTGATGAAAACTTTAAGCAGATATTTTTTTATTTGTTACTAGCTGTGCCCGATAATTCGTACACGTGAGATTTGGATTTTCAACTTATTTTAAATTTTTTACAGTTTAAACCTTTCCTGGACCACGACAAATATTTCAAAACCAAAAACAGCTAAATCAGCCCAGCCGTTCTCGAGTTTTGCGAGACAAACGAACAGCAATTGATTTTTATATAATAAGAAGAAAGAAAGAAAGATCACACATGTCAAAAATTTTCTTTAATCTAAGAAAATATATAAAAATAAAGAATAATTTGATGTTATACTTATATCATACATATTTGTATATTTCCAGAGTATACCTACATAAATATAAAATCAGAACTAAAATACATTGCAAATTTTTCAGATGTCATCATTTTTTCGATGGTAAAGGAAAGGAGATTTTATCACTTGATTATTACATGAAGAAAATTATTTGCACCAGCTCACATAGAAGCACATAACAAGGAAGCGTATGATACCGATACCATAAAGTCGTCAGGCATATGCAGGCGCCTGTCAAAGTGAAGTTTTGTTTTTGTGAAACACATTTCAGACTATGTTTTTGTACGTTTAATTTAAGTATTTTTCTTCGAGCTATAATATTTTTTTATGAGTGTAAACGCCAGTGGCAAAGTGGCAGTGTATGCAGGTCAACCGGCTGCTTCAATTAGTGGCCTCGTCCGATGCCCTATTTGTCCCCAGGATCGTTTTTTTAAAGGTGAGCGAGGCTTGAAGGTACATTTAGGTAAATTTCATAAGTCTCAAAATGTGGTTTCATGTCCCTCTGATCCCACACCTACTAGTCCGATTTCAATCAGCACACAAATTCCTTTTTGGCAAAAGTTAAGTAGCTTAAAAAATTCTATTCCACTTCTTAAAAGAATCCCTCGAGGTGCAAGGCCTACTGTTGCTGATAATTTAACTAAGTGTGTAGGTCTTGTAGTCCGAGAAAATTCAATATCGGCCTGGGAACAGTTACTTACCTTCCCTTACAGAATTTTATACATAAAAGAAACTAATTGTACCCAAAAATCTTTGACGACCAAAATCAAAGAGAATTGCCTTAACACTACTAATTTAGACCCTAAATTGTCTAGCCTTTGTTATCATAAACACAATAATTTTTCTTTTGTAGAGACAAAACTAAGGGAGGGTGATATAAGAGGGGCAGCTAGGTTACTTTTCAGCAGCGATGTGGTAGCGCCTTACTCGCCTGATACAGTTGCAGGCTTGAAGAATAAACATCCCACACCTCGGGATGATCTCTCTTTTCCTGACCCACCTACTATTGACAACGAATACCTTAATGTTACCGCTAAGGATGTTTTTTCAGCCATTTCCTCCTTTAAGAGTGGATCTGCTGGTGGTCTCGACGGCTTGACACCACAACATCTAAAAGATCTAGTTTGTTCAAGCGCTGGAGAGGCTGGCGATGCTCTCTTGAAGGAGTTGACGGCTTTGGTGAACCTTATGCTCTCCGGCAATGTGGACGAAGGCATAATCGACATTTTATATGGCGCCAATTTATGTGCATTGCGTAAAAATGATGGTGGCATTCGTCCGATTGCCGTGGGATGTACGTTACGACGCATAGTTGCCAAAATTTGTTGTAAATATTACAGTACTGAACTTGCAGCAAAATTTCAACCAGTGCAACTTGGTTTTGGCTCGAAAGGTGGTTGTGAGGCTGCCATACATGCTCTGTCCACATATCTTGGCAGCGGGAAAGGGGAGGTGATCTTGAAGGTTGACCTGAGGAATGCTTTCAATTCTGTTAATAGGGATGCTTTGTTGACACAAGCCAAAATTGAAACTCCTAAAATTTATAATTTTCTTTGGCAATGTTATAGAAATCCAACAAGATTAATGTATAAGGACCATCTTTTAGACTCTGCCGTTGGATGTCAACAGGGTGATCCACTGGGACCAGTTATCTTCAGTTTAGCAATACATCCCATTATAGAGCAACTAAAATCTAAATTTAACATTTGGTACCTTGACGACGGAACTTTAGGAGGTGAAGTAGATACAGTTTTAGAAGATTTAACTTTTATTAAAAATAAATTTAAATCCATTGGCTTAGACCTCAACTCGGACAAATGTGAAATTTTTATTTGTGACAATACAGACAGACTCTCGACTATACAAAAATTTAATTCCTTGGCACCTAACATTAAAGTTTTAGAGAAAAGGTCTCTTCGCCTTCTTGGTTCTCCGGTCTTGGAAGAAGGTTTTCAGACATTCATAGATGACAAAATTAAAAATTTTGATGAATTTTCTGATCGTTTACTTAAAATCAATAATCATTCGGCTTTTACTATTATTCGTTATTGTCTTTTTGTACCTAATTTTACACATGCGCTTCGGTCATCACCCCTTTGGAAATATTCATCACTTTTGGAAAACGTTGATAAAATTATACAAAACACGCTTAGTAAAGTTTTGAATGTGGCTTTAAACGATCGAGCCTGGCTCCAAGCATCCTTACCAGTTCGTTTGGGTGGTCTTGGAGTACGCAAAATTGTAGATGTCAGCCTTCCAGCATTTCTGTCTTCGGTTCATGGCACAGAAGAGTTAACCAGGAAAATTCTTACAAACACACTGGTTGATTCTGAAGTATCATGCAAGGCCATTGCCATAGATGCTTGGCAGATAGCTTGTCCCAGTACTGCATTACCTGTTAATCCATTTTCTCAGCGACAATGGGACTCACCGTTATGTATTTTAAAGCAAAAGATACTTTTAGATACATCAACCAGTCTTGCTGAGCGAGCTCGTTTGTTAGCTGTGGGAGGGTGGGAATCAGGTTTATGGATTCAGGCACTTCCATCACCCAACATAGGTACCTTGTTGGACAATACTACTTTTCGCTTTGCCACTTGCCTTCGTTTAGGAGCGCCTTGTGTTTCTCCCCATCTTTGTCACTGTGGAGAAGCTGTTGACAGTTTCGGACATCATGGCCTTTCTTGTAGCAGAAGCGCTGGCCGAATATCTCGACATGCCAATATTAACGACATTATCCGTCGTGCTCTTGTTACCGCCGGCGTTCCAGCTGTACGCGAACCAAATGGTCTGGTGCGGGACGATGGCAAGAGACCAGATGGTATGTCGTTACTGCCATGGAAGATGGGTAAGCCTTTGGTGTGGGACGCAACTTGCGTTGACACCCTCGCGCCATCTCATCTTCCAAGTACAGCTTTTTATGCCGGCGCTGCTGCTGCTTCTGCGGAAAGCCTCAAACGGCGTAAGTACCAAAATTTAATAGGTAATTACATTTTTGAACCGTTTGGGGTAGAGACGCTAGGTTCATGGGGTCCGAGTGCTCGCGCTATGTTTAAACAACTAGCCGAGCAACTGATTGACGCTTCTCGCGACCAGAAGGCCGGCCTTTTTCTAGCACAGAGAATCAGCATTGCCATTCAACGTGGTAATGCTGCCAGTCTTTTGGGAACGCTACCAGTAGGCGAAGATGTGGAGTTTTTTGACGCTTGTATGTAAATATTGTTTTTTTTTTATATAAATTATGGTTATGTACATAGGTTTCTATATTATGTAATAATTTTGAAAATTCATAAGAAGAAGAAGTTTAGACTAAAAAACTTAGAGCTTGAATACTGGAATGATATCTTATGAGTTTCAACTTAAAGATATTTTTGTCAAATTAGTCTGGTTTAAAAAAAAAGGTTGTGAAAAATATACTACTGTTTGAAAAGCATTTTCACAACTGTGAGATTTTACTTATCTATCACTGATTTCGATGAAAAATCTAAATTTAATTAAACTGAATACCTTTGAAAATAAATAAAAGAACTATTTCGACTTATTGAACTATGTATACTTTTTATTTCGACTAAATAAAATAATAAATATAAAGTGTTCGGATTATGACCGCAAATATCCGGGGATTTTACGCTTGTTGTCGTGGTTTCTAAATTTTTGAGATGGCCCTATCTCTAGGTCAATGCTTATGTAACGGTGGATTAGCACCCAGGGGTGGTCAGCTCTCTAGTAAGCCAATGCCAACGGCGGACTTATTATAAACTTGAGACAGCGCCATACAACAAAAAGAGATCGAATGTTTTTTGGTAAAATGACGTTTCATGTTGTTAAAGATGGCGACTTGTCTGTTTTGACAGCTCATAAAAGTTCAGCTATTTATTTTTCATGTTTATTTAATCTGGAGTTTCTGCATATCCTATTCTTTTTCGTTTGTTAAAGTTTAGTGCTGTGTGTGCTATAAGCTGCCAGTAATATTTTATGAGATAGAGACGACAGTGCGAAATTGACGATTTTTGTGTTTTTGGATGTGTGTGCGAACTGATGTTTAATTCGGTATAAAGATTCATTTTGAGTGCGATATTGAAGCTTTATGTGCTTGTAATTTGTGACTATGGTGGGATGAAATACCATTAAATGCGCAAAATGCGGCATTACCTCGAAAGAAGAACCCTCATTTACTTTCCACAGATTTTCTCTCCCGTCAATGCATGGGCCGTTTATGTAAATAAATATTTAAAAATAATTAAAATAGAAAAATATTATATCATGTCTAAAATGTCGTTTTATTTATTAGGGTTCCAAGTTGTTTATTTTGTCAATATGCATACAAAATGTGGCAGGTATATTGTCAAAGCTATAACATTACAATTTTACTAGTGATATTAGAATAAAACGGTAGATTCTTAATCGACTTCGTTTCTTACAATTTAACAACCTTGTTTTAATGACATTGTAAGGTTAGGTGAGTGTTATTTTTTGTTTTAAAAGAAATAATAAAAATAACCTAATTTAACCACTAGATAAATGAAGTCGATTGACAATCTACCCTTTTATTATAATATCACAATATACCTGCGACATATACCTATATATATTATTTGGTGTAATACGTTTAAATTTGCCGCGCTTGATTAGCACCACGAAAGTTTTCAGTGGCATTAACTGCAGCGCTAGTGTGTTATCGTGTTAGCATTTTTTTTGTATGAAGTTGTACTTCTTCTCCGCTAGGAGTATATGTGTTCTGTGATTAGCACCCAGTAGAACGTTCGGGATATGAATGCGTCAAATTACTCGAACGAAGGTATTTTTATAGTATTTGACAGGCTTGACCCAATTCAATACTAAATTCACATATTTAGTAGATAATATCAAATATTGTTTACCATAAATATTTTAATGATTATTAGCATACAATTATTATTTGATAATACAGGATTGTGTAACATTAAAGATTTGATATGAAATATAAGTCGCGCCGGAAGCTGACAAGCGGAAGGCGCCAAGATATTAATATGAATCAACTATTTACTTGTTTATAAAATCACCAATTGAATTATAAGTTAATAATATATTTTATTGTATGCCTAGTAATTATTAAGATTTAAACAAATGAGGCATTTATACGAAGTTGGAATCGTGACTTCTAACATTCGGCCATCCTGTGCATGCCGTGTCCCACGGCGATCAGAGCTGCCACTAATTTAATTAAATCTGGTACTGACCAATTTATTTAGTCTTCCTAGATCACATAGCTTTTATTTGCTATACGTCACACAGTTTCGTATTTGCTATACGTCACACAGTTTGTTTTAACCTGCATCACAGTCACACAGCTTTTATTTTTAATACGTCACACAGCTTTTATTTTTAATACGTCACACAGCTTTTATTTTTACTACGTCACACAGCTTTTGTTTTTACTACGTCACACAGCTTTTGTTTTTACTACGTCACACAGCTTTTGTTTTTACTACGTCACACAGCTTTTGTTTTTACTACGTCACACAGCTTTTGTTTTTACTACATCACACAGCTTTTGTTTTTACTACATCACACAGCTTTTGTTTTTACTACATCACACAGCTTTTGTTTTTACTACATCACACAGCTTTTGTTTTTACTACATCACACAGCTTTTGTTTTTACTACATCACACAGCTTTTGTTTTTACTACATCACACAGCTTTTGTTTTTACTACATCACACAGCTTTTGTTTTTACTACATCACACAGCTTTTGTTTTTACTACATCACACAGCTTTTGTTTTTACTACATCACACAGCTTTTGTTTTTACTACGTCACACAGCTTTTGTTTTTACTACATCACACAGCTTTTGTTTTTACTACATCACACAGCTTTTGTTTTTACTACATCACACAGCTTTTGTTTTTGCTACATCACACAGCTTTTATTTTGTACTACATCTATAGTTATTGCACGGACTTGATCACATAGCCGCCCGTATTCACATGTAGTACTTGAATTTGGAAAAATAGCTTAATTTAAGTAAATAGACTTGATCACACAGCCGTCTTTACAGGTAAGATTTAACACAGGTAAATAACTGTTTACTTAGTATTATCACACAGTGTAGGTACTGTTTATTAATGTTAATATAAAATAATAATATACTATTAATTTTAGCACTCAATCTTTTGAACACATTTGTATTTAAACTTTTAGTAAATATATCTGCTATCTGGTTTTCTGTATTTATGTATTTTAACTCTACTATCTTTTGTTCAACTTTATCTCTCACAAAATGATATTTTAACTCAATGTGCTTTAAACGCTTATGTTGTTCTGGATTTTTAGCAATATGAACAGCAGATTGACTGTCGATATAGATTATAAACATTTTGCAGTTGTCACCTATCTCTTGTAATAAGTTTCTGATCCAACAGCCCTCTGCTATTCCTTTACCCAATGCAACATATTCTGATTCTGTTGATGAAAGTGCAATACACTGTTGCTTTGAGCTGCACCATGAGACAGTGCACCCGAACACCTTCATGATATATCCTGAAGTAGATTTCCTTTCTATTTTATCTCCTCCCCAGTCTGCATCTGTGTATCCTATCAGTGTTTCTTCTCCATTTTTTCTATATATTAATTTAAAGTCCATTGTTCCCTTTATATATCTTAATATCCTCTTTAATGCCTTCCATAGATTTTCATCAGCGTAAATCTGGTATCTGCTTAAAAAACTGACTGCATAGCAAATGTCAGGTCGAGTTCCCAACATGGCGTACATGAGGCTTCCTACAAGTTGCCTACATCTTTTGACTAATGCTACATCTGTTGCTGGTTCAGAAGATAAAATCAATCCTGGTTCTATCGGTGAGCCCACAGGATTACATTCTTCCATTTTGTATTTTTCTAATAAATATTTTAAGTATTCCTTTTGATCTAGTTCTATACAATCTTCTTTCTCTGTTATGTTAATTCCTAAATATCTCATCTTTTTGTCTCCCATGTCTGTCATTTGGAAATTCTTCTGTAATTCCTTTTTAAGGTTATCTATGTCTTCTTTCCTTTCTGCTAATATAATAAGATCATCTACGTATAGTAATATAAAGAATCTGGTTTTCTTTATAATATAGACAATAGTCCGACTTGCTTCTTTTAAACGATGAGTCTTTCATAAAGTTATTAAATCTGTTGTTCCAATTTCTTGGTGACTTCTTTAATCCGTAGAGTGATTTCTTTAGTTTCATTATCTTTCCATCATATCTTTGTGTCTATAGGTTTTCTGTCTTTTACTGATTCTTTTTCTTCAACCCATGTTTCATTCTTTTCCAATGCTGTCAATTCCTTGTCTATTGCCTCTTTACACTTGTGTGAATCTTCTCTTTTCATTACTTTCTCATAAGTTAATACTTCACCTTCTATAGCTGTTAATACCATATGATAATCTTCCATCCATTTAGGAGTTTTTCTTATTCTTCTACTAGGTACTCTTCTATTTACTTCTGTTTCTTCTTCTGTTGAGTCTTCGTCTATTCTTTCCTCTGTTGTGGTGACTTCTGTACTTTCTTCTGTAGAATCTTCCACTGTAGTTCTTGACACATCCCTTCCTGAATAAAAACTGTCTCCTGTATTTTCATCTGTTTCAATTTGTGTATTGTCTGTTGAATCTTTTTGAATTTCCATCTGTCTTTTGTTTGGGTAATAGATTCTGTAACCTTTTGAGTCTTCATATCCTACAAAAATCCCGTTCTCTGATTTACTATCCCATTTTCTTCTTTTTCCTTTAGGTATGTGAGTGTACACTTCTGTTCCAAATATCTTATCCAATTTTCTTAAATCATATTCCTTCTTTTCCCATAACTGAAGTGGTGTTTTATTTTCATGTCTTCCTTTTCCCGTTCTGTTTAGTATATAAACTGTAGTGTTTACGGCTTCTGCCCATAAACTTTTGTTTAATTTACCTGCCTGTAACATAGTCCTGCTTGATTCCACTATGGTCCTTATGTCTCTTTCAGCTTTTCCGTTCTGTTCCGGTGTGTATGCAACTGTAGTTTCATGTTTAATTCCCCTTTCTTGTAAATACCTCTGTAAGTTTCTGTTTGTGAATTCAGTCCCGTTGTCCGTTCTTATTGTTTTTATTTTGTGTCCATGCTGTCTCTCTGTAGAAGTAATGAAATGTTGAATTTTCTCTGCTGTCTCCGACTTTTGTTTCAAAAAATATATTTTCCTATAATTAGAGTAATCATCTTTAAGTAACAAAAAATATCTTGAACCTCCCACTGAATCCTGTTCCATTGGACCACACAGGTCTCCATGTATAAGTTCTCCTACTTCTGTTGTCTTTTGTATACTTCTATGGAAAGGTGACCTATGGTGTTTGCCTTCTATACATGCTTGACACTGTTCAATTTGCTGTTCATACTGAATATTATTATTATTTAAAACTTCTTTAATTTTATTAAAATTTTAATGAGCCAATCTGTTATGCCATTCTGTAAGAGAAGCTAAAGCTACTGTTCTAGGTAAAGTTATATTAATTAAAAACAAATTATTATTTCTATTAGCAAATAGTACAGTCTCCCCTTTGAAAATAAATTTACATCCATCTTTAGTAGATATCATTGTCAAGTTTCCTCTATCTATAGCACATAATACAGAAAATAAATTAATTTTTCAATCTGGTACATGTAAAACCTCTTTTAGAACTGATGGTTCTCTATTGTGTGAAATAAATTTTATTTCCCCTATTCCAACAACTTTTAATTTCCTACCATCACCTACTGTGACATACTTACCTGTAATTAAATTATATTTTGTAAAAAGATCCTTTTGATGACACATATGATCACTGGCTCCGGTGTCCATTATCCAGTCAGTCTCTGTGCACTCATTCAGGTTAGTTATGTATGCTTTTGGTTCACTCTTCCTGCTATCTTTTTCTTTGTTAAGCCGCTGTCGACAGTCGTTGTAAAGATGTCCCACTTTGCCACAATAATTACATTTTCGCAAGCGACACTCACTTTTCATGTGTCCCATCTTTCCACATTCAAAACACTTCACCCTATCTTTTCTGTTATCACACTTATCACTGTTGTTATGCTGTTCATAACTTCTGTTACTTTTATGCTGTTGCCGTCCCCTTTTATTGTGTGTGAACAACACTGTCATTTCCGTAGTTCCATTCCGTGTCCTTTCTTCTTCTATTAGTAGTCTTGCTGTAAGATTTTTCAAAGTTTGTTCACCTGTTGGTACTGACTCCCACGCTGAAGAAAAATATTTATACTCCTCCGGTAAGCTCATTAAAATCTTTGTAATGATCATCTTTTCTGATATTTCCTCACCCTGTGCTTTTAGTTTGCTAACTAAATCTTCTATCTGTGAAATGAAGCCTATCATGGCATTGTCAAACTTCAGATTGTAAAACTTTTGTTGTAAAAGATGGATACCAACTCTGGATTTTGCATCGAACACAGTTTGTAATTTTTCCCACATATGATGCGCTGATGTACATGGTAGCAAGTAAGATATAATATTTTCCTCAACTCGTGTCACTATAATCTCCTGTGCTTTTTTATCTTTAACCTTATCTTCTGTAGAAGCCGGTTCGGCCAACAACATGTCGTACCAACCCTTTGACTGTAGAACTATGGTGATTTGAAACTTCCATAGCGCCCAATTGCTATCGTTCAATACTAAACCTCCGTCTCTTCTGTCTGTAGTCATATTTCTTTGTCTTTGACAATTTCCTCTGTATATAAAAACTTTTAAAACTTCTGTAACGCTTAGCGTCGTTAATGGCGGCGATTGGCGGTGTGCTCGACTCGCTTTGCTTTTTCCAATTCGCACTCTGTCCTTGCCTGGGCCCATAACCTATTAGTGTTTTAGGGTTTCCAGGAAGGGATAATTGAAATGATATTGTCAAGAACCACTGTTAATAACTACTTAATAAGATTTGATAATAAATATTACATACCGACATCCATTACCGAGAGAAAAAAAAAAAAGGGAAGAGAGCTGTCACAGTGTTGCCAGCTTGGATGACATATTATTGTGTTCCGTTTCATTGCATTCTTAACAGTATGCCTAGTAATTATTATGATTTAAACAAATGAGGCATTTATACGAAGTTGGAATCGTTACTTCTAACACTTATTATATAAGAATTTATTTAAGAATTCCTAAAAGTTTTATGAAAATCCTAAATCTTTAGAATACGACATTACAGATTTATGGTGGCATAATACGAGTATAGGTCCCTCAGTTCAGTAACGTCTCTACGGAGGAATCTGCAAGAATGCAATTATCTGAACTGGACTTCGCTCGATATAATCGACACCAAGTATTCCAATTTTGGCAGAGGCAGATAGGGGAGTGTATTAAAAAAATCTTATTTGTGTAACGTTAAAAGTAACCAAGAGATGAAAAATCACCTGAAACGTTACAAAAGTAACCTTCTGGCAACACTGTACAGAACCGCCCGCGGTTGTCGCGGTTTTAAAATCAGTCGCGGTAAAAAACCGCCAGTGTGGCCGCTTCCATACATTTCCTTTTGTCACAAAATCAGGCTGTTAAAAACCGCGGTGGTTTAGCCGTAGTGCGGCCTCGGACTCTTAGGCTGAGGCCGCACTACGGTTTTTTCCAGTCAGCGGTTAAACCGCCAAACTGCCCGAAGCGCACACACCACGGTCAAACCGCGAATAGTGTTGCCAACAGATAAACTAGCTCTCCTTTAGATTGAACTTTTAAAACCACCAGAAAACCAAATCAAAATGAAATGACAGATCTGAGATAATTACTGAGCTTATAATAAAGCAACTTCAACAGCATGATCTTTTAACTAAATGTGTTGCATTTTCTGAAGATAATTGTAATACGAACTTCGGTGGAATAGAGCGCCATGGAACCAACAATGTTTTATAATTCCATAAGTTAAAACAAAATCTGAATTCGAAAATAGTTGGTGTGGGATGCTCTGCGCACATTATCAATAACGCACTGCACCACGCATGTGATCGACTGCCAGTAGATGTTGATCCAACAACATCAAAAAAAAAGTTTTTGCCACTTAAACAAGCCGACCCAAATAAAATTGGGAATAATAAAGGCTACAGTCTAAAACGTTCATAAAGAACTCTCTGACACAGCCGAGGCTAAGTATAAACAGTTCTCTATCATTCAAAGACGCGTTGGCGAAATCTGTTTCCAGCTATCGAGTGAGTCCTGAATGTGGATTATTTCAAAAGCTTAAAAAAGCCCCCTGATCTGATTTTTTTTAAATCGGAGGCATACCTGTTTTTCATGCATTCAATTATGCACATCATTTACCTACTCGAAAATAAAAGCATTAGAAAAAAAATATAATTCAGTCTTTAAAACCAGAAGAATACCTACTTGCAACCATTTCAAAAAGCTTGGATGATCGAAATAGAGAAAGTTTCTTGCCATTGAATGTTCAGAGTACATATCTATCTATATATATAAAAGAGTAAGGTGACTGACTGACTGACTGACTGACATACCCAGAGATCAACGCACAGCCCAAACCGCTGAAGCTAGAATCCTGAAATTTTGCATGTAGGTTCTTTACATAACGTAAGTGAGCACTAAGAAAGGATTTTTTGAAATTCCACCCCTAAGGGGGTGAAATAGGGGTTGAAAGTTTGTATGAAAGTTCGTCATTTTTTAAGTAAGAAACATGAAACTTTACTTTTGGGCTACTGATAAAAAAAAGTAGATATGTATTTAAGCGTTTCTGGATATTCTACCCCTAAGGGGGTGAAATAGGGGTTGAAAGTTTGTATGGAAGTTCATATTTTTTTAAGTAAGAAACATGAAACTTTACTTTTGGGCTACTGATTCAAAAAGAGTAGATACGTATTTAAGCGTTTCTGGATATTCTACCCTTAAGGGGGTGAAATAGGGGTTTAAAGTTTGTATGGAAGTCCGTAATTTTTTAAATAAGAAATATGAAACTTTATTTTTCGGGTACTGATTTAAAATGAATACATACGTATTGAAGCGTTTCTGGATATTCTACCCGTAAAGGGGTGAAATAGGGGTTGAAAGTTTGTATGGAAGTTCATAATTTTTTAGGTAAGAAGGGGTTGTTATGTCGTATATAGGTCAGTCTGGAAGTCCGTCATTTTTGAAGTTAGAAACATGAAACTTAATTTTTTGGTTGCTGATTAAAAATGAATTGATATGTGTTTCAGCATTTCTGAATATTCTACTCCTAAGGGGGTGAAATAGGGGTTGAAAGTTTGTATTGAAGTTCGTTATTTTTTAAGTAAGAAACATGAAACTTTATTTTTGGAGTACTGATTTCAAATGAATAGATGCGTATTTAAGCGTTTCTGGATATTCTACCCTTAAGGGGGTGAAATAGGGGTTGAAAGTTTGTATGGAAGTCCGTTATTTTAAAAAAAAGAAATATGAAACTTTATTTTTGGGCTACTAAATAAAAATGATTAGATACGTATTTAGGAGTTTTTGGATATTAGGGGTGAAATAGGGGTTGAAACTTTGTAAAGAAGTCCGTCATTTTTTAAGTGAGAAACATGAAAATTTAGTTTTGGGCTACTGATTAAAAATGAGTAGAAACGTATTTAAGCGTTTCTGGATATTCCACCCCTAAGGGGTGAAATAGGGGTTGAAAGTATGTAAGGAAATCCGTCACTTTTAAGTGAGAAACATGAAAATTTGTGTTTTGGCTGATTAAAACTGAGTAGATACATATTTAAGCGTTTCTGGATATTCCACCCCTGAGGGGGTGAAATAGGGGTTGAAATTTCGTATATAGGTTATTCTGAAAGTCCGTTATTCTGGAAGCCGATCATTCTTGAAGTTAGAAACATGCAATTTTATTTATGGCTACTGATTAAAAATGGACTGGAACCGGTTGTGGTTCACGGTGCCGTTCTCGAAGTTGTTCAAAAATATGTGTGGTACCTCGGGCAGACTTTGCAGTTAAATAACGTCCACAGCCCAGGTGGAATAATGATCTGCCCAAGACGGCTGGCAGGAGCTGGATGAGAGAAGCTGAGGATCGAACCAAGTGGCGTGCAATTGGAGATGCCTATATCCAGCAGTGGACTGCGATGATGATGATGAGATACGTATTTAAGCGTTTCTGGATATTTTATCCCTAGGCTAGACTGGAAGTCCGTCATTTTTTAAATTAGTAGCATGAAACTTTGTCTTCAGGCTTTTCATTACAAATAAATGAATACTATATCAGCATTTATGGGAATTCTATTCCTAAAGGGGTTAAAATAATGGTCAAAAGTGTGTATGAAAGTCAATTTTAATGGACTATTGATTATAAATAAATACGTTTAAAAACATGAACACAGTATTCATAGATACTTACACAGTTTTAATTAAATACATATAATCAACTTCCACGCGAGCAAAGCCGCGGGCAACAGCTAGTTCTAAATAAAGAAGATGAAAACACAAAAAAAACTTAATATGTCTGCTGATGAAAACTTTAAGCAGATAATATTTTATTTGTTACTAGCTGTGCCCGCTAATTCGTACACGTGAGATTTGGATTTTCAAGTTATTTTAAATTTTTTACTGTTTAAACCTTCCCTGGACCAAAATCAGCCCAGCCGTTCTCGAGTTTTAGCGAGACAAACGAACAGCAATTGATTTTTATATAATAAGAAGATAGGACTAAAAAACTTAGAGCTTGAATACTGGAATGATATCTTATGAGTTTCAACTTAAAGATATTTTTGTCAAATTAGTCTGATTTCGATGAAAAATAACTAAATTTAATTAAACTGAATACCTATGAAAATAAATAAAAGAACTATTTCGATTAATTGAACTATGTATTCTTTTTATTTCGACTAAATAAAATAAAAAAATATAAAAGTGTTCGGATTATGACTGCAAATATCCGGGGATTTTACGCTTGTTGTCCTGGTTTCTAAATTTTTGAGATGGCCCTATCTCTAGGTCAATGCTTATTATATAGGAATTTGTTTAAGAATTTCTTAAAAGTTTTATGAAAATCCTAAAACTTTAGAATACGACATTACAGATTTATGGCGGCATAATACGAGTATAGGGCCCTCAGTTCAGTAACGTCTGTACGGAGGAATCTGCAAGAATGCAATTATCTGCACTGGACTTCGCTCGATATGTCGACACCAAGTATTCCAATTTTGGCAGAGGCAGATAGGGGAGTGTATTAAAAAAAAACTTATTTGTGTAACGTTAAAAGTAACCAAGAGATTAAAAATCACCTGAAACGTTACAAAAGTAACCTTCTGGCAACACTGGACAGAACCGCCCGCGGTTGTCGCGGTTTTAAAATCAGTCGCGGTAAAAAACCGCCAGTGTGGCCGCTTCCATACATTTCCTTTTGTCACAAAATCAGGCTGTTAAAAACCGCGGCGGTTTAGCCGTAGTGCGGCAGATGACGCATAGATAAGAATATGTACTTACGTATAGATAGTCAACTATTCGTTTTGCATCATTACGCCATCTAGTTACCAGTCCCTGAACTAAAACGTAGTGTCACTGGTATATATACGTATACCTATACCTAGGTACACACACATATATATATATATATATATATATATATATATATATATATATATATATATATATATATATATATATATATATATATATATATATATATATATATACGCCCTATATACTTTGAAAACCCGCTAAGGTGCAGAAACGCATTTTAAAGTAAAGATGTCTAATGTTTTCACTATTGATAAAAATAGTGAAACCATAAAAAACATTGACTTAATTACTTTAAAATACGTTTCTGCAACTCAACGGATTTATTGTATTAACTTTACTTGGCATTTTTGTTTTTATAATCAAAAACAAAAAAAACATGCCAATAATCGCTATGTGAGAAGGAAAATTAAACAAATAAATTTACTTATTCTTTTTATTTTTGAAATTATATTCACTGGCTAATTTCTATAAACAATCACTGTTGTCGATAATAACTACTTTTGCCACACAACAAAATTAACGTTGCACAACACAACAGATTCTTTGAGGCATGATAAAGAGTCTATTTTCTCATAGGTGTTATTATAAATTCACTAAAACTAGATCACAGGGAGTCCTATCTCAACACTTTTTATCACAGTCAGGCAGTATTTCGTGAACATTGCGTCGCGAAGCCGGAGAAGTAGTACTCTCCGGAACTCGACATACTTAGCGGAAAATCCCACGAAAATAAATGCACATATAAGAAGGTGGATAAAAAGCAAAAATGCAAATTAAATGATCGTGCACAAAGTAACATTCGAACATTTTAAAACAGTTGTTGTTGCCCACGAATTACCTACACAAGAAGTTGGCGCATAAAATGGCTGCCTTTAGGGTTGTACCTATGTAGAGTGACTCGAAATGTTGATATCGATATTTAACTGAAATATTTAATAACTTGCAAAAATAACGATAACATTAAATAATTATAGTTAATTCCGATTGTTTTTATTTATTTATAATGGATGGATTAAATTTTTAATGATGGACCTACGACTAAAATCCAAAAATGAAAGCTGGCCATCACGGGACACCCGGCTAGATATGATATGATCGAAATATTACTTAAATGATTCTTGGGCTTCTACCCAAGAAACCGTAGGCCATTAGGAGTGCTACAGCGTTTGGTGACTCCATTGTGGGTTAGGAGAGTGCTAGTCCTCTCCCTTTTCCCACCTTTTAGGCGTACATCACCTCCTCCCAAAATGAGGCCGTGGATTCCTCTTGGAATCCCTAAAATCCTGGTCTTTCTGTAGTCTGGGAATAGATGATCGTAGTTGAGGTTTCTCAAATTATTATTTTAAAACCATTTGTTATCGGCTATGAAAACAGCCCTATCCGTTATATCAGAAACAAGACTAAAGAAAGAACAGAATACCTCCGCATTCAAACCAACGAGAATGTATATCGTTGTTCACCTATTTTTTCGTAGCTCCGACGGTTCTGGGATACCGATATCAACATAGAAAGTAATTATATTATGTTGACATTGAGTGAAATAACAAATTGTGTAAATAAAACACGTTTTAAATAGTTGTAATATTTTTTCATTTATTCACACATTCAGGTTAGGGCACTGCGCAGTCACGTAATCGCGTCACGTCGAGAGTTCTGTTGTAGGATGTTTCATGGAAGTGCATCGAGCAGACATACCACATTTTATGTTGAGGGTTTTTATTTTCCAAACCAATGATTTCGATCCATTTCTTTCTTAAAATTTCATTTACAGGAAATCTGATAAAGAAAACACCATGTTAACATTTTTTTTAATAATAATATAAGTATCGACACTTTAACTCTATCATTCACTATCCTTAATCGTATGTAAACAAATCAAAGTGAAACAAAGCAAATAATACCATTGAGAACCTCAAAAAACTAACAAACGTCTTCGGAAATTATAAAAAGAATATGTTTGATACAATACAATAAACAAAATCGTAAAATATTGAACAATTTCAATGCATTTTTGTACTAACCTGTAAAGAGTCAATGTACAATGATTCTTGTTTTTTCTTGCACCAAATTGTTTAATGGAGCACGAAGGCATGATTTTCATGTCTAGGGCAAAGCCTTGGAAACAATAAAAACCAATTTAAAGCCGTAATTGGCACGAAAACAAAAACAAAATTTCCAACAACAACCGCTTGACAGCAGATCTACCTCAGAACTTGGTGCATACAATGGCGTGCCGGGCAGTGTTTCCACTTGAATGATTTCCTTTCCCCACGCCTCAATTGAGATTTCCCCTTCTCAGGACTTTTTTCCCCTCAAAAATTATTCTGCTTTAGTTCTATTTTATGTCACTGCCTTTTTAGGGTTCCGTGCCCTATATGATTCGTCATGTCCGTCTGTCTGTCTGTCCGACCGTCTGTCTGTCTGTCTGTCCGTCCGTATGTCACAGTTACTTTTTTCCGAAACTTTATGAACTATAATGTTGAAACTTGGTAAGTAGATGTATTCTGTGAACCGCATTAAAATTTTCACACAAAATTAGAAAAAAAAACAATAAATTTGAGGGGTTCCCATACTTAGAACTGAAACTCAAAATTTGTTTTTTTATCAAACCCATGCGTGTGAGGTATTTATGGATAGGTCTTCAAAAATGATATTTATGTTTCTACTATCATTTTTTTCTTTACTGAATAGTTTGCGCGAGAGTCACTTCCAAAGTGGTAAAATGTGTCCCCCCCCCCCTGTAACTACTAAAATAAGAGAATGATGAAACTAATAAAAAGACATGTGAAGTACATTACCATGTAAACTTCCAGTGAAAATTGCTTTGAACGAAATCTAGTAAGTAGTTTTTTTTAATACGTCATTAATCGTAAACTGCAATTTACCTTTCATTCAATCAACACAAATATAAAAATAAAATAAAAATTATATTATGTTACTTGCTGCGGCGGAACCCTTCATGGGCGAGTCCGAGTCGCTCTTGGCCGCTTTTTTCAATGTTGCCGTAGAACGGCTATTAGTGATTAAAAAACTAAAACCCAACTACGACAAAAAACGACGCGATGATAAAAAAGTATGAAACCAGTTATAAAGCCGTAGTCACACGTTACGTAGAAATATACCACAACGTCCATAACACATTAACATCGCGTTACTACGGCTTTTAAAACTTGTTTCATACTTTTTCAGCGTCATTTTTTCTCGTAGTTCGATTTTAGTTTCAACTTTTTTTTATTTAAAATGTTGGTGACACTATAATATTAATATCTTTCTAAAGTATATTTTAAATAGTTCCATAGAAATATCACAATATTATCGAATAAATACAGAAAAAGTCACCAGAAAATGCTAATAATATTTATATATTTTTGAAATATACAAGTATCGCCCTTTCTAATGATACCAAACACGGCATATTTATCTCAAATTTATTTTTGAATACAGTACTTTATGTCGGCTAGAGGGCGCCATATTAGATTCAGTGACACGTCATATAGCCTATAACCAGCGGACGATCAAGACACTTCTAACGATACCTTATTTGTCCAGTTCTAATAAGTAGTTAAGGAGCTATGAGGAAACAGATGAACATACATACATACATACATACATACATACTTACATAGCCTGGCAAAATCATAACCCTCCTTTGGCTTTGCCGTAGTCGTATAAAAAATATTAAAACAGATAAAAGCAATAGGCTTGATAATGAAACAGTTGGATCAAATCTAGCTTGAAAAGAACAGGAACAACCTCTGTTGTACAACTGATGAAAAATCAGTTCGAAATACCCCACCTCAAGTTTGTACAGGCCAATGCAACTGCATTACAAATGCCACTACAAAAGGTAGTAGAGCCACGCTGATTTCAGCATGAACGGGGCGGTACTACCCTCGCACAGAAAATCAACGTAAAATGACAGCGTTCGTGCTGTCGTGTTTCGTTGGTGAGTGCGAGACCGGAGGCCCAAGTAGTCTAGTCAACAAGTTCCATACTTGTTGACTAGACTAAAAGGTGCAGCAGCATCACTAGGCCGCCATGGTGTGGGTCGCCATACTGCGTTGCCTGCATTCGCAGTGAGTATGGTGACCGCCACTCTTAGATTTTGCTTGTGCTTTCCATCAGGCAGAGTAGAATCATTTTGGCGGGCATCCAAAAAAATTTGACTAAGCATGAATAGTTTTCGTATTCTTATAGCCTGACCAGAAATATAATACATAAAACCTGCACTGGTGGTAGGCTGCCAATTTCGCTACTGTTTCTTTCGGTAACATTAGTATAGTCCATACAAAAATTAGTTAAGAAAATTTTCGCAATATTTTAGGCTAGGCTTTATCCATGATTTCCCTCGATTTCCCCTTTTCATCTCTTTCCCCTTTTTCTTCCCCTCTGGACCCTAATTTCCCCTCAAAAGGGGAATTTCCCCTCATTGTGGAAACACTGGTGCCGGGCACGAATTGACAAGTGCATGACGTCACTCAAAAGTGTTGCCAATATTAGTCTTCACTAAACTATGTTTATCTCTCTTTTCACACCAAGGTAAACATAAGTTAAAAAGAGACAAAATGCTTTTTTGTATATATGTGTCGATCTTATATATATTTGTATATAATGAATTGTTCGTATACATAGTAGAATAGGGCATCTCCCTATCCCATCTCCCGCGTTTTGCTAACGCGCGTTAACAACTCCATGTAAAAACGCGCGTTAACATGTGTACGCCTAGAACAAATTACATGTAGTTGTAAACGCGCGTTGAAAGCTCGTCATCTGAACATGGGCTAATACCTTGCTAATCCATTGTGCATTATGCAGGTTATAAATTGAGATTGTGATTATAAAACTATTTTAAAATTTGCCACATGGATAACATAGAAAATACTTACTGTCGTCTTTGCGCTGTCCGTAAGCCTCACGACAAGGTCTTTGAGTTACAAATAGACCAGGAAAAAAGAAATTTGATTGGAAACAAACTGGAGCCACTTAACTGCCAATTGGATTTTAGTGAAAATTTTCTCCCCAAAACTGTATGTTTAATATGTATTATCTCACTTACACACGCAACTGACTTTGTACTCACCGTGGAACAAGCTCAAGTTGCATTAACAAGACGTAATTTTAGCTCAATCTATCAAAAAAGAGTCGAATAATTCTGATTGCAAAGGAACAATCGTTTATAAAATATTAGGAGACAAATACGTAGGAAATGTTGATGTAAAATCAGACTGCTAATAAAGCTAGTATTAATAAATCAGAGTCGTCGGTGACGTAGGTAATATTGAAAACAAAATTAACACAACTCGGAAGAAAGAAGCTCTGATAAATCAAGCAGGAAGTGCCAAAATTGGGAAAGATAAAAAAACTATCGGACTCCAGACTGCTTTCGCAACTAAAATCTACATGGGAAGCGTACAATTGGACATGTTCATACTGTGAAACTCAATTCGCCGCTGTTACAGAACTTTTTTTTTAATTTTTTTCAATGGGACTAATCCCGCCCACACTCCCACCACTGTAACTCCTGTACACCAGGATCAACAGCGGTGACCCACGAAAACACCGAGTTATGACACTCGGGAAGTCCCAGGAAAAATTTAACTGTCTTGGAACCCGCAACGAAATTAATCAGAAGAAAACTGGAGGAGTTGGAAATATAATAAGTCCACTTCCCTCCTTAGCAAGGCGGGAGACAAAATGGAGTCAAAATAGGCAGACGCCTTTTTCAAACCGGGAAGCACCACGGATAAAAATATTATGGGTCCTAAGTGAGCTATATTTGATTTCTATAGTATGCTGCTGCTGTTACAGAACTTATTAACCATTCCATGAAGTACCACAAGTCATGCACTGCATATCGATGTACTGATTGTAATATAAACAGGTCGAGACTTGATCGATTCCTTACCCATGTCCGTACACACAGTAAACACCTACAGTTCTCATGCTATAAATGTTTGAAAATATTTCCATCAGCCCAAGAGGCAAGGAAACACAGAGCTACACATATTACATCCAATCATAAATGTGTTGGCTGTAATACATGTTTTCCGAGTAAAGAGGAACTACAAAAACATTCCGACCTATTTTATAAAAACTCATGGTCACGTAATGTGCCACTTCAGGCACAAAAAGACATTTTGCAATGTATGACTTGCAAAAAGGAGTGTAAAACAAAATCATCTTTGCACAAACATTTATTGAGACACACAGAGAGAAAGAGGAATTACACATGCGAAGTGTGTGGGAAATGTTTCTGGCAGAAGACTGGGTTAGGTGCACATATGACACTACATGAGGACAAGAAACTTTTCCGATGTGAAATATGCAAAACATCCTTTAAAAATAAACATCAGTTACATTATCATGTTAGTGTGCATAATGGTGAAAAACCTTTTTCTTGTACTCAATGCAACAAAAAAGACAATTAACTACTCATAGTATAATCCATACAGACTCGCTACCTTTTATCTGCACTTTCTGTAATAAGAGATTTAGATTGAAATGTTATTTAAACGTACACATTCGTCAACACACAGGTGTCAGGCCGTATGCATGTGATATCTGTGGAAGAGATTTCATAAATTGGTCAAATTATAGCAAGCACATGAAACGCAGACATAGCATGAATGTATCTAAGAGAAAATATACAAGTCAAGTTAACCATCAAGAAATAGAAAACAATTTGGAATGGAAAAATAAATTGAAAGATACAGCAAAACCAGCATCTACAATAGATGAAGTTGCTGTATAGATAGACATCAAAAGTAAGGAGACCAACAATAATTGAATTTTTGAGGTCCCCTGCCCCAGGGAGAATGCCACTGTCTGCAACAACAATATACAACTACCTATCTTATTGTCAATGTTATCCATATGGATCTAGTTATGCATCGCCCTGAACCCTCTGTTTTAGATTAAGTGTCTACTCCGCTGGCTCAGCATTGCCAACGGATGTGTTTCTTAGAATTAGATAACGAGTTGTTTTGACGATCGTCTAGACTCGACATTTAATATTGTAATATGTTTTTTTAATTATTATATTGCTAGCCTCCAAATCGGCAGCACACTACTTAAGTTTTCTTTTATTTTATTCAAAAACCCTTTGTCCACACTGGAAGTTTAACTGGCGCAGCCCGGTAGGGTCGTGTTGTTAAAAGCTGCGCGCGTCTCGTATAAATTCGGGTATCCCGAACTACGTGTAACCGCGCGCGACGCCAGACACGATCCCCGAACCAAAGAAATATTGTTGAACAATCACCAGGGCCTGCAGTCTCGACATAGATAGCGATCGTTAAAGTTGCGAATTCGGTAGCTAATTCATATCGTTTTAACGATTTTTGGTAGTCTCTACCGTTGCAACTATCGATTTTCATCGGTATCGTATCGTTTTTGCTGTCATTTTGGCAGCCCGCTAACTCGATAAGTATTCGAAAAGGATCGTTAACTGTGAAATATTATAAAAATAGAAATTGTATGAAGATACATATTTATCAGATTGTAATAATATATTTTGCAAGTGTAGTGCACTAATTTATAATATTAATTGTACATAATGGTGGAGGTTTATTTGACTTATCAATGATAACAAATACCTATACCTATTACCTATACCTATATCTATACCTATACATTTACCTTTTTTTTTTTTGATATGCTACTACTATTAAAAATGCCCATAAAATACTCAAATTATTTTAGAAATAATCAAACAATCAAATTTAGAAAAACAACAAATCTGAAAATAAATGCAAAAAGCCAACATCACTTTACAACTTTGTTTCCAAATGTCAAACTATAGATAGGATTTTCGTTAACTTAGCGACGTCCCTGTTTACGATTTTGCACGGTAATTCATGAGTAGAGACTTGCCCTTGTGATTAAGATCGTTACGGCAAGCGAAAATATTCGTTAACATTTATCGATCGTTAGATAGAAATTTTGGAAGCAAAATGGTGCCACGTACAATATCTTGCTTAATTTTAGGGAAGTATTTTAATGTTTCTATTAATTATATTTATTTAACTTGATATTTATAAGGTATAGGTATGGGTATGGGTATAGGTATAGGTATAGGTATAGATATAGGTATAGGCGTAGGCATAGGTATAGGGATATGTATATGTATATATAAAAACTTCGTTCCATCCGGGTGTCCCTTGACACCTCTCAAGCTTTTATTTATAGTTTTAAATCCAAAATACATTTAAATTGTCATTTTTTAATTGGACACATATTTATATCCTTGCAACATTCTGAATCAATTGTTATCATTGATAAGTCAAATAAACCTCCGCCATTATGTACAATTAATATTATAAATTAGTGCACTACACTTGCAAAAGATATTATTACAATCCGATAAATATATATCTTCATACAATTTCTATTTTTATAATATTTCACAGTTAACGATCCTTTTCGAATACTTATCGAGTTAGCGGGCTGCCAAAATGCCTCGATATGCGATTTGCGACTGTCGTTAAATTGACAGCAAATTCGATACCGATGAAAATCGATAGTTGCAACGGTAGAGACTACCAAAAATCGTTAAAAAATTATCGATATGAATTAGCTACCGAATTCGCAACTTTAACCATTTAAAAACCATTCAAACCATAATAATTTTTTTGCTACAAAACAGTACAACATACAATATAGTAACACGTAACAATCATTAACGATCGCTATCTATGTCGAGACTGCAGTCCTTTACGATTTTGCACGATAATTTATGAGTAGAGACTTGCCCTTGTGATTAAGATCGTTACGGCAAGCGAAAATATTCGTAAACATTTATCGATCGTTAGTTTACGATCGTTATGCTATCTATGTCGAGACTGCAGGCCCAGGGCCTGCAGTCTCGACATAGATAGCGATCGTTAAAGTTGCGAATTCGGTAGCTAATTCATATCGTTAACTTTTTAACGATTTTTGGTAGTCTCTACCGTTGCAACTATCGATTTTCATCGGTATCGTATCGTTTTTGCTGTCATTTTGGCAGCCCGCTAACTCGATAAGTATTCGAAAAGGATCGTTAACTGTGAAATATTATAAAAATAAAAATTGTATGAAGATACATATTTATCAGATTGTAATAATATCTTTTGCAAGTGTAGTGCACTAATGTACATAATGGCGGAGGTTTATTTGACTTATCAATGATAACAAATACCTATACCTATTCCTATACCTATATCTATACCTATACATTTACCTTTTTTTTTTTGATATGCTACTACTATTAAAAATGCGCATAAAATACTCAAATTATTTTAGAAATAATCAAACAATCAAATTTAGAAAAACAACAAATCTGAAAATAAATGCAAAAAGCCAACATCACTTTACAACTATGCTTCCAAAATGTCAAACTATAGATTATAGGATTTTCGTTAACTTAGCGACGTCCCTGTTTACGATTTTGCACGGTAATTCATGAGTAGAGACTTGCCCTTGTGATTAAGATCGTTACGGCAAGCGAAAATATTCGTTAACATGTATCGATCGTTAGTTTGAAATTTTGGAAGCAAAATGGTGCCACGTACAATATCTTGCTTAATTTTAGGGAAGTATTTTAATGTTTCTATTAATTATACTTATTTAACTTGATATTTATAAGGTATAGGTATAGGTATGGGTATAGGTATGGGTATGGGTATAGGTATGGGTATGGGTATAGGTATAGGTATAGGTATAGGTATAGCTATAGGTATAGATATAGGTATAGGTATAGCTATAGGTATAGATATAGGTATAGGTATAGGTATAGGCGTAGGCATAGGTGTAGGTATAGGTATAGGTATAGGCGTAGGCATAGGTGTAGGGATATGTATATGTATATATATAAACTTCGTTTCATCCGGGTGTCCCTTGACACCTCTCAAGTTTTTATTTATAGTTTTAAATCCAAAATACATCTAAGTTGTCATTTTTTAATAGGACACATATTTATATCATTGCAACATTCTGAATCAATTGTTATCATTGATAAGTCAAATAAACCTCCGCCATTATGTACAAATAATATTATAAATTAGTGCACTACACTTGCAAAAGATATTATTACAATGCGATAAATATGTATCTTCATACAATTTCTATTTTTATAATATTTCACAGTTAACGATCCTTTTCGAATACTTATCGAGTTAGCGGGCTGCCAAAATGCCTCGATAAGCGATTTGCGACTGTCGTTAAATTGACAGCAAATTCGATACGATACCGATGAAAATCGATACTTGCAACGGTAGAGACTACCAAAAATCGTAAAAAAATTATCGATATGAATTAGCTACCGAATTCGCAACTTTAACCATTTAAACCATTTATTTTCGCTACAAAACAAAACAGTACAACATACAATATAGTAACACGTAACAATCATTAACGATCGCTATCTATGTCGAGACTGCAGTCCTTTACGATTTTGCACGATAATTTATGAGTAGAGACTTGCCCTTGTGATTAAGATCGTTACGGCAAGCGAAAATATTCGTAAACATTTATCGATCGTTAGTTTACGATCGTTATGCTATCTATGTCGAGACTGCAGGCCCAGGACATCGAGTATGGGAGTACCGGTCGGTTGGTAAGTAAAACTCCTTGCCTTCCTTGCCATATTATTTCTCCCGTATTTTTCATGATAAAGGGTTTTATTTTATTAAATTGTAGTTATTCTGAGATTGGACATTTCTCATTTTAACATAATCTGGTTATGGTATAAAACTCTACCTAGACCCAGGATATTTTTCTTACGATATAAAATTATTATTTTTATGTTAATTTCTTGTTAATATCTTTATTAACTTTAGTATTTAGTTATATGTCAAACTGGCTATGGTATAAAACTTTACATAAGCTCAGTATATGATATAAAATTATTTTTTTAATGATACTTTCTTTATTAACTTTAGTATTTAGTTAAATATCAAACTGGCTATGGTATAAAACTTTACCTAGGCCCAGTTTATGATATAAAATTATTTTTTAATGATAATTTCTTTATTAACTTTAGTATTTAGTTAAATATCAAACAGGCTATGGTATAAAACTTTACCAAGGGCCAGTATATGCTATAAAATTATTATTTTTTTAATGTTAACTTCTTAATATCTTTATTAACTTTAGTGTTTAGTTTAATTTCAAACTGGTTATGGTATAAAACTCTACCTAAGCCCAGCATAGTATTTTTCTTACAATATAATTTTTTTAATTTTAACTTTTTCTTAATATATTTACTAACTTTAGTAGTTAAACTTCAAACTTTATTGAATTGTGTTTCAATTGTGTACGATTTTAATATATTGTACTATTTTTCCTTATTAATTTTGATTAAAAACTTTGGTTTATCGTTTACAGATAATACCCATACTTTTTCTTAATATTTTTATTAACTTTAGTATATAGTTAAATTTCAAAGTTTATTGAATTGAGTTTCAATTGTGTACGATTTTATACTATTATACTATTTTTCCTTATCAATTTTGATTGAAAATGTTGGTTTATCGTATATAGATAATATAACCTTACCGAAATGCCGCTAGATCCATTTCCGAACCAAGTGCCCTTACCAGCTGAGGCATTGGTACTCATACCAAATGAAATGTTAAGATTAATACCTCTTTATGGGGTTGTTAAGAGACACTTGGGGTTATTTATTAGAAAATGTGAATATGTTATACAGAAATTTATATGAAATGAATTTGGAACAAAATGTATACCTTTTGCATGCAATTACCAGTCGACTCACTGACGACGCCGCGGCCTTATTGTCGGAGCCCGAAGACGTGTCGACTTGGACGGCATTAAGAGAGTTATTAGAACAACATTTCGGCGACCCTCGTAGCGAGGAATGTATTAACCTAGAGTTAGAATCCTGTAAAATTAAAGCCGGTGAAAGTTATTTAGAGTTTTGTAATAGGATTCAAGGCATCCGTTCATTACTCCTTTCGAAAGTTAATTTGCTATCCGATCCAAATACTAAATGCGCTAAAACTGCAATATACAATAATACAGCATTGAATGTATTCCTGTATTACCTGAATGAAAATATGGTCCGTATAGTGAGATTAAAGTCATCCTCTACCCTGGAACAAGCCCTGTCAATTGTTTTGGAGGAAGTCAACTTTCATGAACAATATACATTACGAAACCGTATGGCCCATAGTCAGATTACACCGAAACAATCGTTTGCAATAAATCCTGTTCAGTCCACCTTTTAATTCGCTCAGACGACTCCACCGAATCGAACTATTGGATATAGACCTCCTTTACAACACTTTATTCCACAACAAAAATTTAATTTCGGTATCCCACCTAATAAATTCCAATCAAGCCAACAGCAAGGCGACATAAGACCACAGTTTGGCTACCGTCCTCCACAATTTGGTTACCATCCCCCGCAATTTGGTTTTCGCCCTCAATTGCAACCTCAACCACAATTTGGATATAAACCTCCGCAAAATATGGGGATGAGACCCCAACAGTTTGGTTATAAACCACCCCAAGTGCAAAGTCCCCTATTCCAGGATACTGACGTTTCAATGAGAACAGCATATACGAAACCACAGCCGCAACAAGACGGGTTGAACTAAATCTCTGTAGATGGTAGTTATTATGACTCTCCCTACAACGAAAATGCTTACTATGACTTGGACGCTTTGTCAAGGATAAAGGTTAACATTACCCACTTAGATGATGAAAACCAGTCAATGAAAGTACACATAGATAATAAGATACAAAGGTCTAGACAGCATTCAGATGAAATAGTAGAGACCAAAGAACCCAAACATAGGGACATACGTAACGACTCCTCAATGACTACTATATCAGATTTAAGTGATACTATTTTAATTTCCGATTCTGAAACTACCTCTATCTCTAGTTCCGCCAAAGTATGTGACTATCCCATTAGTTCACCATCTGTGATGACTAGATCTGATACAATTCATTCTGCTATGCATGTAGAACAATCAGGTATTCCAATTTTAAATGAGGCCGTGGACACTAAGCCTAACCAAATTTTAGTATTCATGTGGTTAAGAAATGATATACAAGTTAGAGACATTACACATGAAAAACAAAAGGTACTTGAAGTATTTTTACCTATTAGTAACCCGGATTTAGTAAAGAAATTTTTATTAGAATATATCAAACCAAAAACGAAATACTTCATACATTTTGAGGATGTAGAGGATCGTAGACTGTTTAGTAGCAAGGTCATAGAGTTGTTTAAGAAAGACACTGTGCAATTATTTGAGTGCACAGAACGAGTAGTGTATGTCGGAGACGAAAAGGAACAAAAAGCAATATTAATTAAACATCATCAGGGAAAGACTTGTCATAGTGGTATAAAGGAAACGCTAGCAAGTATACGCAGGAATTACTTTTGGCATAACATGCATGAGACTATCTCAGCTATTTTAAAAGCTTGTAAGTTGCGTAGTAAAAATAATTATTTTCCATACTACGGCGTTCGAAAAAAATAAAAAAAGTTTTGCTCTGATCCCGGAAGTGAGTTTAACAATGAATTAACTTCTTGTTAAAGAAGGCCAAGCTTATCTGCAAACGGACCAATGGACTGTTATTAAGGTTTTAAATTTAGAGAGTATACATGTTGATCTAAATTTTGTGATTTCCAAGTATGAAGAGTTTAGTAACCTAGTAAGGAAAAATGATTCATATCCTCCTTATTTCCTTAATATCGTAGCACATATTGAATATTTACGAGAAATTACAATACAGAAATACAGGCAATTAGTTCCACAACAACGCTTTAAAAGAGGTCTAATTAATCCATTTAGTTCTCTTATCAAAATTATCACGGGAAACCTGGATCATAGCGATGCATTGCGGTACGATAAAATTACATCGGAACTTGGTCACAATCAAATTATTTTCAAAGATAAATTAACATTGGTCTCTCAGATGTTAGAAAGTTTTATAAACACTACTGAAGTTTTAAATCAAAAGTCCAATAATCTAGAAGAAAGATTAAAAAAGGTTGAACCTATGTATAATGAAGTTGTCTAAAGTAGATCAGTAGACGTACATCACTTTCACTGTAAGCTTATTTAATATATTTGTAATTTCCGTACAATCTTTATAAAGTTAGGAGAGATAGAGACTGCTCTTGCATTAAGTAAAATCTCTATACTACACCCAAGTATTGTTAACTCTACCGAATTGTTACAACATTTAAAATTAATATACAACACTGCGAGTTTGTTAGGCATATCCCGCAAGGGAGGAAGACCTTAGAAGAAACTATTATTATCAAAACTTATCTTAAGAATAACCAGATTATGTTCATATTAGATTCCACTCACAGATAATCACACTTATAACTACTATAAAATTTATTCGTTACCAATTTTTCGCGAATCAGATCATAAAACCATGTCCATTTTACCTAAATATCCCTACCTGTTGGCAAGGCGACTGAAACACCTGCCGATCGTGAAACCATGTCGACCACTTGCCGCCGGAGACCAATAGCTGTGCGCTGAGCATAACCAAGCGCCTTATCCAGAGCCGATCTGTATAAAGCAGCTTTTGAAATTCGCTGAAAACCTCACATGCTGTAACCAACAAGAGATTAGTATTGAAAACATAAGAATTCAGCGAATTACAACCACGAATTGGATATTATTTACTAGACTGCGGACCGTTCTCACGAGCACCTGTAATATTGAAATTAATAAACATCCTGTCTTCAGAACTTACACCTTGACCCTGGAAGAGTATTGCGACATCGAGATACAGGGAATCCAAAATCGCCGTCATCAAATCCTGACAGAAACTGAAAATGTAGAGCCCCTTCCAGCTATAAATTTACCGAAACTGCCTGCGAGTGCAACGCTACCGCTATCCAGTACTCGCGTACTTAACATGCACGGTATTAATTTGGACGAAGTGAAATATGTCTAGTGTATTAAAATAAAACGAGTTCTCTAACAGTGATTTTAAAGGTCAAGACTCTAATATCAGTGTAGTTATAGTTTATATTACTTTTCTTTTTGTTTTAGCATACATTCTCTTAATTTTGTCATATATTCTACGTAAAAGATTAAGAATGTTAATGTGTCTACGAAATCATCGGGGAGTTATTGAAAATGAACATCCCGATAATTTCGCTCTTAGGGAGGGAGGAGTTATGCATCGCCCTGAACCCTCTGTTTTAGATTAAGTGTATTGTGATTTGTTTGAAAAAAAAAAAAAAAGTGTCTACTCCGCTGGCTCAGCATTGCCAACGGATGTGTTTCTTAGAATTAGATAACGAGTTGTTTTGACGATCGTCTAGACTCTAGACATTTAATATTGTAATATGTTTTTTTAATTATTATATTGCTAGCCTCCAAATCGGCAGCACACTACTTAAGTTTTCTTTTATTTTATTCAAAAACCCTTTGTCCACACTGGAAGTTTAACTATCTATGTTATTTCTATTTTTAAATTGGTTATTTACAAACTTTGTATGTAATACAAAATTTTATAAAAAAAGTTTTCAATTTATCTTTCTTTTATAAGTAGATTGGAGAATTAAGATAATTCACATTCTGTGGGCCAACGATGAAATGGAGGTAGTCACAATATCCTGTAAATATTTCTCAATACAAATATGGTCCTAGAATACTACCCTGAAACATTCCACTTAACTAAAGCAGCTGCATAATAATTAATTTATCCTGAATATGGTATTGCTCTCATAGTAGGGATAGGTACAGTAAGAAATTATTTTGTTAGTATAGTTTTAATGGACAGCTTAAAATTATCAAGAAATAATGATTTGACTTTTAGAAGTAATAATAGACAGTCTCAAAACCTTTACCAAAATCTGTAAGCAAAATTTAAATAGTTTAGACTAACTTTTAACAGCTAACAATGCTAGGCATCGTGGTGATACCTGTTCATTTAGTATTTTCTTGAAGCTACAATTATTTACACCATTTTCTTTTAAATAAACCAATCTATCATACAAGATAAAATTTTCCATCACTGGTTGTAGGTAATTTTGTAAGAGAATATAAATTGCTGCCTTTCTGAAGGTCACAGAAGGTATACTGGCCCACATTGATTTGAGTTCTTCTACGTTAAATGTTGGATTTTTCGGGTCTTCGCTCAAAGGTTTGTCATGCGTAAGTGTGAAGCCGCTGTTAATTAAATTAAAGATGTACTGGTCGAAATTATTATCCATAGTTTTAGTTTTGACTGGTTTTCGTCTGTTCCTTTTGAGTTTGTAGTTATCTGAAAGAAAACAACTCGTTCGGAAATGTGGCATATAGCGGAAATAAAATTAGAAAAACAACGTAATCAGAGGCGGATTAACCCTAAGGCAAAGTAGGCACGTGCCTAGGGGCGCGTGGATGATAAGGGGCGTGCGCGCCAAATTTTTAACGTAGCAAAAATACCTAGCTATATGCCTAAAAATATTGAAAATAATACTACTTCTAGTTCGAGACTAGTGTTGTTTCCATCCAAAAATGTAGTCGTTACAACTGCAGCTGTACCTAGTTGAGATTATTCTATAAGTTTTAGTAAGACCAGATGTGTTCATTCCAAGGCATATGGTGCACCGGAGTGGGCGACTCCGACCGCACACAATAAGGTGTTGACAGGGCGGCAGTATAAGACACCTTCCTTGCTTCCGACTGACTGACTCAGATCCTTTCTGGGCACGCCTTCTTAGGGAAGTATCAGCATTCGATTGCTAAGAGTGAATTGATTTACGCTTGTAACAATTGGCGCGCAATTGGAAAATCGGCTATGACTGAGTGTTTTAGTGCCTTCTTGAAAGGCGTCACCGTCCTGGGTTACGCGGATGACATGTTTATGACGGCGTGGGGAAAGGTGTAGTGTGAGACAACTCTGAGGGTCACGGTCATGATTGCAAATGTCCTACGGCGGATCCAGTTTCAAGGTCGTGGGGTGGCTTTGCAGAGATCTGTGAAGACTCCTGCAAAGCCACCCCTAAAGCTAATACTGACTCGCAATCCTGCACTCGAGAAATCGAGGACCCGAAATTTCAAATCGACTGGGTCCTGATTGGGGAGCAAAGGACAGATATAGGCAACCAAGCGCCGGACAGATGGCAGTAAGATCCGTTATGGAAGATTTGATCGGGAGGAAACACAGAACTCTCTCATACCGACTGACGCAGGTGATCATCGAAAAAGGATGCTTCGGAGATCAACTGTGTCTGATCTGTATGGAGCCAACGCCTGGGTGCCAACTGTATTGATGGAGAGAGATGTTGACACGGCGAACCACATGCAGCCAGAATTTTTGGAGTTAGTGGAGCAGAAGCATGGCCTTGTGATGACCATTTTAATTTGGATTCTGTCGCTCAATTCCATGGTTGAGGCCAAGAACGCGTAAAACTCGCCGATATATAATTCGGTAAGCAAATTAAGCTCGATAAGGAGAGGGTAGAGTGCATTCAAAAATGACTTAGAACTCTCCCAGTTCGCCACGTCCTGAAACAGCACTTCAGATGGTTCAGGCGCCGGTATCCTACATAAGTGCAACTCTGTTGAATTTGAAATTAATTTATAATTTAAAATAATGACTTGTTGGTCTTACGGCTAGCGTAGGTATGTGACTGCCGATCAAAAGGTCTTGGGGTTCGATTCCCGGTCCGGCCAAAAATTGTTAGTAACTTTTTCTTACAACATATCCCTAATAACAGACAGAATTATGGAAGCTACCTTTATTTCGTAAAATTAACTATTATTATTAACTTACGTTTAAAAGCATAAACTTGCAACACTGCCCTCGAGAGTAAGTTGAATACTAGATCCTGTAATTTTTCCTCTACACGCGGCGGTTGGGTAGCTAATCTTAAAAAAGGAACATTAAGTCTCACATCTCTATCCCATCTCTCGCAGATATTCTTCAACGTATTACTTATCGGGAAGTTCTTAAAACCTTTCTCGTTTCCAATCATCTTATGATAACAACAAGGCATTACAGCAATCGCTTTGGCATTTTCCATTTTTAAAAATATATCAATTGCATCTATAGTCAGGTCTGCACAAGAATGTAGGCCAATGATACAAAATTTGTCAAGATTTTGAAAGTTTTCTTCTAAGAAACTTTGAATTTTTTCATGCGAATCATCTTTAATAGTGTGTTTGACATACTTAACGTTTTGTAAAGAATTTTCGTGGTATTTCAGTTGCCTTTTTTTGGCACCAACGTAATGGCTTTCATTACATTCGATACCTAGAACTTTGTAGTTAGTTATTTCAAATAATAACTGATCCAAATATCCCTGAAACAAAAAAAAAATATTTCCACTCATTACATTTGGTCAATGGCTAAATTGATGTAAATTTAAAATCACCTTAGGTAAAAGGGACAGATCACCAAGAAAGAAAATGTCATTGCATAAACCGATTGATAACAAAAACCTTAAGACCTCATCTCTAAGAAGAGGCCTATGTCGATCAGTGGACTGTTAAAGGTGTACCTATATGTTCATGATGATGATGATTAACCCGATTGGTATCATCACCAACATCGATCAGAATAGTAGGAAACAGAGAATACAACCTACAGGTTAGTTAGAGCTCCAACAGCAGTATTATTTTGAATTAATAAGCGTTTAACCCTGCCTTAATTTTTCTTGACACTGATGACGCCACTCAGCAGTCGTAGTAAGTAGGTACGTAATAAAGATGATGTAGCAGACAAACAAAAATATTTTTTGTTTGTCTGCTACATCATCTTTATTTCTTGAAAGAACTAGTGCCAAGTGCCATTTTCTATTTGTATAATGGTGGCAGTAGTGAGTAGTGCCTCTAAATCTCATTTCATTTCAACCAACTTCACTTCGGCGTCCGGCCAGTTATTCCCAAAACACGGTACAAAACCTGTCCCGCGCGGGACATTATAATTTTGATTAAAAAATCGGGACGTCTTGCAACGTTGCTTGCTGTTGTTATTGTACCTTTATAAGTAGTGAGCTAGTAGGTAATAAATTTTAATAAAAATATCATGAATAAAATGTCTTGTCTTTTTACACAAAAATATCTTACCAAACCCGATCCAAAGTCTACAACCACATCGCAATCGATAATACCGCATATTTCTTTTATCTGTTTCACCAAATACATTATCTCGTGTTTCTTTTTAACACTTAATGGAACATCGATATCATATTCGATATCATCTTGGAGAAAATCGTCATAAACTACTTGCAGCTTCTTCAGTTTTGAGAAGAATTTGATCATATATTCATCGCTTATGGCAATTAGATCTATATTATAGTCAAAAACATCAATATCTTCAACAAAAAGGTCTATTTTGTCCAAAACATCATGTATTAGGATCTCGACATTAGATGTGCTGTATAAGTATTCATATTCTTCAAAGAATTTGAGGCATTCAATAAAATATTCTTCAGATGTATTGAAATCTTTTGGTAAGGACATGTTAGATCTGAAATCAACAGATATCTTTATATAGTATATAATCACAAATTTTAACAAAAAAAAAAACTAACTTCAATCTGGACCCAATGTAAATGGGACCATACGGGAATATTGAGTTATTCGTTAATTTGTCGCGCACATACTTAATGCAAATTGAAGACTTATATGGTTTCTCAAGGATGACATGTCAGAACTGGACCAAATTGAAATGGGACCACATGGGAAGCACCAGCTTTCAAATAAAAAAAGAATCATCAAAATCGGTTCACCCAGTCGAAAGTTATGAGGTAACAAACATAAAAAAATACAGTCGAATTGAGAACCTCCTCCTTTTTTTGAAGTCGGTTAAAAATGATATCTCTTCCGCTGTCTGTTCGCTTACGACTTTTAATTGAAGATTGAAGTGTCTGTTTGTAATTTCAAATTAGCAGCTTTTCACTAAATGTTTATGAAACTGTAGGTATTCGGTACCTACTTACATAAAAAAAACAATTATAAAAATTGTCTATTTGTTCCAAAAGTCAAGTCAAGGGTGTTTTACAAAGAAAAATGCTTGTAGCCGGTTTTCTCCTCCAGTCGAACCATTTAAGTTTCAATAAATATAAATTCTCAAAATTAAAAAAAAACCCCCGACATAATAACCTGGGTTCCCTTTAAAAAGTAAAAACAAGTTATGCGCTTTCATTTGAGACCCCACTCGATGATATTTTTGCAGACATTCGGTTATTCTTCCCCACTTTCACCCCCATAACTTTTAAACGACTCAACCGATTTTCATGAAACATGTCTAAGAACACTCGCACGTAACTCACCTTTCATACAAAAAATAAATAAATTGAAATCGCGAGCTACGGTGCCACAGACAAGACAAACAGACACGTCAAACTTATAACACCCCTCTTTTTACGTCGGGGTTAAAAATAAAACGAGTCCGTTAGAAAATAACATTTATTAACAACGTGCTAAGTAATAAATAAAAATGCTGTTGCGCTTGGTTTTAGATGCCTTTGCTTGCTCAGTATCCTCAATGAACTAACCAAGTTGCACTCACACAAAAGTAACTTGCCGTAAACTCTTGTTTGTATTAAATATGAATGTCAGTGCTTCAAAAACATTTTCAAGATATAATTTATAAAACTTTTAGTTCAGTCCAACGTAAACATCGAGAAAGCAGAGAGCAGTTTCTACCAGAAGAATAATTACTTTGAGATGGATCTGAAGACCATTTAGTTCCCAATTCGAGACTCTTCTTCTGAACTAAACATCTCAAGCATTAAAATTACTACGAAGCTCAATATAATATATACTGCTTTAACTTGAACTACCTACAGTTCATTTTAAAGATAAAATGCTAGTTTTATCTCTTACTGTTCCAAAGGCCTGCCAGTAGCCTTTTCAACCGACTAATTTCTACAAGCAGGCGTCCAGTTATTGCTGTGGACCACTAACAGTGTCCCAATTCTCATTGCCCTCTTTCAGATCCTTCGATCCTTCTCCAATTACGCATTTTGCGGACCATGAGTTAACTCCCAAGTATTTCTGGCACACTTCAAGAAGATCCTCTTTAGTTACTGCCAAAATCCTTTCGCGTTGAGTTTTCCAGATATCATACGACAATCCATACAAGAATAAATCGATGCCTTTCATGTATTCAGCAACAGGTTGGTCCATTTGTTGTAAAATTGAAAGTTTTGCCTCAAATAGATTCTGTTCATCAATTAAATCGATGTTCTTTGATATCCAGTTGGTTGTGTCGTCGAAAACATCCAACGTAACCTTTGAATTGGGATCTCTGTACGAATAATAGTTAAATACTCCATCTAAAGTTAACATGGCTCCACCGCCGTAAGCGCCATTTTGTTCCCTGACAACAGGATGTAAGAACTTCGATGTTAAGAATCTAGATAGCACCCTCAATTTAGGATAGTCTGGATCGGTATAAGGTACTGTCGGAATAGCTTTTGCGCAGAAATTGACTGGAATGTTCATTAAAATGTGCATGCCCCGATTTTCTTTTTGCATGTCCTTGCAATCAGTCCAATTGATTCTGTTCATGTCTTTATTTTCGACTCCTTTGCACAACTTTTTGCAGAAATCGTCAATATACACTTGCGCATCCGCGTTAGTATTACAATAGTGGAAAGCTGCTCTCAAATTTGTTCCTTTTAATGTCTTTTGACCTATACTCTCAATTTCGGATTGTATTTGTTCAATCGATTGAGTCTTCTGAATATCCTGCATGTTGATTATGTGATGTAAACCTACGAGGTTCTCTTTACACTTATCTACAGAAGAGATTAATGATCTAGCTGCCTGCATAGCGTAAGTATGACCGCTGTCGATAATCCCATTACTTAAAGAGGAGCAGTAATTGTTGAGTAACATCTTCATTCGTTCAGTGTTACTGAAATTTGGGATATTGAAAATTTCTGTCCAAATGTCCATCATTTTAGGAAGGTTTTCATCTAGGCAATGACTGCTGATGACGATGCCCTGCTCATACTGGCCACTTTGATCAATATGCTCCGTAACATGGGTAAGAAAGCCCAGGCCTGATGTAGTTTTGCTCATAAACTTATCAAAGTCCCGATAATTATAAGACTTTGTGTCAAACTTGGTAATTATATAGTTAAAGAAGGGAACTAGAAGTCTTTCCGGCTGAGATAAATTATCGGTGCCTATGACGCCCTTTAAATATGTAACGCCATTAGTATTGGCTTCACACAGCTGAAGTGGAATAGTCTCAGCAACTGTATGTTTCAACGGTGGAGCTGTCTTATTTAACGTAATCTCTTCAATTTTGAGACAAGGTAGCACATCCAAATTTTGATTTTCTTTCTGTGCTTTAGACAGTGCGAGTCCTTCTTTGTAAATCCTTAACTTCTGTTCTTCACTGAGAGATTCAACCTTGCCTTGAAGTGCCTTTGTCTCAGCTGCAGTAAAAGCTTCATCAAATTTGTGGTCAGGTTTCATTGTCATTACTAATTTGTGTTTGTTCTGAATAAAATAATCTTCAATAACTTTCTTTATGAAACTGGGATTCATTAAATCTACTTTCAATTGATTTAATAAACTATTCACCTTTAGAGCATTCATCACTGAACCATTATGGTTCCATACTGGCATAAGGTTAAATATAAGATTTAGTCCAAATTTAGGGGATTGGTGTTTAATTGACAGTTCAAAACCATGCAAAACACTCTCAATATGATCTTTATCAAATCCATCTCTATGTATTTTCTCTAAAGTTTCATCAACAATGGATTCCACCACACCAAACTTAGATGCCTCTACATCTCTCAAACCAACAACAAATAGTGTATCTCTAATTTGATTGTCATAACCTGTCAATGAAGTATAACCACCTGATATATTTTTCTCAATCAAACTTTTATAAAATGCAGAATTGGGGCCTATAATCATTAATTCAGCGAGAGCCATTATCATGAAAGTCTCATAAATATTCGTGATATCAGACATTACATAACCAATAGCAATTTGATTTTGCTTTTCAATTGGCACTCCATATTGGTCTACTCTGCATGAAATGTTTGCATGTTTTGGATTCGTCCATCTTGGTTGTGGATGTACAATACTGTGTTTTGGATCCAAGTATTCATACTTGTTTAAGTAGGCCTCATTCAGAAACTTTAGGTTAGCATCTAAAGGAAAGTTACCATAAGAATAAATTCTGGAATTACTGGGGTGGTAATAAGTTGAATGGAATTTCTTTAAATGGTCATGTGAAAGTTCTAGTATGTGTAACGGATCTCCGCCGGAGACATAACCATAAGTGCCCGTTGGTAAAATGGTATTGATAAATTTTTGTCCAAACAAAGAGCTAGTTTCAGAAAATGCACCCTTCATTTCGTTGTAGACTACCCCTTTCAACATAAGAGCAGACTTTATGTCTTCAATATTCGAGTGTTCTAACCTCCAGCCTTCTTGTAAGAAATCTAAACGAGACAGATTAGGCTTAAATACTGCATCGAGGTATACTTTTTGGAGATTTTTGTAATCAACCTCATTCTGTGATGAAAACGGGTAGAAAGTATAATCTGGCCCTGTTAAAGCATTCATAAAGGTTGCTAAAGAACGATTCAACATTTTAAAGAATGGATCCCTGACAGGATACTTTTCTGATCCACATAAAACTGTGTGTTCTAAAATATGAGGGGTTCCCATAGAATCTTGGGGTGTTGTTCGGAAACCCACAGAAAATACATTATTAGCATCATCTCTATCTAAGTGTAGATACTCTGTTTTAGTCTTCTCATGCACTAAGAAGTATGCTGTCATATTGTACTCTTTAATTGGTTCCACTTCTGCACATAGAAAGCCATGGATGGTTTTGCCAGGTTGGATGACTTTTGATAAATTTTCCTTCTTTTTTAGTATGGTGCTGCTGTACTTCCGATTTGAAGAGTGCCGGTACTGTAGACTAGCCCTCGCACAGCTATGTAATCTGGAATACATCTTTGCCAGTTCTTTTTACTTTCCAATTAATCTGCAATTTATATACACCACTCACTATTTCAAATGTAATAAGAAACGTAAATCTCATTTAATGTTTTAATTTTTTTTTGGGTTTCGTTATGAATTCGCGTAAAGAAATCTATCGGTAAAAATTATAAAACAAATGAAAAATGATGCAATGCAATACTTACAATTTTTTAACAACTCTGTAGAAAATAATGTGTTTTGATAGTTCAGGATACTCAGTAAATATATTAAAAATGTTCCAATATTTCCAATGTTATTAGTTAACTCACATTATTTTAAATTCGAATACCGACAGTCAGCTTAACCTCTACTGCCATTCGATGAGCTAATCCACAGAACCACAGAACACATATACTCAAAGCTAAACCAAACCACAGTCAGTGTTCCCAACTCTCAAAAATTTATCCCTCTAAGCCCCAATCAAAAACCCCTAAAATCGCCATAATTACTAGGGTTTCCCCTAAAAAAATTTTTACCACTGTGAATCTATAAGACGTAATATTTTTTTTACAAAGAATAGTAATAACAATGATATAAAATAAAAAATGCAAGTGTTAGAAAGTTAAAAATCTAAAAGTTCAGTTTTTATTTTTACAAAATAAACCATTATTAATGTATAAGAATACAAAAAACATCTTTTAGATTCACACTCGTAAATACAATTGAATTACTTCACCTTTAAAGTCTGTGTCTGTTTTACATGTCTTTGTATATTTTTGACAATACTTTTTATCTTTAGCTTTAGGAATTTAGCGAATGGCTTGCTGATAAACGTATTTATTGAGTATTGAGAGGATAAATTGAACAGGTAAATAAGTAATAAAGATCAACGTATTTGTAGTAAACATAAACGCAGTTTACCCACAAATTCTTACGAGTATGTTTATAATTGTGTGTGTTAGACAACATGCTGGAATGAGCGTCGTATTTTATTCTCCCTCTCACTCTTAGTAACAAGCAATCGCACTAGAAATCGCCAAGGCGGTATGTATAAAAATTAATATGATTCGCTAGATTAGGTTATCTCAGGGCCTATACTATTACACCTTTATTTTGCTTTCTCAAGTAATGCAATAACTTGATGTAATACTAGCTGTTGCCCGCGGTTATGCGTGTCGGCCAAATCCGTTCAGTAGTTTTTGCGTGAAAGAATAACAAAAATTCATTCATACTTACAAACTTTTATTAGTAGTATTAATTATCAATTTTCAATTATTAAAATTTATTATCTATGGCATGTTGGCAGCACTTGTGGCGTAAAATTTGACGCAAGTTGCAAAGATTTGACGTTTCGTTCTTTTATAAACACGTGTTTACGTGTGGAACCAACGCGAGTTCCTTTTAATTTCATAGGGTGTAATAAAATAAGTCAAAATGAGTTTATATAACTTCAAAAAGATCGCTCTAGTTCCTACAGCCAAGGTACTTATTAAGAATTTTTTCATTTAATGTAAATTACGATGACTTACCCATAAACATGCAATATAACCTAAGATCTCTAAGTATTATTTTTATTTCTAGGACTTCATAGACATAATATTGTCGAAAACACAACGTAAAACACCTACAGTTGTGCACAAACACTACAAAATATCAAGAATACGTGGGTTTTACATAAGAAAAGTTAAATTTACGCAACAGAACTTCCACGACCGTCTGTCACGAATCATACAAGTAAGTAATACTACTGTATTTATACTAACTGAGGAGCTTTAGAACACATGTTAGTAATATGCATTATTCATCAAACTGGTAAATACATGTATTTCGTTATAAAAAGCTTGAAAAAAGTGCTAAAAATGAGTCATCGGTCACTTTAATTTAGAGGATCATTTCATATTTAGTTTAATATTAGTATTTTGCCATAGTAGTTGGTAGTGCTGCCCCCTGCTAGTGAGTCACAGATCTACTGGTATTGTCTCATACCAGTGAATCTCTAATTCACCATTAGGGACAAGGTCATCATTAACCCTTCAATCCAACCACTATCCATGATGGAGGTCAGCAAATCCTCACTTTTATTTATTTATGATTTTTTACTTCAATGTTTTGTTTTTATTTGTAGTTTTGTTATTAGTAAGTTAGTAAAATTATTGAATTTTACATATTGTGCAATATGTTAACAAAACAAACTACATTAGCTTTAATTAGAATACTAAGTAATTGTTGTATTACACCAATTAAAATATGACTATTAAAAATTCATGTATTGAATAATAAGTAGCCCTATTGTGAAACACTAATGTTTATAGCAAAATTACTATAAAATAGGATTATATATATGTCCGGCCTAAGGTACTAACATCAAAAATCAATTTTAAATACCTATAAATATTGTCTGATATAAATAAAAATATTCACAAACATAATCATCAACCAGATTTTATCATAATAAAGATTAAAACACCACTACTCCACATTAAATAGATCTGTAGTTATCACAGTAAATAGTAGCCTATATCATTCCTCGAGAATCAAGGTATCTCTAAAAACTAAGTTTAGTTGAATACGGTGGGAGAGCCATGCTTCAGCATGAATGGGCTGGCTCGACCGGAGTAGTACCACAACCTCACAGAAAACTAGTGTCAAATAGTGCCTGCGCTGTGTTTCACTGAGTGAGTGAGGATACCGGAGGTCCATACCCCAAACCCTTCCCCCATCCCCCCGGTAATCGCATACCATGTATGAAATGTCTGCTCGTTTACCCCATTTATCCCAAAAAAAAAAGTACATAATTAAATATTTTTTCTTGCTTTCAGGAATTCCCCAAACTAGATGATGTGCACCCATTCTATGCTGATCTTATGAATGTGTTGTATGACAAGGACCACTACAAACTTGGTCTTGGTCAGCTTAACACCGCTAGGCATCTCATTGACACGTAAGTTGGTTAGAATATAATAAAACTAGAGACCTGGCCTGGATGCACAGAGATTTTGAAATTCTTGGGTTTCCTCTGCTATGATTTGTATTATATCTGTATGTATTACACAGTACCTGGATGACCGAGTGTCGCTAGGTATTCTTTTTTATAAATGGGTTTTTTGGCAACATTGGGACTATCCAAACGCCATCTTTTTGTTATTTTTCTTCCAATAGTTTAGTGGCGCCCTCTCTTGATACGCCCTGATACTGTTTATTCTGCACCTTATTCCAGTATAGATTAATATATAGATAGATGGCGCTAGATGTACATTCATTTTATATATTTGATTGTTAAAAACACGAATAAAACGACATTTTCTAAAAATGAATTCTAGCTAGATCGATTTATCGCCCCCGAGAACCCCTGCATACAAAATTTCATGAAAATCGTTGGAGCCGTTTCCGAGATTCAGATTATTAATTTATATATATATATACAAGAATTGCTCGTTTAAAGATATTAGATATATGTATACCTTCCTCTTAACTCACTATCTATTGCTGAAAACTGCATTAAAATCTGTTAAGTAGTTTAAAAGATCTAAGTGGATAGACAGTGGTTCATAAGCTAACTTGTTTAGAATGTCAAATATATATTTCAATCAAAACAAGCCAATTATTTTGTAAGAAATTAAATTAGACACTGATATTAATAATTAAAAAAAAAAAAGGAACAATATTTACATAAAAGCGTTAAAAAATTCCTCTGCATCATCGCCTACTGGTAGCATTTCCAAAAGGCTGGCAGCATTGCCACATTGAATGGCAATGCTTATTCACAAAACAATAAAACTATGTCTGCTTTTGTCTTGTTTGTTTTGATTCTTCAAGGTTCAATCTATCTTTATACCGAAATTCATCTAAATTGGTTCGCCGGTTTAGCGTGAAAGCAGAGTTACTTTCGCATTTTTATTATTAGTATGGATGGAGAGTACGAATTTCTGAAAACTGCACTTAAAAAATGCAATTTTTTTTCGTTTTTTTTAAAGTTGCTAAAATGACTACCCTGTCTGATGGAAAGCGGGATGTGGGATCCAAGAGATGGTCACCATCCTGAAAGTGAACGAGAACAATTCACTATGGTGACCCACACAAATTTTTCAATTTTTTTATTATGAATGTTTCAATATTTTACAGAGTGGCAAAGGATTACGTACGTCTGTTGAAATACGGTGATTCTTTATATCGATGCAAGCAGCTGAAGCGAGCGGCTCTCGGCCGCATGGCCACCATCATGAAACGTCAGGCCACCAACCTGACTTATCTAGAACAAGTATGAAAACTTCCCTTTTGGTATTAAGTTTTATTGTGGTAATATTATTTATCGCCCATAGCGTAATGTTTATAACAGCGTGAACAAATTTGATTATTATAAAATAAACTTGTTCTTCATAAATTGCTATGTGCTAATTCTTGTCTATACCTAATTCTTTATTCTACTACTATTTAATAGTAGTATTATAATGTGTGCTAGGTACCTAGAACCTGTTTTAAGTTGGTGCCAAGCGACTATCGCTTATATTTTGTAATTGTTCGTTCGTTTTCTTTTCGACTTAGCACCGCCTTAAAACGATTTTAGGTACCTAGCACACATTATAATACTACTATTGAAATGAATAAAGAATTAGGTATAGACAAGAATTGGCACATAGCAATTTATGAAGAACAAGTTTATTTTACGCTTTTTAGTGTTTTTTGGCAGAGTGATTTTTCGTTGGATGTTTCTTGGAAGTCGGTTTTTTTTTATAAAAAGTTTTTATTTTTCAGTTTTTAGTGCAAACAATCGTAGGTAAGTAGTAAGTTGAACTATTTCATAAAATTTCTGTTGATGCAAACAACTTTAGTAGTTTAAACGTCAACCCCTATTTTACCCCTTAGGTATAGAACATCCAGAAACGCTACGAAATACGTTAATACTTATTTTTATCAGTAGCCCAAAAATAAAGTTTTACGTTTCTAACTTAAAAAAATGCGAACATTTATACAATCTTTCAACCCCTATGTCACCCTCTTAGGGGTAGAATATCCAGAAACGCTTAAAGACATTTCTACTCATTTTTAATCAGAAGCCCAAAGATAAAGTTTCCTGTTTCTAACTTCAAAAATGACGAACATTTGTACAAACTTTCAACCCCTATTTCACCCCCTTAGGGGTAGAAATTTCAAAATTCTTTCCTTATTGGGTGTCTACTCAATAAAACGATCCAAATGAATAACTGAAAGAATACAAATTAAGGTCTATATGTAGGTACGTGTAATATTAAAACCATCCTCTAATCCCTAACTGTTGAAGAGTTTAACCTTCTATCATCAGCTCACCTAAATAACTTGAAAGTATACGACTAAAGGTCTTTAGATACGTATGAAATTGAAAGAATTATCATCCAACTCCTAACCGCTGAGGAGTTGTACCTTCCACCTTCCATCATCAGCTTACCTAAATAATTTGAAAGAATACGACTAAAGGTAACATTCATACATATGATATTTAAAGCTTTATCCTCCAACTCCTAACCGTTAAGGAGTTGTACCTTACATCATCAGCTCATCATCATAAAATGATGACTACCAGACGCAAATACCGGTGTAACTTCAGATAATATATGAAAATCCCATCATCAGATCCTGATATGGTGGCAATGGGACCACCTCGGGAGCATACCCTTTCGAATACAAAAAGAATTTTCAAAATCGGTCCACAATTGACGGAGTAATCGGTGACCATCCATAAAAAAAAATAAAAAAATACATACAGTGGAACATAGAACCTCCTCCTTTTTGGAAGTCGGTTAAAAAAGAGTCTTATGAGACAGACAGACGGACCACAAAGTGATCCTATAAGGGTTCCGTTTTTTCCTTTTGAGGTACGGAACCCTAAAAATGATTATACCGCCTCGTTGGTCTAACCAACAGGTGACGTATGTAACTGCCGATCAAGAGGTCTCGGGTTCGATTCCCGGGTCGGGCCAAAAGTGTTATTGAGTTTTTCTGATTATAGAAATACTTAATAACAGCCTGAAGTTTAGCCACTGAGAGCTCGTAAAGCGTCCATCCTTTTTTTTTTTTTTTTTTTTAACGTGTGGAAATCCCCTCGGACCGTCACCCCACCGGGGCTTGCGGCGAGGCGGTGTGTCGGACTCGAACCGACTAAAACCACACGGTGTGCCACTCTGCGCCTGTGAAGGGAGGAGTCCGGGAACTGCAGTTATTAACACATCCGGACCCCTCCCAGCGCCTGCCCGCACAGAAGCGGGCACCGTCTGCTGGTATCCTCTCAATTAGGCGACGTACGGCACACGCGTACGTCGCCCCCTCGCGGGAGGCCACTAGAGCGGATGGAGGGGAAATCCCGTCCCGACCATCCGCGGCCACACTCAGGGTGGCATGAGGCGCTGATAGGCGCGCCTCCGCCGCCCGGTTCGCCGGCGGCGGATTGGGTCCGAGTGGACATCGTCCTCCCGGGCCTTCTCCGCCTCCTCCTTCTGCGAGATTACATCTTCGCAGAAGGTTGCGACCGCGGTAAAACTGCTATCGCTACCGGCCATGGAGCGTATGACGGCCGGTAGCGAGAGATCCCCTCCGATGACTGCAGTGAGGGCCCGGCGCTGCGACGCCCAAGCGGGGCAAATCGCCAGAGTATGCTGGGCCGAGTCCTCACTGCAGTCGCAGTGGTGGCAGGCGGGACTCAATTCCCTCCTAGCGACCGAGTGCAGGTACTTCCCGAAGCAACCATGCCCGGAAAGGACCTGCGTCAGTCGGAAGGAAAGGGTCCCGTGCTGCCGCCCTGCCCACTCGAGGATGACCGGCTGGAGAGCCTCCACGGCGGCAAAGCCAGCGCGTGGAGTCTCCAGCCGAAACGACCATCTAGCCATCGTGGCTCGACGGGCGGCTTCACGCCAGTCGCGTACCTCTTCGGGCGGAGGGCGATAGCCATACTCCGCCCGATATTCAGCCACCCGTCGATAAACTTCGGCGAGCACTTCCGCCTCCAAATCCCACGGGGGTGTTCCGGCCAAGGCGCACGCCGCCTCGGTCGACACCGTGCGGTATCCGCGTATGGCTCTGACTGCCAATACCCTCTGAGGCCGCCAGAGGCGGGCCTTATTTAGGGCAGTCAGAGCCGCCACCCACACCGGTGCCCCATACAGCGCCATCGACCGGACAACCCCCGTGTACAGGAGTCGCGTTGCGACGCTGGCTCCACCCAAATTGGGCAAAAGTCGCCCAAGGGCGGAGGCAGCGTCGACCAGCTTCGGACCAAGCTGTCGGAAGTGCTCGTCGAAGAGCCACCTACCGTCGAGGATCAGGCCCAGATACCTCATCTGGGCCCGAACCGGTACGAGGACCGAGTTGACCTCTATGGAGGCGCCGGCGGGTGGACCACGACGGGGCCCATGGAACAATAGGGCCTCCGTCTTATCCAGGGCCACCCGTAAGCCCAGCGCCTCGATGCGCCCGACCACCAGAGAAACACCCCAGGTGGCCAGGCGCGCCGCCTCTTGGAAGTTCGCCCCCCGGGCTGTGACAAGTGTGTCATCGGCGTAACGGGCAGACGACTTCGTAGGACCAAAGCATCCATCCTGCGTTAACCATCCCATCGGATTATGTGAGAGGGAACAGAGAGTGCACCTGTGGCCGTACATTATTATTATACTGACCCAATCTTAAAAGGTATATATAGATATATATGCTGTTCTTTTTAGAACTTTTAAAGGGGAACAGTTATTAAACATTGTTTTTTCGGAAATTTAACTGTTTACGCATAATAGCAATTTTCAAAAGGAATAATTTTCCTCTGTTTTTGCAACACTTTTCGTTGATACTTCCTTGGTAATTGGACCATCTAACACTAAAATAATTTTTCAAATCTACCAGTGGCTCCGGAAATTAATGCATTCAACCAAACAAACAAACAACTATATTATTTTAGTAAATAAAAATCAATTGCTGTTTGTTTGTCTCACTTAAACTCGAGAACGGCTGGGCCAATATTGTTGATTTTGGTTTTAAAATGTTTGTTGTAGTCCAGGGAAGGTTTAAACGGTGAAAATAAAATAACATGAAAATCCAAATTTCACGCGTACGAAGTACTCCGAAGTAGCGGGCACAGCTAGTTTTAGTATAGATTTTGAAAACGGTTTTTAAAACATCTAGTTATAAGTGAATTATACTCTTTGCGCTGTAGGAAAGTGCGTGGTGGTTTAATTTACTACAGTTTATGATTTAATTTAATTTACTACAGTTATTAATGATTTAATATATTGCGAATGCTGAAATACTAAGTAATAATTTGTAAATCGCGGCAACTTTCAAGAGTGAAACGAAATGTTACTGAAACTGTCACCCGCACCATGCTACAGCGCAAAGAGTATAATGTACAATACTTTCTTGAAATTGCAAATAAATGCTCAATATAATACTATATTTCATCATCAGGTTCGTCAACATCTGGCGCGTCTGCCGTCCATAGATCCTTACACACGCACCATTATCATCTGTGGATTCCCTAATGTTGGCAAGTCCAGTTTTATCAACAAGGTGAGTTATTCTGGCACACAACCTTACCTATCTATTTAAAATAAAAATAAATATCCCACATGGGACAGCCACGCTTTGGTATGCATGGGCCTGCTCGACCGGAGTGATACCACGGCCTCACAGAAAACCGGTGTGATACAGCGCTTGCCCTGTGTTTCACCGAGTGAGTGAGGACACCGGAGGCCCATAAACCCCAACCCCTCCCCGCCTCCCCATCCCCCAGACGCCGGCAACGCACTTGTGATGCTTGTGGTGTTGCGGGTGTCCATGGGCGGCCGTAATCGCTTACCATCAATCGATACGTATGCACGTTTGCCCTCTACTACATAAAAAAAAACAAGATGACAATACTACAGCTATGGATCCAACAGCAGGATCAAATGATGGAGCCTCAAGGTGGGCTCTTATTCAGTAGTTATTACAGCCGTCAGTTTGTTTGCAAAAAGAAAGGAAGAAAGTTCATTCAAATTGATTTAGTGGTTTAGTAGTGAAAGCATAACAAACAGACAGTTATTTTCAAATTGATAATATTAATATGTTTCACAGATCACGCGAGCTGATGTCGAAGTGCAGCCCTATGCATTCACTACGAAGAGTTTGTACGTCGGACACACAGACTACAAGTACTTGAGGTGGCAGGTGTGTATAAAAATGATAACTTGATATAGAATAGCCACGCTCATTTCAGCATGGTTGGGCCCATAGAGCTATTATACATAGAGTGGGAAAGACATACGGCTGACCGTAAGCGGAAACGTCCAACGGTTAGAAAGAGAGAGAGGATCGCAGTGCCCCGTCTTTCTCTATTGCACATGCGCAGTAAAGAACTAATAATGGTAATCCACTCACAACAATAGGCTAGTGTCCACTAAGAATAAAGCGGATGGATTAAAGTTTCTAAATAATAATTATGATGTGAAGATAAGAAAAAACATAACAATTTAACATAAAAAACATGAATACGGTCGAATTGAGAAACCTCCCTTTTTTGATGTCGGTTAAAAACTTAAGATTGTTATTACTTCTATAAAATAAATTCGGAAAAAATAGCCATTAAACCACGTGACTGTAAACACCAATCACAAAGTCTTACGTAACGCCGTGCAAAACATCATTGTTATGGTTGACGTTTTCATAGAACAGAACGCGCTTACTTGATAATATTTTTCAACTTTACTCACTTTTATATAATTATTCTTAGTTATTTATTGCATTATCACTATTGAATCAAGATTTAGCAAGGCTAATACCACCCAGAATTAGTAGATTTTTCGCCTCAAAAAGGGACTTTTATTCATCGGAATTTCGCAATACTAAAACGTATACACGAGTGTAAATATTTATAATATGCTCAAATAGCAATATTTCAGTTTCGTAAAATATTTTCTACTAAGTTTAATGTATATTTAGCGGAACTATGGTTTTGACATATTTTGAGGTTAGAATTACTAAGTTTCAACAACAAGTAGGTAATTAATTTATAAACTTAATTTCTTGATTCTTGAGCAAAATTCATTAATTTTGTTTTACATTTGGATTACCTACATTATTTGTGTAAAATACTTACATCGAAATGATCATCACAAAAATATATCCTTGTATTTGTTGATAAACAACGAGCATCATCCCTCCTTGCAAGTGTTAGCCACTTTTTTCGTATTTGTTGGTTGTTAGGAACATTAAATAATTTGCTTGAAGTTTAATGCTTGTGCTTTTACACTGGGGCACTATACAGTACTTATAATACGAGGTATCAGTTTTTAATGATAGAACCCTTTAATCTCAATACGCAATCAGTTTTGTTTAGCACGGCGTGACGTCATTTAAGACGCCATGACAGTCATGAGCGTTTTCGAGGGAAATTTAAATTGTTATTTTTCAAATGATAAATAAACATTGAAAATATTCGATTTCTTTAAAAATAATGGATTTTTGGGGTAAAATACATATTAAGGTATATTATTACACATTAAACACGACGTGTTTCGTTGGTGTGTGCGAGACCGGAGGCCCAATGACGGCCTCCGGTCTCAGTAGGCTGCCATAGCGTGGGTCACTAATTCACCATGCTACATTGTATGTGGTAATCGGTTTGGTAGGCCTATATAAAAAAAAATAAGCCAAATATAACATATAAAGACATATTTTCTAATTATAACTTCCCCTGTATACAGATAATCGACACCCCCGGTATCCTGGACCACCCTCTAGAAGAGCGTAACGTGATAGAAATGCAAGCTGTCACAGCGCTAGCTCATCTGCGGGCAGCTGTTCTATACTTCGTAGACCCTTCTGAGCAGTGCGGACACAGTATCGAAGAACAGGTACTTAGCATTTATAAGATATACTAGCTTTTGCCTTCGACTCTGCCTGCGTGTATGTCGTTTAAAAGTATCTCCATGTCAAATTTCATTGAAATCGGTGCAGCGGTTTAGCTGTGAAGCTAAACAGAGTTACTTTAGAATTTGAGTATGGATACTTTACAATTCATAATCGCCATTTCAGCAGAAAGATGTCCACTGTTGGACATGGGCACTTAAAACCCTCAACGAGAACCGATCCTATATTGCCCTTATCGAATGGCGAATCCGCTTTAGAAATATTTAGTACAAATTTGTGGGTAGTTAGTTTCCAGATAGTAATAGTTACCCTAAAAAGGCATTAAATGCAAATTATTATTTATCTTTACAAAAAATACGTGTGGCACTCGGGGACTGCCGCGCTAAAGCTATTGCATAGCATCTTTTATCAACTTATGCAATTATAATTAATTTTATTTTGCCAGTTTTTCATTTAATATTGTTCAAAAAGTATTAAAATAATAGAGAGCGTTAGTGTACATCGTAGTTGCGAAACAGCTTTAACAGATGGCGCTGACCGGTTTTTATTTATGCAGTATTTTTTTTGTTTGATCATTTATACTTACGGGGCGCACATGCGGAGTGTGGCATTATAAAGATATGATAGATACCTATACACCTATATACTTTCTCAAACCTAGACTGTTTTGTCTGTCTGTCTCTGTCACGCACTCTGTGCACGATTTTGGAGCAGCTCGTCAGACTCGACAGATTCGTTGATTCTTCGTTCGGAGCAGCTCATCTCGATCCGTGCGAGCTTGGCGTGTTAGGTTTTTTCGGTACGTTATGGAATTTCTGCACAAAGGCCTCAAAGCCCGCGATAAAAGCTATGCAATAGCTTAATAATAATACATTTAGTTCCGTACATACGTACGAATATACATAATATGTAGGCTACCGTAACTAATTACCCTTCCCTTTAGGCTTCATCATTATCGGGTAAAAAAGGATACAAACCATAATTTTCAACCGACTTCAAAAAAGGAGGAGGTTTCTGATTTAAAAATACTATGTTTCGTTTCAGATATCACTATTCCAGAGCATTAAACCCCTGTTCAGCAACAAACCCCTCATAATAGTCCTCAACAAGATGGATGTGGTGAAGCCCGAGGACCTAGCTCCCGCCAAAAAGCAGGTTCTCGAGAACCTACTGGAGACTTGTTCTAAAGGAAATCTTGTCAAGTAAGTGTTTTGTAGTACATTCACTAATATTATATTTAAAGAAAAGTAGCCTAAGTCACTTTTTATATCATCAGCTATCTGCCAGTGAAAGTTCCGTCAAATTGATCTAGCCGTTTCAAAGATTAGCCGGAACTCGCCACTCTTGGGTTGTGCTCATGCTTTCCATCAGCAGAGTAGAGTCACTTTGGCCGCATATACAAATCACAAAAAATTTAACAAAAAAAACAGACTTCAAGAACTGGTCCAAATTGAAATGAGGCCACACAGGAAGCATTAAACCCTTGTCTATGGTAGCTTACACCCATCCTCATGGGACAATATTTATAAAAAATTTTCTTATTTTCAGCGCGGACCCGAACTCCGATCTGTCCGTGGTGCCAGTGATGCGTATGTCTACTATCACAGAGGAAGGTGTACAGGAGGTCAAGATAGAAGCCTGCGAAAGGCTCTTGTCTCACAGGGTCACGGAGAAAATGAGGACCAAGAAGGTATGTCAGAACCAGGACCATATAATACTTGCTATTACCCGGGGCTGCGCCCGCGTGGTTATCGGTTATCTGTCCTCAAGTATCATTATATGAAAGTATCTCTATGCAAACATCTATACAAATAAATAATATTGAAGTGTCTATTTGTACTCTCAAATTAACAATTTTCCACGAAAGGCATATAAAAGTATATATACGGTACTCACAGAAAAAAAAACAGTTTTTAGATTTTTTGTCACTTTGTTTCGTCTAATCTCTGACTCGGACTAACTTTGACGCAAACTTAGTGTGGCCGCACACCGGAGTCGACAGAGAGTCTCCGACGAGACAGTTTGACGAGGAACGACTAGGTTGCCGTAAAAAGCGTTGTGTTAGGTGGGACGTGCGTTGTGGAATTGTAATGCAGGAAGTATAAATAAATAAAAAAAGTAAACAAACACTCTTTAAAGGCGTAATATCCATAATCAAATCGTCCCTTCCCCTTCTTCGACCGTTTGTTCGGTCTCATGCGGTGTGCGTCAGCACTAGACAACTGTCGAAAACCGTCTTGTCGCGGACGGTCTCGTCGAAGACCATTTCGGTGGGCGCCCGGCCTTAGACTACTTTTTTTAGACTAGCTTCGCTTTGCTAAAGATACAACAACAAATGATTTGCTCGTCACACAAAGATATGTCCTGATTGGGAATTGAACCCACAAGCTCTGGCTTAACATTTAGATTTGTTAACCACCAACCTGTTGTTTGCTTATCAGGTGGATGGCATCCTGAATAGGCTGCACGTGGCGGTTCCAGCCCCTCGGGACTCCAGAGCCCGTCCCGCAGTCATTCCTCCCTCAATCGCACTCAAGAAGCAACAGCAGGCAGACAAACAGGCCAGGAAACGGAAGCTGGAGAGGGAGATTGAGATCGAAGAGGGAGACGACTATGTACTTGGTATGAGACAATATAGTAATTCAAATTCAAAATAATTTATTCAAATAAGATACTAAGCGACATTTGTGAACGTTAAATTGAAGCTACAGTTAAAAATCATAGGTCGACACAAACAGACGTCACAGCATGTGCTGTATTGTCAAAGTAAATTAGATGAAAACACCAAAATTTACTGCCTGCCTGTGTCGATATATAATTTCCAGTTTCCAAAATGCGTAGAGCCTTATGAGAAGAATACTGGTGAAAAAACTCATGGCCACTCTTTTTAAAAGTCAGATCTTCAGGTACAATAGAATTAGTATTAAATGAAAGGTTAACAGTAAGCAGCTGTTGCCAGCTGAATATCATTTTATTAAAATGCTCCAAAATCTAACGAACAAAGTAATAAAAAAAGAACACTGAGAATGTTGAAGGTTTGAGTTTATTAAACACTAGCTGACCCGGCGAACTTCGTACCGCCATATTTACATATCTGTCTCAGCTTCCCACAGGCAGTGTACAGTCGCGGACAAAAAATATCACTTTTCCCGATATCTTTTATTTTTTCTTTCTAGCAAAAAAAGAATAAATGAAATCGGACTATATGTTATTGAATTATAAATAAGTACATATTTGGACTTTCATCCCCTTTCTCCAGGAAGCCGTGCTGAATTTCGAGATAAAAAGTATCCTATGTCCTACCTCGTAGTATGAACTCAAATCATGCCAAGTTTCATTTGAATTCGTTAAGACTGTAGTCCCTGAGCGTGGGAATTTGTGATTGAACACCCACATTCATATTTTACATGCACACAAACGCATCGGGCACTGTTGCATACTATCCCTGGCAACTAATAAATTTACTTTCGGTTTTTTCTTCTAGTTACATATTCATTAACTGTTCGCCTTTGAAGAATGTTTAAAATGTCCTACAAAGCACGCAATGTATCTTTGTCATATCGGAAAGCCCGCGGACTATAAGTAACTCGTCAACGGCCGAGAATGGGGTTCAAGTGTACCTATTCATTTTTAATTCATTTCATGGACAAATAATATATTTTTACACAGTATAAAATTAAGTCGCTCGCGCTATCTGTCAGCTTAGATCTTTTACAGTAATCAACGGATTTTAATGCTATGTTATGAAATAAAATTTGTATGATATATGTTAAATTAATGGAACATAATGTTTCTTAAAAATATAATTTTTGATCGCTTTTATTGCTCATATTGACTAAATTTTACTACATAGATTACTTACGTACTTTTTTCACTTTTTGTCAAAAAACGACGCTGAAAAAGTATGAAACAAGTTTTGAAAAGCCGTAGTCACGTGTTTTTAAGAGTTATGGTACGTTTCTATTTTAATTTAAGTTTTTACTTTTTTTTATTTAAAATGTTTTGGTGTAGTGATAATAATAATTTATATGCAAAGTATATTTTAAATACCTAACATAGAAATATAAAAAGAAATTGAATAGATACGAACAAAGTCACCAGCAAATGCTAATAATACCTATATATATTTGAAATGTACAAGTAACACCCTTTCCGATGACACCAAACACGGCATGTTTATGTCAAATTCATTTTTTAATACAGTACTTTATGTCGGCTAGAGGGCGCGACATTAAATTGAGTGACGCGTCATATAGCCTATAAGCAGCGGACGATCAAGACACTTCTAACAATACCTCATTTATCCAGTTCCAATTAGTAGTTAAGGAGCTATGAGGGAACAGATGAACATACATACATAGCCTGTCAAAATCATAACCCTCCTTTGGCTTTGCCGTGGTCGGGTAAAAAAATAAAAAAATACAGTTAATTTATAAACTCCTTCTTTTTTTAAGACAGTTAAAAAACAAACTATTTGTCTTAAAATTAATATTAACACAGAACACTTTTTGTTTTGTGAATATTAAGAGTGTAAAACTTTGAAATGGAAACTTCCTTAAATATATAATACTAGCTTTTACACGGGGCTTCGCCCACACAGATTTTCATCCCCTGATTTACCCCCTTAGGGGTAGAATTTCAAATATTCCTTTCTTAGTGCTCACTTATGTTATATAAAGAACCTACATGCAAAATTTCAGGATTCTAACTTCAGCGGTTTGGGCTGTGCGTTGATCTCTGGGTATGTCAGTCAGTCAGTCAGTCACCTTCCTCTTTTATTTATATAGATTACAGATATCAGATAATGTAAGGGATAGGGCATCTATTGTTTTACAATTCACCAATTGATTAAATTCGAACTTAAGGGATGAATAATAATGGAAATGACGTAAAGTATAGATGGGACCCTTTTTTACAATTTTTGTCTGTCTGTTTGTTTGTGCCGGCTAATCTCTGGAACGGCTGGAGCGATTTTGACGGGATTTTTACTGATAGGTGTTGTGGTGTGGTAGGTAGTTGGTGTAGTATCGCGGGTAAGACAACTTCCGTATATATCCAATAAATCCTGTGTCGCGGGGGACTTTACAAACATACATGAAACGGACACAATGGACACCCAGACTCAGAACAACAATTCGTGGATCACACAGTGTTGTCCCATGTGGGATTTGAACCCACAACACCTGATACAGTAGGAAGCGGCGAGGCAACCGCTTAAACCACTAGACCAACCATGCAGTCAAAAATAAAACTGTAATTTTAAGGTCTTTCATTATTTCAGTAGTAGTTATTCAATTCTAACAGAAATCATTAAAAAAAATTTTTTTTACTTTTTTTAAAACAATTTCTCAAAGTGTCTCGGTCTGTCAAAGTGTATTCAAAGTACTCGTCAAGACAAATCAAACGACTCCAAACTCGATAGGTTCCGTCGTTACAAAGTTCCTATGACCACCTTCCAGCTTCAACATCAGATCAGCTCCATGTCATCATAATATACACACATCAAAAGTGTCTAGGGATCAACATATGTGTCTAGGGATCAACATATATTTTTGCAATAACTTTTCTCCTGATTGATATTAATTAAAATTTTCTTTAAGGATTCATCAAATAAAGTGTTTTTGTTTGTCACAGTAACGATAAACCAAGTCACCTTTGCATTAATAAAGAAATTTGCCAGTTTCCTAATCAAGGGATTTTTGACATTTGAACCACTAACATTAAAGTTCGAAAAAAAGACTGAAATAACAGTTTTCTTTAAAATTTTATTAGGTAACTTAAACAATTAATAATCCGTGTTTCTACCGCGAACACTAACAACACAAGAATCGGTTTGGCATACTCAAAATGAGTTCATCCAAATCACGCTGTGGAATGGCCGCCCATGTTCGTTGCAACAACAAAAAAAGGTCTTCTTGGGACTGGATACCCTCCATATTCGGCAGAGCTCTTCTCTGTAGCATATCCCATGCATGCTCAATCGGGTTCAAGTCTGGCGACTGAGCAGGCCAGGGCCAAAGCCACATCTCAATCTCAAGAAATCCGCATAAAAATGCTTGATCCCTAGACACTTTTGATGTGTGTAGCATTGTCACGCTATATACATATGCCTACAAAAATTCAACACAATCGGTTGAAGATATCTGCAAAATTGAGTTGCAAGATTCCGTCTTAACAAATATAGTTAGATATGTAAATACACATAGCAAGTTAAAAAAAAAACATAAAAATAAGTTCTGTGTTAATAAAAAATACTAGTATTTTTCTTTGAAATTATTCTTTAAAAAAATTAAATTAAATTCAAGAATACAAATTAACAGTTACAATTCGACACTCACTGGCAACCCACCCTAAAACTTGTCATTTACGTATTAGGGAGCTCAGTGCGAACTACAAACGGACGTGTTGTCACCTTGAATATTCGGCGGGCACTGAATTTTTTGAGCGCGATAAAACTTATTCATTGCAATTTACGGGAGACGATATCTACGTACTAAAATGTATGGAACTTTTGTCGCTAAAAATGAATGATGTTTAGCCTTAGATTATGGCTTTTTGGTGAGAATTAATAAAAAACTAAAACGGTAAATCTTTTCTCCATACTTTTTTCTCGCGAAATAAGAAAAAAACATTTAAAATAGAGCACGAAATAGGACAGAGTGTGCTAATTAAAAAGGTCGATTTCGATGATTTTGATCTTTGTTAAGGCTTTTTTTCACAAAAATAAAGAATTATTTTATAAATGTCACTCGGTAGATTGGTAGACTGATTTATTAAACTACTGAGATTTTTTTTTAGTGTCAAATATGAATTGAGTTGTTTGTGTTTTGCAAAACTGCAAGTGCCTTTTCGCGCGTTTTTAGGGACGCGCCCCTTAAGTAGTTTCGATGTGATGCGCGGCCAAGATACAGACAGACAGAAAGACATACAGACAGACAGACGGACAGACAGACAGACAAAAATGAAAAAAATTACAGTTTTGGCTTCAGTATCGGTTATAGACAGCCCTCCAAAAAAAAATTTCCAAATATCTTTAATGTACAGAATTGGACCTGTTACATTTTTATTATAAGTATAGATAGAAATTATTCAAGGTGCACATCTATTTACATTCAGTTGCATAAAGTACTATAGTCTTTTAGAAAACTACAGTTATTTCCTCTAATCAGAAAGTCCTAGGACCAGCATTGGACTGCGATGGGCTTATCGTGAGAGAGCCATGCTTTGGCATGAATGGATGGGCTCGACCGGAGTGAAACCACGGCCTCACAGAAAACCGGTGTGAAATAGTGCTTGCGCTGTTTCACCGAGTGAGTGAGGATACCGGAGGCCCATACCCCAACTTATCCCCCTATCTCCCCCCTCCTACCTCCCCCCCAAAGGCCGGAAACGCACTTGTGACGTCTCTGGTGCTGGAGAGACACGCTTCGGCATGCATGGGCTGGCTCGACCGGAGTGATACCACGGTCTCATAGAAAACCGGTGTGAAATAGCGCCTGCAAGGATACCGGAGGCCCTCCCCCATCCGCATCCCCCAAAGGCCGACAACGCACTTGTGACGCCTCTGGTGTCCGTGGGCGGCGGTAACCGCTTACCATCATACGAACGATACGTCTGCTCGTTGGCCCCATATTCCATAAAAAAATGGCTAAACCGCTTCACCGTTTTCAATAAAATTTCCACTTTGATTCTTGAGAATGGACATTGGCTACCTTACGGGCGGAGCCGCGAACAATAGCTATGTTATATATACAGCAATCTGACAAAACCAACAGCCAACTTCTTTTTTCATATTCTAGATCTGCAGAAGAACTACACTGAAATCCCAGAAGAGGAAAAACACGACCCCATCCCTGAGTTCTGGGAGGGACATAACATCGCTGACTATATTGATCCTGAGATATTTGATGTAAGTCAAAAGCCTATTTTTTTTAAACATCTTCAATTCTCTAAAATTTAAAGGAAAAAAAAAGTATGCTAAGTTTGTATAGATATGTCAATTTTAATTTACGTTAAGCTCCATAGATGTCGATGTATCATTTTTTGGAATCGCGATGTTAAGAGTTTCCGGTAACTCATTGTACGCTTCGTTTGGAGCTTGGTGTTTTCTTTGGACATAAAGCAATATAGGCCAGCGGACTGTATTCGGGGTCTTTTTCCAATATAATACAGTCTAAAATTTGTTGCGGACGGAGAGGAAATCTTCACATACACATTTTAGACGAGCATACAAAACAATCGCCTGTCACTACGAACTTACACATAACCATAGTATAACAATATACTACGCCAGGTATGGCATTCGGAGATACAGTGACGTGGAGAGAGAGATCGAGATGACATCACTATCGCTGGTTGTGGTTGGTCAATGATATTTTATAATATCATTGTGGTTGGTTCATTTCGTGTTATCTTGCTATAAAGTGGTTACTGGATAGTGACGTCACCCCGAGCCGCTCTCGGAATGCGAGACCTTGTTTTCTTAGACCATGCACATAACAATTAAAACAAAACATTCATAATTAATTAAACCCAGTCGGGTTTCCGTCCAGGCCATAGCACTACCACTACTCTAGTCCATGTTACGGATGATGTTAGGTCAGGCATGGATGAAGGAAAGCTGACGGTTTTTGCTTTACTAGATTTTAGCAACGCCTTCAACACTGTTGATTTTGATGTCTTATTGGGTATATTGTGTTCTCTTAACATATCTCCATCGGCAATTGACTGGTTTCGTAGTTACCTGTATGGTCGCCAGCAGCGTGCTTGTATTGATAATGTTTACTCCTCCTGGTGTACAACATCTGCGGGCGTACCTCAGGGCGGCGTTTTATCACCGTTACTTTTTGCAGTTTTTATAAACTCTATCACAAATCAACTACTTTCTTCCTACCACCTTTATGCAGATGATCTTCAAATTTATTCCCAAGCTACTCCCGATAATTTAGCACAGGCGGTGAATAATATAAACAGAGACTTAATGCAAATATGTAACTGGAGTAAGGAGTATGGACTTATAGTAAATCCAATTAAAACTCAAGTGATTATAGTAGGTAGTCCCAGGCTGCAGTGTAAAATAAATTTTCAACAGATACCAGATGTTAGTTGCAACGGCTCGATTGTTCCATATGGCGAAAAAGTTAGAAACTTGGGGATCTATATGGATAGGTATCTATCCTGGAGACCTCAGATCGGGGAAGTTAGTCGCAAACTATTTGCGGCGGCAGGGTCTCTGCGAAGGCTACGGAACTTCCTTCCCATCAAAACAAAAATTGCGCTCGCACAATCTCTTCTTCTTCCTATCCTTGACTATAGTGATGTCAGCTATCTCGATCTCACCGAAGACCAATTAAATAAACTTGAGCGACTTCAAAACCTTTGCATAAGATTCATATTTGGATTACGCAAGTATGACCATATCTCAGAATATCGTTCTAAACTCAAGTGGCTACCAATACGCTTTCGCCGGAATCTTCATATACTTTCTCTTTTATACAGTGTTCTGTTCCATCCTCACACACCTTCTTATCTCAAAGAACGTTTTCAGTTCTTGCGCAATACACATTGCAAGGACCTGAGGTCATCGGAGAATTTAAAATTAAAAATGCCACAACACTCCACTCAGTTTGCCGACAAATCTTTTACTGTGCAAGCAGTTAGACTGTGGAACAGCTTGCCGGAGACCATCCGAAAAGCTAAAACCTTGTCAGTTTTTAAAAACCTGGTGAAGAATCATTATCTGTCATTATGAATGATGTAGGGTTCATTATACGTAATATAAATGTTAAAGTCTGTGTATGTATTTATATGTGTATGTATGTATATGTGTATGCATTTCTTTTTATAAATTTATTTATGTTAGAATATTCACGTGATGGTGTGTTACTGATGTATAAACTGCTTCAATTCGTAAACACCCAATATCCATACTAAGGTTGTCTGGAAGAAATCGCCGTGAGCGATAAGACCGCCAATTGTTACGTATACATCTTTGTTACTCATTATTTGTTATGTTATTTTTTTTTTCTCATTTTATGTACACAATAAAGATATAAATAAATAAAATAAATAAATAAATTTAGTTCGCCTAAGGATAGCATAGGCCTGATGCCAGTCACTCCAGGGAAAGACTGATATTCAGATCGAAACCACCAGGCATAGGCCCGTTTGTGCATATACTTTGAAATACGGGAACACCTGCTAATGGCTACTTCATGGCATGCAATGTCTTTGGGCAACCTTAGATCTTGGGACTTTTTGGGAATTGTATATAGTCCATTCGTTTAGATAGAGTCGGTACATCCGCTCGCAATTGTGATTATTGCTGTGAAATACGAATATATTAATTCATATAACGGCGTAACCTGGCAAATCATACTTACTTGTGAGTGTACGCAACAGGCGGGCCCATTGATTTCATGGCGGCTGCCGCACGTGTGAAGGCGGCGTGATCAAAGTGACCGTGTCTAAGCGAATGGACTATACTTTGTTTGTTTACATGAAATTAATATTATAATTATGTTAATTTACAGAAATTAGCGGAACTAGAGAAGGAGGAAGAACTCCGCGAAGCAGGTGGCATGTACGCTGTGCCCAAGATCGAGCTGGATGAGACCATGAAGGAAGTCAGGGAAATGGCCCAACAGATACGGTGAGTTTGCACATATATTAGACAGCCTCGGAGTCGAAGTGGTAGCGTATACGACCGCTGTGCTTGAGGTCTCGGGTTCAAACTCAAACAGATTTTATTCATATAGGCACTTATTTTACAGGCACTTATGAATAGTTAATATTTAATATAAAAAAATCGAGTGATTCTAGTCGCCAGTTCCAAGTGCAGCCTACCCTTCATGGAGAAGAATCTGGCAAGAAACTCCATTGTTACTCCTTTTAAAAAATAATAATACTAGTTAAAAAACTTAATAAAAATAATAATAGTTCGATTCTCAAGTCGGATCAAATGTTTGTATGATCTACAAATAATTGTTTTGGTCTGTGTTTTCTATGTAAAATATGTATATATATATGTATATTCTATAAGACAATTTAGCTGTCATAGTACAAGCACGATTGGGCTGACTCGACCTGGTTGGTACTACCCTCTCACACAAAACCAACCTAAGTTAACAGCATTCGTGCTGTGGTGTTTCGTTGGTGAGTACGAGACCGGAGGCCCAATGATGCAGAAGCATCTCAATAGACCGCCATAGTGTGAGTCACTATGCTGCATTCGCAATGAGTATGGCGACCATCACTTTTGGATTCTGTTTTCCATCGGGCAGAGTAATCACATATAAAAAACTTAGTTTGAAACTAAATGGCGTTGTGTGTCAGATATCTCAAATATTATATGTTGTTTTAGAAACAAAAAGGCGATCCTGAAGGACGAGTCCCGGCTGGTGAAGCAGTCGACGAAGCCTGTCATGCCTCGCACCAGTCGCGCTCGCGCCAAGGACCGCTCCACCACCAAGCTCAGGGACCAGATGGAAAAGCTTGGTGAGTATACGCTACCTCACTTACTCCTCTTTGAACTATCTCTTATAAGTCACCAGCATTCTTATTCATCCCGTGGGTCCGGTGACTAAGGGAGCAAATTACCAGGACAACATCACTTCATTTAGAAGGAAAACTTGAAACCGTCTATGGACGGTGTGTGTAGTGTAAGTGTCTATTGTCAGTCACTTCACTAGTAACGCATTCATTCATTCACTCATTGTACTATCTGTGAATGAATGAGAAGGAAGCATTATGTCATCTCTAGTGCATGTGCGGTCGATATACAGTTCAGTCAACTGTGAGCGAGGGAGGGGAGCGGGCACATTGCTGTCAGAGCCGACAATATAGTATATGGATATACTACAGTGTGGTAGATATAGTAGGCTAAAATCTAAGGAGCCTATCTAAGGAGAGGCCTATGTCCGGCAGTGGACTGTTAAATGTTGTTGATGTGATGTGAACACGGTTATTTACTGTATGTGTATTATGGCCCGATCGAAGCTGAGCAGGTACTCCTTATGTCCTGGTTCAGTCAAACCGCGGCCTAAACTAACTCTTGGCTCAAGGTCGCGGGCTCAGCTCGTGCTGAGTGCGCATTACCCGAGTCACGGACACATCTTAAATATAAAATTCTCGTTAGTTACCAAACTCCTCTGAAACGGCTGGATTTTTATGAAATTTGGTGTGCATATCGGGTAGATCTGAGAATCGAGCAACATCTATTTTTATATTTTTTTTTATGGCAAAACAACGTTTGCCGGATCAGCTAGTAACTACACACATCAAAAGTGTCTAGGGATCAACATATGTGTCTAGGGATCAACATATATTTTTGCAATAACTTTTCTCCTGATTGATATTCATTAAAATTTTCTTTAAGGATTCATCAAATAAAGTGTTTTCGTTTGTCACAGTAACGATAAACCAAGTCACCTTTGCATTAATAAAGAAATTTGCCATTTTCCTAATAAAGGGATTTTTGACATTTGAACCACATACATTAAAGTTCGAAAAAAAGACTGAAATAACAGTTTTCTTTAAAATTTTATTAGATAACTTAAACAATTAATAATCCGTGTTTCTACCGCGAACACTAACAACACAAGAATCGGTTTGGCATACTCAAAATGAGTTCATCCAAATCACGCTGTGGAATGGCCGCCCATGTTCGTTGCAACAACAAAAAAAGGTCTTCTTGCGACTGGATACCCTCCATATTGAGCAGAGCTCTTCTCTGTAGCATATCCCATGCATGCTCAATCGGGTTCAAGTCTGGCGACTGAGCAGGCCAGGGCCAAAGCCACATCTCAATCTCAAGAAATCCGCATAAAAATGCTTGATCCCTAGACACTTTTGATGTGTGTATATAATTCAGGATTCTGTACTGGATGAAAAGTCTTAAATATAAATCAAATATAATAATAAATCTTTACATAATATAAAATGAAATCTCTTCCGCTGTTTGTTTGCTTAGATCTACTACTGAGTATATTAACTACAACGTATTTGAATGCACTTTTCAGCATTAGATAGAGTGATTCAAGAGGACAGTTTATAATGTATATTATAGTAGAGGTAGTTCGAATTTAAAAGACTTTCGTGCGAAGCTGCGTCGGATCGCTAGTAATTATCTATATACACACATCAAAAGTGTCTAGGGATCAACATATATTTTTGCAATAACTTTTCTCCTGATTGATATTAATTAAAATTTTCTTTAAGGATTCATCAAATAAAGTGTTTTCGTTTGTCACAGTAACGATAAACCAAGTCACCTTTGCATTAATAAAGAAATTTGCCATTTTCCTAATAAAAGGATTTTTGACATTTGAACCACTAACATTAAAGTTCGAAAAAAAGACTGAAATAACAGTTTTCTTTAAAATTTTTTTAGGTAACTTAAACAATTAATAATCCGTGTTTCTACCGCGAACACTAACACAAGAACAACGGTTTAGCATACTCAAAATGAGTTCATCCAAATCACGCTGTGGAATGGCCGCCCCCATGTTCGTTGCAACAACAAAAAAAGGTCTTCTTGCGACTGGATACCCTCCATATTCGGCAGAGCTCTTCTCTGTAGCATATCCCATGCATGCTCAATCGGGTTCAAGTCTGGCGACTGAGCAGGCCAGGGCCAAAGCCACATCTCAATCTCAAGAAATCCGCATAAAAATGCTTGATCCCTAGACACTTTTGATGTGTGTATATAAAAGAGTAAGGTGACTGACTGACAAACCCAAAGATCAACGCACAGCCCAAACCGCTGAAGCTAGAATCCTGAAATTTTGCCAGTAGGTTCTTTATATAACGTACGCACTAACAAAGGAATTTTCGAAATTCCACCCCTAAGGAGGTAAATCAGGGGATTAAAGTCTGCGTGAGCGAAGCTGTGTAAAAGCTAGTTATAAATAAAGAAATATAATATTTTTTATCGAGATCATTTATAGTAAAGTGGTATAGAGAAATTTTTCATTGCGTCTGCTACTTTGTTCAATTTGTATTCACCAGATGGCGCTGAAGAATTCTTTAGTTAAAGAGAAGGCATGTGTATATGTGTAGAGACAAGTTATACTATTTCCATTTCTTTATTTTCTCGATGACAGTTCTAATTTGATAGTTGTAGTGTTGTGACCAAATAAGTAATGATATCGATCGCATATATTTATTATATTTTGAACAAAGACAAATACAACAAAAACATTCAAATATATTTTTGCAAGCTGGGAACACTCAATGACCCACCACCATTTTGTGTTTGTTTTAATCTGTCACTCGCAACAAGACGGTCGTGCTTTAAAGTCACTACATTTCTGTTCGCTGAGTTTTTTCACATTATCCATACATCCGTTTCGTTGTGTATTTTGTATTCCTCCGTGTTGATTGCTGCCCAGCTGTCAAATGTCAAAATGCCTAAAGGATCTGTTCTGAAAAGGCAGGCGAGAGAACTGGTGATCAAGGTTCGTAATTACTTTGAAGCAGAGTATCAAAATGGTGTCCCGCTATTACCACTGTCGCAAGTGCGAGAGCGTGTTTAGGCCGCATTAGAAATTAGTGGACCTACAATTTCAAAAATTACTACCGGTACAAGCGGCACACAGGAAAATAAGCTTCGTACGCCGAAGAAAAAACGCCAACCACATCGTGTGACATCGGTTGACAACTTCGACGCTGTTGCTATTCGCCGTCATATATATGACTATTACTTGCGCAAAGAAATTCCAAAAACTCTTTGTTTCTTTAAGTGAATGTGGTTTGTTCCATGGCCAAAAATCGTCGTTTAGCTTGGTTTTGAAAGAATTTGGATTTTCTTATAAAAAATCGAAGAAACGTAAAATATTGCTGGAGTGTCCGTCACAACGTTGCTATGGCTGGCTGCGAATTTTTGAGCGAAGCCAAAAAGATATCAGATTGGTCAAATGTTATTTTCACTGACGAGACTTGGTTAAATGCAAATCACACAGTATCTCTAAATACTGGACTGACGACACCGCCGCTTCCACTAGATCAGTGCCAATGGGAAAAGGTGAACAAGAGATAATTGACTGGCTCTAACGTCATGGCGACAATGTGGATGGTACTTTATTAAAAGTACAATTAGTGAATATTTTAAAATCGAAAAATCGCCTCCCTAAAAAATATATTACCGACGAAATAGCTGCCAAATATGGTCATTGGGTTCTTCGACTTCCGTCGTATCATTGCCAGTACAATGCTATAGAACTAATATCGGCACAAATCAAAGGACACGCCGCTCGAAACAATACCCATCCCCCTTTTACGGCAAACAAGATGTTAGATTTATTTTAAAAAATGCATGTGCGGAAGTAAAACATTATAGCGTCGGATTGGGAAAATCATATCGCATTCGATAATATAGAAGTACAGGAACTTATAATATATGTTAGGGAGAGCTCATCGAGTGACAGTGACGATTCATCAGATTTTTATTATTAAAATAAATAACTAAAGAATCGACATTGTATAATTACATCTTGTAATGAAATATAATATTAGTTAATAAATTTGTACAAAATTATCCGGCAATGGTTTAGTTTCTTACACTTTGTAAAAAAATATCGGGACTGTTATCGTATTACGTTTATCGATAGCTCCATCCCTATGAGTTTCCATCCATCTGCTATGACCTTGTACGTGCGTAAGCGTCATATTTTTATTAAATAATGTAAACATAATGTAAAAAGACGCTCGTTCAAGTTTCCACAAAGAGCTGTCATCGAGAAAATAAAGAAATGGAAATAGTATAGCACAGTTGTGCACTGTAGAATAATTGTTTAGTTGGCAATTGAGAACATAAAAGAGAGTCGAATATAAAAGATATATTCAAGCATAAGCATTACAATAGCCCGCAATAATGTGGTTCACCATGCTGCAATGTTGCATTGTCCAGTGAGAACATTCAATAATAAATAAATAATTGTGTATTTCAGGTGTGGACATGTCAGAGACGCAGGAGGCTCACTTCACCCGCTCCCGGCCCCGCTCCCGCTCACGCTCCGCTCCTGCCGCCAAGCGACAGCGGGTGGACGAGCGGGGCCGCTCCGTCAGCAGACCCGCCCGCGACACGGAAGGTGTCGGGGATAAACTTGTGAGTACACTATATCATCATCAGTCTATTGCAGTCCACTGCTGGACATAGACCTCTCCAATTGCACGCCACTTAGTTCGATCCTCGGCTTCTCGCATCCAGCTCTTGCCAGCCGTCTTGCGCAAATCATCACTCCACCTGGCCTGTGGACGTCCTACACTACGTTTGCCGAGACGCGGTCTCCACTCAAGAACCCGTTTACCCCAACGGTTATCGGTTCTACGGCAAATATGGCCAGCCCACTGCCACTTCAGCTTGCTAATCCTGTGGGCTATGTCGATGACTCTGGTTCTCTGCCGGATCACCTCGTTTCTGATACGGTCCCTTAGAGAAACGCCGAGCATAGCCCTCTCCATAGCACGCTGAGCGACTTTGAACTTGTGGACCAGCCGTACCGTAAGTGTCCACGTTTCGGCTCCGTATGTCATTACGGGTAGGACGCACTCATTGAAGACTTTCGTCTTTAGGCATTGTGGGATCGACGATGAGAAGACCCGACGAAGCTTCCCAAACGCTGCCCAACCCAGCTGAATTCTCCTGTTCACCTCGTCCTCAAAGTTGTTTCTCCCTAACTGCAAAGTCTGCCCGAGGTACACGTATTTTTGAACAACTTCGAGAACGGCACCGTGCACCGCAACCGGTTCCGGTAGTACGTGTTCATTGAACATGACCTTGGTCTTGTCCAAGTTCATCCGTAGGCCGATGCGCACAGAAGAGTCAGCCAGGTCGTTCAGCATCTGTTGTAGGTCCTGCAGCGTCTCTGCCATGATGACGATGTCGTCTGCAAATCGCAAGTGAGAGATGTATTCGCCATTGATGTTGATGCCACGTCCTTTCCAGTGCAGCGTCTTGAAGAAGTCCTCCATTGCATTAGTGAACAATTTCGGGGATATAACGTCACCTTGTCTGACTCCTCGATGCAATGGTATAAGTCTTGTATGCTGATTCTGTACTTGGACGGACATAGTGGCGGCTTCGTAGAGACATCGCAACACTTGGATGTATCGCCAATCCACTTGGCAACGCTGCAGGGACTCCAGAACAGTCCAGATCTCGATCGAGTCGAAGGCCTTCTCATAGTCCACGAATGCTAGACACAGGGGCTGATTATACTCTTCGGTCTTCTGTATAATCTGCCGCACTGTGTGGATGTGGTCTATGGTGCCATATCCGCTCCGAAACCCAGCTTGCTCTGGTGGTTGGAATTCGTCGAGTCTTCGCGCAAGACGGTTCGTGATGACTCTTGAAAACAGCTTGTAGACGTGGCTTAGAAGAGAAATGGGCCGATAGTTCTTCAACATGGTCTTGTCACCCTTTTTGAAGAACAGAACGACCACACTCCTGCTCCACGCCTCTGGAGTTCTCCCTTCGAACAGGACAGCGTTATAAAGCTTTTGGAGCTCCCTCAGTACGGGCATACCCCCAGCTTTCAACAGCTCTGTTGTAACGCCGTCCTCTCCAGGGGCTTTTCCATTTTTCAGCTGTTTAAGAGCCATCACGATTTCATCAGTGCTGACTTCTGGCAGATCTTCGGTGTAGTGGCGTGTTAATGTGGCTCTAGGGTCCTCATTTTCGGGATCAGGTCGAGATGCATGCGAAGCGTATAAACTGCCGTAGAAGCCTTCGACTTCCGAAAGGACGGCCGGTTTGGAAGCAACGACTTCTCCACTTGATGTGGTCAACTTCGTCAAGTGGCTTCTTCCAAGAGATTGTACGAACACTTTTGACCCCCGATTTCGCTCGATCGCTCTTTCGATCGAAAGAGTATTGGAGCATCGGAGGTCGTGTCGTACAAGCCTGCTGATCTCTCGGTTTAGAGTCCGCTTTGCCGACGAAGTGACAGGGGGGTTCTCACGTCGTTCCCTCATTAACCCTAGTGTCCTCTCTGAAAGCTTCGACTTCCTGCTTTTACGCTGCATTTCACACCTTTCGTACCTTCATCCCTGAGAATCCGAACCACATTTTCAAGGTTCTGGTTTACGTCTGTTGTGGTTTCCATGGCAGCAAATCGGCTTTCCAGATTTGACTGGAATTTTTCAGATCCCATCGCGACTTGGAGCAGAGTTGGTCGGAGCCTGGATTTCATCAAACGGACACGTTCAGCCTTAAAGTCGATATTCAGAGAGCCTCGGACAAGTCGGTGATCACTACCGGTATTGAACCTATTGATCACTGAGACATCTCTGAATATATGCTTTTTGTCCGTCAAGATGAAATCAATCTCATTTTTTGTCATAGCGTCGCGGCTTTGCCACGTCTACTTCCTTTGGGGCCGTTTTTTGAAGAAGGAGTTCATCAAGAACAGCCCCTCCCGCTCGAGAAAGTTGACGAGCATTTGCCCCCTATGATTCCTGCTTCCAAATCCATGAGATCCTATGACCGATTCGCTGCAAGTTTGTACTCCCACTTTGGCGTTGAAGTCACCCATTACAACGTTGTAGTGGGTTTTAGTAGTGAAGTGGAGGGCCCTCGATATGTCATCGAACATATCCTCCACTTCATCGTCCGAGTGGGCCGAGGTCGGTGCGTACACTTGTACTACCTTGAGGCTATACCTCTCGGTAAGTTTAATAATGAGGTACGCTACCCTGTTCGACACACTGGAGATTTCCACCACGTTGTCAGAAAGGGACTAAACCCCACGCCACCTTGGGATTGTTGGTCTCCCTCGCGGAAGTACATCAGGTGGCCTGAGTCGAGGGTTATGGTATCCTCCCCCTCTCTTCGGACTTCACATAACCCTAGGATATGCCACCTAATCTTCCCAAGTTCCACCTCAAGTTGTGCCAGATGCGAGTCTAGCCGTAACGTGCGGCCGTTAAAAGTTGCCAAAGTCAGTTGCTTATGGTGGCCTTCCGTAACCCGGTGATTCTTAGCACCCCCTGTCCCGCCGTTACCGTGGTCGCCACCATGACCAGGAATAGCGAGACTGCCGGGAACTGGGGGCCGTGGCCTTTGTTGCATATTCATGGAGGATTTGAGCCCATAATCACCACGCTGGGCAGGCGGGTTGGTGATCGCAGGGCGTAGCTTGTTGCACCGGTGACGCTGCTGCCCGTCACCGGCCTATTTTATTTAGATACGCCTCTTCGGATGGATATACCGCCATCAGTCGGTCGCCAGAGCCTCGTTTGTAGTTCAGCAGGGTGCACCGCGTGCAGGTGAGGTTGGCTGGGAGCAATAGATTGTGGTTCGCCCCCTTACACTACTTACTGTACACTATATGTATCTTTGAAATATTTTACAAAAAAATAATTTCTGTATAGTCCATTCGTTTAATGTCACCCGCACGCAATTGTGGTTACTGTTGTGAAATACGAAAATATTACTTCATACAACAGCGTTAACTGATAAATCATACATGCTTGTGGGTGTACGCCGCAGGAGGTACCTTTGATTTTGTGGCGGCTTGACGCACGAGCGACGGCCGCGCGATCAAGATGACCGTATCTAAGCGAATGGATTATACCTCACTTCACTGTCGCATATTGTGTGTGACTCCACTTACTACGATACTGAGTCTGTCATATCTCTTTTGCTACGTCCACATTCTTTGCTTCACTCAATTCAATTCACTTCATTCAATGATTGATCATGATACTTGTATGATTGCTAGTCAGTTCCTACCCAATTAGCTTAGTTGCAAGTGTTTCACGTCGAATCTCTTTCTACAATCGCTAACGTCTTTATTAATTTTGTATTAATGGTTAATATTTTTTTTGAACACGTAAATTAGAGTTGAGAGACGTCATTTCCATACATTTATAGTTTTCTATTAATGTTTACGTTTGTAGAAAGCAACTTGGCTAGGAGGGCTGGTGCTTACATAGTAAAATCAATAATTCTAATATTAAACAAAAATAAACCAACAGCATTTAAGTTAATTATGGCCCGATCGAAGCTGTCTAGCGCCTTACATGCGCTTAGACAGTCAAACCGCGGCCTACAGTAAAGCTTTTGTCATAAGGTCGCGCTCTTAGCGAGTGCTTTGAACGCATTACCCATGGCAAATACAAAAGCATAATTAATTTAATGAAGTATATTTGGGTCTGTTGGTTAGTGATCTTGACTGCTAAGCCAACCAGATTCTTATTTTTGATTTTTTTTAGAATTAAATTTTAAAATCCTTTGCTTGCTCGGTCCTCAAAATAGGATATTTTACTGTATACGAGAAAAAATCTAAAAATATATTATTGAGATACCTTAGGCAAAAGCCAGTCGGAAAATGTTAGTTTTAGTTCATAAAATATTTTTATAATTAATTTCAAAGTTTTCAGTTTTTTCATCTGTTCTTTAACACCATGAAATAGTAGCTGCCATGTTATTACGTTAAACCGCTGTGTAAACTAAAGTGTTATCTGTCAACTGATCAGCATAATGCTTTATACGAGTATTGTCAGCGCATTTTTTTGTATACAAAGCGAACTGACGTCAATACCACAGAGTAATATGGCGTCCACTGCGTCCAGCGTTTTTGAAAAATTACGCGCGAAATTTGAAAATGTAAAATTTAAATGCATTCAGTGGTTTAATAGTACTATAGAATGTAATTAAGACACTTTTCAAAACAAAGCAACTATGCACTCTTGTATAACAAATAACTATTCTGTTACAGATGCAATATAAAGCCAAGAAGATGGCTCACGTGGCCATCGCGAAGAAAACGAAGAAGATGGGTCTCAAGGGTGAGGCCGATAGGTTCATTGGTACTAAGATGCCAAAACATCTGTTTTCTGGCAAACGAGGTGTGGGCAAAACGGATAGAAGATAGACAACCCGTGGACATGAACTGTACTGTTTATATAACATATTATTTAATAAATGTTTTGACAATATTTGGGATTTTATTACGGTTTAATTTAAACTAGTTGCGCACCTCGATTGTTATTGTACCTATTGATACCTCGATTGTACCTTGTTACGAGTACAACAAGTAACTCTTGTAACACCGCGGGGCGGAGCTATTAATATTCAATTAATTTATTTTTCTAAAATAAAAATACCTCAGGTTACCTACTCGTTACAACATCAGCTGCCAGTAAAAACCCCATCGAAATCGGTACAGCCATTCCAGAGATTACCCGGAAAGTTGGCGTTACTCAGTTTTTATTAAGGTTTCTGAAGCAGTATTTATATCATTTTTCCATCATTTATTACTTACTAAAACCGCTGCACTCGTTTCTATGAAATTTTACTTAGAGATACTTTAATCCTTTAAGGAAGGACATAGGCTGCTCCTTATCGCTCTTTGAAAGTTGGGAGTTCAGTATGAAAGGTTGGTAGGAAGAGAATGCAACGGTAAGAAAAGTCCGACCAGTGTTGCCAATTTTCTGAGTTAAATAAAATACCATTTCAGTAGATATGTTTTAATTTAAATACAAAATCTAACATAACATGTTTAGTACAAATTATGTCTATTTATATAAAACCTAATTATGATAGGCTTACGAACAATTTACAATTCGTAATAGACATTGCGTTGATATTTGAACAGAATCGTAGTACGAATCTGGTTTGAACACATAGTATTACCACGACAAATAAACAGATGGACAAACCAATTAAAGTTTAATTAGCGATTCATCTATTGTAATAACTGTTTAGACTAACGCGAGTTTTACAGACCAGTTTCGTTATACAGCGGGACTTATTTGCGATAAAATTATTATAAAATGTTCGATACCTCCTATTTCCCGATATATCGAACGGGTTTTATCGTTTGCTCAGGCACACAAGTCTACCTAAGACCACGACAGTATAATCAGTACGAAACGTCGGGAAATAGAAGGAATCGTAACCTTTAATTTTAATAAACAACAATCTGTAAAATACCAACGTCGATTTACACGAAATTAGCCCGTAAGTTTGAAAAAAAATAATGTAAAAAAGTTTTTTTTCTCCTACCCACATTGTTCATAAAAAAGAAAAAAAAAATAAGTTTCATATTTTATGTTAACAAGTGAAGTTAGGGCACGTTTTGTTCAATAAAAAGATAGTTTGTACAAATTTTAACTAGAAACTGTTAAAATAAATTCTGTACTGCTTTTTTTTTAATTTAAACAATTTTTACAATTTTAGTAATTTATCAAATATTAGTACAGTTAAATGAAGAGATACAATCGAAACAATTCCGCATCACTTACATAGGTAAATGGTAATCCTATTGTGTTGAACCATAGACAATAAGAACGATGTTAAGCAGGAGCCACACACGTTTTCTAAAGGAATGTATAGATTGGTTTTGGTAATAATAATAACATGCATTTATAGATTTTTGCACCACAGAATAGTTTCCTCACTATATAAGTTTATTTCTACATGAGCCTGCCAAAGTGACTCTGCCTGATGGAAAACACGAGCAGAATTCAAGAGTGGTGGTCACTATACTTATTACGAATGCAGACAATGTAATAATGCAGCATAGTGACCCACACTATGGCGGCTTATCGAGATGCTTCTGCATCATTGGGTTCATAAGTTTTTTAGTCACAAGTTTCACATAACTTTAACGATGAAGATTTTCTTTTAGTTGGAACGTAGTTGACTGTACAGTATTCGCTTCAAAAGACCCTGGACTGATTGTCTATCAGTCCAGGGTCTTTTGAAGCTTTGTGTTTCTACCATTAAGCAAGGTGATCCGACGTCTAAGGGAGAACTAACTTTTTCGATTCCACTAAAAATAGTTTTTTGATGTGAAAAATAAATAGGCGCGGGTGAACCTGATTTTTGGCGTGGCGAGAATTGCCGTAGCGACGGTCGCCGCTACGCCTTACCGAAGTCACTAATGAAAATAATTGAGTTGTCGCGATATCAAATAAATTTAAAAATGTTGAATTTTGTATTGAATAAAAATGAATATTAATGTAATAAACAGTCATTTATTTTTAGAACAAATAACTTATACAAAACAATTTCGATGTTTCACATCTGCCGGGCGTCCCGTGACGGCTCACTTTTTTATGTATGGCCCTGCCAAAATGACTTCACTCTGCGTGATGGAAATCATAAGCAGAATCCAAGAGTGGTGGTCACCGTACTCATTGCGAATGCAGAAAATGCAACAATGCAGCATGGTGACCCACACCATGGCGGGCTAGTGATGCTTCTGCATCATTGGCCCTCCGGTCTCGCACTCATCTACGAAACACGACGGCACGAACGCTGTCATTTTACGTTGATCTTCTGTGGGAGGGTAGTACCGCCCCGGTTGAGCCGGCCCAAACGTGCTGAAATCAGCGTGCCTCTACTACCTTCCATAAATATATATATATATATATATGGCAACACATTCTCAATGTTGCATTTTTTTTTTATAATTTTGTTATGGTTTTACGAATAAACCGCTGCACCGATTTCAATTAAAAATGGCATGGAGAGACTTTGATTCTTGAGGAAGGATGTAGGCTAATCTTTACAGCGATAACCGACTTGAGCTGCGGGCAAAAGATAGTTAAAAGATTAAAAAAAAATGGCAGTCATAAGGACTGCCGATAGAAGTGAAAACTTATAACTTAGAATGTTATTTGTAAAATTAATGTGTAAAATTAGAAATTTCATGTTAAAATTAAAAATTATGTTGGTGACGCGAAAAGTGCTCAACGCGGCTACAGAAGTTTTCACTTCAAAAATTGTAAAACACTTTACATGTAGGTATAGGTATGTATTTAGATATTAGCGGGACAGGTATTACACAGATTGAACCCTTCAGCAAAGATAAAAAGAACTCGTCTTGATTATTTATGTAATTATTTTGACATAAGTTTTTTTGACAACTTTACGAACTAATTACGAAATAGAACATGAAGTTCGTTCAAATTGGTAAAGTTATGTAAACCTTGTTTTTAAAATGAGTAAAATAGCGGCTAAACTCATATTTTAAAATAATATATCTTCTAAATGTGACGATATTATGATTAGACATGATTTTTATGTTATACACTGCAGTGCACAAAAACAGGCCACGTTCGAACTTCTATAAGACTGTCAGACAAATTAAAAATGTTGTTGTGTAATTTTGAGCGAGGCACTCATTCCTTGGGCTAACTATTGCAAGTATTTCTTATTTCGTGTTCCTAACTTTGAAAATAACAAGCTTACATACAACTGTTGTAGCCTCAGTGGTTTAGTCTATGCATTGATGAACCAGTCAGGGCGAGTTTTTGAATTTAAAATAAATTAGCTAATCGTAGCAAAAAAAAATGAATGCAAAGTTCATAAGTGCGTGTGACAAACATTTGGAATTATTTTGATAAAATTTCGTATTTTTGTTTAGTTAATAAGCTAATTTTTATTCTGAAAAAAATTAACGTTCCCGGGAGGAGAGCAACTTATTAAAATATATTTGCTAACCGTAGATAGTCTCAAACAACACTCGCAAATCACACAACAAATATTTTACTACAATTTTCAGGGGGGGGGGGGCATTTTTGTGCACGCAAGTGTAGTTTGTTATAATGTATGTATGTGCGTTAACAATAAGTACAAAATGTCTTTCTGGCACTCTCTTTAACTCTTACAATACACCACCAATGATTGGGTCGACAGTTGAATCACTCTAAATTCTGAAGATAAAGACTTGGGACCCGGTTAATTCGGTCTTAATCACACTAAAACCATTCCTTTACACCAAGTTTGCTTGGTTATGATATATTGGTCATGTTCATAGAGCTGTACATTTGAGAGATTTGAGAGTTGGTACATTTCTCCTGGACAAAATACACCTTAGACAAACGGATATTAAACTGGAATTTCATGGCAATTATTTCCTTCAATCAATGTCGACCCAAAAACCTCCCAAAAGATCACATCCAACAGAACATAGCCATTAATAACTTGCTGACCGCTCGATGCGAGCGGTATACGTATCACTGAGGTTCTTCGACTTCAGGGTCTGGATTGACCTCTGGGACTTCTTCATCCCTCACTCTGTTCGCGTCCAACTCGATTACAGGGTCCGCCGTCGCCTCAGCCAGGTTTGTAACAGATTTAGACTTGAAGCATTGGAAGTCTACATGCCGGCTCTTCGCTTCCTCCTTCTCCCAAGACATGTGGATGAAAGGCCTCTGGACGTAGTTGTATATGACCTCTGCGCGACCTCCCGGCCGTTTGCGGACCTTCTCTTTGTATGTTGGATAACCTTCAACTCCTAGACGGATCTTCTTCAAACCTCTTTCTTTCATCACTTGTTTAGCAACGTCTCTGGAAAAGAAAACAATTCGTAAGAGCATTTTTTTGTACTGATACAGAGAAAAAATGTTTTTTTTATGTCTCGACTGCTTGTGACTATCGACTGCCTCGGTGGAGCAGTGGCATCGTATGCGACTGCTGTGTTTGAGGTCTCGGGTACGATTTACGGGTCGGACCAAATGTTTGTTTCAGAGGTTGGGTGTTTTCTATGTTTTGAAGCTGATGGCGTTGTGTGTCAGATGTCCGAAATAATTTTCTATCACTACCCACTAAAGCAACAATTGCATTCGATTCTAATCAGTAAAAAAATATTTAAAAATAGAGAAGCTGAAGGTTTTAATGTTTGTTTAAACACATTTTTTTCTCTTATATCTCACAGTATTTTTTCGATTTCGATTATCAAAAATATTTCTCAGCAACTAGGAATATTTGAGACGCGGGTGTTCTAGTCTCGTATTTGTATTGGTTGATGAAACTAAAGAAATCTTGAATAAAACAGGCATGTCACAAAAATGTTAAGATTCCCGTCACACAGGATATATTCTTAATGCTGGAGTTATCTTTTTAAATATATAGAAAGAAATGCACTGACCACACTGAACAGTTATTGGAACTAATCCCGCCCACACGCCTACCACTGTAAATCCTGTACACCAGGATCAATAGCAGTGACCCACTAAGACATCGAGTTATGAACCGGAACCAGCAACGAAATTAATCAGAAAAAACTGCAGTAGTTGGAAATATGATAAGTCCACTTCCCTTTTTAGCAAAGCGAACACTGAACAGTTAGAAAAAGTACAAACTTACCTATTTTCAATATACTTGAAGAATCTATAAAGCGGCGTGGACAAAACAGTCTGACTGTACTCATCTCCCATCTGCGGCGGGTACTGCTCATCCCACTCTACGGAGTCATCGTCTAGTAACACTACGACGTGACACTCCCTGTCTCCTCTTTCAGCAGACTCCACCATGAGAGGGAGAATGAGCCTCTCGAGGAACGACTCGAACTGACGGCGAGCGCCTTCGTTTGATAACTCGTGGAGAAGGCCCCTAAGGTTCTAGAAATAAAAACTTTTTATTAATATAAACATACAAGCTTTTGCCAGCGGTAAAAATCAACCTACGTCCTTCCTAAATAATCAAAGCACGTCCATGGCAAATTTAATTAACAGACAGACAGACAAGAGTTACTAAGCAGCCGAGCTAAGTTTGCACTTCGCTGGAATGCGGCGCCCCGCCCACTTCCCCGCTCACCTTCCCGTGATCGCCCAGTCGCATCAGTACGGTTAGCATCTTTGTCACCTATGCACGTCTTGTAGTTTTGAGTTTGTTTGTTAGCGAGGTGCAAACTTAGTTTGGCTGCGTTGTACTTTCGAAATTATAATAAACTAAGTATGGATTACATCTATTTGAATTTTCATCTGGTTGAAGTTTATTTTAAGGCAGAGAGACATAGAGCATACGACACCTGATGATAAAGGCAGCGCAAATGAGGTGAGCATAATAAGCTCGTGGAAGGGTATTGTCAACCTTTGAGTCCCCCCCCCCCATAAAATTAGGGAGGAGAGGTATCCATCTCTATCATTGTTAAAGTTAAGTTTTAAAGCGTAAGAAATAAAACTAAAAATAAACATTTTCATTATTTTCGTGTTTACATACAATTGCTCATGTAGTAATCAATCATTACTTTTTGTAGTATTTCTGTATGATATGAGGTTTAATTAAAAGTGGCTTAGAAAGAGTATTTACTTACCTGACACCTGACAGTATTAGCATCAAAAGGCACAAGGAGATAGTCGCAAGCCTCCCGCAACTCTTGCACGGAGACGGTGGGCGGACACCTGATGGTGCCAAACCTGTAGTACTCCAGGATAGCTCTGAACACAGTCGCCGATATGCCCTCGGCGACTTCGTACTCACCACGCTCGTTTGGATGAGTGAACTCTAGACCTGGAATGATGAGTAACGTTGAGATTATTATTATTGTTCTGCGGAGTTAGCTCCCTTAGTCAGTTTTTACGACATGTACCGGATGAATTGGGGTGGTAAATAAAACTATATATAATTATGTGAAGTGACATCAGAGTGGGGACGAGCTGAGTCACACAACTATCACTGACTATCACTGATAAAGAAAAGGGTAGAAGTAAAAAACCCATTAGGATCGTGTGTATTTTTAACCGACTTCATAAAAGGGAGGAGGTTCTCAATTCGACCGATGCTTTTTTATATGTGTGTTCGCGGATAACTTCCTCGTTTATGAACCGATTTTAATGATTCTTTTTTTAATGGAAAGGAGATATCCCAACGGTGGTACCATGATAAGGACACTAAGATCTGATGATGGATGGCATCCAAGAGAAATCGAGTCGAACCTTGAAGTCGGTTTTTTTTGTTAAAATTGTACTTGTTTATGGATGATCTCTGAAACGGTTATGATCTCAATTTTGGTCTATTTGTGCTTTCAAATCTTGACGATTACCCTGTTGTTACTTATTAGCTGAGCCCCGCGGTTAATGTAGTACCTTTGTAACAACAACCGCAGCGCCGCGGGGCGAAGTTAGTCTAAAAATAGTAGCCTCAGTTTCTCTTTATATCATCAGCTACCTGCCAATGAAAGTCCTGTCAAAATCGATCCAGTTGTTCCAGCTGTCAATTTGAAATTACAAACAGACACTTCAATTTTGTTTATTAGTACAGACTATACTACGTTCGCCTTCAATTTCTCAATAACTTGTAAAAGTACATAACTGAGCTACTTTCATATTTAATATTTGTTCGTAATGATTACAATTGTGTGTTTAAAACATTACAGCAATCGTAACGCGATCGTGAAGGCTGACGTCATTTTATTTTACTATTTCTGGCCTAAGCAAATGCAACAAATTACATTCAAAAATTAGCCACAGTGTAAAACGGGCCACCGAACGGAGGGTAGTAGCCATAGCATCTTTTCCGATACAAAACAGTCTTTCATTTATTTGTTTGACGGGGGGGGGGGGGGGGAGGATTCTTTACACATACACATTTTAGACTCACTTCAAAAACAATCGCCTGTCACGACAAACTCACACATAACAATTAAAACAAAACATTAACAATTTCACACACACAAATACACACTGTGTCATCATGACAGTGTAATGCGTAGGCCCATTTGGGCTTACACTTTGACAGAGAGGAACGCCTGCGTATGACTACTCCCTACCGCGATAATTTATGTTTACATAGCTGATCTGATCCATGCAACCTCGTTTACGTCTCCTATTGCCCGTAGCGTAATAATTTTCCCCCGTTTTTGTAATATTCTTCATTGGTCTTGGTGTAATGATATATAGCCTTCCTCGATAAATGTACTATCCAACACTGAAATAATTTTTCAAATCGGACCAGCGGTTCCTGAGATTTAACTAACTCTTTAGCTTTATAATATTAGTATAGATTTAAACAGTAGCTATTACCTGCGGATCTGCTCGTTTCGTGTTTTTATACAACCATTCATTCAACTTTGTGTTTCTATATATATATTTTTTTTTATTTATTAATTAGAAATGTGATACATGTAGGTACATCTTAATTGATTTCGCCAAACTGCATGACAGTTTGTTGGCGAATACTGTGCGCTCATTTTACAATTTTAAATATGTAAACACATTTAAAACAATATGCATATTTATATGTTTCAAATTACATACACTATAATACTTTTTTAGAATCTAAGTAGGCTTTGAGATACATCTAATAGTAGGAATACTTTTAATCTTCAATTTGTTCATTAAACATTTGTAACAATAGTTCTTTTAACTTTTTCTTAAATATATTTAAGTTTAAACAATTTTCTTCAATCATTATTTTATTGAATAGCCTTGGTATTATATACATACGTGTTCGTTCACCATAGTAATTACATGGAACAGGCTCTTTGTATTTGTTTCTTACAGCTTGTCTGAGCATACAATGTGGAGCTTTAGGTATCTTAAACTCTGCTTTATTATATTGTTCGACAGTTAACATAAATTGGACTTTTTGATGCACCGGTAATATATTACATATTTTAAACAATTTCATATAGTTTTTATTACATTTATTGTTTTTATCTATATAATCTTTAGGAACCTACTTTGTATATTCAAGACTTTATCCAGATATGTTTTAAAAGTACGCCCGTAAGCACTCAGACCATAGCTCAAAATTGCGTCAACCAGTGCATGATACAACATAAACAGCGTGGCTCGGTTTGTTACATATTTAAGTTGCTTGAATTTAAACAAAACATACCTCAATTTGTTACAAACAATATCAATGTGTAATTTCCAGTTAAAATGATAATTTATTGTTAAACCTAAGTATTTATATTGTTCCACAAATTCTATATGTTCACAATTCATACAGGATTGCATATTATTATGTAAGCATTCATACGAGTGACCAATAATGGATATTTTTCTAATTGATTTTCTATTATATGGTGAGTGAAGGAGCATGCACTTGGTTTTGGATACATTTAATATGTTACGGACAATGTGATAAGTCCGGGCATTATTAATAATGGCCATAGCATAGCATAATGCTCGACTCAATTGGGCAATGTGATTAAAACAGCATGATTAATCACTTTTCCCGGCCATTATGAATAATGCCCACCCTATATTGGGCAAAGTAATAAATAGGTGAACTGTAGTGTTTTTTTGTTTATGGTTAGGTTAGTTTTTTTTTGTGTTTTTACTTATGGTTAGGTTTTTTTCTTTTGTAAACAGAAAACCTAACCTAACTATATATTTTGTTTTTTAAGCAGAAAAAAAACGTAACCTAACTATAAACAAAAACACTACAGTTGCCCCCGCGCGTACGCCACCCTCACATGCTGCAAGGCACGGCCGCGGCCCAATTAATCACATTGCCCGGCTACAAGTTGGGAATTATTCATACTGCCCGTGTGATAAATTCAAGCTATCTCAAACACTGATTTCTTACGTGGAACACGGCCCGTCGGGCATTATTAATAATGGCTGGTCAAAGTGATAAATTAATCACTTTGCCCGATGCTCTTGGGCATTATTAATAATGGCCGGTCCTTATTAATAATGCCCGTTAATCACGATGCCCATAACATATACAACCCTTATTTTACCTTTTCTTATGATATAGGGGGCAAACGAGCAGACGTATCACCTGATGGTAAGCGATTGCCGCCGCCCATGTACACCTACAACACCAGAAACATTTGCTCAGCTTGAGCTAAGCATAATGACCATAGATCGGAGTAGGTAGATTGATTTGGGATCAATAAGCTGGCACGTATATATTAGGTCTTTACCTATGAAATTGCCGTTCTTCAGTACTGGTACTTTCAAATAAAAAAAAGTTTGTAATGGCTCTGTATTGTAAATTCAAATTAATTTTGTTTTAAAACCATGACATTCTATTTACAAACTCAGTCTTTTGTTTTCTGATTAGCGTTGTATTTTCATTACATTTGAACATTTTTCGTCATAATGGATACTTTGAAAATTCGTGTAATTATGGAATATGAGTTCCGTCGTGGCACCAACGCGACACAAACGGCACGTAACATCAAAAACGTTTACGTAGAGAACTGTACAAACGAACGCACAACCCGTTATTGGTTTTCCCGGTTCCGTTCTGGAAATTTTGACTTGAAAAATGAAGCTCGTGGTCGTCCGGAGATTTTGGTTAACAATAGTGAATTAAAGGCGATTGTGGAAGCTGACGAAACTCAATCTACAGCTGAGCTAGCAGCAGCTTTTAATGTAAGCATCAAAACAATATTGATCCATTTGCGACAAATTGGCAAGGTAAAAGTGCTTGATAGATGGGTGCCCCACGACGTTAACGATCGCCAGCGCAACGTACGCGTCGAGACCTGCCTTGCGCTGCTCAACAGGCAAAGAAATGAAGGAATTTTGAAACGAGTTGTTACGTGCGACGAAAAATGGATTCTGTTCGACAATCGAAAGCGCTCAGCAAGTTGGTTAGACCCTGGTTCAGCACCAAAGCAATGCCCTAAACCGAAAATGACCCCTAAAAAGGTGATGGTCACTGTTTGGTGATCTAGTGCGGGTGTGATTCACCACAGCTTTTTACAAAACGGCATGAGCATTAATGCAGATGTGTACTGTGAAGAACTGGAGAGAATGATGGAGAAGCTTGCACATCTGCAACCAGCTTTGGTCAATCGGTCGTCCCCACTGCTCCTTCACGACAACGCGCGACCCCATACTGCGCAACAGACAGTCTCCAAGCTGCAAGAGCTGGGGTTGGAAGCTCTCCCTTATCCGCCATACTCACCAGACCTTGCACCTACCGACTATTACTTTTTCCAAAATTTATACAACTTTTTAGTGGGTAAAAAATTCAATTCCTGAGAGGCAGTACAAAATGCCTTTGAAGAGTTTGTTGCCTCCCGTCCAGCTGATTTTTACAAGAAGGGCATCAAAAAATGCCAATGCGTTGGCAAAGATGCGTCGATTGCATGGGTGATTACTTCGAATAACAGAAATAAAAAGTTTGAAAAAATAAGTAGTTTCAGTTATTGCATACAAAACGGCAATTTCATAGGTAAAGACCTATTATTAATATGGATATGCCTCCGGGATTTTAAATTATTTTTACGAATTTCAAATGTTGAAATGTGTAAGATGAAGAATATATCAATATGAATAAGAAATATTTAACCCTTTTGATGTCTTTTTAACAGTATATAGGTGATCGGCCTTCTACTGTTAAAAAAAATATGGCATGTTATCTATGCCACTTGAGTAAAAATGTAGAAAACGTAGAGTGGGCCTTTTTGAAGTTATTTTTAAACATTGGTAAGTTAATATTATTTTTCATATTTCGAGTACCTCAGCCTTTTATAATTGTGATTTTCTAGTAAAATTCTCGTAAGAAAGATCATAATTTTTACACGACTATCCAAAAGAGAGTGTATTTTTAAATATTTTTCTAATGACCTAGGTAAATATTGACGATTTACCAATATCAATTTGACCTTGTTTATGTAACGTACGCTTTAAATGCACTTTTCTTTGCAATATAAAATATTAATTGCTTGATTTAGTTATTTTTTTATATATTTTATTACTTCACAGTTGAAAAACAATACGTGGTTTTCATGTACTTTAAATAGATACGCCCATACAAATCATGATGTAACGATATGGCAAAATCAGTTTATTCTTATAGATTTGCCTATTAAATCATTAAATTCTAATAAAAATCTGTACCATTTTTCGATCAAGTCGCGAATCTCACAACTATCTATATATATAAAAGAGGAAGGTGACTGACTGACATACCCAGAGATAAACGCACAGCCCAAACCGCTGAAGCTAGAATCCTGAAATTTTGCATGTAGGTTCTTTATATAACGTAAGTGAGCACTAAGAAAAGAAATTTTGAAATTCCACCCCTAAGGGGGTAAATCAGGGGATGAAAGTCTGCGTGAGCGAAGCCGCGTGTAAGCGAAGCCGCCGCTAGTAAATCAATATAATTGGTAGTAGACTTTTATATAAGTAAGCTATAGATTGTTTTTAAATCGCAACAAACTTAATTAAATAAAAAGGAGTATTAAGTTATTATATCAAGGCTGAACCAGTCGAAAAGTGGATATCAGGTTATCCCAAACTACTTTACGATCATTCTAGTGGTACAATATACTGTACAAGGTGTGAAAGCCACGTCAAACTATAAACCAAGGCAACATTAAAAGACACATTGAAGGCGCAGTACGTAAAGAAACGTTTAAAAAGCCGTAAGAAGGTAGTAGAGCCACGAGAAGGTAGTAGAGCCACGCTGATTTCAGCACGAACGGGCCGGCTCGACCGGGGCGGTACTACCCTCGCACAGAAAATCAACGTAAAATGACAGCAGCAGTGCTGTCGTGTTTCGTTGGTGAGTGCGAGACCGGAGGCCCAATTAGTCTAGTCACAAGTTCCATACTTGTTGACTAGACTAAAAGATGCAGCAGCATCACTAGGCCGCCATAGTGTGGGTCGCCATACTGCATTGTCTGCATTCGCAATGAGTATGGTGACCACCACTCTTGGATTCTGCTTATGTTTTCCATCAGGCAGAGTAGAGTCATTTTGGCGGGCCAAACATAAAAAAAAAAAAAAAAAGAATTTAATTTAATTTAATTAAGTTTAAATTAAGTTTAAAAAGGCTTATCCATGTTAGAATTTCTATGACTATTGACGGTGCAAGTACGTAAAATCAATCTACCTACTCTGATCCTTGATAATGACTATAAATTTGAATGCACGCTTAACTCGTGAGGTGAATCTAAGCAAAGCCTAAGCACGCTTTATAAATTTCAGTCTTGGTCCCCGTGCCTCGGAGAGGGACGAATCCGGTAAAGTTTGTTATGGAGGAGGAGTGTAGAAAGACAAATAACATAAAATAAATATTTCTGACATCTAACACACAACACGCCATCTAGTCCCAATCCAAGCAGAGCTTGTGTTATGTGTGAAAACACACAAACCCTGAAACAAATATTTACAGATAATACAAACATTTGGTCCGACCTGGGAATCGAACCCGAGACCTCAAGCACATCAGTCGCATACGCTACCACTACGCCACTGAGGCAGTCCGAAAATTAAAACATTAAATGAATTGTAGTTGAATTTCAACATAGTATGGGCGATCATTAGCTTTTTTTTATTATTTAATATTTATTGTTTACAATAATAAAACCTTATTCTAATACATAAGGTCCACAAAACTGTTTTAAACAGTTTGTCTGTGGAGATGGATGGCTTGTATCAGATATGTCTAGATTAAAGAATATGTGTGTCTAAATACAGACATCTCGGTCATAGTTTTTAAATTCAGACATATCGGTCATAGTTTTAACTAGCTGAACTCCGCGGTACAATAACCACCGCGAGGGGCGAAACTAGTCTAAAAAAAGGAGCCTAATTTACTCCTTATATCATCGGTTACCTGTCAGTCAAAGTCGCGTCAAAGTTCCTGAGATTAGTCGGAACAAACAGACAGACAGACAAAAGTACCGTATATACTTTCATATGCATTTAGTGAAAAGCTGTTAATTTGAAATTACAAACAGACACTTCAATTTCATTTATTTGTATAGATACTATTATTAAGACAAAGGCAAATTCTCTGGACATCGACATTTAGGGGGTATGACCGACTCGTCTAGTCAACGCGAGGGTCAAAGGAACGTTAATGATGAGACGAGACGAAATAAATAGCGTATCTTTTTCTAATGTTGAAATTTTTGCTGAAGATTCAAAAGGAACGGCTTCAGGCTAAAATAACACTGTATAGAAATGATACGACTAACTGTACAAAATCATGTCTATTAAATAAAATTGTATGTTTATAATTAAATAATTTTATTCCTTGGGAAATTTAGTAATATCTATACTTATAATAATAACTATAAATTCTCAAAATTTTAAAAAAACCCCCGATATAATAACCTGAGTTCCCTTTAAAAAGTAAAAATACACGTTATGCGCTTTGATTTGAGACCCCACTCGATGATATTTTTGCAGACATTCGGTTCCTCTTCCCCACTTTCACCCCCGGCTTTAAACGGCTCAACTGATTTTCATGAAACATGTCTAAGAACACTCGCACGTAACTCACCTTTCATACAAAAAAAAAACTAAATTGAAATCGCTTGATCCGTTCGGGAGCTATGGTGCCACAGACAGACACGTGAAACTTATAACATAACCCCTCTTTTTGGTCGGGGGTTAAAAATGTAACAGGTCCAATTCTGTACATTAAAGATATTTTTGAATTTTTTTTTTAGGGCTCTCTATAATCGATACTGAAGCCAAAACTGTATATTTTTTTTTAATTTTTGTCCGTCTGTCTGTCTGTATCTTGGCCACGCATCACGCCGAAACTACTGAATGAATTCAAATGAAACTTGGCATGATTTGAGTTCATACTACGAGGTAGGACATAGGATACTTTTTATCCCGAAATTCAGCACGGTTTCTTGGAGAGAGGGGATGAAAGCCAAAATATGTACTTAGTTGAAATTCAATAACACATATAGAGTAAGATCCCATCCTGGCATGATCTTCATCAACATCATCAAGCTGTTTTCATCCAAATTTGTAATTTTATCCAAGAAAATATTATAAATAAAGGTCGGTGTTACTTTTTTACGTATCTTCATAGGAATTATATTGAGCTTTTTAGAGAGGAAGTAGAAAACTGTGAAGAAGTGATGGGTAATTTTACTCCACAAAACCTGGACAGTAAAATTAATAAAGAATTTAAGAAAGAAATAAAAAAAAATACGTGTCAAATAAGAAGGTAGTGGCTTATAAATATATTACTGCTATTGATGAGAACTTGTTAGAAATTTTAAAAGATGAAGATATTCTCAATAAAGCTGCTTTGATATTCTGAAGCGCATGCGCATAGTGCTCTCGCTAGTTTTTGTGTTTAGGGGATATTTGGTCATTGCAATTTATCTGACTGATTAAATATAACATTGTAATTGATCTTAATAACATAGAAAAAAATCGGACATTTAAAAATAAATTAAGTTCATTTATTTTTCTTAGAGCTTTAGAGCGTCTGATAAAAGTTTTGGCCCATGGAAAGCGTCAGATTTTTTTTATATGACTTCAAAGTAATATTCTACAAAACATATATAAAAATCAGTCATAAAAATTTAAGATAAGTAACTGATTTTTAGTTACCTTTTTCACCTGGTACCTGCAGAGGTGTCACTGGGCAAGCTCCACAAACATTCAGGTATTAAAAAGTACACAAGAGACTACTGAGAACCGAAAGTTATATGCTTTAGAAAATAAGTTGTGTCTTACGGCTCTGGGATCTTGGACTAATAATCCGATTTCTTTCATTCTTTTTTTGCTAGAAAGAAAAAAAATAAAAGATAACGGGAAAAGCCTTTTTTGTCCGCGACTGTACACTGCCTGTGGGAAAACTGAGACAGATATGTAAATATGGCGGTACGAAGTTCGTCGGGTCAGCTAGTACTAATAATCACTACATAGTATAAAACAAAGTCGCTTTCTCTGTCCCTATGTCCCTTTGTTTGCTTAAATCTTTAAAACTACGCAACGGATTTTGATGCGGGTTTCTTTAATAGATAGAGTGATTCAAGAGGAAGGTTTTTATGTATAAAAAATGCATAATATAGTATGGAAACACTGTTAATTTTCGAGGTTTCTAATGTGATGTAGCAAAAAAACTATTTTTTTGCGCTTACATTGCAAACGCTGGTTGCACCCTACGAGATAGATCAAAATAATGTACTACAGTATTGTACACCTTAAAAAGTACTACAAAAAAGTCCGCGACGGTATATGTCTATCTCTTAGGTATAACCCACAACAACCATTTTTATTCCTTTATTTTTACGAGAAATAATGGCTTATTTACGAAGTGATTTTAAGCAATACAGAATGAATCCTTATACAATTAAGTAAATTAAACACATTGTGCATTTAATATAGATCAAAATGGCCCGTTACAGTAACTAATTTGAATGAATATATTCGAAGATATTACAGATTTAAAATGCACGAATCGTGTCGTCGGCGGGGGCATCTGAAATCCACCCGTGCGAAGCCGGGGCGGGTCGCTGGTAATATATAAATCAGAAAGGAACACTGTTATGCTCGGCTCGGGCGGAACGTGACAATGAGTCATGCTTTTACGTGCGTGCAGCCGGCGGCGTTCATCGAAAATTATAATGATCGACGGGCGAGTAGTAGTCGCGGTTTTATGGCTCGTCGGTAAAGCTCGCCGGTGTATCATTGATATACCGCGATTTTAGGTACCGACGAGCCTGTCTCGCGGCTCGTCGTGTTTGTCTTTTTTTTTTTACTCGGCGTGTCGATCACGGGCGGCGAGCCGAGTATATTTGTGAGTGTCTTAGGTGATATATTAACGTTCCTTAAAGTTCAACCAGTTCAGATAACATTAAAAGGCCGACTTATTTTATCAAAACACATAACAATCACGAATCTAAAACATCCATTTGTCAGTCGTTCGCATTCGTACATAATAACTCAATTTGAATCAATCTTTGTGGGGTGCTAACCGCCCCAGACGCCCCCGGTCACAGCCCAGTGTAAACGACCCTGTCGCAGCCTCCGTGCACCCCGCCGTGGGTCACGTCGAGATGAGAATGACCTCTGATAAAGGCTTTAGATGTGACGCGTGGATTAATGGAGACTTTTAGGTAATTAATCTATACAGATAAACTGAACTTTGTTTGTAATTTCAAATAAACAGCTTTTCACTAAATGCATGTAGGAGTATATATTGTACTTTCGTCAATTTTTTGTTTGTTTGTCTGTTTGTCTTTTTCTTGGGGCTAATCGCTGGAACGGCTGGAACGGTTTTGACGTGACTTTCACTAACAAAGGACCATTGGGGATTTTGTATGGACCTCGTCCCCACCCTACAACAGAGATGATATGCGTGTCGATGTTTTCATTCGTACCCAAAACAAGACCAAATATTTGTTTTAGTTGTAAAATCGATGGGGTTTTTTTACAAAAAAAAAAAAACTTTCGGGATAAATGTGTTAAAAAACTAACAAAAAATTGTTTTCGTAAACAAAAGTATATTTTATGTAAACAATTGATAAATCTAAACAAAAATATGGTTTTAAACTGAAAAATCATTGACTTACAAATACAATATTTTACTTAATAATGACAGTTTTTAACCGACTTCCAAAAAGGAGGAGGTTCTATGTTCCACTGCATGTATTTTTTTTTTTTTTTTTTATGTATGTTACCCGATTACTCCGTCAGTTGTGGACCGATTTAAAATTTTTTTTTTGTATTCGAAACGGTATGCTTCCGAGGTGGTCCCATTGCCAGCATATCAGGATCTGATGATGGGATCCCAGGGAAATCGAGGGAAACTGTCATTTTTTATAGGCACATACTATGTTTTTCGTATATTTTCTGAAGTTACACCCGTATTTGCGTCTGGTAGTCATCATTTTATGATGATGAGCTGATGATGTAAGGTACAACTCCTTAACGGTTAGGAGTTGGAGGATAAATCTTTAAATATCAGATGTATATATGTTACCTTTAGTCGTATTCTTTCAAATTATTTAGGTAAGCTGATGATGGAAGGTGGAAGGTACAACTCCTCAACGGTTAGGAGTTGGAGGATAATTCTTTCAATTTCATACGTATCTAAAGACCTTCAGTCGTATACTTTCAAGTTATTTAGGTGAACTGATGATAGAAGGTTAAACTCTTCAACAGTTAGGAATTAGAGGATGATTTCAATATTACACGTACGTTTAGACCTTCATTTGTATTCTTGATGATGAAATTTGATGAAATAGTTCAACTTACTACTTACCTACGATTGCTTGCACTAAAAACTGAAAAATAAAAACTTTTTATAAAAAAAAAAACCGACTTTCAAAAAACATCCAACGAATACTCTCTGCCAAAAAAACACTTAAAAGCGTAAAATAAACTGGTTCTTCATAAATTGCCTATACCTAATTCTTTATTCATTTAAATAGTAGTATTATAATGTGTGCTAGGTACCTAAAATCTGTTTGAAGTCGGTGCTAAGCCAAAAAGAATACAAACGAACAATTACAAAAGTCTAAGCGATAGTCACTTGGCATCTGGCTGGATGGCACGTGGCTCTCCCACGGAAGCGTGGCTATCCGTGGGAGAGCCACGCTTCGGCATGAATGGGCCGGCTCGACCGGAGTGATACCACGGCCTCACAGAAAACCGGTGTGAAACAGCGCTTACGCTGTGTTTCACCGAGTGAGTGAGGATACCGGAGGCCCACCCCCCCAATCCCCCCTATGATGGCGCAGTTGAAACAGATGCTACCCCAGGAAGGTACTAACTGCGCTTGCGTTGGAGAATCCCTCTCTGCACGTCCACACTCAGAACACATCGCGCCTGAGCGTGGACGCCCAGGCTGCCCCTCGTATTCTGGGGGGGGCAAAACTACGCTTAATCATGCTCGGGATAAGAGCAGTAACACCATGGCACCCCCTACCACGCTGGTCGTGGACTTCTGCAATATCAGGGGATTACATAGCAACCTTAACGCTGTCCATCACCACCTCGAGACAGCAAAGCCCGCCTTGCTCTTCTTGACCGAGACGCAGATAGCGTCTCCAGCGGACACTTCCTACCTAACTTACCCTGGGTACGGACTTAAACACTCCTTCATCTCTAAGGCCGGAGTGTGCGTGTACGTTAGAGACGATGTCAGCTCTCGTCACCTCAGCAACCTTGAAGGTAGGGACCTCTCCATCTTATGGCTCCGTGTAGACAGCGACGACCATCCCCGCGTCTATGCGTGCCTCTATAGGTCCCATAGTGGTGATGCCGAAACTGACCGACTCATTGAGCACATCCAGATGGCTTCAGACTTCGTGCAGCAGCAGATCCCCTCCGCAGAGATCATCGTACTTGGCGATTTTAACGCCCACCACGCCGACTGGCTCAGTTCCAGTAAAACGGATCATGCGGGGAGATCTGTTCACGACTTCGCCCTGGCATATGGCCTGACACAACTGGTTGCCACGCCCACGCGAGTCCCAGATGTGAAGGACCAGAATCCTTCACTGTTGGATCTTCTGCTGACTTCTCATCCGGACGGTTACCGCGTATCCGTTAACGCTCCACTTGGCTCCTCAGACCATTGCATTGTCCGGAGTAAAGTGCCTATCACACCCTTGCTGCGATCACGAGTCGCACGCAGCCGTCGTGTGTGGCACTATAGGTCAGCAGATTGGGATGGGATGCGGTCCTTCTTTGCGTCCTACCCTTGGAGACAGTTGTGCTTCTCGCCGGATAATCCCAACGCCGCTGCTGATTTTGTTGCCGATGTTGTGCTACAGGGTATGGAGCTCTTCATCCCATCCACTGTGGTCCCCATTGGTGGCAAATGTCGGCCCTGGTTTGGTCCATCTTCCAGAAAAGCTTCTCGCATAAAGCAGGAGGCTTACCAAGCCTGGGCTGACGCGGTGGCGCTACGGGATCAAAATACCAGCGCTCTGAAAAAGGAGTACAACTTTGCCTCCAGATCCCTCAAAAGAGACATTGCAAGGGCGAAGTCGGAGCACATTGCCAGGATTGGCGAGAGGCTTGAGCGTCTTCCTTCGGGAACTCGGGCATTCTGGTCTCTTGCCAAGGCTATCGAAGGCAACTTTTGCAAGCCATCCTTTCCACCTCTGCACATAGGAAATAATCCGTTGACCTATGACGCAAAGGAGAAAGCCGATCTTCTGGCAAAACACTTTGCGTCCAACTCGACCTTGGATGACGGGGAACAAGAGCCGCCTACCATACCGGGGTGCGAGAGCTGTATGCTGGAAATCCAGTTCCACCAACGCTCAGTGCGCTTAGCACTTTTATCCCTTGATATCCATAAGTCGAGTGGCCCGGATGGAATCCCTCCTATTGTGTTGAAGATGTGCGCTCCTGAGTTGGCACCGGTCTTAACGCGTCTTTTTCGGCTCTCCTACTCTTCTGGCGTAGTCCCGACATCATGGAAGGCAGCATTGGTCCACCCGATCCCTAAAAAAGGCGACCGCTCAAATCCATCTAACTACAGGCCGATAGCCATAACTTCCCTCTTCTCGAAAATAATGGAGTCCATCATCAATCATCAACTCCTGCGGTACCTAGAGGATCATCATCTGCTTAGTGACCAGCAATACGGTTTCCGTAAGGGTCGATCAGCTGGTGATCTTCTGGCGTACCTGACACATCGCTGGGCACAGGCGATTGAGACTAAGGGGGAAGCCTTGGCAGTTAGTTTGGACATTGCGAAAGCCTTCGATCGGGTCTGGCACAAAGCGCTTCTTTCGAAGCTCCCTTCCTATGGGCTTCCCGAGAAACTATGCGAATGGGTCACCAGCTTTTTAGCAGGTAGAAGCATAAAGGTCGTAGTCGACGGTGAATGCTCTGACTCTATACCTGTGAATGCTGGTGTCCCGCAAGGTTGTGTGCTATCGCCTACTCTGTTCCTCCTGCATATCAATGACATGCTGCAAACTAGCGGCATTCATTGCTATGCGGATGACAGTACAGGCGATGCTCTCTACACCGGCCGCGCTAATATTTCTCGGGAAAACGTCATTGAGAGTCGAAACAAACTTGTGTCCCAAATTGAGACGTCTTTAGAAAAGGTCTCAGACTGGGGTAGACTCAATTTAGTCCACTTTAACCCCACCAAGACACAAATTTGCGCGTTCACCGCTAAAAAACTGCCGTGGGTCGTATGCCCTCGGTTTCAAGACACTCCCCTATCAGCCTCAGCCAACATTGGAATACTTGGTGTCGAGATATCGAGCGAAGTCCAGTTCCGTGGCCATTTGGAGGATAAGGCCAAATTGGCCTCGAAGAAGCTTGGCGTGCTCAACAGATCGAGACAGTATTTCACTCCGGCCCACCGCTTTCTTCTATATAAGGCGCAGGTTCGGCCACATATGGAATACTGTCCTCATCTTTGGGCGGGGGCACCCCAGTACCAGCTCCTCCCTCTGGACCGCATTCAACGGAGAGCGACTCGAATCGTCGACTGCCAGGAATCTTCAATTCGGCTGGACTCTTTGGCGCTGCGTAGAGATGTGGCTTCGCTTTGCATCTTCTACCGCATTTACTATGGGGAGTGCTCCGAGGAATTGTTCGGGCTGATTCCTGCCGCCTCTTTCCGCCATCGTCCTACGCGACAGCAATTTCATCCCCATCACTTAGATGGTTGGCAGTCCACAACTGTGCGGTTCTCTAGGAACTTTCTGCCTCGCACAACAAAACTGTGGAATGAACTGTCGCCTGCGGTATTCCCGGACCAATACGACCTTCAAACCTTCAAGAAAAGAGCGTACTCCTTCTTAAAAGGCCGGCAACGCACTTGTGACGCCTCTGGTGTTGCAGGTGTACATGGGCGGCGGTAATCACTTACCATCAGGTGATACGTCTGCTCGTTTGCCCCTTATTCAATAAAAAAAAAAAAAAAAAAAAGAAAGAGTTAATCAAAAGAAAATTAGAAGTAACAGAAATTTTGATGGTCATTCTATTTAATACCAAGAAGAAAACGTACGACCCTCACAATTGTACGCAAGAAAGAAGGGCCCAGTTTGATACAATTGTTGGTGTAACAATTTTCCAAGATGGCGGCGGAAAATCTGGAGAATTATAGCAGATTCGTAATCTGTGGCCCCAAATTACCTAAGATTTAAGTTCAGAGTTACATACACACATCAAAAGTGTCTAGGGATCAACATATGTGTCTAGGGATCAACATATATTTTTGCAATAACTTTTCGCCTGATTGATATTAATTAAAATTTTCTTTAAGGATTCATCAAATAAAGTGTTTTCGTTTGTCACAGTAACGATAAACCAAGTCACCTTTGCATTAATAAAGAAATTTGCCATTTTCCTAATAAAGGGATTTTTGACATTTGAACCACTAACATTAAAGTTCCAAAAAAAGACTGAAATAACAGTTTTCTTTAAAATTTTATTAGGTAACTTAAACAATTAATAATCCGTGTTTCTACCGCGAACACTAACAACACAAGAATCGGTTTGGCATACTCAAAATGAGTTCATCCAAATCACGCTGTGGAATGGCCGCCCATGTTCGTTGCAACAACAAAAAAAGGTCTTCTTGCGACTGGATACCCTCCATATTCGGCAGAGCTCTTCTCTGTAGCATATCCCATGCATGCTCAATCGGGTTCAAGTCTGGCGACTGAGCAGGCCAGGGCCAAAGCCACATCTCAATCTCAAGAAATCCGCATAAAAATGCTTGATCCCTAGACACTTTTGATGTGTGTATTTATATGTAGTTTAGGCTCCGGTACGAAAGGGCTAATCCTATATCCCATTTAATAGATATTATGTAATAAAATTAAAAACTTATATATAAAAATCAATTGCAGTTCGTTTGTCTCGCTAAGACTCGAGAACGGCTGGGCTGATTTAGCTGGTTTTGGTTTTGAAATGTTTGTCGTAGACCAGGGAAGGTTGAAACGGTGATTGATGATTCTTTTTTTATTTGAAAGCTGGTGCTTCCCATTTCAATTTGGTCCAGGTTGAAGTAGTTTTTTTTTTTTATTTGTGATTATTTGGAGTAGCTTCGCCCCGCGGCGTCGCCCGCGTTTAACACCGCGGAGTTCAGCTATTTCAATACATTATTTTCCTAATACTAATCTACCATAATTAATAGAAGGTACTAGACACTCTCATCATTCAAGTCTGTTGGTCCAGTGTTTCGTAACCCTACCTGCTGAACCGAAGTTCGTGGTTTCAATTCCCGTACAAGACAAACAATTGTGTACTGAGTAGGTACGATCATTTGTTTTGTACCTGAGTGTAATGTATCTATATATATACTAGCTGATCCGGCAAACGTTGTTTTGACTTATAAAAAAAAAATGTTATAAAAAAAATAGATGTTGGTCGATTCTCAGACCTACCCGAAATGCACACCAAATTTCATAAAAATCGGTCCAGCCGTTTCAGAGGAGTATGGTAACTAACACTGTGACACGATAATTTTATATATAAGATTATATATATTTATAAATATATAATTATGTTTATCAATAGTCCGGTTACTGCAGCACAGGTATTTTTTTATGTAATAGGTGGGCAAACGAGCACACGTCGTATCGCCTGATGGTAAGCGATTACCGCCGCCCATGGACACCCGAGGCGTCACAAGTGCATTGCCGGCCTTGGGGGATGGGGAGGGGTTTGGGGTATGGGCCTCCGGTATTCTCACTCACTCGGTAAAACACAGCGCAAGAACTGTTTCACACTGGTTTTCTGTGAGGCCGTGGTATCACTCTGATCGAGTAGGCCCATGCATGCCGAAGCGTGGCTCTCCCACGGTGAAAACGGTTCTACCTTGTTTGGTATCAGACGGCCGCATTTGAGATGTGTGAGGATATTACAATGATGGGTGTATATCGTAGGTACTACTGAAGTACATGTATTGATATATTATAAAGCTGCAGAGTTTGTTTGTTTGTTTGAACGCGCTAATCTCAGGAACTACTGGTCCGATTTGAAAAATTCTTTCAGTGTTGGATAGTCCATTTATCGAGGAAGGCTATAGGCTATATTTTATTTTCAAAAAAATTAGAGATCCGTAAGAAAATTGCTATTTCGTAACCCAAGGTGTGAAATCGAAAACCTATTTTTGCGTGCGCTGCAAAAAGTATTGACAATAGAACTAAATAATGTATTACGGGTTTGTAGGTCCCATTAAGATCTACAAAAAAGTCCGCGAGAGCATATATCTAACTATCATGGTTTAGTTACAATAACCGTTTTGTGTTCAAAAAAATTATTAAATCGTCTGAAGAAAGAAACTACGTTAAATGTGTATCGTTATATTAATCCTTATCCAAATAAAGCATTATGTTATCAATGGTATTTATGTAGAAGTAAAATACTTTTTGTTTCATCCCATTCGGACATTTCGTTTAGAAGTTATCACGAGTATAAGACGCTAAGAGTTGGTACCTAATAAGGAGTTATTTGCCAAAGAGTTTTTATCAACATAATACCTAATATTAATCTTTATCCAAATAAATGTGTTGTTGATTATGAGTATTAAATCTTAGAAGAGTATAATAAATACATCTATACTAATATATAAAGCTGAAGAGTTTGTAGGAACGCGCTAATCTAACTACTGGTCCAATTTGAAAAATTCTTTCAGTATTAGATAGCCCGTTTATCGAGGAAGGCATCATCACGCTAAGACCAATAGGAGCAATAGGAGACGCAAACGACGTTGCGTGGGTCAGCTAGTGTATTGATAAGGTGCCACAACTACAGCACATGAGAGCTACGCGAGGTGACCTAATGAGAAATTGGTCAAAGTTCAAATGTAAACATATGTGTATCTAGTTAAGGTTCGAATTAGACATTATTTAAGTTATTACTCAGAGTTCTGCACCCACAAAAGTAATAACTCCATTCGTTTGTATCTTTATGGTTACGTATCCAAAGGGTAAAACGGGACTATATTACTAAGACTCCGCTGTCAGTCCGTATGTCACCAGGGTGTATCTCATGAACCGCGATAGTTAGACAGTTGAAATTTTCAGAAATGATGTATTTCTGTTGCCGCTATAACAACAAATACTAAAAACAGAATAAAATAAATATTTAAGCGGGCTTCCATGCAATAAACGTGATTTTTTTGCTTGATATTGAAGTGCGCGACTCGAACTTGGCCGATTTTTCCAGTTGCTAACCTCAGTTGATAAAGAGAAGGAAAACTTCCCTCCGGCCAACGTATATAGTAGCCTAAAACCTCCCTTCTAGGGACAGGACTATGGCCAGAATTGGGCTATCATATTCTCTTGATGTGCTGATGTGAACCGCAGTATTCTCTCTTTCTCAAAAGACTGGCAGAAGCGAGCGTAAGAAATGTCGGTTCGTCGAGCATATTTTAGACAGAGTTGGGTCACTTTAACATGCTCATATTAAATAAAAAACGACCCGCAGGGAAGGTGGATTTCTTAGGGTTTTGTCTTTCTCTTTATAGTCAATTCAATGCTTCACAGTATTTGTTATCTTAGATAACCACTTTAAAAGCAATCCCTTTATTGTAAAGTGATTTTAAAAATACAAAAATCAAATACACAGCTTGTGAGTAAATACTCGCAACTTGTCTAGACGTTCGTTTGGATACAAACACAACGGGTTTCATAGCAGCGCCAAAAAGGACGCTCACAGGCTGTAAGGACGCTTACGGGCGATAAGGACGCTTACGGGCGATAAGGACGTTTACGAGCCGTGCTTGACGTGCGAGACGCTCGCGGGTCAAAAGTCACATACTACGCTCTTCCTATTGTCTTATTAAAATGAAAACTTTGATCTCGTTTTTCTTTGTTTATTATTGTCTAGAGTTCAACGGTTCAGAAAAACAAGTTTAAGTATATATAACCTATATACATGTTTTCTTTGAATCTTTATGTTTATATTAACAGTAGCATAATTGGGATACAATAATAAACACATGCCAACATTTATCTTACGTGTTTGTTACCGGGGGAGAGCCACGCTTCGGCATGAATGGACCGGCTCGACCGGAGTGATACCACGGCCTTACAGAAAACCGGTGTGTTACAGAAATAGTGCTTGCGCTGTGTTTCACCGAGTGAATGAGGATACCGGAGGCCCACACCCCAAACCTTCCCCCATCTCCCAAAGGTCGGCAACGCACTTGTGACGCCTCTGGTGTTGCGGGTGTCCATGGGCGGCGGTAATCGCTTACCATCAGGCGACACGTCAGCTCGTTTGCCCTCCATTCCATAACGTGTATGTTTTATTTACAGTAAAAAAGGTGTAATTATATGGGCAAACAAACAGATGTGTCATCTCCCAAGAGTCCCAAACGGATTTTATGTCCCTCCAACACAAAAGGAGGATCCTTCGACCGAGCGAGGTGATCATACCTGGCCGCGGCCTAACGATTGACATTGTAAAATTGTCATGTCAACATGTCATTTCGCGAGAACTTTTACATCGCGATTCAAGATTTGCAGTAACGCCGTAGTACGGTGTGTTTTCGGTAGATGGCACTGTAGTATGTTTTTTCTTGCCGTATTTGGAACTTGCAGCACGTTGTTGGCCTTTGCGTGCCTTTAGAATTAGCTAGGAAAGACTTCATATATAACACTCACTCAAATTGCAACGAAAGGTTTGCTTAACATAAGTTCCCTGTCAGGCTATGTTATCACTCCGTTTGAGCACACCCAAGTATTTCAGTGACATCCAATCTTGAAGTAGTTACCTGTACTATTTAACTTAATTATAACCAGACGTCTAATGATGAAACAATAAGACAAACAAATGAACAATAATTACATAAAATATATTTTCTAGATCGCTCCTGTGCCTTGGAGAGCACGTTGAGCCGTCGGTCCCGGTTGTCACGAATATCTATGGCAATCGTTCTTGGAAAATCAGTGCCCTCAAATATAGTGACAACTAGTTCAACTTTCTTATTCAGTTCACCCTCAGGGTTGCGGAGGTCCGATGCCAGTCGCTCCTTGTAAAAACTGATATTCAGGTAAAACCTTCTTAGTACATTGAGAATTTGAAACTGGAAGTGCCTTAGAGAATTCAAGGAGAGGCAATCAGTACAGTCAGCTGGAGTCTTTAAAACTTTGGCAATATTCTTTCTGCAGAACTTCAATATCTCCTAACACATGCTTGGGTTGTGGATGTCTGACAGCAGTAAAAATCTAAGTTATTATTTAATCAAATAAATACAAAATGTGTGCGCATTATATGTATTTACCTTCTACAAAACAATTCAAGATCTTTCAAACTGTATAAACTTTATAAATTTTTATTTGTATTTTTTGTCATTTATTTGTAACTTTGTAAATTGTTTATAACAGCTGTTCATAACAAGATTTAATTAAAATACAAGACAGTTATGAAATTTGTATTTTAATATGCATATTCTTTTTACCCGACTACGGCAAAGTCAAAGGAGGGTTATGATTTTGACAGGCTATGTATGTATGTATGTAAGTATGTATGTATGTTCATCTGTTCCCTCATAGCTCCTTAACTACTTATTAGGACTGGACAAATGAGGTATCGTTAGAAGCGTCTCAATCGTCCGCTGGTTATAGGCTATATGACGTGTCACAAAATCTAATGTGGCGCCCTCTAGCCGACATAAAGTACTGTATTCAAAAATAAATTTGAGATATATATGCCGTGTTTGGTATCATTGGAAAGGGCATTACTTGTACATTTCAAAAATATATATATTATTAGCATTTTCTCCTGACTTTGTCCGTATTTATTCGATAATTGTGATATTTCTATGGTACCTATTTAAAAAAATATTTTGCAAAGAAATTAATATTATAGAGGCACCAAAACATTTTAAATAAAAAAAAAGTAAAAACTAAAACCCAACTACGACAAAAAACGACGCTGAAAAAGTATGAAACAAGTTTCAAAAGCCGTAGTCACACATTAAACTACATGGACTACAGCTTTAACACTTTAACAACGCGTGACTACGGCTTTTGAAACTTGTTTCATACTTTTTCAGCGTCGTTTTTTGTCGTTGTTGGGTTTTAGTTTTTACTTTTTTTTTATTTGCTAACTAGATGATGTTATATTATATATATGCACTTTGCATTTGTGGAACACAAATAGATTACAACTGTTTATAAAATGAAACTTACTATTTTTAGATTGCCTAACTATCTCACTATTAAGTTTCTTATTATTTAATCCTTACTAAAAGTAACTTTGTCTGCCTGTAACTCTATCACAGCTAAACGGCTGGATCAATTTGAATGAAATTTGTCATGGGGATATTTTGATTCTTGAGGAAGGACATAGGCTACTCTTTGCTGCGATAACCAACAAAAAACGCGGGCGGAGCCGCGGGTGAAAGTTAGTTTATAATATATCCTATTGCTAGTTACATCATCATGATAAAGCTTTAAAACAGTCCACAGCTCGTCATTGGACTTAGAATGGGTCTAAATAAATATTTTTGGACATCTAACACACAACGCCATCTAGTCCCAAGCTAAGCAGAGCTTATGTTATTTATTTGCGAATAACATTTTCAAATATAAATTAATCATACTATTATTATGAAGCGAAAGTGTGTGTTTGTTACTTCTTTACACTCAAACAGTTGGACCGAATTGATTTGAAGATAGTTAACACCTTGGAGTTACACATAGGGTACCTAATTATTAACCCAATGGTCCTGTGAGATGAGCAAGGAATTTCAAAACACTCAAACACTGCAGGACATAGCTAGTTTTAGTTAGACCCAGGGATAAGTAACAAATCTATTTAATGAATTGCTAATTAATTGCCCACAACTACAAAGTCATAGTGTGATATTATGATAAACAATCCAGTCTCTAATGACAAACAGTGACTCAATGAGTTTGTAAACAACTTGTTTACAAATCTATATAATCTATGACTCAAATGTAAACATTTAGATGAGAAATTAAATTGGATTAAGTCATGTGGATAATAGTTCCATGACAAACTCTTCATGAGATTAAAAAAAGTAGCAAGTCTTCTAGTTAGCTACTTTTTTAATCTCATAAAACTTTCAAGAGTTTTATTAAAGTACCTGGATGACCAATCTTGGTACTTTTATTTTGTGCCAAATTTTCTAAAAATGAATCCTAGCTAGATCAATGTATAGCCCCCAAACCTATACTAAATTTAATGAAAATTGTTAGAGATGTTCCGAGGTTCCGATTATCTATTCTTTCTTATATATAAAATTCTCATGTCACAATGTTAGTTACCATACTCCTCTGAAACGGCTGGACCGATTTTTATGAAATTTGGTGTGCATATCGGGTAGGTCTGAGAATCGACCAACATCTATTTTAATATACACCATTTTGTTTTTTGGCTACCACAACGTTTGCTGGATCAGCTAGTAATATATAAAAATGAATCGCCGAAATGTACGCGCATAACTTACGATCGATTGCACCAAATTAAAATCTTTTTTTTTTTGGTATTCGTTATTGTTAGGACAAGGTTTGTGTACAAGAAAAATTAAAAGACTAAAGTTTTTTTTCTGTTTGCGACTGTACACTGCCTGTGGGAAGCTGAGGCAGATAATGTAAATAAGGCGAAGTTCGCCAGGTCAGCTAATATTATATACATATAAAAGAGGTGCTTATCTAAAAGTACTAGTGGTCACCCACTGGTTGATTTTCGACCATAATTAAATTATTATTTTCTTAGCTTTCTCATATAAACTTCTCAATCGCACTTCTCCTCCATATAAACTTTAACTGTGCCAAATTTTATACTCCTCTGGGGAAAAGGAATGTAAAGTTTTGCTTCATGTATTTATATTTTGATTAGATATTCGTATGAAATGACAATACTCATCTAAGATTGCACAAAGCCATAGATATGGGTCTCTACATAGCAAGGAGGCTTAATTAGAATACTAGACAGAAAACAAAAACATGTAAGTAATATGTTGTAGTCTTGAAATCTATGAAATCCAATTTTTTTTTATTTAAGAAATAATTATTGAAATTGTTTCACAAAATGAAATTAATTTGAGTTAAAATTATAAGTTATTGATCAAGACAAATTTAAGAAACCAAATATTACTTTTTTAGGGTTCCGTGCCAAGCAAAAAACCGAATTCTTATAGATTCGTCATGTCTGTCTGTCCGTCCATATGTCACAGCCACTTTATTCCGAAACTATAAGACCTTTAATGTTGAAACTTGGTAGGTAAATGTATTCTGTGAACCGCATTAAGATTTTCACACAAAAATAGAAAAAAAAAACAATTAATTTTGGGGGTCCCCATACTTAGAACTGAAACTCAAAAAAATTTTTTTCATCCAACCCATACGTGTTGGATCTATCTATAGATAGGTCTTCAAAAATGATATTGAGGTTTCTAACATAATTTTTTTCTAAACTGAATATTTGGCGCGAGAGACACTTCCAAGGTGGTAAAATGTGTCCCCCCCCCCCTCTAACTTCTAAAATAAGAGAATGATAAATCAAAAAATAATATATGACGTACATTACCATGCAAACTTCCAACGAAAATTGGTTTGAACGAAATCTAGTAAGTAGTTTTTTTTTAATACGTCATAAATTGTGAACTGCAATTTACCTTTCACAAATGTAAAAATGTATGTTACTTGCTGCTGCGGAACCCTTCGTGGGCGAGTCCGAATCGCACTTGGCCGCTTTTTTTATGACATGAATGTATAATAAAAAATATGGTGGCATAGATATAAACAGCTTTAAATTCATGATGCAATTTAATGAAATGTCATATTGAATGATCCTAGAAACCATTCACACTTGAATCAGTAAATTTCACAATATCATCACAGTCCAACTCAAAAAAAAAAAAGATAACAATATAAAAAGATATATATCAAATATAAATTAAAATAAACTTTTTCAAATCTAAGTAATCATGATCTTCAGTTTGTTAGAGTAAACTCAAATAGAACAAAAATTAAGTTAAGTAAATCTACAAAGTTGCCAAACAAAGTTTAAATAAAAATAAAAGAAACAAAAAAATTGTTACCATTAGAATTCATAGCAATAATATACATACTTATTTTTCACACTGGGTCATAGTTCTCAAGTTGACCTACTAAAAAAAAGTTATTCAAACATAAGTCATGATTAACCTTCTATAACAAAGAAAAAAAAACTTACCTGAACTAAACATTCTTCCCAACATTGTATTTGGGTGAGCAGTAAACTGAGCTGGATCCACCACGAAACGAGTGTTGTCCACCACCAACGTGATCCTATCTTCACAAAGCTGACCCTTCTGCCCATTCCTGGGGGGGTCCTGAGCCGTCGAAGTAGAAGGCGTTGGGGTATTGGCGCTCAAGTTCTTCGGAGGCATGTTTGGACGAGTTCTTATATTCGGGCCTGTCCGCTTCGACAACCGCTTGCGTCTCTCCTCGTCCCTTCTATATTCTTCTGTGTCACTGCTGCTGTCGGGGTAGAAATAAGGACGTCTTTCTGACATGGCCTCAGGCCCATTCGTCTGGGAGTCTGACATAGGCGTGCGCTCGTCCCCGCGAGCCCTCACATCACGGTCGATGCTCTTTTGTCCCTGTGACGGTGAGCCGTTATTGAAAGCCGTTTTTCACTGTTGTTAAAAACTACGAAAGAAATTCTACGAAAACGTCATCGTAACGTCGTAACAAGTAAAGATGAGACGTATTTACGCTACCAGGTTTTAAAACCAGGTTTTTACTTCGAAGTACGGCGCCCTGGTACGAGTAAAAATACTTGCAAGTCTTTGTAAAGTATATGCGCGAAGTCCGATGCTCAAAAAACTTGAACACTACACATGAAAATACTGCATAGGAAAATTATTCATATCGTAATAGGAATAAGAAACATAATCGGATTTGTGAATAGAAATACTTTGAACTGCAAAGTATTTTTTTATTTATACGATTTTGCTCCTTATTCTTCATAAAATACGGGTCGAATTCCTATGCAAGTATTTTCAAATTTGTACACCACGGCTGGACGCGTCTATCGCGTCGCGTTTCAAGCAGTAAAAACTTAATAATGAAATAACAATAATGCATAGGAAAATGATTCATATCTTAAAAGGAATAAGAAACACAATCGGATTTGTGAATAAAAAGAAATACTTTGTACTTCAAAGTATTTTTTATTTATACGATTTTGCTCCTTATTCGTCATGGAATACGGGTTGAATTTCTATGCAAGTATTTTCAAGTTTGAACACCGTGGCGCCGCGGCGTCTCAAGCAGTACGTACGCGTACGGGGCTCGGCGGCTCGGCGGCTCGCCGCGTTGACGCACTTGACGCGCAGGTAGTGGGTTGCCGAGCCCGAGTATTTCCGATGAAAGCCGAATGCATGAACCGAAAATTTAATGCACATGCCATTCGATTTGGGTCGGGAACTTGTCAATCAAATAAGCTAACATAACTGAAACATAATTAGGAGCAAAATTGCGTAAACATGCATTCATGAAATATCTTTTGACTATGACGCGTCATTCACCCTTAAATCTATAGCCAAAAGGGACATTATTGCCAGTATTTTATTAAAAAAATTTAAGTATTAAGAGTTTTGTTTATATTCGAGAAAGTAAAAGTTTTGTTCCGTTTTTTTGTCAATTCAGTTGTTATTGTGAACTGATTGCGTAACCTACTGACCGTGACCTATTTTTTAAATAGTTCACTATAGATTTCGCGTGTTTATTGAATTTAAAGACAATTTTATAAACTATTATTAATTAGTGTTTAAGTACATAGATACCTAAATAAATAAAACTGAACATTATTGTGTTTATTAAACTTTTATTAATTAGTGTTTTAGTACGTAAATAAATAAAACTGAACATTATTGTGTTTAATAAACTTTTATTAATTAGTGTTAAAGTGCGTAAATAAATAAAACTGAACATTATTGTGTTTATTAGTTGGAAACAACGATTTTCAAACTGTAAATAATAGTGTGTCTTAATAGTGTTTTTGTATAGGTATAGATAGATCATACGTTGTTGTCGTTACTAGTTAATAGTAAAATAGGTAATTATCCACAAGTATGGCTCCTAAGAAAAGTTTGGCGTGGGATCATTTTGTGGATAAAGGAGAAAATAAAGCCGAATGCAAGATGTGCAAAGTAATTATATCGTACAAATCTGGAGTGTCAAACCTTACTAAACATGTACAGAGAAAACATATGTCTGTTAATTTAGTGAGAAGGGAGCAAGAAGTGGCACGTCAAGAGGTGCAATCGGAGCATGCTTCACAAAGTACACACTTAACTACCACGTCCAATACTCCGCTGCAATCTGTCGCACCATCGACATCTAGTACGATAAGGTCTAATACAGCCACTATCTCAGCATTCCTTCGACGTGATTGTCAAAAAATTAAAAAGCAAATTGATGACCATTTGATGAATTTGTTTATATTTGACTTGCAGCCATTTTCTATAGTGGAAGACAAGGGGTTTCGCGAATTACTAAAATTTGCTTTCCCAAATTATGTAATACCATCGCGAAAATATTTCGCCAATAATTTATTGCCGGGGCTGTATGAAGAGGTAAAGAGGAATGCTAAAGCAGCTCTAAGTGAAAATGCAAGTAGTGTATGCTTAACTACCGATATGTGGACGTCGAGAAATAATGACTCGTATTTAGCGGTCACGTGTCATTATATTGATAAAAATTATACTTTACAATCAGTGCTCCTTGAATGCAAAGTTATGTTAGATTATAGAATCCATGTTATATTAGAGAATCGTCACACAGGGCTATATTTCGCTGAAGAGTTAAAAAATGTCGCTCTGAAGTGGAATATTCTTGACAAAATCCTCCTTGCAGTATCAGATAACGGTGCGAACATCAAAAGTGCGATAGCACAATTAGAGTGGAAGCATTTTGGCTGTTATGCTCATACGCTTAACCTGGCAGTACAAAAAGTATTAGGAAATGCTTACATAAGCGACTTAATTAACAAAGTGAAGGCTATAGTTACCCACTTCAAACGAAGTAATTTAGCCTGGAATAAATTAAAAAAATACCAGGAACAGGCTAATAAAGTCGTAAAGAGGCCAATCCAAGATGTCGTTACAAGGTGGAACTCCACATTCTACATGTTACACAGGTTTGTGGAACTAAAAGATGAAATTAAATGTGCACTCAGTAATCTAGACACCGGTAATTTAATAATGTTGACCAGTTATGAATGGGATATTTGCCAGTCGTTGATTATAGTGTTACAACCGTGTGAAGAAGTGACGAGGGAAATCAGCGGCCAAAAATATGTAAGTGGAAGCTCAGTCATTCCATTAACAATTGGTCTCACCAATGCACTCAACGAGATCGCAAGTCCAACATATCGCAAAGAAAATAATATTGACGTGTTCCCTGATGAAGTCGAAATGTGTCGACAGAATCTCCTTTCAGAAATAAGCACGCGGTTTTCTAATTTAGAACAGAGCCGAACTTACACTGTCGCTATGTTTTTAGACCCGAGGTATAAGTTGTACTTTGAGAGTGAAATCGTTGCGGACAGTACAAAAAAGTATATCGTGGGCCTAGTAACCACGATGATTCATGAAAATGAAAGATGTCAGTCTTCAGCATCAACTTCTGATGAGCCTTCAGCATCAGCTTCTGATAACCAGGGTAAAAGATCTAATAGTCTATTATGGAAACACTACAATAGGCAAATGCAAAATGTACGACCAGCTGGAACGGCCAATAGTAGGGCAATCATTGAAACCCAAAAATACCTAGATGACGCAGTTTTGTCTCCAGATATGGATCCTTTGGAGTGGTGGCGTTTAAATCAAATAATTTATCCAAATTTAGCGAAACTGGCCAAAATAAAATTAAATGCAATGGCCTCTAGCGTACCTTGTGAACGGTTGTTTTCTGTAGCAGGGAACATATTAACGGAGAGGAGGAATCGTCTGGGGAGTCGTAAAGTAGAACAGTTATCGTTTCTACAGCAAAATAAAAAATAAATCAAATTACTAACAAAAACTAAAAAACTACCAAAAAAATAAAAATAATAAACAAAAAACAATACAAAAAAAATACAAAACATGTATGTATATAGAATGAAATCTTATAACTACGCCTGCTAATACAAGTTTCTATTCAAGCTCATGTCAAAATACCATAAAAACATAGAATTAACTTAGCAGACAGTCCTAAGCCTGTAATTTAAGGTGATGTGTTCCCGATAACCGCGAAATTAAAATTCTTCTCACTTTTTTTTGCAAATTGCAGCTCTCCATTAAGTATTATATCATCTATAGTATTATATTATCTCCATATTTGTACACATACAAATCGCTTTTATAATTACATATAGTTAATTTACTAAAATAAGATCATAAATATTATCTCACATAAGGAATGAGTGTACACTTATGTACACTGTGATTTTTTCACGAAATATTCATATACTATAACATAATTTTATACTCATGGCAATTGCATATATGTGAGATGATATTTATGGTTTTAAATCAGTACTATAAAAACGCCATTTTGATCAACTTTCTACCTAATGCAGAGCTGCGATTTGTAAAATTTGAATTTCACGGTAACTGAAGACACTCCCCCTTAATAAGTAAGAAGGAAAGATTACATTCATTTCATGAACAAAAAATTTAAAAAACGTTCAGAATTGTGGCCCGACTGGAACTAGTTATTCATATATATACACACTCGGATTTGTAAATAGAAATACTTTGAACTTCAAAGTATTTTTTTGTTTTTACGATTTTGCTCCTTATTCGTCATGGAATACGGGTCGAATTCCTATGCAAGTATTTTCAAATTTGTACACCGTCGCCGGACTAAGGGCCGGACGCGTCTATCGCGTCGCGTCTCAAGCAGTAAAAAACTTGAACACTATACATAAAAATACTGCATAGGAAAATGATTCATATCTTAAAAGGAATAAGAAACACAATCGGATTTGTGAATAAAAAGAAATACTTTGTACTTCAAAGTATTTTTTTATTTATATGATTTTGCTCCTTATTCGTCACGGAATACGGGTCGAATTCCTATGCAAGTATTTTCTTTAAATTGATGCTGATACTTAGAAATCTTTGAAACTAACAAATACTTTCAAGTATTTTAAAACCTGGTTTTTGACCCTGGTATTTTTCCGTACTCGTACTTAGAAGCCCTGGTATTCAATTCAGCAAGTATGTCTCATCGCTAGTAACAAGTTTGACAGTTAAGAAATTGTTACCATCTGTAAAACATCAATAATATTAGTATTGCTGTTTCAGTTTCTCCAAGGAGCTCATTTACAAGTTTTAAAATAAATTTTGTTAAATATTTATCAAAAAATCATGTTATTTGAAGCAAGTGTATATTGATACAAATATTAATAAAGTTTAGTTTTTTAAATGACTTCAAACAAAAAAAATCATTATTTTGAACTGTCAATTTTATGTTCAAAGTCTGGTGAATGCGTTCAAAAAATGAAAAACTTGAATGAATCGGCTGTTGACTAGCGATGAGACATACTTGCTGAATTGAATACCAGGGCTTCTAAGTACGAGTACGGAAAAATACCAGGGTCAAAAACCAGGTTTTAAAATACTTGAAAGTATTTGTTAGTTTCAAAGATTTCTAAGTATCAGCATCAATTTAAAGAAAATACTTGCATAGGAATTCGACCCGTATTCCGTGACGAATAAGGAGCAAAATCATATAAATAAAAAAATACTTTGAAGTACAAAGTATTTCTTTTTATTCACAAATCCGATTGTGTTTCTTATTCCTTTTAAGATATGAATCATTTTCCTATGCAGTATTTTTATGTATAGTGTTCAAGTTTTTTACTGCTTGAGACGCGACGCGATAGACGCGTCCGGCCCTTAGTCCGGCGACGGTGTACAAATTTGAAAATACTTGCATAGGAATTCGACCCGTATTCCATGACGAATAAGGAGCAAAATCGTAAAAACAAAAAAATACTTTGAAGTTCAAAGTATTTCTATTTACAAATCCGAGTGTGTATATATATGAATAACTAGTTCCAGTCGGGCCACAATTCTGAACGTTTTTTAAATTTTTTGTTCATGAAATGAATGTAATCTTTCCTTCTTACTTATTAAGGGGGAGTGTCTTCAGTTACCGTGAAATTCAAATTTTACAAATCGCAGCTCTGCATTAGGTAGAAAGTTGATCAAAATGGCGTTTTTATAGTACTGATTTAAAACCATAAATATCATCTCACATATATGCAATTGCCATGAGTATAAAATTATGTTATAGTATATGAATATTTCGTGAAAAAATCACAGTGTACATAAGTGTACACTCATTCCTTATGTGAGATAATATTTATGATCTTATTTTAGTAAATTAACTATATGTAATTATAAAAGCGATTTGTATGTGTACAAATATGGAGATAATATAATACTATAGATGATATAATACTTAATGGAGAGCTGCAATTTGCAAAAAAAAGTGAGAAGAATTTTAATTTCGCGGTTATCGGGAACACATCACCTTAAATTACAGGCTTAGGACTGTCTGCTAAGTTAATTCTATGTTTTTATGGTATTTTGACATGAGCTTGAATAGAAACTTGTATTAGCAGGCGTAGTTATAAGATTTCATTCTATATACATACATGTTTTGTATTTTTTTTGTATTGTTTTTTGTTTATTATTTTTATTTTTTTGGTAGTTTTTTAGTTTTTGTTAGTAATTTGATTTATTTTTTATTTTGCTGTAGAAACGATAACTGTTCTACTTTACGACTCCCCAGACGATTCCTCCTCTCCGTTAATATGTTCCCTGCTACAGAAAACAACCGTTCACAAGGTACGCTAGAGGCCATTGCATTTAATTTTATTTTGGCCAGTTTCGCTAAATTTGGATAAATTATTTGATTTAAACGCCACCACTCCAAAGGATCCATATCTGGAGACAAAACTGCGTCATCTAGGTATTTTTGGGTTTCAATGATTGCCCTACTATTGGCCGTTCCAGCTGGTCGTACATTTTGCATTTGCCTATTGTAGTGTTTCCATAATAGACTATTAGATCTTTTACCCTGGTTATCAGAAGCTGATGCTGAAGGCTCATCAGAAGTTGATGCTGAAGACTGACATCTTTCATTTTCATGAATCATCGTGGTTACTAGGCCCACGATATACTTTTTTGTACTGTCCGCAACGATTTCACTCTCAAAGTACAACTTATACCTCGGGTCTAAAAACATAGCGACAGTGTAAGTTCGGCTCTGTTCTAAATTAGAAAACCGCGTGCTTATTTCTGAAAGGAGATTCTGTCGACACATTTCGACTTCATCAGGGAACACGTCAATATTATTTTCTTTGCGATATGTTGGACTTGCGATCTCGTTGAGTGCATTGGTGAGACCAATTGTTAATGGAATGACTGAGCTTCCACTTACATATTTTTGGCCGCTGATTTCCCTCGTCACTTCTTCACACGGTTGTAACACTATAATCAACGACTGGCAAATATCCCATTCATAACTGGTCAACATTATTAAATTACCGGTGTCTAGATTACTGAGTGCACATTTAATTTCATCTTTTAGTTCCACAAACCTGTGTAACATGTAGAATGTGGAGTTCCACCTTGTAACGACATCTTGGATTGGCCTCTTTACGACTTTATTAGCCTGTTCCTGGTATTTTTTTAATTTATTCCAGGCTAAATTACTTCGTTTGAAGTGGGTAACTATAGCCTTCACTTTGTTAATTAAGTCGCTTATGTAAGCATTTCCTAATACTTTTTGTACTGCCAGGTTAAGCGTATGAGCATAACAGCCAAAATGCTTCCACTCTAATTGTGCTATCGCACTTTTGATGTTCGCACCGTTATCTGATACTGCAAGGAGGATTTTGTCAAGAATATTCCACTTCAGAGCGACATTTTTTAACTCTTCAGCGAAATATAGCCCTGTGTGACGATTCTCTAATATAACATGGATTCTATAATCTAACATAACTTTGCATTCAAGGAGCACTGATTGTAAAGTATAATTTTTATCAATATAATGACACGTGACCGCTAAATACGAGTCATTATTTCTCGACGTCCACATATCGGTAGTTAAGCATACACTACTTGCATTTTCACTTAGAGCTGCTTTAGCATTCCTCTTTACCTCTTCATACAGCCCCGGCAATAAATTATTGGCGAAATATTTTCGCGATGGTATTACATAATTTGGGAAAGCAAATTTTAGTAATTCGCGAAACCCCTTGTCTTCCACTATAGAAAATGGCTGCAAGTCAAATATAAACAAATTCATCAAATGGTCATCAATTTGCTTTTTAATTTTTTGACAATCACGTCGAAGGAATGCTGAGATAGTGGCTGTATTAGACCTTATCGTACTAGATGTCGATGGTGCGACAGATTGCAGCGGAGTATTGGACGTGGTAGTTAAGTGTGTACTTTGTGAAGCATGCTCCGATTGCACCTCTTGACGTGCCACTTCTTGCTCCCTTCTCACTAAATTAACAGACATATGTTTTCTCTGTACATGTTTAGTAAGGTTTGACACTCCAGATTTGTACGATATAATTACTTTGCACATCTTGCATTCGGCTTTATTTTCTCCTTTATCCACAAAATGATCCCACGCCAAACTTTTCTTAGGAGCCATACTTGTGGATAATTACCTATTTTACTATTAACTAGTAACGACAACAACGTATGATCTATCTATACCTATACAAAAACACTATTAAGACACACTATTATTTACAGTTTGAAAATCGTTGTTTCCAACTAATAAACACAATAATGTTCAGTTTTATTTATTTACGCACTTTAACACTAATTAATAAAAGTTTATTAAACACAATAATGTTCAGTTTTATTTATTTACGTACTAAAACACTAATTAATAAAAGTTTAATAAACACAATAATGTTCAGTTTTATTTATTTAGGTATCTATGTACTTAAACACTAATTAATAATAGTTTATAAAATTGTCTTTAAATTCAATAAACACGCGAAATCTATAGTGAACTATTTAAAAAATAGGTCACGGTCAGTAGGTTACGCAATCAGTTCACAATAACAACTGAATTGACAAAAAAACGGAACAAAACTTTTACTTTCTCGAATATAAACAAAACTCTTAATACTTAAATTTTTTTAATAAAATACTGGCAATAATGTCCCTTTTGGCTATAGATTTAAGGGTGAATGACGCGTCATAGTCAAAAGATATTTCATGAATGCATGTTTACGCAATTTTGCTCCTAATTATGTTTCAGTTATGTTAGCTTATTTGATTGACAAGTTCCCGACCCAAATCGAATGGCATGTGCATTAAATTTTCGGTTCATGCATTCGGCTTTCATCGGAAATACTCGGGCTCGGCAACCCACTACCTGCGCGTCAAGTGCGTCAACGCGGCGAGCCGCCGAGCCGCCGAGCCCCGTACGCGTACGTACTGCTTGAGACGCCGCGGCGCCACGGTGTTCAAACTTGAAAATACTTGCATAGAAATTCAACCCGTATTCCATGACGAATAAGGAGCAAAATCGTATAAATAAAAAATACTTTGAAGTACAAAGTATTTCTTTTTATTCACAAATCCGATTGTGTTTCTTATTCCTTTTAAGATATGAATCATTTTCCTATGCATTATTGTTATTTCATTATTAAGTTTTTACTGCTTGAAACGCGACGCGATAGACGCGTCCAGCCGTGGTGTACAAATTTGAAAATACTTGCATAGGAATTCGACCCGTATTTTATGAAGAATAAGGAGCAAAATCGTATAAATAAAAAAATACTTTGCAGTTCAAAGTATTTCTATTCACAAATCCGATTATGTTTCTTATTCCTATTACGATATGAATAATTTTCCTATGCAGTATTTTCATGTGTAGTGTTCAAGTTTTTTGAGCATCGGACTTCGCGCATATACTTTACAAAGACTTGCAAGTATTTTTACTCGTACCAGGGCGCCGTACTTCGAAGTAAAAACCTGGTTTTAAAACCTGGTAGCGTAAATACGTCTCATCTTTACTGTTGACCTTTTCACTGTCAAATGCGGATATTGGTTAACACAATAATTGTTTTTATTGTTATTTTGTAATTGTATTAAATTACGTTATCGTAAACATCCCACCTAACTGAGCTGTGAAAGTAATGTGATAAATAACCAAAAAAAATAAGTGCCGGGACTCTTTACATTGTAAATAAACTGTATATCGTAAGACAACGCTTGTAGGGCGTCACTCATTTTAATTGTATAATTCGCTAGAAATGGATAATAAAGAAGAATACCATGATCCAGACTACCCAGAAGCGCCAGTGGTTGTTAAAGAGGAGCCTCAAACCTTCAATGAAGAAGAGAAAGTTAAAAAAATCAAAGAAATCATCCGGCGGGAATTTTCAAACGAACTTGAAGTTAGAGAAAATGAAGTTATGTTAATAGATCAACGGTAAGTAAACTATTTTTACTTTTAATATACAATAAAACCTGTTTGGGAATGCACTGGACCTTCAAACACGTACTTTTAATTACTTTTATGTGCCATGTGGTCTTTTGTTGTGACTTTTCTTCCCAGTTACAAAAAAACGACATGTTTTTTTTATGTTTTTGTAATGAAACATGTGTTTAATTCGGATTTTAGGAATAAATTACTTTAAAATAGAATATAAAGTTGTTTGTAGCAGTTTATTAAATAATTGAGTCATGTATAAATGAAATTTATAACTGATAATATTATATTTATTTAAGTTTATGCAGTTAAATGGTACTTTCAAGGTTAGATAGACCACATTTCGTGTAGGGCATTAAATATCATTTGCTTTTAATATTAAAACATTTAAATACACTAGTGTCTTATTTTAATTTTATATTGTTGTTATTTACATAATTCCCTGGCATTTTTGTTATGGCACATTGTAGTTTTATTCATTAGAAATTAAGTACAAAACCAACACTAAAAATAGATAAAAAAAACTCCAAAGTGATTTGTATATCATGTCGAGAAATTGAGCTCAATTGCTGCAGTAATTTTTGAGTTAGAAGCATACATAAATAAACTTACATTTTTATAAATTTTAATAGCAGATAGGAGTGCACTTATGTGTACAGATTATATTAAGAAAAAATGATGAACTTCAAGCCGCATCGCATCGCAGTTATGTGTGAGAGCCCTAAGACCTTTAAATAAGCATTTTTTTCATATTTATATAATAAACTGAATCTCGGAAATGGCTCCAACGATTATCATTGAAATTTAGTAACTTAGCTAGAATTAAATTGCAGAAAATAAAAATAAAAAAATACCAAGTAAAGCTCAGTCATCCAGGTACTTTTAATCACACGTCAACTGGTCAACTGCCTATCTATATGCGTTTAGTTAATAAAGACCAACCGTCACCATTTCTCTATAAACTGAAAAAAGTTGAACAATATTTACTTAAAATGAAATGATATTTTACTTGCAGAAACATGGTGGCTAGGTTTTAAACAGTTATTATAAAAGCATAACACTTTTTTTTTGTATGTTCTGCAATACATAATATAATGTTAAATTTGTCTTAATAATATAAATATTTGGACATCTAACACACAATGCCTTCTAGTCCCTAGCTAAGCAGAGCTTGAGTTATGGATACTAGACAACTGATATATATAATATACTAGCGACCCGCCCCGGCTTCGCACAGGTGGATTTCAGATGCCCCCACCGACGACACGATTCGTGCATTTTATATCTGTAATATCTTCGAATATATTCATTTAAATTAGATACTATAAAGAGCCATTTTGATCTAAAAGTCTAAAAGTGTCTAGGGATCAACATATGTGTCTAGGGATCAACATATATTTTTGCAATAATTTTTTTCCTGATTGATATTAATTAAAATTTTCTTTAAGGATTCATCAAATAAAGTGTTTTCGTTTGTCACAGTAACGATAAACCATGTCACCTTTGCATTAATAAAGAAATTTGCCATTTTCCTAATAATGGGATTTTTGACATTTGAACCACTAACATTAAAGTTCGAAAAAAAGACTGAAATAACAGTTTTCTTTAAAATTTTATTAGGTAACTTAAACAATTAATAATCCGTGTTTCTACCGCGAACACTAACAACACAAGAATCGGTTTGGCATACTCAAAATGAGTTCATCCAAATCACGCTGTGGAATGGCCGCCCATGTTCGTTGCAACAACAAAAAAAGGTCTTCTTGCGACTGGATACCCTCCATATTCGGCAGAGCTCTTCTCTGTAGCATATCCCATGCATGCTCAATCGGGTTCAAGTCTGGCGACTGAGCAGGCCAGGGCCAAAGCCACATCTCAATCTCAAGAAATCCGCATAAAAATGCTTGATCCCTAGACACTTTTGATGTGTGTATATTAAATGCACAATGTATTTAATTTACTTAATTGTATAAGGATTCATTCTGTATTGCTTAAAATCACTTCCTAAATAAGCCATTATTTCTTGTAAAAAGAAAGGAATAAAAAATAATTGTCGTGGGTTATCCCTAAGAGATAGACATAAACCGTCGCTGACTTTTTTGTAGATCTTTATAAGGTGTACAATACTGTAGTACATTATTTTGATCTATCTCATAGGGTGCAACCAGCGTTTGCAATGTAAGCGGAAAAAAATGTGTTTATTTGCTACATCACATTAGAAACCTCGAAAATTAACAGTGTATCCATACTATATTATGCATTTACTATACATAAAAATCTTCCTCTTGAATCACTCTATCTATTAAAGAAACCCGCATCAAAATCCGTTGCATAGTTTTAAAGATTTAAGCAAACAAAGGGATATAGGGACAGAGAAAGGAACTTTGTTTTATACTATGTAGTGAAACACTTTATTTTGTAAATACATACATAATATATGTAGAAAACACCCAAACTCCGAAACAAATATTCGCAGATCATACAAACATTTGGTCCGACCCAGGAATCGAACCCGAGACCTCAAGCACAGCAGTCGCACACGCTACCACTATGCCACCGAGGTAGTTAAATGTAAACATGGGTTGCTTAAAATAAATTGCCGCAAGAGACCAGAGGAATAATGATTCAAAAGCATCACTAGTGTGGTTCACCATGCTGCATTGTTGCGTTGCCTGCTTTCACATTGAGTATGGTGTCAACTCTTGGATTCTACTTATGCTTTCCTTATTTCAATTAGAGTAGTCACTTTGACTGGCCCATATACATTAAAAAAGTGGTCTGAATTGCAACTGATGTGCCTCACTATATTTTACTTAGTCCATGACTGCCTGCTCCTGTTTGGCTTTAGCCTCCTCCAGTTGCCTTTTTTGTCTATGACAATAATTTGTCCAGCCTGTAACCCTGATATGTTCTTAGGGTTAGGTGAATGTTGTTATCAAAAGTTGCTTTATACAAGTAATATGTATAAACTTTTTAGTTTAATAATGTATATACCAATAAGTATAGGTAAATCTCCATATGACAGCAGCATAAGTAATATCTATTGTTTATAATAATGTTATCAATATACACAATATTAAGTTATGAAAACAAAGTAATCTCAGTCAGCAATAACACAGATATAATTCTAGGGCTATAGATTTAAAATAATAATAATGCTTTTATTTCTCTCTAAAAATTACAGAAGCCTTAATATTACAGTTGACAAAAAGTTTTACTTAATTATATAGTAATCTGTGGGAGATCTGGAGTCCAACTAAGACTTGGCCTGTATTTTAGAGCTCAGGCCCTCCAATATTCAATTTACAAAAATGTTGTAGACACTATACTGAAGCATGTATATTTGATTGGTTTGTGTATGTGTGCATATTTGTGTGTGTGTGTGTGTGTGTGTATGTATGCGTTTGCGAGTGTTTGTATATGTCTTGTACACATTCATAATTATCTTATATATAAAATTCTCGTGTCACAATGTTAGTTACCATACTCCTCTGAAACGGCTAGACCGATTTTTATGAAATTTGGTGTTCATATTGGGTAGGTCTGAGAATCGACCAACATCTATATTTTAAACCCATTTTTTTTTATGGCAAAACAATGTTTGCCGGATCAGCTAGTAGTCTATAATATTTCAGTCTACTGCAATACCTGTAACAATTAATTACTTTCTTTTGCAACCAAATGTAAATTATCTGTAATTTTGTTGTGCATGGTCAATGCAGAGGCCGTAACAACCCTCAGCGTATAACAGTTTAATACAGTAGACTTCCGAGGGTTACATTTAGAAAGCACAGTATGTCATTATCAGACCTGGACTTGTTAGGAATGAGATTGGAAATAGGGCAGTGAAGGAAAATATTATGTAGGTAGGTATATATCTTCATAGCATTTACTATTCCCAAGTTGATTTGGGGTTGGCTACTAGTTCAACCGGTTTTACCTGAATGTCAATTTTTCCAAGGAGTGCCTGGCATTGGACCTATGGAACCCTGACTCCGCTACCCTCGGGCTCTATTTAAGATATATTCTATACAAACTGCTTTAGAATTATTTTTAACTAGCTGACCCGCTGAACTTCGTACAATCAACTTGAATATTTTCTAAATTTGAAAAAAACTTGTTTTAGTATTTATGTCTGTCTCAGCGTCCTCAGCATCCCACGAATAGTGTACAATCGCAGACTAAGAAAGATAATATAACACTTTTCGATTTTCTTTTAAACAAATCTTGTCCTGACAATAAACCTTTAAACAAACACGTAAAAAAAGAATTATCCAAATAGTAGTCGATCAAAAGTTAGGCGCGTACATACATTTCGGTGATTCATTTTTATTTATATATACTAGATGTATTATTTGCGTTAGTGTCGCTGCTCATTTCTCATCAACGCAACCACAATAGATACGCTGATCTAGTTAGTTTACTGCTAGTAAGTAATAATAATTTTTCTTCTCCTCAGTATGACAACATCTCGCCGATTACTGCATCGTCTCCGCTATGCCCTCGTGAGCAACTACTACAATGAACAGAAGCTGAAAATGAGCAATGGGCAGATACAGGATGAGATTGCATCACAACACGAGCCACGAGCTAGGGCTGAGGTATGTAACTGAGCATTTTAAGAAAGAAACAAGTAAAATTTTAATAAAATAAAAACCGACTTCAAGGTTCGCGTCGATTTCTCTTGGATGCCATCATCAGATCTTAGTGTCCTTATCATGTTACCACCGTTGGGAACCGTTGGAAAAAAGAATCATTAAAATCGGTTCATTAAACGACGAAGTTATCGGCGAACACACAAAAATAAAAACATATATACGGTCGAATTGAGAACCTCCTCCTTTTTTGAAGTCGGTTAAAAAAGAACTTCTACTCGAGGAATCTATAACTGTAACCCTTAACTTTTCTGTTGTTTTTTTTTTTCTTGTTGATAAAGTCCCACGCGTCACATGATATAGTTCGTAACTTGTACCTACTGTACTGTTTTGGAGATCAAGTTACCCTAGTAAAAGCAGACGTGTGGCTTCCTACACACTATGCCTGCGGGTCACCGGCCTTACCGCACAAACGAGGCATGACCGCCAGGTTATTCATAATTGAAATGATGCTCTGCGGTCAGTGCCAGCGGTATACCCCCGCACCCTAAAGCTGAGTCTCTACCGAACAAAAGTTGGTAACTTTTGTGTTGTCAACATTTGTTTGTGTCACAAAAGGTATTGTAATTTCCTAGTGTTCGCAACAAAAATTGTCAACAAATGTTGGGAACCGTGTTTTTGTTTTCGGCGGGAAACATCAAAAGAATACGCTTGTTGCAGATATTTATTGGGTCTGTGAAGACGTGAAGTTGGAATGTTTTTCAAATTGTTGGTGACTCGGTGTAGACACAATGGAAACAAAGTTGGCGATTTTTTGAAGAGTTTCCAACAGTTGGAAACACTGAGATTGCCAACAATTTCGGTGGAGAAGCGCCTTAAGCCCGCCGGCATGTTGTATAGGAGGCCTGATGGTGGCAAGATTTGACTCAATAGTTTGTCACTCAATATAGAAATGTCGGGGCTGTAGAGAATTTTACGGAAAAAAATACAGATGCTTCATGAACAGCGATGAAACAGCTTAATCCTAAATGTGTTCGTGCATTCGTGCACGTATGCGGACAAGTGAACGTACACGTGCATATCTTGACTGCCTCGGTGGTGCAGTGGTAGCGTATGCTGCGACTGTTGTGCTTGAAATCTCTGGGTTCGATTCCCAGGTCGGACCAAATGTATGTATGATCTGCAAGTATTTGCTTCGGTGTTTGAGTGAAAATAAATATATCTAATACATATATATTAACAAAAAAAGTTTAGTTTGGGACTAGAGGGAGTTATATGTGAGATATCCGAAATCTACTATTACATATTAAATATATATTATAACATGTTCTATTTAACATATTATTATTATTCACAAAAAAACAAATCAGTATTTATGTCAGTTGTACCCATAGTACAATAATTAGTTTGGGTCTAGAGATGTCTGCAATATTATTGTTATATGTGAGTTTATATTTGGTCCACTTTCGATTACACTGATGTCAGCAAATTTTAACAAAAGATTATCAGACGATATCCGACGAGATAACACGAACGATCGCTATTATCAGCCATTCGAGCAGAAACGTGTGAAATATCGTACCGATAAAATAAATAAGTGAAAGTACATATATTACATTTGTATTAACATACGATGTTCTTGACATAATCACCTTCATTGTTTAGGTATTGTTTTCTTATCTAGTCCAATGTATTGTATCATTTTGCTAAAGAAACAAGTAAGCGTGAGAATTAATTAATTATGTTATTTACCGCCAAAATAGAATAAGCTACATTCATCTTTTTTAATAGTGATTACATTTCTAATGACAGTTGGCATCTGGGAAACGGCCGCCCATAGAAGAAATCATTCAAAAAACCCAAATAAAATTTGGCAAAGAGCAAGCAGCTATTAAATGCTCATAATTCTCAGTTTTTGTCATGTGGACTCTGGTCCTCTACTTTTATATCCGTCAACTTCCTCAACTCTCCCAAGGGGCATTCAGCCTTGGACAGTCCACATCCATCTACTGCCAGCCACTTTCTTCAAATCATCGGTCAATCGTGTCGCAGAGCGTTTGCCTAACCGGTCCCCTTAAATAAATAAAAAAAACAACCTGTTTTTTCTCAACTTTTCATTCACTGGTGCTATTTTCAACCTTACTGTAATGTATTAATTCCAAATCTTGTCCATCCTAGTCACACTACACATAGCTACATTATAACACTCGCATTTCAACTACATTTAGGCTTAGTAACCCTTAAAGCTAGCTTGGTAAATTGCTGATTTATTTTTGACATTTAACCAGGTTTCGTCAATACTACGAGATGGACAGCGTCGCTTGCATCCTTCCGTACGCAAGCTGTTGGGCAAAAAATCTGTGGACCTCGACGAGATCTTCAAGATCAGGGAGCCGAGGAACAAGACGAGGAAAGACTATTCGGTATGTATTTTTTATTTTAAAAAAAAGTTGTGGAAAAAACGAGAATTGAGAGAAACTAGGAGGAAGATATCCAAAGTATGTTTCAGCTGTCTGGTTTTTGGAATAGGGCGCAAACGAGTAGACGTATCACCTGATGGTAAGCGATTATCGCCGCCTATGGACACCCTAACACCGAAGCGTCACAAGTGCGTTGCTGGCCTTTGGGGAATATTGGAGGGGGGGTTGTATGTGAGGATGGGGGGAGGGGTTGGGGTATGGGTTTCCGGTATCCTCACTCACTCGGTGAAACACAGCGTAAGCGCTGTTTAACACCGGTTTTCTGTGAACGGCCGTGGTATCACTCCGCTCGAGCCGGCCCATGCATGCCGAAGCGTGGCTCTCCCACGGTAAACTAGGCTGTGCCTAGTTTGGGATCGGACTGTCGTTTGAAAGATGTCTTCATCATCAATAGTCTTTCACGGTCCACTGCTGGACTTAGAAAGCAGGTTTTAGCCCACCACACTGTTTTCATTTCCTTTGCAGTAATGTTGTCTTGCTGTGTAAGATGTGTGAAGTCATTATTATGATATCAAATTATGCTATCAAGGTAGTAGAGCCACGCTGATTTCAGCACGGTTGGCCCGGCTCGACCGGGGCGGTACTACTCTCGCACAGAAAATCTACGTAAAATGACAGCGTTCGTGCTGTCGTGTTTCGTTGGAGAGTGCGCGAATGCAGAAACATCACAAGGCCGCCATGGTGTGGGTCACCATGCTGCATTGTTTCATTGTCTGCAGTCGCAATGAGTATGGTGACCACCACTCTGGGATTCTGCTTATGCTTTCCATCAGGCAGTGTAGAGTCATTTTGGCACGCCCATGCATAAAAAAAATGCTAAATACCTTCTTTCTTATTTGTGATATATTTCACAGGCAATGTTACAAAAACGTAACTACACAATATCGGCGGACACAACAAAAACCCTACGTCCGGACAGAAAGCCAGAAGATATTGATATCCTGGAAACGTCAGAAGATCCCTGCACCAGTCGACCGAAGAAGGTACCGCGGCACCTGGACCCTAAGGCCACCAACGTCCTCACTTTGGACGAGGTGACGAGAAATAAGACGAAATATAGATACAGGATCGTAATAGGTGAGTTTGTGGAAATGGTTTTATCTACATAAAACGACCTGTCCCGGCTTCGCTATCCCTATCACTCTCTATTGGTGAAACCATATTTAAATCTGGCACAGTGGTAGTGGTAGCGAATGCGACTGCTATGCTTGAGTTCTCAGGTTCGATTTCAGGACCAAATGTTTGTATGATCTGCAAATATTTGTTTCGGAGTTTGGGTATTTTCTATGTATAATATGTATGTATTTACAAAAAAAAGTATATTGTATTTATATCACTAGTCTAGTTCCCATAACACAACCTCCGCCGAGCTTAGCACTCAATGGCGTTGTGTTAAATGTCCGAAATATTTATTTATTAATCTGTTGAGTAGTTTAAAAGATCTAATGGCACAAAAAGCGACCTTATTTTTTCCTATGCAGAACCTAAAATCAAATCTATACAAACATAGGTGTCAGGTCCCAATACCATAATCAGCGCAAAAATGTCTATAACGCGATACAGGCGTAGCAGATTGGTCGCGTGACATTTACTTTGTAGTTCGGTGTGTTTTCGGTAGATGGCGCTGTGGTATGTTGTGTTATTGTTTAAGGAAGTCGCCACATAATTTCGCTCCATAACTGGAGGTCGATGTATTAGTGACTCAGCTATCTATCCTCTACTCTGGTGTGAAGCGTGCCTGTGTTAGGGGTGAGTAGGTCCAGTGAATCGGAACTGTGTGTCGCTAGTCCTAGTGAGTCGGGACTGTAGTCCTGTGGATCCAAGATTAGTAGATTAGTCGAGAGACAGTTAGTTTGGTATGTCGTTGATGGCGTTGTTTTTTTTTTTTTTTTTTTAATTATTTATTCATATAATAAAAGAGTTACAAATACCCTTACAATTAATGCAATCACAATCTCATTAGAGATTTTCTGTGTTGTGATGTTGTATGTGGAAGTAGCAACAAGTTCATATAAATTAAATGAGGAGTAGGTTCACCTAGGCATTGTATACCGTGGTCCGGATGTGTTAATAACAGCAGTTCCCGGATCCCTCCCGTCTTAGGCGTAGAGTGGCACACCGTGTGGTTTTAGTCGGTTCGATTCCGACACACCGCCCCGCCGCAAACTCCGGTGGGGTGATGGCCCGAGGGGGTTACCACACGTAAAAAAAAGGCATTGTATACCGTGATTTTTGACTCTTACTATTCGTCTTAACATCCCAGTGACAATAGGTATAGAGGGCCTAGTGGCATATCAATTAGATAGTCTTTGTGATCGCATTAGACCTTCAGATTGGCCCACGTTGGATTCTTCACCAATCAGGCTCACAGGTCCCCAGTAAGACCTTACATGTGGTAAAGTGCGGTTGTCTGGTTCAGGTAACACGTCGAAGTACGCCCCGCCCTCGTCCCGCGCCGACCACTCCACGCACAAGTGGCTGCTCTACATACGCGGCGCTCCTCACGCTCCGGACCTGTCCGCGCTCGTGACGGCCGTCGACGTGCGCCTGCACCACTCCTACGCTCCCCACCACACCGTGCACATCGAGTGAGTATACTGCAGTACTGACCACTACGCACACACTCGACGCACGCACGCACACACCACACACACACACGCACACACACATGCACGCACGCACGCACAAACACACACATACACACGCACACACTAGTACGGTAGGCACTTAACATCAGGTGAACTGTCTGCTGATTTGACCTCTACCACTCTCTATTGTTTTTAAATTAAAACTTCTTTACGCACGCTTGACTTGGGGAGTAAGCTGGTGAATGCGTGACGAGAGCGTTACGAAAAGTGTGATCGGGCGATGCGAACAGAAGTTGAGAGGGAGATATAAGTTAGTGTATATAACTGTAGGGGCAAGAGGGAGAGGTGCAAGCACACATTTTCTTGCTCTCTTTCTTTCATAGCCAGTTTCGTTTCGTATATCTTCTGTCTTGATAGTGCAGGCCTTGTACCCCTTGAAGTTTTACTTCAGTCGTGTGGTTTAAAGCACACTTGTTTTTTTCTCTTCCCATTCTTTATATTCACATCTATAATTTTTTTCTTTCATCCAGTAAACCCCCTTTCCACGTGTCCCGTCGAGGTTGGGGCGAGTTTCCAGCCAAAATTGAACTTCACTTCGCCCTACCTGAGCGGAACAGACCCGCCACCGTGGAACACACCATCAAGCTGGACAGAAACTACACAGGCCTGCAGATGCTGGGTAAGTTGGACCTACATCATCATCTTTTAATAGTTCACTGTCGAGCAGAGGACTTCTTTCTCGGAACCTATTTTTCCCGAAGTAGGTTGGGGACGGCTTTAAGTCTACCTTCGATACGACTAAACTCTGGTAGTAGAGCCATGCCACAAGCGGTGGGAGAGCCACGCTTCGGCATGAATGGACCGGCACGACCAGAGTGATACCACTGCCTCACAGAAAACCGGTGTGAAACAGCGCCTGTGCTGTGTTTCACCGAGTGAGGATACCAGAGGCCCATACCATACCAGGCCCAACCCCTCTCCCCATGCCGCAAAGGCCAGCAACGCACTTGTGACGCCTCTGGCGTTGCGGGTGTTTATGGGCGGCGTTAATCGCTTACCATCAGGTAATACGTCTGCTCGTTTCCCCCTATTCCATTAAAAAAACCCTCTCGCAGAAGCCCAACCCAAAATGATAGCATTCGTGCTGTCGTGTTTCGTTGGTGAGTGCGAGACCGGTCTACATGCTACATTGTTGCGTTGTCTGCATTCGCATTTTTTTACCTGAAGCGGCTGCAATTAGACCTCCACAAATCAACATGTCGAAGTTCTGTAGAAAGTCTGTTGTTTAACCTTTTTAATGTAATGGATAAATATGTTCGTATGGAAACCGGAACCGAGGGCTTCACATGCTCTTCGAGGCACGCAGAGGTCTCAAATTTGTTAATTTTGTAATTTCCCTACTAATCCAGCAATAATCACATTACAGGTGCGGAAACACTAGTAGATGTCTGGTTATACAGTACACCAGAAATGATACAGTATGAGTTCAAGGAAGACACAGAAGAAACCGTACCTCAAGATCAAAATCAAATCAAAACCGAACCAGAACTACAAACTGAAACAATCGAACAAATGGACACAGACCCTAACGACATACAGACCGACAATTGGCTAGACTTCTTCTCAAAAGGACCCTCACAAGTAGATGTTGACGAACTGATAATAAAACCGTTAAAAAAACCAAGTGAGATAAAGACAGAAGTAGAAGAATCAATGGAAGTAAGCGAGACGAATAATGTCGTTGAAAATGAAGAGGTTGTCACTGATGGAGTTGTCAAAATTGAGTCCACATGGCCGGACGACAGCAACCCTTATGATATACCCAATGAGATTCTCACCCAACCCACGTCGCCGAAAAAGAGGATAGTTAAGTACATAGATCCAACCACAGGGAAAATATATTATCTAGAAATGGACAGAGCATTGGACTTGAGCAAAGTTCAGGAGATCGTCATTACAAATCAAACAGCCAAAATCAGTCCAATCAAAGCTAATGGCGTTAAAAATATCCGAAAGAAAAAAGGTGGTATATCATTATTGAAACCTGAAGTGAAAAATATGTTAAAAAATTCAGAAAATAACGTCAAAAATATTCCTAATTATGCTCATATAGAAAATGATCATTGTTATCTGGCAACACCGAAGAAAATACCCAGTGTTGCTAGTGTTGAAGTTAAAAAAGAAAGGACGTTGTATGAGTGTCTGTGCGCGAATGTAGGTAGGCTAAATACTGTGCGGACTGCTGTTAACTATTTGGTGAAGAAAATACCTTTGATCAGTGATCAGGCGAGGGATCCTGACTTCGTCAAATTGTTTCCTTTTGTTGTTGAATCTGACGAGAGGTACTGGAAACTGGACTTCGCTAAAAGAAGAAATATTGAGGTAAGAGTTATTATTGTTAGTCATTTCACTCTATCGGCTGTTTTAATAAACTACATATCTCTAGTTCAAACTCGATTCAATACTTTCATTTAGGGAGGAAATCTCGTTCTCGCGAGATCTCAGCCTAATAAAAAAAAGTAACAATAACAATATTTACATACAAGCTTCAACAAATTCCTCCGCATCATCGCCTACTGATAGCGTTCCCAAAAGGCTGGCAGTATTGCCACTTTGAATGGCAATGCAAATTCTTTTTTTTTTAAGGTAAATTTAGACTATTATATAAACGGCCGAAAGAGAGCAAAAAGTGGACTAATAAAGGTGGTCAATATTACGACACATTCTTTCTGTGTTCTATCTAAAATCCATGGTACAAACTTTGTACAATTTGGACCATTCTTTGTTGATGGAGTGTATGGAGTGGTCTCAGACTCTGTCCCCTACTCTGAACGGACTCGGACCATATTTTGATTTCCAAGATCCCCCCTAATCAACGACATGCCTTATTGTGGAGGAACATGCGTGTATTTTTCATTGACGACTGTTATCCTAGAGGACTAAGGTTCAATTCCCGGTTCAAACCAAATATTTGTATGATCTGCTGGTTTTATGTATAATATGTTTGTATTTACAAAAAAAGTCAATCTTTCATAGTACAAGCTCTGCTTAGTTTAAAAGTAGATGGCGTTGTGTGTCAGATACCTATTTATTTATAACTAGCTGATCCCACAAACGTTGTTTTGCCATAAAAAAATGGGGTATAAAAAATAGATGTTGGTCGATTCTCAGACCTACTCGATATGCACACCAAATTTCATAAAAATCGGTCCAACCGTTTCAGAGGAGTATGGTAACTAACATTGTCACACGATAATTTTTATAAATAAGATTTACTTTATTTGACATTTTTTTTCTAGTGGTCCCGAGCGAAATTAATCAACAAAATCATGACAGAACACATACCCACAAACGAAACAATATGGCGGACGAAACAGATCCTCCTCTACTCACGACTGCACGGCTTCTACCCCGTCAGGAGTGAGGCTATCACACAGAGAACAGACACCACCGACTGGTCATCATGGAACGACTTCGAGAACATCAGAAAAGTCGAAGCCAGCATCAAAGAACTGTACCCCAACTCGTCAGATATCGATTCATTGACTATATTCGATGATAAGGAATATAGTCGAGTATCCGAACTGTCGGATACTATAGACATATCTGATGATGAAGACGTTGATGTAGTGCGTATGGACAGGAGGGTAGATGTCAAACAGGAAGTGACGTCAGATGGGAGTGATTTGGTGGTGTTGCCAGTTGAGAGTGAAGAGGACAGACTGCGGTATATGTTTATTGAGAGGAAGTGTGCTGATATTGGGATTGAGTTGAGGAATGAGGATGTTGGCAACGGGTATTCTTATAGGTGAGTGTTAATTTATAATCGGACAAGGAAATTAACATTTTTGTGCAGAAATTATTTCCCTAAAATTAAGTTGCTTTTATATTACATATATCTTCTTTCTATATATGTATAATATGTACATATGTATTTACCAAAAAAGTATATAAGTATTCTATCGGTCTATCTAACTGTCAAAGTACAAGATCTGCTCAGTTTGAAACCAGATGGCGGTGTGTTTTAGTAGTCCCAAATATTCTTTTATTTATTACTCCGGTCGATCTGACTTTAGCTTCTGGCATGACTGCCTCGTTGGCGTAGTAGTAGCGTACGCGACTGCTGTGCATGAGGTCTCGGGTTCGATTCCCTGGTCGAATCAAATGTTTGTATAATCTGTAAATATTTGTTTCGGATAGATATCCGATTATATTTATATTTTATGTCCAGCAGTGATGATGTTTTAATTTTGATGATCTTTATTTCCAATGGTCGTTTATATAAATGTTAATTTCTACGAATGTGACTTTGCTTCTCCAGTGCTGTCCACGCCGTGTTGCTGTCAGCGCTGACGAGTTTCGCGGAGGAGCTTGTGAGGAGTTCTCTGGCGGTCAGCCTGACGCAGGGACAAGAGGGGGAGAGACCGGGGAGTTTCTCGCTTTGGTCAGGGTATGTTTTTATCTTTTAAGTGATTAGATATGATGTGTAAAGTTTTTTTTATGCATATAAATGTTATCATTGTTAGTGGTATGATAAAAAAATGCTTTTTTCATACGAATGGTATCTTTATAAGAAATAGAGAAATGATTTGAATGTAAAATATGGGTGGTTGGTATAAGTAGTGTTATATATTTGGGATTAGACTGACGTGTATATTACTAAAATTTTTTTTCCATTTATTACAATTTGTAAATATAAATAGTTACCTGATATTGTAGGAATTTTCTTTCAGTCGACCTTAGGGCAGATGTAAAGCTAAAAAATCGTAGTATTATCATAACTATTAACCTATCGCAGAAATAAGGTTCTCCGATAGCGAGCTACTTGGTTCGATCCTCCACTTCTTGCATCCAACATTATTAATATTTCTTCTTCATCTTGGTTCAGCTTGCTACCGTCCATTGCAGAACGAAAGTCTCCCCCAAAGAGCGTCAACTATCCATTAGTAGTATAGTAAAGGATAGATTTCAAGAAAGACAACTCTTTTTTGTACACAAATATGACAGGATGATCTTATATATAAAAATCAATTGCTGTTCGTTTGTCTCGCTAAAATTCTAGAACGGCCGATTTAAATGATCTTGGTTTTGAAATGTTTGTCGTAGTCCAGGGAAGGTTTAAAGCCTATCCGCACACAACAGTGCCGACAAGTCAGTTGGCAGTTCCGTAACGTACTATTCATAATGTCAGTACCGACATTGACGCGTGCAGTGAATTTCTCGTAAAAATGCCTCGATATTCAACATCACAATTATGATTATTAGCAGCGATTGCTAAAACATCTAAACAACAACACCCCTTTTTAAACATCTGATAGATGATGAATCAAAGTTTTTTGAGTATTTTTAGGATGACAAAACATTGTTTCGACATAGTTTTATCTAAAGTTACTTAAAAGTTAAGAAAACAAAATACTCATTGAAGAAAAGTTATACTACCAAGGGAACGTCCAGCATTCTGTCTATGCTGTGTCAATAAACCAAATTATAATCAATTTATTTATGTTAGTTAGCTTATGTTGGCTTCAAAATTAGTAATAAATAATAATAATAAAAAAATATACGAACAGCGTCGTACAAAATGTATGCTACAATATCATTTGTCACTGACACTGATGGATTCGTTACTGATCGGCACTGTTGTGTGCGGATAGGCCTTTAAACGGTGAAGAAATGAAAAAAAAACTTGAAAATCCAAATGTCAAGTATACGAAGAAGCGGGCCAGATGATTTAGTAAGCTAAAACCTCCTTCATAAGGTGAAGTTTATGCCCAGAATTAGACTGTTAAAGGCTGTTGCTGATGCAAGGATGGTCTCCCGCAGGTCCCGGGGCGCTTCGGTGTCGGCGGCGCTCGTGCACGCAGCCCTGCGCTCCCGCGCGCGCCTGCGGGCGCTGGCCCCCGCCGAGCTCGGCACTCGCGCCATACAACACGCCGAGACGCTCTAATACACCATACCACACACTACTTACACTTTTATTTATACCCCCTACCCTTCACTACCTGAACACCGTGTCCTACTGCTTATGATTCCGCCAACAATCCATTTTTTATGTGATATTGGGCAAACAAGCAGGTACGCTCCACAGAGTACGATGTATATGTATGCTCTTTTCTTGAAGGTTTAAAGATCGTATTGGTCCGGGAATACCGCAGGCGACAGTTTTGTTGTGCGCGGCAGAGAGTTTCCATTTGATAATTGTGGCGATTTCAACATACAACAACATAACATACTACAAAACTATCTAGCGAAGAGACATCAACTGCGGAGTAACTACTATATAGTACTAATCCTAAATTGCCATATTGAGGTTCTCACGCCGATTAACATATTGTAACGAAGAAAGATTATTTGCGAATAATCTTCGAGACGTATCTACGCACACAAACACACATGGAAACTTCTCTCCTATCTCCTGAGGTACGATATAATGAATCTTATTTCTATGTTCATAGCGTCGAATATCGATTGGTTGTTGCAATCGCGCACTTTCCACTGGTTTCGACGGCGGCGCGCGTCATTGGTATGGTGAATGACCTCGTATGTTATCGTTGTTTCTTGACTAATAATAATGGGTATATAAACACAAACTCTCGCGTGCCGAGTCAGTTCAGTTTGAGCTACAGTGCGAATAACATCGAAGTGATATCAGCGACCTCGGCGACCATTAAGGATTGTTATTCGGAGTGATATTGTAATTTGAATAGTGCTTTTAATAAAGTCTCTTTAACACATCGGAAGGTTTATTTCTCAAATACATCGAACCCTAACACGTAACAATATTTTTAGATACCAAAGTATAATTTATTAAAAAAAAACAATCAGCAGTCTACAGTAAACTGCTGTTAGTATAAAACCAAGTCGCTGTCTCTGTCTCTTTATCCCTATGTTTGCTTAAATCTTTAAAACTACGCAACGGATATTGATGCGGGTTTTTTTAATGGATAGAGTTATTCAAGAGGAAGGTTTTTTTATGTATATTAATGCATAATATAGTATGGAAACACTGTTAATTTTCGAGGTTCTTAATGTGATGTAGCAAATAAACACATTTTTTGCGCTTACATTGCAAACGCATTACAGTCTTGTACACCCTAAAAAAGTTTACAAATTATAAAAGAAAAACCGACTTCCAAAAAACCATCCGACGAAAACTCCCTGCCAAAAATACTAAAAATCGTAAAATAAACTGGCTTTTCATAAATTGCTATGTGCCAATTCTTGTCTATACCTAATTTTTTATTCATTTAAATAGTAGATATTATTGTGTATGCTAGGTACCTAAAATCTGTTTGAAGTCGGCGCCAAGCCAAATGTAATAGTAGTTACGCGTGTGCCCGCGCGTGTCTGCTCGCTTGGGTTGTTTTATGCTAGCTATCCGGCAGCGGCGAGTGCGGTACCTCCTATTACATTTTGGCTTGGCGCCGACTTCAAACAGATTTTAGGTACCTAGCATACACAATAATACAACTAGGTATAGACAAGAATTGGCACATAGCAAGTTATGAAAAGCCAGTTTATTTTACGCTTTTTAGTGTTTTTGGCAGGGAGTTTTCGTCGTATGGTTTGGAAGTCGGTTTTTTTTTTATAAAAAGTTTTTATTTTTCCATTTTTAGTGCAAACAATCATAGGTTATCAGTAAGTTGAACCATTTCATATAATTTCTGCTGATGCGAATAACTTTAGTGGTTTGAACACGTATTAAAACTGAGTATGATCAGTTTCCAAAATTATGCTGAGATGCAAGATTTCTGTTACCGAGAACGTGGTCTACGGGGCAATAGGAATCGTGTCCAAGCTTAAATGTCGTGATGAAATGGAAGCAGGCGAGTTACTTAAAGCAAAATACATTAAGGGGTTAGTCATCATAGCGCCTGTGAAATCAGCTCACCTAAATAACTTAAAAGTATACAACTAAAGGTCTATAGATACGTATGAAATTGAAAGAATTATCCTCCAACTCCTAACCGTTGAGGAGTTGTACCTTCCATCATCAGCTTACCTAAATAACTTGAAAGAATACGACTAAAGGTAACATACATACATATGACATTTAAAGATTTATACTCCAACTCCTAACCGTTAAGGAGTTTTACCTTTCATCATCAGTTCATCATCATTAAATGATGACTACCAGACGCAAATACCGGCGTAGCTTCAGAAAAATATACGAAAAACATAGTACGTTCCTGAAAAAAATGAGGGTTACCCTCGATTTCTCTGGGATGCCATCATCAGATCCTAGTTTCCTTATCATGGTACCACCGTCGGGACATCTACTTTCCATTAAAAAAAAAATCATCAAAATCGGTTCATAAACGACGAAGAACCCCGAACACACATATCCTGGGCTTAATGTGGAAAACTGCTAAATCCATTTTTGACCGTTATTACGATTTACCTACCATTCGAAAGAGAAAAAATAAATACACACGCTAGAAAATACAGCTACTGCCATTTTTGACGTTAAATTGCTAAAAACGTGTGATGAGTAAAACTGCTACATTATATTGGCGCCAAAAGCGCGCAGCTAAGTCCATCTATACCGCCATTTTGTATGAAGCTTTCGATGACGACGCATATGCTCTTACAAATAATTTATTTAGTTCGTTTTTACTGGTGTAAACCGAAGTATGAATTGAAATATTGCAAAGGTGTGTGTTTTTGTTATTATTTTTCATATTATTTATCAGAAGACCAATCGGAAAATTATAAATTTTGCTATTTTAAAGTAACTTCACCCGCAATTTAAACAAACCGGAGTTAGCAGTTTTTATTTAGAGAAAATCACATAATTATTTCATTTAGCAGTATTTTTTATTGTAATTAATAATAATTTTGTAGCAATTTATTAGCATTAAGACTAGCAAATAGCCTTTTATCTATTTATATAGTACTTATATAAGATAAAGGGTTAAAAAAATAATTATCAAGTATTCGACTAATATTATAATATGAAATTTTGTAGGTTTGTTGCTTACGCTACATGAACGGCTTAGCTTATATGGATAAAACTTTGCGGAAATCTAGCTTTAAAAATTAAAATAACATAGAATTTAAATTTTACTTTACTTTTTAGATGTCATCACTGATTCATTCGCGAGGGAAAAAAATCTCGGACATATGTAATTTTAATAAAATAGAACAAAATAAAAACAAAGAGCCGGAACCATCTAATACGCCAATCTCCGAATGGCGTGGCCAAAATGTTGACGTTGAATATATTTATTCATCTGATATCTTTAACTCAAACACGACTAACATTGAAAATACAAGGCACACTAATCTTATTAATTGCAGTAATCTCCCACAGTCAATGTCGACTGTGGAAGCACTGGAAGATTCTGTTATACTTGCACCTAATAAATTGTTGTCAGTTTTTGATGAAAATAAAAATACAGAAGAAGTTCAATTCAAAAATAGCAGTGTACTTTTCTTTTTAACTTTAAATTCACCTTACTTTCCTACAGCTGATGAGCAATCTATTTTCGAAAATAATACCTTGCCTGGTTTAACAGATAGTATTATTCCTAATTTTTCAAACCTATCTAACCAAATGGAAGATCTTATATCAGATGAAAGTATACAGGAAGGCTTAGTACCCTATAAAATTGATTCTGGATCGGAATCTGATTATGTAAACTACCCAAAGAAAAGTATAAAAAGAAAGAAACGGGTTCAGGTTCAAAAATCAAATTGGTTCGCTGAAAAAAAAAATTTGAGAGAAAATGGAAAAAGCTATTATGGCTATAAACAAGGATGGCTATTGCTATTTATGGAATGAAACCGAAGGAGGTTTAAACTCTGAAGAGTTAGCTAGTATATGGGTCAGTTTAATTGAGAATAAGGTGTTACGATCAAATGAACAAGACAAACCAAATAAAATATTTTTTTATAGCGATGGTTGCACCTATCAAAACAGGAACTGTGTAATGTCTAATGCAATGCTATTGACGGCTATAAACCACAACATAATCGTAGAGCAAAAGTTTTTAGAAGTTGGGCATACGCAGATGGAAGCGAACAGCATTCATTCCTCTGTTGAGCGAGCTCTTAAGCACAAAAATATCAATGTTCCTGCCGAGTATATATCTATTTGTAGCTCAGCAAGAAAAAACCCTAGACCTTATGATGTAACTTACTTAAACCATACTTTTTTCAAAAGTTTTGATGAAGCACATTTTTTTAAAAGCATTCGTCCTGGACGTTGTAAAGGTGACGCTAAAGTAACTGATATTCGGGCTCTTCAGTACACTCCAAACGGTGAGGTATTTTTTAAGTTAAGATACACTAATTAATGGAAAATACTCCCACAAAGAAAAAACACCTGCAGTTATTGCATTGCCTTTTGATTCCCTAAGAATGCAGTTTCTAACAAAAATAAAAATCACCAAAAGGAAGTTTGAAGATTTGCAATATTTAAAAAACACTTTACCCGAAGACTATCGTCACTATTATGATAATTTACCTCATGATTAGGCGCTCCTATTCACGAAGGTTATTTAAAAAAAGACGAGGATACGAGTAGTGACTCGTATTGGTATTTGTTAAGACTGATTGGTGCAATCTTAGTTATTTTTTATTTAATTTCGAATTTAATTAAGTTTAGAAACTTTCATAATGCTAAAGTTACTTTTTGTTAAAGAGAGATGTTAAGAGAGAATTTTTGTTTTGTTAAATGGTAAGAGATAATTTTGTGATAATTTTCAAAGACACAGTCTAATATTAATTAAAATTTAATTCTATAATATTAAAATATTATATTAAGATACCTGTGCCTAATCTAAACGAGAAATTTAAAACATTTAATGTCTTTAAGTAAGTTAATATTAGAAATGAAAAACTGCTAAATCCTATTTTGAAAATGTTACTGCATTATAAAAACCTGTTAAGTCACAAAAGTGATAATTAATTATTAAATATTGAAATAACTTACTCTTTGTTTATTTTATATTATAAAGAATAACAAAATACACCATCTGTATTTAAACCGTTTATTAAAATTAATTTCCAAATATTTAAGAATATTTTTTGTCTCTCCTGTAAAGTTACCTATTATGTCGTTAGCAGGTTTACACTTTAAGCCGACGATATTCCTTCTTTTTACGAGAAATAATGGCTTATTTACGAAGCGATATTAAGCAATACAGAATTAATCCTTATACATTTAAGTAAATTAAATACATTGTGCATTTAATGGCATTTAGATGAAAATGGCTCTAATTTAAATGTATATATTCGAAGATATTACAGATTTAAAATGCACGAATCGTGTCGTCGACGCGGCGGGGGCATCAGGATGTGGTATCCGAGGGAATTTCTGCAGGGAAAAAAAGGTAGTATAGCAGGCCCAAACCTCTTTTCTAATGAGAGGTCTGGACTGTCAAAGGCTGTTGATAAATTAATAAATAAAACAATACCAGTTCCGAGTATTTATTTTAAAAATAACATTTTCATTATTGCAGCGTAATATACGAATAATACAACTCATTTGGGGGACTCGGGACTCCACAAACTTGTCATTTTACCGTATATAACCACAAGTTATATATAATCAATATACTATTATATAATTTGTAATTAGACTATATAGGGGGGAAAAACATTGAGAAATAAATTTCAGTTTCATCAATAATTAACATATACACAACAACTGAAATATCATTACCGCCCCAACTGTGACGTCTCCGGATATATACCGGATACCGGACATGTCCGGATATCAGTAGCTCTATTTGACGGGCGAGTATTGAAGACAAAAGATGTATTTCTACGGAGTTTCCTAACTCCGTAGAAATACATCAGATACTTATAGCTTTTGTCTTCAAGACAAAAGATGTATTTCTACGGAGTTTCCTAACTCCGTAGAAATACATCAGATACTTATAGCTTTTGTCTTCAATACTCGCCCGTCAAATAGAGCTACTGATATCCGGACATGTCCGGTATCCGGTATATATCCGGAGACGTCACAGTTGGGGCGGTAATGCTATTTCAGTTGTAAAGGTCCTTTTAGTGTTTCGAGGTACGATAAGTTTTGTAACTGGATCCTATTAAGCAGTAAAGATTTTTTGTATGTAAGATTTCTTTAATTTTTTATTGGAGCAAATCTCAACCATCTTACCTTTAAGATAGTTTTTGCAGTTTAAAAAAAAATCAGATTAATTCACTGGATATTTTTTGCCTAATAGGATTTAATTGATAACAATACGGTACAACCAAATCCATACCTTGAACCTGGTAAGGGATTAACAACACCGTACCAATTAGGTATACGTTTCGTTTGTTCCGTTTTAACATTAAATGGACGTACTTATGCAACAAGGAACCAATATACATATTTGTTTTTTAGGTATGAGCATGCCAAAGTGACTACTCTGCCTGGTGGAAATCATGAGCAGAATCCAATAGTTGGTCATCATACTCATTGCGAATGCATGCAGCATGGTGACTCACACTATGGAGGCCTGTTGAGATGCTTCTGCATTATTTGGCATCCGGTTTCGCACTCACCAACGAAACACGACAGCACGCTGTCATTTTAGGTTGGTGTTCTGTGAGATGAGTAGTACCCGTAGTACCGCCCCGGTAGCTCTCATAAGAATGCTTATCTGCTTAAAGATAGGATGCTTATTTTGATTGGTCCTTTGTTGCATAGGTAGTTCCAAATAGTGTTTTACAATATTTTCTTTTGCAACTAGAGATGAGATAACAGAGTCGACGCAATAGCGTCCTGGAAGCCACTCGTAGATTAAGAACGTTATCAGTTACATATAAATTAGTGAACACTATCTACAATTAAACACGTCCTAGTCTGCGGTTTTACTTATTTTTATTTCATATTTCACTCTAGGCGCCTGCAAAATTTCCAAATGAGTTCATTTAAATTCATATAGCGAGGGTGAGGTCCGGCCCTAGGGTGGCCCTAGGCCGGGGCGGGGGTGCCCAGGAGAGGGGCCCCTGTTGGGGCGGCCGGGGCGGAGATAGGCTCCTTGCTGGCTTTAGTGGGGCGATCAACTCTTAGTTTCTCTCCGTTCATTATTGCCTTTATGTCATCTGCGTCCAGTGTCTCATATCTGAAAGTATAAATTAAGAATATGTTAATCAAACATTGTCATTGAAGAGAAAATTTTCTTGGTTCTGGTTTTTAATCATCTTTATTACTAGCTTTTACGCCTTAACCTACGCTGCACCGATTTCACTGAAATTTGGCACTGAGATACTCTGATTCTTGAGAAAGGAAATACTACTCTTTACCGCGTTAACGGACTTACATGCGTGCGGAGTCGCAGGCAAAGCTAGTATTTGTATAGATCAAAAAATTCAATCGATTACGTTAAACATTTTTTAACGACTTTTGATAGTCTAACCACAAACACGCAAGAATATTTTCAATAAACTACATATTGAATAATTTATCGATGTAGATTATTATTTACAATATTGTTATGAAGAAAAAACATTCCAGAAACAACACTGGACTACGGCTAACGTCGTGAAAGTTCTAGTTGGTTTCTTGACGCACAGAACAATGTACCATACGTGCATATACATAGCGTCGAATATAGATTGTCACGCGGTTGGCTTGTTTACATTAACGACGGGTTCTCGGAACCAGACATTTCGAGAGCCAGTTAAGGACAATTATTCTGAGTTATACTGTGGTTTTAAGATTATTTTTAGGTCAGTTAGTCCGTGTGGAACAGATTAACCACCCCTACTCATCCCATGGGTGTCGTAAGAGCTGACTAAGGGAGAAAACTGCTCAGGATAACATCACTGCAAGGAGAAAAAAAACTTGACACAAACCCTATACCAACCCGTCTGGTCAGCGTGGTATAGTAGACCACAACCTTCTTTCTAAGGAGAGGCTTATGTCCAGCAGTGTTAAAGGCTGTTGATGGGATGATATGAACATTGTTTTTAATAGTCTCCTTTATTCGTCAGAAGGCTAATTTCTCAACGTGGAACCTTAACACGTAACAATATATTATTGGGCCTTAGGGTATTTGAATGCTGTACTTACTTGAGCAGGGCTTCGGCCAGAGCCCGGTGTTCCTTGGCGTGCGTGCGCAGGATAAGCTTGGCGCGCTCGTAGCTGTCCGACAGGATCTTCTTGATTTCACCGTCCACCTACACACAACACGAAATATATATTCATATGTTTATAACACGAAATATATATTCATATGTTTATAACATAAATTAAGGGCTCCGTGCACTTGGAGCCCCTGCTGATCCCCTAGGCGATCTTTTTGGGTTTCAATTCCATTTTGATCCCCCAGGAGATTCATTTGGAAGATAGAAAATTCCACATGGAGTTAATTAAGTTACAGAATTATTCAAACTTGATTAATTATATCCAGGTCTTGCCATAGGACTGCGATAGGCTGATGATGATCAAATATATCTAAATAAATAAATAAAATCGGAGTGTCTGCTTGTAATTTCAAATAAACAGCTTTTCACTAAATGCATATTATAATCCGGTACGTAAATAAAAAAAAAGGCATTTTTCAAATTTTTATCTGTCAGTCTGTCTGTTTCGGGTAATCCCTGAAACGGCTGGAACGATTTTGACGGGACTTTCACTAGCAGGTAACTGATGATACTACTTTTTTTAGGCTAGCTTGGCTCCGCGGTTGTTGTATCGCGGGGCTCAGCAAGTTATTAATAGAGACCATCGATATAGAGATAGGCCCAGAACAAGCGCGACAGATGACCCTCGACTGAAGATGAGTGTGGTTACCAGCTCGTTGGTGTAAGGTCCGAGCTGCTCGGCCCCCGCGAGCGAGGTGCGGGGCGCCTCCATGGTGCGGAGCCCCACCTTCTCGCTCATGCCCCACTCGCGGACCATGTGGCACGCTATCGACGTCGCCTGCTTCAGGTCCGACGACGCTCCTGGACAACATTACGGAAACTTTACATCACGGAGACAGGATATGGCTAATATACAAGTACTGTATCATATAGTAAACATTTTTCCAGACATCTAACACAACGCCATCTAGTTCCAAAGTCAGCAGAGTTTGTACTATGAGTAGTAGACAACTGCTATAAATACACACTATTATTTTTTTGTAAATACATACATATTATACATAGAAAATACCAAAACTCCAAAACAAATATTTACAGATCATACAAACATTTGGTTCGACCCGGGAATCGAACCCGAGACCTCAAGCACAGTTGTCGCATGTGCTACCACTGCGCCACCGAGGCAGTCAATGATTTTATCTTGTGTGAAGGAACATGTCATATCCGTCCAACACAAGGATCCTCCAACCAGCCGAGGTGATCATGCGTGAGGGTCCACTGTCCTGTCCACAGTTTATGTATATTGCGATCCAGGATTAGTAGTTACTCCGTAGTTCAATGTATCTTCGATAGATGGCGCTGTATGTGGAAGTAACCACAGTTTGTTCCTTAGTTTGATTTATTACTATGGCGACCTCCACATACGGCGCTACAACATAACATACTACAGCGCCATCTACCGAAGATACGTAGAACTACGGAGTAACGAATGAAACGAAGACACTACCAATCCTGAATCACGCAATAGAAGTTCTCGCGCCGATTAACATAAACACAACATCAACCGCTCGGCCGTGGCCCGCCAGGCATGATCACCTCTCCTGGTCGGAGGATCCTTCCTTTGTGTTGGAGGGACATGACACCCTGGACAGAACATACAACAGCGGGGCGACCGAGGCGGGGGACACGAGTAATCACGAACATAGCCGAGTGATTCAAACCTACATACTTCGTAATAATTATAAAGACGAATACAAATTGTTTTTTTAACATGGCAAGTTGTCAACCAGCTAATTAAATACAGTCCATTCATAAGTCGTCTTCTTTCATATAATCTTCTACCCATGGAGCACCGTACTTTACACACCCGTTTTCTCCAGAATTACGATACCCACGAAATGAGTAGAGGTAGTAAGTAAGTACGTATAAATACCTGATGTGATTTTATCAGGTCCAAAGATGAGCTCCTCGGCCGCTCGGCCACCCATCATCGTGTCCATCATCGCTAGGAGCTGCTGTTTTGTTACGTGATATCTGTTCACAACAAATTATACATTTTCAAAACCATACTAATATAATAAATTCAAAAGTAACTCGCTGAAACGATTTGGATGAATGTTGGTATAGAAATAGATTGAATCTTTTAAATGCTACTTTTTGTCGCGATAAGCGACATACACATAGGCGGAGCCGCGGGCCAAAGCTAGTCAAATCAGTAATAATAAGTATTTTTTTCAAGTAAAAACTTCTTTAACCGCGTTAAACACTTTTGGTAGGGAAAATCTTATGGGTTCGCGTCACCGACATGCTAATTAAATTTAAATATTGTGAAATTTCAAATTTTACACATTAATTTTACAAATAACATTCTAAGTTATAAGTTTTCACTTCTATCGGCGATTTTTTTTTAAAGTAACTACGTTGTAGGTAGGTTATGTAGCGTGTTTCGGTTCATGTCAGAAAAATATATTTAACATTTATCTGATAACTAGGCCGCCATATGCTGCATTGTTGCATTGTCTGCATTCACAATGAGTATGGTGACCACCACTCTTGGATTCTGCTTATGCTTTCCATCAGGCAGAGACACTAAAGCAGGATATTTAATAAAAAAATACACAGTGAGTCCGTACCTCTCTTTGGCAGGTATGTAGGCGGTGTGTCCGAGGGAAGGTCCGCGAGGCATGATGGTGACCTTGTGCAGGGGGTGCGCGTCCTGGAGTCAACACAGACACATTTATAGTTATGTTTTTCTTCCCAACCCCTCCCTATAAAAAACCTTGAAATTTCTAAATGCGACTTCCAACAAATTTGCGTCAAACGATTGACGCTACCATGGAGGGGGTATGAAAGCACTGTTGCACATTACGAAGTTTCACTTCTTCCGCGCGGAGGGACTACACGTCTTTTTTTTCTACCTGACATTGCCATGGAAAACCTCCAATATTTTCCCTTTTTGTTATTTTAGAAACTTTATAACTGATTGCTCTTGCTCAAGAAGGGTTTTGTTTTACGAATGTAGGTATGTGTATTTCCTTGGTAAGTTCTGTGGCCTAAGAGTCTATTTACACTTATTTTATTCTATTCGGCTTATGTCCTTCTAAAATAATGATTTTGTAAGGAGACTGGTCCTGGACCAATCATTCCAGCTCTGAGAAAACAGTTTGAATAGATTGAATATTGTTTCATTAACCGACTTCAAAAAAGGAGGAGGTTTCTCGATTCGACCGTATATATATAATTTTTTTATGTGTGTTCGCGGATAACTTCGTCGTTTATGAACCGATTTTGATGATTCTTCTTTTGTTGGAAAGGAGATGTCTCGACGGTGGTACCATGACAAGGAAACTAGGATCTAATGATGGCACCTCAGAGAAATCGAGGGGAACACTCAATTTTTTCAGGCACGTATTATGTTAATATATTATCTAACTATTCGTATATTTTCTGAAGCTACTCCGGTATTTACCATTTAATGATGATGAGCTGATGATGAAAGGTACAACTCCTTAACGGTTAGGAGTTGGAGGATAAATCTTTAAATGTCGTATGTATGTTACCTTTAGTCGTATTCTTTCAAGTTATTAAGGTAAACTGATGATGGAAGGTACAACTCCTCAACGGTTAGGAGTTGGAGGATAATTCTTTCAATTTCATAAGTATCTATAGACCTTTAGTTGTATACTTTTAAGTTATTTAGGTAAGCTGATGTCATATGCGCTATGATGACTAACCCCTTAATGTATTTTGCTTTAAGTAACTCGCCTGCTTCTATTTCATCACGACATTTAAGCTTGTACACGATTCCTATTGCCCCGTAGACCAAGTTTTCGGTAATAAAAATCTTGCATCTCAACATAATTTTGGAAACTGAGCATACTCAGTTTTAATTCGTGTTCAAACCACTAAAGGTATTCGCATCAACAGAAATTATATGAAATAGTTCAACTTATTGATAACCTACGATTGTTTGCACTAAAAATGGATAAATAAAAACGTTTTTTAAAAAAAATACCGACTTCCAAAAACCATCCGACGAAAACTCCCTGCCAAAAAACACTAAAAAGCGTAAAATAAACTGGCTCTTCATAAATTGCTATGTGCCAATTCTTGTCTATACCTAATTCTTTATTCATTTCAATAGTAGTATTATTATGTGTGCTAGGTACCTAAAATCTGTTTGAAGTCGGCGCCAAGCCAAAATGTAATAGGAGGTACCGCACTCGCCGCTGCCGGATAGCTGCTCCTCGTGTAGCACAAAACAACCCGAGCGGGCAGACACGCGCGGGCTGTCGCGACGTCGTTGATGGTCGTCTCGAAATCTAGCGGGTGTGGTAACTACTATTACATTTGGCTTGGCGCCGACTTCAAACAGATTTTAGGTACCTAGCACACATAATAATACTACTATTTAAATGAATAAAGAATTAGGTATAGACAAGAATTGGCACATAGCAATTTATGAAGAGCCAGTTTATTTTATGCTTTTTAGTGTTTTTTGGCAGAGAGTTTTCGTTGGATGGTTTTTGGAAGTCGGTTTTTTTTTTATAAAAGTTTTTTATTAAGTCACTACCATTATCATCAACAGCCTCGACATAGTCCACCACTGGGCATCGACTAACTATATTGCTACTGAACGGCTTAGTAAAGGGTTTGTGTCAAGCTTTCGTCTCTGATTTTTTTTTAGAGTGACTTATGGAGTTGCTTGTCGGTTCTTCGCCATAGGAATGATATTTTGTAACTGCGCAACTAGAGACAGTAATGTAACGCTTCGAAAGTGTTTAAAAAGGCCTACTTCAACATAAAAGCTATAGTCCATTCTCTTAGATACGGTCACATTGATAGCGCCGCCGTCACACGTGAGGTAAGCCGCCACAAAATCAAAGGGTCCGTCTGCGACCCACAAACAAATAATGATTTTGTCAGTTTACGCCGTTGTATGAATTAATTTATTCATATTACACAACAATTGTGTGCGGGTGCACCGACACTATCTAAACGAATGGACTTTGATTTTGATTCCAAAGGATGAATAGGGACGAATATATTCTCATTCTGTATTTTATTATTTTACTATACATATATAACGCAGTCGAGTGTTTCGTTGTACTAACCTTAGTGTAATAAGCCACGATGGCGTGTCCTCCCTCGTGGAAAGCGGTGATGGCGTTGGCCTCTTCATCAGGCAGGCGCGACCTCCGCTCGGGACCCATCAGCACCTTGTCCCGCGCGTCCTCCAGGTACTTCATCGTCACAGTCTTGGCGCCGTCGATGGCAGCCCTGAGGAAGAGAAAATTACAAATACCTACAAATTTTAACAAAAAAAAACCGACTTCAATCTGGACCAATTTTAAATGGGACCATTCGAGAAGCACCAGCTTTCAAATAAAAAAAGAATTATCAAAATCGGTTCACCCAGTCAAAAGTTATGAGGTAACAAACATTAAAAATAAATAAAAAAAATACAGTCGAATTGAGAATCTCCTCCTTTTTTGAAGTCGGTTAAAAAAGGAGGAGGTTATCAATCAAGTATGTGCGCGACAAATTGACGAATAACTCAATATCACGCCAACCGATTTCGATGATTCTTTTTTATTTAAAAGCTTCCCGTGTCGGTTTCAATTTGGTCGTTCTTGAAGTCGGTTTTTTTTTGTTAAAATTTTATATTATTTTATAAAAAGTCAACTCTCACACTACAAATGTTCCTGTCGCGGAAGTCGCGGGGGAAACATGAGCGATACAAAGAATACCCAGACTCAGAACAAAGATTACTCGTCCCAGAAGAGACAACTTAACTTTTTCTTACTGGGTGGAATTGGTAAAACTACAACAACACAAGAAGTAAAATTTTAGCTTTTTCGTTGTTAGTTCAAATACTAATATTGCATTCAATGTCAATAGTAAATATTGAGGACAGAACCCATGCTGATTTCAGCAAGGTTGGGCCGGCTCGACCGGGGCGGTACTACCCTCGCACAGAAAATCTACGTAAAATGACAGCGTTCGTGCTGTCGTGTTTCGTTGGTGAGTGCGAGACCGGAGGCCCAATGATGCAGAAGCATCACTAGCCCGCCATGGTGTGGGTCACCATGCTGCATTGTTGCATTGTTTACATTCGCAATGAGTGTGGTGACCACCACTCTTGGATTCTGCTTAGCTTTCTACCAGGCAGCGTTGAGTCACTTTGGCCGGCCGATACATAAAACTGGGCAGACAATTCTCACTTAGAGGACAGTGCAAGAGGGAACTAATGCTTGGGAGGGTAGGTGTTACTAACTTGAGTGCGGCCTGATTGACCATGTTCTCCAGGTCGGCTCCAGTGAAGCCGGTGGTGCCTCGCGCCAGCACGTCGCAGTCCACGTCGGTGTTGGCGCGGACCCTCGCCAGGTACAGCTCCAGGATATCGCGCCGCCCGCCGTAGTCCGGCGTCGGCACGTTCACCTGACAACAACAAATACCATTTTCACTAACTGCCTCGCACGATGTTATTTTTGAAGTGATAACTTCTTATGAGAGGGTAAACCGCTTCGTTACGTAACGCTCTGTCTGGCTTCCTTTTCTCTCACGCATATGGCAGCGGTAGGCGGGCTCCTCCTCTCTCACTCTAACCTACAGCGCTAGTTCAACTTAGATTAGTTTAAGTTATCACTTCTGTCGGCCGTCCTGAGACGCACACTTTTTTTATCACATAGACATGTAGCTAGTGGAAACAACTAATAAAAGTCTGCATCCTCAGAGGTTCCAATCATTTCTTCTTCTTGGATTCAAGTAACTATCCCACGGCTTTTGCTTATCCCACAGATTAAAAACAGCCTATGCGCTATTTCTAACTGTAATCTATGTCAAATTTTATTCAGATATTTATATAAACATACACAAAGAACACCCAGAACCAGAACAATAATTTGTGGACCACACAAAAGGTTGTACTGTGTGAGATTCGAACCAACATTTGAATTGTGTTTATGTATGTATTTAGAAATAAATAAATTCATCAGCCGTCTAATTGCCATAGTTAGGCAGATACCAAACTAGACAAACCCCAAGGTTTGTCTAGTTCGGTATCTGTCGGCAATATGTGAAATCATTATCGACACCTCTCTTGGTTCAGTGGCTGGACAGAGATAAATAAGCCCTTGACAAGAAAGTCAGTACATTGCTGACTGCATTCCGAATGCATCACCCGCGTTCATCGGTTATGAGGATCCCGAGTAAGTTTGGGGGTCGTGGACTATATACAATCTTAGAGAATATATTCTACATACAACTCTGGCCCACTATACCATGCTGGCCAGACGGGTAGGTACAGGCCAGTCTAGGGTTTGTGTCAAGTTTTCATTCTCTTTACAGTACTGTTGTCCTGGTAGTTTGCTCGCTTAGTCAGCTCATACGACACGACACCCACGGGATTAACAAGGATGGTGACACTCAGTATTCTCTTTCCATCAATACACGGATAACGAAGAAACAAGATTTCACTTCATGATATCGTATCGTAGTAGCAACAAATCTCACCTCAACATCAAACCTGCCAGGTCGTAATAGCGCCTGGTCCAGGTCGTCTCGCCTGTTTGTGGCACCCAGCACTATCACACCCTCGTTCTGATGGAAGCCGTCCATCTCTGACAGCAGCTGGTTTATGGTCTGCAAAGAAATATTTCTTTGTTATTTATTTTGTTCATAGTATAGTAAGAAATAAAATATTTTTTTATGTACTAGGCGGGCAAACGAGCAGACGTATCGCCTGGTGGTAAGCGATTACCGCCGCCCATGGACACCCGCACCACCAAAAGTGTCACAGCTGCGTTACCGGCCTTTTAAGAAGGAGTACGCTCTTTTCTTGAAGGTTTATTTAGTGATATATTTTACATATTGTCCATACATTTTTTTTTATAAAACTCCTCCCGCATTAGGTATATAAATCCTGTGTCGCAGGGGACTTTACAAACATACATTTAACGGACGCAAAGAACACTCAGACTCGGAACAACCATTTGTGAATCACACAAAATATTGTTCCATGTAGGACCCACAAGTAAGCGCAGTAGAGAGCGGTGTGGCGACCGCTTAAACCACTAGGCCAACCGTGTAGTCAACATTAAATACTAACTGTAAGAAATGCTACAATAAATAAACGTCATGTACCTGATTAGCATAGGGATGTAAGACACTGTTGGTCCTCTTGGCCCCGACCGAGTCTATCTCGTCGATGAAGATCACGCACGGGGCCCGCTCCTTGGCAGCCTCTGTACACAAGATACGATATTTATATAATATAGTATAAAAAATTCCAAGTTCGACATACCCTACCCTAAGTCTTACGTCTCTTTTTAACCGACTTTGAAAAAAGGAGGAGGTTATCAATTCGACTGTTTTTTTTTAATGTTTCTTCTTATCCCGGTCCTACGTTCAAAAGTTTTTTTCCCTGCTACCCTCGTTAGCTACCACAATCGAACATTTTTGTAAGGTGAAAGAAAGATCCCCTTATCAAAATTAAGCCACTCGCGAAAATTTGCTTGATAGTAATAACTTGTAAAATTAGTTCCGGAGATCCGGGTCTATAATGAGGTTGGGTGTGATATAAAGGCATGTACTAACTGAAGAGGTCCCGCACGCGCCTGGCCCCCTGCCCAACCAAGATCTCGTCGAACTCAGGTCCCGCGGCGTGGAAGAACGGCACTCGCGCTTCGCCCGCCACGGCTCGAGCCAGCAGAGTCTTGCCCGTGCCAGGCGGACCCACCAGCAACACGCCCTTGGGCAGCTTGCCGCCCAGGCTAGAGAACTTGTCTGGGTTCTTCAGGAACTCCACCTGACACACAGTAAGTAAGCCAGTGTAAGTACATAAAGAGGTGGAGGTGTAACTATATTAGATAACTAGTTGAGCCCAGCGTCAAAACAAAGGTAACCTAAGTTACTTGTTAAATCATCAGCAATGTTCCAGTGAAAGCCCCGTCAAAATCGGTCTAGTCGTTCCAGAGATTAGTCGGCACAAAAATACAGACAGACACTATAAGAAGTGTTTTTTTTATACTATAAGACATTTTTTCATACTTATTTATGTAAACATGTATTGAAGTATACACACTTCCCCCAGCGATGCAAAAATGCACAACTACATTCACTCTTATTTTTTTATTTGTTTATGTAGTCCTTCCAAAATGACTCTGCTCTGTCTGACGGTAAGCATAAGCAGAATTCAAGAGACGTGGTCACCATACTCATTGCTCGTGCAAACAATGCAACAATGCAGCATGGTGACCCACACCATGGCGGCCTAGTGATGCTTCTGCATCTTTACAGCACTGTGGCTTCCGTGCAATATCTCTCCAAGTAAAAAACGAATTAATGGAAAATAACTCACCACATCCTTCAACTCCTGTTTCGCCTCGTCAGCTCCCTTCACATCGTCAAACGTAACAGATATATCTTCGGGGTCCACTTCCACTTGGTTACCTAACTGGATTCTGTAAACAAGTTTTTTTTTAAATTATTAATCTTCTCCGTGTCTACACTCCTAATAGTCTTATTATATTATAAGTCAAAGTGACTACTCTGCCTGATGGAAAGCATAAGCAGAATCCAAAAGTGGTGGTCACCATAATCGTTGGGAATGCAGACAATGTAGCAGCTACTTATGTATGGCAGCCTATTGATATATATTAAATCCCTTATTTATTTTATCAATACTGATAATCCTGTTCAAAATAGCTATCTACCTGAACACGGTACCGCTGACGGAGGCCATGAGACTCACGAAGATGGCGAGGAACAGCACAATGGTGAGCATTTGTTGGACTAGCTTTAAGTATTTTGATGCCTTAGTACCGCGAACATTGTCTGGGTGAGTCCCTGGAACAAACACACAGGTTTTTGTTTATCTATACAAATAAATAAAATTGGAGTGTCTGTTTGTAATATTAAAATAACCACTTTTTAATAAATGCACATGCATTTATGTATGTATACACGGTACATATACCAAAACTACCCAGACCTGAGACCCACGCAACCTCGTTTACGTCTCCGTACGCCCGTGGCGTAATAATTTTCCCCCGTTTTTGTAACATTCTTCATTGCTGCTCCGCTCCTATTGGTCTTGACGTGATGATATATAGCCTATAGCCTTCCTCGATAAATGTACTATCCAACACTGAAAGAATTTTTCAAATCAAACAAGCGGTTCCTGAGATTAGCGCCTTTGAAACAAACAAACTCTTCAGCTTTATATATCAGTAGAGATAACATTTTTTACAATTTTCGTCTGTCTGTCTGTTTGTTCCGGCTAATCTCTGGAACGGCTGGACCGATTTTGACGGGACTTTCACTGGCAGATAACTGATGATATAGGGAGTAACTAAGGCTACTTTTAAGACTAGCTTTGCCCCGCGGCGTTACACGCGGTTGTTGTTATAACGCGGGTCACACCGCGGGGTTCTGGTAGTGGTATATAAGGGCTACCGGCCATCATACGCTCCATGGCCGGTAGCGATAGCAGTTTTACCGCGGTCGCAACCTTCTGCGAAGATGTAATCTCGCAGAAGGAGGTGGCGGAGAAGGCCCGGGAGAATGATATCCACTCGGACCCAATCCGCCGCCGGCGAACCGGGCGGCGGAGGCGCGCCTATCAGCGCCTCATGCCGCCCTGAGTGTGGCCGCGGATGGTCGGGACGGGCTTTCCCCTCCATCCGCTCTAGTGGCCTCCCGCGAGGGGGTGACGTACGCGTGTGCCGTGCGTCGCCTAAATAGAGTTTTTACCAGCAGACGGTGCCCGCTTCTGTGCGGGCAGGCGCTGGGAGGGGTCCGGATGTGTTAATAACAGCAGTTCCCGGACTCCTCCCTTCACAGGCGCAAAGTGGCACACCATGTGGTTTTAGTCGGTTGGAGTCCGACACACCGCCCCGCCGCAAGCCCAGGTGGGGTAACGGGGTAAAAAAAAAAGGGGTATATAAGGATAGACAAGCGGACGGGTAATCTCATGGTTGTATAAAAAGGGCTACGAAGACTTCTCTTCGCGTATTATAATTGCCAATTTTACTGACATCAGGATTATTCGTCTTATGTATGATAAGGTGATAAACAGAAGACTTCAAGCAGTAATTTTACCTCTGATTTTAGAAGGTAGTAGGTAAATTGCAGTAAGGAAATTCCATTGGAAGTAAGGGAAACCGTAGGTCTAAGATACTGAAGTGAAGTAGCTCAGAAAATCTAGATTCGTCAAAAAAACAACAAATGTAAACTTTATTTTTATGAAAATGATTATAAATACAGGTTATATAAGTTATTCGTATAATAAACTTAATTTTGCTAATGTAACTCCATCACGAGCCGTTGAATTTAAAAATACACACATCAAAAGTGTCTAGGGATCAACATATGTGTCTAGGGATCAACATATATTTTTGCAATAACTTTTCTCCTGATTGATATTAACTTAAATTTTCTTTAAGGATTCATCAAATAAAGTGTTTTCGTTTTTCACAGTAACGATAAACCAAGTCACCTTTGCATTAATAAAGAAATTTGCCATTTTCCTAATAAAGAGATTTTTGACATTTGAACCACTAACATTAAAGTTCGAAAAAAAGACTGAAATAACAGTTTTCTTTAAAATTTTATTAGGTAACTTAAACAATTAATAATCCGTGTTTCTACCGCGAACACTAACAACACAAGAATCGGTTTGGCATACTCAAAATGAGTTCATCCAAATCACGCTGTGGAATGGCCGCCCATGTTCGTTGCAACAACAAAAAAAGGTCTTCTTGCGACTGGATACCCTCCATATTCGGCAGAGCTCTTCTCTGTAGCATATCCCATGCATGCTCAATCGGGTTCAAGTCTGGCGACTGAGCAGGCCAGGGCCAAAGCCACATCTCAATCTCAAGAAATCCGCATAAAAATGCTTGATCCCTAGACACTTTTGATGTGTGTAGTATATTACTAACTTTGCTGGGTTATTAAGATATTCATTACAGTCTTTTATTTAAAGCTCCGGTCCTATTAGTATTAGCGTAATGGTAGTGTATGCGTCTACTTAGTCACCTCAGTCACTCATTCATTCATTCATTCACCCCCATGCGTTTGCCTATTCCATTAAAAAAAAACCATTGTCTGAGTGAGAAGGAAGTTGTATATTGTCTCTAGCGCACGTGCGGTCGTGAAACTGTCCAGTTGATTGTGAGAGGCAGAGGCGAGGGGGCGCGTGCTTCTAAGAGCCTACAATATAGAAGGATATACTACAGCAATGTTACATTCCTCGATGAATGGACTAAGCCACACTAAAGAATTTTTCGATTCGAACTAGTAGCTCCTGAGATAGATAGATAACTCTTCATTTGTACACCGTATTACAGATTTTAAAGGAGAGTACAGGAAATGACGAATGTATAATGTACAAAGGGCGACCTTAATGCCGAAAGCAATCTCTTCCAGGCAACCTTGGGATGGATCATGTATCGGAGAGACAGTAGTTGACGGTGCAATGAGTTTAAAAAAAAATTCTAATGAATTTACTAGAAGCACATTATCTCCATACACGCATATACACACACATATATATATTTACACATACATAAAACATACATATACATACAACATACATACACACACATTTATACATAGTAATAACTTCAACTACTCAATTATACTAATATTACATTATACATATATTCGTGACTGACTCGGTTATGACGTATAAAACTCCTAAACCATTTTATTATAGTAGACTAGCTGACCCGGCGAACTTCGTACCGCCATATTTATATACAATAATTAGCAATAAATTAAAATTGCGACTATAATTTGAGATTTAAACTATCCTATCTCTCAATTTGGGTCGAACTGCACATGGTGTGCAAATTTTATTATAATCGGTTAAGTGGTTTAGGAGTCCATTGAGGACAAACATTGTGACACGAGATTTATATATATTAAGATAATCTACTACTAGATATCTACGGCATCGGTTCCATACAATTTCAATACATGTTCTAATCCATTATTCGGCAACGCCGTACAAAAATCATGCGACAAGGGTGAAAAATCGAGGGTTGCTATCCCGTCCCCTTCACCAGTACTCAGTTGGACAGCTTACAAGTGACGGCATAGTGCTGAATGTTATTGTTTTATGCCCCCTGTATCTTTTAAAAAAAGTCTCTTTGGTGGTTCACATGACACATCAATTTTCGACATGGGCCCGTAGTCTATAGATTTTTGGCGGTAGTACTAATCTCACTCCTTATTTTGTCCTCTTACGGGTGGAATTTCCGATAATCATTTCTTAATGGGTGCTAACAGCATCCAAAAGAATCGGCTGCCAAATCATTAAGCTTGTAGGCTCTGTGTTGATGAACCAGTCAGTCGGGTCAAGTATTAAACGTAAAGATACAATTTCTCAAGCTACCGACTGCTCACCTACTGCATAACCTTCAGCAAAAGCTATATTCGTCTTCAGTTCTCTCATTTCGGGGCATTCAGCTGGCTTTGCCTTGACATTGGGGTCCACCTTCTCAGACAGGAGTTGCTCCAGATTCGGAATGCCAGCCCCTATGTTCAATCACTACTGTTATTTTAACGTATCGATAAAAAATTAAAAAAAATTGGACCCTATCTTGTACGCGCTTTTCCTGTTTTATTTACGTCTATTACTAGAAAACTATTACTTGGAGTGATTTTTTTATTTCTAATATTACGTTTACACCTATTACATTACATACTGAATCATGTCACTGGTAATATAGAGATAATTCCTCATTTAACTTTATAATTTACTAGCTGAGTTACTGAGAGAAAGTTACTCATTGTATCATCAGCTATCTGCCAGTGAAAGTCCCGTCAAAATCGACCCAGCCGTTACAGAGTTTTTTTTAAGGTTTGGCCCTGCCTAAATGACTCTACTCTCCCTGATGGAAAGCATAAGCAGACAATGCAGCATGGTGACTCACACAATGGTGGGCTAGTGATGCTTCTGCATCATTGGGCCTCCGGTCTCGCCCTCACCAACGAAACACGACAGTGTGGCTCTACTACCTTGTAGATATGACTTTAGGTATTCACTAAATGAACACCACGCCTTACTAATCACCATTCCTGGTATAGCATCCTCCATTTGGGGATGTACATTACAGGCTCGTTCACGCACTTACTGGACAGACTTACCAATACGTTCGCTGTCGCCAATGGCACTCGCATTACTAACGTGGTGCGTACGAGACTGTTCGTCTGTATGAATGAGTGAGCAAGTGAGTGAGTGCCTGAATGAGTAACCGAGTGAGGTGACTGAATAGACGCATACACTATACCTGGGATCGTGCTTGATTAGCCGTGCTCCTCAAATTTACTCCAATAACAGAGTAGCAACTCGATTGTCTCTTCCCCTACCGCAATGCCTCTAAACTACTCTAAGGCAGGGTGGTTTTGAGCTGAAACATCACATAATCCTGGCTCCTGCACCCTAAAGAAACTGGAGATCCCAAGGGATGTTAATTTGCATCCTGTCAAATAAAATAAAAACCTCGCGTCCCCACAGCAGTATGAGCAATTGAACTCACCTGCAAGGTACCCCTCAGCGAATGCTATCTTGATTTTATCTTTCTGCTGATGTGTGAGGTGTGACTCTTCGGTGAGCAGCTTCTCCAGGCGAGGAGCGACATCAGGTCCGCTGGAAGTATGTTTCTCTGGTGGTTCAGTTGCATTTAAGCCTGTGGATTTACAACATATATGATTAGCAAATATGTTTTTTTTATATGGGTATAAAGTGACTTTACTCTGCCTGATGGACAGTAAGAGCAGAATCCATGAGTAGTCCTCAATATGCTCATAGCGAATGCAGGCAATGCAATAATACTGCATGGTGACCCACACTATGGTGACCTATAGATGGTTCTGCATCATTGGGCATTCCGTCTCACTCACCAAAGTAACACGACAGCGCGAATGCTGTCATTTTACTTTGGTCTTCTGTGAGAGGGTAGTACCATATCGAGTCAGCCTGTTCGTGCTGAAATCAGAGTGGATCTACTACCTTGGTCTAATTTAAATCTTCACAAGATAGGCATACGAGTAAGCGGGTCACGGATGGTGACTACTGTATGTGTATGGATGCTCTTAACTTGAAGCGTCCGTTCTGTCGTGTTCCGTTGGTGAGTCCGAGACCGGAGGCCCAACCATGCAGAAGCATCACTAGATCGCCATGGTGTGGGTCACCATGCTGATTGTTTGCACGAGCAATGAGCATGGTGACCACCACTCTTGGCTTCTGCTTTTGCTTTCCATCAGGCAGAGTAGAGTCATTTTGGCAGGTATGTACATTAAAATAAAAAAAACTAAATGCGGTTTTTTCTTATAACATAGAAGGCAAGCAGCCAGGTAAGGTCATAGATGATGACGAATCGACTTTCGACGCCTATGTCCCGTCACAAGAGAGCCATCAGTCTTTCCGTGCCTCCACAAAGTTTAGAGAAGTGGGTCTTTCTGTAACCTCATTTGTTTGGTGGACATGCTATCGAAATATTGCTTGACACTGGTTTTTGAGGTGCATACTATGACTATGCCGAATATTCTTTGAGGATGATTACCACCGGATGGCTCGCATTGGAACAATGTTCAACCGAAATTAAAACATGTACACAAGTGTTTAAAGTCCATATTACCAAGACGCGCACAATCCTAGTACGAGAGCGCTTGCCGCGAATTAGGTAATATAGACTTTAAATACAGTGTACACGACTTATTATCGTTTCAAAATGTAAAATTCGTTCCTATGCTTAACTATCCTTTATAGTTTTTATCTCGGTGACGAGTGGTAGCGTATGCGTCTGCTATGCTTGAGGTATCGGGTTTAATTCCCGGGACGGACCAAATGTTTGTACGATCTATCTATCTATATTTAGGTGTTTTCTATATATATGTATTTACATAAAAGTATATATGTAACTATATGCGATGTTTAGTACCCATATTACAAGCTCTGCTTAGATTAGGACTAGATGGCGTTGTCTGTTAGAGGTCCGAAAATTTTTATTTATTTATTTTATCTACTATTGTTTGTAAGGGTGCTTTAGGGTGTGTAATGGTACTTGCTACTTACGCAGTCTGTTGATAAGGTTAGGGTTACGTTTGAGGTCCGCGTGAATACTACGCTCCGTCTTGAACCCTCGCACCTGGATCGAATACTTGAACGGGTTGTTACAGCATATGCTGTGCGCTAGCAAACCGACGAAGTTATTTGTGAAACTTAATCTGAAAACCGCAAATGGTAGAAGTTAATACATTATCTGCGAACCTAGCTTAAAATAAAAGTACTTCTTATATCATCAGCTGTCTGCCAGTGAAAGTACTGACAAAATTGGTAAAGCATTTCAGAGATCATAGGGAACAAACAGGCAGACAGACAACAAACTTCGATAGTATTTTTTTTTATGTATGTACCATATATGTATAAGTATTTTCACATGCAATCAGTGAAAAGCTAACTTTTATTTAAAAAAAAGTATAGATATACACTAACTGCTCTCATAGTCGAAGAGGGGTTAAAGGTTCGATTTCCATTCAGAGTAAATCATAGTGTGATGGGTATTGGGAGATCTATGCTCCTAATGTTAAAGTCCATTTGGTCCGATCCGGTAATCGAACTTGTCGACAGGCTCAGCAGAGTCAGCAGTCCCCACACCATGGCGGCCTAGTGAGCCACCGGCGCCGTAGACTTACTTGGTACTCCTTTGTGTCAGATCCACGGCGACGGTAGGCGTAGGCGTCCATCCATTCTTGTTCCCATCAAAGGTGGCCGCGGAGATATGAGACACCTTCCGTGATGAGCACAGCTCACGCAAGAGTGGCAAACGCCGCGCTGGGGTCGATAATGCTCGCAGCTCGATATTTTTCATCTCGCTGCAATAAAGATATGCATACATTTCACGGGCATGTTAGTTATGAACCACAGGTCATGGGTTCGATTCCCAATCAAGATAAATAATTCCGTGATGAGCATGGTTATTTGTTCTTTATTTACATTACCTATAATTGGGTATTTAGATATATAGATCGCGTTATGACTGTCTATGAAGCGTAGTAAGTATATTATAATAATAAATATAACAACAAAGTTATTCCATATAGTGATAAAGTTAAAAATTTAGGGATCTATATGGATAGGTATCTATCCTGGGGCCCTCAGATTGGGGAAGTTAGCCGTAAATTGTTTGCAGCAGCAGGATCTATGCGAAGGCTACGGAATTTTCTTCCTATTAACACTAAAATTGCGCTTGCACAATCTCTTCTACTTCCCATCCTTGACTATGCCGATGTCAGCTATCTGGATCTCACCGAAGACCAACTGAATAAACTTGAGCGACTTCAAAATCTCTGCATTAGATTCATATTTGGATTACGCAAGTATGATCACATTTCTGAGTTTCGTTCTAAGCTCAGGTGGCTACCAATACGCTTTCGCCGGAATCTACATATTCTTTCTCTTCTATACAGTGTTCTGTTTCATCCTCACACACCTCTTTATCTCAAAGAACGTTTTCAGTTCTTAAAAAACACACATTGCAGGGACCTGAGGTCATCAGAGAATTTAATACTGAAAATGCCAAAACATTCAACTCAGTTTTCAGACAAGTCTTTCACTGTGCAAGCTGTAAGACTTTGGAACAACTTGCCTGAGACAATTCGACAATCAAAAAATTTGCCTATTTTTAAAAAGCTGGCGAAGGACCATTATTTGTCATTATGATATATTAAATAGATATATAGAAATATTATATCCTCTTTTTAGCATATTATTTTAATCTGTATATGTATTGTATGTATATAAATATAAATTGTATATATGTATATATAGGATTATGAATATATGTATGTGTGTGTTACTGTATGCATGTTTGTAATTTGAAAGTGAGTGGGTGCTATTTTTGTTCATGATTGTTTAACTGATATTTTTAACCATTCACGTAGAGGATTATGTGTTACATGTATGTAAGCTATCCAAAATTTTTGAATATCGAAAATCCGTGTTGTGGTTGTCTGGAAGAGATCGCCGTGAGCGATAAGACCGCCTATTGTAACATTTGCATATATTGTAACTCATCCTTTGTTTTCTGTTTGTAATTTTTTATGTATACAATAAAGATATAAATAAATAAAAACAACCACTTATAAGCTACATACATACATCTATACTAATATTATAAACGCGAAAGTTTGTAGGTATGGATTGATGGATGGATGGATGTTTGTTACTCTTTCACGCAAAAACTACTGAACGGATTTGGATGAAACTTTACAGTAATATAGCTTGTAGGTTCATCAGAATAACACATTGGCTACTATTTGCCGCGATAACCGACATATACGCGGGCGGAGCCGCGGGCATCCACTAGTACAATATAACTTGATGGTAGTGTGTGTCTGTGTGTGTGCAATATGAGCATGTGGGACTTACTACCGGCCGCAAAGTAACTAGCTGGCAGGCTATCGCTCCGAAACAGCCTCCGCACGTCCTTTACAGGGCATCATTAAGACCTTGTGATGGTAATATTGAAATATTTAAAAGATTTTATAAACAGTTTGATTCAGTAGTGTATTGCACTGTAGTTTCACAGAAATTTTGAAAACGCTGCCTACCTACTGGAGCAAGAGCCCGTGAACCCCAGACCTTCGTTATTTTATAAAAGCTGAAAGTTTGTCAGCGCATGCTCCCAACACAGGTAAGAACGATGGACCATTATGAAGTTTGGGTGATCGTGGCTTTGGCAGGTAAACGGTACCAAAGGTGTGTAAAATATCGATCTAAATTCGTCAAATAATACAGCGCGATTTTTTAGTATTACCTTCAGAATACTATTAAAAATCACGTTATTCATTGCCAGACACTTAACATAGTGGCAACCCCTTGCCAGACACCCTTAATGTTCATGAAATTATAATTTTACTTACGTTATAGCATAAAAGCTGCATAAAAGCATTTTTAACCGACTTCCAAAAAGGAGGAGGTTTTATGTTCTACTGTAGGTGTTTTTTTTTTTATGTATGTTCACCGATTACTCCGTCAATTGTGGACCGTCTTTGAAAATTATTATGGTATTCAAAAGGGTATGCTCCCGAGGTGGTCCCATTGCCACCTTTTCAGGATCTGACGGTGGGATTCCAGGGAAGTCGAGGGGAAGTCCTCTTTTTTTTAGGCACATGCTATGTTTTTCGTATATTTTCTGAAGTTACACCAGTATTTACGTAATGGTAGTCATAATTTTATGATGATGAGCTGATGATGTAAGGTACAACTCCTTAACGGTTAATAGTTGGAGGATAAATATTTATGTGTGTGTGTTACATATAGTCGTATTCTTTAAAATTATTTAGGTAAGCTGATGATGGAAGGTACAACTCCTCAACGGTTAGGAGTTGCGAGGATAATTCTTTCAATTTCATACGTATCTATAGACCTCTAGTCGCATACTTTCAAGTTATTTAGGTGAGCTGATGATAGAAGGTTAAACTCTTCAACAGTTAGGGATTAGAGGATGATTTTAATATTACACGTACGTATAGATCTTAATTTGTATTCTTTCAATTATTCATATGGATCGTTTTATTGAGTAGACACCCATTAAGAAAGGAATTTCCATCCCTAAGAGGGTGAAATAGGGGTTGAAAGTTTATACGAAAGTCCGTCATTTTTTAAGTTAGGAACATGAAACTTTATCTTTGGGCTACTGATTAAAAATGAGTAGAAATGTATTTAAGCGTTTCTGGTTATTCTACCCCTAAGAGGGTGAAATAGGGGTTGAAAGATTGTGTAAAAGTTCGTATTTTTTAAGTTAGAAACGTGCAACTTTATTTTTGGGCTACTGATAAAAATGAGTATTAAAGTATTACGTAGCGTTTCTGGATATTCTATCCCTAAGAAATTTTATTTAAGTTGAACTATTTTATAAAATTTCTGCTGATGCAAATAACTTTAGTGGTTTTAAAGATGTATTAAATGTCAACCCTTATTTCACCCCTTGATTTGGTGGCAATGGGACCACCTCAGGAGCATACACCTTCGAATACAAAAATAATTTTCAAAATCGGTCCACAATTGACGGAGTAATCGGTGAACATACATTAAAAAAAACACACAGTAGAACATAGAACCTCCTCCTTTTTGGAAGGCGGTTAAAAATCAGTTTTTATGCAATAACGTAAGTAAAATTATAATTTTATTTATATTAAGGGTGTCTGGTAAGGGGTTGCCACTATGTTAAGTGTCTGGCAATGAATAACGTGATTTTTAATAGTATTCTGAAGGTACTGCCAAAAAATTGCGCTTTATTATTTGACGAATTTAGATCGATATTTTACACACCTTTGGTACCGTTTACCTGCCAAAGCCACGATCACCCAAACTTCATAATGGTCCATCGTTCTTACCTGTGTTGGGAGCATGCGCTGACAAACTTTCAGCTTTTATAAAATAACGAAGGTCTGGGGTTCACGGGCTCTTAGTCCATATACTTAACAAAACAAACACTAAACTCTAAGATTACTTAATTCGATTCAATAGAAAAATTCAATACAAAAATTCCTTCCAAGCGAGCTAAGCCGCGGTCAGAAGCACGCAAATCTATTGTCATCGCCGACTCCATTTATATAGGCGTCATGCACTTGTTGCATTGTGTTCTAATAACACATCAACTACGGCTACTAGCGTTCAAAAAAACCTTTAACTCGTTCAAGTCTCGGTTGAGATTTTAATAAAAGATATTCTTTAGTATATATAGCTACGTGGAGAGCCACACTTCGGCATGCATGGGCCGGCTCGACCGGAGTGATACCACGGCCTCACAGAAAACCGATGTGAAACAGCGCCCGCGCTGTGTTTCTCCGAGTACGTGAGGGTACCGGAGGCCTATACAACCCTTCCCCCCACCCCCCTCCTCCAAAGGCCGGCAACGCACTTGTGACACCTCTGGTGTTGCGGGTGGCCATGGGCGGCGGTAATCGCTTACCATCAGGCGATACGTCTTTTCGTTTGCCCCCTTTTCCATAAAAAAAGTATAAATTATGTCATTGCAGTCCACTACTGGGCAAAGGTAGCTGCCATTGCACGCCACTCTGATCGATTTAGGGCATTTTGCAATCAGCACCTATATAGGTATTTTAAGTAATTTTGTGAAATAGGTAATTAGTTATGCCATGCGTTTTTACGTGAGGTTGATGTTAGACCTAGTTCATCCCACTGGAATACAACATTTTTTGGGATAAAAGTAGCCTATGTGCTTTACCAAATTATAATAATCAATCTCTGTGTCAAATTTCAATCAGATTCGTTGAGGCATTTTTTTGTGAACCTTTGTAATTTTAGTACGATTTAAATAAATTATCTTTTTAATATTTCATCGTTCGCCCAATACAAATACCTAAATGACATCACTTCTATTTAGGTATCTGTATTTAGCAACTTTATGCTTAAATTCCTCATGTTTATGTACTATAGTTAGCAAATAATGATAACGCGATTTACATATGCACGCCATCTTGTGACAAAAACAAAAACTAGAACTATATTTTTGTTTTTGAGTGCCAGTTTGGTCATGAACAGCTACCCTCCCTTCACAAATATTATTATTAGTTTATCAAAAACCTTAACCTTTAGGTCAGATAATAATACTGTTTATATCAAGAAAGTACATTTTAATGATAAGATACACAAAACAACGTATAGATTAAGCGTATTTTATTTATGATCGAGGCTGATTTATGATCATCAAACAGACATAGGCATCTTTAGAAAGAAGGATAGCTGATGTAATAGGTCAAGATGAAGAATGAATACATTGAAGAAAGCTAGTGGTATAAATATTGATGCGCAACTAGATGATCGACTTAGTGCTTGCGCTGTGTTTCACCGTGTGAGTGAGGATACAGGAGGCCCATACCCAACCCCCCTTAGCCTTATCTCCCCCCACCCCATCCCCCCAAAGGCCGGCAACGCATTTCTGACGCCTCTGGTGTCGCAGGTGTCCATGGACGCCGATAATCGCTTACTATCAGGCGGTGCGTCCACTCGTTTGCCCGCCTACTCCATAAAAAATGAATATAATATTTATTACGGTTTAAGATTCCTACATTTACCAGTGTGAAATTGCAGGAAGAGGGAATAAAATCGGACAAGTGAGAGTCGAATTCGCACAGGAAGTGTTCCATTCCACCATTTATACAAGTGCGAGTCGAAACCGCACAGGAAGTGTTCCATACCATCATTTATACATTTCAAGCATCTAACAAGTATCGCCGTTATCAATATCGAGCAAAAACGAGCAAAAAGATCACGTTAAATCAAGGGAGCCCCTTAAATATGTGACCCCTTTACACCGCGGGAGAGCCACGCTTCGGCATGAATGGGCCGGCTCGACCGGAGTGATACCACAGCCTCACAGAAAACCGGTGTGAAACAGCGCTTACGCTGTGTTTCAGAGTGAGTGAGGATACCGGAGGCCTATACCCCAAACCCTTTTAGAGGCATTCAGGATTAAGAAAAGAGGTTTATATATATTACTAGCTGATCCGGCAAACATTGTTTTGCCATAAAAAAAACTGGTATAAAAAATAGACGTTGGTCTATTCTCAGACCTACCCGAAATGCACACCAAATTTCATAAAAATCGGTCCAGCCGTTTCAGAGGAGTATGGTAACTAACATTGTGACACGAGAATTTTATATTTAAGATTTATTTTAATTTAAATTTCAAATTTTTATTTTTATCATTTCTCATCAAACTACTCCACTTCAGAATGGAGGCCTTAATAAGGAGCGCTAATTATTTCGAACTCGGCTGGTTTATTTCATATATTGCTGAATAAATATTTGAAATCCTCAATATAATGGCTAGTGAATCAAAAGTTTCAGTTTTATCCTGTTGTTTTTTTTTTACACAACGCCATCTTGTCTCAAACTCAGCAAAGCTTGTGTTATGGGTACTAGACAACTGATATAAGCACATAAATACTTTTTTTTCGTCAATAAATACATGTTATACATAGAAAACACCCAAACTCCGAAACAAACATTTCGGATTAAAGCTGCACAGTTCCAGCACAGCTGTCGCATACGCTACAACTGCGCCACAGAGGCAGTCAAATAAGCCACTACTAAGTTTTGTGGCCCTTAAGGTTATATAGGTTTTATACACTGACATCACACACACACACACACACACACACACACACACATTCATACTAATATTTTAAATTAGAAAGTAACTATAGTCTGTTACAATTTCACGGCTGAACTGATTTGAATTAATTTTGGCACAGAGATAGATTGGACCTTGGAGAAGGGCATACGCTACTTTTAGTAGCGATAACTAATATATATGGGCAGAGGACAGTTTTTGTAGTACTATGTATTGACTAAACTAAAATAGCATTGAAACCTTGCATGTATCTAAAATCTGAAAATTTACTAGTACTATAAAGCCAGATTAACATGGCATCGTATCTAAATAAAAACATACAACATCAACAACAAACAGTAAATGATGCCAAATATATTGATGCCAAGTTTCATTTTATATGCTTAGGTCACAACATACATTTGTTTTTATCTGACATCAGCTGAAACTCTTTCGTTTTAGTCTAATAATGATGGTTATATAGTCAGATGTTGTTATCATAATCTCCCCATCGTTTTTTTGTACGGAAATCCCCTCCGATACCACTGACTCGAACCTACTAACAATCGCATACCCTCTCAGGTACTAAAAGCCGGTGAACCAGGTGCACCCTTGAAAGGAAATCTCTAGAACCCCAACGTACATTGCGCCACCTATGGTTTGTAGATAGGCCCCTCCTATGTAGGAACCCTGATGTTCCTAATCTCCCTACCCCTTTCATTAGATTCAGCTGATTCGTAACTCACAACAATAAACACAATTGCGTACAGGTTTTCCGACACTTTCTTCTAAACAAACACATTATACACAGCTTTACAGAAAGCAAGTTTCTTGCTTTTGCCAAGTGTGTAAGTTTACTAGAGATCCAACTATCTATCTAATTCTCATTCAAAGGCATTCAAAGGATGGTGGTACACTTATGTTTTTGATTTGATATCACAATCATGAAACAGACACAGAACACCCAGACTAGGAACGATAATTTGTGAACCATACAAATTGTTGTCTTTGAATCAAACCCACAACATTCAGTGTAGTAGGTAACTTCAACCAATGTGTGATCTGTGCACTCAACTCAATAAAGAAATAAATACAAAAAGTGACATGACCATTTGAAAATTATGATTGTGATGCTTATTTGTGTATTTATATATATATATGGGCCTGCCAAAGTGACTCTACTCTTCCTGATGGAAAACATGAGCAGAATCTAAGTCACCATATTCATTGCGAATGCAGGTTATGCCACAATGCAATATTGCTATACTGCAACGCCACACTATGGCAACCTCTTGAGTAGCTTCTGTATCATTGGGCCTCTGGTCTCGCAATGAAACACGACAGTACAAATGCTGTCATTTTAGGTTAGTCTTCTGTGAAAGAGTACTACCGCTCCGGTTGCGCAAGTCCGTTTGTGCTGAAATCAGTGGCTTTAGACTGCCCTATTTATATGCTTGTTCTTATTATAAGTACAGTACCTGGATGACCGAGCGTCGCTCTGTATTTTTTTTATAAATGGGTTTTTTGGCAACATTGGGACTATCTATTGTTATCTTTCTTCCAATAAAGAAAATAAGTTAAGTGGCGCCCTCTCTTGATACGCCCTGATACTGTTTATTCTGCACCTTATTCCTGCATAGTTTAATGTAGTTCGCTCAAGTTGCGATAGATGGCGCTAGATGTACATTGATTTTATATATTTGATTGTTAAAAACACGAATAAAACGACATTTCCTAAAAATTTATCCTAGCTAGATTGATTTATCGCCCCCGAAACCCCCTTCATACAAAATTTTATGAAAATCATTGGAGCCGTTTCCGAGATTCAGATTATATATATATACAAGAATTGCTTGTTTAAACGTATTAGATTAGATAATGGGAATTGTTCTGTATATTTTCTTATCATTCTTATGGTAGAATGAAAGGTTCAATCTTTAGCATATCATCATAATATTACTATAGGGTGCGGGCAGCACAGTACCTGCTGTTGCCGTGAAGCTTGAGGGAGACCTACATCCAGCAATGAATGATTTTCAACGGAGATGATGATGTGTTGTGTGTGAAAAACGGCTTGATACTTTTCAATGTAAATCTTTCAAATTGTTTGATATTCTTTAAGTAGACGAAATATACTAATTTATAGTTATGTTTTTTTAATCTTAGGTGTTTATATCTCTTAGATTCTTCCTTTAAATATGTGAATGCTCCTCTTTACCCCTCACATTCTGTTTTATTAGATTTTTTTTATTAGAATGAATGAATGTAATCTCAAAACAGAACACCTAAAGAGTTAGTAAACAATTAAATAGCAGCTAAAAAAATAAAAAGTATATAGGAAGCTGTTTACATGTTTGCTGTGTTAAGTTGTGTATCATCAGAAATAGAACGGGCCAATAAGAATGTGAAAAACTTATCTGAAAAGAAAATGAATCTACAATTTCTTTTTTGGTACTGAGTTGTCAAAAGGTCATTGAACTAAGTGTACATATTTTGATAAATTTTGGACACATCTAATCTTCAACAAATTTATTTATTTTTTATTAGACAAACGAAGCAATAGTGATAAAAATTATTTACAGGCTGCGTACTGAATCGTAAAAAACTTGAGACGATAGTTGTAGTTTATAGAATGTTGTATGTCCATACCTAACTGTTGCTAGTTTTAGAGGTCAAAACAGAACGAATAAATATGATGACAAAACATACGAAGTAGTTCGAATACAATAAGACTAGCCAACAGTACTCACCTTAGGACATTCTTATCGAAATTTTTGATTGTTTGCTGCAGACTCTCCGGACAAATCGTTGCGTCATAAACTGTACATGATCCCTCTTTACCCCTCACATTTTTGTTTTTTACACTCCTTTGCTTGCTATGTCTAAAATATTTCGAATATCTTGCTGATATTTGACTAAAACTAACTAAAACCTGCAATGACAAAAGGTTATATTTAATGACAAAACATCTTTGTAGTCAATACTCAATTTTTACGCGTTCGGAATATTTTATTATATAGGTAGTTACCTGGTTTTGGGTGTTTATAGAATTCAATGAGAACATGTTACATGTAGATGGTAATATGTGTTTTTTTTTATGAAGTACACTAGAAAATTTTGTAGGCTGCTATCTCACGTCAAACTTAATTTTCGGCCACAAAAAAGTGACCATAGAGCTGAATTTGCCATAGAATAATCAGGTAAGGAGTACGCGTTAAATTGATTCCAATATTTTCTTTTTTTTTTTATTAAAATAAAAAAAAAACAAACTGATATTTATATTACGCAATTTACTTTTTTTAGAATTGGAAAGCTGTCTAAAGGGAAAACTTATTTTATTAGATTCTAGGTGGCCTAACTGTTGAAATTGAAATCCTACTTTCTAATAATAATTATTTAAATGCTATAATTTTATGATTTGTGTACTTTGGCCATAAAATAACGACAAGTATTAAAATTGATTAAGTCGGAAAAAAACCTGCTGTCTGTAAGTAAAATATCTTGACGTACCCAAACAATTTATGTTCGACAATGAAATACGCTGAAATTGTCTTAGGCTGAAATTTATAAAGCGTGCTTAGACTTTGCTCAGACTTAGCTTACGCTATACTTACTTAAGTTCCTGCTCAGTGTAATCTTAGCGTTCGAATTTATAGTCCTTTGGGCTAAGTATTTACTGAGTGTATGCTAAGCAAGAGCTCAGGAAAAAATGTTTAACGTCTCAATTTGCATAGCATATTTATTTAAATTATATAGGTATTTCAAACACATGTTATTTTTAAAATAGCCGTATCAAACTTAAATATTAGTAATCTTATAATCTTTATCGTATAATTGTAGATCAATCAATTTAAACCGTTTTTTTTAATTGATTTTAAGTGAAAAAGGGCAAAAATAAAACTAACAATGTACAAGTAAAAAAATAGAATGTATCTTTGACTTGTCAGTCAAAAAAAAAACCGGATTGACACCGTGGGAGAGCAACGCTTCGGCATAAATGGGCCGGCTCGACCGGAGTGATACCACGGCCTCACAGAAAACCGGCGTGAAATAGTGCTTGCGCTGTGTTTCACCGAGTGAGTGAGGATACCGGAGGCTCATCCCCCAACCCCCTCCCCTCCCACCCTAAAGGTCGGCAACGCACTTGTGACGCCTCTGGTGGTCCATGGGCGGCGGTAATCGCTTACCATCAGGCGATACGTCTGCTCGTATGCCTGCCTATTCCATAAAAAACAATTGTCAACAATTTTTTAGATTGTCTCGATTTCAATTACATATAATTAATTATCAATTTCTAGAAAGAACTTTTTACTTTGACCCTGGCATGCCCTTACGGACTTCTGTTATAAAGTTTTCAAACTAGATCACGGTTTTTTTACCTGCTCAATCGAACCATCTTTACGAGCGCGTAAGTATTCGCTAAGTCAAGGATTTCGGTGACTTAGACTATGCTAAGCATTTGCTCAGCTTGAGCTAAGCATAATGACTATAAATTTCAATGCACACTTAACTCGTGAGGTAAGTCTAAGCAAAGCCTAAGCACGCTTTATAAATTTCAGCTTTAGACAGTTTTTAAAACAAAAGTCCGTGTCAGCATAGATCTACATTATAAGTGGAAGCCAGTATAATCTAATTAGTGAGCCGATACAATTTTATTGATCTGGATATTTTTTATACAATTCACATTTTGAATGCCTCGATGGCGCAGTGGTAGCGTATGCGACTACTGTGCTTGAGGTCTCGGGTTCGATAATCGGTTATCAAATAGAAGTGACTAACTCGCGAAGGAGAATTAACGTAATTCGTGAGATTAATACCTTTGAATTGCCTGACGTTCCATAGATAAACATAGTAGCCATATGCAGACTCCCCTTTGTCAAATTATAAGCCCAAATGTGCCTACGAATTAGTTATTCTGTTATGATGACACAGAATGTGTTTGTGTGTGTGAAATGTTTTGTCTTAATCATTGTGTGAGTTCGTAGTTACAGGCGATTGTTTTTGTATGCGAATCTAAAATGTGTATGCGCGAAGATTTCCCACCACAACAAATGACAGACTGTTTTATAACTGCCTGCCTCGTTGGTCTCGCGGTTGGCGTGTGCGACTGCTGGTCATGAGGTCTCGGGTTCGATTCCCGGGTCGGATCAAATGTTTGTATGATCTGCAAATATTTGTTTCGGAGTTTGGGTGTTTTCTATGTATAATATGTATTTACAAAAAAAGGTATATATTATGTATTTATATCAGTTGTCTAGTACCCATAACACAAGCTCTGCTTAGCTTGGGACTAGATGGCGTTGTGTGTTAGATGTCCAAAATTATTAATTAATTTATTTATTTTCGAGATTCATCAAATTCTTATCAAAATTGATACATTCATTGCTTTCATTAATTAATCGATACTAATATTATAAATTCGTGAGCAACTCTGTCTGTCTGTTACTTACGCTTTCGTGACTAAACCACTAAACCGATTTGGTTCGTTATAGTGAGAAGCAAAAGCTAGTATCTGTTTTTAGATTTTTTCGACTTTTACACATAGTTTTATTATGTCGGGACTTCACGATAAAATTATTGAAAAGGTTACGAAAACTTCTATTTCCCGAGCGACGTTTCGAAAGGGTTACACACGACAACAAAAAAAATGCGCTACATCGGCATCGCCACTGAAAATTCACTGAAATAACGCATCAATCAGAATAACGCCTAATAGATGAAGCAACTACTAATCCTGAATCCGAAATAGATAAGAAAAATAATAAATAACTTCCCTACATCAACCGTGGCCCACCAGGAATGATCACCTCGCCTGGTTGTAGAATCGTAAATTTTTAATTATGCAAGTAAAATACATAGTAATATGGCTAAATGGCTACAAGTTAAAACTTTCAACAGATGAGATGGGTTAGAACGACTTATTGCATCGTTCACCGCAGTAGGTACCTGAAGAATATTAAATCAAACCAATAGTAACTTGTTATTTTTAGGTGAGAGCCTTTTAAAATGACAATCATTTCATTTCATACTATATCTAGTGTGGAATGGTTGACATTCTTAACACTTTGAGACCTTTCAGGTAGGTATATATCGTGGTTTGTTAAGCTGATCATAACCTAGTCTTGAGAAAGACCTGAAGGAGTAAGAATTTACCTAACCAACACAGCAGTAACTAAAAATGTGAAATTTGATTAAGTATTTGTTTATAAAGTCTTGTAAAAATAATCTCTCGATGTTCGAACCTGTTAACTTAAAAATCATGCTTGTTGCCAGTGTACTCAATAGCATTGGTATTCAGACAGTAGTATCAATTAAAATAATGTCAATTACAGAGAGTGGTCATATTAAATTACTATTTTTTAGATAAATGTAATAACAACATTCTTAAAAATAATACATGGTGTTCTCGGAAGATGCTTTTGAATAACGTCATTTAATTGAAGCTCTACTTTGTCTATGCTTTATTTGGACAGTAGAATCCAAAATGGCGACGAGCGATGACGAGCCTATGCATTTATATGAAGTTTTTCAGAACTGTTTTAATAAAATAGCAAATAAACAACAAGGTGAGTTAGAATATGCATATCGTGGCTCGTCTCGCGTTCCTCGAAAGGACTGTTGTGCAAAAGTGAAGTGTTTCATTGTGAATATCAGTCATAGTGTTTGCGTGTTATGCCATTACTAGTGTTATAAGCAACAGCATTTTTTCAAAATACGCCCGAATTACCCAACCTACGTATATGAGACCCCGTCTTCAACCTTCTCTAATAGTTAATGTATACAATTTATTTACGTGGGATGCCTTAAACTCACGTTTTGAGTGTACAAAGGCTATGTTTTGATCGTATGCTACGACATCAATGTGTCTGTACCATTGTGCTACAGCGATTTTAGTGCGAATCTGAATTGTTTTACGGGATTTATTTACGTTGACGTCGATGTTCACGAATGTATAAGGTAAAGCTAACGACTGTGTTACGAAAAACTAGTAATTTGTCGATATTTATCTCAAGAAGTGACAGAATGAATGCGTTTCTTGTTGCATTTTTTTTTCTCATTCAATTATCAATGGGTACAACGTTGTCAGCTTGTCGTGTAGTGGTGTTTGAGCGAATTCAGTTCGCGAATCGTTGTTTTTAAGATCTCATTGTACCAATGTTTACAGCATATTTTTTTTGTTTATTTACACACGTAACGCGCGGACTTCGAGCGTCCATAAACGACTGCGTTTGTAGGCATGCTCTATTAGAAAAAAACCTTAATATGTACTTTTCTATCTCTATGTAATTCGGTAATAATTGATGCTGAATGCATTATCTTCAGACTGCTTGAAAATCATGATATTCCTATTGGATAAAATCTTAAGAGTTTGAAGCTACATTATTACATTCTAGCATATAGATCTATAACATTCAATTTCCAATCTATTTTTTATTGGAATGTGTTCTTTTTGACTTCTGTAGTAGTAATAGAAGTCTCTCACTGTCACTATTAGATTTATGCTTCATAACCTAACCTTGCTTTGGGAAGGAATGCCTACATAGAATTTATTTGTGTAATAAATAATAAAATACAAGTAAACATGAAAAGTCTATTCTTAAAAGTTGTCAAATAGACTTCTTAATATATACCAATCAAATTTATGGATAAAATTCCCATATTTTCTTTAGTTTTTATTTCTTATTACTTAGTGTATTTTATTACTAGTTATTATAAACCCACAATACTGAACAGGGACTACTATTAAATTCTATGAAAACCTCATATGGTTATATTATGTTTCATCACAAGAATTATATGAGAAATTAGGCTACAAATAATAAATCCAATAAGTATTTTTTTAATGGAAGTAACAAGTAAAAACAATGATAGTAGACATAGTCTATGTCTATTCTTTTTTAGTAGATAATAATTCATCTTCTTACTAGTTCTCCTTAGACTTACAATCTTTAAGAACTTAATTATTTTTTTCGAATTTAATGGCCTGGTAAGAACCTTTAAGTCAAATAAGAACTTCAAGTTAGTGATATTATTCCAAAGAGCTATTATAGATAGAGCGGGGAAGACATACGGCTGAACGGTTAGAAAGAGAGACAAGGCAAGTTGACAGATATATGCATGATCACTCTGCCTGTGTGTATGTCGGTTATCGCGGCAAATAGTAGCCTATGTGTTATTCTATGTATAAGCTATATTACTGTAAAGTTTCATTCAAATCCGTTCATTAGTTTTTGCGTGAAAGAGTAACAAACATCCAGACATCCATACTAACAAATTTTCGCGTTTATAATATTAGAAGAATTTAGAATCCAAATGTCCTGAATATCTGAATATTGATAGGGAAACAAACTCATGACCCTTCTATACAAACAGGATCTACTAGTAAATCCAGGGTAAATAATCAACCATCTATAAGTAATATCTTTATACAAGCAATTTTTGTATTTATAAATGTACTAGCTGTTGCCCGCGGCTCCGCCCGTGTGTATGTCGGTAATCGCGGCAAATAGTAGCCAATGTGCTATTCTGATGTCTAAGCTATATTACTGTAAAGTTTCATCCAAATCCATTCAGTAGTTTTTGCGTGAAGAAGTAACAAACATACACACTCACAATCTTTCGCCTTTATATAATTATTAGTGTGATTAGTGTGATAATCTGAATTTTGGAAACGGCTCCAACAATTTACATAAAATTTTGTATGCAGGTTTCAGGGGCGATAAATTGATCTAGCTAAGATTCATTTTTAGAAAATTTAAAACAAAAAAACTGGCAGTCATAAGGACTTCCGATAGAAGTGAAAACTGATAACTTAGAATGTTATTTGTAAAATTAGAAATTTCATAATGTTTAAATTATCAACACAAACATTAGCATGTCGGTGACGCGAACGCATAAGATTTTCCCCTACCGAAAAGTGCTCAACGCTGCTTAAGAAGTTTTCACTTCGAAAATGTCATGTCGGTGACGCGAACTCATTAAGATGTTTTTCTCCTATCAAAAAATACCAAGCAAAGCATCTAGGTACTATTCATTCATTCTATTTCTGTGGTGTGTGTCGGGGTCACTGAGATTACAGTTCTGTTCAAAAATATATAAAGTCAACAACCATAAATGTATTTTGTAATAGGTATATAAGTATGTTCATCAGCACTCCTTACCATATCACAAGAGACTGCCTAGTTTGCCATCAGATAGATTAATGTAATAATAATTATGAATACAAATTCTTAATTTGAGGGTTAATAAACTCCTAATTTGATAAATATTCAAATTAGCATTATAAAGAAGTTTAAATGCATTTTAACAAATAGTTTTTTTTTTTCTATTTAGTCTATTTGTCTTAATTCTAAATAACTATTCAGCATGTAATTAATACTGATAAATTTATGAAGGATCATTCCATATTGTGGTATAACCATACTTCACCACCTGTATGCTGGTTGAACCAGATCACAGACTTGCATGTTACTGGTGCTATTCTTTTGTTGCTATTTGTAGGTACCTATAGGTGACCATAGTAACTCACCATTATTAAAAAAAATATACGAAATTGTAATGCACACAAATTAAAAAGTATTTTTTTAGTCTTAAACAGTTTCGAGTGTTTTCTTTCTCTTATAACCTACTAATTGATATCATATACAATATGTGAAGAGAAGATTTATACCACCCCATAAGCCTATCATATTTGAAATACTTGGTACTTTAAAATAGAAATCTACGGGATGGCTACCATGTACCTTTTTGTTTGTAAGTATCCGATATTTCGACGCTGTTGCAAGCGCCATGATCACGGAGAAACTGAAGATCTTGCGGGTGGGATGTTATTGGCAGACATATCGGTCTACCCTCTTTCGCAGTCTTTTACTACGGTCGCCCCCGGTACCACTGTTCACTAACTCACTATTCACTCGTAATTGTTCTCGACACACAACACTAACAATATCTGATCGCGAAACTATGTTTTGTTGATTACGCCGGTTTTTGCACATTCGAATCACGGGATTCCAGACATTTGACAATTTGAACCCATCCTCATGATTGAAATTTTTGTGTTTATTAATTTCAATCGTTTCCCTGACCAATCTTTTTTTTTTTTTTTTATGGAATAGGCGGGCAAACGAGCAGACGTATCGCCTGATGGTAAGCGATCACCGCCGCCCATGGACACCTGCAACACCAGAAGCGTCACAAGTGCGTTGCCGGCCTTTTGTGGGAGGTAGGGCAGGGGGATGGGGGGGAGGTAGGGGGATGGGGGGAGGTAGGGGGATGGGGGGAGGTAGGGGTATTGGGGTATGGGCCTCCGGTATCCTCAATCACTCGGTGAAACACAGCGCAAGCACTATTTCACACCGGTTTTCTGTGAGGCCGTGGTATCACTCCGGTCGAGCCGGCCCATTCATGCCGAAGCGTGGCTCTAGGTATGTAGTGGCGTTCTGTCGTAATTATCTGTGGGTTGTGAAACTCAATCCAGTGATTTGGGCCCGAGTCAATCAAATGCTGCGCGATTGCCGATTTCTGCTGGTCGTTGTTTTTGACCGCTTTTATGTGTTCGTTCATGCGGCACGCGATGATACGTTTAGTTTGGCCGATATATGAACTCCCACAACTGCAGTCGATCTTGTAGACACCAGGCTTCTCCAAGGGGAAATTGTCTTTTGGGGATCGGAGACATTGTGCCACTTTTCTGAATGGAGTGAAGACAGTATTGAGTGAAAACTTATTAAGTATGTTTGAGATCTTGTCTGTCACTCCTTTTATATAGGGCAGAAATGCTGGTTGTCTGTCTACCCTGTCCCTTCTCTGGTGGCTTACTTTGTGTCTAGGTGGGAACTTCACCCTATGTCCATTGTTCCGTAGGACGCACCGAACATGCTCGAGCTCCTGGTTTAGGTGTTGGTCGTCACACAAATCATATGCACGATTTGTCAATGATGTAACCACGGAATCCGTGGTTACATCATTGACAATTGATATTGATTGATATGTCTGCCAATAACATCCCACCCGCAATATCTTCAGTTACTCCGTGATCATGGCGCTTGCAACAGCGCCGAAATATCGGATACTCACAAACAAAAAGGTACATTGTAGCAATCCCGTAGATTTCTATTTTAATGTTACTGACCATGAAAGTTTAAAACAATATACTTGGTACTTATGTGTAAAAGAAGAGCAGAATATTATGATTACCCGACTGCTTATAAAAGAAGGAGGGTTATGTTTTTCGAGTGTATGTATGTATAATTCTTTGGCACGCCCTAGAGCCTAAACGGCTTGTCGTATTTTAAACCCCCGACGCAAAAAGAGGGGTGTTATAAGTTTGACGTGTCTGTCTGTTTGTCTGTGGCACCGTAGCTCGCGAACGGATGACGCGATTTCAATTTAGTTTCTTTTGTATGAAAGGTGAGTTACGTGCGAGTGTTCTTAGTGTTCTTAGACATGTTTCATGAAAATCGGTCGAGTCGTTTAAAAGTTATGGGGGTGAAAGTGGGGAAGAATAACAGAATGTTGCAAAATGCAAAAATATAATTGGCGTATGATTACTCGATCGAATTACTCGAGTGCTTGAGTAGGGGTTTTTTTAAATTTTGAATTGTATCGTTTAAAAAGACAACTCCCACATTGAATATAGATTCTGTGTTGCAGGGGACTTTATAAACTGTTATTATGTGAGTGGTGTCAATAGATTCGTCTTAGTTGTGAGAGTGACACTGGGTATATCAAATTTAAAAAACAAAATGAATGATTTTTGGCGCCAAGAAGTAATCTCAAAAAAAAGTTTTCAAATACATCGAGTGTGGTATCAAAATAAAGAATTTTTAACGGTGATTACGAATATATATAAAAACTTATGTTTTATTAAAAAAAACTGAATTTAATAAAGATAACAAAAGTATTGATGCAGTCGGGTTTTTATTTTTAACAATTTTACTTGTTTTAAACAAACAAATATTATGTAAGTACTTAAAACTTTTTAAATCTAGCAAATATTTTAGTTTATCATCATATGTAAAGTCCATAGACTAATAGATCAAGTTATAATAGAAAATAAAATAAACCATTCAAAATGGTTAAAGTAGGTAGTAGAGCCACGCTGATTTCAGCACGAACGGGCCGGCTCGACCGGGGCGGTACTACCCTCGCACAGAAAATCAACGTAAAATGACAGCGTTCGTGCTGTCGTGTTTCGTTGGTGAGTGCGAGACCGGAGGCCCAAATAGTCTAGTCAACAAGTTCCATACTTCTTGACTGGACTAAAAGATGCAGAAGCATCACTAGGCCGCCATGCTGCATTGTGTGCATTCGCAATGAGTATGGTGATCACTACTCTTGGATTTTGCTTATGCTTTCCATCAGGCAGAGTAGAGTTATTATGGCGGGCCATAAATAAAATAAAAAAAACCGTCAGGTATTCTCTAGTATAAAGAAATTATCACTAGTTTCTTACAAAAACTATATTCTTCCATAATATGGACCACATTACGTACGTATAGCCGTGTCTAAATTCGTATGTAGATTTAGTATTACTTATTAGTTCTAAACATCTGTCTAAATAAAATATACTTGTAAAACAAACAGTGCCATGTTATATTCAATGTTTAACTTTATAGCAAGGGCATAGAGTTCGAAATGGGGTTAAATTATTTGCATTATAGACTTTATGTAAAAAAAACAAAAGACTATGGAGTATAGACCATTCCAGACTGAAAAAAAAAGTATTTAAGATGGGACTTATAAAACAACTAGCAGCCGTTCGCGAATTCGTAAGCGTGGAGTTAGTTCTGTGCACATTTTTTTATACTTAAATACCATTTAAAATCATTCTGCCATAATAACTTTTAATTCAATAACATAGGACTTTTTACCCCACTAGGGGTGGAGTTTCGTAAAATCCGTTCTTAGCAGATGTCTACACCCTATAAGGAACCTACCTGCCAAATTTCAAGTTTGTAGGTGTTATAGTTTCTGAGATTTCGTGATTTCGCGGCGTGGTATTTCGCTTTTAATATATTGTGAAGTAATTTTTATTTACGTGTATTCCTCAAATTGATGTTGTAAGAGGCAACTAAGAAAGCAAAATATCACTGCAGAGATAAGAAGGACTCAAAACAAACCATATACCTATTAACCGGGCCAGCATGGTAAGGTATACCAAAACATTGCTTAGGAGATTCCGATGTTTAGCAGTTTACTATTAAAAGCTGTTAATGCAATGGTTATCCAATAATATAATAATAGTAAACCAGTATTAACACCTTTTTTTTTTGTTCGGAATTTTTTTACCGTGGGGGGGCTAAGCTTTTCGGCATTAATATGCCGGCTCGATCGGAGTGATACCACGACCTCACAGGAAACCGGTGTGAAACAGCACTTGCGCTGTGTTTCACCGAGAGTGAGGATACCGGAGGCCCATACCCCACCCCTTCCCCATCCCCCAAAGGCCGGCAACGCCCTTGTGACGCTTCTGGTGTTGCAGGTGTCCATGGGCGGCGGAAATCACTTACCACCTCTGCTCGTTTGCCCCCGCAAACAAGCAGAGGTGGTATGCTATAAAAAAAAATCCCCTCGGATACCACTTCCTGGTGGCATGTCGGTCTCGAACCGACTAAAACCGCACGCCGCTGTCTCGGGTACTAGGAGCCGGGGAACTAGGTGCACCCTAGAAAGGAAAACCCTGGAACCCCGACGTACCTCGGGCCACTTACACCAGTAATTCACACCTAACATTGGTTCTCAACAATGATATCATCTATACAAAAATCACGGACAACAAAACAATAAAATACAGTGATACAAATAGCTATAAAACGAATCGAATAGTCCCATTTGACCTAGAAACTACCATTATGTATATTTTTAGTGCTCCCGTGACTCATTACCTCAATCAATTAACACATTTTATTTGCTAAGTCTTGAACATTGGTCCTATAAGTGACATACGTATTTTAAATAATTTATCAACCAAATCAATTAAGTAAGCAAAATTTTCATCGTTTGTCACCTTAGGGTTAAAAAAAAATGTATTTGTCATTTAATCACTTGCGAGCGTCACCTAGTGTCACCTCTCCAAGTGGCGCGCAATTGGAGAGGCCTATGTCCAGCAGTGGACTGCGATATGCTGATGATGATGAGCGTCACCTACAACATTTATCTACTTTTTTCAAAGAACTGTGTTTCACCGTTTCTGCAATAGTTTTTAGGGTTCCGTACCCAAAGGGTAAAACGGGACCCTATTACTAAAACTTCGCTGTCGGTCTGTCTATCACCAGGCTGTATCTCATAAACCGTGATAGTTAGACAGTTGAAATTTTCAAGAGATGATTATTTCTGTGGCCGCGCTGTAACAACATATACCAAAAAACAGAATAAAATAAATATTTAAGGGGGCTCCCATACTACAAACGTGATTGTTTTGCTCGTTTTTGCTCGTTATTGATAACGGCACCAGGTAGACGAATGAAATGAACCTTACCTGCGCGAGTCCGACTCGCACTTGGCGGATTTTTTTAATGATGGTCAGCTCCTATTAATAGACTATGGGCCCGTGTCGAAAATTGATGGGTCATGATTTTTGTACGGAGTTGCGGAATAATGTATTAAAATTAGGTATTGAAATTGTATGGAACGGATGCCGTACAAAATAGTGCGCCACAAAGTTGGATTTCTTTTTTGATTTCCCGGCGCTTCGTTCGGTCAATTTGGTCATTTGATTTTGTACGGCATCGTTTCCATACAATTTTAATACCTGTTCTAATCCCTTATTCTGGCCGTACAAAAATCATGCGACAAGGGAGAAAAATCGAGGGTTGCTACCCTGTCCCCTTCAGCAGTACTCAGTTGGACAGTTTAAAAGTGACGGCATAGTGCTGGATGTTATTTTTTTATGCCCTTCTTTATCTTGTATCTTTTAAAAAAGGTCTCCTGGTGGTTCACATGACCCATCAATTTTCGATATGGGCCCGTAGTCTATAATTATGATTATGCTCCTATTGATTATTTCTATGGCATATCAAATGTTATCTATTCTTCCTCGATAAAAGAGTTATCTAACACTGAAAGATTTGTTTCAATACGAAATAGCATTTATTGCGACTAGCGCGGTCAAATAAATGCTTTATCCTCGGTGGCGCATTGCTAGCGTATGTGACTGCTGTGCCTGAGGTGTTGGGTTCGATTCCCGGGTCTGCAAATGTTTGTATCGGAGTTTGGGTGTTTTAAAAGTATAATATGTATTTATTTTAAAAAACGGTATAATAAATGTTACATATTTATATCAGTTGTCTAGTACCCCATCACAAGCTCTGCTTAGTTTGGGACTACATGGTGTTGTGTTCGAAAATATGTATTTATGGATACACATCCAAGTACTCACTTCTATCATTAGTAAGTGCTTTTGACTTCTGTTAATTTACGCTAGGGTCAAGTGCCCCTGTCTACGTTTCCTATAACACTGAAAAATAACGGCCCTGAAAGTAGAGCATAGATATTAGTAAAATATATTGTTTTTTTTCGTAATATACGAATAAAAAAAAATGTTTCTTTATCATGCTTATTCTGCGAACTGTGTTCTTTCAATTATTTGTAACCATAACACCCATAGCCCTATGTGCCGTTTCAAACTTGTGGTTAAACCTTGCCCTGGTAGGTATGGTGCATTCAGTTATCGGATACCTCTTCACTTCAGTTCTCGGATCCCTCCATTTCAAGCGCAGAGTGGCACACCGTGTGGTTGTAGTCGGTCCGATTCCGACATATCACCCCGCCGCATACCCTGGTGGGTTGACGGCCCGGCGGGTTTCCACACGTAAATAAATGTAGGTATGGTGTACCAACATAGACCTTAAGATTTAAAACCTTTGCTAAGTCTTTCCCTGAAAGTTTCACTGATGTTTTACCAATGACTTATTAACTTTTAATGCTTGGTACGAACACATATACCTACATTATTTTAAAAATTTTATCCGACTATGCCAGAAGGAGGGTTAGGTTTTTCGAATGCGCTCTGTAGTTTGATGGATTTTGGCGTTGAAGGTGTCATTAGTGTCGTCTTAGTGGTGAGATCCAAACTATAATAATTAAAAATCTTCAGTGTGTAAATTGTAGCTATTTATATATTTTCTCGCATTCATTTTTTTAACCGACTTCAAATAAAGAAGGAGGTTCTCATTTCGACCGTATATATATATATTTTTAAGTGTGTGCGCGCATAACTTCGTCGTTTATGAACCGATTTTGATGATTCTTTTTTTAATGGAAAGAAGATATCCCAACGGTTCCGGTCCCGGCGGTACCATGATAAGGACACTAAGATCTGATTACGGCATCCAAGAGAAATCGAGTCGATTTTATTTTTGTTAAAATTTTACTTTCTATAAATAGAATTTTTTTCGATAACTACTGTAAGTATATGATGTGTAAAAAAAATATAATTTTACACCAAACTGATATTTACTCTTCATCAATACACGTCAGAACTGTACCTAACTACGTAACACCATAACAAATCTCCCATCAAATGTACCAAACTGAAATTTCTCAAACAAAACATAAACAAATCTATCATCTAACTTATAGGTGAGAGAGATAGCAAAATTACACATTAACAAAAACGTAAGGTAACCAAAATAACCAATATTATATTCTCGGCCTCAAATAGATGATGTCTGGCGATTATAAATCAATTTAACGAGAAACGCGGACGTTAAAACTGCGATCGGCTAGAAAATATATTGGGGAAATTGATTTTTAGACTAGCGTCATGATATGGAATACCTACCCGCATCGTACGAAGTACTTTTTAAGAATTTTTGGCAGAAAATCATTTTGATATGCACGTAAGAAGTATAATTTTTCCTTAACTTATTTAATTTTATTTCTGTAAGGCTACTAGAATTAGTCCGTGGCTCCGCCCGCTTATATGTTATCGCAGTAAATAGAGTCCTATGTCCTTCCTCAAAAATCAAAGAATCTCCATTTTAAATTTGATCCAAATCGCTTGAGCGATTTACCCGTGAAAATGCAATAGACACACGAGTTACTTTCGAATTTACAGTAGTTTTTAATTTAGTCTAGTTTAGATAATTTAGTATGGATATAAATTATCCATTTATTCTCCTACAATATAACACTTTAGATTTTTTGGTGTTTTACTCTCCTAACTCTTAATTTGTCTATCTGTTCATCCGTCCGTGACCTAACTTAAGTCTTTCAGTACTCACGTAAATTGATGAAAAAGAAATATTACTGTTACTTACTTTTCTAGCAATCTTCGACAGGAAAGTAATAAAAAACATTGAAAAAAGATATATATTGAAAACGATTACCTACCTATTGTATACAACGCGAACTGGTACCCTGCACTTGAAAGGATTTAAAAAAATAAAGGACTAAGTATTTATGAACGGGAATTAACGGTATTATAGTCCTGACATCATAGCTAGGACGACCTGAATAAGTAATCTTAGCAAGTAGAAATGGAACATCGTGGTTCGTACTTAGAGGGGGTCATTTACAAGCCGCAAATTACCCGGGGTCCGTCTGTTTTTTTGGCTACCGTTACCCGAAACGGCACGTTCGATTTTTGGTTGGCTCAAGTCCGACATAATCACTCTAACGGTTGTCATGTAAGTGGTATCCTAGAGATTTCCGGATAACCGGACCAGAGGGGAGCAGCAATAGCGTTTTTTCCCGAAGTTAATGAATAAATATTTCGTACATCTAACACACAATGCCATCTAGTCCCAAGCTAAGCAGAGCTTGTGTTATGGGTACTAGACAACTGATACAAATACATATAATATACTTTTTTTTCGTAAATACACACATATTATACATAGAAAACACCCAAATTCCGAAACAAATATTTGTAGATCATACAAACATTTGGTCCGACCCGGGAATCGAACCCGAGACCTCATGATCAGCAGTCGCACACGCCAACCGCGAGACCAACGAGGCAGTCAGTCATAAAACAGTCCGTCATTTGTTGTGGGGGGAAATCTTTACACATACATATTTTAGATTCGCATACAAAAACAATCGCCTGTAACTACGAACTCACACAACGATTAAGACAAAACATTTCACACACACAAACACATTCTGTGTCATCATAACAGTGTAATTCGTAGGCACATTTGGGCTTATAATTTGACAAAGGGGAGTCTGCATATGGCTACTATGTTTATCTATGGAACGTAAGGCAATTCAAAGGTGTTAATCTCATTTATTACGTTAATTCTCCTTCGCGAGTTAGTCACTTCTATTTGATAATCGTGAGAACATTTATTATATCGGAGTGTCGTAAATAAAAGTTTGTATCTGTTAAATGTTTCAATGCAGAGATCAATCAGTTCTGTTGTCATTGAACTATCTCGCCGTATTAGGTTTAGATTATGATTGTGCCCGTTACTGAAGCGTGGTGTGAGATATAAGAGGTAGCGTTTAGCGGAGCGGCGTGAATTTCCTCAGGTGGAAAATTACTTATAATAATATCTGATCTATTGAGAGATGGTCAACTCTCTTCGACAAGGAAGGAACACATTTAAACGGTTTTTGGAGTAACGGGTGTCATGTCACTCCAACACAAAGGGAGGATCCTCCTACCAGGCAAGGTGATCATGCCTGGCGGACCATGGCCCAACGGTTTATGTTGGGATGTTGTATACATGCCAACCGGCGCGCGAGCTTCTATATCGCGATTCAGAATCAGTAGTTACTCCGTGTAGTTCGTTACTCCGTAGTTCGATGTATATTCGGTAGATGGCGCTGTAGTATGTTTTTGCTGTTGAGATGTATGTGAAAATCGCCACCGTTTTATAGGAGAGCCATTCTTCGGTACATGGCCAAGGACTTGAGTGGAGTAATACTACGGCTTGACTGAAAAACCGGTGTAAAGCAATTTTTGTTGCTTCTCAAGGAGTGTGAACTTGTGCCCAAGCGACTCTTTTTAACCGACTTCCAAAAAGGAGGAGGTTCTATGTTCCACTGTATGTATTTTTTTTTTTTTTTTAATTTTTTTTTTTATGTATGTTACCTGATTACTCCGTCAGTTGTGGACCGATTTTGAATTTTTTTTTTGTATTCGACAGGGTATGCTTCCGTGGTGGTCCCATTGCCAGCATATCAGGATCTGATGATGGGATCCCAGGGAAATCGAGGGAAACCCTCATTTTTTATAGGCACGTACTATGTTTTTCGTATATTTTCTGAAGTTACACCGGTATTTGCGTCTGGTAGTCATCATTTTATGATGATGAGCTGATGATGTAAGGTACCACTCCTTAACGGTTAGGAGTTGGAGGATAAATCTTCAAATATCATATGTATATAAGTTACCTTTAGTCGTATTCTTACAAATTATTTAGGTAAGCTGATGATGGAAGGTGAAAGGTACAACTCCTCAACGGTTAGGAGTTGGAGAATAATTCTTTCAATTTCATACGTATCTAAAGACCTTCAGTCGTATACTTTCAAGCTATTTAGGTGAGCTGATGATAGAAAATTAAACTCTTCAACAGTTAGGGATTAGAGGATGATTTTAATATTACACGTACCTTAATTTGTATTCTTGATGATGAAATTTGATGAAATAATTCAACTTACTACTTACCTACGATTGTTTGCACTAAAAACTGTAAAATAAAAACTTTTTATAAAAATAAAAAAAAACGACTTCCAAAAACATCCAACGAAAACTCTCTGTCAAAAAACACTTAAAAGCGTAAAATAAACTGGTTCTTCATAAAGTGCCTATACCTAATTCTTTATTCATTTAAATGAATTTTTTTTTTGTATTCGACAGGGTATGCTTCCGTGGTGGTCCCATTGCCAGCATATCAGGATCTGATGATGGGATCCCAGGGAAATCGAGGGAAACCCTCATTTTTTATAGGCACATACTATGTTTTTCGTATATTTTCTGAAGTTACACCGGTATTTGCGTCTGGTAGTCATCATTTTATGATGATGAGCTGATGATGTAAGGTACCACTCCTTAACGGTTAGGAGTTGGAGGATAAATCTTCAAATATCATATGTATATAAGTTACCTTTAGTCGTATTCTTACAAATTATTTAGGTAAGCTGATGATGGAAGGTGAAAGGTACAACTCCTCAACGGTAAGGAGTTGGAGAATAATTCTTTCAATTTCATACGTATCTAAAGACCTTCAGTCGTATACTTTCAAGCTATTTAGGTGAGCTGATGATAGAAAATTAAACTCTTCAACAGTTAGGGATTAGAGGATGATTTTAATATTACACGTACCTTAATTTGTATTCTTGATGATGAAATTTGATGAAATAATTCAACTTACTACTTACCTACGATTGTTTGCACTAAAAATTGTAAAATAAAAACTTTTTAAAAAAAAAAACAAAACCGACTTCCAAAAACATCCAACGAAAACTCTCTGTCAAAAAACACTTAAAAGCGTAAAATAAACTGGTTCTTCATAAATTGCCTGTACCTAATTCTTTATTCATTTAAATAGTAGTGTTATAATGGGTGCTAGGTACCTAAAATCTGTTTGAAGTCGGTGCTAAGCCAAAAAGAATACAAACGAACAATTACAAAAGTCTAAGCGATAGTCACTTGGCACCGACTTCAAACAGATTTTAGGTACCTAGCACCCATTATAACACTACTATTTAAATGAATAAAGAATTAGGTACAGGCAATTTATGAAGAACCAGTTTATTTTACGCTTTTAAGTGTTTTTTGACAGAGAGTTTTCGTTGGATGTTTTTGGAAGTCGGTTTTGTTTTTTTTTTAAAAAGTTTTTAATTATTTTACTTGTGATTGTTAAAAAGTGCAATTCAAAAATAATAATTGTATTTTACTTTTCGCTATAGTATTGATAATGATGTATCCTTCTTGTCTTTATTGAACTTTTTAACATCACCACCAAATAACACTATGCCAATTATGTTCGTTCATTGCGGTTTTCTTTAGGAAAATCTGTTGGCCTTCTGGCTTAGTACTTAATCGTAAATTTGCCTCCATTTTCATTTACATAATTGTAATTATATAGACAAAATTGTGATTGCTTCATCATCATCAGCCCTTTGCAATCCACTGCCGAACCTCTCCTAATGCACTAAACAAAGCCCGGTCAGCTGCTTTTTGCATCCAGTCGCCGCTGGCCCTCTTACACATGTCGTCCCGCCATTTATCCAGACCGCGCCCCATACTTCGTTTGCCAAAACGTGGTCTCGACTCCAGAACGTCCTATAATTTTTCTTATAACCTGATTTTATTCTAACAAATAGTCTCGTAAACACTTTCAAAGAAACAGATAAACTGACGCTTGTAGACATCGCGGCCGCTTATGACTTGAACCACACGACACGACACATACAGTACCTGTATGAATTAATGTCGCATTGGCATTACTATGTTACATTGAGTTAGTCTTGTACCACTGACATGCGTACAGGATGCTCTCAAAGTTATGAGGAAAATAAAACGCATTAATTAAAAACTATACGTTTAGTTATTTAAGTAACACAGCTTGAAAAACCTAGTGAACTTTGCTTGTTAATGGACGATTACTGTACTCCATAAAGTCGCAACTGTTTGCGCAATTAATTAATATCACTTTAAAGAAATGTATCGTTCCATATAATGTTTGAAATCTTTAACTATTTATCATAGATACAGGGTGAAAACCCATTGGTTTAAAAATGGGATGGAACATGCAACTTAAAAATAACCGTAATAATCACACAATTTATTGTACTTAGTGGGACCGTTGGCTTTAGCAGCCTGTCGATATTATTAAGAGTTTTATGATTGTTAATTTATAATCAACCTGTAGATGTAACCTGACCAAATACGGTAAGTCACGTATCCCATTGTGAAGTTACACGTTAGCTATTAATCATATTTGGACGGGTGTCATGTGTTCTTTCGACTCTATGGTCAAACTATAGGATGTTTGCAATTTCACAAGCCTTTGAACTCTGGGGGTTTTTTGACACAAATCATTACCTTGTTCATGGTCTTGAAGATTTCTCGTTTTCTCTTTTTTTTTTTGGGTCCGTGCCCTGTTACTCAGACTTCGCTGTTTAACTACTAGTGAACTGTATTTTATGTACTTTTTTTTCTTTCATTCCATTCATGCCGAAGCATACTGAATAATTAATATGAATTCTAAAGTAATTTTATCTGTCTGTTAAGTTTTCACGGCTAAACCGCTGCACCATTTCAATTAAATTTGCCATGGATATACTTTGATTCTTGAGGAAGGACATAGGACCAGGTCAGATTTACACCATGAACATGGTTCTTAAACGGTTTCTGTCCAGAATACCCATAGAACTGTCATCCTACTTAACTGTAGAACTCCAAATAAGAAGTTACTGAATACAGTTTTACCGTGGGAGAGCCACGCTTCGGCATGAATGGGTCGGCTCGACCGGAGTGATACCACGGTCTCACAGAAAACCGGTGTGAAATAGTGCTTACGCTGTGTTTCACCGGGTGAGTGAGGATATCGGTGGCCCATACCCCCCCCCCATCCCCCAACGCACTTGTGACGCCTCTGGTGTTACGAGTGTCCATGGGCGGCGGTAATCGCTTACCATCAGGCGATAAGTCTGCTCGTTTGCCGGCCTAATCCATAAAAAAAACATTCTTCTATTACATCACCAGGTTTTAATAGCCCACTGTTGGACGAGGACTCTTAGGAGGTTTTCACTTACTATACCACGCTCGCCAGAGGGGTCAGTTCTTCTTCTATAAGACTAGCCATCTTCTTTTCCATTAATTATAATTATTCATGGATTATTAATTTATAATTAAACTAACATGTATGTTTATTTCTTTTTAATTGATAAACACGCAATTATTTTAAATTGAACATGTAGATATGATATAAAATGTTGTATAATTGAATTGTTATCAGTCGGGCTTCGAACCCGCTATCTGTTAAATGACATGCGTCAGACTTTGTGTTACAAATTATATTATTTTGTTCCTTCAATTATTAGTTTGATTTGTAAGAGTATAGATGCTCGAATTGGCGCAACTCGACTGATGAAAATGCAGCTAATTATTCAAGTATTTACCTTTTTGAAAACCTGCAGTGATTTATTACCCGAATGTATGTTTGTTGTAACTAGGTATGTATGTTGACTGCACGGTTGGCCTAGTGGTTTAAACGGTCGGCAAAAAAAAAAGAAAAAAAAAGTAGTTTTAGCGGTCGCCACTCTGTTTTCTAATGTGCCAAATGTCGTGAGTTCAAATCCCACGTGGGACAACACTTTGTGTGATTCGCAAATTGTTGTTCTGAGTCTGGGTGTTCCTTGTGTCCGTTTCAGGTATGTTTGTAAAGTCCCCCGCGACACAGAATTATTCCAAATGCGGGCTGAACTGGCTCTATGTATTTTGGTGTCGTTGATTTGTCTTGTGAGAATGATCTTGTCTACTTACCATAGTTTTTTTAAAATAAATAGCTGATCTCAAACTCGGCAAGGCCTGTAACGTTATAACAAGATTGCTGATAAACACATATATGTATTTCTAAATACATATTGTAAACAAACTTTTGCTTGCGGCACATAATAAAATAATATATAATGTGGCTTCTTTACAAGTTTTATTTTTAAGTTTTCTGCCTCGGTGGCGCTGTGGTAGCGTATGCGACTGATGTGCTTGAGGTCTCGGGTTCGATTCCCGGGTCGGACCAAATGTTTCTATGTTCTGCAAATATTTGTTTCGGAGTTTGGATGTTTTCTATAAATAATACATGTAATGTATTTATAAAAAAAAGAATATACTATATGTATTTACTTATATCAGTGTCTAGTACCATATTACAAGATCTACTTAGTTTGGGACTAGATGGCGTTGCGTGTTAGATGTCCGAAATATGTAGTATTTTTTTAACAAAAAAAACCTACTTCCGCATAAGGGAATATACACACTGTGTCGTGGGGTACTTTACAAACATACATTTTATTTAACGCTCACAAAGAACACCCAGACTCAGAACAACAATTTGTGGATCACACAAGGTTTTGTCCGATGGGATTTGAACCAACAACACTTGGCGCAGTAAAAGCGGCGTGGCGACCGCTTAAACCACTAGGCCAACCGTGCAGTCGGTCGTGCGGTCGGTTCTAAATCGGTTAAATAGATTCAGAGACAGCGTTGACAGACGTCCTGATTTTGGCGGGACATCCCGCTTTTTCAACCAAAATTGTAATGTCCCGCGCGAGACAGGTTTTGTCCCGCTTTTTGGGGATAACCGAAGTTAGTTACGGGATAGCCGTAGTGCTTTATCGTCAATAAAATAAGCAGGCAATAAAATTCCACCATGACATTACAAATAGAAAATGACACCAGTTTTTTCAAATTAGAGATGATGTATTGTAGCATTTAGCAGAAAAACAAAAATATTGCGAACGTCCTTTTTTTTTGGTCACGCTTACTCATGTGTCGTAATTGCTGCAATGCTATAAGTTGAAACTTTTTATACTTTGTCCCGCTTTCGACGAAAGAATCCCGCTTTTTTTCACTAAAAACTCTCAAAACCCGGATTTGACAAAAAAAAAAAACTAGCAACGCTTTTCAGGTTCAGAGATATCCCCATACAACCTCACAAACTTTACCTCTTTATATAGTACACACAAATCATATATATAATCTTCTACACATATAAAGCCTTTAACATATTTAATTTCATGAAAACTATTTCATATAGAAATGTATTTTATCCAGCATCTAGTATTTATAATATGTGCAGTTTCGCCCCTGACGTCACATTCACATACCGCGAATCATAGACAAAGCATTTTCCCTTATCAGCTGACAGCTGACACAAGATGGCATGTAATGCGCGTAGTAACCCAGGGTTATCTATAACATGCGATTCAAGTAATAATTATGATTTATTGATATTACCAATTAAAGTACATAGTATTGTTGTTTATCGAGATTTGTTTGGGGTTGGCTGTTTGTGAAATGAAATTATTTTAATCTCTCAAGGTAGTAGAGCCACGCTGATTTCAGCACGGTTGGGCCGACTGGACCGGGCCGGTACTACCCTCGCACAGAAGATCAACGTAAAATAACAGCGTTCGTGCTGTCGTGTTTCGTTGGTGAGTGCGAGACCAATGATGTGGAAGCATCACTAGGCCATGGTGTGGGTCACCATGCTGCATTGTTGAATTGTCTGCATTCGCAATGAGTATGGTGACCATCAATCTTGGATTCTATTTATTCTTTCCATCAGGCAGAGTAGAGACATTTTGGCAGGCACAAACATAAAAAAATGTACCTTCTATTTCCTGATGTTTGTTTGAAACGTCGAAAAAAGTATAGTAACTTTTTTAATAATTTTATAACGAATAAGTCCCTCTTTATAACAAGAATGTGTAAAAGTTGCGAAGTCTAAAAACAGGTTTGTCTTTGTATGAGACTAATCTCGCCCACACTGTAACCACTGTAACTCCTGTACACCAGGATCAACAGCAGTGACCCACGAACACCGACTTTGTGAAATGAATAATTCTATCTATTCTAGTTTTAGATTCTTATTTTTTTTATCTTACGTCTAAGGAGCATAAGTAAGCCCGGGTAAGCCATCTGCTCAGCTTCCCTTATCCAAGATGCGAGTGTTTCGCGTCGATTCTCTTTTTACAATCTCTAACGCCTCTATTCTCTTTTAATATTCTCTAATATTTTGTTTTGACTTCGTCACATATTTGTTAGTTTGCTATTGTCGTTTACGTTTATAGACTGTCATCTTGGATAGTGGGGCAGTTCCACTGCTATAACTAAGATAACTTTCTCAGTAGGTATAATTACTGCGTTGCGGGGAACTTAACAAACATGCGGAACAACAAATTGTGGATGACACAAAGTATTGTTCTATGTTTGGATCGAACTGACGACACTCAGTGGAGTAGGAAATTGCCAGGCGACAGTTTTAACCACTACGCCATCCAGTTTTAGTCACTTATCTACCTGTTATTTCATTAAACTCGTAATTATCCCGTAACTAACAATGCCCCCTACCCAATCTTATTTCGTATAAATTACTAAACAGCTTCACCTGTTTATTATATTCGACCTTGCGTGAACCTTTACATTGTAATTATTCTAGTAATTAAATATTAATTAATTATGTATCGTATACATTTTAAATTATGATGAAGAAGAGCGAAGAAAATGTCCATCCTACACAAGCGGATAATCCACCGACCAGGTGATCATGTCTGGCGGCCTGGTCCAACGGTTGTTGTTCTGAAGTTGTATATAAGACTAGCTGACTCACGCAACGTCGTTTGCGTCTCCTATTGCCCGTAGCGTGATAATTTTCCCCCGTTTTTGAAACATTCTTCATTGGTGCTCCGCTCCTATTGGTCTTAGCGTGATGATATATAGCCTATATCCTTCCTCCATAAATGGGCTATCTAACACTGAAAGAATTTTTCAAATTGGACCAGTAGTTCCTGAGATTAGCGCGATTTCAAACAAACTCTTCAGCTTTATATATTAGTACAGATGTATTTATATACTCTTCTAAGATCTAATACTCTTAGATCAACAACATATTTATTTGGATAAAGATTAATATTAGGTATTGTATTGATAAAAACTCTTTGGCAAATAACTCATTATTAGGTACCAACTCTTAGCGTCTTATACTCGTGATAACTTCTAAACGAAATGTCCGATTGGGATGAAACAAAAAGTATTTTACTTCTACATAAATACCCTTGATAACATAATGCTTAATTTGGATAAGGATTAATAATACGATACACTTTTAACATAGTTTCTTTCTTCAGACGATTTAATATTTTTTTGAACACAAAAGTGGTTATTGTGACTAAACCATGACAGTTAGATATATGCTCTCGCGGATTTTATTGTAGATTTTAATGGGACCTACAAACCCGTAATACATTATTTTTTTCTATTGTCAAGAGCTTTTGCAGCGCACGCAAAAATAGGTTTTCGATTTCACACCTTGGGTTACGAAATAGCAATTTTCTTACGGATCCCTAATTTTTTTGAAAATAAAATATAGCCTATAGCCTTCCTCGATAAATGGACTATCCAACACTGAAAGTGAAGTGAAAGCAGTTTTACCGCGGTCGCAAACCTTCTGCGAAGACGTAGTCTCGCAGAAGGAGGCGGCGGAGAAGGCCCGGGAGGATGATATCCACTCGGACCCAATCCGCCGCCGGCGAACCGGGCGGCGGAGGCGCGCCTATCAGCGCCTCATGCCGCCCTGAGTGTGGCCGAGGATGGTCGGGACGGGCTTTCCCTTCCATCCGCTCTAGTGGCCGCCCGCGAGGAGGCGACGTTACGCGTGTGCCGTACGTCGCCTAAATTGAGATTGTAACAGCTGACGGTGCCCGCTTTTGTGCGGGCAAGCGCTGGAAGGGGTTCGGACGTGTTAATAACTGCAGTTCCCGGACTCCTCCCTTCACAGGCGCAGAGTGGCACACCGTGTGGTTTTAGTCGGTTCGAGTCCGACACACCGCCCCGCCGCAAGCCCCGGTGGGGTGACGGTCCGAGGGGATTTCCACACGTTAAAAAAAAAAAAAAGGATAGCAATTTTCTTACGGATCCCTAATTTTTTTGAAAATAAAATATAGCCTATAGCCTTCCTCGATAAATGGACTATCCAACACTGAAAGTGAAGTGAAAGCAGTTTTACCGCGGTCGCAACCTTCTGCGAAGACGTAGTCTCGCAGAAGGAGGTGGCGGAGAAGGCCCGGGAGGATGATATCCACTCGGACCCAATCCGCCGCCGGCGAACCGGGCGGCGGAGGCGCGCCTATCAGCGCCTCATGCCGCCCTGAGTGTGGCCGCGGATGGTCGGGACGGGCTTTCCCTTCCATCCGCTCTAGTGGCCGCCCGCGAGGAGGCGACGTTACGCGTGTGCCGTACGTCGCCTAAATTGAGATTGTAACAGCTGACGGTGCCCGCTTTTGTGCGGGCAAGCGCTGGAAGGGGTTTGGACGTGTTAATAACTGCAGTTCCCGGACTCCTCCCTTCACAGGCGTAGAGTGGCACACCGTGTGGTTTTAGTCGGTTCGAGTCCGACACACCGCCCCGCCGCAAGCCCCGGTGGGGTGACGGTCCGAGGGGATTTCCACACGTTAAAAAAAAAAAAAAAGGATAGCAATTTTCTTACGGATCCCTAATTTTTTTGAAAATAAAATATAGCCTTCCTCGATAAATGGACTATCCAACACTGAAAGTGAAGTGAAAGCAGTTTTACCGCGGTCGCAACCTTCTGCGAAGACGTAGTCTCGCAGAAGGAGGTGGCGGAGAAGGCCCGGGAGGCTGATATCCACTCGGACCCAATCCGCCGCCGGCGAACCGGGCGGCGGAGGCGCGCCTATCAGCGCCTCATGCCGCCCTGAGTGTGGCCGCGGATGGTCGGGACGGGCTTTCCCTTCCATCCGCTCTAGTGGCCGCCCGCGAGGAGGCGACGTTACGCGTGTGCCGTACGTCGCCTAAATTGAGATTGTAACAGCTGACGGTGCCCGCTTTTGTGCGGGCAAGCGCTGGAAGGGGTTCGGACGTGTTAATAACTGCAGTTCCCGGACTCCTCCCTTCACAGGCGCAGATGCACACCGTGTGGTTTTAGTCGGTTCGAGTCCGACACACCGCCCCGCCGCAAGCCCCGGTGGGGTGACGGTCCGAGGGGATTTCCACACGTTAAAAAAAAAAAAAAGGGATAGCAAATTTTCTTACGGATCCCTAATTTTTTTGAAAATAAAATATAGCCTATAGCCTTCCTCGATAAATGGACTATCTAACACTGAAAGAATTATTCAAATCGGACCAGGAGTTCCTGAGATTAGCGCGTTCAAACAAACAAACTCTGCAGCTTTATAATATTAGTAAAGATAATCGGCGTATAAACTTTTCATATCGCGATACAGGATTAGCAGTTACTACGTAGTTCGGTGTGTTTTCGTTAGATGGCGCTGATGTATGTATTCGTTTCTTTGTATATGGAGATCGTTACGATTGATAGGAAGGTCAGATTAATTCAGTGGTGCTTCTGCTGTCAGTCCTATTACCCCTTTCGACACTTTAACTAAATCAGTATAGTTAATGCATTTCATAAGCATAAATGATATGCTTTCGTAAGCTGAATTCCTGCAAAATAAATTATATTATTATAAGTAAAATAATCGTATTTAAAGCTTTTTTGTTTGTCTTATAACTCTAATGTCTAAAACTATTTATTTATACATATTTATAAGATAAATTATTCATTGCGGAAGACCTCTAACATGACGCTATGCCTGTTTGAGGCGGAACAGAGCCCATAACCGCAGGTGATACTTCGTGAAACGGTTACTAACTCATAAGAACTTGTTACGTTTCTCATTCATGTAATAAACTAATTAAATAAAAATTTCGAAATTCGAATACGCACTCGACACGTGCTGATTGGTCGGCGCTAGCACCAATAGGGGTTCGGCGCAAGCGCAGCTGATCAAATACACGTATATTGTAAATTAGGTTATGACGCGTTGCTATACGTTTTTATATAAGTTAAAGTTTTAAATGATGATAATGATTTACTTTCCAAGATCGTGGAAAATTTGGATTATTTTTATTACAAGAATATTTTTCTCTACTCTCGAAGTGATCTCGTTTATAGATTATTGTATACAGTTGAAACATAATGTAAATGATGAATGAACAGATACGATATGATAATAAATTGGAATACGTATTGAATTTTTCATTGGAAATCTTCTCCGAAATAAAATGTAATCTCTAAGTAGTAGAGCCACGTTGATTTCAGCTGAAACGGGCTGACGTAGCTGACGACGACCAAGCTTAAATCACAGCGTTTGAGCTTTCGTGGTTCGTTGGTGAGTGCGAGACCAACCAAATACGACAGGAGGCCATGACACCATGCTGCATTGTTACATTGTCTGCATTCGCAATAAGTATGGAGTACGGAGGCTTAGATTCTGCTGAACTATCTCATCTCATGATCATCAGCAGAATCTTAACAGGCAGAGTAGAGCCATTTTGGTAGGATCATATCCAAAATAATAATAATTTGAATATGTATAAAATGTAAAATGTTTCTAGGTATATTGACAGGATTTCGTTACCAACCTAACATGCATGCAGCGATTGATGAATGTGGACGAAGCAAATGAGGGGGATGTCTCAGTTTGTGTTATCCACAAATTGTTGTTCTAACTATGGGTGTTCTTTGTGCTCGTTTCATCTATATTTCGAAAGTCCCCCCATAAATTTGTAATGCGGGAGTTGTGTTTAATATTTTATTATTTCGTAGTTTGCTCCCTTATTCGGTTTTTTTATGGAATAGGGGGCAAACGAACAGACGTATCGCCTGATGGTAAGCGATTACCGCCGCCCATGGACACCCGCAACAGCAGAGGCGTCACAAGTGCGTTGCCGCCCTTTGGAGATGGGGATGGGGCAGAGCGGTTTGGGTTGGGGTATGGGCCTCCGGTATCCTCACTCACTCGGCGAAACACAGCGCAAGCGCGGTTTCACAGTGGTTTTCTGTGAGGCCGTGGTATCACTCCGGTCGAGCCGGCCCATGCATGCCGAAGCGAGGCTCTCGCTATCACCAAATATTTCGTTATATATTGTTGGATTCCTAGAAGACCTAGGGTGGTCTTTGAACCTCGAATGTTATTGAAATCATACATTTGAGCTAACTCATCGCTATAGTTCTTTATCAACGTTTAAAAACAGATCAATGACAAAATTGTAACCCGATACAAATGATTGGGCGTCCCCTTTATGATAACGCGTATCAGGTTTACTGTTTATATTAGAATTAGTACATATAAAAATAATTAATATTAACATATATATATTTATGTTTTAGTTTTTTTTTATGTATGGGCCCGCCAAAGCATAAGCAGAATCCAAGAGTGGTGGTCACCATACTCACTGCGAATGCAGACCATGCAATGGAGCATGGTGACCTACACCATGGCGGCCAAATGATGCTTCTGCATCTCGCACTCTCTAACGAAAAACGACAGCACGAATGCTGTCATTTTAAGTTGATCTGCTGTGCGAGGGTAGTACTGCCCCGGTCGAGCCCGTTTGTGCTGTAATCTTCTAGTAGGCCAAACACTCCTTTGTAATGAGAGACCTAAAATCAAAAAGGTGTTTAATAAATAAGCCTTTTCAGACACTTTCGAAAACATTGCTGGCTCTAGTTGCGCTGTTCCAAAACATCATCCCTATGGAGAAGAACCGACAAGAAACCACAAAGTTATTTTTGTTATCTTCCTCAATAAATGAGCTATCTAAAACTGAAAGAATTTTTCAAATCGGACCAGTAGTCAAACTCTTCAGCTTTATATTTTAAAAGTATAGATTAATAGTAAGTACCTGAATGACCTGCTCGGTATTTTTTTGGTAAATTTTCTATGATCAATGTATCGGCCCCTGCATACAAAATTTCATGAAAATCGTTGGAGCTGTTTACAAGATTAATTCATTTACACAAGAATTGCTCGTTTAAATTAAAGGTATTAGATCGATAATATAGAAGTATTATAAACATGTCAACGCTAACATATTGTAATTGAGTCTTCTGCTAAATACGGTGAGCGTTAAGATCTATCTGTGTTTTCACACGTAGCCTTTGGTTATTACATCTATTTAAGGTCTTTAAGCAGTTTTTCTACCTTACACTTAAGTTTATTTTTTTCCTTACGTTAAAATATCTAGCAACCCGGCCCGGCTTCGCATGAAAATCTTTCAAATTCTCGTATTTCCTTTGCTATAATATGCATGTATTACACATATAAACCTGCCTCTTGGATCACTCTATCTATTGCTAACAACTGCATTTTAAAAATGCTTTGAGTAGTTTAAAAGATCTATGCGAACAGACAGGGGAAGCGACATCATTTTATACTATGTAAAGATCTTTAAACCATTTAAAATCTTACAAGATCTACTGTAAGATCAAGATTATATCTAAATTACATCCAGTATAACTTAGGCCGCGTTTCTTTCATTAGTCATGAGATCATGATGCGCAAGAGTAGATTATTGCATGATTTACATAAATGTATGGCATGTAACTAATGCTTACTTATTTTGTTCTTATATGGGTTATTATGTGTCTATGAGTATGGAAATTACATTTGAATAAGACAATTTATCACTCATTTAAAATGTTACTCTTAAACTACTTTTACATTTCTGCCGTGGTTAGGGTTGCCAACCATCCTTTATTATAACGAATCCTACTTTATTTATGATAATTATACTTTAAACTTTTGCAAACAAAGTATATGTAAATACTTTGTTTCCTACCCTTACCGTAATGCGTAAACCAAACACTCATTATGGGTATATAACTATAGGGAACGTGCACAACGAAGGTGCGTCCAACTGGTGACGCGAATCCGAATCTTGTACTCTATTAATACTTAACATAGACATTTATAAGAAGTAAACAGAATTAATTTCATTAGTGAAAATTATTATTCTAGCTAAACATAATGCATTTTTGGATGTACCAATACATCCAGAAAAATTAAAGTAAATCAAAAAGCGTCAATTTTTTTTACTTCCTAAAGAATAGTATATACTCTCATGCCATGGTTATGTGAATAACACAAAAATGGATAAACGCCGTAAAGAAGTATACGTAAGCATGAGTTTTGAGCATTTAGAAATAATCAATAATATTTGTAGTCAAAATTACTAAGTTGTGTTATTAATACAGTCAATATTTCAATCTGTTTTCAGCAAACATCCGAATGGTTGGCTTCCTTCTGGAAATACAACAATATAATAATAATAATAAAAACTTGATTAACAGTTTACAAATATGTATTGCAGTAAGTGCATGGGTACAATAGTTGCTACATCGTAAGATAATACTTAATGTAACTAACATGTTACAATAATTGTGGGTGCAGTTCTGATCTAACTAAGTTACGTTATAACCTGTGTGAAGGATAATAATAATAATGTAATATGCAGTGCTCACTTCATTAGCAACAAAAAAAATCAGGAAATCCTTTACATCCGTCATACGTTCCTACAAGGATTTGCATTTGCAATTTTCACTGGTAGAGCAAAATCCATAAAAATTGGTTAAAAAATTACAAAGATTTAAAAGACACCAACGTTGAATACAAAGAGTAATTAAGTCTGTAGAAATAAATACTGATAAGAATATACATATTTTGGCCACGCTGACGATCATTATTGATAGACCAGAACCTAAGATATAACTTTTATCGTATAAAAAATATTAAAATTTAAGAGAAAATTTTGTTTACTTATTTGAAAGCACGATGACAGGTCTGATAAGTTCCTTTACTGTCCGCATAGTGTCGCTTTCGTCAATTTAGTGCTGCCACCTATAGTTCCTGCACGTTCCCTATATGGCGGTACACTTAAGTTATAAGAAAAGTACAGTTGACAAATGGTAATATTTACTTAAATTAAAAATGTATATCTTCTGATAGCTTACCAAATGTAAAAAAAATATTTCTTATTTACTCTCTCCCGCCACTTCATCTTTCACTAAAAGAGTTTTTCAGTGATAAATCTAAAATGGCGAGAAGAAATAAAAAAGAGTGACAATAAATTTAATAAAGAACGAATTATTTATTTAATAAAATTTTGATTGTCAAACAAGATTTAAAACATTTAAATATGGTGATTTTTTTTAGCATGTGCTAAAACGCTCGAAAATAAATATTTTATGGCATTCAAAACAAAGAAATTAAAAATACTTTTTTTTCTTCCGAATGCTTTTTTTTCTTATTGAAACCATTTAATACGTTTTTTTCTGGCAAAAAATTTGGCAACCCTAGCCGTGGTTAACCGATTCATAACAAGAAAATGTTTAAAAAACTATAACCCGACTACGTAAAACCTTTAGATAAAATTTATATAGCCTGTGTTACCCGGGCCATTATTACGAATCTTTTGACACTCCCTATTAAAATAAATTCAATTGTTAAGGCGTTACGGTGAACATACAAACGTACATATTACACTGTTACCTTTCCTTTTGTCTTTGCCGGATTCGGTTAGAAAAGGCGGAATATACCATAGGAGAGCTACGCTTCGGCATGCATGGGCCGGCTCGACCGGAGTGATACCACGGCCTCACAGAAAACCGTGAAACAGCGCCTGTGCTGTTTCACCGAGTGAGTCAGGATTCCGGAGGCCCACACCCCAACCCTTCCCCCCATCCCCCTCCCCATACCCCAAAGGTCGGCAACGCACTTGTGGTGTTGCGGGTGTCCATGGGCGGTGGTAATCGCTTACCATCAGGCGGTACGTCTGCTCTTTTGCCCACTATTCTATAAAATTGAAAAATCCTATCATAAGCAAGTGAAAAGAAGGGAGGTAATGAGGGGTTGACATATACTAAGCGTGAGCCCCCAGGGTTGATGATATTGTAACTTTAACTAGTAGGGGGTCCTACTTTCCGAATAATAGTGTGGTCTGCCACAGTAGACACTTTAATATCCACCAAATCTAGTATCATCACCATCAAAAGCCTACCGCAGTCCACTGTTGGACATAGGCCTCTACAATTGCACGCCACTTAGTTCGATCCTCGGCTTCTCGCATCCACTAGGATGACCACTGTCCAGCTTTCCGAATAAAGCAATTCCAGTACGAGTAACACCTGTATGTACATGTAGAGTACAACAATGTAGACATTTGACTCACTGATGGCATAGTGATTTAAACGGTCGTCTGGCCGCTTTCTACTGTGCTGAAGTGTTGTGGGTCCAATCCACACATGGGACAACACTTTCTGTGATCCACAAATTGTTGTTCTGAGTCTGGGTGTTTTTTTTGTTTGTTTCATGTAAGTTTGTAAAGTGCTCCGCGACACAAGAGGTCTTTTAAAATGATTCCTACGAATTGAGAACCTACTATTTTTTTTTAAGTCGGTTAAAAAGAAAATACGTAGGCAAATTTCTAGAATATCACTCCAAGTGCTCCCAAGTCCACTCAACCGTTATACAACTACCATTAAACAAGTTCAAACAAAACAATCCCATAAAAAAACAACCACAGTGTTTGTAGAACAAACGTGTTTGCCCTCTCTGTTTACTCTACGTAAATAAGAGGGATGATGCTGTAGATAATGAATTTACTCAATTTAGTTAAGTCAGAAAACCAGGGGTTGAAGGGTGCCAGAGTAAATACTGGTTCGGTAGGTGTAAGGTATGAAACTTACCTAATACCTATTAAGGGAACTGATAACCTGAACGAGCAGACAGTTTACCTCATGGAAAGTGACTACTACGGTCCACAGACTCCAGACTCCTACAACTTAGAGTCATGATTGCGATCCATTGCCATTCCGTACTACTTCTTAAAGGGCCGGCAACGCACTTGTGACTTAACACCCGCAACCTCTAGTGTTGCGGGTGTCCATGGGCGGTGGTAATCGCTTACTATCAGGCGATACCTCTGCTCGTTTGCCCCCCTATTTCATAGAAAAATAATCCCCCCCACTTCTCGCCAGACTCTTCAAAAGGGAAAAGGAGGACTCGTTATGGTTCCGATAGCCTAATTCACTCGGTGAAAAGCAACAGAAAAATAGCGAAACGCTGTTTTTATGTGTGAGTCCCCCTCCATCCAAATTAGGAGAAAGGGGAGGGAGGTTGGAGCTTCGATGAACTCCCACACTCGATGAAATAATAAAATCGCTTTGTTTTTCCGATACCACTCCGATGGTATCACTCCGGTGGAAACGGTCTATTTGTGCTCTCCGCGAAGTCAAACAAGCGATACATGTTCTGTAAATAAATATAAATCTTTATCCATCTCTTATGATTAAAGGAGATCTCTTACTGAAGCTTTCTTGCAATCATTTCGGGAGGTTTATGTTCTGTGGATGTTCTATAACTGTGATGATGACAATGATACAGTTTAATTGACCTAATCCATCATTTGGCTCCGTTTTGCTTTTTTTCTTCTATAAACCCTAATCGTGGAGTACAGTGAAGCACAAAAGTGGGTAGCGTTAAATTTTATCGATTAATCATATTAGATGCGGATCTGTGAACCCTGGCCGTATTCATAGTCTTGTAACTTTAGTCGAGTGACATACTGTTTGAACTGTTATATTTATTTCAGTTTCATCTTGTTTTATTTGTTTAATCTTTTATAAATTAAATTATGATGAATAATTTAATTTGTTATTAAGGTTGAGATAGTTTTTTAATAACTATGATGATGTGAATAGCTTGACTGATGTTAATTTCAATTTTGAAATTCAACCACACTAATATATAAAGGCGAAAGTTTGTGAATGTGTGTGTTTGTTACTTCTTCATGTAAAAACTACTTAACGGATTTGGATAAAACTTTACAGTAATATAGCTTATACATCAGAATAACACATAGGCTACTATTTGCAGCGATAATCGACATACACGCGGGCGGAGCCGCGGGCAACAGCTAGTAAAATATAAAAATAGGTGATTTTAATTTTTATGTACCCAGTGTCATTGTCATAATTAAGATGAATCTTACGATACGTCAAACGCTAAAACTCATCAAACCATTTACGCTACAGAGCGTGCCTACAATACAAAGACACGTATAAGTACATACTCACAGTCGAAAAACAGTCGTTTTTGAGTCAGTCAGGTAAAAATTATCCAACACGTTTTTTTTATTTAGTGTGTTTAATTAGGTTATCGTTACTTTTATAACATACAAAAAGGTTCATACAAACTTAAGGTTTAATGGTGAAGAATTGACTACTATTTCACTCACTATGAATACAGCACCGAGCGTTCCCCTCTGTAGTCAGTCAGTGGACAATATTGGTAACATTAACGACAAACGCACGCCGCCCTCTTGGGATATACGGTCACTATATAGATATGTCAGAAGTACCACTAGGTATAATTGATACTAATATTATTATAAATCCGAAATATTTGATTATTTTCTTAAAAAAAATCTCACATTAAAAGGAAGTTACGTTACTAGTGAGTTGCATAGGCATTTTTTTAACCGCGATAACCGAAATAACCGTGGACGGAGCCACGAGTCATGTCTAGTAAATAATAACTTGAGATAATTCGTACACGACCGCTTGATCTATACGTACTAATCTCATAGCAGGTTTTTTGTATAAAATCTTGAAGTACATGCCTGTGACCTCGTCAAGTGCAACCTAGTGGAAACTTTAGGCATTTTACTTAATAACGATATTAAGCGTATTAATCCCGTATACACAAGTTATTTTTTATGGCGCTACAAAAATGACTACTCTACTTGATGGAAAGCATAAGCAGAATCCAAGAGCAGTGGCCACCACACTGCTAATGCAGACAATGCAACAATGCAGCATGGTGACCCATACTATGGCGGCCTAGTGATGCTTCTACATCATCATTGTATATACTACAGTCTAGTTGTGATTAGATGACCGTGTGTGAGATGTTTCAAGTTATTATTATCCTTGTTGTATTCGTAACCTAGTTTAAGAACTTATTTGCGTCGTAATAGTTTACTGCTATAATTAATTCACCATTTCGATAGCTACTAAACTTAACTCGCGAAAGTCCTTTTGACAATAGGGTTTTCATCGTCAATATGTAAGTAAGTAATTATAATAATATCTACTGCTTTGGTGGCGTAGTGGTAGCGTATGTGACTGCTGTGCTCGAGGTCTCGGGTTCGATTCCTAAGTCTAACCAAATGTTTTTGTATGATCTGCATATATTTTTTTCAGAGTTTGAATGTGTTCTGTGTATAATATGTATGTATTTAAAAAAAAAGTTATTTAGTACCCATAATACAAGCTCTGCTAGTTTGGGACTAGATGACTAAAATATCTTTACTCATCACACACGCGGATTTCAAGTTAGGCAGAGTCTGTGCTATGTTAAGGGGCCGTCCTTTAATCACGTGAGGCTTGAAAGGGGGGGGGAGGGTGTTTGGTAAAAATCACTAAATATCACAAGGGGGGAGGGCGGGGGATGTAGTAAGAAATCATGTGTATTTATTTTTTATATTGTTCCGAGAGAAATTCTCTGCGTAGTGTACTATGTACTACTTTAGTACAATTTTTGTTTCTCGCATGATTACACCATTCCTTTAATATTATTTTTATGCAAGTCAAAAACAACCTGCAACCTTCCTGTCTAGACTTTTTTAACATGGTAATTTCAATCAATTTCAGAATAAAATTAGATCATACTAAACTGTACTTAAAGATAATATTCTAAAAATTTGCTAAAAATACACGTGATTAATGGACGGCCCCTAACCAAAACTGCTGATAATAAACAAACATACTTATATTTCAAAATACATACTATATACATAATATAAACTAGCTGAGCCCTCAGCGTTACCCGCTTTACAACAACTTAGAAACGAAGTTAGTCTAAAAAAAAATGCCTAAGTTACTACTTACTTACATATTTATAGTTACAAATTACACCCAGACACCTACTATAAAAATGAAAAATTTTCAATGTAGTTTGTAGTTGACTTTCTGCGGTTACGTTGTTGTTGTGTGTTGCGTGACATTATGTTAGTAACGCACTTGCATAGTGATTTGCAAGCGTTTGAATTATTATTATGGGTTTGAAGTTGTAACAATAGCTGAGCATATTCGTAAGACGTAGTGGGTTTGTTCCTGATTCAGAGACCTTTGAGATTTGACTTCTATCGTTTATCAGTTCACTGTTGGGTATAAGCTTCTCCACAGCAAGGAGGTTTTGACCTCCTATATAAAGCTGGCCAGATAGGTTATATAAACCGTGTGTATAACGTATTATATAACGTGTGTCCCCCATACGGAGGGTATGGTGCGAAAAGCATTCCCCGCGTAAAAAAAAAAAAAAAAAGGTTATATAAACGGTATAGGACTTTTCCGAGTTTTCTCCTTTCTGCAGTACTGTTGTTCTGCCGAGTTTTATCTCATAGTAGGCTCTTACGATACTTAAAAGTTATGTAAAATTACTAAATTACTAAATATACTAAATTACTTGTAAATATAAATATTTACAAGTAAACGTTATAAAAACGTATTAAAAATAGTACAAAACAAGGTGTATTTTATTTACAAGATAAAGTAATACAAAGTATAACCCGACTACCTACGTTAAAACTGTTCATGAAATTCATATAGCACATGTCACTTGGGTGATTATTACGAATCTATTGAAACTTCATTCATTAAAATCGGTTCATTAATATAGATGCTACGATGAAACGTATAACATAGATGGGCTACAAAAACTGTTCTCTTCCTTTTGTAGAAAAATGTAGTAGGGAAAATATTAAAATAAATTATAGTTTTAGAAAACTAAACAAACATGCTTTAATAGCAAACGAACTAAAAAGTAAAAATAATTATAACGTAAAAAGTGTGTGTGTGGTTTTAATTTTATTTTATTGAAATATTTTTAGAAAGCACTACTAACTATATTTTTTAAACTATTTTTTTTCAAGTTAATTAGTCTCCTAAAAGTAGGCGAAAATGATTCCGCTAAATATATACAGGTCAAGCTAATAAAAGCGTGTTAAAAAGGTGTATTTTCTTTAAAGCGAAAAAACTTAGTAAATACACACATCAAAAGTGTCTAGGGATCAACATATATTTTTGCAATAACTTTTCTCCTGATTGATATTAATTAAAATTTTCTTTAAGGATTCATCAAATAAAGTGTTTTCGTTTGTCACAGTAACGATAAACCAAGTCACCTTTGCATTAATAAAGAAATTTGCCATTTTCCTAATAAAGGGATTTTTGACATTTGAACCACTAACATTAAAGTTCGAAAAAAAGACTGAAATAACAGTTTTCTTTAAAATTTTATTAGGTAACTTAAACAATTAATAATCCGTGTTTCTACCGCGAACACTAACAACACAAGAACATCGGTTTGGCATACTCAAAATGAGTTCATCCAAATCACGCTGTGGAATGGCCGCCCATGTTCGTTGCAACAACAAAAAAAGGTCTTCTTGCGACTGGATACCCTCCATATTCGGCAGAGCTCTTCTCTGTAGCATATCCCATGCATGCTCAATCGGGTTCAAGTCTGGCGACTGAGCAGGCCAGGGCAGGACATTGATGTTAGCTGCGGCGAGAGTCTGTCTTACAACTCTTGCGGTGTGCGGTCGTGCATTATCATGCATTAACTGAAATAAGGGACCGATTTGCACTTGTAGAGGAACGATGACGTCTGATACAATCGTCTCAGCATAAATTTGAGCGTTGAGGTTGCCTCTGATCCAAATCAACTCAGTTCTTCCGCCGATCCAAATACCCGCCCATACCATGATGGTTCCACCACTATAAGGATGGACTTCCTGGCAGGATTTTAATCGCTGTTGGCGTCCAGGGGTTCTCCAGTGTCGTATACGTCTTGTATCCGGTCTCATACCAAAACGAGACTCATCAGAAAAGCACACGAAACGCCATTGTTCTTCTGCCCAATTTCTGTGTTCAAGAGCCCATTGATATCGAATCCTACGATTGTGCATTGCTATAGGTGGTACCCGTAGCGGTCTTCGGGAATGAAGGTTCACTTCATGCAAGCGGTTTCTGACTGTTTGGTCGCTAATTAAGTTCCCTGAAGAGTGATGAAGCCTCACGGCTAACATCATGGCGGTCATCACGGCTCTGAGCATTTCTTTCCTGCTTAAATGACGTCGCCGCTCCATAATAACGTTGGTTTTAATCAGTAGTAGGGAAAAAGTAGCACTAATAATGTCTTCAATGCGTTGTATGTTTTTATAGGGAAAATATTGACAGCTGATTTTCATCTTTTACTCGAATTTGATTGACAGTTCCTGATTCAAATTATGAAATGCACCAAAAAGGATCCATATAAATTTATAAAATCATAAATTTATTACAAAGCCACATCTCAATCTCAAGAAATCCGCATAAAAATGCTTGATCCCTAGACACTTTTGATGTGTGTATATAAAATCTGTGCAAATAAAACATTGTTTATATGTAGGCCAAATTTATCACAGATTATAAAAAAATAATGTGCCCTAAAACTCAGATAACGTTATCCATCTGTCGTCTCAATAACCGACCATTAAAGCCACTACAAATCTCGTTGAGCAATTAAAAAAATAACTACTTGATAAGTGCCGGATAAGCCACCCCTCTCGGCCGATTTCATCCCTTAGATATGAATCTGTGTGCCATGAATCATCCCTATAGTTTCACGGTGGGTAAGCACGGGGATAAATTTTGACCGATATTAATTTTTTTATACGATTATGTTAGGTATAGGGGAGAGAATATCTTGCACCCTTGTTTAATAATATTTTTAGTAAATGCGTATGAGAAAAATGTTGATTTAGTTATGTCGATTTTATAAGAAACTTGTTTTTTTTTGTATGTATCGCGATCATTATTTGTACCGATATATATTTTTTTATTAGTCCACCGATTGAAATAAAACAAACACTAAAGTTTAGTTTACCACAATACATATGGGAAAACTGAATCTAAATCGGTTGAGCCACTTCTGAGATCAGCCTGAAAAAACACAGATAAACAGACAGAAATTCACAAAACTGGATTGAATGCTGTTACTTTAATAAATACTTCCTTCTAAATTTTTTTGTTCAATACCGATATAGTAGTATATAATATACAGATATAGACCTTTTTTAATTTTATTATGTGTGTGTGTAGACTAGCTTTTCCCTGCAGATTCGGTCGCTTGAATATCTAAATAAAAGTCATGAGGAGATTTTCAATTCCATTATTTGTTATTCGTCAGAACTTTGCCATATATGAACTTATTTGGAAAATTAAAATACGAAATAGGTAACGTCCAAACTTTTGCACACAAATTTTATTATCATAAATGTATTTTAACAAAGTAATATTTTTATCTTATCTTAACTAACCTATCAATAAATATAATTAAGATTGATTAATGTCAAATAAAACGGGATTAGTATTTATCTATCTGAGAATAACAATGAAACATAATGTAAATATTCTTTATGGGAAATTAATTTTTCTATTCTGTTTGAAACAACGCACTCACAACAACACAACTTAAGAAATATCCCCCTTATTAATAAACGTTATTTAACTTTAAGCAACGGTTCTTTGTTATTTTCAACTTTAAGGTTGTACGTTTAATGTCGAAAATAACACAAAACCGTTACTTTGAATGTTTATGAATGTGTTTAAATATGTAATAATGTATATTCTATGTTTTTTTTATACTATTCTACATAAAGTTTTGATCTGGAATTCCAAATAGCACTTTCTAAACAGTCTTAAAAAATTTAAGAGCCCAGGTCTGGGTCCATAATTTGCATAGCATTTGATTTTGAAAGATGATAGTTAATGGTATCTGAAGAATCATCAAAACTTGCATAGCTACATTGACAATTACAATTGTCTTGAGACTTGTGATGACCACTTGGAGTGAACCCAGGCGTAAGCTCACTTGGCGTCTCAGTGGTGTAAAAACCAGTAATTATGCAAATTAACACACAATCCGCTTCATATCATATGGTTAGGATGCATCGCTAAATAAATATGACATGCGGACAATTAAATGTGCTAACATATAGACACACGCGTCTGTCGCGTGCCGTTATAAGTGTGCGTATGTCGCGGTGTTAAATATATGTAACTGAGGGTAGTTGAATTTTTAATGTCAACACTTATGGGTGGTTAGATGCGTAAATATTCCCACAATTTAATTTGGTAACTCTTGAGGGTAGGTACTTATAACTAGACTAATTCTTAGTCGAGAGGTTGGGGGTTCGGGTCTTGGTAACAATTTGTGATAATATTTTTTGAATCGAATATTTGCTTGATTGATAATGGACCGTGATTTTACAACTGCAAAATAAGTAAATTGTAATATAAAAATAAACCATTGATGATGATTGACCAGTTTATCGTTTTCTTTGCTTCTGTTATTTCTGAGCTTTGGTTGTTAATAGAACGTATGACACTACTATACTTATTTTTAGTGATTCTTCACGATGTGGATGTTTATCTTATATTTTTAGCCTATATGGTCTAGTCTAGCATCGCGCAAGATCAGCTATTAATCAACTCAAGTAGCTTGCGCTTCGCCGATTTCCTGTTACGTCACTTCCATCCCTCTCCAGTTCTCCACGAATTCACCTTCACCTATTGGAGGACAACCAAACAAAAGCTATTACCAGGAGAACCACGTTTCGGAGTGATACCACGGCTGGGTATCACCGAGTGAGTGAGGATACTGGAGGACCATACCCCAACCCTTCCCCCTCCTCCAAAGGCCGGCAACGCACTTGTGTCGCCTCTGGTGTTGCGGGTGTCCATGGGCGGCGGTAATCGCTTGCCATCAGGCGATACGTCTGCTCGTTTGCCCCCTATAGCATAAAAGAAAACAATCAAAGTATTTACTTTTCTTATAGTCAGTAAAATATTGCAACTTGAGTATTTCCTGCCGGAAAAGATTACCTGGCTGTCCTAAAATTAAAGGCTTAAATTCTACCTCATTGTTTTTGTATATAATGAATACTGTTTTAAACAAATACTGCACTAACTTTCTAAAGTACACCAACCACTTGCTAATTCTCCCATTATTTATTTATGTATCGCTTTTGTTCTAAAGACATGACCAAGTTTACATTAAGCTTCCTCAGTTGCCTTGTAATCATTCAATCAATGATTCTTCAATGCCTTTTTGTTGCATCGTAAAGCGTATCTTATTGATTGCTTGGTAATGGTGTGTGGTCCGAGCAATAAAGGTTTAGCGAGACTGAATTAATTTACCTACAAAAATATAACAGTCATTAAAACATAGTTTGATCAGTGATCATCATCATCAGATGGCTATGAAACCGACGAAGTAACTTTGAACAAACGATTTTATTTGGTATCACCTGTACTTTCATTTAATACGTGCCAGTTTTATCACAAATGAAGTGCAATACATTATTTTAAATTTTATACCTAAAATGTACCTCGTAAGTTCTAAAATGACACTAGTGAAGACTGTAGCTTACGTGATAGAAGAATAGTCCTTTGGAAATGCGTTATTCCTAAGATCCACGGTCCCTTTTACGGTACTTAGAAAATTATAAAAGTAAATATTTTTAACACGCTTTTACTAGCTTCACCTGTATGTTTGTAACCGAATTTTAAAAGCGTGTTTTATTAGTTTTTTTAAACTACATTTCGTCACAAGCAAATCCTTAATTTTTCAGTGATATACAAGGCTAGAATGTGAAATCTCCTCTTCAGACTGGTGGAGTTAGTGATATTTCTCGGAGTATCTGCTAGAGGTTTGCAACGTTTATGAAAGAACTTTTTTATTGAGTTAGACAACTTGCACCACTGTCAATACCTGTTACAAAGCATGTAATTTCTATATCCACTGTTATTGCAACTTGCCATTCTTTATTGCATTAGTTATGAACATGAATGACTGCCTGCCGGTACAATTGAAAATTATTCTTTTTGTATAAACCACTTATATAGTCATATTTTGCTTATTGTATTTAGATGATTTGGTTTTTATTTACGCAGGTGCTTATGCATATCTCCTAACTATTGTATTCATTAGAAACCCGCCCTAGCTTCATACGGCTATCAGAATCTATCTTTTTCCCCTCTTATAGTTAATAGACCATTTTAGGAGGAATTGCTAAATACGATTACTTTAGTATTCATAAAATATTGTTGGTCTACGCAACGCAAGCTAGTAAAACTTTTAGTAGCTATGTGTTGTCCGCCTTTGAAAGTTGCCAGTTGCAAATTAATACAAAATCTGAATAAATATTACTTACCGGTATTTTCCTCAAAAATCATTCTATCTGTTAGTGGATACGATATTGTAATTGGTACGGTCTCAATTGCATTAAATATTAAGTATCTTACAAATCATAATCAGACGCTTTTATCCTACGAATGTATAGCAAAAAAAAGAGGAGATACCTACATACTAGAAGGGAATTTAAAGGTTATTCTAGCTCTTTACGCATCACATGTTTGGACATGTCCTATATCTGGGAAGTAAAGGAATCATCCTTTATTTCCCAGATATATAATATATTCCCAGATAGCAATCTTTTATCTTTTCATTAGTCATAATAAACAGAAAAAATATTGCTCAAAAGAGGACATGCCTGGAAAGGAAAATAAATCTATACTTACTATATATTTTAATATTGTAAAGCTGAAGAGTTTGTTTATTTGTTTGAACGCGCTAATCTCAGGAACTACTGGTCCGATTTGAAAAATTCTTTCAGAGTTAGATAGCCCATCTATCGAGGAAGGCTATATATCATCACGCTAAAAACTAATAGGAGCGGCGCATCAATCAAGAATGTTACAAAAACGGGGGGAAATTATTACGCTACGGGCAATAGGAGACGTAAAAGATGTTGCGTGGGTCAGCTAGTAACCAATAAACTGATTGATGAAAAAGAAAAATTGAATAAGAAAAGGCATTACATGAACTCTAAATAAATTTAGAAAAAGATTTGGAATATGTTGCTTATCAATTTCTTAAAAGTAACACAATGAAGACACATAGGTCATTTTGCCATCAATACCCTTGCCGGCCGCTGTACACTTCACAATCCGGTTCTGTCCACCCTAATGTTACACGACACAATCAAATTACACGCTAGCAAAGTCCGGAGGGTAAGCACAATGCCTACGACACGCTAATTATAATCATTTTGTACACCCAAGGATTTTTGACCGGTATTGAGATGGTGAAATATTGCTTTATTTTTACTTATTTATATACCACTGTAATTTTTTACTCAAAGAAATAGATTTCATGTATCAAGCAGTCAAGCATAGTAAGTCTACTCGGAGTTTCAAGCGGGTTGCACAGTTGCACTGCTTCTGTTATTGAAAGCTTTTGTCTTTTGACGGGACTTTCACTGACAAATAGCTAAATGATAAAAGGATACATATTAAAATTTGGCTACTTTTTAGGGTTCCGTGCCAAGGCAAAAAACGGAACCCTTATAGATTCGTCATGTCTGTCTGTCTGTCTGTCCTTCTGTCCGTCCGTATGTCACAGCCACTTTTTTCCGAAACTATAAGACCTATAATGTTGAAACTTGATAAGTAGATGTATTCTGTGAACCGCATTAAGATTTTCACACAAAAATAGAAAAAAAAACCAATTAATTTTGGGGGTCCCCATACTTAGAACTGAAACTCTAAATTTTTTTTTCATAAAACCCATACGTGTGGGGTATCTATGGATAGGTCTTCGATTTACGATTTATAACGTATTAAAAAAAACTACTTACTAGATTTCGTTCAAACCAATTTTCGTTGGCAGTTTGCATGGTAATGTACACCATATATATTTTTTAGATTTATCATTCTCTTATTTTAGAAGTTACAGGGGGGGGGGACACACACACATTTAACCATGTCTCTTGCGCAAACTATTCAGTTTAGAAAAAAATGATATCAGAAACCTCAATATCATTTTTGAAGACACGTAGGGGTTTAATGAAAAAACAATTTTTGAGTTTCAGTTCTATGTATGGGAACCTCCAAAATTTATTGTTTTTTTTTCTATTTTTGTGTAAAAATCTTAATGCGGTTCACAGAATACATCTACTTACCAAGTTTCAACATTATAGTTCTTATAGTTTCGGAATAAAGTGGCTGTGACATACGGACGGACAGACAGACGGACGGACAGACAGACAGACAGACATGACGAATCTTTAAGGGTTCCGTTTTTTGCCTTAGGCACGGAACCCTAAAAATGAAAGAATTACGTATGTCAGAACAAAAAGTAATAAAAAAAATATTTAAAAAAAAAAACTTTATTCCTAACTAACAATTTGACTCCCCTACACACCCTTGTCTGGTACGATTTGGATTAAACATTTGCTCAGAACCGAGGGTTGCTTTTGTGTACTTTTATTACGTCATTGTACAGTTAAGGGTGGATGACAGCTATTCAGAATGATAGTGTTGCCACCGGGGGATGAAAATTATACACTTTATAATGTAGTTACTTATTACGAGAAAGTTAAATTGATTGAACCTGGATACTCTATATGTAAATCAATCGTAGGAATGGTTGAATATTAAAATAATTAAATTAAGTAAATAATTAACCTACCCTATTCATACAACGCCATCTAAACCCAAACTAAGCAGAGCTGTGTGTACTAGACAGCGGATATGACTATATGCATACACTTTTTTGTAAATACATATTATACTAAGAAAACATTAAAAATCCGAAACAACAACATATTTGTACATTATACAAACTTCAGCAGTGGACTGTAGGCTGGTGATGATGATATAAACATTTGCACCGACCCGGGAATCGAACCCGAAACCTCAAGCACAGCAATCACACATATCACATACGTTGTCACTGCGCCACCGAAGCAGTCGAATATAGTTTAACTAAAAATGTGCTTGTATTTGTACTTTAACTAGAAAAAATAAATAAAGAATTAATCCGGAATAGGTTTGGTACCTAGTTCGTTAAAGGAGGTCATTAATATGACATGATTTACGAGTTAAGTTTACTGATAATTTGACAGAGTTGTTAAAAACTGTATACTTACATCTTATTCGTAACAACAAATATTATTATTCTTCGCCTAAAATCCAACTTCAATTTACCTTGTCCCTTTATTAATCTACAAATAGACATGACAGCATCCCAAAATTATCTCAATACCTTAGTTAGAGGAACCCTCTCCCAGGGAGAACACTCATTACTTCATAAGGCGGTAGGCAGCGAACAAAGCGTGATAGCCTCCATAACTGAAATTAATGTTCTTGTTTAATAAATATCTACCCTACACTAACGGTCGCAATTATAGAATTAATTTGAATAATTCGCGCCAAGCCTTTGCTTAATTTGCGGGTAGATGGTGAAATCTACTTTTGTTGTGTGCCGATTTTATCTTTTTATCCGATTGCGGCAAAGCTAAAAGGAAGAGTAATCTTTAAGGCAGTCTAAGTTTGTATGTTCAACCGTAGCGCCTAAAGGACTGAAATGATATTAATAAATGAGGTGTCAGTAGATTCTTATTAGTGGTCCAAGCGACATACTACTATCGTACTACTATTATAAATGCGGAAGTTTGTTAGGTTGGATGTATGAATGTTTGTTACTCTTTCACGCAAAAACTGCTAAACGGATTTAGATGAAACTTTACAGTATTGTAGCTTATATATCAGAACACATAGGCTTCTATTTACCGGAATAACCAATACAATAGTAGGCTATATAAACTTTATCGAGTTTTTAATTAGTCGGGCTATAGTTTTTTTTTTACCATATCATTATCAATATTATTAAACTAGTGGCGCACCCCTTTACATACCGTGTTTATAAAGGGTTAATCAAAATGGTGACCGCTTTAAACCCGGTTTTATTGAGCGAGTGTATTTTTTTTTATTATAGTATTATTGTCATGTCTACGGTTCGTATAATGCGATTATATTGTTATATTTTAAATTGTTTTCCGTACAATTAAATCTCAATATGTGGTGAATTTATTTTATGCGGGCCCATGTTGGGTGCCATTTTTTTTTGTTAACTGTGTTTGATTGAAAAGTGGATCTGCCTGCTAGCTTATTATTTGTTGAAATTTAATCTTTATTATATGTACTACGGATACTGTAGATTATCTAAAAAACTTCTAGCTTCGTTTTTGGCGAGTACGTCGATGAAGAATAATATTCTCCATCGATAAATCTATTTCTATACGTGAATCAAAAACTCACCCTTTTTATGAAAATTATGCGGACGAAGAAGTATGAGATTTGGTACAGTTAAAGTTTATATGCAGGTAGAGTGTTGAAAGTACAAAAAAAAGGTCGAATTTCGACGACGAATGGCATAACACGCAAAGCAAGAAAACTTCACCTATTTCGAGGAACGCGAGACTAAGCAAAGAAAATTAAATAACAATAATTGTTATCAAAGAAATCTGTTTATTAAATAATTTTTGGTGTTTTACAGTCACAGAAAAGGCGGGATATCAGTCGCCTTATGGGGGAATGGACAATGGAATGGTGAGTTACTTTTTAATTTTGCTTTTTTTTTGTTACGAAGTTTTTAACGGGAATCTTTATTAATTTTTTATCAAAATAAAAAAGGTATTTTATTATTAAAAAACAAAAAAAAACCGACAGCGTAAAAATAACAACCTAACTAATAACTTGAAATAAAAACTAAAAGATAAGAGTTCCGTCCAGAAGTGTAGTAAAATAATTTCATTGTCAATACACGTGTAAAATAAAACAAATAATAAATTGTAATACAGAACATATTGACTGCAATAGTCGGGACCCATATTGCATAGAATGATTTTAGTCTAGATTATTTAACGGGTCCTTGGCATTTGGGTATAAACGATAGTTTTTCTTGACCTGCTTTTCTCAAAAACTACGTTACACAGAAAAAGTTACCGAGTAAATTGTAATATTTATAACTCAGTGTACGTCAGCAAAAAAAGGATACATATGTAAATAGAGATACGGAGTTGAACGAGGTTTTGCTGACCGTACACGCAAAAAGGTTTTCTTCAATCGAATAAATCAAACTTGTATCATGGAGAAAAATATATCTGTTTTGGTGTATTCAAATCGAGTAGTGTCAGAAATGTACAGAAATCCGTTCTGTTGGAATTTGATCCTAACTCAAATATTATAAAATTGAGTAGTATCTTCTTTCCTCCAATAAAAGAGTAAGAAGAGAACGGTGGAGTTGGTAAAAAATAATCATTTTTTTTATAAATATGAACCTGGCAAAGTGACTGGTAGAGCCACGCCGATTTCCTCACGAACGAGCTCGAGCGGGGCGGTACTACCCTCCTATAGAAGACACACTGAAAATGACAGCATTCGTGCTGTCGTGTTTCGTTGGTGAGTGCAAGACAGGAGGCCTAATGATGCAGAAGCATCTCAACAGGCCGCCATAGTGTGGATTACCATGCTGCATTGTCTGCATTCTGGTGATCACCTCTTGGATTCTGCGTATACTTTCCATCAGGCAGAGTGGAGTCATTTTCGAAGGTTCATACATATAAAAAGAGCCACGCCGATTTCAGCACGGTTGGGCCGGCTCGACCGGGGCGGTACTACCCTCCTACAGAATACCAACTAAAATGACATCATTCGTGCTGTCGTGTTTTGTTGGTGAGTGCGAGACCGGAGGCCCAATGATACAAAATAATCTAAATAGACCGCCATAGTGCGGGTCATCATGCTGCATTGTTGTATTGTCTGCATTCGCAATGACTGTGGTGGCCACTACTCTTGGATTCTGCTCATGCTTTTCATCAGGCAGAGTAGAGACACTTTGGCTCACATATAAAAAACATATCGAAGGAGGAGGTTAGGGCAAGTGCCTTACCTCTCTTCTTACATACACGCATTATGCTTTTTGTTTTTTCAGATGTTATCTTAACTTACTTACCCTAATAGGATATACCTAAGCCCGAAAGGAAACTTATGAGGATCTCTTATTTGGCTATTGATATACGGAACCCACAATATACCTGTATGTGGCCGGTTGTCACCTGATAGTGATTTGAAGAACGGATATGTGCTTTAGTCGATATCTCTGCATTTAGACCCACTCAGTTTAACATTAAATTAATGAATTACTTTAAATTTATTATCTCCGGTTTGTATAAATTATGAGCACGAACCTTTTTCTAAGGAGATACCTATGTCCAGCAATGGACTTGTGAAATTGAGATTTTTCATCTCATGCCTACCAAATGTTCAAAAAAGTCATTAAAATCCGTCGAGCTATTTCGGAGAAGTGTGACCACACACATACAGACACGCACACGACACATTAACATATTAGGTTGCACTTAGACACTAACACGGTAACTTAAATGATCATGCATATTTTTACACACAGTATGTTTCCTGGTTGGGAATCGAACCAACCACCGGTGGTTTACCAGCAGGGTGAATAACCACTAAAGCAACTCGTAAAATGTTTGCACCAATTAACTAGTTATCAACTCATCTTATTTCTCTACCAGTTAAAGTAACACCTGTTCGCTCCGATACTTGACAAATAGCGCGACCGGTTGTTGACCACTTGTGGGCTTATTGTTGTTGGCAATTACTGGCCAGCCTTCTCGTGGTTTATAAATTGTTGGGTATGCCAGTGTTTCCAACTGTTTGCAACTCTTCAGAAAATCGCCAACTTTTGTTTCCAATAAGTCTACACCGAGTCGCCAACAACTTGAAAAACTTTCCAACTAAGCGTCAGCACAGAGCCAATAAATATCTGCAACAAGCGTATTCTTTTGATGTTTACCGCCAAAAACAGAAAAACTGTTCCCATAATTTGTTGACAATTTTTGTTGCCAACACAAGGAAATTACAGAAACTTTTGTCACTATTACTTGCTGACAACACAAAAGTTGCCAACTTTGTTTTTGGTAGAGACTCGGCTTAATAGAACTGAAAGTTGTTGAACGGTGATGGTTGCAAAACCTCTTGAGCAATACTGAATTAATAAGTTCTAAAGACCTATATATCTCTAACTGGACCATCATTTGGGATCGATTCCTTCCAGTACAAATACTCGTATTTGTGTGATGTGTCTAATCATTTTGGTCCGAGTGCTGGTACCATTTTTTGAGTAGGTATTTGAGGCAAGCTGAAAACTTGTCACAGACCTCTCCTATTATACCCCAACACGGAACTGCAGACCTGGCTTATGTTTGGTATGGCTATGTTTATGTATTATTTATCTATGAATTTTATGCATTGATATATACTAGCTGACCCACGTAATTTCGTTTGCGTCTCTTTTCAATCATGCTCGGCTGCTATTGCTCTAAGCGTGATGTTAACTACCCTATCTTAGGCACGTCAGAAAAACACACATTTCAAAAAACCGTGTAAGTCGATTAGATAGTTTCGGAGTTCATCGTGAGCAACGCAACAACGTGACCCAAAAATATATGTAATAGACTGGAAACCCAGCCCGGCTTCGCAAGGTAGTCTTTGAAATCCTCGAATTTTCTTATATTATAATCTTATAATCATCCTTTACTTCTCAGAATTAGGAGAATATTATAGGTGTACACAGTACGATCTTAAATTTATACATGGCCCATATACTTACAATCTACCAGTAAATTCATGCTATGCAAATATTTTGTATGGTACATTTTGATTGGTGATGGATTCTGAAAGTCCCAGCCAATTGTTCTTTAAGGCCGGGCACACACCGAAATGGTCTTCGACGAGACCGTCCGCGACAAGACGGTTTTCGACAGTTGTCTTGTGCTCACGAACACCGCATGAGACCGAACAATCGGTCGAAGAAGGGGAAAGGACGATATGATTATGTATATTACGCCTTTTAAAGAGTGTTTGTTTATTTTTTTTATTTATACTTTACGTCCCACTAACACAACGCTTTTTACGGCAACCTAGTCGATCCTCAACAAACTGTCTCGTCGGAGACAATTTGTCGACAACAGCTTTGGTGTGCGACGGTCCCACCTAACATAACCCTTTTTACGGCTACCTAGTCGAGCGCACACCTGACTCCGGGACTCGGATCCGACGAGACAGTTTGTCGAGTCCGGTGTGCGCCCACACTAAGGTTAATGCAGTGCGTGCGAACGAGGCACCTTACGATTTATGCAGATGTGAGTAAGATAAATAATGTGCAAATGTGTTTTGTGTAGGTACGTTTTGTATTAACTTGTTAAGGCGTGTCTCCTGCTCCTAAAAATGGTTTGCTAACATGGTATGCTAACACAGAACGTTTTAGTAAACCATTGCAGTTTCCTGCGACTTTTAAACGAATATCAAACACGAATAGTAATTATCGATACTGTTTTCATGAGTACGAATATAAAGTATCATACTCATAAAATTATCGAAACGAAAGTAATTAATTAATTAATGTTCTTCTCGCCGATTACGGCCACGGCGGCAGGAGATATTATAGTGCACAAGCGTGTGCGCACAGGTGCACTCTCTGTTCCCTCTCTCTCATAATCCGATGGGACTGTTAACCGCCACGGCCAGGGAGAGATCAGGCGCACGACCGACAGCTTTACGTGCTCTCCGAGGCACGGGGGTTCAGAACCCAACTTCCAAACTGTTATTAAGTATTTCTGTAATCAGAAAAACTCAATAACACTTTTGGCCCGACCCGGGATTCGAACCCGAGACCTCTTGATCCGCAGTCGCATACGTCAACCGCAAGACCATCGAGGCAGTTAAAAAGAAAGTATTGATACTAGAAAAGTACCATTAGGTGAGCTTTTTTTTTGGTTGATGGATTGACGAGTTGGAAAATCATTCCATAATAGAAGAGCCAGGACAGGCCATTAAAACAAATGTCGTTACCGAACGTGACGTAATGTCTCAAGTTTTAAAGATTTTCCATTTAAACCTTAATTTCTTAATCGACATGATACCTGTTCAAAAGTACAAATTTTTTCGGCGTGAAGTTTATAATGATTGTGACTGTGATGAAAGAGTTAAATTAAACGTCCAACGTAGAGAAAAAGGTAGATTATTTATTGTTTTTGCCTTACTATACTAACTAATACTAGGTGTTGCCATTTAAAACTACTACTAGCGTTGCCACTTAAAAATAAAAATAACTACGGTAGTCGATGACGGACACAACATGCCCAGGCGTTGAAGGGACGGCTTCAACCAGCAGCGTCAGGGTCAGGTAGCGGACAAATCTTGCCAAATGAGCATCGTATCAACCCAGCAGCAGTTTTAATAGTAGCCACTCTTGTAACTACATCCGCGCCAGGATGTATCTCCACGATACGCCCCAGTCTCCATTTGAGTGGCGGCAAATTATCCTCCTTGATGGCCGAGATAAACTAAAACACTGCCTATACTAAAACAGTTGCAGCAGTTAAATGTAGGTAATAGGCGTAATCGTTCATTATTAGATAATGCAAGACTGAGGACAAACACTTAATCTGTGTTCGTCAATGCACTTAGGACAAAGCTTGCCTAGGCCAGGAACATTGTTGTTCCTCTGACCAGCTAGGTCAGACATGGACACTAAGGTTTTAAATTTAGTATGAGATTAAGGAGCTGTATTCACATTTTTATGAACTGTAGAAGAGAACATTTCAAGAGTCTCAACTAAATCAGCCCTAGTTTTAATAAAATTAAGAAATTGATCAAAAGTAATTTGTGATCCCTTGTCTAACTTGCCCTTGTGTTCTTCCCATTCACGGTAAGTCTTAGAATCTAACTTATGAGTCATAATGTGAATGAGAAGTGTGTCCCAATGTTTAGTTGGTTGTCCGAGGGAATCTAAAGCACGTAAGTTTTTATTTATTTGATCTATGAGGCGCTTCAAATTAAATGATGATTCCCTACCTATTGGTTCAATATTAAATAATGCAGATACATGATTTTGAATCAGTAGTCTCTTATTGTTAAACCGATCACAGAGAATGTTCCACGCGATATTGTAATTAGTCGATGAAAGGCCAATAGATTGTATAACTACTAAAGCGGTACCTTCCAGTGAAGCTCTGAGATAGTGAAACTTATTTATATTATCAATTTCATCATTTGAATGAATAAGACTACTGAAGGTATCGTGAAATTCTAACCAATTATCATACGAGCCACTAAACTTCGGCAATTGAATCGTAGGCAAATTAACGAGCTTATGTGATGAACAGTTAAAACGAACAACACCATCGTCAGACCGGTCTGACGTTTTAGCATTCGATAGGATCCTCTTAGCTTTACTAAAACTTTTATAATACAGAGATTCTAATTCTGACCTTTCCTGTAACCTTTTCTCAATGTTATCTCCACTGCACTCTAACAACAACTGTACCTCGTCGTACTCGGCGTATAACAATTCAGCCCTTTCACAACAAGGCTGCAAATTGTCCAACTCTGCCTGGCTTAGTGACGACGCGTTCAAATTGTTCACGTAGTTACAGAAAGAGGTCAATCTCTTTTTGAAGCTCGATCTTTTCCTGATGAGGTCCTTCTTCTCTGACATTATGGAATGCTGATGTCAGTCCCTGGAATTATCGATGGTAACAAATTTGAGGTTACGTAACCACGTAGTTGGCTTTTTGTCAGCACTTTTATGTTTACTTAATTAATATCAAAGTATACTTATATCTAAACGATTATTAAATTGTAATAGCATATGTGTGTACGCTACATTCGCTCGCTAGATTCAGTTTTGCGTTGAAATAACAAATAAAGGTTACAACAATTTTAAGACGCGCAACTGACACCCTCAATTGACAGACAAATTTAAGGTTACGTAACCACGTGGTTGCCTTTTAAACAACACGTGAAAATTAATGTTAACGTACCTAATTAATATCACGTATCTAATTAGTATACTTAAATCTAGCGATTACTAAATTGTAATAGCATGAAGCTTACCTAGATTCAGTTTTGCGTTGAAATAACAAAATAAAAGTTACAACAATTTTTAGACGCGCAACTGACGCACACAATTGATATGTTACGATGCTTGCAATCTGATAATGTATTTTAGAATTAAATTACCTAAATATACACTTGCTAGTTTAAAGAGTAAACAATAATTACTGACCTTCCTTGTTCGAGAAATGCACTATACTAAATCTGAAAGTGTTGGGTGCACCTTATACTGAATACCACGTGGTCCGATGCTCCGTATTTCCACTGGATCCCTTGCTTGTTTCTTGAATTCGGCTCAGAATGCTATGTTTCGGCTTGAACTTTATAATGATTTGTGACCGTGGTGAAGAGTTAAATAAAACGTCCAACGTGGTTTCTCGAACAACGAGAAAAGGATCAACTAGGTCACTTTCTGGTTTCTTGAATTCGGCTCAGAATGCCATGTTTCGCCGTGAAGTTTACAATTATTGTGACCGTGTTAAAGGAGTTAAATAAAACGTCCAACGTGGTGTCTCGAACAACGAGAAAATGGTAGATTATTTATTGTTGTTGCCTTAAATAGAAACTAATTAATACTAGTGTTGCCACGTAAAACTACTACTAGTGTTGCCACTTAAAACTACTACTAGTGTTGCCACTTAAAAATAAAAATAACTACGGTAGTCGGTGACAGACACAACACTAATTAAATAAAAGTATTGAGCGCTAAAGTATCGGTATCGAAAGGAAAAGTACTCGAATCGTGGGTGTGTTTCTCAAATTGAGCTAAAGTTAGACACTACGAAAGACCACCACTTTTTATGAGAGTTTTGACTTGAGTGGATGAACTAGGACCAGATCCGAAATGACGAACAAAATATTAATTTAATTATGGAAATAATTAAATGGCTCATAATGCTGATGTTAGGTAACCTTTTAATATTATTTAAATTCGCCTATAAAGTATAAATATGAATAATATTACTATTAATGTTAGTTCAGTTTCATTATACGAGAAGCATAAATTGAAAGTAAAAAAAAAATTATGAATAAGTATCAACTACTTAATTATAACGAAAATGATTACTGGTTAGCAAGTCGATAACATCCGATTTGTAAATCAAAACGATTAATCTTTACCGCCCCACCGATTAAAATGAACAATCTTATGTGGTAAGTTCTAGATGTAACTATTTTTAGTAGCCTAGAACTTGGCCACTTTGACTATGGTCTTCTTCTTAGCGTTTCGACGGCAAACGTTTCGTGTCAGTGTAGTTAGATCTTAGCAGACCAGAACGCGGCCACTCTGACTGCATTGTCGGTGGTAGCCATCATATCCTCCCTCGTGCAGGTGTCCGGGCAGGCAGGGCATGATGTAAGGTGGGACATCGTTTGGGTTTCACCGCATAAACAGCCCAGGTTGTCACCGTCCGCAAATCTCCACCTCGACATATTTTCCTCGCTCCGGCCGACCTGAGTCCGAAGTCTGTTTAAGGACCTCCAGGTCGGCCACGATAATTCGTGTCCAGGCGGTAGGCACTCAGCCGGCACCACAAAAGGCTCCGGCAATGACAAGCTGTCACTCCATAATTTGCACCTAGCTTGAGATGGGCCCAACGTCAATGGGTCGACACATTTCGCAAAACTCCTACGGCTCTTTAGTCTCTGTTGGGGCAGGGTGTAGCCGTACATGGGGTGTCGTGGGTCGCTCTCCATTTTTGCCGTCTCTGCGGACCTCGCCACAGTCCTCTGAACCACCGGTGGCGCTATGCCGGCCAGCGGATATATCAGTTTGGTAGGGGTCGGTCACCCCAATATTAGCAAATGAAATTGACCCCACTCCCTCCCCGCAGGCGAACACGGGGATGTTTTCCGTCCGCTTCGGATAACGTGTTTGCTTAACTAACAAAACAGTTAGGCCACGCCCATATTTTGGGAGATGTTTGATGTTAGGTGTTAGATAACATAAAAAAGTGTCTTGTAGTTACCAGGATCCTATTAAATAAAAAGGCTTTATTATCACATTAAAAAAACATCCAAAAAAATCATGATTTAAAAAAAAATCATAATCGGATTCATTTGATTTAAATCAGATTTTTTTTATTTTTTAACTTTCTTGTCTTTTTTATTACTTTAATGGTCAGTAGGTATTTATTAAATGAAAAAAGTTTTTTTTTTCATTTAATTATTAATTCAATTATTATACAATTAATCAACTTTTAGGTGATTTAACAAGTTCTACTAAAATCAACAATTTAAAAAACAATAGTGTTGAAAAAATAACAAGTAAATCTTTCCAGATGAGTACACTATCTGAAATAGGATACTTGTCTCTTTGCATTGAATTTGAATAGCATGCGCGAAATTATTTCTGAAATATTTGATAACTTTTAGAACATGTCCTGTAGCATTTGGAATCCCGGACATGTGTCGGTAATCGCTCACTCGCACGGCTTTGTGTATAGTAAGAGAGCTACTGAACCTTCCGACTAACGGCGTGTCTGTAAGTCTAGAAACTCTCGTAGTGATGAGTCATAACGTGCTAAGTACGTAACCATCGCCTGGCAGGCCTCAGCCCTGCACATCATCATCTTTCATGGTTTTGAAAGTGTAAAAAAAAAAGAGAAAAAAAAACTTGTTCCTGTAAGGCTGAATTTTTTATAGGATTTAGTGCATTCATTAAGAAGTTCAAAAACAAAATACAGGCGATTCCGATGAGCACTAGTACCTGCCAGGCGAACAGAAAGACATTTCTTCAATTACATCATCAATGTAAATAAATTTTATTCTGTAAAGTTGTAATTCATATATATGTTTGTCTGAGCGATTTGAAGAAAGTAGGAACAATGACCGGCGGTGCTGGCTAGCATATTTGCCATACCATTTCATCGGTGGGGTGAGCAGCTATGGATGTTCAAAAATATAAAAAAAAAAACTGATGCATGGACATACTCTAGCGCGTCAGATATTGATAGCATCCATGTCCTACGTATTTTTAATAATGTACGTATGTTAATCTGATCGTTTGCATGGTGGGGGTGGTAAAATAAAGCTGTCATTCAATAATCTGACGATTTGGATGTGACGCAAACTCACGGCCGTTATAAGAATGTGCAAAAAAAATCGTCATATTGACGATTATATTAGATTAAGATATATATGGTTCATCTTTATGTCCTAGACGTGCTGTCTCATATTTTGACTATTATCTGGAGGGGTTCGCTTAATGTGACAATTTAAAAAAAATTGATCCCAAATCCAGACGTGCTTTTTAGAAAATTACCACAATATCAGTATCAGAAGTTCTGATAGTAATAGTAGAATCTTCATTTTGTTGGCAAGCAATAAATGCTATGTTCGTCTTCGCTTCTTCATGATCAGGGCATGACAAATCATAATCAATTTATGAATAATTATCAGTAACTGAATATTTATGACACAAATCGAGGTAATTACATAAAATTACCTTACTACCTATAATCGTTGCCATCTCCTGATCAGCCCAATGATCGATCAACAACTTGGTTACTTACAACTTTTACTTAGTTTGAAACAAAGTCAAATCAAGTTATTTCAATTACTTCCTTACACACAGGTAAATCTCGCGACAAGCCTTTGTATTCTATAAATAGTACAAAGACCACCTTCCGGGTCCATCATCAGATCCTGGATACTATCAAAACATAAAGTACTTGTCAAGATGAATCAAACGATTTCAAACTCGATGGTATTGCGACGTTTCTCTACAGAATTCCTATAACCACCTTCCGGCTCCATCATCAGACCCTGGATACTATGAAAACATAAAGTACTCGTCAAGACGAATCAAACGAGTCTAAACTCGATAGTGTTGCAACGTTTCTTTATAGAGTTCCTATGACCACCTTCCAGCTCCAGCATCAGATTAGTTCCATGTCATTATAATATTGTATTGTTACGCTGTATACATATGCTTGCAAAATTTCAGCAAAATTGGTTGAAGATATCTGCTTCAAAATTGAGTTGCAAGATTCCACCCAAACATACATACATTGCAAGTTAAATAAAAACTTGTAAAAAAGAACCCATCTACAAATTATAAGGTCAAATTGGGATGGCGGTTGCTCCATATCTTCGACTTATTTCTGTAACACATGAATTAGTACTGACTTATCAGTGTGAATATAGGCATTACCATCATCAATATATTAAACTTTATCGACGAAATTATATATTTTTCGTTATCCCTGAATGATTTCCCACAAAAAAAAAAAATTGCCACGCTCGAGAATGTCGAGATAACGTTTTTTTTTTACAACTTTATAGCCCTCCCCTTTCCCTACGTCACTCTCAAATTGTCAGATTAGTGGAATATACACTTTTAGATGTAATTAACTCACCCTGCCTTAATCTGACGCGCTCGAGAATGTCTGATGATCATTTTTTTTTTACTAATCTGATCCTTTATTCCTGACTGGCGGCCATATATACGTGGCTCATATTTGGTGGAAGTACTTAACCGGGTATAAGGTATCCCCCTGTATATTAATCTGCCACGCTTGGGTAAATCCCGAGATTCCTTCTAGGGCTCCCCTACTATAAGTTGCATTTCAGTTTTCCAATGATTCCATTCTTCGATAAATAGACAAGAAAGTGTGACACTTCACTAGTCGACGCTCGCGCATTGACCAATCGGGTGCGTTTAGGGGGCGCGGCTTTGTGGTTTGTTGCCACGTAGGATTTATATGGCTAAGTACTTTCGTCACCGATCTATCTTGTTCAGTTATCTGTGAATAACACCTACACATTTCAAAATATATAAGCTGTCAGCCGAAAATCGGGCATTATTTGTAAAAACAATTAAATTCAAATATCTCAAAAACGGTTATATTTAGGATAGGGTGTTTTTAGTGAAATCAGTCAGAAACGATGTCAACTACACGCCCTTAACGGGAATAGGTCGACTTAACCTGTTACCCTGTATATTGGTCATTATATAATGTCTATAGTATATTGATAACTTCTAGCTCTTAAAATGCGAACAGTACTAGCATTACTGTATAAGTGGTGAGAGGCTTGTCCTATAACCAACCACGACCCCCAATGGGAAAAACATAGATTTGTAATGTTTAAGACCTTGTATTACTTACAATTACTCATTCAGCTGTTGGCGAAAGGCAACAGTTTGATTAGATATTAAACCTAAGCTAGACAAACCCTATATCGTATTTTTTTTTATCAACGTAAAATGACAGCGATCGCGCTGTCGTGTTTCGTTGGTGAGTGCGAGACCGGAGGCCCAATGATGCAGAAGCATCACTAGGCCGCCATATTGTGGGTCACCATGATGCATTTTTGCATTTTCTGCAAACGCAATGAGTATGGTGAACACCACTCTTAGATTCTGCTTATGCTTTCCATCAGGCAGAGTAGAGTCATTTTGGCAGGGCCATTCATAAATAAATAAATCTTCTTTTGCCAATCTTATTGGTGTAATATTCATGTCGTTGGGTCCTTTGAGCGGAGTGTAAAAAAAGTTGGCAGTCATAAGGGCTGCCGATAGAAGTGAAAACTTAGAATGTTATTTGTAAAATTAATGGGTATAATTAGAAATTTCATAAAGTTTAAATTAAAATTATCAGCATCAAACATTAGCATGTCGGTGACGCGAACTCATAAGATTTTCCCCTACCAAAAAGTGCTCAACACGACTGAAGAAGTTTTCACCTCAAAAATCATCTCATTCGGCCGCCATAGGGTGAGTCACTATGCTGCTTTAAAATTGTAAACATTCGCAATGAGTTTGGTAGCCCCCACTCTTGGAATGTACTCATGATTTAAATTAAGTTCATCACATCCTGTCTCCAACAGTCCACTGCTAGACATGGCTTCTTCTTAGAAATGCGGTTTTGGCTTACGATATCACGCTGGCCAGACAGGTAAAAATATATATTTTCATCTTGGGCATACATAATGTACATAAGATGATTACGTATATAGAAACAACCCGCCCCGGCTTCGCACGGGTTTTTTACCGAAAATATAATATAGATATTTACTCAGAGATGTGTGGTTTAATTTTTCCTACGTCTTCAATAAATCGTTTCATTTTAGCCAATATACTCAAAAATTTAACAAATTACATATACATATACGAAAACCTTCCTCGAGAATCACTCGCTATCTTTCGGTATGGCTTTTGAGTTTATCGCGAACAGACAGACAGACGCAACGGAGAACTTTGTTTAATAATATGTAGTGATAAAAAATGTAATGGAAATAAAAAAATAAGTGAGCTAAATAAGCCGAGGATCGAACCAAGTGGTGCGCAATTGGAGAGGCCTATGTCCAGCAGTGGACTGCGATAGGCTGATGATGAAGTGAGCATAATTAATAAACGATAAATACAGCTTCATTAAGAGTTGTGCCATTTTATATTTATTTTTGTTAATTACTGACTATATTGAGATGGGCACAAATACGTTCGATATGTCAACGAGTAAAGTTCACGCTATGACACCGCGGGGGGTCGGCAGTGGTCGTCAAGGTGACCTGGTAATGCGACCTTTAAATGAGAAACCATTTGATTTCATTTCTTTTTAAATCATTGTTCTAGGACCTTGAAGACATTATGAATTATTAGGTTATTTGTAAGTAATCATTAGTTGTGGAAAATTCGAATATTGCATTTTTAACATAAGACTAAATGAGCTCCACGGTGTTACCCGCCCTTTTTATTGTACCTTTACAACAACAACGAAGTTATCTAAAAAATAAAAATAAGTATATAAGTAATAATAAGTAATAAGGGGCGTAAAGCCAAAATACAAACAAAAATAAAAAAAATGTGTTTTGATCAAGTACCTATGTACTTTCATGTGAATTTGGTGAAAAGCTGTAAATTTATAAATTACAAACAGACACTTCAATTTTATTAATTTGTATTGATTTGAATGGCTCATGGATATCACTGCAATATATTTATTTGCAAATTTAAATAGCTGACGATTTGTTTACAAACTTTAAAAAAAAACAGCTGTATCAAGTAGCTTACACATTTTTCTCCATATATAAATGATTATGAAAATATTATTTACTTTCATGATTTTACCCTGCTTTAAGACATGTCCTGGCGACGACCTTATTTCCTGTAGCACAAGAGTGACGTATTGCGCGATAGGGTCCAAAAAATCCCGTTGCCCGTGACTCGAATACTCCAAAATAATGTACCTAACGCTTGTTGAATAGGTATTTACAAAATTTACCGGCGCTCTGAACATCTGCTCGTCTTGCAGCATTCCGGCGTCAGCAGGAGACCGGTTAAGGTGTAGCCACGATATAGGAATCACTCTTGAAACACTGTATCAATAAAATTATGTGGATATGACAATGTTTAGAGCAAAACTAGATGTTTCTTGATGGATGTTTTTGATAGATTGCTTTTATTGTAAATACCTAAAAACATATGGAGGGGTAAGGGAAAGACATGTAGCTTTATAAGAGTCCAATACATCAAATTGAGGATGGTGAGCACCACTCTTGGATTCTATTCATGCAGAGTCATTTTGGCAGCTAGTACTGAAAATATAATGTTATAAAAAAATACTGCGTAACACTATTTTAACAGATTATATAAAAATAACATTTATACTTTTATTTTAAAATTTTGAATTTGACGTATGAACATTTTTGAAATGTCTCAATATATATATAACAATGACAAAACATTGAAATACATAAAGAAATATTCATACATGCAAATGTTTAATCTTTACCGTTGTAGTTAAATATTACCACCTAACTACGCCTAACACTAAATGAGGTTTACTAATTTTGTAGGACTATATACCTACTAGCTTTTGCGCGCGGCTACGTCCGCATGTATGTCGATTATCGCGGTAAAGAGTTGCCTATGTTCTTGCTCAAGAATCAAAGTATCTCCACTCAAATTTCATTGAAATCGGTGCAGCGGTTTGGCCGCAAAAACAGGACACACAGACAGACAGAGTTACTTTCGCATTTATAAATATATAAGTATGGAGTATAAGTATAAGTCAATGAATATGTACATTATTATTTTTACCAAAAAAAAAACATGACTTTGACAAACTTTATCACTGTGTCGAAACCCACACCTGGCTATAAGATACGATCGCTTATTATAGGATAATGTAGATAGTAAGTAAAAATCAGATGACATTGAAGGAGAAAGTAAACAATAGTCTCTGTTTTCAGCTTTCGAAATCTTATCTTATAATATGAATTTTCGTGAGTGGAGTGTGATAGTTATAATTACTGGCAAAACCAAAAAAATATTACCTCCTCTATGAAGAGATGCCTATGTCCAGCAGTGGACTATTAAAAATGATGACATTACGTTGATATCTTATTGAAGAAGCAAGAAGTAATATGCTTTGAAACAATTTCTTCCTCTATTTCTTACTGGAAACTGCATTATCATCCATTGAGTAGTTTAAGAAATCTAAGCTAACAGAAAGCGACTTCATTTTATACTACGAATATGTGAAGATGTCTTAGCATAAAGGTATGCAATTGTAATTGTAAGACACTTACATCCATTCAGCTAAGAAAACAAACGTCACAAAATTTAAATCTACATGTCACGCCATCTATCGGTTTTTTAAACAAATCATTTACAAACAGGTAGGAGGCTACGCTACATCGTGGCCCCAGCTTTTCCAATAAGAACGAGAGCACACGACAAAATTAATGGGCACGTTGGAATAAAAAGAAAAAAGAAGAGATAAATAAAAGATATGGAATTTAGTAGTGTTCGTAATGTAAAGGAAGTTTCTTAGGTCTTTTTTTTCTTTTTCTTTTCCGTACTTTTAACGGTATGTTGTGTGGTTTTAATTGATTTTATTTAGATAAACCACCACTCCGTTAGCTGAGTGAGTTATAATCCACAGGAGTTTCCTTAAGATTTTTTTAGTGTTTTATTGTAACAATTATGAATGTATCCATGAATGATAAAAACTCTCTGCCAATAAAACACATAAAAGCGTAAAATAAACTGATTCTTCATAAATTGCCTATACCTAATTCTTTATTCATTTAAATAGTAGTATTATAATGTGTGCTAGGTACCTAAAATCTGTTTGAAGTCGAGTGCGAGAATAATGCAGAAGCAGCTCAACAGGCCGTCATAGTGTGGGTCACCATGCTGTATTGTCTGCATTCGCAATGTGTATGATGACCACAATTTTTGGATTTGCTCATGCTTTCTATCACGCAGAGTAGAGTCACTATAGTAAGCTCATACATTTCAAAAAAATGCTCTACGGCTCTACTCCAGTGATACCAGGGCCTCACAGAAGACCGGTGTTTGTCAATTCTTTCGTTAGTTAGTGAGGTTACCGTGGCCCAAACCTCCTTTCTATTAGCTTCTTAGGGGGAAGGGCTGAAAGGGCGTCAACGATTTTGACGAAATTTTCACTGGCATATAGCTTTTGATATAAAGAGTACCTTTACTTATTTTTTTAGATTAGCTTCGCACCGCGACGTTACTTACGGTGGTTGTTGTGAAGATACAACAACGTGGCTAACACCGGGAGCATCTAATATATCTATTAATATCATAACACAAGCTCTGCTTAGCTTGGGACTAGATGGCGTTGTGTGTTAGATGTCCGAAATATTTATTTATATGTAAAAAGAGTTGACTGGCTAGTTGGTCTAGCGGGTAGCGTAAGCAACTACCGATCAAGAGGTCTCAGGTTCGATTCCCGGGTTGGCCTGCTGGTGGGTTTTCTTACTTGGAGAGCACTGTAAGCCGTCGGTCCCGGTTGTCATGAACACCTATGACAATCGTTATTGGGAAGTCAGTGCCTTCATTGACAACGAGTTCAACCTTCGAAATCAGCTCACGCTCCGTGGTAAAACTGATGTTCAGGTAGAACCGATGGAACTAGTAGTCTACCTCAATTAATTTTGGGAATAATAAAGGCTAGGAAGATACATAAAAAGTGACATTAGAATTTTTTTCGGTATTAGTTAGTGTCTTGTGACACTTATCTTGCTAGACAGCTTCTGAAAGTGTCGCCTAGCAAGGCGAGCGACGGTAGACACTTTACCATCAGGTGAATCGTCTGCTCATTGTGCGCTCTGATAACATAAATAAACTTACCGGTTTTACTGAGTTTAATTTGTTGGGAACATAGATTCAGCTCTTCTAGCCATGTACCTACCCTCCTCACCCTGCAGTATTCCCTACGTATATCCTCTATTTATAAGAGTTCTGTAAGGCAATAAAAGTGGGCCGTAACGGCCGGGCGAGGGGGTGTGTAAGTGGGGGGCGAGGTGGAGGGGCAGTAAGTTGCTTTTAATTCGCGGCGTTGTCTTTGTTGCCTCTTAGTTTTGTAAGATGTACAGTTATGAGGTCAAGTCTTAATGTTGGTGATTGATTTTTATTATTTAGTTCTAGGGTGTTTTTTTTTTCAGTGAATGTGATTAAGTTGCAAGTTAAAAAAACTAACTTGGAGCCCCTGTCATGCATTATAAAGTTATCTTACATAAACAGGATTTGAAACAGTACTGTAGAGTGTAGACAATGTACTCCGAGTAATTCAAATACAACTGCTTCATACAAAACAATTCAGCGTCATTTATGAACCTATCGTCACATCAACCCCCTAATTTGTGTTTAGGAATTTTCTCGTTTCATTTAGCAAGTGAAGGAGATTATTGGAAATCAAATTGAAATATGAAGACATTTTGATTTTATTTGCAATATAAATAATATACACACTGAAAACTTCACTGCTCAAACAATATTTCTGTATCTAAGGTCTCAATATTAATGTACGTCGTTTATTATTAGTTTCGGTCGTAACACGTGTCTGGTCGACTGTACCTGTAGACAATCGGACAGCTATAAAAGCGACTACACTCGCTTGAGTACCCCTTTTCAGAATACTACATAAGAAAATGTGCATATACATGTGTAACTTTTGTATATACGACGTTTTTTACAGAACTATACAATTATTTTATACATAATAATATGATGTAGCAAACAAGTGATAGTATTCACCATCAACGGCCTTTAATATTCCACTGCTGGACATAGGCACTTCTGAAAAAAAGAGGTTTTAGTAATAGTATAAAGCAAATATTTCGAGCATCTCACAATTTTTTTTAATTTACCTGAGTTTTCAGGTATTGCCAGAATAGGCCGCCATAGTGTGGATCACCATGCAACATTGTACACGTTGGCAATGAGGATGGTGACCACCACTCTTGGATTGTACTTACGATTTGAGAGTTATTTACGCAAATAATACTTAAAAAAATGATATACGTACAAATATAGCAAGGTTGAATTCTAATTAAACCGTATGTAAATCGTAATGTATAAAACAGTGTACACGTGGATAAGCCGTGGTGGTTCGTTCATTAATCGATAGATGGCGTTGTGCGTGTGTGTTATATTCTGAATATCGATGTTACGATTCGATACGATTATAAATTACATAGTTTTCTTTATTCTTTAATATTTGTTTTATTATTATTAATAAACAACTATCGCACAAGGAGTAAATCCTTACAAACATACATAAAAGAACACATAGAACTACATTTGGTGGATCCCACAGTGTTGCCCCATGTCGGGCTTGAACCCACAACACTATAGTAGAAGCACAGATTACTGAATAGTTACTACGTAACAGATACTTCACTCAGTAGAAAATTTCCAATACCTATTACGATAATTGCCTACTCCCTCGCGTCAACAACCACTGTATGCTAAAATGCGCCTAAACGCTCAAGCGTACAGCAGTGATTGCTTCCCACTAAAAAGTTGTCAAAATTTTGGAAAAAGTAATAGTCGATTACCTACCGACTATTACTTTTTCCAAGGTCTGGTGAGTATGGCGGATGAGGGAGAGCTTCCAACCCCAGCTCTTGCAGCTGCTTCACGACAACGCGCGACCCCATACTGCGCAACAGACAGTCTCCAAGCTGCAAGAGCTGGGGTTGGAAGCTCTCCCTCATCCGCCATACTCACCAGACCTTGCACCTACCGACTATTACTTTTTCCAAACTTTAGACAACGTTTTAGTGGGTAAAAAATTCAATTCCCGAGAGGCAATACAAAACTCCTTTGAAGAGTTTCTTGCCTCCCGTCCAGCTGATTTTTACAAGAAGGGCATCAATAAACTGCCAATGCGTTGCCAAAGATGCGTCGATTGCATGGGTGATTACTTCGAATAACAGAAATAAAAAAGTTTGAAAAAATAAGTACTTTCACTTATTGCATACAAAACGGCAATTTCATAGGTAAAGACCTAATATATAACTCCCTAACTATCTAACCGATTTTCATAGGTGGTTATCGTACCTTTACAACACTAACCGCGGGTAACACCGTGGGAAGCAGCTAGTTATACATAAAATAAACAATCTACCTATTGCTGAAAACTGCATTGAAATCCGTTGAGTAATTTAAAAGATCTAAGCGAACCGATAGCGAAGGCGACTTCATTTTAAACCGTGTTATATAAAGATGAGTGTTTTACTGGTGAGCCTAAGATAGGATAGTTAACATCACGCTAAGGCCAATACGAGCTGAGAATGATTAAAAAGAGACGAATACGATATTGATACGTCTGCTCGTTAGCCCCCTATTCAATAAAAAAAGACGAAGTTGAATGAGTCAGCTAATCCTACTAATATTATAAACCCGAAAGTGTGTAAGTATGGATGGATGTTTGTGACTTTTTCACGCAAAAACTACTGAACGGATTTGGATGAAACTTTACAGTATTATAGCTTATACATCAGAATAACACATAGGCTACTATTTCTAGTGTTAACCGACATACACGCGGGCGGAGCCGCGAGCAAAAACTAGTATTCAATAAAGAAAACTCCAAGCATAGATCATCATTGAAAACAAAAAACAAAAAAAACCGACTTCAAAAACTGGACCAATGGGGGAAGCACAAGCTTTCAAAAAAAATCATCAGAATCGGTTCACCCAGTCGAAAGTTCGAAAAAAAAAACAGTCGAATTGAGAACCTCCTCCTTCTTTGAAGTCGGTTAAAAAGAAACATCGAATTCGCCAATTCATCTCATTTAAAGTACGCGATCAAAAAGGGCCGACCCTCTAGATACAATTACGCACTTTTACTACCTCCAAAGGTCACTTGATGGAATGACAGTGACCCGTTTTCCTTGTTTTCTCCTGTTTATGTGAAAAAAATAAATAGAAAAGTTTATGTGTGACTAGCTGAGCCCCGCGCTGTTACACTGTCTAAAGAAAACTAGCCTAAGTTACTCCATACATCATCCACTAACTGCCAGAAATTCCAGTCAGAATCGATTTAGCCGTTCCAGAGATTAGCTGGAAGAAACAGACACAAAGAGACAAAAAATTAAAAATACTTTTTTTAAATGTAAATACTGTATTTACCTTTTAATGGATTCAGAAGAAAAAAAATGAAATAACAAACAGGCACTTCAATTTTTATTTATTTGTATCATAGATACTGTAGAAGTGTAGAGTAGCGGTTAGAGCAATGAAAAATGTTATAAAAACCGGCAAAATGTTTTCCGTTTTTTTTTAGATAGAGGGCATTTAGAAGTACGAAAACACTAGACAGTTAAAAAAGATATTGGCAGTCTTAAGCAGGGATATTTCGGTTAGGGTTAACCTAACCGAAATAATCTGTTATTAACCCTTTTGGATATGGGTTAACCTAAATTTAGGATTAACCTAAATATGTGTTACCGAATTATAACTGTTAACAGGAATAATCTAATACAGGATAATTACGGTTAACCTTAACCGAATTTGATATAGGTTTCTGGATATTTGTAGGTCCGTGATTCATTTTTCGTTACAGTCGTCGGTGACGTTCATTATTTGCGTGGAATGGGAAAAGGGGATAACAAGTTAATTTTTTTTCACAAGAGATCAAGTAAAATTGATTAATTTTCGAATCGCGTCACGTCGTAAAATAACCGAAATCTTGGGTTAACATCTATCATTTGGGTTAACAACTTCAAAAACATAAACCCTTTAGTTTGGGTTAACCCTTATTGTTTGGGTTAAAACAATAACATATATAATCTGTTAACCGAATCGACGAGTAACCCTTTGAAACGGTTACAGATTGATTCGGTAACCGTTTATAACGAATACCGTTATGCATGGGTTTTCCGATCCCTGGTCTTAAGGACTGCCGATAGAAGTGAAAACTTAATACTTAGAATGTTATTTGTAAAATTAATGTGTAAATTAGAAATTTCATAATGTTTAAATTAAATCATCATGTCGGTGACGCGGTGACGCGAACTCTTAAGATTTTCCCCTACCAAAAAGTGCTCAACGCGGCTATAGCAGTTTTGTGACGTCAGCACGTCGGTGACGCAAACTCATAAGATTTTCCCCTACCAAAAAGTGTTCAACGCGGCTAAAGAAGTTTTCACTTCAAATATTTAGAATTGGACAAGATGCATCCTAACAATACATGTGTCCTTTATAGGGTTCCGAAACCACAGGGTGCCAATTACTAAGCCGCTGTTGCCCGCCGATCTGTTGTCAGCTACCGTGTATCTGATATACCATACTAACCAATTATGGTTGACAGTATAATAAGAAATAATTATCAAGGTATTTAAAATACCTGATTTTACTATGGTAAGACACTCTTCGTGTGAAGGTGCGACTTGCGCTTTATTTTACTCATACGTTTATTGTATAGAGATAACACAAGAGATATAAGTTAATATCCTTTAATGAACCATCTTCGTTGCGTGCTGCGTTTGCCGTCACGTGGTCTCCACTCAGGAACCTTTCTGCCCCATCGGCCATCGGTTCTCCGAGCTATGTGCTATATATTATTATATTAATACGTGAAGCAAAATCTTTGTACACCTTTTTACAAAAATTTTGCGAACTGAATATGAAAAGTTCAGTTAAAGTTTATATGGAGAAGAGGTGCAGAAAGCTAAAAAAAAATTGTCGAGTTTCAACCACACGTCCCATCCCCTTCCCCATCCTCCAAAGGCCAGCAACGCTCTTGTGATGCCTCTGGTGTTGCGGGTGTCCATGGGCGGCGGTAATCGCTTACTATCAGGCGATACGTCTGCTCGTTTGCCCCCTATTCTATAAAAAAAAATACACGTTGACCACTAGTAGTAATTCGCACAGACACACCATACTCAATGGACGACCAAGTTGCAAGAGAGGGAGAGAGATTACAATACTTGGAACGTCGAACTCAAAAAGACATTACATTGTTAAATAGAATTGCGTTTACAACTACTATTTGTATAAGTACTGCACATAATAATAAGTAGCACAATTGTCAACAAACCTAACGCTATCCATGTCAATGTACCGCAGTGGTCGTTTAACAGCACTTTAACAACATATTCCCTCTCAGTATGGTGTGGCGGCGACCTCCTGCGCTGCCTCCAACGGTCACCACCAGCCGGACCGGAGACATCATCACCACCACCATCACCAGCACCAACACGCTGATGTCCCACCACAATGGGTGAGAGCCCTCGATCTGTGTAGCACCCCGGTTGTGATTGTGCACTCGTTTATTTTATGGTGTGTTTTGGCACGTGCTTTCTGTGTTTTTTTTTGTACACGTCTTTGCGTTTTTTGTATTCGTCTTTGTGTTGTGTGATATGTGTTTTCTTTTTGTTTTGTCTTCTCAGGTATTTATTTTATTGGTCTTGTTTGCAGAATTGTTTTTAGATCAGAACGACTTTGATCATCTGCTGTTGTATAATTTGCGAAAAATTATTAATAGGTTTTATAATTTGCAACCTTAATAAATTTTTCTGAAAAGACGGAAATATAATTATATTTTTTGTTTTTATTGGTAAATGAGGTGAAAGTGTAATAAATATCGAGACATTTGTTTAGTTTTGCTTTGCCATTTATTATTGGTATTGTTGTTTATTTGTAAGTTATTATAGGATTAGTGAATTCGTCAGCTGTTTTAATAGTAGGCGTAGTTTCAATTTTAAAAGACGTAAGACTATTTATTTGAACGTAATCAGTGTGTTCTTCTCTTTGTTTTATTTATTAAGATTATTTAGAATACGCTTTCGTGTTTGTGTTTTTGTTGCTTAGTGTTGTGACTTGTTTTTTTGTTTTATTAATGTTTTAGCAGTTGGATTTTAATAAAATTTTGATTTGAAAACAAACGTAGTATATTTTTATTCATTTTTTTTCATTATTTATCATTTTTCGAACACGATGACACCCTTTGTGGTCGTGATTGTACTCATAGCATACTGCTGCTATTCACGGGAAATCTTTTATTTTTAAGTTTTTCGATTTAAGCTGATAACCCTTTTTTATATCAGTAAGGTTTCAAACGAGTGTTCTCCTTCAGATATACTTATTAAGCGGAGTCTTTAAACACGCAGTATGTTGCAGTAATCGTGTTGCGATGATGACTCATCGAATTTCTCCACCGCGCTTTTATTTATCCCACTAAAGGTGCAAAAAATGTACTACCCACCTTTTTTGGTGCCGGGGTGGGAAGTCCTTTCGATTCTCCGGGTCATAAGGGACACAGGAGTCTGCAGTACGTGGTGTCTCCACTTATAACACACCGACCTTATTTCCCACCCTTCTAAATATACTCTACACCGATTCTTTCAAGGAACGTTTCGAAGTCTTCGATGGAAGTTTCACAATGAAATAAAGACACAATCAGGAAGTGAACCCGTTAATCGTCCTTCCGTACCTACCTCAGCGTATCATCGCCCCAAGTATTGCAATAACATTTCAAATAATGTTTTATATAAAGTAGATACGGCACGTTTACTGTATGATTGTAGGCACATTGATTTCTAAACGTATTGTTTTATTATTGAACTTTGTTCTTGCACATGAATCATTGATTTATTTTGTTTGTTTTTGGTTAATAAATGCTACTTGCTTAGTTAAACCGACTACCTTGTGAGTGTGCTACTGTGCATCAGGTCTCGGATTCGATTCCCGGGTCGGATCAAGTGTTTGTATGATCTGCAAATATTTGTTTCGGAGTTTGGCTGTTTTCTATGTATAATATGTACCTATTAAAAAAAAATGTTTATATGTATTTATATCAGTTCTGGAGTACCCATAGTATAAGCTCTGCTTAGCTTGAGGCTAGTCAATCATCAATTAATTAGTTCCATACATGTTTTCTAGGTCTATATTGCTATTTCACAACGTTTGTTTGTGTGTCACTTGGCAGAGGTAGTTTGGTGAACATGTCTTCGAATACGTGACCTGAAGGTCTTTTCCGAAGTACATACTATAACTTTGTCTCGGCAGTTTTTTTTTTTTGATATCCTACTCCACGATGTCGCAATGTGTTAAGAAATATTTAGCATGTATATTAACTACAAGGTTTCTTCTGTTCGTGGTGATGCTGGAGGAAAATTTACTGGAGTCAGAGTCTCTATCTGGAAAAGAGGGAGAGCGAATAGCACTGTCTGTATAGTAAGGATTTCATCATAAATAGTTCATTGCTCATTCTAAAGACTCAGAGCTCGGAGTTCAAAGCGCTGAACAGATCAGATTCCGACCAACTTGATAAACTCGTCGGCGCTGCACTACACCGAGCGTCTAATCGCATTTCATTCATTAATACTCCACTTCTATTGGTCGTAACTTGATGTTATATAGTCTTCCTTGATAAGTAGACTATCACTAAAATTATTTTTCAATTCCAATCTGAAGTAGTTCTTGAGAATAGCTCATTGAACCACACAAACGAACTCTTCAGCTTAGTAATATTTATAAGCAAAGATTACTAAGATAGCGTTATGTAGAAAACAGACATGTCGCTACTTTGAGTTTTGCAGCAATAACGGCTACGTAACATAACTCTGTTATGACTTGAGTTGTGACCTGAAGTAGCGACATAGTGTTTATCTGCATAACTTGATCCCCTTGAGTAGAAGATCAGTTTTTACATCTACTTACTTTTATTAATAAATCTTATGCGATATCTTAGCGAGCTTTCCGATTTGAAATCTGTAAAGGTGCTTGAGAATTGCATACATTCAATAGATAAAAATCTAAATCCACCAAGTTTGTCATTTATACCTGAACTGCTGGCACGTACCAACTTTTTTTGTTGACTAGGGATGGCACCCATGTCGATAAGAGATTAGGTCGATGTATTATATTTTTATTGTAACTTTATCGTAGTAGAGCCATAATTCGTCAATTATGACCCTGATACACTGGTGACCAGTTCTCTCGGTGCATTTTTATGTGTGGGTGAGGTTACTGGAGACCAAACCCTATCTCTCCCTTAGATGTTGACAGGAAGGACTGAAGGGCAGCTATGCAATTATGACTCTGTGAAGGGACGGGTGTCATGTCACTTGAACACAAAGAGAGGATCCTCCTACAAGGCGAAGTGATGTGCCTGGATGTGATGTTGGGAATTTGTATATATATGCTAATCGGCGCGAGAACTTATATATCGCGATGCAGGATTGGTAGTTTCTTCGTTACTTAATGAACATCAGAGGTAGCTTGGAAGTTGCATCAGTAGATAAATAGATGCAGCAAATTTTCTTAGTGTGGATGTTTGATGCGAATGGGACAGCAAGGCGTGTTATGCATGGGATGTAATCGGGTACAAAAATAGAGGAAGATAAGCAGAAAAAAAAACATGAGATAAAGGAAAATAGGTATAGGGGTGGTTCACATTGTGACGATCCCAAATAAATGGTTACTGATAATTCATTGTTAAATCTTAAGTTTATCGATAACTAATTAACGTAACTATCCCTATTCCCTACGCATAATAAAATCCCATTTCTCTCGGGCGGGGGTGTCGGCGCGGAGGGATCGGCCGACTCCCGCGCACCTGGTGTTCGACGCCAATCGCGTGCGCCGGCGCACCCTAAGCGCGTTATATGTGTGAGTTGGCTCTTCCCGTACTGAGTATTTGAATTGTTTTTTGTTGTGTTGGATTGTACTGACTGATTATGAACTATTGACAGGTTGGGGTTCAGGACAGTGACTGTTCAGGTACAGCGCGTACCTGATACGGTGCTACCAAATATGATGGGGTATTATTCACAAATCTTAAGCTTCTTTTGCCCGAGATTTTGGTAGTCATATTTTTTTTGATAAATGGCTACTATCTTTACTTTGGATGAAGGTAACCTCCATGTCAAATTCTGTAACGCTGACAAAGTGTATGCAAAGTTTCATAAATACACACATCAAAAGTGTCTAGGGATCAAGCATTTTTATGCGGATTTCTTGAGATTGAGATGTGGCTTTGGCCCTGGCCTGCTCAGTCGCCAGACTTGAACCCGATTGAGCATGCATGGGATATGCTACAGAGAAGAGCTCTGCCGAATATGGAGGGTATCCAGTCACAAGAAGACCTTTTTTTGTTGTTGCAACGAACATGGGCGGCCATTCCACAGCGTGATTTGGATGAACTCATTTTGAGTATGCCAAACCGATTCTTGTGTTGTTAGTGTTCGCGGTAGAAACACGGATTATTAATTGTTTAAGTTACCTAATAAAATTTTAAAGAAAACTGTTATTTCAGTCTTTTTTTCGAACTTTAATGTTAGTGGTTCAAATGTCAAAAATCCCTTTATTAGGAAAATGGCAAATTTCTTTATTAATGCAAAGGTGACTTGGTTTATCGTTACTGTGACAAACGAAAACACTTTATTTGATGAATCCTTAAAGAAAATTTTAATTAATATCAATCAGGAGAAAAGTTATTGCAAAAATATATGTTGATCCCTAGACACATATGTTGATCCCTAGACACTTTTGATGTGTGTATGTTATATAGTTTCGTATTTTAAGAGTTATGATAATAATAGTCACACTTAAATCTTAATTAAATGAATTCGTTACCACACGGACTAGTTCGAGAAAAAAACTTTTTATAATTACAACCGCATTGAAAACGTTATTCCTTTTTTAACCGACTTCAAAGAAGGAGGAGGTTCTATGTTCCACTGTATATACATATATATATTTTGAAAGGGTATGCCCCCGAGGTGGTCCCATTGGTACCATATCAGGATCTGATGATGGCATCCGAGGGAAACCCAATTTTTTTTACGAATGAAGATACATGAAGACCTACCACTTTTCTTGAAGCTGTTTACAGATATAGTTGATCATTATAAATCTTGGCTGTTGTTATTTTAAGCCTGCCGAAGTGGTTCTACTCTGCCTGATGGAAAGCAGCATGTTGACCCTCACAATAGCGGTCTATTAAAATACTTCTGCATTATTTTTTACGTTAACTTCGTACACAACAATAAAGTTTAACTAATAGAATGATCAGAGTTTTACGACACTCGACTATAGTGAGTGTAAATAAAAAGCATCGTTAATTTCTTAACATTAAGCGAACTGTGTACTTGTTTGTTAGTTTCTAACACTAAATTCATTTACCATTTAAAGTGATAGATAATAAGATACTCTAATTGACTAAGGGCCGGTTTTTCAATAGTCAGATAAACAGTCAAATAGCATTTATTCCTCAGTTAGCGTAAGTTTGGGACTTTCAATAGTCAGACATCAGTTATCAGACGAATAAAGCTGTAATCTGACTGATAACTTTATCTGTGCTTTCAAACCTCAGTTAGTGTTTTATTCTGTAGAATAGTGATTTGACGTTGTGTATTTCTCTTGTACCTATTTGTGGTAAAGTTTAAGTACGTTGTCGTTATTGAATATTTGATAGATTATGGATGTTTTTGACTCGATTGACTTTTTGTTCTGAGGTAAAAAGGGTTATTAGAGAAATATAGGTTATAGATACTATAGAGAAGATGAAGAATTTTTATTTCACACACTGCTATCTAGTTCGAAACAAAACAGAGCTTGTACTATTGGTAACGAGAAGATTTCCCTAGTGGCCGTTTGCGGAACTAACGTATGACAGACACTTCTACCTGGCAGTTTAATGTACAGAGCGAGTGCATTGTTATTGTTTCATTGATAGACGTCTACGGAGAAGTAAAAAATACGTAGGTATTTTAAAAGTGCAATGTTAACGTGTATACGTATTTTTATCTGTCATACGTTAGTTCTGCGACTTGCCGCTAGGGAATCTGCTCGTCACCATTTAAATTCTTTCTACAATGATTTCATTGATTGACGTCTACGGAGTAGTAAAAAAAATACTTTAGGACCACGAAGCAAATTTCGTGTTTAGGACCACTTCGTGAGGGTAAACAGTATTCTAAAAGTGGAATGTTAACGTGTATACGTATTTTTATCTGTCATACGTTAGTTCTGCGACTTGCCGCTAGGGAATCTGCTCGTCACCAATAGGTACAGAGAACTGACATAAATACAAATATACTTTTTACTTTTAAACACATATTTATTAAACGTAGAAACACCCGTTTAAAAAATTACTATGCACCACCCGCAAACCCGGCATTTCATTTTTATAAATTTTGATTTTAATCATTGTTATGGACTCCACTACAGGAATATCATAAACGACTTTTTACTAAATTATTATTTACTACATCTATTATAGACAAATAATAATTATAATCGAATGCTTTCATTTCATTTAATTAAATATCCCAAACCGGCAATCGTATAAAAGACAAAAAGAAATAGAAAAAGAACAGTCAACTTGAATGTTGTCTAAAAGTTTCTGGTCCTTATCTAACGTGTGATTACCTGTATAGCTGCATCTCACTTGCGCATGATTACAGTGAACATAGCTGTGAAGGACCATCAAGTAACTATCTGACTGTTTACTCCCGATTGAAAAACACAAAAAGTTTATTCGCTTGTTAAAGAGCTGGATACATTTATTCCCTTGTTAATTATTATTAGACCGTTTAACTGCGGATTGAAAAACCGGCCCTAAATGTATATCAATTTCTCATAAATGATATTTGTTTTGTAAGTAAATCTTTTACAGATACTTATGGTCCAACTTTTTTTATGTATGGTTCTGCCTAAATGACTCTACTTTGTCTGATAGAAAGCACAAGCAGAATCCAAGAGTGGTGGTCGCCATACTCATTGCGAATGCAGACAATGCAGCATGGTGACCCACACCATGGCGGCCTAGTGATGCTTCTGTATCATTGGGCCTCCGGTCTCGCACTCACCAACGAAACAGAACAGCACGAATGAGTCTTTGTTTTGTAATTTGTTTCTTCCGTAAACAGTACAGTATAATACAAGTGCAGTATAAGGTCTGGGATGGCTTTTTGAAGAAAAGCCATAATGTTTTTCTCAAAATGGCAATTAATAATGATGTTTTATAGTCCAATATTATTAATCATACTAAACCCCGTGCATGTATGATAAAATAAACAAAAAGAAAACGTATATTGTCCTTTTTTATCAACAATATTCTTCCCAACTAGTATTTTAACATAAAAACAATACCTGTTTGACCAACAGGTGGCGCTACTAATCGGTTCTCCTCAGAGGTTGACTAACTGATGGTAAAACTAAATTGAACGTCTCTTATACCAACCCGTCTGGCCAGCGTGGTAAAGTAGACCTAAACCTCCTTTCTAAGCAGAGGCCTAAGTCCAGCATTGGACTTACTAAGTATGATGAAGCCTTGGATTTTGTACCAAAATGATTTAGTTTAGATACTATTTATTGTCCTATTGGGCACGTGTCTCTACATTAAACCGCGTCAGTGCGAGTTTGAATCACGCGTCGAGGGTTCTGTATAAACTTGATGGTGATAATAATTGGAACATCTCAGATTACTGAGATATAATCTATTAAGATTGTCAAGATTTTTGCCTCTTTTTATACAAAGACTAGCAAAACTTCACAAATGTTGAGATATAACAATAAATGTTTGTATAATCTGCAAATATTTGTTTCGGAGTTTGAGTGTTTTCTGTGTATAATATGTATGTATTTAGAAGAAAAATGTATTTATATCAGTTGTCTAGTGCACATAGAGCTCTGCTAAGCTTGGGAATAGATGGCACTGTGTGTTAGATGTCCGAAATATAAGCAGTAATTTAGGCCACTTTCATTTTAGACAAGCTTTGCCCCGCGGTGTTACCGGGTACCTTTACAAGAACTACCGCGAGGCGCAGCTAGTGTATCTATAAATTGTATATTTAGATACATGACAAATAGTTATAACTCGTACGTAGATTCTACATACGAGTTTCTAACCGTTGGGTGTAGATAACGATATGCACTTAACTTTGCGCCTAAGTAAAAGGGGTCAGAACTTGACACAAAATGAACTACGAAAAGCACTTAACAATAATTTCATTCACACTTCCTATCGTCCAGAATACTATGCTACCGTAATAGTACTATCCCTCTTTCCTCTCCCTCTCACATAAGAAACATAACTACATGATAACGGCACATAAAAATACAACTAACAATATGCTAGAGTAGGATATATATACTTTGCACGTACTTTTGTTGTAAGTGTGATAAAGATGGATATAGAGGTAGGGTGCGCATGCGACCCTTTTTCGATTCGGTTTGGTGTGTAGGGGTTATGTGTAATTGTAGGTAGGGTGGGATGTGTATGGCGTATTTCTATGGAATTTCTTATATGAATGTTTGCTCTATGATATTGCGAAGCGCTGGCGTGTTTTGATTGAAATAATATTACTAGGGGATACATTTTAAGTATTTTAATATAGTTCCAACTTTGTGTGCTACGCGTTATACAAAAAGTTATTATTTTTGATGGTGTAATGGTATGCGTAACCGACTGCTAGGCCAAAGGTCGCGGGTTACAGTTTACAGTCCCGATCAAGTCAGAATTTCTTTTGCACGAACATTTAATGTTTGGTTTATTCTGGGTGTTTCTATGCATATATTATGTACGTTTACAAAAAATATGAGAATGAGTAATGCCTAGTTTGGGACTAGATGACGTTGTATGAATATGTTAGAATATTATTACTAGACAACAACCGATCATTCGAGAAGTTCTAGTTAGAAACGTCGTCATAGATTTTCTTCTTTCTTATTCTTGTTCCTCAGCTAATAGTCAAAGTACTTGCCCAGTCAATTATTTTACTCTTACGGCTTCTCGTACGGAAGGCGGTCCTTGGGGCCTTTGAATAGAGATCCTCAGGATTAATGACAGTGGCCTAGGATCACAGGAACTGATAATAATCTTAGCCCATAACCATATGAGTGAAATAACTTTAAATCCACCACCACTAAACACCATAACTCGCAAAACTCAGGTTTTATTACCTGCCAATACATTAGTATGAGACAGATGCACATAGTTGTAATGAGTAAGAGAAGGACGGACAACGCCCCCAAGCTGACAGATGTTCGTAAACTATTCGCTTTGTATGCGGGTGCGTTTTTTTAGTCGCGTATGGGGGCGGAGTGCGAGCGGGTAGCGATTTTAAATCGCCTATGCATGTTCACCAATTACTCCGTCAGTTGTGGACCGATTTTGAATTTTTTTTTTGTATTCGAAAGGGTATGCTTCCGAGGTGGTCCCATTGCCAACATATCAGGATCTGATGCGAGGGAAATCGAGGGAAACCCTCATTTTTTATAGGCACATACTATGTTTTTCGTATATTTTCTGAAGGTACACCGGTATTTGCGTCTGGTAGTCATCATTTTATGATGATGAGCTGATGATGTAAGGTACAACTCCTTAACGGTTAGGAGTTGGAGGATAAATCTTTAAATATCATATGTATATATGTTACCTTTAGTCGTATTCTTTCAAATTATTTAGGTAAGCTGATGATGGAAGATGGAAGGTACAACTCCTCAACGGTTAGGAGTTGGAGGATAATTCTTTCAATTTCATACGTATCTAAAGACCTTCAGTCGTATACTTTCAAGTTATTTAGGTGAGCTGATGATAGAAGGTTAAACTCTCCAACAGTTAGGGATTAGAGGATGATTTTAATATTACTCGTACGTATAGACCTTAATTTGTATTCTTGATTAGGAAATTTCATGAAATAGTTCAACTTACTACTGACCTACGATTGATTGCACTAAAAACTGAAAAATAAAAACTTTTTATACAAAAAAAAAACCGACTTCCAAAAAACATCCAACGAAAACTCTCTGCCAAAAAAACACTTAAAAGCGTAAAATAAACTGGTTCTTCATAAATTGCGTATACCTAATTCTTTATTCATTTAAATAGTAGTAATATAATGTGTGCTAGGTTCCTAAAATCTGTTTGAAGTCGGTGCTAAGCCAAAAAGAATACAAACGAACAATTACAAAAGTCTAAGCGATAGTCACTTGGCACCGACTTCAAACAGATTCTAGGTACCTAGCACACATTATAATACTACTATTTAAATGAATAAAGAATTAGGTATACGCAATTTATGAAGAACCAGTTTATTTTACGCTTTTAAGTGTTTTTTGGCAGAGAGTTTTCGTTGGATGTTTTTTTGGAAGTCGGTTTTTTTTTATAATTGCATACTACACTGCTAAGAATGACAAAAGCTTCAAATTCATCTCAAGATCAGTTGTTCTCTGAATTATAATTCAGTGAACAACTGATCTTGAGATGAATTCATAACATTTAATGATTTCAATTTAAAAAATCACGCACATAGATTTTATAACAATTTGTTCTTAGCACTTTCAACGTTCATATACTATGTAGATAAATGTGTTGTGTTCATATAAATCTAACACTATATGTTATATAAATTTTAGTATACGTAGTAGTTCCAAAAGCTCAGATATGTAATTTCATTAATGTCAGTGAGGCGCATGGCATAATAATTACTGCAAATGGATCTTTCTTAAAATAACGTATTCTTTAAATTATAAATAAATTTCTAGAAGGCCATCAAATGTTTATGCAATTTAAGCAAATACAGTATAAAAATTGGTATTTTTAGCACCCAAACAAAAAGTCGAAACCACCGCCCGCTATCACTCGCGCCCGACCTCAAACTCACTCTATCCTCACTTCCTGTGTCCGTGGGAACTATCTCTTCAAGTCGCCACGATCTTACAACTTATTGCTACGTCGACACGCCAACGTAACTATTCTAATAACTTCCGTGGAACGGAATTCGGAGTTATTCAAAGTTGTACTCACGTGCTCGGGATAGTTCGAGTTGCGACATTACTGTCTCACTGTCAATGACCTGTCTCGGAATCTGTAGAGACTGGTCGCGTCGCTCCTTGATAAAGGACCCCCACCGAGATCAAATGTATTGTAGTATATATTTTTATATAGTTACTAGCTGAATATCGTCTGCGTCTCTTTTCAGTTATACTCGGCACCTATTGGCCTAAGCGTGATGATAACTATGCTATCTTAAACACTTGAAAATCAATTCAAGGTAGAAGAGAGAGCCACGCTGATTTTTGCACGGTTGTGCCGGCTCGACCGGGGCGGTACTACCCTCTCACAGAAGATCAACCTTAAGTGACAGCATCCTGTCGTGTTTCGTTGCTGAGTGCGAGATCATGCAGAGTAGAGTCACTTTGGTAGGCCCATACATATAAAAAAAGATAGTTTCGGAGTTCAACGTGACATGAGAATGTGATACAATAGATTGTAGTTAAATAGAATAGGCAAAATAGTCAAGCTATATTGAGTTATTGACCACAGATTTTGACAATGTTAGCAATACTAATTACTTATTAGAATTACCTTTTATCCATTCATTCATGACTATTTCTATTGCCATTTGGTGGTGTAAGAAATGGTAAAAACTTAACAGAAATTTTAGGCTTATTGCAGAGTTCTAGAGCGATTTTAGCAGTAATTTGCTGCATTATTTCACTAGCTTTCACTTCTGTGCCCGCTACTTCGTACACGTGAAATTTGTATTTTACTACTACTACAAACATTTCCAAAATTAGCTAAATCGGCCAATCCGTTCTCGAGTTTTAGCGAGACAAAGGAACAGCAATTGATTTTTATATATAAGATTATAAAATTATGTAGGTACCTTTCGTCTTACAAATATAGGTCTCAAAATTGACAAATTCTTTAAACAGAAAAACCTATAACATAGCTCCATATTATAAATCAATATTTAGTTAACTACAAATGAAAGATTAAAATGTGTTGTTAACGAGACTACAGATAATAAGATAAGTTCTAAACAAGATTATCCTTACGACAAAAATAGTTATTCAGTTATTTACAGAAAAAAAAACTTTACAATACCATAAAGTTCCCTTACATAACTGCACCGACTTCATAGAAAGACCCGATCATAAACGATATGGATCATTGTAAACGTATTTGCGAAAACATCTGTCGTGTTTGTTCTTTGCGCTAAATGTTTAATATTGTCCATGACAAATTCTGTTGGGGTGGTTTCCCACGGTGGTCAGAGGAAGTAGAATATTGTTTTATGAATTCAAGGTGTCAAAATCTTCACTTGTCTCGTAGTATTTCCTCAGGGTGTTTTATGGGACATTTTCTTTTTGTATTATAGTTTTATTAGCCTCATTTGTGTGTAAACAAGTTTTGGAAATTGCAACCTGTAGTTTACTGAATGAAACATGTTGTTTGGGTGCCGATACTATAATGTGGGATCTTTTTATCTATAGTATAATATATAAAGCTGAAGAGTTCGTTTGTTTGCTTGATCGCGCTAATCTCAGGAACCACTGGTCCGATTTGATAAATTCTTTTAGTGTTAAATAGCCCATTTATGGAGAAAGGCTTATCATCACGCTAAGACCAATAGGAGCGGAGCACCAATGAAGAATATTAAAAAAACGGGGGAAAATTATTACGCTACGGGCAATAGGAAATGTAAACGTGGTTGCGTGAGTCAGCTAGTTTAATTATATAAAGTACTACTAAGTCATATATTTTATACTTATAACTAATAATAATAACATGTGAGATTGTATCCGATATGTATGACACTTACGGTGTACTCATAAATGTTTGTATGATCTACAAATATTGGTTTCGGAGTTTGGGTGTTTTCTATGTATAATATGTATGTATTTGCAAAAAAAAAGTATATATGTATTTGTATCAGTTGTCTAGTACCCATAACACAAGCTCTGCTTAGCTTGGGACTAGATGGCGTTGTGTGTTAAATGTCCGAAATATTTATTATTTATTTATGAAATTGCTGTTTTGTATGCAATAAGTGAAAGTACTTATTTTGTCAAACTTTTTTATTTCTGTTATTCGAAGTAATCACCCATGCAATCGACGCATCTTTGCCAACGCACTGGCAGTTTATTGATGCCCTTCTTGTAAAAATCAGCTGGACGGGAGGCAACAAACTCTTCAAAGGCATTTTGTACTGCCTCTCGGGAATTGAATTTTTTACCCACTAAAAAGTTGTCTAAATTTTGGAAAAAGTAATAGTCAGTAGGTGCAAGGTCTGGTGAGTATGGCGGATGAGGGAGAGCTTCCAACCCCAGCTCTTGCAGCTTGAAAACTGTCTGTTGCGCAGTATGGGGTCGCGCGTTGTCGTGAAGGAGCAGTGGGGACGACCGATTGACCAAAGCTGGTTGCAGATGTGCAAGCTTCTCCATCATTCTCTCCAGTTCTTCACAGTACACATCTGCATTAATGCTCATGCCGTTTTGTAAAAAGCTGTGGTGAATCACACCCGCACTAGACCACCAAACAGTGACCATCACCTTTTTAGGTCATTTTTGGTTTAGGGTATTGCTTTGGTGCTGAACCAGGGTCTAACCAACTTGCTGAGCGCTTTCGATTGTCGAACAGAATCCATTTTTCGTCGCACGTAACAATTCGTTTCAATATTCCTTCATTTCTTTGCCTTTTGAGCAGCGCAAGGCAGGTCTCGACGCGTACGTTGCGCTGGCGATCGTTAAGGTCGTGGTGCACCCATCTATCAAGCTTTTTTACCTTGCCAATTTGTCGCAAATGGATCAATATTGTTTTGATGCTTACATTAAAAGCTGCTGCTAGCTCAGCTGTATATTGAGTTTCGTAAGCTTCCACAATCGCCTTTAATTCATTATTGTTAACCAAAGTCTCCGGACGACCACGAGCTTCATTTTTCAAGTTAAAATTTCGAGAACGGAACCGGGAAAACCAATAACGGGTTGTGCGTTCGTTTGTACAGTTCTCTCCGTAAACGTTTTTGATGTTACGTGCCGTTTGTGTCGCGTTGGTGCCACGACGGAACTCATATTCCATAATTACACGAATCTTTAAAGTGTCCATTATGACGAAAAATGTTCAAATGTAATGAAAATACAACGCTAATCAAAAAACAAAAGACTCAGTTTGTAAATAGAATGTCATGGTTTTAAAACAAAATTAATTTGAATTTAGAATATAGAGCCATTACAAACTTTTTTTTATTTGAAATGACCAGTACTGAAGAAAAGCAATTTCATAGGTAAAGACCTAATATTTGTTTCGGAGTTTGGGTGTTTGCTATGTATAATATGTATGCATTTACGAAAAAAAAGTACATATGTATTTATATCAGTTGTCTGTTACCCATAACACAAGCTCTGCTTAGCTTGGGACTAGATGGCGTTGTGTGTTAGATGTCCCAAATATTTTTTATTATTATAGATTAATCAACCTATCGCTGTCCACTGCTGAACAAAGCTTTCCCCCAAGAAGTTCCACCAACTATCTCGGTCGTGGGCAGTCGGTATACATGGTTTTCATCTAGTTTGGGATCATATAATTCATTAAACAAGTCCAGTAGATTGGGTTTAGTAATGTTAGTATGATGATAAAGGAGACTGGGATAACACTTACTTAATTTTGGACACTATTAGAGCGATATTTAGTTTTTTTACTACGATTTAAATGTAAATCAATGTTATCTCTGAAAATACTAAAATGCAAAAGAAGAAGAAAGTAGATACAACAGGAGTGTCACTACTCGGATTGTTTTGACTGCCTCTGTGGCGCAGTGGTAGCGTATGCGACTGCCGTAGGTACTTGAGATCTCGGGTTCGATTCCCGGGTCGGATCAAATGTTTGTTTGATCTGCAAATATTTGTTTCGGAGTTTGGGTGTTTTCTATGTTTAATATGCATAATTTTTTTGTAAATGTAATATGTGTATTTATATCAGTTGTCTAGTACCCATAACACAAGCTCTGCTTAGCTTGGGACTAGATGGCGTTGTGTGTTAAATGCCCGAAATATTTATTTATTTATTATACTTTTGACATGTTTAAATACATAGATTCTTTATTTGCTTGAAATATGGCATTGTAGAGATCTTAGGGCTAATTTTCAGTTCTTCATATATATCGTCTACCTACTGAATTCTTCTTGCAAATACTTAGTTGAAGAATAAAAACATGAATTTCCCTTCATTTTATTTAAATATTTATTTAAAAAAATATTATTTTCCTAGAACTTAAAATCGGTACATACTACTTTACATACAAAAGACAAGTATTAAATAAATAGCTAAAATTCTATTTCAATTCGGAAACGGAACGAAATCGGCGCGGGCGCAGTTTTGATTTTTTTTGCTCAACGATCTTAGGGCGCTTTGTGTACTATACCTGTTTCATTCGTTCCTCTAGACATGCGTATACCTGTCTCAAGTCGGGGGTGTAAGGAGGGTGTACAAACGCCAGATGTTTTTGAAGAATCTCTTTTTTTCCTTTTGGGCTGTGGAACAATGGAGGCGAGCTTGAGATTTGAGCATATGGTCGAGGAACAGGTATCAATTGATAGGCCAATACTTCTATATTTGGTTTGCTGTTATTATTTTTAAATTTAGATTTTTGATAAATCTGAGTTAGTGTGTTAGGTTGATAGTATTACGAGGAATATCAGGAACTACTTGTTAAAGTAAATAATCCATTTATCACATATATAACATCACGACTCGTGATGTTATATATGTGATAAATGGATTATTGGCTCCTATCGCCTCGTGATTCACGAGGCGATAGGAGCCGAGCGTCTATTGAAAATTTATTTTTTATTTTTTTCTTTAAAAAAGACAACTCCTGCAGTAGGTATCTACATCAATCGCGGGAAGAACAACCAGACCCAGAACAACAATTTGTGGGTGTTGTCCTATATAGGATTTGAATCCACAACACTTGACGCAGTAGAAAGCCGCGTGGCGACCGCTTAAACCACTAGGCCAACCGTGCAGTTAATAAAAATATAATTATATTATTATTGGTAGTATGGTACTCATTGCCACGACTCAAGTGGCAATGCCGTATCGAAGTTCTGTAGAAAGAGTGCTCGGAATCGTGAGGGGCTCGCAACTACCCGTAACATCCCTCTCCCCAGCCCCCAAAGGCCGGCAACGCGCTTCTGATGCCTCTGGTGTTGCGAGTGTCCATGGGCGGCGGTAATCGCTTACCATCAGATGATACGGATCCCCTAGGCACGGATGGTTCTTAATGGTTTTTTCTATGTGTGATCCTGTCAAAGTGTCTCTACTCGGCCTGATGGAAAGCATAAGCAAATTCAAAGAGTGGTGGTCACCTTACTAATTGCGAATGCAGACAATACAACAATGCAGCATGGTGACCCACACTATGGAGATATTGAGATGCTTCTGAGATGTTTTAAGAAGGGTTACCAATCTATAGTCTAACCTGTCTGGGTTTGCTTGACTTTGGAATGTAGGTTAACTTACATGAGAACCACGTGGCCACGAGCCCCTCTTATGTTACGTAAACATATTGATCATTATTTCAAGCACAATAGAAAGTTTATATGATGTTAATAATGTTTTTATTTCTTCCTCAGGTAAGTAGCAGTTTATACTCATCTGCGGTGTAAAGTATTGGATCGCAAAGGTAAAAGAAAGATGCGTGCGCGTTTTAGAGAACGGTTAACACATCCGGTCGTGTGGACCAACTGTGGAGAGGTAGCGGGAGCGATTTAACATATTGATGTTACTTAATTAAGTATAAGCCTGGCCTACTTTGGCTTCATTATCATTTATTAAAGTCATTAAATGTCTTGATGCTACGTCTAAGTAAAAACAACCGCACAAGTTTTCTGTTTGTAGACTTTAAATGGTTTAAGTGTAAGGTTCTATAAAAAGCCATAACTTTTTAACATAATAAAAACTCATTAATATTTAACAAACATAAATACATTCATAAATTATCATTATCACACTTTGCTTTCTTTGTTTCTTTCAAGGTAATTATTTTCTGTTCTTAAAACCTAATGGGTACCGTTTAATAAATTTAAGATGTAAACGCTAGCGGTACACTTATGAAACAGCCATTTTCATTTAAAGAAAAAAATAACAAGATGCACCTAAATTTATCAACTATTCATGGCGTGGTTACAGTTATATCGCAGTATTTATTAGTGATTACCAATATTAGACATGTCCAGATGTCCGCGGAGTTAATCGTTATGTTACTCTTTACATATCCGGTGAGCATAACTGGTCACAAGCGGAAGCGATAGCGATATTAACTTAATAAATTTTATGTAACTTTAAAATACTTAAAACACTTTTTATGTTTATTAATAATATATGGGGCCATTCGCGTGTGTGTTTTAGATGTCAAACTAGTTATGAACCAAACGGGGCCACGTTTAAGTAAAGGTAAAGGGTACAGCGTCGGTGTAAGGTACCACTCATTTTTGCGATCATATCATCATTTTTATGGCCATACTATTTTTGTGTAATGCATACACATTTATACAAAACTGTTTGAGTTTTGGCAACAATAATGAAGAAATTCTTTTTTATATAGTTCGTGAGTATGATGACGGCATAACATACTCACGAGCTCTATAAAATAAGAAAAAAAAAGTACTAGTACGAAATAATTTTTTGACAAGTACGGCAATAATATTATAGCTCGTATATTTGACGCTTCCTTGTCGCAAGGATTACGCTGCTAACTTATCTCTTGCACAACTCCGATACAGTTCTGCTTGGGGCGATAAAACGTCGTTTCGATTCCCGTGCCGGAAATAGCCCCGGTCAAGAACCTGTGCGAAAAATTCGCGGCGAGCGCGGCGCATACACGCGTGCGCGCTGTCCACATGCGCACACGCATGTATGCGTTGAATGGAGATCTCGCTTTGTTCAACTTATTGCAGGGCAATTTGTGGTTCGTGAACAAATCAAATCAAATCAAATCAAAATCATTTATTCATCTAAGACACCAAGTGACACTTATGAACGTCAAATTGAAGCTATAGTTAAAAATCATAGATCGACACAAACAGAGGCCACAGCATGTGCTGTATTGTCGAGGTAAGTTAGGCGAAAACACCAAAATCTACTGCCTGCCTGTGTCGATCCATAACTTCCAGTTTCCAAAATGCGTAGAGCTCATGAGAAGAATACTGGCAAAGAAACTCATGGCTACTCTTTTTCAAAATCTGATTTTCAGGTACAATAGTGTTAGTATTACATGTAAGGTAAACAGTATGCAAGCTGTTGCCACCTGAAATTCCTTTTATTAAAAAGCTCCAAAATCTAACGCGCAAACAAACAAAAAACACTCAGTGATAACGTTGAAGGTTTGAGTCTATTAAACATAGAACAAAATAGAAACAAGGTGCACATCCACTTACATTCAGTTGCAAAATCTACTGTTGAAAATAATTCGTGACTGGATTAAGAGGCTAGGGTTGCAGTTGAACGAACCAGAATAATAGTATTGTCTAAAGAATCGCTGACTAGGCCGACCAGTCACCCCAAGCAGCACCCGTTCACGAGTATGACGCATGGACCAGCCATCATCTCCTTCGCCATATCAGAGGGAAGGAAACGACCCGCCCCACGACGACACCGCAAGCAATGACATTTTAGTGAGCATGACAAACCATAGTCTAGATACTGATAAAAATCACTACTAATTAAATTACCATGATAATCGCCACGCATTACTTTCAACTAACAATGGTTTGTTAATATTTAGCTTTATTAAAAGACAAAGAAGTTTGTGTGTATCTATTTAAATTCTAATGACACCTTAAGCCCATGACTGTTTGTCGTTTAGATAATCGTTGATCGTATAGTAGGCTTTCCTAATAAGGTGATTTTTTACAGTTAGCTTGAATTTATTTACAGGAAGGTCGATTACATGTATAGGAATTTTATTATAAAAACGTACACCAAGACCTTCGAACGAGTTGTGTACCTTATGTAATCGATGATAGGTACCAATGAGTTTAGATTTGTTTCTAGTATTAATATTGTGTACATCACTGTTTTTCTTGTAGTCATTAATGTTGTGTCTAACAAACATAATATTAGCAAATATATACTGTGATGCAACAGTTAAAATACCTATATCTTTAAACAACTCTCGAAGAGAGACTCTAGCACCTAAATTGTACATTGAACGATTAATGTGCAGGTTTAAATGCGGGTTGCTCTTATTTGTGCTTTGTTAACATAAGAGCCAATAAGATTAGATGGTGAGTCGGTTACCGCGGAATACTCATTGAATTGATTGCTATAGTCGAGTTAAACAAAGGCTAACAGCTGTTTTTAATCCATAGTAATATGATAAATTCGATAGTAACTAGGTCTTTCTGTCTCTCTGTTACACTGCACTGATTGAAATGAAGTTTGTCATGGAGATACTTTGGTTCTTGAGCAAGGACAGAGGCTACTGTGATAACCAACTTACACGCGGGTGGATCCGCGGGTAAAAGGTAGTCAACCTATATATTTTAGAAATCTATAAATTCACCTTCCTTGTTTGAAATCTCAAGTACATCAACTACAGGGAATAAAGTAGTAGGGACTTGTAAATCTGTCATTTGCCATGATACAACTGAACCATACGCTAGATATACATGCCCAGAAATGTTTGCTCATCAAATTACGAAAAAAGGAAACTGGAGACAATTTTTTGGGTTTTTGTTAAAATTGTTAGTAAATGTGAACGTTTGATAGGTAGAGTCCTTTCTCTTTGTTTCTTAATTTATTTTTTCTTTCTTAGACCCTAATAAATCTCAAACGGTAGCGTCGAAAAAACTCATCTGTCGTAAAAACTTCAAAAAACTATGTGAACTATGCAACTGCAAACGTAATAAAAAATGAGTCGAATATATATAGTTTAGTTAGAGAAATGTAATTTAGGCGTCGCACGCGACGTCACTGCTAACTCGTATCAACCGTGTGTGACGTTTTGGAAACCACGTTGTTATAGCAAAGTGGAAACATATCTATACTAATAATTTATAAACGCGAAAGTTTGTAAGTGTGGATGAATGGATGGATATTTGTTATCTTTCACGCAAAAACTACTAAACGGATTTGGATGAAACTTAACAGTAATTTAGCTTTATACATCAGAATAAAACATAGGCTACTATTTGCCGCGATAACCAACATATACGCAGGCGGAGCCGCGGGCAACGACTAGTATGTTATATAGTAGCTTAAGACATTAGAGATGTATTTTTAAGAAGCATTTTGTGTTTATCAGCAGTTTGTTGACTGCATACAGGCTTGGCAGGCTTGGTTTGGAATCATAAGTGCGGGCGCATTTTTAACAAGAAATGTATCTTCGCACAAGATTTAGCGACTGACTGACTATTTGACTGCCTCGTCGAGCTGACTGACCGACTGAGGTCGTGGGTTCGATTCCCGGGTCGGACCAAATGTTTGTATGATCTACAAATATTTGTTTCGGAGTTTGGGTGTTTTCTATGTATAATATGTATGTATTTACAAAAAAAGTATATATGTATTTGTATCAGTTGTCTAGTACCCATAACACAAGCTCTGCTTAGCTTGGGACTAGATGGCATTGCGTATTAGATCTCCGAAATATTTATTTATTCATATATAGTGGCCATGTTGTAAGAAAAAAATGCGTTCTATGTATTGGCTTCTGCCTAATTTAATTTAAGAAAGCATTATATACACACATCAAAAGTGTCTAGGGATCAACATATGTGTCTAGGGATCAACATATATTTTTGCAATAACTTTTCTCCTGATTGATATTAATTAAAATTTTCTTTAAGGATTCATCAAATAAAGTGTTTTCGTTTGTCACAGTAACGATAAACCAAATTACCTTTGCATTAATAAAGAAATTTTCCTAATAAAGAGATTTTTGACATTTGAACCACTAACATTAAAGTTCGAAAAAAAGACTGAAATAACAGTTTTCTTTAAAATTTTATTAGGTAACTTAAACAATTAATAATCCGTGTTTCTACCGCGAACACTAACAACACAAGAATCGGTTTGGCATACTCAAAATGAGTTCATCCAAATCACGCTGTGGAATGGCCGCCCATGTTCGTTGCAACAACAAAAAAAGGTCTTCTTGCGACTGGATACCCTCCATATTCGGCAGAGCTCTTCTCTGTAGCATATCCCATGCATGCTCAATCGGGTTCAAGTCTGGCGACTGAGCAGGCCAGGGCCAAAGCCACATCTCAATCTCAAGAAATCCGCATAAAAATGCTTGATCCCTAGACACTTTTGATGTGTGTATGTTACATAACATTATATAATAATATGTTGGTGAGTACGAGGCCGGAGGCCCAATGATGCAAAGCATCTCAGCCACAGTGTGGGTCACCATACTGCATTGTTGCATTGTCTGCATTCGCAATGAGTTTGGTGACCCTTTGATTCTACTCATTGACTCAACTCTAGCTGTTGGATAGCATGAGAAGAATCCAAAAGTAGTACTAACCATACTAAGAAAATGCAACAATGCAGCATGGTGACCCACACCATTGCGGCCTAGTGATGCTTCTGCATCAATGGGCCTCCGGTCTCGCACTCACCAACGAAACATGACAGCACGAATGTTGTCATTTTAAGTTGGTCTTCTGTGAGAGGGTAGTACCGTCCCGGTCGCCCGGTGGCGCTACTATCTACCAATACCTTATGAGAAGAAGAAGTGCATACCTCTAAAATAACTTTAAGCAATATATAACAATTTAAATATAACTTTAAAACAGATACCTACATAAACATGCACACATCCAGCCCATCGCTCTCGACTATTAACAGTCACGTCATGGACCACCACCAATAACCATCACCAATGCAATTCGACCCAAACGTCGACTAACCAACATAGGTATTGTGCCCTTTAATTAAGTATCAATTTAAATATCCAGATATCCCATAAAATAATATGAAACAGGAAATGTATCAACATTTCCGTTTCGTATGATAGGGTTCTGTTGTGAATGAAAGTTCGAATCTAATCTAATGGGTAATATATTAAAGAGACTTTCCTTTCCACCATCTTGTTGCAGTCACATCGCGGTGTGTCAGCAGGTGTTTTAGATCCAGTTCACTTAATTGAGATATTACAATAATATATTTAAGTTATGTTGTACAATTTAGTAGGTAGGTAGGTAGCTAAAGGGAGGGGAGGTCATTCGAAGTATTAAATTGTAGTAGCGTGTAAATGATGTTAATAAATACAACTCCCACGCTAGGAATATATCCAGTGTCGCGGGGGACTATAAATAGATACTTGAAACGGACACAAAGAACACCCAGACTGAGAACAACAGTTTGTGGATCACACAAAGTGTTGTCTGGTATGGGGATTGAACCTACAACACTTGGCGCAGTAGAAAGGGGTGACCTGACCTATTAAACTACTAAGCAATCCTTGCAGTCATGAACTAGACTTTTCAGAATTAAACGCATAATACAAATCTTTTCTTGCGCATTTTTTTTTTTTTTTTTTTTTTTTGAGTATTTATTAAAAAATAACTTTCTGCATCAAATCTTCTATATATAATGTATACGTATCTAATTTATCTTATCTTATAACTTTAAACGAGGAATTTTACTATAAATATATATAATTTGAATCTCGGAAGCACCTCCAATGATTTTCATGAAATTTTGTATGCAGGGGGTTCCGGGGGCGATAAACCGATCTAGCTAGGATTCAATGTTTTTTGTATGTGGCAAACGAGCAGACGTATCACATGATGGTAAGCGATTACGGCCGCCAATGGACACACGCAACAACAGAGGCGTCACAAGTGTGTTGCCGGCCTTTGGGGAAGGGGGGATTTTAGAAAATTTACCAAAAAAAAAAACCTAGCAAAGCTCCAGTCATTCAGGTAATAATAATTACTAGACACAACTCACACACGGCTGTTAGATTCCCCAACTAGGCTATACCTGTACTATGGCATGGACTTTAAGTATTTCCGGTACCACATTCCTCTGTCGACTTCGAATTTCGTTTAAAAATAGTACATGGCTTTATTAGATCAGTTCCTAAAGCCGAGTCTCCACCGAACAAAAGTTGGCAAATTTTGTGTTGTCAACACGTGTTGGTGACAAAAGTATCTGTAATTTCTTTGTGATGGCAACAAAAATTGTCAACAAATGTTGGGAACCGTGTTTCTGTTTTTGGCGGTAAACATCAAAAGAATAAGTTTGTTGCAGATATTTATTGACTCTGTGGAGACGCTTAGTTGGAATGTTTTTCAAATTGTTGGCGACTCGGTGTAGACACAATCGAAACAAAAGTTGGCGATTTTCTAAAGTTGCAAACAATTGGAAACATTAAAATTGCCAACAATTTCGGTGGATACGCGCCTTGAGTGCCTAAAGATTTTTCTTAATTTTACGTCAGTATAAACATTTGCTGCTGTGGGATATAAATTTCTCCTTAGAAATAAGGTTTAGTTCTACTATACCACGCTGTCCAGACGGGTTGGTGTAGGGTTCGTATCAAGTTTTCCTTCTCTTTGCAGTGCTGTTGTCCTGGTAGTTTGTAGAAGAAAGAATAGGGGTGGTGACACTCCGTATTCTTGTCACCACACGGATGTCTTTAATATGTAATTTAAAATATATGGAATTTGAAACCTTTTCTATTCTATAATACAAATAGCTGACCCAGACAACGTCGCGCGTTTACGTCTCCTATTGCCCGTAGCGTCAAATTTTTCCCCCGTTTTTTGTAACATTCTTCATTGATACGCCGCTCCTATTGGTCTTAGTGTGATGATATATAGCCTATAGACTTACTCGATAAATGGGCTATCTAAAACTGAAAGAATTTTTCAAATCGGACCTGAGATTAGCGCGTTCAAATAAACAAACAAACACTTCAGCTTTATAATATTAGTATAGATATCATTAAATAAACAAATTATAGCAATAAATTACTAACATACAAGAATTAAGGAATCAATAAATATATATTTTGTACTCTGACTGACTACATGAAGGAATGCAGGCTCGTGTCGATTCGTACCGATAGAATGCCGATGACTTTCCGCTCAACCTGTGATAAAATCACTAATGTATCAAACACGAAGACCAGTGGTGGACCACGTGACCAGTTCCAGCATCCGAACTCGTCCGGTCGCCAGAGCACACCTGGCCGAAGATTAGCATATCGTAACTATACCGTTGTGCCGTCGGTTCGTGGCTTTTTGAACACACTACTTGTTGTTTTCATTTTGTTTTGTTGGCGAGTTTTGTGTGAGAATGTCTCTATCACACGTCATTTAGATCATTCTTCTTCACAAGTCCGACGCCTTTGTGGTCAAATCCAGGGCTCTAAAAGATATGACATTTTAAGCATAGTCTCACCTAACTCGTTGGAGACCTATACGTACTTGTTTTAGGTCACTCGAGGCATAAGGAGAGAGGTATCTTGATGGTGAGTGACCCTCGCTGTCCATGTACATCTTTAACCCAAGAGTGACAACTAGTCACAAGTACGTTGCCGAGAGAACCCAGCCCTGAGGCACCCAGCGTTCGACGACGACCTTAGCCCACCGGTTTGGTTAATAATAATTAATCCTATTAATACTATAAACGCGAAAGTTTGTAAGTATAGATGGATGGATGTTTGTTATTCTTTCACGCAAAAACTGCTGAACGGATGGATGAAACTTTACAGTAATATAGCTTATACATAAGAATAACACATAGGCTACTAACCGACATACACGCGGGCAGAGCCGCGAGCAAAAACTAGTTTAAAATAATAGCCAAATATTAAAGCGTTGCTTCGCCTCTAATAGCGAAGACAAAGCGAGTCAAACTGACTGAATGTGACCCTTTAGAAAGGTGATATTTCTCTTTTCACCTCGTAAATATAATTATCGGAGTACTAACCCTTGGCGGTGGTCACTTACAACCATGAAATCGCCTTGTTTGCTTCTGCAACTTAAGAAACACTCACTTCTTTATCAGAAATTCGCTAACGCACTCGTAGTTTCGCATTCTGGTTATTGTCAGCCAATTTATACTATACTATATTATTAAAATTAGGTAATTTAAAATCAATATGTTCGCCGGTATCAGCTTACCGAACATGTAACATCATAATAATAAAGAATTAGATTATAATATTGTATTAGAACATCGCTTAAAAATAGATATGGACTGTCTGCTTAGAAGTTGTAAGACACAGTGACTTTACCTAAAACGAAGAGGCCATAGAAGTGTAGCCTTTAAACAATAATTTCCGATGAATTATGTGGCTTTTTATCATCGTACACAGCCTTTAACCGTCCTCTGCTGGACATAGGATTCTCCTTAGGAAGGAGGTTTTGGTCTATTAACTATACAACGCGTCCCAGCCGGGTTGGTATTGGTATATAGGGTTTGTTTAAAGGCTCCACTCTGCCTGATGTAAAACATGTTCACAATCCAAGAGTAGTGATCACCATACTCATTGCGAATGTAGACTAAACAATGAAGCATGGCGTACAATATTTTTTTTTACACAACGCTATCTAGTCCCAAGCTAAGCAAAGCTTGTGTTATGGGTACTAGACAACTGATATAAATACATATATACTTTTTTTTTGTAAATACATACATATTAAACATAGAAAACACCCAAACTCCGAAACAAATATTTGTAGGTCATACAAACATTTGGTCCGATCCGGGAATCGAACCCGAGACCTCATTATCAACAGTCGCACACGCCAACTGCAAGACCAACGAGGCAGTCGAATTGAGATGCTTCTGCATCATTGGGCCTCTTGTCTCGCACTCACCAACGAAACACGACAGCACGAATCCTGTCAGTTAGGTTGGTCTTCTGTGAGATGGTAGTATCGTCCCGTTCGTGCTGAAATCAGCGTGGCTCTGCTAAATTTAGTTGAATAGGTAAGACTTTAAAATGTATGAGTTAAACTAACATTCACATTTCTATTAGATAAGTAATTTCCTTGGTTATAGTAATCATATTTTTCCTCATAACAAACTAGTAAGTTAGCAGATAAGTTGTACAAATATGTACGCTGACTCAGTTGGCACGTGGCACTGTGTTAGATATTGAAGGTAAATAGATACTTCTTATCTTGCGTCGGTTAAGCGACAGTTGAATCAACCGATAGGGATCAGTTGAGCGATGTGTCCTCTAGAACAGTCTACATGGTTGTATATTTACGACCTTATTCCTGTCCTGGGGTGAGCAGACTATATCGTGTTCTACTTCAAGCCTGAAATACAGATCATGGCTTTTCCTCATTCATTGAGCCACTTTTTTCCGAATTTTATAACATAGAAAAAATGAAAAAGTAATTGATGCTCCGCTCCTGAAAATAGACCCAGCCTGAATTTATATATCCTATATCCTCTCTCGATAAATGAGCTAATTAATACAAAAGGAATTTTCCAATTTTGAACCAGTTGTTCCTGAGATTGGCAAACAAATGAAAGAAATCTTTATTATAGATAAAACTATTTGTATATGATATCTATTAGGTAATAGATAAAAGAAATAAATACTGTATACATTTTTCAGTCAATTTTCACAAGAAAATTGCAGAAAACTAAACTACTAGCTGTTACGAGTTTAAAAGTAATTTGAAAACAGCTCCAAACATTTAAAAGTTGTAGTATGTATTTCTATATATGGCATTTGACTAAATCATATCGATATACACACATCAAAAGTGTCTAGGGATCAAGCATTTTTATGCGGATTTCTTGAGATTGAGATGTGGCTTTGGCCCTGGCCTGCTCAGTCGCCAGACTTGAACCCGATTGAGCATGCATGGGATATGCTACAGAGAAGAGCTCTGCCGAATATGGAGGGTATCCAGTCGCAAGAGGACCTTTTTTTGTTGTTGCAACGAACATGGGCGGCCATTCCACAGCGTGTTTGGATGAACTCATTTTGAGTATGCCAAACCGATGTTCTTGTGTTGTTAGTGTTCGCGGTAGAAACACGGATTATTAATTGTTTAAGTTACCTAATAAAATTTTAAAGAAAACTGTTATTTCAGTCTTTTTTTCGAACTTTAATGTTAGTGGTTCAAATGTCAAAAATCCCTTTATTAGGAAAATGGCAAATTTCTTTATTAATGCAAAGGTGACTTGGTTTATCGTTACTGTGACAAACGAAAACACTTTATTTGATGAATCCTTAAAGAAAATTTTAATTAATATCAATCAGGAGAAAAGTTATTGCAAAAATATATGTTGATCTCTAGACACATATGTTGATCCCTAGACACTTTTGATGTGTGTAAGTTACAGCGCCCAGAGCGGCCTATTATAAAAATAACATTTTGAATTATCGTCGAAACGAAATTCGATCATCGTCCATTGATATTCAGCTCCATATTCATTAGGGTCACACTATTACGTGTTTTTAGGATACCCGTCTATTTTTGTATCCAACAGGGGTTCTTAACAAAGGGGTAACAAGGCCAGACCTGACGCCTTGATAGAGGGTCGTATCTGGTCCCCTAGTTGTCCGGTTTATCCGATGTTCAGAGATACACAGGTGAATAGAATTATATTCGACTAGCTGTTGCCCGCGGCTCCGCCCGCGTGTATGTCGGTTACCGCTGCAAATAGTAGCCTATGTGTTTTTCTGATGTATAAGCTATATTACTGTAAAGTTTCATCCAAATCCGTTCGGTAGTTTTTGCGTGACAGACTAACAAACATCTATCCATCCATACTTACAAACTTTCGCGTTTATAATATTAGTAGGATAAAGTGGCGTTAATAAATAGAGTTGTTTCTGTTATATGTATAACTAGCTTTTACCCGCGGCTCCGCCCGCGTGTATGTCGGTTATCGCCTATTATATGTAGTATCTCCAATGTAGTATCTCCATACCAAATTTCAAGAGCTGCGTGGAATTCATTTAGGTTTGTAAATGCTCCTGTTTTCAGCGAAAACAGGAGCCTTTACAAACCACTTCTACATCTGTTTTCAATCACTATCAAATAGGTTTTAGTTTCGGAGGGGGGTTTAGCCGTAATATGATTATGAAAAAAAGAGAGATGTTAAAAAAATATCAATAGGGTAAAAACATTTCGGGTGTGGGGTTGAATCCCAGAAACCCCCCCTAGCTACGCCCATAAGTTTTTTTTTTTTTTTTCATTTTTTTTTGTGTCAAAACATCAACACATACAGCAATAAGTTTAATATTCTTTTTATTTTAAATAGTTAGAGTTTCTATATAAGTACATCTAATTTCTATAGCAAGTTGTTTGAAACTACACAACACGTGTTGGTGCAAGTTTATGTGCGGATCTTAGTTATATAAGAGTCACCACCTACCAGCTGTACACTACATCACAAAATGCCGCAACTGGAGAGTATTGAAGCTGCCCAAAAATCATTAGAGGAGTGCTTCACTAAGAGAATGGAGCAACTGGAGTCACAACTGCATTGCACGGGTCCTTCGAAGGATTCAGTTTCTAGGGTTCCCGAAGAGTTCAGAACTTTCCGGGAACTAATGTACAGTATGCTGGGGCTGTTGCGGAGGCAGATAAGTCAATGTTCTCAAGCTGTTGATGCCTTGGAGACAAGGCATAGACGCAAGGCACTGCTTTTGATGGGGGTAGCAGAGATTGACGGTGAAAATTGTAACCAAGTAGTACTGGATATAATTAAAAATAAGCTGCACTTTGAAGGATACACTGAAGAGTCATTCACCATCTGTCACAGACTCGGGCCGCGCAATAAGGATCACCACCATGCACTGCACCAGCAGCATCACTAGGCCGCCATGGTGTGGGTCGCCATACTGCATTGTCTGCATTCGCAGTGAGTATGGCGACCAATACTCTTGGATTCTGCTTATGCTTTCCATCAGGCAAACTAGAGTCATTTTGGCGGGCCATATATAAAAAAAAAAAAAAACCACAACAGAAACCTTCGGTCCACTAATAACCTCCTTCTTCGTTGTCCCTCCCATACGTCTGAGTTTGTTGGCTCATCTTTTGTTGTTCAGTCCATTCTACTTTGGAATAAGCTCCCTCTCGAAATCAGGATGGCCACCAACACTTTTTCTTTTAAGATAGAAGTAAAGCAGCATCTTATAAAACAACTTGCAGAATCAACATCTACATAATTGTCATCTATTATTCGTAGTATTCGCGTATTTATGTATCTATATAAGTTTATATGTATTTAGATGTATGTATAGTATGTATTAGTTCTTGTATGTACGATTAGCTTTTATATATTATTTGTATTTGATTTATTGCCAGATCTGTTTATTTTGATACATTTCTTTTTACAAATTGCACCTACTTTTTGAATTCTCTGCATCACCCGATGGTTGACTGGTAGAGAATGCCTTAGGCATTAAGTCCGCCAATGCACCTAAAGTGTATGATGTATTAAATAAATAAATAAATAAGTTAGCTTAACAGTATTATCAGTACAACGGTATTTTATTGCTACTTTGTTTTATTTCATTGTCCATTTAAAACATAACTTACTACACTAATTAATGTGAAATCACTAGATATATTACTTAGTTATTTTACTTTTAATATTCGTGTAAAAGTATGCGGCCTGCCACCCACAACTCAAATAAATTAATCTTTTCTCCGAGCTAATCCTCAGTACGGCCCCCTCTCGACTCCTGCGCAAGCGTGTGTATGTGTATAAAACTGGATTCCGTTAGTGCACCTGCCTGTGGAACTCCTCCCGCGCCTGTGAGGGTGGGGGAGGGGGGGCGTGTAGAGGTTTTTATTCAGTTTCATTCTATATGTATATATTTAAAATATGTGTTTGTCACAATTATGTCTCTGACATTAATGATCAGAAAATAAATGGTAGCTTTTGTTTTTCTTTGGGCATTTTTTTTTATCGAATAGGCGGGCAAACGAGCAGACGTATCGCCTGATGTTATTTGCATCGATATAATGTTTTAAGTGCTTATTTCAGATATATCATATTTAAATTTGAATTTTTATAAATGGTACAATATTTTGTGTGATTTACAAATTGTGGTTCTGAGTCTAGACGTTCTTTGTGTCCGTTTTGTGTGTTGTTAGATTCTCCCGCGACACAGAATTTATTCCTAGTGCATACATTTTCTTTTTTAAACAATAAAAAAAGAAGATTAGTATTGACAATTATTCACGATTAGCCCTGCCGTTGTTGCTTAGCAATCCGTATACTTAATCACAATGTATACATTAAAAAAAACCTGTATGAGCAATTAGGTTACCGCCCATCATTATTCATTCTATCGAACACATAACCTCCCTTTTTATAGTCAGTTATCTTGTCTCTTTACTATTTAGAGTATTAATTCAACGTATTCATATTGAAATGTACGTAATAAAGGCATTATATAGTACAACCGATAAAATATCTTACGTGTAATAGAATAAGGTTATAATTGTTTAACTCGCGGGTTTTTAATTTATTGGCTATACACAACCCTTTATTTGTGTTTTAATTGTTAGCGGTTCCGTATAGTCTTATTTAGGGCAACGTTCCTTTGTACGTTTGTAATGTTGAAAATATTTTGTAGTGAATGAAGATGAGGTTCGCCAGATCTCTAAAAAGGCGGACTGATTCATAATCTACAATTGGCATCGCTACTTGAAGCGATGTCAATTGTACCTGGAGTAGCAACTATTCAGGCTTCCCTGGTACCCAGATTATGGTTAAGTGCTGATTAGATGACAATTAGGGGAGGGAAGGGGACAGGGTTAGTTGCTCTTATATTTTATATGTCTACTGTCTCCTCCTCAAGGAGGGCGTTTAAGACCAGCCGTTCTATTACTGCATGGTACCTCTCCTTAGCTAGTAGACCTTTTTAAATTTTATTAAAACTCACTCCATCGCATCTGATTACCTCACTAAATTAATGATAGTTCCTAATAGATTAGGTACAAGTAAGAACGTAGTTAAAAGTGTGATACAAATTGACACCTGTCAACTTGTTCTACTTGATCATTACGTGTTGTCTATGGTACGTGTTTGATGTCACATCGTAATAGTACCTATATGAGATTTTAACCGTCTTAAAAAAAGAAGTTGTTTTTTTTCTATGGTTGTTAGCTCAGAACTTCGAGACTTAGGAAAATTGTAGTTTCATATAAAAGGATGCGCTTCCTCTTAAGGATTGAAAATTAAGGAATGAAGAATTGTATATTTGGTAGGTATAAGAACACAAGCAACACGGTAGGGAACGTTCACCTCTGTGTATGTCCAAATGGGCCTACGCGTTACACTGTTCTGACACAGAATATATTTATGTGTGTGTGTGAAACTTCTTTTTAATGTTTATTTTTAATTAATATGTGTAAGTTCGTAGCGGGCAATTGTTTTTGTATGTGAATATAAAATGTATATGTGAGAGGATTCTCCCGCGCAATAAATGATAGACTGTTACGTATCGGAAAACATCGGAAGACACTATGACTACTCCCCTCCGAGGTGCTCTATGAAATGAGAATAACTATATAATAAAAAAAAGAAAAAGAAATTATTGCCAAATGAAACATACAGTAACTGTTGTACCCAGTGGCCCCACACTAGGCAAGCCTGTCCTATAGGAATAACATTCCTATTTATTGTAAGTAAACTGAAGATAATGCATTTGAAATATTAAAATTATTCAAGGTTTCTTTAACATGTAGTAGCTAGGTCAACTATCAGAAACAAATCTACCGTCACAGCAACGGAACCCTAATTCCCTCACTATTCATTTTAATCCCATCAAAGGGACAAGTTGAACGACCGTGACATAAAAAGACCATAGGGGGACCATTTGTATGGCGAATGCTATTCCATAATGGCGAAGTACCATAAGCACTCCATGGCTATATATAGGCGAGATGTACCAGGGGCGCATGAGTTGTTCGGAGCTCTTTTTTGTTTAGAGACATTACACGTGTCATTTGAGGGCCTAGTATGAGTTTTGTTTCACATCAACTCTTTATCGACGACGAGCGCGTTTTTGCTTTGTGATTCCTGAAGATTTCAGTGCGGGCCAACTCATTCTAGAGAATAGGTTTAATTTTTACTAATACTAGCTTTTGATCGCGGCTCTGCCCGTGTGTACGTCGCGGTAGAAAGTAGCCTATGTCCTTTTTTATTGTCCGCAGAACCGCGGGAGGAGGCTAGTTTCTAATATTTTCTGTCATGCCCCATCCACACTCTCCACGAGGCTACACGAGGGAATATAAGCGCGAGAGTGAGGACGGTGCGCTCGTGCCCCCTCGTCTTCCCTCGCCTCGCTATCGCTCCGGGTTGTGTTGGTTTTTTAGTGCGAGTCAAAGGACGTGATGGGCGACGCGAGACAATCAACCATACTTCCGCGAGAGTGTGGTTGTGACTCCATCCACTCGCCGAGACTCGTGCCGAGGCGTCAGACGAGGCGCCTGGCGAGAGTCTGGATGGGGCATTAAATATTTCAGACTTACCTATAGAGTTGGGCTAAGATATTAATTTTGTTTGACAGTCCTGTTAGTTATCCTTACTGCTAAGACAGTCTGCGTCTATCCGCTGCCAGCCTTTTAAATATTTGCATATATGTATGTAGTTATTTATTTCAACGATATTTATGACACACAGTAATTAATTTCTAAATGTATCAAGAACTATCCAATTATGTATGTTAGGGCCTCTTGTAACTCGAAAACCATACTTACAAGTATATTTGTGTGCGTATGACTATTAAACCTCCAACACCACCTGTTGATACCAATCCGGTAATAGGAGGAAGTGTAAAGGTAGCAGTTAAGGTAATTAAACTGCTACAAATCATTATGGATACTTTTGGAAATTTCGTCATAGCTAACCTCTTTGTATGATGTCGACTTTTTAATAATCTATTTAAATAGAAAAATGAATCGCTAAATGTGTTGCTAAACGCAAAACTCGAGATCCACTCGACTTTTCGTTACGGCACAAGGAAGTGCTTATGGAGAGAAAAAACAAAAAAAAGGTAAAAAACAACCCTGGGTAACACCGCGGGGCTCAGCTAGACAAATCTATATATTGATACGTGAAGTCAAACTATAGGTTGACCGCCTCATTGGCACAAGTAGGTAGCGTATCCGACTGCTGTGCTTGAGGTTTCGGTTTCGATTCCCGGGTCGGACCAAATATTTGTATGAACTGCAAATATTTGTTTCGGAAATTAAGGCGATCACTTACTCAAATGTATTACATACCTACCTCTGAGGTATGTTATACCTTTGAATAAAGTGATCGCCTTTATTCCCGTAAAAATAATTATTATTATATATTGGAACGCGAAAGTTTAAAAGTTAGTATTTGTTTCGGAGTTTAGGTGTTTTCTATGTATAATAATTATGTACGTATTTACAAAAAAAGTATGAATGTATTTATATCAGTTGTCTAGTACCCATAACACAAGCTCTGCTTAGCTTGGGACTAGCTGGCGTTGTGTTAGTTGTCCGAAATTATTTATATATAGGTCAGACAATTTTGTTTTTTGTCAGTCCTGTAGTTTGGCAGATAAACAATAAAAACCATTTGTACCCCTTTTTCCAAGATGGCGGCCGGGGGACAAGAGCTGCAACCTCACGAACTTGAATTTAACTTAACACTAACATCTAAAAAATAAAATTGCGTCCTCTGAGAAATGCACGCTAAGCCCAAAAAAATGAAATATTTCAATGGACTAGTACTATGATAACCCGACTGTTGATAAACATACTTATATATTTCCAAATACATACATATCATACATAAATTACACCCATATACAACAAAGGTTCGTACTAAGCACACAATCATTTGTCCTGGGTTCAAATCGATCCAAGTACCTCCGACACCCAGGGGAAAAATCTCAATAATTAAAATAAAAATAGCAAAAGTCACACCTGTGTTTAATATCCAACCCTTATCTCCCCGTTACTTGCTAATATCTCCCTAGGAAAGGTTTATTCACACTGCCCATACAAAGTACAGAACTTCCTTTAAGAAATAAAATCTCAAATTCACAACAAGACAGCCACTATACTACCGTTTAAAAAAAAACAGTTTTATCAGTAACTTTGTCCCCTCGTAAGGTCATCGACATAAACAAACAAAAATTCCGATATTAATATAGGTATATTTATCCCCCCCTTACTCTTTTCCAGTTTTTCACCCTGGCCACTAAGACACACCACCTGTTCAAATTTTCGATCATACAGGTTATACCGACGCACGCGCCGAGCGACAGATGTTCACGTTCGGGTAACATCGGAACTCTTCGGGCGTTTCCGTTTGCCGTCGGGCCTGAGAAGGGTGCCTTTTTTCTTTTCGAAGACTTTCGAAAACGAAGTGGGACAGGTCTTTTAACGTTAGTAAATGTATGTTTTGTTGCGAAGATAATCATTACTGGACAGAGATGAAACTTTTAAGTTTGAAAGGTCGTTAATTTGTGCACCATTCACTCTTTGTCAGTTTAATTGAAGGACGTATATTTTTCTGCTAATTGCCCTTCCTTTGAGTTTCGCAGTGTACAGATCTCCTTTTTATGGAGAGAAGACCTATATTATATCCAGTATTGGACTATTGAAGACGGTTTATTTGACTTTTTACCCGACCGCGAAAGTTGGAGGGTTATGTTTTTCGAGTGTAGGTATGTATGTAGATTTCTTTGGCACGCCCTAGAGCCTAAACGGCTTGTCGTATTTGTATGTGAGCGGTGTCAACAGATACGTCTTAGTCGTGAGAGTGACACGGGGTACATAAAAAAAACTTCTTAACTTTCATGGTGAACTACTTACCATGAAGGGGTTAACCTTAGTTGGATTTAAAAATATATGTATTATTATGTGTATAAATCGGTTACATCGAGCCACACCTGTCCAGTGTGTATGTTGAGTGTTGACCCGGCCACAGTACGGAAAGTTTATTTAATGACAATTCAACTTTTTTTTTCATGGAATAGGGGGCAAACGAGCAGACGTATCACCTGATGGTAAGCGATTACCGCCGCCCATGGACACCCGCCACACCAGAGGCATCACAAGCGCGTTGCCGGCTTTTGGGGGGTTGGGAAAGGGATGTGGGGAGGGGTTGGGGTATGGGCCTCCGGTATCCTCACTCGGTGAAACACTGCGCAAGCGCTATTTCACATTTTCTGTGAGGCCGTGGTATCAGGCCGGTCGAGCCTGCCCATTCATGCCGAAGCTTGGCTCTCCCACATTCATGTGTTATTTACCTCTCTAATACCGTTAAATGAGCAATTGTAGTATTTATATATTTATTTTATTTATTCTGTTTATTTTTATCTATAAATTTAGTCTGACTCCCGGAAACGGCTCCAACGATTTTCATGAATTTTAGTAGACAGGGAATTTCGGGGACGATAAATCGATTTAGCTAGGATTCATTTTAAGAAAATTTTGCAAAAAAAAATAAAAATACCAAGCAAAGCTCGGTCATCAAGGTACTAGCTATAAAACAAGTACTGGTAGTGGTAGATCTACTATATAAGCGTATGATCTCTAAAAACTGTTTATATTATTTAGACGGAACCCTTAGACAGGGCGCGCAATAGTGACTTTTGTCACCGTCAGAAAAAAATCTTTGTCACGGTGACTTCGTGACTGCACGCACTTGAGGTGACAGTGACGAAACTTTTTAGCATTCGATTCGATTCGACAACTAAAGTATTAAAACCGCGGGGGAGGGGGAGAGACAAAGTGACACATTGTTGCTACAGCCATCTCCGCGGACAAAAAGTCACCCAATTGTCACGTATCCAAATGCTCACCTTCATTAAGGGTAATGTACGCGGTGAAAGTCGCGCAACAGTCACGGTGACAAAAATCACTAGTGCGCGCAGGGCCTTTAGCAGCAATACATCTATGTGCATAAAATTACTTGACGCAACTGACTGACTGAATTATTTATTAACGTAGATCCTAAACCAGTGGTGCTACAAACTTGAAATTTGGGCTTCTTTTCTTCTAAATTTTACCCCTAAATAGGTTAAATAAAGAATCAACGATTATATGGAATTTCGTCATTTTCAGACTTAGAAACACGAAATAAGAAATAAACCACCGCAATAAATAATTTTAAAACCCCATGATACAGTTGCAAACGGCCTTCAAAGATAGCTAACGATATTGGCGAAGACATATGCATCGTACAAATGCGTATTTCTGGAGACAAGCAGATTATAGGCTGGTAGCTATCCGTTTAAGTATAGACTAGAATGATACGAGCTGTTGGATAATGAATGGGCGGCGGATCTTGATGTTGCTAGCGATTGTAGGTGGAGAGCTGGTGGCAGTATACAATCTAGGTACTGTTATAAATGCGAATACGAACGCGTGTTTGTTAGACAATCATGCCAGAACGGCTTTACAGATTTCGATGACATTTGGTCTGAATATATAATAAAGGCTACTTTTTATTTTGGAATGTTAATATTTTGACTGCACGACTTAATGATTTAAGCGACCGCCACGCCGCTCTCTACTGCGTAGAGTGTTGTGGGTTTATACCCCACTTTGTGTAATCCACAAATTGTTGTTCTAAGTCTGGGTGTTCTTTGTGTCCCTTTCTTGTATGTTTGTAAAGCACCCCCGCGACACAGGACCTAGGATTCCTAACGTGGGGCGCAGTTTTATTTAAAAAATCGCGAGAGAAGACGCGCGAAGTCAGTTCTACGTGACCCTATAGGAACCCATCTAATTAAATTTCTAACACACACAACTAACAACAAAATCTTTTTAGTCTCATACACTTGACATATAATTTAATTTTAAATTTAATTTGAGGAGGTGACAACAAAATAGTGATAGAAAAGTAGTGATATAAAAATAAAATCTTCTGACTATCTTTAGGCAACAGGCATCAGGCAATCAAACAGGCAACTAACTGACTTATAAATGGTATTAAAGAACTCAGATTGTATGCATTATTATTAAATGCGATACATATATTAGTATGTATATGCATTCTTCTATGCAAGAAAAACATACGGACTAGTCTTACCTGGCCTTAAACCTAAGCTTTTATAATAATCAAATAATTATTTAACCATTATATACCTCTGCCATATATTATCAATTTCTTCACCCTCCGCCATTATATTAGCTAAATCGCTCCGTTCATCACTGCGTTACAATGGGTCGAGTGGGGGTCCGCGCTCCTGTTCGCCCCCTCCGCCCCTCTGTTTCATCCCCTCGTGTCGCCCACACGCTAATATCACAGTGAGATTTATTGGCGCGTGAGTTGATTCAGTTTAAATCAAGGGAAATTAAATGCCGACGGAAAGCCACTACACATGATTGAGTTGGCCTAGTCTACCACGCTGCCAAGACGGATTAATATAGGGATTATTTCAAGGTTTCTTCGCAATACTGTTGTCCACCATAGTTTTCCTTTCTCTTAAAGGCACGTATCCATCGAAATTATTGGCATTTTCAGTGTTTCCACCTGTTTGCAATCCTTCAGAAAATCGCCAACTTTTGTTTCCATTGTGTCTATACTGAGTCGCCAACAATTTGACAAACATTCCAACTAAGCGTCTCCACAGAGCCAATAAATATCTGCAACAAGCGTATTCTTTTGATGTTTACCGCCAAAAACAGAAACACGGTTCCCAACATTTGTTGAAAATTTTTGTTGCCCACACAAGGAAATTACAGAAACTTTTGCCACCAACACGTGTTGACACCACAAAAGTTGCCAACTTTTGTTCGGTGGAGACTCGGCTTAAGCCAACCATGACATGAATAGGAGTGTTGACACTCTGTATTCTTAATCCGTCACAATGCGAAAAATCTCCTCAAACTGCTTCTATCAAAGAACCTGCAGCTACTGGACTCCTAGTCGCTCAGTTCCACCCCTTTCGAGAAAATTTTGCCCTGAAGGCGATTCCTCCGTCAACCTTTGAACAAATATAGCTTTAACTCCTTAAGTAAGTCGGTTAATTGAATTCCGATAGCCACGGTGGCAATCAACGGACTAAATATCATAGTGTAACATAACTTTGTTAGGAAGAATTCACACCGACCCAGTTTTTCTCAGAATTATATTTTATTTTTTGAATAGTAGGCAAAGTAATGTGTTCTTGAGTTTAATTTAGTAACTGCCTCAAATATTACAATATTCACTCACCGTTAGGTACTGTAGGCAAACCAGTTGACATTAATGGACATTTTGGACCTAAGTGTCAGAAGTGCGTTGTACTTTCAGACATATCTCTAGAAAGCTGTCTAATCTTGACGACGCGCTTGCGTTGTAACTCCTGTACACCAAGATCAACAGCAGTGACCCACGAACACACCCAGTTATGACACTCGTAAAGTCTCCGGAAAAGCTAAACTGTCTTGGAACCCGCAACGAAATTAGGTAGAGTGGAGTAATTGGAAATATTTGAAAACTCTTAAACTAAACTAAAAATCACTTAGAAGTAAGTTTTTTCCTGGCAAGCGACGATCTAAATTGACTAAAATTAAATATGTCACACTAAGAATGCCATTTAAATACATACATATAAGAATGGCATTTCGGCAATTGTTTTACTAAAAAGTGATAAATTTTAGTTTAGTCAAGTGACAGTGACAAAAGTAGCATCACCAGTGTGTACCCGCCGTAAGTTGTCGTGGAATCAGTTAGTACCATGATAGCAGTTGTAATTGTTTACTGAATGTTTTATACCCCCCTCGCGTATAAACGGGGTGAGTTGAAGAAGGGGTGGATCTAGATCGTCGGCCTCTTCTTGTGTCCTACTTAGGTTTGCTTTTTAAACTTTTGTATGCTACTGTAAAGCCTGGACTATTGCGTTATAGCTTTCATATACGGATTGATTTTTTTTATGTCTGGGCCTGTCAAAATGACTACTCTGCCTCATGGAAAATATGAGCAGAATACAAGAGTGATAGTCACTATACTCATTGCGAATGCAGACAACGCAACAATGCAGCATGGTGACCCACACTATGGCGTCCTGTTGAGATTCTTCTGCATCATTCCCGTATGTTTTTAAGAACAAGTAACATTTTAACAAAAACAAAAACTGACTTCAAGGTTCGACTCGATTTCTCTTGGATGCCATCATCAGATCTTAGTGTCCTTATCATGGTACCACCGTTGTGTTATCTTCTTTCCATTAAAAAAGAATCATCAAAATCGGTTCAAAAACGACGAAGTTATCCGCGAACACACATGAAAAAAAGTATACGGTCGAATTGAGAACCTCCTCCTTTTTCGAAGTCGGTTAGAAAGAAAACTTAATATTTTGCCATACCATCTGCAACTACATGTTTGTTACGTGGGAGAGCCATCTTTGCTCCCTTAGTCGTCTCTTACGATACCCTACCCACGGGATGAATAGGGCTGGTGACATCCGTATTTTATCCGTCTCCACCCGGACATTGAGAGCCAGGCATCAGGTACAAATGGACCTGCAGGACTGGCGTGATTCCATGACATCACAGAAGACCGGTGTTAAGTAATATTCTTTTGTGGCATTTTTGTTTAGCAGTAACCAGAGGTCAATTTCCTGACCCTATTCCTTGGGGGGTCCTGAGTCTTGAATTGCAGTTGTCCATGGGCGGCGGTATTCACTTACCATCAGGTGAGTATATATAAGTTTTACAGTGATCTAAGTAACAATAGACTTTCATTAGGAATATTAATCCAGTGTTGACTTTACAAACATACATGAAACGGACACAAAGAACACCCAGACTCAGAACAACAATTTGTGGATTACACAAAGTGTTGTTTTATGTTGGATTTGAATCCACAACACTTGGCGCAGTAGAGAGCGCGTGGCGACCGATTGAACCACTAGTCACTAGGCCAACCGTGGAGTCAAATTGGATGCAAAAAGCACTTGACTAGGCTCTGTGGTGATGATGATGATGGTGGTGAATTAACAATAAGATATCTTTCTACTAGGTTTATTGTTACAAATATTAATAGCACTAGAAAAGTCTAAAGTATAGTAAATTAAAAACTTTTTTGTAACTAAATGTTAGAAGTTGTATCTGAAACTAAGTTAGACACTTAGCTAAGTTAGAGCCGTGTTGGAAACTTTTGTACTCGGTGTTTATTACGTGTCATAACGTTTTGCAAAAGGCTGAAACATTACCGCGGCCCGGCTTCGGACGGATATTATTGAAATTTTCACGGATTTCCTCTTTTGTAATGCACACTGCTTATATTACACATATATACCTTCCTCTTAAATCACTCTATTTTTGCTGAAAACTGCATTAAAATCCGTTGTGTACTTTAAAATATCTAAGCAAATAGATAGCACTTAATTTATACTAAGTAAAGATTTGCCTGACGTCTTTTTTTATATATGGCCCTGCCAAAAGATTCTACTCTGCCTGATGGAAAGCATAAAGCAGAATCGAAGAGTGGTGCTCACCATACTCATTGCGAATGCAGACAATGCAACCATGTAGCATGGTGACCCACACCATGGCGGCCTAGTGATGCTTCTTCATCATTGGGCCTCTCGCACTCACCAACGAAACACGACAGCGCGAATGCTGTCATTTTACGGTGATCTTCTGTGCGAGGGTAGTACCGCCCCGGTAGTAGTCTTATCCATGTTTATAAGAAAAAACAAGGCGAGAGCCGGTGCACATTATTAGACAAAGGTTCATAATCCGTTCAGTAGTTTTTTCGTAGCCATATGTCCTTACAAACTTTCGCGTTCATAATATTAATAGGGTAAATCGCTCTCGACGATAAGGCTGTTTATCATTGCGATTGGTGTGGATTCCAGTGAGGTCCAATCACAGCCGAGCACAGTCACCGTCGACGATCGAGATGATGAGCAGTAAACTCACACTAGGCCCCGTGATGTGTCTGATTGTTACACACATCCCTGATTCATTAGTAGAAGAAAACATACACATACATACACGCTGGTTTCCCTATGGTGGCCATTGGTGATTAAATACTCGTTTGTCTAACTGTAATTCGATTTCACTTACTTTTGATACTACAGTTCAGGTTAATTGCCCTTAATAGTTCAGGATAAATGTGGGGAATTAATTACAAGGATATTAAGGGTCAAATAACTGTGTGATGAATACTATCATTTACTGTGTGTCTGTGTGTAAGATATCTGTAGTTTGAAATGTATAAGTTTTTTTATCAGCAATCTAGTTACCATTGCACGGGCTCTGCCTAGATTGGGGCCGTGTGTGAGATATGCCTGGGAAAGGAAAAAGGAAATGCTTGCATTGGGGAAATAGTAAAAAAAGTATTTGCTTAAATTCTTATTTATTCGATACAATAGGCACAAGTGGATTAAGAAGAGTGCATTTATAATTTTACTTTTAAAGTATTTCCTTTATTACCATTCTCTTCTGTTCTGTAGAAAACTTCTGTACTAGAAGCTACTCATTGTTATATTAACAACGACTTTCAGTCACCTAGCATAATAAAATCATTACAATAGTCATCAAAAGAGTTGACTGCACATTTGATGCAGTGGTTGCAGGGATTTCCAGGTCGCCTTCTATGAGTGTTGTGAGTTCGCCCCACATAGAACAATTCGTTGTGTGATCCACAAATAGTTGTTGTGAGTCTGGATGTTCTTTGTGTCCATTTCATGTATGTGTGTAAAGTGTTCTGTCTGTGACACAGGACTGCGTGAGTTATTAAAATTGAAATGAAAGCGACAATTTCTATAACATGTCGATAGCAATAGCCACCGCTTGCCATCACAATACGTATTTAGACTTTCACATGTTACGATCAACTTTATACGAGCAAGTTAAGTAAGGCCTATGCAAGTTTGGAACTCTTGTATTTTTTATTTATGCCTCCCTCGGGTGGCGGTCACCTGAAGTAATAATATAAACACCACTCAGTAAGGTGTTTATGTCAATGTTATGGGAAAAAAGCCCCTATGGGTCCTTGGGTGAAGTGGATTATTGAATTTGAACCGAGTACTAAATCCGTAAATAACTTGATACAGCTCACCAACGGCAGTCTGATTCAAGACTAGGCCGAGAGCCAGATTTTGCTAACCCCCTATGGTATTTAACGATTGCACCCTACACCATAAAAAAACAAGACTGTTAAACAAACTTTTTCAAGGTAGTAGAGCCACGCTGATTTCAGCTCGACCGGGGCAGTACTACTCTCGCACAGAAAATCTACGTAAAATGACAGCGTTCGTGTTGTCGTGTTTCGTTGGTGAGTGCGAGACCGGAGGCCCATTGATGCAAAAGCATCACTAGGCCGCAATGGTGTGGGTCACCATGCTGCATTGTTGCATTGTCTGCAGTCGCAGTGAGTATGGTGACCACCACTCTTGGATTCTGCTTATGCCTTCCATCAGGCAGAGTAGAGTCATAAAAAATATTTCTAAATTATTACATGCATATTACAAATACCTACATCCACAGACACAACAAATAATCAATCTCGTCACACAATCAGTCCTGGTTGGGAATGGAACCCACGACCTCCAACTTGGCAGTCAGGGTCGATAACCACTTGACGAAGCGGCCTGTCGAAGTATTTATTGCCTTCAGGAGACAATCCTTGAATCCTGAATTAAAGATTTTCTTTATTGTTTGTACTGTCTATAATCTATATTGTATTAAATTAATATAATACAAGACTAGTAAGATTTAGAAATTTAGTTTTTCGAGGAAGATTATAAGCCATTGAACGTCACGCTTCAGTTCTTAGAAGCTGGATAGTGACGATAACTGTTCTTGTAGAATATTATATGTCTTAGTCAATAGTAAACAAGTAATATATTTTTTGGTCTCCCAGTACAATGGCAAAGTCACACCTAGACGCTGACTTGCCGCTACCCAAAGACCTCCAACTACTTCTTCGTTTTTCTTAGATTCATAATCTTGTTAGAAATATGTATGATAACTATGTATAATAAACACATTGTTATAATCATGGAATTATATTATTAGGATCTCTACTCTATAGAAAATTTAATGAAAATTAAATACATATATTATAACAAAATCTTCATATTGATATTCCTTTGATTGTAAACGCGATAGTTTGGTGTGTTCGGATGTTTGTTACTTTTTCACGCTAAAACTACTAAACGGATTTAGGTGAAATTACAGTTATATACCTAACAGAAACAATAACACGTGTGCTACTATTTACTATTTGCAAATTTAAAACTTAGTACAAATACAATGTTACATGAGCACCACTTGCCATCGAACAAGTTCTGTTATTGTTTGCTGCCTAAGTTGCAAAACCCTAGTACCTACCAAAAACTAGTCATTAACTATATAATTTAGCGTTACTAAACTAGATTATTCTCAAATTGATAACACAAGTACTTATTAAACATTATCTAAAAACCACCCAAGTTTGAAACTTTTTTCTTATACGCACTCTGCTCCCTTACTCCCTTGCGTGCCGTCTCTGTCGCACGTACCTCTCACTCTAACAGGGGGGAGAGAACTGGCAACGTCGCAATGACTAAAAGCGCCTAATAAACCAACCAAGTTGAAAAGTCACTTCGCGACTTACTTCCAACGTATTGTTGTGTACAATATTATTTGTCCGTTTAGTTTTAATAGACAATGAAGTTTTTTTTAAATGTAAACATTACGGGATATTGTTGAGATGTTGTAAGAGATTAAAATACTTGTAAGTAGTTGGTCTTATCATATGTAGATATCTAGTAATAATAACCTTACACATCTCACAGACGGTTGATCTCAAACTAGGCAGTCTGCTCTATGGTAACTAGATTGTTGATAAACAAATACATACATACTTTTATAAAAGACCGGCAACGTACTTGTGACGCCTCTGGTGTTGCGGATGGGCGGCGGTTATCACTTACCATCAGGGGTCCGTCTGCTCGTTTGCCCCTTATCCCATTAAAAACATACATATCTGTACAAATATAGAGTTTGTTTGTTTGTGTGTTTGGTTAGACTCCTACTGTGCGCCTACTGGGTTGAATTCCTTAAGTACTGGATAGTCACTTTGTCAATGAAGTCTTTAACAGCTGACAAGCTTCATACATAACTTAAGGCTACAACCAATCGAGGCCAAAAAGTAATGCAAATGTTATAAAATCTTAATCTTTTGAGAGTCACAGATAAAGTTACGTTGGTCATACACACAGTAAAATTTAAATGGTCATGCAATCAAACTATTGCTTGTCCCGGATGGGAATCAAACCACGGCCTCCGGCTTAACAGTCAAGGTCACTAATCACTTTACCAAAGGCTAATTAATACGAGATTATTTTCGCTCGACCTGGATTAAGACCTGAGGTCTTGATGACCAGGCCAAGTCGGCCGTGATCGCAGCCTGATTCATTCATATCTTTAGATAGTACAATTTCAAATGATAATACCGATATATAAAATTATAAATAGCTGTGATAAAACAACTTAGTATCTTTTACGTTAGATATTCATGTGCCAATGCCGTCTTTTCAAGGTACTAGAGCCACGCTGATTTCAGCACGAATGGGATGGCTCGACCGGGGCGGCACTACGCTCTCACAGAAGATCAACGTAAAATGACAGTGTTCGTGGTGTCGTGTTTCGTTGATGAGTGTGAGACCGCAGGCAGGTACAATGATGTAGAAGCATCTTAATAGGCCGCCATAGTGTGGGTGCACCGCACCATGCTGCATTGTTGCATTCGCAATGAGTATGGTGACCACTGCTCTTGAAATATGCTCATGCTTTCCTTCAGGCAGAGTAGAGTTATTTTGGCAGTCACATATAAAAAAAAACTGAAGTGTAAGTAGCTTTTCCCTAAATACATGTGGAAGTATATATTACGGAATTTACATAGAAAACACTTTTTTGTCTGTTCTTTTTTTATGGTATAGGCGGGCAAACCCACAGATGTAACGCCTGATGGTAAGCGATTACCGCCGCCCATGGACACCCGCAACACCAGAGGCGTCGCAAATGCGGTGCCGGCATTTGGGGGGATGAAGGGGGGGGAGATAAGGGGAGGGGGTTGGGGTATGGGCCTCCGATATCCTCATTCACTCGGTGAAACACAGCGCAAGCACTTTTTCACACCGGTTTTCTGTGAGGTCGTGGTATTTCACTCCGGTTGAGCCGGCCCATTCATGCCGAAGCGTGGCACCGCCACGGTGAATTCTGCTCAATCTCTGGAACGGCTGGACCCATTTTAACGGGACTTTCACTGGCAGATATCTGATGTTAGTAGGAGTAACTTGGCTACTTTTTAGCTGTACCCCGTGGTGTTACCCTTAAAACAAAAACCGTTCTTAGATTCTACTTATGCTTTATATCAGGCAGAGTACAGTCATTTCGACATCTTTTACATACAAAAAGAAACAAGTAGAAATATAAAGTATTATCTATTGGCTAATGAACGGTTCCTGTTACTACGTCGAAATGACGTCACATATTTAGTTTTATCTACATCAAACGATAGAACCACATAAGTATTTAATTAAATGCTTAATAGATTAACCTAAGCCTATTTGAAACATTTTGCAAATTCATTATAAAATCACTTGATTCACATGTGATAAAGAGCATTTTTTATATGCTACGTGACCAGGAACATACATATATGTCATGGGGGACATACATACATGAAACGGACACAAAGAACTCCCAGACTTAGAACAACAATTTGTATACCACACAAAGTGTTCTCCATTTGGGATTTGAACCCACAAGACTTGGTGCACAACAAAGCAACATACAGGTAAAGTTAATAGAAAGCTTCAATCAAATGTTCAAAGTCTATTTTAACTTGCTTCTAACTAACTTATGAACAGAATCGAATTAATGCAAAAAAATATGTCAAGTTAATGCCAATTATATCTCCATAATTATCTGTAGGTACTTTTGCTTACGCACTCTTGATAAGAACAGGATTTCTAATCATTATACTAAAGTGTCTTTTACTAAGGTTATATAAATCATTTTTATTGTTTAGCTATAGTTCAAATCGCTGTTTTAGAAGTAGACCATGTCTACACAAGGACTCAAACTACAACTTTCGTTGCTACTGCAAAATGCAGTAATGCATTTCAAATCTAAGCTTTTGCACAAGTTTCACTCTTCTATCGATCTACCTACATGTTCGTCATCTTCATCATTATAATTCTTCACGACTTAATATGCAGATAGGCAGAGGAAAAAGATAAAATTGCAACCTTTCATGAAATGGATGGTAAACCAACTTCGGTTGGCCACTGATGGAATGGAAATAAGAAAATAAAGTGGATTTTTCATTCCTTCAGCCTATTGCCGTCCACTGCTGAAAGAGTGCCAACCATCCCGGTCTTGGGCAGTCCGCAATCATCCGCCGCCAGCCACTTTTCTCAAGTCGTCGGTCCATCGTGCCGCAGGGCGCCCTACACTGCGTTTGCCTAATCGTGGTCTCCACTCTAACACTTGTCAGCTCCAGCGACCATCAGTCCGCCCGGGGACATGACCAGCCCACTTCCACTTCAGCGTGCTGATCCTCCGTGCGATATCGGTTACTCCAGTTCTCTATCGAATTGTCTCATTACGAACTCTATCGACAAGAGAAAGAGCCAGCATTGCACGCTCCATCGCACGCTGAGCTACTTTAATAATAAGTTAATAAGGTGAATATTGAACGGAAAGTGTAATCAAGTAGGGAAAAAATTTAAAACTGAGGAAATGCTCGAACAGCTCAGGGTCGTGAACTTGTATTTATACAGTCTTCAAAGATTCAACTTGAAACAGTTATGATATGAACCACATCTATTCGATAACTAGCTGACCCGGCGAACTTAGTACCGCCATATTTACATATCTGTCTTAGCTTCCCACAGGCAGTGTACAGTCGCGGACAAAAAAAAAAGACTTTTCCCGTTATCTTTTATTTTTTTTCTTTCTAGCAAAAAAATAATGAATAAAATCGGACTACTTGTTATTGAATCACAACTAAGTACATATTTTGACTTTCATCCCCTCTCTCCAGGAAACCGTGCTGAATTTCGGGATAAAAGTATCCTATGTCCCCTACCTGGTAGTATGAACTCAAATCATGCCAAGTTTCATTTGAATCCGTTCAGTAGTTTCGGCGTGATGCGCGGCCAAGATACAGACAGACAGACAAAAATGATAAAAAATACAGTTTTGGCTACAGTATCGATTATAGAGAGCTGTCCAAAAAAATATTTCAAAATATCTTTAATGTACAAAATTGGACCTGTTACATTTTTATTATAAGTATAGATGTAAACTGTCTCCTCCTAAAGTAGGGCGTTTAAGACCAGCCGATCGATTACTGTATGGTACCTCTCCTTAGCTAGTAGACCTTTTACAATTTAAAACTATTTTATTAAAACTCACTCCATTGCATCTGATTACCTCACTAAATTAATGATAGTTCATAATAGAGTAGGTACAAGTAAGAACGTAGTTAAAAGTGTGATACAAACTGACACCTGTCAATTTGTTCTACTTGATCATTACGTGTTGTCTTTGGTACGCGCGGCCAAGATACAGACAGACAGACAAAAAAAATTACAGTTTTGGTTTCAGTATCGATTATAGAGAGCCCTCCAAACTGTTACATTTTTATTATATAAGTATAGATATAATTATAATCAAACTTGACCAAGTGTAATGAATTGTACATATACATAATATTCCCTATCATGTAATACCTGTTTACCTTTCAGAGGACCCTCATTCGAAAGCCCGGGTGACTTGATAAGGACTAATCAATTAGTACAAATTTGTACATCGAATAAAATGAAGTCGCTTCTGCTGTCTGTTCGCTTTGGTATTTTAAACTACTCAACGGATTTGAATTCAGTTTTCAGCAAGAGATAGAGTGATTCAAGAGGAAGGTTTTTATGTGTCATCTATCTATCTATCTTTATATATAAAAGAGTAATGTGACTGACTGACTGACATACCCAACGCACAGCCCAAACCGCTGAAGCTAGAATCCTGAAATTTTGCATGTAGGTTCTTTATATAACGTAAGTGAGCACTAAGAAATGAATTTTTGAAATTCCACCCCTAAGGGGGTAAATAAGGGGATTAAAGTCTGCGTGAGCGAAGCCGCGTGTAAAAGCTAGTACATGCATAAATGTAGACGAAATCCGAGAATTTCAAAGACTTCGTTGCGAAGCTGGGCCGAGTCGCTTAAAACTTGTCTCTTGGAAAAATTTTGATTGTTCATTTGCAGGTGTAGGATAGCGTTAGTCACTGATTGCTCGACATCCATATTAAAAAATGGCGTTTCAATACATTGTTGCGGATTAATAAAAATATTTCCTATCTATATGGCATCATATCTACAATCTGACAATGATAACGGTATCGACTGTTAGTCTCTATTTTATTAATTAATTTGAAATTTCGTTCAGTATCTCTACACAGGCTTGGTTATATAGCAACCGTTCCCCGCAGTTTCACTTCGCGTTTATGATCATTGCTCGTCTCCTAAGGGTCGTAGGGTAACGTGAAATAGTCTTCACCCTTCTTAAGCGCTATCAAATGCAGGTAGATTTGCTTGCTAAATGTTACTGATTAGATTACATTTTGGCTTCTAATGATGACTTTGTGTTTTTGTTTAGGTAAGTTATACCTACATTTATAACCTACGATATTAAAACCAATATTTTTCTAGCATGGTCCTTCGAGCCTTCACGTAACCTTGTAGATATCATTTGGAAGGAAATCAATTTACTTTAGTTGTCTATACATGCTTTAATTGCTACCACAGCAGAATGTGGAATCTACAGAGCAATTGTAAATTTTGAAAAATGCATGTTGCTCTTCTATATTTTGTAAAGTTTATGGTAATTAAATGACATCTACATATATAGTAAGATGAAAGGATTAATGATGAATCTTATCAGTTTCGAGGACCCTTTTCTTTGAGAAGTATCTCATCATCATTAGCTTATCAGCAGTACTGCTTGACATTGGCCACTCCCATTGCACACCACTCTGATCGATTTTGGACTTCTGACTTCATCTTCTAATTGATATGCAAATATTACTCTTTCACTCCGATTTACTATCTCAAAACGCATGCTCCACTTATAACCGTCCACAATTATCAATAGTACACAATAAAAATAAAACAGACAATAACATTACGTTTTTACATCAAAAATAACATATTATTGTACATAGTTGTGTATAGTAGGCGAGCCCCTCCGTCAGCGCGGATCTGTAACAGACGAGGTAGTTGCGCAATAGATATGCCAAGTACCTATCAAGCGACGTCAACATTTCGACCTGCTATTTTATAAAGGATTACCGAGATTTAGGTAAATAGAGAAAACAGCTCAGGATCACAAAATCTGTTTAAGTGTAGATTATCTGTTGTAAAACCTGCGATCAAAATGCAAAGCTGCCGGTCACTGGGGCATATTCAGACGTATTATATGTATATTATACATGAACTAGCTTTTGCCCGCGGCTCCGTCTGCGTGTATGTCGGTGACCGCAGTAAATAGTAGCCTTTATACTACCTCAAGAATTAAAGTTTCTCCATTTGCCAAATTTCACTGAAATCGGTGCTACGGTTTAGCGGAATAAACTTTACAGACAGAGTTACTTTCGAATTTATAACAGTAGTATGGTTTAGTATGGATTACAAAAGGTTTGGTAATGGTACTTCGAGCCGCCCGCCTGCGTGACTTATGTCTCTTTTGGATTGTAGTTATCATTATCATCATTTTTTTCTTATCCTTTTCTCAAATTGATCATTCCTCGTTGATCATTCAAAAGAAAAATATAATTTAGTCAAGGTAAACGGTTATCAGGCGCCTACTTTTTAGCTAATAATGCACGGTTTTCATATGCCTATATGGCCGTATCAATTTTATCGCACTTAATACTTGCGATATGATTGCGATTGCGGAAACTATAATATCTCTATGTGCGAAATTAAAGAATGTGCATTGTAATAATTTTATGAATAGAAACGGATGCGGTAATATATTATATTTGTGCCATTATGGTACTATTTCTGTAGCTGGGGAAATATATAAAAGAGGTGTCTGATGGTAAGTGCATACCGCCGCTATAGGATATCTGAAACTATACTGATAAATTACTCTATCTCAGAGAAAAAAGTGCACTACAGCTTTATTACAATCCTTGAAGTATAACTTGATATCTGTAATTAAACAATCGATTTTAATTTGTACCACCTATATTTTTATTCTTTACGTACCAGTTTTATCACAAATGAAGTTCAATACATTATAAATATCACACCTAAAATATATACACCTCGTAAGTTCTAAAATGACTCTACGGACAACCGTGACAGAGGTCAAACCATAGTTTAAGGACTATAGCGGCAATTTTAGATGAAAATAGTGATGACACTGCTGAAGGAAGGTCACCTCCAAGGAGTGCCAACTATCCATCCATCGCATCTTCTTTCTCTTTTTATGTATGTACCTATGTGGTAAGCATAAGTAGAATCCAAGAGTTTTGGTCACCATACTCATTGCGAATGCAGACAACGCAACAATAACAATGCAGCATGGTGACCCACACCATGGCAGCTTAGTGATGCTTCTGCATCATTGGGCCTCCGGTCTTCTTGGACAATCGTGTTTCTTCTATCCTCACTTTATTTTAGATTTTTGTTATCGTATTTGCCAACTTCTCCATACTAATGAAGTTACGACCAATTACACCCATCGTAATAGACCAAGTTAGTGCGTCATATCACACACGGCACGTCTCCTCCTGACTTGATACGGACAATGTCAATTCTAATCTAGGATAATCTGTAGCTTAGATTAAATAAGAATTTGTATAAACATTTTAACATTAATACCTAATTTACACGCTTACTTTAGATGAAAATTGAGCATGTACGCGAAAAGGCACTTGTGACTGGGGTTGCAGTTAGCCGCTTTCCGTCAATCTTTTTCTTTCAAACAGGCAATTTAGGCGAATAACCACCTTTTTTTTATGTTTGGCCCTGCCAAAATGACTCTACTCTGCTTGATGGAAAGCATAAGCAGAATCTAAGAGTGGCGGTCACCATACTGCGAATGCAGACAATGCTACAATGTAGCATGGTGACCCACACCATGGCGGCCTAGTGATGCTTCTGCAACATTGGGCCTCCGGTCTCGCACTCACCAACGAAACACGACAGCACGATCGCTGTCATTTTACGTTGGTCTTCTGTGCGAGGGTAGTACCGCCCCGGTCGAGCCGGCCTGTTCGTGCTAAAATCAGCGTGACTCTACCACCTTTCTGTAGAACAGTGGTCCAGGAACTTTTAAAGAAAGTTGATCAATTTTCTATTTCTCAACATCCAAAATATCTGTTTCGTGCTCTTCAGGGACACATTTTTGATTTGTTTACACAATGTCTACCACTCATACGAAACGAGTATCTAATTTCGACGATTTTGTCTTTTACAACTCTAAAGCGATCGGTTTATTGTGTTTTTATACTATCCTGAGCTTTCTAATAAAATTTCAGTAAGTACACGTAAGGTTTGTGAAATACATTTTTGTTTTAATCTCAGATCAAATAAAAAAAAGGTGGATAACGCATGGCGTTGTTTTTGTTGAAGCAAAAAAAAAAATCTGCTACTTCCAAGTAAACACACGTGGTAACGCACACTCATGCTAATAAAACTACGCTACTTTCTTTCGTATATTTCTTATATCGTAACTTGTACAAGAACAAGGCCGTGCGTTATCAACCTTTTTATTTGATCTGAGGGTTTATATTCAGATGCAGACCAAATTTTTGGTAAGTAAAGCATCAACACACTACATTGACTGCGTTCGCAATGAGTATGGTGACCACTCTTTGATTCTGCTCATGCTTTCCATCAGGCAGAGTACGGTCACTTTAGCAGGCATATTTTAGGAAAAGAAAGTGAAATAAAGCTTTAATAGGTTTCTTTTAAATATATGTCGACTATCGTCAACTCCAGTGATAAAACCCGATGGATCTTGATGGAATCCATCACTTTCTATCAGCAATTGTTCCAATATCATATAAGAAAACCTTCTGAATAAAATATCATTTAATGCTGAAAGAGTTTAGATGTATCAAAAAAATATCTACAAACAATCTTCTATATTTTTTTTGCAATATATGCCAAGGTGCGATAAAAGTATGGATATATCCCTTTATATTTGTAAAAAAAAGGTTGTCGTCCAAACTGGTCCGGTCATTGTACAATCGTCACAATGCTTTTGACATTTATTTAAATGGGCGAACTACAAGAACAGCTGTTTGTTTTGTTTCAATAAATTATTATGGAAAATAAAATGTTACCCAAAATATTTTTGGTCTTTTTCCAAATTGTTTAGCTAAGCTTCCGAAATGATGATACGAGTACAAAATGAAAATTATTTGAATAGATAATTGTACAAACTTTTTATAAGAATTTAATATTAATGAAACGGTTTTTTTTAGTTTTGGAAGTCGAAAAAGTACAGCAAAGTTGTGTTGGAAACTTTAACCTCATTTACAGTGAGTGAGCCCCGCACCCGCGTGCGAATTGGCAACGTCGCTTTTTGTGCTGGGTTGCTACACTCATAAAAGCTTTAACTCCTCACATGTAGGGTAATTTACATTTTAGATGAACGGAAGAAGCTCCGAACGACGCGATCTTTTATAGTATTACAGTCAATAGAATTAACAAAAAATATATGCCTACGTGACAGTTTTATAATATTTGTTTAAACCACAATGAAAAGATACGATACTAGGAATGAATTTGATAGTAGACATAATAGTTTAATACTTATTTTTTTCAATGATAAACAATCAAAATCCCAAACCTCCAGTTTTATTAAGTTATTATTATGGGGATATAAATAGTTGTTTATAAGCAACACTCCCCGCGAAGTGAGCGGGACGGCCATGGCGGGTTAGTAGTGGCACCGGCCTCACACCGCGTGGACGTATGTCGCTCAGCGTCACGATACGAGCGAAGTTTCTGTTTAGTGATGTAACAAAGTAGTGCTGTGTTATCTAGTGTTGACGTTAGTGAGCATTGTCTACCGTGTTTACGTTCGATTGTTTCAACGAGTTACCTTTTTTTTTTAAATTACCATTTCAGTGCGTTATCGTGGAGGCAAACTTTGATTCGGTGTATTTAGACGATCTAATTATTTCGGGTAATGAAATGCGTTGATAATTTTTTAATGCTTTTTATGAATTAATTTTTAGTTATACGACATACAGTGAATTCTTTTGCCTCTGTGAAAAAAAATACTGGAGTGTGTATTAGTTTCAAAGTTGTAGATACGTGCGAACTTTTTTATAAGATTTTTTTTTCTAGTTGAATGTGGTTCGATTTTAAATAATTTATTTTTTTATTAAATGAAAGTGAATTGGATTTTTTTAGTTTATGGGAATGAAGATTGAAATAATGGTTTTCAATTTGATCAAGGTTTTCGCCTGTGTCAAAGTTGTGGAGTTATTTTCGTTGTGTCAATCGACAAATCATTTCTTCTGGGCTGCAATTAGTAAATTCTAATGCGTAAGACATTCATTGGACTCTAATTTCTTGTATTTTATGCGTAAACTATCAACTTTAAAAGAGTCTTATTACTTGAACTTAGTTTCATAAACCTATTTTTTTAGAGAGAATTCGGTTGCCACGCTACGCCATTTTACATTGTGCTTGCATTGATGAGAAATGAGTAACATATCTAACGCGAAAAATAGATAAAAACTATCTTTATAGGGGGTTGTATTTTCAGTAAAAAATTGACTTGAAACAGTGCAGTACTTTTAGAGTTTTTGAAGCGTACATAAATCTTCTTAACACTTTTACCCGAAGCTAAAAGGAAGGATATTTATTTTAGCAGTGTATGTATGTTTGTATGTTCCAGCGTAGCGTTTAAACTATTGAACTTTAATGAATGAGGTGTCAATAGAATCCTAATAATGGCCCGAGTAAGATAGGCTATATGAATTTTATCTAAAGTTTTTACTTAGTCGGGTTATAAGTTCTTAAACTTTTTCTTGTTATAAAAATAGATTCCAGCATTTTTTTTATGATCAACCTACCAAAATGACTATGTATGACCCTGCCAAAATGACTGATGATGATGGAAAAGATGAACAGAATCCAAAAGTGGTGGTCACTATCCTCAATGTGAACGTGGACAGAGCAGCATAGTGACCACTATGACGGCCTAGTGAGATGCTTTTTCACGCCCCACTTAAAGGACCTGGGATCATAATGGGAATGGAACACGTGCGGTGGTAGTGAGTTCCATGTTTTGATCACTCGACACAAGAAGGAAGAACCCAAACGTTGCGTTCGAGAGCGACATTTATTTTATCCCAAAAGTACTTCCTAATAAAAATAAGTTTTTGACGTTTTTATATTAGTTTTGTCCTCCCACGTCTGTTACTTTTTAAATACAAAGATAAATACTAAACGTGAAAGCAAAATAGGTGCCTAAATCTTCATTGTCCTTGACACCCATTGTCCGTGGGGTTGTGTAGAGCCAATTTTGAAATACAACTTTTAAGATCTTGTTAACTTTAAGTCGGTAAAGCTTATTGTAAAAAAAGGTTTTCATATATAGCTGAAAGTAGTAATAATAAAAAAATACACATCTCACATAGTACAGTTTATTAAAGACAAATCTCACACTAGGAACGTGTCCTGTGTTCCGAGGAACTTTACAAACTAATGCTGCCTCTACATGAAGGGCCAAGCAACGCTGGCCCAGCGAGACGGCCATGCGATGGTTGAGACGCAACTACACGATGGCTTCGATGTGAGGCCGAAAAACCGACATCCACGCCATCTCACGACCATCGCACGCGCCATAAGCCATCTGACACCACTATGCCCTCCCAAGCTGGCCCATCATAGTGGACCATCGCGATGGCCGATTGTGTAGAGGAGCCATTACATAAAACGGACACAAAGAACAACCGTCTGATCCTAAACTAGGTATTACTCGTAATATAATAATGTAACGTTTATTTACGAATGGAAATTAAGCCATATAATGTTGTTATTATGTTCATGTCTGTTCTGTCATCCTCAAGAATCAAAGAATGGCAAGTATGGCCCAAAGATGCAAAAGTATCACTAGGCCGCCATAGTGTGGGTCACCATGCTACATTGTTGCATTGTCTGCATTCGCTATGAGAATGGCGACCAGCACTCTTGGATTCTGCTTATGCTTTCCATCAGGCAGAGTAGAGTTATTTTGGCAGGAACAAAAATAAAAAAAAGTATCGCCGTGACAAAACGTGTGTAAAAACTCATCCATTATCTCCATGTCAAAAACAGTAGCCAATATCCTTTCTCAGGCTCGAGGCTATCTGTGTATCAAATTTCAATTAAATCGGTTCAGTAGTTTTAGCGTGAAAGCGCGACAGACAGACAGAGTTACTTTAGCATTTATTATATTATTAAGGACTAGCTGACCCGGCGAACTTCGTACCGCCATATTTACATATCTGTCTCAGCTTCCCACAGGCAGTGTACAACTGTACAGTCGTGGAGAAAAAAAAAAGACTTTTCCCGCTATCTTTTTTTTTTCTTTGTAGCAAAAAAAGAATGAATGAAATCGGACTATGTGTTATTGAATATTTTGACTTTCATCCCCTCTCTCCAGGAAACCGTGTTGAATTTCGGGATAAAAAGTATCCTGTGTCCTACCTCGTAGTATGAACTCAAATCATGCCAAGTTTCATTTGAATCTATTCTGTAGTTTCGGCGTGATGCGCGGCCAAGATACAGACAGACAGACTGACGGACAGACAGACAAAAATGAAAAAAAATTACAGTTTTGGCTTCAGTATCGATTATAGAGAGCCCTCCAAAAATTTTTTTCAAAATATCTTTAATGTACAGAATTGGACCTGTTACATTTTTATTATAAGTATATAAGTATAGATAGAAAAAAATCAAATTATCTTTAATGTACAGAATTGGAACTGTTACATTTTTATTATAAGTACAGATTAGCTCAAATTGATTATAAATCGGGCTTAACAGGCAAGTTCTGAATAATTATATTAAAGACAAGCAGATGAATAGGAAAACAGTCTTAGTTAACGAATGTGTCAATATTCCATTCTGTTACAAGACAAGAGAACACCCATCAAAATCCAAACCTTCAGTCTAAGCACTTAACGTACACGAGTTCACATTGTTGCTGTATGACTAACATATCGTTTATAACCATAACTATTATATACCTATTATGTCACTAGAACAAAACATGCGTTGTTCTTACATCTATGTAAATAGTTGCATTACATACTTTTACCATATTGGGCACACAACTTGAGTTCTTGATGTGAATGATACAATACATTGTAATATTAATACATAAGTTTAATTTAAGACTCATCTATCTAATACCTTTAAACGAGCAATTCTTGTATATATTATTATATGTTACGGGCAACGTGATTAACTGGGCATTATTAATAGGGACCGGGCATTATTAATAATGCCCAAGAGCGTCGGGCAACTTGATTAACTTATCACTTTGACCGGCCATCTATATATATAAAAGCGAAATACCACTCACTTATTAATCACGAAATCTCAGAAACTATAACACCTACAAACTTGAAATTTAGCATGTAGGTTTCGTATAGCGTGTAGACATCCGCTAAGAACGAATGTTACGACACTCCACTCCCAAGGGGGTAAAACGGGGGTTGGAAGTTTGTATGAAAGTCCTATGTTTTTAAAGTAAGAGACTTGAAATTTAAAACGTATGCTCTATAAATGGTGTACTAATAATGTATCTTTAGAAATCCACCCCATTCTGGGGTTAAAACGGGGGATAATAGTTTGTATCAAAGTCCAATGTTATTGAAGTTAAAATAATTATGGCAGAAGGATTTCAAATAATATTTAAGTGGTAGAATTATCATATGGATATGTATACTAGCTGAGCCCCGTGGTGTTACCCAAGGTACAACAACCGGGGGCAACGCCGGGGTGCAAAGCTAGTTATTAATAATGCCCAACCTATATCGGGAAATGTTAGAAATTGAGTCGGGCATTATGAATACAGACCGGCCATTATTAATAGTGCCCGGACTTATCAACTTGCCCTTAACATATATATATATATAATCTAAATCTCGGAAACTGCTCTAACGGTTTTCATAAAATTTAGTAAGCTAGTAAGTTTTGGGAGCGATTAATCGATCTAGCTAGCATTCATATTTAGAAATTTTACCAAAAAGTAACTATCGAGCAAAGCTAGTCATCCAGGTACTTTCTAAGTAGGTAATTGTATGCTAGCTTTAACACTGGCTTCATTCGGATAATGTTGATTTTTTTACCAATTTTGCGGGACCGATTTGAGAAAATCAGGTGTCAATAGATTCGTAATATGGCATAGGCTATTTAAACTTTATCAAATGTTTTTACGTAATCTGGTTACTTTTAAGGTTTCCATAGTTCACGTCTCGGAACTCTTAAAGTTTCGTCATGACCGTTCGTCTGTCCTCGGCTTAACTCTCAAATGGTTAGCGCTAGAAAGATGAAACTTTGCATGGATATGTGTATTCACCACGTCGACAAAGTGCTGAAATGAAATCACGAAATATATTTCTTTGTTCTTTACATATGATAGACATAGCCATCTTTTCAGAGTAACTTATAAGACGAAAAAAGTTTTCTATATGCCATTTTTTTGTGTTCACTTGGGTTTGACTATTGTATAGCGTTAATAGAACGCCATCTGTTAGAGTTCTATACAAAAATTGATTTCAAAACTAGCCTGTACCCTGGCACGCTTCGTTGTAGTAGATTGCATGGTTGCATTGATGAGATGAGGGAGAGCTTCCAACCCCAGCTCTTGCAGCTGGTTCACGACAACGCGCGACCCTATACTGCGCAACAGACAGTCTCCAAGCTGCAAGAGCCTTTGAAGAGTTTGTTGCCTCCCGTCCAGCTGATTTTTACAAGAAGGGCATCAATAAACTGCCAATGCGTTGGCAAAGATGCGTCGATTGCATGGGTGATTACTTCGAATAACAGAAATAAAAAAGTTTGAAAAAATAAGTACTTTCACTTATTGCATACATAACGGCAATTTCATAGGTAAAGACCTAATATTAGTGTAATAAATTGAAAGTAAGTCTATCTGTTATGCTTTCACAGCTAAACCGATTTCGATGAAATTTTACCGAATTGAACCGATTAAGGAGATAGGCTACTCTTTACCGCGACAACTGATTAAACGCGGGCGGAGCCGCTGCTTGATAGTAGAATTAAGAAAAAGATGCCTGATCGATAGCACAGGTCGTATTAGTCAATGTCTATCGTGGCATATTCGACCTCTACAAGTTCTATACAAGTATATCCACTATTACAAACGTTATAACTATCATATTCTGTGACCTGTATTGTTAATTTATTTAATTATCTGCTACTGAATTGTATGTGTTTACTACTGTTGAGAGTTTTGTTTGCTTAGAGGCAAGCTTTTGTCAACTTTGGGGGTCGATAAAAATGCCAGCTCAAAATAGACGTGATAAACCTCATAATGGTGTAATAAAATCGCATTTTCATGGTTTAAAGTAGCTTATATTATTCCTCAAGAATCAAAGTATCTCCATACCGAATTTCATTAAAATTGGTGCAGCGGTTTACAGAAAGATAGACGGACAGATACTTTCGTATTTACAATAAGTATTCGTATGGATATGAAGCACCAAACCGTCCTTGAAATATGAAAACAGTTTATAATCCCCAAGTACGGACTATTTCTTGTCTTTTACCGCAAAAGCTTAATTAATAAGCACAGCGGTTCTGCTAGAGTAATTTACCCATCACTGGGTATAAATGCACCACTTATATCGTTAAATATTCACGACGTTTTGCACCATCAGACTGTAATTGTATATCGCATGTAATAGATCGATGGTGATAGCTGACGTGGTGGAACTTCATAAGGTGCAGCCGTCTCTTGATGGTCGAAGGTGGTTATTTTTTAAATTGTCGACCGATCGAAGTGTGAGTGGCAAAACAGTGATGTATTGATGTCTTTTGAACTATCGCTTTGTTGTGTTGTTACTGACAATTAGTTAGTTAATTACTTGGGAAACTTCACAAGAGGTTGTCGATACCAATAATTAATTATTTATACTATACTCCCGACCACTGCTGGACAAAGGTCTCCCTCAAAGAGTGTCAACTATCACCGTTTTAGGCAGTCCGCATCCATCCGCTGAAAGCCATTTTTACTCAAGTCGTCCATCGTGCTGCGCGCCCTACACTACGTTTGTCTAATTGCGTCCCCCATCTTATTAGTTACCTTTTAACCAACTTCAAAAAAGGAGGAGGTTCTCAATTCGACTGTATTTTTTTTCAACGTTTGGTACCTCAGAACTTTCGACTGGGTGAACCGATTTTGATGATTTATTATTTGAAAGCTGGTGCTTCTCGTGGGACCCATTTTAATTTGGTCCAGTTCTTAAAGTCGGTTTTTTTGTTGACAAACATACATGAAACCGACACAAAGAACTCCCAGACGCAGAACAAGGATTTGTAGATTGCACAAAGTGTTATCCCATGTGGGATTTGAACCCTAAATACCTTAGCGCAGTAGAAGGCGGCTTGGCGGCCACTTAAACAACTAATATAATTTGTGCAGATCAGTTTAACCATACCCTACATAATCTGGAAGAGGGGGAAGATTTGGGTTCTGGAAACTTCATTCACTGTCTGAAAAGCAATGTCAGAACGGCTTCACACCAGACCTCTGTAAAGCCTGTCGAGCAAGACCCATATATTAGCATGGCTCTCCAAAATCTGAAGCTTTTACTTCATGATCAGTCTTATACTTATTTACGTACTAATATATATAATGGGACTAATCCCGATCACACACCCACCACTGTAACTCCTGTACACCAGGATGAACAGCAGTGACCCACGAACACACCGAGTTATGACACTCGGGAAGTCCCAGGAAAAACTAAACTGTCTTGGAGGTGAAACTCTTAGGTATAGGCGGAATTATTAGTTATTAAATATTAATAACTTAAATAAACGCGGGCCTCTCAAAGGTACCATACGTGTTGATACGTCACATAATATATAAATATTCAATATGCATGTGTCACGTTTTGTAGGTATTCACCTACCTAAACAAATGTGTTCACTGATAGGCTATATCGAGTCTCTAGTATTTAGTTACTATAATTTTGCAGTATCTTTATATATTAATACGTGAAAAAATATATTTGTACCCATTTTACGAAAATTATTCGAACGTTGGAGTATGATATTAGGCACGGTTAAATTTGATATGAAGGTGGAGTAGAAAGGTATAAAAAACAAAGCAGTCATGAGGACTGCCGACAGAAATGAAAACTCAAAACTAAAAGCAAACAGTTATTTAAGCTCACCTGCCCCCCTAGCCAAGTTGCAAGCGTTCTTCTTTCTGCAATCGTTAACGCCTAAATTCTCGTGTGTCATTGGGTAATCTTAGACAAAGTATTAGCGAAGGGGCTGAAATGAACGTCTTTGCTCTTTCCAAATGCGCGATAAAAAGAAGAAAAAAATATAGCTCATGGAAAGCGTTCGGTGACGATGACGTGAGTTCCATGATTTTATTCATTCAAAAAGTGCTCAACGCGCTTAAAGAAGTTTTCACTTCTACAAATGAGTTTTGCTCGAATGTCGACTACTGTGCGACCAATCTGGGGGCACGGTCGTGCCTCCGCCAAGACGAGCCAAGCGTAGCGCAAGGGCACTACCTACCTTTTCTCGAAGCGTTTCGTCGTTTTTTTGAACCCCCATAACTTTGGTTCCCGATATACCAGATCGTTGAAATTTTTAGGATATGATGTTACCAATAGACTAATGAAACGTACAAAGTTTCAATTGCATAGCTCTGATAGTTTAGATTTTATTGATACCAAAAAAACACCGATTTCGTCACTGACACACTGATGATCATCAAAACTGTTAGGGTACTTCCTGAAGTGCTAGAAAGCTGAAATTTGGTATGTAAACTAAGTTTAGTATACAAACAACAAAAAAAAACCTATTACTTTTGCCCCCCAACCCCCAAATTTGGGGGGTGAAAGTTTGTATGAGACTTTCATAAATGTTTATGCTAGAGGTTTTATTTTTAGTACACGGACTTTTTCGAAAGAAGAAAGAAGATGTACAAGAAATACAGCCCAAAAAAAGAAAAAAAAAGAAACTTACAAAAAGAAATGAAATCCCACCAAAAACATTTTCATGTAAAATGTTGCCAAGACGACTGCATATGGCCTACCCAGTGAAAAAGATATCAGATCTCATGTAGAGCCAAATTTCTGTATCTACACGCCCTAACTCTACCAACCCTAACTTCATAAACTCTACATCTCAGTAAAACTACTAAAAGTCTTGGCAACATTTTACATGAAAATGTTTTTGGTGGGATAGTTATTTAAGATTAAGCCTATATAAGTCATGTAACCCAGTCGTTTCACCAGGGTATAGTGGACCAAAAACCTCCTCTAAACTGAAACCTATGTTCAACCAGTGGACTAGGCTGTTGACGGAACCTTGAAAATTCATTTTTGGCGACTTTTTTATGGTCTATTACAGCAAAACGGTCAGGTGCGTCAAATGATAGTAAGTGACCACCACCGCTTAAGAATACCTGCAAGTAAATAGTATCAAATGCGTTGCCTCAATTTGAGTACTCCTAGAATCAGAGGGAAATGGGGTTTGATTCCATTAACCTAACCTACTCAAACATTTAATATCGAATAACCCAAAACCATTAACTTATCGAAAGAACTGCGTTTCTTTGAAGTATTATAATGTAGTTATTCCCATAGTTATCAATAATAATCTATTTATCGATACAATCTATCGATGGAGCGGATGTGAAAGCGTCGGTAGTAAGTTGTTTCCGGCGTCTCGTGTTACCCGGGATGGGACTCGAACCTGATACCCATTAGAGTCCTAAATCACGACATTAGTGTTTGTTTAGCAGTTTTTTGACGTGGACAATTACAGGATTTTTGGGAGGAATAGTGGCCAAGAACTGTCTTTTATCGTATCCATATTGTGTCGCTATATATCTTTATATATATGCTGACTGACCCGGCAAACGTTGTTTTGCCATAAAAAAAAAAACTAGGGGCATGAAAAATAAATAAAAATTTCATAAAAATCGGTTCAACCGTTTCGGATGTGTTTGGTAATAAGCACCGCGACACGAGAATTTTATATATAAGATGTTAGCAGTCTGGTAACCATAGTTACAGGCTATATCTAATTTAAGATCAAACGGCCGTTTGTGAAATGTGACAAGTTAATATTATTATTATCTCTACCCACCATGCCATAACCATGATGGTACGCCATTACAATTGCTCATAGTGGCACATGCCTTCTCACGCGCAGACCGCTTGCCGCCACCAATCGGATGTCGTCTTAAGTATGATAATATATTCACGACTTCACATCCATTAGGCGTGGACAGATTCATAAGTAATTGGTACCTTGTGATTGAATGCAGGCGGAAGTTTTATGTACTTTTAGAAGGTTGTAAGCATCCTATCCTACTAACATTATAAATGTATATGTATGTGACTATTTCACGCTAAAAATACTGATCGGATTTAGATGAAACTATGTATCAGAGTAACACATAGACTATTATTTACGGTGATAAAAGACATAAATACTAGAGGAGTCGCAGGAAAAATTTATTCACTTTATAAACTTTTGGTCAGGACGTAGGGCACATAGTCCGGGTTCTCCGGAACAAATTTTACAAGTTATTGCTATCCAGCTAATTTTTCGTGAGTGGCTTCATTTCGATGAGGGACCCACCTTTCACCTTACAAAAAAATTCGATTGTGGTATCTATTCGGTATATTGATCTGTACGAGGGCAGTACCGCCCCGGTCGAGCTGGCCCAACCGTGCTGAAATCAGCGTGGTTCTACTACCTTAAGATGCTCATCAAAGAAGTAGAAGGAGGCTTATGTCCTGCAGTGAACTATTAACAGTTGTTGATGTGATACACACGCTCGTCTATTTATCTCCGGAGGAGTAATCTCAGAGTCGTATTAAACGTCCTCAATTTACAGAATATGATGCTAGTCCCTCTTTCTAAACATTCTATATATTACATTTATGATTGCACGTACGACATAGTGGTTTAATCGGTCCCCACGCTCTCTCTACCGCGCTGAGTGTTGTGGGTTCAAATCCCACATGGGGCTACACTTTGTGTGATCCACAGATTGTTGTTCTGAGTTTGGGTGTTCTTTGTGTCCGTTTCATGTATATTTGTAAAATTCCCCACTACACAAAAACATGGAATGCGATTTTATGTTTTTTTTTGGGGGGTTTGGGCCTCCGGTATCCTCACTCACTCGGTGAAACACAGTGCAAGCGCTGTTTCACACCGGTTTTCTGTGAGGCCGTTATATCACTCCTGTCGAGCTGGCCCTTTCATGCCGAGTTTCCTTTTCCTAAATTTTAAATTAAAACAATAAAACATTATAAAAATCAGTCCAGCCTTTCTTGGCTTATAAATAATGTAACAACTAACCCGTCTTTGTTTTATGTATTAAGAAGATTATATATACGTATTTACAAAGATTAGAATGTTTTTCAGGAGTCTGCACTGGCTCTGCCTAGTATGGTATTAGATGCCCGTGTGTGAGATGTATGAAGTTCCTATTGATGATTATAGAACCCAGACAAACTACACTAAAGTTATATATCGATTGCACCAGCCAATTCACAAGACTATACGGGAATTAGAAAACCGAAAAATTGCCAAAGAGTAGGTCAAAGTTATCTTAGATTTGTACAAGTTTTACCGGTTCCTGGGTACTTGGTGTTGAGGTGTCGGCTCGTTCATTCACTAACGGTATTTGGGTGTAGCAAAATATTGTAATATTGTCTGTGATTTGATAGACTATAGTGTTTAGTTATTCCTTTGTCTATGGGTGTAGGGACATCGAAAAAATCGTATTGTAGGAGGAATAACGTGGCATCTGCCCTATTGTCTTGCTTATTTGATACACCGATGTATTTAGATTTTTGACACAGTGAAATTCTAGTAATAGCCGAATAGTTGGATTGACCTTTGCAAGCTCTGGTACTACTAGTCATAGTTAAATTTCCGTGTTTATTTTTTGCATATGATAACCTAATTCTTGAGAAAGTTCCTACACCTTTAAAAGCGAAATATTAAAGGAAGTAAAACTGCAAGAACGATTAGTTATGTCTGTCTGTTTCTCTCTAACTGAAAACGATTTCAATGAAATTTAGCGTGGAGATACTATGACTCTTGAGGAAGGGCAACTCATTACCGCGATTACCGACATACACGCGGGCGGAGCCTCGGACAAAAGCCAGTAAATACATAAATTTAAAATAAATATTTCGAATATAAATTATATTAAAAACGAATAGTATATTACCACACTCACCAGTTATCTTAAGAGTCTGAGAGCAATAATAAAATGTTTAAGGTTCTTCGGGACATAATACAAATAGGTCAGGGTACAAGGAGCCAGCGATTGAATGAATTCATTGTAGTTTTCATTATATATATTATATTTTTACCCTTTGTGCTGAGTCAACAGGTGGTTTTTGCGGTTGTCTTCGAATGAGTATCGTAATATGCGCCGGCGCACGATGAACTGTTTAAACGTGTTGCAAATTACTGAAGCGGTATAGTGGGTACATGTATTAAAGGTTTTAAAAACGATTTGGAGGAGTATAAGTAGTATTTCGTCATTAAGTCCGATTTTTGTGCTTTAGAACTGTTCTAAAGCTGTCTGTAAAACTGTCTGACAGAATTTATCTAAAAACATAGTGAGCCGCGAAAATATATCTCATCTTTCGATCAATGTTTATTTATTTTGTTCATTATATATCAACATTATAATATACAATAATATAATATACAACCTTAAAAAACAACATGGTATACGGGACCAATAGACAAATGATAATGCTAGTTTACTACTAGATAACCTGAGTTTGAGTATTCAAGCATGCTTGAAACTTCATTTATAAAAAGAAAACTGAGTTGTAAGCCCAATATACCTTTATATTAGGTCTTTACCTATGAAATTGCCGTTTTGTATGCAATAAGTGAAAGTACATATTTTTTCAAACTTTTTTATTTCTGTTATTCGAAGTAATCACCCATGCGATCGACGCATCTTTGCCAACGCATTGGCAGTTTATTGATGCCCTTCTTGTAAAAATCAGCTGGACGGGAGGCAACAAACTCTTCAAACAAGACCTATTATAAGGACTAGCTGATCCGGCAAACGGTGTTTTGCCATAAAAAAAATGGAGTATAAAAAATAGATGTTGGTCGATTCTCAGACCTACCCGATACGCACCAAATTTTATAAAAATGGGTCCAGCCGTTTCAGAGGAGTATGGTAACTAACATTCTGACACGAGAATTTTATATTATAAGGATATTTAAGAAAGAATCCGTCATTAAACGAAGGCCGATGAACTCACGTATATTTTTTTAGTCAACATTCTATTATCAGTCGACTATTTGATCGACCCCTTTTTAATTTGTATTTTATTGGGTAATATATTATTTGTATCGTATTCCTATAATCTATTATTTACATTTCAATATTGTTTCTCATCAGTGTACTCTATTTATATCGTTAAATATCCAACCCCACCCTGTAAGGAGGTTCTAACATCCACCTCTCGCGTTCCATAGGACCCTTTTATTTACTACTTGCTGACGTGTCGCACGCTTATTGTTGCGAGACTGTCGATTTTATGGTGTTCTGAGTTTTATTTTTTCTTTATGGGAAAAAGTTTTCTCAAGGGGTGATGGAAATTATAACCTTGATAGTGTGATATTAATTATGAATGAACTCTTTTTAAACGTCTTTAAACAGGAGGTTTTAATTTGCATATTTTCCAAACACTGATCGTTTATTGACAGGTGATGCATCTGTTAGTTTCCTCTTGTACCATTTTTTAAAATTTCCAACGGCCATTTTACTTGACAAGGAATCATCATCTTCCTGGCCTTTATTATTCCCGAGATTAATTGGGGTCGGCTACTAGTTCAACCGATTTTATCTGAATATCAGTTTTGCCAAGGAGCGACTGACATCGGACCTCCGCAACCCTGAGCGAACTGAATTCGAAGGTTGAACTAATTGTCAGTATATTTGAGGGCATTGACTTCCCAGTAACGATTGTCATAAGTATTCATGAAAACCCGGAAGGACGGCTTAACGTGCTCTCCGAGGCACGGGCGGGTAACACCGCCATTTTCCATGCTCCGGGCTGCTATTAAGAATTTCTTATAAGAAAAAGCCAACAGCAGTCCGACCTGGGAATCGAACCCGAGACCTCTTGATCGGGCGGCAGTCGGTTGCGCTAACCGCTAGACCAACGAGGTAGTATAATTAACAAGGAATGCAAAAACAAAACCTGAATATACCGTCGATTTGAATGAATGAAGATGCTATATTATGCATGTAAGGATGCTGTCTGACCATTTGATAAACATGGATGCGTTACATTAGACGCTATCAAATTCAGTCTGGAAAGTGTCAAAAAACACGTAAATTATACAATTGGCACCATCATATGTCTCGCGTTTTGTATAAATATCCCCACAATGTATTTGGTGTTCCGAGAATGAATGTAAAAACATGAAAATTTTTGGGTTTCTTAGCATGTTTAACTAGTTGACCATCTGTAGTTTCAGGTCGTAGTTGCCATGTGGAGGTATGCATTTTTGTATCAATGAAATACAACCTGCGCTCACAAGTTTACTCAACAGTATGGTCCTTCGAGCCTTATGTGTCTTTGTAAAATTTAGGGGCTTAGTTTGAAAGACAAGTAAAGTACCATTATTAAAGTCCTTCATTTTTATCTGTATTTATTTATTAACTTATTACGGCCGCATGTGGCAAGTCAAGACTGAGAATTCCATTGCAATATTTTAAGGTCCTGACCCCCAGAAATAGCGAAACAGTTGGATTTTGGCTTCTATAACTTCACTAACTTAGAAGGTAGTAGAGCCACGCTGATTTCAGCACGAACGGGCCGGCTCGACCGGGGCGGTACTACCCTCGCACAGAAGATCAACGTAAAATGACAGCGTTCGTGCTGTCGTGTTTCGTTGGTGAGTGCGAGGCCGGAGGCCTAAATAGTCTAGTCAACAAGTTCCATACTTGTTGACTAGACTAAAAGATGCAGAAGCGTCACTAGGCTGCCATGGTGTGGGTCATCATGCTGCATTGTCTGCAGTCGCAATGAGTATGGTGACCACCACTCTAGGATTTTGCTTATGCTTTCCATCAGGTAGAGTAGAGTCATTTTGGCGGGCCATACATAGAAAAAAAGTGTAATATCTACCTAATACCCGACAACGTCACAGATTATAATCTCTGACGTTGAAATAATAAGCACATTGTTAAATGTATAAATGTTAGCTGATAGAGTTCTAACGGTGGTCCAGGTGATGTTTCCCTGAGTCCACCTGTGTTTAAAAAAAAAATTAAATAGAGTGATGGATTGCCTTGTCTACCTGTGATTGATAGACGATGTGTCGATGTCATCTTTGCATAATACAAAATTCAGACATCTGTTGTTTGATGCGCGCGCGCAGTCTATGTAATTTAAAAATATTTTGGACGTGTTATATTTACTAGATGTTGCTGCTTTTTTATGGATTCTTTGGATAAGTTTTCCTTAACATTATTTTTGTCTTCAAAAAATACAACATTTTAACAAAAAATACTGTGTTCAAGAACTGGACCAAATTCAAATGAGACTTACCGGGAAGCACCGGCTTTCAAATAAAATAAGAATCATCAAAATCGGTTCACCCAGTCGATAGTTCTGAAGTAACAAACATTAAAAAAAATACAGTCGAATTGAGAACCTCCTTTTTTGAAGTCGGTTCAAAAATAACCCCAGCACTAGGGATATTCCTGTGTCGCGACTCTCTTCACTATGGCAAAAAACATTATCCTGTAATTAAAATGTGCAATATTACCTATATTACTCCCCTAGGAGTTAATTTAAAAATAATACATTGCTCATCTCATAGTACTACATAGAGCAAAACTATAACGCGGTTTAAGATAGTAGAGGAATGCCATCTATCGACTTTTAAGAAACTATTTTTTCAGCTATTTAAGTAATCTGCAGTTTTCTGCGTTCTTAGTAAGTGATAGAGAGGTAGTTTACATTATTTATAAGCATATCTGATCATATCACATCAACAATGTTATATACATATTTTATGTTTTTATATGTTTATCTACTAAGTTAAATTCTACTTATATACCACTAGCTTTCGCGTGCGGCTCCGCCCACGTGTTTGTCGGTTATCGCAGCAAAGAGTAGCCTATGTCCTTTCTCAAGAATTAAAGTATCTCCATGTCAAATTTCATTGAAATCGGTGTAGCGGTTTGGCCGTGAAATCAGGACAGACATACAGACAGACATAGTTACTTTCACATTTATAATTTAATTATGGATTATTGCACCTACCGCCTCACATTTTTACATCACCCAAAGGTTGACTGGCAGAGAATACCCCATGGCATTAAGTCCGCCTGTGTACAAGATGTGCATTAAATTTGAATAAATAAAATAAATAAATCAACAATCATTAAAAAGTTTACTCTCCTTAGCATATTCGATGGCTTTGAGGAAAATGGTGTTTAATAACATTTTTCACGGAAGTGTTTGAAATTCTCGGATTTCCTCTACTTATAGTATATACATATACTAATCTCGCATTATAATTCGTTGAGTAGCTTAAAAGATCTGAGCGAACAAACTAATTCATTATGTACTATGCTTTACATAGTATTAAATTGTGTCGCAATATTTTTGCAATGGCCATCAATTAAATGTATTATCAATACACGATTCTCTCGTCACATAAATTATTTTGATATAATTTTATCTTGACACGTATTTAATGTCTCGTTTGAAAATATTTAATTAGACATCATTAGTATATGTTCACGCGTATATGTAAACAGGTTTAGCAGGAATACACAGAACTTTGCTGCTTTTAGTCTAGTGGTTAGAAACGTTGAGTTCTAAGTCTGCTGTCGTGGGTTCCATTTCCATTTTCAGGGTTAATTATTGTATGACCAGCGTGATACTTTTTTTCTTTACAAACATGCATGAAACAGACATAAGAAACACCCAGACTCAGAACACAATTTGCGGCGGGATTTGAACCCACAACACTTGGCGCAGCAGAGAGCGGCGTGGCGACCGCTTAAACCACTAGTGCCAACCGTGCAGTCTTTGTTCTTGGTCTGGGAGTAATATATCTTGTTAAGGTCTTTCTCCAGCAGTGGACTGTTAAAGTGAAAGTATTTGAAGGAAGTAACTAAACGGGTAAACAAAGAAAGAAGTTAATGACCTTATTAAATTTGCGTATGAGGAATTGAGTGAAGAGATGCCGTTGTAAAAAATATCATTGACCTTGAAATCATATGTTGAAATTCAAGCAGGACTAACTAAAACAATTTTCAACAAATGGTTAGTGAAACTACACATTGTAGGATATGTGTGTGTAGTACAAGCGCCATATGACAGGTGGCGGGGGCAGATGTGCGGGGTCAAGGACTCCGGGGTTCGATGATCGGGCACACACATTTTTTTTTCAACTAGTACTTATGGTCAGGAATGTAGTACTCGTAAGTAGACTTGTATAGCTATTATATATTTAAATATATGTTCATTTTTAAAAATTTAATTCTTGCATTACGATCTATTTACGGTATATATATCAGGCAGAGATTAGCATATTGGTGCCATCTAGCGAAAACAAATCAAATTAAATAGTGACTTGAAGCTGTATCGCGAAAGCGAAGGTCTCTGATTAAAATACATCATGAACAACGTGTTAAAGTTAATCTATGGTATCTATACTTAAAATGTATTATAAATTCGAAAGTAAGTTTGTCTGTCTGTAAGCTAAACCGCTGCACCGATTTCAATGAAATTTATTTATTTACAAACATGCGCTATCCTCACAGGCTCTCAGCCCAATACGATAGCGTAGTTACATAAGATTAATACTAATCACTTACATACAATCCATTAAAACAAACATTTCACTAAAATACTAACAAAAAAAAAACAAAAAAAAACTTACATTTTCCAAACGGAACATAAATAGACCAATTTGAAACTCTTGTGAATTCGCTCAGTGAACATGTGAACAGACCAGTATGGTCTGCCATTGTGTTGAGCGTATTTAGCATGGGGATGTAGCCTGAAGCCGCGGACAAACGCTAGTCCTTAAAAAATCATAACATTACACGAGCTTGATCTACACTACTAAATTAGCAAAAAAAAAAGTTAAACCCCAAAGTAATGAGCTGCAAAATCTCATTCCGCGTGTGACTAAAAATTGCTTATTCTCTCAAAAAAGTTTTTTCGCGTGAAACTGGTGTCGCGACACCAGCGAGAGGATGTGAGGCGGTGTCGGGTGACCTCCACGGTGGCCGGCCACCCATGACGTGGGAGAGGGTTGATAGCGATAAACAGCTTATGTGGGTATACTGATGATGGAGGGTTACTTGAGTGAGCTTTTGTTTTATATCATCATAGCTTGCTTTGAAAGGAGTTGAATAAGCTGGTATCGTGTTCCATATGTGGATGTTTGCTGAACAACGAATCTGTTTTCTTGAAATTATAAATACAACGAAAAAAATGTAAAATAAAACTATAACCCGGTTACGGATTTTTTTTAAATAAAATTTGCGTAACATACCGACTCGCTGACCAGGCAAACATCATTTGCCAAAAAAAAAATTAGGGGTGTAGTACCATTATCATTTAGGGGTATGAAAAGTAGATGTTGGCCGTACCCGATATGCACACAAAATTACATAAAAATCGGTCAAGGCGTTTCGTAGGAGTATGGTAACAAACACCGTGACACTAGAATTTTATGTATCAAATGTCACCCGGGCTAATATTACGAATCTATTGTCACTTTATTCCTTTAAATTGATTCGGTACTTTAGGTGCTATTGTGAAACATACAAACATACAGAAACTCGTAAAACTATACTATCCTTCCTATTGGCTTTACCGTAATCGGGTAAAAAATAGATGTAGTTACCTTAACTAATGCAAACGGCTGAACGTGTCTGTTTTAAAAAAAAATACTAGTACACGTAGTCCCGTGGTGTAGTATCGGGTGAAGTGGTGTGAAATTTTTGTGAAACCAATCCAAAGAATGTGTCATTTGGTCAATGATGCCTCGCAGAGAAAAAACTGAGCCAATGTAAAAGAAACCCTTTCAATTTTAACACACTACTGATCAGCTGTTTACCTTTTTTATATTTACGCATGTGGTTTGTTATGGTGGTAGGCAGAGGTGTTTTACTTTAATAATTACACCTGTTCTAACTGAATGACTGATCACATGCACACGTAAGATTTTGTTATGAAATCGATTTGTATACCACATGTTAGTAATGTAACGACATTACAATACTATTTTACAAATACACTTGCTTTTGCCATATACACGCATGTGTCGGTTATCGCCACTAAAAGTAGCCTATGTCCTTCTCCAATCTTTACTGAAATACATCCAAATCGGTTCAGTCAGATAGACAGATAGATAGACAAAGTAACTTTGGAATATATATGATAGTATGAATATGTGATCAATAGTAGTGATATGTTTGAATATGTTATGAATTTTGTACATTTTAAGTGACTTCATAAGTTTTTTTTAAAATTTATTTATTTTAATTTACAACAGTAACCTAGATCTATTACACGATTGATACTCGCCAAACGAAATTGTTTAACGGCGAGATGATTGATGATGAAGTACCTATGTAACCTCTGTGCACCTACCTTATAAGATTTCTACACCACCCGAAGGTTGACTGGAAGAGAATGCCCTGGGCATTAAGTTCGCCGATGTATATATTTAGTGCATAAAGTTAATAAATAAGTAAATAAATATATTAATAATGGAGCCAAATGGACAACAGCTCTACAAAGATAGAGAAATCTTGAAACAAACTAAATAAAACCTCCTTTCTAAGACGAGGTCTTTGTCCAACAGTGGACAAGTAAAGGCTGTTAATGATGTGTGGGAAATACTCCCGAATCATTCTTATTCTTTTTTTTATCTACAATATATAATATAATAACTTAAAATATATAGAACGTTACATGTCAAGAAATATGACAATACTCACCCTTTCACCGATCACAAAAGCTCTTACCTGCTCTATTGTAACGACTTCGATTCTCGGTCGAAGAAATTTCACCGACCGTTCCCATGAGCTTCGCAAGGTGCTAAATGTATTTCTATAGAAGCGTACACCGATGTTAATTATTTTTTTCCCAAATTCGGCGAGCTTTTGCGGTCAGATGATCGTATACTAGTCGGGTGGTCGGTCTGTAATCGATTATAAAAATCTATTCGCGTATGAAATTATGTGTTACCGATTTTTTTTTAGTAGAAAATTGTTTTGTAGTTTTTATCTCTGCGATGAGTATTTGATCTAAGCTGGAGATCACCTTGCGGTCGAATAACGTTCTTTTGAAGTGATTTTATTGGCCAGTATAGTTTGAGCTGGGATTCTATAGACTTTTGTAGCATGGTAGGTCACAATATATGCTGGATCTATAATGAATAAATAAATATTTTGGATATCTAATACACAACGCCATCTAGCTTCGAACTAAGCAGAGCTTGTACTATGACAGCTAGAATGACTAAGATACTTATATACCTACTTTTTTTGTAAATACATAGAAAATATAGAGTAAATTATATTTTTACATTATTTTTGACTATTTCGAAAACATTGTTTAGGGTTTCTAACTAAAGCATATAGTAACTTCAAATTCAACTATTTTGAAAATCTTCACAGTATACAGATGAAAACCAATATTTAACTAGTCAATAAATCAGTTACTTAAAATTTCCAATTACTTACCAACATATAAAAATGTTCGCACGCTACGATAACTTTGGCTCTTAATTTTTGAGACCATTCTTATTTAAGCACATTTTTTACTTACTTTTTATAGCAATTCAACATAAACACAGACAAAATATCAACTTATTTATCCTAGTGCAATATACAACTGAGTGTACAGTGTAAATATAAATATGGTATGTCGTTCATAAAAATAGTTCATAAACTGAGTTATGCGTCTATCCGGCAAAAAATTCAAATTCAAATGATTCGGTGACGACAAAATGGCGATCAGGCACGATATCAACATCATGGACAGCAACTTCTTGCCGGCCGACCCGCCGCCTGTGACAGAAATGTCATACCAACCAAAAACTGACCTGGCAACCGAGTACTTCAACACTTTCAATCAGATATGTGAGAACTATAGACCGGAGTCTGATGTAAACCTTCGCCAGACTTCGGATAGTCTCCGACTCTCGTCGGAAATCCTCGACGGTGTTCGCTCGGAATACATTAACACAGACTTTACAAGCAAAGACTTTGATTATAGTGCTGAAAAAGTGTTTTTAAGTGCAAAGGACGAACATATATTTCAATTTGGACAGCCTGACGCTTCGGCGCTGCTAAGGCACAGAGCGAGGAGAAGATATAACGAAGAACATGGGCTGCAACCGCCCGCTACCACAAGTCAAGAGAGTGGGGTAAGTTGGTTTTCATAGAACATTAAATAAACTAAAATTATTACCTTTCCAATTGTTGCAAAAGCTATCTAAACTTGATGACTATACTTTTTAGTACCAGTTTGGGACATGATTATTTCTTATTTAATTTAGCTGATTTCGAAAATAATGAATTTCCATTCCAACCGTTTATTCCTTATTTTAGAACCTCATGGGTGAATTTTCATAAAAATGTTTTCTTAGGTTCTTAAGGCGCGTATCCACCGAAATTGTTGGCAATTTCAGTGTTTCCAACTGTTTGCAACTCTTCAAAAAATCGCCAACTTTTGTTTCCATTGTGTCTACACCGAGTCGCCAACAATTTGAAAAACATTCCAACTAAGCGTCTCCACAGAGCCAATAAATATCGGTAACAAGCGTATTATTTTGATGTTTACCGCCAAAAACAGAAACACGGTTCCCAACATTTGTTGACAATTTTTGTTGCCAACACAAGGGAATTACAGAAACTTTTGTCACCAACACGTGTTGACAACACAAAAGCTGCCAACTTTTGTGTTGCCAACTCGGTGGAGACTTGGCTTTACATTATAAAAAGCTTCAGCTACCAAAATGTCACGTTTGAAGCCCCAACGGTTTAAAATCAGACAATCAGGGCAAGTACTTTTGTGTGTATTAACAAGGGCCAAGTCTATTGTTCTAAAAACATACACAATAAAGATAGATGAATTTCACCCAGCCACAGGAAAATTATCATGTGTAATATTTATGTGGTATACTTTTTCAGCAATAGACAACGACAGGTTGATTGATACTGTATTTATAACTCCATGTAAATGGGTCTAAAATAATAGTAAAAAAATAAATGTTTTTGTATAAAATACTCCATAGTACTAAAACTAGTGAAACATCTACAGGTATAGGATTGATCGTTTTTCCCTTCCTGCTTACCGTCTCCGAGGTTCATTCGTAATGCTTATATTTACATTAGTTACACGTGTATTAGCTGTCTCTCTATTAGATAATCGTTACCCACGCGTTTTAAATATACCCCGACAATTACAGTACGGAGTACCGTGTCGCAGCTTTGCTCTAAATATACACGCAATGAGTTGTGTATGACAAGTTATTATTTGTAAAAGTGGCTGGTGTTTTTAAACGACTGTAAACACAATAGGAGGAGGTTTTATGCTTGTTGCCTCAGTAGTACGTCTTTTTTATTTTATTGTTTTCATATAATGAGCCTGCCAAAGTGACAATGTATTATATATAATATATATTACTTATTATACTATCTACTCTGTCTCATCGAAAGCATGAGCAGAATCCTAAAGTATTGGACACCATACTTATTACGAATGCAGACAATGCAGCATGGTGACCCACACTATGGAGGCCCACTGCGATGCTTCTGCATCGTTGGGCCTCCGGTTTCGCACACACCAACGAAACACGACATCACAAATGTTGTCACTTTAGGTTGGTCTTCTGTTTCTTTTATGAATAGACAAGCTTTTGTTCCGCGACTCTGCCAGCTTATAGATAGATTTTTACATAGTTGAAATATGTGTGTATTTTATCTAAATTCGTTCAATAGTTTTTGCGTTATGGAGTGACAAATATCCATACATCCATCCTCATAAATTTTCACATTTATGATACTAGTACTTAGGATGTTGGATTACTAGAATTGTTAATGAACAGAGAAAATTATTTATTTATTTGGGAAGTTATACTTTTCATTACATACTACGTACGTTAGTAAGTAGTAAATAAGTAGTAGTAGAAGTAATATTAGTTCAATGCACGGATGCATGCAGAACCTCCGGTATTCGAGTCAAACTCGCACTTATTCGTCTTTTTTCAACAGAATGGCACTTAACAACATTTTTTGTCAGTAATTCAATATTCGCCGTCGCCTTTTGACATGTCTTAATGGAGTCTGTTATGTGATACCCCGCCATTTTGTTTTGTTAAAGAATATTACGTTGGATTCGCTCGGGGGTGGCGCGTAAGGAACACAATTATTGCCAGGACAAAGGATGTCGAAAAATATACGGAATTGAATCCTTCAAGTTTATCTACACGATACTTTGGATGATCTTATTATTAGGATACTTATTGACGGGTTATGATTTTGTTTATAATAATAATCACGCTAAAACACTGGCTATGCGTTTTTTTTATGTGTGAGCCCGCCTAAGTGACTCTGCCTCTCTCTCTGCCATACTCATTGCGAATGCAAACAATGCATTATTGATTTGAACGGCTTATTGACTTGCGTCTGTCTCATTGGACCTCCGGTCTCGCACTCACCAACGAAACACGACAGCACGATTGCTGTTATTTTAGGTTGGTCTTCTGTGAGAGGGTAGGACCGCCCAGGTTGAGCTGGCCCGTTTGTGCTGAAATCAGCGTCACTCTACTACCTAAGTATTATTCATGAGCTGAGCGACAATAGTCAATAACCATCAGGTGAACTGTTCGTTTGTTCTTATATCAAACAAAAAGACAAGAATGAGACTCAGAAAATATAAATTGGGAGAGATATTCGTGATAACTTTGATTGGGGCGATACAGGATTATTTGAAAGTCGAAGCAGTTTGAGTTGTTTACCGTTGAAGGGTTGGTTAATCTGCATACAAGATCTTGACATATATGTTGGGTTACGATTATTCTGTCTGGTGTCCCAGGAATGTATATATCCAATACTCAGAAAAATCCCGTGCGAAAGATTTCAACAGACACATGTTGATTGGGTTTTTATCAAATAGGTAGAATTATCAGAATCCATTTGATGAGTCATGTGAACTGTTATTTAAAGCGCACTCTACTCTGAATATATTTACAGGCGGGTATGAAAAATGACTTCATAGTTTCTGTATAAATTGTACGCTGCAAGTCATAAGCGGTATTTATCAAGTAATTTTAAATTATTTAAATACATTAGATACGTCATTTCTGGATCGTGTAGGTTATAAAACTTGTGGAAAGATTAGCTTATGAAACCTATACATAAATTATCCTTCTCTGACTGATTACTTTATCACAACAGATTCTAAGGTTGTTATTGTAAATAAAAGCTGCAGGCAATGGAGAGGGTCTAATATCGTGCGGTAGAAACGCTATCGTTAAATTTTATGTACAACACATTGATTGCTGGATCGCTTCTATGTCTTACTGGCCATGTTTAGGATGCGGCCTTAGGGTTTAGATAGATTACACTTTATTTATAATTGTTTAATATATCCTTAATAGTATTATTGCCAGAAGCGTATTCCAAAGCGTCTTCGCCTATGATACTGTGAGAGTGTCCAAGCGTTTAAAGGCAGTAGGTATCTAGTGACTTGCACCACACGCCGCCCTGCAGGAACCAACAATGTGGGAACAATGATTTAAATCGCTTGACTCATACAGATAATTAATTAGTTTATTTTTATACGCATTATATGCGGATGCTTTGGCATTCGGGATCGTGTGAGCTTCGAAGATAACACGCAGCATCTTTTGTATCAATGCTGTTTATCTGTGAAGGATTGAGAAAAATAACTTTGGATGCATACAATCTTTAGGTGAATAAAATGGTAATTTAACTATATTTATTCACACATCTGGCCGTTCTATCAGTAGTCTGGACAGCGAATGTCCCGGTTCTATTGGCCTCTAATTGTATAGGATGGACTTACGGGTCCACAGTTTCAGCTTTATTCATCATTTGACAAGCCTATTTGTGAGTGACTTTGACTGGTAAAGCATAGGTTACATGTTCGATTCCCAATCAAGAAAAATAATTGTGTGATGAAGACATCATTTGTTCTGTGTCTGGGTGTAATTAATCTATTATACTTATAATTTTATACTAATAGATAAAACTGAAGAATTTGTTTGCTTAAACACGCTAATCTCAGGGACTACTGGTCCGATTTGAAAATTTCTTTCAGTGTTAGATAGCATTTATTGAGGAAGGCTGTAGGCTATATATCATCACGCTAAGACCAATAGGAGCGAAGCACCAATGAAGAATGTTACAAAAACGGTGGAAAATTATTACGGGCAATAGGAGACGTAAAAGAGGTTGCGTGGGTCAGATAGTATATAATACGTATGTATTACATTATTTAAGTATGTTTATCAGCCTTGTACTTGGATTGTAGAAGTCTGATAGTAGGCGTTCGTATTGTATACGTATTAGATTAAAAGCTGTCCCAAAACATTTTTTTTTATGTTTGACCCTGCCAAAATTACTCTACTCTGCCTGATGGAAAGCATAAGCAGAATCCAAGAGTGGTGGTCAACATACTCATTGCGAATGCAGACAATGCAACAATGCAGCATGGTGACCCAACCATGGCGGTTTAGTGATGCTTCTGCATTATTGGGCCTCCGGTCTCGCACTCACCAAAGAAACACAACAGTACCAACAGTACGAACGCTGTCAATTTACGTTGATCTACTGTGCGAGGGTAGTACCGCCGCGCGCCCGGTCGAGCCTGCCCGTTCGTGCTGAAATCAGCGTGGCTCTACTACCTTAAAAAAACGAAAGTTTGGGGAAAAGTTTGGAAAAAGTATGTTTTTAAGCGGTCTGCTTACAATAGGCAGTAATTACAGGTTCTGCCTATTTTGATATCAAACGACCGCATGAGAGATGTGTAAGCTTAGTATTATGAGTTGTGACATTCAAAAATTTAAGTTATATGTGGCAATAATGTCTTTTTTAATACACGTTAAACATTTCAGAGAATTATTCTTCCACATATGTAAACAAATGATGCACCATCGAACAAAAATATATGACTGGCGCTGTGTTTTAATCACCTATTATATTAATATTACTTTACACTTAGTCATGCGGTTCTCTTAAAATAATTTAAATATAACTGCTACTAATTGTTTTAACTGGAACTAGAGTTATATTTAGACGCACACATAGCTCTGTGTAACTATCTATATACGGACTTTAGATGTGCATTCATTTGTGCGTAGGAATGTTGAACGGAAAATGTTTGGTTAAATACTTAACCCTGGGTTGCCAGGATACAAAGTATTTAATTGAATGTTTTTTTTTTCTCTTTAGAAATGGAGGTTTCCTGTTTTTAACACGCTTTTATTAGCTTTACCTGTATGTTTGTTACCGATTTTTGTATTTTAGTGTTTTATTTTGCAATCGAATTTTTTAAAAGTTAGATCCATTTAAATTTAAAGCGCGGTAGTGATGAAGTGTTAAAAATTTACAGATAGCGCTAAATAGATTTCTCTGGACAGGCCTATGTCCAGCAGTGGACTATTCTCGGGTGTTGACGATGATGGGGGATTAAATAAGTAAATTAATAGTCCCGAACATTTTCATGTTTTCCTTTTATACATATAAGGTAAAGAAATCAAACAGTTACAGGACTGTAGGTAACCGCTTACTAACTGGTTTGTCTAGATCTAGAACATACCTCCGTCCTCTCGGAGTGAGAGGGCCATTGCATGAGTAATAAACGTATATTGTCATGCTCAATCTCTAAACAATAGATTGTCCTTGATCCTAATTTGTACTTGTTAAGTAGTTGCGACTCATTGGTTTATATTACTGTGTAGTGGGTTCGATGTACCGGTAGGTTACATTCACATTTTATATATTTACTAACCGACCCGACGAACTTCGTACCGCCATATTCTTATTTCAAAAAGAAATTTCCCCATAATCTTTGACTTTCTTCTATACAAACCTTGTCCTAATAATAACGAACATATAGAAAAAAGAATTATCCAATTTGGTGCAAGCGATCGGAAGTTATGCGCGTTCATAATACGTGACCCATTTTACTCTTCCCCCCCCATCTCAACTTCGGTACTGAAAGTAGTATTAGCTAAGACCCCTAATAATTTTAAAATATTATTTAATAACACAAAGTTAAAACATAGTAAATGAATTATAAAGATATATTTAATTTCATGATGCCATAAGGCGAAACCGGTCAGGTGTAAACAAAAATAGAATATTGGAATAAGTACAAGTGATTTTAATTCTAGAATAAAGAGACATATTATTACGTGAAGCAAAAACTTTGCGAAAAAACGAAAATTATGCGAAAAGTATGCCATTAGGCACAGTTAAAGTTTATATGGAGGATAGAATGCAGAAAGCTGAAACAAAAAAAAGGTCTCGACCACTGCGCTACCACTAGTAAAGATAAATGCCAAAAATGCCATGCCACCTGTGAGCTTAAAAAGCGCTAAAAGTGGCTTTCTATTTTTGTATAAGGCTAAAAAACACAAGATTTCCCCAAAGGATATTGATTATGTGACTAAAACCTAAAACCTTTCCTGCTTCTGAGACGCAGTGTGGTTTTCTAAAGGCATTCCTTCCCCCTACGAACACATCGCGTAGTATGTGTACGTTCCCTTATGTAAGATGTGTGTTTGAGATAGTGAGTAATATTATATGAACGTTGTCGAGTTAATCTAATCACAAAATTCGTAGTAAAAATTATGATTGAAGATAGCAAACGTGCATATACTCGTATATTATTTTAACGGGAATTAACTTGAACAAGTAGTCTACCACTTTCGAACTCGTCGAAGTTGATAGCTTTGTCAAGGGGTGTGGCGACCTTCAAGGCTTCAACGTTGGTGTTAGTCGCCTGAGATAGGGTCAGCGCCGACGAACGGAGTCGCGACGAAGAGACTTAATTGAGGAAGAGGAGACACAATGCAGGAAGGGTGTTGATGTGATAGCTATATTATTATTAATTAATATTAAAAAACTGATGATTTCCTACTCCTCCAGTTTCTCTCCTGATTAAATTTGCGGGTTCCAAACCAACTTATTTTTTCCTGGGACTTCCCGAGTGTCATAACTCGGTGTGTTCGTGTGTCACTGCTGTGTACAGGAGTTACATAATGGGCGTTGGGGCAGGTCCCAATAAAAAAAAATGTAGTTAGTTTCCTGTGAAAATGGAAAAGCATAAATTTCTTGAGAGACGGTCGATACACCTAATACGAAAGAACACTCATTCATATGCACGTTAGTTAAACCTGTGGTAAGGGTCGTTACAGTCGAATGCGCTTGCGCAGCTACTCTACATACGAGACAGAAGCGAGGGGTGACGAGAACTCGCCTTTATACATAATACGAGTGACTCATGGGCTATGGTAAAACCGTTAATATATTTTTTTAAAGGTACTTTATATAGAGTTAGGGTTTAGGCATTCCTAATTCTGACCCTAAACTAGGCAGTGCCTGTGCTATAGTAACATACTGCTGATAAACATCTTTTCAAATAGTAAAAAATATAAGTGTCTGTTTGTAATTTCAAATTAACAGCTTTACACTAAATGTACCTATATGATATCATATTCGGTGGTACTTTTATCAAAAGAACAATTTTTCAGTCAGTTTTTTTCCGGCTAATCTCCGGAGCGGCTATACCGATTTTGACGGAACTTTCACTGGCAGATAGCTGATGATAATTCAAAATCATTTAATTTTATTAAATTAAGACACTAAGTGACATTTAAGAACGTTAAATTGTAGCTACAGTTAAAAATCATAGATCGACACGATACATATAAGGAGTAACTTAAATTTCTTTTTTAACACCACGGAGCTCAGCTAGATTTTGAATATTTCTAAATACATACGTATTAGAGATCAAATTAAACCCAGACACAGAACATATGATCATGTTCATCCCTTAATTATTTGTCATGGTTAAGAATCGAATCCATAACCTTAGGCTCAGCAGTCAGGGTTATTAACCACTAGACCATCAGCTCAAATCAAATCGCTTGATTTCCATTCTACACAATTAGCTAGTATTTATAGGCAGCTGCCTTGAATATACCACGACTGTACGAGTGGTCGAGTCTCCCAAATTAGACGACAAAGCAAAACCAACACCATATCTGTAAAGTTGCGACACTATTCGACTTTAATACGATTGTAATTGTCCGCGATTTGTAACTGGCGATGTCAAAAATGTATTTGCGTCGAGCTGAGTTTCGTTTTTTTGTACCAGTAATCTATTGGTAGTGTTTGCATATAACAAAGACACATCGGACTACAGAGTGACTATAAAATCCTGTATCGCACAATGAAAGTTCTTGCACCTATTTCGGTTGGAGTGTCTTCTCTTATGTAGGATTGACATAACCAGCGTTTTTTTTCACAGTATCGTTGTTAACATTAATTCAGACAAAATACATACATAATTTATTTAAAAGTGTTATTTTTCTTTTTTAAGATTTTATTTATTTATTTACTTTTTCTCAACACGACGATAACGATATGAAGATGCCTGCGAAGATGTATACAAAGCTTTCTGTATGCATAATAGTTTTAATTAAAAATTATTTGTTAACATTAATTCAGACAAAATACATACATAATTTATTTAAAAGTGTTATTTTTCTATTTCTTGAAGATCTTATTTATTTATTTACTTTTTCTCAACACGACGATAACGATATGAAGATGCCTGCGAAGATGTATACAAAGCTTTCTGTATGCATAATAGTTTTAATTAAAAATTATTTGTTAACATTAATTCAGACAAAATACATACATAATTTATTTAAAAGTGTTATTTTTCTATTTCTTGAAGATTTTATTTATTTATTTACTTTTTCTTAACACGACGATGACGATATGAAGATGCCTGCGAAGATGTATGTATGCATACAAAGCTTTCTGTATGCATAATAGTTTTAAATTATTTGTGACTTTCATTCTCTCTTCTGACACATGGAATAACCGAAGGTAGAACCCCGGTTGGAGTCAACAGAACCACCTGCACTGTTTTACCTGTTATAATTATAATCTCCCTTAGCAAATACAAGATCAAATTACATAATAGAAAGAAAAAATAGATACAGAAATTCAGATCTCTTATTCACCTTATTTCCTCATGCACCTTAAGAAAATGCAGGTACAATCAGAATAATTAAAACCCCTTCATATGGAGCTATGAAACAGTTAATTCTACTAAAATGGTTACTGTAACATAACTAACAATAATTGCAATTACACGAGCTTTCGCCTCCAGTGTCGCAACACAACTGAAATGGAAGACCACTATTGTGCGCAAGCGCAGGTTTGGACATCGTCGGGTATGGTGTTGTTTTGATACTGATTTGGACGGTATTACTGTTATCGTAGATTTTACAAAATGATTTGTGGAAATAAAGATAAATTAGGCACATAGGAAATTGATATCAGGTTATAATACAAATGTGGGGTGATTGAATGAAATAATTATTAATAATGGAGAAAGCTAAAGAAGTAATAATGCCTAGGTTGCATTTTAATGAGAGAGTGAAGATCCCGAAGGCCGAAAATGTTCTCTTCTAAGTCAAGGGTCTGCGTCGCGCTAGTGATAGCTGGTGTCAATGACTGCACGGTTGGCCTAGTGGTTTAGGCGTTTGACACGCCGCTTGCCAATTCGCCAAGTGTTGTGGGTTCAAATCCTACACGGGACAACAATTTGTGTGATCCACAAATTGTTGTTCTGAGTTTGGGTGTTAATTGTGTCCGTTTCATGTATGTCTGTAAAGTCCCCCGCGACACAGGATGTTTATTCCTAAGGCGGGAGTTGTCTTTTTAAACTCAATTTCAAAACTCAATGGGCAGAGATAGTTAATTAATTGCAATCAGTTGTATTGAATGAAGTTTTGTAAGGATAAAAGCAATGTTCGGCTGTTTGTTGGTTTTTTCTAACCTGAAGAAAGGAGAAAAGCATGAATTTATGTATATTAAGACCGTGTGTTTAATACCTACATGTGTTCGAAGTGCGGCGTACATCATACATATTTTAATTTAACATACAACGTACAAATAATGTTAACAGTTAATTAATTAATAATTCAGTGAATGCGTAATAAAGGATAGTTGGCGTCCAGCCATCGGTTCGTTACTGATAGCTTTCACATTCTCCAACTCAAGGATGGGCATTCTTCACACGTTTGAGATGTGTTCAGTCTGCTTTGCTGTAACTTTAAGAAGCGTTCATAGTGAAAAGTAAATACCTACATTATTTTACAATAACTTATTGGAAAAAGATTCATAACGAGGTTCTAAGTCACTAAAACTTTGAAAATGTTGACCCATAGTCTTATCAGATTATCTAAATATTTAATTTATGAAAGTCTGTTCCTGAATAAATTCTTTTTGATGTTTTTTTTTTAATTTTCACGTTGCATTTTACCATCGCGTATATTTTTGTCTAAGGGCTCCTACACATAAATGCGATGCAATGCGGCGTAAAGTTCTTGCGGTTCTTGCGGTTCATGCGAGCTCGCAGATATTTGCGATGCGATGGAAATTCGCAGTTATGTGTGGGAGCCCTAAGGGAGATACATATATATACATGTGCACAAATTCTGAATTTCTAAATTTATAAATCAAATTATTGAATACTAGTTGTTGCCCGCGGCTCCGCCTGCGTATATGTCGGTTATCGCGGCAAATAGTAGCCTATGTGTTATTCTGATGTATAAGCTATATTACTGTAAAGTTTCATCCAAATCCGTTCAGTATGGAATTATGTACAAAAAACAAAAGAAGATAAATCAATAGATGTTCAAGTTGATACTTTGCCTTAAATCCTGATTTGAATGCTGTATTGTTTCAGTATGGCAGCGATGAATTCGGCCACGACTCTCCGTCGCGGTACGCATCCCCCAAAGGCGCGGGCGCAGGCGGCGCGTACCAGGAAACGTACTACGCGGGCGGCGAGTGGGGTGCGCCCTACTACCAGCCACCGCAACCGCCTTACCAGCACGACCCTTATGCCACGTCGCCTGGTAACGTATAAATTTCATTTTACTACAGATTGCCCTACTCACTAAATGTTCGAAATAGTTCTTGACCAACTTTAGTATGATCGATTTTGGTGAAAGTTTTTTTTTTATGTTTGTCCCTGCCAAAATGACTCTACTCTGCCTGATGGATGCTTGTGGAATGGAATGCTTATGCTTAAGCAGAATCCAAGAGTGGTGGTCACCATACTGAAAATGCAGACAATGCAGCAAGGTGACCCACACCATGGCGGGCTAGTGATGCTTCTGCATAATTGGGCCTCCGGTCTCGCACTGACCAACGAAACACGACATCACTGCTGCTGTCATTTTACGTTTCTACGACAATTAGCCTAGATTCAGGCTAATTCGGATTGCACAGTCACAAGACATTAGAAATAGAAAAGTTGAGAATAATGAGAATGAACTTAGACCTTTGCTTTATTCTTATGTCCTTGTTGGTCCTAGCTGCCTTGTTGGTCTAGCGGTTGACGTATGCGACTGCCGATCAAGAGTTCTAGGGTTCGAATCCCGGGTCGGGCCAAAAGTGTTATTATTTCATTTCATTTCGTAAGTATCTTCTTCTGAACCACAGTTAAACAAATAAAAATTATTCCCTAGAATAGACGACACAAAACCCAAACCATGTATTCCACAGATGTGTATTTTTGTGGATTCTTCCTGTGGCTTGTGAATTCTTCATGACATCATTGCATTTAAATGTTTCAGGTATAGCAGGCGCCCCAGTGGTTGAAGCAGGCGGTGGGGCGGAACTCCCTTTGCCGCCGATGTCCTCCTTCCGTGCCGCCGCACCTCATCATTCGCCCACAGATCCCATGCTCGTCGCCAAACCGTCTTTGCAACCGGTTAGTGGCTCTAAGATATAAATACCCAAAAATTTAAAAAATAGTTCCTTAGTAAGCTGCACACGGTTACTATTGCTGTCTAGTATGTCAACCAAAACATGTGCTATGGAATAAAACTCGCCCAATGCATGCATGAACATCAGACTAATCTAGAATAGATCCAGAATCTATTGCAGAATGTACCATTCAGGAGTAAAATATTGGTTCCCACTGTAATTGATTAGGTCCTTACCATATATGATTTCCAGATATATGGAGGGTCCGCGAGTACCCCAACAGTGGGAGCAGCGGAAGCTGGTAGTTTATCGTCGTATGGCTCGTCGCCCTCAACGCCTGTACACTCGCCGCCTCCGCTACATGCGCGCTCGTACCCTGCACCCCCCGGCCCACCTGCACCTCTCAAGCACTCCCCCGCGCATACACACACGCAACTTCATGTACACCATCATAATGGACAGGTATGCTATTTCTAGAACCATTTTTTTCTATCAAAACATTAATTAAATAAGCAGAATAACCTTCCTTCAAAGGAGAGGCCTTTTTCTAATATTCTTCTTATTTCTTTGTTTTGGATTTATTGACAGGATATTACCAAACAACTGTTGAAAAATACTACATGTGGTTTTATCAAACGATTTTTTTTTATAGAAAACCTAATATGAACAGAACATTTATTGTATTATACTAAAAAGTAATTCCAATTAATCACATATGAGTTACTTACAGCTGAAACATAAAACAGAAATTATAATTGCTTTACATTGATGACCTAGTTTAAAATTCTATTAATTTGCAAATGCATCATTACAGCAATCAAATTGGGTCTCTTCTGGTGTATCATCACCCCCTTCAGCGTCGACACCACACGCTCCTATCCCCGCTGCAGTTTTACCAAATGGACACCATCAACCCATGCCCGTATTCAATAATGCTGTTATGGTGAGTTGGTAAAATGGCGTGTAGATACAAAGCCTCAGAAAGGTTATTTGCAGTGCTTAAGTTACGTTTATATTGATGATTTGATAATCTTCTACACGTCCATTCAGGAACATCAATCATAAATTTTCTCTTTTAAAGGAACTATAATCTGTTTTCTTTTTTCGTCGTTGATATGATCAGGCACCTGCAAATATATCTTTTTATACGGATTTCCTAAGATAAACTAATTTGGTATTTGCTTGGACTGTTGTGTTTTTTTGTCGTGATCAGTGTGGATTTCCAAATACTTTTGACAAGCAACTACCAAAACTTTATTATCAGATACTTTTCCAAATTTATCAGCATGTCCTTTTAGCATGATTGTAACTAATTTTATTTTTCCTAAATTAATTTTGAAAATAGTTAAAATTATTAAAAGCTTTTGGATTTTCTTTACAATTTATTAAGTAGGAAATATGATACAACATTCTCGAAGCCTGAACAATAGTTATTTAGTAAAATTTTAATTTAAAAATATTCGATCGTCGCACAGACAACGCTAATAAATAACGCATCTTGAACTAAGCAAAGAAATATTAGTCACTGTTTAAATAATATAAGCAGTGAAATAATTTTTATATAAGGTTTATGTTTAATATTAGCATATACATATACATTTGCTATTTACAAAAAATATAAAGAAAAATATTGTTTGTATCGTATTTCAGTGTACATTATTTTGTTGTGTTTTAATGTTGTGTTTAATAGTTTGCGAACAGTGTGGACTGATATGCCATTACGTACCTATTATCTTTTACGAGTAGTTGTTACCTCAATATTGTGTAGGTATTTGTAGATGTAGTTTGATTATTTTGTGATCTCTTTTAGTTGTTGTTAATTAGATTTTGAAATAGTCATGTTTTGAAATAAAACTCTTAGTTCCCCGTTTTGATATTCGACCAAGAATCTGCATTCGTTTGTAATAAAAACAATTTCATAGTCTATGCATAATATTTCTTCGTTACAATTTTGAAGACTTATGTATGAAAGTAAAATGAGATTCGGGGAAAACTTTATGATTACATATGATTATTTAAATTAATAATTTCTGTATTATCTTATCTTCCTAAAATAATAAAAAAAAAAAACAATGGGCATGCAAGTAAATCCACTTAATAAAGAAAACTTTGTAATATTAATAAAAAAATGTTAATTTAAAAGTTTGCTCTGTATAACACAATAAATATTACATCCCACACCACCAACATAGTACAAAAAAAAAATACAAATTTACTATGTTTATAGCCATAGGAGGGGAGCAGCCATTACGTGTTTTTTTGTTCAATACAAAACAGTCTATTATTTGTTACGGGAGGGAAGGGGGGATCTTCACACATACGCATTTTAGACTCACACACCAAAACAATCGCCTGTCACTACGAACTCACACATAACAATAAAAACAAAACATTCACAATTTTACGCACACGTAAATACATCCTGTGTCATAACAGTGTAATGCGCATAATGTCTCGGGAAGCCCATAGGAAGGGAACTTTGAAAGAAGCGCTTTGTGTGAGACCCGATCGAAGGCCTTCGCAATGTCGAAACTAACTGCCAAGGCCTCCCCCTTAGTCTCAATCGCCTATGCTCAGCGATGTGTCAGGTATACTAGAAGATCACCAGGTGATCAACCCCTACTGAAGCCGTACTGCTGGTCACTTAGTAGATGATGACTTTTTATGTATAGCAGTATACGACTGCACTTGCTCATACTCATAGTAAAATTATATAAAAATAAAACCTGTTAGCCACGCCCACTTATGCACATTCAGACATAAATACAAGTAAGAGCGGTGTTCAGTCCTCTCTGTGCGCAAGCTGTAACGCGGTTCCGTATAGGGCGGAGGAGCCGAGCAGAGACAACTGGACGAGGCGATGGTGTTCCTCCGAGAACATAACGATGTTGTAAGTATACATGTGTCGTGGGTGATATCATGGTATAAAAATACAGGTATGGCATTCCGAGATACATGGGGGACGAGATGACGTCACCATCACTATAGCTGGTTCAGTGTTACCAGTAGTGTGAAATAATAACTCCCCAACCACCATTATTCCCTTTGTGAATTCGATAGAACAATAAAGTTTTATCATATATTTAAATTCAAATATTTTGTTTGATTATGTACACAAAACAACAATTTAAATGCATTTTACATTTTTTAAAATAGAATGGAGACTGCAAATGTTTCCATCATTTCATGTTGTTGCTATAAAGTAGTAACTGGATAGTGACGTCACCTTGGATAGCTTTCGGAATGTCATACCTGTATTGTTATATCATGGGTGATATATACTGCGAGTAGAATACAAGGTTATTCTTATTTAGTACAAAAGCTGAATCACCTCAACTCAAACGTATTCTTAAAAGAACAATAAGGAAAACAGAAATGAAAAACCTCACTCAGTTATCAGCTGATTCACGGTCATTTCCTAGTTAGGTACAACTATTTTTTCAATTTTTTTCATTATGATTGTTTCAATACTTGCGTTGATATGCAGAATCAATTTTTGTTTTTCTGTTATGTTTTAGTTGTGATAAAAACAAATACTATTTTTAATTACAAACAATTTCTTTCAGCCAAAATCATTATAAAAATTGCAATGCATATATTATGTAAACTATACGCAGTATATATCAGCGAATTATTTTTATAATATATTATTATAATCAAATGTGAGCCTATACAGTGAGATATAATTTAACATTTGGAAGTAAGTTTTTCATAGGGACCAGAAATATATTTTAGCATCGTTAGGTACATAGTATACTCGTAAAAAGAAAGTCGCTTTCATTGTCTTCTTAGATCTTTTAAATTACTCAACGGATTTTAATGCAATTTTCAGCCATAGATAGAATAATTCAAGAGGAAAGTTAATGTGTTATACATGCATATTATTATAGTACCTACAGGAAATCCGAGAATTTCAAAGACGTTAGTTTATTTATAATATATATATCTCTATGTATAGATAAACATTTGATTATAATAAGTGTATATAGTTAATTATGTGGCATGGTATTAGCTGTTGTGTCATTTCTTTTGCGTTTGTATGTGAATTTGTTAGTGTTCCTATTTTTAAAATTTTTTAGTAAAGTATTTCTTCGTAAAATGTAACTTTTTAGTAATATTAGTTTTGTAAAAGAAAACTTATTCTTTAAGTGCTGTTATGCAGTACTTGAATATTACACTTCTAAGTGGAGGATTCCAGTTAAGTCTTGTAAGAAAAATAACTGAAGAATATGAACCGCCTGATGGTAAGCGGTTACCGGACATTATTAATGTAAAAATAAATGCTGTTTAATCGTGGGTTTCCATAAGATGGAGAATTTTACCCTGGCCTGTAATCTAGAATTGTCTCTTTTCAATAAATAAACTATGCAATATAATTACGTGTAAGTTCCTACGGCACATGTTGTATGTATATCAAACTACGACTATATGGGTTCGACTCCCACCTAGATCTTTTCTTCAGGTGTAAAAACATGATCTGATCTAAATACAAATATAGGGCATCTACCATGGCGAGCCCTGCATCACCCTAAGGACGACTGGTAGAAAATGCCTACGGCATTAATTCCGCCTTTGACACATTTGTGCATAAAGAAATTTAATTAAATAAATGGTTAAGAAATTGAAATGAAAGTGGTATTTCAGTGGTTTAATTCGAGTGTTGGTATGTTCAGGGTGCTCGCATGGAGGAGAGGCTGGACGACGCCATCAACGTGCTCCGCAACCACGCCGAGGCGCCCGACTTCTACCCCCAGGACATGCACCATCCACACCAACCACCACAAGGTATGACTGCTCACATGGCACAGTGGTTGCAATTGACGACTCGGCGCTTGTTGTTATTATTTTATGTTCGATTGATACTGGTAACAACGTAGGCATACGGCATAGTGGTATAACGATTTGAAAGGGACATAGGATTGATTCGAACTGTCCAAGACGGGGATAGTTAGCGATCCTTGGGGAGGTCTTCCTTCACCGCTTGTAGCAGGTTTGATACCCACTCGCCACTATAGCAAACTGCATGATGGAACTAAGATTTGAAAGGGACAGAGGATTGCTGACCGGGATAGTTAACAATCCTTATGAAGGTCTACCTTCAACAGTAGACGGCAATAAGCTGATGCTCACGAAATAAATTTTGTGAAATTGTTGTTCTGAGTCTGGGTGTTCTTATCATGTTTGTAAAGTTCCACTCGACACGGGATATATTCCTAGTGTTCTCACCAGAAAATATCCCGTGTTGCAGGGAACTTTATAAAAGGACAATTTAAAAAGACTATTCTCGAAACGCCTTTTTTCATATTAAAATGAATAGTTTATTACATTTCTTCGTACTTTTAATTTCTTTATTTCTATTTGTATGTTATTTTTTATTTATATTACTATTTTAAAGTTATGAAAATTTTATTTATCTGTTTGGAACTTGGAAGTAACTATCATTATGGCACTCATCTGCAACGCTACTGAAGAGTGTGCAGCCCCCTAGCCAATCGTTAACGCCTAAATTCTCGTATGTCATTGGGTAATCTTAGACAAAGTATTAGCCAATGACATACGAGAATTTAGGCGTTAACGATTGCAGAAAGAAGAACGCTTGCAACTTGGCTAGGGGGGCAGGATAGTCAGACTTTGAATGTTAAAATGATGTTGCAGGTAATAAATCTCAAGAGTTGTGGTTTATAGTTATTTATTCACTATTCCAGTGTCTCGACTGGCGGTGGGTGGAGGTCTCCCCCTGCACTCAGAGCCACCCATCAAAATGGAGAGACACGTACTGCCTAATACGAGTATGTATTACATATATTTATTTTATAATAGTAAACTTATTTATCATTATTTTCTTTTTATTTATTTATTTGTGGTGTGCTGTAGGAGATACCTATGTCCAGCAGTGAACTGTAACGGGCTGATGATGTTTATATGCGTATTTTTATTTATTTAAGTTTAATGCACATCTTGTACATAGGCGGACTTAATGCCATGGGGCATTGTCTGCCAGTCAACTTTTGGGTGATGTAAAAATGTGATGCGGTACTTAAGGGTTATCAGGACGTCACATCAACAGCATTTCCACTGCTGGACACAGGTCCTCCTTAGAGTTTTTGGGCTTCTATACCACACTCTTTGCAGTGATGTTGTCCTGGTACTTTGCCTCGTTAGTCGCTTCATCCCATGGGATGAATAGGTGGTGATTTTAATAGTTCTAACATCTCTTAAAACTCTACGCAAATTGTTTCCTGTTTACTTCTCTTATTATCTGAAACGATAGAGATATGTTTTCTCCGAAGGAATGAGGTTACCAATGTACAAACTACCCTCCCTTTAATTTGACTGCCTCGGTGACGCAGTGGTAGCATATGTGCCTGCTGTGCTTGAGATACTGTGCTTCGATTTCCGTCTCGGACTTAAAATTTATATTGTTTGGGTGTTTTCTGTGTGTAATATACAAATAAAAGTATGATATGTATCTGTATCAGTTGACTACTGCCCATACTACAAGCTCTCCTTAATTTTCCACTAGACGGTGTTGTGTTTCCAAAAGACGAAAAAATAATCTGGGTTAAAGGGAGACAAGAGTCAACGCACTTGTTACTGTTGAGTTACAAGTGCGTTTATCTCTTGTTCATGGGAGGCAGTGGTCAATTATTATCAGGTGACCCTTTCTACTGATTTGTGCTCTCAGATAATAAAAAAAAGGATGATTACATTAAATGGGTTTGTCGAATTCAGACAGAGGCAGTCAGTCGCCAAAAGCTTTTGTAACACATTAAGCTAAAAATAAAATCGGGCAGAAAAATGATGATGATGATTATTGATGTGTTTCCGTTTATTGATCACCCGTATAGTGAGTCCCCTTGGCAGTGTGTACAAGCGCGGTGAGCAAGAGCGCAATGCTTGTGTTGCAGAGAAGCGCAAGGAGCCGCCCGACTCGGGGCTGGACTCCAAGCCCTCGTCGTCCGGCTCGGCCGACGCGCTCGCCAACAAGCCGCCCAGCTCCAAGCGCTCCCGGAGATAGTGAGTACACGCTCTGTACACACGCACACATACGCATACACACGCACACACCCGCATACACACATATACACACATACACATGTAGATATAGATAATAGACGTACTCTTTAAAACCTGAACAAATTGTTTATGGGTGTGTGAATTAAATCAAGTATCTTATCTATACCATCCAAGAATTATTTGTCAAAATTATAGGCCATTGTTATTTGTGTATTTCTTGAATAAAAAGAATAAACACTGCAATAAAGTGCTATCTCAGTTAAAAAATATAAAAAATGGAAAGCAGTGAAAGATAAACAAAAAACACTGTCCGTTTGAGTCAGTCTATGACCACTCGTTTTGCAAGAAAAAATCGATCACGCCAAACTCAATTTTCAATGTTTGTAATACATTAGTAAAACTCTTTTTTCTTTAACATTTTTTTTGTCTAATATACATAGTATGCGTTACATATTATCGAAAATAACAAATTGATTAACAAATTTTGATTGCACGGGTGTCGTGGTTAAAGTGGTCACCTCGCCGCTTTCTACTGATCTGAGTTTCAATGGGTTCAAACCCCACATGGGATAACACTTTGTGTGATCCACAATCTGTTGTTCTGAGTCTTGTATTTTGTATTTTCGTTGCATGAATGCGTTTATAAGCTCGTGACCCATATCATAATATGTCTAGCGCGACACACACAACTTAAAAAAAACACATTACACTAGCCATAATGTTTTTTTTTAATCAACATATCAGTATGTATCACACGTATCATATCACATATCACTCTCATCACGGTGACCGTGATATGTTAAGTGTGAGCATATCATTTTTGAAATATGTGGTATATAGTTGTTCGTCGGCGGATGAGGACGACCTGGATCCAGACACGAAGGCGGCGAGAGAGAGAGAGCGACGACAAGCCAACAATGTTAGAGAGAGGTGCGACCCCCCTTACAACCCCCACTTGATCCCCTTACCCCAGAGACTATGAGATGAGTTACGTTACTTTATGGTACAAACTGATTGTTAGATGCACATGGGCATTCGCTAGATGGCGCTGTTATTTCTGAATCACGATAGTGAAATTGCCCCATGAACTAACTGTAACTTCTCTCACTCTGTCTCTTATTTTGTTCTCGTTACGTTCGTTTAGTAGGAAATTTTAAGACAATTTTCGTTTTCTTATAGAAATTAAATAATAACTTTTTTCTAAAGATCATATTGTCTTTTTCTAATTTTCCATCTTAAGCATTTCCTATTGTCGTAGTGAACAATGGCTTAGTGTTTTAATATTTTATAGTATATCTATATAATAAGTCGCATTAAGTGTATTTTGGTTCTTCATGTATAAAATATAACATCATACATCTTTGTTGTCAAATTATTTATTTTAAATGTTGTAAATAAAAACAATAAATTGATAATAATTTACAAATCATGCAGCTTTACATAGGTCCCTCCTTAGAAAGGAATTTTTGGCCTACCTTGCCACGCTGCCCGGTCAGATGGGTTGGTATAGGGTTGGTCTCAAGTTTTCATTCTCTTACAGTGATGTTGTCCTGGTACTTTGCTCCCTAACTCCGCTCCTACGACTCCCATGGGATGAATAGGGTTGGCGTTTTTTTAACCAAAATATCTTTGATGCGACCTTATTCTTACATCTCGGACTTAACCGATTTCACAAAAAGTGGTATATACCATTGTTGACAACGACAAATGTTGCACATATCACAGTATATATATATATCCTGTACTAACATGTGTTATAGTTTCAGCTTCATCATTGCTAACAACAGGGTCACAGTGTGTTGAAAATTCTATTGTATCATTCTCTACTCTATTTGTGTTGATATAAAGTTCATATTTGTGTGTCTCTTGTTGGTGTCAGGTAAGTGGTTATTTAAAATTTGTAGAATTAAACGGATGTGTTTTAATATTGGCTTATTAACTAGCGGGTTTTGAATATTGCAAAATGTACCCATTGGCAGGAATTGCCAGCTCGACAGGAGTAATACCACGGCCTCACATAAAACCGGTGATAGTGTGTGACCACCAGTGAACTTATTATATTTCCAACTACTCATGGAATTGTGATTTCCAATTTAGAAAAGTCAATTTTCTTAATACCGGAACCGGACATAGTTTCAATAAGCGATCGGATTTTACGGCGCGTTCAACATGACGCCACACATCATTATTTTAACGGGTTGAAGCTTGGATTTTCCTCAACATCCCATGTGAAACGTGAACTTCTTAATCGGCCCTTAAAAGCTAATATGTCACATTTTCATCATGAATCAGCTTTATGTATCATTTCATTTATTTCATTCATGTCTCATTGCAATCTCAATGGAATCATTAACTAATGTTATGAGGTGTATTGCTTATGATATTTTATAAGTCATCGCTTGGATTAACGGCTTCGCTCCCGAAGGTAGTAGAGTGATTTTCCTATTACCTTGATCAATAATCATTATACTTTACTGTGGCAAGTGAAACACTACTTACGCGATAATATTTTCATAAAATAAAACCGACTTCAAAATCTGGACCAAATTGAAATGGGACCACATGGGAATCACCAGCTTTCAAATAAATAAAAAAAATCATCAAAATCGGTTAACCCACGCGAAAGTTATGAGGTAACAAAAATAAAAAAAGTATTGTCGAATTGAGAATCTCCTCTTTTTAAGTCTGTTAAAAATGAATTAAAAGTATCGTCAAATTTTGAGTTATATAGGTATAGAACTTTTTGAGTTTGTTAAGCGTATAAGAACTAAATCAAAATATTTTTTTAAGTTATTTTAAATTTTCAAATTTTTTGGTAGAATAAGTACAATACATGGTATTTATGTACACTTATGGCGTGCAATGGGAGGCCTATGTCCAGCAGTGGACTGCAATATACTGATGATGATATATCACACTAACCATAATCGCTTGTTCGCTTATCAAAAAGAAGAAAGCGTTCACATGTTTACACGTATAAAAAATTAATGATCATTTTCATATTAATACATTTGGTCTTGCTGTTTTAACAAATCATTAATACACTATCATTTGCTTATTAATTTTAAATAATGGGAGCGTATCATTGGAACTGTGTTTAGGCTTGGCGTGAATAAATCTATTAATGGAATACTAATCTTTTTTTTTTTTTAGTTTTCTGCACTCTACCATTTAAACTTTAATTGTGTTAAATTTAATACTCCTCCATTCGCATAATTCCGTAAAAAGGGGTACAAAGCTTCACGTATTAATTTAAGGATGTTTCATGTTATGCAGACATTAATCGATCTACAAAGTGGCCAAAATGAGGCTTAGGTGCCAAATAATAAAAATATATAATATTTTTGATCAGACCTTTTGTAGGTATAATAAAACTCGTAATATACATAATATTTATTTATGTTCCTCATCATGAACAACCTTTAATATTATATTCGAGGCCTATGTCCAGCAGCGGACTATTGCTATACATAGGCCATAGGTTAATTGTTCTAAAATAATCTTTAATTCAGAAAATGGCTGTAGTATGTTCAGTAGAAATCTTAGATAATTAGGCGATTAATAAAACTTAGTGGGTTCAATGCTTTGTCACCTGTTATCTTCATTATCATAAGTTCTTGGTGCTTTCATGTGACATATTAATACCAAACCTTTCACCCATCATATCTACACTTCCCAAGAGCTTAACTTACTCTGTTAAACTGCTGGTCAAAACAAGAATCAGTATATATATCCTAGTTATCCTGTCTTAATCAGTCTTTGCTCACCGTCTAAGACAGAAACGTGTTGATAAACAGCTCATAAACTTTATCAGAAATTGATATATCAGAAGGTAAAAATAGAACTTCATATTTGACTATACTAGGTATAAAAAGTTTCCGACCTCATCGTGAAGGCAGCAGCACTCATTAATAAACACTAGTGTATGCAGTTGTGTATCATTGCATTTAAATTGTGTATCACTGGGAGAAGTGTGTACAGTTCAAGGAGAATATGTAAAAAACAAATTTTAACAAAAAAAAACGACTTCAAGAACTGGACCAAATTCAAATAAAAAGAATTATCAAAATCGGTTAACCCAGTCGAAAGTTATGAGGGTAACAAACATAACAGAAAAAATACAGTGGAATTGATAACTACCTTCATTTTTGAAGTCGGTTAATGAGGAAAATATGTTGTGTCATCATTAAGTCGGAATATTTTTAGATCCCACGTATGTTTCTGAGGTTAGGACGTTAAACAAACCTTATTGTTATGTGTATAAGGTTCATATTACCTTACTTATAAATCAGGAGGCAGTTCTCTCTCTCTCACGCACTACCTTCGTAAAGGTAATTTTTATGTTCATACTCGTACTTTTGGATCCGTCGTCGAATTCCGGACAGAACTGAGCAGTGATTGGTTGGAAAATCTGTTGTTGTCAAAGAACTCAAGTTTAAATTAAACAGTTTTAGAAGTATTGAAAATTAAATATTCATATCGTTTGTTTGGTGGTTACTATTTTATATCTATTTTGGCCTAGTTAGAGATCTCACCCATAAACCACTTCATGTTTTAAAAATACTTTTGAAATTCCTTTTTGTAAATAAATTTCAAACCCCACACGGGACAACACTTTGTGTGATTCACAAATTGTTGTTCTGAGTCTGGGTGTTCTTTGTGTCCGTTTCATATATGTTTTGTTTGTAAAGGCCCCCGCGACACAGTATGTATTATTCATAATGTAGGTATTGTCTTTTTTATAAGTTAAAATTTTAAAAAAATATAAGACTACATGACTGATGTTTAGCAAATCTGAAAGCTTATAGCTTGTAAAGATTCAGACATTTTTTCTAGAAAGTCACAAAAGCCTTTGACAACCTCAGAATTTCCAACTACTTCAATTCATGTAGGTCATAAAATCAAGTCCTAAAAGAACCATGTTGGGTATCAGTTGCTCATCAGCGGACGAGGGTGACGACGAGACTGATCCCCAAGCGAAGGCCGTGAGAGAAAAGGAGCGGAGGCAGGCCAATAATGCGAGGGAGAGGTAAGAGTTGATAGGAGATGGAAAGAGAGAGGGACGAAACATTAAAACTGTTTTTGAACAGGTTTGTGTGCCTACAATATTTTTCAGCAGCAACCTACATTCTTCGTAATCATTGTACAAATTATAATATAATATCCTTGTACACATAATCTCGTCAGTTCAGACCTTTATTAAGGTTCGTAGTACACACGTATTTTGTTTGATATAAATTTGTATAAATTGTTCTAATAATCCTTTATTGTTCCCAAATAAACTTGGGAATAATAAAGGCTAGGAAGATGATATAAATTGTTCTAATTTGTTGTAATTTTATTCCAGATTGTGAAACACACTGTGACCCTTGTTGAAATGTTTTTTTGTGTACCTATTAGATTTGTGTAGCGAATAAATGTTTGTTATATTTTGTGATATTGGCACATTATAGGCAATTTATAGGTATATTAATAGTGTTTGAAGGTAATAATTGATACAAAGAATATAATTTACAGTAAAATCGATATATTATAACTACAAAATAAGTTTGTAGTATAATTATTACTATTACAACAATTCATTTTTATTGATAATTATTTTCTTCTGATTCTTTTATACGATTCGGTATTCTTTTACCCGACTTATGCTACCGGCGTTCTATTACCCGACTTATGTTACCGGCGTTCTTTTACACGACTTATGTTACCGGCGTTCTTTATACGACTTACATCACCGGCGTCCTTTTATAATGCCTCTGTTTTTAACGTATGACCGATATTCATAGATATGATTTTGATACCATCGTCAAGCAGAGTCATTTTATGTGAGCTTATATTATTTGTATCAATTTACGTCTTCAATTAAATATATTAAAGTTCGGAATACATTGACAACATAGTGTTACTTTATGCCTTAATCATACAGAAATTATTTAGTGACGTAACCCCTTCTATATAAAGAGACATTTACTATCGATAGATAGCTCTATTATTCTTCATAATTCTATCAGAAAAATCAGTCTTCTGTAATCTAGTGTATATTTTGTATTAAGATGTTTAAAAGGAATGGACCAAAGTAACACTAAAGAGCTAATGTATTCTGAATAATTCTGCCGTACTCAGGAGTACACTATGTCTGAAAAATAAGGTTTCTATTGTTTTTAGTAACAATAATAATATAGGTATATATAATCATGAATATGTACGGAAATGAATAGTAGATATAAAATTGTTGAAAAAAACTATAAAACACGCTTACAAAAGTCAGTGACGTATAAACAAATATAGAGGTGAAACTAGTAAAAGCGTAGACTTTACAATTCAGTTCAGATCGGCTCTCAAATATGGTATTCTAATAGTAAAGGATTCTATAAGTCCAGTAGAATAATACTAAACATAATTATAATACTTAGAACGCATTAGCATTAAATAGGCACGATGACTAATTTTGGAAAACTTTTTTATGATGTTCGGAAGTAACTGCTATTGTCAAAAACAATCATAATTCTACAAAACTTAATGTTTTAGTAGGAAAATGCGATTTAAATTTTAAGTTTAAAATTCACTCTAAAACGTTTGGTGGTGTCATGGCGTCTGCTGCTGCTGGTTGATAAATGGTGACGTCACATCTGCGTGTCAGTTATAGCACTTAAAAACAGTAAAGTGATCGTCGATTATATCCAAAACAAAATGACGTTTACATATACGTGACGTAACTCACTCTGATTGCTGTTCAACTTAACATGGCGGATTGCTATATTTTGTAGTTTTATTTTTGTTAATTAACTATTAATCTCGCTCTATATATGAAAATAAATGCGATTTTTATACTCTATGAACCCCATTTTATTAGATAAATAAATAATTTTAATGGTTCTATTGTCATTATGACTATTCCCGCCATCATGAAGCCCACTGTTAAATACAGGTCTCTGCTTGTAAAGGAGGTTTTGGCTAACGCTGGCCAGAAGGTTTGGTACAGGGTTTATTTTAAATTAGTTTACTCCCTTAGTCGGCTTTTAAGACATAAGTAGGTAACACTCTGTAATCATGTAAATACTTCCGTACACATACTTAATTATATATGTATCATGAAATGTGATAGTTGAAAAACTATAATAATACCAAAAAAAATCAGACTTAGTGCAATTTAAGACAGAATGGCAAGCTCTTATCAACTGTTTTCTAAATTATAATATTACCTATCCAGGATAAGAATACGCGATATAAACGAAGCGCTAAAGGAACTGGGTCGGATGTGCATGACCCACCTGAAGAGCGACAAGCCGCAGACCAAGCTGGGGATCCTCAACATGGCTGTGGAGGTCATCATGACCTTGGAGCAACAAGTTAGAGGTAAGCTGATGAATGTGTGTTGTGTATGTTGGCAATTACTATACCAGGGACTCTGACTCCTAAGGTAGAGGTTGTAGATTCTATTCCCATCCGAATAATTGTGTGATCAGTGCGATTTTAGTTTCTGTGTCTGGTTGTAATTTATCTATGACTAGCTTTAGCCCGCGGCTCCTTCCGCGTTTATGTCGGTATTTAAATTTTAAAAATCTCTATGAATTTAAACTTATTATGTTCTCCGTAGGATAGGATTGTTGAACCGCAAAATAACATATGAATATACATAATAGTTTTCTTTGAATCTCGATAGAGGGCATTGTGCATTCTATCTGAATCGCGATATTGTTGTTATCAGTCCAGTAGTATAAGAAGCCTGTGTAATATTTTTTAAGGAACGAGCTCATGGAAACAATACAATATTTTAGAACAAGGACAAGTTGTAGTTTTATTCACTCGACTTAGTTACCCCCCCCAGTGCAATTGTGTTGTTCCCATTAAATACCAGGCAACTCTTGGTATTTACGAATGATATAGATGTATATAGAATCTATGGAAAGTCTGGTTACAACAGTGTAGGCTACCTAGTTTGGAATTATTACTCTTATTTGTCTCGGTTTAGACCACTACTGGATATAGGTCATAATTACTGTTTATAAAATAATATGTTTTGTTTATTCTAGAACGTAACTTAAATCCGAAAGCGGCGTGCTTAAAACGGCGCGAGGAGGAGAAAGCAGAGGAAGCGCCCAAACTGCTGCCAGCGCCGCTACAACACTATCAACCCATGCCGGTAATTATGCTCAGCTATTACGGTTTGGGGCAATTTTTTAGGAAATCTAGTGAGGGTGCCGATATTATTTCACCCTATCCGTGTGGTCACCACCCATATTCATCCCATGGGTGTCGCAAGAGTCGACTAATGAATCAAAGTACACCAGGACAGTGGAACTGCAATGAGAAGGAAAACTTGGCACAAACCTCTACCAATCCGTCTGGCCATAGTTTTGACCAAAACCTTATTTTTCAAAAGAGTTCTATCTCCAGCAGTGGACTATTAAAGGCTGTTAATGATGGTGATGATTATTATAAATGCTAAAGTTGAGCTACTTTTTAAAAAAATCATTTTTAAAATCAAGATTAATGCGAGCAAACTACAAGCAGATGAGGTATATACAAGGGTGGTGTCATACAAACGATGGCAACGCGTTCGTATCTCTTAAGATGCGGGTGTCTATGAATGGTATTAGTCTTGGATATTATCAACTGATCAATCTGTTCCTTTGCTCACTTAGACAACTCGGTCCATATATAAAAAGTGAGATTTTACTAAGAACTGGTTTGCAACTTTATTTGTAGAGAGTACTGGAGTACTGAGTACAGAGGGAACTGTTGTGTGATTTCATTTGTAGATAGTACATAATATGTATGTTTGTATGTGCAGGGCATGGGCCAGCTCCCCGGGCAGCCGCCGTCGGGCGCTCCCCAATAGCGGCGCGCGCGCTAGCCCCCCCCACAGCTAGCACACACTCGCACTGCCACACCACACACACACACAACACCACATAACTCTACACTGTATTACAGTTACACTATGTAACATTTACTTTTGTGTCTTTTTACACTATTTTTCGTGTGGAAAAAATATTTTTATTTATATAAAATATGTATTTATTGACATAAATACTACGCGTAATAAAATGTATAAAGTACACAGGTGTTGCGTAATTCGGTGTATATTATACACTTTGTTACTGTAATGTGTAACAAATATACATAACAATTGATTGTTTAATAATGACTCAGTGATTTTAATACGGCATGCATTACAATTTTGCATGATAAAATATTTATTAATTAAATTATAGTGTAACAGGTTGTATAATATACACAATATTATTTATACAAAACATTACGAAAATAAAAACTATTTCTTCTACACGCCAATATACTAATAAAATATTGCATTTTTTTTATAATTTAACCCCGTTGAACGGGATAGTGGGACATTGACTTCCCCGGTAAGGAAATGCCATAAAAATTAATATTTTACTTAATTGTAAGTTTTTTTTTAATTATAAGTACACACACTTTGAGCCGATTTGTGACATGTAAAGTACCAGTGATTGTAGTGAATGGTGTTTTAAATATCTGTTTTGATGGGAATATACATTGTTGGCTCTCTAGACGTGATTTGATCAATATTCATGGTATCATTTTTATTTTACATTTTCTATTTATTCAGTGGTTTTAAATGAATGTGTAGTCTTTTCTTTTTAATTTCGGGTGACTATACATTCATTTAAAAATATTGCTTTTGTAAATTTGTTTAATGAAATATATTTTATTAATAATGATAATAATGATTGATAAATGTATCTACATTGTTTTGTTTCATATTTTTTTATTATTTATCATTAAAAATATATTTTTATCTTTTTTTGTGTATAGGTATGTGTTAGGTATGATTTAGTCAAATTATGCTATTAGGGCTGTCATTATAATCACCCTTGCAAATTGTCCTAGCTCTGGCAACTCCCCATCACTGTCAGATATTTTCACACCAATCACAATTAATAATTTTAAAAAATCCAAAGAATTTATTAATAATCCAACTTAAAATTGTACCTACATTTTGGAGTCGGATAGAAAGCAGTGCGTAGTGACGTATATTTCGGACTTTTTAGTATATAAGTGTGTATATTACTAGAGTATAGTACATAGTTTTATATCGATATAAAGTCGAGACGCGGGAATTAAAAGAATTACTTTTTTTGTTGTCTTAACCCAAAGACAAAAGATCCATGTAAAATATAAACTAGCGTATGTATAGGTATATATTAGATAAGGATGGAAAAAAGATATTTTTAATTACGGTTTTTCGTTTTTTTTAGATATTTTTTTCTCGCTGCCATAGTGGACACCGCTCTATCGCTTTTTGTACTTTTATTTTATAAAAAAAAGCTTGACAATAAAATGGTGTTGTTTCATGGTAGTTTCTCGAAAACAGTGGTGTTATTATAATATGTACTTTTCATTTGTAAATTTGTAATTTTTTTAATGTTTTGTTTTGACAGATTGTAAAAGTACTTATTGATTTTAGTACTTATTGTTATATAGGTGAAGTGTAAAACTTTACAAATTTACAAATGAAAAGATAATGTAAAGAACCCCTTGGCTGCTAACTTAAAATCGTACTTAAGTGATGCTTTTGTACTGTACCTCCAGTGACAAGTGTTAAGATATACGTACAGAGGGCGCTCACTTCTCCCATCCCTCTTTACACAAAAAAGATTTTATTACTTTTTATTTTTTTATGTAGGCAACATTTACAGATTACTACCAAACGGGTTTATTTGACCCTTAGTGATATGAAAAATGAGACAGACATATATAAAGGACAGTGTGTGTGAGAGAGACGGAGGATCGAGCGTACCATGTATTGATTGACAGTGGATCTACGTACGTAATGCGTACGTGTATTATTTTATACGTTATTTAGCTTTACCGGTAGCTATCGCCTCGAGATCATGTTTAAAATGTACTTATATACTATTTTTATCATTATTTTGTGTATATTTTTTTGTACTTTGCCATTTTTTTCTTCATATTAAATGATATTAATGTTAATATCTCATAGAAAGTGGCATTTGATAACATTCGATTCCGTTGAGTATCGTAGTGAATTGTTTGTGTAAACCTGCGATTTGACGCGACGACTTGTCGCTGCGATTTGTCGCACTGTAAGGAATTGATAAAAACTGCGATTTTTGCCTGTTATTTTTTCCTACTATTAAATATTCGTTATAGTCGCAAGTTTATACAAATAACAAATTTACAAGATATTTAATGTATTAATATATACAAAATTGTAATATCGTCCGTTCATTTTTAACATTAAGCCTGAATATAGAAGTGAAAAAAAAACTGCTCCCTTTATTGATCTTCAAATTTCAATCAATTTTTTTTTGGTATACCTACATCATTTATCATAAAAACATAATTTATATTAGCAATTATTTGTATTCAGGCATTTAATTAATTCTCTCTGTATTTCAAACCGCGGTGGTTTTTGACTAGACTTGTTATAACTTGACAGTGCCAAACATATTTAAGGTCTCACAAAGCATCTCACGAGGCCGCCATAGTGTGGGTCACCATGCTGCATTGTTGCATTGTCTGCGTTCATAATGAGTATGGTGACCACCACTCTTGGATTCTGCCTAATGCTTTCCATCAGGCAGAGTACAGTCGCTAAGACAGCTTTTAAAAAAAAGCTTGTATTCACGGATACTCTCCCTCCCAATTCCTAATCAAGTGGGAGATGACAGTCAAAAGTATTATAAGGCACTCGTGTCTCTTGAGAATTGCAAGTGGTGGTGTGCACTCACCATCAAGTCACATACCCACGAACCGCCGCGGTTTGAATCCGCACCGGAGTAATAGAGAAACGACTATGATATGTACTGCAGTTTTTTTTTAACAATTAGTACTATGTCTTTAGTTGTTTCCATTAATATTTGTTTTAGGCACTCTAGTTGAGTTATTGATGAGGGCTGATGAATTTGTCATTGTCATTTTTTGCGTACATTGTTATTATTTTTACTTGAATTTACTTCATTAAATATATATACAGAAAGATAGTATTGCATAAAGCATAGAATGAATATTTTTGTACGGAACTAAATAGGTACTCAATTACCGTCACAGAACGCCTGGCAGATGTGAAACATGGAAATTGTTTTGTATAAAATAAAATGACTGTTTACTACATTAATATAATTTTTTTTTTTAATTCAAAATTTACTTGAAATCGCGACGCGTCGCCACGGCAATTCTCGCCACGCCAAAAATCAGGTTTACCCACGCCTATAGATGTTTCACATCAAAACAGAATATTTAAAAGTGCGGTAAAGAGAGAATCAAAGTACCTCTACGCCAAATTTCAAAGAAAATAGTGCAGCGGTTTACTTAAACACAAACAAAGTTACGTGCAAATTTATAACTGTTTATAAGTAAAATAGTATGGATGATATTTAAATGTATTTGTATATTCAAGAAGTGACAGTCCCAAAACTCTAAGACCTGGTTAATAATTCTCTAAATAAGTACAGCAATTTGTATTCAGGATTTAAAATTGGATAACTCTGTAATATTTTTATCGTACTACCGTCAGAATCTATTCATTTTTTCGTTAGTCCTAAATGGTACCCTGTATTATATAGCTTTAAGGTTCATTTTCCCTTAATTCAAATGACATAATGTGTTGGAGGTAATATTGATTGTAAAGAATATAGTTTACAATGTAAGCTAATAAGCTTCTAGCCTTTTCTGTGAACCTGGTACTTTCTATAAAGAACTAGTTGCGCCTCGTGGTATTACTAATGAAAGTTTTTATGTAAAACAATGCTAGTTATACATATAAACTTTCCTTTTGAATCACTATTTATTACTGAAAATTGCATTGAAATTCGTTGAGTAGTTTAAAAGACCTTAGTAAACAGACAGCGTAAGCGACTTCATTTTATTTTAAGTAAAAATGTATCAAGGTAGTAGAGCCACGCTGATCTCAGCACCGTTGGACCGGCTCGACTGGGGCGGTACTATTCCCGCACAGAAAATCCACATAAAATGACAGCGTTCGTGCTGTCGTGTATCGTTGGTGAGTGCGAGACCGGAGGCCCAATGATGCAGAAGCATCACTAGCCCGCCATGGTGTGGGTCACCATGCTGCATTGTTGCATTGTCTGCGCGAGCAGTGAGCATGGTGACCACCACTCTTGGATTCTGCTTATGCTTTCCATCAGGCAGAGTAAAGTCATTTTGGCAGGGCCAAACATAAAAAAATACTCTTTAGGCTTTTACAAAGTGAACCCAAAACGGTTTCACACATTTTCCTAATACATATGTTGTATATTATTCTTAGACGATTTGTAAAATATGACCGATTCATTCATTCGTCGCCATACCGGGCAAATCACACATGGGACAACACTGCGTAATCCGCAAATTGTTGTCCTGAGTCTGGGTGTTCTTTGCATTCGTTTCATGTATTTTTTTTTAAGTCGCCCGCGACACCTGTGTATGTATATTCCTAGTTCGAGAGTTGTCTTTTACATAATCACAAATTTTAACAAAAAAACAACCGACTTCAAGAACTGGACCAAATCGAAATGGGACCAGTCGGGAAGCACCAGTTTTCAAATAATAAAAGAATCATCAAAATCGGTTCACCCATTCGAAAGCTATGAGGTAAGAAACGTAAAAAAAAACAGTCGAATTGATAACCTCCTTCTTTTTTGAAATCTTACACAAAAAACCTACATTTTAAAGTATAAAACACATTAAGAAAAAATATACATTACCATTTACTATTATATTAATTGTATATTCCTTTGTATGTCTGTGAGCCTAGTACATCTATCAATACATATGTTACGTATGCACTGACATGCTGTGTTAGTGACCACGATTAATTGCACTAACCCTGGTCACGGCCACGGATTTTCGGTAAATGATCACGGGAAAAATAAACCAAAAAATAGTAGTAGTTTACATAGAACAGGTTCACATTTCTGAAATTCGTAAATAAATAAATAATTTTATAAATAAATAAATTCGACAGACCAAAATCTGTCTGGTACGTTACTTTATATTATTTATATAAATAAAATTACAATCAATATTATCTCTATAGTTAAATATTTCAATAGTTTGTATAATTTTATACAATATTTTAAAACATACATTAAATGTATTTAGTAATCGTGACCGAGGTATTAAAACAACATATTATAGTATTAATTGACCTGAAAAATACAATCTCCCATAATTGTCTCATGTTGGGAGTTTTTCACCAGATGTACTAAAGAGTTAGCAAATCGAATTTTAATATGATATTAAAGGGACGACTTAAATAAAACATGGGTACACGTTGGCCTGACGTAATCTGTCTATGCCATATTAAAAAAATATATCTTGTCTTCAAATTTGTTTTAAGAACTAGTGAATCGTCTATGACACCCATAGACAATGGTTACTGCAGGCGCAACGTTGGCCCCGAGCATCGACTAACAGTATCGACCTACTTATGACATAAATGATCTTCATAGTTCAAAATATCTTTTAGTATTGTACTTTAGTTGTAAGCCTATCATCTTTTAGTTAGTTTAGTTGATCCTCTTCCATTTAGCGTTACATAAGTTTTTAATTATTAATTATCTATATTTTGTTGTCTATGCGTACTATGTAGGTCTATGTTAAGATTTTGTTTTAATTTGTACGCGTTCGTCAGTAATTTATTCGCAATATGATGCTCAGATTATTTTTTATGAATGGTCAAAGGTCCAAATACAGTTTGTAACGAAACATCCTGGAGATTATGTACAAAAAGAGGCTTTTTTGTTGATTTTGTTTTCGTCGATGGCAATCCCAGCAGCCTGTATCATAGAGCATTTGATTTATTTTTCTTTCCTTGTTCAAATGCATAGATTAAAATATAACTACAAGAAAGGTCTAATTATAAAAATGAATAATATTAATTAAATATAAATGTGCCATTCATTTTGCTAATTTTGCGTTTTATTTTTCCGATTACCTAATTTTGTGTTGTAGTTTTGGGAGCCTTATGTAAAAGGCAGGAGAACAATACAAAAAAAAAGATACAATACTACAGGAAACCGGTATAATGCATTTCTTTTTATGCAAATTACTAAATAAGCGCCTCTTAGTTATCTTAGTAGACCCGAATGTGGAAAAAAAAACAATAAAAATAAACGGTAAATTTATCCGTTTTATTTTTTACTATTGCTGACATATTTCTTGGGGAATATAAATTACATTTGCTTATGTAAAAGGTCGATATATATATATATATTTTCAATTCTGCCAAGAAATTATATACAAGAATATTTGAGGATGTTGAGAGTTGAGACGGTGTAGGCGGTCTAATATATCCTCCATCATGAATGGATTTTAGGTGATCAGGATTAAAGTGGGCAATAAGATTTTTGTTTTCGTTGCAATGGATCGAGGGACATAGTGGACTCTCGAAAGAGCTATTATTGAGGGTAATATAATAAAACACTGAATCAAGGAAAACGTACTGAACTTTGTTTTCTAATTTATTAAATACAACTGACCAAAATCATCGACAAAATAATTCTTATAAAATACTCATAGTTAACATAATAAGGGCGCTCTTACGTAAACTATATCTAAAAGTATTAACAATTCACTTAAATACATAATACTCTATATAAAGCTATGCGTGAATTGTTACATTTCACGCGTTTGTTTAGTTCGATTTATCAAATTGGTACAAATACTGTACCAAATTAAAAATATGTAGTACGTAACAATTTAGTACACATTATATGTTACGGTTGAATATGATATGAATTTTTGGAACATTAAAACGGTCAGCTACATTTGAGGTTGACTGTACCTATTAAGAGATTTAGATAGTAATTTAAAACATATTTGTTTATAGATAACACAAATACAATATAGAACTGGAATAAAAAAGTTACCAAAAATTGGAAACAAAACGTATTATAACGTACCAAATCGGTATAACTTTAAACAAATTCGGTGTAAAAATGAACAAATTCAAACAAACGTTCTGTGTTAGACTAGAATACATATTATACTAAATCTAATTTTAAAATATCTCACAGTACAATAGATTGAAATGAAAGTACCTATATTAAAAGGCCGCGCTGTCGCCACAATGTAATGGATGCGAATGCTTCATATTTTCATGTGCACCTTACCCTGTACCTAATATATTATTCAAATGCTTACAAACCGGTTCTTACTGTCAATTTTTATTAGCAATTGAATTTATAGATGAATTTATGATGATAGTCTAGTCAACAAGTTCCATACTTGTTGACTAGACTAAAAGATGCAGCAGCATCACTAGGCCGCCATGGTGTGGGTCGCCATACTGCATTGTCTGCATTCGCAGTGAGTATGGCGACCAATACTCTTGGATTCTGCTTATGCTTTCCATCAGGCAGAGTAGAGTCATTTTGGCGGGCCATACATAAAAAAAATTGGACTACAAGTTAAAATAGTGATAGGCTTGTCATGTCCTTCACTAAAAATAAGGAATATTCCAATTAATATAAAATAAAACATTAGTTTAATTTCAAAATTGGAATTTCATCAACTTTGTTATTGCCATTTTTGTATGTCAAACTTTCGCTGTTGTTTTCACTACTTGTACCTACGTAAAGCTCACATTCCTATTAAAAATATCAGCTATTGTCAATATCAAAATCTATATCTGGTAATGAGGGCGGGATGTTCTTCTCTTTCCACAGTTCAAATTTAGTCTCTTGTGAATCTGAAAGAAATAGACATTTACAAAGGATCCAGGAATCTATGGAAGGATATGGAGTATTGAATGACGGATTACTCGGTTGGCGTAATGGTTTAAGAGGGTCGCCACGGCGCTTTCCAATGCGCTTAGGTGCTGTGGGTTCAAACTCCACAGGGGATACCGCTTTGTGTGATCCTTTAATTGTTCTGACTGTACTTTATGTTTGTTTATGTACGTTTGTAAAGTCTCTCGCGTCACGGTTTATTCCTAACGCGTGCACTGACTTTTAGAAGATAAAAGTAGAATAGTATCTCGTAGAGGTCGCGGTTGCGTAGGTACATGTACCTACTTATGAATGTCATATATTGGGTTGCAGAGATATACAAATAAATACTTACCAACAACTGTTCCTCTCGAGGAGGGGAGGGACGGCTTGTAGAACCTCGCAAGGATTACTCGTGAAGGCGACAGAGGACGCGGTCGGGAGGCGTGCATGTAACCTGTGACTATGCTCGGCTTTGTGGCACCTGAAAAAGAAAATGTGTATGTTTCATTGACTTCTCCCTATTTTTTCGTTCAAAAGAACAAACAGATCCCTTGATGGTTATCTACGAGTAGGCACTAAAGCTGTTGACACCTTAAACTCAAGACAGGGTGTCGCCACCCTTAGGCCCCCCTAAAATCAGCGAGAAGGGACATTTGAGACCCGGTAACCTCACTCACGTGAAAAACAACAAAACAATGACTAAACAAAAGAGTTTACAAGGCTTTGAAGGTACTAACAAAATCTACCACACATATATGCCAATTTCGATTTATCCATATTGCTCGGTATTTATTGAGGGAAGAAGTAAAAAATTCCTTCCCGGTCGCTCTCTCAACCGCGTTCTGCTCGGCGCGTTTGACGCCTAAAACTCACGTCTCGTGCCAAAGGTCTCAGCCGCCAAGACCTTCATGTCTCTTGCAACATATTCGTGTCCTGTTCTGGCTTCGCCCTGGTGTGAGCGTCTGGAATCGAATCTGCTAATCGTGAAGATAAGACAAGAAATCTACTATTCAAACTTTGCATATTCGTCGACCCAAACCAAGAGTGATGTTCCGGATAAGTAAAATATCCTAACATAGGTATAGGTATATACGTGACGTAACATATACGTGAAGCAAAAACTTTGTACCCCTTTAGAGGACTCCTTTCCCTGACTAGGTAAGCAAAAAGCTAAAAAATAAATGAATTATGGTTGAATTTACACACATTAGTAGATATTGAATTGTGGTATCAAAGTCCCCTTAAGTGGACATCTTTAGAGGTTAACCTGTAAAGATTGAACTTTAATCTGGAATTTGTTTAAACAAATTCAAGTTGGCTCTCACCAGTCCTCACGAGACACGCGGAGTTGATTGTATCGCAGGGGCACTGTTGCTCGATACCCCTGGAGCCGAGGTGCACTACGAGGGCTAGCGCCATACAGACGCCACAAGCGCACACCAGACCAGCGAACGCCAACACGTATCCACAGGGCGGGTACCACCACCACTGACGGAATAAAAATATACTTTGTACATACTATACTCACGCTTATGTGGTTGAGCAGAGACGTTTCAAAACCTTCAGTTCTGTTTCGGTTCACTATCGTTAAAAACCCAGCCTATTTCAGTTAACTGAGGACCTTAATTACTTCTACGCAATTCTAAGAAAATGATTTTGTGACTTGAGGAAAATTGCTGGCAGAAGAATGGGTGAGGACTGGGCAAGAACAGAATAGTTGACACTTTTTAGGGGAGGCTTTGGAATCTGGAGGAGGGGGAGACTTTGAGCTCCGGTAACATCACTCCCTACTTGGTGAACAGGAACGTTTAGCACCGGTTTTCTGCGAGGCAATGGTATCAGCCTGATCCAGCCTGGCCAGAACGGGCCTGCTCTACCGGGGTGGTACTACTTTCTCACAGAAGGACAAACTAAAATGATAGCATTCATGCTGTCGTGTTTTGTTGGTTAGTGCGAGACCGGAGGCCCAATGATGTAGAAGTATCCTAATAGACTGCCATAGTGAGGGTCACCATGCTGCATTGTCTGCATTCGAAACGAGTATGGTGACCACCACTCTTGGATTCTGCTCATGCTTTCCATCAGGCAGGTAGAGTCATTTTGGCAGGCTCATATATATGAGGCTCCGTCAGAGCAGTGTCTGGACAACATCCATGAATTTACTAGGAAATGAGGATCTATGAAGGTGACGTTTGTAACAAGCAGTACGTACATCATACCTGCGCAGACGTTTGGCGAGGCTGTGGCATTCGGCAGCGCCGGGCGGGGCGGCCGTGCCGGGCACACACGCCGCGCACACGTTGTCGCCCAGGGACGAGCTCGTGTTCACAGGACAAGGTGCTGGGGGAGTAACACATGTAATTTTTAGTACTTTTTTTGAAAATTTTCTAAAAATGAAACCTAGCTGGTTTGATTTACCCCCGAATACCTCTGCATACTAAATTTCATGAAAATCGTTGGAGATTCAGATTTTATATAAGAATTGCTCGTATTAATATATTAATAATATTAATTAGTAATATATAAAGGTATTAGATATCGTATAAGAAAAAAAGACCGTGGTCACAGGCTGACTGCAACACAGTCAGCCTGTGACCACGGCCTTTTTTACGTGTGGAAACCCCCTCGTCACCCCAGCGGGATTTTCAGCGGGGCGGTGTGTTGGCATCGAACCGACTAAAACCACTCTGCGCCTGAGACGGGAGGGATCCGGGAACTGCTGTTATTAACACATCCGGACCCCTCCCAGCGCTTGCCCGCACTGAAGCGGGCACCGTCTGCTAGTAAGACTCTCTAAGTAGGCGACGTACGGCACATGCGTACGTCGCACCCTCGCGGGTGGCCACTAGAGCGGATGGAGGGGAAAACCCGTCCCGACCGATTACATCTTCGCAGAAGGTTGCGACCGCGGTAAAACTGCTGTCGCTACCTGCCATGAAGCGTAGTGGCCGGTAGCGAGAGATCTTCTCCGATGACTGTAATGAGAGCCCGATGCTACGGCGACACAAATAGACACTTTAATTTTATTTGTATAGATTTCCAAACTATGGGTCACTGATGTGAAACATTTTTGTTTCTATCGTGACTATGCCACGCTAAAAAAATGCTTTGGCATTTCTATTCTATACAAAACTATTCCCACGTTGGTTTTCATCAGGAACCCAAATCTCTCCCTACTTCTGCTTCTCATGGGGAACTTAAACATCCAAATTGCAGCAACTCAATCGCACTTATGAATGGCAGGTGAACACCCATCTGTTCGTTTGTGACTTATACCATAAAAAAGATTTTCTTTTACCGCAAATGTTTTGATCCTTGAGCAGATAGAACCCTGGGTGGCAAAGAGTGATGATGTTCATCTGACCAGATTCTGCCACAGACGAGAATTTGTGGTATTCAAAATGGCCGCTTGAATCTAAATAAGAAAATAGACAAGGATGTTTGTATTGTTTATTTCTATTGCTCTTAACTTATTTAGAAGCGAATAGGTTACACGCTTTTAGAGCATAGTGTACCTACCTATATTTTTTTCTATTCTGCTCTGAAAGAAAGTAAAACTACAAAGCGTCACTTGACTCGCTAGCTTCGAAGAAAAGAAATAAGCGAAATGAAAGAGGCAATCGTTTCCTACAATTATTATAATATAACTAGTGAATTTGTAATATCACGGCTTTGGCAATATACCTGCGACATCTTAATATATATATTTCTTGTGTGCGTGTGTATGTGACTGAACTCCTCCTAAACGACTGGACCAATTTTGATGAAATTTTTTGTGTGTGTTCAAGGGGATCTGGGAATGGTTTAGATTCACAAAAACGACTGGACCGATTTTGATGAAATTTTTTGTGTGTGTTCAAGGGGATCTGGGAATGGTTTAGATTCACAAAAACGTAAACGATGTTACGTGGGTCATAAATATGGCGGTACGAAGTTCGCCGGATCAGCTAGTAATTATATAAATATCAATGGTTACCTTTCTTCCGAAGAGTATGTGTTATCATGGGCCTGCCGACATACTTCCAGGGTTTCAGAGTCTCATTGACGCCATCTTTAGAAATCACCACTGAAAATATAGAGGGATCCATTTTAATTCAATCTTCACTACTATCTGTACTTAATGTTATAAACGCCAAAGTTTCTAAGTATGGATGGATGTTTGTTGCTCTTTTACTTACGGCTGCGCGTAAGACTTTTTTATCGCACTTATTTACAAACTTTATTAACGTCTGGGAACTGTTTATAACCGGCAAAATTGTCTGGTGATTTGCAGGTATTATTGAAATTACTTAAATACGTGATATAAATTTCAGATTGCCTAAGAAATATTTTTTGGGAATTTCAAAAAGTAATTTTGAAGTCGTCTGGCAATACTTAATAACCGACTAAACGTCTTGGAGTCTTGGAGCGCCAATGTTCGTCCTCTTGGAGCGCGAAGTCGATACCCACAATAAGAAGTATACCCTGAAGCTAAAAAGAATATCCCATTAGATATCACCACGAAGCAAATATAAAGAGGAGATGCCCTAATGAAATTTTTGTATGAAACAATGCGTGACAATTTGCGGGGGTGAGGGGGGGTTACTTTGCCCTTTGCCATCTACCAATCAATAGCAAAACTACTTGCATCGTTACATGTTGATGTTGCTATGTAGTTTAGCTATTTGACACTAAGCGTACGATGTAAGGGACATACAGGGACGTACTCAGAATTTTCTTATTAGGTAGTTATTTTTTTAAAGTCAATTTTGTAAATCATTTTGATGCATGTATCGCAAAAATATTATTAGTAAGAAACATCGTACATAACATCTATACTAATATATTCTATACTAATATATGAAGCGTAAGAGTTTGTTTGTTTGAACGCGCTAATCTCAGGAACTACTGGTCCGATTTGAAAAAAAAATGTAATATTTTTTTTTCAAAAAAATAAATGTTTCAGTGTTAGATAGCCCATTTATCGAGGAAGGCTATAGGCTATATATCATCACGCTTAGACCAACAGGAGTGGAGCACCAATGAAGAATGTTGCGAAAACGAGGGAAAATTATTACGCTACGGGAAATAGGAGACGTAAACGAAGTTGCGTGGGTCAGCTAGTATAGTATAAAAGTGAAAGTTTGTGTGTTCTTTATATCTTCCCCGTAACCTTGGTGATGTATTTGATTTATTACTTATTTAAATATGTCACCGTAAGATTATAAAAACCGTTAGATTATAATCTACCTAGCGAGATTGCCAACTATCGATGTGATATACTACTTACGCGCGTCAAATTGTCATCTTTCCCTGATTGTTCGGTTTTATAGTAGGCCGATCAATGCCCATAGAGATAGTTTAGGTTATTACTTCTTTGATTAATCACAAATTATTTTTTCTGCCACAGCAACTTTATATAACTAATCCTAAAGCTGTGAGGTATTTTCAACATGAAATCAATTTACAATCACAGAAATACTTTACATTTGGCATCAAAGACAAATTAACAAACAAATATGGCGGCGCGGGGACATATGCTGTTCAACCAATCAGCGCGCGACTTGCGATTCGTAGATACCATTTTACAATCTGGCGAGATAGATTACAATCAAACGGTTTTGACAATCTGACGGTAACATATATTAAAGAGAGAGTACAAAAACAAAGAAATATAGCACAACAACAAACACATACAATAAAGAGAACAATAACATACAAGTAAGAGTATAATACAAAAAAAAAATGTTTCTACAAATTAGTTTTTCATTTATTATATTTTCAAATTCTTCTGTTTTCGTTTGATTAATTTCGTTGTGGGTTCCGAGAAAGTTTAATTTTCCTGGGATAGAATTTTAGTTAGTTAGAAAACCTATCAAATAATCAGTATAAGTAAAATTTGTTTCATTTTCAAGTACTTTAAATTCTAGATTAATATAGATATAATTTGAATATAGATAAAAAAATTAATTCTGTTCTGTCTCTTTGTTCTGTTGATGTTTGTTTTCCTAGTTGTCGATAGACGTCAGTGTTCACAAAATGATTACAAAAAATACAAAAAATAATACTTTTTCCATTAAAAATTCTTTAGGCAAGAATGCAGAACATATTTTAATATTTTTTTATGATTTACTTTATAAATACTCAGCTCTACGAACCTTTGTATTTTTATTTCCCATCACACAAAGTTTTTCCATCTACTGGCGAATAGATTTAACTATATTTCAACAACACACTGAGAGATTTTTCTAGAACTATTTTAAGAAATTATGTATAAAATTACTTACAAATGAAATATTATGCCATTCATGGCACCAGAACGTCTATCCAAGTTATTTGTACAAGATAAAACACAACACTTCATCTTTTATAAGGAATAATCCGAGAATATTCAAGGATTGCGATTTTTCGATAAAGTTCTAGAACATTGAAGTTGACAGTCTAATTTGTAAGTCGCGATAACTGCGATGACGTCGGGACCTGTATTTTGTCACGGGATCTATGCGCTTATGCCATCTCCTCTTTGTATTTGCTTCGTGGATATCACTCACCTTTGGTGTTAGTCACAGCGGGAATGTTGCCAACAGCCAGACGGAGCATTGATGAGAACAGGTCTCTCCTGCACTGGACACCGCACTGGAAACGGCGAGGAGACATCGTGAGGACTCCAGCGGACCTAATCAGGGACCTGTTTGTGACCTGGACAAACAGACATTACCTTGGTGGAAACTGCAATATCCCGATTTTTTGTCCGAACCGGATGATTTATCACAGATATAGATGGAGTCTCTTTGAAGAGTATAATAATAATAAATATTTCGGACATCTAATAGGCGGGCCACACTACAACGATATATCGTAGCGATTTAACTGTGCAGTCGTTTGTGCAGTTTTATCGTACGTGTGGACGGAAATTGGTTCAGATTTTTTGGTTGGTGCAAACGATCGGAGGCATGAGCAAAAGTCATTCGATAAATCGTTGTCGATTTAACTGCACAGTTCGTCTGTGCAGTTATCGGTAGCGTGTGGACGGAAGTCGGTGCAATCGCTCAGTTCGTTTACAAATCTTGCTGAAAGCGGACGCTTCCGCGCACGTCAGTCAACTTATTTTATTCAGACTGCCTCGGTGGCGCAGCGGTAGCGTATGCGACTGCTGTGCTTGGGGTCTCGGGTTCGATTCCCGGGTCGGACCAAATGTTTGTATGATCTGCAAATATTTGTTTCGGAGTTTGGGTGTTTTCTATGTATAATATGTATGTATTTACAAAAAAAAAGTATATAATATGTATTTGTATCAGTTGTCTAGTAACCTATAATATAAGCTCTGCTTAGTTTGGGACTCATGATCAGCAGTCGCACACGCCAACCGCGAGACCAACGAGGCAGTCTGTTCAGTATGCCAATAGGCTAATTTTATCAATGGTATCTAAGAAAGCTGGTATCTTTATTTATTATGAATGATGTTTGTTTTTGTCAGTAAATCTTTTACAGATATTTCTGCATTTCGTACTTTACAGCCAGAAGGTGTCGGCTTTTCCTAAGACTCGCTCTGGAAGGAAATGCCGAAATAAAAAACAGAGGTACCCGATAACATTGATTAAAGTTATACAAGTAGAGGAAAGGGTCTGGATTGGCCTTCTGAAAAAGGCCATAGTTGGCCTGTCCATACAGACGGCATGCAAGTTCCAACCATCGTGTTACCTAACCAATATTAGTCAAGATAGTAAACTAACTCTGTCTTTCTGGCACATTGGTTCATCGATTCTTATGGAGCAAATGTTGCCGCATCCCACCGCGCTGGACATCTCACGACTCAGTTGCTGAATCGCTTTTAGATCCTGTAGTAAGCATTATTTGAAATAATGATAAATTGTGCATAAATATGACTTACCACCATTCTGACTTGATTGAAAAAAAAGAAGACTATTTAGCAATCTAAATGTTCAAACACGGAAGATTTTCTAACAGCTAATAATTCCAAAGAAGGGAATGGGACGTTTCATCATCTTAGTTTACGACTTTTAAGAGTTCTTTCATGGTCTTCCTAAACTGAACATATTTTGAAGAGTAAAATGAAATATTGTTCACTCACATCATAGTTACAGTCTCGTGGAGATTTATAAGTGGGTAGAAACACCACATCAATCGTTGGTAATGCAACCACCGACACTGTGGTGCTCCTGCGCACGATGCCATCCTGAAGAAAAAACAAATTCTTGATGAGAGAAGAGTTCTGTCGGGCTTAATGACATAGTTTATGTAGTAGAACGAAATGAATTCTTAAAAAGTTACGAAATGAATAATCAAAAAGATGATGCCCATGGACGGTGTTTTCATCTAAGGATGGGGGTGTTTCAAACAAGAATCCGAGTGACTTAATGGCAAAGGACCATAGCCACCAGTGGAAACCTGCAACGCACAATGCTTATGCAAAGATGCACAACCACATTGACATTTTTTTATTGACAAGTGCTGCTATCTTCACGTTGATGTCGGCTTGAGCTATCTTCCGTACTCTTTTCCTGGATTTATGTTGATCAGGCTTTTCTTTGTTCATTCTTGTAGTAAAGTACCCCAAGTGATTACAAGTGATTACCCCAATGAGGGGTTATGATGATGGTGATATATAATATTCTAATATATTTTACCACACTACAGCTGTATCTGCCTGCATTCCTCGGTCCAAGCTTCTTTATCACGAGTGTAAAACCGTCCACCCTCAAATTGTCGCAGTTAAGCAGTTCTTTGGGGTCCGCTCCCCAAGTATATTGGGAGTATGTTGAGCGCTGCGGTTGGAGGGGACAGTCCAAGGTAATGGAGTCACCCACCATGACGTATAGTTCATTCTGAAATGTTAAATGCATTCAATAGGCCATTTATAACAAAAATCCTTAGTTAAAGTTCTTTATCGCTGTTAATAACAGGATACGGGACTTATTCGCGATAAAATTATTAAAAAGGTTACGATGTCTTCTATATCTTAAACCGACCACAAAAACTATGTGTTTTCTATTGTGTTTGTAAGTCGCGAAAGTCTAAAAACAACTAATAAAAAGTGATAGTATGCCACATACTGCAATTGAAAATAGCTTTTTAAACAGATAATTAACACATGTCATTAAGACATTCTAGTGCCGCTACTGGCTAGCTTAAAGAACAGTAACAACAGATGAAATGGAAAGATTTTAAAAGAATTTTGTTACATACCTTCCCAGGTTTCAGCGGCGGTAAGTGCCTCAACTGTTTTTTAATAGATCTGCTGGTATCTCTCTTCCTTCTTTTCATGATCCTGTAGATACCATCATCATCCCTGACGAACATTTCGAACTTTTCACAATATTGATCAACATTAGCATTTTTCTTGTATTTATTGTAAAGTCGTCGTTGTAGCACAGATCTTTTGTTGCGAATCCAATCCCATTTCGGTATTTTAGTCTTACGTGTAATCAAAAAACTTCTAGGTAATCTTTTGTATTTATAACAGGGTATATCCTTGATGTACGTTTCAAAAGTTGACGCTGTGACCTCTTGGCGACGCTGTGTGACGTGATCGAAGGTTGCCTGGATGTCACAGACCGTACGGCTAGACGGATAAAGATGACTTGCCTCTTGAAATAAAGGGTGTGCGTTACATTTGGGAAACACAGGTTTCAGCAGAAGTAAGTCAATATATTTGACAAACTACATAATCCTGTATTAAGTTGTTTTAAATACGTTTTTTAAACTGAAGTTCTGCACAGATAATTTCAAGTTAATTTCAAGTTCATATTTTTATACGTTGTTTAACATGCTTCACAGATGGTAATCTATATAAATAAAAGAGTAATGTGACTGACTGACTGACTGACTGACATACCCAGAGATCAACGCACAGCCCAAACCGCTGAAGCTAGAATCCTGAAATTTAGCATGAAGGTTCTTTATATAACGTAAGTGAACACTAAGAAAGGAATTTTGGAAATTCCACCCCTAAGGGGGTAAATCAGGGGATGAAAGTCTGCGTGAGCGAAGCCGCGTGTAAAAGCTAGTCTTCCATATATATATAAGAGGAAGGTGACTGACCGACTGACATACCCCGAGATAAACGCACAGCCCAAACCGCTGTAGCTAGAATCCTGAAATTTTGCATGTATGTTCTTTATATAACGTAAGTTAGCACTAAGAAAGGAATTTATGAAATTCCACCCCTAAGGGGTAAATCAGGGGATGAAAGTCTGCGTGAGCGAAGCTGCGTGTAAAAGCTAGTTATCTATAAATTGCAACCACATTTATTTACTTATGTATTTATTTTGGACATGTAACATACAATTCTATCTTGTCCCAAACTAAGCTGATATGAGCAGAGCTTGTATTATGGGTACTAGACAATTGATATAAATACAAATTTACTTTTTTTTGTAAATACATAGGTACATATTATACATAGAAAACACCCGAAACAAATAGTTGTAGATCATACAAAAATTAGATCCGACCCGGGAATCAAACCCGCGACCTCAAAATGTTGAGCTTCTGTGATGGGGATGGTGGTGATCCTAAAACGAAACGTATGAAAGCTCTTTCGTTTTTAACCGACTTCAAATAAGGAGGAGGTTATCAATTCGACCGTATATATATACAGGGTTACAGGTTAAGTCGACCTATTCCCGTTAAGGGCGTGTAGTTGACATCGTTTCTGACTGATTTCACTAAAAACAACCTATCCTAAATCTAAACGTTTTTGAGATATTTGAATTTAATTGTTTTTATTAAAAATGCTCGATTTTCGACTGTCAGCTTAGATATTTTGAAATGTGTATGTGTTATTATAACTATTATTTGATATTTCCATGTAAAATAAGATTCTTTATGACCTTAATAATAATAATAATAAAGCCTTGTTTATTCCTTAATAAAAAAATTACATAATTAAATATTTAATACATTTCGAGAAATTAAAATAAATTTGAATTTAAATTAACAATATTAAATAAACCAATACGAATTTAAATAAGTAAGTTAAAAATTAATTATTACATGCAAAAATGAAAATCACTATTATTAAGGACCTCTCTACAGAGTAAAGGCCTCCTCCATTTTTCCCCATTTCTCTCTATCTATCGCTATTTCTATCCAGTCATTTCCGGCGGTTTCTAGTATTTCGTCGAGCCATCTCTCTATTGGTCTACCTCTCTTTCTCCTTCCCGATGGCCCTTTCCAAGTGGTTATCTTTTTTGTCCATCTATCATTATTCATACGTGCAACATGGCCAGCCCATTTCCATTTTAGTTTCTTGCAGTGTTGAAGAGCATCTATAACTTTAGTTGTATTTCTCACATATATGTTAGTCCTTTTATGTTTCAATTTTATATTTAGAGTGCTCCGTTCCATGGCTCTTTGGGTGGTTTGTATCTTATTACTAGTGTAGCTGTTGAATATCCATGTTTGTGATGAATATGAAAGACAAGGTAATATACACGAGTCTAGGACTTTTTTCTTGAGACTTACAGGAATATTGGACTTTAGAACTTCCTTAAGACTCCAAAATTTGTTCCAGGCCATGTTCACACGTCTAGTCAGTTCATCTCGGTGTCTAGATTTTTTGAAAGATATTTGCTTGCCCAGGTATATGTACTCTTCAACATAATCCAGAGGGCTGTTGTCGACACTTATTGAGATTTTTTTATTGTTAGTCATTATTTTTGTTTTTGTTGTGTTCAGTTGTAAGCCAATTTCTCGGCTAGCCTCATGTATTTCTTTTACCATAGCTTCTAGTTCTGATGCATTCTCCGCAAAGAGTACAATATCGTCTGCGAATCTTAGATTGCTTAGAAAATTTCCGTTTATGTAAATACCTTTGTTTTCCCATTTCAGATTCTTCATAATGCTTTGCAACACGGTTATAAATAATCTGGGTGACAATGGGCACCTTGCCGTACGCCTCTATTAATGTCGAATTCAAGTCCTTTTTTATCTAGTATTACTCTACTTTTACTGTTTTTGTATATTTTTTGTATAAGTTCTGTGAATGTTGATGGTACCTCGTATTCCTGTAAAGCTCTCCATATACTGTTGTGGGAAATAGAGTCGAACGCTTTGGCATAGTCTAAGAACGCTAGGGAGAGCGGGCGGTTCATTTCCTCGAACTTCTCTATTACTAGTTCTAGCGAGTGAATATGATCTATTGTTGAGTAGTTTCTTCTAAAGCCTGCTTGCTCTACCGGCTGATGTCTTTCTGTATACTCCGCGAGATGTTTCTCCAGACACGAAGCAAAAAGCTTGTACAGATTTGATTGTAAGCTAATAGGTCTGTAATTGCTAATATCCATGGGGTTTCCCTTTTTATATAATAGGATAATGTCTGATTTCGCCCATCGACAGGAATTGTTTTTTCTTCTAGTATTTTGTTGAATAAAGTGGTAAAAAGAGGGGCTAAGATGGGCTCTCCCGCTATAATTGCCTCGTTTGGTATGCCGTCCGGTCCGCTGCTTTTTTCTTTCTTTAGTGCTTTTATTTTTGTGGCGACATCCTGAAGTGAAAAACTTTGTAAGGTGGCACTAGTTTGCTTTTGTGTTAGAGTCTCTGGTCGTGACGGTGTTTTGTCAGAGTATAGGTCTTTGTAAAAATCAGTGGCTATTTTAATTATTCCTGGTCTGGAAAACGTTTTTGTATCATTCATAGAGTTCTTCTGTAAGCAAGGAATCCATTTTTTTGATGTTCTTAATTTCTGTAAACCTTTCTTCATACTACCTAACTTGTTTAGGTATCTTTCAATAGTTGATAATCTATGTTCTTGATATTCCTTTTTAATAATTTTATGAATGGTCTTAAAAGATGGCTTCTCTCTTGTTTTTCGTTTATTGTTAAGTGTTTTTTATTTGATAACTCATTTCTTCTATTTAAGAGCATTTTTGTATTTTCTGAAATAATGGCTTGTCTTTGTCGCTTTATATTATTAGTTGTCAACTTGAAACTCTCCTCAACTGCTCTCTTGATTTTTTTAAAATACATCTCAACATTGTCGTCGCACTCTAGTTTTATGTTTGAGGTGTGTAGTTTTAGAGCTTCTGTATATTCCTGTTGCTCTTCCGTGGTACTCATTGTAAAGGTTTTGTTTTTATAATTTGCTCTAGATTTTTTGTTGTTGTTTAGCAGGAGACTAATTCTGACAATTCTGTGGTCGCGTGGGAAGGATAGTCTGTGCAATACTTCAACATTAGTAATTTTTGCTTTTAAGTTCGACAGAATGTAATCTATCTGGCTTTTTTTGTTCTTAGGCGACAGCCATGTCCACAAGTTCTTGGTATTTTTGTGGAAGAGGCTGTTAATTACAAACAATTTATTTTCCCAGCAAAACTGAAGTAGAGTTTCACCCCTTTTATCTCTTTTTCCGAAGCATGAGCCGCCCATAATTCTATCTTCACCTTTCAACTTGCAGCCTACTCTAGCGTTGAAATCGCCCATAATTATAAGGTTTTTATAACAATGATTTAGACAGTTTTGTAATTGATCGTAAAAATCCTTTATTTCTATATCGCTAGCGTTGCTAGTGGGGGCGTATAGTTGAATAATAGACAAGCTTTCATTTCCCAAATTCGGATGTAATGCACAGATTCTTTCGGAGACTGCAGTAAAACTGTCTATGTTTTCATTCAGATGTTTTTTAATAAGGAAACCAACGCCATATTGGCCCTTTGTTTCTCCGAAGTAACAGAATATATGGTCATCGTCTTCTTCTATATTGTATCCTGTACGTCTGACCTCCGCCAGACCGATAATATCATAATTAAGCTTGGATATTACTTGTTTAAAAACTTAGTAAAACGACAATTTCATAGGTAAAGACCTAAAAACAAAAAGGTGGCGTTTGGATAGTCCCAATGTTGCCAAAAAACCTATTTATAAAAAAAAAATACAGAGCGACCCTCGGTCATCCAGGTACTATATATTTTATGTGTGTTCCCGGATAACTTCGTCGTCTATAAACCGATTTTGATGATTCTTTTTCAATGGAAAGGAGATATCACAACGGTGGTACCATGATAAGGACACTAAGATCTGATGATGTCATCCAAGAGAAATCGAGTCGAACCTTGAAGTCGGTTTTTGTTTTTGTTAAAATATTACTTGTGTAAATTACTATTTAAAAATATGTAAAGCAATAACTTTGCATTGGCACAGCTAAAGTTTACCTACATAAAGGAGAAGTGCAGAAAACTAGGATAATTTTTAAATAATCATTAAAGTTATATTTCTCAATCACAAAGGACAAAAAGTGATTAAAATACGATTATGTACCTGGAGATTTGAAAGCCTCCTTCTGCTTCTGCTTCACGGTAAAGTTCATTGGTTTAGCTCTTGTTACCTCGTGTTCTTGTTCACTGGATGCAGCTGTCGGATTCTCCGTTTGCGGCACGTTGATCATCGTTATCATTAACGTCTTCGACTTGCAGCAGTGAGTTGAGGTGTGGGCTACCTTTGAACAATATACGTTACTAGATATCCATTTTAATGCTGGCTGTTTAAAGTTCTTACGAGTGTCTCTCTATTTATGTTATGTTTATATGAACAGGAATTCATATTCCTTTGGTAGCATGTACGTAATTTGAAAAAAAAGTGTAAATTTAAATAAAGTGTAAGGCTAAACTAGATCGCAATTTATTGATTTACGCGTAATTTATTTTATTTACTTTTAAAGAATTAATTATTCGGTACATAAAAGGCGTCGTGTACCGAAGATGGGCTAGTACAAATTAGGTAAATGTTTACTCCTGTAATTAGCCGCTGTAGAAGATACATCAAGTAAAAACCGAATTTCGAATTCGAATTTGAATTTTAAAGTAGTCAAGTAGTAAGCTACCTTAAATCTATATATCTATACTTATAATAAAAATGTAACAGGTCCAATTCTGTACATTAAAGATATTTTGAAACTTTTTTTTGGAGGGCTATCTATAATCGATACTGAAGCCAAAAGTCTGTCTGTCTGTCTGTATCATGGCCGCGCATCACGCCGAAACTACTGAATGGATTCAAATGAAACTTGGCATGATTTGAGTTCATACTACGAGGTAGGACATAGGATACTTTTTATCCCGAAATTCATCACGGTTTCCCGGAGAGAGGGGATGAAAGTCAAAATATGTACTTAGTTGTAATTCAATAACACATAGTCCGATTTCAATAATTCTTTTTTTACTAAAAATAAAAAAATAAAAGATAACGCGAAAAGTCTTTATTTTTTGTCTACGACTGTACACTGCCTATGGGAAGCTGAGACAGATATGTAAATATGGCGGTACGAAGTTCGCCGGGTCAGCTTGTATACTTATAATAAAAATGTAACAGGTCCAATACTGTACATTAAAGATATTTTGAATTTTTTTTAGAGGGCTCTCTATAATCGATACTGAAGCCAAAACTGTAATTTTTTTCATTTTTGTCTGTCTGTCTGTATCTTGGCCGCGCATCACGCTGAAACTACTGAACGGATTCAAATGAAACTTGGCACGATTTGAGTTCATACTACGAGGTAGGCCATGGGATACTTTTTATCCCGAAATTCAGCACGGTTTCCTGGAGAGAGGGGATGAAAGTCAAAATATGTAATTAGTTGTAATTCAATTAACACATGGTCCGATTTTATTCATTCTTTTTTTGCTGAAAGAAAAAAAATCAAAGATAACGGGAAAAATGTTTTTTTTTGTCCGCGACCGTACACTGCCTGTGAGAAGCTCAGACAGATATGTAAATTTGGCGGTACGAAGTTCGCCGGGTCAGCTAGTATGTAATAAATACCTAAGACAAATTGGAAAAAATGCTGCAAATCGACGAACGGCGCGGCGTCATATTCAGATGGATTTCATTGATTTGTTGGTGGACATTACCTTCTTCTTAGCAGACACAACCTTCATGCCGATCTTGCTCGCGAGCTTGTTTAGCAACCCTTTCATTTTAGGTAGCTGCGAGGTATCTGCAACCTGCAAATGACTGTACATCTAAATTCAGTTCATCGTTGACGATATTAAACTAATTGCCTGGGTTTCTTACTTACACTCTCCTTTATAATGGATCGAAATGTTGACTGGCTGAAAGTAAAAAAAAATATACAACACGAGTCTAGGTTATCATACAGAAATAGAGATATAAAATATATAATTGCTCACTTGGAAGAATCATCTTTTAATGTGGCACTACGTTTGTTTCCATAGCTGTTTCCATTAGCATAGGCTATCCTCTGCCATTCTTCATTTAATCTGTTAGTCTCATATTGTATTATGGAAATTAGTAAATTTTTGTATTTGTCTGAACGTCTTTCGTTTTGATTCATAGGATTGTCAGCAACTTGATCATATTCATTAATAACAATTATTTTAGGTTGTCCGTAAGTTGGCTGACCGTTGAAATCATCACCTACTATACTAGAAGCAGTTGAGTCCATTGCTGCTGTTGATATTTGGTCTACGTTAAAATCGGAATGTCTAAGAACTTGATCCGGCTTTTTGAGCAAATAAAAATTACCTGTTAAATCTAAAAAATCAGTCAGTGATGTGACTCCTAGGGATTCTTGTTTAGTGGCATCTGCTGTTTGCTCATTTTTCACCATAGCGGTCATTGTTTTAGGTATTTTAACTACTGTCTCCTTTGATTGAGTTGTTAATTTCTGATTTATATTGTTAGGTTCTTTTATCGGATGAATTTTCAACGAATCAGTATCTGTATAACTGGTTGCTTGCCTGAAATCGACGGTACCTAAATAATATTTATTTAAGATTCGAACTGTGGCTTTTGAGTGTTTTCTTTCTTCTTTTATAAACTGATTGGATTTGTATTTTTTATTAGCTGGAGTAGTAACTGCTTTCGGATTTGGATTGACTTTAAATCTTGTAACATATGATTGTTTTACAATGTCTTTTATAGAAAACAACATGCTCGTAATTTTATTCAATGTATCATTTTGGGAATTGGTGAAAATATCTGGAGATGACGTTGGTAAAGAATTATTATCAAATATTTTTTCTTCGGGTATATTTGGTTTATCACCTTGAGGTACATCATCTTGAAATATAGGGTCTGAAGGCACTATGTCTGAAGGTGCAACATCTGGAGGTGCGATATCTGAAGAAATGTCTTGGACTACAGTCTCATTTGAAGAATTTACAGACTTATCTAAAGAATTAATGTCGAAAGGTGACGTATCAGAAAGTATATCATCTGTAGATTTTGTTTCAGATAGTTCATCTGTAGTGAGTTTTTCTGTAACTAGAGGATCAGTAGATTTCGTTTCTGAAATATTGAAATCGGCAGACGTTGTATCTTTTAAAGTTATATCTTTAGGTGTCGTATCTGTTGGTGTCGTTTCTGTATGTAGTTTACCTTTAGTTCTTATATTTTTTATATTTGAAGACATGTTGGGATGCAGTACAGCATCTCCAGACAGATGTGATGAACTTTTAATTTCCCAAGTAACGTTATCATTTGATGGAGCCTCTGAAGATTTATTGGGCAGACGAACAGTGGTAGTAGTAGTTGAAGTTGTTTTATCTTTCGTTTTGGTATTTATATATTTATTTACAGATTTATTTTTAGTGGTTTTGCTATTGGTGTGGGTAGTTTTGTCTGAGAGTGCAGTATGCAAAGGCCTCGTACTGTGAGCATCGACTATTTTCTTTACTTTGTCCAGTGAAGCAATTGTTGTTCTATTAGTTTTTTTAGTTGAAAAAACATACACTTTTGGAGTGCTTGTTCTTACAAATTTTATCTTAGCAGTTTGTTTTGATTCCAGTTTTTGTGAAAATACAGAAAACTTTTTATTGTTATTTTTTTTAGTTTCTAGGAAGTTCTCGAAAATGGATAATAATTCACTTAGATTTTCGTGAAAATTAACCGTAGTTGCTCCTACGTTTTTTCCTCTGTTTACAGCTATCATTGAATGAGCAGTAACGGAATCATGCCTCACGCTCACGGTTTTAGCGTTCTCATTATTTTTTGACAAAATATCGTTTGTCTGTACCACAGCGACATCGAATTTCGGTTCATTTTGCGTCTGTGGGTCTTCAGTCATTTCTGGTGGATTAATAGTTGTAGCTCCTAGATACTCTAACCAAAAAGTACCCCCACTATCCGCGACTAAAGGCATTTCAATCTGATTATTAGCTTCACGTTTAAACGCTATTCTAGGAGTTTTTGACACTTCTACAGTATAATACGAGAATAGTTTATCCTTTTTGTTATTTCTCTTGAGAAATAGACGTTTAAATCCCTTTCTTTTATTGTGATTTTTAAGACTATCAACTTCAAACTCAAAAAAGTTATCCGGCATAAGAGTGTGCTCTTGTAATTTTTGACTGGCCGCACACGCTACGGTTTGCATAGTTGAGGTTTCATAGGAACCTGTGTTATCAGATATTTCAGGGTTACAAATAATGTTCACATTTATATTATCAAGCGAATAAACGTTCTTTACAAACTTCTTTTTTGTAGCTTCGGCGTTTGATCGTTTATCGAAAGCTTTCTGCGAAATGCAAGATTTTATATTATCTATCATTTTATTACCTTCTACTTGTAATTTTTCGTTATAGCACGTATTCATAGCAGTTATTTTATTTACATCGTCAGTTACATCTATTAAATCTTTCAATAAGTTTTCCTCCATACTTCCTCGGGGTACTTTGGTGCTTCTCACAAATTGTCTTTTCTCTATTTGTTTGCCAAGTGCCTCACAAGTTCTTCCTTGGCATTTACCTTTACTCCGTTTAAAATAATCGAGTAAGCTTTCATCAATTCTTTCAACAGCATTTCGTAATTTCATACCCCCCGTAGGGTTCACCCAAAAATAAGTTTGAATTTCTGTGCAGTGATCTCTCATAAATTTTCCAAGGTTATCAAATTCGAAAGTAAGTTCCTCTATGACTGCATCACTTGCTGCACAAGCTCTGCACATTGGCTGATTTGCTTTGCATTTGCAATTACAAACTCTTTCGTAACCGAAAAACTTTTTTACTGCATCCCAATCTATAACCCTCCGAACTCTAAAGCTTTTATTTATGTCCTGGATTCTTTGCGTATCTGCTTGAGACATCATTTTAGTAGTTTGAGTGGTTTGGCGGCGTTTTCTTAATTGTGATTCATTAGTTTTAGTTAGATTCTCATACAATTCAACTAACTGTCTATTAACAGCTGAAATAAAATTCTTGCTTAAAGTAACTTTAGCCAGACTTTTTATACTGTCTTGTCGTAACGTTGTCTCACCTTTTAAGTCTATCGCAGGTAAATTGGCGGGCTGGGCCTGTCGAGATTTTAATTCTGCAAAATCTATATTTGCTTTCACCGGCTTCAAAGCATATCCATTTTTAGGTTTGTCGATCAGCAAATACATTCCTGGGGAGAGTCCGTCTTCATTAGCAGCAGCAGTAGGTGCAGGTGTTTCGAAAGAACCTTCGAACGAATGAACTTGGTATTCTAAGTCTACCGGCGAGGACATTTTTGCTGAGAAAACCTTTCTCACTCTCACTGGTTCTAATGGAGACCTCTTTTTCGTATTTTGCATATCATATGGTATTGCAATATGAACTTGAATAGAATTTGTGGAGTCATGGGGCAGATGGATCGACTTCATCGGATGGTTTTCGTTGGTGGCAATTAAACTGCCTATGTCCTTCTCTTCATAGCCCAGTGTGTTCTTCATCAAGTCTACTATAACTTCTAAGGCTGCGACATCTTTAGCGGTGTAAGTGTCCTGAGTATGGAGATCTCTCTTCACATAATGTTCTGTTTTTTGAGGAAGCATTCTCGTAGTAACAGTTTGAATAGTTACAGTGTGATGTTTCTGCATGCTAGTGCTTTTAGGTATAGAAATTGGTTTTTTGTTGAGCGTTTTAATATATACAGAGAAAGGGTTTTTCTGCGTGGTGCTAGAGCTTTTTGCATTGTCCGAATGTTTTGGCGTAAAATTGGTTTTTATAATTTGTTTCGGTAAGCTGTTGTTGAAATGAGTATTGAGGAAGTGTTTTGCGTTTTTCTTTTCACTTCGAGCACTGCTTAGGTTAGCATATAATTCTTGATGACCAAATGTCGCGATGGGCTGCAATATAAAGATAGGGTTAAAAATATAGTTAAAAAAATACCAATCAAATTAAGAACCGCCTCCTTTTGCAAGTCGGTTAAAAATATATTTATGTTATTGAACATCCTGCTTCTATACTAATAAATTTGCAAATAAACGTACAACCCACATGATGATAAGCGATCAGCGTAGACTTTGGACGTTTGCAACACCAGGTGTTAGATTTCGAACGTCATTGTAATGGCAACATTTTTGATTGTCATTTTTTCTTTTTTGACGTTTGAGGTTAAGATAGTACTTAGAGACTCTTGAAACGGTCGAGCAAGGGCTTCGTATTTGACTGCCGGTTTAAGTTAATTTAATTGATATTTAGCTAATGGTCAATTCAACCCGGTCCCTTTAGTGGTTTACCGTTATGATTGGTCTGATTTGGACTCGCGAGGTTTTGTAGTCACGTCATAGGCGCGATCCGTGATAGCTGAATCGGGTGTCTTGTAATTACCAGATTTCGGGAGCCTGCAAGCATTTAGGAATACCTTGAAGATTGTACAGCATTCTGGAGCATGCATGTGTGACCAGGCGGTGGAGTACCCCATCAACGGCGCCGAGAATAAGGAAGCCACACAACTCCAGTAAGTGCTTGATGATTTTAGTTTAGATTAAGAACACGGTGAAACGCCGTCGTTCATTGCTCTTGCCAGTGATCTAGGTTAGTGATTGAATGACTTACTATGGGTCCTAAGACATCTCAAATTTCACAAGGTGATCGCTCCACTGGTGAGAGGACTGAACATTTTGGTAGCAGAAAGCGTGGTTAACTTCTGAGTTGTGGCACTACGTGGTGCCTCAGAAGGTGATACCTCGTTGTTAGGTAGGCAACTTTACTGTTCCACTGTCCACATATCTTTGATTTCACTGATATAGTTGTTTAAATAAGTATTTAAAACAATTTATTAGCATAATGATTAAATGTAGGTAGGTCACACATTTAATTATTGGTTAAATTGTAAAACTTATGTTACTAATTGTTTACTAGTTTGAACTATATTGTATACTTGATATTGATTGTTGGGACAGTTGGTCCAATATATTCACCCAATCACACATTTCATTATTAGTTGAATTGTAAAACTTAATATTAAATATTAATTGTTTGGGACAAGTGGTCCAATATAATACAATTAGATTTTGCTAGCCCAAAGACAATATTAATAGAATAATATTGTTATATTATTCTATTATTGTTAAATTCAATTATTTTGAGTTATTGGGCATTGATAAATTGAAACTTGTAGGTAGATATATATCTGAGATTAAGTGAGTGCACTTAATAGTGTTTTATATAAAGTACTTAATAGTGCTTAAATAAAGTAGTTTTATTAAAAATACATAAAGGAGTGCAAAGGCACTTGATAGTTTATATAATACATAAAATATTGTAACTTGTAAGTACCGTTCTGCGCTATGTCATTCCCATTGTACCGGGCTAAGATTAGCACGGAATTGAGATGGTTTACATCGGTTCAAGGCCTCCTAGGCCGACCAGATAGACATGATGCACTGTTGGCTCGAGCTTTGGATGCGCCAGCTCGGCTGGAGGTAATAATGGAAGCGCTTACCAAGGCCCTTGAGGAGGAGAAGGTCAGCGATCAGATAAGGTCCGCGATGGAGGCTGATGTTGACCAGTGCCTCTCAATTGCTGATGACATTCAGCAGCGCATAGCAGAAATAAAGCGCCAGCGCAGAACTGGCTGTGATGAAGAAGCTGTGGAAGGCCCACACTCTCGCGGGGTTGTATCAAAACTGCCTCAGATACAACTACCCAGCTTTGTCCATCAAAGCTCGGTGAGTAGGTCAGCTTCATCAATTTATTTGATAGTTTAGTCCACTTAAGGGAGGATTTGCCTAAAGCCTATAAGATGGCACAACTGATGTCAGCTTTGAAGGGAGAGCCTAGGGAACTGGTAGCCCATTTGACGGTGACCGAGGACAATTATGAGATTGCCCGTCAAATGTTGGTAAGGCGCTACCACAACAAAAGAAGGCTGGTTGATGCTCAGCTCAAGAGGCTGTTTAGCATCCCTTCAGTGACTTGGGTCTCTGCCATACAGGCAGAGGTGTTGAACCCGTTATTGAGTGTCACTAGGGCATTAGGAAATTTAGGCTTGCCGGTTGAAGAGTGGTCGTACATGTTAGTACATGTTAGTACAGTAGAGATTTGAGCAGCATCACGGTCAGGGTGCAGACAACTTGCCCACCTCTTCCCAACTTATGGAGTTTTTGGAGGAAGAGTGTCGGAGGGCAGAGAACATGAGTTCGTTCTCGAAGCCCGCTGCGGAACCACAGCAGGCTACTCGGAGCCCTGTGAGGAGAAGACTACCGCAGAGAGGGCCAAGGCAGTTGTATGGGCACGTGGGTGCCTCAACACCTGAACGGGATGCCTGCCCATATTGTAAACAGGATGGCCATAGTGTGGCCGCCTGCCTAAGATTTAGGGACCAGAGAGTCCAAGGGCGACGCCAGATCACCAAGCAACGTGGCTGGTGTTTTATGTGTCTGGGTCCCCATTTAGCAAGGGATTGCGCTCGGTCCGCAATGTGTAAATTTTGTGGAGGCCGCCATCATGAGTTGCTCTGCCTGAATAGGCCCGGCCAACATCATGCAGATGGACAGGGCCGGCCTCAGGGACAGATGGGGTCACGTACACAGGGCCGGACTTGGAACCTGGGTCCACGGGACCAGGGCCCTCATAGGGAAGATGTTGGGGGCGATGTTCAGGCCAACATCGCGCGCGGTTCCCCGACCTATTGGCAGGCCAGTGGCTCAGCTGGAGCTGGCACGGGCGGGTGTGCGGATGCACCCTCGAGTACGGAGCGGTTAGTTAGAACGCCGCCTCGGGTGTCATCGCGCTCGCCGTCGACCACTAGAACGCCGCCTCGGGTGTCATCGCGCTCGCCGAGGATGACTGCATTTCGTCGATTTTCGACGCCCATCATGGAACGCCCTCGGTTGGATCACCGCACCCCCCCTATCGGTGGACGGCGTCAAGTAGAGCGCCGCGACTGGAGGGGCACTTACGAGGGACCATGGGATCCCTACCACGGCACTGATATGCCCGGTTGCTCGGGCTATAATGCGTGGGGCCCCCGCTAGGAAATTGCAGCCCATCAAATTTGGTCCCCAACCGGAGGCTATAGTCTTGCCCACTGCCTTCATGTGTGTTTGGGGTTTGATTTCGACACCCCAGGTACGGTTGACGTGCTACTGGGAGTAGACGTTCTGGGTAAGTTTTTGCTGTCGAATCGGCGAGTCTTGCAGCATGATCGACTCATGGCTGTGGAGACTTGCGCCAGGAGAATTGAACCCGTCCGATTGTGCATCCAGGGGATGCCGGGCTCCTGAATTAGTTAACCATCAGTTATGGTAGGGCCCTCCTTGGCTGGCAAGGAAGGAATCGGATTGGCCCCTTAACAACGCGAAATTGCCTATGGACTGTGGTATAATGGCAGCCGTGTATGTGACCCAGGAGGTCCAGGAGACTGACGCGAGTTTCCTGATTGAGCGGTAAAGCTCTCTTGATAAATTGATCAATGTCAATTGTTGGATGAGAAGATTCGTTCGGAATGGTCGCACTCCCCGCGAACAGCGAACGCTAAGCCCAATTCTGTCACCGGCAGAGCGAAATGAGTCGCTTCTGAATTTGATCCGGTTGGTACAGTCTTCGAACTTTGGAGCAGAATTGGAGAGTCTACGAACTGGGCGTTCGAAATTGAAGGGTGCTGTCGCGCGTCTCAACCGTTTATAGATTCGGCCGGGTTGCTTCGGGTAGGAGGAAGATTGCGCAATGCGAATCTGCCGTATTCGGCTCGTCACCCCCTACTGCTCCCCAAGGGAGGGCAGTTGGTTGAGTTGTTGGTGACTGATCGGCATGTTAAAAACGCTCATGCAGGTTGTAACGCCTTGTTGGCTACACTCCAGAGGGAGTTTTGGATTTTGTCTGGGCGTCGTACCATACGGAACATCGTGTTTCGGTGCATGCCTTGTTATCGGAGCAAAGCCTCACATGGGGGATCTGCCCCCTGATCGGGTGAATGAGGCTAGGCCATGGGCTGGTGTTGGTACAGACTTTGCGGGCCCATTCATGGTGATAAGCTCGCGGCTGCGGAACGCAAAACAGTACAAGGCGTACCTTTGTGTGTTCGTCTGCTTATCCACCAAGGCGGTGCATCTCGAGCTCGTTGCTGACCTCACGACGGAAGCTTTTATAGCGTACTTGGACAGATTCGTTTCCTGAAGGGGACTGCCAGCACTGATTCGTTCCGATAACGGAACCAACTTCGTAGGTGCAGAACGATACTTGCGAGATGTAGTTAAGTTTTTAAATGAAAACAAAGTGGATATTGGAACAGCCCTCTCCCGTCGGGGTATACAATGGACCTTCAGTCCACCAGGTTGCCCCCACTGGGGCAGTATTTTTGAAGCCGTAGTTAAGTCAGCTAAGACGCATTTAGGGCGTATTGTAGGTCAGACCGCGCTGACATTTGAGGAACTCGACGTTGTTTTGTAAGATCGAAGCCGTTCTCAACTCGCGACCGTTGTGTCCGCTCAGCTCGGATCCAAATGACCTGGAGGCGTTGACTCCAGGCCATTTCTTAATTGGTCAGCCACTTAACGCGCTGCCCGAACACCCGTACGAAGGTGTGAAATTGTTTCGGTTGTCTCGGTATCAGATGTTGCAGCAGTTTTCACAGAATTTTTGGAAACGATGGTCTCTAGAGTATCTGCACATTCTGCAACAGCGCCTTAAGTGGACTGACAAAACTAGTCCCCCTAATGTTGGTGACCTCGTGCTGGTTAAGGATGCTAACCTACCGCCACTGCGTTGGTGCCGGGGGCGCATTGTTAACTTGTTCCATGGTAAGGATGAGACCCCCCGGTCCGCAGAGGTTCTTGTTGGGGACTCAGTTATCAAACGAGCGGTAGCAACGTTATCTCGCCTGCCTGTAGATTAGGGAACAGGTACGGACCTGTTCTGGCAACAACAGGTTCTGGTTCAACATTTTTGATTGTCATTTTTTCTTGTTTGACGTTTTGACGTTTGAGGTTAAGATAGTACTTTTGAGACGCTTGAAACGGTCGAGCAAGGGCTTCGTATTTGACTGCCGGTTTAAGTTAATTTAATTGATATTTAGCGTACCGGTTTACCGTTATGATTGGTCTGATTTGGACTCGCGAGGTTTTGTAGTCACGTAATAGGCGCGATCCGTGATAGCTGAATCGGGTGTCTTGTAATTACGAGATTTCGGGAGCCCGCAAGCATTTAGGAATACCTTGAAGATTGTACAGCATTCTGGAGCATGCATGTGTGACCAGGCGGTGGAGTACCCCATCAACGGCGCCGAGAATAAGGAAGCCACACAACTCCAGTAAGTGCTTGATGATTTTAGTTTAGATTAAGAACACGGTGAAAAGCCGTCGTTCATTGCTCTTGCCAGTGATCTAGGTTAGTGATTGAATGACTTACTATGGGTCCTAAGACATCTCAAATTTACAAGGTGATCGCTCCACTGGTGAGAGGACTGAACACCAGGCGTATCACTTGACAGATTCGAACCCTGCAAATTTTTTTTTTCGCACAGTTAACAATATTATAACTATACTATTTGGTACATTAAGCTTTTTCAATACGTAAACTTAGGGTGTTAGTGTCGCTTACCATCACGCAGATTGCATTTATGGTAATGCCTAAAATTAACTTTAAGAGGCATTCGGGATTCCAGATGAAGGTTACAATTTCCAGAAAAATACCAAAATTTCACTTTGTAAATCGTATTTTAGTGGCTTTTATTATGACATTATTTATTACTGTCATTTACAATAGAGTACATACTCGCATTAAAAGCCAAAAAGAAAAAAATGTAGTCATACGATTTTATATATAATTTTTAATGCCTATGACTTTAATAATATATAACGTAATATTTTACTCATTTTTCTGGAAACTGCCACCAACAACACCTATCAACCCATATCGGTTCGACGTTGATTTTAAGGATCCTATATTGAGTCAAAGGAATGCCAAAACAATTACCTGATTGTAATCATAGTTTAAAATACCAGGCTCCATGTAGATCCCATACGGCTCACTCGAGTTATACCTGAAGTCATTCTGGAAGGGAGGAAAGCCCATCGAGGTGGCCTGCATTTGAGGCCAATTACTTTGGAACGGTGGACCTTGAGGCCACCGCGGCCCCATTGTGTTTTGTGACAAACGCGCTTGCAATATTTCCATCGGTGTAGGGCCTGGCGTCACTTGTAATGTCATGCATCCTCCTGGTTTTGGCTGATTGACTTGAATTAATGGCTTCACGCCGAATCCCAAGTGGCCCTGTAAAGGATTTCTGAACAAGACGCTTAATGTGTTTCCAGCAACAGGTAACCATGGCTTTTCTGTTTTCTTATCCTTTTTTGCACCAGCGTCGTATAGTAACATTGTGGCAGGTGGTGTATTAAGACGTTGGATATAAGATTTGTTATATAAAATACTGGCTGTGTCGAATATATAGTTTTTCTTTTTGGTTACATTTGAGTTGATAGGAGTCGGATCCATTGTTGCCGGATTATCAACGTTGATATGGTCTGGTAATATGGCTGGTTCATCATAGTCAATATTTTTGTATTTCTCATGATCTGCTGTGATATCATAGGACATGATGTCCGTCAATAAATGAGAGTAAGCTTTGGTAGATTTAGTTATTTCTGTTATATACTTAGGTGGTCCAAATATGGCCTTCTCAAACACCACCTCATCGAATTTTTTCTTTCCATACATTGATTTGTCAAATATCGACTGCTCAAACTTGCGACTTGCTGCCTTATCAGCTGCTGTCTTTGAAGCTTGCTCTGGGTTTTGTATCATATCTTGATAATCCGCTTCAGCTGGTGTATATCTTGGAGAAGCCGTGGTGTCTGTACCGGACGAAAATTTGAACGTAATTTCTCTGTCTTCATCTTCTTGTGGAATGTTGCCCTTTTCCATAGATGATCCATGTAAAAAGTCAAAGTCGTCGTCTGCTTTAGAAGCATTGTTCTTAGAGACGTATCCAAACTTGCCAGGTATTCCATATTCCATTTGGTACATATCTTTATCTGACGTGTCATCTGTAGCCATTGCTTTAATCTGAAAAGTTTAAATACATTATATATATATAACTTCTACAGAGAAGTTTCGAATAGGTTATCTGACGAAAACTTGACGTATCTTCCATATAAATTGTATCAAACGATCTGTCAGATAAGCTATACGAAATTTATCTGTAACCGGTGATGTTTCCTAGCCTAAATTTAGTGTTTATAGAACACTATGATAAGATATGATTTTTGTATACTGTTCATATGAATAATATACAAAAATAATACTGGAGAAATTGGATATGTATCATTAAGACATCAAGAATCTGGAATCTTTTTTGCGCCTACCCAAAAAGGCGAAGGCATTATTTTCACGTGTACATATCAATGGTCTATCCCAACCTCGTCGCTTCGGACGAGGAAGCCAAGTCACCTCAAATTAGCTGAAGTGTCTGCTTATTTGCACCTAATTCCACATTACACCAGATATCAAGAATAATAGACTTTCATCTATGTAAATAAAAATAAATCACCAAATGTGTTGCTAAACGTAAAACTCGAGAACCGTTCGGACAATCCGATTATTGGAACGAAGTTCCTTATGGCGCGTTGCGAAAGAGGGCTAGACGGATAAAGACCAAAAGCTGTAACAACAATTTTTGTTGTAATAACACTTTTAACATTGAGTTGAAGTCATGGTGCTGGATACTATATATATTATATACTATCCAGCACCATGACTTCAACTCAATGTAAGTGTAGAGTCATTTTGGCAGGGCCACACATAAAATATATATATTTTTTTTTATGTTTGGCCCTGCCAAAATGACTCTACTCTGCCTGATGGAAAGCATAAGCAGAATCCAAGAGTGGTGGTCACCATACTGCGAATGCAGACAATGCAACAATGCAGCATGGTGACCCACACCATGGCGGCCTAGTGACGCTTCTGCATCTTTGGGCCTCCGGTCTCGCACTCACCAACGAAACACGGCAGCACGAACGCTGTCATTTTACGCTGATTTTCTGTGCGAGGGTAGTACCGCCCCGGTCGAGCCGGCCCGTTCGTACTGAAATCAGCGTGGCTCTACTATATACATATATATAAACTTCGTTCCATCCGGGTGTCCCTAGACACCTCTCAAGAATTTTTTTTAAATATTTTCGTTAAGGCACAAGGAAGGTTCTAAAACATAAAAATTGTGGGGAAAATAGTGAAAAAACACTTAACTTATATTTTTGACAGAACGAAGTCTATCGGGACAGCTAGTCACTACGTAGTATAAAACAAAGTCGCTTTTTCTGTCCCTATATCCCTATGTGTGCTTAAATCTTTAAAAGTACGCAACGGATTTTGATGCGGTTTTTTTAATAGATAGAGTGATTCAAGAGGAAGGTTTTTATGTATAATAAATGCATAATATAGTATGGAAACACTGTTAATTTTCGAGGTTACTAATGTGTTGTAGCAAATAAACACATTTTTTTGCGCTTACATTGCAAACGCTGGTTGCACCCTACGAGATAGATCAAAATAATGTACTACAGTATTGTACACCTTAAAAAGTACTACAAAAAAGTCCGCGACGGAATATGTCTATCTCTTAGGGATAACCCACAACAACCATTTTTTATTCCTTTCTTTGTACGAGAAATAATGGCTTATTTACGAAGTGATTTTAAGCAATACAAAATGAATCCTTACATAATTAAGTAAATTTAATACATTGTGCATTTAATATAGATCAAAATGGCCCTTTACAGTATCTAATTTAAATAAATATATTCGAAGATATTACAGATTTAAAATGCACGAATCGTGTTGTCGGCGGGGGCATCTGAAATCCACCCGTGCGAAGCCGGGGCGGGTCGCTAGTTAACAATAAATTAGGTACATTAGGTACATAGCTTACCTTCTGAACTGCATCGCTTATCTTCTTATGGCCAAACTGAATGCGGAACCCTTCCAAAGAATCCGTTAACTTATCTCCCACTATTTTTTTTGTCTCTTTTTCGCTTTTTGGTTTATCTATAAATAAGGTAAAAGGGTCATTCTCCGAACGCTTGAAAAAACGTGTCCAGATCGAAATCTCTTTGAATTGATTACTATTTCAATTTTTTTACATGTAATAGAAAATTTGAAAATAATAGGGGGGGCCTATGTTCTTTTTTAGATAAATTAAGTAGAAGTAAGTAAAAAAAAAACTTACTAAAATATTGACCTCGGTGGCGCGTCCGAACCCTACGTTGCTGCGGAAATTATTTTTTTATTTTTTTCCTCTAACAAATTACGCTTTTTTGCATGTGTTCAAAACGTCCGACGTTTTGAGTTGATATCAGTGGCGCGCACCGTTCTGCTCATATTTCTTAAACTAAACTGTCTGTGAGGATAGTTATTGGCGTTAGCTGAAGCATCAGTCGTGTCGCGACAACGAAGAAACCATGGCTGTACGTCTTATGGTGACCTTTTTATAGAGGTAAGTAACTGTTTTCGCTGGCTTGGTATACTAAAAATTTGATTTCGGTGAACCCTTTTTCTCATGTATACTTTAAACTATCATATTTAAAATATAAAAATAGTATATGTTACATGTAATAGATTTTAGTAGAAAATGTAAATATTAGCATTTTAAATTATTTTTTAAGTTGTTTACAAAATACCTTAATATTTTGATTTCAGTGGTATTGATTTCGGTGTTTTCCGTTCTACTAACTTTTTAAGACCGTAAATCATAAAATATTTATCTTGTATTAGTACTGTCATTATGTCAGATTCTAAGCAAGTTCACTTGGCTAAGAAAAGATTGGCTAAGACGTCGGAAAGCCCGAATCAAGAGCTATCCAGAACATTACGCAATACACAAGGAAAAAGACAGGAAGCGTTATTATGAAAGGAAGAATGAAAAAAAGCCTGTTAGTGAATTAATTCGTCGTTAACAACGCATACATAGAGAGAGGAGTAGAATATCTTCGGACAAACATAATCGCAAAAAAGGCTCAGAGAGTTGAAATGCCTTGAAGAAGATTTAATAGTCATATCAGAAGTAGTCGATACAAATGATGATAATTTGATAACTTCACAATCGCAACTGAAACTTTTATAACAACGCCAATTAATGCCACCGATAGTAAGGACTCGGCTTAGCACTCAATCAAGTTCCTTCAGTGATTTATTACTATAGAGTCAGTCAATCATTTCATCTACTTTAACACAACGTATTAAGACTTTTTGAGAATTGCCAGTACCATTGTGTCCATCTAGTGATGCCAGTTTTGCTTCAAACTCACAGACTGGAGTTGCCAACTCTTATGACTGATAGGGAGTTGCCTTTGACTCTAAAGGCTAATGGGACCAATCCCGCCCTCACACCTACCACTGTAACTCCTGTACACCAGGATCAACAGCAGTGACCCATGAACACACCGAGTTATTACACTTGGCAAGTCCCAGGGAAAATAAACTGTCTTGGAACCCGCAACGAAACTAATCAGAAGAAAACCGGAGGACTTGGAAATAAAAAAAGTCCAGTTCCCTATTTAGTAAAGAGGTAGACAAAATGAAGTCAAAATAGGCAGACACCTTTTTCAAACCGGGAAGTACCACGGATAAGAAAATTATGGTTCCTAAGTGAGCTTTATTCGATTACTATAGTATGTATGGTAGAATAGCCTAAACGCACAGAAACTCATCGAAGTTAACACAAGATCGACATAGTATACCGCCCCAGATGTTGATTGTAAGCTTGAATAGCATTATGTTACGTTCATTGTACCAAAAATTACATTCCTAGAGGACATGATGAGCTGACTGTTAACTGCTAGAATCAGGTGTTGAGCGTTGCCACAATGTGTGACAAAGGTGAATCGACTAATTTAAAAGAGTGTAATTTGCTCTTAAAGTTACCTTGGCCTGTGAGAAATTGAGCGACACAGTGATCCACCCTCGAGCCATTCCCTCGACAACCGTTCGCGAATAGATGGAAAGAACTGGTAAAGGTAGCGCCCCTTAGATGATTCGTCACATCGTTATTGCCTTTCATCCATGAGGTCGTTATAGACATTGGACTGCTAGACCGGCTCTAGAGGCTAATAAAAAGCCAGATAGCAAAGTTATTATACGGAGACTTAAATACCGCATGAATATTTATGTTATTCATACATCTTGTATGAATCACAGAGAAATGTAAAGGCCCCACCTTTTTGATTTAAGAAATGAAGAAGTAGGAACTATACACTTAACTTTTTTAATCTTCATGCCAAAGTTGATTGTAGTAAGTTTATGTAACGTAATTAACAACGTGTAATTAATCAAATAATTGTTTTATTGTAATATGTATCAGAAGTCCCTTAACGGTATTAGTTTTGCTTACCTGTATTTATAATAAAATAATTTTTTTTAAAATATAGAACTACCATGTAAATACTAACTTTTAAACTTTCGCGTTCCATGATGTAATAATTACTATTTTTACGGGAATTAACGCGATCACTTATTTCAAGGTATTACATACCTCTGTTTTGCCTGACGCTTCGACCAGGTTGCACTGGCCGTGGTCACAGGCTGACTGGCTCAGCGGCGCACGCCCTCCGTCGTCGAATCCGTGAAGTAGAAGGTTCTTCATCCACCCGCACATTTTCGATATTATTGATATTTTTGTTTCGTCATGTACCGTCACATACCACACTAACCTATTCTGTAAGCAAACCGATGTGTTCCTATTCTGGTGTTTATCCGACTGCGCAGAAAAGCGAGGTGGTATGTTTTTTAACACTGGATTCCACGCTGTAGATAATTTAAAACCATCTTCCCGATTGAAAGTTTTATGCTTTTTAATCTCAATCGCTTCACGTACAACTCTTGAGTAAAAGTGACGTTCGGTGGAGAGGACTTGCGTGCGGTGAAATTCAATCCAGTGGTTGATGCCTGTATCGAGTGCATGTTCTGCAATCGCCGATTTGCTCGTCTGTCGGTTCTTCAGAGCAGCGATATGTTCTTTGACCCTTTCAGCAATAGTCCGCTTCGTTTGGCCTATGTAGGAACTTCCGCAGCTGCAGTCTATTTTATAAACACCCGGAGTTTGTAGTGGCAATATATCCTTCGGTGTGCCGACGATGTTGTGAACCTTTATGCCTGGTGTGTATACTGTCGAAATGGAGTATTTCTTTAATACGGACCCGATCTTATCCGTAACTCCCTTGACATAAGGCATATAGGCTGGTTGCCTGTTCACTTCTGGATACTTGCGTCTTATTTTTGGTTGCTTCCGTCTTCCATTCACTTGATATCCGTTACCTTTGAGTACCTCCTGAACATGTTCTAGCTCCTGTTCTAAATGTTCATGATCGGCGGTATACAGAAAACAAAACGTCACCCGTGGTACCCGACCGATCGAAGGACACCGTTGTAAACTTATCGAACGTGAGTTTAGATGATACAACAATGAACATCTTGGCTAAAGGTATGAACTTCGCTCCGACGCCTAAACGAATACCGTTTAAGAATGTAATCAGTAGCGTTGAGGAATCGATTGCACGGAACAAAGTACCGACCGGAATGAAATGAAATGAAATGAAATGAAATGAAATGAAATGAAATCATTTATTCTGCAATTAGGTTACATGAACACTTTTGCAAGTTAAACTTTTTTTGAGCAGATGAGTTCGGCCTTTCCTAACTGGACTAGCCCTGAGAAGAAAGGACGAAACAAACTCAGGGATCACCGTCTCTTTTAAAGTCCAGACAATATGCAAAAGACATTATTTCAATAAAATAAATGCGATAATTACAATTTGAGTCACAATTACAATAATCAGTAAACATAATAATTAAAAAAAAAAAATGACAACAATAGCAATAATTTAAAATGAATTTGTTTCAAACTATAAATTATCGTCACATCAAAATAAATTTAAACATTAAAAATAAACAGCATGTGCAGAATGGGCAGCTCAATCCCAGGCGGTTTTATCATCAAGATATTCTGCTATGGTGTAATACCCCTTTGCGGATAACTTAGATTTTATGGTATTCTTAAATTTCTTTAATGGCAAATTCCTAATATCAATAGGGAGTTTATTGTAAAAGCGTATACATTGACCCATGAACGAGTTGCCTACTCTGTGGAGACGAGTGACGTGAACACTAAGATTATGTTTGTTTCTGGTATTTACCGAATGAACATCACTGATTTTAGTAAACTTTGATATATTTTTTTGAACATAAACTAAATTTTCGTATATATATTGTGAAGATACAGTCAGAATATTTATCTCTTTAAATTTGGAACGAAGAGAAACTCGAGGGCCTAATTTATAAATGGCTCGTACGGCGCGTTTTTGTAAAACAAATATGGCATTAATATCTGCACAGTTACCCCAGAGTAGGATACCGTAACTCATTATGCTATGAAAGTAACTGAAGTAAACTATTCTAGCTGTATCAACATCAGTTAAATGTCGAATCTTTTTTACAGCAAAAGCCGCTGAGCTTAGCCTACCGGATAGTTTTTCTATTTGGGGACCCCATTGTAACTTAGCGTCAATAGTAATACCTAAAAATACAGTTGATTCTACAGGATCTAACTCTAGTCCATTCAATCGAACATTGGTTGTAACATGCCTAACGTTTGGTGTAGAGAATTTAATGAATTTAGTTTTCTTCTCATTAAGGAGAAGGTTATTTGTATTAAACCAATGTACCACTTTCAAGAGTGCACTGTTGACTTCAGTAAAACTGTCAAGTTGGCGCCTAACTTTAAAAATTAACGATGTGTCATCCGCGAACAATACAATCTCATGATTGTCACTTACATAATAAGCTAAATCATTTATATATATGAGAAACAGAAATGGCCCTAGAATAGAACCCTGTGGGACGCCCATTGTTACCGGGGATCCCGAAGATGTTTTACCATTAATATCAACTTTTTGAACTCGCTTATTCAAATACGACGTTAGAATATTTAGAGCATTATTCATTATTCCGTAGTGCTGTAGCTTCCTGATGAGTGTGGGATGATGGACACAATCGAAAGCCTTAGACAAGTCACAGAAAATACCAAACGCATCCTGTGAATCCTCCCAGGCGCCATATATGTGTTTAAGCAATTCCACGCCCGCGTCCGTAGTTGAACGACCTTTAGTAAAACCAAATTGCTTTTGATGAAGCAAGTTGTGCTTAATAAAATGTTGTAACATTTGGTTTAAAAGTAATTTTTCAAAAATTTTACTTAATGTTGGAAGTATTGAGATAGGTCGGAAGTTAGATGGATCTGAACTACTACCAGATTTGAACAATGGAATCACTTTACTTTGTTTCATTAGATCAGGAAACACACCAGATGCGATACAAGAATTGAAAACAGTTGCTAAATATGGAGCTATCATATCAATTATTGCAGATATAGTATGTACTGAATGTCCCCATAAATCAGTTGTTTTCTTTACATTTATACTTTTAAAAGCCTTGATAACATCATTTATACTAACGGCTGAAAATTCAAAACCCGTATCACACCGGTTTACATTATTTTCTAATAAAAAACAAGCAGAGGAAGAGGATGACGAAAGAGTTTTGGTTGTTCGAATAGGAATGTTGGTAAAAAAATGTTCAAACTCAGTCGCAACCTCCACATCCGCTTTTATATCTACATTTTTAATTTTTAAATGGAAGTCACGATTTCGTACAGTGGACCTTCCGGTTTTGGCGTTTATAATCTCCCATGTGGTTTTTATTTTATTGCCAGATGATTTTATTTTATTTTTTAAATATAGGGATTTAGCAGCATAACAGGTGCGTTTAAACGTCTTTGAATAATTTTTTACATATTCTACAAAATCTAAGTTATGATTATATGTTTTTTCATAATACAACTCATATAGCCGTTGTCGACTTTTATAGATACCAACAGTGGCCCAGTCACTGAATACTACACGATCACTAATCGTTAGTGTTTTTGATGTAAAAGTTAATTTAAATTCATTATTAATCATATTAAATAGTAAAGCGAAAGCTTGATTAGGGTCACTATCATAGGCCAATCTTAACAACTTATCCGCCATATTATTCCTGAACAGGCTCATGCGGCTCTCCGTAATCGGAACGTAACTAATACGCTTCCTTTGAACCTCTAGTTTTGTTCGAGTAAAAGTAACGAACTGCCCGCAATGATCTGAATCTAGCTCACTTACAATACACCTATTAATTGGTTTCACATTTGTAAAAATATTATCAATACAAGTGGCACTACTGGCTGTAATACGTGTGGGTTCAAAGAAAACGTTATATAGATTATATGACTTCAATAAGGTTAAAAACTTTACAGTTATATTCGACTTTTCGAGAATATTTATATTAAAGTCACCACAGACAACAACCGTCTTATTACATTGTGTAGCCCTAAATAATGCATCTTCAAGGATTTTATTAAATATATCATACAAACTACATGGGGGCCTGTACACACTCATTACAATGAACCGCTCAAATTCTACACAAGCTATTTCTATGGTTCGCTCAACAGACAGACTGACAATATCTGATCGTTCCTTTACTTTAATACTCTTTTTTGTGATTATTAATGAGCCACCACGTATAATGTTGGTTCTGTTGTACGAGCTAGTAACCTGGTGATTACTGAAATTAAACAAGAATTGATGACTACTAAGCCAATGTTCTGTTAAACATAAAATATCAATATTATTACAGTTAAGATATAGCTCTAATTCTAATTCTTTACTCATCAATCCTTGAATGTTCTGGTGATGCTGATATCCTTAGACAGGACGTCGCGGTAATATTACGTCGATCAAAGCTTCCGGCTAGTAATATCACTATGGAAGAGCGTCAAGCATTAAAAAACATTAGAGATAACCAGGATATTTTAGTGCTCAAGGCCGACAAGGGAAACGCCACCGTAGTGATGAATACAACTGATTACCAAAATAAAATACTCGAACTGTTGACTGATAATAAGGTATACAAACCGGTAACATACAACCCTACAGCCAGGATAATGAGGATCTATTTGCAGAAGACGAGTACAACAGACTGTACAAACCAAAGTCACACCAGCCACCGAAATTATATGGTCTGCCTAAGATACACAAGCCTGACGTGCCACTGCGGCCTATTGTGAGTCAAATTGCTTCTCCTACTTACGATCTTGCAAAGCACGTTGCTTCAGTATTGCAGCCACTTGTAGGCAAAACACCGTCTTTTGTGAAAGACTCACGGCACTTTATACAAATCATAAAAGATCTCACGTTGGAACCGGATTACGTCATGGTGAGCTTTGACGTGGAGTCGCTTTTCACCAATGTTCCAATAAAAGAGTGCTTAAACGTCGTAAAAGACCTGCTGAGAGACAACGAGTTGCCGTTCAACTATATGGATCTACTTGAACACTGTTTAGATGGCAACTATTTTCTTTTCCAAGGTCAACATTACCTCCAGATTGATGGTGTCGCGATGGGAAGTCCTGTAGCCCCAGTACTTGCCAACATCTGGATGGAACATTTTGAAGAGAAGGCTCTAAGTCTCGGCCCGAATACCGTCAAGCTGTGGAAGCGATACGTGGATGACATTTTCAGTATCGTTAAAGGAAATAAACAAGAAGTAGATCAATTTAAACAACATCTTAACTCTATTCACCCTAAAATAAGGTTTACATATGAAATGGAGACGGATAGGTCGTTGTCGTTCTTGGATGTTAAAGTAACCGTGAGATCAGATGGGTCCTTGTCACACTGTGTACACCGTAAGCCTACTCATACGGATAGATACCTACACGCCACGTCTCATCATCACCCCCGGCACTTGCAATCTGTTATGACTTCACTCAAGAACAGAGCTTACGATCTCTGTGACCCTGAACATTTAGAACAGGAGCTAGAACATGTTCAGGAGGTACTCAAAGGTAACGGATATCAAGTGAATGGAAGACGGAAGCAACCAAAAATAAGACGCAAGTATCCGGAAGTGAACAGGCAACCAGCCTATATGCCTTATGTCAAGGGAGTTACGGATAAGATCGGGTCCGTATTAAAGAAATACTCCATTCCGACAGTATACACACCAGGCATAAAGGTTCACAAAATCGTCGGCACACCGAAGGATATATTGCCACTACAAACTCCGGGTGTTTATAAAATAGACTGCAGCTGCGGAAGTTCCTACATAGGCCAAACGAAGCGGACTATTGCTGAAAGGGTCAAAGAACATATCGCTGCTCTGAAGAACCGACAGACGAGCAAATCGGCGATTGCAGAACATGCACTCGATACAGGCATCAACCACTGGATTGAATTTCACCGCACGCAAGTCCTCTCCACCGAACGTCACTTTTACTCAAGAGTTGTACGTGAAGCGATTGAGATTAAAAAGCATAAAACTTTCAATCGGGAAGATGGTTTTAAATTATCTACAGCGTGGAATCCAGTGTTAAAAAACATACCACCTCGCTTTTCTGCGCAGTCGGATAAACACCAGAATAGGAACACATCGGTTTGCTTACAGAATAGGGACCCTGTTAGTGTGGTATGTGACGGTACATGGCGAAACAAAAATATCAATAATATCGAAAATGTGCGGGTGGATGAAGAACCTTCTACTTCACGGATTCGACGACGGAGGGCGTGCGCCGCTGAGCCAGTCAGCCTGTGACCACGGCCAGTGCAACCTGGTCGAAGCGTCAGGCAAAACAGAGGTATGTAATACCTTGAAATAAGTGATCGCGTTAATTCCCGTAAAAATAGTAATTATTATACCATGTAAATAATTTGAAAACATAGTTAACATTTTTATTTCGGTGAAAATAAAGTTGAGTTTCGGTAGACGCCATTTAAAAAAAAAAAATTCTTCGTAACCGTTCATCCAATAAGAGTGCCTACAGTACAGATATTTTCCAAATAAAACATAGTATTTGAATTTCTTACAAATATATTGAAATTTAGAAAAAAAAATCAGCCACCGAAGTCAACTGAATAATGAGTTACTTGAGAAATACCCAAAAAAGGTTTTAAACTAGTACGTAAGTTTGAGTGTATTATAAATATCGACGAGTATACTTAAAGAACGACTTTCATAATATAATCAGTAACCATTGATAAATCTATACCAATATTATAAAGCTGAAGAGTTTGTTTGTTTGTTTGTTTGAACGCGCTAATCTCAGGAACCTATGTCCGATTTGAAAAATTTAGATTAGAAATTTAGATAGCCCATTTATCGAGGAAGGCTATATACTATCACGCTAAGACTAGGAGCGGAGCACCAATGAAGAATGTTTCAAAAACGGGGGAAAATTATCACGCTACGGGTAATAGGAGACGCAATCGAGGTTGCGTGGGTCAGCTAGTAATACCATAAGGCGATTCCGGTCAGGATCAAAACTTAATAAAAATTGTGGAATAAGTACAAGTGAATTTAATTCTAGAACCCATTTCAACAAGTTCCATCAAAAACCGACAATCGAGAGTATAAATTACTAACTTATAAAACATTTAGCGACTTTTACACTTATATGGCTACTTATATAATATAATTTGTAAAGTTAGATCAATAAGCTCACTAAAACTCGTAAGAAGAGACTAACGAGACTCAGTCAAAAAGAGTTGACTCATTTAAGAAAGTCACAATACTGAAATTATCAATTGTCACTTACATAAGTCATCAAGTGAAGGGGTCACTTCGTTTGTTGTCATTTCCATCTTTGGGGTGACATATTTTTTGGTATTTGCTGAAATATTTTCAAAAGATAAATGAAATTATCTAAACTTGTCTAGATGGGAGAGTCCGTTGAACGCGTATAGACGCTAGGGTTATTCAGATAAACTCAAACTCAAAAATATTTTATTCATATAGGCACTTATTTTACAGGCACTGATGAATAGTCAATATTTAATATTAAAAAATCGAGTGATTCTAGTCGCCAGTTCCAAGTGCTGCCTACCCTTCATGGAGAAGAATCTGGCAAGAAACTCCATTGTTGCTCCTTTTAAAAAATAATAATACGGTTTACAATATTTTTTTCACTAAGAGACTTGAATGAGAACGAAGTCGACCAAAGAAAACAATATAAAAGGTTTGGAGTCATTGCTGCACAGCCATGAGCTAACCAATCATAATGTAATATATATAATAATAATGTGTAATATATGTAGATAATGTTTTCTGACGTACAGACAGAATCGAGGTTATAGTTACGGTTTACAGAATCGTTACAGATATACTATATGCTTGCAAAAGTACCGAAAGCGAATGCTTGCACTTTTTCCATCGAAAGCATAAGTAGAATTTGGTCACCAAACTTTATGCCAACAAAGAAATGCAACTATGCAGCATGGTTCCCATTTGAGATATTTCTACATCATTGGGCCTCCGCTATCGCATTCACAAACCAAACACGACAGCACAAATGCAGCAAAATCATTTTAAGGTTACAGACAGAATTGAGATTATAGTCATGGGTTACAGAATCGGTGAGGATCGTAACATAACTACCGGCCGTGTACTTGTATAATCGTAAATCAGGTAGGTATGGAAATTGTGTCAAATGTTGCTTTTGTAGTTTAAATTTTGTCATGAAATGGCATCAGTCCAATGACTAATCCATTTTACTATTCCCAAGTCGTTATATAAGATCTTGAGGGGCTTTTCTCTTTAGTCTGTTGAAAGAACTTTCAGTCATCAGGTTGCTAGCGAGCACGTTTGGGTGAACTTTAATGCGTTCAGCATAAGTCTTGAGCTTATTAAGTATCTCCTGTTGGTGACATACCAAGGTGCATTTGTTATCATCCGCAACATTTTTGACTGGAAGCGTTGGAGAATTTCCAGGTTTGAGTTCGCTGCAGTTCCCCACAGCTCAATTCCATAAGACCATATGGGCTTTAATATGCATTTGTAAAGAAGTAATTTATTGTGCAGTGGTAATCTCGAATGTCGAGACATTAGCCAGTATATCTTTCTGAGCTGTATGCCAAGAGCTTTTCTTTTATTGAAAATATGTTTTTTCCATGTTAGTCTTTTGTCCATGAGTATACCCAAATATCGCACCTCCTCAGAATGAGGTATTTGTATGTTATTCAGTATGACTGAAGGGCATGAACCAGGTCTAAGTGTGAAGGTCATATGTGCAGATTTGGATTCATTCGCTTTGATGCGCCAGTCGCGCAGCCACATAGATATCTCGTTAAGGCTTTGTTGCAGCATATAGGATGCTATTTTTGGATCTTCATGAGTAGCTAACACTGCTGTATCATCTGCAAAGGTGCCCACGAGTACGTTTTTTGCTAATGGTAGATCATACGTATATAGTAGGTACAACATTGGACCCATAACGCTTCCTTGCGGGACTCCAGCCTTAATGTCATATAAATCAGATTTTTCCTCTCCCAACTTCACATAAAAATGACGTTGAGCAAGATAGGATTTTAAAAATGGATAGTAGTATGGTGGAAGGATTTTCGATATCTTGAATAGTAGGCCTTTGTGCCAAACCCGATCAAAAGCCTGTGAAATATCGAGGAAGGCTGCCGAGCAATACTTTTTCTGTTCAAAGGCAGTATTGATCTCATTGACGAGTCGATGGACTTGTTCAATGGTTCCATGAGCCTCACGAAATCCAAATTGGTGCGAAGGAATTATATTTAATTTCTTGATTTCTGGCAGCAATCTTTTCATGACAAGGGTTTCCAGCAATTTAGAAGCTATAGGCAATAAGCTTATAGGGCGATATGAAGTCACCTTATCTGGTTCCTTGCCAGGCTTTAGGATAAGGATTATTTCAGCTGTTTTCCATTGCTCAGGAATAAAAGTACGTCTTAAAATAGCATTGTATATTTGTGTTAAGAATGTTATACCTACGTCAGGTAATTCTTTTAACGCCTTTGCTGTTATGAGATCATAACCAGGAGCCTTTTTTGAGTCCAGTTTACGAATGGCTTGGTACACCTCACTTTTAGAGAAACACTCAATGGGAAGTGATAGCTGATGAGTCAAGGACAAGCTTTCCCTGACTTCGTCTATTTTAGTCGATCCTAAATCAGGGTTTGAAGTAAATACGCAAGATAAATGTTCAGCAAATAATTTTGCCCTATCTGTGTCAGTTCTTGCCCATCCTCCATCCTCCCTCCGCAGGGGTGATTTGAATATGATTGGTCTTTTCACAGTTTTAATGACTTTCCATAGTGAGTAATCAGTTGCCGGTGAGGCGTCAAGGTTATGTAAAAAGTTTTCTACATTTTCTTTTCTGATTTTGTCTAGTGTGTGTTTAACTTTTTTAACCAGGTTGTTGTATATGCGTTTATGCTCAGGGTATTTTGATTCTTGCCACTTTTTCCTAGCTTGTCTCTTTTTTTGTACCAAATCCGTTACAATTTGTGGATAAGTAGGTATGTAATCATTATCACTGTGCACTGCAGGAGTAGCTTCCCAGGCCGCTGATTGGACACACTTGTTAAATATTTCTACAGCGTTAATTATGTCACAGTCAGATTTTAGTGGGATTTGAAGGGTGATGGTATCCTTTACTCGTTGCCTGAATTTAATCCAGTCCGTGTTTTTGCTATGAAGTTTACAGGATCTCTTTACTAGCACAGGCTTATTGCATAGTTCAGCTATAATTGCAGTATGGTCAGAAGATAGATCTAAGTTGGATGAACAGTTCAGTGACGAGGCCGGGACACCTTTAGTGACAAAGAAGTCAACCAGATCAGGTTTCTTATTGACGTCACTGGGCCAGTAAGTTGGTTCACCGGTAGATGATACTTGGAGATTAAGCTGGTGTATTGTTCTGCTAAGTTCACGTCCCTTGGGAGTTATAATGCGCGATCCCCACTCAGTATGTTTCGCATTATAATCACCTCCTGCAATGAACTTGAGGCCCAACGTTTTAAAGAACGCTGTATAGTTGTCACTTTTAAGGTTATGCCTAGGGGGCATGTAGAGAGCTGAAATTACTAACGATCCTTTTAGGGATTCGATCACAACATTTGTAGCTTGAATTTCGTTGGTGCAATATGGGTCTGTCACATAGTGTTTGATGTTTTCCTTAATGAGTAGGGCTGAGCCCGCATGAGCCGAGCCGTCAGGATGGTTTGTATTGTACGTTTTGTATCTAGGCACTTTAAAGAAGCTTTTAGTGGTAAAATGAGTTTCAGACACGAGCATTACATCAATGTTATTGGTGTTTAGGAACATTTTCACTTCAAGTGCGTGGTTTGACAGCCCGTTGGCATTCCATATAGCAATTTTTAGTGGTCTGAATGTGAATGCAGTCGGGACATGATGTTCATAAGTAGGTTTGTCATAGCAGTCATTTGTTGCATCATTTCCTTGAACATATTCATTAACTCTTTGAAGTTGATTGAGTTATCTTTAGGTTCGTGTGTCCGTTCATCTGGAGTCTGACTATTTTGCGTATAGTATTGCTTACTTGCATAAATATTTGGTTTACCTTGGCTAGTTATTTCAGCATATGTTTTGGTTTGATCTATTGGTTGTGTTATATGAATGCTACTGTGGCTATTAACTAAGTTGGTTTTTTCCTTGTTGAAGTTACTAACTGCTGTTTTGCTACGAGGTGGTGGATGTCTCTGATTTTGGAGTTGTTTAAAGACTGTACACCCCTTATAATTTGCAGGATGATTTCCTTTTAAACTACATAACCTCTAGCTTAATGCCAAATAATTGAAGGCAGATTTCAAGATATAGATACAATTAAAAAAAAAAAAAAAAAAAATGTTGCTTTTAATTAGACTGATATAAACGCCATTGTTTCTATATTTACCTTTAGCAGCTTTCGTCTTCTGATGTGTGCTTTTCGGTGATGCAGTCATCCTCTTTAATCCAAAATTGTCTGGTATAACTGCAAAAGGTCAACATCGATTAGAAAGTAGCTATAGCCAAAAACAAAAGAGTTAAGCAAAAACTATTTAACTTATAATTACAATTCATTTTAGGGCTCCAGCCAAAGAATCGTTTTTCTAATTTCTTTATTTCATCAGCATATGCCTTCTCCATATACTTCTTGCATTCTTTGTCACTGTCTTGATAAGGATACTCAGTGGTATCAACTATAAAATGAAATTAACATCGATTAGGTACATAATAATATAATATATATTTGAAATAACTCAGATTGCAAATGGCCGTCCGATCCTAAATTGATCCTAAATTAGATAGAACTTGATGTAAGTCCTCCCTAGCTCTTCCCCTTCTCTCTCTGTTCTGAAGAGAAGCCCAAAATTGATCAGAGTGGCGTACAATGGGAGACGTCGATGTCCAGTAGTTGACTGCAATACTCTGACGGTGATCATGTGTGGTAACCAAACTACTGATAAACATATTTCTTTATATCTAAACAAACATTTTACATTATATGGGTCAATTAAAACGATCATGAATGAGTCGTTCGGAGTTTAACTAACCGTTTCTCCCGTATCTGAATCTCGAATCGATGGTCACCCATCTTCTGTTCACATATTTGTCACCATACTTCGATTTCTTCATCTCGCTGTCATCTCTTGAAGCTTTAAAACATCATTTACTATACTTTATTAAATACTGCTACCAATAAATTCTAAATAATATTATAAACTTTAATGACAGTTTGTTTGTTACGCCTCACGACTAAATAAGTTAACCAATTTTAAAAATTCCGTTACCAAAGGAGAGTAACACCACTTTTTACCGCGATAACCGACATACACGCAGTCGGAGCAGCTCTGAAAGAATGTAACTCACTCACTGATATAATTGTTTTTCATTCGCAATGAACTGGACTTCCACTTTCTAGGAGCGGTCGCCTGCATAGCCCATATCCTCTGCTTAGGCTGTTGGTCTACAAATACAAGAAAATTGTAAAATATACCATCAGATTTGCTTTACATTATAATGGTTGGAAATTAGCTAATACTCGTACATAGTTACACTGCTTGGTCAGTACATTGGAATTAGGGATATCTTCTGTTTTGACTAAATTCGAGTGAGATATCAGAAGATAGAAATTTTGCTTACTCAATTTTGCCGAGGTTACTGTTTCAAGACAGCCAACATATTGCTGGTAAACGCAGTTTTTCCGAATAAAGCAATTATGAAATATGTACCTTTGACATATTTAAAGGTTATTTTTTTGTCTATGAGATAAAATTATTACTTTTTCATGTAGTCCAAGAGTCAAAACAATACTAACTTCTTATTGAAACTTTAGAATTGGAATCCTCTGGGTTCTTGTACGATATATCATATCTGTAGTGGTGACTGCTTATTTGAACCCTCTTTGGGTTCGAATGAGAGTGATCTTTCCCTAGTTCCTCAAAGTAGTTCAGGGCATTTTGATGATCAAAAACAGCAGGCGCCGTGGAGTCAGGTCGCATGTTCGGATACGTAGTACTCCTGGTATCTTTGGGAGTCGCTTTGAGTCTTTTGTTGAGTAGTAAACGACCTGGCGGCAGTTCATCAACTTTCTTTTGTACTTTAGTGGTAAGACGATAAGAACTATCTATTGTATCATATTTATCATTTAGTGTTATTGTTTTAGAAGACGTACTTTCTAATCTATCAGCTTTTGCATTCATTTTCGGCTTCATTATTCCACGGTCTACGGATTCCGAGTTGACATAACCTTCATATACAGATTCATCTTTTTGAGGTAATCTTACAGCAGCAGCAGACATATCATTGCCTTGTTTGCTAATATCGTCAAAGTTTATGATGGTTATATCCACGTCTTTGTTTAGCGGATCTTCACTTGTAAATATGATTGATCCACCCAATTTAATAGGAGTGTCTGGCGCAGAATCGTCTTCCTCAGGTTCCAGTGTTGAAACTAAAGCAGTTCTCTCAGTGGTTGCCGTTTTCGTTGTCAAAGTATATTCTTTTTCTGTTTCCAATTTTTTGTCAGATGTTGGAACGAATTGAGGTTCAAATATTGGCAGAAATTTGGCCTCGACATGAGGCATAGATTTAGGTTTAGTCTTAGGTACAGATATTCGCTTTGTTTCTTGTAAATGGCTTAATTTAGCTTGCGATTCCGGTGAAAATGTTTCCTCTGAGCCGGAATCCGCTTTAGGTGCTGGCACGGTCTCCATGTCATATTTTTGCCTGAATATTTTTAACCTTTTTGGTCTTTTGTGAGGGTTCAAATCTTGCGTTGGATATGGCATATCAAGTCCGTAACTGATTTCTCTTTCGTTTTTATTAGTGTTTGATGATGGATTTGCCTCAACTTTTAACTTCTTTTTTATCTTATTCTTTGACTTCGCTGTGAGAGATAAATTATCTTTTTTATTGTTAATTTTATCGTGCTGTTTCGATTTATGTCTAAAATTGTCTATACGAGTAGAATATTTTGAAATGTAGCTCGTCAGTTTAGTCATTGCCGATGAGTTAGCTGGAAACATAGATGAATGAGTGTTTTTCATATAACTCATAGTGATGGGCCTAGGCTGTGATGCCCAAGCGTGATAAAGTCTAGTTTGGCCGTGTATTGGTGAGATAAGCGATTCTATGTCCATGCCCTGTTCCTTGAGAAACTTGTTGAAATCGGACGGTTTCATTGGCAGGGGTGTTGAGTAATACATTTGTGGTCGTTTATTAGTCTTGGCAACAACTTTACCCTGCAAAAAACATGGCTTAAATGAAATGATTCTTACAAATCATACTTATACGATTCCTCATGTCTAATTAGTAAGGGCTACAGATAATGTTTTTATTGGGATTGATTTAGCATCAATTTAACGCTCGTAATGGCTGTAAAGCTGGCAATGGATCTAGGGTTAGCGGGACGAGCTGCTCACAAAGATAGAATTGATCAGCATCAGCTTTCTGTATAACACGTGATTTCGGTATATTAGATAGTTTTTTTTTATTTAAAGTCCTAAGTCGATGCCCAAAATAAATCACTATTCTTACCATAGCCTTACGAGTCGTAGCTTTGGGTTTCCCTTTCCTTAATTTGGATGTTTTCTGCGAATTTCTTGCTGTAATGTAAATTTACCAAACAGTTTTATGGAATAAATACGTTACATACAACTGACTACAAAAAAGATAGATTTTTGAAGATAAGTTTTGTTTTTGGACTTCAGGTGATAATCAGCTCTGGTTACTTTCAAGACCATAGCAAAATAGGTATATGCTGCGGCCGCTTATTAACACAACCAGACCATTATTCCTTTGTAATATTGTTTGTTTTATTTAGTTAGTTTTTTGGTTTGGTCTGGTTGAATGTTATTTTCTCTGTTTTATGTTATACCTACAATATTTTGTTATTGTTACTGTGTGCCTAATTAATATATTTCTTTCTTTTTAGAAAAGGAACTGAATTGGCTTTACTTACGATTTAGTCATTAGAATGCTTTAACCAACAAGATAATAGCAAGATGCTCATTTTTCATATGCGTATTATAGTCACTAAGCAAGTAAAAAATGAACAAAAACTACTTACACATCTTTTTTACGTCGATCCCATTTGTGACTGTTTCCACTTCGTCATCATAAGATAGCAGAGTTGTATCCACCATCAGTGCTGGCGTATCCTTCCCACTATCTTTTTTAGAGTCTAGAAAATAAATGCAATATCAGATTTTATGAAAAATGTAAGAACCATAAGCAGGGCCGTCTTAACCTAAGCGGGGGCCCCTGGGCACATAAGAATTAGGGGCCCTTTTGGAAAGTAAATAAAGTGTATTATGCTAACATTTTTCTACTAAGTATGAACATTAATTTTAAGTAATCGTGTATGCTGTTAATTTTTTGGTTACAATTCGACTGCCTCGTTGGTCTCGCGGTTGGCGTCTGCGACTGCTGATCATGAGATCTTGGGTTCGATTCCCAGGTCGGACCAAATGTTTGTATGATCTACAAATATTTGTTTCGGAGTTTGGGTGTTTTCTATGTATAATATGTATGTATTTACAATTAAATTCAAAATTTAAAAAACTCCCTTCTCAAGCACTTAATCGAGTAATCATACGCCAATGATATTTTTGCAGACATTCTGTTATTCTTCCCCACTTTCACCCCCATAACTTTTAAACGACTCAACCGATTTTCATGAAACATGTCTAAGAACACTCGCACGTAACTCAACTTTCATACAAAAACTTAATTGAAATAGCTTTATCTGTTCGCGAGCTACGGTGCCACAGACAGACAAACAAACAGACAGACAGACACGTCAAACTTATTACACCCCTCTTTTTTCGTCGGGGGTTAAAAAAAAGTATGTATGTATTTGTATCTGTTGTATAGTACCCATAACACAAGCTCTGCTTAGCTTGGGACTAGATGGCGTTGGGTGTTAAAAAAAAATATAATGGTTTCTTTCAGGGTTTGTGTTAAGCAAAACCTTCTATTTATTATCACGTGTTCTGATTCGAAGAATTTGAGAATTAAGCCTTTTGATGTGTAAAAGAGACTTTATTATAAATATATATATATAAGCTCTTAAAACCACAGAACAACTTAGAATAATAGCCCTTAATGACCGCCTAGGTGGCTCTGTTAATCACTTATATCACTTAGATATTTGTCGCACTGTAGCTCAAACTAAACTGCCTTTTTATACTAGATGTCGCTATTACTAGATTATTTGGGATAGTTCAACAGCCTCTCGAAACGCCCGGTTCCGAAAAAACGCTATCGAATATGAACCAGCCAACCACGCGACAATCAGTCCATATTCCCTTAAGTTTTATTATTCTGTACCTCAAGAATTCGACTAGAACTTTCTCGGCTAACATTGCATCGCTATTGCTACCACGCCATATTGCTGCTATATTTAGCCACTTCTATATTCAACCAGGTGGTGTATATGCACTACTTTGAACTCGATTGTCGCCGAATCCTGTGGGTCATGTCGTTAATCCGGTTAACTTTATACTTATTTATTTTGGGGCTTTTCTATGCATACGTGTCGTGTTATTCAGCCAAACCAGTGCACGTTTATCAAAATCGTTTGAGCGCCAGCCGTATCGATTTTTCTCGTTCCCACTCGCGATGTCAACTGCAATTAGTTTCCAGTCCATTGTCCATTATAAAGTTGCTGGTATCTTGGTTTCGCATGTGTGGGCCTTTTTACAACAGTATACAAGTAGTACATTTACGGCACCACTACGACACATACCCGGTACATCTTGCCGACATTTCTTGACACTAGGATGGCTTCCTGAAGCTCCGTCGTGAACTTCACGGAGAACTAACTTGATTATTTCATCTTCTCAGGGTCCCAAAAGTCAAGCTTTGAGTTTGAAGCAAGATTGCGAGATTTGAGTCGGAGTACATTTTCGCATCGAGATATACGAGTATTCTTTGAATTGTCTCATGAAGTCACCTTTTATATGTTGTTTATCAGGTCTTCCCAGATTGGTGCCTTGGAACGTGCGCCTTAGATCAACAAACTTTTTTTCGCATCGTTTCCTCAACAGCTCCTCCAGGCAGTCCTTTTGTTTTTCAACCTGGACATCTTCTAAGTCTTTAGCGGGTTACTTAGCTGCAGATGACCTCTCTCACCATATTTGTAGCACATGATCCCAGAATCCTTCTTAATAGAATACTTGATCTTTTTTATTTCCTCTGAGACTTCGCTTGTGAGTTGGCCGGATATCTTGTCGAACCACTTCGACCTCCAGGGCGTATGCCAGTGCTTCACTTATTAAAGCGTGGTGGCTTGGCCACCACCGCAGTCTGCAGCTCTTACTTCCAAGTCCTTGATGCTGTTTATGAAAATCTGCATGTTGTTTGCTTTTATCATCTACGCTTTCCGTACGACGTTCTCAATTTCCAACGTACATTACTGCAGGCCTTCTCCTGGGCATTGGGCTCTATCGCATATCCGGGAGTGGAAAACGTGTTTCAGAATAGAGATTTATGGCCCCATCGGCCTTCGTAAATTTTTATGAAAATCCTTATTAATGGGCTCTTGAAAAAGCATCACTACATAGTATAAAACAAAGTCGCTTCCCCGTCTGTCTGTCTCATACACTGTATATCTTTAAAACTAGGCAACGGATTTTGAAGCGGTTTTCTGTAATGAATAGTGTAATTCAAGAGGAAGGTTTATATGTATAATATAGGAGAGAAACACTGAGAATTTTAAAGATTTCCATTGTGATGTCGTAAATAAACACATTTTTTGCGCTTATATTGCAAACGCTGGCTGAAACCTACGAGAAAGATGAAAATAATGTTCTACAGTATTGTACAACTTATAGAGGGCTACAATAAAGTCCGCAATGGTATATGTCTATCTCTCAGGGATAACCCACTTTAACCATTTTTATTATTTTCTTTTTACGAGAAAAAATGGCTTCTTTACGAAGCGATTTAGCGATATCCTAATTTAATTAAGTACCTTAAATATATTGTGCATTTAATATAGACCAATGTGACCCTTTACAGAATGTAATTTAAATGAATATATTCGAAGACATTACAGATTTTAACTGCTTGAATCGTGGCATCAGTGGGTGCATCTAAAATCCACACGTGTGAAGCTGGGGCGGGTCGCTAGTTAATAAATAAAACGTTTATAACATGAATAAATTATTCATACATACTTAGTTTTTAATTAAATACATATTATAATCAACTTGCACGCCAGGAATGCCGGGGGCAACAGTTAGTGTACTATTTTTTTTTTTTAAACTGTAATGTCTACGCAAATTATAACGAGAACATATGTCTGAGACAAAATTGTCGGTTCCTCGGGGCCCCCCTGATGTTGGGGGCCCTGGGCACTGGCCCCGTGTGCCCTTATGGTAAAGACGGCACTGACCATAAGCTAAGTAAACAGAGAAGCATAATATGGGTACAACCTCAATCTATACTAATATTATAAAGCTGCAGAGTTTGTTTGTTTGAACGCGCTAATCTCAGGAACTACTGGTCCGATTTGAAAAATTCTTTCAGTGTTGGATAGTCCATTTATCGAGGAAGGCTATAGGCTATATTTTATTTTTAAAAAAATTAGAGATCCGTAAGAAAATTGCTATTTTGTAACCCAAGGTGTGAAATCGAAACCCTATTTTTGCGTGCGCTGCCCAAAGTATTGACAATAGAACAAAGTCATGTATTACGGGTTTGTAGGTCTCATTAAGATCTACAAAAAAGTCCGCGAGAGCATATATCTAACTATCATGGTTTAGTCACAATAACCGCTTTTGTGTTCAAAAAAATTATTAAATCGTCTGAAGAAAGGAACTACGTTAAATGTGTATCGTAATATTAATTCTTATCCAAATAAAGCATTACGTTATCAAGGGTATTTATGTAGAAGTAAAATACTTTTTGTTTCACCCCATTCGGACATTTCGTTTAGAAGTTATCACGAGTATAAGACGCTAAGAGTTGGTACCTATTATTGAGTTATTTGTCAAAAAGTTTTTATCAATATAATACCTGATATTAGTCTTTATCCAAATAAATGTGTTGTTGATTATGAGTATAAGATCTTAGAAGAATATAATAAATACATCTATACTAATATACTAGCTGACCCGGCGAACTTCGTACCGCCATATTTATTAGCAATAAATTAAAATTGCGACTATAATTTGAGATTTAAACTATCCTATCTCTCAATTTGGATCGAACTGCACATGGTGTGCAAATTTTATTATAATCGTTTAAGTGGTTTAGGAGTCCATTGAGGAGAAACATTGTGACACGAGATTTATATATATTAAGATAAAGCTGAAGAGTTTTGTTTGTTTGAACGCGCTAATCTCAGGAACTACTGGTCCAATTTGAAAAAAATCTTTCAGTGTTAGATCACCCGTTTATCGAGGAAGGCTATAGGCTATATATCATCACGCTAAGAGCAATAGGAGCGGAGCACCAATGAAGAATGTTTCAAAAACTGGGGACATTTATCACGCTACGGGCAATATGAGACACAAACGACGTTGCGTGGGTCAGCTAATATATATATATCTATACTAATATTATAAAGCTGCAGAGTTTGTTTGTTTGTTTGTTTGAACGCGCTAATCTCAGGAACTACTGGTCCAATTTGAAAAATTCTTTCAGTGTTAGAGCCCATTTATCGAGGAAGGCTATATCATTATGCTGTATATCGTCACGCTAAGACCAATAGGAGCGGACCACCAATGAAGAATGTTTCAAAAACGGGGGAAAATTATCACGCTACGGACAATAGGAGACGCAAACGACGTTGCGTGGGTCAGCTAGTTAGGGTATAAAATCGCAACATACACATCAGTTATTGAAGTTTAACACAGAATACAGTAGATTATACGAAATATTCCTTACTAGGTTGGAAAAAACCAAACCTACAGTTGATTCTAACAAACAGGACTACAACTACGGCTAGAAATTAAGACAAAATATAGTGTACCAGTAAGTCTATCAATCTTTGCAGGTTTTTTGGCTTTCGAACGTGTCTCGGCCTTGCCCATCTTATAAGATGTTCCAAATAAATCAGATTTAACAGATTTTGCCACTTTTGCTGGTTTGGGCTCCTCTGGAGATGGGTCATTATTAAATAGCCTATAGATTTCAGGATACCGCTTTGAACCGATGTAGAATTTTCGTGCAAGCTTGCCTGGCACCTGGGCATGAGATTCGCCACCCCAAATTATAGCACTATGCACCTTCCAAATACCTTCATCATTAGTTTTCTTAACACTATCACCAGTCCATTTTATATGCTTCCCTGGAGTAAAAACCGAGGACTTATAAGAAATCGGCGGTACATTTGAGTTAGACCAAGTGATAGGACTGTGGACGGTGAAGTTAGCGTCAGAAGTCCAGGCGTTCATAGTCGATTTAAACGGTTCGTTTTCAGACCACGAGGGCAATTGCATGGTTGGACCGTGAGATAAATCTTGAAAGCTGCTTTCTATGTTTGGTCTACTGTATTGAAAATATTTTTGTTCACCCTTTATAAGCAGATCTTTACTTCTAACTAAAGCTTTATCGTTCAGAACTACATTTCTGACTACCCCGTCGTTGAAATCATGACCTTCCATATTCTTGTCTCGATTTGTTTGTGCAACTGGATGAAGCTGGTTATTTGGATTCTTGAATGTTCTATCTAATTCTTTTAATTCACTCATCATGGTGAATAAATTAGGGGTCGTGTATTCTGTAGTTCCGAGATCCTTCTCGACGCTCTTAACAAGATCCCTCCATTCAGCTTGAGGTACTTTATCTATGTTCAAGATATCATTGTTCCACGTTAGTAAATCATTATAGTCCACGTTTTTGAAGTTTTTCTCCGTTCTTATCGGGTTCAGCCTGTCTCCAAATTCCTGTTTTCCCACTGATTCTTCTGTGTATGCATCAGACAAATGATAGTCCGGAGGTTTCGGGATGTCTATATCTGCAAACACTTCAGAATCTGTCTTAAAAAGAAAGAGTAACAATATTTCTTTTATCATTTCGAGAAGATTTAATTAATAAGTATAATTACTTCCGACTTCCCTCCGCGGCTCCGTGCGGTTCACGTGTGACGTCGCGTTTTAATAATTTAAATATTGTTTTTGTGTATCCTTGCGACTGTTACCCGGTTTGTAGGCGGTATAAGGTTGTGTATAGTGTTTCTGACAAATAATCTGTAAGTTTTACGCCTTATAAATACAAATATTGTGTTAGTTTCTTTTACTACGTCTATCGGTAAGTCAATTTATTTTTATTCTTAAAGGTAGGTAGGAGTAATATTTTGTTTGTATTAATTTTCTTTTCGTGTTTTTTGATTTTGAAGTTGTTTTTTATTGATATTTCTTTTGTCTGGTGTGTCTTTGTTTGGCCATGTTGGTTGTTGGCGAGTTGCCGGATCCCGGTGGTACAAATGAATTTCGGACACCAACCGGAAATAAATTGTTTGGTAGAATGTCGCCATCAAATTTATCGTCAAATGAAAGTAGAACTGGACGAATTAGGGCTTCGGACTTGGGCGAGAGTGTTTCGTCTCTTAGTGGTTGATCAGTCCTCTTGCCAAGGCAGCGATCACCTTGTGAAGTTTATAATACCTACGGGCCCATAGATAGGTCTACAATCACTACTAATACCACTGGCAAGAAGAATGACCCACGGCTGTGTCACCGTTTTCTTAATCTAAATTAAAATCTTTAAGCACTTATTGGAGTGTGTGGCTTCAATGTTCTTCTCGGCGTTCCAAGAGATATCTCTTGGGTAGAATCTTCACTGCTCTTGCGTCTTCACACAAACATTGCTTCCAGGTGCTGGTTATTTCTCAAGGTATCCGAATTAATCTCAATAATCAACTTTTCACAGATATTCGAATTACAATACACTCGTTTTAGTTCTCGCGGGACGCGCCTATCACGTATTACAATTCTCGCGAGTCTAATCACAATTAACGGCAGACTGTTCACCAGCCTTCTCAACAATTTTCGATATTAATCTCGTCTCACGCTGGGCGGCGAGCCCACAAGTACCCTAGCTCAACAAACCTCACGGTGTTATCAATCTCACGCGGAAACTATACGAGTACTACAAAATTAACAATCAAATTATTTACTGCCCGCCATTCGTACACGAGTTCTATCACAATCTTTTCTACACTTAACCTCAAACGTCAAAACCTCAAACACGAACCAGAGACAATCAAAATGTTGCCATTACAATGACGTTCGAAATCCAACAGTGGTCGTGATAACTGTGGGGAGTATGATTATTTTGAGTTGGTGTCTCAGGCAACCGAATATTTGGCAAAAATTAACGAATTGGTAAACGATCAGGGGTCGCGAATGAATGTGGGGAATAGGACCGCCATTATGGACGTAACCCAGCGGATTACCGGTATCGTCTCATTGTTGGCAATTAAATCTGCTAGCAATGAAACGAAATTAGCGAATCTCGAGCGCCCGGCGACACCCCTGTGTCGCCTTTCAACAGCCGGGCTTGACGTACGCGGACAAGCTTAGGCTTCGCTTACCACCTGGATCAGCCCCGTGTCCGGTGTCCGCTGAGGCACGCGTATCTAGGCCGTGTGTTATTGCGTATCCTACTACGGAACGTTCAGCGGACTATGCAGCTTCGTCAGCTACAAAAGATGCTCTCATGAAGGCTATTAAACCTAGCGACGAAGGTTTTCAAATTGTAGGCGTCAAAAAAACCGCAAAGGCAGGCGTCGTGTTGCGGGTCGCAAATGAACGGCAGCTTAAAAAACTAGAAGCAGTAAACGCCATTAAATCTGTAGGCTTACGCTTAGAAAAGCCGAAAGGCCGAAGGCCCCGTATAATTGTAAAAGACGTGCCCGGTTCTATGAAGGATCGTACCTTCCTAACAGCTTTATATCGTCAGAATATCAAGGACGAATTAAAATTAAGCGAAAGCGATTTATTAAAAACAACCAAAATTGTCAGGCATCGTAAACTGGAAAACGGTCGTCAATGGATAGGCTTAGAATTAGAGACAGAGGTTAGGAAACACTTGGCTAGCACAAAAGATAAATTATATATAGACTGGGCCACATGTAGGTTTATAGACGACTTAGAAGTAGTTCGTTGCTTAAACTGTCCACAATTCGGTCATGTTCAAAAATTTTGCACTATTAAAACTCCTACGTGTGCTAATTGCGCGGCCAGCCACGATACAAGGGCTTGCCCGGATAAGGACACACCAGATTTTAAACCGAAATGCGCACAATGCAGCCGGTACAAAAAACCATGTGACCATCGATGTGGATCACAAGACTGCTCCACATATAAACTTAAATTAGGGCAGCTAATCCTAAATACTAATTACTGAATAGCTTATACAGTAGTAGTTGTAGTACCTTTTTAATAAAATGGATAATATCTCAATAGGCCAGTTAAATCTTCATAATGATAAAATAGCCACGTCAGAATTAGATCGCTTAGTTTTGGAATAAAAGTTAGACATTGTCCTTATACAAGAGCAATATCAAAGCGCTCAATTGCGGAATTATGTAGTACAACTAGATGGCCGGTCGCGGGCTGGGATATATGTTGCAAGTTCTAATTTTACGGTAACATCTTTGCGTAACCTTATGACGTCACACTGCGCCGTTGCTGAGATCTCATCCTCCACCTGTAGGGTTTACGTAGTGAGCTGTTATTTTCAATTTTCACATCCTATTGATCCTCATCTACATCATTTACGTTTCGTTTTGCGGTCCCTCATAGGACACAAAATTATCATTGGCGCTGATGTCAATGCTTCTTCTACTTTATGGTATGGCAAATTGCGTGCAGCTGATATGGCTCGTCGCTGTGCGGTTGAAGATTTTATTGCGGAAATGAATCTTACTATCCACAATACCCCTGATGCACCACCAACTTTTTGCAGCCCAATGGGTGAGTCTTCTATTGACGTGACGCTTACGCGCGGCGACGTCTCGATATCTGGATGGCGTGTCCTACCGGACGCAACCTGTAGTGATCACCGCTTAATCGTGTACTAATTCATACCAATGGTTGCACAATATCCACAAAGAACTCCTTACAATTTTAGGTATAAAACTAAAGGGGCAAATTGGGCTTTATTTGGTTCACTCTTTGCAGTACATGCCAAAGACTTCAGTCGCAGTGGTCTATCAGCTGAGGAAAGCGCAAACATATTACTTACACTTACTTACTTTACTACATATTAGAACGGAGAACTTACAGTCTTAACACTTCTGGACTTCAGTAATGCCTTCAACACCGTCGACTTTGACATACTGCTATATATATAACGCTCTCTTAACGTATCTCCAACTGCGATTGACTGGTTTCACAACTACCTGTTTGGTCGCCGGCAGCGCATTAACATTGATAACACTGTCTCTTCTTGGTGTAGTACAAATGCTGGTGTACCTCAAGGCGGCGTGCTGTCTCCCTTACTTTTCTCCGCTTTTATAAACACCATCACTAACAATCTTACTTCATCCTACCACCTTTACGCGGATGATCTCCAGATTTATTCTAGAGCACCACTGATTAATCTCGCTAATGCTGTTAACAACATAAACGCTGACTTGGAAAAAATCTGTAAGTGGAGCATATCCCATGGTCTGAAGATCAACCCGTCCAAGACCCAGGTTATTGTCATTGGAAGTTCGAGAATGATTTCCAAAATTGATTGGACTTCAATGCCTCAAGTCTCTTGCGACGGCACACTTATTCCGTATAGCGAAAAGGTAAAGAACCTGGGGATCTATATCGACACAACCTTTTCCTGGGGTCCTCAGCTGCAAGAGCTCAGTCGCAAAATGTTTGGCGCTGCAGGATCTTTGCGAAGACTACGCAACTTTCTACCTACCTCTACCAAGATTGCTCTTACACAATCCCTTCTTTTCCCCATCCTTGATTATGCTGCTGCCAGTTATTTAGATCTTACTGAAGACCAATTAAATAAGCTTGAAAGACTCCAAAACCTCTGCATAAGATTCATTTTCGGATTACGGAAATATGATCATGTCTCAGATTATCGTAAAAAGCTTAAGTGGTTACCCATCCGCCTTCGCCGGAATGCACACATACTTATTCTTCTATATAACATTCTTTTTAATCCTTTTACCCCAAGTTACCTTAAATCGCGATTCACTTTCTTGCACGACACACATCTCAGATTTCTGAGATCGTCAGAGAACCTAAAGCTGAAAATGCCTGGCCATTCTACCAAATTTCTCGACCACTCATTCTCTGTCCAAGCAGTTCGGTTGTGGAACGCCCTACCAGTCGCTATAAGACGTGCCAAATCACTGGCTGCATTTAAGAGACTGGTAAAGGAGCACTACCTGGGAGACACCAATGTCCCGTAAACATTTTTTTATCTTTTGATTTAGTTAATTAAGTCACAATATGTCACTTAGTATGTAAACCATTTTGTAATATTTAACTCACACCTTGTTTGTATTTCTTCACTATAAACGATACATCCTATTACTATAATTTTACCTTTTTATATATCTTCTAACACACCAGAAACTACCCAAATACTATCTCTCAATCTTAATTTTCCATCCCATCGTTGCCTGTAAGAGATTGCCTACGAGCAATAAGGCCGCCACTTGTACCACATACCTAGTTTTAAGTCCATTTTATAATCTTCTGGTGTACAATAAAGATATTATTATTATTATTATCAGATACTTTCACATATTGTGCTGATGTTTGTATCGGCCGTGGATCTATCACTAACACTCGTAGATGTGATTGGTGGAATTATAAATTAGTCGAATTACGTAGAATCTATCGGAAAGCTCGTAAAAAACTAAATGATATTAAAAAGCGTGACGTAACAGGAGATATTTACAATAATGCTCTTATTGCTCTCAGAGTTGCCAGGTCTCATTATAGAGCTGCTGTGGAGAAATCAAAGGGAAATTTAATACGTAAACTTGTTGATAAACTCGATAGAGAGGGTCCCTGGTCACCTTTGTATCATGAATTTAAAGCAAATAGATCAATCGACCTTGCATACGTACAGAACATCAAAATTAATAATAGTTATACTACAGGAGTAGAACAAACCACAGAATATCTTTTAGAATCACTTGTGCCTGACGATCGGCCGGAGGATGACACGGATTATCACCGACAAATTAGGCAGTGGGCTATTGAACCACCATTGTCTCCAATGTCTGACTTACCATCTTCAGACGAATTCCTCAGTATTGTTAGGTCATTACCACTAAATAAGGCTTCGGGCGACGATAAAATATCAAAGAAAATGATAAAAGAAGCTTGTAAACTTTCGGGTGATACGGTTTTAACAGTTTTTAAACGTTGCATTGCGGAAGGAGTATTTCCTAGTGTTTGGCGGTGCGGTAATATTCGAATAATACCAAAAAGCGGCGATAAGCCGCCGGACGATCCTAAATCCTATCGACCCATAACACTGTTACCATCGCTGGGAAAGCTTTTAGAGCGTCTTGTAGTACCACGACTTCTACCGGGTGGAGTTAAATTTCATGATAGACAATTCGTGTGCGTGTGAACTGAGGGACCATAGTGATATTTTTGTTTGTCATTTTTATAAGATTTAGTAGTAGGCTCAAAACAATTGTAGAACAAATATGAGAATTTGTAAAAAGATATGTTAAAAACTACAGCCCATTAAGTGTGGTCCCTCAATCCTCACATACCATCAGCCGGATCTCGGCAAGTATGTAAAAAAATAAGGTATTGTGACTGCAGACATTTAGAAGAGAATTTGTAAAGATATAATATACTAAAATAACTGAGCACAAATCATCAACGATTAAAAAAATACAACGACTATACTGTGGTCCCTCAGTCCACACACGAAAAATTTTGTTATGCTGAATATTACCACATCAACGGAATAAAATCTTTATTTTCTTACATAATGTTTTAGAAAAAGTCTTATAGCAATTTGTAAAAAATAAATTAAAAAAAAATATCGACGCACTTTGAAGATATTTATAATTAAAGCTGGTCCCTCAATCCTCACGTTCTCAAACATACTTGCATGTCTAGCTGCTAGACGACTAAAGTATCACAAAGTGTAGTGTATTAAACTTTTTGTAAAAAGTTTCTACAAAATAATAGGTATCTAAAATTGTGTAAATCTTACCTCTAAAATGAGATTATAGCATTTCAGTGATCTTATGAACAGATATACGAGTAGTGTGACAACACAATGAAACAAAATGTAGACTACCAATATAATTTTTATTGTAATAGTCGAAAACCAAGGTTGTACGGTTGATTTAGTGTTATGTTACATTACGTATCTTAACAAAGCATGAAATAAAGTAGCTTTTAGACGCTTATCACCATTTAGGCTATGTCTCAAGGAAGCTTTATGTACTTATAATACCCCAGTATTTTACAAACCATTATGGTAACATAGTGGTATTATTTATACAGCTCAGTTTTATACGTTCTATTAACACATAAAATTGAACATTTAAAAACACAGGATTTTGTAAAATATTTACAAAAAGTCTGATTTCACATACTTAAAAGAAAGTATTACAATGAGTTATATGCCTCACCAAGTGCAGACACTGTTATTGGTTTAGCCGTGAAAGCGTAATAGAGAAACAGACTAAGCCACTTTCAATATTATAATATTAATATAGATCGCGATAGTACCGTATAAAACTGAGCTGTATAAATAATACCACTATGTTACCATAATGGTTTGTAAAAAACTGGGGTATTATAAGTACATAAAGCTTCCTTGAAACATAGCCTAAATGGTGATAAGCGTCTAAAAGCTACTTTATTTCATGCTTTGTTAAGATACATAATGTAACATAACACTAAATCAACCGTACAACCTTGAGTTCCGACTATTACAATAAAAATTATATTGGTAGTCTACATTTTGTTTCATTGTGTGGTCACACTACTCGTATATCTGTTCATAAGATCACTGAAATGCTATAATCTCATTTTAGAGGTAAGATACACACAATTTTAGATACCTATTATTTTGTAGAAACTTTTTACAAAAAGTTTCATACACTACACTTTGTGATACTTTAATCGTCTAGCAGCTAGACATGCAAGTATGTTTGAGAACGTGAGGATTGAGGGACCAACTTTAATTATAGATATCTTCAAAGTGCGTCGATATTTTTTTTAAATTTATTTTTTACAAATTGCTATATGACTTTTTCTAAAACATTATGTAAGAAAATAAAGATTTTATTCCGTTGATGTGGTAATATTCAGTATAACAAAAATTTTCGTGTGTGGACTGAGGGACCACAGTATAGTCGTTGTATTTTTTTTATCGTTAATGATTTGTGCTCAGTTATTTTAGTATATATCTTTACTAATTCTCTCCTAAATGTCTGCAGTCACAATACCTTATTTTTTTACATACTTGCCGAGATCCGGCTGATGGTATGTGAGGATTGAGGGACCACACTTAATGGGCTGTAGTTTTTAACATATCTTTTTATAAATTCTCATATTTGTTCTACAATTGTTTTGAGCCTACTACTAAATCTTATAAAAATTTCAAACAAAAATATCACTATGGTCCCTCAGTTCACACGCACACGACAATTCGGCTTTTCGTTGGGAAAATCGACAACTGATGCTGTTATATCTGTAAGGAAAACTGTCACCGAGTCAAGTTTTCAATACATTTTAGGCATCTTCTTAGATATATCTGGCGCCTTTGACAATGCGTGGTGGCCCATGCTATTGCTAAAATTAAAATTAAGAGGTTGCTTTAAAAATATTTATTCCCTTATCTCCTCGTACTTCTTACAAGGTACTACTAAATTAAGACTTGGGCATCATTCTGTGTCGAAGGCGCTTACGATGGGGTGTCCTCAAGGGTCAGTGCTAGGACCATACTTGTGGAACATAGGCTTCGACGATTTTCTGGCAATGCCTGTGCCGTCCGGATGTACCCTAAATGCGTACGCGGACGACGGTTTGTTATTGATAGAGTCGGATACTAGAACGGGGCTTGAGAGGCTGGCCGGTGAATGTTTGGACTTAATATCTCGGTGGGGTGGGCGTAATCGGTTGACGTTTGCACCAAACAAAACCTTCCAGCTACTTCTGAAAGGTAACCTCAAATCACCGCCGTGTATTAAATTTGAAAATGTTACTATTAAAAATAAAACCTCGGTTTGTTATTTAGGATTGGTTTTAGAAAGAAATTTTTCATTTATTGAACATATTAGAATAGTTAATGAAAAGTCTAAAAAGAGTTTCTTTGCACTGACGAGGATATCAACTGCGACATGGGGTCTGTCATATAATACACTAAAGATCATATATGGAGCTACTTATTTGGGTTCTATTTGCTATGGTGCTCCTGTATGGGCAGATAGGGCGACTGTAGGTGCTGTCCGTCGCAAACTGTTACAAGGCCAACGACCTGCATTGATTTTCTTGTGCAAGGCATATAGGACGGTTAGCACTGAGGCTTTACCGGTGTTGGCAGGTGTTCTTCCGGTCGATCTCGAGGTGCAAAGACGTGCAGCCATGTACTATTCCACACTACAAAACATGGAATGCGATTTTTTGGGCATACGAGACCGCGGTAAAATCATAAGGTTGTTTCAACAGCAATCCAATGTCTATAACGACCTCTTAGATGAATGGCAACAACGATGGGACGAATCATCTAAGGGGCGCCACCTCTACCAGTTCTTTTCATCTGTTCGCGAACGGTTGTCAAGGACATGGCTCGAGGTAGATCACTGTGTCGCTCAATTTCTTACAGGCCACGGTAACTTTAAGAGCAAACTATACTCATTTAAATTAGTCGATTCACCATTGTTTCAATGCTATGTGTATTGCTCACGAACGATAAAGACATATGTGGACGGTGGTATAAATACTACAATGAGCTGTTAAATGTAGAATTCCCAAGGAACCCAGAAACTGACGAACCAAAGACATATGGACCTGCGAATGAAATCACTATAGCAGAAGTAAGGAGAGCCATTTCTAAAATGAAAAATCACAAAGCGAGTGGACCAGATGACATACCAGCCGAAATCTGGAAAACTGTCAAGGACGGAGAGGTATGGCTTTCTGAGCTTTTTAACAATATCCTTAGAAGTGAAAGAATGCCTGACATATGGCGTATGAGCACCCTTGTACCCTTTTATAAAAATAAAGGAGATGTTCGGGACTGCGGGAATTTTCGTGGAATAAAGCTGACGTCACACACCCTGAAAATCTGGGAAAGAGTCTTGAGCGAACGACTATTAAACCTCATCACACTAACTGAAAATCAGTTTTGTTTCACACCGGGTAAGAGTACCACAGATGCAATTCATGCTATTAGATTAGTGATGGAAAAAGCTCGTGAAAATAAGGAAACCTAGCAATGGTCTTTATAGATCTTGAAAAGGCCTTCGACCGTGTGCCGAGATCTATCATATAGCAGGCTCTAAGAGCTCACAGCGTTCCGGAATGCTATGTACGACTTATAGCGGACATGTATACCGACGTACAAACCCGGGTCAGAAGCCCTGCGGGCTTCTCGGAGAGCTTTGACATAAAAGTGGGGGTACACCAAGGTAGCGCACTGAGCCCATTACTTTTCAATGTAGTGATGAATTATCTTACTGCAGAAATACAAAAACCAACACCGTGGAACCTCCTATATGCTGATGACGTAGCGCTGATCTCGAATAACCCTAACGAACTTCAAGAGAGCCTCCAACAATGGTGAGAGTCACTAGAATCAAACGGACTGCGCATCAGTAGAACAAAGACTGAGTGTGTGATCTGCAACTTTGACCCAAATAGCCCCATCAACGCCACTATTAAGCTTGACGGCACAGACCTCCCGCAAGTAAAAACTTTCAAATACTTGGGCTCGGTTATTTCTGAAAATGGGACAATTGAAGCTGAAATCATACATAGGACGACATCCGGATGGAACAAGTGGCGTACGTTAACCGGAGTCCTTTGTGATAACAAAATTCCTATTAAGACCAAAGGAAAAATCTATAAAACAGCGGTAAGACCAGCTTTACTGTACGGTTGTGAGGTCTGGCCGACAACTAAGGGTCACGAGCAGAAATTACATACAACGGAGATGCGTATGTTGCGCTGGTCGGGCGGGGTTACCCTTAAAGACAGAGTGCGAAATGAATATATCTGGGGAAGTTTTAAAGTGGCTCCCATAATGCACAAAATTTCTGAGGCTAGACTACGCTGGTATGGTCACGTTCAGATGATCACGTAATTAAAAAGTGCCTTTCCATCGAGACACATAAGAGGGGAAGAGGAAGGCCTCAAACGACCTGGATGACTATCAAAGTATTGGGACTCCACGAACTAGACATTCGAGATAGAGGTAAATGGCGTCGCATGATTGGGAAAGCCGACCCCGCGTAACGGGATAAGGCGAGGCAGAAGAAGAAGAAGAAGACCATTGTGTCAATGCTCAACACCTGATTCTAGCTGTGAACAGTCGGCTCATCATATCCTCTGGGAATGTAGTCTTTGGTACAATGAACGTAACATGATGCTAAATAGCTTACAAATGACGTCTGGGGTAGTATATTATGGGGATCTTGTGTCAACTGCGGTGAATTTCCGTGCGTTTAAGCGATTCTGCCATACATACTATAGAAATCAAATATAGCTCACTTAGGACCCATAATATTTTTATCCGTGGTGCTTCCCGGTTTGAAAAAGGCGTCTGCCTATTTTGTATCCCGCTTTGCTAAGGAGGGAAGTGGACTTATTATATTTCCAACTCCTCCAGTTTTCTTCTGATTAATTTCGTTGCGGGTTCCAAGACAGTTAAATTTTTCCTGGGACTTCCCGAGTGTCATAACTCGGTGTTTTCGTGGGTCACCGCTGTTGATTCTGGTGTACAGGAGTTACAGTGGTGGGCGTGTGGGCGGGATTAGTCCCATAATAAGTATAATTATAAAATGTAGGAAAGATTAATTATATACGATCTTAATTAAGTGAAAGTAGAATTAATTTTATGTAATATATGCAATGGATACTTAAATGTTTTTTTTAAAAGGAACTTTCCAATAATTCCTTCCCCTTCCCACATTTCAGAACACTCAAATAGGAATTCAGAACATTACAAGGTAGGCTCGATATGCTGGGCATGGATATCTGCCGAGATCTCAACCCACGCGAATTCGTTGAGTGTGCCTAAAGCGGCCTCGCGGAAGCTTGGTGTTTTAAACAAGGTGAGACGGTTCTTCTCGCCCGGGCATCTGCGTCTTCTTTACAAGACCCAGGTTCGCTCGTGCGTGGAGTACTGTTCTCATCTTTGCGATGGTGCCGCACAGTACCTGTTTGACGCTTTCGACCGGTTGCAGCGGCGAGCAATCCGCATTGTCAACAGTCCTGAAGCCACTGAGTCCCTTGAGCCCCTGCAGTTGCGTAGAGAATTCGCCTCTATGGCAGTACTCTATCGCTTTTATCACGGAGAGTGTTCTGAGGAGCTCTTTCCTAGTAGACCCCTAGTTCCCCCTTCCTCTACAGGACAACACGTACCGGCCTTGGAAGTGACCGCTTCAGAGTGGTAGACATACGATCTCGTACTCATCACTTCGGTTCGTCCTTTCTGTGCCAAGCGGTCAAAACCTGGAACTCACTTCCAGCGCACGTGTTTCCCTCCCACTATGATCCCGGGTTATCTAAGCGGGGCGTAAAAAAGGATCTCACTAGGCGGCCATGGTGGGTCACCATGCTGCAATGTCCTTATTTGCATTGAGGATGGTGATCACCACTTTTGGAATCTGCTCATGCTTTCCATCAGGCAGAGCAGAGTCATTTTGGTGCAGCTATTACATTAAAAAAAGAAAAAAAAAATTAGGTACCAAAAATATGTCAATTTTAGCATATAACGTATGAACATCATTCTGTGGATCAGGATTTCTACATGTGATGACCAATATTTATAGATAAAGCACTGGAGTATTATGAAAAATCCACTTTTGTCAAACTTCTAATAGCAGTTAATCTTGACTCCTAATCTAAATTTCAAGGACTATAAGATTGAACGATTGATTTGTGTGATGAGTTTTTTCTGTATCTGGGTGTACTTCTGTTCATCAGTAGTCCGGCTACTTAGGGGAGTATCTGCCTAGTTTGGGTTCCGATGGACGAATGTTGTATCCTAAGTTATAAATATTTTTAATATGACTTTTTTTTTGAGAATATGCCCCGAGTCAAGAGTCAGAAAGTGCCATAGGTTTTTTTTATGCGACAAACGAGCAGAACGATCGCCTGATGGTAAGCGATTACCACCGCTCATAGACACTCGCAACACCAGAGGCGTCACAAGTGCGTTGCCGGCCTTTTGAAAACGAATACGCTCTTTTCTTTAAAGTTTAAAAATACATTTACGTTACTCACTTGACTGGACGTTCTGGCGAACTTCCAAACGTTTAGTTTTAGGTATGGAAAACTTAGCAATTCGTGTCAACTGATTCGAGTAACTCAGGTGATCAAGTATTGGTTTTACTAAAGGAATATGATTGACGCTCTTCGCATAGAACGTACCACCTTTGGAGTCTTTGACTTTAAAATTTTGTTCGGTTGGTCGCATTCCATACTGCATCTTGGCTATCTCCAAATTTAGGTCTGGGAGCGTCTCGTTCGTGACTACAGACGTCAGAGCCTTAATGACAATCGATGGCAGAGTCCTGTAGGTTTTAACGTTGACTGATACTACTCCTCTTAAGTCTTGTGTGTATTTTGGCTTCATTTTCATAAACAACGTTCTCATTGTAGTAGTTTTCCTTTTCGGTGGTTTCATGTTACCTGAAATTAGATTTGTACATTGCCGTAAAGTCCTGGAGATACAGCCATATTTGTAAAAATACTTAAAAATCAAAACTCAATTTTTTTTAAATATTTTCTTATTAGGCTTATAGTATTACGTGAGTTTGAGAATTATTATATTATATTTAACTAGCTGTTGCCCGCGACTCCGCCCGCGTGTATGTCGGTTATCGCGGCAAATAGTAGCCTATGTGTTAATCTGATGTATCTTCTATACTTATAAAATAACATGTCCTGACTGACTGACTGACTGATTCATCATCGCCGCGAGCCGTGTAATAGTTTTATTAAATTTAGGAATACAACATTTGGTGAGTATGATCGTTTTATTAAGTAGACACCCATTAAGTAAGGAATTTCGGAATTTCTACCCCCAAGGGGGTGAAATAGGGGTTGAAAGTTTGTATGGAAGTCCGTCATTTTTTAAGTTAGAAACATGAAACTTTATTTTTGGGCTACTGATTAAAAATGAGTAAACACGTATTTAAGCGTTTCTGGATATTCTACTCCTTAGGTGAAATAGGGGTTGACGCTTTGTATGTAGGTTAGTCTGGAAGTCCGTCATCTGTGAAGTTAAAAACATGAAAGTTTATTTTAGGGCTAAGAAACATGAAACTTTATTTTTGGGTCACTTATAAAAATTAGTAAATATGTACACACATCAAAAGTGTCTAGGGATCAAGCATTTTTATGCGGATTTCTTGAGATTGAGATGAGGCTTTGGCCCTGGCCTGCTCAGTCGCCAGACTTGAACCCGATTGAGCATGCATGGGATATGCTACAGAGAAGAGCTCTGCCGAATATGGAGGGTATCCAGTCGCAAGAAGACCTTTTTTTGTTGTTGCAACGAACATGGGTGGCCATTCCACAGCGTGATTTGGATGAACTCATTTTGAGTATGCCAAACCGATTCTTGTGTTGTTAGTGTTCGGGGTAGAAACACGGATTATTAATTGTTTAAGTTACCTAATAAAATTTTAAAGAAAACTGTTATTTCAGTCTTTTTTTCGAACTTTAATGTTAGTGGTTCAAATGTCAAAAATCCCTTTATTAGGAAAATGGCAAATTTCTTTATTAATGCAAAGGTGACTTGGTTTATCGTTACTGTGACAAACGAAAACACTTTATTTGATGAATCCTTAAAGAAAATTTTTATTAATATCAATCAGGAGAAAAGTTATTGCAAAAATATATGTTGATCCCTAGACACATATGTTGATCCCTAGACACTTTTGATGTGTGTATTTCAGCGTTTCCTTATATTCTACACCTAAGGGGGTGAAATAGGGGTTGAAGTTTGTTTGGAACTTCGTCATTTTTAAATTAAAAACATTAAACTTTACTTTTGGTTTGGGCTACTGATTAAAAATGAGTAGATACGTATTTAGGCCTTTCTCGATATTCTACGCTAAAGAGATGAAACAGGCGTTGACATTTCGTAAGCGGGTTAGTCTAGAAGTCCGTCAGTTTTGAAGTTAGAAACTTGAAAATTTATTTTAGGGCTATTGATAAAAAATTGGAGATACGTATTTAAGCATTTCTCAATATTCTACCCGTAAGGGGGTGAAATAGAGGTTGAAAGTTTGTATGGAAGTCCGTCTTTTTTAAGTTAGAAACATGAAAAATTATCTTTGGGCTAATAGTTAAAAACGCGTAGATACTGTCTCTGGATATTACACCTACCCTTTTATTTAGTGCGGAAATTCCATCGGATATCACTAACTGGTGGTTATGTCGGACTGGAACCGACTAAAAACCGGACACCGTCTCGGGTTCAAGAAACCAGGGAACCAGAGTTCAATAAATCCCATAAATGATATTTGTATCCCTAAGGGTTGAATTAGGTGTTGAAATTTCCCTGTTGAGGAAGCCGGGACGGCCTGCCGATTCGGTCGCGGCCTATAGGCCCATCGTGTTGCTGGACGAGGCGGGTAAACTTTTTGAGAGGATACTCTCTGCCCGCATCGTCCGGCACCTCTGCGAGGTGGGGCCCGACCTGTCGGACGCCCAATTCGGATTCCGAGAGGGGCGTTCGACGGTCGATGCCGTGATGTGCCTTAGGGCCGTGACCGAAGAGGCAGTGAGCTGTGGCAGCGTGGTGTTGGCGGTGTCCTTGGACATCGCCAACGCCTTCAATAGTCTGCCATTTAGCTGCATCAGGGAAGCACTCCATTACCACGGGGTGCCAGAGTACCTGAGGCGGCTAGTGGCAGACTATTTAGAGGAGCGTACCGTCGTGTACGTGGACCGAGAGGGCGTCTTGAGACGGCGATCCATGTCGTGCGGCGTTCCGCAGGAGTCTGTCCTTGGACCACTCCTGTGGAACGTGGGGTACGACTGGGTCCTGCGAGGTCGTCTTCCCCCCGGGCTGGGCGTAATTTTTTACCCCGATGACACGTTGGTCATCCGTGTCCGGTCAGCCCGGGGGGCCAACTTCCAAGAGGCGGCTTGCCTGGCCACCAGGGGTGTTGCTCTGGTGGTCGGGCGCATCGAGGCGCTGGGCTTACGGGTGGCCCTGGACAAGACGGAGGCCATATTGTTCCATGGGCCCCGTCGTGGTCCACCCGCCGGCGCCTCCATAGAGGTCAACTCGGTCCTCGTACCGGTTCGGGCCCAGATAAGGTATCTGGGCCTGATCCTCGACGGTAGGTGGCTCTTCGACGAGCACTTCCGACAGCTTGGTCCAAAGCTGGTCGACGCTGCCTCCGCCCTTGGGCGACTTTTGCCCAACTTGGGTGGAGCCAGCGTCGCAACGCGACTACTGTACACGGGGGTTGTCCGGTCGATGGCGCTGTATGGTGCACCGGTGTGGGTGGCGGCTCTGACTGCCCTAAATAAGGCCCGCCTCTGGCGGCCTCAGAGGGTATTGGCAGTCAGAGCCATACGCGGATACCGCACGGTGTCGACCGAGGCGGCGTGCGCCCTGGCCGGAACACCCCCGTGGGATTTGGAGGCGGAGGTGCTCGCCGAAGTTTATCGACGGGTGGCTGAATATCGGGCAGAGTATGGCTATCGCCCTCCGCCAGAAGAGGTACGCGAGTGGCGTGAAGCCGCCCGTCGAGCCACTATGGACAGATGGTCGTTCCGGCTGGAGACTCCACGCGCTGGCTTTGCCGCCGTGGAGGCTCTCCAGCCGGTCATCCTCGAGTGGGCAGGGCGGCAGCACGGGACCCTTTCCTTCCGACTGACGCAGCTCCTTTCCGGGCACGATTGCTTCGGGAAGTACCTGCACTCGGTCGCCAGGAGGGAATTGAGTCCCGCCTGCCACCACTGCGACTGCAGTGAGGACTCGGCCCAGCACACGCTTGCGATCTGCCCCGCATGGGCGTCGCAGCGTCGGGCCCTCACTGCAGTCATCGGAGGAGATCTCTCGCTACCGGCCGTCATACGCTCCATGGCCGGTGGCGACGTACGCGTGTGCCGTACGTTGCCTAATTAGAGAGTCCATCAGGTGACGGTGCCCGCTTCTGTGCGGGCAGGCGCTGGGAGGGGTCCGGACGTGTTAATAACTGCAGTTTCCGGATTCCTCCCTTCACAGGCGCAGAGTGGCACACCGTGTGGTTTTAGTCGGTTCGAGTCCGACACACCGCCCCGCCGCAAGCCCCGGTGGGGTGACGGTCCGAGGGGATTTCCACACGTTAAAAACGTTCGTCATTTTTAATTTAGTAGCCTGAAACTTTGTCCTTAGGCTTTTAAGTACAAATAAATGAATACCTATATCATCATTTATGGCAATTCTATTTCTTAAGGGGTTAAAATAAGGGTCGAACGTTAGTATGAAATCCTTTTTAATGGGCTATTGATTAAAAATAAATAAATAGGTACGTTTAAAAACATGAATAAATTATTCATACATACTTACACAGTTTTAATTAAATATATTGTAAATAATCAACTTCCACGCGAGCAAAGCCGCGAGCAACAGCTAGTAAGCTATATTACTGTAAAGTTTCATCCAATTCCGTCCAGTGCTTTTTGCGTGAAGATGTAACAAACATACACTCTCACAAACATTCGCTATTATAAATTAGTGTGATGTGATAAAATCGAATACGAAAAACAATTTTAAATCTATCACTACAGTTAAATGAAAGCTTATTTTCAAAACGTAAATAAAACTAAATTATGTAAGTATCTATAACTAATTCAACGAAAAAAATGGAAGGTATCTACAACTTACTAAAAGAAATTAAAACACCAACAAATAAGGCTAAGTAATTAAATATTTGCAACGAAAAACATCTGCTTACATGGGCGTAGCCACGGTGGGGCAGGGTGGGGCACTTGCCCCACCCTGGGTCTGACCTGTAAGGTACTTTTTTTACGTGTGGAAACCAAGGGGTTTGCGGCGGGGTGGTGTATCGGAGTCGGACCGACTAAGGGTCCGTTCATCCAGACCGGCTCGGAGAGGAGAGCACATTTTTATCAAATTAGAAACAGAGTTTTGAGTAATTGTAGTAAGGTTTATTTTTGCATGTGCACTTCTTTTATCATTAAAAATCCTTGTGTTTCGTGTGAAATAATAAGAGGAGCCGACCGGTTCCGATTGCGTGCTCTTTCTCGCTCGCACTCGCGCAGATCTCTTCCAGACGATCTATGTGGCGGCTCCGCTTCGACCAATTCCAAGCGTATAGGATCCGGTCTGTGTGTGAAAAGAAAAATGCGATTCGATGCTCTCCGAGCCAGTCTGTGTGAACAGACCCTAAAACCACACGGTGTGCCACTCTGTGCCTGAGAAGGGAGGGATCCAGGAACTGCTCTTATTAATACATACGGACCCCTCCCAGCGCCTGCCCGCACTGAAGCAGCCACCGTCTGCTGATGAATTCTCTAATTAGGCGACGTACGACTCCGCCACCTCTCTGGGAGATTACTTCTTCGCAGAATGTTGCGAAACAGCTGACGCCACCGGCCAGAGGCGGATTAAGTATCAAGAGCGCTCTAGGCAATCATCCCATCGCCCCCCCCCCCTCTCCCCATCATTCTAGCATCCATAATATACATACTCGTATATAAATTAACTATCTTGGCAGTTGGCATATGTTTACTTTATTTTTTTAACGTGGGAAGCCCTCTTGAGCTGTTATTACACCCAGGTTTGCGGTGTATTTGATTCGAGCCGACTTTAGCCACATAGTGCGTGAACTTTCCCGGATATATAAGATGGTAGCTTTATTTAAACATCCGGGCCGTTCTTTTTTGGTGCAATAGATGGGTTCATCTATCGCACCAGTATAGTTGGCACCCAGGCGTTGGCTTCGTGCAGATCAGACACAGCTGACTCCAAAGCATTCTATCTCGATGTAAGCCTGCGACAGCCAGTATGAGAGAGTTCTGTTTTTCCTCCGGTTCAAATCTTTCATTACGGATCTTACCGCCGCCTGCTTTTTTATTTTTTATGTATGGCCCGCCAAAATAACTACTCTGGCCAAGAGAGGTGGCTACCATACTCATTGCGAACGCAGACAATGCAGCATGGTGACCTACACCATGGCGGCCTAGTGATGCTCCTGCATCTTTTAGTCTAGTCAACAAGTATGGAACTTGTTGACTAGACTATTTGGGCCTCCGGTCTCGCACTCACCAACGAAACATGACAGCACGAACGCTGTCATTTTACATTGATTTTCTGTGCGAGGGTAGTACTGCCCCGGTCGAGCCGGCCCGTTCGTGCTGAAATCAGTGTGGCTCTACTACCTTCTATGCCTAAATCTTTCCTTTTGCTCCTCAACCAGGACCCCGTGGAGTTGAAATTTCGGATCGTCGATTTCTCGAGTCGCAGGATTCCCAGACAATACTAGCTTCAGGTAGCTCCCTTCGAGGTCTATGTGAGAACAAGATCGCAGAAAGCCACCCTGACACTGGATCCACCCTAGAACATTAGCAATCACGGTCTTGGCCCTCAGAGTTGTCTCACAGTTCACCTTTCCCCACGCCGTCAGGCCATGTTTTCCGCGTAGCTCGAGACGGCGACACCATCAATAAAGGCACTTACACACTCAGTCATACTCGACATTCCACAGGAATAGCCCTAAAGACTTGTAACGAATCCTATAAGCGGATTCCCGTAAACGTTTTAGCATGCCTAATAAGGCCGCCGGCGCCCTTACATCATTTTTCGGTCTGTAGCTACTTTGCATGGCAAACAGTTCAATTAGATGCCAGTTTTGTCGTCGGGTATGTCGTCAACAAGCCAGTCAGGCTACCGGCATAGTGTGTAGGAGTCTTAAGACTGACCCTTGTGGAACTACTTGTGTTGATGACAGCTCAAGCTAGACTACTCCTAGCGCCTACTTTTCAAAAGCATGGGTACCAAACTCTTATTGAGGCGACGTCCGGTCCACACTTACATCACTTTCTCGCGGTAGACCTTTGTGGCGGATGGACAATGAAACTCATCCTGTGACCACGCTTAGGGTGGCATGATGGAAAGCACACAAATTGTTACAGTCGCAATTCGTCCTGCAATTTGTCCTATAGCCGTCCTGTCCACACCTTATTATTTGCGGTCGGAGCCGCCGCCCACTCCAGTGCACCATACGCCTATCAGTGGACAAATCTGGTCTTACTAAAACTTATTGATTAATTTTATCTACAGCTACATTCGTAGCTACTACATTTTTGTATGGAAACAGCACTAGTCGAACTAGAAGTAGTGTTAATTTTTCTTTATATATGAGGCATATATTATTGCAATGTTAAAAAATTTGGCGCCCCTAAGCAACCTCGCGCCCCTAGGCACGTGCCCTCTTTGCCTTAGGGTTAATCCGCCACTGCCACCGGCCATAGAGCGTATGACGGCCGGCGAGAGATCTCCTGCGATAATTGCAGTGAGGGCCCGACGCTGCGTCGCCCGGGCGGTGCAAACCACTAGCGTGTGCGGGGCCGAGTTCTCACTGCAATCGCAGTGCTGCCAGGCGGGACTAAGTTCCTTCCTAGCGACCGAGTGTAGGTTCGAAGCAACCGTGCCCGAAAAGGACCTGTGTCAGTCGGAAAGAAAGGGTACGGTGCTGGCACCCTGCCAACTCGAGGATGACCGGCTGGAGAGCCTCCACGGCAGCAAAGCCAGCGGGTGGAGTCTCCAGCTGGGGCGACTGGTGCCTCATGACTCGACGAGCAGCTTCACGCCACTCGCGTATTTCTTCGGGCAGAGGGCGAGAGCCTTTCTCTGCCCGGAAGTCAGCCGTCCGCCGATAAACTTCGGCGAGCACTTCTGCCTCCAAATCCCACGGTGGAGTTCGGGCCAAGGCGTATTCGCCTCTGTCGACTCGGTGCGGTAACCGCGTATGGCTATCTAACAGCCAATATCCTCTGGGAATACCAGAGGCGCGCCATATTCTGGGTACTGGTATCAGGGCCAGGTACATCTGGGCCCGAACCATACGAGGACCGAGTTGACCACGATAGAGGCACCAGGGGGCGGACCACGACAGGGACCATTGAACATCAGGGCCTCAGTCTTATCTAGGGCCACACGTAAGCCCAGCGCCCAACCACCAAGAGGCACCCCTGGTGGCCAGGCACCCCGCCTCTTGGGAGTTTGCCCCCCCCGGACCGTGACTAAAGTGTCCTCGGCGTAACAAATTACGCCTAGCTCTAAGATGACTTCGAAGGGCCCAGTCGTACCCCACGTTCCACAGGAGTACTCTAAGGACAGACCCCTGCGGAACACCGCAAGACATGGGTCGCCGTTTCAAGACGCCCTCTCGGTCCTCGTACATGATGGTACGCTCCTCTAAGTAGTCTGCCTCTAGCCGCCTCAGATACTCTGGCACGCCGTGGTTGTGGAGTGCTTCCCTGATGCAGCTAAATGGCAGACTATTGAATGGCCCCACCTCGCAGAGGTGCCGGACGATACGGTCAGTATTTTTTCAAACTATTTGCCTGCCTCGTCAAGCAACACGATAGGCCTATAGGCCGCGACGGAATCGGTAGGGGTAAGGCCGCGGGTATAGTTTGCTAGTTACATATTATTTTAGACTGCTGCCCCACCCTGAGCCCATGGCTGGCTACGCCCATGTCTGCTTACCTATTCCTATACCAATAACCTAACAAAATCTTATAAAAAAGTAAATTATAGGTACCTATGCTATAACCTAACAAAATCCTAAAAAAAAAACTTTGTTAAAAAACCGACTTCGAAATTAAAAAGTATCAATTAACTTAATTTGCATGTGCTACCTAGGTTTGAAGTCAGTGCCAAGCCAAATGTAATAGTAGGTATCACACTCGCTATATTTCGAGACGAACGTTTTGGTCTACGCGAAGAGCAGCTATCCCACTCAAGGTCACGCGCGGCGAGTGCGGTACCTACTATTACATTTTGGCTTGGCACCGACTTCAAACCTATGAATAGGTAGCACATACAAATTAAGTTATTTGATACTTTTTAGTTTTTGAAGTCGGTCGGAAAACGAAGTTTTTTAATTTTTCACTTTTTAGTCTTTCTCAAGTCTCTCATCATCATTTCACCTAAATAACTTGAAAGAATACAACTAATACATGCTGTATACGAAAGGACTTCAGGTAATTTTTTGTAATAAAATCTCAAATGGACTATCTTCTATAGGTTACTATAATTCAAGTGATTTGGGGTAAACTGACTATCTGAGGTTAACTCTGATATCGTTAAAACCCGTTTTATATATATTATGAAATTAAATTATGTCTACAGAATATGAAGGCATGCAGACAATTGCTTTAACTTCATTGCAGGCGCTTACCTAAATTTGAGGGTTTCCTTCGATTTCCTTAGGATCCCATCATCAGATCCTGATATGGTGGCCATGGGACCACATGGAGAGCATACCCTTTCGAATACAAAAAGAATTTCCAAAATCGGTCCACAAATTGACGGCGTAATCCGTGTACATACATAAAAAAATATATATACCGATTAAATTCAGAACCTCCTTCTTTTGGAAGTCGGTTAAAAATACAGAAGAAATATTATAATACCAAGTAATATTTATAGTAGGTAGAACAAAAATACATTAAATAGTTCCAAAAATAACTTTTTATCCGAATTTACATTCAAGAACTACTACTGAGTTTTTAAGTCGATTTAGGTACGTGTGTCGCGTAGGGAGCCTACCGACCGCGCGGGTACTGCTTTTTAAACAATTTGGACGTGTCTGGTAACCTACGTAGCTAGGGCAGTACTATTAGTTATTCTGTGGCAGGGCGCAGGCCAAGCGCCCGCGCTGCCTTTCCGGTACCTATCATAAAAATGTTTTGTATCATTTTCTGGTAAATTATGATGAACTATTATGTTACATGTTTACTCCTCTTTCAAGTATTTTAAACTTAAAATAAATATCATAAATATAAATGACCGTTTAACGTTTATGGCATTCTAGTTTTTGGTTCAGTATCAATAAAAGAGCATCCTCCCAAAAAAATCTAAATTTCTTTAATGTACAGAATTGATATTATACACTTTTCTTATGCGTTTAAAAGTAATCATATAATATACCTACTGTGAAGTTAGTGTTAATTGATTCCAGGAGATGTCGCTGTTTTAACTTAAGAAACAATTTTCAAGAAAATGTAATTGTTTCAGTATCGATTAGAAAGCCCTCCCAAAAAAACATCGAAATTTCTTTAATGTACAGAACTGAACTCTTACATTTTTATTATACGTTAAAAAGAATAATCATATTACGTACATAAAGAGAGAACATAAAACAAATACCTACCTATCAAATACTAACTATATACCACATTAATCACAATGCTTGTGCATAAAACGTTCCCACGATTATTTTGCGATTATTTTGAATATTTAAGTCATGCGGGCACAACCAAACACACATATTCGACGTCTACAGATTTATTATGCGTGATATATGTATAAATAGATCATGGAACAATATTTAAAGTACTTGCTGTCTAGCAAAAAAAGAATGAATGAAATCGGAAAATGTGTTATTGAATTACAACTAAGTACATATTTTGACTTTCATCCCCTCTCTCCAGGAAATCGTGCTGAATTTCGGGATAAAAAGTATCCTTTGTCCTCGTAGTATGAACTCAAATCATGCCAAGTTTCATTTGAATCCGTTCAGTAGTTGCGGCGTGATGCGCGGCCAAGATTCATACAGACAGACAGACAGACGGACCGACAGACGGACAGACAGACAGACAGACAAAAATGAAAAAAATTACAGTTTTGGCTTCTGTATCGCTTATAGAGAGCCCTCCAAAAAAAATTTTCAAAATCTCTTTAATGTACAGAATTTGACCTGTTACATTTTTATTATAAGTATAGATAGATATTCTTTTTCCTATGGATAGAGAGGTTGCGATAAATCAAATACTTAATGCTACACCGAATTATACGTAATACTTGTGCGTAAAACGTTTCCATGATTATTCCATGATATATTAATCAAAGTGTTATTACGTATGGCTGTCAATAGATGTCACTACGTGTTGTTTTACGTAATGATAAATTCTTTATAATTTTTTTTTTCCAATGGATAGAGAGATTGTGATAAATTAAATACTCAATGCTACAATCTTCAGAGTATCTCCTTTCTAACAAAAAAAGAATTATTGCAATCGGACTACTCGCTAATGAATTACAATTAATTACACATTTTGACTTTCCTCCCCCCTCACAAGGAAACCGTCCGGAATTTCGGAATAAAAACTATCCTATGTCCTACCTCGGAGAATGAACTCAAATCATGCCAAGTTTCATTTGAATCCATTCAGTAGTTTCGGCGTGATGCGCGGCCAAGATACAGACAGACAGACAAAAATGAAAAAAAAAAATAGTTTTGGTTTCAGTATCGATAACAGAGTGCCCTCCAAAAAATAATTTCAAAATATCTTCAATGTACAGAATTCGACCTGTTGCATTTTTATTATAAGTATAGATATATAGATAAACCGACAAATTTTAATATGTTCACCAATAGTTTAAAAGTTTGTCATACATTGACTTAGTAGTATATACTTCTTTATAAAAAGAAGAAACCAGGATAAATTAGGTAAATGAAATATACAGGGTGGATATGACAAAACGATATTTAACGAAACCGCGGGCCATTCAAATATGTCTGTTGACTTTAGGATTGTTAAATTTATTTGAAAATTGAAATAAAAAAAATGAAACTTTCAAACAAACTAAATGCCTAAAAATATTAAAACCGATAAGAACACCATTTGCAATTTAAGTTCATTGACCTACGTGCATACGAGTACAGCTGAGCGCCCGCGGCAACGTCAAACGGCGCCCGCGCGGTGCTGCCGCCTACTTATTGTAATAATAATTTACATGTATTTACACAATCACAATATTTCACAATAATATCACAAAACATGAAATTCAATTAATTATAATTTAAATTTTTCAATTCTCAATGAATACACAGATCGTATCTTTTAATAATGTAATTTTTTTCGCAATTTTGCAAATTAGTAAGTAGGTAGGTACTAACAAATAGCTTTGCAAATAAGTAATAACAAAAAGTATGTCTTACGGGCAATATCTTACAAAAAGTATATCTCGTCGATCTAATAAAGCCTGTACCTACTTACTTGTATTTAAAGGTTTACGCTTGTTTTTTTAGAACTTTGTGAATAGATCTATGGCTTACTTACTTGAAAATGAGGAGCAGCTGTACGCAAACTACATGTCAGTGTAGGTACGTAAAGCCAGAGCGGCATTTCCTCGGCATTCTCCATAAATTAATATCATATCCGAGTATTCACTAGCCGTATAACCAAATCGAGGCATTGTTTCATTTACACTCACACAAAGTAATCGTTAAATAACAACTAAGTACTAACAAACCTAACTAATGTGTTCTGTCCCTGTCCTGTCACTATTAAAGCAGTTTTTCGCACTAATCACTTTAAAATACCTATCTTAATATAATATATATAAATCTCGTGTCACAATGTTTGTCCTCAATGGACTCCTAAACCACTTAACCGATTATAATAAAATTTGCACACCATGTGCAGTTCGATCCAAATTGAGAGATAGGATATTTTAAATCTCAAATTATAGTCGCAATTTTAATTTATTGCTAATTATTGTATATAAATATGGCGGTACGAAGTTCGCCGGGTCAGCTAGTTATTTATTAATAATCAAAACAAACAGTAGGTACATAGAGCATCCGCGCCGGCTACTTCCCGCCGCCAACACACTGAGTACACTGACTGCCGTCTAATCAAATGCAGTTTTTTACGCTTGAAATTAGAAAAGGATAGAAAAGATATTTTCGGTTGACCCTTTTACTCTCCCGGGTGATGCCTTCCAGCAATACCTACCTATTGTTTTTAACTATTTTGTGATTACGTGTGTGAGGATCTTATTGCTCAGACATAAGGTATATTTTAGAGTGAAAATTATTTGAGTAGTTAGACCTAAGGTCGTTAACCCGTTGATGATAGCAATGCATTCAACACATCGTGTAGTAAATTTCAAAAACGAAAAGTAGTGTCCTGTGGCTTAACTACTGAACCGATTTCATTGAAACTTTGTATGTGGACTTGTAACGTGTGTAGATATACCTAGTTAAAAAAACTCTTGCTTTGTGGTATCCACCTTGTATATTATCAGCAACAATGAGCACCAACTAAGGCATAACCGTCTATGCATCGTAATTATGGTGGTTTTGGAACTTCGCCTTTAGCCAGCTTCACGATAACGAACAAAGTGAAATTGACTTACGTGTTGATTTATGGACTGTCTCCGGTGGAACGTATAACACACTTTTCTGTCCATCATCCATCATAAGCAAAAATGTAGAAGGTTTGCCTGTTGTACCCATTAGGGAATTAAACGATGGCAATTTTCCTTGTTGGGACTGTACATTGTCGAAAGATGGTAATTTTACTGTTTGAGATTCAGAGTTCTCGAGAGTAGGAATTTTTCCAGCTTGAGACGGAACATCGCCAGCTGCTACTTTGCATTGTAGAGGGGACTGGGTTTCTGGTTGTAGTGTTCGTAAAGTGTCAGATATACCAAAATTACCACTTTCACTCAAAACTGGTTCACCTGGCCCTGGTGTGTCGTTTATATCCATCATAAATTTGTTAAATTTTGTTGTTTTCTGTTTCTCAACAGGTCTGTCCAAAATAGGATCGTATAGAGGATTGTAATTTGTCTTTTGAGTACTTTTAGTAAAGGTCTTGACAGTCTTACGTGTAGTACTCTTACTTGCTCTGGTGAAGGGTGTTTTTTCACCAGGTTTGAATATTATATTTTTAATACTTTTGAATGGGTTGAACCTAGGAGGTCGGTAAGTGCACGCGCGTTTGTTATTCTTCTTCGATTTCAGTGGTTTAAAATGGAATTTTTTGAAGAAAGCTCTCAGTTTACTCTTCTTGGTTTGTTTAGAGTTGTTTACGTGGAGATTGACAGAATTCGTTGGCACAAGGTTGACGTCTACATAACCTAACTTGCTTCCACTTTTACTTTTATTCTGTATGGTGACATCAGCTTGCAATACTTTCACTGGTGTAGAAGATCTTTCTTCTAAATCTTTAGTAACAAAATCTTCGGCTATACCAATGCTTTCATTAGCTCTTTTATGTCTGTCTGCTGCATCCATTGATTTTGTCGTACTTTCTATGTATTCCTTCATATTTCTTATTTGTTCACTCCTTGCTAATTTAGCTTTTAATTTTATCGTCAATGTTCTGCCCATTACGTCCATCGTTGTAGTTTCTATGTCATTACTAATTTTCTCAAGCTCTGTAATAACAAATGACATTATCTTGTACCTACCAATAAATACCTTTTTTAATAAATTAAATTGTAAAGTTATTTGTTAAGATTGTATAATTGACCTCGGTGAGATAAACTCTCACCGAGGTCAATTATACAATCTACACAATGGAGTTTATTAAGAACCTATAATAATATTCTACCACATGAACACGACGTCATCGAGCCCCAAACATAGAAGAGCTTGTACTATGGGTATTAAACAAGTAATAATTAATACACATCTACTTTTTAACCGACTTCCAAAAAGGAGGAGGTTCTATGTTCCACTGTATGTATTATTATTATTATTTTTTTATGTATGTTCACCAATTACTCCGTCAGTTGTGGACCGATTTTGAATTTTTTTTTTGTATTTGAAAAGGTATGCTTCCGAGGTGGTCCCATTGCCAGCATATCAGGATCTGATGATGGGATCCCAGGGAAATCGAGGGAAACCCTCATTTTTTATAGGCACATACTATGTTTTTCGTATATTTTCTGAAGTTACACCGGTATTTGCGTCTGGCAGTCCACCGGTATTATGATGATGAGCTGATGATGTAAGGTACAATTCTTTTACGGTTAGGAGTTGGAGGATAAATCTTTAAATATCATATGTATATATGTTACCTTTAGTCGTATTCTTTCAAATTATTTAGGTAAGCTGGTGATGGAAGGTGGAAGGTACAACTCCTCAACGGTTAGGAGTTGGAGGATAATTCTTTCAATTTCGTACGTATCTAAAGACCTTCAGTCGTATACTTGCAAGTTATTTAGGTGAGCTGATAATAGAAGGTTAAACTCTTCAACAGTTAGGGATTAGAGGATGATTTTAATATTACACGTACGTATAGACCTTAATTTGTATTCTTGTTGATGAAATTTGATGAAATAGTTCAACTTACTACTTACCTACGATTGATTGCACTAAAAACTGAAAAATAAAAACTTTTTATAAAAAAAAACCGACTTCCAAAAAAACATCCAATGAAAACTCTCGGCCAAAAAGACACTTAAAAGCGTCGTCGGTTTTTTTTTTTTTATAAAAAGTTTTTGTAAATACACAGTACACATACATACACATCATACATATGAAACACCCAAACTACGAAACAAATATTTGCAGATCATATAAGCATTTGGTCCGACTCGAGATTCGAACTCGACACCTCAAGCACAGCATTTGCTGTCACTGTACCACAGGCAGTCATAAATAATTTATTAAAACTCTAATAATATAAAGTGAACATACCATTATGAAGGGCATCACTTCTCGTGGCACTTTTATCGTCTAAAGATTTTGTCAGTTCATCTAAATTGATTGGTGGTGTAGACTCTTTAGTCGCATTTGAAGCTCTTTCATCCGATCTTAATCTAAGAAAGAGGTTACTGAGGCTCGAACTCTGGTTATAAGTCACTCTTTTTGTAGACTGCGCTGGATCTGAACTAACATCAGCTATAGGTGGTTTTAGAGAAACCACTTGTGAAGTATGAAACTTTTTCGGTGGTCCATAATCCAAGAAAATGTAAAAATGCTTCCTAAACCACGAATCGTCAGTTTTAGTAGACACTTCTTGATCTTCCATATCCATGTCTTCGAAGAATCTTTTTAGCCTCTTTACATTAACTGGACTCGATTCTTGAGGAAGCTGTGGGATTTTATCAAGGATGTATTTCCCGATATCATCTACATTGTGGTGTCTGTGTGCTTGATATTTGACCATAGCAGAGAAGTTGTCCGCCTTTGCCTGCTCTTGTTGAAACTTAAGGTAATGTTTATAACCATTCACAAAGTCTTCATAGGCTATCTTTTTGCTCAAATCTTCGTAACTGGTGCTAAGCATCGTTTCATACCCTTTGTCATCAACCTCACTTGCAGTAGGCGTAGACAGAGTTTTTAAATACTCATAATCAGGAAGTAATTCTCCATCATTGTATAATTTACGTACAGATTCTTTTAACTCTATATCTGTAAGCGTTTCGGGATTTCTTTTAGATAATCTATATCGCTCTTTCTTTTGTATATTTGACGGTAAATTTGCTGTTGCAATTAATTTCATAACGTTATCTTCTTGAACTTTTTGTAGCATTTGTTCATATAAATTTAACATGTTGTAGTCATCTGTGTTCAAAGGTTCCGTTTCTGTGGCATTTGCATCCGCAGGAGTAGTGTCTCTTTCAAGTCTAGTAATAGAAAAGGGTTCTTCTTGTTTGCAGAATTTATCATGATGTTGAGGTGGCTTTGTAATTGTCTTAATGGGGGATTGAGATACTTTTGTTTGACTTGTTGATTCCAACTTTTGTGTTTTACAATTTGTCGTAGTTTTTTTTGAATTTGTTGCATGCAAATCAGTGGGAGTTGCATTACTGGTAGAAGCAACAGTAGTGCGTGGTGTTGTTGTTGTTGTAATTCTTGTTGTCATTGTTGCTGCTGTTGATTTAGTAGGTGTTGTGACAGTAGAATTCGACGTAGAATTAGGTTTAGATTTAGCAGTTTCTTTTGCTACTTTGAGCTTCATTTTGTGATATATATTCTTTATTTCTTTATGTAGCATTTCCTCGATGTTACCGATCGATAAAGGTTCATTTGTAACCGATCTTGTGACCACATGATGACGTCCGGAATATTCATCTATTTCCTTCTTGAAAAGATTATCAACATGTAAAGTGCTGAGGTGGAATTGAGAGAATGGGGTAGCCCCGATCTTATTCCAGGCATGTTCAGCTCCAAACGTAGCTTCTGTAACGGTATTTGATATTATATCAACCATTGATGGACCATTCTCCACCAGAGTTTGAATGGCTTTCATTTTAATTCCAGTTAGAAGTTCTTCAATATCTGCTGTTCTAGGATAACCAAGGGTAGTATCTGGGTTGGAAACCGGTGACTTCTTAACGCCATATATCTTTTTTAATTGATTTATTTGCGTGTTCATCTTTGCAATGGCAGTATTCACATTTTCAGTAGTTTTTTTATGAACACTTTTATCTATTAGTTCAACCATGGAGGGAGTAAGTTTGGTAGCATACATAACATACGGTGTAAATACAAATTTAACATTATGTTTCTTTTTGAGGGGTACATCTACAGTTACTTCTAATTCATCATCTGCGGTTACAATTGCCGGTTGTTGAAATACAAAAGAATTAAATTTCTTCTGTTTCTTTGAGGGACGATAATATAAGTATTGTTTATCATCTGCATCTTTAACCTCTTCACATTTGTCGCTCTTAACAACTTGCCTTTTATTTGCATTAACTATATTGGTGGTTGTGGTTTTAGCCCTAAACCTTCTCCAGAAGCCACCGAACTTGCTTTCATGAGATCTATATGTAGGATCAGTAGTAGTAGCATTAAAGGTGATCAAATCTGTGTAAGGTTTGTCAACAACTTTAATAGTTTTTGAATCAATATCAGACACTGTGATGACATAACTCTGTCTTGTGGGTACCCCTCGTATTCTGTGATTCCGGTGAATTCTGTCGTGTTTAATCCTATGATGTCTAGTGTTGTCTAAATTAACTATCGTGTCTGAAACCTCATATATTCCGTCGTCGGTGTCAATACTTTTGGATATAGTATGGCTATTGCTAAGTACCATCAGATATAATAAACTGAAAATAATAGAGTTTAGGTTAGTATACACAGTAATATTATTTTTACTTTCTATTAGTGTTGTAATTGGGACTGATTTTTGAAGTAAAACTTCTTTACGCGCGCTTGACCTTAGGAGTAAGGTGGTGAATGTATGACGAGAGCTTTATGAAAAGTGTGATCGGGCGAGGCGAACGAAAGTTGAGAGGGAGATATAAGTTATTGAAGATAGAAAGAGAGATACGTTTCGTATGTTACTGTAGAGGGGAATGGTGCGAGCACACATTTTCTTCTACTCTTTCGGCCATAGCCAGTTATATATACAGAAGTATTACTTCAGTCGTGTGGTCTAAAGCACACGCGTTTTGTAATTAATATCCATCTTGAAATTTCTATTAAATATAATCTCAAATTTTAAGATGGTCACTTGGACTAAGAGCAGAGACCCTTGCAAACATTTGACGGAACTTCCGATAAGTTGATCGTATCGCATCTCGCAACAAATTTAATAAAGAGTTCTTCAGCAAAGCAGGAGGTTAATAACCAAAAACAAGATATGGTGACGAGATATAAGTTCAACTCATATGAATGTACACTAATAGAAAGGCCCCGAGTCAACGGCATCCCTTAAATGGGACAGGGGTGCGAAGAATCTCCGGTGGGTACCCAAAAATTTGGTGACAGAGAGAATAAAGGCAACAACGACCTGATGGATACCTACTACTACTTATGGGTATAAGTTAGATTTAGTTAGTAGTTTAGATAATAACACATCCAATATGTAACAAAAGTAATTTTTACCAGTTACTAAGAACAAACCATAAGTTTAACGTTTTATGCGTAGCGAGTGATAACTGCTGGACTTAAGTCTCTCGTCTCTATCTCTTTCTCGCTCTCTCTCTCCCCAGTGGACTGATGATGTGATGATGTGAAATGATAACTAGAAATCCGACTAAACAATATGCCATCATATTACCAGCATTTTGGAAGTAAGATGACCTTTTCACTTGACTTCGATTAGTAAGAAAACAAACATTTTGATGTACTTTGGAAATGACTTTGACTTTAGTCTTTCGGTGTAGGACTGATTGACGGAGTAAGACTTCATACCACATACAATGTGTAGTATTTATTTGATTTAATGTACAAGACCTTTTTGAAATAAAAATAATTGACATTCACGTGGACTTATAAAAACAACGGCCAAATTGCAAACATCAATTTCACAGCTGGATTGTCTTCTCAGTCAATGAAATGTCTTGTAGAATAATATACATCTTAATTTTACTAACAATAAACACTAGAATAAAGTAATTCTAAAACATTCGATCATTAGATTCTAACGAAGAACAATGAATAAGCGTATGACATTCGTAAAGGTCTTTGCATATTAGTATTGTCCACATCAACAACAGGTATGTCAATTAGGACTAGCGAAAACCTGCATTTCTGGACCTATACCTCTAGGAGGAAGGGGTGGAAACTTCTGTGACAGCCCCAGGAGCTTCAAATGGAGTAAAAGTAGCGTAGTACGTAAAACAAAACTTACCATAAAAAATTGAAAAATAACATTGGCTGTTAATTATAAATCCCGCTGTTCGCATGATACCATGTAAAATGTCGATAATCTAACAAATATAATAAACATAAAAGAACTTCAATCGCCACAATACTTTTTTGTTTCTCGTTTGTGTCAAATTGTTGTGTCATTATTTAAGTTTGATCTTGAGTTATACTTTATTCTTCTCTATGGTTACAAGGAGTTTGTATATTGTGATTCGTCTAATTCTTCTACTCGTAACAATATTTTCTATCTGAATATATAAATTTACTAGTCCTGACTGACGATAGATTCATCAACATTGAACCTAAAGCGCTGAACTTGATTTTTTTTATATTGTACTAGTTGTTGCCCGCGGCAAAAAGTAGCCTGTTTGGGGCTTCACTTTTGTAGCAAAGAAAACTCCAAATCGTAATTTCTACTTGGTTTATATCCGTTAAAATATTTACATTAAACATTAGATGTTTCGTGCAAGGCGTCGAAAGAAATAAGTAACATATCAATTTAGTAGGAGGTACTTGTGAAAAAACTATATGTAGATTATAAATGAACGCAGGCGTGAACATCCTCCCCCCGTTGGAAACTCCAAGTTTTCAACCTTCTATGATTTCCTCTTCGGTTGGCAAAGGACAGATTCGCACTAGAGGTCGTCGTACAGTTCCTCGTATTGTATTGATATCGGCGACGCGCGATATTCCGTCCGGTCCAGGAAACAATCTTGTTATACGTCCAAGTCTCCAGCATAGGGGTGAAATGTCATCTTCTTGCAGTACGACCATGTCGCCAATTTTCGCAGTTGATTTGATGGTCTTCCATTTGCGGCGATGTTGTAATTCTGATAGGTATTCACGTAGCCAACGAATCCAAAAATGTTGTAATATTTGCTGTAGTCTTGAGTACCGCTGCAAATTATTGGCGTTGCAGTCTTGCAGAGGACGTGATGGCAGTGCAGTGAGAGCTCGACCAATGAGAAAGTGCCCAGGAGTAAGGCAATGAAAATCGTCAGGAGAGGAAGATAAAGGATATAAGGGTCTACTATTCAAAACAGCTTCGACTTGTGTGAAAAGAGTTGAAATCTCCTCAAAAGTTAAATGAGAATTTCCCATTACACGTTTAATATGAAATTTTGCTGAACGCACACCGGCCTCAAAAATCCCACCAAAGTGAGGAGCGTAAGTTGGTGAAAAATTAAATTTAATGCCTTCCGAACATGCAAAATCAGATAGGTCATTACAATACATATTGAAATTATAATTAATCTCTTTCGCTCCTGCAACAAAATTGCGTCCATTATCGCAAAATATCTCCGTTGGCTTGCCCCTACGCGACACAAACCTACGAAATGTCATAATGAAAGCGTCCTTGGATAGATCGCTTACTGCCTCTAAATGTGAAATTTTATATCTTAAACATATGAAAAAACAAAGATAACGTTTAGTTATAGTAGCACCGCGGCCTCTTTTATTCAAAACAAGAAAAGGACCTGCGAAATCCATGCCTACAGTTTGAAATGGAAAGCTTGGCGTGACACGTTGTGACGGTAAATGTCCCATTATAGGGGTAATTGTCTTTCCCTGCAGACGTCTACATCTACAGCAATTATGAAAAGTGCGTCTAGCTAAATATCTACCGTTTACGGGCCAAATGTATTCCCTAACCATAGCAAGTAATAGTTGTGGGCCAGCATGCAAGCCACGTTTGTGCTCGTATTCAAATATTAGTCTGGTTAAATGATGAGAAGCATGCAGCAAGATAGGATGTTTTTTGTCGTAATTTAAGTCCAATAATTCTAGTCTGCCACCAACTCGAATGACTTTATCATCACCTAAAAATGGCGTTAGTGATAAAATATTTGATTTAGGACTTTACGGTTTTTTATTAAGTAACAAATTATATTCGTGCAAGAACGATTCTTGCTGTGATAAACGACACAGTATGAGGAATGAATTATTTGATTCGTCTACTGTTAAAGAGCCAGAATATTTCTAACTAATATTTCTACAATTATTGACGAATCTTAAAACATAAGCGAAAGCTCGTTTTAGTCTAATTAAGCTAGAATATTTTTTGAAAATTATTATAGATTCATAACTTGAACTAATATTGCAAGTAACAATAGAATTAGATTTAGTTTCAGGTAAGTCTGTCTTAACTATTTTATTTAAAATAGGCCAACTATTCTCACTCTCCATGAGGAACGGAGGGCCTGACCACCATATTTCAGTGTTAGCTATCTGATCGGGACCGATTCCTCTTGATATATAGTCAGCGGGATTGAAAGATGTAGGTACGTAACGCCATGATGACACATCTGTTAATTCAGACATCTCGGAAATTCTATTCGCTACGAAAGTTTTTAGACTTTGAGGACTAGCATGAAGCCATCCCAGTACAACGGAATAATCGCACCAGTGAACCTGATGTTGAATCTCAAGTCGTAATGACTGCCTGACGGCCTTACATAGATTTGCCGCTAGTAAAGCTGCACATAATTCTAAACGAGGAATCGTTGTACTTTTAATTGGAGCTACTTTAGATTTCGAACAAAGCAGCTTAACTGTCACCATGTTCGCCGCACTTACAGAACGCAAATAAATGTATGCTCCGTATGCTTGCTGTGATGCATCACTAAACGAATGCAGTTCAATAGATATAGGTTCATCGCAAAGCACACGTCGCGGTATTTCTACTAGTAACAAAGATGGTAAAGCTGTGGTAAATTTATCCCATTCCCTTTGAATTTCGGAAGGAACTGGGCAGTCCCAAGATAAGTTTAGCGCCCATAATCTTTGTATCAATATTTTCATTTTTATTACGCAGGGGCTAATTATTCTTAAGGGATCAAAAATTTTAAAGATAGAAGAGAGCATTAATCTTTTAGATAAATTTGTGGTATCAGATAAAAGGGGAACTTTAATAGGAAAATAAAAATTATCATTAAATGGATTCCATCCCATACCCAAAGTATTTGTAGATTCACTAACCATTAGATTATTGTCTGTTAAATCCGATGTATTAAATAAAGATGGGATATTGGTCTTAAATTTACAAAAATTAAAACATCCCCGTTTAAGTGCATCAGTAACGGCCTCTTTGATATATCGTAGACTATCCTCAGTATCAGCCCCAGTAATGAGATCATCAACCAGAAAGTCGTGTTGTATTACATTTTTTATGAAAGGATCGGTGGTTTCTTCCCCGATCTGCCACAGACAACGGGTACTTAGGAAACTAGAGCTTGCCATTCCATAAGTTACAGTATTTAATTGTAATGTTTTAATAGGCATGGACTCGTCCTCCCTCCACAGCAAAAGTTGAAGGTGACGGTCCTCCTCCTGTACACGGACTTGACGGTACATCTTTTCGATGTCCCCTGTGAGGAGGTACTTATGCTGTCGAGCTCTTATCATGATCGAGAAAAGAGAATCTTGAATATTAGGGCCTACTAAAAGAATATCATTAACTGATAGACCTGATGAAGTAGGGGCTGAGCCATCGAATACGACTCTAATCTTTGTTGATTCGCTAGTTTCTTTAAAAACAGCATGGTGACATAGGAAATATGATGATTGAGTTATAAATGAGGTTACTTCAGACAGGTGAGCTAAGTCTGCGTACTCACGCATAAATTTTATGTATTCAGATTTAACAAGTGGTTGTTTTGGAAATCTTTTTTCTAAATTTAATAATCGTTTTTTAGATAGTGAATATGATTCGCCAAGACAATCTGGCGCATCTTTTAAGGGCAAAGCTACAGAAAATCTGCCAGATTCGAGGCGGAAGGTGTGGGCTAAAAAATGTGACTCACATGTCCCAAAATTTACTGAGTTCTTTACGAAGGTCAGTATCAGCGGACATACAAGAAATTGTTGACTGAGTGTATTGGGTATTTGTGTATTTAATCTTATTGTTGAAGTGAAAATTTATATTAGTAGGACCGGAAATCAACCAACCGAATCGAGAACTTCTCAATTTAGGCAAATTAGCACCGAGAGAAAGTTGCTCACGGCCGATAATGTCCCAAAAAAGATCGGCACCTATTAGAACATCAACAGTGGCTGGTTGATGGAAATTAGGGTCTGCTAAAAATATATCTTTCGGAATATTGAGTTGTCTCACGTCAATCGGTACTCTAGGTATATCTCCTGTTAATACTGGTAACACTAGAAAAGTAGAAGTGACGTTGAAAGGTTTGAGCATAGACCTCAATTGCACTATACACGTATCTGTAGTCTGACTGGTAACTTTGTTGCCTATGCCGATAATATTGACATGAAGACTAGACATGGCTTCTACACCTAATTTTGTTTTAAGAGCTTCAGTTACAAATGATGACTGACTATGATGACTGACTACCACAATCCAAAAGGGCTCGAGCCTTCTCCTTTTGATTTGTTTTCGGATTACAAACTTCAATGTAGGCAGTAGACAGTAAAACATGTGTATTAATTTGGTTTGAATAATTAACAGTTGTGTCATTACTATCGTGGCTGGAAACGACATTGACATCTGAACTATTACAATTGGTAGCTTGTTTATGTATAAGGCTATTGTGCTTAGCATTGCACATGCGACATGGACCCATACGACAATGTCGCACATAGTGACCAACTCTTAAGCAGTTGTTACACAAATTTAATCTATTTACTTCTTTAATGCGGTCGGCTATGCATTTAGCCAAAAATTTAGGGCAGTCGTAAATGCGATGGTCACCCTTACACACAACGCACAAGAAAGTCGGAGTTGAAATATCTTCTATCTTAGAGGCGTAAGACTGATTACACTTAACGCTAGTAACACACCTTGGTGCTGTCTGAGACTTTGTCTTAGTATACGAATGACTCCTATTTATTGCTTCGAGAACATCGGCGCGATCTATAAGAAATTTAAAAAACTGTTCCAAGTTGGGAACATCATCCAACATGCCACGGCACTCTTCCCATTTCGTAAGGGTGTAACTATCAAGCCTAGAACTCATTATATGTATGATCAAAATATCCCACGCACTAGTAGGTTGACCAAGATTCGATAAAGCGCGTAAGTTTTTAGTAATGTGATCAACAAAGAATCTTAAAGATTTTTCAGACTCACGAGTTATCTGTTGTATATTTAATAATGAATTTAAATGATAGCTAATTAATTGACGTTTATTGTCGTATCGATCACATAATAATTTCCAAGCAGTGTTATAGTTCACGCTAGAAACCTCTAAGTTAGCTATAATGCGAGCTGCATCACCCGCCAGGTACGAAATCAGATAATGGAATTTATGAATTGGAGCAATACTATCATTATTGTGTACAACAGACAAGAAAGTGTCACGAAATTCAAGCCAACGGAAATAAGACCCGTCAAACTTTGCAATTTCAATGCGAGGTAGTTTGAATCTAATATTTTGTTCGTCATTACAATGAGCTGCAGATATCATAGATGAACTTAAGTCCTTAGAATTACTTTCCTCGCGCTGACTCGAGTTATGTGTTTGTATAACATTTTGAGCAACTGCAATATTAGATATAAAGAACTGTTCAATGACGTCACGCTCGTCAATCTCACCAGATAAATTTTCAGAATTCAATACTTCTATTTGATTTTGCAATTCATCGAAACGGCTATAATTAGTTTGAAACTTGTTGAGTTTTAATGTTAGCTCAGCTATCTCAATCTGAGACAAAGTCTCCTTAGATGTAATATTTGACAAAAAGTTTCTAAATTTTGTGATTTGACCCTTTATAGAACTTCGTTTAACCAATAATTCTTGTAACTCTTGTGTTGTAATTGCGCCAACATCACTAACAACGTCTTTAGGCATAGTGACGATAAAAGTAATGTGATTACGATTTAAGATATAATACTGAAAACTCCTTATGTATCTCAAAAGAATATATTAGACCTTGTTTAAGACTGATCAAACAATTAAAATCAACAAGATAAGGTATCTCGAAAAAAAACCAAATAAAATAATAATTTAGCTCACGCTCCTCGCCCGGTGCAACCTGAGTCCGGCCCTGTGCTCCCAGCAAAAATCCGTCAGCAGAGCGGTCGTCTACTGCCTCGAATTTGCGTAATCGCAGGAGCAATCGACCTGGAATGTTCGGCGGATAATATGTTATATTCGTCTAAACAATATTTAAAAGCTGTTTTGTTGTTAGAATAAAATTAAAATAATTTTCATTTGACAGAATAATATGACTGTTTATGAATCAATATTTTAAGTTTGTTTAAAAGTAACACAAAATATGTCTCGTTGTTGCGGCGGTAGCAAGCGGACGCGTTCGTGAGTGATAGTTAAAAAAAAAAAAAAGAATGGCGACAAACGTCGTTAAATGTAGTAATTGCAATGTAGTGATAAATGAGTTACTTGCGTTTATTCAAAACAAGATAGATGTTATGGATAGCATAAGTCTGACACGCATTTGTAATAGTTCGGTTACGGAAGAGGAGATAGTGATCGCCAAGGACCTCTTATTTGAATCCGTTAAGAACTCGAAACGAAAAGTTCAGAGAAAAAAGGAAGGAAAGTCGCAAAGGGATTTAGAAGATATTGTTGGACTCTTGAGACAAGTAGACCCAGATGAAATACCTATTTTTGTAGCCAAAAATCTGTGTAAACTTCCACCCGTGACATTTGATCATGTCGATGTTACAAGATTATTGAAGGATATCGTTATATTGCAACAGGAAATGAGTGATATGAAGCAAAACTGTGTGAAGAGGGAAGAATTAGAATCAGTGGTAATAGAATTAGCCACATTGAAAAATTATAAAGAGACCATGAATGCTTTTGAGGGTAGTTTTAACTGTGTGGATATCTGTGAAAATGAAACGCCACTAATAAATGCAGCGAGAAGCTCTATATCAAGAGTAAATTCACCAATGCATAAACAGTTTAAACCGATTTCACAAAAATCTATGTACAAACATTCGAATGCACAGGGAATAAATGAGAAACAACTAGTTGAGGATATTACTGCAAAAAAATCAAACGGCTCTAATACATCTGTTCAGAAGCCAGAGTCATTGTTATCAGATAATAACGTAGTTAATACTCGTACTAGTATAATCGCCCATCCGCAGAAAAAATCCTTCGCTCAAATAGCAAACGAGAAGGGTGAATGGAAAATAAATAATAATGACGAACAGTGGAAGACGGTGCAGAGAAAAAGATACAGAAACAGATTTATTAGTTCTAAGGGTGAAGCGAGTATAGAACCAGAAGATAAATTTAAAGCGGCGGATATCAAGATACCGCTTTTCATAAATAATGTACATAAAGATACCTTGCCAGCAGATATTACCAGCTATGTGTTGCAAAAAACGGGTATACAAGTCTCACTAGAAAAGATTAATATGTGGAAAGACAAAGAATATGACGCATATAAAGTCTTAGTCCCGCGACAAAGGTTAGACATCTTTATGGATGCGCGACTATGGCCCGACGGAATCTCGTTCCGTCGCTTTGTTTACAAAAGAGTAGGACTAGCGGCGACTCAACGATCGACCAATAATGAAGACAAACATAATGAGTAACAATCTACATACTATGACTACTTTCAACTGTAAGTCTATCAAACGGTCTATTGATAGCGTGAAGTTATTATGTGGGTCAGCAGATATCGTTGCCTTGCAGGAAACATGGCTTATGAGTCATGAATTGACATTCCTTGGATCTATAGACGAGGGGTTTGCATACACCGGGGTATCGGCAGTGGATTCAACGGCTGGCTTACTACGAGGCAGACCATACGGGGGTGTCGCGTTACTGTGGAAAAAAAGCGTTTTTCAGAATGTGTCAGTGATTGATTGTAATTGTGCGCGTATATCGGCTATAAAAATAGTTTTATACGATAAATCTACACACATCAAAAGTGTCTAGGGATCAAGCATTTTTATGCGGATTTCTTGAGATTGAGATGTGGCTTTGGCCCTGGCCTGCTCAGTCGCCAGACTTGAACCCGATTGAGCATGCATGGGATATGCTACAGAGAAGAGCTCTGCCGAATATGGAGGGTATCCAGTCGCAAGAAGACCTTTTTTTGTTGTTGCAACGAACATGGGCGGCCATTCCACAGCGTGATTTGGATGAACTCATTTTGAGTATGCCAAACCGATGTTCTTGTGTTAGTTCGCGGTAGAAACACGGATTATTAATTGTTTAAGTTACCTAATAAAATTTTAAAGAAAACTGTTATTTCAGTCTTTTTTTCGAACTTTAATGTTAGTGGTTCAAATGTCAAAAATCCTTTTATTAGGAAAATGGCAAATTTCTTTATTAATGCAAAGGTGACTTGGTTTATCGTTACTGTGACAAACGAAAACACTTTATTTGATGAATCCTTAAAGAAAATTTTAATTAATATCAATCAGGAGAAAAGTTATTGCAAAAATATATGTTGATCCCTAGACACATATGTTGATCCCTAGACACTTTTGATGTGTGTATATTGGTGTTCAGTGTTTATATGCCTACTAATTGTGCAGAAAACTTAAGTGAGTACACAGACTGCTTGGGCCAAATCAACGCTATCATCGAGGACCAACAGGTAGAATCTTCATATATTCTTGGTGACTTTAACTCTCATCCAAACGAGCTATTCGGTCGCGAATTACATAATTTCTGTGTTGAACAAAGGTGGATTTGCGCCGATATTCGAATGTTGGGTGCAAACTCCGACACTTACACCTTTGTGAGTGAGGCACATGGTTGCAAAAGATGGTTGGATCACTGTGTGGTGACAGAATCAGCATTTGACTCCTTAAAAAGTGTCGAAGTCATGTATGACGTAACTTGGTCGGATCATTTCCCGATGTTTATTGCTTGTGATTTAAATGTTATTAAATCAAAACATTCTTTGGGTTATAACGTTATATGTAATAAAATAGTTTGGGGCAATAGACATTTGGAACAGTTACAAAAATATGGTGAATTGTGTAATAAGGACTTAAAATGTATAGACTTTCCTGATGAATGTCGTAACTGTTGTGACAATTTTTGCAGTGATAGGGAACATCACATGGTAATTGATTATTTATATTGTAAAATTATTGATATATTGAGCGCTGCTGCCATTGAGACCTATGACAAGCCGCATTGTAAGAGGAGGGGTGGCTATGTCAAGGGCTGGAATGAGCACGTTAAAGAAGCACACCGGGAGGCCAGACTCATGTTCCAAGCGTGGGTTCTATCGGGCAAACCATCTCAAGGTCAAGTTTATGAAAATATGGTACAAACTAGAAAGCAATTTAAAAATAGTCTAAAATTTTGTCAAGATCATAGGGATCAGATTGTAATGGACAGAATAGCTTCTTATCATAATACTAACAACTTTCGCGACTTTTGGAGGGGTACTAATAGTTTGAGTCGTGGTCTGGTCTCCCCGGTAAGCGTTGATGGGCTGACTGAAGCCAAAGACATAGCGAATATGTTCAAGAATATGTTTATTGCCAGTTCACCGCTGAGTTCATCATCACCTGGAATTGTAAACGAGCTGCCGCCTTCAGATCCTATAAAGTTTACTACTAAGGAGATCAGAAATACCATATCTCAGATAAAACGTGGCAGGTCACCGGGTCATGATGGGCTCAGTGTAGAACATTTAAAGTATGCCGGTAGACATTTGCCTGGTGTTTTAGCGTTATTTTATAATTTATGTATTTCGCATTCCTACTTGCCTAGTGATATGATGAAAACAATTGTTGTGCCTATTACTAAGAATAAGACAGGTGATATATCTGATAAGTTGAATTACAGGCCGATATCACTGGCAACAATAATTGCAAAAGTTTTTGATAGTCTTTTGAATTCCTTCCTTCAGAAACGTATTACTTTGCACGACGCACAGCACGGTTTTCGAGAGGGTCTGTAGACTGAAACGGCAATCTTATGTTTAAAACAGACAGTGCAATATTATACTGAAAGACAGACTCCTGTATTTACTTGTTTCCTTGATATGTCGAAGGCTTTCGACATGGTAAATTATGACAAGCTGTGGTTGAAAATGTTAAAGTCCAATATTCCAGTAGGAGTAATTAACATCTTTAAATATTGGTATCAGCACCAAGTAAATCTTGTAAGATGGTCAGGTGAAATGTCAGATGAATATAGATTGCAATGTGGGGTCAGACAGGGGGGTTTAACGTCGCCAATATTGTTTAATTTATATATTAATGAGTTCATTTGTGAGCTTAGCAGTATGAATTTGGGTTGTTACATAGATGGCGTAGCATTTAATAACATTAGCTACGCTGATGACATGGCTTTACTGAGCCCCTCAGTGAATGGATTGAGAAATCTATTACAGGTGTGTGAGAGGTATGCTGTTGAGCACGGCTTAAGATACAACGCCAAGAAAAGTGAAGTTCTTATTTTCGGTGAAAAATTGACAAACCGGCTACCTTCGTTTACATTAGCTGGTGGGGTCTTGAATCGTGTTCAACAGTTTAAATATCTGGGACACATAGTAACGGCAAACATGAAGGATGAGTTGGATGTCGAACGGGAACGAAGAGCACTTGCGGTCAGAAGCAACATGCTTGTGCGAAGGTTTGCACGTTGCTCGTGTGAAGTAAAATTGACGCTTTTTAAAGCGTACTGTCAGACTTTTTACACGTGTAGCCTTTGGACAAGTTGTACGCAGAAGACTATTGGTGCTTTCCGGGTCCAATATAACAATGCATTCAGGATGCTGTTGGGGCTGCCACGGTACTGCAGTGCATCTGGCATGTTCGCCGATGCACACATTGATGATTTTGCAGCGATCAGGCGAAAGCGAGCGGCTTCACTGCTGCAAAGGATACGTGGTAGTCCTAACCGTCTCCTGAGTGTCATTGCAGACAGAAATGACAGTCCATTATTAAATTATTTATGTAAATTACATGTACTAACATAGTTCTTAAGGTTTACTGTATACTAACACAATATGGATATATTTCCGAAATAAAGGTATTATTATTATTATGTTTTTATACCTTTTCTGGTCTCCCTTTTATTTTAAAGGGGATGCTAAATCTAACACACGGGCCTTAGCCAAGTGTGCCAGGGGGGAAATGGTGTGAGATTAGGATGACGATGATGCGAGAAATTTTCGTGTGAGACGGCATGTATTTAAAAGAACTGCTTTTTGAATCAGCATTAGAGTGGATTTCGGCATTTGCAGTGTGTTGAGGCTATTTTGCAGAGTCTTGGGAACCACACCAGTTGTGGATATGATAATGGGTACAATTTTAACTCTATCTACTACTACTCTATCTGCCATTGTCTTTTGATTTCAGTAGCTAAGTCTATATATTTTGAAACTTTTTCTGTGTGCGTCGTAAGAAGATTGTGTGTGTTACATACTGCTATGTCTAAAATAAAAACTGTCCTGTTAACTTTATCTAGGATTGTTATGTCAGGTCTATTGTAATGTATGGTTTTGTCGGTAATTATTGTCCTATCCCAATATATTTTAAATGTATTATTTTCAAGAACTGTACTGGGTTTATATTTATAATAAGCAGTTTTATTGGGAATGAATAAATAGTTATGAGCCAGATTTTGGTGGATAATTGCAGCAACTTGATCATGTCTGTGTTTGTAATCAGTTTGTACAATAGATTTACAAGCGCCTGTGATGTGTTGGATGGTTTCAGAACTGCTATGGCATCGTCTACATAAGTCGGTTGGAAGATTAGGGAGACGGATTATGTGTTTTTGATAGTTAAGAGTATCTATAACCTGATCCTGAATAGCGATCACAAAAGCCTCGGTTTCTGGGAAGAGTTCTCCGCGCAGCAGCCATTCGTTCGACGCTTTTCTGTCGACATGTGTTTGGCTGAGATCGGCGAGGTGTCTGCCTTGTAGAGACTTTTGTGCCCATAAGTCTATTTTCTGTTGCTTACTTGCTAATTTTGGGTGAATGTTTCTGTCATATAAGTTGAGCGGGGTTAATTTTTTGTCTATATCGGCTAAGAATTTATGAAGTTGGGATTGTTCGGCTTTGGCGTAAAAATAATTGCGTAGCTTATCTATGAGTGTATTGTGTAAATTCTGTATGTCGATGAGACCTCTACCTCCATCGTGGCGGGGTAATGTAAGGCGTTGTGTGCACGATCTGGGGTGATGTTTCCTATTGGTTGTCATGTGTGTGTTGATTGTGCGTTGTAATTTAATAAGATCGCTTTGAGACCAGTTTATAATCCCAAAAGAATAAATAAGGAACGGGATTGCATATGTGTTGATGTCTGTTGAGAATGACTGTATAATGTCAGCTAGTTTACTAAGTTCGGTGTAATTAGTTGCATAAATTTTAATATCGTCCATGTAAAGTAGGTGTGAGAGTATGTGGAATGAGTTATTGGATCTTAATCTAAAACCTATATTTGTATCATCTAGTAGCTTAGATAAGGGGTTGAGTGCCATACAAAACCAGAGAGGGCTAAGTGCGTCTCCTTGAAATATGCCTCTTTCTATTTTGATCAGCTGAGTAGTTGATGAAGTGTTGTTCAATAGTTTTAATTTTGTTTTCCAATGAGCCATGGTTGCTCCTAGAAATGATATCAGACTGGGGTGAATTTTGTAGTGTTCTAATATATATATTAACCAACTATGGGGGACAGAATCAAAAGCCTTTTTGTAATCAATGTACATCATCTGAATATTCCTATTTCTAGTTTGCGCTTGCCTCATTACTATTGAGTCTATGGTTAATTGTTCTTTACAACCCTGACTATTCTTTTTACAACCTTTTTGTTGTTCTGCTAGGATGTTATGTTGATTAAGGTGGCTGTAAATAATTTCACTGATGCACCCTGTAATGATTTTATATATAGTTTGCAAGCATGTGATAGGTCTGTAATTTGCAGAATTTTTGGGGTCTGAACCTTTTGGTAGCATGTATGTGATTCCTTGTGTTATGAATGTTGGCATAGAGTGTGGTGATTGTATGAATTTGCAAATATGACTATGGATGAATGGATGTGTGCAGCTAAATTTTTTATACCAGTAATTGTGTATATGATCGGTGCCAGGTGCCTTCCAGTTATGTGTGCGATTGATAACCTGTGTGAATGTATCAACTGGGATATTTTCAAACTCCATTGCGTTAATATTTGATGTGTCTGCTATTTTTTGTAACCAGTCTGCATGTGTGTTATGTTGCACAGGGTTTTCCCAAATGCCTGCCCAAAATTGGTGAAGGTCTTGAGCTAAGGGTAATTCTGTGGATTGTGGTGTTATTTGATTATTGTGTCCTAGGGTTCTATAAAATTGTTTTTCGTTACTAATGAAGTTTGTATTTTGTTGTTTGCGTTTAGTACAATTTAAGTATCTTTTAAGTCTATTTGAGATCGCGCTTAGTTTCTGCTTCAGTGTGTCAAGAAAATGTTGTGGGTCACTGTTAGGTTCTTCGTGTTGTGAATGAGTTTTATATTTATTCTTTATTTCCTCTACAGTCTTTAATATTTTCTGACTTCTATTTCCGAACATGTATTGTGTTAATCTTCCTATTTCTAATCGATATTGTTTTATTCTACTTTCAATTCTTCTTTGCCACGCAGGTTTCCTATGTCGTTTATTAGTAGTTGTATTATCTTCAGTGTTGAATCTAGTGCCATTACAGAAAGCTGCTGTATAGGCTGCTGAATAAATTAAAGTGTGTAGTGAATTAAAATCTAAATCTAGGTTTAAGTGTTTCGGTAGGGTATTGTAATTTAAATGTTGAGTTATTTCAGCAAATTTTCGTGATGTCTTTTGTTTCGGGATGTATGGTCTTTCTTCTGGGTCGATTGTACTGAATCGTGTAAGAGCATTATTAAATTCTACTTCTATCCTATTATTATCCATACTATTACTACTATTGGTATCGGTGTTATGAGTGCTGTTGTTTTCATTATGAGTAGTTGTGGTTGGTTCAGTTAGTGTAAATATGGTGTCCATTATGCTTTCGGGTGTGTTATTTGTTTGATCGGCAATAGAGTGGTTTAAGTCAGATATTCTTTGGTTATTCAAATCTATTCGTGATAATTGTACTTCCTGCTTTATTTCATTTATTCTGTTGGTGTATGTCTTATTAATAAATATTATTCTTCTTTGGTCTGCAATTCTCTGTTCGGTTAGATTAGATAAATTTGGTTGTTTTTCTATAAATAATTCATAAAGTTTTTTACGATAAGCAGTCATATTTGTTTCTAGATCCGTTGCTTCAAGGTAACATCTAATAATATCATCGTTCATTTCTTTTGTCCATTTCATCCTATTGTTGCTAGAGTCTGTTTGTGTGTGTGATGAATGCTCGTTTTGGCTATGTGTGTGTGAATGGTTAACGTTTTCATCTCCTATTTGTTTTCTTACTTCAGAAGCTATTTCGTCTAACACATGTTGCGAGAGCAATTTTCTTCTTATTATAGCTCTCTTTTGGTCTCCTAACCGCTGTCGACTGGCTTGCATGTCGGGATATCTATTGTTGAATTCTAGATGTAAAGTTTCTAAGTAATTGTTTAGTTCTGACGTTTCGCAGTTTGTTTTGAGAAGGTATGTACGCCATATAAAACGGTTCATTTCTTCAGTCCATTTCTTTCGCGTACGAGAAGGGCCAGCAGTGCGTACAGGGTTAATTGCTAATGCCTCCTGCACAACAGCTGTTGACCTTGTAGTTCGGGATGAATATGTAGATGACGGTGATGAATTGGGTGATCTAAATAAGCTATGGGTTGAAGATGGTGATGGAATATTAGAAAAAAGTGAATGATCTGATTGTGTGGTACTAAATGAGGGTGAAGGTGATCGCTCAGTTGTTAGGTGTTGCGCAGCACTGTTAAGTGTGTTAGTGCTTGCCAAGCGAGTTGTTCTTCTTGTCATGTATGAAGGGCGAGTTGAAGGTGTAGAAGAAGATAACGTTTTTGTATCATCGCCCGTTGATTCGGCTGTAACTTCTACGCGATGAGTCCGCCTGCTCAATTCACCGCGACCGGCTGTAGTAGATTGCTTGATGAGAGCCCGCCTGCTCGACGTCTCACCACCGATGGTTCGCATGCTGTGGCACCCAGCATCGGCTCCAGATGCGCCCCGGCGCTCCCCGGGAAGCGGCCGTAAATTATACTTCTTCTTGTCAGTTTCCATAAGTTCTCCATTTAATGGGTTTGGGATCGTTGGTTGGGTAGGTGTTAGTGTCAAGTCTCCGCCCCCGAAATCGCCGCTTGATCAGTGCAATAACTCCAAACAAACAGAAACTCCACAAGCGAAAACTCAACAAAGTGATAAGCTGTTTTGATCATAACCAGTACCAGATACCCGTAAGCCCCCCCACCACGGCAAGGTGATCCCCCGGGGGGGTTATTATTATTATTATTATAGGTACTAGACAACTGACATAAATACATAATTTTTTTTTTGTAAATACATAAATAAGTATTATACAAATACATAAATATTATAAAACACCCGACCCCTAAACAAATATTTGCAGATCATCCAAACATTTAATCCGACCGGAGGCCCATATCCCAACCCCTTCCCCCATCCCCCTAAGGCCGGCAACGCACTTGTGACGCCTCTGGTGTTGCGGGTGTCCATGGGCGGCGTTAACCGCTTACCATCAGGCGCTACGTCTGCTCGTTTGCCCCTATTCCATAAAAAAAAATCCCGAGAATCGAACCCGAGACCTCAAGAACAGCAGTCGCATACGCTACAACTGCGTCACCGAGGCAGTCAAATGGGAATGCAACAAGTGAAGTGTCACGAAGAACTTTACAAATATACATGAAAGCGGACGCAAAGAACAACAATTTGTTGATCACACAAAGTGTTTTCCCATGTGGGGGTCGAACACACAACACTAACCGCAATGGAAATCTTTTGGTGATCGATTAAACCACTGCCCTTCGTGCAGACATCGGTACAACCGTGGACGTTTGGCCTAGTGGTTTAACGGTCGCCACGCCGTTTCCTACTTCACCAAGTGTCGTGGGTTCAAATCCCACGTAGGACAACACTTTGTGTGATCCACAAATTGTTGTTCTGAGTCTGGGTGTTCCTTGTGTGCGTTCCATGTATGTTTGTAAAGTCCCCCGCGACACAGGATTTATTCCTAGTGCGGGAGTTGTCTTTTAAAAAACTTTTGTCTTTTACTCGTATTCTCCTATAGTTCTACTGATTATACTAAACATTAGTTTTAATAAACGGTACCATTTGAAATACTGTAATTACTTGATATTAAAAGTTATAGCGACCTCAGTCAATTAGGTCAATGTTATAAGTTATCAGAATCATTCACGAACGCATATAATATCTTAATTTTACATATGTATTTAGGTAGGTATATATATTAAATGTTATCCTATTATATAAGTTACTTTTTCTTTTTGTTACCCGGACGTGTTTGAATTGCAAAAAAATACATTTAGATTACTTATGATATATTTATACCTACTTTTTACTTGCGACTCCGCTCTCGTGTATTTCGGTTATCGCGGTAAAACAGCCTATGTTCTTCCCCAAGCATCGGAGTATCTCCATACCAAATTTCATGGAATTCGATGAAGTGGTTTAACCATGAAAGTGTAATAAACAGGGAACAAAATAACTACCGCGTTTATCGTTGGGTCCTAATCCTTTCAGATAATATTAGCGAAAGAGATAATAATAGTTATTGTAGTAAATGCATAGGGATCCTGGGATCCGTCAAAACAAATACTCGAGAATTTACGTATATATTCTCTTTCGGGGAAATCCGTTAGGAATCAAATTAAAAGTAATAGATCATCATCAGCCTATCGCAGTCCACTGCTGGACATAGGCCTCTCCAATTGCGCGCCACTTGGTTCGATCCTCGGCTTCTCGCATCCAGCTCCTGCCAGCCGTCTTGCGCAGATCATCACTCCACCTGGCTTGTGGACGTCCTACACTACGTTTGCCGAGACGCGGTCTCCACTCAAGAACCCGTTTACCCCAACGGTAATCAGTTCTGCGGCTAATATGGCCAGCCCACTGCCACTTCAGCTTGCTAATCCTTTGGGCTATGTCGATGACCTTGGTTCTCTGCCGGATTACCTCATTCCTGATGCGATCCCTCAGAGAAACGCCGAGCATAGCCCTCTCCATAGCACGCTGAGCGACTTTGAACTTGTGGACCAGCCGTGCCGTAAGTGTCCACGTTTCGGCTCCGTATGTCATGACGGGTAGGACGCACTGATTAAAGACTTTTGTCTTAAGGCACTGTGGGATCGACGATGAAAAGACCCGACGAAGTTTCCCAAACGCTGCCCAACCCAGCTGAATTCTCCTGTTCACCTCGTCCTCGAAGTTGTTTCTACCTAACTGCAAAGTCTGCCCGAGGTAAACATATTTTTGAACAACTTCGAGAACGGCACCGTGTACTGCGACCGGTTCCGGTAGTACATGTTCATTGAACATGACCTTGGTTTTGTCCAAGTTCATCCGTAGGCCGATGCGCACAGAAGAGTCAGCCAGGTCGTTCAGCATCTGTTGTAGGTCCTGCAGCGTCTCTGCCATAATGACGATGTCGTCCGCAAATCGCAAGTGAGAGATGTATTCGCCATTGATATTTATGCCACGTCCTTTCCAGTGTAGCGTCTTGAACAAAGCCTCCATTGCATTTGTGAACAATTTCGGGGAAATAACATCCCCTTGTCTCACTCCTCGATGCAATGGTATGGGCCTTGTTTGCTGATTCTGTACTTGGACGGACATGGTGGCGGCTTCGTAGAGACATTTCAGCACTTGGATGTATCGCCAATCTACTTGGCAACGCTGCAGGGACTCCAGAACAGACCAGATCTCGATCGAGTCAAAGGCCTTCTCATAGTCCACGAATGCTAGACACAGAGGCTGATTATACTCTTCTGTCTTCTGTATAATCTGCCGCACTGTGTGGATGTGGTCCATGGTGCCATATCCGCTCCGAAATCCAGCTTGCTCCGGTGGTTGGAATTCGTCGAGTCTTCGCGCAAGACGGTTCGTGATGACTCTTGAGAACAGCTTGTAGACGTGGCTTAGAAGCGAAATGGGTCGATAGTTCTTCAACCTGGTCTTATCACCCTTCTTGAAGAACAAGATGACCACGCTTCTGCTCCACGCCTCTGGAGTTCTCCCTTCGAAAAGGACAGCGTTAAAAAGCTTTTGGAGCTCCCTCAGTACGGGTTTTCCTCCAGCCTTTAACAGTTCTGTTGTAAATCCGTCCTCTCCAGGGGCTTTTCCATTTTTCAGCTGTCTAAGAGCCATCTCGATTTCGTCAATGCTGACTTCCGGCAGATCTTCGGTGTAGTGGCGTGTTAATGTGGCTCTAGAGTCCTCATTTCCGGGATCAGGTCGAGATGCATGCGAAGCGTACAAACCGCCATAGAAACGTTCCACTTCGGAAAGGACGGCTGGCTTGGAAGTAACGACTTCTCCACTTGCTGTAGTCAACTTCGTCAGGTGGCTTCTTCCGAGAGATTGTACAAACACCTTTGACCCCCGATTCTGCTCGATCGCTCTTTCGATCGAAAGAGTATTGGAGCATCGGAGGTCGTGTCGTACTAGTTTGCTGATCTCTCGGTTTAGAGTCCGTTTTGCCGACGAAGTAAGAAGTGGGTTTTCACGTCGTTCCTTCATAAGGCCTAGGGTCCCCTCCGAAAGCTTCGATTTCCTGCCCTTACGCTGCATTTTACAAAATCTCGTACCTTCTTCCCTGAGGATTCGAACCACATTTTCAAGGTTCTGGTTTACGCTTGTTGTGGTTTCCATGGCAGCAAATCGGTTCTCCAGATTTGACTGAAACTTTTCAGATCCCATCACGGCTTGAAGCAGAGTTGGTCGGAGCCTGGATTTCATCAAACGGACACGTTCAGCTTTAAAGTTGATATTCAGAGAGCCTCGGACGAGTCGGTGATCGCTACCGGTGTTGAACCTATTGATCACTGAGACGTCTCTGAATATGTGCTTTCTGTCAGTCATGATGAAATCGATCTCATTTTTGGTCATAGCGTCGGGGCTTTGCCACGTCCACTTCCTTTGGGGCCGTTTTTTAAAGAACGAGTTCATCAAGAACAGCCCCTCTCGTTCGAGAAAGTTGACGAGCATTTGCCCCCTATGATTTCTGCTTCCAAAGCCATGGGATCCTATTACCGATTCACTGCAATTTTGTACTCCCACTTTGGCGTTGAAGTCACCCATAACGTTGTAGTGGGTTTTAGTAGTGAAGTGGAGGGCCCTCGATATGTCATCGAACATATCCTCCACCTCATCGTCCGAGTGGGCCGAGGTCGGTGCGTACACTTGCACTACCTTGAGGCTATACCTCTCGGTGAGCTTGACAATGAGGTACGCTACCCTGTTCGACACACTAGACATTTCCACAACGTTGCTAGACAGGGACTTGTTAATCAGAAACCCAACGCCACCTTGAGATTGTTGGTCTCCCTTACGGAAGTACATGAGATGGCCTGAGTCAAGGGTTATGGTGTCCTCCCCCTCTCTTCGGACTTCACATAACCCTAAAATATGCCATCTAATTTTCTCAAGTTCCACCTCGAGTTGTGCCAGATGCGAGTCTAGCCGTAATGTGCGGCCATTATACGTAGCCAGGGTCAGTCGGTTGTGGTGGCCTGCCGTAGCCCGGAGATTCTTAGCACCCCCCGCCCCGCCGTTACCATGATCGCCACCATGACCAGGAATAGCGAGACTGCCGGGAACTGGGGGCCGTGGCTTATTTTGCAGCTGCATGGAGGTTAATGCCCATAATCACCACGCTGGGCAGGCGGGTTGGTGATCGCAGGGCGCAGTTCTTTGCACCGGTGACGCTGCTGCCCGTCACCGGCCTATTGCATTTAACTACGCATGTTGGGATGGATATACCGCCATCGGTCGGTTGCCAGAGCCTCGTTCGTCGTTCAGCAGGATGTACCGCGTGCAGGTGAGGTTGGCTTGGGGCGAAAGATTATGGTTCACTCCCTTACATCCCCACTCCCTTACATCCCCACTCCCTTACATCCCCTACATCCCAAAAGTAATAGATAGCTCACTTCAATCGGTGTCACTGGGCGATTTAGCCCTTGATAAAAGCCTCTGATGAAACTCTATGATGTTTTAGTGAAATTAATCCCAAGCTCATCATTAACAGCTTTTATAGCCCAATTACTTACCTACTTACTGGACTTAGGCTTTCCTTTAGAAAAGTGTTGGCCTACTATAGCTACTATTGGCCAGGCGGGTTGTATAAGTTTTCGGTTAAGTTCTCCATATCTTTGCAGTGCTGTTGTCCTGGTAGTTTGCTCTTTTAGTCGGCTCTTACGACACCTAAGGGATGAATAGGGGTGCTAACACTAAGTATTCTTAATAAGTCTCCACACGGATATGTTTTTTTTATGTTATAGGTGGCAAACGAGCAGACGTATCACCTGATGGAAAGCGATTACTGCCGCCCATGGACACCCGCAACACCAGGGGCGACACAAGTGCGTTGCCGACCTTTGGGGGATGGGGAAAGGGATGTGGGGAGGGGTTGGGGTATGGGCCTCCGGTATCCTCCACCTTCGCCGAGAAGCTGAGGGGAGTCTTCGCAGCCACGGATGGTGTAAAGATCTCCAGGCCCACGAAGTGCGCGGAGCTGCGCATTTCGGGCCTGGACGACTCCGTAACTGTAGATGATGTCCGCGTTGCTATCAAAGAGAAGGCGAAATGCAACACGGACAATATCAAGGTCGGCACCATCCGCCCCGGTCCAGGAGGGTTTGGCGCTGTGTGGGTCAGTTGTCCCGTGGCGTCGGCCAAAGTTTTGGGTGACGCCGGCAGGCTGCTCGTCGGCTTCGTTAGCGCCAGGATCACAGTCCTGGCAGCGAGGCCGATGAGATGCTATAAATGCCTAGCATCGGGACACACACGCGTCAAGTGTGACAGTTGTTTTGTTGCCGCCGAGTGGGGGGAGATCACCGTTTACGGTGTTTACTTTTCCCCCAACCGGAGTTTGAGCGACTTTGAGGTCTTTCTTAACAGCTTGGAGACCTCGATGCGGCGATTAGCGTCTGGGCACGTCCTCGTGCTGGGAGACTTCAACGCAAAATCCATTCAACGCAATCCAAGGGCGATGCCGTAGAGGAGTGGGCGGCTTCGGTGGGCCGGTGCTGAACAGAGGCTCCACCAACACGTGCGTGCGACAGCAAGGGGGGTCGATAGTGGACCTTTCGTTCGCTACCCCTGCTGTTGCCACACGAGTAAGGAACTGGTGTGTCCTGGAAGAGGTCGAGACGCTCTCGGATCACCAGTATATCCGATTTGAGCTCTCCCGGTCCCAGGGCCCCAGTAGGGGTCACACGGCGCGGCATCCTTCCTGCTTTCCGCGGTGGGCTGTTGCCAAGCTGGATAGGGACCTACTAGAGGCGGCGGCCATTGTTCAATCTTGGCTCTCTCCTTAGGCCCCGACCGAAGATTTCGGCGTGGACGTGGAGGCTGGCCGTTTTCGCGATGCGATTACGCAGATTTGCGATACGGCCATGCCTCGCGTCCAAGATCGTCGGCCTTCACGGAAGGAGGTCTACTGGTGGTCCCAGGAGTTGGCGGACCTCCGTGCGGCTTGTACTCGTGCCCGGAGATCCTACACCCGCAGCAGGCGACATCACCGTGGAGACGGTGGCGGGGACCAGCTTCATGAGGAGTACCGCGAAGCGTGGAAAACTCTGAAGCTGGCCATTTGCCGCGCCAAAGAGGTAAAAAGAAAGAAGATGCTGGAGAGTCTCGACCGTAACCCCTGGGGTCGCCCATACCGTGCGGTGCGTCAGACGCTCCGCACAACGGGCCCCCCCCTTACCGAGACTCTCCAGCCCAGTTTCCTGCAGGAAGTGGTCGAGGGCCTTTTCCCTGAGCGGGCGGAGCATACACCCCCGTCGATGGCCTATGCGGCGGGGGTAGAGAGGACGATGTGTCGCCTGTTAGGGAATCAGAGGTTGGGGCGGCTGTTCTTCGGATCCGTTCCAAGAACACCGCCCCCGGGCCGGACGGGGTTCCAGCCCGAGTGATGGCCCGAGCCCATCGTGTTGCTGGACGAGACGGGTAAACTCTTTGAGAGGATACTCTCTGCCCGCATCGTCCGGCACCTCAGAGAGGTGGGACGCCCGACCTGTCGGACGCCCAAATCGGATTCCGAGAGGGGCGTTCGACAGTCGATGCCGTCGTGCGCCTTAGGGTCGTGACCGAAGAGGCAGTGAGCTGTGGCGGCGTGATGTTGGCGTGACGTTGCCAACGCCTTTAATAGTCTGCCATTTAGCTGCATCAGGGAAGCACTCCACTATCACGGGGTGCCAGAGTACCTGAGGCGGCTAGTGGCAGACTATATAGAAGAGCGTACCGTCGTGTACGAGGACCGAGAGGGCATCTTGAGATGGCGACCCATGTCGTGCGGCGTTCCGCAGGGGTCTGTCCTTGGACCACTCCTGTGGAACGTGGGGTACGACTGCGTCATTCGAAGTCGTCTGCCCCCCGGGCTGGGCGTAATTTGTTACGCCGATGACTCGTTGGTCACAGCCCGGGGGCCGAACTTTCAAGAGGCAGCGAGCCTGGCACCCACGGGTGTATCTCTGGTGGTCGGGCGCATCGAGGCGCTGGGCTTACGGGTAACCCTGGACAAGACGGAGGCCCTATTGTTCCATGGGCCCCGTCGTGGCCCACCCGCCGGCGCCTCCTTAGAGGTCAACTCGGTCCTCGTACCGGTTCGGGCCCAGATGAGGTATCTGGGCCTGATACTCGACGGTAGGTGGATCTGCGACGAGCTCTTCCGACAGCTTGGTGCAAAGCTGGTCGACGCTGTCTCTGCCCTTGGGCGACTTTTGCCCAATTTGGGTGGAGCCAGCGTCGCAACGCGACCCTCTACACGAGGGTGGTCTGGTCGATGGCGCTGTATGGTGCACCGGTGTGGGTGGCGGCTGTGACTGCCCTAAATAAGGCCCGCCTCTGGCGGCCTCAGAGGGTATTGGCAGTCAGAGCCATACGCGGATACCGCACGGTGTCGACCGAGGCGGCGTGCGCCTTGGCCGGAACACCCCGTGGGATTTGGAGGCAGAAGTGCTCGCCGAAGTGTATAGACGGGTGGCTGAATATCGGGCGGAGTATGGCTATCGCCCTCCGCCCGAAGAGGTACGCGAGTGGATTAAGCCGCCCGTCGAGCCACGATGGCTCGCTGGTCGTTCCGGCTGGAGACTCCACGTGCTGTCTTTGCCGCCGTGGAGGCTCTCCAGCCGGTCATCCTCGAGTGGGCAGGGCGGCAGCACGGGACCCTTTCCTTCCGACTGACGAAGGTCCTTTCCGGGCAAGGTTGCTTCGGGAAGTACCTGCACTCGGTCGCCGCCTGCCACCACTGCGACTGCAGTGAGGATTCGGCCCAGCATACGCTGGCGGTTTGCCCCGCTTGGGCACCGCAGCGTCGGGCCCTCACTGCAGTCATAGGAGGAGATATCTCGCTACCGGCCGTCATACGCTCCATGGCCGGTAGCGACAGCAGTTTTACCGCGGTTGCAACCTTCTGCGAATATGTAATCTCCGGCGAACCGGGCGGCGGAGGCGCGCCTATCAGCGCCTCATGCCGCCCTGAGTGTGGCCGCGGATGGTCGGGACGGGCTTTCCCTTCCATCCGCTCTAGTGGCCGCCCGCGAGGAGGCGACGTTACGCGTGTGCCGTACGTCGCCTAAATGAGATTTTAACCGCTGACGGTGCCCGCTCCTGTGCGGGCAAGCGCTGGGAGGGGTCCGGACGTGTTAATAACTGCAATTCCCGGATTCCTCCCTTCACAGGTGCAGAGTGGCACACCGTGTGGTTTTAGTCGGTTCGAGTCCGACACACCGCCCCGCCGCAAGCCCCGGTGGGGTGACGGTCCGAGGGGATTTCCACACGTTAAAAAAAATGGGCCTCCGGTATACGGTTGATGTTCTTTTGAGGTTTACTGCCAAAAGCAGAAACACGGTCCCCAACATTTGTTGACAATTTTTGTTGCCAACACAAGGAAATTACAGAAACTTTTGTCACCAACACATGGTGACAACACAAAAGTTGTTCGGTGGAGACTCGGCTTAACATTGTGATATGATAACTTCCATTTGGGTTTTATAGCCTATAATAGCTTTTGCCTGTGGCTCTTCCCGCGTGTATCTCGGTTATCGCATAGTAGCCTATGTTCTTCCTCAAGAATTGAAGTATCTCCATGCCAACTTCCATTGAAATCGGTGCAGCAGTTTTGCACAAACAAACAGAGTTACTTTCGAATTTATAATAGTATGGATTCTATATCTATAACATTTTTTAAATATTTTGTTTTACTTCAGTCACACATTGTTTTCTTTTAACCAAACTAGGTTTGGGTCAGCTTAAAGGCTGCTATGATTCGGCTATTATATATGATCTATTATAGATAGAATAGGGAAGACATATGGGTACCTATAAGCAGAAACGTCCAACGTTCAAAAAGAGAGAGAAGATCGCGGTACCCCATCTGTCTTTCTCTACTGACGCGTGCTCAGTATAGGACTAATAATGGTAAAACAATCACAACAATTACCTAACCATCGAATCGTTCTGCTATGCAGCTTTTCCGTGCTAGAGTAGAGAAAGACAGATAGGTACCGCGATCGTCTCTCTCTCTCTAACCGTAGGACGGCTGGAGGCCTAGCTCCCCTGCTCTATCTATAATACCTCTATGGATAGGTGACTTTATAGACCAGTCCTTTAAAAATTATAAAAAGTGAAAAAAAAAATAGTAGGATGAAACCCATTAGAAAAGGAGGAGAATATTATAAAAATGAAAAGAAAAATAATTTACGGGCGATCTGAGGTCGGGAAGGGGAGGGGGGGAGGTTTTAAGGGTAAAAAACGGTTTTTCTCGATTTCCGGCAAAACTAAAAGTCCTATGGAAAAAAGTCAAATGGCAAAGTTTACCTACAACTTTATACAAATAACAAGATGTAAACTTTTGTATTTACACTTTTATCACATAATCTCAAAATTGATGTGAAAAATTCAACAAAGCATAAGCTAAAGATTAAAATTGAATGATATTTTAGTACAAGATTAAAAAATAATAATCTCCTTAATTTTGCACAAACAAATTTAGTTACCCCCATAAAAAAAAAACAAAATACATAAAAAAATATATTAAAAATCTATAAAAATATATATAAAATATATATCGTAAATATATTTTTAATAACAAACTTTTGGCCGATTTTCATATATTTATGAATGGTAATATTAATGTGCTTAAAATATTGTAATGAATAACGTAATCAGAATAAAGTATCTACATTTAATAGTACGATTTATATTTATATATAATGAGATTTTTTATGGCATAAATGTAATAAGCATTAAATAAATCAACTTTTTAGTTGAAACAAATTGCAGGAATCACATTTTTTAGATGAAATTATTTATAATGATTAAAAAAATTATTTCGAATTCGAGTTTTTTTCGATTTTTTGCATTTTCTGAGATTGTTACCATGGTAACATATAAATTTTTTTTCACCATCGGAAAGTAGAAATTTTAACGAACAGAAAACATACCAACTTTTTGAAAAAAGCTGATATTTTGACGGGTGAATTTTCGATTGAAAATTAGGATGCTTTTTCGATATTAATTCAATATATGGTGAAAAAATAAATGTTTCTAATCAAATAAATTACAGCGTATTTGGAACATAAAAAGGTACGTTTTCACCAAATTTCGTGAAAAAAAATGAAAATTGTAAAAGATAAAAATAAAAAACCAAAAACTTGGTTTTTTGAATTTTTCACATAAATTTTGAGGTTATGTGATAAAAGTGTAAATACAAAAGTTTACATCTTTTTATTACCTACAACTTTGCCATTTGACTTTTTTCCATAGGACTTTTAGTTTTGCCGGAAATCGAGATAAAACGTTTTTTACCCTTCAAACCTCCCCCCATCCCCTTCCCGACCTCAGATCGCCCGTAAATTATTTTTCCTTTCATTTTTATAATATTCCCCTCCTTTTGTAATGGGTTTCATTCTACTATTATTTTTTTGGTTTTAAAACTTATCGACACTGGTCTATTAGGGTTTCAACTTCACGTAACGATTGTATGGCAAACGGGACCTACGAACTTCGAGGTAGGGCCCCTCCGAGCCTCGGATATTGATGATATCCGAGGCTCGGAGGGGCCCTGCCCCTGTCCCGTTTCAATGTGTTAAGATTGGTCACCCATCTAAAAAATTACCTGAATAACACTGCTTAACTTTATTTGTTCGTAATGTGTTTCTCTTCGGTTACTACTACCACTTAACCCTCTGCATTCTCACATAATACATGTATATATAATAATTTATGTATGATATTCTCAGAATTAATGTATAATACCTATGACTAATCTATAAAATGTACTTTACAAACATCTTATTTCAAACTGATTCATAATAAAAACTATCGGAATTTTAATAAGGAAAATACTTTAAGAATATTGGTTCTTATTGCTTAAGTTAAAGGTTAAGAATCGCTTGTGTATTTCATTCTGTTTTGTTTAGATATGTTTACTGTTCTGATATTTCGTAGTATTGTATGTTGTAGTTATAATAGGATAACGGGTTATTTGTGAAAGTTACTAAATTTGTGTATAAAAAAACCCACCAAAAACATAAATGTAATAAAATTTTAACAAAATAAAAACCGACTTCACAAGGTTCGACTCGATTTCTCTTGGATGCCCACATCAGATATTAGTGTCCTTGGGATATCTCCTTTCCATTAAAAAAAGAATCATCAAAATCGGTTCATAAACGACGAAGTTATCCCCGAACACACATAAAAATATATATATATACGGTCAAATTGAGAAACCTCCTCCTTTTTTTGAAGTCGCTTAAAAAAGGAGAGCCAAGTTCAGTACAAAAATTATGCTTGGCTGTGTGCTTCGCCGCAAAAAGAATGGAGATCTAAATGAGTGCCAAGTTCTATGCAAATTCCAAATATGTATTTATAGGAACAAAATAATATTTTAAACAAGTATTCAACTCTATTTCTTTGCTTTATTGATCTGATCAAGAGAAGTCAGTGCTAAAATTTACGACTTTTTGACCTTCATATCTTTATAGCCGTTTGATCTAGTTTCATGTTTAGGATTCTAGATGTCCTGGATATAATTAACACATGTAGTTTTATGTGTTTACGTTAAAGAGGCTTTTAAGTTATAGAAGGGTCAAAAGTGGCACCAAGTGGTTCGTGTAATATTAGACTCGGCGCTGGCTAGCCAGTTCCTTTGCTTGAACTTGGCTTGACACGCTACCGCGTGTCTAGATAAAAACTTAAATCCAAAAAAAAAACTAAAATTTATATTTGTGAATATAAAATACGTTCCACCCAAAATCATTTATTTAATTAAGAGACTAAGTAACATTTATGAACGTTAAATTGAAGCTATAGTTAAAAATCATAGATCGATACAAACAGACGCCACAACATGTCCAGTACATGCTGTGGCGCATTGTCAAGGTAAATTAGATGAAAACACTAAAGTCTACTGCCTGCTTGTATCGATCCATAACTTCCAGTTTTCAAAATGCGTAGAGCCTTATGATTAGAATAGGTACTGCCAAAGTAACTCGTGCCCAATCTTTTTTAAAGTCAGAGAGAGTTAAGAACAAAGAATGAAAAATATACAGGTTTGGTGTGCTTAAGATCTTTAAGTATATCCTATATGCCATAGAGTACCATCTAGCGTTTAGCAGATAGGTCACCTGATGGTAAGTGAACACTGCCGCCCATGGACACCTGCACCCCAAGGCTCGCAAGAGCGTGGTCGCCTTTTGAGTTCCTAAGCGCTCCCTTACAGAAGACTGCAAGCCCAATGATGCAGAAGCATCTCAATAGGTCGCCATAGTGTGGGTCATCATGCTGCATTGTTGCATTGTCTGCATTCGCAATGAGTATGGTGACCACCACTCTTGGATTCTACTCATCCTTTCCATCAAGAAGAGAGGTAGAGGTTACCTATATACCTACGACCCTACGTATTTAACAGGATACCTATGTATTGTCAACTATAAAAAATACATTAATTGTGCGAGAAATTTCATTGCACAATTTAGAATCAATAATAATTACGTAGTACGGTTTATGTTCGATAGTTGGCGTTAAATGTACCACGGTATTCACACTTTAATAGCAACACATCTTCAATCAGTTCTCGATAACTCGATGACCTCACTGCTCATTATCTCAAGTCCTCTCATACTGTAATCACGTTATACAAGTTATTATATTACCAATACAATATTTATACACATTAATTATTAATCATGAAGTTATTAGTATTTTTGTGTTTCTTGGCTATTATGTGTGTGAACTGTGATCATCTTATAGTGGGTAATGTGGCTAATAGAGTGACTTTAGCGAACCATACTGTGGCTACCTACAATGCTATACCATTTTTAAAACGGGTGAAATACTACTTTTATTCACAGCCGGAAAATAAATTAATACAAGTAAGTATATTTTATTACCTGTCTCGTAGTGGTTAGCGTACCTATGTCTATCAAGGTTCGATTCCCGGGTCGGCACAAAAAAGGTTGTTGGGTTTTTCTTACCAGAAATTCCTTACAAAAGCCCGGAATATAGAAATTCGTGGTGTTCCTTCCCCCAAATCTGGTAGAATAGTATGGTCAGCGGATAGGTTTTCTTACGATTCGTTTTTTTTTTATTTGGGCCCAAGATTACTTTTCCGTACTACAAGTATACGCTGACGTACTCGTCTGCATCTTATCTATAATGTTATTGGTAATACGCAAGAACGGCTGCACTGGTCAGGATAAAATTTATCACAGGGATACATTAAAATATGTAATACATAAATTACTATTTGATTAGGGAGAAAAATATTCGCGAGTTGGTAAAGGTAGTAACTAGTATTATGAGAAACAACTTAACACACACATACACACTTAACAAACAAACAAATATTTAATGAACAAATATCTTTTTTTCTATGCAGTCCTGTGTGTTCTAAATAAGTACACATACTTAAGTTAAAGGTACCTAATTATTATCATCAATAGTCTAGGCCTTATTTTCTTTTTTATAATATTATGGCAATAAACCACTTGCACACCCAAGCGCCACATTTTACCTGTTTTATATGAAGTTAGTTATTAACTGACTTCAAAAAAGGAGTATCGATTATTATCAATTTGACTGTATTTTTTGTTCTTTATGTTTGTTACCTCATAACTTTCGACTGGGCAAACCAATTTTGGTGATTCTTTTTTATTTGAAATCTAGTGCTTCCCGTGTGGTCCCATTTTAATTAGATCCAGATCGAAGTCTTTTTTTTTTGTTATTTGTGATTACTTTATGTGAATTCATAAGATCCTAAAACTACGCTTTTTCTGATAAAATATCAGAAAAAGCATAGTTTTAGGATCTTATGAATAAATAAATAATATCCTTGTGTTAAGTATAATTTAAGTTTAATAATAATGGAAGTTTCATCCGAATACGGAGTGTCACCACCCCTATTCATCCCGTGGGTGTCGTAAGAAACGAAAAAGGGAGCTAACTACCAGGACAACATCACTGCAAAAGGATAGAAAGAAAACTTAAATCAAATTCTATACCAACCCGTGTCATCAGCGTGGTATAGTAGACCAAAACCTCCTTTCTAAGGAGAGGCCTATGTCCAGCAGTAGACTGGTAAAGGCTGTTGATGAGTAGCAGTTGGAAAATAGGGTAGATGACTGTCAAGTCACTTTATGTTTTGCTAGCTGAACCTTGGTCTTACCCGCAAGTTGTACGTGTAGTCTAAAAAAGTATCCTAAGACACTCCTTATAATCATCAGCTACCCATCAGTGAAAGTCCCGTCAAAATTGGTCCAGCCGTTCTATATATTAACCGGAACAAACAGACTGACAGATGAAATATATTTTTTTGATGTAAGTATCGTAATTACTTTCATTTGCATTTAGTGAAAGGCTGTATATTTGAAAATTTAAAAAGGCACTTCAATTTTATTGATTTGTATAGATTGAACGTCAAAACGATAGACATGATGATACTTAGCATATCCAGCTATCGTCATTTACTCTTAATGTCGATTTGAATTATAAAACATTAAATTCATAATGGGAAACAAAATGCTGTTACGAAATGACATGTCACCAGCCCTATTCATCTAGTGGGTGTCGTAAGAGACGACTGGGAGCAAAGTACCAGGACAACAGCACTGCAAAGAGAACAAAAACTTGAACTAAACCAAATACCAACCCCTCGGGCCAGACTTGTTTAGTAGGCCACAACCTCATTTAAACGGAGAGGCCTAGTAGTTAAATGCTGTTGATAATGATGGTTTAATGGGTGACATAATAATGTAAAAAAGGTAGGTATCCCTCCCCCCAAGTCCCTATTTTAAAAATCCAGATAGTGGCACTAGGACTTAAAAAATTGATAGTAGAGGTAATGATTTTAGCTCTTTCTAATTTCTCCTGAGTTGTTCTTCGTCTATTCATTCGTTCATTCAGATCTCATTCACTTCGTGAAAAGCCATTTTCGAACTGTTCAGCTTGATAATAGTTGAGCAGTCGGGAATCATCAAATTTGATCCCAATGTTCTATTAGTTATGGAGCACTTTCGTTAAGTTACCATTATCATCATCATCATCAGCTAAAAGATTATTTTATTTATTTGTCTAAACAACATTGAGCAATGGTTTTTTTTTTAAAGCATCCAATATAGCAATTATTTTTTTTGGTGTGTGTACAAACTTTTACACGTGTGTGCATAATTTTAAAAATAAGTTTAATTAAATTATTTATCATTATAATTACTTGTTATTTATAGTATGTATATATTTTAGTTTGTGTATATGATGTATATTTATATGTGTAATATAAGTAGATATTTTGAATTTGGTGATTGTTTTTATAATTTACATAATAAATTTATGATTTGTGCGCCCTACTACTGCTACCCTAATTAATGTCACTTACGATAATATCCGTACAAAGGTTGTCTGTAAGAGATCGCCATGAGCGATAAGACCGCCAATTGTCACATTTTGTATATTGTAACTCTTTTTTCTCTTTCTGTTATGCGTGTACAATAAAGATAAATAAATAAATTAGGAACATGTTTACATATTTTTTTTGAAAAAACATTGTAAATCATTATGTAATCATTTGTTTGTACAAATGTTAGCAAAACTGTAAATATAATAACAAGATATAACCGCAGTTGTAAATTCAATAATATTTACTAGATCCACCTGTCAACTGTTCACACTATTGCACTGTCACAATATTTTCTTCTATTTTGAAAGAGCAATGTATAATCGCATCATTTTTAATTAAGTATGACATTTTAAGTAAATTCCAGTATGGATTTCAAAGAGGAAAGTCAACCAGTCTTGCTTGTTTTAAACTTTAGACGGAATTAAGTCAGTTACTGGAAACATAGATTAAAAAATGGCTACCACAGCAGTATTCTTCGATATGAGCAAAGCATTTGATTTTGTTAATCATGATATTTTGTTCAACAAGTGTGAAATTTATGAAATTAGGGGGTAAAGCACTAAACTGCCTCAAAAGCTATCTCGAATATAGAAAAAAATGTGTGAACCGGAGTAGTGATTTAATAGAAAATAGATCTCAATACAAGGCTGATAAGTTTGGTGTGCCACAGGGGAGTATATTCGAGCCACTCTTTTTCTTACTCTTTAACAATGATTTACCTACTGTTACTGACCATAACTGTTTGCTGACGACATTTTTCATTAATAATAACTGGTAAATAGAAGTGACGAGTCATACGATGGCACAATTAATACAGCTATAAATCTTGTACTTCTTAATAGAGTTTTTTTAATTTAAAAAAGGTAGTTACGTTCAGTTTTCGGAGTAGGACCATTAGCGTCATGTAAACCACTGTTTGTGAAACATACTCGCACGCAAGCCGCGTCGCGTCGCGCTTGAACAAATTGAATATAATGTTACGAGCCGGGTATTAAATAATTAAAGATAGTCGGTTGATTACCAAAAAAATAACACACTGTTTATTTACAACCCTTTTTACAATAATAATTCGCTATGTCACTTGATAATCGCACTAGAAGATCGCTTCGATTTTAACTCCGCTGTATCGTGAACAATACTCTCTCGTACGGGTAACCCAATCTGCTTATATATGGCTTTGAAACCCCTAGAAAGATCTATAATATTCGATAGAACATTCTACGTTAAACAGAAATTACCAGAGTGAGTAATCTAGCGCCATCTAGCGTCGAATATCAGAGTTACTCCACAGTTGCGCGCTACTTGACACTACACACATCAAAAGTGTCTAGGGATCAACATATGTGTCTAGGGATCAACATATATTTTTGCAATAACTTTTCTCCTGATTGATATTAATTAAAATTTTCTTTAAGGATTCATCAAATAAAGTGTTTTCGTTTGTCACAGTAACGATAAACCAAGTCACCTTTGCATTAATAAAGAAATTTGCCATTTTCCTAATAAAAGGATTTTTGACATTTGAACCACTAACATTAAAGTTCGAAAAAAAGACTGAAATAACAGTTTTCTTTAAAATTTTATTAGGTAACTTAAACAATTAATAATCCGTGTTTCTACCGCGAACACTAACACAAGAACATCGGTTTGGCATACTCAAAATGAGTTCATCCAAATCACGCTGTGGAATGGCCGCCCATGTTCGTTGCAACAACAAAAAAAGGTCTTCTTGCGACTGGATACCCTCCATATTCGGCAGAGCTCTTCTCTGTAGCATATCCCATGCATGCTCAATCGGGTTCAAGTCTGGCGACTGAGCAGGCCAGGGCCAAAGCCACATCTCAATCTCAAGAAATCCGCATAAAAATGCTTGATCCCTAGACACTTTTGATGTGTGTAGATGGCGCCTTCCTCCATTCTCGCGACTAGTAGAGTGTTCCAGACTATTTTTCTCGAAGGCGCAACAATAATATACGTAGGATATTACGTGTATATTGTAGGTACTTACAGCGAAAAATGACTTCCAAGTGAACTAATTATTATGTTATTAGTTATTTAGCAATAAAATTATTTAATTAGTTGCTTAGAAAGTATATTAAGATAGACATGTATTACCGATACAATAATCTCTCGCTTGATGACGGTAATAATATTTTTTGAAGAGCGCATAATTAACTTGCCCTTAAACTTAACCTGGGAGTTGTATATTATTATTGTATAATTTAAATGGAGAGGATACCCTGTTGGACCTTATTATTACTTAATCTCTTACTAAGATTACTGCTCATGGACAACACTTAGCACCCAGTTTCTCACATCACGATCTGATTTACGTCGCTTCGCTAAAATCTAAAACAAAAGTGATATATATAGACGCTTTTTTGTTTTGTTTTTGTTATATTGTTTTTTTATATTTGTTACTTTTGTTATATTATCGACAGTATTTCTTTATTCTCTTCAGCTGACATTTGGAAGTTCTTAGATTGCTTTAGATGACATCAATCTCCATTTCACCACATCCACTACATTAAAACATCAAAACATAGTACAAACCTTGGACTATGTGGCCCATCTGCCTATGCCTAATATAAACTCCTTTGATTTTTCTCCAGTTGTGCTAGAAGAGATCAAACAATTTATCCTGTCCATTAAATCCAACGCCACTAGCTGCGATGAAATTAGCCGCTTCATGGTGACCGCTGTCTTGGAACAACTTTTACCAGCCATCACTTATGTGATTAATTATTCCCTCGACTCTAATATTTTCCATCCTTATGGCGCAAGGCTTACGTAATTGCGTACGTCCATTACGCAAAGTAATTAACCCCTCTCTTCCTATCCATTTTCGACCAATAACTATGCTTCCGTTCCTCTCCAAGATCCTAGAAGATTGCGTACATAAGCAACTCTCTCAATTCATTCACAAGCATAATCTGCTCAACATATATCAGTCAGGATTCCGACCTGGACATAGTACAGAGACAGCGTTGCTCAGAGCAAAGTAACTGCACTCGCCCTAATTGACATCTCAAACGCCTTCAGTACCGGGAGTCATAATATGCTTCTTTTTTTTAATGGAATTACCGCCGCCCATGGGCAACCAACTCAACACCAGAGGCATCACAAGTGCGTTGCCGGCCTTTGGGGGAGAGGGGAGATAGGGGAAGGGGTTGGAGTATGGGCCGACGGTATCCTCACTCACTCGGTGAAACATAGCGCAAGCACTATTTCACACCGGTTTTATGTGAGGCCGTGGTATCACTCCGGTCGAGTCGGCCCATTCATGCCGAAGCGTAGCTCTCCCATGTTAGCAATACTTTCCAGCTTCATGATTTCCAATGATGCACTGGAATGGTTCTCGTCCTATCTTTGGGGACGCCAGCAGTCCGTCCGAACCGATGAATCGTCTGGGCTGGGCTGAACTCGACTCTAGTGTTCCACAAGGCGGTATTCTTTCTCCTCTTCTCTTTTCTTTATTTATCAATCTCATTACCCGTGATCTTCAGTGTTCCTATCACTTGTATGCTGACCACCTGCAGACCTATTCACATGCTAGAGTAGAAAATTTGGACGAAGATGTAAATAGTATTAACCAAGACTTAGAGAATATAAAAACTGGTTCAGCAAATAATGCTTCGCTGTAAGACTATCTTCAGAAGAATCCTACCAAAGTCTCGATATAACATCAGAAATATGTGGAAAGATCGAAGTCTGTTCTGAATCTATCTCTTACTGTTCCAGGGTATCCAGGCACTAGATAACCTCCACAGCAAAGCTTCCATGAACATCACAGCTGGTGGGGTCGGCTACTCCTACGTCAACCTTCGCATGAAGAGCGAAAGAGGAAATGGCCTCGAATACGACATTGGAATATACGTGCAGGACAAAGGATGGTGATTTCCATAGTTTGTAGTTGAATTTTGGAATAAAAGTTGATAAAAGTGCTGCACAATTGGAATTTTATTAATGGCATTGACTGTAACATTTTATATTTTAATTACAAGGATCTGATGGAGAATAGAATAGACACAGATATTTATCTCAGGGTGTGGACCCTGAGAGGTTCGATCAACGGTAGTCCTTCAAGTAAAGAGTAGGTACTCAACTGAAGGCAGCCGGCAGAGGAAAAGGACTGAGTCTCGTTGCGGGCGCTATTTTATAGCCCGCTGAGGAGAGGCTTGAGGTGCGGGGATGTCCGACGCGTGGGCTTGCCCTCACTGACGCGGGGTGCAGTGTGAGGACTGAGGGACGCGGGGAGGTAAGTTGGCGCCGTCACGGCTGCGCCACGTGATACTCTTAAGACACCCATGGGATGAATAGGGGTAGCGGCACTCCGTATTCTTAATCCGTCAGCACACTGGCAATTTTACCATTTAGCTATTAACCGAACAATTTTCCGTGACTGATTAAAAAATATGAATTTTTCACTATCCCTTTTGTACGCATTAACATGCATCTTGCAAGCTCGATCATGATCGAGCATCAAGTTTCGACGTGTACCTATTTGAAATGAAATGAAATATCACTATCAGGTGGTAGAGCCACGCTGATTTCAGCACGGTTGGGCCGGCTTGCCTGGGGCGGTATTACCCTCTCATAGAAGACCAACCTAAAAAAAAACGATTTCCAAAAAACATCCAACGAAAACTCTCTTCCCAAAAAACACTTAAAAGCGTAAAATAAACTGGTTCTTCATAAATTGCCTATACCTAATTCTTTATTCATTTAAATAGTAGTATTATAATTTATAATGTGTGCTAGGTACCTAAAATCTGTTTGAAGTCGGTGCTAAGCCAAAAAGAATACAAATGAACAATTACAAATGTTGGATTTCGAACGTCATTGTAATGGCAACATTTTTCGATTGTCATTTTTTTGTGTTTAACGTTTGAGGTTAATAAAGTACTAAAAAGACGCGTGTTGTGAACGGTCGACGATTGTTGTTTGAAAACCGTAATTAATTGATATTAAGCTAATTGTATTGTCCATCGACCCGGTCCCTTTAGTGATTTACCGTTTTGTGTTAGGTCGTGGACTCGCGAGTTTTGTAGGCGCGTTCCGCGATAGCTGATACGAGTTTGTTGTAATTCGAATACCTTGGAAGTTGTACAGCACTTTAGGAGTTTATAATTGTGTGACGACGCAGAGAAGAAACTACCCAAGAGATCTCTTGGAACGCCGAGAACAGGACGCCACACAACTCCAGTAAGTGCTTGATGAATTTAGTTTAGATTAAGAACACGGTGGATCGTCGTAAACGCTCATTTCTCTTGCCAGTGGCCTAGCAGCGAGTTAATGCTTATACTCATGGGTCCTATAGGTATTACAGGTATCACAAAGTGATCGCTCCATTGGTTAGAGGACTGAACAACAAAAGTCTAAGCAATAGTCACTTGGCACCGACTTCAAACCGATTCTAGAATTCTCTTATAAGACCAACCTAAAAATGACAGCACGAATGCTGTCATTTTTAACCGACTTCCAAAAAGGAGGAGGTTCTATGCTCCACTGTATGTTTTTTTTAATTTTTTTTTATGTATGTTCACCGATTACTCCGTCAGTTGTGGACCGATTATGAAAAAAAAATTTGTATTCGAAAGGTTATGCTTCCGAGGTGGTCCCATTTAAATAGTAGTATTATTATGTGTGCTAGGTACCAAAAATCTGTTTGAAGTCGGCGCCAAAATGTAATGGGAGGTATATACATTTTTACACCACAATAGGTACATGATATTTATTAACTGTAGTTGGTATGAGGTTTTATAATCATCAAAGAAATACCTAACAACTTTTATCCGTACTCGTAGTAGTAAATAGAAAAATTACCCCTACTATTTCAAGTAGAAGCGAAACATGGAGTAGAAGGTTCCGTGTATCCCTACCGGTAGCGATAACTGGAAAAATTCTAAGTATTTACGGCCCGTTCAAACCTAAGCGACCAAAGCGACTGCGACGCGGGAGCGTCCGCCGCGCGGCGGACGCTGCCCATGCTTTCTTATGGCGCCGTGCACACCTACGCGACCACAAAGGGGGATTGCAGCGTCCGCAAAGCGGGACGCAGTCGGACGCACGCGTTTAGTGGTCAGACGTGTGTACGTGCAGGAAAGTTACCTTCCATATTACGAGTATTATTTCGTTTTCGTTCCACGATGACTACAACAGATGATAATATTATAGAAATGTTCATTGAAAAAGGGAGAGGATATCCCATCATATATAATTTGAAGAATAAAGATTAAATTATAAGAATTTACGCAAAAAAGACAAAATATGGGATTCGATCGGTCTGGAATTTCAAATGGATGGTAAGTAAATAATAGTTATTTAAGTGACTGTTGCATAATGAGGCAATTAAAACATGAGTGTGTATATACACGAAACATATACCAAAACTAGCTGAGTCCCGCGGTGTTACCCGCGTGTATTGTCGTACCGCGGGTGACGCCGCGGGGCGAAGCTAGTCTAAAAAAGTGCCCAAGTTACTCCTTACATCATAAGCTACCTATCAGTAAAAGTCCCGTCAAAATCGGTCCAGCCGTTCCAGAGCTTAGTCGGAACAAACAGACAGTAAAAAATAAAAATAAAATAGGTATATGTACCGTGTAATATGCATTTAGTAAAAAGCGGTTATTTTTATATTACAAACAGACACTCCAATTTTATTTATTGGTATGGTATATGTACCGTGTATACATACATATGCATTTATTTGTATCATCACTTCATCATCATCATAGTATAAAACAAAGTCGCTTTCTCTGTCCCTATGTCCCTTTGTGTTAAAATCAAATAAATCTTTAAAATTACGCAACGGATTTTGATGCAGGTTTCTTTAATGGATAGAGTGATTCAAGAGAAAGGTATTTATGTATAACACATGCATAATATAGTATGGAAACACTGTTAATTTTCGAGGTTTCTGATGTGATGTAGCAAATAAACTCATTTTTATGCGCTTACATTACAAACGCTGGTTGCACCCTACGAGATAGATCAAAATAATGTACTACAGTATTGTACACATTAAAAAGGTCTACAAAAAAGTCCGCGACAGTATATGTCTATCTCTTAGGGATAACCCACAATAACCATTTTTTAATCCTTATTTTTACGAGAAATAATGACTTATTTACGAAGCGATTTTAAGCAATACAGAATGAATCCTTATACAATTAAGTAAATTAAATACATTGTGCATTTAATATAGATCAAAATTGCCCTTTACAGTATCTAATTTAAATGAATATATTCGAAGATATTACAGATTTCAAATGCACGAATCGTGGCGTCGGTGGGGGCATCTGAAATCCACCCGTGCGAAGCGGTCGCTAATGGATAATATTTTTTACAATTTTTAGTCTGTCTGTCCGTTAGTTCCAGTTTGACCGGTTTTAACGGGCTTTCACTGATAGGTAGCTGATGATAAAAGGAGTAACTGAGGCTACTTTTTTAAAACTCGCTTTGCCCCGCGGCGTTACCCGCGGTACGACAACAACCGCGGGACCCAGCTAGTACCAGATAAAGACGCGCAGCTTTAGTGACTGTTCACTAGCAAATGAAGTTAGCGGTTCGCGTCGCAGTCGCGCAGGTGTGCACGATAAGTTTCGCGTCGTGGACGCTCCCGCTTCGCGTCCCGCGTTGCTGACGCATAGGTTTGAACGATCCTTTAAGCATCTCAATAGGCCGCCATGGTGTGGGTCACCATGCTGCATTGTTACATTGTCTACATTCGCAATGAGTATGGTGACCACCACTCTTGGATTTTGCTCATGGTCTCCCAACAGGCATAATATATAATAAATAATTGTAGGAGACTCATGTATCTACTAGTGCTGATACATAGAACGCTATTGTAACAACTTTAAAGACGTATTCACTTCAAAAAAAACGTATACATACGTCACCTATAGTAGGTTTATATAGGTTTCAAGTATTTTCTAGAATATTTATTTCTACATGAAATAAAAACAAGTTTGATGTTAGAATTATTTAATAAATATTTTCTTAAACTAAGTTCTTTAGTATTTCAATATATTTATACTAAAATAAACTCCACATTTTGTAGTATATTATTTGGTAATAAGTGTTGTATATTGTAAATGAACTTGCATCTTCTTCTTCTTTAGTTTCGTAGCTCAACTTCTATCAATTCTTAGCTTTACTCTACAGTAAGAAAGAGTTTTCTACCAGGTCACCTTTGTCAAGGCAGGGTTTTATGCCCTCCAGCATAAAGGGAGGATCGTCCGACCAGGCGAAGTGATCATGACCAGCGAGCCACGGTCCAACAGGCGTTGTCGGGAAGTTGAATATACCCTAATCGGTGTAAACCTTTGCATATCGCGATGCAGGATTAGCAGTTAGTACGTAGTTCGGTGTGACTTCAGTAGATGGCGCCGCAGTATGTTTTTTTCTGTAGCTTTGGGGTTAGAGCACACAAACAGTGTCACATCGCATAGTCTCTCTATCAAAATTAATAACATCTACTAGATTCTTCCGAAGAACTTCGATAGTGTGATGTGGCTCTCTTTAAAAGTCCTTCTCTAAATATGCACAATATTCTTTTTCAAGACCCTTGACAGCCGCCTCTGCAAATTAATAAAAAAGAAAATATAAATGTGAGGTATAGTAGTATCGGTCCCACCCCTATTCACCCCGTGGGTGTCGTAAGAGACGACTAAGGAAGCAAACTACCAGGACAGCAGCACTGCAAAGAGAAGGAAAACTTGATACAAACCCTATACCAACCCATCTGGTCAGCGTGGTATAGTAGACCACAACCTTCTTTCTAAGGAGTGGTCTATGTTCAGCAGTGGACTGTCAAAGGCTGTTGATGATATTAAATATAATTTTGTTATGTTTAAAGAGGCAAACGAGAAGACAAGGTAGAAGAGCCACGGTGAATTCAGCACGAACGGGCCGGCTCGACCGGGGCGGTACTACCCTCGCAAAGAAAATCAACGTAAAATGAAAGCAGCAGTGCTGTCGAGTTTCGTTGCTGAGTGCGAGACCGGAGGCCCAATGATGGAGAAGCATCACTAGCCCGCCATGGTGTGGGTCACCATTTTGCATTGTCTGCATTCGCAGTATGGTGACCACCACTCTTGGATTCTGCTTATGCTTCCATCAAGCAGAGTAGAGTCATTTTGGCAGGGCCAAACATAAATAAAAAAGACATTCTACCTGATAGAAAGTGATTACATTCGCCTATGGACGACAGAAATCACAAACTATCTTCTTTTTAATCATCCACGTGACGTGACTGCACGGTTGGCTTAGTGGTTTAAGCGGTCGCCGCGCCGCTCTCTACTGCGCCAAGTGTTGTGAGTTCAAATTCCACATGGGACAATACTTTGTGTGATCCATAAATTGTGTTCCGAGTCTGGGTATTCTTTCAGTCCGTTTCATGTATGTTTGTAAAGTCCCCCGCGATATTCATAATGTCTATTAAAAAAAATGAAAAATGAAATTAAAGTTTCTAAGTAGGTAGGTAAGTTTCTAACCTGTTCTTAACAATACGTTTTGCCTCCGCAAATTGTCGATCAGTGCCATCTGTTTTTCCATGCGGTGAACTTGGGCTTTTAGTTGCGTCTCTAACTTAGAGATGGCGTTCTGGTGCGAAACAGATAGTGATCGGGTAGACTCTCTGAATTCCTGGAATAAAATTAATTCTTGTACAATAACTGTGTATGGTTATAATAAATTAATCCAGTCTTCATTATAATAAGCAGGATTTGTTTATACTCATTTCTATATCACTAAGTGATAGATAGAGGCTCTAAAGTAACAGCATTGGTGGTGTCGTGTTTCTTTGGTGAGCGCGAGACCGGAGGCCCAATGATGCAACAATTCAGCATAGTGTGAGTCACCATGCTGCATTGTTGCATTGTCTGCATTCGCAATGAGTATGGCTACTATTCAGTCAGTCAGTCAGTTTTGCAGGCCCACACTTAAAAAAAAAACTTGATCCCACAGATTTCATAAAAGGCAAATCTAACCGTCATTGAGGCAAAAAAGAAGCGAAGCATCCGTTTGAGTCGGAGTATCAGGAAAAAACCTTGGATAATTCTCCTCTTCGGGGATTTAGTGATTATGCTTACCTTATCAACTTTTTTAACAGCTACCAGTTGCTGCGTCAAGTTGTCAACACTCTCTTGTTGAGTGGCACACTTTGCTTCCAGCGAAATGGTTTTGGTTCGAAGCTGCTTCACTTCACATGACTGCTTGTCTGATAAGCTACGTTGTTCTAGGAACTGTTTCTCTTTCTCCTAGAAAATGGAAGTGAAGATTTGGTCTTGCGTTTTTTTTAATGGAAACGGAGGGCAAACGAGCAGACGAATCGCTAGATGGTAAGCAATCACCGCCGCCCATGGACACCCGCAACACCAAAGGCCTCACAAGTGCGTTGCCGGCCTTTGAGGGATGGGGTGAAGGATGGGGGAGGGGTTGGGGTATGGGCCTCCGTTTTCCTCACTCACTCGGTGAAACACAGCGCAAGCGCTGTTTCACACCGGTTTATAGTTATGTAAGTTTTTTATTTGTTAGTAATACATTCTTTGAAAAGCAAATGAAGAAATTACAACCAAAAAAAACACTCTAGCCGAGCCTGGTTCATTTGTGATGAAACATGGCTCTCTCACGTTATAAATATATAATTCGAGTAGCATCTAATCTAATTTGGTCACTTATATTAGACAATGGCGTTGAAATGATATATTCCGCTTTGTTCACCTGGGTGAATCAATTCTAAGGTGAACAAAGTCCACCGCTTAAGTCAAATTATTTCACCTGGGTGATATCACCTAGGTTAAATACTATTGGTATTAAGTCCACCTTATGCAAAATGTAATGCAGGAAGTGTTAATAAATAATTTAAAAAAAAAACGAGGTAAAACAAGGCAACAGAATCGTCTACTTTATCAACCAAGGTAAAGAAAGTGGCATTAATCATTCATCAACAAGACAATGTCCCACTGCTGGGCTCGGGTCTCCTCTCAGGAGAGGGTTAAGGCCATACGTCCCCACGCTGGCCGAGTGCGGGTTGGAGACTGGCAACACAACGTTGTGGCTACGTGATCTTGTCGTTGGATGTTTTTAAGCCGCTCAAAGGCCTCCAACATAGCTTCACGACTGTTATCATATGATAACAACCGGGACCGACTGCTTAACGTGACCTCCGAATCACGGAGACGCTCATGGTAACATGCCACTAGCGGTCACCCATCCAGGTACTGACCGCGCCGTCGTTCCTTACCCACGGTGATTGTTTCTAATCACCGAGTGCAACTAGGCTATGAGAGCCATCATGGATGATGGATAAATCATTCAGACATTTTAAAATCTGTTTGTGCTATGAGTATAACCAACCTCCAGTCTATGCTGCAGAGCCATGTATTTAGCCTTCATGTCAGCTGTGCTGGCTTTCAAGTTGTTACACTTATTCAGAAGTGTCATCCTCTCACTTTCCAGGTCTGCCAGCTGTGTTAGATGAGAGTCACACTGGGAAGCCTGGAACAGAAAAACGACCACATATATTAAATATCTTTTTTATGGTATAGTATGCGTATAGGCAGTATGTAAACATGGCCGTCCCAAACAGACCTGGCGACTCACAGTTGCAGACCAGGCGAAGAAGATCGGAAAGACAAGTTAAAATGCGAAGCTCCAGACCGAGCGCGATAGCAAAATGCTGTGGACACCCTCTGCCCCATCTAGGGAACATAGGGTTATAAGTAGACATCGGATTATATGCATTTGCATGTTTGCATATGCAAATGCATATAATTCTATTTTTTTAGCGTTATTGCATATTTTGGTACCTTTTCATTGACAGTGCTTATTTTAGTAGTTATATATATATTAGTATACATATAGTATATAGGAAAATTCTCTAAAGAGCCCTCTACTCTCCATTTGGTTGCTTGCAAGGTCCTAGAAAAAACACACCATTCAATTATCGCCCGGTTCATGAATGATTTCACGATTTGTCTATAGACGAGAAAATATGTGGTTTTGTATCTGACGGTGCGCCTTATATGGTGAAAGCTGGTCAAGCTCTGAAAGTATTCTACTGTCTAGCCCATGGAATTACATCGAGTTGCGGAAGAGATCAGAAACGAGTTCGGGATAGTCAATATATATTTTTTTTGTGAAATATGGGCAGCGAGCAGACACCCGCAACACCAGAGGCGTCACAAGTGCGTTGCCGGCCTTTTAAGAAGGAGTACGCTCCTTTCTTGAGGTTTGAAGGTCATATTGGTCCGGGAATATCGCAGGCGACAGTTCATTCCACAGTTTTGTTGTGCGAGGCAGAAAGTTCCTGGAAAAGCGCACAGTTGTGGACTGCCAACCTTCTAGATGATGGGGATGAAACTTCTGTCGCGTAGGACGATGGCGGAAAGAGGCGGCAGGAATCAGTCCAAACAATTCCTCGGAGCACTCCCCGTGGCAAATGCGGTAGAAGATCTTCGATCAGTAAAGTACATTATTGATCGAAGTAGAAGATGCACAGCACATAAATTGATTTCTTCTACAAAAAAAAAAGTATTTTTGAAAGCACCATTGCGAGTGCAAGCATATAAAGAGCAACTACCAAACGTAACACTACCCCTAAAACCAACATAAACACGGTGGGAACCAATAGTAATGTTTTTTTGATTGTGCATATTTTGTGCATATTTCGCCTTTTTTTAGTGCATATTTGCATGCATATTTCGGCATTTTTATAGTGCATATAATCCGATGTCTAGTTATAAGTCAAATAAAACATATTTATAAGACAACTAGCTGACCCGGCAAACGATATTTTGCCATAATAAAAAAAAAATGGGGTAGGTCATCCTTATCATTTAGGGGTATGAAAAATTTTAACAAAATAAAAACCGACTACAAGGTTCGAATCGATTTCTCTTGGATGTCATCATCAGATCTAAGTGTTCTTACTAACTTTTAAACTTTCGCTTTCCATGAAACGTCAGGCAAAACAGAGGTATTAACAGGTAGTAGAGCCACGCTGATTTCAGCACGAATGGGCCGGCTCGACCGGGGCGGTACTACCCTCGCACAGAAAATCAACGTAAAATGACAGCGTGCTATCGTGTTTCGTTGGTGAGTGCGAGACCGGAGGTCAATTAGTCTAGTCAACAAGTTCTATACTTGTTGACTAGACTAAAAGATGCAGCAGCATCACTAGGCCGCCATGGTGTGGGTCGCCATGCTGCATTGTCTGCATTCGCAGTGAGCATGGTGACCACCACTCTTCGATTTTGCTTATGCTTTCCATCAGGCAGAGTAGAGTCATTATGGCGGGCCAAAAAGGTATGTAATGTAATACCTTGAAATAAGTGATCGCGTTAATTCCCGTAAGAATAAATAAGTGTCCTTATCATGATACCACCTTTAGGATATCTCCTTTCGATTTAAAAAAACAATCATCAAAATCGATTCAAAAACGACGAAGTTATCCGCGAATATACATTTTTTTTTAAACGGTCGAATTGAGAAACCTCCTCCTTTTTTTAAGTCGGTTAAAAATAGATTTTGGCCGATTGTCAGGCCTACCTACCTACCTACGATATGCACATAAAATTTCATAAAAATGGTCCAGCCGTTTCGGAGGAGTTTGGTAACAAACACCGTGACACGAATTTTATATATTGGTTTTAATAACAACCTTTTTGTCCAGTGTGCTCTGAAGTTTATCTATCTGTTCTTGCATCAGTTTCACTTTGGAAGACAGGAACTTGCACACGCTCTCCACTGCAGGTCGATCTAAAATACATACAAAGATACTTATTTTTTCTGCTTTATTGAGATAGAAAACCACTCATGTTGTGTAAGAAATTATTTTAAGAATAGATGGCTTTAAAAATAACTATGGTATTACTAAATATTGAAAGTATCAAATGTCACTTGTAACTTTGGGGGCCACTTTTTGGGAACGTGGTTAACCAGGTAATGATTATACAAATTTTATTATATAGACCAGTGTAAGTATTAAAGTTAGGCTCAGGACAGGCTTTTGAAGGTTTGAAAAGTAAAAAACGAAATTAACATCCATAGTAATATTATAAACTCGAACGAAGGTTATTTCGTCTAGCTGTTATGCTTCCACAGCTAAACTGCTTCACCGATTTCAATGAAATTTGGCATGGAGATACTTTGATTCTTGAGGAAGGACATAGAATATTCTTTTGTAAAAATATTTTAGGAATTACCTTTTAAAAAAGACTGTGGCAGTACTTTATTCTTAACATTAACAGTCACAAAGGCATACAAAAACTCTTTTTTCTCAACATGACTTCTACTAACACAACAATCACACGCTATTCTGCTTCTGTTCTGTTCTATGCTATTCTCATTATCACTAACATTACTGCTATCACTTCCAATTTCAGTCTTTTTACTTCTTGACGTTCTTTTTTCAAATTCCTTATCACATCTATCGCTAGTTGGTGTGTTTTTAAGTGTAGTGTCACTTCTATCACTATCTGTGCTACCATTTTCAAATTTACTGCTACTTCTGTGTTGTTCTGTGCTATCACTTTTCGTTTTCTTTTTCTGGTACTTTAGTTGTGTTTGTGGTGGTGTATCAGTTCTGTGTGAGCTACAATTGTGCTTTTTTGTTGTGTGAACCGGTGATAATTTGAGACTTTGTGAAAATTCAGCAAAAATATCTTGTTTTTGCTGTAAAGATTAATCAATAATGTGGATAACAGCTATAAAAATGAATGACCTTAGAAATAATAATAAATAATAATAATAAATATTTCGGACATCTAACACACAACGCCATCTAGTCCCAAGCTAAGCAGAGCTTTTGTTATGGGTACTAGACAACTGATACAAATATATAAATACTTTTTAGTATTCACTATAGTTATCACTATCTTACATACTTTACAATCAAAACAAAAATAATCATTTATCAGTAGTTAAATAATTATTAATTACGTACACACACAGAGACACAACATAATGATGTTGTGTCTCTGTATGTCTGTATTACAACTATTAGTCAATTTTTTAACATTAGTAATGACTAATGTAAAAATAATTGACTAATAGTTGTAATGGTCCATTTGGTGACAATTTTACATTACAGAGTGTCACCACCCTTATGCATCCCAACTTGAAACACCAATTAACTCGTCTAGCCAGCATGATATCAAAAACCAAAACCTCTAAGGCGAGGTGTATACCCAGCTATGGGATATTAAAAGCTGTTAATTATGATAAGTTGTAAAGGTATGTTAAGATGGGAGATACATGTTGCAGCACATGGTCTTGTGGACCCACAAGACCAGATCGATACCACTGCCTCACAGTAAGGTGATAAATAACCCTTTCTCTGCTTTTTATTGAGATTTTTCTGGGGGTTCCACCTCTCCCTTCTCGCCCTTATTACAGTTGGAGTCTTAAAGGTTGGTCACGAGCTGGTATTTTTGAGTTGCAGTTGTCCGAGGGTGTTGGGAGTTTACAATTGAGTCATCTACCTACTTATTTTCTATTTCTTAGAGTAAAACCTATCAAAGTGACTACTCTGCCTGATACAAGGCAAGAGCATAATCCAAGAGTGGTAGTCACCATAATCATTGTGAATGTGGACAATGCAGTATGGTGACCAACACTTAGTAGCCTAGTGAGATGCTTTTTTCATGTCTGGCACTAAGGGGGTCGTTGTATAATAACATATTTTTATTTTATGTATGGCCTTGCCAAAATGACTCTACTCTGCCTGATGGAAAGCATAAGCAGTATCCAAGAGTGGTTGTCACCATACTCACTGTGAATGCAGACAATGCAACAGTTCAGCATGGTCATCCACTCCATGGCGGTCAAGTGATGCTTCTGCATCATTGGGCATGACGCATCATAATAATTTTGTTATACCTTTTTCCCAAAAAGGAGAATTTAAAGAGAATAGATGTAAGAAGTAATACATAACTGCAGTTTTAATTTCATCATCTTCCTGCGTAATTTAATACCAGCTGACAGATGGCAACGAGAGGCTTATGTCCAGCAGTGGACTGCGAAAGACTGTTGACGTGGTGTAGTGTGTCTGATGGCCTTTGAGAAAGTAATTTTGCAAGATGGGATAAAGAATGAAGCTACACTGAGATCAGGAAAATGGATAGATTTAGTATCAAGTGACAAAAAATTGTAATGCTAAGGCTAGGTTATCTACAATTTGTGTATTTTTTTCAGGGTCAGATAGGGGGTAAAGCTAATGGTATTTAACTACCATTGCTATCAATTGGGGGAAAACTAGGGGAGACATCAATGGATCAAAACTTCAAATGATTCTTCCATATTATCACTATCTATTGGACTAATAATGTTTGCGATATAACTAATGCAGATTACGTGGAAATCTGTGAATATGTTAAAAGCAATTACTGATAAAGAGACAAAATTTGAGTTGTACTCATGTAATAATGGATTTCGTCTCTATTTAAACAAATAATCGAAATTTGGAATACACAAGGTCAAAATATCTACAAATATGTCCTCATCTTATCAAATTTTACGTCTTTTAATTACTAATTTGAAGTTCAAAAAACTTACCATACTCTGTTCAATTTGTTTTATTAAACTTTCAGTTTTCTTCTCCAATTGTTTATTTAGCTTTTTGAATTCATCTTCGCGAGCTAGTAATTCTAATGAATCCATGATAAAACGGTACACAACTTTAGAATAATATTCTTTTTTTAATAATCTCACTGAAACAGCGAGCAGAGAAATTTCAGTGACAGATAAAATATTACACAACTTAAATAAATTGCAGAAAATTCAGTGCTTTCAACAAGTTCGAAAGAGCCTTCTTTATTTAGATGGATTAAACTAAACTCGAATAACATTTGGTTGCTATGGTTACAAGCACTAGTTAAGTCAAATAAAGTCCTAAAGTGAATCTTCAAGAGCTCAAAACACTAACCTTCATTATTAAAACACATGGACAGTTTAAAAACGTTATAAGATAATGTAGTATTCGAATTATTTTAATATTGAAAGATTTGATTAAGTGATAAAATTGCAATTAAGCTGTTCTTTTAACTAATGTTACCAAGAACATGCTGCCATCTATGACTCATGCTAAGAGAAATTTATAAACATTAAACGTGTCAAAAACAGCTGTGTGGCAACCAATCAGATGCCGTTTCAAAGTATCAATACGTTTTCTTTGCCGCTGTGTTTTCACACACACATACATATACTTGTTGACACATTGCTTTGTTCGCCATATGATTGAGTATAGAGAAATCCCTTTAAATATCATATGAAAAGCGTCTTACAATTATAAATACTCTTCTTAATTGAAGTTTTTTCAAAGAAAATGATCAAAATAACATAGATTTCATCTTAAAAACCTTATCAAGGTCGTTACACTATGAGTGAGAGAGCCCTAGTAAGAGAGAGATGCAAATACAAATTAAATGTGTGCGACAGAGATTTTCAATTGATTTACCAATGAGAACAGTCTTAACCCAGCTGACATTTTATTTTAGTGTGTTAGTGCTGCGGGCGGAATCAGACGCTCGCTCTTGCGAAAACCGACTTGGTTATTAAAAAATCTGAATTTGGACTGCGTTTTCGCGTCCGGACATTGTTAAAGAGTGTAATAATGTATTTTAAGAGAAAAAGACACGATTACCGGAGTGTTATATTATAGCCCAGGTGTTTTCAAGTGGAGAAAAACGAAATAGTTTGCAGCTTCGTAAGGTAATTCTATTTTAAATGTTGTAACATATGTTTGATAGTTTCTTTTTTCCTGTTTTGTGTTCCGTATACATTATATCGTAATCCTGTACTTTAGAAAGTTATTGGCGTGTGTCAGTTTATTAATATAACGGTAATCAATAATGGTGTATAGTGTCCAAGTGCATTGTAACCGTGAAAAGTGAATTTTCAAATCGGCAGTACTATATGTGAACAGTTCCTAACATTGCGTAAATAACTTCAGAAATTGTATTTATATACTTTAATTTAGTACATTATTGTACTGTGAGTTACATTTGTTAAATATAATATTAGGATCAGCTGTTTGCTTTGTGCAGTGAACCAGAAGAGCCATTTTGTTTATTTATTTTTTAAATGGCACAGGTAAGTTTCGGATCCAGTTCCGTTAGTGAAGTATCATATCGATACTCGAGTATCGATGTTTGACGGTTTTCTTTGGTTTTAGTAACCTGGCCTTACTAAAATTGTTATAATATAGATTAATATATTAATATTATAATAATACTTATATAACATATGCGTTATATGCACAACATTGATATTTACTAATCCCCCAATTTTTGTGAGGTACTATTACAGTAGCGATAAAATTATTGTTAGTATGTGGTTTGTAGCTAGGTCAGAAGTGTCACAATAATTAAGGATACAATGTTAAAGAGCATTGAACCTAAAATTTAAAGTTCGACTTTGTGTATAGGTATAATTCACGAACTTCTTATTGTGTTTATGTTGATTAGTGGTCGAAATTCGACCCCATTTTTTTTTCATTTATTTATTTTGCTCTTAAGCTTTTTGCACTCCTCTACATACACTTTAACTGTGCCAAAATTAATATATGCACTTTGATTAACCTTTTATTCGGTTTTTTCTTTGTTCTACATACCTACATCTGCAAATCAAAATAAATGATTACATGTTAATACATGAAAGTATTAACATTTCCCTTTTTTGAACAAAAATACGGCGCAAGGAAGAATAGCATATTTTGAAATATACAAAGATGTGGTGTAAAATTAAAAGTTATGTAAAAAAGGCTAGATTAGCGTGTCAATTTCTGTATTGAATAACTTGAACTGTCGTCGTATAAATGTACTAGGATGTGATGAAATTTACGCTGGAGATTTTTCGTAATGTTTAACTTATTGCAACAGTTTAAAAATTGTATATTTCTGTGCTTCTTCTCCATAATAATGTGAAAGTGTTCCAAATATAATATGTTGAAAAAGAAACATAAAAAAAACTAGATATTAATATTTATTTGGTAGTAAGGTATGTAAAACTATTTCGATATCGATGAAATGGGTAGATATCGATTACCTTAACTAGTTAATGTTCCCTTCCTAGTCGCTTGGACACAGCATGAGTACATAATACCAGTTTTTTTGAGCAATTACAATGTGTCCCTTCCGAGATTTGCGGTATTTCATACCCTGAGATAACGCTGTCCCATTTTTTTGTTGTTCCTTTGTCCGTAAAAATGAATACATTACTAAGTACGGCGTCAGGCACGCGGACAGCCATCAAAGGCATAGGCAAAAATCGTTTTTATAGCTTTCGGTGTTGGGGTCCGCCTCCATATTATATTTGGAAGAAAGGCACGAAGATAATGATTACCGTCTATTACTATTAGTTACTTATTCTTTCCATTTATTTTGTAGTTAAGTTTTTTGTTTCTTATCTCCAACTCCGACATTTATTGCCGTTTCGTCCTATTCAATTTTGAACTAAAATAGCACCCCCAAGGGTATTTAAATGGAAAATAAAAGTCGGTTAGATACTTTAGTGCTTAGAACTACCTTTATATCGCAAGGTCCTACCTTTTATGTAGGTATACATACAGATAAACAATTATTACGGTCTAGTTATAATATTGCAAATTCGACAAACAATATTTTTATTCATTTTTGCATTTATTATTTAATTACCCATGGAAAAAAAACCGATGTTATTGAGAATCTCCTCCTTTTGGAAGTCGATAAAAAAATCAATCGATCCAAATGCGTGAATGTAACCAGAAATTTGAATATAACGGAAAACAAGATGGCGTGTTGACACTTAAAAAACTTTACTTTCACACAATGCTCGCGTGTACCGACACTGCTTATGTACTTTCTTCTACTTGTTCCGTAGACAAATAAATATACCATTGCAGAAACACTTGGTTTATATTCTTACGTCACTCGCGTCTTCCGCCCCCGAAGGGGTAGACGAATTCGTCTTAAATGGTCTCATTTTCCCACTACTATTTCTGGTGCCATTCATATAACCAACACGTTGAGTCCGGTTAAATAAACGTTCTTATATATTTGTAAATATGTACCTACATATAGATTACAAAAATTACACACACAGAACAAATCATTGTGCTCATCTCACAGTAATTGAATGATCACATTGTGATGAATATTTGGAATTTTAACCTTCCATTACATACAATCCTGATGTCCTAGTTACTTAAATTAATTGTCCAATAGTTATATTTGTACTGACGCGTTGTGATCTGCACTCGACTATGAATTATTATTATTATTATTATCATCGTCAGATACCGAAATATCCATACCCATATCTAGAAAAATATTTATGTTTGCACAAAGAGTGATTGCAAAAGCCGCCATCTTAGCAATAGTCTAAACAAATAAAAGTGGCATCATAATTAAAAAACGTCAGATATATTATTTCACAGCCTATTTACTTAGTAGTTCGCAATTTAAAAAAATAAATAAACAAATACAACACTTTTACTATTTGTTCCACTTTTACGAAACGTAATAATAGTGTTGTTTACCGCAAAATGAGAAAACCGGTATTAGTGATTTTAATTTACTGAATCGATTAGAAAATCGATAACTGTGTAAGAGCCATGTAGACTGCTACTACAGCCTCACAGAAAACTGATTTTTACGCCCGAGTGATTAAGTGTGCCAGTCTCACACCCCAACATGGCGATACACTTGTAACTCTCCATGTGTGGTATCTACGGACTGCGGTATTTCCAAACCTTTAAATGCATATCTGCTCGTTTACACTACTCTATAGTTCAAGGTTTCGAAGTAACTCTAGAGGAAGAGCTCAAAGGGAACACACTTGCATATTTTAAGTAACATCAGAAGACTCACTGCTCGTTCGCCTTCCCAACAGCTAGCTTCCTTCTCCTAACTCTGAAACAAGAACTCAAAAAGGCGACAATACACCTGTATCTCTTGAGTTACATGAACAGTGGTATGCACTTACCATCAGCCTATCAGTCTACTCTTTTGCCCTCTATAACATTACAAGTTAAATAATTAATTTTAACACAGTTAGTCATCGCGCAGTGCGGATGCCCCTCATAAATATTACTGTATTAATGTTCTTCTTGTAAGCAAATTTATTGCGGCCGCACGAAAGACACTACCGCCATTGTTTCACGGCGGAAGTTCAAGGAACTAAGGCAAGGCGCTGGTCCTTATAGTTTATTTTACCTATATTATGAAATGCAACATCTGGGCGGTAATAAAATCTATACTATAATCACACTAATATATAAAGGCGAAAGTTTTTGTGTATGTTTGTTACTTCTTAACGCAAAAACTACTAAACGGATTGGAATGAAACTTTACAGTAGTATAGTTTATGCATCAGAATAACACATAGGCTACTATTTGCCGCTATAATCGACATACGCGCGGGCGGAGTCGCGGGCAACAGCTAGTATTATATAAACGCGAAAGTTTGTAAGGATGGATGGATGTTTGTTACTCTTTCACGCAAAAACTACTGAACGGATTTGGATCAAACTTTACAGTAATATAGCCTATACATCAGAATAACACATAGGCTACTATTTGCCGCGATAACCGACATACACGCGGGTGGAGCCGCGGGCAACAACTAATCTGATATAAATACTTTATAACCTGAAGACAGCTGGTGCAATACGAAATTATTTAGCAAGTTCTTTAGCTCTTGTCAATATATTTTGTTGCTGATTGCTCGACTTCATTTGGAGTTTGTTATGATGTTTAGGTGTCCTTTCCTTTCCCTTAAAAGTGAGGAAGGGAAGAGGTCGGGTTCCGGTAAAACAATTCATTAACACCGATTTCCTGTGACACTATGGCACACTCCGATCGAACCAGCCCATTTGTGCCACAACGTGGTTCTTCCCCAGAAAATTAACTAGTTACAGTGTACAATGAATATAATAGACAATCTTTATATTCAAGACTTTCATACAGAATATGAACTGTAGGAAACTGACGTTGAAAATTCAGTAAGTAACTGAACGCAGTAGCCACGAAGGCCAATAGCGATGCGGGAACTAAACTCGCTAATACAATAAATAAGTTGCAGCTTGCGATTTCTGTATAAATTGTCCAGTAAAGTTAAAACTGTTCCTCATGAAAGATATATACTGTAGTACAAATCTATTCTGGGCCTTTTACAGTAGTTTCCAGAAGCCGAATCCTCTCCCTTATAGTTTAGGAGGCAGGACACTCACAGAGCAGTAACAAACTTATGTATCGTTAGTTGCACCTGTCTATAGGCGGCGATAGGCAGTTACCATGGTATGACCTGTCTGCTCATTTGTCCTTCGTCCCATAAAAAAGGCTTTAATAGAGTTTGCCACCACTAGTTGGAACACGGTAAAACTTTCCCAACATAGCTTTACCTTGGCATAGTTAACAAAAACATATAGAAATAACGTGCTTTAACTGCAAATAACGATAGCATATAACAGCTATCTTGTAATTAGGTATGTCTATAATGGATAGACTGACCTTTGAACGTGTCTCTTCAAAATTAGTTTTATGTGCAAATTTAATGAGAAAACAACGATTTCTAAGCAATTATTTGCATTCTGGAGTGAATTACTGGTAGTACTAATGACTTCTGGATGTTTGACATCCATTTGTGTGGATGTGCAACTTGTACGATACTTACTTTCTGTACAATAGAGGGAAAATAAGTAAACGAATCGTCATATTATAGATGATTATCACCGCCAAAAGACACTTGTTCCAAAACCTTCAGGGTTAAGGAATAAAGGTGTGTGGTAACGACACGCATTCGGCTAAAAGTCAAGGTAGAAAAGTAAACAGCTAGCTTTCTAACGCTTAGATTTGCCCTGGAATATGAGTAACTAAATTCCAAGACTTTAATGTCTTAAGCCAAAAGTGACTCTGGAAAACTTAGAGGACAAAACCCTCAATGGTTAGGTATACGAAGCCGTGATAACATGATACAAACATACAGCATTTAATCTATCAAGACTACTCGTTTATGAAGTGTGCCACTTTTATCTATGTTACACTTAACAGTGTGTATCGCAGACAAAACATTCATATCACGAAATATTAATGATTTCCTTATTTATCAATTACTTAAATGACTAACGATTATGCTTTGTTTCAAGGTTGTCGATGTTGGCAAATATTTGAAATGAAAGTGTTTCGGATACAAGGAATTTTGGCCAGAGTTTCTTCCAACCGAAAGTCAATGAACTCTTGGATCGGCAGGAGTTCGGTTGAAATAGCCAAAACAGTCTCAATACTGTTTTTGGGGTAGGAACTAGATCGAAATTCGGTTACAGACCTTTCAGTATGTCCCCGTTTCTTGATTATTTCATAATCTTGATAAATCATTATCATCATTAATAATTATAATTAGTGAAAGTCGAATACAACATTATACTAGCAAAGTGATTAAAGAAGTAATAAAGAATTCTACTGTAAACTTTCTGGTTTTTCAATCTGATGATGTTGCATCCTTCAAAGCTTAATCTATTGATCTTATCAAAACAGATCCTCAAAATCTAAAATGGTTTTCTAGTAACCACCGAAGAGTTTCAGTATCCAATTTCTGACTCAGATCAACTCGCAAGATGAAAAATTATGATATTTTCATCCAATCTGCATTTACATACAATTGAATTTCACGTTTTTTTACACGAGAATTAAAAAATCGTCTTAAAAAGATAAGAGACAGACATTAGAATGTTTTCCTGCCTTACTTTATGTATTAAGAACTATTTGTCTTATCGCTAAGGTCTGGTCTGAGGTCAGTAAGAGATGGAAACGTAGCCTGGCAACTTTGTAAATACTTGCACTTACAGTACTATGTTATCTGAACATGTTACTGTGAAACGGTGTCTAAGGCTGTGTTGATAAGATTGCTTCTATTACACGTGGACCTGGTAAAAACATCTCCCAACTTCTGTGTTAATGTAATAAACCAGCTTATACATCGTGAATTAGTGATAAGATCTGTAATCTTGCCGTTTAGTCAATTTTGAAAGCTCGAAGTTCCTCTGCGAGAGAGGAGTTCCGCAGACTAACCAAGATCATCGAAATTGCTCGGAAAATCGCTACACTTAAGTGGGTAGGGAACATTACTCACAGAAACCATGGCCGATGAGGCCATAAAGTTCTTGATTTGCGACCCCGTATCGAAAAACCCAGTGCTAGTGGACTCCCACAAGGTGTTCCGACGACCTGGTGAAGATCGCTGGAAGCCGTTGGATGCGGGCAGCACAGAACCAGTTGTTGTGGAGTGCTTTGGTCTCTTAAGAGGCCAGGTTTAGGCGCTCATATATCCTGTCAATAATGGAGAGAACAATAAGAAAGAAACATCCCATTCTTACACGTCGCCGTGTCGATACGACCTTCATACTTTTAAGAAGACACGTACTCCTCCAATGGCCCGGTAACTCTGTTTCGACTCTTGAGTTAGCAAGCTAGTTCATAGTCATTTTTCGTCAGGTATTCCGTTTGCTCGGTTACTTCTCATATTATAAACATAGTAATTACAACTTGATTAAACATAGTTTATAAATAGCGTTGTGTTTATCTTCTTGTATCACAGTTTGTCTTTGTAGAGCGCGAATGCTTCAAGATTCATTGTGTTATGTACGCAGTTATAATAATGATAAAATTACTGTAAACCTTAGGTTATTGTCTTTTGTGACACATCTCATAATGTGAAGTGGGCTTTGAAATATTAATGAAGTTAAAGATACATTAATAAATTTTATCTTTAAAATTGTTGACTAATCATGTTCAAAGTTCGTAAGTTTGCCCTGCTGCCAAATTCCAGTATTGGACCGTGGCAGTATGAGCCTGATACAAACAATATTGCTCACACTAGCAAAACCTGACATTCAGGTAAAAGTATGCTGTAATATTACAGAGCATTCCTTCAAATTCAATTAGATCATAAACTTATATTAAAATCCGTAGGATAGCCATGTCTCGTCAAAAATAGGACCCTCTCAACCGGAATTATACCACGGCCTAACAAAAGACCGGTATTTGCTTGGTACCGGTCTTTCGTGTTCTCCCTATGACTGCCCTATTGGTCTTTTGACCCTGGCTGCAAAGCCAGAGAATTCTTTGGTTTACGCGGTCTGGTTTCTTGTTCTCTTTTTCTTCTCTAATTAGCTTGTTTCCAGAAACTTATCAGGTCTTAACTACACCTCTTGAAATATTTGTTCACGCTGTTCTGAATTACGCAATTACCTTTTGTCTATGTTATAACATAACTAAGCATTACATCATAAAGGACAGTCTGCATTTTATTGCCTGAGTTCTATTGCAAATCTGATGCAAATCGAATGTGCATATATTATGTTGACAACACGTGGACTAATTGTGCGTAATAATTTAAAGAAGGGTCTTTGTGTAGTGGTTTTATTCCTTTACTTATCTGTTATCAGCTGTGGGAAAGCTATGTTCCATCACATGGGCCAGCTTGACCTGAATAATTCCATGGCCTCACATGGAGCCGGTGTTTTTAACTTTATAGCACTCCAGCGAATCGCCCTGACTACACGGGTACAAATTTCTGCACTTTTTATGAAAAACTTCCCACTGTGGTATGCTTCCGTGTGACAGAGTATAAAAATAGTCCGCTGTCTGTTCAAAAGAAAGAAAGAAAATATATATTTTTATTTAGGCAAGAAAAGAAAGTAATCACACTTCACATCACACTAATATATAAAGGCGAAAGTTTGTGAGTGTGTATGTTTGTTACTTCTTCACGCAAAAACTATTGAACGGATTTGGATGAAACTTTACAGAATATAGCTTATACATAAGAATAACACATAGGCTACTATTTGCCGCCATAACCGACATACACGCGGCGGAGCCGCGGGCAACAGCTAGAAATAAAACGTAACATACAACAATTTTGCAAGCCCAATTCAGCATTGTTCGCTTAGATCTTTTATTCTACTCAAAGGATTTCAATGCAGTTTTCAGAAATAGTTATTCAAGAGGAAGGTTTATATATACATATTAGACATATAATAATATGTGTAATACATTCATATAATAGTAGAGGAAATCCGAGAATTTCAAAGACTTCTGTGCGAACCCGGGCCGGGTCGTAGTATAGAGATAAATAGAGTTACTACTCTATTTATCTCTATAGCATTTCATTTTATCTGCTACTGCAGATAAAATGAAATGCTGACAGATAAATTAAGCTGAATGAATAATAATGAAGAAAATATTGTGAATACCGATTGTGAGGTGTCATGTATTAAGTTCATAAATTAGGTACCTATTGTTTCCACGTCCTAATGAAATTTCGGTTATTCACTCCGAATGAGTAATTAATGGAGTCATATTTAGTATACTGGGGAATGTAAAGATTTAATAAGAATGAATACTGAATGTCAGCACCTTCATTCGTCCCGTGGCTGGGTGTCGTAAGAGCTGACCAGGGAAGCTATCTGGGCAGGACAACAGCACTGCTGGAAGAAAGCTTGAAAGCTAGCGTGGTATAGGAAACCAAAACTTCCTTTCAAAGAAGAGACCTATGTCCAGCAATGGACCGATAAAGTCTGTTTATTAGCTAAACCATAAACAAATTCTGAAGTTCCAATATTTGTCATAAACTGCGCATTTGCTATTCAACACCGATCTACTCTGATAACGATACTCGTCTCAAACCAAGTCAAGCTCAGTATTAATGTACACGTGTTTAGCCAAGTTCCAAAGTACCATTAATCAACCTCACTCACTTGTTTATAGGGTGACGTCATTACTCTGAAATAGGTTAAGTTGGCGAGTCAGCAATCTCTGTGGTAACCTTTTGATGTTACGTGGACTTTATTATGACACCAGAAGTACAGTATATCTGCTGATGAATCTGCTGATTAAATTTGTCACTATATCCCAGATGTACAAGGACTCTGATGGTGTCCACTTCACCAGATATTTGATGATAAAAAAATTATGCATCTCACATACGGCCATCTGATTGTAAACTAAACAGAACCTGTACTATGGTAAAGAGACTGCTGACAAACATACTTATATACATATTACTAAATACATAGGTACACTACATATTGTAGATAAATGATTTGTCCTGTGTTTAAATCCACGACCTCTGGCATTAGCAGTCAGGATACAGCACACTTGGCTCGTGAGTCCAAAGGTCTTTCATCACATCAGCCGTAAGAAGACCACTGCTGAACGTAGGCCTCCCCTATTGATTTCCATTTCGACCGGTCGGCAGCGGCCTGTATCCAACGAGTCCCTGCGATCTTAACTAGGTCGTCAGTCCATCTTGGGTGAAGGCCTTCCTACGCTGCGCTTGCCGTCACGTGGTCTCCACTGAAGAACCTTTCTGCCCCATCGGCCATCGGTTCTCCGAGCTATGTGCTCTGCCCTGCCAAATGTCCGTGGATAGGGCTAATCGCGTCGGTTTACTTTCCTGGTAATTTGTCTCATATCCAAAAAAATCTATCCTCTTATATTATCAACCACAGATAGAAAATATATCCGCATCTCGATGACTACGGAGTGGAAAGGGCTTAAATAACATGAAACTCTTTAAGTTATAGGTCTCCATGGCCAGTGGTAATCACTCGCCATTCCTCCTCAGTCATTTGCTCTGTACCATAAAAAAAAATGACATTTTGATAATATAATCACGTAATTGCGACTAAATATGGTCTGCTTCATAATTCTGCAGCTATTTTTGCATCATCATACAGCTTGTCTTTGTTTACAAGTCCTCAGGTCAAGTACCTTCGGTGAACGATCATCATAAAGTGCATCGAGCCAATTGGAACTTCCTCCAAGCGTGAGTCAGCTTCTGTAAATATTAAAATGAAAATGTGAAGCTGCCATAATAATTATCGAATGGAATAAATAGGCTGGAATACCTGGCAAGTCGTTTTTCTACTGCGTTTCGGTATCGAAGACGAAGTAGATTGGTTATCTGATGAAGAGACGATTGCCGTACAAGAATACGGCGACAACGCGCTTGCGTTGCCGCCGTATTCCGTATTCTTGTACGGCAATCGTCTTAAAGGCGTCACAAGTGTGACGCCTCTGGTGTTGCAGGTGACCATGGGCGGCGGTAATCGCTTACCATCAGGCGATACGTCTGCTGGTTTGCCCGTCTATTCCACTCAAGGGTCACCCATGATCACTCGTGTGTTTTTGCCCTTTCAACCCTCCCTCCCTCAATATCAAAAGGTTTAGGTTTGGGTTTTCTGAGTACCCGTGGTATCACTTCTGTTAAACAGGCTTATTTCGATATTTCCAATTGATTTATTCGACTAATCTTATTTGTTTTTACCGATAAATGTGTGATTTTCTAAACAAGGATCGGTGATTTATGTGGGCGGAAGGTTACTGTGCCACTTACACCGTTAATGTTCCACTCATACTAAATTTGAGGTCTCCCTCGAAGTGTCGAAATATTTCCATCAAAGAATTAGTATTTCATGTTTGACTAGTTTTTGCCTGCGCCTTCAACCGCGTGTATGTCGGTTATCGCGGTAAGCTAGCCTATGTCTTTTCTTAAGAATCATAGTATCTCCATGCCAAATGTCATTGCAATTTTCACAATGGTTTAGGCGTGAAAGCGTAGCAAACAGAGTTACTTTCGAATTTATAATATTACTACGGATAGTTTTACTATTTTCTAATATCTAGCAAAATAAAACGCTAAACAAGTTCGATTGGCCCGTTGTCTACTTTAAACCACGATGTTGACTATTAAACCAGACTTCGTAGCCTCAATTCTCATCCAAGATTTATAACTGCATGATAGAAGTGGTCAGTTGTTCTGTCTGGGTGTAATTAAATTCAAAATTTATTGTAAAAAGTAATAATAGTAAGTACGTAGCAGTCAGCAGATTAGACAGCCTATAAAATGTCTCAAGTTAATATTAATAATAAACCATACACTTTTATATAAAAAAAAAATATGTGTAGGCTTTCAGTAAAGACACGCTGGTATGAAATAAATGTATTCATAACAAAAATAAATTGAGCGTTACCGGGTTAGCATCGATAAATAATTCAAAGAAAATATCGACCTCTGCACCTCCCTACGATAATTTTAATGCGAAACGTCACATCCCTACCGGTCCGTGACCCCACAACAGTTTTTTCAACCCACATTATTGTGAATTTGGTTTTAGTACTTCGTTTAAATACATATATGTAGATTATCTATATAAAACTTGCTTGTAGTCGACGAGCCAAAAAGGTTAATTTATATCTGTCTGTATGAATTCAAGAAATTGAATTTTCATGACACGCGCAGTACCAGGATCTCAGCAACTACGAGAAGGAACTTTACGGGATTTCAGGCCTGATACCTGATACATTTGCCAACATTTTCAGGCCTGATACATACGCTTTTATTTCAATAACATCCACGCATTTATATGCGCCTAGTACTCGAATATCTTTTGTTATAATGGAACCACGTTTAGAACACGTGGAAAAAAATAAACAATAGCAGAATAAGTCGCCGAGTTGTCTGATGGGTGTATTACGTCATTATTGTTTTTATATGTTTAACCGTTGTAATGAATACGCGACGTAACTTACCATGTAAAGATTTTGAATTTTTTCATTCTCTCCCCTGACAATTTGGCTTTATTTAAGGCCGGAAAAATGTTTTAATATCAGAGGATTTTAGATTGTTTCTTTCGTGGGTAGCCGCCTACCTGAAGCCATGGTCCCGCTAAGTCCCAAAGCCGACCCATGGGCAATTCATAAATTAAACAATTTATTTGTATATAATTTTTTATTTTTTTATTAATTGCTTTTCAAAGCATTATCTTTTAAATTTTAAACACTTTTTCATTTGTTCAAACCAATTTTAACAACACGAGTACCATTGGACTGAAGGTAGGTTATTTACGTGCTGGTTGAAAGCAATCACTGCCTTGATCTTCTGGCTCCGTAAATGTCAAACCTCTAATTAAATCTTTGAGTTTTGGGAAAATAAAGAAATCGCATGGAGCTAGGTCTGGACTGTGTGCGGATGACTGACTGAAATTACTTTTTTGTTCGCTGTGTGCGCCAAAGCATTGTCATGGTGCAACAGAATGCGACTTCTAGGTAACGCACAAGATACTCCTAGTGCGGGAGTTGTAGGAATTTAGAGTAAGCTTTGCTGCATGTCTTTCGAGTGATGCCAGGGACACAGTGTATGTCCCATCTGAGATTAAGGCCACTAGGACAGGTACACACACTAGCTCTGATGTTCTGTAATTGTCTGAAACTATCTTTGTAAAGGTAGAAAAAAGTAGAGCCACGCTGATTTCAGCACGAACGAGCCGGCTCGACCGGGCTGATACTGCCCTGCATTCATGCTGTCGTGTTTCGTTGGTGAGTGAATGATGCTGATGCATCTCAATAGGCCCCCTTAGTGTGGGTCACCATGCTGCATTGTCTGCATTCGCAATGAGTATTGTGACCACCACTCTTGGATTCTGCTCATGCTTTCCATCAGGCAGAGTAAAGTCACTTTAACAGGCTCAAAAGTTAAAAAAAAAACGCGCGATGCAGACTCAGTATTACGTAGTACAGATCTTCGTAATTTCTTCACAGAGAAACGGTACCGTCACACCGTATTGATTATAAAACGATCAATATTTATAAATACAGATCGTATAGAATGCGATGACAATCAACGCAGGAGTTTACAATATAATTATTAGTATTCCGATACGCTGTGAACAGATATATATATACTTAGTGACTTAGTCTATATGTATATTGTCAGCGACTTTGCTTTAACTCGAAAAGTGTTGAGTGTCCATAAAACCTTTCTTCCTCAGACTTTTTTCCCCAAACAAGGTTGGAGCCGGCTTTAAGTTTACTACGATAAGGCTGTAAACGGAGCAACTGTCGTCATACGTACACAATCTAAGAACAATTTCCACACAACCGTTCATTCCTTCCGTTTAGACTCAGTGATGAATCAGTATACGATATAAAAATCGTCCAAGTGCGAGTAGTACTCGCGCACCGAGGGTTCCTTACAAACCTGTAAGTATATTATACTAGTGGTTGCCCGCGGCTCCGCCCGCGTATATGTCGGTTATCGCGGCAAATAGTAGCCTATGTGTTATTCTGATGTATAAGCTATATTACTGTAAAGTTTCATCCAAATCCGTTCAGTAGTTTTTGCGTGAAAGAGTAACAAACATCCATCCATCCATCCATACTTCCAAACTTTCGCGTTTATAATATTAGTATAGATGATGTAACTAAAAATTTATGCTTTTCGTAACTTTTCCTTTATTTGTGCTATAAGACGCTGCTTCGTACCAAATTTCAATATTCTGAGTTCACGGGAAGTACCCTGTAGGTTTTGATTCCCTTGCGACTGTCGAAAATTTGCAGCATAAACGGCTGTATCTTTTGATTGCGTTGGCTTAGAAGTTTGATTTTTTCGTAGCTTCAAGGGACAGTAAACCTGAGTATTTGATATGAATTTCAGCTTGATACCTCCATGCGTTCCTGAGAAAAAGGGTCTTGTCAGACAGACAGACGGACAACAAAGTGATCCTATAAGGGTTCCGTTTTTTCCTATTTAGGTACGGAACCCTAAAAAGTGAATGAAAAGTGGTCTCAACAAGTAAATAAAGCCCTAAGCTAAGTAGATGCCTATGTCCGACTGTCAAAGACTGATTGATGATAAGATCCGACCAAAAACAAAGAAATAAACTTGGCTAAGGGGCAGAAAAGGTTATTGCAACAGAGAAAGATATTCTTCCAGAAGCTACAAGTAAGCTTAGCAACATACCGATTCTAAATCTACTGCGTCACGACCATTTGTCCTATGAGAAGTTCAAGGTTGAAACCCGTCAGTCACTTTTTGTGCCAGTTTTTTTCTTATGTTCTGAACGAAATCGGCTTGCCGTGAGCAGCCTACGCAAAAAAGTTATAAGAGTAAATCTATGGTTTCTAGAATTGTTATGGCGAAGTTTCGATTTGTAAGCCGTACTTATATAATTACTTACTTTTGCCCGCGGATCCTTTATGAAGAATCAAAGTATCGGTTGCTCCATCCTGTCCTATATTCTCCTGGTACGTAAACGTTAGTTTAGCATCCAATCTTTGGAGGTTTTCGATTACAAAAAATCCTTCAAGATGCCAGGTGAAAAAGGAGGGGAGAGGGGGAATGAATTCTAATTCCACGTGTTTGCCACATCAGCAAACCAGACCAACCAAAAAATGCTAAAATACAAAATAAGCTCCTTGAAATGCTAATTTTAGTTTTAACCGCGAACATCTCTGCTCACCCCACAAGGAAGTTGGCATAAGCGTGAGCTTATACACGTATAATAAAGGATATAAACAGAAGTGCAATACCCGCTGCAAGGCCACGCTGGGACCCGGTCATCACACTCCGGTCGACGACCCGGTTGGTCAACTCTTTTTGAAAGAAAAAATGATTCCAGATTAAAAGGTTGAAAGTATCAAACAATGTAGTAATAAATCGTGCTATGTAATTTGGATGGGTGTCTATTTACGTAGAATGTCTACGATTTATAGAACAATTCATAACATGACATTCAGTGACACCTGTTTATCTCCGTAAGTTAGAAAAACTAGTACTATATACACAAATCAAGTAATATATATATTCAGGTTACAAGATATCTCCACGTTATTTCTGCTAGCCTGGTACTTTTTCTAAACTGCAGGTTACAACGTGTTACAACGTAATCGAGTTCAGTCTGTTTTTTAACCGACTTCCAAAAAGGAGGAGGTTCTATGTTCCACTGTATGTATTTTTTTTTTTTTTTTTATGTATGTTCACCGATTACTCCGTCAGTTGTGGACCGATTTTGAATTTTTTTTTTGTATTCGAAAGGGTATGCTTCCGAGGTGGTCCCATTGCCAGCATATCAGGATCTGATGATGGGATCCCAGGGAAATCGAGGGAAGCCCTCATTTTTTATAGGCACATACTATGTTTTTCGTATATTTTCTGAAGGTACACCGCTATTTGCGTCTGGTAGTCAACATTTTATGATGATGAGCTGATGATGTAAGGTACAACTCCTTAACGGTTAGGAGTTGGAGGATAAATCTTTCAAATATCATATGTATATATGTTACCTTTAGTCGTATTCTTTCAAATTATTTAGGCAAGCTGATGATGGAAGGTGGAAGGTGCAACTCCTCAACGGTTAGGAGTTGGAGGATAATTCTTTCAATTTCATGCGTATCTAAAGACCTTCAGTCGTATACTTTCAAGTTATTTAGGTGAGCTGATGATAGAAGGTTAAACTCTTCAACAGTTAGGGATTAGAGGATGATTTTAATATTACACGTACGTATAGACCTTAATTTGTATTCTTGATGATGAAATTTGATGAAATAGTTCAACTTACTACTGACCTACGATTGATTGCACTAAAAATTGAAAAATAAAAACATTTTATAAAAAAAAACCGACTTCCAAAAAAACATCCAACGAAAGAGCCAGGTTTGTGGTGATTTCACTAAACAACATACCGGCGCGGTGGCTGGTTTCAGGCGCCCTGCTCTGGGGATGACCCGGACCATGTTATTTCAGATAAGGATCGACGCAGCGCCTATTCAGACTCTATAATTTATCGTAACATACGGAGATCGCCAATTGAATATTACCTTTCCTTTTGTCTTGGGTAAAAATAAAACTTATTAAAATCAGTAATGTACACTTTGCTCCCTCATTATGGGTTGTTAATGATGATGTATGACACTTGTAGCTTCTAACGTCACGTCACGTCGTACTTAAGTACTTGCCCTAATATAGTAGACTAGCGGCCGCTTGCGACTTCGTACGCGTGGAGCTAGTTATTTGCAAATATTTTTTAATTATATTCGGAAAGGCTAGATACATTATTAGTACACCTCCACACCATCTATAGAGCATACATTTTAAATTTCAAGTCTCTTACTTCAAAAACATAGGACTTTAATACAAACTTCCAACCCCCATTTTGCCCCCTTAGAGGTGGAGTTTCGTAAATTCTTAGCGGATGTCTAAACCCTATAAGGAACCTACCTGCCAAATTTAAAGTCTGTAGGTATTATAGTTTCTGAGATTTCGTGATTAATATGTGAGTGGTATTTCGCTTTTATATATATAGATAGAGTATACTAAAAGTTTCATATTTATTTTTCTTTGTTATTATTAATTTATTCTGAGTTGACTTAACGTGACTTTCATACATACGCGGGGTTGGGATAGGTCAAGTTTAAAATAATATACGTAAAGCCCTTGAGATCGCAAAATAACTAAAGTTTAAAAGTGCAATGACCTGGGTAAGTACGCTTAATTTTATGGAATTCTAGCCGTTCCCCGCAGTTTTATCTAGCTTTCCGACCGACTTCCGACCGAAAAAACCGACTTCCAAAGAAACATCCAACGAAAAGTCTCTGCCAAAAAAAAAAACTCAAAAGCATAAAATAAACTGGTTCTTCATAAATTGCGTATACCTAATTCTTTATTCATTTAAATAGTAGTATTATAATGTGTGCTAGGTACCTAAAATCTGTTTGAAGTCGGTGCTAAGCCAAAAAAAATACAAACGAACAATTACAAAAGTCTAAGCAATAGTCACTTGGCACCGACTTCAAACAGATTCTAGGTACCTAGCACACATTATAATACTACTATTTAAATGAATAAAGAATTAGGTATACGCAATTTATGAAGAACCAGTTTATTTTATGCTTTTGAGTTTTTTTTTGGCAGAGACTTTTCGTTGGATGTTTTTTTGGAAGTCGGTTTTTTTATTTTTATTCTTTCTGTTTATAACATAATATATCCATACACGATAAATGTTTGAACATTTAAGATAAAAGTTTTATTTTTTGGATTATATTTAGTTTAAAGAAAACAATTCACTATCAACCTAAATATTTCCAAATAAGAATCTCAGCACAGAATTATATTTGTCAAAAAATAATAAAAAGTTCCATGACTTACTGTACGCCTAGTCCATTTCAAATGAATGTAAAATTTCTATCCAAGACTTGGAGGAAATAGGAATGATTTATATTGAGTCTAATATGGCTAATAACGTTGGATCACGGATCATCACCACCAGCCTGACTTCTCAAGCTTTGAAGGTCATAAAAACCCAGATGTTAATATGCTGTAGAAACTACGTAAATCTTTGAAAGACAATTCTAGTTCTGGGAAAATGTCTGAAATAAAATTGTCTATTATATTATTTATGATGCCTTGGTAAATATCCAAATATCAGATGTTTGATTTATAGTAAATATAATAATACTCGGTTTTCAGAAATACTTTTTGCATTTCTAGCTAGAATCTAAAGGAAGGAAAGTAATATTTATTATCACACTATCACCGTTAGAAACACGGTAGGTCCCCCCCTAAAGCTAGATAAAACTGCGGGGAACGGCTAGAATTCCATAAAATTAAGCGTACTTACCCAGGTCATCGCACTTTTAAACTTTAGTTATTTTGCGATCTCAAGGGCTTTACGTATATTATTTTAAACTTGACCTATCCCAACCCCGCGTATGTATGAAAGTCACGTTAAGTCAACTCAGAATAAATTAATAATAACAAAGAAAAATAAATATGAAACTTTTAGTATACTCTATCTATATATATAAAAGCGAAATACCACTCACATATTAATCACGAAATCTCAGAAACTATAATACCTACAGACTTTAAATTTGGCAGGTAGGTTCCTTATAGGGTTTAGACATCCGCTAAGAATTTACGAAACTCCACCTCTAAGGGGGCAAAACGGGGGTTGGAAGTTTGTATTAAAGTCCTATGTTTTTGAAGTAAGAGACTTGAAATTTAAAATGTATGCTCTATAGATGGTGTGGAGGTGTACTAATAATGTATCTAGCCTTTCCGAATATAATTAAAAATATTTGCAAATAACTAGCTCCACGCGTACGAAGTCGCAAGCGGCCGCTAGTCTACTATATTAGGGCAAGTACTTAAGTACGACGTGACGTGACGTTAGAAGCTACAAGTGTCATACATCATCATTAACAACCCATAATGAGGGAGCAAAGTGTACATTACTGATTTTAATAAGTTTTATTTTTACCCAAGACAAAAGGAAAGGTAATATTTAATTGGCAATCTCCGTATGTTACGATAAATTAAATTGAGTCTGAATAGGCGCTGCGTCGATCCTTATCTGAAATAACATGGTCCGGGTCATCCCCAGAGCAGGGCGCCTGAAACCAGCCACCGCGCCGGTATGTTGTTTAGTGAAATCACAACCAACCTGGCTCCTCAGTCCTCGGGCGGAGATCCGAAGGGATTTTCCACCCGGTCAACAAAAAAATAATGTTTCAACTACTTTAGCACCGCGTTTAAACTACGGAACCGATTTTAATGAATGCAATATCAATAGATTCGTAATAATGATCTGAGTAACATGACTATATCAATTTAATCAACAGTTTTTAGAGAGCCCAGTTTTAGTTCTTTAAATTTTTTCTTTTGGAAAATACATTATCTACACAATACTACAATGTTACTCACCCACATTAAAATTAAGTTATACGCAAGGAAACCGAACAAATAATAACCTTTAATTGGATTATGTAAAGGAGATTATACTATATGATTTCGTAATAGTAATTATGAACAATTCTGTGAGTGGACAAGAATATCCACTGAAAACACCTGCTTTCCATCAGAGTAGTCATTTTGACAGCATAAAAAGCATAATTTATAAATGAAAGTACCAAGGCAACATGATAACACATGCAGTATTAAATCATTCAACATATCTTTTAATAATCAATTGCTTGAAATAGCCCTCTCCTTAGAAAGTAAGTTTCGGCCTACTATACCACGCTAGCCTGACAGGTTGGTATAAGGTTTGGTTTAAGTTTTCTTTCCCTTTGCAGTGATGTTGTCCTGGTAGTTTGCCACTAACTCGTCTCTTGCGACACTCTAGCGATGAATATGGGTGGTGCCACTCCGTATTCTTCATTCGTCACCATGCATACGATTTTTCTTGGATTTCTCGTATTTTGTCGCAATATGACACATTGTAAGGTTGAAGTCGATTTGATTCTAGCAGACCAGCTTACTAGAAAATCCGGTAGTGTGACGGCGCAAAGGGGTTGGTTAGCGCAGACATAAATTAATCAGATTTGTGATTCAGAGGTTTACAGGTTCGAACTCCCTTGAGTGCGCTTTCAATGTAACTCCACTCCTATCACACATTTTAACTTGCTGGCTGAGCTACCCACCCGTTTTTGAGTTTCTGATACCATGACGTCATAAAAATTCGGAGTTAGTAATTACTGGAACATTCTTTGCTACAAAAAATTCATTGATTGTTCTTCAATCTCAAAGAAATCCCTGAGTCATCCGGACGCGCCAGTCTATGAAACACTCGAAAATGTTTAAAAACTGGAAATTCCTGGTATAATGTATGTGAGTCATTTGTGATAAAATTCATAATGTTATCAGTACGGTTTAGATACTAAATAAATACCCTCTGACACCCTGTCACGTTAACGCAATACCTATTAGGCTAACATGTGCATGTGCCTGCGAGATGTGACAAATGATGCACAATATTCTTAACTGTCTGATGTCCTAGTACTTTCACACTTTTGATTTTAACATTTCAGAAAGTTAAGTATACAAAATGGCGAAAGTTGTTTGCTCAGAACCTCCTATTTTGAGGATACTCATATCATTCAGCTATTATTCTGAAAAGAAATGAAGTTCTTCAGATTGTATATGAACATCTCATAAAGTTACACCCAGACACAGAACACACATAATTATTTTTCCTGGGAAGTCATCGAACTGACAACCTAGCCCAAATAGTCTAGTCAACAAGTCCCATACTTGTTGACTAGACTAAAAGATGCAGAAGCATCACTAGGCCGCCATGGTGTGGGTCACCACTGCATTGTCTGCATTCGCAATGAGTATGGTGACCGCCACTCTTGGATTCTGCTTATGCTTTCCATCAGGCAGAGTAGAGTCATTATGGCGGGCCATACATAAAAAAAAAAAAAACCCCTGGCTTAGAAGTCAGAACTTTTAACCACCAAACCTACAGATCCGTTTTATAACATCTCTTTTTAGAAAAACACCCAACCCTAAATCATACAGGTGTCATACAACATAGCAATGAAGTTCATAATACTCATAAATTGTCTTTCATTCAGAAATTCACTCAACTCGAAGGTATTTGACCGGCGAGGTTTGAACTCAAAAACTTTTTTCGCAAGTGCATAGACCTTAGTCAACTCCTCCCCCTTTTTCGTCTAGACGAACTAAAATGCATTAGTATTTTAGTTGATGCTTGTATTCCGTAGGGTTCAGACGTGCGGTGCGGTCTTGACTCGCGGTTCTGTGATAGATTTCGATTGTGATTTTATTTTTAATGTGCCAGTGAGATTTTGTGATATTTTTAGTGTTACTAAAATGTTTTGTCTATTTAGTACTAGTAAGTATTTTTAGTTAATTAATAATTTAAGGCAATTTAGTTAATGATTTACTTCTAATTATTTTTTTAGTTCTAATTTTACGATTATAATAATTTATTACGATTGCAGTATGAAGACATTATTTAGTATGATTATTTATATAATCTTAAATTATACTCGTATTATTATTAAGAAATGTTATTATTATTATCTAATTAGTTTTTTTTATATTTTGTAAATAAAACAATGAAGGTTTTAAAACATTATTATATTGTTGTTCATTTTGTAAATTTTAATTATTATTTTTATGGGAAGTTTAAAATACAACAATAGGAAACGACAATTATTTTCTTATTCTTTAGTGTTGCAAAAACGTTATTACTAATTATCAAATGAATTTTAATTTTATTCTAATATTGTTTAACAAGGATACGAATGAACAAATTAAAAAAACCAATTGTTTTATCAAACTTACAAGCCTGTTGCTAACCGGATAAACATTGCTTATTAGACACATGCATGGTACAAAAATGAGTCAAGAAAGGACCACATAGGTATACCTACACTTCTATGGAGAGCAAAACTGCAGCCAAATAAAAGTTCATCATGATTACATGAATTAATTGGTTTAATCCTGCAGCTTTCCTTGATTTATTGATGGATTGGACAAACTGCCCAAGCGCTCATAGCCCAGTTGCACTCGGTGATTAGAAACAATCACCGAGGGTAAGCAATGACGGCGCGGTCAGTACCTGGATGGGTGACCGCTAGTGGCATGCACCCCATGAGCTTCTCCGTGATTCGGAGGTCACGTTAAGCAGTCGGTCTCGGTTGTTATCATGATACCATGATAATAGTATTGAAGCTTAGTTGGAGGCCTTTGGGCAGCTTAAAAACATCCAACGGCAAGATTACGTACCCACAACGTTGTCTTGCCCGTCCCCAACCCGCACTTGGCCAGCATGGGGACGTATGGCGTCAACCCTCTCCTGAGAGGAGACCCGAACCCAGCAGTGGGACGTTATGGGTTGTTGATGATGATGATTGATGGTGGACAAACTGTTTCAAATTTCGACTTTCGAATTTTGAGACTCAATTGCGCCGTTCTGGCGCAATTGAGTCTCAAATATACATCCGTCCATCTAAAGGAGATGCCAAAAAAATGTATGGGCTTGTGCCCCAGACTATACGGAGATCAAATAAGTGGTATTTGATAGCTGAGATCTTCCAAAAAAAGAATTTAAAAGCTTCATGAAGCATAGCAGATTCTGAAAAAAGTTATGAAGGTTTAAAAACAAAAATATCACTCCGACAACATAATTTTTTCCCAATATATTTTAAAGTTATTCTGTCAGGTCGCGTGAGACGAGTTCTTGCAAATTGTTTTTAACCGACTTCCAAAAGGAGGAGGTTCTCAATTTGATTGGTATTTTTTTTATGTGGTTGACAATAACTAGATTTTGCGGCTCTGGGCTTTAGCCCTTTTAAGTGTAATTGACAAGTTTATTGAATGTTACCAATGTTCAAATCATAGTTCGACTTTTTATAAATGCTCTTTCTTTATTTTTGAATAATCAATTATATTATTAGTTCGTGATTTCGAATGACGAATAGTTTAAAAATAATTATTACATGAATTCAGTAATAGTACAATAACCTTGGATTTTAAGAAGCGCACATGAATAAAAAATATTTTACCCCACTTTGCGTCATGTTTTTATCATACAAATATCATATATTTTAGTGACTGCGCCACAGTGTTTCACTAATGCAGTCATTATCAAACACATTTATGTTTCTGTAATTTTGTTATCAGTTCCAAATAAAGATTTTTATTATTATTTTTTTATTATTATTATATGGCAAGTAAAATTCTTTCAAAGTAAATTCAAGATGGAAGCCTCGCTTATTTTTTTTTAGTTTTTTTTCCGAATTTGAAACGGACTTTATAAATCAAAATACATCATTTATCTTATTTATTCCAAAAACTAAAACAGTCATGATCTCGGATTATTTTGGGGCAAAAATCAGACATGTCCTTTTCTTCAAATATTTGCTTCAATAAGCTTTTAGGTATATTACTCTAAACAATGTTATCAGGTTTTTTTTTGGCGTGTAGTATCCATAACCCCATAGATTACATTGTGGTAGATAGCGACCATTATCTATTAGAACAGCTGTGGTCGGCCGGTCACCACAGACAGTACCACTGATCAAAAATGGTATATCCATTGTTTCGAGAATACACCTTTTCATTTATCAACAGCCTTTAATAAATAGTCTACTGCTGGACATAGGCCTCTCCTTAGAAAGGAGGTTTTGGCCTACTATACCACGCTACCCAGATGAGTTGGTATAAGGTATGTGCCAAATTCTCTTTCTCCTTGCAGTGCTGTTGTCCTTGTAGTTTGTTTTCTTAGTCACCTCTTGCAACACCCACGGTTTGAATAGGGGCGGTGAAACTCAGTATTTTAATCCGTCACCACATAGCCAGACGGGTTGGCATAAGGTTTGTGTCAAGTTTTCCTTCTCTTTGCAGTGCTGTTGTCCTGGTAGTTTACTACCTTAGTCGCTTCTTGCGACACCCATGAGATGAATAGAGGGGGTGACGGAAAATCTTTTTACTGCTTTCTGATAGAGTGGGTTCGTTTGTTTGTTCGTAATGATATCTCCGTCAGAACATATCAAAAAACGTTGGCATGTGTCCAGAAAACGTCAAGCAGTTCCCAGAAACATATACATCAGTTATGAGTTTGTTCACAACTTTATTGAACGATGGAAGACGAAGTTAGGATCTTGGCAAAAAGCACCATGGGCTACCGAAATGAGGGAAGTCATGGCGTCTTTTCCGATACAAAACAGTCTGACATTATTGCAGGAGCAAATCAAAAACAATCGCCTGTCACTACGAACTCTCACATAACAATTACAAGATTAAATAAATATTTTAAAATACCCCCTACGCAAGAATGCCTTACATCATTTTGGAAAAGAGCTGATACTCTTACACTGCTGGATCGATATTAACCAAACATAGCTAAGAACCACCGCAAGAAAACTAGCTTTCAAATGAAATTAACCGCATCGAAATCGGTCCATCCGTTTGAGAGCTACGATGTCACACACACATACACACACACAGACACGGACGTCAAACTTATAACACCCCTCTTTTTGCGTTGAGGGTTAGAAACAAAACTTTCACAATTTCTCGCACATAGCAGTGTAACGCGTAGGTCCATTTGGGCTTAGGTATATTATTATTATACGAAATTTTGAAGAATTGAGGATTGAAGGGTTTTCCAAATGCTGCCGTTGATTCATGTTGTGGCCAGTCCGTTCAGGGAAATGAAATGGTCCAGCTATTTAAAAGCCTTCGCCAAATAAAACTTTTAAAAGATAAAATTAAAATGGCTGTGTCTGTGAGTATATCCTGACTATTTAGAGAGGTTATTTACATCATCACTAGTTGTTGCCGTTTAGTAGTTTTTGCGTGAAAGAGTAACAAACGTCCATCCATCCATACTAACAAACTTTCGCGTCTTAAAATATTAGTAGGATGATCTCAGTTATCGTTCACTGTTAGCCCTAGGCCTCCCCCAAGTTTTTTCATAATGACTGGTCCTATGCTGCCTGCATCCAAACGCTTCCTACGACCTTCACTGCAATTATAGTGCAAAATAAAATATATAAAGTTTATAATATTGCACAAAATGCCTACTAATCGAACGCCACCACAGTCGCCAATCTCGCCTTTGCCAAGCGAGCCTGAAACGATGAGTTTGGTCAATACGACTATTACACTATCTGGATCGGCCCCAAACTTACACCACATCGATGCGGGAAATGTAACAACACGCACGAAGCGCGGGCGAGAAGGCAACATGACGACGTTTATGCAGGAAATACGTGACATATTGCAGTCATCTAGCGCGCAAAATGACAATAAGTTTCAGGCATTACAAAAATCAATGGATGAAATAATATCTCAAAACTCTGAAATAAAGAAATCCTTAGACTTCGTAACTGGACAATATGATGATCTCAAAGTTAAAGTGGAAGACCTTGAAAAAGAGCAAAAATCAGAAAGACATTATAGGAATCAGCTCGAAGAAAAAGTCGAGAGCTTAGAAAGGATGTTATACATGTCGAAATTAGAGGTACGCAATGTTCCTAAAATAGAACGAGAAAGTCGTGAAGACCTAAGACAGATGTTTATGGAAACAGCTAAAGTACTTCAGATTCCATTAGAAGGCCACGATATTAAGGATATTTACCGCGTTAATAAAAAAAGTGGGCCTCCAAGTATAATAGTAGACTTTGTTTCTACTTCTACCAAAGAAAATGTCCTGAAAAAAGTACGCCACTTCAACAACAAAAACACCCAAAACAAATTAAATACAACCCATATAAATTTAAAAGGCGAAGCAAAACCTATTTTTGTATCGGAGTGTTTAACACCGAAGGCGCAGCGTTTGTATTACATTGCTCGAAAGTTTGCCAGTGACAACGGGTTCAAATTCTGCTGGACCTCATTAGGGAAAATTTTTCTTCGACAATCTGAAGCGAAAAAGCAGATACATGTAAAAAGCGAGAAGGACCTCAATATCAATATAGAACAATGACTACATGAATGCTTTTGTTTCAATGTTCCACTTCTCTTGTACTTTTTGTTATTAGTTCATAATATATATTTTATCATTGTAAACAGCTTACACCCACAAAACACATACACACCACGAACAAACAATCAAAACAATACACATACTCAAGTTCATTGTCTAGGTACATCTAAAATCTACACCTTATTCTATGTTTATCTCTTAAAGATATTAGTAGACACAACAAAATACAACAGAAAATATATTAATTTTCTCAATGGCCAACATAATTAATTATATCCCTGATCTAATAGACAATCTAAATGTGGCAGCCTCGTATCAATGTGATACAGATGTTTGTAACTCGATCATCACGAAATATGCTAGATCTCTTAAAATAATAACGCAAAACATTCGGAGTATATATAGAAACTTTGATAGCTTTCAGGCTCAATTAGATAGACTGGTGTGTGATATGGATGTAATAGTTCTCACTGAATGTTGGCTCAACGATAACAAACCAATTCCAGTTTTAGAAAATTACGTATCCTTTTTCACGAGAAACCGCTTTAATCAAAACGACGGCATCGTAATATATGTCAAAAATAATATTTCATGTACTGTGGAAGAGCCAAACTCGGTGGGGGGTAGTTTTCTATTACTAAAAATTGATAGCGATACAAGTATATTAACAGCCTACAGATCACCATCTATATACCACATTGACGATTTCCTTAACACTACGGAAAACATTATAAACAAAGTAAAAACTAAAAATGTTTTACTAATAGGAGATATCAACATTGATATTAAGCCTAATAATAACGATCGGAATAGTGCATCTTACTTAAACTTAACCCCGGAACTGGGACTACTACCGGGACACACCTATCCAACAAGAATGCACAATTGTCTCGACCACGTCATGCTCAAGATATCCACTGGTGCAACGGTTGTTGTGACGGATTCCACAGTTACCGACCACGCTTCAGTTCTCGTATGTATAACAGGCACTCCACATCGAAATAAAAAATATAAAACTGTGACAAAAGACCTGGAAGCTGCCATTCAACAAATAAAAAATTGCGATCTCTCTTTTATCACAAATGACGCAGAAGCCGACCAAACTACAGTTCGGTTTGTTGACAGTCTGATGTCTGCAATCTCAAAACACTCAAGAGTAACCAAAGTGCCTAATCGCAAAGTGGTTCTTAAGCCTTGGCTCACACCAGGTCTTCTGCGGTGCATCAGACACAGAGATAAACTCCACAAGCAAACTCTAAAAGATCCAAATAACGGTTTTAAAGAGCTTATATATAAAAGATACCGTAATCACTGTACTTTATTACTCAGAAAGCTAAAACAGCAATATGAGCGAAACGCGTTAAAAGAATCAAAAGGTAATAAAGAAACATGAAATATAATAAAGTCAATCACAAACAAAACGGAACAAAAAACATCAGCTTCTAAACTGTTGCTCAACACAACTGACTGCTCGACCACTGTGGAACAAATAAATAACTATTTTGCTTGTATAGGTAAGAAACTGACTGAGGATATAACTAAAAATAAGAGCCTTGAACCTGCCTCATGCCTATTTACAACACCCTCTGCACTTAACTCTATAGTCCTCCTTCCACCTGATGAAACAGAAATCGAGTCTTTGATTAATAACCTACGAAACGATTGTGCCAGCGGATGGGACTCCATTTCCGTAAAATTTTTAAAATTAGGTAAGTCGGTACTGGTATCGCCGCTGACAAAGCTCATTAAACTATGCTTTGAACAAGGAACTTTTCCAAGTGTCCTCAAGAAATCTGTCATTACACCGGTTCACAAGGGTGGGAGGCAGGACGACGTCGAGAACTATAGACCCATTTCAGTTCTATCGACATTATCGAAAATATTGGAAAAGGCCTTAAACAATAGACTCATCAAATATTTAGAACGAAATGAGCTACTCTCGAAGGCACAGTTTGGCTTTAGGTCGGGGAAGAGCACTGAGGGTGCAGTTAATCAATTAGTTAGCTATATTACGGAAAAAGTTGATGCTAAACAGAAATGCCTAGGTGTCTTCTTAGACCTGGCGAGGGCTTTTGACACGGTTTGTATTCCTACTCTTGTGAGAAAGATGGAACACATTGGAATTCGCGGTAAACCACTTTGTATCTTTACAGATTTTCTCATGAACAGAACACAAAGGGTAAAAATTGACGAAGCAGTTAGCCAAGAGATTGGAGTAACTTACGGGGTGCCGCAGGGCAGTTGCCTCTCTCCGAGCCTCTTTTTGATCTACGTAAATGATCTATGCCAGCAGTCCCTAAACAAGGGTAAAATATTTAGTTACGCGGATGATACTGATGTCATATTTCATGGTGGAACCTGGGAAGAGGTGACGAAAGCTGCTGAGCTCGGCCTCCAGAAAATAAGTCAATGGTTAGAAAAGAACTTACTCACCCTTAATGTACCAAAGACCTCGTACGTACAGTTCACATTCGCCAAATTCAAACCACCAGAAATAACGCTTAAAGTACACGCATGCAAAATTCCACACAACCCTAGCAACGAATGCTTATGTCCTTCACTATCCCAAAAAAACACAGTAAAATATTTAGGAGTTATAATAGACGCAAACCTGAACTGGCGCACACACATTGAACAAACCACATCACGGGTTAGAAAGCTCATCTGGATATTTAAGAGGCTTCGCGAGGTTGCAGATTTTGACTTGCTGCGATCGGTATATGTTGCCTTAGCCCAATCGGTTATTGGTTACTGCATACCGATATGGGGAGGAGCCTGCAAAACTTACATGATTGAACTAGAAAGAGCTCAAAGATCACTACTTAAGGTTATGACTTTTAAACCATTCAGATTCCCAACAAAGTCACTGTACGAAAAGTGCGAACTACTTACAGTAAGACAGCTATATATTCTTAATATAACAATTATGCAACATAAACTTACACCAATTAATTACGAAAATAGAAATAAGCGTACCATTATTAACGTGTGCCAACCGTTAAAATGTAGAACTGCACAAGCAAGACGGCAATATTCATATCTAGCTATATGCTTATATAATAAATTAAACAAAACTCTGCTCATAAACACCCTAGTAAAACACAAAATCAAAATTAAAATAAAATCATGGCTGCGTACACTTGACTACACACAAACTGAAACCTTATTACAATGAACACACATACACATTTCCCTACACACTCACACACAATCGCATACACATACATACACACACACATTTACCTACACACTCAAACACGATCACACACGCATACATACACACACACATTACATACTTCCCCACACACACTCTTTGCTGTATTTTTTTATTGTATAGTTGATGTAACATAATGGGTGAGGACACTGTCTCCTGTAACACAGGTTGTAACCTACCACAGGAAGCAGGGTTCCAATGTATTTAAAACTGTCTATAACAATAAAGATTAATTATTATTATTATTATTCACCAGGTCGTAATTTTAGGTTTTTAAAAACGAAGTGATCAATATTTTAGTATGAATCTCTAGGTTATGTAATTATTTATACATAATTAATTATGCTTAATATGTACCCACTTTGTTAAATATAACTAGTTTTGTTAAACAATTTTGTACAAAATTGATAATGGCTATTGTTAGATTGTACTAGGAGTAAATAAGATCGAGAAGGTGGCACTTATTAGTTGCCTTAATGTAAGACCCATTATGATAACGTTACTTTGATTGATAAAATCATTAGCGTGACGCATGAACACACAAAGAACCATTTTTGCGTTTATATCATCTTTAGAACTTTAGAAGTACGACAAAGAAAAGTAGTGACATAAATCAGATTTGAGCTTAAATACAAGCTAAAATTCAAATTTTAAAAAACCCCCTGCTCTAGCACTTAATCGAGTAACCATGATATTTTTGCAGACATTCGGTTATTCTTCCCCACTTTCACCCCCATAACTTTTAAACGACTCAACCGATTTTCATGAAACATTTCTAAGAACACTCGCACGTAACTCACCTTCCATACAAAAAAAACGAAATTGAAATCGCTTCATCCGTTCACGAGCTACGGTGCCACAGACAGACAGACACGTCAAACTTATAACACCCCTCTTTTTGCGTCGGGGGTTAAAAATTAAAAGACGACCTCTTCTATATTTCTGTAAATTGGACTCTAAGTACCTATATAGTTTTACCAGGGAGACAGAAGTTCTATAGAACTTTTTCTGATTGTGCTTTAAGCGTTTTTCCTTGTTGAAATCCCAGAGATCAGTTTTATTGTCTCAAAGACTACCATTTCTGGCTTTAATAAACTGCGTCGCATTTATGCTATTCAGGTACTAGCATCATAATGTTATGACTATATTCCTGATGATTGCTCATACTGACAATGATTTTGCAAATTTTATTAAATGAAATAAATATTTATTGGAAATGTCATATTTTTTGTTCTTGACCGTTTTTGTTACGGCAACAGTGAAGACTAAAATGAACATTCAATTTAAGCTTTTAAATACTATACGATAAGGTTCATTTTTAGTGTTGTTGTAAATGTAATTACTGCCTATATAAAATTTTGTGGCAGTTTTTTTTTATGCCAGATTCTTTTCTTTTATGTATAGCCCTGCCAAAATGACTTTACTCTGCCTAATGGAAAGCATAAGCAGAATCCAAGAGTGGTGGTCACCATACTCATTGCGAATGCAGACAATGCAACAATGCAGCATGGTGACCCACACTATGGCGGCCTAGTGATGCTTCTGCATCATTGGGCCTTCGGTCTCGCACTCATCAGCGAAACACGACAGTATTCTCAAATTCGTATTAATAAGTACCTAATTAACTTAACTTCCTACCCTTCATTCCTAATTTTCTACCTTTAGGGTATTTTCGTAAGTTTATTCTGGGTGTAATTTGAATCCACGAATTCTGGGTTAGCAGTCAGGTGATAGGCCAGTCCTAACTAAAACCTAAGGCAGATGCAGCGAACATAGAATCATTTCTCGAATTTTGTTAAGCAAGTCTCATGTAATAGACATACGAATGGTCTGACACTAAAATATCAATTTTACATAAATTAATTTTGCCAAAGATCGACGGTACTATTCCCGTGCTACGCACTCTGTTAATATGTTTACATGAATTATGTAAAACTGTGTCTGGTCAGGTTTTTACAAGGTGAACATGGTTCCGAAAGATGTTTAAGTTACATATTATGTGGCAAACAAGCACCTGTTCACTATACAAACGTTAGGCATTGGTTTATTAGAACCTAGCTAACATTTTTTGCAACTGTTTTTATTGGTGCTAGGCTCCTAAAATTTATAGTGTGATATTTATAAAGCTTTTCTTAACAAAGTCGCTACCCATCGCTAAGATTTTTTCGATTCGAACCAGTAGTAATTGACATTAAAACAATCGTTCGTTCAAACAAACAAATTCTTCAGTTTTATAACATTAGATGTGGCAAACAAGTACACATTTAGATATTAAGCTTAATATGTAATTGTTTTATTAAACATCTATGTAAAATATAAAAATAAATAGATTTGTTCAAAACAATAAATTATAACAATATTTATTTTTAAAAAAACCTGTTTTTGGTAGAAAAAAATATAAATGATTAATGGCTATGCCTATTGTTATATTGTACTAGGACGACATGAAATTAAGAAAGTATAAAATTCTGAATGGTTTATTAATAAAGTTCTAAGAAGTATTTCGTTTCTTATTGTTAGCCACTATTATTCGTTTGAAATCAGTTATATTTTTAATAATCAATAATACGGTTCAATCCACAGATGTCTACTAAACACATAATTTTGTTAGCCAGGTGAACGCTTTGGGGCCCTTTGTCGTCTGAACGTTGACCTAGGTCTGGCAATACCGTGTCTAGACACCACCCCAGACCTCCCCAGTCTAGTCTGAAATACAATTTTCAAATCTCAATATTGTTTACGGTTTATAGGATATATGCCTTCCTTTTTGTTTTGCTTTCTGTCTCGCTTGCACTTAATCTGAATAATGACTAATGGGGGAATCTCCTCTTTTTTATGTAAACCTAGTATTATAGTACGTACTTATAGGTTATTTATCTGCTATTTTTTTAATACTTTTTTGTTCTAAGAACGGGTACTAAAGTACTGCACAAATGGCTTAGTGGTTTCACTGGTACCTGGCCGCTTCCTTCTGCGTCGTGTGCTGTGCACATTGGACAACACTTTATACTTCTATATCTATAATCTATACCTATCCATACTAATATTATAAACGCGAAAGTTTGTAAGTATGGATTGATGATGTTTGTTACTCTTTCACGCAAAACTACTGAACGGATTTGGATGAAACTTTACAGTAATATAGCTTATACGTCAGAATAACACATAGGCTATTATTTACCGCGATAACCGACATATACGCGGGCGGAGCCGCGGGCAAACCACTAGTGATCTATAAATTAATTAAATTATTATTATTGTTCTGAGTCTGGACGTTCTCTGTCGCCGTATGTTTTTAAAGTATCCGGCGACACATGCTATGTTCCTAGTGCGAGAATTGTCTTTTTAAAATAATTATAATATATACAAATAAATGAAATTGAAGTGTCTGCAGTAATATCACATTAACAGTTTTTCACTGCATATGAAGTGTAATACGGTACTTACACTTACTTTTTGTCTGTCTGTTGGGTCCAACTGTTGTTTGTTTGGCTAGACCAATTTTGACGGGACTTTCACTGGCCGGTAGCTAATGATATAAGGAGTAACTTATGCTACTTTTTTTAGACTAGCCTTCGCCCCGTGGCGTGACTTACGGTAGCCGTACAATAACAAACTCGGGTAACACCGTGAGGCTCAGATAGTACTTACAGCAGAATGTAAATAAATAACTTATTTACAAGTACATATTTCTTGTGCATATATCATACTAACTTTAATGCATAACTTGTTTTGTAAGTTTTTAATACAAACTTGATTTCTTGTTATGGGTGTGTAAAATTAATTATTTAGGCGATAAAAATGAGTACCACATTAATATTGATATACTAAGGTCTCATGAAGTAATATTCCTATACAGTTACATGAATAGTATATTAATAACTTTGACCTATATTTTATTATGTTCTTTTTTTAAGAAAGAAATATTTTTCTGAAAATTTTGTTATGGGTGCTGTAAAATTTATTAATAAATTTATGTAGGTACTAATAAGGCGCGTCTCCACCACAATTGTTGGCAATTACAGTGTTTCCAAAATTTTTACAACTCTTCAGAAAATCGCCAACTTTTGTTTCGTTGTGTCTACACCGAGTCGCCAACAATTTGAAAAACATTCGAACTAAAGCCGGGTCTCCTGCGACACTATTTAATGTTTTTCACAGATTTATTCACTTATTTTTATGATCTGAGATGTTTTTAAACACCAAACATCACATATTTATCAAAATATGGGCGTGGCCTAACGGTTTTGTTATTTTTAACAAGCAAACGCGTTATCCGAAGCGGACGGCAAACATCCCCGTGTTCGCCTGCAAGGGGGGGAGGGCGATTTCATTTGCTAACATAGGGTTGTGCATTTACCACATAACATTCTTCATTTTAGTCGTTGCGGAGGTTAATCATTTTGATTTACAAAACGGATGATCGACTTGCTAAACAGTGATCATTTTCGTTATAATTAAGTAGCTGATACTTATTCATACATTTTTATTTTTTTATTTTATGCTTCTCGTATAATGAAACTGAACTGAACTTACATTAATACTAATATTATTCATATTTATACTGTTAAGGACAATTTAAGTAATATTAAAAGGTTACCTAACATCAGCATTATGAGCCATTCAATTATGGTAAGAAATAAAAATTAATTATAGAATTTTCTAGTTTAGAAAAGTACTCAATACTTTGTAGTATTGATACTTCCGTATCGATACTTTTATGAGTATGATACTTTTTATTCGGTGCTACTTATGAGTACAGTATCGATACTTTCTAATCGACACCGTATCCCTATGTTTGATGTTCGTGTGTGACGTCCGTTTAAAGTCGCAGGAGACGGCAAAGGTGTGCTAACATGGTTTGCAAAAACATTTCGTTAGTTTGTTTTGTTATTTTAAGAAGCAGGAGACACGCCTAGCGTCACCACAGAGCCAATAAATATTTGCAACAAGCGTATTCTTTTGACGTTTACCGCCAAAAACGGAAACACTGAAACTTTTGTCGTAAACACGTGTTGACAACACAAAAATTGACAACTTTTGCTTTTATTTATTATAACCTAAGAAGAAAAAAAAACAAAACAACAAAAGAAAGAAATTAAAAGAACAAAAGAAAGAAATTAAAAGAAGAAAACAGAGGAACTGTATTTTTGAAGCTTTTTGTGTATTACATTGATTATATCGATAAGCTTATTCATATAAAGACGTGTAAAATACCAGGATCGCATAAGATGTGAAGAAGTTAGTTTACGGTATTATTGGTAGTTGACCCCAAAGAAGAACCGGTATAAGTTGTTTTTGTTAAAGAATACATTTATAATATGGCGGCAAGTGGATTTTATTTTGCAATCTGTTGCCGTGTTGTCTGATAGAAATTCTTCTGGAAGTGATAAAAATACGGATAAGTTGGGCAATGCGTGCTGATACGCATGATCTATAGAAATATACATACGCTTTTAATGTAGCCTATGTCCAACTGTAGACAATTAAAATGTGTTGACGGGTTGGTATAGACTTTGCATCAAATTTTTTTTCTCTCTGTGCCTTGTCTTGCATTTTTTTTTTTTTTTTTTTATGGAATAGACCGGCAAACGAGCAGACGTATCGCCTGATGGTAAGCGATTACCGCCGCCCATGGACACCCGCAACACCAGAGGCGTCACAAGTGCGTTACCGGCCTTTGGGGGATGGGGGGGGAGATAGGGGTTGGGGTATGGGCCTCCGGTATCCTCACTCACTCGGTGAAACACAGCGCAAGCACTATTTCACACCGGTTTTCTGTGAGGCCGTGGTATCACTCCGGTCGAGCCGGCCCATTCATGCCGAAGCGTGGCTCTCCCACGGTCTAGTCATAGTTAGCTCTCTTAGTTTACTAACTGAACTCCGTCTCCATGGAGAGTGTATCTATACTAATATTCTAAATTCGTTAGTAACGCTTGAACGGCTAAACCGATTTGGATGAATTTCTGTATATAGATAGACTAGCTGACCCACGCAACGTCGTTTACGTCTCCTATTGGCCGTAGCGTAAAAAAAATCCCCCGTTTTTGTAACATTCTTCATTGGTGCTCCGCTCCTATTGGTCTTAGCGTGATGATATATAGCCTATAGCCTTCCTCGATAAATGTACGATCCAACACTGAAATAATTTTTCAAATCGGACCAGTGGTTCCTGAGATTAGCGCGTTCAAACAAACAAACAAACTCTTCAGCTTTATAATATCTGTACTAATATTATAAACGCGAAAGTTTGTAAGTATGGATGGATGGATGGATGTTTGTTACTCTTTCACGCAAAAACTGCTAAACTGATTTGGATGAAACTTTACAGTAATATAGCTTATACATCAGAATAACACATAGGCTACTATTTGCTGCGATAACCGACATTACGCAGGCGGAGCTGCGGGCAACAACTAGTAATATTATATATATAGTCTAGATTGGTCCTTGGAGAAGGACATAGCCGTACATTTTGTCGCGATAACCGACATATACACGCGGGCGGAGATGCTGGCAAAAGCTAGTGTACGTATAAAAATAATCGCAATACAGTAAATATCAGAATGACGTTCAATACTTTAAACTCGTGTCCGGCACATGCCCACGCCCACGCCCTCGCCCTTGATTGCCAGCTCAAATACGTCAGTTGTCGTAGACTGTACTGTGTTACCTAATACTAGTGCGTTCAAAAGGTTATTTTATCTCTTCTTGTATGTTATGAGCTCCTAGTAACTAAATGTGGAATTCGACTTGATGTAACCTCCACTCGGCAAATGGTTGGTTACCATCTAACGGGCAGCTGGAACTCTGCGGTTTCTTCCATCATCTTTCTGTGATGCACTTACATACCTTGTTATTCAGATTGCAGGATTAAATTGGTCTTAGTTATCTAATATTAATATGGTCAATATAAGAAAGAACCTTATCTTTTATGTTGTCCTGGTTTTATTATCCACAGGACCTGGTGGCTTTACATAGTTTTAGAAATAATTTAAAGAGATGTTAAATATATAGGATATAATTACTAACGAAATATTTTTCTTTTTCAGGTGAGTGTATTAATGTTTTCGATACGCCCGCGGATGAAGTACCGGACACTGTGAGTACACCAGTACATACATATTATATTTATCTATGGAGTACACATAAATATCCACCCCTATTATTTTCTAGAATCCTGGTAACTAGATATTATAGTACATTGTTCACCGAGGGAGGAAAGGGACCGATTACTAGCGAGGGAGCAGTTTGTGGCCCGAAGGCTCAGCCTAGGGCCACAATACTCCCGAGGTAGGAATGGGACTTTCACCCGAGTGCTACACAGTGCTTTATACTTTATACTACACCTGTGAGGAACATTTAAAGACTTGCATTGTAGAAAGTATTTGAATCAAAACGTAAGATACCATGTAAGACACCACACAATTTAGCTTAGAATTTGACCGATATTTCGCGGTTCTTTTGTTTTTTTTATTCTTCACAAAAGGACAGTGGCACGGAGATTCCATATTTAAATTATATGAAAATTCCTTGGGCAGGCGCGCGCCATTGATAAGATAACACATGAGAAATGAAAATTCATACAACTTTCTCTCCCGCTAAAACACGTTAGAAATGGATTTTCATACATTTTTTCCTCCCGCTTATTCAGGTCAAGGAAAAGACTAACGTTCTCTTTTCATTTTCAGGGAATAATGACTACTGTTCCGATCAGGTGTAGTATAAATTCTATTTACAAATCCAGCATCATAGTAGGCCAAACCTTCTTTCTCTGGAGAGATTTATGCCCAGCAAGTGGACTATTAAAGACTATTATTTGATGATGTTATACCAAAAAATCTGAGTAAGTTTAGTAAACCATTACTAAATTGAAATGGTTCTTGAATACTTATACTGCTGCAGAATACATGAATACCGATTTAAATTTTTGAAATTGCCTTATTTCAAACAAACCAAGCTTTCTGGCTCTTTTCCTACAAACATTAAACATACCACTAAGGTTTTTATCAACAACTTCTATATTATATCTATGTTCTCCTAGAAACTGACGCGTTCTAACTTCGCTTGAGAGAAAATCTCTTTTTCTCACAAAAACTAAGTTTTTTTTTCTAAATAACATGAATCAAAATGGCGTCCCACACTTTCACTCACGACGAGCCGACGAGGTGCACAATTCTTGCGACCTTGTTTTACCGCGAAAGGCGTAAAGAGGTTATTTCGCAACTCACACGAATATTGTTAGTTAAAATTTGTAATAATTGAGTGTAGACTATTAATAACAGACATTAGATTGTTTAAATTGATTTACTGACCTCTAAATACTTAAAACTTACAGATTTTTCTGACCAGCAGTTTAGAAATATCTAACTGTCAGAGAATACACTAGGATTTTTAGGTTTGGAAATCAAATATCAATATTAATTTACCCTGTGGTTTTTAACAAATATTAGGTCTTTACCTATGAAATTGCCGTTTTGTATGCAATAAGTGAAAGTACTTATTTTTTCAAACTTTTTTATTTCTGTTATTCGAAGTAATCACCCATGCAATCGACGCATCTTTGCCAACGCATTGGCAGTTTATTGATGCCCTTCTTGTAAAAATCAGCTGGACGGGAGGCAACAAACTCTTCAAAGGCATTTTGTACTGCCTCTCGGGAATTGAATTTTTTACCAACTAAAAACTTGTCAAAATTTTGGAAAAAGTAATAGTCGGTAGGTGCAAGGTCTGGTGAGTATGGCGGATGAGGGAGAGCTTGCAACCCCAGCTCTTGCTGCTTGGAGAATGTCTGAACTGGCAACATCATACAGTTCGCAACAGACAGTCTCCAAGCTCTGAAAGTTAGTAGGTTGAAGTGGCAATGGGCTGGTCACATATGTCGCAGAACTGACAACCGCTGGAGTAAGCGCGTTCTGGAGTGGAGACCGCGTCTTGGCAAACGTAGTGTGGTAGTGTTTAGTACTATTGCATTGATTTGCATAGGAGGGCTGGCAGCAACTGGATGCAAAAAGCAACAGACCGGGCTCTGTGGTGTTCCTTGGGATAGGCCTATTTCCAGCAGTGGACTGCAACGTGCTGATGATAATGATGTATGTAAAAATGCACGCGTTCTATAACATACGTAGTTGACGCTATTCACGAGTCGGGCTTTGTTATCTACGTTCTGACCAAGACATAATTAATTGCAGTGAACTTGTATTTCATACACAGTGATATAAAGTCGCATAATAATAAATGACGTCATTCTAATTAAATTGAAATTAACTAAACTCATAATATATCAACTAGAATTTCGCTGCAATCCTACCTACTCCTTATGGTCAGCGTTATGTTATTTAGACTATGAGTAAGTACTATAACCTACCTAGATGACTAGGCTATCAGAAAAAAAGAGTGTTTCAAATCTGACTGATATTTCCTGAGATTAGCGCAATCAACCAGGAAAACAGACTTGATGCTTTTTAATTTTTATTGCATCAGCATAGGTATTGTTAGTAGGAAATGAGTAATATTTGTATTTTTATATACATAACTAGTTGTTGCCCTCGGCTCCGCTCGCGTGTTTGTCGGTTATCGCGGCAAATAGTAGCCTATGTGTTATTCTGATGTATAAGCTATATTACTGTAAAGTTTCATCCAAATCCGTCCTGTAGTTTCTGCGTGAAAGAGTAACAAACATCCGTCCATACTTACAAGCTTTCGCGTTTATAATTTTAGTAGGAAGGATAATAATCTATATATATAAAAGAGTAAGGTGACTGACTGACTGACATACCCAGAGATCAACGCACAGCCCAAACCGCTGAAGATAGAATCCTGAAATTTTGCATGTAGGTTCTTTATATAACGTAAGTGAGCACTAAGAAAGGAATTTTTTAAATTCCACCCCTCCGGGGATAAATCAGGGAATGAAAATCTGCGTGAGCGAAGCCGCGTAGAAAAGCTAGTAATATATATGTAGGTAACTATATGCTGTTGGTAACAGTAACATCAACAGATAATATTAAATAATACCACAATTTACCAAATATTTTCGTTTCGTGAAACTATATTTTATAATTTACGTAAGTTCTGTGGGGTTTGTTAAATTATAATGGTGGTGTATCCAACGCTTCTTTAGTAATGTAAGTTTCAAATTGTAACAATTGTCACTCGACATTGGTTACTGAACTTTTTGTTTTCGTTCTTTTTTCCACACAGTGACAAATCAAAGATACTGTCAAAAAGGTAGAGGCTCTACGCAGTTCTGGTCACCTAGAACAGTAGTACTAGTAGACACTTACATATTGAAACTGCATTAGGGTCACCCCATTGACATTGCCATTTTTGACAATGTCAAATGGGTACGTTTATTTGTTTTAATGTTCTTCTTACTACTTATTCAAGCGTTTCTAGAACTTATCTGTTTATGGTTTTGGCTTAAGTTTGCCTGATTTTCACTTCATGTATTGTAACTTGGAAATAAATTATGTAAATGTGCCTAAAACATATTGTATAGAAAATTCAATACCTTTTGAATAGTTCCATACACAGCGGTGTTACACAAGTGATGATGTACGGTGGCCATAAGCCCATAACAACTGCGCAGAACGGATGAGCAGCAAAATATATTAATTGACCGTTATTGAGTCACCGTCGGCCGGTTACCAGGCTACCATAACTGTGAAGAGGTGACGTCACGATTCAACTTGTAGATGTACTTTAATAGTATTTTAAAATGTTATATTGTGTATTTCGTATTTAGTGAAGTGACGATTCATTGTGCCGATAAGCGAATATCGATAAACAAAATCTATATGAGAATTAATGCGCTACAAAATATTAATTCAATTCGTGCAAAGGCGTAGTTTTAATTATGACAACATCGCATTTATATATGTTGTAAACAAGGTTTTTAGCGTCTTTATTTTCGAAATAAAATAAAAACTTAACTGCACAGAACAATCGTTTCAATGAATTAAAAGTGATTGTTGTTGATAAATTACAATATATTATTACATAATATATAACAAGCGAGTTTTGCTTCTTGCCTATTTGTCACTCTTGGAATGAAATAAATTGGTTGGTTGAAACTAGTTGAAAGATAAGAAGTAAAATATCGAATATATGTGTCTCTCGGGTCTAAATGGGATGCTACAAATCGAAAGGAAAAATCGTATCTGTCATAAATTTCCTCGACCCCCGCGACACAGGATTTATTCATAGAAAGGTAGTTGTATTTAAAAAAAACAATTTCAAAATTTCTATAATAGCAAGTAATTTAATGAAATAAAGTATTTGTATTAGATTTGAATGAAGAATCTTCATCATAATTATCAGTGGAAAGACGTAAGACATAATAACCATAGTTCGAAAGACCAGGTATCGCACACGCCTGTTTTGACGTTGTAAATTATAAATACTGTCTTCACTGTTTTTCCTGAGTCGCAGAGGATTTTACAAACGTAGATAAAACGGACACAAATAACACCTAGACAAAGAACAATATATAATTAATTTGTAGATTACACAAAGTGTTGCCCCATGTGGGATTTGAACCCACAACACTCAACGCAGTAGAAAGCGGCGTGGCGACCGCTTTAAACCACTATGCCAACAGTGCAGTGTTAATACGATTTCGACTGTAAATAGGGCAAAGTCTACAGAGATAAACTTTTTGACTATTTTTCAACCTTTAAAAGGTATTCTATGCCATTATACATTGAAGATAAGGCATTATACAATGTAGCTGTAGTCACTTCCTTACTACTAGAACTAATAAAAATTTCTAACGTCTAGCAAATGCTACTGTGTTTTTGAGCATGACTATAACAGTAATCACAATAATATACTATACACTATACAAATTTAAAAAAATGGAGTGTGTTTGTAATATTAAAATAAACGCTTTTTATTTTACTACATGCATATGTATGTATACACGGTACATATTATACCAAAATATATTTTTTTACAATTTTTGTCTGTCTGTTTGTTCCGGCTAATCTCTGGAACGGCTGGACCGATTTTGACGGGACTGTCACTGGCAGATAGCTGATGATATAGGGAGTAACGTATGCTACTTTTTTAGACTAGCTTTGACTCGCGCCGATACCCGCGGTTGTTGTTATACCGCGGGTAACACCGCGGGGCTCAGCTAGTTGTAGATAAAACATCGGAAATCAGTAACTGTCTGTTCTGGTTAGGTTTAAATTGATACGGTGCGTTCGGAAAAGATAAACAAACTACCTATTATTCGAGTTCTTTCCCGATATTGTATTAATCTTGTTGCCAAATAAATACGGATAAACTGTTTTCTGCTATGTGCGAATACTCCTTTACTAGTTATCAAGTAAACGTAATTGTTTACGCAATGAAAATACCCGGGGGCTTTAGTGACCCAGTAGATAAAAGGAGCAAATGTACCAAGAGGTGTTTTTTTTAATGTACTAGTTGTTGCCCGCGGCTCCGCCCGCGTGCACCTATGTCGGTTATCGCGAAAAATAGTAGCCTATTTGTTATTCTGATGTATAAGCTATATTACTGTAAAGTTTCATTCAAATCCGTTCAGTATTTTTTGCGTGAAATAGTAACAAACATACACACTCACAAACTTTCGCCACTCGTATTTTAGTGTGATGTGATATTATAGTAGGAAGTAGGATATGCCTGCCAAAGTGACTACTCTGCCTAATAGAGAGGATGAGTAGAATCTAAAAGTGGTGGTCAGCATACTCAATGCGAATGCAGACAATGCAGCATGGTGAACCACACCATGGCGACCTAGTCATGCTTGTGCATTTTTAGTGATGTTAGTGATTGCGAGATTGGATACCCAAGTATCCGGTCTCGCAATCACTAACAGAACACGACAGCACGAATGCTGTCGTTTTACGTTAATGTTCTGTGCGAGGGTAGTACGGGTAGTACCGCCCCGGTCGAGCTACCCGATTCACACTGAAATCAGCCGGGCTCGTTGGTAATCATTAGACAGGCAGTAAAACTTATTCAATCTAAAAAAAATACAAATCTTTAGAATAATATCTCTACTTCTTTTTTTTAAATTTTAGAACACTTATTGTAAATACGCAGTGGGAGCGGCAAGGGCTTCAGAGGCCCTTTTATTGGTCAAGTTGCCAACATGCCAGCGTAATAAATTTAAATGCCGACCGCTTCTTAAGCTTTACACGGAACCGGTGTTACTCCATAATTGTTTCCTTGCTTTTCACCGAGACAGCGAGATAATCGGAGTTAAATATCTCCCCTTGTTTCTGAGCCGCAAAAGGATGGCACGGCACTTGAGGCTTTTGTTACAGGTGCCCATGGACGGTTGGATCCTTTTTCAACAGGTGGATTCGATTCCAATATATCTAATACCTTTAAACGAGCAATTCTTGTTTATATATATATATTTATAATCTGAATCTCGGAAACGGCTCCAACGATTTTCATGTAATTTTGTTTGCAGGGGTTTTCGGGGGCGATAAATCGATATAGCTAGGATTCATTTTTAGAAAATGTCGTTTTATTCGTGTTTTCAACAATCAAATATAATCAATGTACATCTATCGCAACTCGAGCGAACTACATTAAACTATACTGGAATAAGGTGCAGAATAAACAGTATCAGGGCGTACCAAGCGCCACTTAACCTTTTTTTTTTATTGGAAGAAAAATAACAAAAAGGTGGCATTTGGATAGTCCCAATGTTGCCAAAAAACCCATTTATAAAAAGAATACCGAGCGACGCTCGGTCATCCAGGTACTACTATATTAATATTATAAATTCAAAAGTAACTCTGTCTGTCTATTGCTTTCACACGCTAAACCAGTTCAATGAAATTAGGCATGGATATATTTTGATTCATGTGGTAGGACATAGGGTAGTCTTTACCGTGACAACAAACATACACGCTGGCGGAGCCGCGGGCATAAGCTAGTTATTAATAAAAAGGTCAGTTTATACAAGTTCTGACAGCTCCAGTATCATTAATTACCACAGGAAATTAAATTTGTTTACCCTAAATAATATTCTCACACATCAACAGCCTTTAACTGTCCAATGCTGGACATAAGCTTATAAAGGAGGTTTAAGGCTAGTCACTCTGTACAGTAAATTAAAGTCGTGACAATAATATTAAGTATTCATTTTCTAACATTCTAATCAAGCATTAACCGAAATGTGAATGTGTTCGTGATCAGTCGGCCTATCTGTGCCAAGGCGAGTTGCGTCAATTTCTTAATCGCACTCGCGATTAGTGTTGTATTAAGTATCGATTTTTATATCGATTACACTCTACACGTTGTATGTATATTGTTTACTTTATATAAATAAACAGATCAGAATGAATGAGAAGCTTCTATGTGATTCATTAATTGCCTGGTCCCGGGTTTAATTTCCAGCCAGAACAAACAATTCTGTGATAAGCACACAGGGCCCGATCCAAGGGGGGCAAACTGGGCATTTGCCCAGAGCAACAAAAAATGAGGGGCGGCAAAACTGACTTATTCCTATCTTATCTCCCAACATAACTAGCTTATGACTTATATGGTTTTTTGTATGTAAAAGGCGGCGAAAATCATTTTTGCCCGGAGCGGCTAAATAACTAGATCGGGCCCTGTGAGCACAATCATTTGTTCTGTGTTTGATGTATATGTATTTAGAAATATCTAAGTATGTATGTTTATCAGCAGTCTACCTCTCAGTACAAGACCTGCTATGTCTGAAATATGTTAAGTTTTTTTTTATATTTCGGACACCTAAGACACAATGCCATCTAGTCCCAAACTATACAGAGCTTGTACTATGGGCATTAGACAACTAATGTAAATACATACATTTTTTTTTTGTAAATACATATAATACATCCAAACTCCGAAACAAATATTTGTAGATCATACAAACATTTGATCTGACTCGGGAATCGAACCCGAGACCACTGCGCCACCGAGGCAGTCGAAGTAAATTATTATCATTATTCAATTCATTCAATGCAAGTTAAGTTCGAAATTCAGTTCAGAGTTCTGCAGCGTTCGCTTGCACGTTGCAGATATCTATGCAAAGTTATACTATCATCGTTATGTTTTCCTTGTACATAGGTTACGTAAATTGTAAAACAGATAAGAATGGCAGTACTATAATCTAGTGCATTACGTCATAATACCTACTAACAATGAATTTCCGCCCCACATGTTCAAGAAATTACTCAATGATTATATTTTTAACATTCTAAGACTACACTGTCTAGACCCAAACTAAGAACAGAGTAAAAGATCTAGAATACGAATAGACATAGTTAGAAATACACACATCAAAAGTGTCTAGGGATCAAGCATTTTTATGCGGATTTCTTGAGATTGAGATGTGGCTTTGGCCCTGGCCTGCTCAGTCGCCAGACTTGAACCCGATTGAGCATGCATGGGATATGCTACAGAGAAGAGCTCTGCCGAATATGGAGGGTATCCAGTCGCAAGAAGACCTTTTTTTGTTGTTGCAACGAACATGGGCGGCCATTCCACAGCGTGTTTGGATGAACTCATTTTGAGTATGCCAAACCGATGTTCTTGTGTTGTTAGTGTTCGCGGTAGAAACACGGATTATAAATTGTTTAAGTTACCTAATAAAATTTTAAAGAAAACTGTTATTTCAGTCTTTTTTTCGAACTTTAATGTTAGTGGTTCAAATGTCAAAATCCCTTTATTAGGAAAATGGCAAATTTCTTTATTAATGCAAAGGTGACTTGGTTTATCGTTACTGTGACAAACGAAAACACTTTATTTGATGAATCCTTAAAGAAAATTTTAATTAATATCAATCAGGAGAAAAGTTATTGCAATAATATATGTTGATCCCTAGACACATATGTTGATCCCTAGACACTTTTGATGTGTGTACATAAAAAGTCATGTATTTTACCTCCGATATTAAATTCTCCGAATTGCTCAAATTTCATCCATCGTACCTAATTCCAGTCTTACAAAATTTTGAACATTATTACAGACATCTGTAAATGCGTTTTTGTACATACAATAAATTAAGTCTACACCTGCATACTAATATTATAAATTCGAAAGTAACTCTGTTTGTGTGGTACTCTTTCATGACTAAACCGCTTCACCGATTTCAATTAAATTGTGCACGGAGATAATTCTTAAGGAAGGACTTCACAGAAAGCCGGTGTGAAATAGTGCTTGCGCTGTGAGGATACCGGAGGCCCATACCCCATACCCCAATCCCCTACCTCCCCCCCATCCCCAAAAGGCCGGCAACGCACTTGTGACGCTTTTGGTGTTGCAGGTGTCCATGGGCGGCGGTAATCGCTTACCATCAGGCGATACGTCTGCTCGTTTGCCCGCCAATTCCAAAAAAAAAGGACATAGGTAGGTTTTTTTACCGCGACATGTGACATACATGCCGATGGAGCCAAAAATTTACAAACAGCTCTGCATACTGTCCTTTGCAACAATAAAACCTCTCTTGCTTAGCAGTTACGATTACACCACGAGTCCATCCCAGTCTTTTCTACAAAATGATGAGATAAGATGTCAAATATTTTAGACATGTGTAAAAAACACTACTGACTATAAGTCGTTGATATTAAATTCTAAATAAAGAAGTCGATGTGACCGTCTACTACTACCGTCATTTCCTTGTAAATAAGCAAGAAAGTGTTGTCTGTTTACATTAAAATGCTGAAATACTGGCAGAGATTCACCCAGAAGCGTCACACTACACCCGTTCTAAATACCAGGTAAATTATAAATAAACACACTTATTTTTTTATTAGTCGAATAGTTTCTATTTAATTAAGAGAATCTAGCTTTCTACATGTGTAATATAGATTTGATTAGTAAAATATTTATCTATAAAAATGAATCTGAATGGCTGGATCATTTTTTTCGAGAAAGGCTATATAAAAAAATAAAATCACTCCAAGACCAATAGGAGCCCATAAGCAATGAAAATCGTTGAAAATTGTAAGTTAGGAAGAAGTTGCTCGGGTTAGCTAAAGTAGAATGAATATAGGGGGTGCGGGCTTTGCCTATCTTGGGATCGGACGACTGTGAGTGTGAATTCCTAATGAAATCATATTATTAATTACCATATTTGTAACACCAATGTTGTAATGGCTCGCTACACGTGTTGGGTAACTGTAAGGGTCCGTTCACACAGACCGACTTGGAGAGGAGAGCAGATTTTTATCACATTGGAAACAGAGGTTTGAGTAATTGTAGTAAAGTTTATTTTTGCATGTTCACTTCTTTTGTCATCAAGAATGCTTGTACGCACTTAGTGTGAAATAATAAGCGTGATTGCGTGATCTTTCTCGCTCGCACTCCTTCGCGGCTCCGCTCCGGCTAATTCGAAGCGTATACGATCCGGTCTGTGTGATAAGAAAAATGCGAGCCGATGCTCTCCGAGTCTGTGTGAACGGACCCTAAGTGTAGTGTGCGCAGTTGATATCTATAATCTATCTATACTTATAATAAAAATGTAACAGGTCCAATTCTGTACATTAAAGATATTTTGAAAAAGTTTTTTTGGAGGGCTCTCTATAATCGATACTGAAGCCAAAACTGTATTTTTTTTTCATTTTTGTCTGTCTGTCTGTCATTTATTCCGTCTGTCTGTCTGTATCATGGCCGCGCATCACGCCGAAACTACTGAATGGATTCAAATGAAACTTGACATGATTTGAGTTCATACTACGAGGTAGGACATAGGATACTTTTTATCCCGAAATTCAGCACGGTTTCCTGGAGAGAGGGGATGAAAGTCAAAATATGTATTTAGTTGTAATTCAATAATACATAGTCAGATTTAATTCATTCTTTTTTTACTAGAAAGAAAAAAATAAAAGATAACGGGAAAAGTCTTTTTTTTGTCCGCGACTGTACACTGCCTGTGGGAAGCTGAGACAGATATGTAAATTTGGCGGTACGAAGTTCGCCGGGTCAGCTAGTAAATAAATAATAAGCTATGGCTAAGTGACGATAAACCTCCGTGTATGCAAGCTATTTTTGGATATATCTGAATTAGCTTCTAAATACTAGTCCTGGGTAGCTTGTGGAAAGGGTGATATTAGAAGTTTTAATAACGTTCATTGTGATAAACTTATGTTAATACATATTACTGTAACGTCGGAGATCCCAGGATTTAATGTAGCTCATTGCCTATTAAATAAAATAATTTGTTAATTTTTTTGTTGTAAAAAAGTTAAAATCATAATTTATCTGTATTTAAAACAAAGTACAACCTATTCTTTATGTATTTATACTAAACTGTAATTTAATTAAACACTGAATTGTTCTGTTGCTTGACTACAAAATGGAAACAGGTCAACTATCTACAACTGTACCCACTTATTATTCAAATGTGTCTCGAACCAGTGATTAGCAAAGTTAATACAGCGGTGACATTGAAAACATCTGTTCTTGTATTTATTAACCGACTTCAAAAAAAAGGAGGAGGTTCTCAATTCGACCGTTTTTTTTAAATGTGTGTTCGCGGATAACTTCATCGTTTATGAACCGATTTTGATGATTCTTTTTTTTAAAGGAAAGGAGATATCCCAAGGGTGGTGCCATGATAAGGACACTAAGATCTGGTGATGGCATCCAAGAGCAATCGAGTCGAACCTTGAAGTCTGTTTTATTTTTGTTAAAATTTTACTTGTTGATAACGTTAAAACATCAACACGTTCAGGTTAATTTTTTCTAACGACATCGACACATAAAACATTAATATCTACAACAACTTCTAATAACAAAGAAACGGCACAATTCGATCTAAAAATGAGACTAGTACAATGGAATCGATTTAATTACTTAAAATAAAATCGATACTATGCACAACACTATTGCTAGACCGACTAGACCATAAGACGCCATCTTTTTAGAAGTACTTAGTATGTTCTTATAACACTATGCAACACATTCTATAGTTGAATTCAATAGTTTCAATCGCTTTAAAATTGTTGGATGTATTTATAATCCATTAGACGCTTCGAACCATAAAGCGCTTTCAGCTACAATGATATTTTCCGCTTGACAACAGCTGATCTAGGTCAGAAGGGCTCGGGGAGCGATGACGTCACATTGCATTCGAACTCAAGCGCCTTATTTGTAGAATGAACTATATCCACACAGCCAATATCGAATTATGAATCCTATTGTCTCATTCTTAAAGATTAAAATATATTTTTCTAGCTCATTACGGATTACCTTGCTTCTATTTTACTTTCTAAAGGTCTTATGTGTTGATTATTTGATTTGAATCTTATGCTATCAGATATGAAGTTTGCATTCAACCGTTGTGTTATTGCGTTATGTTGGCATGTTATGAAGGTCTTATTAACATACAAAAGCTCTTCTATCGCTATAAACTCCTAGTACTTTGGCGCACTACGAACGGGGAAGCGCGTCTGTTATTTTGCATAGATCATTCTTTGTATTCAAAACAATGGCTTTGTCATGTTCTTTCTTGCTCGGTACTAACTTCTAAGATAAGGCTAGGCTAGCCAGAAAGAAGAGTTTAGTGGGGCAGCTAATATAGAAAGAAGACTTGTGACATCGATGCTGGTTATATCCACTGTGGTCACAATGAATGATGGATACGCCCGTTCGGCCGCGACATGGTAACCTATTTCCCTACTTTTCGTGGGTCAGTACATAAATGTATGTAATCACAGGTACATAGAAAAATATGAACCCTAAAAATACACTAAACTTATTTGAATTTCTTAGTGTTAAGAGTGACTAGATCTCTTCAATATGTTATGTAATCTTTATTTTAATAATAATATTTATACAAAATGAATCTGATCAGAACATAATACAATCTATGAATTTAAATGAAGAATAAAAGCAACGTTTAATTAAAATTCAGCGTAATCTTTTAAACAATACAGTCGTTTTTTGTAGTGATGGTCAGTTGAAGGTTTATTCAAATTAGCAGCTGACAACTTCTTATACTTCCTGGTTACCTAGTACAAATCTGCGTATTACATAATGTGTTTATATAATTTGTTATTAATTTATTTACACGCACTTGTGCAGCATTTAAATAAATATTTATAACGTTCGAGGATAAATAAGTTAAGAAAAACTATGAAAATATCTGTTTCTTCGTATTCTTTTTTGTTACCAAAACAATAAATACCTTTAGTTTTTAACGTAGGAACTATTGTATTGTGTTACCCTTCGCCAGGGCCGGGGTAATTGAAAAAAGACCCTATAACTGTCTAAACTCATGTGCATGATATTGTAAAAGTGTATATTATATTGTATTGTAAGTTGTTGTACTTTAAAGTAAATACAGGGCAAAAACTCTCTTTTATTGCTTTTAACGATGATTTTTTTTCGATTTTGACACCCGGAGACACCTTATAATACGTCTGATCCTAAATTCTAATGACGCCAAATGCTCCGAAAATCAATCTTTTGTCCTACCATTTCTCATCTTTACCTGTTATTTAAACGTCATATATCTATCTCTGGCATCCTGGTACACAATTTTTTTTATTACAATTCCTATAATTTAAAACTAATTCACGGTTCAAAGAATAAATGTATAAAACGGTTGCATAGTTACCAATTTATGAAACCCTAATACATCACCGATTTAAGAGCAAGGCAGCAATTTCACCACCTCATTTCCTGAAAAATCTTTGATTGATGAAGAGGTGCGAGATTTATGTCATGAAAACGACAATCGTTTCATCGTCTCATCTCTCCCCAGAAGGGAATGAGGTGTGAATATACCATGCAATGTATTCATTGTAAATTGAACTACCTACAGCCAAAATACTTTTTTATACCCATTAAGAAATGTTGAAAATCGATTCATAAATTAATATGCAATAAAAACAATTGTTCTCCACCACTTTGTTCTTCTTCGCATAATAGAACAATGTTTATAATGAATAAAGCAATGCCTTAATTTACTTTGAAAGAAATACTAACTACATAGCCATGGCCCATGTGTATAGTGTCAGTATCTAATAGATAAGTAAATCACCATTTTAAAATTATATCCTCCTTATGGCCCAGCCGGTTAAAGCGGTGTTAAGCGATTCTTTCTGCGCTTTTTACCGAGTGAGTGCGGTTGTCAAAGAAGAATGGCAAAAGGGTCCAAAATAGGCAGGTTTCTTCCCTTCTTAAAAACACATCGTGCCTTAGCACTTGCCACTCTTGAATTGCAGATTTCAATGGATATAAATTCGCACACCATAAAAAGTATTTTAAAATCATTTCTATAAAATATAAAAGAGTTATTACGCAGCACAGATCACAGATCTGTGTTACGCAGCTATTAAATTTTAATAATATTATATGGTAATGATAAAAAGGCACTATTTTTTTCTCCTTGTTAGTTTATTCTAAGGTCACGTTTAATTTGCATTAGTTTTATTGCGTAATCAAATTAGATTTTAGGCACTAGGAGATCATGAGATACATGACAGTTTTTAAGATCATGCCTCTGTTGAGGCCCCCTTGCTCTTGCAGCTTGTATAACCATAGTAATCATACGCCTGCAACCTCTTCGAGCCACTGAAGTCTTAGTACGTTCGAGACGAAAGTCTACTTCTGAATAGGTTACTGCCATCTTCATTCCTGAATATATTTTATCAATCCCTTTACGTCAGATTACATCGGAGAAAATCATGGTCGATGCTGGTTTTAGCCCAGATCTTGACCACATCCGTATTTGCCAGAAATATGTGTATAACTTACCCTTCTGCTTTCAGATTCTGCCAAGGGATAGGAAAGTCTTTCTGAATTTAAAACTTACTTTCTGCAGGTTCAAAACCAGGTTTGTTACTTCATCTATATGGAATCAACCTGTACGATTAGAAAGTATTGTCATTGGTTATCAACACTTATATTTAATTTAATTAATTGAAAATTCGCCATTTTGGCATGAAGCCCAGGTATTGCCATGGACACAATCGGAAATTCACTTTCCTTCGCGTGAATTGATGCTTCAATGGAAATCATTCTCGTTGTCTCTGTGGAGACAGTTTCAAATTTAAGGCTGTAGGGCTATCTTTCAAGAAGAGATCATAGTCCCACAAAAGTTCCTTAGAAAATGCAGAAGCAAGCCACGTTATTAGCAGGGGCTACATCTTAGAGTAAGTGGGTTCGTAAGAGTAATTGGTCAGCACAACACGCAATCTCCAAGTTAGTGCTCATGGAGGTTAGAGATTTCTGGTGCCTGGTCTATATTTTGCGGGACAGATGAGGACACGTCTCTCTTCCGTTCGTGCGTCCATTCCACCGCGGTAGAATATTGACGTTAGTGATTAAAAAAGAGATTTGACATAACAAGAGCCCAACAGCAAACAGCAAGTCCAGTTTATAAAGAACCTTGGATTTTTTTATTTGAACTCATGCTGACTACTAATTTGTCATATAAATGGTTCACACTGACAAACTGGTAATCTTAATACGCGGAAGTCTCATCTATTATTAGGCCGTCTCGTGTTGACAAACACAATTTTTTATATCGTTCTAACACACGTGTAGATTTGTAGATCTGTTTCTCTCTATTATGTAAAAACACATGGCTTAAAACAGAATACAGTACAGTTCGATAATGTACCAGGAGATCATATCGATATAGGGCTTGTAAAATGGCTAAATATTTAGCTATAAATTCACGTATATTAAAATGCGTAATAATTATGTTTCCACTCGTCCCAGGAGTGATAAGAGCTGTTGCTCTACTAGATCCGTGGACGTGCACGATGCTTTTGCAAAATAACATGCATATGTACCAGGTGCGCAGACATAATTATTAAAAAATGGTGTGTGACTGTGTCGTGTACGGATTTTCGTGAATTTCCTCGTTCTATTCTACTCGAAATGTGATTGAGGTGTGATACCAAGGTGATCGGTTCTTCATACTGTAAACAAGCCGAAAATAATCTTTAGCGGCTTTGAATACTGGCCCACAGCAACGTGCAACAATAAATGTTACTCTTATTCGAACAAACCTTGTATATTTTTGTTTTACCAAATCAAAATATGTTTATACTAAGAATATGTATATCCGACAGAAGTGATAACTAATTTAAGTTGAACTATTTACGGTCAGCGCTGTGGGTTAGAGTGAGAGAGGAGGGCTCTGCCTACCGCTGCCGTATGCGTGAGAGATAGGGAAGCCAGACAGACTTGCGCCGTAACGCGTTACGTAACGAAGCGGTTTACCCTCCCATAAGAAGTTATCACTTCAACTCTTTTCTACCTACTTTTACATTACATTTCTAATTTACCTAATTGACGGTAATACTCTCTAGTTGCCTCTTCAAGAATACAAATAATGACAAGTTCGTTGTCATGCAGCTGACGATTATTTTTGTTATTTATGTTATCACAGTAAACTCATGCTGTCCTGGTTATATCAGACTGTGATAAGAGATAGTTTATATTTACAACATTGCTGGCTATCAGCTGATTAGTAAAGTGCACGAATATTGGCGTATCGATTATTTAGGAACTATTTCAAGTCATATTATCCTTTAGTAGCCCGCTGTTGGACATAGACCCCTCTTTTGAAAGGTGTTTTTGCCCAGACGGGTCGGTATAAATTTTGTGTCATGTTTTCCATCTCTTTGCAGTTATGTTATCCTATCTAGTTTACCTTAGTCAGCTCTTATGCCATCCACGGCATGAATTGGTGAGAGGAGGAGGTATTCTTAATCTGTAGTTTGTCTTGGAAATGGGAAATCAACCCATGAAGAGATCAATAGAACACAAGAGTAGGAAGGTAATAGAGAAAATCAGAAGCGTAACAGTGTAAAAGACCTTGTCTTACATGGCTAGTTGAAATGATAACTCAGAATTTAAAGTGTCTATATGTTAAAAACTTTGAGACAGTACAAGATTAGAAGAAGAAATTATAAAAAGGGATAGGATTGTGGCCTTTCTCTATTCTCTCATTAAATCTTTGCAGGCGGATTTTAACAGACGCACAAATTCTCATGAGATCATTAATGAAAACCATTAGAACTGAGTTTGACAGTAATCCTGAGTTGCATTTGGTTTAGTTCTACTTGATTTTCCTGACGTAAACCTCCCCCTTCCATAGGATTACCTCTTCAATTTTCCCCTATCTTTCCATTCGATATCGATTCGATATCCCTTCTCCCCTTCATTAGATTTTTCCTTCGTATTTTAGTAACCTCACATTTAACTGCACTAGGAAATCATAACTGCCTTGCAAATTATGTGTAATAAAATTATCAACGTGGCTGACCTTGCATTATCTTATCGCAAGCGATAGCTGGATAATTTTGTTAGATTTATCATTATTTGTTACTTATTATATTTTTGTAATATTCGGAAATATGTATATTGTTGTTGGTATTTGAAAAAGTTTGTAATTTGTGGAGTCTCACTATCCCATCGTGTGAGTATCGTAATAGTACAAGATCCCACCGCTCGATTCTGCATGTATCGTGTTTTTTTGATGAAATTAAGGAAGTATTCAATGGATTAGTGACAGATTGCCTATAAAGAATTAGCCGCAACTACCTTTAATTAATTTTTGAAAAATTAATTTGGAAACATGAATTGCACTCGAGTGCAATTTCTTTTTACCTAGTGCTCTTTTGATTCCCTCGCTAACTCTCAGGATTCACACACGGTCAACGGTGGACACGCGGTTAAAAGCAACTTTGCACTCTTGTATAACAAATAACTATTGTAAACAAATTTATAACACAGTAAATATATTATCGCGTATATCACTATCTAGTAAGGTAACTTCCGTCATTTTGTGTGTATAAGTGTATATTTATAAACAAAAATAAAAATAACCATTCCACTACACGTTTTTGGCGTTCATCCAAATTCTCGGATGGGTGTTAACTTCGGTTTTTACTTTAGTTAAACGAGTGTTAAAATATCCCACTTCTTAGATTAAATATACAGAAATAGATGCTTCACTTTTGGATGGATCGCTTTATGTACTCCTGGTAATGGGAAAGTCATGAGGTTGCTCCTTTAATGTAACTATTGTATTGTATGTAAGATTTTTCTATATCTTGATTCGTTTTTTATATTATCAGGGAATATAAAAATATAGATATTTAATCTATTTTTACGATGATTTAATCATTATGTGCAAAACACGACAATATAGTAAAATATTTGATTGTTTCAAGGTTTTTTAAGTTCATTTTGCACTGTATCTATCTACCTTTTCTGGGGTACTAGGATATAACATTTTGTTTGAAATGTAATGTTCCCATGACAATGTAATTTTTCATAACCCTATTACCAAGAATTGGTTGCAGACAAAAAACAGTCAATAGAATAGATACTAAACTTACCATAAATGGTCTGTTCGAAAGTTAAACCCTTGTACGCCAAAGTACATAATACTATTTTTAAGTACAAAAGGCCTACCCATCTACCATTATTACACAAAAGACATATAACCATCTGGGTCTCTTTCCATTATCACTTATTTGTTTTCGTACAGCTCGAATGCGGCGATCAATAACCTTTTACTATATCATGAGCTCCTGGTACCGTAGGTAGGATAATGTAGTGCACTCCACTTCTGCAACCTAGTACTTATTATCGCTCTTCCAAAGTTTAAACTTTATTGTCAACTAGCTTTTGCACGCGGCTTCGCTCACGCAGACTTTCATCCAATGATTTGACTGCCTCGTTGGTCTCGCGGTTGGCGTGTGCGACTGGTGATCATGAGGTCTCGGGTTCGATTCCCGGGTCGGACCAAATGTTTGTATGACCTACAAATATTTGTTTCGGAGTTTGGGTGTTTTCTATGTATAATATGTATGTATTTACAAAAAAAAAAAAAAAAGTATATATGTATTTGTATCAGTTGTCTAGTACCCATAACACAAGCTCTGCTTAGCTTGGGACTAGATGGCGTTGTGTGTTAGATGTCTGAAAATATTTATTTATATTTATTTATTTATTTAATGATTTCCTCCCTTAGGGGTGGAATTTCAAAAATTCCTTTCTTAGTGCTCACTTACGTTATAGAAAGAACCTACATTCAAAATTTCAGGATTCTAGGTTCAGCGGATTGGGCTGTGCGTTGATCTCTGGGTATGTCAGTCAGTCACCTTCCTCTTTTACATAAATATAGATTATATAAAGGTAAAGAAGTAGTGCCAATTCAGTGTAAAGTTACACACCTTCAGTAAGATATTACGAGTAGAGTGACCAAACAAAATGTTTATGCTTATGAATTCCTAGTACACAATTGCGGTTTTCGCAATATAGATTATGTAAATTTTAAATGTATGTGAAACTTGTTAGTTATGAAATCCTGATGAAATTGAGCTAATGAGCATTTAACCACAATAATAGGATAAAATTTATAAAACCCCAGAATGCTTATTTGTCCTGTGGAATCTCCCATGGGTCATCATCTGACTAGATCCAAGGCTATAGCGATTAGACCAGCATTATTAAGCCGGGTCATTTAAGATCATTATGGGATCTCCAACGCTCTATCTACGAGTATACTTGTTATTTGTTAATGAATCTTTAGGTCGAATTTGAACACATTTCTTTTAAAATAAAATGCCTAATTCTTGAAGTATATACACAGGTTACTTAAGCATCACGCTCATGACTTCAGGAGCGAAGCAATAGATGTGAGTGAAAAAATTAAAAAAAAATTGCTTTTCTATCCCTTGCTAGTGGAAAACCTGTCTATATCTACCAGGGCTTCAGAAAGTGTTAGGCGATATAACCCAATCACTGTCTGCAAGAATGAATGGATGAATGAAATGTATTTTGAACCAGTGACTTATTTATTTCTTTAATCTCGTATCTTTAACTTCTCCTTATCAGTGTTGTTTCAATGACCAGATTAACGTATACGAGCGTTTTTTCTGATAAAAGTTTATGGTCAGTAGGTAATTAAGTCAGGAGATAGACAGACAAAATATGCATACTAATAGGTATATCTATATGGTAAGGTGGTCACCACGCCGTTTTCTGCAGCAGTCAGTGTTGTGGGTTCAATCCCCACATGGGACATTACTTTGTGTGAACCACAAATTGTTGTTCCGAGTCTGGGTGGTTCTATGTGTCCGTTTCATGTATGTTTACAAAGCCCTCGCGATGCAGGATCTTTTCTTAGTGCGAGAGTTGTTTTTTACAAGCTTTTTTTTTAACTTGCAATGTATGTATGTATGCTTGTATGTTCAGGTGGAATCTTAAAACTCAATTTTTGATTCGTCTCGAGGCATTCCAGTAAAAGCTTGTTTTTAAAAAGATTTTTAATTTAATTTATTTATTAAGAAAGTAAGACTTAAGGTAGTAAAGAGTAGAGTCCAACAGTTGGCTAAGTTTCTTGTAGCTATCATCGTGTGTCAGTAGACTAGTATGCTTGCTGCCACCAAGAGTGCCCTTTGTAAAGAATTCTCCGTATTCCTTACGTCATGCCTTATCGCACGGTACCTCCAACCTCCGAAAACAATACACACATAAAACGAATTGTATATTTGGCACCTAATTACAATTAATGTATCAAACAAGCATACAAATAGTAATGGAAATCACAATGCTGATTTGTTTGATACCAGGAAAACATCGGTTCCTAGGAATCAGCTTTGTATTACACAGCTTAAATATCTCGAATTAACTGTTTTCAACTCACCACTCATACAAGACATAGGGACTCTAATTTTGTACACATATTCTTGGACGTATTAAGGCGCGTCTCCACCATAATTGTTGGAAATTTCAGTGTTTCTAACTGTTTGCAACTCTTCAGAAAATCGCCAACTGTTGTTTCCGTTGTGTCTACACAGAGTGCCAACAATTTAACAACATTCCAACAAAGCGTCTCCACAGAGTCAATAAATTTTTTCAACAATCGTATTCTTTTGATGTTTACCGCAAAAAACAGAAACACGGTTCCCAACATGTGTTGACAATTTTTGTTGCCAAAACAAGAAAATTACAGAAACTTCTGTGACAAACATGTGTTGACAACATGAAAGTAGCCAACTTAGATACTTTTTATTAAATGCAAGCGAAGCCGCGGGCGAAAGCTAGTAAGTATCTAAATCTAAAAGGACTAATTTGCACATTCATTATTTTTACGAAAACAGTTAAACATAGATTCTTAGGATTTGATCACTTAAATTCGTTTATGATTTGTTTCTTATTATGAATTGTCTTTGACTTTGCGGTTTGCTATTCGGATTTAGTATTCAAAACGTAAATAATTACAAATTTTAACAAAAAAAACCGACTTCAATCTGGACCAAATTTAAATGGGACCATTCGGGAAGCAAGCACCAGCTTTCAAATAAAAAAAAATCATCAAAATCGGTCACCCAGTCCAAAGTTATGAGGTAACAAACATAAAAAAAAAAAATACAGTCGAATTGAGAACCTCCTCCCTTTTGAAGTCGGTTGAAAATAAGAAACATAATTACTAAATACATATTACGATTAAACACCTAATGAACGTCATTTTGAAATAACATTGTATACGTGAGTCAATGAAACAGAGTGACCATATTATTATTGCTATAAATTTCATCAGAAATTACATTATGAACTTAGACATTTCATCAGCATCAATTTATGTTAGCCTTATATACTCTTCAATCCAATACATATAAAATTGTTTTTTGTATTGTAAGCGCCCAAAAACAAAGGATTTGCATATTTTACCCCTACGGGGGTAAAATAAGGGATGAACGGTTGTAAGTTATTTTTAAAGTTAGGAACACGAAATTAAGCGAGTTTGTGTACTACAAACTCGCTTAATTTCGTTACTTTTCTTTTTAGTTAACTGTTCTAGTAATTCAAACATTAAATATTGTCCGATGCTCTCGGGCCGTTATTTAGGGTTTACTATTTTCCCCCACATCACATTAACAGCCTTTAACAGTCCACTGCTGGACATCGAAAGGACATCCCTGAAAAAAATCAATGAAACAAGTACAAATTATTAAAAATAAAAAACCCGACTGCGTCAATATTTAACAATAAAAACATATTAGTTTTATATATATTCGTAATCACCGTAAAAAAATCTTTATTTTGATACCACACTCGATGTATTTTGAAAACTTTTTTTTTTATAATTTACTTTTTGGCGCCAAAAATCCTTATTTTTATTTATTTTTAATTTTGACTAGCAAACCCGGCGAACTCCGTTTCGCCACCAGATGGCTTCGTTTTATGTAACACTTTCCCGCTTTTCTGTTGAAAATTTTCCTGAATTTTCTTTGCTATAAACCTCACGGAGCCCGAGACCTTTCCAACGAATGCAAAACCGTGAAAATCGGTTTGTGCGTTCTGGAGTTATAGCGTCACGAAGGAAAACCCGACTTAGTTTTATATAGTAGATGTACCCAGTGTCACTCTCACGACTAAGACGAATCTATTGACACCACTCACATAAATATACGACAAGCCGTTTTGGCTCTAGGGCGTGCCAAAGAAATTTACATACATACACTCAAAAAACATAACCCTCCTTTCGCAGTCGGGTAAAAATACGTCACGTTTTTATTTAATTTCAAACATAAAATTATTTCATGTGACTAAGACGACATGCTTTTTTATGACAACAAAGTAAGGGACATAAAAGACAAAGGTTTATTTTACACATTAGTAAAAATTACTTACATAACATTTAGAGGGTTGTTTTTCCATTTCCATGGCCAAAGTCAGCAAAACAATTTCGTTCAGTAACAAAGGCGCGTTTCCATTGGCCCGCTGGGCTTGCCCCACCCTTGACCCGAAATACGAAATGCATCCCCGCCCTGATTTCGACCCGACTCGGCCTACTTACTGTCTTTTATTGTGACGCTGAAAAACAGGGGATGAGGGGGTTTTTAAAGAGAAATATCTGAAGAAATGTGCCATAATTTCTGCAAATCCAATATCAATAAGTTTTATACCATAGATTTTAGATAGATCGCTGTGGCATTTTTGTTTCCTTTGTCCATTAAATAAAATTGCTTTTAATAATATTTCTAATTTATTAGTCATTTAATTTATGTAGGGGATGGAATTAAGCCAGGGTGTGAGGTATGAACACCATTCAAGATTATTGCATCGTGTGTTTGTTTGTGTAAAATGGAATTTGCTTTGTGAATATTTCCTTTGTTTACGCACGGACGATTACATCAGTAGCATTCAGCGATTGCACAATCTGTCATGGTTACTAGGAGCACAGAATTATTGAAGAGATTCTTAAATATCTTTAGTAACTCAAACGTTTACTTTCAATACAAAAAATAGTTACTGCTACTAGGTAGGTGATTTTCGGGATGATGGGACAAAGAAAAAAGGTAAATTGAGATAAGGTAACCGCATGTCTGGAAATTGTAAAATGGGACCAAGACTGCATTAGTTCAAAGAGGTCGATTATCTGTATGTTAACGATTACCCTACATGTAACGAAAAAGTCTATTACCTTTTTATTGAAGCACAAATAAATAAAATAAACAAATAAATATTTCGGACATCTGACACCTAAAACCATTTAGTCCCAAGCTAAGCAGAGGTTGTGTAGTGGACAACTGATATAAATGTAGGTACTTTTTTGTAAATACATACCTAAATGTATTATACATAGAAAACACCCAAACTCTGAAACAAATATTTGTAGATCATGCAAACATTTGGTCCAACCCGGAAATGGAAACCGAGATCTCAAGCACAGCAGTCGAATACGCTAATCCCTCCTCCTGATTCTACAGGGGACGGTGATCCACTTACCATCTAGTTACCTGTCCATCATCTGTCCCTGTACTGTATGTGTATTCTATGTCAAAAACTACTATATCCATTTCACTCAACTGTTTTCTTCGTTATTTCCAGATGCACAGTAGCGAGCCAGTGCCGGCGCCAAAGGCTTCCGGCGCGAGCCTGCTCTTGCAGCTAGGACGCCTCATCGTCAGATCCCGAAGCTCCAGCCCAGCGAGTAGAACACCGCACGATCGGCTTTTACATTCTAAACTGATAACCGCTAATCCTTCTACCAGCTCACAGGTATGTTAGCCTGGTAAATTTGAACACGTTTTAATTTAGGAGGTTGGCGTGCGGCCAAGCGCGAACCGTTTGATACATTGTACAATAGAGTGGGTTTAGAAAGGAATACCTTTAGTAGATTCCAGATACTAATTAACTAAAAAATAATATAAAATAATTAAACGAATAGTTCGTGTTTGGCCATCTATACATAGATATCTATGTATCTATACAAATAAAGCTTTTAGCGTTCCGCAGTCCTAATAAAGAATCCTTGCAGTTTTACCGTGTTAATCTATCCGTTCTAGCCGTGGACAGCTTATAGACTGTTAGAATTAGAAATCATGAAATTAATATAACTAGCTTCGCCCCGCGGCATACCCGCGGGGCGAAGCTCAGGTCAGCTAGGTCAGAAACTAACCTAACTTACTCCTTATATCATCAGCTATCTGACAGTGAAAGTCCCGTTAAAATAGGTGCAGCCGTTTCAGAAGTTTACCTGAACAAACAGACAAAGTTTTTTTAATCGTTTTTTTATGTAGGTGCCGTAAACACTTTCATATGAATTTAGTGATAAGCTGGTAATTTTAAATTACAAAACAGACACTTCAATTTTATTTATTTCTATAGAGTAGTTGTATAGATGATATTATTATGCAGTCATATCAGAAAATTCTTAAAATTGCACCATGTTTATCTGTATGTCCTGTCCGTGGACAGCTTAGAGACAGTTAGCACTAAAAATCTGTAGGTCAAACAAAAAGAAATTAGGAATCCACGTAATACATACAGTGGGTGATTTTTTTCTTATCTATTATATAGTACCTACAGGTATCGTTGGATATTTATAACGAAAACATTAAGGGATTGGTAAAACTATTTTTCCTTCAAAGCATTTAGGTTCTACATTTTATGATAAATATCAATGTTTTTCTCCTTAATTTCCAGGCCCCAGAGTCCAAAGTCCAGAACCAACCGAAGCCGGAGCCCGAGGAGCCTACAACTGGCGTGGAAACTCAGCTCAGCAACCATGTGCAGGCGTTGTGGGACGAACAAATTCCTGTCTGCATTGAAGTATGTTATCCTAGTCATTTATTACCTTATTTCACATGGACCGGCTCGATTAAAGCAAGTGCCTTGCCTGTCAACGTGTGAATGAAGTTACAGGAACCTAAAACGTACCAGCTCTATATTTCTACACGTAAGGGCAGGCAAGGTTTGATATATAGTGTGATACCACGGCCTCACAGAAAACTGTTGAGAATCAGTGCTTGCGCTGTGTTATACCGACGGTCCATATCCCAAACCCTCCACCTGGCTCCTCCATAAAGAATCCTGCGTATCACAGTGGTAAATTGAATTGCAGTAGCTCAGGTAAAATTAGAAAACCAAACAAATGATGATGAGGTAGTTCTGTCATATAACTATTCGTCTTATTGTTTAAATCTTCTGTTCCAGGTTCTACTGGCTCCAGACTGCACTGAATGTTACACATCGATGTGTCGGGAGGATGGATTTGACAAGAAATCGCGAGGGCTGCTGCTGGAACGTTGGACAATGAGAGCACAGATCAACAAGTAAGTGGCAATCTATTCAATATTAGGTGAGGCCATGGTTTTACTTATCACATTCCATGTGGTGACGGACTAAGAAGACATAAGTGTCACTACTTCTAAGGGAGCAAACTAAGCAAGAAACCTCCTTTCTAAACAGCAACCTATGTCCAACAGTGGACTTTTAAAGGATGATGATGATAAAATATACATATTGTACAATAACTAAACCAATTGAAATTATAGGCACTTATATTAAGCAGGAACCAAACGCTTTAAATAAGTACTTTTTATTCTGTAATTTCAGAGGAGACAATAGCCCATTATTCGGCACAACACAGTGGCTTTTAAATGCAGTCAGATCACAGTTGCACTTCTCCCAGTTGTCTGCGTGGCTCGCCAGGCTGAAGGAGACGGAGGAGAGTCCTACTGAGCGAAGGTAAGAGTGGATCAATAAGTCTTATAAACTCGACTAAGTTTTGTCATGTGGACTAAGTTTTGTCAACTAGACTGGAATAGATAGTGACGTGATAGATGTATACGAGGGTTAAATTTATGTCTGAATTTTACTGAATTTGACAGAATAATAATCACTGAGTACTAGGCCTGCAAACATGGTAAGAAGTAATTTATTTGTAGTATTTTCAGTTTTGGAAACCAAAGAGTTTAATTATGATTTCATCAACTATTTAAAGATGTCCATTTTGTATAAATCTATATACTTATTTATACTTTAACTTAAAACAAACAAACGTATTTTATATAATTTTAATGACTGGTATAGACTTAACAAATTGTCCCAGATACTCAACTCTTCCGAAAGCTAAGTTAGTCATAGAAAAATACTGAAAATACATTCTTTATTCTCCGCAGACGCAAGCTGAGTCGCGAAACGTGCAACATCAAAAAGCTAGAAGCAAATTGTGACGTCGATGAACCAGGCAACCAGCGCAAACTGAACATCGTTTACTCCATAAAGATATCCGAGGACAACTATAAGAAGGCAGACTTTACTATACCGCCTACCGATCATAAATTTCCAGTCACAGACTTTGGTAACTTTTACTTAAACGTGATATTCCAAAGTCTACCCAGACTAGACGATATACCCAATATAAAATGCACGTGTCCAAAAAGAAAAACTAGCAAAGATGTACCCCCCAATTTACACGAAGAATTAGTAGGCAAACTAAATGATCTCAGTATAGGTAATAAGTATGATGGCGCCCAGATTGATGACAGGATGCTGACTCCTTGCAGCGAAAGCGGTAAACACAAATGCAATTGCGACGAAGAGTCAGACGGAAAGGACAGACCAAAAAAACTGGATGACAGACGCCTGAAAGAGATAGCTAAATACAAAAGGAGACTGAGGAAAGAGAGCAAAATAAAGAAGTTACATGACAGCACTTCATCTGAAGGCGACGGACTGCAGAAGACGAAAGAAACTCACACATCGATACCGATTTTGCAAGCATCTAGGTTTGATAGATTTAGAGCTATAGGTTGCTATAGAAACCAGACTTATTTGACTCTGCCAGCAACTCGGATAGAGAGCAAGTCTCCTTTTGTTGACACTGATAGTCTTCCACCGACCGAATTTAAAAAGACCAATACAGTATCGACGCAAACTGAAGATATTTATTGTCAATGTGGTACTCAGATACATTTGAAGTGTGACACATGTGATCGGGGAGGTATGGTGAGGTCAGATGGCAACTACAACTTGGCATCATTGAATGAGAACGGTGCGAGAAGGAAGTGTGAAGAAGATGATAAAAAGTTGAAGAAGCATAAATGTGATAACTTTTGTGATAATAATAATAGTAGTATTAGTAATAATGACGTTGTTAAAAGACCTAAGTTACGTAGGTTTTTTCCTATAGTGGATAAAATTGAGAAGATTGTAAGTGATAGGTTCAATCAGAGGGAGAAGGATATAGAAGAATTGCAGTTGGAGAAGGAGGACACGGTCTTTTCGAGACCAAAGGAGAAGAGACAAAAGACTTTTTCTGAGGGAGATGATGACTTAGTGTTGTTTGAGAAGTGTGACTATGGCACTTTTGATAGGTGTTCTGAATCTACTGCTGACTCGGTTGATTCTCCTAAGGAAGAGAAAGATGTTAACGGCTTTAAGTTTCCTGATCCAAAGAAAGGGGTGGATAATCAGGTAATTAGAATAACGAAACTATATATTTATGTATCTGTTTTATAAAACACTCTATTCATCTAGAATATTGTTTTTCAGTAGTAGTAGGTCCTGTGTTACCAGGAGCACAGTAATATGCAAAAGGTTTGATTATTTCTTTTAAGAAATTACCTCTTTCATTTTATATCATCTTAGTGTTTAGTGCATTTCAGACTGCATGGATGGCGTAGTGATTTAACCGGTCACTTGGCTATTTCCTACAGCACTGTGTGTTGTGGGTTTGATCCCGGCATGGGACAACACATTGTGAGATTTACAAATTGTTGTTCTGAGTCTGGATGTTCTTTGTGGTTCGTCTCATTATGATTGTGAGGTACAGGGTATAATCAAGTGCGGCAACTGTCTTTTTTAAATAATAAACATAATTATATAAATTTCAACTGTAAAGAGATCGTTAGAAATCTAAAATACAGTAATTTTTAAATCTAGTTTTTTACAGAATGTTTTTGGTGGGATTTCACTTCTTTTTGTAGAAACGTTTGTAGAAACATATTGATTTATTATATTTTTTTTATTTGACACATTTTTTTTCTTTTTAGGAGTAGTTTTTTTATTATTATAAATCTTTCTATTTTTTTCATCAGGTACTCCAGATCTTCGATTATCCTAGTTTTTATTGTTTTCCCTTTAAGTGGCCATTAAACCCTAACTTTGTACCAAATTTCAGCTCTCTGAGTTTATGGGAAGTACTAGTTCTATTCTGATGATCATGAGTGAGTGAGTGAGTGTCATAAATGCGAAACTTTGCTTTCGCTTAACTTCGGAACTAAAAGACCTACAGACTTGTTTTTTTTTATTTTAAGTGTGATTTTATAGCTTACTGGATAACGAAAATTTCTGCGTTCTGGTCTTATCCAGAGATTCTCAAATAGGGGCCTGAAAATGCGGCGAAATGGTTCCCCCGATATGTATTCACAAAAAAAAGTATATATGTATTTATATCAGTTGTCTTGTACCCATAATACAAGCTCTGCTTAGCTTGGGACTAGATGGCGTTGTGTGTTAGATGTCCGAAATATTTATTTATTTATTATTTTAAATTATCTCCATGTCAAATTTCATTGATGTCAGTACTATTCATTTGTTTTGAGATATAAATCTTATTATTTGGTCTTCTCCTTTCCAGGTGCCTTCTCCAACCGAAATGGATAAGTTTCGTTGGCGATTCGACTCGGCTGCTTCCATGGTGTTCCACACCAAGACTGGCCTCCCTCTCACCTCGAGCCCAGCGCCATTGAGAAGAGGGAACAATTGTTTCGATTTTGATGACTCCATCAATGGCATTTCTGGGATAAAGAGGTTAGTTTATGATGATTCATTTGTCCATATGCTGTTTTTTTAAGTTAAAGTGGTTGCTGCTCCGTTCCTTAGAGCCTTCCGTTTTTTTTATGTCTTGCCCGCCAAAATGACTTTACTCTGCTTGATGGAAAGCATAAGCAAAATCCAAGAGTGGTGGTCACCATACTCTGACTCAATGCAGACAATGCAGCATGGTGACCTACACCATGGCGGCCTAGTGATGCTTCTGCATCTTTTAGTCCAGTCAACAAGTATGGAACTTGTTGACTAGACTATTTGGGCCTCCGGTCTCGCACTCACCTCTCGCACACGAAACACGACAGCACGAACGCTGTCATTTTACGTTGGTCTTCTGTGCGAGGGCAGTACCGCCCCGGTGGAGCCGGCCCGTTCGTACTGAAATCAGCGTGGCTTTACTACCTTCCGTTGCTTGATGTTCGATATCTTATGATCTTTTTTGCTATCAAATGCAAAAGAATTGCGTGAAATTGACAGTTTCAACGGCCCTTTTGAATAACCTGTCTCAAGTTAGAACTGATTGATTTAATACTTTCATTGATATGCATGATCAATTTTTTTAAGTTTAATTCAGACAAGAATTCGGAGATATATTACCTAGCTGCTTAGGTAACTAAGCACTGTGAAAATTTCTGAAATAGACCTTTAAAAATATTTCGGAAGCAAAAATTAATTAAAATTCAAAATTGTATTTTTGTCATTTAAACAGTTTGCCAGATGGTATAAATATATTCGCATATCTGATGCGAATATATTTATACCATCTGGCAAGCATGTTATCAAATTATTTTTTATTTCGGACTTTTTCGGGCTTTTAGTTATAATAGGTCAAGGTCTTTTCAAGGAGATGCCTATGTTAAGCAGTAGACTGCTGATGATACACAACACTTGATTATCATGAAATATTAATAAACTAATCTTATTTGTAATTCAATTAAAACACTATCTGGGCTCCGGCCGCGGTACAACAACAATCGCGGGTAACGCGGCGGGGCAAAGCGTAGCCCATGTAAAAGAGTAACCCAAGTTACTCCTTACATCATCAGCTATTTGCCAGTAAAAGTCCTGGCAAAATCACTGTTCCAGAGATTAGCCAGATTTTATTATTATTTATATTATATATTATATATATTATAATTATATATATATATAATTATATATTATATTATATATTATTTATATATTATTAGATTAATAAATAGACAGACAAATTAAAAAAAAAAATTTTTTTGGTACACGTACCGTGTATACTCGTACACATATAACTATCTGTTACCCGCGGCTCCGCCCGCGTGTATGTCGGTTATTACAAAAAATGTGATAAATGAAGAACCGCTCGACCGATTTTGTGCAAACTTCACATAAACCATCTAATACTAGTCCGAACAAAGCCTAAACATTTGATTTGGATAGGTGAGCCCGTTCTTGAATTATAAAATTACAACGAAAAGTGGCATTGAGTTTTATAAATATGCATTTAGTAAAAAACGGTTATTGTTATATTACAAACAGACACTCCAATTTTATTTATTTGTATAGATTAACATAAAATTAATTTGTGTATTCCAGTGCACTGTTTCACCCGATCTCCCCAGTGTCGCCAGCGCCACCGTCCCCGGCGTCGCCACCGCCCGTGGTGACGACGCCACCGCCCAAACAACCCACCACTCCCAAACTGAGAATGGGACCCAGTACTGGACTTCTAGGTAAACTCTAAATGCTTTGTGATTTTATATATATTAATGAAAATGTTCAAATGCCATGATTTGAATAGTTATGACGGCATATGGGTAGTAAAAATATAAATAAACTTAAAAAAACCCTATTGTCTATGTATAATTGTTTGTGATAAAAAAGTATAAATGTATTTATATCAGTTGTCTAGTACCCATAAGCTCTGCTTAGCTTGGGATTGTGTATATTGTTTGTCGCGGTAAATGTATTTTTTTTATATAAAAAAAAAGATTAATACTATGACTGATGTTGACTGACGATAACTGACTGTATCTGTTTGTAACGTATCTCTGATTACAAGCATAACAATCAATATATCAAATAAAGTTGTTTGTTCCAAATAATAATCCAGGCAGTTTCGAGGAGTCAGCTCTGAAGGGTCGCCTAGAGCCAGTGGCGACAGTAGCCGGGTTCACGGCAGAATTAGCCGCTTGTGGCGCTTTCTGTCCACCGCACCGTCGCCTGCCAGTCACTGTGTTCTTCTACGCTCCGGGAGGGACCAACGCGCCTTACATGGTACAGTTACGACATCTCCTTTATATTTATTATTGCCTGGTACTTCGAACTATCTGACTTCCTCAGTGGTGCAGTGGTAGCGTACGCAATTGCTGTGCTTGTCGGACCAAATGTTTGTATGATCTGCAACTATTTGTTTCGGAGTTTGTATGTTTTCTGTGTATAATATGTATGTATTTACCAAAAGAAAAAAAAAAGTTTTTTTATCAGTTGTCTAGTACCATAACATAAGCTCTGCTTAGCTTGGGACTAGATAGCGTATATGTAAAATGTATGTAGAAAATTTGAAAATGCTGGGTGCTGTTGCTACTCGGCCGATATCTGGCTGATAAATAGTTGCGGTCAAACAGCACCCATGGCTTTTCAAATTTTCTACATACATTGTAATAGGAATTGTAATAAAATTTTTTTAATTAAAAATATTTGCGGGCGCTTTTTGGCTGGCAACCTGTTACCAATGTATTGTCTATTCAAAAATGAAGTCAGAAATTTGAGTTTAAGTATCTACGTGATGAAGGTATAGATTCTGCGGCCAGATCTAAGACCATTAGTGGTCTGTTACAACACCCTCTCAATGACTAGGGGACACTTAATCTGTCACAAGTGGATATCTTGACATCTCCTTCATGTTTATTATTCTCTAGTACCAGTTCACAGTATATTTATGGTAATATTATGCATTCGAAAATAATATTCCTGTCTGTGTGGCAGTTATATTTTCACGTTAACATCATTAAACCAGTTTCTAGATATTTTTTGTAACAGAAATTCAAACTGAAATAGTAAATTACGTGATAAAAATTTGATTTTCAAAGTTTGCTCATATTTCATAAAATGCTAAAATCTTTTTTTAATTACCAGGGTCACATAAACCTTGGGCCGTCTGGTTACCGCGTGGCACGCTCCGGCACTATCCAGGTCTCTCTGTTCAACCCTCACGGCACTTTGGTCAAGATGTTCGTCGTGTTGTACGATCTCACTAGAATGCCAGCCAGGTGCGATATTCAACCTTTTATGTTTTCTTGGTACATTCGATTTCTATTAGAAGAAATCATAAATAATGAAATTTGTTTTCATATAATATATCTGGGAATTCCCGAGTGTCATAACTCGGTGTGGTAGACCCACTAACACACCGAGTTATACACTGTACCTCTTGAATACCCTGGTATTCAGTTACATTGTCCATCAGTGTACATCAGTATTGGAGTTATAGTGGTGGGCGTGTGTGTGGCGTTCCTTAGTTTGTAAGGACACGAAAACATATTTTTTTAGATGATTTATTTTTCTTTAAATGTAGTGTGCAACAAATAATATTCTGACTAAAATAATTCGATTGGACAAGAAAGTGTGCTTTAATAGTTTAATCAATCACACCACCTGTATGTGACCTGTATGTCGAGTTTTAAATGTAGCTTGAGATGAGAAAATCTGGTTCGAAGGACCATGTAGGGCTATTGATCGTTCCGTATATATCCTTACTTTACGCCCGCGTATATGTCGGTTATCGCGGCAAATAGTAGCCTTCATGTTATTCTGATGTATAAGCTATATTACTGTAAAGTTTCATCCAAATCCGTTCAGTAGTTTTTGCGTGAAAGAGAAACAAACATCCATCCATCCATCCATCCATCCATCCATACTTACTAGCTTTCGCGTTTATAATATTAGTATAGATTTAATAATAATAATGATTTTAATAATGTTTGTATTGTTTAGCGCGCGCACTTTTCTGCGCCAACGCACGCTGTATATGCCGGCTGGCGCTGAACCGCCTAAATTGCAGCACAAATGGCTGCGCTACCTTATACATCTTAGGTGAGTGTATTATATACATGATGTTTTATTTTTCGTTATTAAAAATTGATATTTTTTTATAAACTAGAAATTCTTGACGATTAAAATTTTAATGGTCTTATATTCTCGTTATTTTGTTATCAGTGCCAAATGCGGATTTTTATTATTTTTGTATTATTATTCACTGAACATTTTTATATTAACAACAGTAATTCTCAAACATATTCCCCTGGTAGTTGAAAAGAAGTAATTTGATGTAATTTTTCTGTTTCCGTTCTTTTAATAAGAGTAGAGTCGGAAGTGTTCTAAGACACATTTCTAGACTTTTTCGACCCTTGTAAGATTATCTACAGTAATTATCTTTCCTTCCAGATTTATGACGTCAAAATCCGGTAAACTATACCTCCACACAGACATACGTATTATAGTGTCGAGGAAGGCAGACCTCGACACGGCGACCGCGCATTCCACCCTCATCCGCCCACTAGCTAACAATTCCGATGTAGAATCGAATAATGCCGAACGAGAATCGGATATATCGGATAAAGACCGTCGTCCGAACCGCGTTTTCGGAGGCTGCTCGGAGTATGATGACTTCAAGAAGGAGTTAGATGGACAGAATGGTGTATCGTATGAGTTGCGGAGTTTTACCTATGCGCCTGACAATCCAAAGTATTCGCCGCGGTAGTTCTCAGGGCTGTTAAACCCGTGGGTGTAGCCAGGTCTGAAATTGTACCAGAGCCGGATTGAATTTATTTTTGATAAATAAACAGCTTATTTAATATTCTGCGTTGAGAATATGGCCCAACAAGGGTTCAGAACCCATTATTTACAAATTGGGATTTAATTCGGGTTTCGGACCACGAAAAATATTATAATACTGTCAATAAATGGCCGAAATCAATAGATAATTTTAAAACAAAATGTTTGTCTATAAATATCAATTTTTTTATTCTTATTATTTTGAAAATGTAATCTAACGAATGTTTAATTATAATTTTTAGATAAAATTAAATATTAATATCGGCTAGTTAAAAACGAAGAAAAGGTTCAAACAATTCGTTCTTAAAAAATCCATTGGCCAGATCCATGATAGATTTAATGAGCATATTTTTGGATCTACTGAGAATTTTTTATTCGTACAATCTCAGAGGATCCATTGGTTAGATCCATGATGCATCTAATGACGATTTTATTTTCATTAAATCCTGATTTCAAGATGCAGATAAGTGAGTCTATAAAATACATATATTTTTACTATTCATTTTTTTGGTTTTGTCTCCCTTCCACCTCCTCGTCCGTTGCTTCATCCTTTCTTTTAACGCAAAATAAAACTTTTTAACATGACAAGCATCAGGACATCAAAATGATCATATTCAGTTATTTTCTAGTAATTATTTTGTTGCAAAAAAAAGATTCTCATGAGATCCATCATGGTCTGACCAATGCATGCCCTGAGAATGAACTGAAGAAACACACTTTATGACCTAGGGGGTTCCCTTTAGAATATCGACCATAAACAATCTAAAGCCTATCTATTTGTCATTAAATATGGCCCCAGATTATTCTACTCGCCTATTGGTCCAACATTTAGTCACATATAATTAACAAATACTTTAATTCTTAGTTTAGATATAAGTTTGTCACTTTGTTTGATCATTAGGCCAATATGGTTGATGGAAATGCAACTTTAATGATAGGTAGATAAAGTTCGAATTCGTTTGTATGGTGAAATTATAGGGTTGTCACTAAGCTGTTTAATTAATTTAAGACTAGAATTTATGAACTACTTTTTCTATCTATGTTGACCTGGTTACACCCACGATGGTTGTCGTAGGTTGCTGGTCGAGTCGGTTTTCGTTTTAGTGACTGTATAATGATGTTTGTGTTAACTGTATGTATTAATGAGAAAATATATTTTTGGTTTTTATATTACATTGACCTTTTATTCGTAGAAAAAACATTTCTATGTCACGCCAAACAAAATTAGTATTAAATTCGGCCAGTCGCCAAACAAAATTGGTAAAATATTAAAAATTAAAATCGGCCAAGTGCGAGCTGAACTCGTGCACCAATGGTGCCCGAGGAGACTTAAAGACAGACGGACTACGAAGTCATCCTATAAGGGATCCATTTTTTGGTACGGAGTACGGAATCCTTATTTTTTTTAATGATATAGGGGACAAATGAGGACCCGGATCACCAATGAAGGTAAGTGACTACCCCCGCCCTTGGAAAACCAGAGAGACGAAGACACTTTGTGTGGCCCCCTCTAATTTGAAGGATTGGGCCCCCGAAGAGTTTCCGATAACCTCTCTCAGGTTTTCTTAAATTTGAGCATGCCAAAGTGACTCTTCTCTGCCTGATAGAAAGCGTGAATAGAATCCAAGAGTGGTGGTCACCATACTCATTGCGAATGTAGACAATGCAGCACGGTAATATCCAGTATGGAGGCATTTTAAGGTGCTTTTACACGTTACATTTACAGAACCCTTAGTGGGAGGGAAACACGTGCGCTGGTATCGAGCTCGCCACAGGAAGGAAGAGCCGAACTGTTAGTTCGGAAGCGTATGTCAACAACTCGGAAACAAGGAGGGAAGAAGTATGGTTTTCCCATAAAACTAACTCAACGAAAAACACCTCCTTTCTGCTACAAGTTTCTGGTAGGTCTAAAATAAAACTACAACTTTGAAAGTATAATTATTTAATTGCAATAAATAAATACACACCACAAACATACAATAAATAACACACACACATACTATGGCCATAACCACTGACGAAATATATACTAGACCAACACTCTACTAGGCGAGACCTGTACGCGGATTTATAGTAAGCTTAATGTTCCCTAGATGTCACTAAGTGCATCAAATCGTGAATTATAGCGATATTTTCTGACCCCCAACATCAATACGAACCCAACAGTCAACTGTCAAGTTTATTGTCATTGTATTATTGCGAAATGTACCACTAGATGTCGTTTTTTAAATTGTTAATTATCTTAGTACCTAAATAATTTATGGAATATTTTATTTTATCGTCAGAGAGATCTACACAAATAAATAAAATTGAAGTGTCTGTTTTTAATTTTAAAATAACCGCTTTTCTCTTTACAATCTTTTGTTTTATTAATTGTTTGAAACTTTTTTTATTTTCAATGGATTCACTTTAAACTTTGTATGTATGTTTCTCAATTGACATAAGTAAGGAACTAAGGACTGACATTTTATTTTTTTAATGGATTCAAAAAACAAAATAAAAATTGATGAATTAATAAAATACAGTTGCATGTTGCAGTTGCAATTCCCGTCCTTAATGACACATGTCTAAAAACAGTTTTTGGCGTATAGAAATGTTGTTGATCGTGAATGTATGCAAATAAAAAATTTGATAATTACGAGTTGATAATGTCGAGAATTGCTTGCACATATTAATTAACAACTGTAGATGACAAAAAGGTGTAATTAAGGATTTTCTTTCGGTTTGTGTCTTATAAATAATCCTAATGTTAAAAATGCGAACGTAAGTTCCTTTGTTACGCTTTCCGGCGAAAACTACTTAGCTGATCAATCTGATCATCATGAAACACATATTCTTGTAGAGGTATTAGAAGTAACATAGGATACTTTTTATTAAATGCGAACGAAGTCGCGGGCGATCGAAGTCGCGGGCGAACGAAGTCGCGGGCGAAACCTAGTTATTAATAAAACAATCGAAATGTTTTTGGAACGAAGTTCCCTAACGCGCTTTTCGCGCCAAAAGTTGAAGCGACACTTAACATTGAGTTGACGTCATAGTGCTGGATACTCAAAGTTAAATATAACGAACTGATTGCCAACGTCCATACCGTATTGAATGCACCGGTTCTCGTCCGATCACCGAAGTTAAGCCACATCGGGCGTTGTTAGTAATTGGATGGGTGACCGCCTGGGAATACCACGTGTTATTGGCTTTTTGCATTTATTTAAAGAAAATATATTGTTTTATAGTATAATTTGTAAAGTTTGATTATTTCTAAAATAATTTGACAAATGCGTTACCGGCCTTTGGGGCATAGTGGAGTGGGATGAGGGGAGAGGTTGGGGTATGAGCCTCCGATATCCTCACTTACTCGGTGAAACACAGCGCAAGCACTTTTTCACATCGGTTTTCTGTGAGGCCGTGGTATTACCAGGGGCAGGGGTCATATTACGTCGCGTCGCGCGTAACCAAGTTAAAATATATCCAGAAACGGTTAAATACGTATCTACTCATTTTTAATCAGTAGCCCAAAGTTAAAGTTTCATGTTTCTAACTTAAAAATGACGAACTTTCGTCCACACTTTCAACCCGTATTTCACCCCCTTAGGGGTTGAAATTCCAAAATACCTTCCTTGGTGGATGTCTACTCAATAAAACGATCCATATGAATAACTGAAAGAATACAACTTAAGGTCTATACGTACGTGTAATATTAAAATCATCATCTTATCCCTAACTGTTGAAGAGTTTAACCTTCTATCATCAGCTCACCTAAATAACTTGAAAGTATACGACTAAAGGTCTATAGATACGTATGAAATTGAAAGAATTATCCTCCAACTCCTAACCGTTGAGGAGTTGTACCTTCGATCATCAGCTTACCTAAATAATTTGAAAGAATACGACTTAAGGTAACATACATACATATGATATTTAAAGATTTATCCTCCAACTTCTAACCGTTAAGGAGTTGTACCTTATAATCAGCTCATCATCATAAAATGATGAATACCAGACGCAAATACCGGATTAACTTCAGAAAATATACGAAAACATAATATGTGCCTAAAAAAATGAGGGTTTCCCTCGATTTCCCTTGGATCGCATCATCAGATCCTGATATGGTGACAATGAGACCACCTCGGGAGCATACCCTTTCGAATACAAAAATAATTTTCAAAATCGGTCCACAATTGACGCAGTAATCGGTGAACATATATTAAAAACTATATTGATAACTACCTTCTTTTTTTGAAGTCGGTTAAAAATAAACATTATATTATATTAATATTTTTGAACTGAGTACGCGGCTCAAGCGACGTTGCCGTTCCGTATTAACTACTGGAAGATATGAACGATTTTTGCAATGTTGCCATTCATGAGTGCATTGTTTCTCTGATTCAAGTGATTCAACCAAATAACTTATAAATGTGACATCTAGCGTAGTAAATAGGTCATTATTTTCAAGTTTATTTAAATCGATTGCAACGACATCTCCTAAACATAGGTGATAACTTTTAGTTATGCAATTGAAAATCATTTTTTTAAAGCAAGCATTACAAAGCAAGTTTTATATTTGAAAAATAATAATATAGTTACTAGAATTGAAGCACATCAATAAAATACTGTTAAACTTTGTTAAACTGCTTTTTAGAGCTTATTTTGAGCGCCATCTAGATTTAGTTGAACTTTTCTAGCTTTTTACGGCGTACAGTATTGGCCAAGGGAGGGACGGTCTATAGTATATTGTGTCATTGCCATAACTTAACTAAAATGCGTTAATTTAATATTCTTAGGTACAGTTGTAATTTACGCTTGCAACACTGTTTATTAACCTTGCAACACTTACTTTATATTAAAATAAATATACCTACATACTATAATATTAAATTAAAATTAAAATAATGCATGACATTATATTACTCTTTATTTTTTAGACAAAGTAGTTTTATTTTCTGATTTTTGATTACCAGTCAAAAACATTGTCTTGAACGTCAAAACGATTCGTCCTCAAAATATCCTCTTATTTCGTCATCATTTGCTATTGTCAAATTATTCATACATAATTTGTATGTACCTATATAAAATAAACATGAAAAAGATGAACTCATATTTATGTAGTTCATCTTTTACAACTTTAAAGTACTAGGCGCACAGCTAAGCAGAGGAGTTGTACAAGGGCAAAACATGGTTTGAAGATGTTAGAATAAAATTGTCCTAGTTATATCAAGTTAATAAGTTGATACTTAAACATCATTAACAGTAGGTACTCTGGGGGACGTTCGATTCCCCTTGGAATAAGGTTTTGGCTTACTATACCATGCTCTCTTTGCAGTGCTGTTGTCCTGTTTGCTCTCTTAGCCGGCTCTTAGCTCCGGGATAAATATGGGTGCTGACTCTCTGTATTCTTAATCAGCCGTCATCAGAGTCAGCTAACGATAGGTATGGTAGGTAATTCCTGCTAAAGTACTTGATTGAAACTTCAGGAATTTAAAATTACAGTTTCTTAGTTCTTTTTCCTTAAGATTATTATAAATTATTACATTTACTAATTATAATCTAGCACCGTTTCTAAATTATGCTAAGCGACCTAGTAATCATTTTGTATTCTGATTACACTATGACTGGAGTGAAAGAGACAGCGGTATTCTACGATCGTGCTTCATAGGGGCGGTTGTATATAAGAGGTTGTTTCTCTTGAGCGCGATAGGGGGAGTTTTCAGTTCCGTCTACTTCGATTTCCTGTAACAAAGTACTTTGTCATTAACAATATTTTTTCAACAAGAAAAAGTTTAAATAAAAAACTATAACCCGTCTAAGTACACACATCAAAAGTGTCTAGGGATCAAGCATTTTTATGCGGATTTCTTGAGATTGAGATGTGGCTTTGGCCCGGGCCTGCTCAGTCGCCAGACTTGAACCCGATTGAGCATGCATGGGATATGCTACAGAGAAGAGCTCTGCCGAATATGGAGGGTATCCAGTCGCAAGAAGACCTTTTTTTGTTGTTGCAACGAACATGGGCAACCATTCCACAGCGTGATTTGGATGAACTCATTTTGAGTATGCCAAACCGATTCTTGTGTTGTTAGTGTTCGCGGTAGAAACACGGATTATTAATTGTTTAAGTTACCTAATAAAATTTTAAAGAAAACTGTTATTTCAGTCTTTTTTTCGAACTTTAATGTTAGTGGTTCAAATGTCAAAAATCCCTTTATTAGGAAAATGGCAAATTTCTTTATTAATGCAAAGGTGACTTGGTTTATCGTTACTGTGACAAACGAAAACACTTTATTTGATGAATCCTTAAAGAAAATTTTAATTAATATCAATCAGGAGAAAAGTTATTGCAAAAATATATGTTGATCCCTAGACACATATGTTGATCCCTAGACACTTTTGATGTGTGTATTTTGACTATGTTATCCGGGCCATTATTACGATTCTATTGACACTTCATATCTTAAAATCGGTTCAGTTGTTTTTCCCTTCGGCGGAACATACAAACATAATGTTATTAGACTGCCAAAATCTATTATTACCCTACCTTTTGGTTATTAGTCGGGTAAATATTACATGATTTTATGACATAAAATTAGCTTTAGTTTCTAATGTAGGTAGTCGCAGGGATACACATGAAGGGAAGAGGTGGTCTGCTTTTTGAAAATTAAAAGAAACCCAAATCTTCGCCGCTCCCTCCCAATTTAGATGCAAAGTTCTTCTATATGAAGGTGTCTTCCAACAGTCTGAGTGTTCTTCCTTGAAAATAGTACCAGGAGTACATAAAGTTAAGAAGTTATATAAAACTTTTGTTTCATAAACTTACTTCATCAGGAAACAGACTCCTCGACCAGGGCCCCCAGCCATGAGGCTCCTCCTCTTCATGATCGTAATGATGTTGATGCTGCGCGTGCTCATAGTAAATGATCTGGTGACAAAATAAATATGTTACTTTTATATTAAATCTCCGTTTTTTGACGGATTAAGAAAACGTTCACCCCGTAAATGTCTTAAGACGCGATTAAGGGAGCAAGTTACCAGGATAACATCACCGCAAAGAGAGAGGAATACTTGAAACAAATTCCACACCAACCCTGTAGGCTCAAATCCGCCCTCTCCACGATTCTCAACCCAACTCAACCTGATTTACAGGTCTGTGAATGCGCAAAAGAAATCCTAAAGGTTTTCGCAGATTTCTTTTAACTACATACCTATTTAATTTTTATTAAAACAATAGATTTATTAAATCGCTTAAAACATCCTTTTAAATGAATACGATTCTATTTAATCTAAGCAATAATGTAAAGGGATCGATTGACTACTCTACTTGTGAAAAAGAAATTCAAAGATTATTTAATAGAATTTATATTTTGTCATGCACATGCGTGTATATATTAGTAAGATGTGCAACAGAGATCTAAATGATTGGAGATGAAATGAGATGATGAGATCTGTGGTATAATATATTCACTCTCACTTTTTTAGGGTTCAGAACCATCTGAGGGTCATTATCTTCTCCCATAGTCTGTCTATCCATTAAGATCATATTTCTGCGCCAATCCTAAAATACCAACATTTCAATTAAAAAAAACTTCGACAAATCGGATTTCTTAATTTGCCATCCTTGTGGTGGCAAATAATTACTTTTATATCAATATATATCAATATTTTTAAATCTTTTTTAGGACATCTAACACACAACACCATTCAGTCCTAAGCTAAGCAGAGCTGTCACTATGGGTACAAGAATACTGATATAAATACACACCGATATATACAGAAAACACCCAAACTCCGAAACAAATATTTGCAGATCGTACAAATATTTGGTCCGACCCAGGAATTGAACTCGAGACCTTAAGCACAGCAGTCGCTTAAGCTACCACTTGCGCCACCGAGGCAGTACATACATGGAATATATAGTCTGATGTGTGGTATCTTTTCCCATGAAGCATTACAACATTGAGTGCTGTGTACGGTTGTAATTGGACTTCAGACCTACATATTGTAAACTGCAATTTATAGTATTTGTTTGTTTTTGGTTTGTTGTCTGTTTCTCTGTTTCTGTACCTAATAAATAAAATAAAAATAAAATAAATATATATATGGGTCTTAAAATAATTTTCTAATTTATATTAAGATAGTTAGAAGATATTGATTCTAACTTGTTTCGTGTTTCTAAAAGTGACTAACTTATTTATAAATGTTCATTTATAAATTTACCCCCTTAGGGGTGAAATTTCCAGTAAACCTCTTTTATCGGGTAGGTACCTACAACATAAAAAGCATCTGCTGCCAAAATTTAAGTTTGTGGCCCAGTCAGGGCAAGGCATTTTATATAGAATGTATAGATATGGCGATTTACGTCTGACCATCGCTTACAAGAGTACACAATAATCTGGATTCAACTTAAGCCAATAAATCTTGCATACAATCGATGCAAGACGAATCAGCTAATGCAAGATGAATAGGCAAACGCACTAGTGTAGATACAACTTTATGGTAGAACCACCTTGATTGTCCAGTAACTAGTTTCTTTTAGCATTGAATTTGGTTTCATCTGGACCGGTTCTCCGAAAGGTTTGTGGCCCAGTACCTACCACTTTCACTGGGACCGATATGGTGCTTAATTAAATTATGAGAGATATCTGCTTTAGTATATAGTTGATGAAGCAAATAGGGTGACGAATTCTACATAAGTATATGAATGCGAAAATTTTTTTTTGAAATATTACACTCAACGCCATCTAGTCCCAAGCTAAGCAGAGCTTGTGTTTTGGGTACTAGACAACTGATATAAATACATATATATATATATATTTTTTGTAAATACATACATATTATACATAGAAAACACCCAAACTCCGAAACAAATATCAGCAGATCATAGAAACATTTGGTCAGACCCGACCCGAATAGAACCCGAGACCTCAAGTACAACAGTTGCACAGAGGCAGCCAAAAGCCCCAGTAATGTTTCTAACCTGTTTACTTGTGAAGAAACAACTTGCAATACAATACATTTGCCTCATAGTTATGCAGAAGTCCTTTCCCATTTGCAAGGTGTTGGGGGTCACTTTCTCTGACTGACCCCAATGCCACCAAGCGCAATAAAGCATTGACCTTGATACCTTATCCGGCATCAAGTATTCATTACTAATGCTCACAATAAACACACACAAACACGCTATCATGAGCCTTGTAAGCAAATATTGTTTATTAAACTACACTGCTCCGCTCTTAAGAGTTGTAGCGTGATGTTTTCTAAGCATCTAATCTATACTAATATTATAAAGCTGCAGAGTTTGTTTGTTTGAACGCGTTAATCTGTGGAATTATAGGTTCGATTTGTAAAATTATTTCAATGTTAGATACCCTTGAGATAGCGTCGTTAGATAGTTACACACTTTGTACACAAATTAAAGTTTTTAAGCAAAGTTACTTAAACTTGAATTGATTTATTATAGTACTAGTGGAACCCCGCGGTGTAACCCGCGGTCATTGTCGTACCGCGGGTAACGCCGCGGGGCGAAGCTAGTCTAAAATAATAATCACAAATCTTAACAACAAAAAAACCGACTTCAATCTGGACCAAATTTAAATGGTACCATACGGGAATATTGAGTTATTCGTTAATTTGTCACGCACATACTTAATGCACATTGAAGACTTATATGGTTTTCTCATGGATGACATGTCAGAACTGGACCAAATTGAAATGGGACCACATGGGAAGCACCAGCTTTCAAATAAAAAAGAATCATCAAAATCGGTTCACCCAGTCGAAAGTTATGAGGTAACAAACATTTCAAAAAAACAGTCGAATTGAGAACCTCCTCCTTTTTTTGAAGTCGGTTAAAAAGTAGCCTAATTTACTCCTTATATCATCAGCTACCTATCAGTGAAAGACCCGTCAAAATTGGTCCAGCCGTTTCAGAGATTAGCCGGAACAAACAGACAGACACACAGACCGACAGACAGACAGTAAAATATTGTAAAAAAAAATATTTTGGTACACGTACCGTGTATACATACATATGCATTTATTAAAAGTTTTTTGACGCTTGTATGTTAATATTGTTATTTTTTTTTATAAATTATGGTTATGTACATAGGTTTCTATATTATGTAAAAGCGGTTATTTTAATATTACAAAAATACACTCCAATTTTATTTATTTGTATAGAAATAGCCTTAGTTATTTAAGATGGTAAAATAAATACCTACTATTACTGCCATACATCCGTACTAATATTATAAATTCGAAAGTAGCTCTGTCTGTCTGTATGTCTTTTACCCTTTCACACCTAAGCCGCTGCACCGTGGCATGGAGATACATATTTTGATTCCTGTGGAAAGACATACAATACTCTTTACCTCGAAAACCGACATACACACAGGTGTAGCCGCAGGCAACCTTTTACCTCTTCACGCTTAAACCGCTGACCCGATTTAGGGAAAATTTGGTGTAGAGATAGTTCGAGTCCCGGGAAAGGACATAGGATACTTTTTATTAAGGACTAGCAACGCGCCCCGCCTTTGTAAGGGCTCTTTACGGAAAATTTAATAAAGTCTAAGTCACCTTTTTATTTCTGTGCGGTAATCCATGCGGATACCTACCATCTCCTGGTGGCATTTTTGGACTCGAACCGACTAAAACCGCACGTCTCGGGTACTATAAGCAGGGGAACCAGTTGTACCCTAGAAAGGAAAACCATTTGAACCCAGCCTAAGTCACCCTGAAAAGATGTGCGTCTCAATTTTTTCCGACAACTTCAACTTCAACTTCTTTATCGCGAACAGACAGACAGACGCGGCGGAGGACTTTGTTTTATGATATGTAGTGATATAATCCTTAAAATAGGTGAAAAGCAGAGGGAACTTTTACAAAGCATTAATACCTAACCGCTAAACCGATTAAGATGAAATTTCGAAAATGCCCAACATACATGCGGGCGAAGACAGGAGCAAAAACTGTTTTTATAGTTCACGTATGCTATTATAGATATTAATATTTCTGCTAAATTGCTACGCATGAGGGAAATACTATTTAAATCTCTATGATTAAAATTAAGATAACTTAAAAAGTGGTATAATTATTTTTCTACCCACATAAAAGTGTAATAAAAATTGTTAAAACGATTTTATTTAAGTTTTAATTACTTGTAGGTTTTTATTGCGCTTTTTTTTTTGCGTTGCTGCTGTACGTTGCTCATCAAACGGGAATACTCAATTTTTCGGTATTCAAAGTAACCTATGTGAAATTCCGGACTGTCATCTATCTCTGTGCTAAATTTCATCATGATCTGTTGAGCAGTTTTTGCGTGCGTCCATACATCTTTACAAACTTTTACATTTATAATATTGTGGCTTTTTGTCCGCGGCTCTGCCCACGTGTCGGTTATTGCGTCAAAAAGTAGCCTATGTCCTTCTCCAAGTTTCAATCTATCTCTATACTGAAGTTCATCCAAATCGGTTCAGCGGTTTACCCGTAAAAGTGTAACAGACAGACAGATTTACTTACGAATTTATAATATTAGTATGGCTTGGATGTTATTTTAGAATAAATTATTAGATAATCACAAATTTTATCAAAGAAAACCGACTTCAAGAACGGGACCAAACGGGCAGCACCAGCTTTCAATTAAAAAAAGAATCATCAAAATCGGTTCACCTAGTCGAAAGTTATGAGGTAACAGACATAAAAAAACAGTCGAATTGATAACCTCCTCCTTTTTTTGAAGTCGGTTAAAAATAGAATTGAGAAAGAGACGTCTTGTGTTTTCTCTTCAGGATAAAAGACAGAAAGGCAAATAAAACTAAAATCAAATATAGTTTGAACACTACAATCAGACCTACGCAACATTAAAAAAAAAAGTAAAAACTAAAACCCAACTACGACAAAAAACGACGCTGAAAAAGTATGAAACAAGTTTCAAAAGCCGTAGTCACGCGTTGTTAAAGTACATTAAACTACATGAACTACAGCTTTTGAAACTTAGTAATGTACCGTAGTCCATAACACTTTAACAACGCGTGACTACGGCTTTTGAAACTTGTTTCATACTTTTTCAGCGACGTTTTTTGTCGTAGTTGGGTTTTAGTTTTTACTTTTTTTTATTTAAAATGTTTAGGTGCCTCTATAATATTAATTTCTTTGCAAAGTATATTTTAAATAGGTACCTACCATATAAATATCACAATTATCGAATAAATACGGACAAAGTCACGAGAAAATGCTCATAATATATATATTTTTGAAATGTACAAGTACTTTCGAATGAAACCAAACACGACATATTTATCTCAATTTTTTTTTTAATACAGTACTTTATGTCGGCTAGAGGACGCCACATTAGATTCAGTGACACGTCATATAGCTTATAACCAGCAGATCAACACGCTTCTAACGATACCTCATTTGTCTAGTTCTAATAAGTAGTTAAGGAGCTATGGGGGAACAGATGAACATACATACATACATAGCCTGTCAAAATCATAACCCTCGTTTGGCTTTGCCGTAGTCGGGTAAAAACAAACAAACCCACAGACTACCAGATTAATTTCATATCCAATCCACCACAATCGTGAAACCACAATTGAGAAAGTCGCACAACACAAACAGACAGGTTTGTTAATTAACATTCTACTTATAAACGCAGTATGAATATTAATCGTCATAATTATAAAGAAACGTGCATCACTTTGTCTAGGAGATTAAGAAGAAATTGGGTTAAGATATACTAACACACGTGGGTATTAAAAATAACTTTCCCAACATAATAAAAATAACATTAACATATACTTATAATAAAAATGTAACAGGTCCAATTCTGTACATTAAAGATATTTTTTTTTTTTTTTTTTTTTCATTTTTGTCTGTCTGTCCGTCTGACTGTCTGTCTGTATCTTGGCCGCGCATCACGCTGAAACTACTGAATGGATTCAAATGAAACATGGCATGATTTGAGTTCATACTACGAGGTAGGACATAGGATACTTTTTATCCCGACATTCAGCACGGTTTCTTGGAGAGAGGGAATGAAAGTCAAAATATGTACTTAGTTGTAAGTTATTGTATGAGCACCTTGTCGACTATGATTATTATTAATTTCTTTGATGATTTTGACCTGATGATTTGCTGTGCGGCCTGAGTACGCCGCTCAACTATGGTTGAATAGGTCGATGGCTGATCCATGCGTCTTACTTTATTTCACATAATTTGTGACATTTATTGATTATTTTATATTTGGACATATTACATCTTTTTAAATTTGACTGTGAATGAAAGTGCTATTTGGATTTTATTTAACATAAGTGGACCTCACAATATAACAATACAATGTCACAATATAACAATGTAAAAATCTTGCAGCTATCAGTAAGGACGGCGCATGATTGGTTTGCTCATGGCTGTGCAGCAATGACTCCAAACCTTTTGTTTTGTTTTCTTTGGTCGACTTCGTTCTCATTCAAGTCTCTTAAGTAAAAAATAAAAAATAATTGTAAACCGTATTATTATTTTTTTAAAGGAGCAACAATGGAGTTTCTTGCCAGATTCTTCTCCATGAAGGGTAGGCTGCACTTGGAACTGGCGACTAGAATCACTCGATTTTTTAATATTAAATATTGACTATTCATAAGTGCCTATATGAATAAAATCTTTTTGAGTTTGAGTTTAATTCAATAACAAATAGTCCAATTTCTTTCATTAATTTTTTGCTAAAAAGAAAAAAAATAAAAGATAACGGGAAAATTCTTTTTTTTTGTCCGCGACTGTACACTGCCTGTGGGAAGCTGAGACAGATATGTAAATATGGCGGTACAAAGTTCGCCGGGTCAGCTAGTCAATAATATAATAAATAAATATTTTCGAACATCTAACACACAACGCCATCTAGTCCCAGACTAAGCAGAGCTTGTGTTATGGGTACAACTGATATAAATACATATACATTTTTTTTTAATACATACAAACATATTATACACAGAAAACACCGAAACTCCAAAACAAATATTAGCAGATCATACTAACAAACATTTGGTACAAACCCGAATCGAACCCGAGACTTCAAGCACAGTAGTCGCTAATGCTACCACTGCGCCACCCAAACATCTATACTGATAATATATAAACGCGAAAGTTTGTAAGTATGGATGGACGGATGTTTGTTACTCTTTGAGGCAAAAACTACTGAACGGATTTGGATTAAATTACAGTAATATAGGTTATACATCAGAATAACACATAGGCTACTATTTGCCGCGAAAACCGACATACACGCGGGCGGAGCCGCTGGCAACAACTAGTTAACAAATAAAATAAACATTTATTAGTGTACAAAACATATAGCACCAACAAAGCGATTATTTAGTTGCTTTTGCCGTATGAGAGAGGTTACCGGAGAGGAGTTCTCTCCTCTGAATATTTCAAGGGGAGGGTATTCAAAGGCATTAACGCACTTCTGACGGTTAGTTTTCTTTGTCATGACCATAGTGTGAGGTGGTAGTAAGTTACCATAATAATATGATAGTTTGCTCCTTAAAAACATTGTATTTTTTTTCCAAAAAGTAAAATTTTAATTAAATGCAATGAAAGTATATATACGGTACTACCATCGAAAATTAATTTCAACATTTTGTCTGTCTCTGTTTGGTCCCGCTTATCTCGGGAACAGCTAGACCGATTTTGACTAGACTTTCACTAGCAGAAAGCTAATGATATACGGAGTGACTCATGACTTGGGCTACTTTTAGATTAGCATCGCCCCGCTGTGTTACCCGCGGTTGTTGTTAAAAAGATACAAGAAATACCACGGGTAACACCGCGGGGTGCAGCTAGCTTGGAAATATTAATGAAACTAAAACCTTACATTTAGACTACTACGTTTTATGAAATAATATGGTCATGTATCATGTATTATGAATACATTCACGATTAGATCTGTCTGCCGGCTTCGGGGCCACGTTGATTTCTTACTTGATTTACTTACTTAATTTCTAATGTAATTTATACTAATCTATACTAATATTATAAAGCCGAAGAGTTTATTTGTTTGTTTGTTTGAACGCGCTAATCTCAGGAACCGCTAGTCCGATTTGAAAAATTCTTTCAGTGTTGGATAGTGCATTTATCGAGGAAGGCTATAGGCTATATATCATCACGCTTCGACTGCACCTTTGGCCTAGTGGGTTAACGGTCACCGCGCCGTTTCCTACTTCGCCAAGTGTCGTGGGTTCAAATCCCACGTAGGACAACACTATGTGTGATCTACAAATTGCTGTTCTGAGTCTGGGTGTTATTTGTATCCGTTTCATGTATGTTTGTAAAGTCCCCCGCGACACAGGATTTATTCCTAGTGCGGGAGTTGTCTTTAAAGTTCCTTCCTTCCTTCCTATACTAATATTATAAAGCCGAAGAGTTTGTTTGTTTGAACGCGCTAATCTCAGGAACCGCTAGTCCGATTTGAAAAATTCTTTCAGTGTTGGATAGTGCATTTATCGAGGAAGGCTATAGGCTACATGCCATCACGCTAAGACCAATAGGAGCGGAGCACCAATGAAAATGTTACAAAAACGGGGGATATTTTTTTTACGCTACGGGCAAGGAGACGTAAACGACGTGGCGTGGGTCAGCTAGTATACTATATACGATAATATACTGTATTATACACTCCGAAGTAACTCTGTCTGTCTGTCTATCACGTTTTCAACGCTAAACCACTGCACTTATTTCAATGAAATTAGTCATGGAGATAATTTAATTCCTGAGGAAGGACATCTACTAGGACTACTTTCTATCGCGATAGTCAACATACACGCGGGTGGAGCCGCGCGTGAAAGCTAGTCTTTGCATACATATTTGGACACTTGACACAACGCCATCTAGCTTTAAATAAAGCAGAGGTTATACTATGCCAGATAGATTGACTGAAAGAATACTTATATACTTTTTTGTAAACATGTACATACATATTAAACACTCTTCAAAACAAATATTATCTAGCAGATCATACAAATATTAGGTCCGAGTCAGAAATCGAATCAAAACTAGTCACGCAGTCACTTACGCTACTACTGAGCCAACTGGCACAATATTAAGTAATAGCGACCCGGTTAAGTTGGAGGCAGTGGGGTTCGATTTCTACTCAGCATAAATAAGAATCCATATTTATATCACCTTAAATTTGAACCTGTGACCTCCCATCTTCTAACTAATCCACAGTCGTATAAAAAAGCAAATTACCAACAGCTGCCTAATGGCCTACAACGAGTTGTAATTTCTCACGAATGCACTCATTGTCGCGTCTAACGTTCGATGCGCGGTGAGAACAAATTTATTTAATGAGGTATTTGGTTTATCATGATACTAGTTATTGCTATGGGTTTGCTTTTATTATTCTAGATATTAAAATTTACATAAATTATAATTACAATTACTAGCTTTTGACTTTTTTTTTGACACGCGTATGTGGGTTATCGCGGTAAATAGTACCCTGTGTATTATTCTGATGTATAAACTATATTACTGTAAAGTTTTATCTAAATCCATTTAGTAGTTGTGCTTGAAAGAGTAACAAACACATTCACAAACTTTCGTATCTAAAATACCCCGGGATCACCCCGGGATATACCTCAGTCATAGGGTACGGCAGGGGGCACTCCAGAAGCCGCAGATGCGTTCCTGACCTGAAGCTCCTCCCGACTGCCACTCTTCGTCTCCCCACCAAGGGTATGATGCGAAAAGCATACCCCGAGTAAAAAAAAAGGATAGTAGGATTGATAAGTATTTTGATCCAGTAGTTAGTGCTACTGATAGCTAAGCTGGAGGTCGCGGGTTCAATTTCAACTTAGAACAAATACGGCCTAACAGAAAACGCTTTACGCTTTTAAGGTTCTTTCGTTCACATCTTCTCCTAATTCTGGGGGACATAGGGACTGAAAGGCCGGCAATGCACCTGTGACTTGTTAAATTGCATGTATCCATTCATTCCACCTTTTTTTTTATCGGAGGGTAGGGGCAAACGAGCAGACGTTTCGCCTGATGGTAAGCGATTACCGTTTGTCCCTTATACCATAAAAAATACACAAACAGACAGTCAGACAATAATTGTATTTCCATTTTAATAAAAAAACCCATTAATGTGTTAATTAATCAATAAAAACTAAACATAGTAATGGCTATTAAAATAAACTCCATCAATGGCAGCCATAAAATAGAGAAAACCAAATTCAAAATGGCGTTTAAAAACTATAATCGAATTATTTTTCAAGTTTACGTTAGCTAGAGAAAATTAATGTCTTATTTATGGTTAGAAAGACGATTCTTCAAGTAATTAACTTAATAAATGATTTTTATAGCTAAAAGTTATTTTTGTCGTGTGGTGACTAAGAATACAGCCCAATAGCCTAATGATGCAGAAGCATCACTAGGCCGCCATGGTGTGGGTCACCATGCTGCATTGTTGCATTGTCTGCATTCGCAATGAGTAGATATGGTGACCACCACTCTTGGATTCTGCTTATAGTCCATTGAAATGTTACATTTTTAAGGCCTTACCTTGCGTTTTTTAGAGGACGCAATTTTATTTTTTTGATGTGTAGGGGGGGGGGGGGTCAATAATTAATTATTAATAATATTGCAAAATTTGTATTTAAAAAAATTATAATAACAAAACAAAAAAAAACAAAACAATAACTAATGACACATTATTAGTACACACGTATAATATAGGCCTATCTACGACAAAAAGTTACTGAACCAAAGTTGTAGAGAATTTAATTTGCAACAAAAAATGTTAATAATTTTTTTTTATCAAATTAATAGTTAAAGAAATATATCGTAAAAACCATTTCAACCCCTATTTTCAAGATGGCGGCTGTGGGACAAGGGTGGCGACCCCACAAACTTGGTTTTAGCTTTACACTGACCCCCCCTACACATCAAAAAAATAAAATTGCGTCCTCTAAAAAACGCAACCCCAAATGTAACTTTTCAATGGACTATTATGCTTTCCATCAGGCAGAGTACAGTCATTTTGGTAGGCCATCTCCACCCCTATTCATCCCGTGGGTGTCGTAAGAGCCGACTGAGGAAGTCACCACAGTACCAGGACAAAAGCATAGCAAAGGAAAACTTGAAAAAAAATCTGTAACAATCAGTCAGCAAAGAAGGTTTTGGCCTTAATAATACTATATTATTAAGGCCAAAACCTTCTTTTTAAGAAGATGTCTATGTCCAGCAGTGGACTTTTAAAAGCTGTTGATGTGATGTATATAAACTTTGTGCATTAATAGTTTTTAACAGCTTTTTGTTAAAATTTATGTTAAAGAGAGAAGTAGTAAAAAGATTTAGATAAAGAATTTTTTTTTAAAGTAGTGTTGGTTCAGCGGTTAGTCATGGTTCGATTCCCAACCAGGTAAAACAAAGTGTGAGGAGCACTATTGTTTTATTCTATACCTAGGAGAAGTTATCTATAACAATTACGTATGTATGTGGAAATAAATAAATAATAAATAAACATAAAGGACGTCTAACACACACGACGCTTAGTACCCAAGCTAAGCAGAGCTTGTATTATGGGTACTATTAACTGATATAAATACATATATACTTTTTTTCTAAATGCACACATATAATACATAGAAAACATCCAAACTTCGAATCAAATATTTGCAGATCATACAAACATTTGGTCCGACCCGGGAATCGAACCGAAGACCTCAATATACGCTATATACCAAATACGCTACCACTGCGCCACCGAGGCAGTCAATGTGTAAGTATGTTTAGTTTATCAGCGCTCTTCTAGGAACTTTGTGTCTCGCACAACCAAACTGAGGAATGAACTGTCGCTTGCGGTATTCCCGGACCAATACGACCTTCAAACCTTCAAGAAGAGAGCGTAAGTACTCCTTTTTAAAGGGCTGGTAACGCACTTGTGACGCCTCTGGTGTTTCGGTCGTCCATGGGCGGCGGTAATCGCTTACCATCAGGCGACCCGTCTGCTCATTTGCCGCCCATCCCATAAAAAACAAACAATAACAACAATCAGTTTCTTTCAAATACTTAACAAAATTAATCCAATTAGTTAAATGCTTATGCCGCTCTAAAACCCATCGTTTTTCAGGAGTTAAGAGCCTTATGAGAAGAAAGGGCATACAATGGACTAGTTTATCGTCATTTTCATACCTTCTGTGGTTCATCCTTGTGTTTCTTCTTCAACTCAATAATAAGTCTCACCAGGTTGACAGCTAATCCAATTACAGCCAAAATGAAGAATTTCACCTGAAATGGAGAATATTATATGATTATTGATGCTTACCTTTTGTGGTTGGGTGGTATGCTTATTCTTAATGTCTATCCAGAGCCTGGCTATGTTCACTGCTAAGCTGAGAAGAGCCACTATGAAGAATTTCACCTGAAAAATGCAGTTTTTTTATTGCATTTTGCTTTAAGGGCTCAAAATTCCCAATGGTAACTTGGTTAAAATTATTCTAAACTGTCCTAATAATTCTATTTTTACCCGACTGCTAAAGGAGGGTTATGTTTTCGAGTGTATGTCTGTGTGCGTTTCCTTATTTCTGTAACTGTTGGTGCAAATGGAAGGGGCCAGCTGAAAACCAGTGCTGTGCTTCAGTACAGCGTAAACTGAGCTGGTAGCCTTTGCTGCACAATGCAATGATTGTTACGTATTACTATATATTATGTTGTTCTGTTTTGTAGCAAAAATAAATGGTTTAAATGGTTTTTAAATGGTATGTATATTTCTTTGGCACGCCCTAGAGACTAAACGGCTTGTCGTATTTTTATGTGAGTGGTGTCTATAGATTCGTCTTAGTCGTGAGAGTGACACTGGGTACATCAAAATAAAAAAAATAACAAAATAAGGATTTTTGGCGCCAAAAAGTAATATAAAAAAAGAATTATGTTTTCAAAATACATCGAGTGTGGTATCAAAATAAATAATTTTTTACGGTGATTACGAATATACATACCTAAAACTTATATGTTTTTATTGTTAAATATTGACGCAGTCAGGTTTTTTATTTGTAATAATTTGTACTTGTTACCTATACTAAATAAATATATTTGGGATACTTTAACACACAACGCCATCTAGTCCCAAGCTAATCAGGGCTTGTGTTATTGGTACTAGACTAGACTACTTTTTTTTGTAAATATATTCTTAATATACATAGAAAACACCAAAACTCCGAAACAAATATTTGCAGATCAAATAAACATTTGGTCCGACCCGGGCAGACCCGGAAATAGAACTGGGGTCTCCAGTTCTATTTCCGGGTCTGCATCTGCATCTGCGCCAACCACTGGTAAGACCAACCACCAAACTTCTTAAATGTTATGTTAGTTACAATGATATACTGACAGTAGGTACCTACGGCTAAACTAAGCAGAGCTTGTATTATGGGTACTAGATAACTGATATAAATAAATACATATATACTTTTTTTGTAAATACATACATATTATAGATTCACAATGTAGTAGAGCCATGCTGATTTCAGCACGAACGGGCCGGCTCCACCGGGGCGGTACTACCCTCGCACAGAAAATCAACGTAAAATGACAGCGTTCGTGCTGTCGTGTTTCGTTGGTGGATGCGAGACCGGAGGCCCAATGATGCAGAAGCATCACTAGCCCGCCATGGTGTGGGTCACCATGCTGCATTGTCCGCATTCGCAGTGAGTATGGTGACCACCACTCTTGGATTCTACTTATGCTTTCCAACAGGCAGAGTCATTTTGGCAGGGTTAATATAAAAAAAAGATAGAAAGACAGAAAGATTTTGCAGATCATACAAACATTTGGTCCAACACGGGAATCGAACCCGAGACCTCATGAACAGCAGTCGCATACGCTACCACTGCGCCAAGGAGGCAGTCTTGATTAATTTATATGAAGATTTATTGTTTTTATTATTATTAATCCGCTGCGCCGATTTCAATGAAATTTGTCATGGAGATACTTTGATTCTTGAGGAAGGACTAGGCTGCTCTTTGCTGCGATAACCGAGAAACATGCGGACGTAGCCGCGCGCAAAAGCTAGGATACTATCTGAGTCGCACAACTATGTATGCTTATGTATGTCTCTCAAATGAAAATACGTGTTAAAAACTATCCTATCTTAGGCACACCAGCAAAAGAACGTGAAAATCAATTAGACAGTTTCGGAGTTCATCGTGAGCAAGAACGTGACACGAGAATTATACATAACAGATAGATAGGTAAGTACTATAAGCTAGGTATTGCCTTCTCAAGGCTTGGCCATACACTTAAGGTCAGGATAAAGTCATAGACCCAAGTGATCGTAAAACATAAGGAGATACGTATTTATTTAATACTTTAGCATATAAAAGAGTTCTTTCAAATAGTTACCTGAAGTTTGTATGTCAGGATCTGTAGTAAAGTTGCGATTTTAGCTTTGATCACGGCTCCGAGAATCAACAGCTTCAAGATAGCCTTCTTTTTCTTCTTCTTCTTGCCTCTTTGTTCTAGAAGTATTAAAAAGAATGTCAGATAGAATATTTAAGAACTTTATAATAATAGCTTGAGTGAAATTACAACCAACTGACTTTAAAAATCAAGCGGGGCTATTGTAACCAGATTTGTCTATAATATGTAGGTATGGATAAATATTACAGACAAATTACACTTAAATACAGAATAAACGATTGTGGTCATCATACAATTATTTGCACCTAAGTTAGGGTCGAAACAATGAACTCCGCTTGTGTGAAGTAAGAATTCTATACGTCCTGAACACAATTGTAACTGGCAACTTTTTTACATTAAGTTGACAACCATGACTGTCATCTGTTTTTTCCCGCCGGCAAAATCTCGAGCCACAAATGTGTGCTCTCTGTAGAACTTATTAAAAATGGAAATAATAGTTCAAAAAATAATATTGCATTTCTTTTTAAACACAATACATAAGAAAATTGAGGTTGAATTTCTACTTAATGGTCACTGCCACTATAATTAAATAGAATTAAATACGTGCGCATGCTTTTGCATCATCATAACTAAAACATACAAAACCATTTTATAAATACATTCACATTGACTCCAAAAAAATACGAAAAATAAATAAAATGCAATAATCATGCTATATTGGGACACTGGACATGCCGCAAAATCTCACGCTAATAAGACCTTAAAAAGTTTTTGAGGCAGTTTAGACAACTCAAGGTCTTTAAAAGTCTTCCTTTTTGGGTTGTCTTCTTAATCTTATTGTTTAATTGCATGCTAGAACTTAGTAAATATTCATGCTAACGTGCTTAATATATAACAAAAACGATCAACAAACTACATTTTTGAAGAATCATCACACAATATAGTCTAGTCTAGTTATAGTTCTAAACAATATTGAATTATAAGTTCCACTATCACAACTATCACAAGGATTTTTCCAATTCCACTTAAAGAACAATTCCAATTTTGCATTAGTGAATTTATATATTGTCCTATCTTTGAAATATATATGATGAACTTGAATTCAACATATATATACTACAACTGTCGTTTCGGTAGTGTTTTAAAAATAACGTGCATTGCAAAATGCTAAATATATGTGGTAAAATATTACCGGAATGAACACACTTAAATTTGCGAATCTGTAATTAAAAAAATATACAAATTTCATTGTTTTTTTAATGTCTAGAATGTGTATTGTATCATTAGGAAGCCAACAAGCATTTGAACAAAAGATGCCTACAACTCCTACAAGTAAGAAAAGAGCGTACTCCTTCTTAAAAGGGGTGTCCAGGGGCGGTGGTAATCGCTCACCATTAGGTGATCTGTCTGCTAGTTTCCGCCTATCCCATAAAAAAAGCAATAGACTTTAAGAAGGAAGTTTTCAGTTCGATTGTCATTTTATAACTAACTTCAAAAAAGCATGTTTTCAATTCAACGAAGTTTTTTAACTAACTTCATAAAAATGAAGATATTCTCAATTCTGTATTATTTTCTATTTCTTTATTTGTATCCTCAGATTATTCCTATATTGGCCGCAGTACAGAATGTATATATTACTTAAGGTTGCTGCAAATTGGTCGACTCCAAAAATAGCAGTAGATAATTGTAAACACAAGAATATGTAATATTTTTTTACTGTCTAGTGCAATTTTTAAGAATATTTTCCTTTAGAAGTCGGTTTTATTTGTTAAAGTTTTTAAAAGATTAATTCCTACTGAATTGTTTTATTCTGAAGAGTTTCTAGAAGGGAAGTCGGTAGGTATGTACTAGAAAACGTTTAAGTCGTAAAGATAATATTTTTGATCATGTCACAGCCATACCTCAGGCCCTTAGGTGCTGATCGAATCTATACAGTATATTGTTCCTTTAGCTTGAGAAATTCTCAGATTTGAAGGAATATCCAAAGGCAAAATGATTAATATCAATGTTTATCACGAATATAACCTACTTTCTCTACAAAATGTACTGATACCTACATTTATGGCTGGAGCCTTAACAACTTCGAACACTTTTCTATCTTGACAGGTTAAAATATTTAAGTACTAGTTGTTGCCCGCGTGTATGTCGGTTATCGCTGCAAATAGTAGCCTATGTGTTATTCTGATGTATAAGCTATATTACTGTAAAGTTTCATCCAAATCCGTTCAGTAGTTTTTGCGTGAAAGAGTAACAAACATCTATCCATCCATCCATCCATACTTACAAACTTCCGCGTTTATAATATTAGTATAGATATCTATTGGACCTCTATTAGGGATACTATTATACATATTGACATATATTTTACTTTTACTTCATAGCACATACTGTTTAAGAATTATATATATATAAGCTAACCGAAACTATAGTTGGCATTCCACAACTGTGCGCTTCTCCAGAAACTTTTTGCCTCGCACAACAAAACTGTGAAATGAAATATCGCCTGCGGTATTCCCGGAACAATATGACCTTCAAATCTTCAAGAAAAGAGCATACTCCTTCTTAAAAGGCCGGCAACGCACTTGTGACGCCTCTGGTGTTGCGGGTGTCCATGGGCTTACCATCAGGCGATACGTTTGCTCGCTTGCCCCCTATATTTTAGCCGTGGGAGAGCCACGCTTCGGCATGAATGGGCCGGCTCGACCGGAGTGATGCCACGGCCTCACAGAAAACCGGTGTGAAATAGTGCTTGCGCTGTGTTTCACCGAGTGAGTGAGGATACCGGAGATCCATACCCGAACCCCCCTACCCCTATCTCCTCTCCCCCTATCTCCCCTCCCCCATCCCCACAAAGGCCGGCAACGCACTTGTGACGCCTCTGGTGTTGCAGGTGTCCATGGGCGGCGGTAGTCGCTTACCATCAGGCGATACGTCTGTTCGTTTGCCGGCCTATTCCATAAAAAAAAACCAAAAAAAAAACTGTAATCGGTGAAATAGGACCTAAGTGTTCCAAATATGATATAGTTCCGTGCGCCATATTTGCTTAAACAGATGCCTAAAGCATTTTCCTCACTTGACACAATTTTAGACAGTTAATTTACATTACTATTTAACCAATACGTACACTAAATATCTGGAAAACCTGTTTCAATTTTCCCAGAACAATATACTTCGGCAATTTTATGTTTAATTAAATAAGAAATGATAATTTGTTTTGGTATTAATGCTCGTATCTCCGAAGCTTTCTAATTTATACCCACTCACCTTGATATTCAACCACTAAAACACTGTATAAATTGTAATTTACTTAAACTACTTACTTGCTAAAGTATTGAGATCTTGCGCGATCAATTGTAATACAGTCTGCCATTGATCCTTTTTACCCGACAACGGCGATACTCAAACTCACAAAAACAATTTGTGGATTACACAAGGTATTGTCTTAAGTGAAGTTTGAACCCCCATACTCGGCGCATTAGGAAACGACGTGCTTAAACCACTCCATGCAGGCAAAAATTACACACAGACAACAAAATGATCGTTCTCATTACATAATATTATGCTTCCGGGTTGGTTGAGTTCAGTGGGCACTTATCAATGAAGTTCAAAGTAGATCCAAAAAAAAAGTTGATTTAAGATTTTATAAGAATGTGGCAAGTTTTAAGATACTATTTTTTCCTTATAGGTATAGTAAGATTGAGAAGAATTGTAAAACACAAATTTTCATCTATATATATATATTATATGACTTTTAATAAAAATGTAACAGGTCCAATTCTGTACATTAAAGATATTTAGAATTTTTTTTTGGAGGGCTCTCTATAATACGATACTGTCTGTCTGTCTGTCCGTCTGTCTCTTGGCCGCGCATCACGCCGAAACTACTGAATGGATTCAAATGAAACTTGGCATTATTTGAGTTTATACTACGAGGTAGGACATAGGATACTTTTTATCCCGAAATTCAGCTCTGTTTCCTGGAGAGAGCGGATGAAAGTCAAAATATGTACTTAGTTGTAATTCAATAACACATAGTCCGATTTTATTCATTCTTTTTTACTAGAAAGAAAAAATCAAAGATACCGGTTCACCCAGTCGAAAGATCTGAGGTAACAAACATAAAAAAAAATACAGACGAATTGAGAACCTCCTCCTTTCTTGAAGTCAGTTAAAAAGTAGCAAACTATGCAGCACAACAGCTTTGCTTAGACTAGGGAAACTTGGCACGAATCTTATGCCAACCTGTCTGGCGTATTATGGTTTGACCTACCATGATATAAAAATACAGGTATGGCATTCCGAGACACATAGAGGATGAGATGACGTCATCATCACTATCGCTGGTTCAGTGTTACTACTAGTGTGAAATAATAACTACCCAACCACCATTATTCCATTTGTGAATTCGTAGAACAATAAAGTTATATAAATATATGATATATTTAAATTCAAATATTTTGTTTGATTATGTACACAAAACAACAATTTAAATGCATTTTTATTTTATAAAAATAGAATGGTGACTGAAAATGTTTCCATCAATTCATGTTATGTTGCTATAAAGTCGTAACTGGATAGTGACGTCACCCTGGGTAGCTTTCGGAATGTCATACCTGTATTGTTATACCATGGTCAAAACCTCATTTCTAAGGAGAGGCCCATGTCCAGCAGTGGACTATTAAATGCTATTGTTGAACAACATATAAACGTGTTTTAAAAAACAATTTGTTAATATAACTGAGACCTCTAAGAAAGAGAATTTTCCAGAATAGAAAGTGAATTTTCGAGAAAGCAGTTTTGACGAGATTTTGCAAAAACCGGTGTAACAAGGTATCATGACTAATGTGATGTGTTATCGGTTTTACGATTTGCAAGATAAAATGTGAATTCACCGTGAAATTATGGTTATTGTAAGTGAGGAATGTGGTGTTTGGTTAATGGTGTGAATTGCGAAAGCTGATATGGTGGAAATCCACTCTCGCTTTCTTTATTTCGTTTCGTTATTTAAACGAATTTAAAGCGAAAAATGAGTTTAACACCCGGGGTTTCTTAAAATAGATAATTATAATTTAACGCGAATTTTTTTTTTCTTGCAGGGAGAAATAGATAATCAGGCGAGCAGAAGCTAGTATGAAAATGGTTTGTTTAAAAGTTGCAGTTTCAATCCTGCTTCTATGACCTAAATGCTCTTTATCTCCCCTAACTCTAATCAAGTAGACTCAATGCTTGTTGACTATCTTTGTAATGACACAATTTTATCAAAATACTTTCACAAAACAAAAATATCAAGCCTCCACCATACCTTCTACGGAACTCCTATCCTGGATACCATTTTCAAGATTCTCATTCCGCACAACATGCTCAGCGAGGGTATCAAGGGCTTTTTGCCCCATAGACCACATATCAGCCACTACACCCCTCCCAATATCTCCTGGAACTGAACGGGCAGAAGGAGTAGAATTCACGGACTCAGGCAAAGACCTCTCCCCTATAACCCAGGACTGAACACCGTTGCCAAAGTTGCGACCTTTCTCCTCTTTCTGGGCTTTCCTCATGGGAACATGGATGAGGTGGAACTTGGGGGGTTTCTGTTTCTTCTTCATTTTTTTCTTCTGGCCTCCGCCTGTGGAGATGGTGATGCTGTCGATGCCTCCGTCGTGGTCGTGCTTCTTGCGTTCGAAGGCTCTGTGGGACAGATATACTAAAATCAACTAATGTATTTTTTTTTAAAGAAATCGCTCGAATTAGGGATACATTCATATATTCGGGTGATTTACAAATACACATGAAACGGTATTATTTCCCGGATCAATACGACCTTCAAACCTTCAAGATAAGAGGGTCCTACTTACGCATTTGTGACGCCTCTGGTGTTGCGGGTGTCCATGGGCGGCGGTAATCGCTAACCATCAGGTGATATATCTGCTCGTTTGCCGCCTATACCATAAAAAAACGGACTCCAAGAACACTCAGACTCAGGACACCAATGTGTTGAAAACAAAGCCTTAGACCATCGTGGGTTTGAACTTACAGCACTTTAGGGCAGTAGAAAGCGGCGTGGCAGGGTAGTTAGCCATCAGTGCCATCACCATACTTCAGCGATTGGCCCGCTTGGCCACCGTGATATAGTCGGCCATAACCTTCTTCCTAAGGAGATACGTATGTCTAACAGTAGATTGATGGCGCTCATATCCCAGTTGCGCGCAGATAAGAAATAATCACCGAGGGTAAGCAACGATGGCGCGGTCAGTACCTGGATGGGTGACCACGGGTGGCATGATACTATGAGCGTCTCCGTGATTCGGAGGTCACGTTAACCAGTGGTTCCCGGTAACATAGGATTACAGTCGTTAAGCTTCGTTGGAGGCCTTTTGGCGGCTTAATAACATTCAACGGCAAGATTACGTAGCCACAACGTAGTCTCGCCAGTCCCCAACCCGTACTTGGCCAGCGTGGGGACGTATGGCCTTAACCTTTCTTGAGAGGAGACCCGAGCCCAGCAGTGGGACACTATGGGTTGTTGATGAAACAGTGGATTATTCAAGTCCGATGGTGGTGGTGTAATTAATAACAAAGTGAAGAGTTATTTAACATACATTAAGAAGTCATTGTCCGGACATCGAATCCGTTTACTTTCTACTTCAACCTACATCCACGTGTGATACAGTTTGCTTAAAACAATGAATGGCATTACTCGCACTGACTTGTAATTGCCACCTGGGCCCTAATACGATCATTTTTATAAGTTTTATTTGAATACCACATTTGCTAAGAAATTAAATACATTTGATTGTCTCTGTGGTGCTGTTATAGGGTATACAACAGAATACAACTGCTATGCTAAGATTTTGAGTTCGATTCCCGAGTTGGATCAAATGTTTGCATAATCTATATCGTGTCTATATCTATCTATACTTATAATAAAATTAAAAATGTAACAGGTCCAATTCTGTACATAAATTTTTTTTTTTTTTTTGGAAGGCTATTTATAATCGATACTGAAGCCAAAACTGTAATTTTTTTCATTTTTGTCTGTCTGTCTGTATATTGGCCGCGCATCACGCCGAAACTATTGAATGGATTTAAATGAAACTTGGGATAATTTGAGTTTATACTACGAGGTAGGACATAGGATACGTTTTATGCCGAATTTCAGCACGGTTTCCTGGAGAGAGGGGATGAAAGTCAAAATATGTACTTAGTTGTAATTCAATAACACATAGTCCGATTTCATTCATTCTTTTTTTGCTAGAAAGCAAGTACTTTAAATATTGTTCCGTGATCTATTTATTTGACGACTTTAGTGTGTATTTATCGATTAGTTCTATAAAATCCCAATAGATGGCGGTTTGGCATCTAAGTTGCACAGATATCCGGCAAGTGGCGCCGTATTTCTATTTCTAGATTATCCAGTAGATGGCGCCGTAGAAAATATTTACAAAAAAAAAATGTGGCGATACGAAGTTCGCCGGGTCAGCTAGTCTATAAATATTAGTTTCGAAGTTAGGGTACTTATATGTTGAACAAGTGGGTATTAAAAAAAAAAAATTCTATCAGTCAATCTAGCTTTCATAGTACAAAATATAAAGATAGTTGACCTAACAACTAATACTTGAAAAGAGAAGGAAATTAGAAATCGGTAGAAAAAGAAATCTGGTTTAGAACTATTAAAAAAGATAGAAGGCAAAGCGCGCGCAGTGTTAAACTATTTCGAGTATCATTTGAAGTCAACCTGTAGTCCTGATAATTCTAAATATTTTTCAGTTTTTATGAACTATTACGTTATAATTAATATTTTTTTTGGAACTAGGAATTCGAAATTATACAGCGACTGGAAGACGATGATGAAGAAGAAGAAAATTCAAATTAGAACTTGTAGTTTTTATAATTATTCATTTTTTTGAAATTTCATCGTTCATAAATGTATAAAATGGTAGTTTTAACCGACTTCCAAAAGGAGGAGGTTCTCAATTTCATTGGTTTTAAAAAAAATTTTTTTTATGTATGTACACGGATTACTCCCTCAATTTGTGGACCGACTTTGAAAATTATTTTTGTATTCGAAAGGGTATGCTCCTCATGTGGTCCCATGGCCACCATATCAGGATCTGATGATGGGATCCTAAGGAAATCGAAGGAAACCCTCAAATTTACGTGAGCGCCTACAATGAAGTTACGAGCAATTGTCTGCATGCCTTGATATTCTGTAGACATCATTTAATTTCATAATATATAATTTGTATTAGGATTAGGATTTGATATCCTTAGGACACGGGTCCTCAAATCCCGTCCATCAAAGATTACCTCAGATAGTCAGTTTACCTCAAATCATTTGAATTATAGTCACCTATAGAAGATAGTCCATTTGAGATTTTATTACAAAAAATTACCTGAAGTCCTTTCGGTTCTATATAGTATGTATGTTACCTTTAGTCGTATTATTTCAAGTTATTCAAGTGAAATGATGATGAGAGACTTGAGAAAGACTAAAAAGCGAAAAAAAAACTTCGTTAAAAAAACCGACTTCAAAAACTAAAAAGTATCAAATAACTTAATTTGTATGTGCTACCTATTTACAGGTTTGAAGTCGGTGCCAAGCCTAAATGTAATAGTAGGTACCGCACTCGCCGCGCGTGACCTTGAGCGGGATAGCTGCTCTTCGCGTAGAACAAAACAACCGAAGCGTCGGTGACGTCGCTGACGTTCGTCTCGAAATATATCGAGTGTGGTACCTACCTACTATTACATTTGGCTTGGCACTGACTTCAAACCTATGAATAGATAGCACATACAAATTAAGTTATTAATTTGATACTTTTTAGTTTTTGAAGTCGGTTTTTTTAAACGATTTTTTTTTCAATAACAATATTAACTTAAACCACTCAGGTGTGTGTCCATATCGTAGTGACGTAGTCTATGAGTGCAGTGCATAGTGTGCCTATTAAGAATTTTGTTGGCAAACAATTGACTACACGTTTGGCCTACTGGTTTAACGGTCACCACGCCGTTTCCTACTTCGCCAAGTGTCGTGGGTTCAAATCCCAATCCAGATTTTGGAGTTTCTCTGTGGAAAAACTGATATTCAGGTAAAACCGGTTGAACTAGAGCCGATCCCAAATAATATTGGGAATAATAACGGCTAGGAAAATAAGTAATGATACCACAAAAAGTTAAAAACATAACTTCTCTTTATCCGCAATCGGATAGAGACATCTTAATTACCAAGTTTTAAACAAAACCACTTGAAAAATAAAAAGATGCTATAACTACAAAATATAATTGTTAATGGCTTTTCACATGTCTGTCGAATGCTGCCCTGCTTATGAGGTAACTTTCACCCATTCACAGCTTAGTTTCACTTAACACACATGAGATCGATTAATCAATATTTGTTAAGCGTGGTCGTGTGAAATACGTATAACGTTCAGAAATTACTGCGTCAAAATTTGTCATTTATACCTCGCCACGGCTTTTCCATGTAATGATAGGTTTAGAATACAAAGTGTCACCACCCCTATTTATCCCATGGGTGTCGGAAGATACGACTAATCATTACTCTAGCGCCCTTTAGTCAGCGTAGCACCCTTCGTTAAGCGCGCAGATTCATTTTTTCATTCATGATTCATTCATTCAGACGAGGCCGGCGCCCCTAACACTGCGCCCTTGTGCACATCCTGCACTATAGGTAAAGACATCTCTGCTAAGGATGCTAACTGTGTAAAAGAACATCACTACAAACTGAAGGACAACTTGAAACAATAAATCTCAACCCGTCTGGCCTCCGTGGTAAATGATATAGAAAGATTTATTTGTTAGAATATAGCACAAGAGATGTTATCACATTGTAATTAATAATAACTATAAATAACTATTTTTAGTTTATAAGTAGGATATATATTTAGTTTTGCCAATCGATCGATAGATGGCGTGTCGCACAAATCCTGGATCGCGATATAGTTTGTTTCATATGGTGGTTCAAATTTACCAGAGTTTTATTGTTTAAAATGCTGTCATGAAGTGTTCAATTACTAAATAGATATTGAACACTTTGTGGAAGCCATTCTTTCTATTGTATCCTAGATAAAGACAAACTTCATCTCTTTCTTCAAAATCATTTAACAACCCGTCAGATAGTAGACCTATGGCTCCTATTGGTGGTAGCGTTATGTAATATAGTCCATAGCCATCCTCGATAGATGGCTTGTGTAGCACTAAAATAATGTTTCAATTCGAACTAGTAATTTCTGCGATTAGCGCGTTTAAACAAACAAAATCTTCTCCTTTAATATTTTAGCTAGTATTTTATCACATGGGATTAGTATTGCCGTACAAAGTAATAATATTGCCATTATCATCAGCTTTAGTCATCTGGACACTAGCATCTCGTTAGAAATAAATTTTGACCTTTTTATTAACAACTAACGCCCGGCCAGGCTTCGCATGGTAGTCTTTGAAATTCCTCTATTATGATATGTTATAATATGCGTGTATTACACATATTAACCTTCCTCTTGAATCACACTATCTGTTACTGAAAACTGCATTCAAATCCGTTGAGTAGTTTAAAAGATCTAGGCGAACAGATAGCGGAAGCGACTTCTTTTTAACCGACTTCCAAAAAGGAGGAGGTTCTATGTTCCATTGTATGTATTTTTTTTTTTTTTTTATGTATGTTCACCGATTACTCCGTCGGTTGTGGACCGATTTTGAAAATTTTTGATGAAATAGTTCAACTTACTACTTACCTACGATTGTTTGGACTAAAAACTGAAAAATAAAAACTTTTTATAAAAAAAAAACCGACTTCCAAAAAACATCCAACGAAAACTCTCTGCCAAAAAAACACTTAAAAGAGTAAAATAAACTGGTTCTTCATAAATTGCCTATACCTAATTCTTTATTCATTTAAATAGTAGTATTATAATGTGTGCTAGGTACCTAAAATCTGTTTGAAGAAAAGGTATGTAGGAAAATATGCATGTCAATCTATACTTATCTACATATACTAATATTATAAAGCTGCAGAGTTTGTTTGTTTGAACGCGCTAATCTCAGGAACTACTGGTACGATTTCAAAAATTCTTTCAGTGTTGGATAGTACATTTATCGAGGAAGGCTATAGGCTATATTTTATTTCCAAAAAAAATAGAGATCCGTAAGAAAATTGCTATTTCGTAACCCAAGGTGCGAAATCGAAAACCTATTTTAGCGTGCGCTGCAAAAAGTATTGACAATAGAACAAAATAATGTATTACAGGTTTGTAGGTCCCATTAAGATCTACAAAAAAGTCCGCGAGAACATATATCTAACTATCATGGTTTAGTCACAATAACCGCTTTTGTGTTCAAAAAAATTATTAAATCGTCTGAAGATAGAAACTACGTTAAATGTGTATCGTAATATTAATCCTTATCCAAATAAAGCGTTATGTTATCAAGGGTATATATGTAGAAGTAAAATACTTTTTGTTTCATCCCATTCGGACATTTCGTTTAAAAGTTATCACGAGTATAAGACGCTAAGAGTTGGTACCTAATAATGAGTTATTTGCCAAAGAGTTTTTATCAACACAATACCTAATATTAATCTTTATCTAAATAAATGTGTTGTTGATTATGAGTATTAGATCTTAGAAGAGTATAATAAATACATCTATACTAATCTTAATATATATATTTCTTGTGTGCGTGTGTATGTGACTGAACTCCTCCTAAACGACTGGACCAATTTTGATGAATTTTTTTGTGTGTGTTCAAGGGGATCTGGGAATGGTTTAGATTCACAAAAACGACTGGACCGATTTTGATGAAATTTTTTGTGTGTGTTCAAGGGGATCTGGGAATGGTTTAGATTCACAAAAACGTAAACGATGTTACGTGGGTCATAAATATGGCGGTACGAAGTTCGCCGGATCAGCTAGTAATATATAAAGCTGAAGAGTTTGTTTGTTTGAACGCGCTAATCTCAGGAACTACTGGTACAATTTGAAGAATTCTTTCAGTGTTAGATAGCCCGTTTATCGAGGAAGGCTATAGGCTATATATCATCACGCTAAGACCAATAGGAGCGGAGAACCAATGAAGAATGTTTAAAAACGGGGGAAAATTATCACGCTACGGGCAATAGGAGACGCAAACAACGTTGCGTGGGTTAGCTAGTACTAATATATAAAGCTGAAGAGTTTGTTTGTTTGAACGCGCTAATCTCAGGAACTACTGGTCCGATTTGAAAAATTATTTCAATGTTAGATAGCCCATTTATCAAGGAAGGCTATAGGCTATAGCTATATATCATCACGCTGGGACTCGGGAGATTGAAGTACTACATATCTATCACATTTCTATCAAATATTAAATAATAAAAAATACAACTGCCTCGGTGGCGTAGTGATAGCGTATGCGACTGCTGTGCTTTAGGTCTCGGGTTCGATTCCCGGGTCGGACCAAATGTTTGTATGATCTACAAATATATGTTTCGGAGTTTGGGTGTTTTCTATGTTTAATATGTATGTATTTACAAAAAAAGTATAATGTATTTGGATCAGTTGTGTAGTTGTATGGCGTTGTGTGTTAGATGTCCGAAATAAAAAAAGCGTAAATATATATATACTCGTATACACATAGGCATACATAAATTAATATGATATACGACAGTAAACATATAGTATTATATGCTCTACTACCCGAGCAAAACCGGGCGGATCGCCAGTTATTAAAAAAGTAACCTTATTTTTATAATTGGGTTAAGTAATTTTAAATAAAACAGCTATTTGTTTTAGAGGTGGATGAAATGAAATGAAATGAAATGATATTTTTTTGTAAGTAAATCTTTACAGATATTTTTACATGTCGGACTTTACAGCTAGAAGAGACCGGCATTTCCTACGACTCACTCTGGGAAGAAATGCCGAAACAAACAACAGAGATGTCCTTTTTTTTTTATTCCGAGAACATTGATTACAAAACAAAGATGACTTCGACTATCTTCATCATCTACAGCCTTTACCAGTCCATTGCTGGACATAGAACTCTCCTAAGAAAGGAGGTTTTGTTCTACTGTACCACGATGATCAGGCGAGTTGGTATAGGGTTTATTATAAATTATCCTTTTCTTTGCGTTTGTGGAAGAATGGCTGAGGTGATCTAATCTTTTTGTTTATGTATGAGCCTGCTAAAGTGTCTACTCTGTCTGATGGAAAGCATGATACTCAATGCGAATGCAGAAGACACCAGGTGCGTTACCTGGCGTCTTCCTTCATAGTCGGGTAATAATGTTCTCCTAGCCGATAACGGCCACGGTGGCCAGTCTCAACGGAGACCAGCCAACTACTCAGGAGATACTATAGTGCACAAGTGTATGCGCAAACACAGGTGCACTCTTTGTTCCCTCACTCTCATAATCCGATGGGACGGTTAATCGACACGATCTGGGAGAGATCAGGATCAGCAGGACCGACAGCTTTACGTGCTCTCCGAGGCACGGGGATTTTTTGGCCCGACCCGGGATTCGTACCCGAGACCTCTTGATCAGTCGCATACGTCAACCAACGAGGTAGTCGGGTAATATAGAATAACTAATTCGTAAATTGACTGAGTGATTGAAAAACGATCATCATACACGACAATACCATGGAGTATAAAGGTAAGGAGTACAATCTTTGATGGGCTTTTAAGGGGAAAATTGTACGTCAAACAGGACTAAATAATAGTTCGAGAACCGACCACGTAGGCGCTGGAGTGAGAAGAGAGTATGATATTGTTTTAATTCTTTTAATTTAAATTGTTTTTTAAAAATTAAAAATTTTGCATAATAAGTGTCTAACAAACATAATCAAATAATTACATTTTATAGACAAAAACCCCTCAAAATTCAAATCAAATTGCTTTTATTTCAAACTAGCTGACCCGGCGAACTTCGTACCGCCATATTTACATATCTGTCTCAGCTTCCAACAGGCAGTGTACCGTCACGGACAAAAAAAAAACACGTTTCCCTTTTTCTTTCTAGCAAAAAAAGAATGAATGAAATCGGAAAATGTGTTATTGAATTACAACTAAGTACATATTTTGACTTTTATCCCCTCTCTCCAGGATACCGTGCTGAATTTCTTGATAAAAAGTATCCTATGTCCTACCTCGTAGTATGAACTCAAATCATGCCAAGTTTCATTTGAATCCGTTCAGTAGTTTCGGCGTGATGCGCGGCCAAGATACAGACAGACAGACGGACAGACAGACAGACAAAAATGAAAAAAAATACAGTTTTGGCTTCAGTATCGATTATATATAGCCCTCCAAAAAAAAGTAAAATAAAAAGTAAAGTAAAAAGTTTTAATATTAAAAACTGCGTAGTATCCTGTCCGACAAACATAAATATAAAATAGTTCATTTGATTATCTTTTCTAATTCTTTAAATTTACACTCTTTGCACAGTGGCGTCACCTAATTAGTGCATTTTGGCGGACACTTTTTTAACTTCTAGATTGTACTCCTTATCTCTACACTCCATAGACAATACCTAACAATTTAAGCACAAATTATCAATGGTAGGTAAGTGTCATGGTTTGTGTTTAAATTGTTGTTGTAACTAATTTGAATTTCCTCCTGAAATGGCCCTGCGGTATCCTCACTCAGTCGCTGAAACACAGCGCAAGCGCTATTTCACACATGTTTTCTGTGAGGCCCTGGTATCACTCCGGTCGAGCCGTCCCATTCATGCCGAAATTGGCTCTCCCACGGTATACATTTTATAGACAAAAACCCCTCAAAATTCAAATCAAATTGCTTTTATTTCAAATAGGCCTTTTCAGGTATGTACTTTCAAAATGTCCTGCCTATGAAGAAGAACCGGCAATAAATTCCATCAGTACTGGTAAGAATTTCCATACTCCTCCCTTACCTGGCTAAACCGCGTCCAAGTGTGCTGGTCAAGGAGTTCAGCGAGTCCGTGAGCTCCCTGCCGACTTTCGACGGCATCTCATCCAGTGATCTCCCTGACGTGGTGACCTCAGCATCTGCTTCCTCTGTGGACAAAGGATATCGATGCATTAGAGTTAAAGGTAAATCAAACAGACCCCAGAGCCCATTATTTCAATAAACAAGGGAAAAAAGCGAAATTGACTGCACGTTTGGCCTAGTGGTTTAACGGTCACCACGCCGTTTCCTACTTCGCCAAGTGTCGTGGGTTCAAATCCCACGTAGGACAACACTTTGTGTGATCGACAAATTGTTGTTCTGAGTCTGGGTGTTCTTTGTGTCCGTTTTATATATGTTTGTAAAGTCCCCGCGACACAGGATTTATTCCCAGTGCGGGAGTTGTCCCACAATCGAGAGTATAAATCACTCTTGGATCCCACTCCATCAGGCAGAGTAGGGTCACTTTGATAGGCTCATTATATAAAAATAATAATTGCAGATCATACAAATGTTTGATCCGACCTGGGCCTGGAACCGAGACTTCAGGTCAGCAGCAAACACTACGACTGCACCTTCGAGGCAGTCAAAGGTACCGATGCTTTAAATCCTATACGCAATTACCAGCTGACCCATGCAACTTCGACTGCGTCTCTTTATAATCATGCTCGGCCTCTATTGGTCTAAATGTTTTTCGAAAATCGGTTACATATTTTCGGAGTTCATCGTGACATAACACGAGAATTATATAAATTAATATATCTATTCATTCACGTTTGCTCCCTCTCCCTTACAGCTGATGTCATAATTCTTTGATTCTAGGTCATATTACACATCATTTTCTATTCCTAAACAGGTTCTACAATACTAATGCTTAGATACCTTTTGACATTGTAAATGTTGAGGAATAGCTAGACAGAAATACCTAGATATTACATGTACAATGTACTTAGATGTACATGTATGTGCATATATATATACTTTATTAAAATACGAGACCGGGTCATCTGGTATACATATAAAATGACTTCCAATGACTGACTGATTGAATGACTCATTATTTGTGGAAGGATGGGTGTCATGTCCCTCCAACACAAAGGGAAAATCGTCTGACCAGGCGAGTTGATCATGCCTGGCGGGCCACGGCCCAACGGTTGATGTTAGGCAGTTGTAATATGCTAATCAGCGCGAAAACTTCTATATCGCGATGCAGGATTAATAGTTGCTCCTATTTCATTACTTTAATTCGATCTATCTGCTGTAGATGGCGCTGTCTGTGTTTCGTTTGGCGTTGTATGTGGAAGTCACCACATTCGTCATTATCAAAGTTAGAAACGCGACATGAGCGAGTGAAGTCGCGGGTTATAGCACGCTATAAAAATTCGCACGTTTTAATACCCAGTGAAAGTAAACGTGTTTACAAAACACAGACGCCTTTCCCATAGAAACAATAGCACTTTCGATAAATATTTCTTTTATCTATGCTTAATCAAAATATTTTCTCAAGCTCGTACAGACAGAACAAGGAGATTTTTCTTATTTCTTCTTTCTTTTTACCCGACTACAGCATAAAAAGGGTAATAGTTTTGGCAATCTATATACCGTAACACCTGGTAACACCCGAACTATATAATTCTAATGAATGAGGTGTCAATAGATTCGTAATAATGTCCTGGATGAAATAGAGTATATAAATTTGATTAAAAAGGTTTTTAGGTGTGATTCCGCCAAAGTATTTCTACTCTGCTTGATGCAAAGCATGAACAGAATTCAAGAGTGTCTATACTCATTGCGAAAGCAGACAATGCAGCGTGATGACCCACACTATGGCGGTATATTTTGGTGCTTCTGCATCATTGGGCCTCCGGTCTCGCACTCACCAACGAAACTCGGCAGCACGAAAGCTGTCATTTTAGGTTGGTCTTCTGTGAGAGGGTAGTATCCACGGAGCAAATACAAAGAGGAGATGCCCTAATGAGATTTTTATTTTTTATACGAGATTGTTATATAAAAACTGCCTCGTTGGTCTAGTGGTTAGCGTAAGCGATTGCGGATCAAGAGGTCTTGGGTTCGATTCCCGGGTCGGACTGCTTTTGGGTTTTTCTTACAAGAAATTCTTAATAGCAGCCCGGAGTATGGAAGATGGTGGTGTTTCCCGCCCGTGCCTCAGAGAGCACGTTAAGCCGTCGGTCCCGGCTTATACCTATGGCAATCGTTATTGGGAAGTCAGTGCCCTCAAATATACTGACAATTAGTTCAACCTTCGAATGCAATTCACCCTGAGGGTTGCGGAGGGCCGATGCCAGTCGCTCCGTGAAAAAACTGATATTCAGGTAAAGCCGGTTGAACTAGTAGCCGACCCCAAATCTTAGGAATAATAAAGGCTAGGAAAAAGAGAGAGATATGAGATTGTTATAGTTTTTGAAACGTTTTCTTGTTCCATATCATAAAAGGGACAAATTATCTATTTATGCCTTTCATCCCGTAGATGTCTTAAGAGCTGACTGAAGGAGCAAGCTACCAGGACAACATCACTCCAAGGAGGTGTAAAACTTAAAACAAACCTATCTGTCTGGCCAGCGTAGTATACTAGGTTAAAACCTCCTTCTAACGAGAGGCCTTTGTCTAGCAGTGGACTGCTATGGACTGTTGATGATAGAAGGGGGCAAATGAACAGACGGGTAACCTAATGGTAAGTGATTACCAACGCCCACGGGCACTTGAAACTCAAAAAGTCTGTTGTTTTCATTCACTTTCTCATTTAATTGAGCTTTCTCAACGCCATAATTGATAATTTTAGTATCACCATACTATTTGTGAAACGAAAGTAATATTGATTCGTCATCTCATATTATTTGGTATTTTGATATTTGTATTATGTGAGTTTATTGGTCTTCATTGCCTTATCTATACAAATAAATAAAAATGGAGTGTCTGTTTGTAATATTAAAATAACCGCTATTTACTAAATGCATGTGTATGTATTCATGGTACATATATATACCAAAATATCATTTTTATACAATTTTTGTCTGTATGTCTGTGTGTCGGTCTGTCTGTTTGTACCGGCTAATTTCTGGAACGGGTGGGCGGATTTTGACGGGACTTTCACTAGCAGATAGCTGATATAATAAGGAGTAACTGAGGCTACTTTTTTTTGGACTAGCTTTGCCCCGCGGTGTTACTCGCGGTTGTAAAGGTACAACCATAACCGCGGGTAACACCGCGGGACGCAGCTAGTAGATACTAAGACAACTCTTAACTAGGGCGCTCCGAGGTCGTTTCTATAACTGTACAAATAAATAAATTTGAAGTGCCTGTTTGTAATTTTAAATTAGCAGCTTTTGCATTTAACGTATATGAAAGTGCTAGCTGACCCACGCAACCTCGTTTACGTCTCCTATTGCCCGTAGCGTGATAAATTTTCCCCCGTTTTTGAAACATTCTTCATTGGTGCTACGCTCCTATTGGTCTTAGCGTGATGCCTATAGCCTTCCTCGATAAATGTACTATCCAACACTAAAATAATTTTTCAAATCGGACCAGCGGTTCCTGAGATTAGCGCGTTCAAACAAACAAACAAACTCTTCAGCTTTATATATTAGTAAAGATATAAAGATATAAATGAATATTTTCGGACATTGAACACACAACGCCATCTAGTACCAAACTAAGCAGAGCTTGTACTATGGGTATGCAATAGAAGCATTAGCGATTGTAGAAATAGATTTGACGCGAAACACTTGCAATTTGGCTAACGATGCTGTACCGATTCATCTTTATGATTCGCTAACGGCATCTAAAGATTATTCTATACTACATATAATTATAAGAATAATATGTCTCTATGTGTATAAAGTGTGAAGATTATTATATACCAGATAATCTAGTTCCGTTTTAAAATTATATCTACTTAAGTAGGTATAAATATATATTAATGATTAAAATTGAGAGCAACAGTGCGCATTTCTTTTTAATCGACTTCAAAAAACGGAGGAGTTTCTCAATTCGACAGGTTTTTTTTCTTATGTTTGTTACCTCATAACTTTCGACTGGGTGAACCGATTTTGATGATTCTTTTTTTGTTTGAAAGCTGGTGCTTCCTGTGTGGTCCCATTTAAATTTGGTCCAGAAAGTGAAGTGAAGTGAAGTCGGTTTTTTTTTGTTAAAATTTGTATATTATTAACGGTCTAGAATCGTATAAAATGACGTGACCTGTTGAGGAAGTGGCATAAAGGATCTTCGAAATCCCAAAATTGGTTATAAGGTCGGGGGAAGTCAGAGATTTTCAGCATATAGTCAATCCTTATTAGACTCTATTATAAATTTGAAAGTAATTCTGCTTGTAAAGTTTTTGCGGCCAAGCCGCTGCATGGATTTCAATGAAATTTGGCATGGAGATACTTTTATTATTGAAAAAGGACATAGACTACCGCGATAGCCGACATACACGTGGGCAGAGCCACGGGAAAAAAATAGTATCTTATATGGCAAGCGCTATATTAATAAAGACATCATCAACATCCTTTAACAGTCCATTGCTGGATTTGGCCACTCCATAGAAAGGAGGTTGTGGTCTACTACACCACGCTGATCAGACGGGTTGGTATAGGGGTTGTATCAAGTGTTCCTTCTCTTTGCAGTGATGTTGTCCTGGTAGTTAGCTCCCTTAGTCAGCTCTTACAACATCCGCTTGATGTTTAGGGGTGGTGATACTGAATATTGTTAAGTCACCACATTGAGCTAATTATGAGCCACTTTTATTTCAATATTTTTTGCAAAAAAATGCGGGTAGGCTTTGATAGAAGTGAATACTAAGTACACATATGGATTCATATGTAGAGAGATATACTCTTTGTTTATATTAATGTATATTAATAATGCACGGATGTATATCTATGTATATATACATAGTATACATATAGCTCATGGGAAGCGAGCGGTGACGATGATGCGAATTTCACGCATTTTGTTTACTCAAAAACAGCTCAGCGCGCCTAATGAAGTTTTCACTTAAAAAAAATGAATGAAATCGCGGGCAATAGCTAGTGCAATATACTCTTGTCTCAACTTACTTATGGTTAACTTTGAATCGAACCCGGTTTTTCCGGTAAATGTGTAACGCGAAGCCATAAGTGTGCGGTTTCATAGACACGTCTACCGTTTGCCATTATGATTCTCTAGTTTAAAATCCTAGGGTTGTCAAAACAATAAAAAAAACTTAATAATAATGTTCTGCTAGCCGATTACGACCACGGCGGCTAGTCTCAACGCATACCGACCAACTACGCAGGAGATTATTCCGTTTTTATTGACCGTGATGTTATATAACCTTCCTCGATAAATAGGCTATCAAGAGCTAAAAAAGTTTTCAATTTGAACCAGTAGTTCCTGAGATTAGTGCTTTCAACCAAATAACCAAACTCTTAACTTTATGATATTATCTATTTAGTGGAACAATACACACCCACACAAGTATGCTTGACCAGGTATTTCGTTAACGGTGTATTCATAAACAGCTTTGAACTGTCCGACGCGAACTTCTACGCTGAGTCATTCTATTTAACTATGGTAATCGGATAACTTATGGTCAAACACTTTCAACTGTTTTGTTGGTTCAAACCCTACATAGGACAACTGTTTGGGTTATCTACAGATTGTTCTTTTTTATGATCAATCTACCAAAATGACTTTACTCTGCCTGATGGAAAGCATAAGTAGAATCGAAAAGCGGTGGTCACTATCCTCAATGTGAACGTGGACAGAGCAGCATAGTGACCCACACTATGGTGGCCTAGTGATATGCTTTTTCACGCCCCGCTTAAAAGACCCGGGATCATATCGGGAGGGGAACACTTGTGGTAGTAGTTCGAGTTCGATGTTTTGATCACTCGGCACAAGAAGGAAGAACCGAAATGCTGCGTCTTTAAGTCTGCGTATTGTTTGTATACGTTTCATGTATGTTTGTAAAGCCCCCCGCGACACAGGAATATTTCTAGTGCGGGAGTGGTCTTTTTAAAGAAATAATTAAAATATAAACGTTGTTTAACCGACTTCAAAAAAGGAGGAGGTTCTCAATTCGACCGTATATGTTTCTTTTTTTTCATGTGTATTCGCGGATAACTTCTTCGTTTATGAACCGATGTCAATGATTCTTTTTTGATGAGATATCCCAACGGTGGTACCATGATAAGGACACTAAGATCTGATGATGGCATCCAAGAGAAATCGAGTCGAATCTTGACGTCGGTTTTTGTTTTTGTTAAATTTTTATTAAAGACCGACTGAATTCTCTAGTCATTTATGAACGGCGGTATCCTAAAGATTTGGAGTGACCAGTGATCAAATGTTTGTATGATCTGCAAATATTTGTTTCAAAGTTTGGGTGTTTGCTATAATAATAATAATGTTCTCCTAGCCGATAACGGCCACGGCGGCCAGTCTCAACATAGACCAGCCAACTACGCAGGAGATATTATAGTGCACAAGTGTGTGCGCAAACACAGGTGCAAGCTCTGTTCCCTCTCTCTCATAAACCGATACGACGGTTAACCGACACGACCGGGGAGAGATCAGGCGCAGGACCGACAGCTTTACGAGCTCTCCGAGGCACGGGGGTTCAGACCCCAACTTCCAAACTTCGAACTTTTATTAAGTATTCCTAAAAAACTCAATAACACTTTTGGCCCGACCCGGGATACTGATTGCTACATATACAAAAGTATTGCTAAAAGCAAATAGCAGATAAGAAAAATAATAATCTATGTCCATAAGTGAAGAATTTAAGCCTGATGATAATTACAAGTAATTTTTTTTTTCAACTATAATGAGTGACAACCCTATCGCGTTTCTAAGAAGGTTGTCAACTAACTGTGACAAAGAGTGGCGTTAAATTGTCGACGTAAAGATCAGGGTGAGAGAAATGATGACAATTTATTTAATACCGATACGTCGTAAGCGACGATTATTTATGTTAGTAATTTAACTTTTATATTCGTAAGCTTTAGAAGTGCTATTTAGTTGTATTTGTATAGTGTTATATGATTTTTTTAAAGATTTTCTGCACCTTGTACTATTAACTCGACACTCAGGTTTCGCCTACAATGTGACGTTAAGATTCGCAGGTACCTATATCAAATATTTTGTTTTTATTTCTTTATGTATTTGACATTGAAACTAATATAACTATTAATTCTCAAAATTCAAAACCCCCCCACATAATAACCCGAGTTCCCTTTAAAAAGTAAAAAACACGTTATGCGGTTTCATTTGAGACCCCACTCGATTATATTTATGAAGACATTCGGTTACTCTTCCCCACTTTCACCCCCATAAATTTTAAACGGCTCAACCAATTTTCATGAAACATGTCTAAGAACACTCGCACGTAACTCACCTTTCATACAAAAAAAACTAAACGAAATCGCTTCATCCGTTCGGGAGCTACGGTGCCACAGACAGATACATAAAACTTATAACACCCCTCTTTTTGGTCGGGGGTTAATAAAATGGTGGTAAACGAACAGACTGCCGACTTCATTTAATACTATGTAGAAATAAATGGGTCGTGAAAACTACTATTTATCCTAAGTCCAAATCGAAGCTATGTTTCTTGCCTTACAATCAGAATCAGCCCCCTCCAATTTGACACTCTACAAACGAAATCTTTAGTAGAAATTTCACAAATGTATCGGAATGATGACAACATATTAGATATGCATACAATTTTTATTTGTCTCAAGTGTTTGTTTTCTAGATTCTTTATTGTCTTTACAATATATATAACAGAAAATCTTTTTATGTAGTGATTATTTAAACCCAGAAAATATTTAATAAAAAGTTAAAATTAAGGAAAGAAAATTCAAACGTACAAAACGCGTCAATATTGATCGAATCGAAGTCGATGGTCACTTCATCGAAATTATCGGCGTCGAAATTTTACTGTGTTAGTAGTGTTTGTGAGAAAAATTAACTTCTTCCATGATTTTTATAGTAAATATAACTGTAAATATGTATAAAGTAACTGAAACACTGAATAGTAAACAAACACGAAATGTCAATGACGTCATTGGTCATGTCAAAAGCGTGTTTTAAATTTCACTTTGAGAATTAGTTTGACTATTTTCAAGCTTATTTATATTTTTAACCGACTTCAAAAAAAGGAGGAGGTTTCTCATTTCGACCGTATATGTTTTTTTTTTTTTAAGTGTGTTCGCGGATAACTTCGTCGTTTATGAACCGATTTTGATGATTATTTTTTTAATGGAAAGGAGATGTGTCCCAACGGTGGTACCATTTTAAGGACATTAAGATCTGATGATGACATTAAAAGAGAAATCGAGTCGAACCTTGAAGTCGGTTTTTGTTTTTGTGAAAATTTAACTTGTTTCTATGTTATAGAGACGTAAGTTATCAGACTAAGAAATAATAAATAAAAAAAGACATGCATATTCACAATTGTAGAAAGAAAATTAACATGAAACACTTGCATCTTGACATGGTAGATCAGGTCCACAGATTAATGACAGCATACATTTCTTTAGCAGTTATGGGTGAAGATATAACGAAGACCTACTTCTGAGGAGTCGAAAGTTTGAGCATATAATCATGAGTGACCGATTTCCGGACTGGTTTCGCGTCCGGTCGCATTCATGTTAACTTTTTTTTAATTTGCATATATTGGTGCAGTGGTTATTAGCATCACTTGTTTTAGGTTCAATCTTACTGATATTATAAAGGTGAAAGTTTGTGTTAAAGAATGTACGTTTGTTATTCCTTTGGTTACTAGTTCAACCGGTTTTACCTGAATATCAGTTTTTCACGGAGAAACTGGCATCGGACCTACACAACGGTGAACTGAATTCGAATATTGAACTAGTTGTCGGTATATGTGAGGGCACTGACTTCCCAATAACGATTGTCATAGGGGTTCACCAGGACCGACGGCTTCACGCGCTTTCAACGTCACGAACTTATTTCTTGTAAGAACAACTCAATATTTAATAATTTTGGATTGACCCGGGAATCGAATCCGAGACTTTTATATCGACAGTCGTATTCACTAACCGCTAGACAAACGAGGTAGTCCAACCATTAATCTGTGGTTAGAATCAAGAAATACGCGACTGCCTCTGTGGCGCAATGGTAGCGTATGCGACTGCTGTGCTTGAGGTCTCGGGTTCGATTTCCGGGTCGGACCAGATGTTTGTATGATCTGCAAATATTTGTTTCGCAGTTTGGGTGTTTTCTATGTACAATATGTATGTATTTACAAAAAAATGTATTTATGTATTTATGTCAGTTGTCCAGTATCCATAACACAAGCTCTGCTTAGCTTGGGGCTAGATGGCGTTGTTTCGACAGCCTCTGTCACTCTGCAATTTTTACATCCCTTCGCAATCAAGGTCTCGAAGAGACTTACGTCAAGCTTCTGGAGATGGTCTACAATAACAGTACTGCATCCATCCAACTAGACTCTCAGGGGCCGATTTTTAAGATAGAGAAAGGCGTGAAACAGGGAGACCCGCTATCGCCGAAACTGTTTACAAGCACCCTGGAGGAGATCTTTAAAAAACTGGCAGTCTCGTGGGAAACGAGGGGCATTGTAGTTGGAGGAAGGAGATTGACAAATCTTCGTTTTGCCGACGACATTGTACTATTCGCACCCACGGCCCGAGAACTGCAAAAAATGCATCAAGAGCTAAGCGCGGCAAGCCTCGATGTTGGACTTCAAATGAATCGATCCAAGACCCAACTTATGACCAACGGCAGCAAATGTAAGGCGGAGGTCGACGGCAAGAGATATAATATGTCGAAAAATACTTGTACTTGGGCTAGTTAGCATCCTTCGAGAACAGGCAAGAAAATGAAATTGATCGCCGAATTGATAACGCCTGGAAGAGCTACTGGTCCATGAAACAGTAGATGAAAGGGGATCTTCCCCTTTCCTTAAAACGCCGAATCTTTGACATGTGTCCTGCCCATCCTTGCATATGGCGCCCTAACTCGTAAAAAAAAACGAAATATACAAATGAAGTCGCGGGGTACAACTCGTATATATTCCTGTATATGTTACATAAAGATTATTATATACGTAAACTACAATACACTAACAAGTGAAAAAGAAAGTAAGTTTCGCAATAATAAACATACACACACTAATTTCTATTCAAACATTCGCTTTTTGGTGTAATATTTCAACCATTTCTATTGTAGAGACAATATTACTTATATAGCGAGATAGTGAAAGAATTTAGTGACATACGTGCATACTACCGCTATTTCGATACATTTATTTTTACTTACTTTTAAACTTTCGCGTTTCATGAATACCTTTAAATAAGTGATTGCGTTAATTCCCGTAAAATAATAAACATTTCTTTTTATAACTCGCTTTTTACACGATTTTTATTAGCTTCACCTGAATGTTTGTGACCTACTCCTTTGGACTTGATTTTGACCCACTTCTAACGGTCACATTTCATTTAAACTTAGTAGACTTATCGAGGACCGATGACAATACAATAATTTGAAAAGAAAAGTTTAAAGGAACACAAAAAACACGCTTTTATTTATAAACTAAAATAAAAAGTAGAAAAAAAATTAAAAGCGTGGGGTTATTTTCAGAAAGCACCCCACACTTTTAATGTGAAACATCTATAGACGAGGGGTAGGTAAACCTGATGTTTGTCGTGGCGGGAATAGGGAATATGCATAACATTTTTATTTGTCTCAAACATTTTTTTCTAGATTCTTTATTGTCTTTACAATATACATAAAACGTATTTTCTCAAACATGCATGGAAATATTGTCATTATTTTCGAAAAAAGAACACGCGAAGTATCTGATTTACGGACAGCGAAAAATAAATCTATTGCAGGAGCGTTTTTTGAATTTGGAACATTACAACGCTCCAGCAATGTTGTATGAAACGGCGTGCGAGGGTTATTACTCTTTGATTGGATCTCTTTTAACATTCTTGGCATACCAAAATCTCTTTGCTTAGTACAAATTGCATTCACGTGGATGTATGCGTAAATGCGTTTGCCTTTCGGCACAGATGATAAATAGAAAATCGACGGCAAAGCTGAAAATTCGTCTTGATTTGTTATTTAAATATTTACTAAATGTAAATTGTTTTTTTTTTGTTTTTAAAAGACAACTCTCGCACTAGGAATAAATCCTGTGTCGTGGGGGACTTTACAAACATACATGAAACGGACACAAAGAACACCCAGACTCAGAACAACAATTTGTGGATCATACAAAGTGTTGTCCTACGTGGGATTTGAACCCACGACACTTGGCGAAGTAGGAAACGGCGTGGTGACCGTTAAACCACTAGGCCAAACGTGCAGTCGAATGAGTTCCAACAGTTCAGAGAGTGAAATGGAAATTAATTGTACTCCACCAGATTTAAGATCAGAAGCCAAATTGGCAATGGAAAACCCAATTTAAGTAATGTAACTTTTAATAGGTATTAATTAAATTAAAGGTATAATATAAAATTATGTTTTATTTACCTGCATTCTTTTGAGAAAAGCACTATAGCCTCGGCGGAAATGGCAATTACTTGTCTCGTTTTAGTGAAGTCCTCGCCTACGGCTCGGCCTTCAAACTCATACTCGACCTGCCATTGCCTATTTCCCGGCCTTTGCAATAATGTACTATTCTTTTATTTAGTGATTATTTAAACCCAGAAAATATTAAATAAAAAGCGTCCTATTAGTCGAAACGAAATGTGACGTCGATTATTACACTATCAAAATTATCGGCGTCGAAATTCCTACTGTGTTAGTAGTGTTTGTGAGAAAAAATAACTTCTTCCATGAATTTTATAGCAATCAAAACTGTAAATAGGTATAAAATAACTAATACACTCAATAGTAAACAAACACGAAATGACAATGACGTCATTTGTTACGTCAATAGCGCGTGAAAAATGACGGCGTTTGAATAGCTCAAATTTAGTCTGAGTTTTAAATTTCACTTTGAAAAATTAGTTTGACTATTTTCAAGCCAATTTTTTTTTCTATGTTATGGAGACTTATATGATCAGAATAAGAAATATAAAAAAGACATGCATATTCCCTATTAGCGTGGCGAGAATTGCCGTGGCGACGCTTCGCCGTTATACTATTGTGTATTGTAATTTTTGATGTGAAACATCTATAGGCGCAGGTAAACCTGAGTTTTGGCGTGGCAAGATTTTTTTTTATTTAATATAAAAAAAATCGTAATTGGTATTAAATAAAAATATTTTTTTTTTATTTTTAAAGTTGGAACAAACAGACACAGTCAGACAAAAATAAAAATAAATGTTATTTTGGTAAACCGTGTACACATTACATACATATGCATTTAGTAAGAAGTGGTTATTTTAATATTACATTAAACAGACACTCCAATTTTATTTATTTGTATAGATAACCTCATACATCTACCACATAACCGTCTGATCCCACACTAGGCAGAGCGGCACTATGGTAAAGGGACTTTTTTAATATATGGCTCTGCCAAAATGACTCTACCTTGCCTGATGGAAAGCATAGGCAGAATCCAATTTTGGCAGGCTTTTTGAATGAAAATCGTAATGTCCGCGCGGGACAGGATTTGTCTCGCGTTTTGGAGTTATCTGGCCGGACGCCCAAAGTGAAAATTGGCAGGCAATATAAAAACCACTATTACATTACAAATAGCAAATAGCACTAATGGTTTCACGAAGTAGGGATGATGTAGCATGTAGTAGAAAAACAAAAATATTGCGAAGTAATTATTTTTTGGTCACTTACTCATGTCATAATTTCTGTTAGGATGCAAAACGTTGAAATTATTTATAATTTGTCCCGCTTTCGAAGAAGGAATCTCGCTTTTTTTTCACAAAAAAGTCTCAAAATCCCGATTTGACCAAAAAAAAATCTGGCAATGCTGATGGTGACCCACACCATGGCGACCTAGTGGTGCTTTTGCATCATTGGGCCTCCGATCTCGCACTCACCAACGAAACACGACAGCACGAACGCTGTCATTTTAGGTTGAATTCTAAATACGTACCTATTATAGATACATTACGCTCAAACACACAATAAATAACTGTGTTCTTCATCCTCCTAGCCTTTATTATTTCCAAAGCCTTTATTATTAATTGGGGTCGGCTACTAGTTCAGCCGGTTATATCTGAATATCACACAACCCTGGGGGCGAACTGAATACGAAGATTGAACTAGTGTTGTCAGTATATTTTAGGGCACTAATTTCCCAATAACGTTCATTACACAATTATTTGTCTTAAGTGGAAACCAAACACACGAAATCCAGCTCAGCGTTAGAATCAGGGATATTTCTTGTTAGTGGCAAACTTACCAGTGTTTGACAGTTATAGAAAGAGATGGCATGGTTCTATTTTATAAAGACAACCACAAAATGGCGTAGATCGACGAACCGCGCACGAGTTTAACCGCAAGAATGCTGTTATTTATATACCTATATATAGTATATTCTATACGTGTGGTGAGCTATTAAGAATATTGAGTGTCAACACCCCTATTCATCCCATGGGTGTCGTAAGCGCCGACTAAGATAGCTAACTACCAGGATAACATCACTGCAAAGAGAATGACAACTTGATACAAATTCTATATACGAGCAGTCCGGGATCCCCGGAACAAATTTTACAAGTTATTACTATCAAGCTTATTTTTCGTGAGTGGCTTCATTTTGTACCTGAAAGGTACTTTTACAAAAATTTTCGACTGTAGTACCTAGCTAACAGAGTTAGCAGGGACAAAAAACTTTTGAGCGTAGGACCGGGATAAGGTACCACGCAATTTGTAGTACAATGTGGCTGTAAATTAATTAATTATTAAGTAACATTATTACTTACTGAAAAAAAATATTTGGCCCAAAAAAATGTATGGTTTGATGATAACCAGGTCATCAAAAATGATACTAACAAGCTGATTTTTGACAGTTGCTTAGCTAATATTTATACAATTTGACAGCCACATTGTCCTACCCAGCCTAACGTAAGTTCTATACAAAACTTAAAAATGTATGAAACGAGTGCTAAATTTTATGGCGAACCACAGATAATATATACTATACCAGGCCGAATATATCCTGCTCGCTCTAATATTATCTACTTCTCTGTCGCTCTAACGGGACGCCATCTTGTCTATGATAGCTCTATGTCATTCGCTAATTCCCCGCGAAAGTTGATTTTCTGCACGAATTCGTGCAGGTTAATTTTCGAATAAGTTATTAAGAATATTGTTATTTTATTATTTTTTTGTGTTTAATAGTATGTTTTGTGTTTATTCGTAGATTTTTGTGTAAATATTTAAATATGCATTACAAAATGTGCCAAATATGCGGTATAAGAGCTGGTCGTCTAGTGGATCAAAAACGTCCATCTAAGGCAAAATTTCCCTTGGATGAAGTAAGGTAAATTTAAATACTCTTTTATTGTTACATAATATGTTCCAGTTGCCTAACATTAGCCGGTAATTACATGAAATTGTTTAATTTTTCATTACGTGTTGAAAATAGTGTTGTACCGCTGCTATCGATATTGTTAAACACATTTAACACAATATTTGTAATCATCTTTGTTGAGATGTCAGATAATATTATTATATCATTTTTAAACAATAATAAATTTAAAAAGGAACAAATTTCTTATAAGAAATTTGATATCATTTGTTATAATCAATATGACTAATCTTACATTATTTTCGTTACAGAAAGGCCACATTGTCTGCTCCTTTGAAATGAATAATTTGCAAGCTGATAATATACTGTGAAGCCTTAGTAAATTGCACTTTTATTGCCTACGTATCAATCGTAACATAATAATTGTGACCAAAATGAACCACATGATTTTTTTTTTTTTCAGAACCCAAATTACTCATCTATGTAAAATACTTGTTTAAAAATTATGAAAATATAATTAAGAATATTTGTTCATGTTTCATTTAAACCCGTGATTTCAACAAACACAAAATAAATCAATAATCGGGTGGCGTAATTAATGCATTAGTAATCGATATCGACAATATTCGGTATTATTCACGTCCCTATTGAGTTGCTCATGTTGGTAGTAATGCGTTTGTCAAACGTCAAGCAATGTTTTTGCAATGTTGGCAGCTATTATTAGCATTTATTTGAATTTGACATTTCATTCATAGTATGGAAGTTCGGACTCTTGTAACGTAGTGATTTATATACTCTTTGGTCCTACCAATTGCGTGGTAAGTTAGCCCGGTCCTACGTTCTACAGTTTTTTGAAATGAAAAATGTTGTAAGGTGAGATAGGTGGGTGGAGCAAAATGAAGCCACTCACGAAAAATTAGCTTGATAGTAATAACTTGTAAAATTTGTTCCGGGGATCCCGGACTTAATAATAATAATAATAATCTTAATAATTAACCTGTCTGACCAGGGTGGTATAATATCAATTAATAATATCAATTATCATATTCGTAGTACGGTATTCCTTTATTTTTAACCGACTTTAAGAAAGAGGAGGTTCTCAATTCGACTGTTTTTTTTGCCTGTTTGTTACCTCAGAACTTTCTACTGTGTGAACTGATTTTGATGATTCTTTTTTTATTTGAAAGCTGGTGCTTCCCGTATGTTTTTTTAGTTAAAATGTAATATTTCTTTAAAATAAATATAAAATTCTTTTTTTGTTTAATTATCTATAGTTCAATATAGAAACAACCTTTACGCGGAGCCTGTAAGAGCATCTCACTAGGGCGACTTAGTGTTTGCATTGTCCAGATTTTATACATAACAAACATACATCCACGTCTTTTATCCCTAAAGGGGTAGACAGTCTCACTCATGTAACTTACTTAGGTACCATACTTAGGTAAATATACGTTAACTGCCTCGGTGGCGGAGTGGTAAAGTGCTGCTGTGTTTGAGGTCTCGGGTTCGATTCCCGGGTCGGACCAAATGTTTGTATGATCTGCAAATATTTGTTTCAAAGTTTGTGTGTTTTCTATGTGTAATATGTACAAAAAAAATATTATATTTTTATTTCAGTTGTCTAGTACCCATTACTCAAGCTCTGCTTAACTTGAGACTAGATGGCGTTGTCTGTTAGATGTCTGGAATGTTTATTTATTTATTATTTATAAGTATTTTTTTAAACCTTGTTCTTATCAATCTTACCAATATTAATTTATTACTTTATAAATTTTATTAATTTAATTTTTGTTATTACATTGTTTATTATTTTGTTCCATTATAGAATTTATTTTTTGAATTACATTGCGATTATCGACATATGAGCGGAATCGGCTAGAAAATCCTTTAATTACTTAACAATTTAGAAAAGAATAAATGAATGATCAAAGATTGAATCAAATTACTAATGGTCACTAAGAAATTGCTGACACAGCGAGAAAGTAAAAAAATAATAGCGCAGTGAACAAATTATAACCTCTATACGAGGTCGTGGCTTTAGATCTATTGATTATAAGTTCATAGACCCATTTGTACTCAGCACAGATGCCAAATGAAAGTAGAAAAGTCGTATAGATGACAAGAAATCTATCTACGTATATGAAGATATAAAACCGGTTTGTAAACGCTTCAAAAATCCAAAAAGGTTTACTCAATACTTTACAATACCGCCATATTTACATATCTGTCTCACTCTCAGCTTCCCACTGGCAGTGTGTACTGGAAAAGTCATTTTTTTGTCCAATGGACAAAAAAATGACTTTTCCCGTTATATTTTAATTTTTAACCGACTTCAAAAAGGAGGAGGTTATCAATTTGACTGTATTTTTTAAGCTATTGCATAGCTTTTATCGCAGGCTTTGAGGCCTTTGAGCGCGGCGACCGAATCAAGAAATTCCGTAACGTAACGAAAATAAAACCTGACACCCGAAGCTCGCACGGATCGAGACGAGCTGCTACGAAATCGAACGAAGTGCGTGACAGAGACAGACAGACAAAACAATCTGGGTTTGCGCAAGCTTAAGCAGCTGTTTGTGAGAAAGAATATAGGTATCTATCATATCTTTATAATACCACACTCAACGCATGTGTAAATATACATGTTCAAAGAAAAAAAATACTGTGAATAAAACAACCCGTTCAATGATGAAGACATATAAGGAATAGTTTAAACCTTTTATAGCATGCTGTGTAACGAAACCATATCGCTACTTAAAGAAGTGATCAACGCCGTCTAGTGACGATGTTGGTACTAATTTAATAGTTTAGTATTTTTCATTCACAATATTATACATACTGCATAAATAAAAAATAAATAAATAATTATAATTGCATAAGTTGATAAAAAATGCTATGCAATAGCTTTACCGCGGCAGTCCCCGAGTGCCACACATTTTTATTTTAATGTTTGTAACCTCACAAATTTCGACTAAGTGAACCGATTTTGATGATTCTTTTTTTTATTTGAAAGCTGGTGCCGTGTGGTCCCATTTTAATTTAGTCCACTTCTTGAAGTCGGTTTTTTTGTTAAAATTTGTGATTATTATTGTACACAAACCTTGTCCTAACAATAACGATGACAAAAAAAAATTGTGCAACCGATCGGAAGTTACGCGCGTACATACATTTCGGGGATTCATTTTTATATATATAGATATATATAGATTTATTTTCTCCCATATACATATTAGTTATGCAATACACATTTGACCATTACGAGACTGGTTTTCAAACAAGGAGAGAACCTGTAATATTGATAACCAGGTCTCCATTACACAGCTGAAACATAGTCTAAGTCTAAGAAAAAACTTTAAGTTGTATGTGTAATTTAATTTTACAAGTGGTAAAAACTAATATTAACTATGTAATAATTACAGACACAGTCGGGCACAGCATATATATAATTATTATACTAGCAGAGTTAACACCGCGGGGCGAATCTAGTCTAAAAAAAGTAGCCTAAGTTACTTCTTATATCATCAGCTACCTAGCAGTGAAAGTCCCGTCAAAATCGATCCAGCCGTTCCAGAGATTAGCCGGAACAAACAAACACACAAACGGACAGATAGACAGACAAAAAATGAAAAAAATGCTGTTTTGGTTTATGTACAGTGAATACATACATATGCATTTAGTAAAAAGCGGTTCTTTTAATATTACAAACAGACACTCCAATATTGTTTATTTTTATAGGTGGAGAAGGAATGCAGGAAGCTAAAAGAAAAAAAAAGAATTATGTTCGTATTTCGACTACTGGGTGACTGTAAGTATAATTTCATATAAGAACAGTCTTACTATTATTTCAGTTTATTTATTTCTTGTAATCCAAACTAAACTTTTGTGCAACATTTTAGCACAATCAGTTAATTGTAACTAGTTTCAAATTCAACATACACAAACATTGATAGGTTAATAACATTATCCAGTTTTACGACTAAAGTTTAGCTTGTAGACCGTCTTAAGTATACATACCTACATTTTTATAATTAACTATGTATAAGAACCGGCTAGGTTAGTGTGTCACAAGCTGTGTAAGGTTCCGTACTTTATTTTATTTATAAGTTACAACTTCATTCAAGGTATCTTATGTTTTTGTTAAGATTTTTGTCATTTGTGCGCAATTTGCCACATACTTGTACATTTTTATGGTAACCGGCTAATAATTTAAAAGTTATTTAGATTTTATACATAATTAAAACGTGATAAAATTTAATTGTAGCCCATTTAAAGAAATGTGTCACACCGTAATACATATATTGTATTTGGTAAAGTTGGGTCCAGTTTCCTCAGTTACTTTATGAAGTTTCAGAAGGTTAACTGCCGTATAATGCTATTTAACAGATAAAAGTTTTTGATAAATATATGTATACTAGCTGACCTGGCGTACTTCGTACCGCCGTCCGCCATATTTACATCGCTTCCCGTCGCAGACAAAAAAATTACTTTTCCCGTTATATTTTAATTTTTCTTGTACACAAAACTTGTCCTAATAATAACGAACTCATAAAAAAAAAGAATTATTTAATTTGGTGCAGCCGATCAGAAGTTATGCGCGTACATATATGTCTCTATCCAAGATTTGTGAAACCTAAATCAGTAGTTATTTTACTGATAAGTTGAATGTCCGAGCTTTGTTCGGTAGTTTTTTTTGGTAAGTTTTCTAAAACTGAATCCAAGCTAGATTGATTTATCGTCCCGGAAACGCAGGGGGCATACTAAATAACATGAAAATCGTTGGAGCTGTTTCCGAGATACAGATTATTTAAATAAAAATTGCTCATTTAAATGTATTAGATTAGTCGGTCAGGGATTTATTAGAAAGTATTGACACTGGAAAATTATGTACTAGTTTATAATTACATATAGTTAAAAATTTCACAAAATTCAGACTATTAAAGAATACATAAATGTTTAATTAAGTTTTTAAATTGTAAAAAGCTTTCATAATGTAGTCAGGTTCTCATTAGAAAAAAATTATTGTACTTACGTTCCCAAATTTTTTGTTGATCTTCAATTTTTTTTGACCAAATGTCCAGCATTTTCCCAGCTTTCTCCCTCGCACAACCCCACGCCTCCTCGTTCCCCACACATTCTAGTACAGACATAAATTGAGGAGTCATACTCATCCCAAAATCTATTACATAATTGTATGCATTAACAAAAATACTCTCACTTTGCACACCAGTGCAAAAAATCAAAAGAAAAACGAAACAAAATTTCGATTCCATTTTTGAAAAAATATTTTTTATTTTTCGAACTTTTGCATAAGTATTTTTTTATTTTAACTTTCTTTTATTTATTTTTGGTAACTTTTACTTTAATTTAGTTTGTATGGATTTACTTTCGCGTTCAAGGTTACACTGAACGCGGCGTGCGAATGAGACAGTTTATATAGATACCTACTTTCTTTTCAACCGGTGTGGTAGGGACGGGTTAAGTTGACTGTTAAAGGAGTGGAATTTGATGGGTCGCACAGCAAATATTTTTTAATTGCTCTAGCAGATGTTTTTTGCATAAATGTTGAATATTGTGGTTTGTTATATAAACCATTGTGAATGTATTTTGTTGGCAATTTATAAAGTGCGCATGTGAAATAATTTTCTCTTTTTTTGCTTTGAATAATTTGCATAATTAGATAAAAAATGATTTAATACCACTTTCTGACTGTACGCACCACACCACTTCATCAAAAGCCACCTTTTTAGGCTAAAGGTTAAGTGATTTTCATCTGCAACATCTCAAAAGATTTGATTTTCCCCGTTTTTTGCTACATTTTTAACTGATGCTCCACTTCAATCGGCCGTTGCGTCTTTGTTGATCTATCAAATACCAAAAGATGTTTTATTTGAGCTAGTAGTTCCAGAGATACGTCGGCCAAACAAAGGAACGAACTGTAAACAGTTCGTTCCTTTGTTTGGCCGCACTATGTTAAGCTAACTAAAGTTAGCTTAACATAGTGCATAGATTTAATCTTGGGTGGGTAACGACCGGTTGCGCATCGGCGAAGGTCACTAACCACTGATGTCAGGTGTGTTCTGCGCCCCATATTATAAGTTACTAGCTGAAGCCCGCGGTGTTACCCGCGGTTATTGCCGTACGGCGGGTCACGTCGCGGGGCGAATTTAGTCTTAAAAAGTAGCCTAAGTTACTCCTTATATCATCAGCTATCTATCAGTGAAAGTCCCGCTAAAATCAGTCCAGCAGTTCCAGAGATTAGCCGGAACACACAGGGACAGACAGAAAGACAAAAATTGAAAAAAAAAGATATTTTGGTATATGTACCGTGTATACATACATATGCATAAGTACAGTAAAAAGCGATTATTTGAATATTACAAACAGACACTCCAATTTTATTTATTTGTATAGATTAATTTGGGTCTAGATAACTGGTTTTAAGGTTTTTGACATACATACATATGTAAAATGTCTCCACCCAGTCTCCAGAAATCATGAGTAGAATCCAAGAGTGGTGGTCACCAATCTAATTGCAAATGTGGATGCAGCGTGGTGGCCCACTTAATAATTTTATGCACAAAATGTACAATGGCGGCCTTAATAGCATTTTATACTAGTCTGTCGTTAGGTGGTGCGGAAATGAATAAGTGCACTATACTTATAATAAGACTTTTAAAAGAAACCAGAAAGAACTAAATAATATTAAGAAATAAATATGAATAAAGCAAAGAAAAATGTATATATATTTTTAAATAGAAACACATTTTTGTAAAGTTTATTTTTTTTAATGAAATACTCTGAAATTTAAAGTACAGATTTGATTATTTATTATGGTTTTTATATCAGTATATAAGGTTTATTCCAAGGTTATGGAATACTAACAATATTAGTGGTCGCTAACTCGTAATAATTCGTCATTTTTTTTTTTCCGATTTATTTTCTTTATCTTTCTGTACTGCCCCTCCATGTAAAGTTTAACTGTGTCGCATAAGTTTCATAAAAAAGGGGTACAAAGTTTTTGATTCACTTATTAATACATACATAATTAGATTCCTCGTCACATAAAATCGGACTAGTGACCTATTGAGCGAAATTCTTAAGTATTAGTGATAGGTGATATTATCGAACATCTAACACAAACCGCCATCTAGTCCCAAGCTAATTAGAGCTTTTCAAGGTAGTAGAGCCACGCTTATTTCAGCACGGTTGGGCCGGCTCGACCGGAGCGGTACTACCCTCGCACAAAAAATCAACGTAAAATGACAGCAGCAGTGCTGTCATGTTTCGTTGGTGAGTGCGAGACCGGAGGCCCAAATAGTCTAGTCAACAAGTTCCATACTTGTTGACTCGACTAAAAGATGCAGAAGCATCACTAGGCCGCCATGGTGTGGGTCACCATGCTGCATTGTCTGCATTCGCAATGAGTATGGTGACCACCACTCTTGGATTCTGCTTATGCTTTCCATCAGGCAGAGTGGAGTAATTTTTGAGGGTCAAACATAAAAAAAAGCTTGTACTATTATTCTATATATATATCATAAATAAGCACGCTAAACAAATAAGGTAAACGTTGCAGGTTCGAGTTCTGTTTAATCTGCCTTGACAGTGGTAGCATAATACACATATTTATATATATATATATAAATATGTGTATTATACTAGACAACTGATATACATTTTTTTTTGTAAATACATACATATTATACATAGAAAACACCCAAACTCCGAAACAAATATTTGCAGATCATACAAATATTTGATCCGACCAGGGAATCGAACCCGAGACCTCATACACAGCAGTCGCGTAGATACGCTACCACTGTCAAGGCAGATTAAACAGAACTCGAACCTGCAACGTTTACCTTATTTGTTTAGCGTGCTTATTTATGATTTCAACCAAAACTGGTTGAATAACTTAACTTGTTTTGAATCTAAACCTCTATCAGTCATTATTGTAGTTGAGGAGCATGAGGAAAATTCTTCATAAATACATAATATGTATATCTATAACATGTAGTAATTATGTATGTTGGTATGTATATTTAGATTAGTAAAACGTCAACGTAACACAGGACGCGCTGCGGTGCAAAGGACCGACGAATTGAAGAAAATGCCTGGCAGCGGATGGATGGTGGCTGCCCAAGACCGGGATGGTCGGCACTCTTTGGGGGAGGCCTTCATTCAGTAGTAGACGGTAGTAGGCTGAAGTAATGTATGTTTAACAGCATTTATCTATCTATGTATTAATACGTGAAGCACAAACTTTGTACCTCTTTTGCGAACATTTTGCGGAATTTTGCACGGAGGAGTGTGTAATTTTTTACAGCTAAAGTTTTTATGGAGGTGGAATGTAAAAACACTACCGCATTAGTACTCGTAAGATTAAATACAATTCAGTTACTATCAATGGTTTCTTATACTTCTCGAATAAAATATTTTTCATTTAAAGCCGTTTTTTTTTGTATTGGGGACAAACGAACAGACGTATCGCCTGATGGTAAGCGATTACCGCCGCCCATGGACACCCGTAACGCCAGAGGCGTCACAAGTGCGTAGCCGGCTTTTGGAGGATGGGGAAGGGGATGGGGGAGGCGTTGTGGTATGGGCCTCCGGTATCCTCACTCACACGGTGAAACACAGCGCAAGTGCTGTTTCACACCGGTTTTCTGTGAGGCCGTGGTATCACTCCGGTCGAGTCGGCCCATGCATGCCGAAGCGTGGCTCTCCCACGCCGTGGCATTACATTCGCAATGAATATATTGACCACCACTCTTAGATTCTGCTTATACTTTCCATCAGGCAGCGTAGAGTCCATCACCCCTCCCCCCATCCCCTTCCCTAACCTCCAAAGGCCGGCAACGCACTTGTGACGCCTCTGGTGTTGCGGATGTCCATGGACGGCGGTAATCGTTTACCATCAGGCAAAACGTCTGCTCGTTTGGCCCCTATTCTATTAAAAAAAGACAATGCAAGCACGCAGCATGATGACCCACACCATGGCGGCCTAGTGATGTTCCACATCATTGGGCCTCCGGTCTCGCACTCATCAACGAAACACGACGGCACGAACGCTGTCATTTTACGTTGATCTTCTGTGCGAGGGTAGTACCGCCCCGGTCGAGCCGGTCTGTTCGTATTGAAATTATCATGGCTCTACTACCTTGTATTTTGCTACCTTAGTCACCCTTTACGACACCCATGAGGTAAATATAGGGGTAGTGATACTCTGTATTCTTAATTCGTCAATTCACCGATTATATCAAGTAATGTCATTTAACTATCTGATAATAAATATCTGACGCATAATATCTCGAAGTTTATGTTTTTAAGTAACATTTAAAGGCGCGTCTCCACTAAAATTGTTGGCAATTTCAGTGTTTCCAAATGTTGGCAACTCTTCAGAAAATCGCTAACTTTTGTTTCCATTGTGTCTACACCGAGTCCCCAACAATTTGAAAAACATTCGAACTAAGTGTCTCCATAGACCCAATAAATATCTGCAACAAACGTATTCTTTTGATGTTTACCGTCAAAAACAGAAACACGGTTCCCAACATTTGTTGACAATTTTTGTTGCCAACGCAAGGAAAATACATAAACTTTTGTCACCAACACGTGTGGACATCACGAAAGTTGCCAACTTTTGTTCGGTGGAGACTCGGCTTAATGATTTTCAACAGCCTTTGAAAGTGATAAACATCGATTTAATATTGAATTCATAATTTTAACATTCGTTTTAGTCTGAGAGGTCATTTCCTGATGTTAAAATCATTATGAAGACCTTGTTTGTGTGGCCTTCTGATGATTAATTTGAAGAATGTTCTAGAAGAAAATGTAAATAACTAAAGAATATTAACACTCACACCAATTTTATACATACATATTATTTTATTTTTTAGTTGATACAAAATATGAAAGAATGGCGCATTCTATTGTCGGAGGCCAAGACACAGATTGGGTCGCTGACGCAACGAAGTAAGTAAATAATAATCTATTTATACAATAGTACAATACAAATAAATAAAATTGGAGTGTTTGTTTGTAATATTAAAACTACCGCTTTTTAACCGACTTCCAAAAAGGAGGAGGTTCTATGTTCCACTGTATGTTTTTTTTTTTTTTTTATGTATGTTCACCGATCACTCCGTCAGTTGTGGACCGATTTTGAATTTTTTTTTTAGATTCGAAAGGGTTATGCTCCCGAGGTGGTCCCATTGCCACTATATCAGGATCTGATGATGGGATCCCAGGAAAATCGAGAGAAACCCTCAACTTTTATAGCCACATACTATGTTTTTCATATATTTTCTGAAGTTACACTGGTATTTGCGTCTGGTAGTCATCATTTTATGATGATGTAAGGCACAACTCCTTAACGGCTAGGAGTTGGAGGATAAATCTCTAAATATCATATGTATATATGTTACCTTTAGTCGTATTCTTTCAAATTATTTAGGTAAGCTGATGATGGAAGGTACAACTCCTCAACGGTTAGGAATTAGGGGATGATTTCAATATTACACGTACGTATAGACCTTCATTTGTATTCTTGATGATGAAATTTGATGAAATAGTTCAACTTACTACTTACCTACGATTGCACTAAGACTGAAAAATAAAAACTTTTTATAAAAAAAAAAACCGACTTCCAAAAAACATCCAACGAAAACTCTCTGCCAAACAAACACTTAAAAGCGTAAAATAAACTGGTTCTTTATAAATCGCCTATACGTAATTCTTTATTCATTTAAATAGTAGTATTATAATGTGTGCTAGGTACCTAAAATCTGTTTGAAGTCGGTGCTAAGCCAAAAAGAATACAAACGAACAATTACAAAAGTCTAAGCGATAGTCACTTAGCGCTTTGCCCCGCGGTGCTACCCTCGGTTGTAAAGGTACAACAATAACCGCAGGTAGCACCGCGGGCCTCAGCTGGTTATAAATAAATATTTTCGGACATTTAAGCTTCAAACTAAGAGAGCTTGTATTATGATAGCTAGATTGACAGATATAATACTTGTATACTTTATTTTTTTATAAATACAAACATATTTTACCTAAATAACACCCAAACTCCGAAACAATTTTTTTACAGATCATACAAACATTTGGTCCGACCCGGGGATTGAACCCGATTGATTGAATTAATACGCATACGCTAACCGCTAGACAACGAGGCAGTCAAAAGTATGTTTTTACTGTATTTACACATTCCTATGCTTATATATTTTATGTTATATCTGGCCAGGGTTGTGATCATCGTCATAGCAGTCCACTGCTCGGCATAGGCCTCTCCCAAGGAACACCACAGAGCCCGGTCAGTTGCTTTTTGCATTCAGTCAACCCTGGCCCTCTTAGGTCCTCACGTAGTCCCACCAGACACCAGGGGCGTCACAAGTGCGTTGCCGGCCTTTTCTTGAAGGTTTGAAGAAAAGTTTTTTACGTATACCAAGCCAGGGTGGTAGACCAAAACCATGGTAGGAAAGAGATATGCTGTAACAGATGAATTGGGAGGAGCAAGGCTTGATTTTTTCTTATGTATGGGCCTGCCAAAATGACTCTACTCTGCCTGATGGAAAGCAACAGCAGAATCCAAGAGTGGTGTTCACCATTCTCATTGTGAATGCTAACTCGAGTTGCTAACCGATCAAATAAAAAAATACATGACAATTTTTACATAATAAATTTTAAGTGCACAGATAGTTTAGTGGTTTAAGCGGTAGCCACGTCGTTTTCTACTGCGTTGAGTGTTGTGGCTTCAAACCCCATTTGACAACACTTTGTGTGATCTACAAATTGTTGTTTTGAGTCTGAGTGTTCTTTGTGTCCGTTTCATGCTGTCTCCCACAACACAGGATATATTCCTAATTAAAAAAAAACAATGAAAAAGAAACCAAACACAAATGCGCTTTTGTTACTAGAAGTCATTGACAGCTATCAAGGAAACCACTCACTCCGTAAATATTTTTTTTACCATAATACAATTTCATTGTTAAAAGGTCTTATGTGTCATTTGCATCCATTAACAAGAATATACATTAATTAAGTTAATAGATAACAATTAAGTTGAGTTGGATTATACAGGATGTTTTCTACTATTTGCCGCGATAACCGACATACTAGTTATTGCCCGCGTGGCGGAGCCGCGGGCAATAACTAGTATAGTTAAAATAATAATAAGTAACCTAAGAATAATGAATTTATATTTAATTATGAAATCATTTGATTATACCTGTTATTATAGTTAATACTCCAATTGCTAATGTGAGAGGTCAGGGGGGGGGTCTACTAAGTGAAATGGGTGATTAGTAGTTAGATAGTCGTTTGAAAGAGAAGTGACAAGGTGAAAATGGAAAAACAGTGGAACGAGTGTTGGGAGTTCGGTTCAAAGAAAGTGCCCTAAGTGTAAAATACACACATCAAAAGTGTCTAGGGATCAAGCATTTTTATGCGGATTTCTTGAGATTGAGATGTGGCTTTGGCCCTGGCCTGCTCAGTCGCCAGACTTGAACCCGATTGAGCATGCATGGGATATGCTACAGAGAAGAGCTCTGCCGAATATGGAGGGTATCCAGTCGCAAGAAGACCTTTTTTTGTTGTTGCAACGAACATGGGCGGCCATTCCACAGCGTGTTTGGATGAACTAATTTTGAGTATGCCAAACCGATGTTCTTGTGTTGTTAGTGTTCGCGGTAGAAACACGGATTATTAATTGTTTAAGTTACCTAATAAAATTTTAAAGAAAACTGTTATTTCAGTCTTTTTTTCGAACTTTAATGTTAGTGGTTCAAATATCAAAAATCCCTTTATTAGGAAAATGGCAAATTTCTTTATTAATGCAAAGGTGACTTGGTTTATCGTTACTGTGACAAACGAAAACACTTTATTTGATGAATCCTTAAAGAAAATTTTAATTAATATCAATCAGGAGAAAAGTTATTGCAAAAATATATGTTGATCCCTAGACACATATGTTGATCCGTTGATCCCTAGACACTTTTGATGTGTGTATTTTGGTAGTAGTCGTAAAAAAGATTTTATTGTCTTTATTTGAGCATAATTATTACACATATTATGCACATCATTGTGATTTTTATGAAATTTTCTATGCCTTTGTTGCTATACCCGCCTAGTCCACTTAGGAGGACTACTGAAAAAGATTTTTTCCCATAGCAAGCCTAAATGTGCTACGGGAAATGATTTTTTTGCATAGTTTTGTGAACTTGGGTATCTCACAAGAAATTTTGCACCTCTGTTGGGACACAAGTTGCTTAGGAACCTGTTAGGTTGTTGGAAGTCTAGACTTTATCCAAAGTGTCAAAATTATTCAGGAAATGAGTGCAAAACAACAAAACACAAGAAACGGAATAGCCTGTTGTTCTCGATGTGTTACTACTACACTACACTACTAATAACCATCTCACTATGATGGGAAAACAAAATGACTATAACGTTGTCTTTTATGCCAACTAGATGGCGTTGTACCACTTTTCTGAATCGCGATATTGTTTCATTACAGGCCTCAGTGTAAAAGTTACCCCGTTTGTATTTGACACCTAATAAATAGCTTGGCAGATCAGCAGATCAGTTCATAGTGGTTTTATTTGTGAATCAAGTACTTCCATTGTACTTCAACATCACGTTAACTTCTACTAAACGGCGCTTAAAAGGATGTTAATACGTTTTAGATAATTAAACCACTTTTAAAATAGCACAATATTCTCTAACATCCTGTGTAAATAATATTTAAATGATAATTTTGACATTGACGTATACAGTGACATTGATGACAGCCTTCGAACAATTTTATGACTTAAGAAAAATGATGACGTATGAGTGCTGAGTGATGCTGCGCTGATTGTTATGGGTCCAAACTCCACATAGGACAACACTTTGTGTGAACCACATCGTTGTTCAGAGTCAGGGTGTTATTTGTGTCCGTTTCTTGTATGTTTGTTAAGTCCCCCGCGACACAGGATATATTCCATATGCGGGATAACTTATATAAAAAAAAATAGTTGTCTGTAAAGTCGGTTTGCGGACGATAGTTTAATGTGACTACGTCTTAACAAAACATTGATTTTCATTCATTCATTATTTCTGATTGTAGCGGTTTCAAAATTCCAGTAGATACTCTCTGCGAAATTGTCTTCATTTCGCAAAGAGTATCATCATAATCAAGCTATGTATCTATATACTTATAATAAAAATGTAACAGGTCCAATTTTGTACATTAAAGATATTATGAAAAACATTTTTGGAGGGCTCTCTATAATCGATACTGAAACCAAAACTGTAATATTTTTATTTTTGACTGTCTGTCTGTCTGTATCTTGGCTGCGCATCACGCTGAAACTACTGAATGGATTCAAATTAAACTTAGCATGATTTGAGTTCATACTACGAGGTAGGACATAGGATACTTTTTATCCCGAAATTCAGCACGGTTTCTTGGAGAGAGGGGATGTAAGTCAAAATACACACATCAAAAGTGTCTAGGGATCAACATATGTGTCTAGGGATCAACATATATTTTTGCAATAACTTTTCTCCTGATTGATATTAATTAAAATTTTCTTTAAGGATTCATCAAATAAAGTGTTTTCGTTTGTCACAGTAACGATAAACCAAGTCACCTTTGCATTAATAAAGAAATTTGCCATTTTCCTAATAAAAGGATTTTTGACATTTGAACCACTAACATTAAAGTTCGAAAAAAAGACTGAAATAACAGGTTTCTTTAAAATTTTATTAGGTAACTTAAACAATTAATAATCCGTGTTTCTACCGCGAACACTAACACAAGAACATCGGTTTGGCATACTCAAAATGAGTTCATCCAAATCACGCTGTGGAATGGCTGCCCATGTTCGTTGCAACAACAAAAAAAGGTCTTCTTGCGACTGGATACCCTCCATATTCGGCAGAGCTCTTCTCTGTAGCATATCCCATGCATGCTCAATCGGGTTCAAGTCTGACGACTGAGCAGGCCAGGGCCAAAGCCACATCTCAATCTCAAGAAATCCGCATAAAAATGCTTGATCCCTAGACACTTTTGATGTGTGTATGTTAGTACTTAGTTGTAATTCAATAACACATAGTCCGATTTCTTTCATTCTTTTTTTGCTAGAAAGAAAAAAATAAAAGGTAACGGGAAAAGTCTTTTTTTTGTCCGCGACTGTACACTGCCTGTGGGAAGTTGAGACAGATATGTAAATATGGCGGTACGAAGTTCGCCGAGTCAGCTAGTATATCATAAGCGGGTAGACGCAGATAAAGTAACGCGAACTGCTGCTCGACGGATTTTAATGCAGTTTCCAGCAATAGATAGAGTGAGGAAAGTTTATGTATAAAACTAGATGCGTCCCGCGGTGTTATTGTATCTTTACAACAATAAAATTGGGCAATATGACTGCCCGATTGGCCTAAATTAGTTTAAGCGGTCGCCACACCGCTCTCTATTGCGCCAAGTGTTGTGGGTTCAAATCCCACATGGGACATCACTTTGCGTGATCGACAAATTGTTGTTCTGCGTCTGGGTGTCCTTTATGTCCGTTTCATGTATGTTTGTGAAGTCCTCCGCGACACAGGATGTTTATTTCTAATGGGGGAGTTGTCTAAAAAACAGCGATAATACCGCGGACGGCATTCTAGTACATTGTATAATTGATTGCCCACATAAGTTCATGGCAAAGGTAATGTAAGAACTATTAATATTGCATTATTCTTAGGTTTTCCGCATAAACACTTAATGATAGGTACTCGATATGATTAACTCCCTTTCTGTGTAACTAGCTTGTTATATAACGACACGCAATATGTACGTCATGGAAATACTTTAGCTACTTATCACTAGCTTTTCCCATGGCTCCGCATCCGCTCCGGTTTCTTGTTTGTCGGTTATCGCGATCTACAGTAGCCTATGTCTTCCCTCAAGAATCAAATTACATTGAATTCAATGAAGTGGTTAAGTTGTAAAATGTGTTACAGACAGACATACGGACAGACAGTCAAACAAACAGAGAATAGAATATAGATTTACATATACATAATTTCATAAGGGGTTTGTGGCTCAGTGGTAACCGTGTAGGTACATTGTAAAGTTAAGCAATTCTAGCTAGGTCAATCTATGGGTAGGTGACCATTTTTAACACATTGAGACCCCTCCGTGCTAGCCGTTGGTCCCAGTTGCCATTAAATGTCTTTGACTGTTGTTACGGGTGGTTTAATGTCTTTGACTGTTGTTACGGCTGGTTTAATATCTTTGACTGTTGTTACGGGTAGTTTAATGTCTTTGGCAGTTGTTACTGGTGGTTTAATAATAAAGTTAAGGTGAATAGGTAATTCAGAGGATGTTCACCCATTCATCAAAGGCCCGAGAGCTGGTCTAGAGCCTATTTATAAACTTTGGTAAATAAAATAAATATTTTTAAACATCTGTATGACATAATCTAAAACATTTCAATGTTAAAGTCGCAGACGTAGGTAATAAACTGGTTTTTATTCCGGTCAAAGGCGAGCGTAGCTGATATGTATGGGTTCTGTATATTATCTATAAAAAGTATGGGTATGATTTTATTTTATTTATGAGCCTGCCAAAATGTCTCTACTCTGCCTGATGGAAAGCATTAGCAGAATCCAAGAGTGGTGGTCACCAAACTCATTGCGAATGCAGACAAAGACAGACAAAGAGGCCCACACCATGGCGGCCTAGTGATGCTTCTGCATCATTGGGCCTCCGGTCTCGTACTGACCCACGAAACACGACAGCACGAACTCGGTCATTTTACGTTAATCTTCTGTGCGAGGGTAGTACTGCCGAGCCGGCCCAACCGTGCTGAAATCAGCGTGGCTATACTACCTTTCCTTAAAATACAACTACATCAGCATGAATAATATATTCTGCTTGCTTTTTTCCTCGATTCCGCACCCGTGTGCATGTCGTTTATCGACTCCTCAAGAATCAAAGTATCTCCATCCCAAACAGACAGAGTTACTTCTTATAACATTACGAAAGCATATGGATGTTGAAGGTGACGGTAGAAAGCGGTGATGTGACCGCTTAAACACTTCGCTATCCGTGTAAAATAACAGAAGATCATCCAGAACTTTAAGCAGAAGATCTTTTGGATGGAGTTGAACTAAAACTTCTTCACAGTTTTGTACCCGACTACGTCGAAGGCAAAAGGAAGGCTTATAGTTTTGGCAGTATATGTATGTTTGTATTTTTCACAGTGGCACCTAAACTACTAAACCGATTTTCATGAATGAAGTTTTAATAAATTTGTAATGCCGGACACCTGCACGAGGGAGGATATGATGGCTGCCACCGACAATGCAGTCAGAGTGGCGGCGCGGCGTTCTGGTCTGCTAAGATCTAACTACACTGACTTGAAACGTTTGCCGTCGAAACACCAAGAAGAAGATAGATTCCTAATAATGTCTCGGGTGACATAGGCTATTTATATGTCGGGTTAAGTTTTATTTAAACTTTTTATTTTTAGTTTTTCAGTTTATTTAACATTTCAAGTAAATATCTTAGTTACACATTAGTACCGTATAAAAAGACATCAATCAAAAGTATTTTAAAATTAATGAATTCTTTAATGGACGGATAACGACTTCGTTTTCAATGACAACACATTTTAATGGATTCAAACCAAAAAAAATGGTTTGCAAAAAAAGGATCTCTAATATTCTTGCTTCACTTAGGAACAAATCACTAAACACATTAACCTTAAAGGAACCGCACGTCTATATAAAAAATAATTTGTATAAAAAAACAAGTGTATAAATTTTCCCATTAAATTGTATAAAAAATGAGTGAAACTAAAATTGCTTTGCCGATTTTTGAACAAGAACAAAGTGGTTTATTAAATTGTCGATTTTATTTACGAGCAGTGTTTCATATAGTGTCGGTGATCTTATTTTGGTTTGTGCTTGGTTACGCTGGGTTCGTTTGGTACCTGCTCATCGCCGAAGACGTGGAGGTCGTCGACCCTAAACTTTGGCCATTAAAATGGTTATCACCGTGCTATGTTACTAATTGGAACTTTGTAAGTATTTTTTAATTTTAGAAACACACTCAGACTTACCTTTATCCCCTTGGGGGTATATATCACGCCTATTTCCCAAAGGGGAGAGACAATACATCTCAACTTACGGTGTAATGACACACCTCTTTTGCTTCGTCCACGAATGCTCGTATTCCTGGTGCTATTCACTTGGCCCTTCTTAAGCATGGCCCTCTCATAAAATCACGATTTAAATAATCCTTTCGCAATTCTTGTATTATTGACTTATATTTTGTTTTGAACACGTGACTTAGCGTTGACATGATGTCATTCTCATACACTTATTAGATTTATAATAACGCTTGCGTTTGTAGAATGCAACTTGATTAAGAAGGCTGTTCTTCTTTCCCAAAGTCTATCTATCTTATGTCATCCTCTAATATGATGATCAACCATTTCATCCACTAGGCCTTTAAAGTAATAAGTACCTGGATGACCGACCTTTGTTCGGTATTTTTTTTTTGGTAAATTTTCTAAAAATGAATCCTAGCTAGATTGATTTATCGCCCCCGAAACCCTCTGCATACTAAATTACATCGAAATCGAGATTTTGAGTATATATCATCATCATGAACAACCCATAACGTCCCACTGCTGGGCTGGAGTCTCCTCTCAGGAGAGGGTTAAGGCCATACGTCCCCACGCTGGCCGAGTGCGGGTTGGGGACTGGCAAGACAACGACGACGTAATCTTACCGTTGGATGTTTTTAAGCCGCCCAAAGGCCTCCAACTAAGCTTCACGACTGTTATCTTATGATAACAGCCGGGACCGACTGTTTAACGTGACCTCCGAATCAGAGACGCTCATGGTAACATGCCACTAGCAGTCACCTATCTAGGTACTGACTGTGCCGAATCGGTGCTTACCCTTTTATTACAAGTTTTTATTAACTTGCAATGTATGTATGTATGCTTGTATGTTCGGGTGGAATCTTGCAACTTAATTTTCAAGCAGATATCTTCAACCGATTTTGCTGAAATTTTGCCTGCATATATATACAGCGTGACAATACAATATTATAATGACATGGAGGTGATCTGATGCTGGAGCTGGAAGGTGGCCGTAGGAACTCTGTAAAGAAACGTCGCAACATTATCGAGTTTGGACTCATTTGATTCGTCTCGAGGCATTCCAGTAAAAGCTTGTTTTTAAAAAGCTTTTTAATTTAATTTATTATATACCTATACAAGAATTGTTCTTTTAAAACTTTAAAGGTATTAGATTCATCACCTCGCTCAAAGGTCCTTGCCAGTCACACCACGCTATAATCATACTTGTACTGCATTGAGGAATAATAGGGTTATATATTATTAACTTTATTAATTCGTCATCGGATGGCTATTAATTCGTGACGTTCATTGTCGCCATGACTTTAGGTCAGTGTAATAAAATTGTAAATTAATGTCTGTACATTAAAAACCTTGAAGATAAAGTAATGAAGGGGTCTTATTAAAGAAACATAACTTAACACAACATTGCAACAGTTTATTTAATTTTTGACTATTTGTCTGTGTGTTTGTGCGCCTTAATCTCAAAAGCCTGTCCAATTTGGATCGGAGGGCACGGCAGTGCCCCCGCCAAGTCGAGCGCGAAGCAAACACTGCCGTACCATCCTTTACTGGAACCATTTCGCCACATTTTCAGACACCTATTTGAGAACCTCTGGATTATAAAGCTATAAAATCACACTTAAAATAAAATAAAACAAGTCTCTAGGTCATTTAGTTCCCAAGTTAAGCGAAAGCAAAGTTTCGCATTTATGACACTCACTCACTCATGATCATCAGAATAGAACTAGTACTTCCCATAAACTCAGAGAGCTGAAATTTGGTACAGAGTTAGGGTTTAATGGCCATATAAAGGGAAAACAAAAAAATGTTTGTAATAATAAAAAAACTACTCCTAAAAAGAAAAAAAGTGTCAAATAAGAAAATCTAATAAAATAAATCGATATGCCCACGTTTCTACAAAATGAAGTGAAATCCCATCAAAACATTCTGGAAAAAACTAGCCAAGTCTCGATGGAGCTGCTTGTTTAACTCTAAAAATTAATGAAATCTAGACAAAGTCGTGCCAAATCTAAGGTTCCTTACTGCGAGTTCTTTATTATTATAGTTAATGTTGTGTGACTTGGCCGTTGAAGGGTACACAAGGGTACAAAACCAGGTGCTTCATGACACCATTGCACCAATCTGTCGTCAGAACCGCTACCCATTAACGATGGAAAATTGCCACTTGGAAAACGTTGATTCAATAACCAGTCAATTGTAGGCTTGATAAAGCTGCGTATTTCAATAATACTTGTGTAAGCGAGCCTGAAACAAACAGTATAAAAAATTCTTTCCAGTACAGACGGACCTCTAATCATTGCTAGAAGTCCGTCTGTACGTCTATATTATGTTAGATCGGTGGTCAATTTGACGCTCCAAAAAGAAGAGAGCAGAAGTCAGCATTGTCAATGCTGAATGCATGTGTTGCACAATCAACAACAGCCTAAAATGAGACACTAGTGTCCAATTACCAATACCAGTATGGGTTATTAATGTTATTATCTCGCTTAACAAACATAGGTAGTTACAACAGATAAAACATTACGTGTAAACAAAATTGACTTGTACCCACTGACGTATAAAGAATGTTCAACGGCCAAGTCACACAATATTAGCTATAATAATAAAGAAATAGCAGTAAGGAACCTTAGACTTGGCACGACTTTGTCTAGATTTCATTACTTTTTAGAGAAAAACAAGCAGCTACATCGAGACTTGGCTAGTTTTTTACAGAATGTTTTTGGTGGGATGTGGTTTACTTTTATGTATTGCGATAAACTTTACTTAGCAATTTCGTATTTCTTATAAGTATTTCAACGGGTTCACAAACAAAAAAGTTAAACCTATCAGGCAAAAGCTAGCAAGGTAATAAAACTAAAAGGTGTGAAACCATTTAGTTCTGTGTATTTGATTGACTTGTTTTACACACAACACATGATGTGTTGTATGTTATAACAGATGATGTATTAATAATATGTCATGTTCATCGATAGATCATCAACATTCAACAGCTTGTAATTGTGCACTGCGGAACATATGTCTTTCCTTAGAAAGAAGATTTTGGTGTATTATTCCAAGTTTTCCTCTCTCTTTGTAGTGATGTTGTCCTGGTAGTTTGTCTCCTTAGTCGTCTCTTACGACACCCATGGGATGAATAGGGGTGCTGACACTCCATATTCTTAATCCATCACCACACTGATATTTTGATAGCCGTACTTTGGTATATAGTTCTAAATCTATATAATATATACTAATATATAAAGCTGAAGAGTTGGTTTGTTTGTTTGAACGCGCTAATCTCAGGAACTACTAGTCCAATTTGCTAAATTCTTTCCGTGTTAGATAGCCCATTTATCGAGAAAGGCTATAGGCTATATATCATCATGCTAAGACCAATAGGAACGGCGCATCAATGAAGAATGTTACAAAAACGGGGGAAAATTATTGCGCTACGGGCAATAGGAGATGTAAACGGCGTTGCGTGGGTCAGCTAGTATATACATATAATAGATTAGTAACATCGCAATAAAAATAATGTACTCATCTCACAGTTATTTATCCAGGGTATTTAATATGCGGCCTCTGGTTCGAAGTTAGCAGTCAGAATCATTATCTACAAAACGATAAATAATGATTCTAATTAATTCACATAATTAAATTAAAACAATGAAGACTAACTAGCATTACAGTAGGGTCATAAGTACTACGACCCTTTTACATGTCATTTGCAGTAGGTAATTTAATACTGTTGTAAATACTAGAAGAATTTCTTAGGGAGCCTATTCACCATACTGATTGGCCGGCGAGTTTTTGCCGAGTGGGTATGCCGCAGCACTTCACAGAGTATCATTTCCAATATGATATTACAGCCCGGCGACAATGCCGGTGACTAGTTCGGAAAGGCCGAGGGCTCAATAACTTCGCTGGCTTTGACACCGACATAATGGGTCAGAGCGTTTAAAGAAACAATAGAAAATGTTATAACTTTTGTACTATTTTACACAATTATCTTTTAATTAAGTATTATTAAAAAGAAAACACTTATAATGGTCTATCCTACCAATATTATAAACGCGAAACTTTGTAAGTATGGATGGACTGATGTTTGTTACTCTTTCACGCAAAAACTACTGAATGGATTCGCATGAAACTTTACAGTAATATAGCTTATACATCAGAATAACTCATAGGCTACTATTTGCCGCGATAACCGACATATACGCGGGCGGTTCCGCGGACAACCACTAGTATATAAATATTTCGGACATCTAACACACAACGCCATCTAGTCCCAAGCTAAGCACAGCTTGTGTTATGGGTACTGGACAAATGATATAAATACATATATAGGTACTTTTTTGTAAATTTTACACACACATATTATACACTAGCTGACCCGGCGAACTTCGTACCGCCATATTTACATACCTGTCTCAGCTTCCCACTGACAGTGTACAGTCGCGGACAAAAAAAGACTTTTCCCATTATTTTAATTTTTTTTCTTTCTAGCAAAAAAAGAATGAATGAAATCGGACTATGTGTTATTGAATTACAACCAAGTACATATTTTGACTTTCATCCCCTCTCTCCAGGAAACCGTGCTGAATTTCGGGATAAAAAGTATCCTATGTCCTACCTCGTAGTATGAACTAAAATCATGCCAAGTTTCATTTGAATCCGTTCAGTAGTTTCGGCGTGATGCGCGGCCAAGATTCAGACAGACAGACAGACAGACAGACAGACAGACAGACAAAAATGAAAAAAAAAATTGTTTTGGTTTCAGTATCGATAACAGAGTGCCCTCCAAAAAAAATTTTCAAAATATCTTCAATGTACAGAATTTGACCTGTTACATTTTTATTATAAGTATAGATAGAAAACAGCGAGCAAACGAGTCACCTACCCATGTATACATTCTACAAACGTAAACGATAATAGAAAACTAACAAATATATGGGAATGATGTCTGTCAACGCTAAGTTACGTGGTTAAAGCATATATCTATACATCTATACAAATAAATAAAATTGAAGTGTATGTTTGTAATATTTAAATAACCGCTTTTTATTAAATGCATATTTAAGTATGCACGGTACATATATACAAAAATTACGTTCTTTTACATTTTTTTCCTGTGTGTCGGTAGTCTGTTTGTTATCCGCGGGTAACGCCGCGGGGCAAAGCTACTCTAAAAAAGTAGCCTAAGTTACTCCTTATATCATCAGCTACCTATCAATGAGAGTCCCGCGAAAATCGGTACAGCTGTTCCAGAGATTAGCCGGAACAAACAGACTGACAGACAGACAAAAATTGTAAAAAATTATATTCTGGTATATGTGCCGTGTATACATACATATGCATTTAGTAAAACGCGATTATTTTAATATTAAAAACAGACACTCCAATTTAATTTATTTGTATGTACACACATCAAAAGTGTCTAGGGATCAAGCATTTTTATGCGGATTTCTTGAGATTGAGATGTGGCTTTGGCCCTGGCCTGCTCAGTCGCCAGACTTGAACCCGATTGAGCATGCATGGGATATGCTACAGAGAAGAGCTCTGCCGAATATGGAGGGTATCCAGTCGCAAGAAGACCTTTTTTTGTTGTTGCAACGAACATGGGCGGCCATTCCACAGCGTGATTTGGATGAACTCATTTTGAGTATGCCAAACCGATGTTCTTGTGTTAGTGTTCGCGGTAGAAACACGGATTATTAATTGTTTAAGTTACCTAATAAAATTTTAAAGAAAACTGTTATTTCAGTCTTTTTTTCGAACTTTAATGTTAGTGGTTCAAATGTGAAAAATCCTTTTATTAGGAAAATGGCAAATTTCTTTATTAATGCAAAGGTGACTTGGTTTATCGTTACTGTGACAAACGAAAACACTTTATTTGATGAATCCTTAAAGAAAATTTTAATTAATATCAATCAGGAGAAAAGTTATTGCAAAAATGTATGTTGATCCCTAGACACATATGTTGATCCCTAGACACTTTTGATGTGTGTAGTAGTACAGAAAAGAGACGTTAGCGATTGTAGAAAGAGAATCGACTCGGACTATATTAACTTATGGCAACTATCTTGTTGAAAAGTAACGAAAAATTGCTTAGAACCGGTTTTCTATCAGGTCATCGTTCCGGTCGAGTCGGCTCAATTGAAAAATTGTTGAGAAGCATTTGAATTCAAGGGCCGAAGCATGTTTTATTTATAAACTTTGTTTTGAAACATAAATTACAAAAAAAACAAATAACCTTACAAATATACAAAAAGATCATTAAAATCGATCGAGCCGTTTCCGAGGAGTGTGACCACAAACATCGCGATATGAGTTATTTTTATATCGGATTAGTGGCGCCCCGCGGTGTTTCCACAGTTATTGTCGTGTCTTGTTATCCCACAGGAATACAATTTTTTGCCGGATTAAAAGTGACCTATATGCTTTTCCAGATTATAATCTATCTCTGTGCTACATTTCACCCAGGTCCTTTCAGCCGTTTTTGCATTAAAAAATATCAAACACCCATAAGAAGTATATAGAAGAAATATTTATTTAACTTGCTTTTACCCGTGGCTCCACCCACGTCTATATCGAATATCGCGGTAAAAAGTACTTCTAAAGTTATAACTTTGTTTTGAGGTATAACTTTGTTCTTGATTGTTCTTATTTCATTTTATAGTACAAAAAGTAATATACATATTTTGTTCATTTACATGAACACGATATAAATTCGGTGACTGCACGTTTGGCCTAATGGTTTAACGGTCAGCACGCCGTTTCCTACTTCGCCGAAATGTCGTGGGTTCAAATCCCAGGTAGGACAACACTTTGTGTGATCACAAATTGTTGTTCTGAGTCTAGGTGTTCTTTGTGTCCGTTTCATGTATGTTTGTAAAGTCCCCCGCGACACAGGATTTATTCTTAGTGCGGGAGTTGTATTTTTTAAAAAAAAAAAAGGTTATAAATATTGTAAATTCCAATAAGTTATGTCTTACTAGCGTTTGCCCGCGGGTCTGCCCGTGTGTGAATCGGTTATACCAGTAAAGAGTATGCCTATCTACTTCCTCAAGAATGAAAGTATCTCCATGACAAATTTCATTGAAAACTAGTGACACGGCGAACTACGTACCGCCACATTTTTCTTACGTAAATGTTTTCTAGATTTCCAAAAAACTTGTTTTGGTAATTCACTTCACCCACCTCTCCACAGGTAGTGTACAGTCGTGAACAAAAATAAACTTTTGCGGTTCTCTTTTATTTTTTTTCCACAAAAACCTTCTCCTAACAATAACGAACACATAAAAAAAAAGAATTATCCAATTTAGTGCAGTCCATCTGAAGCTATGCGCGTACATAGATTTAGTAGGCGATTCATTTGTATTTATATAGATACCTAAATAGGTATAGATGAGACAATAGTTTTGACCAGTTAAAAATGATAATATGTTTTGAACTGAAACCTAAGAGAATCAAAATTTAGTATTCTTACATGTAGCCGGTCGAGAAAAGGTCGGAATTATTATTTAAAGACAATTTTATTGTTATTGCGGACGGAAAAGATAACGCCAAAACTACACGCTAAAAATAACACAAGATACATTAAAACGTGTAATTTATGCAGAAAAATTAAGTGAATATAAGTATTATTGTGTTATTCATGTCATTGTTATTGTCGTAATTATCTCTTAATCTTTAGATGGTCTTCAAAGCTAGGTAGACGAGCATTTAACTGAAATAACTTAATTACGTTTATTTTGTGTGGCTTCGATTCTGACATACTGCAAATAATATATATTAGTTACTATCCGAGTACTGCGGTATTAACCGCGGTTATTGTCGTACCGCGGGTAACGCCACGAAGCTAGTCTAAAAAAGTAGCCTAAGTTACTCCTTATATGATCAGGTACATATTGGTGGAAGTCCCGTCAAAATCGGTCCAGCCGTTCCAGAGATTAGCCGGAACAAACAGACAGAGAGACAGACAGACAGACGAAAATTGTAAAAAATGTTATTTTGGTATATTTACCGTGTATACTACATACATATGCATTTAGTAAAAAGCGATTTTTAATATTACAAACAGACACTCCAATTTTATTTATTTGTATAGATGTTATAGATATGTTAGCTAGCTTTAACCTGCGGGTCTGCCCGCATGTATGTCGGTTATCGTGGTAAACAGTAGCCTATATCCTTTCTCAAGAACCAAAGTCTCTCTGTGTTAAATTCCATTGAAATCGGTGCAGTACAAAACCGTGAAAGCTTAATAGACAAACATACATAGAGTTACTTTCAATTTCTTTTTTTTTATTTAATAAGGGGCAAACGAGCAGACGTATCACCTGATGGTAAGTGATTACCGCCGCCCATGGACAACACCAGACGCGTCACAAGTGCGTTGCCGGCCTTTTAAGAAGGAGTACGCTCTTTTCTTGAAGGTCGTATTGTTCCGGGAATACCGCAGGCGATAGTTCATTCCACAGTTTTGTTGTGCGAGATAGAAAGTTCCTAGAAAACCGCACAGTTGTGGACTGTCAACCATCTAAATGACAGGGATGAAACTGCTATGCTTCGTTTTATAAAGAAGTAATAATAATAATCGCTTTATTGTAAACCAGATTACTTACAAAAATAACTTAAAGTTAAAAGGTGCAATAATTGGCGGCCTTATCGCCCGAAGGCAATCTCTTACAAACAGGCAACCATGGGCTGGAAACAAAGACGTGGAAAGTATAGAAGTGTTTATATCAAGGATTAAAATTTAAATTGGTCATAAACACTTCTTTACAAACCAAAAATAATAATCCCTTTAAACGTGGGAGAGCTTCTTCACGCTTCGGCATGCATGGGCCGGCTCGACCGGAGTGATACCTCGGCCTCACAGAAAACCGGTGTGAAACATCGCCTGCGCTGTGTTTCAACGAGTGAGTGAGGGTGCCGGAGGCCCATACCCCAACCCCATCCCCTAAAGGCCGGCAACGCACTTGTAACGCCTCTGATGTTGCAGGTGTCCATGGGCGGCCATAATCGATTTCCATCAGGCGCTACGGGTACACGTTTGCCCCCAATTACATAAAAAAACTCATAGCTCGACGATACAATTCACAAGTTATTTTGTATTTACTTCTATTGGCGAATTCCCCAAGGACTGCTCTGCCTTATTTTGTTTAAAAATTTAATACATCATTGTTATTGTACGATTCGCTGAAACAGCACGAATACTTAAAAATAAGTGGCTTTTGTACAAAATGGGTACAAATTCAAATAAAAATGGTACAAAACTACATTTATTACAAAGATTTGTGTTCCATGGTGTTGAAAGTTATATGTTTTGGTTTGCGGTGATATGGGGTTTGCGTTTGAAATCTAGTTTGACACCTGAACAAGAAAAAGACCACCTGTTAGGCGATATTGCGAAGTATTCGTTCTTTATGTGTACTAATTGGAATGTGGTAAGTAGGTTATTATTTCATTTATTAAGTTAGCATTGTAGTGACATTATAAGATATCGGAAAGATAAAATATTAATTTATCATAAGATTTAGCTGGAGTAACACCATGAGTTCATATAAAATTTAGGTCTTTCTTACATTGCTTTTAATTGAGTTCAGTCCGTTCTCGGCTCGATGTAAGTACATATAAAGCGTTAATAACCAGTTCCAAGGACCAGATAGACCCATCCGGTCACTCTACGCTCAGTCTTCCGTATCACTATCTTTTTAATGAAATGAAAAAATATTTTTTGTAGGGGTGATGAATTACTCCTACAAAAAATAATTTACATAACATCCTATAGTTTTTTTTTGTATGAGCCTATCAAAGTGACTCTACTCTGCTTGATGGCAAGCATGGACAAAATCCAAGAGTGGTGGTCACCATACTCATTGCGAATGCAGACAATGCAACAATGCAGCATGGTGACCCGCACTATGGTGGCCTATTGAGATGCTTCTGCATCATTGGTGCTCCGGTCTCGCACTCACCAACGAAATACGACGGCACGAATGTTGTCAGTTTAGGTTGGTCTTCTGTACAGGGTAGTACCGCCTCGACCAGCCAGCCCGTTCATGCTGAAATCAGCGTAGCTTTACTACTTTAAAAGTAGGACGTTTATAATATATAAAAAAAAACTTTAATTCAATTAAGCAACTTGTTGAATAATTTAAGCAAAATATGTTAGATACATGTGCAAGGTCGATTTAACCTTACGAATTTTAGACGTTTTGTTGGTAACTCTAATAATTATAAATATTTGACCTTGGTGTATTTAAAGATGTAGGAAGGGAAGTCGAGTCACTTACCGACTGACGCAGATACTCACCGGGCATGGTTGCTTCGGTGAGTGTCTGAACTGACGATGACTCGAAAAGACGACACGATGCCACTACCGCGCAGTCGATAACGCCTTGCATACGCTGGTGGACTGCCATGCGTGGGCGTCTGAACGCAAAGTCCTAGTCGACAAAATCAGACGAGATTCCACCGGCAATCGTAGCTGCCATCGAGGGCTAGGGCGTAGGGGTCTCTTAGTGTGGAGCTGCAATGTTCCAGAAAGAGACCACTGAACAGGGTCGGGAGAGGGCCGATAGCATACCTTATATAAAGTTTTTTTTTTTCGGACTTCTAACACACAACGCCATCTAGTCCCAAGCTAAGCAGAGCTGTGTTATGGGTACTAGACAACTAATGCAAATACATATAATACTTGTTTTTGTAAATACATACATATTAGACATATAAAACACACAAACTCCGAAACAAATATTTGTAGATCATACAGACATTTGGTCCGATCCTGGAATCGAACCCGAGACCTCATGATCAGCAGTCGCACACGCCAACCGCGAGACCAACGAGGCAGTCAAAAAGAAAAAAAACAAGAAAAAGAAAAGAAGTGCAGAAAGTTAAAATATTCCCAAAAATATATGCTATAGGTTGGAATTCAGCCGGTATTTAATACCAAAATTAAAAGCCCACTCATCAACAGGCTTGGACAATCTACTGCTGTACACAGGTCTCTCCATGGAGGAGGGTTTTTCCTATTGTAATACCACGCTAGCCATACGGGTTGGTATCGAATTTGCTTCAAGTTTTCCTTTTGTCAGCAATGTCACGGGATGAATAGGGGTGGTGATACTCCATATTGTCAATCCATCACCATACAAAGAAAGCCCTCTAGTCAAACAATGTCTCAATACCGTTCTATTAGCATTCAACCACAAACAAAATTACCCTGCAATGGATAAAAGGGCACACTAACTCAATGGGTAATTACGCTGCAGATGAATTGGCTAATAGGGATCGGAAACCATAGTTTGTGAACCGGAACCACTACTGCCTTTGCCCCAAGCCCAAATAAAGACATGGCTGCGCACAAAAACCGAAGAAAAACACAAAACAGAATGAAAAAACAATGAGGGATGCAGGCAAACAGAAAGTGAAGTTCCGGAGGCATCAAAAAGACTAGCCCGTAACCTGATTAGACTAAAAAGGGACGATCTCTGGAAAGTCACAGTTATCTTGACAGGGCATTATCCCCTAATCAAGCACCTATTCATTATAGGTGCAACATACAGCCCTCTGTGCAGGGGGTGCATGGAGGCCGAAGAAACGATGCAGCAAGTTCTCACGGAATGTAGAAGTGTCGCAGATCAACGGGCGGACATCCTCCAATCAACATCACTCCCGTAAGCATGTACTTAGTGACCTAAAAAGGCTGCTGAGCTTCTGGGATGATCTAGGATGGTTGGAGCAGGAAGATGACAAACTCAAGTACAACGGCCCAATCATGAGGCTGAGGGCGGAGATGGCCCGGTAAAACAAACAAACAAACCGTTCTATTACAAAAATCCACATAGTAGATTTGGAAATTTAATTCTATCTATAATTCCCACACACTAACACTGAAAGTGAAATTTGTATATCAAAAAGCGAAAGCACGTTTAAAAATTTAATTGATTTTTAACACCATAGTTGTAACGGTTATCGGCATATAACAATACGTGTTTCACTAAATACTATATATAGTGAAACCATTTTTAGTATGATCGCTGTAAACGATAGTTTTATAGGCGAAAGTCGTTCGCATCATGGAGCTACTTTAAGATCCACTCGCTTATTTAAAATTGTAATTAATGTTTGTAGGACAAAAATGTCACTAAAAGAAATGAGACAAACTTCATTATGGGGGAATAGTGGACTTGGTCGGTTGAATAAATTAAAAAGTTTAACTTTTGATAAAATTGATATTGCCAAAGTCACCCGTCTGTAACTACGAATATATTGACATCTCATTCTTTTAAATCGGTTTAGTTGTTTAGGCGCTACGGTGGAACATACAGGTATAGACTGCCAAAACCTTCCTTTTAGCTTCGCCGTAGTTGGGTAAAAGGGCTGACACTGAAATTGCCCGAGCTGCTCACACTGTCTTAGCAGTCAAGATCTATAATCACTAGACTAACATTCCGATCAATAAATATAATTGACATTTCGTTGATCATTTCCAAGGTTCCGTACTCAAAGGGAAAAACGGGACCCTATTACTAAGACTTCGCTGTCCGTCTGTCTGTACGTCCGTCTGACACTAGGCTTTATCTCATGAACTGTGATAGTTGGACAGTTGAAATTTTCTGTTTCTGTTGCCGATATAACAACAAATACTAAAAACAGAATAAAATAAATATTTAAAGGGGCTCCCATACAACAAACGTGATTTTTTGCTCGTTTTTGCTCGATATTGATAACGGCAACAGGAAGACGCTTGAAATGTACCTATAGATTAGTATAGATAATGGTATGGAACCCTTCCCGCGTGAGTCCGACTCGCACTTGGCCGATTTTTGTAAGTCATTAATAAATTATGCTCGCAACAATTTCACATAATTCGCTTAGCTTCATATTCATATTATTAAACGTTATTGAAGTCTTAAAAACTTTCTGATCATAAATTCATTATTTAGACAACGAATTGTCTGTATTCTATCGTCATTACATCATTACCAGATTATTAGCAATCATTAGTTATTAAAATGGGGGGTAAAGTGTAACATTAATTATATTTTATTAACCAAATATTTATGAGATACCGTCTTTAATAGTTGTCACAATATCGTCTAATTAGTCGCCCTATCTCTTAACAGGAGACGGGCGTCTTATTTAGTTTAAAATTTAAATAACAGTGTTAAATTATTTCAACTTTAATTTTAAGTGTTATTTTTAATTTTAAAATGGAGGATATTTTATTTAAAGATCATAATATTTTTTATAATGTTCTTTGTTTTTTGATCACGGAAAATGAGAAGTTGTTTGATAGGAGTGATGCAAAGTTGTACTGGACCACTGTTTATCAGCTTTTTGGAGTGTTACATCATGTATATGTGTCGATAATTGCTGCCAATATGGATTTGAAAGAAAGTGATCATACAGATGTCGATAATCTGTATCGATTTGGTTCTGGTTATTTGACTGGTTGGAATTTTGTGAGTACTATAATTTATTAATCATCACCAATAGCTTTTAAAAGTCTACTGCTGGACATAAACCACTTCTTAAACAAGTAAAATTATATAAAGAAAAGAAACCCGACTGCTTCAATATATTTGCCATCTTTATTAAATTAATGTATTTTTTTATCTTAATTTTGATGTACACTGTCACTCTCACGACTAAGACGAATTTATTGACACTACTCAGATAAAAATACGACAAGCCGTTTAGGCTCTAGGGCGTGCCAAAGAAATTTACATACATACACTCGAAAAACATAACCCTTCTTCTTTCACAGTAAAGTAAATAAGGGTTCCGTTTTTTGCCTTTGGCACGGAACCCTAAAAAGAAGATTTTGGTCTACTATAACCACGCTGGCCAGACGGGTTGGTATAAGGTTTATTTCAAGTTTCAAGTTGTCTTGAGTCCTTTGGTTGACATCACTCTGTATTCTTAATCTGTCAACACCCGTATCTTTATTTATGGTATACTAGTTGTTGCCCGCGGCTCCGCCCGTGTATATGTTGGTTATCGCAGCTAATAGTAGCATATGTGTTATTCTGATGTATAAGCTATATTACTGTAAAGTTTCATCCAAATTCGTCCAGTAGCTTTGCGTGAAAGAGTAACAAACATCCATCCATCCATCCATACTTACAAACTTTCGCGTTTATAATATTAGTAAGATAATAATTTTAATTAGGTCGTAAGTACTCTTTCACTGGTTAACCATCGAAGCAGTCCACTTGGACAGCAAACTAAGCAAGACCACAATACTACAAAGAGAAGGAGAACTTGAAACCGTCTGGCCGCTAGAATAATATTTGTAATAGGACTTGGGCCAACAGGCAGGTGGTAGCCCAGGCTTCCCCCAGTATAGTGTCTGGATAGACGTGGCGTCGTTCCTGGCGGGGACCTGAATAAAGTCCGGGTCCTCCTCAGAGCAGGTCGCCTCAGACCGGCCGTCGGGGTGGTTTTTAGTGGAATCACCACATACCTGGCTCCTGAGTCCCCGTGGAGGATTTTCCAGCCCGTCAACAAAAAATGACGGCTACGAACCAACCACCAACCTAAAATGACAGTAATCGTGATGTTCTGTTTCGTTGGTGAGTGCAATACCAGAGCCCCAATGATGCAAAACCATTTCAATAGGCCGCTATAGTGTGTGCATACTTATACTTCTAAACTAGCTGAGTCCCGTAGAGTTACCCGCGGTTATTGTTATATTTTCAGAACCTCGGGTAAAACCACGGGGCAAAGGTAGTCTAAAAAAAGTATGCCTATGTTACTCCTTATTACATCAGCTATCTGCCAGTGAAAGTCCCGTCAAAATCGGTCCAGCTGTTCCAGAGATTAGCCGAAACAAACAGACAGACAAAAATTTAAAAAAATATTATTTTGATATGTGTACCGTGTATATTATTTAGGTTATTTCAATATAACAAACAGACACACCAATTTTATTTATTTGTATGTGGTTCTTATTATATAACGATAGTGGTTATCACACAATATTTGTCCTGAATGGGTGTCGAAACCACGGCCTCTGATTAACCAGTTATGGTCACTAACCACCACTATACCTACTTACATATAAACAAACATACATACATAAAATTTTGGAGCCTGCCAAGAGCAGAATCCAAGAGTGGTGGTCACCGTAACCATTGCCAATGCAACGTCGTGACACACACTATGGCGGCCTAATAGGATGCTTTTTCACGTCCCGTTTAAAGAACCCGGGAGCATAGTTTTCAAGTCACACCTCTTTAAATAAATAAACATGTAATAAATATAAAAAATGTCACATTTCTATCTATGTACATTTTCTATAACGTGTTCAAGTAATTTGTTTCACGTGATTGGCTTGAAGGTGTAATGGTTATTGACCCTAGCTGTTATGCTGGGGGTCGTTCGTTCGATTCTCACCTAGCGCAGATATATAGTGATAAGCACGTTAATTTTTTCTGTGTCTGGGTGTACCTTATCTATAATATGTCCGTATTTAGATATATAAGTATGTTTATATAATATGCAATATGGGAGAACCACGATTCGGCATGCACGGGCTGGCTCGACCAGAGTATTATCATGGCCTCACAGAAAACCGGTCTGAAACAGCGCCTGCGCTGTGTTTCACCGACTGAGTGAGGATACCTGGGGCCCATATCCCAACCCCTACCCCCATCCCCCTCCCCATCCCCCAAAGGCCAGCAACGCACTTGTGACGCCTCTGTTGTTGCGGGTGTCCATGGCTGGTGGTAATCGCTGACCATCAGGCGATAGGTCTGCTCGTTTCCATCAACACATAAAGATTGACACAAAGTTGTATGGCTACCGGGACCGACGGCTTAACATACCCTCAAAGGTACAGAGGGATCTTAATTTCTTCAGAATGGTTCTTCATCTATTGACTGCCTCGGTGGCACAGTGGTAGCATATGCGACTGCTGTGCTTGAGGTCTCGGGTTCTATTCCCGGATCGAATCAAATGTTTGCATGATCTGCAAATATTTGTTTCGGAGTTTGGGTGTTTTCTAATGCTGGTATAGGTATTATTATTATTGACTGATCTCGCTAGGACTGCTAACTGTGCTTACTCCGTGACCATTTAGTTACTATCCGATTAGACAGATAAAAACATTGTCCACGACATTATCAGCAGCCTACCACAGTCCACCACTGCTGGACATAGGCCTCTCCAATTGCACGCCACTTGGTTCGATCCTTAGCTTCTCGCATTCAGCTCCTGCCAGCTGTCTTGCGCAAATCATCACTCAACCTGGCCTGTGGACATCCTACACTACGTTTGCCGAGACGCTATCGCCATTCATGAAACCGTTTACCCCAACGATTATTAGTTTTACGACAAATATGGCCAGCCCACTGTCACTTCAACTTTACTTCAGTGCACGTCATAATTATGTGAAAATCACATTAAATGTAATCGAATTCGCGTGATGAACAGAGTGTTTAATAATTATAAGACATGTACCTATTTAAAGTTACGACACGTGTTTGTCACGCCACTGATAAGAGTTGAGCAATGATTGTTTATATAAAGCTAATTAATATATATATATATGACACTAGTCAATGACACAGGTTATGAAAAGTAGACTGCTATATCCACACATATATACGTACATTTTTATCATAATCAACAGCCTTTAATAGTAGTATATTACTAAACAAATTGCCTCTTTGGTCTAGCGGTTAGCGTAAGCGACTGCTGATCAAGAGGTCTCGGGTTCGGTCACGCTCGTACCTTGGAGAGCATGTTAAGCCGTCGGTCTCGGTTGTCATGAACACCTATGACAATCATTATTGTGAAGTCGCCCTCAAATATGTACTGACAACTAGTTCAACCTTCCAATTCAGTTCACCCTTGGTCGGTATACACTACAACGATTTATCGTAGCGATGTGACTGCACAGTTAGTTTGTGCAGTTATCGTACGTCCATTGAGTGTCCACACGTCTACGATATCTGCATCGATCATCAGTTCTCTGCAGAAGCTCAGAATATAAATATGTCATCCGCGATGGAAGATGATAACGTGCTTGCGATAACATAGCTTAATTTGACTGCCTCGGTGGCGCAGGGGTAGCATATGCGACTGCTGTGCTTGAGGTCTCGGGTTCGATTCCCGAGTCAGACCAAATGTTTGTGTGATATGCAAATATTTGTTTCGGAGTTTAGGTGTTTTCTATGTATAATATGTATCTATTTACAAAACGAGTATATATGTAATTGTATCAGTTGTCTAGTATCCATAATACAAGCTCTGCTTAGTGTGAGACTAGATAGATAGATAGATAGATAGATAGAAAACTCTTTATTTGTACACTATAATATTACACAGTTACAAGAGTACATAAAATGTGAGACGGAGTGTACAAAGGGCGGCCTTATTGCCAAAAGCAATCTCTTCCAGGCAACCTAGATGGCGTTGTGTGTTAGATGTGCGAAATATTTGTTTATTTGTACAAAAAGAGAAGAAAATATCACTGTGTGTTGTGTAAGGAGTGGCTCCTTAAAAGAAAGTCATACTTCTGTATACATAAAAATAAATAAAATTTTAGTGTCTGTTTGTAATATTAAAATAACCGCTTTTTGCTAAATGCATATCTATACTATTATATAAAGCTGAAGAGTTTGTTTGTTTGTTTGAACGCGCTAATCTCAGGAACCGCTGGTCCGATTTGAAAAATTATTTCCGTGTTGGATAGTACATTTATCGAGGAAGGCTATAGGCTATATATCATCACGCTACGACCAATAGGAGCGGAGCACTAATGAAAAATGTTTCAAAAACGGGGGAAAATTATCACGCTACGGGCAAAAGGATACGCAAACTAGGAATAACATTGTTTACAATTTTTGTTTGTCTGTCTGTCTGTTAGTTCCGGCTAATCTCTGGAATGGCTGGACCGATTTTGATGGGACTTTCACCTATAGGTAGCTGATGATATAATGAGTATCTTAGGCTAACTTACTTTTCTTAGACTAGCTTCGCCCCGCGGCGTTCGCAGCGGTACGACAATGACCGCGGGTAACACCGCGGGGTTCAGCTAGTCTCACATAAATTTATTAAATGAGTTGACTGATGTGCGCAGCCGCGTCCGCCTTTTTTTTTTTTTTAACGTGTGGATTCCATCAGACCGTCACCCCACCGGGGTTTTACGGCGGGGCGGTGTGTCGGACTCGAAGCGACTAAAACCACACGGCGTGCCACTCTGCGCCTGTGAAGGGAGGAATCCGAGAACTGCTGATATTAACACATCCGGACCCCTCCCAGCGCTTGCCCGCACAGAAGCGGGCACCGTCACCTGATGGACTCTCTAAGTAGGCGAAGTACGGCACACGCGTACGTCGCCCCCTCGCGGGTGGCCACTAGAGCGGATGGAGGGGAAAATCCGTCCCGACCATCTGCGGCCACACTCAGGGCGGCATGAGGCGCAGATAGGCTCGCCTCCGCCGCCCGGTTCGCCGGCGGCGGATTGGGTCCGAGTGGATGTCATTCTCCTGGGCCTTCTCCGCCACCTCCTTCTGCGAGATTACATCTTCGCAGAAGGTTGCGACCGCGGTAAAACTGCTGTCGCTACCGGCCATGGAGCGTATGACGGCCGGTAGCGAGAGATCTCCTCCGATGACTGCAGTGAGGGCCCGGCGTTGCGACGCCCAAGCGGGGCAAATCGCCAGCGTATGCTGGGCCGAGTCCTCACTGCAGTCGCAGTGGTGGCAGGCGGGACTCAATTCCCTCCTAGCGACCGAGTGCAGGTAGGTACTTCCCGAAGCAACCGTGCCCGGAAAGGACCTGCGTCAGTCGGAAGGAAAGGGTCCCGCGCTGCCACCCTGCCCACTCGGGGATGACCGGCTGAAGAGCCTCCACGGCGGCAAAGCCAGCGCGTGGAGTCTCCAGCCGGAACGACCATCTGTCCATAGTGGCTCGGCGAGCGGCTTCACGCCATTCGCGTACCTCTTAGGGCGGAGGGCGAAAGCCACTTTCCGCCCGATATCCAGCCACCCGTCGATAAACTTCAGCGAGCACTTCCGCCTCCAAATCCCACGGGGGTGTTCCGGCCAAGGTGCACGCCGCCTCGGTCGACACCGTGCGGTATCCGCGTATGGCTCTGACTGCCAATACCCTCTGAGGCTGCCAGAGGCGGGCCTTATTTAGGGCAGTCAGAGCCGCCACCCACACCGGGGCACCATACAGCGCCATCGACCGGACAACCCCCGTGTACAGGAGTCGTGTTGCTATGCTGGCTCCACCCAAGTTGGGCAAAAGTCGCCCAAGGGCAGAGGCAGCGTCGACCAGCTTCGGACCAAGCTGTCGGAAGTGCTCGTCGAAGAGCCACCTACCGTCGAGTATCAGGCCCAGATACCTCATCTGGGCCCGAACCGGTACGAGGACCGAGTTGACCTCTATGGAGGCGCCGGCGGGTGGACCACGACGTGGCCCATGGAACAATAGGGCCTCCGTCTTGTCCAGGGCCACCCGTAAGCCCAGCGCCTCGATGCACCCGACCACCAGAGAAACACCCCTGGTGGCCAGGCACGCCGCCTCTTGGAAGTTCGCTCCCAGAGCTGTGACCAACGTGTCATCGGCGTAACAAATTACGCCCAGCCCGGGGAGGAGACGACCTCGCAGGACCCAGTCGTACCCCACGCTCCACAGGAGTGGTCCAAGGACAGACCCCTGCGGAACGCCGCACGACATGAGTCGCCGTCTCAAGACGCCCGCTCGGTCCTCGTACACGACGGTACGCTCCTCTAAATAGTCTGCCACCAGCTGCCTCAGGTACTCTGGCACCCCGTGATAGTGGAGTGCTTCCCTGATGCAGCTGAATGGCAGACTATTGAAGGCGTTGGCGATGTCCAAGGACACCGCCAACACCACGCCGCCACAGCTCACTGCCTCTTCGGTCACGACCCTAAGGCGCATCACGGCATCGACCGTCGAACGCCCCTCTCGGAACCCGAATTGGGCGTCCGACAGGTCGGGCCCCACTTCGCAGAGGTGCCGGATGATGCGGGCAGAGAGTATCCTCTCAAAAAGTTTACCCGCCTCGTCCAGCAACACGATGGGCCTATAGGCCGCGACCGAATCGGCAGGCCGTCCCGGCTTCCTCAGCAGGACCAGCTTCCCGCATTTCCAGCACTCAGGGAAGCGTCCGGACGCCAGGCTAGCGTCCAACACCTCCCTGAGGCGGTCCGACATATGGTCGAGGGCTCGGGCCATCACTCGGGCTGGAACCCCGTCCGGCCCAGGGGGGCCGCGTCCGCCTACAGCAAGATTTGTGAACGAACTGAGCGATTGGACCAACTTCCGTCCACACGCTACGATAACTGCACAAACGAACTGCACAGTTAAATCGCTACGATAAATCGTTGTAGTGTGTACCGCCTATTAGGGTTGCGGAGGTCCGATGCCAGTCGCTCCGTGGAAAAACTGATATTCAGGTAAAACCGGTTGAAATAGCAGCCGACCCGAATTAATCTTGGCTAGAAAGATGAGTCTATTACTAAACAGAATTATGCCTCACCTTAGAAAGTGAGTTATGGTCAAGTATTTACTATACCTCACAAATCAGACGCGATGATTTAGAGTCTGTGTCAAGTTTTCCATCTTTTTGCCGTACTTTTGTCTTTCTTTTTTTTTACTCGGTTAATGCTTTTCTTTTCGCACCATACCATACGTGGGGAGACGAAGGACGTGTGTGGGGCTCCTGGAGAACCGATTTACCCATTAAACCCCGAGGCGCGGCGGCCTAACTCGGCAGTCTGGAGGAGCTCCAGGAACGCATCGCCGTACTTGAGTCCTGCGTAGTTTGTTTAATTGGCTCTTATGACACCCATGGGATGTATAGGGGTGGTCACACTCCGTATTCTTAATACGTCACCACGGGTGTATTTGTTTATTTTAAACTAATTACTATAGGTATTTATCACGGGTCAATGACACGGTTTATAAAAAAAGTGTACTAACATTACTTACATACTTATGTACAAATATATAACTATATACACACATCAAAAGTGTCTAGGGATCAACATATATTTTTGCAATAACTTTTCTCCTGATTGATATTAATTAAATTTTTCTTTAAGGATTCATCAAATAAAGTGTTTTCGTTTGTCACAGTAACGATAAACCAAGTCACCTTTGCATTAATAAAGAAATTTGCCATTTTCCTAATAAAGGGATTTTTGACATTTGAACCACTAACATTAAAGTTCGAAAAAAATACTGAAATAACAGTTTTCTTTAAAATTTTATTAGGTAACTTAAACAATTAATAATCCGTGTTTCTACCGCGAACACTAACAACACAAGAACATCGGTTTGGCATTCTCAAAATGAGTTCATCCAAATCACGCTGTGGAATGGCCGCCCATGTTCGTTGCAACAACAAAAAAAAGGTCTTCTTGCGACTGGATACCCTCCATATTCGGCAGAGCTCTTCTCTGTAGCATATCCCATGCATGCTCAATCGGGTTCAAGTCTGGCGACTGAGCAGGCCAGGGCAGGACATTGATGTTAGCTGCGGCGAGAGTCTGTCTTACAACTCTTGCGGTGTGCGGTCGTGCATTATCATGCATTAACTGAAATAAGGGACCGATTTGCACTTGTAGAGGAACGATGACGTCTGATACAATCGTCTCAGCATAAATTTGAGCGTTGAGGTTGCCTCTGATCCAAATCAACTCAGTTCTTCCGCCGATCCAAATACCCGCCCATACCATGATGGTTCCACCACTATAAGGATGGACTTCCTGGCAGGATTTTAATCGCTGTTGGCGTCCAGGGGTTCTACAGTGTCGTATACGTCTTGTATCCGGTCTCATACCAAAACGAGACTCATCAGAAAAGCACACGAAACGCCATTGTTCTTCTGCCCAATTTCTGTGTTCAAGAGCCCATTGATATCGAATCCTACGATTGTGCATTGCTATAGGTGGTACCCGTAGCGGTCTTCGGGAATGAAGGTTCACTTCATGCAAGCGGTTTCTGACTGTTTGGTCGCTAATTAAGTTCCCTGAAGAGTGGTTTTCAGTAGTAGGGAAACAGTAGCACTAATAATGTCTTCAATGCGTTGTATGTCTTTATAGGGAAAATATTGACAGCTGATTTTCATCTTTTACTCGAATTTGATTGACAGTTCCTGATTCAAATTATGAAATGCACCAAAAAGGATCCATATAAATTTATAAAATCATAAATTTATTACAAAGCCACATCTCAATCTCAAGAAATCCGCATAAAAATGCTTGATCCCTAGACACTTTTGATGTGTGTATATGGTTTGAGGGTTAGATCAGGCGCAGGGCTGACGGCTTTTAGTTTTATTCTTATACTAGCTGACCCGGCGAACTTCGTACCGCCATATTTACATATCTGTCTCAGCTTCCCACAGGCAGTGTACAGTCGCGGACAAAAAAAACGCTTTTCCCGTTATCTTTTATTTTTTTCTTTCTAGCAAAAAAAGAATGAATGAAATCGGACTATGTGTTATTGAATTACAACCAAGTACATATTTTGACTTTGCCGGATGCCGTGCTGAATTTCGGGATAAAAAGTATCCTATGTCCTACCTCGTAGTATGAACTCAAATCATGCCAAGTTTCATTTGAATCCGTTCAGTAGTTTCGGCGTGATGCGTGGCCAAGATACAGACAGACAGACAGACAGACAGACAGACAGACGGACAGACAGACAGACAGACAAAAATGAAAAAAAATACAGTTTTGGCTTCTGTATCGATAATAGAGAGCCCTCCAAAAATTTTTTTCATAATATCTTTAATGTACAGAATTTGACCTGTTACATTTTTATTATAAGTATAGAAGATATAAAAATCTATTGCTGTTTGTTTGTCTCGCTAAAACTCGAGAACGGCTGGGACGATTTAGCTGCTTTTGGTTTTGAAATGTTTGTCGTTGTCCAGGGTAGGTTTAAATGATGAAAAATTTAAATAACTTTATAAATCCAAATTCAAGTCAAAGTCACCACCCTTGCCCCATATAGTTTTTTTTCTTCATTTGCTTGCCCCATTTACTTTTATTTATTTCTGCAACGAAAACCTAAATACAATTTATTTTAAAAAGGGCTGGATGATATAAGGACACTTAACCATTTATTACTTAGAATCATTTAATACGTTTCATCCTTAAATGTTATGCTCTCATCTTCCACAGTTGTTCCAGACATGTTTTCTGACCATGTCTTTGGTATACGACCTTCTGGAGTGGACAGATCATCACGAATCACACCTTGGCCAGTTACTGAAGTACTGCAGAGATCTTCTCTTCTCGGGGATCGTTGTTCCTTTGACTCTGGTAAGTATTTGACAGGATTAGCAGTGAATATGGGGACCCAGGATGATATTTGGCCCCAGGTAGTATTGGCAATCTACCATTACAAGGAAAACGTGACGTAAAGAGGGCAACCGATGCATTTCATAACGTGTTGATTGAGAAACAGGACCGAATGTTACTGTGCTAAGTTCTAAGTTAATTTAAAACTTTATTGTAATAATATAATGATCATTATGTTTTATGGGTGTTTTCTGCAGTTTGTACATAGATTTGGACTAAAGTGCCAATACACACAGATATTGATCGAACTTTGATTGGATTATATTTTTTAAACTTATATTAAAGTAACTGAACAAAGCCAGAGGATAAATAAGTAACATATACAAGGCCATACTGAATAGTTCCTTTGCAGCGCGATTTGAACAGCTATTGTACATGTTTTTACTTCGTTTCTACATTCACTTATAAAAAAAAAAACAATTTTGCCATTATTTGATGAGTAATATTTTAAATCTGATGATCAAATCAAATATTCCTCGCTGGTCCAGCTTCCTGTTAGCTTCGTGCTTCGAGAGGAAAGATAAACACCTAATAATTACCTACAAATTTTAACAAAGTAACCCGACTTCAATCTGGACCAAATTTAAATCAGGGATATTCCGGTTAGGGTTAACCTAACCGAAATAATCTGTTATTAACCCTTTTGGAAATGGGTTAACCTAAATTTAGGATTAACCTAAATATGTGTTACCGAATTATAACTGTTAACAGGAATAATCTAATACAGGATAATTACGGTTAACCTTAACCGAATTTGATATAGGTTTCTGGATATTTGTAGGTCCGTGATTCATTTTTCGTTACAGTCGTCGGTGACGTTAATTATTTGCGTGGAATGGGAAAGGGGATAACAAGTTAATTTTTTTTCACAAGAGATCAAGTAAAATTGATTAATTTTCGAATCGCGTCACGTCGTAAAATAACCGAAATCTTGCCTTTTGCCTTTTTACCTTTGATGATGCCATAAGGCGAAACCGGTCCGGTGTAAACAAAAATAAAATAGTGGAATAAGTACAAGTGATTTTAATTCAAAAATGTATTATAACAAGTTCCATCAAGTGCCGACAATCGAGAGTATAAAACCGAAATCTTGGGTTAACATCTATCATTTGGGTTAACAATTTCAAAAACATAAACCCTTTAATTTGGGTTAACCCTTATTGTTTGGGTTAAAACAATAACATATATAATCTGTTAACCGAATCAATGAGTAACCCTTTGAAACGGTTACAGATTGATTCGGTAACCGTTTATAACGAATACCGTTATGCATGGGTTTTCCGATCCCTGATTTAAATGGGACCATTCGGGAAGCACCAGCTTTCAAATAAAAAAAGAATTATCAAAATCGGTTCACCCAGTGAAAAGTTATGAGGTAACAAACATAAAAAAAAACAGTCGAATTGAGAACCTCCTCCTTTTTTTGAAGTCGGTTAAAAATACAATGACATTCGAAAATATCAGCATCCATAACATGCAGTATGTTAATAACTATCTATGAAAGTCTTAAATATCCTATTTCTTTCTTTTTTTTCGTAGTTCATATCCTCAATGTTCTGGATTCTGTACTGGATCGATCGGGAGCTCGTCTTCCCACAAGTTTATGACCAGATTGTGCCCTGGTGGTTCAATCATTGCGTCCATACCAACATCCTGATAGTCATTGGTCTGGAAACTCTGCTGCAATCTAGAAGATACCCTGCAAATCTGAAGATTGAGCTATGGCTGAATGGACTTATTGGAGTTGGTTATGCCATAGTGTGAGTATCAGTTGTGTTTATTTATGTTGTGATACCTAATAATAAGGACAGTGTCATAACCCGTGTTATGGTACCCAGATTGCTAATAAAAGCTAATTATATTATATTGACTAATACTAAACGTAAGAGTGAAACGTTTTCGTGGGAGAGCCACACTTCGGCATGAATGGGCCGGCTCGACCGGAGTGATACCACGGCCTCACAGAAAACCGGTGTGAAATAGCGCTTGCGCTGTGTTTCACCGAGTGAGTGAGGATACCGGAGGCCAACCCCTCCCTCTCCTCATCCCCCAAAGGCCGGCAACGCACTTGTGACGCCTCTGGTGTTGCGGTTGTCCATGGGCGGCGGTAATCGCTTACCATCAGGCGATACGTCTGCTCGTTTGCCCACTATTAAAGAAAAAAAAAAACTAGGAATTATTATCTAAATAAAATTAAGGTGTCTGTTTGTCATTTAAAAATGTTCACTAAATGCATATGAAAGAAAGTATGTACGGTAATTGCATAAAAAAACTTTTTTTTTTAATTTTGTCAGTGTCTAATCTAGCTAATCTCTGGAACGTCTTTACAGATTTTGACGGGACCGGATAATAACTTAAATTTAATGATATAAGGAGAAACTAACATCTGTATCTTTTACAGTTATATGTAACGGTTCAAATCCTTACAACTGAAACATGGATAATATTTTCTAAGATGTTAATGAACTTAAATTCTCTTATTTCAGATACTATAGCGTATACTTCTTTTCACACCGTTGGTTGTATGGTGTCTTCGGTATCATGACCTGGTGGCAAATTTGCCTGTACCAAATATTGATATGGGCTTCTACCTTCATCTTCTACTTCATCCAGTTCCCCATCAACAGGCTGTTCCATAAGGAAGAGGCACCAAATACCCCAGAACAGAAGACTGACAATCAAAACATAGAAGTGAAAACTGACGCAAAATCTATGTCGCCGGATTCTTGGAGTTTGAAATTTAGACCGAAGGCGTTGGTTGAGAATTCTTTCTTGTGATATTTCTTTAAGAGATAAAGTTAAGACAGTTGAAATTGAAATGGTGGGTGAACTGAAGGGAAATGTGATAAATAAAACGGCAGCACTGGGGAGAGTGGCATAGATTAACGTTAAGTAAATAGATTCAAGTACGTACTTTAAAACTGACCGGTTTGTCTGACCTGTCTGTCTGAAACCTGACTGAATCGTCCTTTGACATTATCAAAGTTTATTCAAAAAGACGAAACCGGTCACTTTTAAAGTAAATTAAAATAGTGGGATAAGTATAAGTGAGATTAATTGTAAAATGTATTTCAACAATGATGGAACTTGTTGAAATACATTTACATATTTACACACACACACACACACACACACACACACACACACACACACACACACACACACACACACACACCCACGCACCCACGCACACACACACACATACATATACATTCTAGAAGTGCCGACAATTGAGAGTATAAATTACAAAATGTACTAAGTTCTGTAAACTTGGATCATTCAGAAGAATTTCACCAAATGAGTATTTAATAAAAAAAAACAAAGATTTATTATTATAGCTGATTATAATAAATATCTTTAAACTTTCAGAATGATATTTTACAATGTATATAGAAACATGTACTGTGATTAAATTATAACCAAAAACTAAGTAAATAACTTTAATATTGCAATTTCACTTATTTGGATGTCTTATTGTTTATTTTAGAACAGTGTATGCCATCACTTTTTAATTATGTAAATAATATTTATGTATATTTTATTATATTTTTATTAAAAAGGCTTTTAGATTTTTATTTTCATATATATATCTTATTTTTTGCGATTGAGATGTCGAGCTTCGATTAGGTCCAGTGTAAATATAGTTTTGAAGTTCCAATACAAAATACAAATGTCTATTATGTTGCGATTTTATTTGTCTATTTGTTTTTTAACTCCACTATCATCTATGTTCTCTTGTTCAATTTGAAACGAATTCTTAAAATAAGCTAAGAAGATATTTATGTAACTCATCTGCTCTCTTGTTTCTTATTGATTGTTAGGTGAAATTTCAATAAATCAAAAATGTATGAGTGATTAAGTGACTTAAGTAAAATAAAAAAAGGAAATAATTTTATACACTTTTAATTAGGAAAGTTTTCTTAAAATTAATGTTTACAATAAAAAATATTGTTCGTATTTATAAAAATGTACAAATATTTTCTATGCTTCATACGAACGAGAAAAAAGGCCAGTCTAATTTGATGATTTCGCCGATATTTTTCGGGAGTTGTTTTGGAAGGGTGCTAGGATACATTGGTACTAATATTATAACATTCAAAAGTGCTGTTTGTCTGCTACGCTTCGGATTTGGATGAAATTTATAACCATTTGTAATAAAATTCTAATCTGAGTCAGAAACTTTAACTCGCTATTCACAATCATTTGCTATCGCTAGAAGTCTACGTATAGTCCTATTCTTTAACAGAGATTTACAATATCACTTACCTTAGTTCCCTTACTCTTTTCGTTCTCCATCCAATCAATCTTTTTGCTTTGTACCGGTTGAAAATGATTACAATACCCAGAGTAAGATTATTCCCGGCCAGGTGGACAGGAATAACAGAAATTTGCCAAAACTGCAATATTGCAGATTGCACACACCCCAAAGAATACGGCAAAAATAACGATCATAAATAATCAATTATTTTCCAAAATCTCTTTAATACAATTTCTGTGATATTTTTCTCGATCATAAATTGCAAGATATTTATTTTTCTTAAAATACAGGTAACTAAGAGTATTTTTTATATTTAATACATAGCGTTTTAATATTAAATTACAATTGGCAGTGGTTCCTCAAAATTGATGGTTGTCGAAAAATTTATTTATTAATAATTTTTACATTTATAATTTATGAGTGACTTACATTTATATGTACTTTTTTGATACGAAAACTTGTAAGATATTATTATTTTGCCTTTTTTACGAACAAAATCCGATCGCTCGATGCTCTCTTCCTAATATTATGCAAAATCAGTAACCCCATTTAAATTCTTATTCAATTTATTTTTCTTAGATCCTTCTAAGAATTGTGAAGTGATTTTCATTTATTCATTATGAATTTCGATTTTCAAGTCTCATAAATCTAAATAATGTTCTCGTACTGTTAATAGAACACTCCCAAACCCTGCATCAACTCTAGGTTTTTCTTGCAACATCAGTTCAAGGTTATGATAACCTCATGACAATGCCACTAATGTATATCAAATTTCAAATCAATTGGAGTTGTATAAGTTAGTGACATTCCATTATAAAGTCTGAAATGAGTTGAATGAATTTATAAGATATAGAATAATAAGAATTCTAAGAATTATCTCGATCAAACGTTCGAATAAAAATAACAAATCAGAATCGGTTCATTCATTTAGGACACAGATCAATCTAATAACGCTCTTCTTTTCGCATCAGGGATTAAACATGATTAAAGAATCGAGTCATAAGAATAGATAAAATTTAACATATGGCCATAAGAAAAATTCGATAAATTCTTTTACACGTGGAGTTACAGATTATTCGTTAAATTTTCAAATTTATATTTTTAGACTAAAAAAATTAGAAAATTACGAATATTCCTTATATTTTGCTAGCTTTCTAAGCATTCACTACTACTAAACAACCATTGTTATTTTGAAATTTTTTAATCACAATTTGTGTAAATGCTGTGCTGACAATTACGGTAATAATTTACGGACTTGTTTCTTTTAGCCATTCTTAATTACTCATCTTATTAGTTTTAAGCAGTTTAGAAGAAATTTCTTACAGTTCTTACATTTTCTTTCTTCCTTCGCAATACATGAAATCAATCACATCTGGCAAAGATTCCATTGTTTTTTTTTAAGACGATTCCCGCACTAGAAATAAATTCTGTGTTGCAGGGGACTTTACAAACATACTTGAAACGGACACAAATAACACCCAGACTCAGAACAACAATTTATGGATCACACAAAGTTTTGTCCTACGTGGGATCCCACGACACTTGGCGAAGTAGGAAACGACGTGGTGACCGTTAAACTACTAGGCCAAACGTGCAGTAATTCCATCGGCATCATCGGCAAATAACCCTACAAGTTTTCATATGACTTAACCAATTTAATAAAAGTCTACACTGGGCCTGTAAAACATCTGTCTAGGGTACCTCTGAATGCTGTCATCTTGATAAACTAACCTCTCAGGATGTAAAAAATAAGATGACGGCGTTTTAATACTCACGCCAGATACTCGAGGTCGTTTTCGCACTTGGTAACTCGAAATATCTGACGCTGCGACTTGCGGGTCTGATTGCAAATTACTTCTGAATCTAGAAAACGAATAATCTCTATCTGATGGTATAATAAAACCTGATGGGACTCGGCCAACAGGCACATTAGGACTTAAAGCTTCATTAAAACGTACATCGTAATCATTTTCTATGCTATCAGCTAAATTCTGTTTTATAGAAATATTCTCTGGAATTAAAGGTTTTCCTGTTGCAGTATACGGTTTCGATATTTCAGGTTTCGGTTTGACTTTTGACTTGCGTTCTGTTTTGTATGGTATTTCCGTTGCTATAGGTATTGCTGTAGCTAGATAGGGCTTTATGTAGTCTCCTGGAGATAGTGTGGATTGTAATTTCTCTCGAATAGCCTCATATTGATTGTTATATACCCTATAAACTTTTGAAGCAAGGTTTTTGGCTTTTGCGTCTATAGTTGTTAAAGGTTCTGCGGGGGCTTTAGTTGTTGTACGCCTTGTTGTTGTTGGTTTTCTTGTAGTTGGTTTTACTGTTGTAGTTTTTATTATTCTTGGTGTAGTGACAACAACTGTTGTAGTTTCTTTATTTCTATCGTAATCTATATCATCCTCATCGTAATATTCGTATTCATCATTTAGATCTGGTGTTGCTCTTTCATAAGTAATTGTTGTTGTTGGTTGTTGTGTAGTTATCAGTGCAGTAGTGGGTCTTGGCTTCGGTGTAGTAGTTGTAGTAGTAGTGGTGGTAGGAGAAGTAGTAGTGCTAGTGGTTGTGGGTTTTCGAGTGGTGGTGGTGGTGGTAGGTTTAGGGGTGGTATTTAAAGGCGCTGAGACATCCCTCCCGGCGACTGGCTGTAAGCCGCGTGGGAGGTATGGACTTCCACCCCTAGACGGTAAAAAAGGACGCTTAAGAACTTTGACATTAGGCTTGAGATCCTTCATTTGACTTGTGACATCCTCTCCTCTTGTTACTCCTCGTTCAACCTCTTTTCTAGACTCTTCATAATCATAATATTCATATTCTACAGGCTTCTTATTTCTTTCAACTTTTTGTCTATCATTCAAAGTGTATTTTTGGGACTTTGGCGATGTTTCATCATAAAATTCCTCATCATAGTCTATCGGTACTTTAGTTTTTCTCTTACTTGTATAATGGGGTCTGGTAGGTTTAAACTTTTCCTTTTCAACCGGTTCTGGTTTCGGTTTTTGCTGTACAGAACTGGTTTTGCCAGATGAAGAAGGCTTACTAGGTTCATCTTCTTCATAATCGTAATATTCATCATCATCATAGAGTTTTTGAGGTGCTTTTGTTGTTGTAACAGTCACATACTCATATTTTCCCCTTTCACTGATTGGTACTGGCCTTTTGATTTTTGGAGGCATACGAGGTTTACTAAAAAGTCCATGACCTGCAGGTTTTACAAGACCAGCGGGCTGTTCAGGTGCTGTTGGTGGTTCTGGTTTTTCTTCTTTTTCCTCAACATACGTATTTTCTTTGTAAGGTCTTTCATCCCTATTCCTGGATGGTCTGTCATCTCTATATCTTCTACCCTCGGAGTATCTATCTTCTCTTGGTCTAGATGGTCTTGGTCTGTCTCGGTTAACATCATCTCTAGGTCTGATGTCGTCTCTGGGACGAATTTCGTCTCTTGGCTTTATTTCATCCCGGGGCCTAATTTCATCACGTGGACTAATTTCATCTCTATGGCGAATTTCGTCTCTAGGACGAATTTCATCTCTTGGTCTAATTTCGTCTCTAGGCCGAATTTCATCTCTTGGTCTTATTTCATCTCTAGGGCGTATTTCATCCCTAGGATGAATTTCATCTCTTGGTCTAATTTCATCACGAGGTCTGTACTCATCTCTTGGCCTTTTCGGTCTGTCTTTCTGTTCCCTCTGCCCACCTCGAGGTCTATCTTCTTCATACCTATCTTCCTCGTCATCTCTTGGTCGAGCTCTCCTCCTGTATCCCTGTCTGTTATCTACGTCATCATCTTCATAAGGTCTTCTATCTGGGTATTGTGGTCTTTTACCTGGTCTTCTACCAGATGGTCTACGATCTTGGTATTCGTCTTCGAGTTCCTCGTCTCTAGGTCTTTGTCGTCGCTCGTACCTGTAAAGTTATTAATATCAAAATTAATATGGTTTTCCTATATTCCAGTCATTGACAAAATGACGAACTTGTATTTTAAACCAAAAACCCAGGAGATCATGTAAAAAGTGATAAAAATTTAAATAATTAACTTGTGAGGAATTTTATGGATGGATTGGCATGGCATGCCTTGGCATGGCTTTTGTATTTTGATAATGTTTGAAATACTATCAACCCGGTTTGGGAGGACAAAGATTGTAAACTCATGTACGTTTTTGTTGTACTAAATATTAAAAATAAAGACCAGACCTCCAGAACGTCCAAAATTGACAATCGTCTAAGGTTAGTTATAAGACCATATCGTAACTATTGAAAAGGAAAATGAAATTATGCTTACCGATCGTCTTCATAATCATCTGCTGGTCGCTTCTTTTTCCCCGGTCTGCCTCCAGGACGAGGTCGTGGTCTCCTTCTAAAACAGTGTTAGTGACAGCAGATTAAAGAGACTCGACCCACAAATGGACAGTTAGATGTATAATTGGATCATTTTTGATAATGTAATAACCAAGACTAGAACTAAACCTAGTTGCTAAGGTGAGGCCTATGTCAGCATCTACTAGGCATCTACTACGACTTACGACTATACATAATGACTTTAGGATGCTTCACGAACATTCTGAACCGCTGATGTGGCTTTAGACGTAAATGCTATTTTTATATGCACTTTAACTCAAGGTAAAGTAAGAAGCAACGAAAGAAACATCAACGTAGCAGTTGCTCACAAGTCAAAAATATACAAGTTTCGCAAAAATTATTACATTGTAGTTAACCTCATTGTTTCACGACATTTGAAAACCTTTAAATTTATACAAAAAAAAAAAACAAATACTAAAGTTATCGTGAAAATGTTCGCGTAACGCAATTAAATATTCCTTCGTAAATTACTTAAATACTTAAATAGACCTTACCTTTTCAGCAAAGCATTTGAATTATATTGTTTAATTTAATAATAATTAGAAAAGTTTATTCGGACATTCACAGGAAAGCACATGGTTAAAATACAATATAAAGGTAGTTAAAGTGGCCTGCGCAGTGCCAGAAATGGCGCCTATCTCACCTGTGGCCTGAAGGACTGCAGCGCGGGATTCAGTTATTAATCACTAGTTAGGTCATTACGGTCTCCAAATCATTAACGAAAGTATTCATTACTCACCTATCTTCGTAGTCGTAATCATCTCTGGCGTAGTAATAATCATCATCATCATAGTCGTAACGGTATGGTCGCCTCCGGGGTGGTCTGCTCGGGCGAGGAGTAGTCGTTGTGGTCGTAGTTGTGGTCGAAGGTGGGGGTGGTGGCGTAGCTGCTGTGGTAGCTTTGTAGAGAGCTTCATTCCTGAAAATCAATTTAGAGTTGTTCTATACGAGACTATTTGAGAAATTATCTGATCGTGGGTATATCATTCCATGAGATCAGGATATGTTCGCCCAAATTATAAAACTGATCAGCTTATTTGTTTGGTTGACAGCTCTAATCTCAGAATAGCCCGCTTATCAAGTCTATATATCTGCCTCGATGGCGCAGTGGTAGCGTATGCGACTGCTGTGCTTGATCGATCGGTCTCGGGTTCGATTTCCGGGTCGGATCAAATGTTTGTATGATTAGCAAATATTTGTTTCGGAGTTTGGGTGTTTTCTATCTATACTTATAATAAAAATGTGACAGGTCCAATTCTGTACATTAAAGATATTTTGAAATTTTTTTTTGGAGGGCTCTCTATAATCGTTACCTTCAGTAACAACTGTATTTTTTTTCATTTTTGTCTGTCTGTCTGTCTGTCTGTATCTTGGCCGCGCATCACGCCGAAACTACTGAACGGATTCAAATGAAACTTGGCATGATTTAAGTCCATACTACGAGGTAGGACATAGGATACTTTTTATCTCGAAATTCAGCATGGTTTCCTGGAGAGAGGGGATGAAAGTCAAAATATGTACTTAGTTGTAATTCAATAACACGTAGTTCGATTTCATTATATTTTTTTTTTGCTAGAAAAAAAAAAAGATAACGGGAAAAGTCTTTTTTGTCCGCGACTGTACACTGCCTGTGGGAATCTGAGACAGATATATAAATATGGCGGTACGAAGTTCGCCGGGTCAGCTAGTGTATAATATGTATGTATTTACAAAAAAGTATACATGTATTTATATCAGTTGTCTAGTACCCATAACACAAGCTCTGCTTAGCTTGGGACTAGATGACGTTGTGTGTTAGATGTTGTGTCAATTTTTTTGCAAAAACTGGAAAAAAAAAATTTTAGGAGACGTAGACGAAGTTGTGTGGATCAGCTAATCACATAGGTATTCATCATTATCATCAGTTTATCGCAGTCCACGGCTGAATATATGCCTCTACAATTGCAAATGTAGGTATTGTCAATATTTTATTCTTGTCTCTTTCCAAATTTCAGTTGAGATGATCGCCCGCATCTGATCTAGGTATCAAACAATCCAGCGAAATCCAGCTTCAGTGACATGTAAAATTAAGATACAAAACCTAAGAATTAAATGAACTGACGTTCCAACTATTATAAATTAGTATAACTTGATGCTTTACATTGCAAAACATAAACTAAAGATGATCCAACCTTGAGACGAGAAGGGATTCCCAGGATCGTGAAATGTCACTGCAACAACTTTTACCATCCTTGTTGTAAAGCATTTTAAGGCCAAAATATTTCAATAAGTGATCTATCCTAGTAATTTTATTGATGCGAAATTTTGTGAGAATGGATGAAAACCAATTGAAGAGGCCTATATCCGCTAGCCTAGAAGAAACCTATTTTTTTTGTTTATGGAATCCGGGGCAAACGAGCAGATGTATCACTCGATGGTAAACGATTACCGCCGGCCATGGACACCCGCAACACCAGAGGCGTCACAAGTGCGTTGTCGGCCTTTGGGGGATGGGGAGGAGAATGGGGGGAGGGGTGGGGTATGGGCCTCCGGTATCCTCACTCACTCGGTGAAACACAGCGCAAACGCTATTTTACACGAGCTTTCTGTAAGGCCGTGGTATCACTCCGGTGCGGTCGAGCCAGCCCATTCATGCCGAAGCCTGGCTCTTCCACGGTAGTTAATAGTCAACTGCCGGACATGCTTTCAGATCCTTCCTAAAGCGCTGACCAGACGGATAGATTAAGAGTATCCGTAATTATTATTCTAAATTCTTTACTACAATTGGCAGTGCCCGAGGCATGCATGGGACGGCTCAACTGGAGTGCTAAACCGGTGTGAAACAGCGCTTGTGCTGTTTCACCGAGTGATTGAGGAAACCGGAAGCCCGTACCTTCTCCCCTCACCATCCTCTCCCCCTCCCCATTCCCCCCATCCCCAAAGGCCGGCAAGGCACTTGTGACGCCTCTGGTGTTGCGGGTGTCCATAGGCGGCGTTAATCGCTTACCACCAGGCGATACGTTAGCTCGTTTGCCCCATATTCCATAAAAAAAAAACAAGGAAAAGCTGAAAGGGTCTTGATGACTGATGAATTTAAATAACCTCACACATCTAATGGAGATTTACACGGCTATCTGGTCCTACATAAGTCAGAGCCGTAATTGTAATTGTTAGAAGAACGCATAATTATTATGGTGACAAACTTACAATCTAATGTCGTCTGCTGACGGACATCAGGGAGGAACCATATTAAAAAACTTTTAGAAGGAAACTAAAAAAGTATTCATTAGATTCACTTTAATAAATTTTTGTACGTACCTTTCCAAGTTTAAAAAAAATATCTTAATTTCATAGTTGTAAGTTTTGTTTTCCAAATTCTTAGTTTTCTTTAATAATACTATTTTATAAGTTCATAATTGTACGGAGACTCGATCTCCCAGTCAAACCATTAACCAGGTTTTGGGGGACGAAGATTGTAATTCAGTTTGTTTTTCTCTGTGTAATAAATAAATGAAATAAAAATATGTAAAGTAAATAAAAAATCTAATAGGTACCTAGTACGACAGGCAGGACAGAACAGGACCAGTAGTAAACAAGATTATTATGTTTGTTTAAACGTTTTTACTTACTTTGTTACTAAATCTTTATTATTTATTCTAATATTTACCTAATCTACAGCAAGTGGGAACCTTGGGCACTTGCTGTAAATCGAGCGGTGTTTAACGAAATTGAACACTCGGGTCACACGACAAGATTCAATATCGCCTGCGAGGTGACAGAGTTGAATTTTTTTTATGCCTAAACTTGACTTTTGTTCGACAGTGGAACTTCTGTACGTAAGTACTATGAGTTATTCTGTGCCTACACTATAGTAACCAGTATTTTTATAAACTTACAAATTTCTAAATACATAGGTATTACAGATAATTACATATACATCCAGAAGATACGAAAAAATGATTGTTTTAACACATAATTAGGTACTTGCCCTGGGTTGGACTTGGAATCACATTTACTAGATTAGACTTAGATTAGTTTAGACCAGATTTGATTTGACTAAATGTATAGTTTAAATGCTTTACCTGTGAAAATAGTCGGGTGAGTTTTTGCAATCCACTTCAGATACGAATTGGCAGATGAAAGTCTTCTGGTCAAAAGCTGTGTAGTTGGCGCAGAGGAAGTCGTACCGGGTTCCGTAAAGGCAGTGGTGGTATACCTGTAATGAAGGTTGAAGTTGAAGACTTAGACCCGATCCCAAGCTAGTTTCGAAAGATAGTCGCCGAAGATATATTTTATTAGTAAGTCTGTATTGATGGTTCGTACTGAATCACACCAAAACAAACATAAAGTATGGGCAAACTATTAGGTACATGAGATCAAAATAGTCCATGTAGCTTCGTTGTCCGTTATTTGATAGTTTAAGTCCCCTGAGTAAGGCTGAATCCAGTTAGTGACATTATTATTTAAAAAAGACAACTCCCGCATTAGGAATATACATCCTGTGTTGCGGGGGACTTTACAAACATACATGTAACGGACACAAAGAACACACATAGTAAGGACAGCAATTTTGGATCACACAAAGTGTTGTCCCACGTGGGATTTGAATATACGACAATTGACGCAGTAGAAAGCGGCGTGGCGACCGCTTAAATCACTAGACCAACCGTGCAGTCAACATTAGAGACGATGGCCCTCTGATCTGGGTCTAGCCCGAACGATTACAATTAGGTAATCAAGTTTGTGTGTATCTTATGTCTCGACTTTACAAAAATGCCCCCTTGAGTTTAGAGATGAATCCGCCCCTGTCTCTGAAGAAATAATTTCTAATGCAATAGCGTTATTAAAATACCTAATGGGCCTACTACACGCGCAAGTATTACCACAGTTATAACTGCGTTAAAACTGTCGTGTGTCGTGATACTTAAACACGGACGTAGCAACCACACGGCACAGTTAAGTACGCGCAAGCCTCATTCTTGTCCAAATCGTCGTAATGGTAACAATGTTTCCCAATGAGGAACTATTGCTTCTGCTAGTATTTTTTCAATGTTTGCTAATGAAAAAAAATACTATACAGAAGTCAAAGCGTAAACGATCGAAGTGGACAAAGAGATGGCTGTTAAATAGAAAAATCCAATCGCATGTAAAACTACTAAAGGACTTAAGAGAAGTCGCAAATGAGTGGCGAAATTATTTAGGGATGAATGAAAATGCCTACAGTGAATTATTAAAATAAAAAAATTTAGAAATATAAATATTATGTCAATACTCTTGTCAAAATAAATCTATGGAATACATAAACCCCTTGTCACCACAAACCACGACTGCGGCTTGAACACTGAACAACCGTGGGCACCGTGGGAGAGCCACACTTTGGCATGAATGGTCCGGAGTGATACCACGGCATCACAGAAAACCGGTGTGAAATAGCGTTTGCGCTGTGTTTCACCGAGTGAGGATACCGGAGGCCCATATCCCAACCCCTCCCTACATCCCTCTCCCCAGGGCAACGCACTTGTGACGCCTCTGGTGTTGCGGGTGTCCGTGGGCGGCGGTAATCGCTTAACATCAGATGAGACGTCTGCTCGTTTGCCGCATATTCTATAAAAAAAATAACAACCAACCACACACGCAGGCAAGTACGCGCAGGCCGGGCTTGTGCAGGCAAAATTTGAAATTAGTGAAAAATGCTCAAGCCGCGCTATGGGGTACGCACGGTGTTCCGTGTACAAGCCGGCCACTGTGGTGATACTTGCGCGTGTGGTAAGCCTATAACACTAAAACTGTTTTCTATAAATAAATCCGTAAGAACATTGTTGTTAGCACAAGTATTATGTCACGATGAAGGACACACACAAATTTTACAATTACCAATTACATAACAGCGCCTGAGGGTCAATCGGTTCCACGTAATTCTACTTTTTATTACTAGATGGCGCTGTGTGCATTTAGGTTGTTGGCGTCTGTCAACTTTTTCCTTGTCTTTACAGTCATGTACTGAGTAGTTTTCTCCCATAGTCGGCTCTTACTACCATTAATAGAAGTAATCTTATTCTGAAATCCGTCACCACACAGCCAACTCGCTCACTGAGTTTTTTGTAGTAAATGTCGATGACCTTACCTGACACTTATGCGGCACAGAAGCGTAGAACCCATCATGGAGTCCATCACACTTGAAGTCAATAAGTTCTGGCTTCGGGACTGTCTCGTAGAATGGGTATTCTGATAAATTGTACCCATTTAGCTCCCTGGGGAGATTGGGGTCATAGATGTAGTCATGTTGAGGGAGCCCAGTGAACTTTCTGGTGTCATTTGAAGGTTGCGCTTCTCCCCCTTCGGCTGTTACTTCCGTCTGTATATTAACAATGAAAACTTATGTTAATTGTCTATAAGATATTATAAAGTTTTAATGAAATACTAGCTTTTGAAATACGAGTTTTCCTTCTCTTTGAAGCGCTGTTGTCCTGGTAATTTGCTCCCTAAATCGTTTCTTACGACAACAACGGGATGAATACTGACACTCCGTATTATAATCTGTCTATCCATCATTACAGGGAAAATAGAAGCACAGAAGACCAACGTAAAATGACAGTTTTCATGCTGTCGTGTTTCGCTGGTGAATGCGAGACCGGAAGCCCAATGATGCAGAAGCATCACTAGGCCGCCATAGTGTGGATCACCATGCTGCATTGTTGCCCTGTCTGCATTCGCAATGAGTATGGTGAGCACCACTCTTGGATTCTGCTTATGTTTTCCATCAGGCAGAGTACAGTCATTTTGGCAGGTCAAAATAAAAATAAATAAAAAAACAAAACAAATATAGGAATTTGTAGCAATTAAATCAATTACTACATTTTTATAGGCTTCCTGCATTTAAGTGAAATGGATAAATAGATATCACATGATATATTGCCATAATGTTCAGCAGCTCTTAAGCCGGATACGAATAACATTAGGTGGCGTGAAGGTGCTTCCAAGGTAGTCGACTTTTACTGCGCAAGCGCTTGACGTACGCGACTTTGTCTTTAACATTAAGTAAAACATATTGGATAATATATTCATGAATGTACGAGAAAGAGTGACCTTTAAAGTAGGAAGTTATAGAAAAAAACCCTCCATATTACGCAAGTGAGTAAATTTTCAATTAATCCGTCTCGATTATTGGGGTCAACTTGTCTACTTAAAGTTTAAAAATGCAACAAGAGTCCAAAGCCTGGTTAGATTTGGAGATAGTTTGGTCATTAGGTATACTAGGTTAACTTATTTTGAAGGGCTCAGACTTCAGCACCAACCGTTTTAAATTGGTTGGCAATATTTACTTGGTCGAGTATCAGAAAATTCCTTGTTGTGGATTACAGTCAATTCGGCAACGTCGGCAACAAAAAAAACTTAGTAATTCTCAATAACTAAGTTTTTTTCGGCATGAGCCTGCCAAAGTGACTCTGCTATGCCTGGTGGAAAGATGGAGCAGAATCTAAGAGTGGTGGTTTCCATACTCATTGTGAATACAGACATTGCAACAATGCAGCATGGTAACCCAGACAATAGCGGCCTATTGAGATGCTTCTGTATAATTTGGCCTTCGATCTCGCATTCATTAACGAAACACGACAGCACGAATGCTAGGTTGGTCTTCTATGCGAGGACGGTACCGACTTCAGTAAAACGAAGGTGTTAAATACTCTTCTGCTTATCGTTTAAAGAGCCTGGGTTAATGTATCTAAATATGTTTTCAAAAATTACCTCTTCTTGTCCATCTTCTTCTTCGGGGGCACTTGGTTCCTCAACTGGAGCTTGGGTCGTGGTGGTCGAAGTTCTGGCGAAGATTAGCGATGTGGCCTTTACCGCTGATGTGGTGGGTATTTCGAGGGACAATAGAATTATTGTTATACCTGAAAAGATAAATTTCTGGTAAAAATTGTGTTTTCTTTTATTGTTTAGTGAGCAAATGAGCAGATGTGTCAATGCGATTCGAGTGACACAAGTGGGTTGCCGTGTATGAGGAAAGTGTATCTAGGAGTAATAATTCTTTTGAGGAATTAATTATTTCTCATAGATACACTTTCCTCAGAGAAACACTTTTAAAAATACTCACTTTTATTCCTGTTGGATACACTTTTTAGTTCCTTATTCATATTTTTTCTGTATAATCGTATACTACATAATTATGGTATGAATATGAGTTTGTAAAAGTCATTATCATCATTTCAATAAGTGTACCTATGAGGAAAGTGTATCTGTATTAACTAGCTGACCCTGCGAACTTCGTACCGTCATATTTACATATCTGTCTCAGCGTCCCGTCCCGGACAACAATAAATTCCCATTATCTTTTAATTTTTCTTGTAAACAAACCTTGTCCTAACAATAACGAATACATAAAAAAAAAATATAGTGCAACCAATCGGAAGTTAAGCGCGTACATACATTTCGGAGATTCATTTTTATATATATAGATAATAAATAGGAATGAAGGAATAGGAAAGGAATAATAAATAATATAGGATTAGAAACAATCACCGAAGGTAAGCAACGACGGCGCGGTCAGTACCTGGATGGGTGACCGCTGATGGCATGATACCATGAGCATCTCCGTGATTCGAAGATCACGTTAAGCAATTGGTCCCGGCTGTTATCGTAGGATAACAGTCGTGAAGGTTAGTTGGAGGCCTTTGGGCGGCTTGAAAACATCCAACGGCAAGATTGCGTAGCTACAACGTTGTCTTGCCAGTCCCCAATCCGCACTTGGCTAGCGTGGGGACGTATGGCCTTAACCCTCTTCTGAGAGGAGACCCGAGCCCAGCAGTGGGATGTTATGGGTTGTTGATGATTCAATAATATACTGATTAGTGGACCATTTTTACGTAAGTACTAAGTTATTCTGTGACTAAGCGGAATCTTTACCAACTATTTAGGTTGGCTTCTATGAGCTACGCTATCAGGTGACCCTTCGCTGACCACTTTTCCATAGAAAAGGTAATGATGATTATACATATGATATCTATATCATCTATATACAGATGGACCATGAATTATGTGTAATGATCTTGAACAGAACCAATAGTAACATGGTCTTTTTTTTTGGAAAATTTTCTAAAAATAAATTCTACCTAGATTGATTTATCACCCCCGAAACCCCCAGCATACTAAATTTCATGAAAATCGTTGGAGCCGTTTCCGAGATTCAGGTATAGGTTTTTATACAAGAATTGCTCGTGCAAAGGTTTTAGATGCGCTCAAAAATACATACAGTGGAACATAGAACCTCCTGGTATTTTGAAGTCGGTTAAATACATCGACACGAAGTAAACGAGTATTTGACCAATGTTGGCTAATATGTATTTAGTTTTACAAATAACTTTTTGCTTCCAACCTCTATGGTTGTGTGGTTTATTTGATTAAAGATGAGACTCAAAAACTAGATTCTAAGAAATATCTTGAGGATAATTCAAACAAAGCAGAGTTTCATTCTAAGTGTTGCAAGAACTATAAATTCATATGTTAAATTTTTGTGCAATATGCATCGTTTTGGAAGATATTTGAATGGAATTCAAATGCCGATAATAATAGCTTACTTATAAATTAAAATTGATGCCTAGACTGGCATATATTTTTTAGTATTTATGAATGGCAGTAGGCAATCTCCACTTCGAGTTAAAATCCCAATCCAATGGCCTTCCTTACTGACCTATCTTACCTTTTCCATATACTTAGATTAAAAAAGAATTCTCCAACTGGATATTGTCCGGGATCCCCGGAACAAATTTTACAAGTTTTTTTTTAAATGTATGGCCCGCCAAAATGACTCTACTCTGCCTGATGGAAAGCATAAGCAGAATCCAAGAGAGGTGGTCACCATACTTATTGCGAATGCAACAATGCAGCATGGCGACCTAGTGATGCTTCTGCATCATTTAGTTATTGCTATCAAGCAAATTTTTCATGAGTGGCTTCATTTTGATGATTTAATATTTATGTAATTTAACAGCCACATTGTCCTATAAATTGCGTGGTACGTTATCCCGGCCCTAAGCTCAAAAGTTCTTTTTTCCCTGCTGCCCCTGTTATCTATCACAATTAAAATTATTTGTAAGGTGGAAGGTGGGCTCTCCTCATGACAATGAAGCCACTTACGAAAAATTAGCTTGATAGTAATAACTTGTAAAATTTGATCCGGAGATCCCGGACTAGTATATTCCTATCTAGGGACTTTACAAACATACATGCAACGGTCATAAAGAACACTTAGACTCACAACAACAATTTGTGAATCACGCAAAGTGTTGTCCTATGTTAAAAACTATAAATCGTGCTTGTAAATTTGGTAATATGTGAATGTTTAATACGCTTTTTTCACCCTTTCAAGAATAATAGCACCACACCTTCCTAGCCTTTATTATTCCCTAGATTATTTGGGATCGGCTTCTAGTTCAATCGGTTTTACCTGAATATCAGTTTTTCCACGGAGCGACTGGTATCGGAACCCTAAGGGGGAACTGAATTCAAAGATTGAACTAGTTGTCAGTATATTTGAGGGCACTGACTTCCCAATAACGATTGCCATATATGATCATGATAACCGGGACCTACAGCTTAAAGTGCTCTCCGAGGCACGGGCGGAAAATACCGCCATCTTCCATACTCCGGGCTGCTATTGAGAATTTCTTGTAAGAATAACAAACAGCAGTCCGACCCGGGAATCGAACCCGAGGCCTCTTGATCAGCAGTCGCTTACGCTAACCACGAGACCAACGAGGCTGTCAAGTTCAAGAATAAAAGTTATAGTGTGAATTTATGGGTGAGTTTAAGGAACGATCAAGTAACGTTCAATTGAAGACGCCTATGTTCAGGAGTTGAACTGCAATAGGTTGATGATGTACCTATGTATGTGTAACATCGAGTTTAAATTGAAATAAAAAAAAGTAAAAACTAAAACCCAACTACGACAAAAAACGACGCTGAAAAAGTATGAAACAAGTTTCAAAAGCCGTAGTCACGCGTTGTTAAAGTGTTGTTGTTGTTGTGTCAAAGTGGACTATGGTACATTAAACTACTTGGACTAGGACAGCTTTTGAAACTTAGTAATGTACCGTAGTCCATAACACTTTAACAACGCGTGACTACGGCTTTTGAAACTTGTTTGATACTTTTTCAGCGTCGTTTTTTGTCGTAGTTGGGTTTTAGTTTTTACTTTTTTTTATTTAAAATGTTTTGGTGCCTCTATAATATTAATTTCTTTGCAAAGTATATTTTAAATAGGTACCATAGAAATATCACAATTATCGAAAATACGGACAAAGTCACAAGAAAATGCTAATAATATATATATTTTTCAAAATGTACAAGTAACGCCCTTTCGAATGACACCAAACACGTCATATTTATCTCATTTTTTTTTTAAATACAGTACTTTATATGAGCTGGAGGGCGCCACATTAGATTCAGTGACATTTAATTTAACCTATAACCAGCGGACAATCAAGACGCTTCTAACGATACCTCATCTGTCTTATTCTGACTAGTAGTTTAGAAAGAATATGGGAACAGACAAGCATACCATAGAAATATCACACTTATCGAATAAATACGAACAAAGTCATGGGCAAATACTAATATTATATATATTTTTGAAATGTACAAGTAACGCCCTTTCCAATGATACCAAACACGGCATATTTATCTCAATTTTTTTTTAATACAGTGCTTTATATCGGTTAGAGGGCGCCACATTAGATTCAGTGACACGTCATATAGCCTATAACCAGAGGACGATCAAGACGCTTCTAGCGATACCTCATTAGTCCAGTTCTAATAAGTAGTTAAGGAGCTATGAGGGAACAGATGAACATACATACATACATACATAGCCTGTCAAAATCATTTGGTTGGCCCTCCTTTGGCTTTGCCATAGTCGGGTAATAATTAAAAGAATCATTTTATGTTTAAATAAATGTAATACTAGAATATTTGCAAAACAATTGAATAAATGAATAATTTAGAACAATATGTATTACACATTTCTAAAGGTATAAACTTCTAGAATAAATAGAATTATTTGTACAATTTAATAAAGTTGAATGCATTGCATTTTACTAGGTAGTAGAGCCACGCTGATTTCAGCACAAACGGGTCCGCTCGACCGGGGCGGTACTACCCTCGCACAGAAGATCAACATAAAATTACAGCATTCGTGATGTCGTGTTTTGTTGGTGAGTGCGAGACCGGAGGCCCAATGATGCAGAAGCATCACTAGGCCGCCATAGTGTGGGTCACCATGCTGCATTGTTGCATTCGCAATGGTGACACCAACTCTTGGATTCTGCTTATGCTTTCCATCAGGCAGAGTAGTCATTTTGACAAAAAAAAAAGCAGCTGATAGGCGAATATATAATCTAGGATAGACAATATAAAGAACGAATCCATTAGAGGAAGCCTGGAAATAGCATAAAAAGTTAAGAAGCAACAGGTGACCTAACACATCTCGTAAGTGACATAAGAGCCGACTAAGAGAGTGACGTACACAGCACAATAGTACTGCAAAGAGAAGAAAGACTTGACATAAATCATCTATCAAGCCGTCTGGGTAATGTGGTATACTAGGTCAGAATGTCCTTTCTACAGAGAGGCTTATTTCTAGCAGTGGACTATTATGGGAAGTTCATGTGTTTAATAGCTATGTGCTATGAAACAAACATAAATTTAAATAAATTATAGTTTAAAAAAACTATAAAAAACACTCTTTAAATCAAACTAAAAACTAGAAAATAATTTTAAAGTAAAAAGTGTGAGTTTATGTGTGTTCGCGGATAACTTCGTCGTTCATGAACCGATTTTAATGATTCTTTTTTAAAGGAAAGGAGATGTCCCAACGGTGGTATCATGATGAGGACATTAAGATCTGATGCTGGCATCCAAGAGAAATCGGAACCTTGAAGTCGATTTTTGTTTTTGTTAAATTTTACTTGTTTTAATATTCAGTTGATCAAACTACAGGAAAACTTGGTTTCAAGCGTTTAGGTAACATCTGAATAACAGCATCTTTTGGCACAGATTCATCACTAAAACGATTTATCATGCAAATCCTGACATTTTACCATTCAATCTTGCTACATACTAGCCTTGACTTTTCTACAGAAATTAATTGACGAAATATCTCAATCAGAAACATAGATGAATAAATGTTCGTTATGGATGTATAAAAACCAGTTGGTACCAAATTTTCCATAAATATTATATTGTAGAAGAAAAAAAACTGGTCTTTTGGCAACTTATGTTCATGGTCACTAAATCTATATTATCGGTTGCACGGATGTCATTGTGGTTTAAGCGGTTTCTTAGCCGCTTCCTAGTGCGCTGAGTGCTTTGGGTTCGATCCCCACGTGACGACACTTTGTGTAATCCAGAAATTTTGTTCTGGGTCTGGGTGTTTTTTGTGTCCGTTTCATGAATATTTGTGAAGTCTCCCGCGACACAGGGTATATTCCTAGTGCGGGAATAGTGATCTTTTTAAATGAAATGTAAAGAAAATAAAGAACTAATGTTTCTTATTGGTTACCTAAATGGGATTTTACATCTAAATTCATTAATTAGACTTTGGACCATGGACGAGTCCATAAAAACAACCTCATTTAGACCATTTATGTAAAGAAGACATTAAAGTGTAACTTGAAATAAAGAAAAAAAAATTGTCTTCGTTGTGCTGTTGGTAAGCTATGACACCCGACTGGAGTGATATCACGGCCTCACAGAGAAACCAGAGTTAAGCAAGTTTTGCCGCTTTCCATCGAGTGAGAGAGTTTACCGGAGCTCAAACCACTTCTCCCTCAAATTCTGGGGTACAGACTCAAAGGCGGCAACACATATATGTGGATATTAAGGTATCTAGAGCTAATAATTATTTTACGGGAATTAACGTGAACACTTATTTAAGGTATACCTCTGATTTGCCGTACGTTTTTATATCATGGAACGCGAAAGTTTAAAAGTTAGTATCTAGAGCTGCTGATTCATCTATGCAGAGCCTGGTTTACCGCGCTTTGCATTAATGAATCTGTCTGACAGGACACAGGACTAGCGATTTTATATACGTCTAGATTTAATAATGTCTAATTTGTCATTTTTTTCAAAAGTACTTCTCAAATCAGTCCGATCATAAAATATGTTTTTTAGTTTAAACTATGAATTTTAATACGATGTCAAGGCTGTCTTCGAGGAAGGCGAACTATTTAAATTTAATTATTATGCGCCAAAATCATGACAGTTTAGACCTTGGAATAGATCTAGAATAAAATAAGTAATGAAAAATTTCATTTTTTTATATTCAACAGAGCGTGCAATTACGAGTATTATAACTATGAATTGTCTTGTTCGTCTAGAACAGAACTTAGTTAACCATTTTTATACTTTGTTTGCAAGCTAATTGATGAAAACAAAACAAGAATACCCGGATACCTGAAAATGAATAGGTACCTACTTAAAGTTTCGAAAACAGAGATTTTAATTTTTATATACTCGGATTTACTTAGAAAATTAAGATGAATCTAACAATATTTTTCAAGGCAAAATTCATCATGGCGTTTAGGCTACAGAGCAAGCGTGGGAGAGCCACGCTTCGGCATGCATGGGCCGGCTCGCCCGGAGTGATACCACGGCCTCACAGAAAACCGGTGTGAAATAGTGCTTGCGCTGTGTTTCACCGAGTGAGTGAGGGTACCGGAGGCCCATACCCCAAACCCTCCCCCTATCTCCCCCCGCCATCCCCCAAAGGCCGGTAACGCACTTGTGACACCTTGTGTGTGTTGCGGGTGTCCATGGGCAGCGATAATCGCTTACCCTCAGGTGATACGTTCTGCTCGTATGCCTCCATGCCCGCCTATTCCAAAAAAAAGCAAATGAAGATTTTGGCCTGCAATAACACGCTGGCCAGACAGATTGATATAAGGTTAGTTTCAAGTTTTCCTTTGCTTTGCAGTGCTAACGACACCCATGGGTAGAACAGGGATGGTGACACTCCGTATTTTTAATCCGTCACTACACAGACGTACCTATATATACATACGTAGGTATACTCGAAAAACATAACTCTATTTCTGGAAAGTCAGACAACTTTTTGAACAAAAAAGTCCCTGAAGTCCCTACCTTTACTCCTGTTTCAAGGAATACCTGCTAAAGTAGGTATATTTAGCAACATTGATAATAGATTATCCCAAACTAGGCAAAGCATATACTATTGTAACTAGACTACTTAAACACATGCTTATATCTTAACAAATACATACATATATACATAAATGACACCCAGGAAAAGAAAGTCGTAATTTTCACATAATTATTTTAACTCAGGGCCGTATTAAACCTACAACCGCTAGCTTAGCAGTCAGGGCGGCTAAAGGTGGCTGTTCGCGTCGCGACAGAAACAAGCGAACGAGATAGTAGGCCGCGACCGGAGACCGAGACAAGTGCCTTTGTCTCTTCTATGTGTACTATACCGAGACCGAGACCGGAGACCCCTTCCCGGGTCGAGGCAAATGTTTGTAAGACCTGCAAATATTTGTTTAGGAGTTTAGGTTTTTTTTTCAGATGTCCAGTACCCATGATACAAGCTCTGCTTTGTTTGGGACTAGATGGCGTTGTATGTTAAATGTCCATTATAATGTTATTATTATATTTAATTAGAAGCCAAGAAAGATCATTTTCGCTATTAGTGAAGATGCACCACTTGTTTTATGACGATATAGGAAGTATTTAATGTGCTTTTTGAGCGCGACACGAGTCACTACTAGTCCGGGGCAGCGACTGTCTCGCTGTCTCCTGTCTCTGTCTCGCTCGCGAACTGTTGCTTATACATTGCCTATGGTCAAGTGACGGTCGTGGTCTCCTGTATCGGTCGCTTGTCTCTGTCGCGGCGCTAACCGCTACCTTTACTGTTGACAAATAAGCCCGTCTCTTCTTTTAAAAACATTTAGTAACTCAAAAAACTAACACAGGTTACAAATTCTTACGTGCAGTCATTGCCGTTTCATAACTAAAACACACAATGCAACAATACATCAGAATAATAAGTTACATAAACATTATTCAAAGGTCTTTAAGGTTTTACTATACAGTCCATAAGCATTATTTCACCTTGAATAGAGTTATATAACATTATATAGACAATATAATGGTAGTCTAGTGTTAAGCGATCCCAAACCTCGCAGGTGTGTGTGATAAGCACAATATTTTTTTATGTTTGGGTTGTTATCTTTACATAGTATAAAATGAGATTCCTTCCGCAGTCAGTACGCTTAGATCTTTTAAACTACTTAACGGATTTTAATGCATGTTTCAGCAACAGATATAGTGATTCAAGAGGAAGGTAATACATGCAAATTATAGTGGTGAATTTGAGAATTTCTTAACCTTCGGTGTGAAGCCGGGCCGTGTGGCTAGTTAATCAACAAAATGTATATGAAAATAAATGAATATATATATATACCCCACCTCCTTACCAGGATTAGAGGAAGAAACATTATTTTTAAAGTGACTTCTCTGCCTGATGAAAAGCATGAGCAGAATCTGTGAGTAGTGGTTACCATACTCATTGTGAAAGCAGGCAATACAACAATGAAACATGGTGACCCACACTATGGCGGCCTATTGATACGCTTCTGCATCATTGGGCCTCCGGTCTCGCACTGACTAACGAAACAGGACAGCACGAATACTATCATTATTTTTAGGTAGATCTTCTGTGAGAGAGTACTACTGACCCGGTCGAGCCGGTCCGTGCCTGCTGAAAGCGTGGCTCTACTACCTGTGCTACAGGATTTTCATATCACTTCAATCGGTAAGTATATGCCATGGTTTTCCCACAGCAATAGTACAGTTTGTTAGAAGAGTATAGAGATATACTTACAAAATATGCTTATTCCAACCCATCTATGCCTGGAACGCTTCATTTTGTCACCAACTGTAAAAATAAATAAAAAAAAGAGTTATGTATTAATTCATACTAAGTAATATAAATTCGAAAGTAACTCTGTCCGTAATGATTTTATGGCTAAACCGCTACATCGATTTGAATGATTTTCGACATAGAGATAGAATATACCTTTGTAACGAACATAGGCTTCTCTTTGTCGCGATAACAAATATACACGCGGACTGGAACACAGGTTAAAGCTAGTATGTAAGAAGTAATTTTTTTTTGGAAATGTTACCAAAATGTAATGGTTATTAAAATTTGTGATAGTTACTTAAAATGATGAAATGATATTTATAATAATCTTCTGTTCTGAGGTAACAAACTAACAAAAATCATGTACACTGCGAACCTCCTTGTGAAGTCGTTAAAAAAAAGTTATAATTAGCCAAGCTATTGTAAGTTATTACATAATATGTCATTTCCGGTGTAAAAATCAAACTCGACCTTTCGATTTATCAATGTGATGATTCGCTGCGCGCACGCATCTCTTTAACTATGACACCGATTATGTAATTACAAAATGGCCACTGTGACTTCGATGCTATCTCGGTAGCTAAATTGATGTTAGATCAAGACCGAAGAGAATTGATAAAAGCTTTCCCAATTTAGTTCCAAACCAATTATTGATTGGGTTTTGAACTATAAATAAACATTTACACTCACTATTAGTAACAGACAGCCTCGTTGGTCAAGCGGTTGACGTATGCGACTGCCGAGCAAGAGGTCGCGGGTTCGTATCCCAGGTCGGTCCAAAAAGTATTATTGAGTTTTTCTGCACCCATTTGCCTTGGAGAGCTGCTGATCTCTTCCCAATCGTGTCTGTTAACCGTCCCATCGGATTATGAGAGAGAGGGAACAGAGAGTGCACCTGTGTTTGTGCACACACTTGTGCACTATCATATCTCCTGCGTAGTTGACTGGTCTTTGTTTAGATTTGCCGTAATCGGCTAGGAGAACATTATTAGTAACAGAAGTCGTAAACCATTATTGTGTTGACTTTATGTTTTGCCTTTGCTACATAATATAATATGATTCCTTAGTAGTATTAGCTTTGCTAAGATTTAGATTAGATGGTTGTATGTAAGTTGTCTATTCTTTATGGTATATTGACTTTTACCCATTTCTCAATACGCCTGTATGTTGGTTTTTGTAGTAAATATATCAAATTTATCTGCCTCGGTGGACTAGTGGTAGCGTTTTCGACTGCTGTGCTTGAGGTCTCGGGTTCGATTCCCTGGTCGGACCAAATGTTTATATGATTTGCAAATATCTGTTTCGGAGTTTGGGTGTTTATTATGTATAATATATTGTATATTTAAAAAAAAGGATATGATGATGATGATGATGTAGCCTTTTTTTGTTCCGAGCTAGTTCCCCTTTGTTTGGTTTCATTTGTGTCTATATAATGTCTCTTAGCTCGGTGTGTCGCCTGACATAGGCCTCCTCCAACTGCCTCCACTGCTTTCTGTCTGCCGGGACTCTTGTCCAGTACGGTCCCAGGCCCATACGAAGATCATCCTCCCATCTTCTTAGTGGACGCTTCCGCTCCCTAATTCCGTCCCTTGGATACCACAATGTGACCTGTTGGCTCCACTTGTTCGCTCTGCACCGTAACATGTGTCCTGTCCAGCCCCATTTTAGATGGTCGATTTGAAGGAGTATGTCAACTTTGGTTTTATTTCGTATCTCGGTAGGGGTGATTTTGTCGCTGAGCTTTATTCCCAACATACTCCTTTCCATCGAACGTTGGCTCTTGGCAAGTTTTTCACGTTGGCCTTGGGTGAGGGACCAAGTTTCGCATCCATATGTCAAACATGGGAGGATGCATGTGTTGAATGATTTCCGTTTAGTGGACATACTCAAGTCTTTGCCTTTCATTATCTCTTTGAGAGACCAGTACTTCTTCCAACCACAAGCAATTCTTTTGTTAACCTCCTTTTCCATCTGGTTACTGGGTGATATTATTTGTCCCAAATATTCGTTGACATATTCAAGTTTTTTCCCCTCCAGTTCAATGTGCATATCTGTGGAGTTGGTCATCAGTTTAGTTTTGTTTGTGTTTATTGCAAGACCGGCTTCTCTGCTTTTGTATGCCAGGGTCTTTACCATTTCTTGTAGTATATTTGGATCACTTTCTAGGATAATGAGATCATCTGCAAATCTTAGATGGTTTAGTCGGTTACCATTGATGTTAAGGCCGTAATCGTCCCAATCTAGTCTACCGAAGACACTCTCGAGCACAGCCGTAAACAGCTTTGGGGAGAGGGGGTCCCCTTGCCTGGCGCCTCTCTCTATGGGGAACAGATCTCCGATGATTTCTAGTTTTACACGACTCTTGCTTATGTTTTTTGTTGTAAAACTATAAATGTTTTTGATGATTTCTATGTAGTGCCAGTCCACTCCTTGCTGTCCCAGGGTTTGCCATATATACTCGTGATTGAGACTGTCAAATGCCTTTGCGTAATCTATAAAAGCTATATAAACTGGCCTTTGATATTCATTGCACTTTTCTAGAACTTGCTTTATAGTATGGATATGATCTATTGTACTGTAGTTTCTTCTGAAACCCGCTTGTTCTATAGGTTGGTTTTCTTCAAGGGTTGTCGGGATTCTCTCTAGAATTACTTTTGCAAATACCTTATAGATCTTTGAAATTAAGCTTATCGGTCTGTAATTGCCTATATCATGCTTGTGCAGTAGAATAATATGTGATTCGCCCCATTGGTCTGGAATTATCCCTGTATCTAGTATGTCATTAAATAGTTTCGATAGGATTGGAGTTAACTCTTCTACGGCACCTCTTAGCAATTCATTTGGGATGTTGTCCGGTCCTGGAGCTTTATCCAGTTTTTGAGAGATTATGGCTTTCCGTACTTCCGCAGGCAGTATAGAGGGTGTTTCCTGCTGGTTGTTTTTTGGCCTAATTGCTTCCTCCTTGAATTATGTTTGAGTACAGAGTTCTGTAGTACTCTGTGGCCGACTTGCGGATGTCTATTCGTTTTGTTGTGGGTTCAGATTTAGTATTTTTAAGTCTCTGTATCCATTCCTTCCCTTGGTCTCTCAGCTCCTTGAAAGCTTTCTTAGTTCCACCACTTCTTTGAATTGTGTCTTGTTGTTGTTGAACTGTTGAAGCACTGAGACCTGTTTGTAATAATGAAGTCGATTTCATTTCTATATAGTCCATTTGGGGAAGCCCAAGTCCATCTGTTTCTTATCTTTCTCTTATACATTGAGTTTTGCAGAGTTAGGTTATTTTGAAGTAGAAAATCTATGAGTCTGTGTCCATTCTCACTTCTAGTTCCGTAGCAGCATTTCCCCAGTATGTGTTCCTCGCCTGCTTCTCTCTTTCCAACTTGAGGTTATTGCTAAGGTAGTTCCTCGTGACATCATGTAGCTGGTTGTAGAACTCATCCGTTTCTTCCTTGTGCTTGTGATGTTCTTCCGTTGGGGCGTAGGCCTGTATTATGGTCCACACCTTTTTGTAGCCGGGTAGTCTAATGTTTAACATTGCTAATCTATCAGAAATCCCTTTTAATTCCAAAATGTTTTTCTTCAGATAGTGTTTTATGAGAAATCCAACTCCTACGTGGCCCGCTGTTGTTCCCTTATAGAACAGGATGTAGTCTTCATATTCTTCTATATTCTCACCCAGTCTTCTCATCTCACTTATGCCTAAAATGTCATAATGTATATTTTCAAGACTCTTTTCCAATTAAAGTTGACTTTCTTTTGTTCTCAGTGTTCTTGTGTTCAGTGTTGCAATTATCATTGATTTATGTGTTTTAGTTGGAGGGTTTTGGTCTAGTCCTCCCGCGGTGACCAGCCGTGTTGGGAGACATTTGTTATTATGTGGTGTAGTCTGTTCAGTTTCCCTTATCAGTTTTCCGGTTTTGGGTATCCTTTCGTTTTGATTTGGTTACTTGGTTAATATGAATTTGTTTTGTTCTTTCCTAAGGTTGAGTTGGTGTTGGTATTGTTTGGTTTTTTGAGTTTTTTGATGTTGAGGGAGCTGGTTTGTCTCGTCCCATATAGTTCAGGATGCTAGGTTTAAGGATCTCTTTAGATGTGTTTTTGTTTGCTGAAGTTTTTGTTTTATCTTTGTTTTCAGCATTGACTTTCTTCTGTGCCTCTTTGTTAGGTGAGTTTGAATCCTCCCGTTTCCTTTTATCCCGAATTTGTTCTGTGGACTTTTTCACAACCAATTTGTCATATATAATGTAAGCCAAATTGCCTTTCTTCCTTTCCTCATTTACTTGTGTTTGTAGCTGCTTCCGTATCTCCAATACCTCCTTTGGGTAGTCCTCTTTGACATTTATGCCTGGTGGTAATTGGGATTTTTGTTTAAGGATCAAGTGTTTTTTCCACATAGTCGTGATATAGACTACAACAGGACGGTTGGTTTTGTTGTTGGAATGCTGGCCAATCCTGTATGCCTTACTTATTTCGTTGCTCTCAAGATGCAAACCCGTTTCCATGATGATATCTTTGATTACATCCACAAGCTCACATTCTGATTTTCCACTTTCTTCAACACCGAAGAATACCAAGTTTTGTTTACGTCTATCTTTTTCCAACGCACTGATTTTTTGTTCTAACGTGGAGATCTTGCTTTTTAGCTCGACATTTTCATCCATAATTCGTTTCAGTTTTTGGTCTAACGCCTCCATTACATTTTGGGTGACAGATGTAGTAATGGCGGCAGTTTGCTGGGCAAATTTTTCATCTAGCTTTGATAGCAAGACATCCATGGTAGTTTTTTCCATTTTGATATGGCAACACTTTTATTTTGTGTAAGCAGCAATGTCAGCGAGCCTTAGAGCAACGAGTGGCTCAAAAGGGCTAGAACCCAGAGTCGTTAATGGTAGTTTGTAATGTTGGTATTCTTGCTGTCTCTCTCTTTGTCTCTATTTTGTCTATGTTGACAGTTTTCAGGTTATGTTTCCACGGTTTAAAATCTTTGTTATTGGCAATTTTTTTAGCAATTTCACTTGGTTCACTTGATGCACAGATTCGCTATGTTTTGTTGTAACGATTTCACGTTTTGTACGGGCTTATTTTGCACTTTTTTACAGTTTTTACGATTTTATTCGCGGACACTTGCAACGTACGTGTTATCAGAACGAGAACTGGAAAAAAAAGGATATACATATGTATTTATATCAGTTGTCTATAACCCATAACACAAGCTCTGCTTAACTTGGGACTAGATGGCGTTCTGTGTTAGATGTCCGATATATTTATTTATTTTAAATCAAAGAATCTTCATGCCAAATTCCATTATATCAGTCCAGGGTTTAACCATCAAAGTGTGACATACAAATAGAGTAAAAATCATCGCTAGCGATATTTTTTCTCGAAAGTTTTCGTAGTATTCTGAGTAACGCCATTCTTAAAGTTTCTAGAACATCGTAGATATTCCATGCTGTACTAGATTTATTTTATGTTTATTTGAAGCTTTCGTTTGTTATAAACATCTATGAAAATCGTTTTTGGGAAGTCAGTGCCCTCAAATATACTGACAACTAGTTCAATCTTCGAATTAAATTCACCCTAGAGTTGCGGAGGTCCGATGCCAGTCCGTTGAAATTCAGGTAAAATCATGTGAATTAGTAGAAGACCCTAAATAATCTCGGGATTAATTAAGGCTAGGGATGAGATTCGAAGTTTTCTAGAACATTCATTTGGTCATATCTTCACTAGAGCCTTGATATTACCATTTTCTACTAGTCAAAGTCGGTTCCGAAGAGTGATTTTGATAACTGCTCCAAAATGGCATGTGTTAGGAAATTGATTTAATCGCATATTGTTATATGTATTCATTTCTTAATATTTCCCAACACGTGACGTCACTTAATGGTCGTTTTAAATGAAACCATTAAATAAAACAATTGTGTGAATTTAGCAAAATTAGTTAAATCTTTACATTTTAGAATGTATTACGAGAATGCTAAATTTAGTTTTTTTTTGAAATCATAACAATTTAATTCTCATGTTTATAAAAGACTAGCTATTCCCCGTGTTGTTACTTGCTGATGTTATTGTACCTACTCTACTCATCTCATGGCAACACTATTTTTATAAATGTTATGCCTGTTTCCTATGCTATTGCAGACTATAATATATCTCTGTGACAAATTTCATCCAGATTCGTTCTGCCGTTTTTGCGTTAAAGAGTCACAAACATTTAAATATCCTTATAACTGCGACTGAGAGTTTGAGAATCTCTCCTATACAATAACCTATATCTTTAGTGCATTCGCATTAAGAAAAATAGTGACGTCATCTAGTCTTCCAGCTTGAACGAACAGGGTCTAAGAAATTTTACAATAATGGTACAGAAGCTTGGGACTTGACTGGTAAATATCCAATAAATAGTCGATGGAGCTTTAGAAATAGCTAAGTATTACTTTTGTGAAAGAGACCATACTAATATTACAAAATGCGAAAGTAAGGGCAAAAACACTATTCTATGTTCTTTTCTAAGGTACTGTCAATATCTCCACCTAACTTTCTGTTTGAGATTCATGCGTCAGCCCAAATAGGGCTAGATTGCCTGGAGTCCACGGCGTCATACAAATCTAGAGTTATACAAAGTTTTCTTTTTTTATAGAGTGGGCGAGGTTACCAGAACCCAATCCCTTAGAGAAGAGAACTTAACGGCTGACAAACTTGCAGCTCTCGAGCTGTTGTGTCCATGGACAGCGGTAGCTGCTTAATAGGTGACCTGCCTAGTCTTTTATCACTGTAATATAAAAAAAAATAGTACCAAAAGCCATCAAACTTTATCCAAAAGTTTAGTTAGGTGTGAAAACGTGCGAAAACATTCCATTTCGCATAAAACTTCATTGTTACGAATCACTGATAGAGTGCTACAATTATTAAACTCTTATTAGTACCTATTATGACTAAAAGTATGACCTCAAAGACTTAGGTCAGTTTTTTTCCATGGTATGACTACGATGTGGTTCAAAAAGCATAAAATTCGTGTGACGTTATTTATGGAAGGCTCCTAATCCACGTGTCACTCACACGTCAATCCTAATCCAATACAGTGTTCCAATATTTCATTTGAATTAAGAACCAATCCCTTTTAAAAGGCGGTTAAAAGCGAAGAAGCCTATATTAATGTATGCAAGAAATGGAAATTCCTTCACTCCAAAGCAAGGTGAACCACTATCCACTTTAAATAGAGTGTCTGACTGTATTTGTACATATACATACGACCTTGGGGACGCGGCAGAATTCCAAGATTTTTTTCTTCGACTTGAATTATTGAAAAAGCGCTTTTAAAGATGTCAGCGCCAAATATGACTAATGACATGTTTTAGCGGTCACTTGTACTGCACTGGGTACGATTCCTACATGATAAAACACTTCTGTGTGATACATTTTTTTTGTCTTTTTGTACACCTCCTCCATATAAACTTAACTATGCCAAATTTCATACTCCTCATTTAGCAACATTTTCGTAAAAAGGGGTTCACAGTTTTTGCTTCACGTATTACGAGTAAATAGATACTCGCTTTCAATGCTGTTTAATAATCAGATTAAGAACACCAACACCACCCTTATTTATCCAACGGGTGTTGTAAGAGTCGACTAATGCAGCAAACTACACAAAAGACAACAGCACTTGCAAAGGCTACACTTTCTAGGGTCCAGCAGTGGACTATTAAAGTATAATGACGATCATGATCTACCTCGTTGGTCTAGCGGTAAGCGTAAGCGAGTGCTGATCAACATTCGGACTGCTGTTGTATATTTCTTGCAAGAAATTTTTAATAGCAGTCCGGAGTATCGAAGATGGCGGTGTTTCCCGCCCGTGCCTCATAGAACACGTTAAGCCGTCGGTCCCGGTTGTCATGAATCTCTGACAATCGTTTTTGGGAAGTCAGTGCCCTCGAATATACTGACAACTTGTTCAACCTTCGAATTCAGTTTACCCTCAGGGTTGCGGAGGTCCGATGCCAGTCGCTCCGTGGAAATCTGATATTCAGGTAAAACCGGTTGAACTAGTAGTCGACCCCAAATAACCTTTGGAATAATAAAGGTTATGAAGATGATGATAATATGATGCTTTAATTTTACTAATAAAATAAGTAATTTAGTTCATTTATAACACTTAAAACTTGATTCGTAACAATAAAACGAAACAACCATGTGAAAAGGAAAGTATTCACACACTGTAAACCACTTTAAATATTACGTAAATTAATTTGTGTTGTATTATGTTATATATAAACAGTGTTATATTTATATATATGCACTTTTTTATACAACATGTGCATTTTTAATTCATAATGTTGAATAAAATTAGTGAGAACCTTATGTAATTTGAATTTTAGATGATGCGGTGTGTGTTGTTTGATTTTGTGTTTAGTTAGTGTATTAATAGTGTGGTGTTGTGCGGTGATGGATTAGGAATACAGTGTCACCACCCCTATTCATCACGAGGGTTTTTTTTTATGAAATAGGGGGCAAACAAGCAGACGTATCGACTGATGGTAAGCGATTACCGTCGCCTTTAGACACCCGCAACACCAAAGGCGTCACAAGTGCGTTGCCGGCCTTTTAAGAAGGAGTAACGTTTTTCTTGAAGGTTTGAAGGTCGGATTGGTTCGGGAATACCGCAGGCGACAGCTCATTCCACAGTTTTGTTGTGCGAGGCAGAAAGGTCCTGGAAAAACGCACAGTTGTGGACTGCCAACCATCTAGATGATGGGGATGAAACTTCTGTCTGTCTGGGTATTGCAAGAGCCGACTAAGGGAGGAAACTACCAGGGTAACAGAACTTTTTTTTTTATGGACTAGGCGGGCAAACGAGCAGAAGTATCGCCTGATGATAAGCGATTACCGCCGCCCATGGACACCTGCAACACCAGAGGTGTGAAGTACGTTGCCGGCCTTTGGGGGATGGGGGGTGGGGATTGGGGGAGGGGGGTTGGGGTATGGGCCTCCGGAATTGCAAAGAGAAGGGAAACTTAACACAAATCCCATACTGACCCGTCTGCTTGGCGTGGCATAGCTGTAGACCTAAATCTCCTGACAAAGGAAATGCCTATTTTCAGCTGTGGACTATTATAAGTTGTTGATGTGATCTGCTGATAAATAATTGGTGTGGTTTTTTAAAATCATTGTTGCTATAACTGCGGATCAAATGTTTGTATGATCTGCAAAAAATATATGTTTTGTAGTTTGGGTATTTTCTATGTATAATATGCATGTATCTACAAAAAAGTATGTATGCAATTCATATCAGTTGTTAAAAAAATTAAAAGTACCCATAATGCAAGCCCTAGTTAGTTGTCCGTAGTTTTTTTTGAAGTGAAAACTTCTTTAGCGGCGTTGTGCACTTTTGGGATGGCTAAAAATGTTGAATTCGCGTCAGTACACGTGATCTGATCGAATATTCGTAAGACGGTGGGGTGGCGTAGGAGAGGAAGTAATATCCCAATTTTCTTAAGAGCCAATTTGACTGCAAAGTTTGATAGTGGTCTAATCGGTCTCCACGCTGTTTTCTATTGCCATGAGTGTTGTGGCTTTAACCCCACATGGGACAGCACTTTGTGTGATCCACAAATTGTTGTTCTGAGTCTGGGTGTTCTTTGTGTCCGTTTCATGTATGTTTGTAAAGTCCCCCGTGACACAGGATTTATTACTAATGCGGAAGTTGTTAGATATATATGTATAAAAATGAATCGCCGAAATGTATGTACGCACATAACTTCCGATCGGCTTCACCGAATTAAATAATTCTTCTTTTATGTGTTCGTTATTGTTAGGACAAGGTTTGTGTACAAGAAAAATTTAAAGATAACGGGAAAAGTCTTTTTTATGACCGCTACGGGAAGCTGAGATAGATCACGGGTCAGCTAGTATATATATATTTTTACAAAAGATGATAATTGAGAAGCTCTAAGGTTTTATTTTTGATCGACAACACTACTATTAGCATTTATATATACCGGTGACCGCTTACCGCTATTAACGGGTTTTACTATGAACAATAGGCTCGATATGGTAGTACTGCACACTTCCTTCCATTGTTTGTAAATATGTATATGTAAATATACAAGATGCATTGAACTTTTGCAAATACATAAAGTGGATGGTGTGTTTATCAAACTGGTATCTCGTTTGAGGTCTGGACTAGGTTTGAATTGTTCCTTACTAGCGCATATTTTCAAATATATTCATTTAACTTAGATACTGTAAAGGGCCACTTTGATCTATATTAAATGCACAATGTATTTAATTTACTTAATTGTATAAGGATTCATTCTGTATTGCTTAAAATTGCTTCGTAAATAAGCCATTATGTCTCGTAAAAAGAAAGGAACAACAAATGGTTGTTGTGGGTTATCCCTTAGAGATAGACATATACCGTCGCAGACTTTTTTGTAGATCTTTTTAAGGTGTATAATACTGTAGTACATTATTTTGATCTATCTGGTAGGGTGCAACCAGCGTTTGCAATGTAAGCGCAAAAAATGTATTTATTTGCTACATCACATTAGAAACCTCGAAAATTAACAGTGTTTCCATACTATATTATGCATTTATTATACATAAAAACCTTCCTCTTGAATCATTCTATTAAAGAAACCCACATCAAAATCCGTTGCGTAGTTTTAAAGATTTAAGCACACAAAGGGATATAGGGACAGAGAAAGCGACTTTGTTTTACACTATGTAGTGAAGAATAGGAATAGTACCTATTTTTGCCGGATATTTTCTATTTAGGTAGTTCTGGCAATGTGTTCGCAAAGGTTTATGGCGATTGGTCTACTAATAAAGGAGTTGAAAGGGAAGAAATAGACTAACTCATAGTCACTAGAGGATTACTAGGAGACTAATAGGCTTGCTGTAGTAATGACGTGTTGTTTTAGGGTATGTTTGTGTATACTTGAAGTCCCGGGTTCGATTCCCGGGTCGGACGAATGTTTGTGTGATCTGCAAATACTTGTTTTGGAGTTTGGGTGTTTTCTATGTATAATGTGTATGTATTTACAAAAACAGTATATATCGATTTATATCAGTGGTCTATAGTACCCATAACACAAGCTGTGCTTAGTTTGGGACAAGATGCCGTTGTGTGTTAGATGACCGAAAATATTTATCTATTTAAAAGAGTGAAACAAAAAAGTTGGGGTGAGTATCATTTGTAGATAAGAGATGCTATGAATCTACACTATAACTGTAGTTCAAAAAGGATGAACCATGCGTTGTCACTAATTATTCAGTTCTACCGGAGAGATATCTGAAGTATCTGCCCGTTTGCCAATCTATACCACAAAATATACCTATTTTATGATCATGTTCTCCTATCCGAAATAAGCCACGGCGGTCAGTCTCAACGGAAACCAGCCAACAATAGGGTAGTTGGACACCTTAATCAAATCAGTTACTTTTTATCATCTGTCAAAACGATCACTTTGTTTGAATCTTAGGTTTGAATAATGTACTTAAAACCCATGATGTGGCGTCACTGTTTTACACTACTCAATTGAGCAATATATTACAATGTTTATTTGATTAAAATTTGTAATAGAAATGTAAAGCTTTAATAATTCTTTTTTCCTGGATGGTTTGTTATTTTCGTTTTAATGAAGGAGACGTCGGTAATTATTTACGAAACAGTCAACTACCTACCCTATTACATATTCGTGTTCTAGACCCTATAGTATTAAGTATGTAAATAAATCCACTACATTAATATTAAAATGTCTCTCATTCCTATAAGTTTTAATGTTTTATTTACTGCTTTTGTAACCTGATATGGGTAGGATTACATTTCAAAATATCTAGTATTTCAATGAAATAGAGGCGGAAAATATCGGGTTCTGACGCAATCTAATCGTTAAAGTTTTATGTCAACTGTCAAAGATTGAGTGATTTAATAAAGTGGAGGAGAAAATGTCGGGAAATAGTATGATGCTTTTTTAGACGTAACTAGATTTATCTTTAATATCCGTGTAGTGATAAATTAAGAATCCAGGAATAGCGAGGAATGAAGAATCGATACTTTTATTTAATATTATTATAAGTACTGAAGAGTTTGTTTGTTTGAACGCACTAATTTGAGGAACTACTGGTCCGATTTGAAAAATTATTTTAGTGTTAGATAGCCCATTTATCGAGGAAGGCTATATGCTATATATCATCACGTTAAGACCAATAGGAGCGGAGCGGACCAATTAATACCGTAGGAGAGCCACGCTTCGGCATGAATGGGCCGGCTCGACCGGAGTGATACCACGGCCTCACAGACAATCGGTGTGAAAAAGTGCTTGCGCTGTGTTCCATCGAGTGAGTGAGGATACCGGAGGCCCATACTTCAACCCCTTCCCCCTATCCCCCTCCATCCCTCCAAAGGCCGGCAACGCACTTGTGACGCCTCTGGTGATGCAGGTGTCCATGGGCGGCGGTAATCGCTTACCATCAGGCGATACGTATGCTCGTTTGCCCGCCTATTCCATAAAAAAAGCACCAATGAAGAATGTTACAAAAACGGGGGAAAATTATCACGCTACGGGCAATAGTAGACGTAAACGAGGTTGCGTGGGTCAGCTAGTGCTTATACAAAATTGATTAGGATGTTTAAGCAGTAGTTAGACGACGTCAAGTTGGCATACGTGTAACTACAGTCCTTAAAATTTAACTTGATTTTTTTTATGCATGTCCCTGCCAAAATGACTCTACTCTGCCTGATGGAAAACATAAGCAGAATCCAAGAGTGGTGGCCACCACAATCATTGCGAATGCAGACAATGCAATAATGCAGCATGGTGACCCACAATATGGCAGCCTAGTGATGCTTTTGCATCATTGGGCCTCCGGTCTCGCACTCACCAACGAAACACGATAGCACGTATTCTGTGTTCATTTTACGTTGATCTTCTGTTTGAAGGTAGTACTGCCCCGTTCGAGCCGGTCCGTTCGTGCTGAAATCAGCGTGGTTCTACTACCTGGTACCTCTGTGATAGTTGTCACTAGTGTCAATTTAGAACTTACGAGGTACATTTTAAGTGTGAATTTTATATTTATAATGTATTGAACATTATAAGTTGTAAAGTAACTGTTTGTCTGTTTGTTACGCTTTTATGGCTAAACCGTACCGATTTCAATTAAATTTAGCATGTAGATACTTTGATTCTTGAGGAAGACATAGGCTATCATTTACCGCGATAATCGACTTATAAACAGGAGAAGCCGTATGCATAAGCTAATTTGTAATAAAACTGGCACGTAAGGAAATAAAATATAGATGATAAAAAAAAATCGCTTTTTCACAGTTCGTCGGTTTAGTAGCAATTGTTCACAGAAATCAAGCTATACTTTAATGACTTTAGAATTGGTTAATTGGTTAATAATGGATTAGGGACTTCTAGCCAAAGTTATTACTTTTCCACATTAACCGTTCCTTTGTTACTTCTCACGCTGATGATGAACAGGAGAAATTGTTTAGCAACCATAATAATTGAATCACAACCCGTAAAATACTTCCAATTATCAGTGTGGTATTTATCCATTATTCATCTTCCGAAACCAAATCGTGTGAGAGCCATACTACGGCACAAATGGACCAGCTTGACCTTAAGTACCGTGATCTCACAGAAAACCGTGGGAGAACAACACTTCGGCATGAATGGGCCGGCTCGACTGGAGTAATACCACGGGTCACAGAAAATCGGTGTGAAACAGCGCTTCAGCTGTATTTCAACGAGTGAGTGAATATTCCAGAGGCCCATACCCCAACACCTCCCCCCTTCCCCATCCCCCAAAAGCCGGCAACGCACTTCTGGCGCCTCTGGTGTTGCGGGTGTCCATGGGTGCGTCTGCTCGGTTACCCCCAATTCCATAAAAAAACCCAGTGCAGCAGTGCTAAGCAAAAATTTATGCGTTATTTTACACACAGAATGACTGAGATTATGGGAGTCCAAACATTCTCTCCTCCTGATTGTGAGTGGAGTCACTCTTTGACTTTTGAGTTGCAGATGTCCGTGGTTGGCGGTCATCACATACCATCAAGTCACCTGTTTACTCATTAAGCCTTTTTAAAGAATATAACGAGTTCTTGTTAATAAGAAAAACGTTTAAAAAATTATAACCCGACCACTTAAAACTTTTGATGAACTATATTTAACAAAAATGTCACCTGGGTTATTATAACGAATCTATTGACACCTCATTTAATATACACAAAAAATTTACACAAAAAAAGTGACTTCAAGAACTGGACCAAATTGAAATGGGAAGTACTAGCTTTCAAATAAAAAATAATCATTAAAATCGGATCACCCAGTCGAAAGTTCTGAGGTCACAAACATAAAAAAAATACAATCGAATTTAGAACCTCCTTCTTTTTTGAAGTCGGTTAAAAATCGATTTATTACTTTATGACACACCTATTACTCTCTCTCAAACTCGTATACGCACATCAACTGTTTAAATAACGAACTAATTTGATTTTAAATTGTTACTAGAATTCCTTCAAGGAGCCTGGTGATCTGTGACCAGCGTTGCCGGACGTCACGATTTTGGCGGGACGTCCCGCTTTTTGGGGATAACTGGCCGGACGCCCAAAGTGAAGTTAGTTAGCCATAGTGCTATATCGTCAGTAAAATTGGCTGGCAATAAAAAAAACCACCATTACATTACAAATAGGAAATGGTACTAGGGATAATTAGGGATTATGTAGCAGAAAAACAAAAATATTGCGATTGAGTTTTTTTTGAGGGTTTTCCTACTACAGACACCAGCCTCTCACAAAGGAACGAGATTGACTTAAGATGTATTGTGGCTATTTTAAGAATTGTACTTTCCTTTATGAATGAGAGAAACAAATAAACTAATATGATATATATATATATAGAGAATAGAGATAGATAATATGATAGATGCCCGACTCCTGGAGATTGAGTTTAATTACTCCAATCTACAAAGGCAAAGGTAGTGTACAGGACTGTGGAAGCTACCGAGGTATTAAGGTCATGTGTCACGCCATGAAGCTCTACGAGCGCGTAATCGACTCAAGCCTCTGGCAAGAGTGCACAGTCTCGGAATGTCAATATGGGTTTCGTCCTGGCTGTGGAACCACAGATCCCATTTTTGCCCTCAGAATGCTAGTCGAGGCCTACAGGGAGAAGAAAAAGCCCTTGTACATGGCTTTTCTTGACTTACAGAAAGCCTTCGACTGCGTACCGCCCCAGGTGATCTGGTGGGCTTTAAAGGTGAAGAATGTGCCACTAACCTATATTGACATTATCCGAGACATGTACCACAACTCGGAATCCATGGTGAGGACTGCCGTTGGCGATACTCGCCCATTCCCGATCACAGTTGGTGTTCACCAAGGCTAGGCTCTGAGTCCTTTTCTGTTCAGTGTGGTGCTAGACGTTGTTTCGGCGAAAGTTCACGAACCATCGCCGTGGCTTATGATGTACGCTGATGACATTGCGCTGACGGATGAGGACAAACAGAAACTGGAGCATAGGGTGAATCAGTGGAAGGGTGCGCTAGAGAACGGTGGACTGAAACTAAATGTTGCGAAGACCGAGTACATGGCATGCGGCAGCACGGGCCCTGATCCCATAAAGGTAGGAGATGAATTGGTCGTTAAAACAAACAAATTCAAGTACCTTGGGTCCGTGTTGCACGAGTCCGGTGAACTCGATCACGACGTCCAAGCCCGAATACGCGCTGCTTGGACAAAATGGCAAGAAATAACCGGCGTCCTCTGCGACAGTAGGATACCGGTGAAGCTAAAGGGCCTTGTGTATAAGAGCATCATCCGACCAGTCCTACTATACGGCAGCGAGACCTGGCCTGTCCTCGGAAGACATGTCCAACAGCTTCACGTGGCGGAGATGAAGATGTTGCGGTGGATGTGTGGCGTTACGCGACTAGATCGCATACGTAACGAACACATCCGTGGCAGCCTCGGAATCCGTGACGTAGCGGACAAGCTGCAGGAAAGTCGACTCCGATGGTATGGCCATGTAAGACGCAGGCCGTCCGACTATGTAGGAAATAGATGCCTCGACCTCACTGTCCAAGGACCTAGATCACGCGGCAGGCCCAAAAATCACTGGCTGGACGTCGTCAAAGCGGACATGGAAGAGAACGATCTCACACCTGAGGATGCCGAAGATCGGGCAAAGTGGAGAAGATTAAGTAGGAAAACGGACCCCAGCACTAAGCAGGGAAAACGCTAGGCCGAAGAAGAAGATAGACTGACAGCATTGCCATTCAACGTGGCAATGCTGCCAGTTGGCAATTATACGGCGGAGTTTTTGTTTTTTATGTATGGCCCGCCAAAATGACTCTCCTCTGCCTGATGGAAACCATAAGCAGAATCCAAGAGTGGTGGTCACCATACTCATTGCGAATGCAGACAATGCAGCATGGCGACCCACACCATGGCGGCCTAGTGATGCTTCTGCATCTTTTAGTCTAGTCAACAAGTATGGAACTTGTTGACTAGACTATTTGGGCCTCCGGTCTCGCACTCACCAACGAAACACGACAGCACGAACGCTGTCATTTTACGTTGATTTTCTGTGCGAGGGTAGTACCGCCCTGGTCGAGCCGGCTCGTTTGTGCTGAAATCAGCGTGGCTCTACTACCTTTGAAACGATTTTTGACGCTTGTATGTAAATATTGTTATTGTTTATTATTATTATACACTGATAAAAACATTAGTACTTCCTTTTGGCTTCGCCAAACTCGGGTAAAAATACTTAACTCGTTAAAGCATTTAAGGAGTTTTCCTGTTTTCTTTACCGGCGAAATCAGAATCCTTAAACATTAAATAATTAATCTTTTTTAATGTTACCTGACCCTTATATGGCTACGGTAAGGTTCATATTCCTTATACGTCTATGTACTAGATGGTTATGTGCTTAAAGTGAGTTTAACCTCATGTTCATCAATAGTCGCAAGTTCAAATATAGGATAGAGAGGTAGGTACTCTCTGGAATTTCAGTGAAGTGAGAAGTTGTCAGTGAGAGTCGTATCTTGGGTTTATTGTTTGACCATAATATACTAATTTTTCAACAGTGAGGTGTTGGGTCGAGCCTCACTGTTGAAAAATTGGTATATTTACCATTTGCCAGGGTTGGACCAAATGTTTATATGATCTGCAAATATTTGTTTCGGAGGTTGGTTGCTTTCTATCTTTACTATATGTATTTACAAAGAAAAGATATATGTATGGCGTTGTGTGTTAGACAATCGGAATATTATTCTTTTATATCGAAGTTTGGTTTAAATAATTAAAAGGAATACCATTTACTATGCGTCGGGTTCATAAGGATCATTAAATTACTTATTTCTTGAAGAAACTGCCTTATTAAAACTAAATCATTAATACTGAGTACATATCAAATTAAAGTAACCGACAGTTCATTCACCTTGCTAAGCAAACAGCGTCCTTGTAGCACTTTACTTTTACTTATTGTGAGAATATCGAACAGTTCGTGATATTATCGCGCTATTTAACACTCTACATCTACAGGGTAGGCAGGGTATAAAATAAAGTTTAGTAGAATGTGTACTACTTAGCATTTGTTGTGCATTCTGCAACAGATATATACATAACTATCTTCTGCCCGCGCTTCACCTACATATATGTCGGTAAATAGTGGACTACATATTATTACATTACACAAATTATATTGCTGTGAAGTTTTGTCTAAATCCGTTCAGTAGTTTTTGCGTGAAAGAGTCACAAACGTTCATATATACTAACAAATTTTCGGGTTTAGAAGTCTATCATACTGATATTATAAATGCGAAAGTTTCTGAGGATCGATGTATAGATGTCTTATATAATAACAGCATTTAATAGTCCACTGCTGGACATAGACTCTCCTTAGAAAGGAGATTTTTCTATCATACCTCGCTGGCATGACGGGATGGTATATTGGTATAGAGTTTCTGTCAAATTTTCTTTCTCTATGCAGTGCTGTTGTCCTGGTAGTTTGCTCCTTTAGTCGGCTTTTACTACACCCACAGGATCAATATGATATGATAGTACTTAGACCTTAATATTTCATTTTTAGGGTTCCGTGACAAAGGCACAAAACGGAACCCTTATAGATTCGTCATGTCTGTCTGTCTGTATGTCTGTCCGTCCGTCTGTCTGTCTGTCCGTCCGTATGTCACAGCCACTTTATTCCGAAACTATAAGCACTATACTGTTGAAACTTGGTAAGTAGATGTATTCTGTGAACCGCATTAAGATTTTCACACAAAAATAAAAAAAAACAATAAATTTTGGGGGTCCCCATACTTAGAACTGCATCTCAAAAAATTTTTTTTTATCAAAGCCATACGTGTGGGGTATCTATGGATAGGTCTTAGAAAATGATATTGAGGTTTCTAATGTCATTTTTTTCTAAATAGGAGAATGATAAATCTAAAAAAAAATATATGATGTGCATTACCTGCCTCGTTGGTCTCGCGGTTGGCGTGTGCGACTGGTGATCAAGAGGTCTCGGGTTCGATTCCCGGGTCGGTCCAAATGTTTGTATGACCTACAAATATTTGTTTCGGAGTTTGGGTGTTTTCTATGTATAATATGTATGTATTTACAAAAAAAAAAGTATATATGTATTTGTATCAGTTGTCTAGTACCCATAACACAAGCTCTGCTTAGCTTGGGACTAGATGGCGTTGTGTGTTAGATGTCCGAAAATATTCCGAAAATTACCATGCAAACTTCCACCGAAAATTGGTTTGAACGAAATCTGGTAAGTAGTTTTTTTTTAATACGTCATAAATCGTAAACTGCAATTTATCGATCAAAGTTACAACGAACTACAAGAACTTTTATAATGTTTCTTGCTGCTTCGGAACCCTTCATGGGCGAGTCCGACTCGCACTTGGCCGCTTTTTTTTATGAATTGGCCTGCCAAAGTGACCCAAACCATTGCGGCCTAGTGATGCATCATTAGGTGGCACCCTAATGCAGAAGCACTTTTAAAGACATACGTACAAAACTCTTTTAATTATGACGACAGTTTTTACTGTTTTATAATGAGTTTATAGCGTTTGGGGATCTCCTGGATTCAAATGAAGTCTCTATATCTTGTTTTATATATAGATATATAATACTAATAGTTTATTGCACATACAGGAATACATAAGTAAGAAAAACTATGAACAACGACTATCGTGTCCAAGGCAACAGGATTTTCTTACGTTATTTTCATACGCTTCGGTCGGCTGTTGAGACATTTACCTGCCTGTCATTGAAGTTGCGAGTGGAGACGCCACAAGTTATAGCTACACAGGTAATAAATCAAACATATAATTAATTTCAGTACTATATATTACCTGTTACTTGTTATTGGGTTTTTCCTGACTGCTTTTATTAGTCCACTATACAACGTTATTCAAACAAAATGACTTGCCCTAAATTACTGGTTCATCAACGCAGAGTTTAACCGTAGGGGCTACAGATTTGACATTTTGGCAGTTTATGCTTCTTACGTAGTAAATACCCACTAAAAAGTATTTTTGAAAATTTCAGTCCGTCTAGGGTAGAATGAAAGATGAACGATTAAATGGAAGTTTTCTATTTTCAAGGTTAGAAACACGAAATCCTACTCTTTCTACTATTCAACTTCTCCTATCCTTTGCTACTAATATTATAGACGCAAAAGTTTATGAGGATATATGAATGTTTGGTACTTTTTTACAAAGACCTATTTCTTAGCGTTCCATGGATTCACCGTGCGGGTGCCGGGTCCATCGCGTGATAGATGGGGGCAACACATGCGACTTCGACAGTGCCTGGGAATTGTGACCCAGGTATACCTTGTTACTATGGTCGATATTCCAGTATTATATATCTAATGATTGCAGCGATACCTTTGCCCAATCCAATGGTCATATATTACAGTGTTTTCTCAACTCTTATGCAATACACGTAAAACAATGGTGGAATAATATTAAGGTGCAGAGAAAGTGGGTAGGCAGCGGAGCGTGGCGTATGTCCGTTGTATCGACCTTAGGTATCATGCGAGGAAATTAATTACTACATAACAACATTGTTACGCTGAAATAGCTGGGTTAATATACGAAATTACACCGATTTTTTAAATTATGTTGGGTACAGACGAGCAGACAGGTTTTCATCACAGTCTTAAATAGGCCACTGTTAGACCTGACCTCTTTTTAAATATATAAAGTTTAAACAAAAAAATATGGCAGTTATAAGGACTGCCGATAGAAGTGAAAACTTATAACTTAGAATGTTATATTTTGTAAAATTGTCGTGTAAAATTAGAAATTTCATAATGTTTAAATTAAAATTATTAACATCGAACATTAGCATTTCGGTGACGCGAACCCATAAGATTTTTCCCCACCAAAAAGTGCCCAACGCGGCCAAAAAAGTATTGTGACGACAGCGTGTCGGTGACGCGGTGACGCGAAATAATAATATTTTGTTTTCCCAAAAAGTGCTCAACGCGGCTAAAGAAGTTTCCACTTCAAAAAACGACTTCAAGAACTAGACTTAACTGAAACGGGACTACACGGGAAGCACCAGCTTTCAAATAAAAAAAAGAATCATCAAAATCAGTTCACCGAGTTGAAAGTTCTGAAGTAACAAACAAAAAAAAAAACAATCGAATGTAGAACCTCCTCCTTTTTTGAAGTCGGTTAAAAGAGGTTTTGTTCTACCACGAACAACAATTTAGGTATCACACAAATTCTTGTTCCATGTGGGGTTTTAACCCACAAAACTCGGCACAGTAGGAAACGGCGTGGCGACCGCTTAAGCTACTATGCTCACAAGAGTGTTGCCAGCCTTTGAACATCCTCATCTGAATTATTTAGGTCTCCAGTATGAGTACCTGGATGACCGGTATTATTTTTTGGCAAATATGAGAGTGAGGAAACGAGAGTGCACCTGTATTTGTACACTCACTTGTGCAGTATAATATCTCCTGCGTAGTGGGCTGGTCTACGTTAAGACTGAGATCCGAAATCGACTCATCTTTCTTACTAATATTATAAATGCGGAAGTTTGTGAGGATGTATGTGTGTTTGTTACTTTGTGCATAAACTACTGAACTACTGATTTAGATAAAAAATTATAGTTAAATAACCAATACATGAGAATAATATATAGGCTACTTTACCGCGATAACTGACAAATACGCTAGTCAAATATATAAAATGTAACAACACATAAAAGTATGGTAATATTTTACATATAAACCTAACCCCTTTTAAGTAGTTTCACCTTATTGAAATAAAAATTAGGTCTTCATCCTCACGTTTCCATTACGTCAAGTTACCGTATTACGTGACAAGAGAGTGTTATTGTATTCCGATTGTTATTTAAATTATTTATTTAGTCCACTTTGTAACAGTTACTCAAGACATATTTGGCCAGCATTTATGAATACTTTTTTTATTTTATATATAAGCCTACGAAAGTGACTCTACTCTGGTTGATGAAATCCAAGAGTGGTGGCCACAATACTCATTGAGAATGCAGACTATCCAACAATGCAGCATGGTAACCCACAAAATGGCGGCCTATTCAGATGCTTCTGCATCATTGGGCCTCCGGTCTCGCACTCGCATCGCACGAAACACGACAGCACGAATGCTGTCACTTTAGGTTGGTCTTCTGTGCGAGGGTAGTACCGATCGTTCGTTTTTTTTTTTTTTTTTTTTTTATGTTTGGCCCGCCAAAATGACTCTACTCTGCCTGATGGAAAGCATAAGCAGAATCCAAGAGTGGTGGTCACCATACTCATTGCGAATGCAGACAATGCAGTATGGAGACCCACACTATGGCGGCCTAGTGATGCTGCTGCATCTTTTAGTCTAGTCAACAAGTATGGTACTTGTTGACTAGACTAATTGGGCCTCCGGTCTCGCACTCACCAACGAAACACAACAGCACGAACGCTGTCGTGCTGAAATCGTGGCTCTTATTAGAGCCTTGGTTACATTATTGGCATATAAAGTTTGGCACAAAAGATACCTGCACTTTTTTTTATAGTGATAAGGCAAATGAGTACGACTGTTATACTATAATAAGATCCAGGTCGACTGCTTAACATGACCTCCGAATCACGGTACGCTCGAGACGCTCATGGTATCATGAAACTAGCGATCACCCATCCAGGTACTACGGCGCCGTCGTTGCTTACTCTCTTTTAGATTTTGGATAGGTTGAGATCTATGTAGCTATTTTTCTGTATATTACATTATCAAACCTTTTGATGGAAGTAAGAAGTCGTTAAACTTTGGCTAATGCTAAAAAACTAAACGACAATTTAAATAAAATGATGTAATACTTCCCTCTTAAAAGGGGGTTATTACAATTTCCCTATTATTATAAAAGGGCAGCTTACACAATGGTGTCAATCTATCTGTTCCCACACATCTATTAAATTGCTTGACAACATTAGTTTGTGTCAAATTTTGATGATTAGACACAGACACGGTATTATCACTCATGATTACGTAATAATAACAGCAGCTTACAGTAACTTTTAATTATAATTACTTTAAGAACTTCCTAGTTTGTAAACTACGTTCGGTGTTTGGGTGACAAGAACTGTACATTTTACATTTCCTATATGTTATTTCCGTGTGTTGACGGTTTAGAAATACAGCATGTCCCCATGGGTGTCGTAAGAGGCAACTAACGGAACAAACTAGGCAAGACTACATCACTGGAAAAAGAAGGAAAATTAAAAAATAAAACGGTTTAACAACCTGCCTAAGCATCGTGGCACCGAACTTAGAAATTATTTAAAAAAAATGGAATCCAATTAGCTAAAATTAATCTAAACAGCACGGAGAATTAGCATTGCCATTCTACGTGGCAATGCTCCCAGCCTTTGGGGAACGCTGCCAGTAGGCGATGATGCGGAGGAATCTTTTTGACGCTTATAAGTAAATATTGTTTACATCATTGTTTTTTTTTGTTATTTCCTAATAGTACCTACGTGCGGTTGTGTGGGAAATCGACGTTTTTAAACAAAGCTAATATTTAATATGAGAATAAATATAGGTATAATGAAAATAAAATATACTGTCTAAAAGTTCCGTTGTCTATAAAAGACAGCCGACTACAAACGACCTTCGGTGTAAGTCTCCAACAGACGAGGCCATATTTACAATTCTAAATGCTCATTGGCACTTCGAGTGACCAGATAGTTAGAGTGTGACGTCATAGATGTAGGGAGATTGTACTAAATAAAAAGAACCAATTTTATGAATGACCAACTGACCAATCTCGTCTGCGTCTCCTATTGCCCGTGGCATGATGTTATAAGCGTGCATTTCTTTTTTTTTGTTTAGCTGCCAAAACGACGCTGCTCTGCCTGATGGAAAGCATGAGCAGAATCTAAGAGTATTTGTCACCATCCTCAATGCGAATAAGGACAATGCAGCATGGTGAACTGTGGTGGTGATGCCTTTTTACACCCCGCTTAAAGGACCCAGGATCATAGTGGAAGGGAAACACGTGCCCTAGTTCCAGTTTTTAACCGTTCGGCACAGGAAGGAAGAACCGAATAAATTTGCTTAGCATAAACATTAAACAACCTTAAAAGACAGACCTATTTTTTGAACATTTAAAGAGGAATATATACTTTCATATGTTGTTTTTGTGAGACTTAAACCTTTTACGTATCGCACGCGATGTACCTAATCTCTCAAAAGTAATATTTCTTATTGATACTCCTCGCCTTTTGGTCTTAGCAAGATGATAAATAACCTATAGTCTTCCTGGATAACCGAGCTACTATTACTACTATTAGATATTTTTTTAAATCGGACCTGCAGTTCCTGAATAATTTTAACCAAACAAGCAAAGAAGAAAAGAAACAGAAAATAAAAAAACTCTTTAGTAACAGACTGCTATGTCAAAGGTCACGGGTTCTATTACCGATCGAGTCAAAAATTTGTGTGTATGAACATTTATGTAAATTTAGTTTATCTATGTATATGGCGCTGTGTATCATGAAGATCATGACCTTATGACCCCCCTAAATCTGTCTTTGGTATTATGTGGACTTCAAACTTGCAACTCTCTTTAAACGTAATGATGTCATGTGAGACAACGATGACAAGGATGAAGGCAATATACCCTTCATATATATCCACAAGTAAGTATGGCGCAGTCACCTGGATAGGTGACCGCTGTTGGCCTGATACCATGAGCGTCTCCGTGATTCAGAGTTTACGTTAAGCAGTCGGTCCCGGTTGTTATCATAGGATAAAAGTCGTGAAGCTTAGTTGGAGGCCTTTGGGCGGCTTGCAAACATACAAAGGCAAGATTACGTAGCCACAACGTTGTCTTGCCAGTCCCCAAACCGCACTCGACCAGCGTGGGGACGTATGGCCTTAATCCTCTCCGAGCCCAGCAGTGGGACATTATGGGTTGTTGTTGATGATGATATTCACAAGATAAGGATTATTATTATGCAACTGCAAACAAAATATTTACATTGCAGTTTTAATTTTTGGCAATAACAAGCCAGCCATCCCAGTACGTTACCGACATGCAACGATGCGAAGAAATTTATGACTCGTATACAAATATTTGCTTTTATTACGTATTTTGATCGTTTTAATGAATTAAAACTAGAATTTATTCGAACGAGACCTGAAACAATGCGGTAGTTGACTAATTATTAGAGTATTTAATCATCTTTTTGGCTATAATGAGATAAACTTGTGATTATAATGACATAATAATTATGCTCTCTTACTAAAAGGTTTGGTTCTTCCTTCCTGTGACAAGGAGCTAAAACCTAAAACTTACTACCAGCGCACGTGTTTTCCTCCCTCTATGGGTCACTGAAGCGGGTCGCGAGTCGCGAAGAAACATTTCACTAGACCGCTATAGTGTGAGTCACCATGCTGCATTATTGCAATGTCTGCATTCGCAATGAGGATGGCCACAACCACTCTTAGATTTTACTATAGCTTTTACTCAGACTGAGCAGAGTCATTTTGGCAGTTTTTAATTATTAAAAAAACGTAATAATAATATAAATAACTTAAAATAACTTGACACAGTCCTTTGATCAAATTCAAAACGATTTATTCAATTAAGACACTGAGTGACATACATATATGAACGTTTAATTGAAACTAAAGTTAAAAATCATAGATCGACACAAACAGCACAGCATGTGTTGGATTATTAAGGTAAATTAGGTGAAACACCAAAATCTACTGCCCGCTTGTGTCGATCTATAACTTCCAGTTTCCAAAATGCGTAGAGCCTTATGAGAACAATACTGGCAAAGACTAACTGAATGGTTAGCGCAGTGGTAGCGTATGCGACTGCTGTGCTTGAGGTCTCGGGTTCGATTCCCGGATCGGACCAAATGTTTGTATGATATGATATGAACAGTAGCCTATGTCCTCCCTCAAGGATCAAAGTATCTCCATGCCAAATAGTGGTGTAGCCGTGGAAGCGAACAGCCAGACAGAGCTACTTTCGCATTTAGAATATTACTACGGATTACACTTTAAAACTCCGAAGCAATGAAATTAACTTTACAACATAAATGAACCGGCACTCGTTAAGCATAAAATTGACATACACAATACCTAGTGTCAAGTGACAAGTTATAGCTTGTTGCGCAACAGTATAAGTAGGCCAAGCAACAAATACTGCAATGCCGAAATATCAGCAATAAACAATGTATTGTATATGTTATGTAGTGATGTTACCGACATTAATGGCTTACGGCAATACTTGTTGCTGTTTACTTATGAGGTTTTTTTATAGTCTTAGAATAATAGGTATTGCGAGAATTATTGTTTTAAGTGACTGAGTAGAAATCAAGAGTGATGGTCACCTTACTCATTGCGAATACAGACAATGCAGTATTTTGACCCACATTAAGGCGACCTTTTGAGATCCTTTTGCACCATCATATAGACGGATATTCAACGATTCACCTTATAAAATAACCTTGCAAGCTATAGATATGAGAATTACTATTTATAGGCGATTTAAATATAACAATAAACATTGAAATATATGTCAAAGGTTGACATATATTTCAATATTTATTGTTATACTAGTCGACCTTGACGCAATGATAAATAGATGATCCAGTTATATATACATCTTTGTATTATTTATTTATACAGAAGGACAAGGTTGTCTACTATTTATTGTAATGATTTAGCGAATATGTAACTAATAGTTATTTAAAACATCTTACACACCGTGTTTTTTATATATGCGTCTACCAAAGTGACTCTCCCGATAGAAAGCAAGAGCAGAATCTAAGGGTTGTTGTCTCCCTACTCATTGTGAATGCAGACAATGCAACAATGGATGCCGAATGGTTAACCACACTATGGTGGCCTATTGAGATGCTTCTGCATCATTTGGTTTGATTCCAAACAAACAGAGACTGTATTGTAGTAACTAGACAACACTGGAACTCTGGAACCTTGAACTTACTTCCAGCGCACGTGTTTCCCTCCCACTATGATCCCGGGTCCTTTAAGTGGGGCGTAAAAAAGCATCTCACTAGGCGGCCGTAGTGTGGGACGCCATACTGCATTGTCTGCTTTCACAGTGAGTAAGGTGGCCCCCACTTTTGAATTTTGCTTGAGCTTACCATCAGGCTGAGCAGAGTCACTTTGGTAGATAATTTATAAATAACTAAAACCCAACTACGACAAAAAACGACGCTGAAAAAGTATAAAACAAGTTTGAAAAGCCGTAGTCACACGTTGTTAAAGTGGTCTGGTGCGTTTCTATGTTACGTGTGACTACGGCTTTTCAAACTTGTTTTATACTTTTTCAGCCTCGTTTTTTGTCGTAGTTGGGTTTTAGTTTTTACTTTTTTTTTATTTAAAATGTTTTGGTGCCGTTATTAATATAATATATATATATATATTTGAAATTTACAAGTAACGCCCTTTCCAATGATATCAAACACGGTATATTTATCTCTTTTTTTTTTTTAATGCACTACTTTGTGTCGGCTAGAGGGCGCCACATTAGATTTAGTGACACGTCATATAGCCTATAACCAGCGGACGATCAAGACGCTTCTAACGATACCTTATTTGTCCAGTTCTAATAAGTGGTTAAGGAGCTATGGGGGAACAAATGAACATACATACATACTTTCATACATACATACATACATAGCCTGACAAAATCATAACCCTCCTTTGGCTTTGCCGTAGTCGGGTAAAAAAAAATAGGTTGTAATTAGTAAATACCTTTCTCACAAATAAATTTAGTGCCAATACGTGATGTCTAATTGTTGCATTTGCTTACCTGAAACATAAAAAAAGACCGTTAGTTAATTTAAGATAAGACATTTGACATTTTCAAATAATAGCAGCCTAAAAAATTTTTGTTTTCATTTTTTTTATCACTTTTGTTTAAAGTAATGTATAAACTGCATTTTGTATTGTGTACTGTTGTTATGCAAATAAAATTTTATTATTATTCTGTTTATTAGGTACATTTAAATAACACATTCATTACATTTTTAAATATACCTATAAAAACATTAAAAATATAAAAAATAGTAGACCACCGACTTCGGGTACAGGGACCAAGAAACCGGTGGTTAGGGCTCCAAAGACAGGAACCTCCTTACTATACGTTCCGTGTCTGTTATTTTTATAAGTGGTAATAGCGTCTCTTATAAGTATTAGTCCTAATGTTCCGGAGTTCTGTCGCCCAGTGGCCATCATCACTCTTTATTAAAGAGGGTTGCAAAAAAATTAAATTAATAAAAACTTTTAATAAAAAAAAAAACCGACTTCCACAAAACATCCCACGAAAACTCTCTGCCAAAAAAACACTTAAAAGCGTAAAATAAACTGGTTCTTCATAAATTGCATATACCTAATTCTTTATTCATTTAAATAGTAGTATTATAATGTGTGCTAGGTACCTAGAATCTGTTTGAAGTCGGTGCCAAGTGACTATCGCTTAGACTTTTGTAATTGTTCGTTTGTATTCTTTTTGGCTTAGCACCGACTTGGTGCGATCCGACGATGTTTTTTGGAAGTCGGTTTTTTTTTTTTTATAAAAAGTTTTTAATTATTCAGTTTTTAGTGCAAACAATCGTAGGTAAGTTGTAAGTTGAACTATTTCATCAAATTTCATCATCAAGAATACAAATGAAGGTCTAAACGTACGTGTAATATTGAATTCATCCTCTAATTCCTAACTGTTGAAGAGTTTAACCTTCTATCATTAGTTCACCTAAATAACTTGAAAGTATACGACTGAAGGTCTTTAGATACGTATGAAATTGAAAGAATTATCCTCCAACTCCTAACCGTTGAGGAGTTGTACCTTCCACCTTCCATCATCAGCTTACCTAAATAATTTGAAAGAATACGACTAAAGGTAACATATATACATCTGATATTTAAAGATTTATCCTCCAACTCCTAACCGTTAAGGAGTTGTACCTTACATCATCAGCTCATCATCATAAAACGATGACTACCAGACGCAAATACGGGTGTAACTTCAGAAAATATACGAAAAACATAGTATGTGCCTATAAAAAATGAGAGTTTCCCTCGATTTCCCTGGGATCCCATCATCAGATCCTGATATGCTGGCAATGGGACCACCTCGACCACCCTTTCGAATACAATTTTTTTTTTTTAAATCGGTTTAAACTGACGGAGTAATCGGGTAACATACATAAAAAAAAAAACAAAAAAGTACATACAGTGGAACATAGAACCTCCTCCTTTTTGGAAGTCGGTTAAAAAGTTTTTTAAAAACAAGCTTTTACTGGAATGCATCGACACGAATCAAACGAGTCCAAACTCGATGATGTTGCGACGTTTCTTTACAGAGTTCCTATGGCCACCTTCCAGCTCCAGCATCAGATCAGCTCCATGTCATTATAATATTGTATTGTCACGCTGTATACATATGCTTGCAAAATTTCAGCAAAATCGGTTGAAGATATTTGCTTCAAAATTGAGTTGCAAGATTCCACCCGAACATACAAGCATACATACATACATTGCAAGTTAATAAAAAGCTTGTAAAAACGAGGAATTTTTATTTTATTTGAGAGATGCAGGCAAAGTTAATCGGTTTAGCTAATATAAATCTATATATATAAAAATGAATCGACGAAATGTATGTACGCGCATAACTTCCGATCGGCTGTACCAAATTAAATATTTTTTTTATGTGTTTGTTATTGTTAGCACAAAGTTTTATACCAGAAAAAATTAAAAGATACCGGGAAAAGTCATTTTTTTTTGTCCGCGACTGTACACTGCCTGTGGGAAACTGAGACGGATATGTAAAAATAGCGGTACGAAGTTCGCCGTGTCAACTAGTTTGATATAATAATGATTGCAAATATCAAGATAAGGATTTATTGCTTTTTTTTTTAAATAACCTTAATATAATTATTGTAAATGCGATGGTTGACCTATGATAAAATATTAGAATGTCAAAGTTAGACAAAGCTAAACACAGTTCTTTAATATGTCTACTTCGGCAATTTTTAAAGTTAATTACTGTTCATATTTGGTGCTTATTTCTTTTTTTGTTTTACGTCCCCCTTTTTTAAAAAAAGTCAACTCCCGCATTAGAAATATACCTACATCCTGTGTCGCGGGGCACCTAACAAACATGTAAAACTGACACTAAGAACAGCTTAACTTCTTGACTAGGGCCCTGTAGGGTCCTAGTAATAGGAGAGCTGGCAGACAACTTTGAACAAGTATTTAAGGCAGCGTGACGATTTGTATGTCTATATAAGAAATCGAACACCTGCCTCTAGGTAAGTAGGGCACGTAAAATCGCAAAAAAAGTCAAATTTAGTTGAGCCACGCTGATTTCAACACGAACTGGCCGGTTCGACCGGGCGGTACTACCCTCGCACGTAAAATGACAGCATTCTTGTTGTTTCGTTGGTGAGTGCGAGACCGGAAGCTCAATGATGCAGAAGCATCGCTAGCCCACCATGTGTGTGTGGGTCACCATGCTGCATTGTTGCATTGACTGCATTCGCAGTATGGTGACCACCACTCTTGGATTCTGCTTATTGCCATCAGGCAGAGTAGAGTCATTTTGGCAGGCACATACATAAAAAAAAAGTCAAACCACGACCTCAGGCTTAGCAACCAGGTCTACTAACTGCTAGACCAACATACTCATCATTGTAGCATGCATAGAATAGGTCAAATCCATTAAATTACAATATATGTGTAAATTGTTACAGCATTTGACCAAGTAACCTTCTCATAAGTGCACTCAAGTTGTTAGCTTTCGTGATTACACCTAAATAACTTGACAACTTAGTACCTATTTCCGACACGATTTGTCCATTCACACAATGTAGGTATAAAGGTGTTAATTTGTTTGACATTAAACAATACAATTATTGTCATGTTATTTTATTTCCTACTAGCTTTTGCTAGTGGCTCCACCCACGTGTTTGTCGGTTATCGCATTAAAGAGTTGCTTATGTCTCTTTTTTTAAGCTATTGCATAGCTTTTATCGCGGGCTTTGAGGCATTTGAGCGCGGCTACCGAATCAAGAAATTCCGTAACGTAACGTAAATAAAACCTGACACCCGAAGCTCGCACGGATCGAGACGAGCTGCTTCGAACGACGAATCAACGTTGACGAGCTGCTCCGAAATCTGTCTCTGTCACGCACTTAGTATTTTTTTTTTTTTTCGGACATCTAACACACAACGCCATCTAGTTCCAAGCTAAGCGGAGCTTGTGTTATGGGTACTAGACAACTGATACAAATACATATATACTTTTTTTTGTAAATACATACATATTATACATAGAAAACACCCAAACTCCGAAGCAAATATTTGTAGATCATACAAACATTTGGTCCGATCCGGGAATCGAACCCGAGACCTCATGATCAGCAGTCGCACACGCTAACCGCGAGACCAACGAGGCAGTTAAGGTTATATATACTTATATATAGGTGTATAGTGTATATCTATCATATCTTTATAATGCCATACTCACTGCATGTGCGCAAAAAAAAATACCGTGAATAAAACAACTCGTTCAATGACGAAGACATTTATTAGGAATAGTTTATTGGTCTTAGCGTGATGATATTTAGCATATAGCCTTCCTCGATATTTTTTTTTTTTTTTTTTTTTTATGTTTGGTCCGCCAAAATGACTCTACTCTGCCTGATGGAAAGCATAAGCAGAATCCAAGAGTGGTGGTCACCATGCTCACTGCGAATGCAGACAATGCAGCATGGCAACCCACACCATGGCGGCCTAGTGATGCTGCTGCATCTTTTATTTAGTCTAGTCAACAAGTTTGGAACTTGTTGACTAGACTAATTGGGCCTCCGGTCTCGCACTCACCAACGAAACACGACAGCACGCTGTCATTTTACGTTGATTTTCTGTGCGAGGGTAGTACCGCCCCGGTCGAGCCGGCCCGTTCGTGCTGAAATCAGCGTGACTCTACTACCTTGGAAAAATGGGCTATCTAACACTGAAATATTTATTCAAATCGGACAGTAGTTCTTGAGATTAGCGCGTTCAAGCTAACGAACAAATTCTTGTTTTATATATTAGTATAGATGAAGTATGAATGGAAGTGTGAACTTATTGCACACAATTAGCTTGTAAATATAACCTACTCTTCTATAAAGGTACATATTATATGTAATGATTCTAACCGATTTCATCAAAAGAAGGGATATATTATGTTCCTGATGTGTATATATAGTGTGTGTGTTTGTGTATATGTAGTTTTCATGACGATACTACATAAAATTTGATAGTGGAACTCTTCGGTGAGCACCTATAATATCGGTGAAGATCAACATATTAGGAAAACTTGATACTAACCCTATAGAAATCCGTCCGACCAGTTTGCTATGACCTGCAGACCTTTAAAGGCTCTGGTTTTTGTTGATGATGGTGCTTTTATACACTAGCCGACCTGCGCCCACTTCGTTGGGCCTAGACGTCCCGTTTTTCTCCGACTTGTTTTACAAATACTATTATTTTTAACTGATTTTTTTTTCAATCATATCAAAATCATGGCCTATGTCACTCCTGAGTAGTGTCGCTTTCTGTTAGTGAAAGAATTTTCAGGATCGGATCAGTATTGCGGAAAATAAAGGTAGAAACTTTACCTCTTTATAATAATACTAGCTGACCCACGCAACCTCGTTTACGTCTACTATTGCCCGTTGCGTAATAATTTTCCCCCGTTTTTGTAACATTCTTCATTGGTGCTCCGCTGCTATTGATCTTAGCGTGATGATATATAGCCTAAAGCCTTCCTCGATAAACGGGCTATCTAACAGTTAAATATTTTTTCAAATCGGACCAGTAGTTCCTGAGATTAGCGCGTTCAAACAAACAAACTCTTCAGCTTTATATATTAGCATAGATATTGAGAACGTAAACTAACCCCGATTGCTAAACAGATCAAAGTAGGTTGTATAAAAGGACGCTAAGTATCTAAAATAATACATTTACGTGTGATGGATGTTGTGAATATTGACGTAACTAGTGGAACACTCTGACACAGTTGTGTAATACCGTTAGGTCGTGTTGTGACATGTTTAGACTTCCTCAAATATTTATGAGTCTAGACTTGACTATGGGTTAACCCTATGTTTCAACTGTTATGCGTCTAAGTTATGAAGGAGATGGATTACTTGTTGGCAAGTTGTTATCGTCACCTATGGATTCCTGCAAGACAATAGTCACAAGTGCGTTACCGACTTTACAGCTAGGAATGAGTTGGTACGTTATAATTTCAAATTATTTCGCATTTATAATTCGAAACTAACTCTGTTCTGCATCGATTTCAATGAAATTTGGTAGAGAGATACTTTGATTTTTTATCGCGATAAGCGACATACACGCGGGTGGTATGATGAAACTTAAAAATTGTTATATATTTAATAGTGTTTATGAGTTTACAAATGCATTATCGTGAGGCAAAAATTGGGTCAAAGCCATAGGTAGAGAATTTAATAGTAACGACCTCTGTCATCTCACTCAGCGAACCTTTGAGATCCTGTAGGCATGGTAACCAAACTGCTGATAAATATATTTATATATTTAACTAGCTGACCCAGTGAACTTCGCACCGCCATATTTACATATCTGTCTCAGTATCCCACAGGCAGTGTACAGTCGTGGACAAAAATAAATTACTTTTCCCATTATTTTAAAATTTTTCTTGTACAAAAACCTTGTCCTAATAATAACGAAACCATAAAAAAAGAATTATTTAATTTGGTGCAGGGGATCGAAAGTTATGCGCGCTACATACATCTCAGCGATTCATTTTTAGGGTTCCGTGCCAAAGGCAAAAAACGGAACCCTTACAGATTCGTCATGTCTGTCTGTCTGTCCATCTGTCTGTCTGTCCGTCCGTATGTCACAGCCACTTTTTTCCAAAACTATAAGAACTGTAATGTTGGAACTTAGTAAGTAGATGTATTCTGTGAACCGCATTAAGATTTTCACACAAACAAAAAAATTTGGGGGTCCCCATAAATGGAACTGAAACCCAAAAATTTTTTTTTCATCAAACCCATACGTGTACTATGGATAGGTCTTCAAAAATGATATTGAGGTTTCTTATATCATTTTTTTCTAAACTGAATAGTTTGCGTGAGAGACACTTCCAAAGTGGTAAAATGTGTAACTTCTAAAATAAGAGAATCATAAAACTAAAAAAAAATATGATGTACATTACCATGTAAACTTCCGCCGAAAATTGGTTTGAACGAAATCTAGTAAGTAGTTTTTTTTGTCAATACGTCATAAATCGTAAAATGCAATTTACCTTTCATTCAATGAACACAAATATAAAATAAAAATTATATTATGTTACTTGCTGCTGCGGAACCCTTCATAGGCGAGTCCGACTCGCACTTGGCCGCTTTTTATATACATATATAGATTACAATGAATAAACTACACCCAGACACAAAATAAATGATCGTACTCGTGACACATTTTTTTGTTCTAGATGGGAATCGAATCTTAGACCTGTGGCTTACTAGTCAGGATAACAGGCTATTTTTGTCATCAATAAACCTTTGACAGTCATTTGGAAACTGGTTGCAAATATTAATATATGTATATATTTCTTGTTTCAAGTACAATAGAAATAAAATTCTTTGTTTGAAATACAAAATAATTTATATTCACACAGCATAATATTTCGCTGCTAACAAATAAAGAAAGAAATGCTACAAAACGATATTAGGGTGGGATGGTCAATTCTCGGCCGAGCATTTTTTTTATTTAAAACTCATTGAGTCCCGCGATTTTACCCGCGGTTATTGTCGTATCGCCGTCCAGCCGTTCCAGAGATTAACAGGAACAAACAGATAGACAGACAGACCGACTGACAGACAAAAATTGAAAAAATGTTATTTTGACATATGCACCGTGTATACATACATTTATTATGCATTTAGTAAAAAGCGGTTATTTTAGTATTACAAACAGATACTCCAATTTTATTTATTTGTATAGATTTAAGGTACATATGCAAAATCTTTATGGCACGCTTTTTTATGCTGTAAGGGGGTAAACGAGTAAAAGGATTATCTGATGGTAAATGAGCACCGCAACAAATGGAAACCTGCAACTTAAGAGTCACAAGTGTTTTCTCGCCTTTTAAGAAGCCCAGAATCTAAGAGAAGATGAATCTGGGGCTCTGTCTGATACTTGGTGAAAAGTTGTAAAAAAAATATCCTGACTGCTTTTCTGTGAGGTCATGTTATTATATTATTCTAGTCAATCCGGACGAAATATATCGAAGCATGTACGTATTTCCCAAATTTGAACTTCCACGCTTATAAAAAATCTTAGAAAATAAGTTATTCAACTTCTAATATTATCATATCAAAATTAAAAAGGATTTTATAATATGTTTACTAAGTAAATATTTCGGACATCTTACACACAACGCCATCTAGCCCCAAGCTAAGCAGAGCTTGTATTATGGGTACTAGACAACTGATATAAATACATATATTCTTTTTTTGTAAATACATACATATTAGATCATATAAAATTTGGCCCGACCCGGGAATCGAACCCGAGACCTCATGCACAGCAGTCGCGTACGCTACCGCTACACCAACGAGGCAGTCAAAGTGACTTATTTAATGGCTAACCTGGACTTAATTATCATTCATTTTGATGAGTCCAAGTTATTGGGTTCAGTAACGATGCTCTGATGATGGAACCAAGATAATAATATAAGAACTCTTTTCTACACTCGAATTTGGAATGCTATTGCGTTTTTTATTTAATTAACCATTTAAGGAAACCTGAATCAAATTGTCAGAGAAGTACTATTTCAGTTTTAGAAATTTTATTAAAGCAACCGCATCAGTGTCTTTCCTGTTAGGTCATGCTATGCAAAATGTTATTACTATTACAAAGAACCCAATACACATTTGATAATAAAAGTAATTGAGGTTATATTAGTGTAGTTTTTATTCTGCCATGTAAGCTTAATATTGGGCTAGCAACATGCTTAATTATACTTATAATATACCAATCATCATCCTTAAACCGTAAAAGAAATAAATAAGTCACATTTATCCGTCAGTGCTAAATCATTTTCTTATTTTCCCCTCACAAATGCAACTTGCTTCAGTCAGCGAAGCGTGGCAACACTTTCTTCTATCGTGTTGATAGTTTCATTCACATGTACGTATAATTATTTTTTCTGTATCTGTTGGACCGTGATGCTCTCCTTTAATCATTAGCAGCAATTTAGTGATATTTTAAATGGCCAGTTGATATATCTCTAGAAATCTTATGTATCCATGAAAGGATGGCTTATTGGTTAGAGCGATCATCTCAACGCTTTCTTCTGTATTGAATGTTGTGAGTTCCCATCTCACATGAAACAAAATGTTATGTAATCCACGAATTGTTCTGAGTCTAGTATTAGCCCGTATTTTAAAAGGCGTCTCAAGTATCCGTTGAACTATGATCAGCTAAAACGAGTTTCAAGTTCTCATTAAATCTCAAGCGTCTCTCTTATATAGAATGAGAATTGAGTTCTATTCAGCTGAAACAAGTTTTAATATCTAATCTCAACTCACAGTATGTTCTCAGTTACTGCATTATCGAAATTATTGTTCCGTATCACGCATCAAATTATAATAAACAAAATATATTGAACAAACATAATTTATATATTATTGGTTATTAGTTTATATATAATACACTATTGGCTAGTGTATCAATGTAAACATAATAATAGCAAGCAACTCGCCCTAAATTAAATTTTAAAATATTAAAATAAAAATGGCTAGATATTACCTTTATCGGAACGTTCAAATTGTTATCAATACTTGTCATGTTGAAGTGTCACATTATGTTTTGGTTTATAAATCTGCAATAATAATAGATTTTTGTCATAAACCAAAAGGTTGTGGGTGATATTAATTGAAACAAATGGTTAAATATGTATTTTAAGTGTATTGAATATCAATTAATGTTACTTAAAGTGAATTGAAATGTGTATGTTAAGTAATTATTTCGTAAATAAAGTAAGGTAAAGTAAATTTTTCGTTGTTATTCAAAAACATCATTATAAAATATGTTAGTTTCCCTTAAAACGCCTTAGAAATTACCACTTGAGACTAGATTGATCTTGTCTCACGTAAACAGAGATTACATCTGTCAAAATCTATTCCTGAGAGGAGATTTTGACATAAAAATCGTTCTAAAATAAGCTATAGACAGAGATGCGTTGATCTTTACTCACTTGATTAACGATCAACGAATCTTGTCTCAAGAGGCGTTCAATAATAAAATCTCTTCTTAAAACTAGTTTTAAAACTAGATTCACGACTGAGGCGCCTTTTAAAATACGGGCCTAGGTGTTCTTTCTGTTAGTTTAATTGAAAGTTCGTAAAGTTCCCCACGACACATGAGATATTCCTAGCGTGGAAGTTGTTTTAAGAAAAAATCTCTCTACATTGCAAGTCACCTAGCGATGGCTAGATCAAATAAAACTTGAAACTTAAAATCACAACCGCTGTCAAGCAAGTTCAAGATAGAGTGAGAAGAAGGGACCTCGTTAAAACCTCCATGAAGGAGTGTCAAATCAGACAGGGCCTTCAGTAAATAAAAAAACGCTGTTCAATAGAAGATTTTTGGTGAATATAAGTATGGGACGCCTCATAGAGAGAGATATAGTATCTCTGTACAATTTTACAATTATATTTCTAAGATCTATTAAGGTATTAAGATATATAATTAACCATATAAGGGTGGCAACACTATTGTGACTCTCAGGGTGCATATGGTAATCACTTACTATCAAGTGACCATTCTATTCGTTTGTCTTCTTAGGGACTTAGATACTAATATTATAAATTCGAAAGTAACTCTTTCCGTTTTTTACGCTTTTATGGCTAAACTGCTGCACTGATTTCAATGAATTATAGCATTGAGATACTTTGATTCTTGGGGAAGGGCAAAGGGTACTATTTACCACAGTAACTGATTATACATGCAGGCAGAGCCGCGAGATAAAGCTAGTATTCTATAAAAAATGTGAACTTACAGTGCACGTATTCACAGAAGTATCGATTTTATTTTCACAATAAATCTGACGGACTGTTATAGGTTCGACCACCTTACTATCGATTCATCTGTATATAAAATACTCGTAAATGGAATTGCTAGAATTATAAAAAGGCTTGAAGGTCAAGAAACCTCTGGCGACCAGACAGGAATACTAAAGTCACAAAAAGGTTAAACATCTTTGTTTTATTTTACCTTATTATCATAATACTGGCATAAAAAAAACATATTTGACGTACATGTTAGTCTAGTGGTTAGTGACCCTGACTGCTAGGCCAGAGTTCGTGGTTCGACTCCCACCCAGGACGAATAATTCTGTGATGAGTACGACCATTGGTTATGTGTCTGGGTGTAATTTATATAAAAATATATATACCATGTGTCCCAAAATTCAACGATAAGCGGGCGCCAAAAGGTAGACCTGCTCATGAGTACATAAGGAAAAAAAATAAAAAAAATATACCTAGTTTTTATTTAGTTACAAGAAAAATTTAGAATTTCTTTGAAAATTTACACCCTTCATTTTTATTTATTTATTTATTACATAGTGGTGTCCATACTTTTTTTTACAAGACCATGAGTCAAAGTACACTAAGAGTAAAAATATTTCAAAATTGTAGGGAAAAAAATTATTTTGAACGTTTTTTGTGTAAAAACTGCGGGCAATTTGGTGTTTTTAAGAGTTGTGGTGAATAGTAGCAATATCATGAAAGGTATAAATTTTCAAAGAAATTCTAAATTTTTCTTGTAACTAAAAAAAAAACTAGGTATATTTTTTTATTAATTATCCTTATGTACTCATTAGCAGGTCTACCTTTAGGCGCCCGCTTATCGTTGAATTTTGGGACAACCTGTATATACTAGCTGACCCGGCGAACTTCGTACCGCCATATTTACAAATCTGTCTCAGCTTCCCATCACGGACAAAACAAAACTTTTCCCGTTATCTTTTAATTTTTCTTGTACACAAACCTTGTCCTAACAATAGGGAACACACAAAAAAAAAAACTATTTAATTTGGTGCAGCCGATCGGAAGTTATGCGCGTACATACATTTCAGCGATTCATTTATATATATATATGTAAATTAATATTAAATAAATCGTTCGGGTATCTAACACACATCGCCATCTAGTTCCAAACTAAGCAAAGCTTGTGTTATGGCTTCTAGACAACTGACACAAATACATTTATTATACTTTTTTTTGTACTCCGAATCTAATATTTGTAGATCATACAAACATACCCGGGAATCAAACCCGAGACCTCATGATGAGAAGTCGCACACGCCAACCGCGAAACCAACAAGGCAGTCGCAACGATTTAGTAATATATAATACAAAACTGTATAAATAACTGGATTATCTGTCTTTTATTGCGTCAAGGTCGACTAGTAAATAATAATAGGTCTTTACCTATGAAATTGCCGTTATGTATGCAATAAGTGAAAGTACTTATTTTTTCAAACTTTTTTATTTCTGTTATTCGAAGTAATCACCCATGCAATCGACGCATCTTTGCCAACGCATTGGCAGTTTATTGAAGCCCTTCTTGTAAAAATCAGCTGGACGGGAGGCAACAAACTCTTCAAAGGCATTTTGTACTGCCTCTCGGGAATTGAATTTTTTATCCACTAAAAAGTTGTCTAAATTTTGGAAAAAATAATAGTCGGTAGGTGCAAAGTCTGGTGAGTATGGCGGATGAGGGAGAGCTTCCAACTCCAGCTCTTGCAGCTTGGACACTGTCTGTTGCGCAGTATGGGGTCGCTCGTTGTCGTGAAGGAGCAGTGGGGACGACCGATTGACCAAAGCTGGTTGCAGATGTGCAAGCTTCTCCATCATTCTCTCCAGTTCTTCACAGTACACATCTGCATTAATGCTCATGCCGTTTTGTAAAAAGCTGTGGTGAATCACACCCGCACTAGACCACCAAACAGTGACCATCACCTTTTTAGGGGTCATTTTTGGTTTAGGGCATTGCTTTGGTGCTGAACCAGGGTCTAACCAACTTGCTGAACGCTTTCGATTATCGAACAGAATCCATTTTTCGTCGCACTTAACAATACGTTTCAAAATTCCTTCATTTCTTTGCCTGTTGAGCAGCGCAAGGCAGGTTTCGACGCGTACGTTGCGCTGGCGATCGTTAAGGTTGTGGGGCACCCATCTATCAAGCTTTTTTACCTTGCCAATTTGTCGCAAATGGATCAATATTGTTTTGATGCTTACATTAAAAGCTGCTGCTAGCTCAGCTGTAGATTGAGTTTCGTCAGCTTCCACAATCGCCTTTAATTCATTATTGTTAACCAGTCTCCGGACGACCACGAGCTTCATTTTTCAAGTCAAAATTTCCAGAACGGAACCGGGAAAACCAATAACGGGTTGTGCGTTCGTTTGTACAGTTCTCTCCGTAAACGCTTTTGATGTTACGTGCCGTTTGTGTAGCGTTGGTGCCATGACGGAACTCATATTCCATAATTACACGAATTTTTAAAGTATCCATTATGACGAAAAATGTTCAAATGTAATGAAAATACAACGCTAATCAAAAAACAAAAGACTGAGTTTGTAAATAGAATGTCATGGTTTTAAAACAAAATTAATTTGAATTTAGAATACAGAGCCATTATAAACTTTTTTTATTTGAAATGACCAGTACTGAAGAACGGCAATTTCATAGGTAAAGACCTAATATATAACCTTCGACATATATTTCCATATTTATTGTAAAATTTAAATCGGATATTAATAGTAATAGCGCTAACTGTTGCTTGCAAGGTTCCTTAATCATATACAATTCCCGGAATACTCCTCTGTCGCGGGGGACTTTACAAACATACATGAAACGGACACAAAGAACACCCAGACTCAGAACAACAATTTATGGAAAACACATACTGTTGTCCCATGTAAGAATCAAACACAACCATAACACAAATAGACCACAATCCCACGATGGTCAGACATGCCTTATTTTTTATAAGTTGATAATTTTGAAACACGGGTAAGATACGATCATCAAATATATGGTGATGGGATAATAGTTACTTTTGGTAGATAATAGGTAGTAAAGGTGTACCTTTCTTTGGAATAACATTAAAAATCACATTATCTATTGCCAGAAAAATAGGCAGACGGACACTTAAATGATGTATGGCCATTGGAGGCTCTTAGACGTTCAACATAGTAGAAGACGGATCCTCGCTTTGGTTGGAGGGACGTAACAACCGTTCCTCCACACTATTGTGGGTCCTCGTGGCCACTTTTATCACTTTTAGTTGCACTCCACAACCGTACATTTTTTATTTATCAGGCCAAAATAGTTGTTGGGTTTTTCTTAAAAATCTTATTAACAGCCCGGAGTTTTTCAGTTAGGTGGTGTCTCTTGACCGTGCCTCAAAGATCTAAGAAGTGGCCAATGTCCAGCAGTGGAATTGATAAGTTGCTTGTATTATGATGATGTACTCCTAGCCGATTTCCTAAAAACCACCTTCAAATGGAGACCAGCCAAATACGCAGGAAATATTATAGTGCACAAGTGTATGCGCAAACATAGATGCACTCTCTGTTCCCTCACTCACATAATCCGATGGGACGGCTGTCCAACACTACCAGGGATTAGGAGGCGTAAGATCGACGGCTTAACCGAGGCACAGGGTTTAAAAACCCCAACTTCACTATAGTCAGAAAAACTCATATACTCTTTGGCCCGACCCGGGAATTGAGCCCGAGACCTCTTCATCGATAATCGCATGTGCTAACCGTTAGAACAACAAAGCAGTATGTTTGTTTTACACCATGCATGAGAAAGCCATAACCATGATTCAAATAAATAACCCATCAATATTCAAACTCCAGTCGAAACAAATAAAATATTTTTCCGCAATGCAATGAACGCTGTTTGCTTTTTTGAAAGGTTCATTGACCGCACGATTCTGATATTATAAGTTTATTACACCATTGAGGCCTGGAAACGAGGCTCATATTATTTTTAAGGTGTTTTAAAATATTGACTGAAATAATTATGGATTGTGGCAGTCTGAAATTACAGTTATTTTGAACTATCACTCATCAATATCATTCGTCTATCGCAGTCAACTGCTGGATACAGATCTCCCTTTTTTATGCTGTTTTGTTCTGTATGGGCCTACCGAGGTGACTCTATTCTGCCTGATCATAAGCATAAGATATCGTTTTTTGTTTTTTCGGAAGACGGTCCCCACTTCATCTCATCCACATTTTAATATTTTTTATCATTAATTTCATCACGACGAAGACTTGAAGACTTATGATATGAAAACTATAAACACTTGACATTGGCAGAAATAGCTGATCCGAGAGATTCGGCTGGTTGCCATTTCATCAAAAGAAGAAGAAGAAGCATCAGCAGAATCCAAGAGTGGTGGTCACCATACTCATTGCGAATGCAGACAATGCAACAATGCAGTACGGTGACCCACACCATGGCGGCCTAGTGATGCTTCTGCATCATTGGGCCTCCGGTCTCACACTCACTAACGAAACACGACAGCACGTATGCTGTCATTTTAGGTTGATTCTCTTATTGCAATCCGACTCCCGATTTCTGACTACCGTGACGCCAAAAAAATAAGTAAAACTTTTGGAAGTGTGTGTTTCTATGTTCGACCGTAGTGTCTAAATTACTGAACAGTTTTTAATGAACGATGTGTCATACATTTTAAAAGCATTTTTTACGTAGATGAGGTTACAATTCTTAAATAACATATGCTTTCCTTTCTAATTTTTTTACAATATAAACTATCTGTCATTAGAAAGGCTTGTGAAAATCGGTCGATCAATTCCAGAGGTTAGCTCAAATAAACAGACGGACTGATTCTTTTTAACGCAAGTAACATCTTGACATTCAGATGCCTTCAGAAAAATACTGGTATTATGACAATACAAACAAACGTTCTCTTTTATTGTTTTATCGACTTATCTAATAATATCTGTCTGTCCATCCGTTTGACACGACAACCGGTTGTATTTAAAATTTTGAAGTAACAAATCTGCTTACATCATTATCAAATATCTATTAAGAGCGTAGGTATGTTGATTTTTTCTTTAAATAAAACGTCAGATTATTCTGACATGTGACATTTAATTTCTGACATTTGAGATTTGAGGTAAAAATTAGAGAATAGTGTAAAAAACAATAACTCAATTTTTATGACACTATAAAAATATTAAAATTACATCATTTACTTGCTTATTCGTATTTCGGATCACCTAAAAGTTGTTTATCACTCTTTTCTCCTTCGGGTCGTCAGATTATGTGACCCAGTGGAACTGGGCGTCAGAATAAAACAAAAGCTACATCTGGTGAGCCATTCTGTTTTAGAATTAGACGAGATCTGGGACCAGCTTTTGTTGATCGATATGAACCCACTTAGACCACAAGTATTGATTCAGGTGAGTTGATAAAAATAATGTGAGAAATAAGTTATCTTTAATATTTGAAGATCTTTAAACCAACGAGCTGTGGAAGAGCCATCTCTCGGAATCAATGTGACCGGGGTTATGCCGCAGAAATCCGGAGTTACACCGCAGAAATCCGGAGTTGTACCCCAGATATCCGGAGTTACGCGGTTATTTCTTTCCTTTTACTAAGTGAATGAGGTAACCAGGTACCCAGGGGTTAGGGTGTTCAAAGGGTAGCAACTCATTACCGTCCCTTGAGTTCTAAATATTCATGGGTAGTCGCTTACCATCAAGTAATTTACCTAATACCATACCTAAAAAAACTTTCTCACGAGAAGGAATTGAACCCGTTACTCAGTCGACACCAGTCGTTAAACGGTAGACAGAATAATATATTTAAATTACAAAACTGGGTGTCAAACGGTTACGTCATCGATAGAAGCGATTGTTACGATAACCGCGGCTAGAATCGAGAATCGATTGGACACACCGACATCGCTTTCAAATGATTTATAACGATTCTACTGCGTAATCGATTCTGAGTGTTTGACTTTTGAGTAATAGTTTTGTGTGAAAGTTTGAATTCTTTTTTATCTGTGATCTTTCTTCTTCTCGTTATCATCTGTTTACTCTCTGAACAGATGTTTTTCGAATCAACACGAAAAGTTGTTTTTTTTTTCGCGGCAAAAGTGGCTCTACTCTGCCAGATATAAAGTATGAGTAGAATACACGAGTGGGCCACCATACTCAAAGCGAACACGGACAATGCAGCATGGTGACCCACACTATAGTGGCCTATTGATATACTTATTCACGTCCCGCTTAAAGGACCCTGTATATACTAATGAGCAATAGTTTCTTTGGCATGGCACCTAAAATTTATTTTATATTTATATTTATTTTATTTAATAAAGACCTCAAAAAAAACAAATTCAAATATAAGCTTAAGGAAATATTTATACAGAAAGCCTATTATAGTATTGGGGAGTTTTTGATAGATACTATAAATTAAGCCTCATAATGTTTTATGTATGTGTTCAAATTTTGTGTTTATTTAGTATATTTAATAATTTTATTTTTAATTATTGTTTTTTATTCAATATTTGTCAGTGATGTGATGTATTACGACGACGTGACATTTTTATTATTATTAAAAATTTGTACGCCAGCTATGGCAAAACATGTTTTTAAGTACTGAACTATATTTTATACTATGACATCTTGTTAACACATGTTTTATGCAAATAAACTTATCTTAACTTAAAGTATCTAAATTATTTATGGTACCTATATACTCGTAGGACAAGCGAGGAGACAGTCACTTGATAGTGACTATCGCAACGTATGCATACGTGTGACTTAAGAAACATAAGTACTTTGCCTCCCCCATCCAAATCAGTAAGCTGAATATAATATTTTTTTTGCAACAACTGTTTTCTGAGGAACTGTGGCAACATTTCAGTTGGTTAGACGGCCCATATTAAGTGTAAAACCTTGATTATTTTTACACAATATATTTTATCCTAGTTGGATTTGAACTCATGTAACACAAACAACGCAGTATCTCGGTTCGGTAAAAGCAGTCTATGATTGTTTCAAATAATCGCAGTATCTTCTATCTAAATTTCATTAAATTAGTTCAGTGGTTTAACCGCAAAAGTGTAAAAGACAGAAAACAGAGTTGCCTTCGAATTTGCTAACAAGAAACTAGATTATATCTATCTGTCTGTATCCTACTAATATTATAAACACGATAGTTTGTAAGTATGGATGGATGTTTGTTCTCTTTCACGCAAAAACTACTGAACGGATTTAGTTTAAACTTTACAGTAATATAGCTTATACATCAGAATAACACATAAGACTACTATTTGCAGCGATAACCGACATACACGTGGGCGGAGCCGCGGGCAACAACTAGTGTTTTCATAAAACTTGAGACGATTACAAAACAGTTACATGACACACTGTTAATTCAGAAATAATTAAAGAAATCGTGTCTTTTGGGGCGTGAAATGAATTTACTAATTTGACAGGCTAATTTCATAACTATTCACTGGTTTGGAATATCTATCAGTAAAATATTAATTGTGACTTTTAGCCCAAGGCATAACACCTTTCCATGTAAAGACGGATTAAAAATACGCAGTATCACCACCCTATTCACCCCGTGGGTGTCGTAAGAGACGACTAAGGTAGTAAACTACCAGGACAACAGCACTGCAAAGAGAAGGAAAACTTGAAACAAATTCTATACCAACCCGTCTGGTCAGCGAAGTATAGTAGACCAACACCTCCTTTCTAAGGAGATGCCTATGTGCAGCAGTGAACTATTAAAGGCTGTTGATGTTAATGATACTATAAAATTTATATCATAGACATACTATAAGATCACTCAAAACAAATTATGTTCTAATGAGCACCATCATTTATTCTGTGTTTTATCTATATATAATATAACTAGCAACCCCGGCTTCGCACGGGTTTATTACGGAAAATATCATATAACCTATGTTTCTCAGAGGTGTACGGCCTAATGTTTCTGACGTCTTCAACAAATATCGTTATATTTTAGCCAATATACTTAAAAATTTAACAAGCTATACACGAAAACCTCGCTCAAGAATCACTCTATCTATTAGTAAAAACCAAAAAAAACTGTGCAGCTGTTTTAGAGTTTTCGCGAACACAACAGACAGACGGACGCGGCGGAGGACTTTGTTTTATAAAATGTAGTGATATGTATGTAAAAGAAATATATAAGTATGTTTATCAGCTATCTGGTTACCATAGTGCATGCTCTGCGTTTTGAGACCAGACAACCGTGTATGAGATGAGTAAGATTATCATTATATTATTATTATCTATTATGGGATAGATGACAATCAAGCAGACGGATCGCCCTATGGTAAGCAACACGTGAGGCGTCCAAGTGCGTTGCTGGCCTTTTAATAAGGAGTACGCTCTTTTCTTAAAAGTTTGAAGATCATATTGATTCGGAAATTCCGCAGGCGGCAGTTAATTCCACAGTTTTGCTGTAATATGACTTACACCAAATATTTATTGGAATCTGCCCAATTAAATCGTACAGAACTTTCTCTTCAACTGGGCCATTAAAAAAGGTTGCACGAGACCCCAAGGTCAATAGGCCTTTGACACAATAACAGGCCCTCCAAACTCATCAGGTTAATGTGTAACCTACTTCGAAAATGGGAAGTAATGTGTTACACAATCCTTTTATAGTGTGACGACATACGTGTGACATGAATGCGTAATTTATTACCGTTACTCTGCTGATACCGTAGCTAGGTATTATAGTGTTAAAAAGATAGAATATTTTCATTGAATTTATTTTTGAAATCAAAATATATGTTTTTATTAACATCAACAGTCTTTAATAGTCCACTGCTGGACATAGGCCTCTGCTTAGAAAAGGAGGTGTTGGTCTACTATGCCACGCTGACCAGACGGGTTGGTATAAAGTTCGTTTCAGGTTTTCCTTCTGTTTGAAGCGTATCATTAAAGGATTGTTTGATAGAATAACAACTACTGCTACTGAATTCTGCTCATACTATCCATCAGGCAGAGTAGAGTCACTTTGGTAGGCTCATTTATATAAGAAAAAACAAGGGGTTGCACTCCGGGAGTGCCGGCAGAAGTGAAAACTTGAACATTACGTTGTGCGTTTTTGATTTATTAAATGTCATTTTTTAAAATCCTTTATTTATTAAACATAATGAACAAGGCTATATGAATCAATGCCTTGCTTTGCCTTTATTATTCCTTGAGAACCGATAACTACAGAAATGCTTCTTGTGATGTTGTAAAAATATAGGTGAATACCATACAGTATAAACATATTACCCGAGCGAAGTCGGGTTTACACACACACGCACACTCGTGCAAGCGCCCTGCGCCGCTTAAACGAAACAGCAGGAGTAGGCATAAATTTTCGCCGCGCGGTAGAAAGAGAGGGGGATATTACTTCCTCTCCTACGCCACGCCTCCGTCTTACGAATATTCGATCTGGGCACGTGTCCTGACGCGAGTTTAATTTTTTTTACCTATCCCAAAAAGTGCACAACGCTGCTAAAGAAGTTTTCCCTTCAAAAGGTGTCCCGTTAAGTCTTTAAATAGAGATAGAGTAGTTAAGAACACTTTGGATGCCCTGTGGTTTAGTTTTTTTTATATAAATGTACTAAAAAGTGACTGTACTATGCGTAATGGAAAGCAGGAATATAATCCAATAGTGGTGGTCACCACACTCATTGTGAATATGGATAATGCATCATGGTGACCCGTACTAGGGCGGCCTAGTGAGATGTTTTTTCACGCCCCTTTTGATAGAAGAACGGCAGTCACCGCCAAGTGGAAAAAAAATGTTTCTTAAAAAGCAGTAAAAAGCATTGAGGTAACTGCTAAAATCAATTATATGCTGGATATCCAAACTGCATTACTGCCTCGTTGTTATAGTGGTAGCGTAAGTGACTGATGTGTCTCAGATTCAATACCCAGGTCAGACCAAATGTATCTGCATTTTTTTTTTTGTGGGTGGTTTTTATTTATAATATTACGTATTATCAAAAAAAGTGTATGCGTATTCTATCAGTCAATCTAGCTGTAGTCATTTGCTTAGTTAGAAATTAGATGGCGCTGTGCCTCAGATATTTGATATATTTATTAATACAAGGTAGTAGAGCCACGCTGATTTCAGCACGGTTGGGCCGGCTCGTACTGAGGGTAGTAAAATGACAGCGTTCGTACGGTCGTGTTTCGTTGGTGAGTGCGAGACCAGAGGCCCAATGACGCAGGAGCATCACTAGGCCGCCATGGTGTGGGTCACTATGCTCCATTGTTGCATTGTCTGCATTCGCAATGAGTATGGTGACCACCACTTTTGGATTCTGCTTATACTTTCCTTCAGGCACAGTAGAGTCATTTTGGCAGGGCCATACATAAAATATACTCCAAATCAATTCAGTAGTTCTTGAATTAAACGAGTTGAAACAAACAAACAAACTCTTAATCTCTATAATATTAGTATAGATTAGCACGAGCCAATCATTACACTTTACTCTCCGCCTGGGGCAATAACAGTCGGAAGTATAGCCTAACCGCATTTTAATACCAGTGGCCCACATTTCTTATGGCTGTTACATCAGTTTTGCCCAAGGCTGTGTTTAATTGGGCAAAGATACATAAGAATAAGCTTCTTTGTACGACTTACTTAGTTTGTAGGCCTACCATGAATTTGAAAGGGAAAAATAAGATTTTTTTACCCGAGTGCGATAAAAAAAGGGTTATGTTTTCGGGTGTGTGTATACTTATTCGAGATACTCTGTACTATGAACGGCTTTATAGATTTAGCTTGAGAGGTGCCTTCAAATTTAAATTGATTGAATTGGGTTAAGTACCTATACCTAAACATATTTTTACAGTGGACAGTAAAATCTTTTGTTTTTTTTATAATTTTTCGTTTAGGTGCATTTTTAGTTTTGGGACAAATTAAAGTTTAAAAAAAAACCTCTGCTTGTTTGATCCTCTTGTCAATGAGGGAAATTAAACCCATGACTTTTCGCTACTGGACCAATTGGTTACTTTAAGAAAATAAAAGAAAGAGGCTATCCATACTGTATCAAATTCATGGAGACCACACGTAATTGTAAGTATTTTATTAGCTATTATTAATTTAAGTGAATGTACTTGATTGCTTAAAATTGTTTGTTATTTTATTACTTGAGTAATTGTCAGTACAGTGATATAACTCAAAATTCATCAAAATTTCAACCAAATAGAAGATTCTAAGATTACGAATTTAATGAATAGTAGGTATTTAGAAAATTAGCTGACTCGTGCCACTTCGTTAGGCGTTAAACATTTAAATAAAGCGAATCCGACTACCATGAAAAAAGCTTTTAAGTTTTCGGGTTAATATATAAGCCTATTATACTTACAAAGAATGTGGCTTTCTATTGGTAAAAGAATTTTCAAAATCGGTTCAGTAGATCAAAGAACTTTATCTCTTTGTTTATATTAGTATAGATAAAGAGTATTTAGGGAATATCTCAGGATTGCATACTGCATTAACTGTTTGCAATCTGCTAATGCAGTATGCAATGCAAAAATGACGCTAAATAAAAATAGACCTAACGCCTATGTCCTTAAGTTGCCTTTTTCATGACGTGAATTTGTAGGTCGGTTACTTGACTTTTACTTTAATATGTAAAAATCGGATTTAAATTGAAAACCGCAAACTTTCGAAGTAACCTTTTTCTTCAATAGAAGGAGATATCGTTAGCAACGGACATCTGAAATCATTAGCTAGAGGATCTTATTGAGAGTGCGGGTAGTGCCCGTATTAAGCATATCATTGGGCCTTGAGTACTAAAAAGAAAAAAAAAGACAACTCCCGCATTGGGAATAAACATCCTGTGTCGCGGGGGACTTTACAGACATACATGAAATGGACACAATTAACACCCAAACTCAGACCAAACGTGGCGACCGCCTAAAACACTAGGTCAACCGTGCAGTCAATTTGATACTTAGTAGCAGGAATTTCAATTATTTATTTATTTGGTATACCACCATCATACATCCAACACACTCTTTGTAATATTTTCAAAATTTAATACGAAATTTAATACTATCATGGATTTTTCTTCTACGCATTTTCGATTACATCAAACGACTGGTATGTATTGTAAATGGGGTATTCGAATATAATGTTGTATTTGTCTACCGACCTTTGAATAAAGATCAGTCTCATTTCATACCTTGTTTAATTGCGTTCGGTTTCCCTTATTATTTAGTATAAACCATTGGCGACGAGTTTAGAAGTGTTAAAAGTAGTTTTTATAATTGAAATAACCGATATTAGTCGTGAGTTCAGTTGTACATCAGTAATGGCCGATATTACTGGGTTAAAAGAATTCAAGATTAACGTGGACCGGTGGTCGACATATATGAGCAGACTCAAGGCTTGGTTTTCAATTCAAGACATTAAACCGGCCGATCAATCGAAATATCTGGTTGCGGCTGTTGGTACTGAAGCCTTAGATCTAATAATAGATTTATGCTACCCAGACAATCCGGAAATAGTGTCCGTCAGTAAAATTGAGAGATTAGTCGAAGAACATTTATCACCTAAACGATCCGTGATCGCGGAAAGGATGATATACAGAACATGTAAACAAGCTGAAAATCAGACTGTAAGCCAATATATAGCTCAGTTAAAGAAGTTGAGCAAGGCATGTAAGTTTGCTAATGTGGATATTTTAAAAGAAAATTTACGCGACCAGTTTGTTTACGGACTTCGGAGTGAACGCATTCGTCAACGAATTATGACCGAAGAGGATAGCCAGCTCACGTGCGCGAGGGCCACAGAGCTGGCACTTTCCTTAGAGGCAGCGGTACGAGACTCAGAAGCGTCAGGCGTGGCGCTGACGGGCGCAGCGCCCGCGCCCGTGCATGCGCTCGGCGGCGGCGGCGCCGGCGGCCGTGCGCGGCGGCCCCTGCGCCCCCGCCCTACCCTCCAGCGCGGTAATGTAACACCCGCGGCGAGTTGTTATCGATGTGGTGGTAGACATACCGCGGAAAAGTGTTCGTATTTAAATTGTGATTGTTTTGTGTGTGGTAAAAAAGGTCACATAGCGAAAGTGTGTCGTTTGCGTAAACGAAATTCCGTTCACGGAGTGGGTGAGGAGCGCTCCACACCCACAGCACCGTCTTCGGGGTCTGAAAGTGACGGTGGCGTTGCCGTTTATCAGTTTAGTGACAGTGATAATGATAGTTCGGACCAGCGTTGGATCATTAGAGTTAAAATTAACGGTAAACAGTTAAAAATGGAAGGTGACACCGGTTCAGCTGTAAGTGTAATATCATATGGGACTTATAAGAATCTCTTTAAAAATAACAGTTTGCTACCCTACTTGTCTAAGTTAAAAATGTACAGTGGTCAACAAGTTAAGCCAAAGGGTAAGATTATTTGTACAGTATCTTTGAACAACACTATGTTACATAATTTAGACCTGATTGTTATTAACAATGAGTTTAGCCCTTCATTGTTAGGACGCGATTGGATGCGTTTGTTTGGTGTCGCTTATCCCCGTTTAACGACAATTAATTCTGTCGAAAGTAGTGTTCCTAACGATGCTGAAACGGCCTTGGCTGTCTTAAGAAATAAATTTCCCAATGTCTTCAAACAAGGTATAGGTACATTTAATAAGTCTCTAATAAAGTTAGAGATAGCGGAGGGCTGCAGTGCGGTGTGGCGCAGCGCCCGCGCTGTGCCGCACGCCTTGCGGCCGGCTGTGGAAGCTGAGCTGGCGCGGCTTCAGCGCGAGGGTATTATATCCCCTGTGGAGTGGAGCGAATGGGGAACACCGGTCGTTCCTGTACTGAAAAAAAATGGTCAGGTACGTCTTTGTGGCGATTTTAAAATAACTGTTAATCCGTGTTTAATAAACGATAAGTATCCGATACCTAGGATAGATGACGTCTTTGCCTCCCTACAAGGTGGTAGATACTTTGCAAAAATCGATCTAAGTAACGCATATTTACAATTTTTGCTCGACGAGCCGTCAAGAAAGTTATGTACTATTGTTACACAGCTGGGTATGTTTTCTTTTAACAGGTTACCCTTCGGAATTAAGTGTGCACCGAATAAATTTCAGCGTATCATGGATAAATTGTTTAAAATACCCAATGTATCCTGTTATTTGGATGATTTGACCGTGAGTGGAGTAGATTTTCGGGATTTGTGGGAGAGAGTATTGACAGTATTTAAGATATTATCAGACTGTGGCTTGCGCGTAGCCCCAGAAAAGTGCAGTTTTTTTCAAAAGTCAATTTCTTATTTAGGTTACGTCATTGATGCTAAGGGTTTACACACTGATATTAGAAAAATAGATGCAGTTTTACAAACATCGATTCCTAAAAACATTAAAGAATTAAAAGCTTTTCTGGGACTCGTAAATTACTATGGGAAGTTTCTAAATAAATTAAGCGATACATTAAATCCCCTATATGATTTACTTAGAAAAGGGACTAATTTCGTATGGACTGACTCATGTACGGCCGCGTTTGAGCGAGTAAAGAGTGCACTTAAGAACTCGCCAGTTTTAGCGCATTTCGACCCTATGCTATGTACGCTAGTTACTTGCGACGCGTCGGGGAGCGGTGTAGCAGCCGTGCTGTCGCAGCGTGACGCGAACGGCACCGAGCGACCCGTCCTGCACGCTTCGCGAACTCTTTCTGACGCTGAAAGGAACTATGCACAGATCTGTCGCGAAGGATTAGCTATCATTTTTGGCGTCACAAAATTTCATGATTATATTTATGGCAGAGAATTCATGTTAGTCACCGACTGTAAACCGTTAGCAGCAATATTTAGTGAAAAGAAGGGAATACCCGCGATGGCTGCGAGCCGCCTCCAACGCTGGGCGGTTATTTTAGGAGCGTATAATTATACGGTGATATGTATAGGCACTAAACAAAACTGTGTAGCGGATTGTTTGTCTAGGATGTCAATTATAGAAGAGGACGTTAAAACACGAGTAGATTATTATTTAAATTTCGTAGAAAATTATACACCTATAAATTTTAAAGTAATAGCAAAAAGTACCGCGTCAGATACAGTTTTGGTTAATCTAATAAAAGCGTTAAAAGCTAACTGGCAATACTGTTATTCAAATGAATTAAAACCCTACTTTAAACTTAGACAATACTTGAGTATCGAACAGGGATGCATTCTTTTCGGTCATAGAGTTGTAATTCCGAGTTTGCGTAAGGCCGTGTTACAAATGATTCATGAGACTCATCAAGGAATAGTTAAGTGTAAAAGTCTGGCACGTAGCTATGTTTACTGGCCGGGTCTTGACGCAGACATTGAGCGCATATGCAGTGCTTGCGACACGTGCAATCGGGAGCGCGTAGCCCCTCGCGCGGCTCCCCTCCACCCCTGGGAGTGGCCGCAGCAGCCTTGGTATCGTATACACGTAGATTTTTTCTCAATGTCAGGGAATACACTATATTATTTTGTGATAATTGATGCCCATTCTAAATGGATCGAAGCGTTGAGAGTTTCGAGTACATCGGCGCAGTCGACCATACTTAAATTGCAACACGTATTTTCTCAGTTTGGCTTGCCATATGAATTGGTTTCCGACAACGGTCCTCCCTTCAGTAGTGCGGAATTTAAAAATTATTTAAGTTCTAATTTCATAAAACATATTACTATATCCCCGTACAAGCCCAGCAGTAACGGTGCAGCAGAAAACGCCGTTAAAATTATAAAAACGACATTAAAAAAGGCATCTTATGAGAAAAGCCATCTTGAATCCGCTCTGGAAAAGTTTCTATTTATTTATCGATCAACGCCTCACAGCATAACGGGAAACAGTCCAGCCAAGTTGTTGTTAGGCAGGGATGTGCGCACACCTTTTGATGTATTGAGACCTAGTGTAGCAGACGTAGTAATGCAAAAACAAAATTTGCAAAGGAGTTACAAACGAGGATGTGAACGCCAATTTTTCGTAGGAGACAAAGTATATTTTATGTTGTTTAGAAATAATACACATACGTGGGAAAAGGGTACCGTTACGGATCGGATTGGACCACTTACATATTATGTATTGTATAATAACAAATACTACAAAAAACACATTGACCAACTCCGCTCAGATACAACTGCTGATCAATTTAATTGTAGTGACGAGTTATCTTTAACATGTAAAAATAAAATAAATGATTCAGAGCAGCCTATTACAAATGCTTACAATAGTAACGAAAGCACTTCTATCGAACCCGAGAGCGTGGCTCCTTCGATAAGCCCAAACTCTCTCGACTCTGAACCTTGTGATGGCCACGTGTCGAGCACGGCGAGTTCGCCCTCGCAGCCACCACTTACTCAGGAGCCTATTTCCACACGTTCCAAAAGGGTGCGACGGCCACCGAAAAGGTTCGGTTTTGAAATAGATTAAGTAGTAGTCACACATACATATTTATCATAAGATACAAATTAGTTTTTTTTTTTGTCCAACCTTAGTCTTAAGTTGAGTCATGAAGTGTCTCTTTTTGTATTCTTGTACCTATTTGAAAGATATTTGTATTAATTAAGTGCTTAGTTAATTCGAAGTAACTTTCTAGATTTACCATTTTCTCTGTATTCTTAAATTTATGGTGGAGGAAAGAAATAGATGTACTTAGTATTAAATAGTAATAAAAAAAAATATTTTGAAATAGAGGGGGGAGAATGGTATGTATTGTAAATGGGGTATTCGAATATAATGTTGTATTTGTCTACCGACCTTTGAATAAAGATCAGTCTCATTTCATACCTTGTTTAATTGCGTTCGGTTTCCCTTATTATTTAGTATAAACCAACGACAAAAGTGATAATAAATGGAAAATCTTATTCTATTCTTCTTCTAAAACGAAAATCTAGAAGAACTCATTATTAACACATTCATCACGAAAAAGACATTCATCCCGTAACTTAATCAGATATAGGAAAATTTTAACAAAATAAAAACCGACTTCAAGGTACGACTCGATTTCTCTTGGATTCCATCATCAGCTCTTAGTGTCTTTATCATGGTACCACCGCTGGGATATCTCCTTTCCATTAAAAAAAGACTCATCAAAATCGGTTCATAAACGACGAAGTTATCCCCGAACACACATAAAAAAAACATATATACGGTCGAATTGAGAAACCTCCTCTTTTTTTGAAGTCGGTTAAAAAGATCTTTTGAAGGGCCAAAAGGTATGGATAAGCAAGAAAATTTAAAACAAAATACGCAGAGGATAGCGATTTCGCCCATTTGCCTCTCTTGGTCAATAATTTTAAGTTATATTAATTAAATGAAAGTTGGTCTCTGTGTAGTGACAATCTGTAACAGCCCACTGCTGAATATAAACCTGTCCTTATAAAGGAGGTTTTAGCTTACTATAACTACGCTGGCCAGATAGGTTGGTGCAGCATTTGTGTCAAGTTTTCCTTCTATTTGCAGTGCCGTTGTCCTACATAGTTTTCTCACTTAATCAGCTCTTACGACACTGAGGAGAAAATTTAAATTAAATACGTAGGTTACAGCGATTTCGCCCATTTGCCTCGCTTAGTCAATATTATTAAGTAAATTAAACTTAGTGTCTAGTGAACGTCTAGTACAGAAGACACGGTTGACTTATTTACAGTAAAAATGTTAAAGAAGTTTTTTTTCTACTTAATTATTTATACCTTGCCAAGTTTCACTTTAAAACCTTGGTTAGAAATGAGGCGCAAAACTAGCACGAAAAATACAGTGAAGTAATTTTTTTAAGGCAGCTTCACAAACACGTTGGACATCGTGTTGGTTAAACATTATTTTTTATCCAAAGAATGGACATTCCCCTAAAATCATTTAGTTGTCTATTTATTATGCAAAAACTATTACATATTTCAGTAAGACATATGTGTAGATAAAATATTATATTATTATATTCCTAAAATTTCGTTTGACGCCTAAAAAAATATTTGCTTCACATATAACTGTGAAGAGAATATGCAAAAGAGGACACTGTTTAAAAATGATTTTAGTTTCAAAAACAAATGGGTGGGTTATAATATTTCAAAGAGGATTACCGGTTCATTAGTTTAAAGTTCAACAATAAAGTGTGTAAAAACTACAGAAACTTTTCCCTAAAGTTTGGGAAAAATTGTATACCTTTTATTTTCGATGTAACATATTTATTTATAATCCTAGTTTCATTACCAAAAAACATAATTAAATTACAAAAATACATACCTCTTTACTGATTTTGCTGAGAAACTGTCACTAAATGTCACTAGTTTGTATCATTTAACACTTCACTTCACTATTCACATGTCTAGTAGTACATCTGCTGCTCACCCGAAATAATAGTCGTAATAATAAAATATTATATAAATAACAATAGCATACAACGCGAATTTAAAGTATAAATAGAAAATGTCTTTAATATAAAACAGTATTTTATGGGTTATACCCTTTTGTTGTTCAGGTACGTTATGCATTTAATGCACCAATTCCTGCTGAAATGCGATTTTGTTAGTGACTATGTGTGTGTGTCTCCATTATTCATCATAAAAATTACGATTTTTAAATGTACAAAAAATGAGTTTATATCACCCCAATGTCCTCTTTCAACTTCAAGTAACCTAATAACTAATGTTATGTAAGTTAAATTAAGTAACATCTCTTTGTAAACAAACCACAAGTAACACATTTGCCCAATTAACTCTAATACTACTTTTACTAGTTATTATTGTTCAACATTATCAACAACCTTTAACAGTCCACTGCTAGACATAGGCATCTCTTTAACAAGGAGGTTATGGTCTACTATACCACGCTGACCAGACGGGTTGGTATAAGGTTTGTGTCAAGTTGTCCTTCTCTTTACAGGGATGTTGTCCTGGTAGTTTGCTCCCTTAAGGCGCGTCTCCACCGAAATTTGACAACACAAAAAAAGGTTAACAACACAAAAGTTGCCAACTTTTGTTCGGTGGAGACTCGGTTTTACAGAAACTTTTATCACCAGCACGTGTTGACAACACAAAAGTTGCTAACTTTTATTCGGCTCGGCTTTAGTCGACTCTTGCGACACCACAGTTTAACACAAATACACGTAATAATACGTCATTTAAAGTCGAACGGGCCCCATGAGAATATGTATGAATACATTCATTCGTTTATTAATATATCTACTCATATTATGTTACTTTTATTACATAGTAAGGTTTTATTCATTCTGTCAAACCATACAATTTTTTTTTATGGATTAGTGGGCAAACGAGCTGACGTATCGCCTGATGGTAAACGATTACCGCCGCCGATGGACACCCGCAACATCAGAGGCGTCAATAGTGCGTTGCCGGCCTTTGAGGGACGGGGAGGGGGATGAGGGGGTGTCGTAAGAGCCGAATAAGGGAGCAAACTACCAGGACAACAGCACTGCAAAGAGAAGGAACACTTGACACAAACCTTATACCAACCCGTCCGGTCAGCGTGGTATAGTAGACCACAACCTCCCTTCTAAGCAGAGGCTTGAATCCAGCAGTGGGCTTTTAAAGGCTGTGGCTGATAATAGAACTAAAAAAACAAGTAAAAAACACATAGACGGCTATTTAAATAAGTAAATACGTTGGGAATAATATTGCAGTAATAGTTCTTTAAATTTTTTTTACCACATATTCTAAGTATACATATCTAGTCGTAGTAGTTTTTTTTATTTGAGTGGGGTTGGACGGAAAACCCCACACGCAACCGTTGCTATAGGTATGTGAATAACAGACTTCTAATGCTACAGCAATCAGAAACCACCGAAATGAGATTCTCCTCCTTTTTTAAGTCGGTTAATAAAGGAAAGAAAAATGTAACTGGGAAGAGTAAAATTCCAAAAAAAAATACTATTCTAGTTTAAGGCTTGAATGTTTCTCAAATGTTATCTTATTAAAAGTTGTTTCGTCTTATTGACAGTAAAAGAAGCCTAGAATAAAATGTTTTTTAGCAAAAAATCCGCCATTTGTACAGTCATTCAATTTACATACCATACCTACTTTTATTAGTGAACTGTATTAACTGTAAGGTTTATTTTATTCTAAAAACCACTTAAACACCGTGAAGAAAAAATATCGAAGTTACAAAACATTACAAAACAAAAACAAATTCAATTAAAAACTGTTACTATGTTATCACGAAAAGGTTTTTTCCGTCATTTTAACTTAACGTTTCAAAGAAAAGAAAGAAACTATCGAATCTGGTAAACATTTATCTAACAACTAAATCGTTTCTAAGCCCGTCAATGAGACACATAAACTACACACATACGTACACATAACATAACGTAACATTACACATTCACTACACAAAATAATTAAACTTTAAAACAAAAATTCCGAAAAAACACTAACATAGCAAACAGATATTAAAACAAAACAGGTATTAAAAACAAACACAAATTCAAAAAACAAAAATAATGTATAAAACAAAAACAAAGAAGCGTATTACGATCGGCGCCCGCGCAGGCATACTGGTATATGTCGCCAGTTCACCACAGTGGGGGAAGTAGGCTGCGCATGAGTTGAGCAATATGCGGACAGTTTTCAAGGTTCCCTATGAAGTAACTGCGCCGTGAATATTGTGCCATGCCAATATATATATGTAGGTACAACAGGTTTACATACTGGTATCGATCGGTAACTTCCACATTCGAGTTCTTGTTGAGACAATGATTGCACATATCTCGCAATGTTTTGAGTGAGACACGACATTTTTTATATCAGATGTTTAAATATTTATTTCCACTTTAGTTAATTACGTTGTGTATTTATGAACGCTGATGGTTTTGTATGTTTATCATATATGTGACTATGGATCTCGTAATTTTATGGATTGTTCGAAAATTAGTTAAAACATACATATTTTTCATAAACCACTTTAAAACACATTAACATATCTTTGTTTCAATTTCTTATTTTTTAATGCATTAAGAGACTTCTAAATAACATTGATAACGACGGAAGATAATAAATTTGTTTCCCCAGTGTGGGCTTAGCTATTCATTTGTATTTACGAGTACGTCTCTTGTCCTAAAGGTTCCATACGCTACCCAAATTGTACTTAGACGACCTATTCATCTCATCAATCAATTTTATATTTTGTTTCCCATTTCATCGAGATGAACTTTTGCTTTACATTGATATTCAGTTATTTTTCCAATCGCAACCAATTGTAAGTTGCTAGGTATCACTACATAGTATAAAACAAAGTCGCTTTTTCTGTCCCTATGTCCCTTTGTTTGCTTAAATCTTTAAAACTACGCAACGGATTTTGATGCGGGTTTCTTTAATAGATAGAGTGATTCAAGAGGAAGGTTTTTATGTATAATAAATATGCATAATATAGTATGGAAACACTGTTAATTTTCGAGGTTTCTAATGTGATGTAGCAAATAAACACATTTTTTTGCGCTTACATTGCAAGCGCTGGTTGCACCCTACGAGATAGATCAAAATAATGTACTACAGTATTGTACACCTTAAAAAGTACTACAAAAAAGTCCGCGACGGTATATGTCTATCTCTTAGGGATAACCCACAACTACCATTTTTTATTCCTTTCTTTTTACGAGAAATAATGGCTTATTTACGAAGTGATTTTAATCAATACAGAATGAATCCTTACACAATTAAGTAAATTAAATACATTGTGCATTTAATATAGTTCAAAATGGCCCTTTACAGTATCTAATTTAAATGAATATATTCGAAGATATTACAGATTTGAAATGCACGAATCGTGTCGTCGGCGGGGGCATCTGAAATCCACCCGTGCGAAGCCGGGGCGGGTCGCTAGTTTTATATATATGAGTTTGCCAAAGTGACTCTACTCTGCCTTATGGAAAGGATGAGCAGAATCTAAGAGTAGTGGTCACCATACTCATTGTGAATGCAGACAATGCAACAACGCTTCATGATAACTCATACTATGAAGGCCTATTGAGATGCTTCTGCATTACAAATGTTGTCATTTTAGGTTGGTCGTCTGTGGGAGGGTAGTAGGAAAGCCGACCCATTTGTGTTATAATCAGCATAGCTCAACTACCCTGGGACAGTAACCACAGAAAATAATATTTTAACATGTGCTATAACTATAAATACATAACCTTGATATTATTTTCCATACTCGTGTTGTAAGACCTTGCTTTTACTCAAATTATATGTTATGATCAATTGGGAATTACCCTGTGTGTTGATTTTGCCCGCTTAATTATAGAACGTTAAACCCATCTTTAGATTGTGACTTTTCGATTCATTTTATTACAGCTCAATGGACAAGCAAGCGTAAGTAGTTGATGAAAATAAATAAATGATATTTCAACTTGAGAGAAAGATAGATAGTCGGAAGTTGGAGTCGTTCTTTGTATTCTTTTGATTGCCTTGATGGCGCAGTGGAACGGTTTCGATTCCCGGGTCAGACCAAATTTTCGTATTAAATTATCTGCAATTTGATTTTGAGTTCTGGTGTTTGCCGTATGTAACATAAGTAAAAAAGTATATACATGTGTATTTATATCAGTTGTCTAGTACCCTTAATACAAGCTCAGCTTAGTCTGGGACTAGATGGCATTATGTGTTAGATGTCCGGAATATTTATTTATTTTAAGGAACCCATAAACCATGCCAAATCAGTTTATCTACGTATATGACGTTGAATACTTTTTATTATTGAATAAAAAGATAAAAATGATAAAACAATACCATAGTTGTAGCTGTGGCTAAATGCAAATATTTATTTAAGCACATATGTTACATTTTTAATGTGGCGTGTTCTGGCAATCATGAAGGATAATCAGATTGATTCTCGCAGTGCAGTATAATATTTTAAACTCCTATTATTGAAATCGATTAAAGTAACAAAAACCGCACAAAGCTCTTGCCTTTGACTTTTTCTTACTTTACATCTGTTTACATTCGACATCAAACTTTATTACACCCAAATAAGCTTTCTGATCTCACACATCATTTAAATAGTTTTCAATAAATGAAAATATGTACCATAAATTATATTAGAAATTAACAGCTTTTAACTGTGGTCAGAACAACATTATCGTCATGCATTTTTTCATAAAACTCATACTGTATATTTTGACCAAGATAAATATAAGGGAATCTATCGGCATCACATACCCCTTTTTTACGTTTTTTAATCTCCTTCCTCTATCTTCTTGATGACCCCCGTAGTTCATGCCATTGCCAGATTCCATATGTTAAAATACCCACTTACCATAAAATCGACTTTATAATGTATATGCCATTACGTACATAATACATATTTATGTACTACATCTAACTAAACGCCTTTTCGTAAATTAAATTTATCCAAAAAAACACAGGAAACATGGTGCCCCTACCCTGTTTCGTGTAGATCGACTCTTGCGCAGACGTTGCGTGAAATCGAAGCGTACTGACACAGCGCTGTTGTGGACTGCTGTTGGAGTGTAAAAATATACTTAAACAGTTACATGGCCGAACGAATGCCTCCACTGTCCTTGCTTTTGAAACAAAACTGTTTATTTTACATAACTATGCAGTTTTTGTATGTGAATATTAGCAATTATAATACCTTAGGTAATGTGTTATTTAAATAATAAGATCTTTACTGAAATTAGATGTTAGTAATTGATATTATACTAACGGAGATCCGCGGTGTTACCCAAGGTACAGCTACAACCTCGGGTAACGCCGCGGGGCGAAGCTAGACTTAAAAAAAGTAACCTGAGTTACTCCTTGTCTTATCTACCAGTGAATGTCCCGTCAATATCAGTCCAGCTGTTCCAGAGATTAACCGGCACAAACAGACATACAGATAGACAAAACTTTAAAAAAAAACTTTTTTGATGTAAGTAACGTACATACTTTCATACGCATTTAGTGAAAAGCTGTTAATTTGAAATTACAAACAGACATTTCAACTTTATTTATTTATATAGATAAGCTTGCATTTTTTCGTATGTAAATTTTTGCAATTATAAAACCTTAGGTAATGTGTTATTTAAATAATAAGATTTTCACTAAAGATAATTGTTTAGTAATGTGTATTCCACTTTTTGTCCGTTGCAATTTCAAGGACCTAATTCAATTACTTGCCTAAATTGACAACACTTTCAATTGGTAAGTTAGTTTTAAATTGTCTGTAGCGAGAAATTCGTTGGTAATAATATTAAATTCAAAATTTAAAAAACCCCCTACTCAAGCACTTAATCCAGTAATCATTCGCCAATTATATTTTTACAGACATTCTGTTATTCTTCACCACTTTCACCCCTATAACTTTTAAATGACTCAACAGATTTTCATGAAACATGTCTAAGAAAACTCACACGTAACTCACCTTTCATACAAAAAAAACTGAATTGAAATCGCTTCATCCGTTCGCGAGCTAATATATGACGAACCAACATGAACAATGCCAAACTTACGCCTCCGTTCGCTTTATTTTCGTTAAAAGGATTACAATGTTTTTGCTTCACGTATTAATATACAGACATTATTTTAATACCACCATCATCATCATCAGCCTATCGCAGTCCACTGCTGGACATAGGCCTCTTAGTAATTGCACGCCATTTAGTTCGATTCTGGGCTTCTCGCATCCAGCTCCTGCCAGCCGTCTTGCGCAGATCATCACTCCACCTGGCCTGTGGACGTCCTACTCTACGTTTGCCGAGACGCAGTCTTTACTCAAGAACCCGTTTACCCCAACGGTAATCATTTCCATTGCTTCAAAATATCTAAACAACCTGTTTAACCAACATCAAAAAAGGAGAAGGTTCTATGTTTCACTGTATGTATATTTTTTGGTTTATTTTATCTTCTATACTTATAATGAAAATGTAACAGGTCCAATTCTGTACATTAAAGATATTTTGAAATTTTCTTTGGAGGGCTCTCTATAGTCGATACTGAAGCCAAAACTGTATTTTTTTTCATTTTTGTCTGTCTGTCCGTCTGTCTGTCTGTCTGTATTTTGGCCGCGCATCACACCGAAACTACTGAACGGATTCAAATGAAACTTGGCATGATTTGAGTTCATACTACGAGGTAGGACATAGGATACTTTTATCCCGAAATTTAGCACGGTTTCCTGGAGAGATGGAATGAAAGTCAAAATTTGTACTTAGTTGTAATTCAATAACATTGGCAGTCCCAGGATGGTTTCAAGAATTAACTGGACTCAACTGCCCCAAATTCTATTTGGTGGCACCACCCTTGAGATCAGCACTAGTGTGAAAAATTTAGGGATCTACATAGACAATACTCTATCCTGGGGTACACAGATACAAGAGGTCAGTCGAAAGATATTTGCTTCTGCCGGGTCTCTGCGAAGATTACGTAATTTTCTGCCGATTGCAACTAGGGCTGCACTTGCACAAGCACTTCTACTTCCAATTCCCGACTATGCCGATGTCAGCTATCTGAATCTCACCGAAGCACAACTTGATAAGCTTGAGCGACTACAAAATCTCTGTATACAATTCGTATTTGGCCTACGAAAATATGATCACGTCTCTGAATTCCGTCAAATGCTCAAGTGGCTTCCAATTCACTCTCGCCGGAATACTCATATCCTTATTTTTCTCTACAATATTTTGTTCAATCCCAGAGCCCCCTTCTACCTCAAAGAACGATTCAAGTTCCTTAATGACACAAATGAAAAATGTCTAAGGTCATCCGAAAATTTGAGACTGGAGATGCCTCTGCATTCCACATAATTTTACGACCAGTCTTTCATTGTTGAAGCTGTACGCTTGTGGAATGCACTGCCGGTAAACATCAGACAAGTGCAAACAATAAATGCATTCAAGAAAATGCTTACCGAACATTACGCATCTTAATTAAGACAGTCACGAATTAGGGTATGCAGGAATTATTTTGTATTTTTTTTATTTTATATAAATTATCTAGTTAGGTATATATGTATGTATATATATAAATACTTATATATGTGTGTGTGTGATATGTGTGTGGATATATTTATATATGTATGTTGTTCATCACATTCATTAGCAAATAATATAATTAATTCAAAACTCATTGCACCGACAACTACTACTGTCTCTCCTATACATTTTGATCCATCCTAAGGTTGCCTGGAAGAGATTGCTTTAGGCAATAAGGCCGCCCTTTGTACACTCCGTCTCACATTTTATGTACTCTCTTCTAACTCTGTAATATTATGGTGAGCAAATAAAGAGTTTTCTATCTATCTAACACATAGTCCGATTTCATTCATTCTTTTTTTGCTAGAAAGAAAAAAAATAAAAGGTAGCGGGATAAGTGTTTTTTTTTGTCCGCGACTGTACACTGCCTGTGGAAAGCTGAGACAGATGTGTAAATATGGCGGTACGAAGTTCGCCGGGTCAGCTAGTCTCCTATAAATTCCATTTAAAGATTGCCTGTAAGAGATTGCTTCCAGCAATAAGGTCGACTATTAGTACAATATACGTCTGTAATATTCAAATTCGTGTACAATGAAGTATATTCTATTCTATGTATGATGGAATACCTTGGTGGTCTTTTGGTCTTGTGTTGGGTGATACCAACGGATAAGCCAGAACCAACTACCTAGTCTGATTCTCACCGAAGATTATCTTTATCTAGATTATGTTCTGTATCTAGATGTAATTTATCTATAATATGTATGTATTTATAAATATACGACCCACGTAACCTGGTTTACGTCTCCTTTTGCACGTAGCGTAATAATTTTCTCCCGTTTTTGTAACATTCTTTATTGGTGCTCCGCTCCTATTTATCTTAGCGTGATGATATATATCCTATAGCCTTCCTCGATAAATGTACTATCCAAAACTGAAAGAATTTTTCAAATCGGACCAGCGGTTTCTAGATTAGCGCGTTCAAACAAACAAACTCTTCAGCTTTATATACTAGTATACCTAGATGTGTAACAGCAGTTTGGTTGCGTGTATGTCGGGTATCGTGGTAAAATGTAGTAGTGTATGCTTCCTCAAGAATCAAAGTATATCCATGACGAATTTTATTGAAATCGGTGCAGTGGTTTAGCCATTAAAGGGTGACATACAGATAGACAGAGTTAGTTTCGAATTTACAATACAAGTATGGATATACATAATTATGTATGATCTGTATCTAGATGTAATTTATATACAAGACTAGCTGAACCCCGCGGTCATTGTCGTACCACGAGTAACGCCGCGGGGCGAAGCCAGTCTAAAAAAGTTAGTCTAGCCTAAGTTACTCCTTATATCATCAGCTACATATCAGTGAAAGACACGTCAAAATCGGTGCAGCCTTTCCAGAGATTAGCCGGAACAAACAGACAGACAAAAATTGTAAAAATAAATATTTTGGTATATGTACCGTGTATACATACATATGCATTTAGTAAAAAGCTGTTATTTTAATATTACAAACAGACACTCCAATTTTATTTATTTGTATAGACGTATGTAATATATTATACTACGAATCCGACTCTATAGTCCGGACCGCTGTTGGCGACACGAAACCCTTTCCTGTCACCGTTAGGGTACATCAAGGATCCATTCTTAGCCCGTTTCTGTTTAGCGTGATATTAGACGTTTTGTCAGACAGCATTCGAGACACACATGAGCAACCCCCATGGTTGCTCATGTATACGATATCGCGCTGGCAGATGCGGACAGGGGTAGATTGGTGCGACGTGGGAAAGCGTGGAAAGAGGCGCTTGAGAACGGCGGTCTGAAGCTTAATGAGACGAAGACCGAGTACTTAGCATTCAACTGTTCAGATCCCTCACCCGTCCACATAGGCGATTACCTAGTTGAGAGCACGGACCAGGTCAAATACCTGGGATCTGTATTTCGGGCGTCCGGTGACATCGATTGCGAGGCACGCATTGCTGCCGCGTGGGCCAAGTGGCGTGAGTTGACAGGCGTCATTTGCGACCCCAAAATGCCAGTTAGGTTAAAGGGACAGGTCTATAAAACCATCATTAGGCCTGTTCTCTTACATGGTTGTGAGGCGTGGCCGGTGCTGGAGCGACACAAGCAAGAGCTGCGCGTCACGGAGATGAATATGCTGCGATGGATGTGCGGAGTCACGCGAAAGGATCGTGTGAGAAACTCCCGCATTCGCGGCACCTCCGTGTCCGTGACATCGCAGACAAACTGCAGGAGAGTCGCCTGTGCTGGTTCGGCCACGTTTTGCGGCAACCGCCTTCCTACGTGGGAAACAAATGTCTGGCCATGCTGCCTCCGCCTGGTCCCGGTAGAAGGGGTAGACCCAAGAAGTGCTGGCTTGACGTCGTAAAGGGTGACATGCGTGCTAATGGTCTCACTACCAAGGATGCCGAAGACCGGGCAAAGTGGAGAAGAAAAAGTAGGAAAGCAGACCCCGGGCTCCAAAGTGCTAGCTCTGGAAGCAACCGGGACCAACGCTAAGACAATGATGATGTATGTAATATATTATAGGTACTTAGAATTATGTTTATCAACAGTTTGGTTACCATTACACAGTCCTAACTACTCTGCCTAGCTATACAACAGACTGTGTGTGTATGAGTTATCTAAGGTTAAAAATTATGGATTCAAAATAGATATGCACAGGACACACTAGTATTTAAAAAAAAAAACATTTTACCTTAGATTGTTTATTTTATTTAATAATGTACCTTTTTATTTATAAACTGACGATAACCTTGAAATAAGTCCTCGAACAAGTACCTATTAGAACGCATAAACGTTGTCAGACAGGTAAATTAAATCTATGATTAATTTAATTCTTCTTAATGTATCCGCAAAATAATACTAAGATGAAACCAGTAGTTACACGGAATAAACACTTATTATTCGCACAGTAGCGGTCAAGGTAAGCACTAACCGCCACCTGAGATCTATCCAAGGCCTTTGATTAAGGCAACCACAGAGGTCTTCTTCTTCTAGTTGAGGTAATTCAAATTCAAAATCATTTATTCAATTAAGACACTAAGTGACATTTATGAACGTTACATTGAAGCTACAGTTAAAAATCAAAGATCGATACAAACAGACGCTACAGCATGTGCTGCATTGTGAAAGTAAATTAGGTGAAAACACCAAAATCCACTGCCTGCTATCTATCTATCCATATCTCCCAGTTTCCAAAATGCGTAGAGCCTTATGAGAAGAATACTGGCAAAGAAACTCATGGCCCATCTTTTTAAAAGTCAGATCTTCAGGTACAATAGAATTAGTATTAAATGAAAGGTTAACAGTATGCAAGCTGTTGCCACTTGAATTACATTTTATTAAAATGCTTCAAAATCTAACAAAGTCGTACAGACAAACAAAAATACATCACTCAGTGATAACGTTGAACCGCTAATTATGCAGGTTGCAAGTTTTCTGTCCAATGTATAAAAGCTAGAAAGCTGTAATTAACAGAAGATACCTACTCTAATTCTCTATATATAAATAGTTCATCGTAAGCAACAGCGTGGCACCAGAATTATATTTAATAAATACCTTGATAATATTAATTGCGCGATAAAGGATGAACAGTTACTTGGTCCATAGTTTCCATTTGTCTTCGCTAGCTGATGCAATCAAAGTAAGCAGTTTGAGTTTGTATATCTATAGTTTAAATTTTTTTCTTCTTCCCTAAGTAATTGTGTGCATAACTTTTAAGTATTTCCAACGGAAATTATATTGTAAACAATTCTGATTTAAGGAAATTATTTGTAGGGAAGGAAGTTACGTGCTAGCGTGAATTATAGGTAGTAGAAATTACATACAAATCACGCAACGTATCGTTGTCGGTTCGAGGTTGGGTGCGTTAGTTTTTTTATTGAGCAATTTTCTTTGTAATAAGTACCAACTAACACAATAACCAACAGTAAATTATATATAGTTCATTGTGTTTAGGATTCCATACCTCAAGGGTAATAAGTATAAATTCAAAATTTAAAAAACCCCCAACTCAAGCACTTAATCGAGTAATCATACGCCAATAATATTTTTGCAGACATTCGGTTATTCTTCCCCACTTTCACCCCCATAACTTTTAAACGACTCAACCGATTTTCATGAAACATGTCTAAGAACACGCACGTAACTCACCTTTCATACAAAAAAAAACTAAATTGAAATCGCTTCATCCGTTCGCGAGCTACGGTGCCACAGACAGACAGACAGGCACGTCAAACTTATAACACTCCTATTTTTCCGTCGGGGGTTAAAAACGGGACCATATTACCAAGACTCCGTCTGTTCGTAAGTCTGTTTGTCTGTCACCAGGATGTATCTCATAAATCGTAATAGCTAGGAAGTTGACATTTTCACAGATGATGTAACTCTGTTGCCGCTATAACAACAGATACTAAAAACAAACGTGTTTATTTTTTCGTTTTTTTACCTCGATATTAATAACGGTAATAAGAAGACGCTTGAAGTGTATAGATACGGAACCCTTCGTGCGAGAGTCCGACTCGCACTTGGCTGCTTTTTTTTTCATTACATGATCAATGAAATATTACCATTCAATATCTGTGTTGTTAATTAAATGCGAATGCGGGTTTACTGGGACAAATCACGGATATATATTTATATTATTTATGAATTAACTCGGTTTTTTACACCATTACTTAAGGTTGAAAAGAAACACCAAACACTGGTTAAAGTCTATGTTCTTTTATATATCACTGCCTCTGTGGCGCAGTGGTAGCGTATGCGACTGTTGTGCTTGAGGTCTCGGGTTCGATTCCCGGGTCGGACTAAATGTTTGTATGACCTGCAAATATTTGTTTCGGAGTTTGGGTGTTTTTTATGTATAATACGTATGTATATACAAAAAAAAGTGTTTATGTATTTATATCAGTTGTCTATTACCCATAACACAAGCTCTGCTTAGTTTGGGACTAGATGGCGTTTTGTGTGTAAGATGTCCGAAATATTTATTTTGGGTATCTTCATGGCCTTGGAATTTTATTATGATTAATTTATAATTATTGGTGATAGTGTTTCTACAGTGAGGGCTCCCTTGCTATATCCTCTTTACTATAAAATAAACCTGTTTTTTCTAGTTACATTTTACTAGCTTTTTCCCGCGACTCCACTTGCGTGTATTTCGGTTATTGTCGTAAAGAGTAGCCCATGTCCTTCCTCAAGAATCAAAGTATATCCATGTCAAATTTTATTGAAATCGGTGCAGCGGTTTAATCGTGAAAGCGTAACAGATAGATATATAGACAGACAAATAGAGTTACTTTCGAATTTATACTATTAATATGGATTACTTTTTTAACCGTGTGTGTCGGTCTGTGGCATCGTAGCTCTCAAACGGATAAACCGACTTAATTTTTCATTTGCAAGTCAGTTTCCTTGCGGTGGTTCTTAACTATGTTTGGTTAATATCGGTCCAACAGTGTAAGCGTATCAGCTCTTTTCCAAAATGATGTAAGGCATTTTTGGCGTATGATTACTCGATTAAATGCCTGTGTGGCGACTTTTTAAATATTGATTTAATGATCTTCTCCACTTAAGAAATACATAGCACCCTAGGAATTAGTTATATGACAAAGCTCCTGCGAACCTATAACTTTTCCCGGGACTAACCAATCTTTAAAATCTCCTGTTATCCTTACAGGACTAACAGCAGTCTTAATATACCTAAAATAAGTCCCAATGTTTCTAGAAAGTTACACGTATATTCGTGTACTGTGATTAGTACGAGTAATAAGATCATATCATTACAATTATATAAGAGATCTTGAAAGAGTTATTACGAATTACTACGGTTCTAAGTGGTAGGTAGTTCGACGCCCGATTTGTAATTATATTTATGATAACTGTATTTACAGATTTGTTTTCTAGAAATTAAAAGTGTAATAGATAGGAATGGGATACAATGATATGTCTATTCGGGTTAATAATCTTAGTAAATACTACCTGAACTCCGCGTTAATACCTGCGGTTTTTGTTGTACCTTTAAACAACTAGCGTGAAGCTAATCTAACATTTTACGTAGGAAAGCCACGCTTCGGTAAGAATAGGCCGGCTCGACCGGAGTGATACCACGGCCTCACAGACAACCGCATCGGTGTGAAATAGAGCTTGCGCTATGTTTCACCGAGTGAGTGAGGATACCGGAGGCCCATACTCCAACCCCTTCCCCCATCTCTCCCCATCCACCAAAGGCCGGCAACGCACTTGTGACGCCTCTGGTGTTGCGGGTGTCCATGGGCAGCGGTAATCGCTTACTATCAGGCGATACGTCTGCCCGTTTGCCCCCTATTCCATATAAAAGGAGCCTACGTTATTCCTTATAGTCTATCAGCTATCTGCTAATAAAAGTTCCGTCAAAATTCAGGATTCTTCAAATTTATTCATTCTGAAAAGGGATGAAATTCTCCCGTTCAGGCAGCATTTTACAAGCTTTTTATTAACTTGCAACGTATGTATGTATGCTTGTATGTTCGGGTGCAATACCCGAACATACAAGCATATGTATACAGCGTGACAATACAATATTATAATGACATGGAGCTGATCTGATGCTGGAGCTGTAAGGTGGCCATAGGAACTCTGTAAAGAAACGTCGCAACATCATCGAGTTTGGACACGTATGATTCGTATCGAGGCATTCCAGTAAAAGCTTGTTTTTAAAAAGCTTTTTAATTTAATTTATTTCATTGATGCTCAACCCATATTAACCGTAGCATGATGTAATATAGTTTATAGTCTTTCTCTATAAATGGGCTATCCAAAACTTAAATAATTTTAAAATTCGCAGCAGCAATTCTTAGATTAACGCTTTCAACTAAACAAACTCTTCAGCTTCGTAGTATTGGTTGACAATGTTGACATTTTGTCCGCGTCGGACCAAATGTTGTATCATTTGCAAATATTTGTTTAGGAGTTTGGGTGACTTCTATGTACAATACGTATGTATTTACGAAACAAAAATGTATTCATATTAGTTGTCTGCTACAATTCAAGCTCTGCTTAATTCAAATTCAAAATCATTTTTCAATTAAGACACTAAGTGATATTTATTAACCGAGTTCATAAAAGGAGGAGGTTGTCAATTCGACTGTATGTTTTTTAGGGTTCCGTGCCAAAGGCAAAAAACGGAATCCTGATAGATTCGTCATGTCTGTCTGTCTGTCTGTCCGTCCGTCTGTCTGTCTGTCTGTCCGTCCGTATGTCACAGCCACTTTATTCCGAAACTATAAGAACTATACTGTTGAAACTTGGTAAGTAGATGTATTCTGTGAACAGCATTAAGATTTTCACACAAAAATAAAAAAAACAATAAATTTTGGGGGTCATCATACTTATAACTGAAACTCAAAAAAAATTTTTCATCAAACCCATACGTGTGGGTTATCTATGGATAGGTCTTCAAAAATGATATTGAGGTTTCCAATATCATTTTTAGGGTTCCGTGCCAAAGGCAGAAAACGGAACCCTTATAGATTCGTCATGTCTGTCTGTCTGTCCGTCCGTATGTCACAGCCACTTTATTCCAAAACTATAAGACCTATAATGTTGAAACTTGGTAAGTAGATGTTTTCTGTGAACCGCATTAAGATTTTCACACAAAAATAAAAAAAACAATAAATTTTGGGGGTCCCCATACTTAGAACTAAAACTCAAAAAAAAATTGTCATCAAACCCATACGTGTGGGGTATGGATAGGTCTTCGAAAATGATATTGAGGTTTTTAATATTTTTTTTTTAAACTAAATAGTTTGCGCGAGAGACACTTCCAAAGTGGTAAAATATGTGCCCCCCCCCCTGTAACTTCCAAAATAAGAGCATATTATATCTAAAAAAAATATATGATGTACAATACCAAGCAAACTTCCAACAAAAAATTGATTTGAACGAAATCTGGTAAGTAGTTTTTTTAATACGTCATAAATCGTAAACTGCAATTTACATTTCATTCAATCAACACAAATATAAAAATAAAATAGATTATGTTACTTGCTGCTGCGGAACCCTTCATGTGCAAGTCCGACTCGCACTTGGCCGCTTTTTTTATGTGTGTTCGCGGATAACTTCGTCGTTTATGAACCGATTTTGATGATTGTTTTTTATGGAAAAGAGATATCCCAACAGTGGTACCATGATAAGGACACTAAGATTTGATGATGGCATCCAAGAGAAATCTAGTCGAACCTTGAAGTCGGTTTTTGTTTTTGTTAAAATTTTGAACGTTAAATTGAAGCTACAGTTTAAAATCATAGATCGACACAAACAGACGCCACAGATGTACTGTATTGTCAATGTGAATTAGGTACTAAAGATCTTAGTTTGAGACTAGATGGCGTTGTGTGTTAGATGTCCGAAAAAAGTAATAACAATATAAGTATGTTTATCAGTAACCTGTCTAGAGTATCAGACGACCATGTGTGAGATAATATTAACTATAAGCCTACAGTTGAGTTCTTGAGAATAGATTACAAAGATATAATGCACATTGTATTTTATTCTCAAGCTAAGTAACTGTTAAAAATATGAACCGTGCATACGAGAAACACACAGGATTTAATACTTTTTGTATTGTTGTTTAACCAACTTCAAATAATATTCTTGGCGCAAAGACATTACCAGTTTTATAAAAACAAAAAATCGCTTATCTCGATTATCCCAGTAAGTATAACGAATATAACTGTATAAAATATTGAATTGTCATCAGTCCTTGTTATGTATGACAAATTTCAATTGAATCCGACGTTTTGAAGGGGTCAAAATCATGTTTAAAGTTTCCGTTACATACGAATGAAGCTAATAAAAGCGTATTAAAAAGAGGAGAGATACAAAACATTAGCGTTCAATTAACCTCTGTCTATCATTACAGGGATATATGCGTAAGTATATATAATTCATTAGTTGACTCTTGGGAGTATGATTAATAATGTCCTATCCTATATTCTCAACGCTAGATGGCGCTGCAAATAATGGATTACTTGTTCTAGGAGTTTCTATTTGGTCCAAAATGGTTTATCGAATACTAGGGATCATTCTAGATATTACCGTAGTCCTATAAAAGCGGAGCGTTTTAGCCGTACGGGCAGTATTGTTTTACGAAACATCGGATAAACATCAAAGCGATTTTCTAGAGCGACTAACGAGTGATTTAGTGAATTATTGTTGTAAAAGTGTAGTCAATAAATATTCTGTTATTTTTTTGGTAATAAACCGACTACTTTTATTTATTTAATACCCGGCTCGTAACAATACTTTTAATCACACACAAATTATTGTCCTATGTAGGGTTTCAAACCACAATACTCTACGCAGTAGAATACGACATGGCGACCACTTAAACATGTATCTCGGTTGATGCTATTGGCTTCTTAGGCCTGAAGTTGAGTTCTTGTGGTCCTCTAAACCAGAAGTTTACCATATTGGTAGTATTGTCTAATATGTTATATAATAATGATCTGCCATTTGTTACATACAAACACATAACACTTTCTATTGATAAAAATTACTTGCGAGAAAGCCGTTCTGTTCACTGAGTCTGGGTTCAATGCCTGGGTTGTGAATAATTGTTGTAATTATACGACAATGGATTAGGTAAACCTGGTTATTGTGTGATCCTCGATGTGGGCGATTAGATTGTGGATGGAGAACGATAGATTTCTGCTCAATGTGGAGTTGCCCGACTGTTTATAATAGCAAAATTGCTTATTAACACTAATACCACTATCATTTTTCTATTTTAGTATAATAAAACATAATATTATTGTTTCTAATAATTACAACTACAATACGTCTATAATTTAGCTATTCTTCCACAACTGGATTTGAATCTTTTATACAAATAAATAAAATTGAAGTATCTACTTGTAAGTAACTTCAAATTAACAGCTTTTCACTAAATACATTATGAAACTATCTAGGTATACAAATTAAAAAAATTGGAGTGTCTGTTTGTAAAATGAAAATAATCGCTTTTTAATAAATGAATTTGTATTTATAAATACGCGGTACATTACCAAATAATATTTTTTTTAATTTTTGTTTTGCTGTCTGTCTGTTTGTTCTGGATAATCTCGGGAACAGCTTTACCGATTTTGACGGGACTTTCACTGATAGGTAGCTGATGATATAATGAATAACTTAGGCTACTTTTTTAGACTAGTTTCGCCTCGTGGTAGTTCTTGTATATATCTCCACCTCGTGGTATGTCTGAAATCATCATCATTGCAAAATGAAGTGACAGACTAACATTCATCAGAAACTACTTACTGTTGAATTATCAACAGTAGGTAGTTTGAGTTTCTGAAGATAGTTCGTCTGTGTTCAGTCAGCAATCATCATAAATCATTGCATTAACTAGGCTGCAAACTAACATTACGCGATGCAGCATCATTAGCTACCATGTAGTTCAGCATGAATCCGCTAGATGGCACTGTTTTAAATTTATGTTTTTGTTACGTTTGGGTACGTGACACATTTAGATGGTAATTAGATAGTAAAACTAGTTATTATTCAGTTTAATTTAGACAAAGTTGTGTTTTTTTTTTCACACGTCCTTCGGAGCTAAATTAGGTTAGACTTGTACTTGGTGGGATTCGAAAAACGACCTTTGGCTTAACTCAGAATTGCTTATTACACCGATAGCTTTGAAATTATGATTTTACTAGTATAATATTTTTTTAACTTTTATACACTTTTTATTTTTAAAGTAGGAGAAAATATAATAGAACATAATAGTAGCGAGATACTACAAGAAACAGAATAGCCAATATAACCTTTATTACATTATTTATATTAGGTTCAATATTCAATATCAAAGATATAATTAAATTCTGATTACACATAAATCGTTACAGTTTCTATACATGTCTGCATTAATGAGGTGTTGCAATCTCATCTAGTTACAAATCACGCAATGTATTGTCAATAACGCAATATATTCAGTTTAGTTTTTGTGACAAGATGACAATATTAACCGACTATATGCACGCGATCGCACTATAATTAGATTGGTCTCAATTTCTACATTTTTAAGCATTTGTCGAGTTACTATTTGAATTGAGTTTCTCATTATGATAAAATATGTTGTAATTTATAGTTATTAACAGTTACTTGCAATGTTTTCAATGTGTAGAATTGTGGATAATTTTGGTTGATTTATTTTAAGTCCGGTCGCCCATAGTAAAACTGCATTAATTGAAACCAAGTCACTAAGGCAGACGCTGTAAATAATAATAAATAAATTAATATTTTCGGACATCTAACACACAACGCCATCCAGTGCCAAGCTAAGCAGAGCTTGTGTTATGGGTACTAGATAACTGACATAAATAAATATATATTTTTCAACCGACTTCAAAAAGGAGGAGGTTCTCAATTCGACTGTATTTTTTTTATTTTTTTTATGTTTGTTACCTCATAACTTTAGACTGGGTGAACCGATTTTGATGATTCTTTTTTATTTGAAAGCTGGTGCTTCCCGAATGGTCAAATTTGGTCCAGGATGAAGTCAGTTTTTTTTTGTTAAAACTTGTAATTTTTTTATAGTATAGGTTGGCCAAACGAGCAGACGTATTGCTCGGTGGCCAGCGACTACCGCCGCCCATGGACGGACACCCGCAACACCAGAGGCGTCACAAGTAAATAAATAAAATAAATAAATAAATATTTCGGACATTTTAACACACAACGCCATCTAGTCCCAAGCTAAGCAGAGCTTGTGTTATGGGTACTAGACAACTGATACAAATACATATGTACTTTTTTTTGTAAATACATACATATTATAGATAGAAAACACCCAAACTCCGAAACAAATATTTGTAGATCATACAAACATTTGGTCCGACCCAGGAATCGAACCCGAGACCTCATGATCAGCAGTCGTACACGCCAACCGCGAGACCAACGAGGCAGTCAGTAATACATACATGTTATACATAGAAAACACCCAAACTCCGAAACAAACATTTGCAGATCATACAAACATTCAGTCAGGCATGCTATACGAGTAAAGATACTCACAAGGTTTAGTTTCAAAACGACAGTTTGAAGTACACGGCACTAAAAGCGCTTAATTTCCTTGATTTCTAAATAAACATAAACTATGTTGTCGTTCAGTACCGTGATCTAATTCCACTTCGTATGCAGTCAGCGAATCGTTTGTAATGCCGGGAGCGAGCCAATGTTGCTATACTTTTGCGTAATAATAGTGAAAGTCTGCGAGCGCGGCGCTCTAACCGATTTTCGGTAAAGACTCGATTTAAACATAGTTTTATGTTAGGACCTTATTTAATAATACTTTTATCTAAAAAAACCCTATTGATGTAAGGGTTAGTGAGCCTTGCTGCTACACCAGGAGTAGTCATTCTATTCTAGGAGAAACAATGTGTAATTACAGTCAAATAATTTATGAATTTGCCTACCGATAGTAATTATTTTTTGTATTTTTGGCAGGCATGAGAGGTATAATGTTCTCCTAGCCGATTACGGCCACGGCGGCCAGTCTCAACAGAGACCAGCAAACAACGCAGGAGATATTATAGTGCACAAGTGTGTGCGCAAATAGATGTGCACTCTCTGTTCCCTCTCTCTCATTATCTGATGGGACGGTTAACCGACACGACCGGGGAGAGATCAGGCGTAGAATCGACAACTTTACGTGCTCTCCGGGGCACGGGAATTAAGACCCTAAATTTCCAAAATCCGAGTTTTTATTAAGTATTACTATAATCAGAAAAACTCAATAACTCTTAGGTATGGCCCGAACCGGGATTCGAACCCAAGACCTCTTGATTGGCAGTCCCATACATCAACCGCTAGACCAATGAGGCACGAATGGGGGGTTCTTTTTTAAATATAACATAACGACGTTTAGCAGATCAGCTAGACAGGTGTATACGGTAACTAGAATTTTGGTAATGGAAATCAACGACACTAAACAGCACAAAAAAGAAAAAATGAGGATTTTAGGTATAATTAAATATTATTTTTTTAATTTTAAATCTCATATATCTTAAAAACGGTCCGATTTGGGATATGGTATTTAATAGTGTAATCTATCAGAACTGATGGCTATTACAACCCCATAAAACTTCTAGGTCGACTTTAACAGTAACCCTGTATAATAAAGTTATCTACCCACACATCTACACCAATACATCAAAAAATTAAAACTAAAATGGACTAATTTAACTCAAAATAAATAAAAACTTTAATCTTGTCACCAATTTAGTAAACTTTTATTACAAAATTGCTTTATGTAAACGACTAGTTTGAATGTGTTTTTTACCAAATATGTTTAAAACCGCTACACTAAGAGTAGTGAAGTCCATTCGTGAGATGAAAATTAAAACCAGCTTCTGTCTATGGCGATATAAAGTTTGTGATAACTTTAAAAGGTTTCATCTATTTCAAGGAGAAGTCAATTTAATTACCTGAAGATATGACTTATTTTTGTCTTTTCATTTCTCTCTTATTTATATACTCTAAATCATATCAAATTTTAGACAGAAAGTCTTCCAGGAAAGTAGTGTGTTAATTAGAAACCCAACTGTTTTATACAACACGACAATCATAATGAAAACTCCACTAACGGGATTAATGCAAGGATATTTCTATACTATACCGTAAACTGCACTCATTCGGTGATAAACATTGAAACAGATACTAAGATACTATTTTCTGTGAAGCTTCTAACCTTTTTTTTCTTCTTTTTTTTATGTATGGCCCAGCCAAAATGACTCTACTCTGCCTGATGGAAAGCATGAGCAGAATCCAAGAGTGGTGGTCACCATAGTCATTGCGAATGCAGACAATGCAACAATGCAGCATGGTGACCCACACTATGGCGGCCTAGTGATGCTTCTGCATCATTGGGCCTCCGGTCTCGCAATCACCAATGAAACACGACAGCACGAACGCTGTCACTTTACGTTGGTCTTCTGTGCGAGGGTAGTACCACCCCAGTCAAACCGGCCCGTTCGTGCTGAAATCAGCGTGGCTCTACTACCTGTGATTTTCTTGTGATGTAAAGTGTAAATACTTACCTAAAGCTTATGGTCTGTGTCCTTCAATGAGGTAAAGCTGACCACACAACTGGCACATGTGTATCGTGATAATTATCTGCAAAGATAAAGATAAACTTTAGGTTAAATAAAATAATCACAAAAAAACTGACTTCAAGTAGTGGACCAAATTGAAATGGGCCCACACGGAATACACCAGCTTTCAAATAAAAAATGGCGTGATATTGAGTTATCCGTCAATTTGTCGCGCACATGCTTAATGCAAATTGACGACTTATATGGTTTTCTCATGGATGTGATTGTCAGAACTGGACCCAATTGAAAACAACACGATCAGTACCAGCTTTTAAATAAAAAAAGAATCATCAAAATCGGTTCACCCAGTCTAAAGTTATGAGTTAATAAACATAAAAAAGTACAGTCGCATTAATAACCTCCCCTTTTTTTAAGTCGGTTAAAAAGGTATTCCCCATTCACTTATTACATTTGTGAAAGACCGGAGGCCCAATGATGCAGAAGCATTACTAGGCTGCCATAGTATGGGTCACCATGCTGCATTGTCTATTTTCGCAATGAGTATGGTGATCACCACTCTTGGATTCTGCTTATGCTTTCTATCAAGCAGAGTAGAGTCATTTTGGCAGGGCCATACATAAAAAATACTTTTCAATTCATTTACTTTATGGGCCAGCCTTGATGTGATAAATATCACAACTTCATAGAAAACATATGATTAGCAAATCCCCTAATTCTGAGTTATTGAGGTAACTAAAGCTCAAAGTTTTGAGTTAAAGGGGTACATAGGTCAGAAATATTTTACCATGAAATCACCATCTGCTTGTTTATCCCCAACATAATATAAAACAAAACTTACGAGTTTACAATTTTACGAATAATATTGTTCTACCTTAGCGTGAAAATTAAAAAGAAAGAACAAAATAATTCCACACTTCTTAAAATTTCTATTAAAAATATACAAAATCACAGTTTCTCTTTAAAATTCAATCAACATCATCATCGGAGCGGTAAAATCTCGATACATTTTAATCGATTAGGCCATCACTAAATAATCGATAAAGCGTGTCACAACACTAGCAAGGACTAGTTTGTTTGTTGCACAAGGCTTACGTAAAACAATATTATCAATACCTGTTCCTACTTAATCAGTATTATAAGTATTTAGGTTATATTTGAAATACGGCGAGTCAAGTTACGTTGTGTTGTATACCGCTGAGATGTCTAACAAGCGTTAAGCTACTATAAATCTTTACACATTATTATGCGATTATTTTTTTCACATAACTCTCGCATTTAGTACAAATGCTATGTCGTGACGACTTTACAAACATACATGAAACGGACAAAAGTACACCCAGACTCAAAACAACAATTTGGGGATCACGCATGTTTAAAATGAGCTGTCTGCTCTTCAACGTACAAACAGTAAGTATTTAAAGGAAATAATAGTTATAGTTCAATTCAAAGTTAATATTAGTGTCTGTGCGTATGACATGTATAAGTGTATAGACACATAAACTTTACAAAACCCGCGCGCGTTGAACTCTTTTGCTTGGACAAAGTTGTTAACTTATTTGTATCGACCGAACGCATACCGGAAGACAGAGCGTTAAGCGTCCCATAAGGTAGTTCGACGACCTGGTGCAGGTCACGGGATGCCGACTGATGCGGGTATTACAATACCGGTTATTGTGGACCCTTGGGGAAGCCTATCACCAGCAGTAGACGCCTCTCAATTATTATCAGTGTTTACTATAATTTATGAAAATGTATTATATTATTTCGTACAACCTTCCAATAATAGAACAAGTAACTTATTAGTTATATTTCATAAAAATCGAACCATTGGACAACATGAGCAGAATCCAAGAGTGGTGTTCACCATACTCATTGCTCGTGCAGACAATGCAACAATGCAGCATGGTGACCCAGATCATGGCAGCCTATTGAGATGCTTCTGCATCAGTGGACCTCAGGTCTCGCACCCACCAACGAAATACGACACGACACACATGCTGTCACTTTAGGTTGGTCTTCTGTGCGAGGATAGTACCGGCCTGTTCGTGCTAACATTAGCGAGGCTCTACTACATTGAATACTATGTAAATAAAGTAACATGTAATTTATATTTTGTAGATATTTAATTAAATAAATAAATATTTCGGACATCTAACACACAACGCCATCTGGTCCCAAGCTAAGCAGAGCTTATGTTATGGGTACCAGACAACTGATACAAATACATTTATACTTTTTTTTTGTAAATACATACATATTATACATAGAAAACACCCAAACTCCGTAACAAATATTTGTAGATCATACAAACATTTGGTCCGACCAGGGAATCGAACCCGAGACCTCGTGATCAGCAGTCGCACCCGCCAACCGCGAGACCAACGAGGCAGTAATAATCTATATAAATAAAAATGAATAAACGTGGGAGAGCCAAGCTTCGGCATGAATGGGCCGGCTCGACCGGAGTGATACCACGGCCTCACAGAAAACCGGTGTGAAATAGCGATTGCGCTGTGTTTCACCGAGTGAGTGAGGGTACTGAAGGCGCATACTCCAACCCCTCCCTACATCCTTCTCCCCATCCCCCAAAGGCCGGCAACGCACTTGTGACACCTCTGGTGTTGCGAGTGTCCATGGGCGGTGGTAATCGCTTACCATCCTTTTTTTATATGTTCATTATTCTTAGGACAAGGTTTTGGCGGTACGAAGTTCACCAGGTCAATTTATATTTTGTAGATTTAGATATATTTTGCAGATATATTAGTTCATATAATAACTTTTTCTTCATGATATTTAAACACATATTGTACAAAAACAATTAACAAGTAAATACCAAGTATTGCAAATCATATGTTAATTTTAGAAAAACTCGTCTTTTTCCAGGTTAAGTTGACCTTCAGAGGATAAACAATCAAATAGTTATTCAAGGTCATGCTTACTGGTTATTCTTGTGACATAAGATGGTCGTTAGAACAGGTCATGTGCCATAATTATCTTACATCCCGCTACTATTATATAAGCTAAAAGTTTGACTAACCTTTTGACCTACTGGTTCGAGGGTTTTTTTTATGAATTAATAAATAAAATAAATAATTAAAACAAACAAACCAATAAATAAATAAAATAAACACATCCCACACACGGCATTCTTTTTTATTTATGCAATAGGGGGCACACGAGCAGACGTATCACCTGATGGTAAGCGATTACCGCCGCCCATGGACACCCGCAACTACAGAGGCGTCACAAGTGCGTTCCCAGCCTTTGAGTGTATGTGTTATGAGCACGATTATTTGTTCTGTGTGTGGGTTTAATTTATCTATAATATGTACCTATACCTATGTATTTAGTAATATATATACGTATGTATATCAGCTGTCCGGTAACCATAGTAGTAGTTGCTCTGCCTTGTTTGCGCTGTGTTTCGCCGAGTGAGTGAGGATACCGGAGACCCATACCCCAACCCTTCCCTCCAAGTCTCCCCATCCCCCAAAGGTCGACAACGCACTTGTGACACCTCTGGTAATGCGGGTGTCCATGGGCGGCGGTAATCACTTACCTTACTTACACTTACTATTGGCAAAAAAATAATTCCGTCTGTAGAATGTGTTTATTTTATTTATTGGATACGTTTAATGTGAATCCCCTGGTGTGAACTGTATTTCAGAGATCAATATATTCGCTTTACACTACATAGGTTCATTATACTCGTACAAAAGATTAATTGCTCTAATGAAGGAAATTTAAAAAATAGTGTAAGGTTATTATAATTATTAAGTATGTTTGTTACTTCTTCATCATCATTCTGGTCTCAAATAAGTGATGTCCAATGCCGCCATATGATTCCCAAGAGCCCGTTCTATGGTAACTAGACTGCTGATACTACTTCATCATCATCATCATCATCAGCCTATTGCAGTCCATTTCTGGACATAGGTCTGTCCCAAGGTATACCACAGAGCCCGGTCTGTTGCTTTCTGCATCCAGTCGCTGCCAGCCCTCTTACGTAAGTTGTCCCGCCATTTGGCCAAAGAGCGTCTCACACTACATTTGCCAAGACGCAGTCTCCACTCCAGAACACGCTTACTACAGCGATTGTCAGTTCTGCGACATATATGACCAGCGCATTGCAACTTCAACCTACAAACTTTCATGGCTATGATAATCACTTTATAGATAAATACATATACATTCTAGATAAATTACACCCAGACACTAGAACATAATAATTATTATTACACTTATCACACAACTATATGTAGTGTGTGGGAGTCGAACTAACCCAAAACCTAATCGAGATGACGCTCATTATTTGCTAGGAACTTTACTAGTTGGTTTTGGGTTTGAAACTAGTTGGGTACCTTAAAATAAACACGCAAATAAAACCGTTTTCTTTTATAAAACTATCCTGTAATTTTGACGAACAAATTTTTTTTTATTAAATAACCTCAAGGTTTTTATTTAAATACCAAGTTTTTTATTTAAATAAATATAATTGTGTTATATCCTTTTTTTCTAATATAATCCAGTGACCTACTAACTTCATATATTTTTATATTTACATCAACTAGCATTAATATCATATTCTTTTTTTTGTGTTTCATAGAGCAAAACCGTGCTAACGGGGTCTTAAAATAAATAATTTTTTCTCCAATATGTTGCTGCACTATTTCTGAGTGTTGTAGGCGATAAACTATATTCTAGTTACAGGCAACAGTTGTTTAAATACAAACAACTCCTTTTACTGTTATATAAATAAAAATCTTGATTTTTAACCGACTTCAAAAAAAGGAGGAGGTTTCTCAATTCGACCGTATAATTATGTTTTTTTTTATGTGTATTCGCGGATATCTTCGTCATTTATGAACCGATTTTGATGATTCTTTTTTTAATAGAAAGGAAATATCCCAATGGTGGTACCATGATAAAGACACTAAGATCTGATGATGAAATCCAAGAGAAATCGAGTCGAACCTTGAAGTCGGTTTTTATTTTGTTAAATTTTTACTTGTTAGTCCTCGAACTTGAAACCCCAGTAATGTCACTTTAAATGAATTCAAAGTAGATACAAGTCTAAAACTAACATAACTAGTTACCCAAGGTTATTCAGCTATTCTTATTTTTATTACTTAGTAGCTGAACCCTGCGGTGTTACCCGCGGTTATTGTCGTGCCCTGGATAACGCCGCGGGGCGAAGCAAGTCTAAAAAAGTTCCAGCTTATCTCTCGAACGGCTGGATCGATTTTGACGGGACTTTCACCGGCAGATAGCTGATGATATAAGGAATAACTTAGGCTACTTTTTGTAGGCCAAATTCATTGAAATTGGTGCAACGGTTAAACCATGAAAGCATAACAGACATACAGAGTTAGTTTCGAATTTATAAAATTTGATACTAGTTGTTGCCCGCGGCTCCCCCGCTTATATGTCGGTTATCGCGGCAAGTAGTAGCCTTTGTATTATTCTGATGTATAAGCTATATTACTGTAAGTTTCACTCAAATCCGTTCAGTAGTTTTTGCGTGAAAGAGTAACAAACATCTATCCATCCATCGATACTCACAAACTTTCGCGTTTATAATATTAGTAGGATGTATGTATTTGGAAATATATAAGTATGTTTATCAGCATTGTGATTACCATAGTACGGAGTCAGCCTATTTCGGAATTAAACGGACGTATGTAAGATCTCTGAGATCATTATTATTACCGCATATATATACATTTTTACAACCCATATAACCATTGATTTCCAGCCAGTTATTGCCTTTACGTTAATATTGTCGAACCCACTACCCACGTTAAGCAAGAGCATCATAAGTGAATGTGTCGCGATGTCAACATAACAGTTATTTAATCATCAAAGGCTTGATTGAGAAACTCGTTGACAAGGTGACACCTGACACACTTAAGTACATTCACGCCTGGATCTCATCGAGGGTAGGCAAAGGCGAATTAAACGCCGTCATTTTGCCAAGTACAACTTTAGTTACATTTATGTAAAAGAAGACGCGTAGTGTCTTCAATATGGAACTTCTAACGGGAAAAAATGCTTCACACATCTCACATACGGACATTCGATCCCATTAGATCCATCATGTATCTGGCCAATGGATCCTCTAAAAATGAACCAACTAGGCAGAACCTGTACTAATAAGACTACTGATAAATATATTTTTATTGAAATGTTAAATACATACGTATTATATATGAACTTCATCTTGGTACAGAACGAAGGTTCATCACTTCAATATTTGTTTTGGGTGAGAATCAAATCCACTACCCCTGGTTTAGCTGTCAGGGTTATTACCTATATGAACAGGTCCATTGAACCAATTTTAGTAAATTATGCTTAAATTTATATATACACAATACATATATATTTAATTAAAATCATTGCCAATCAAGTTTTTCATGTATTTCTTTGACATTTTAATTTAGTTAGAAAAACAATTCCTTTTACCATATGAGCATCAAAACCTTGAATCAAATAATCGTCGAGCTTGAAAATTTTGTCCAAAACTGAGTAACTGGTTGTCCAAGGATTTCTGGTTCATCTTGTTTGGTTATATTAACCATTAATAAATACCTCACTAATTTAAACATTTAAATATGAGTATTAGATTAATGTAAACTAGAGATTTATCTGGTAGTCTTTCAACAATTATTAACTTAATCTTTAAATACAAGAAACAACATTATTTAAGGCTCTCAAAAAGTTTTTTTAAGTGTATAGCCCTGCCAAAATGTCTGTACACTGCCTGATTGGTCGCAGCTTAATGTTATATAGCTTATAGCCTTCAAAGATAAATCGATTACCTACTCTAACAGAAATTTACAATTCGAACCAGCACTTTCTGAGATAAGCGCATTCAAGCAAACAAACTCTTCGACTTTAAATATTAATTATGTTTATTTTATCTCCACAAATTAAATCATGATTACAGTATCAGTTGAGAGAAAAATAAACAGGAAATTCGCAATTCATCTGATATCTGGAGTCTAAACTAAGCTGAGGCCTGTGGGTACTGATTTACTGCTAGTTTTTGCCCGCGGCTCCGCCCGCGTGTATGTCGGTTATAGCTGCAAATAGTAGCCTATGTGTTATTCTGATGTATAAGCTATATTACTGTAAAGTTTCATTCAAATCCGTTCAGTAGTTTTTGCGTGAAAGGGTAAGAAACATCCATCCATCCATACTTACAAACTTTCGCGTTTATAATATTAGTAGGATAGAGTTGTTAGTAAGTCTTCCTTTGCTTGTTACCAAGTAAGGGAAACCTTGGGAAAAACTTAAAGCCTGATAATGCACTGATGATTCTTGTGAAGCAGGTATCTATACCTAGTGGTAGACAACACCTCTACTTAATAACACCACCCCAAATAATATATAGGAAGGCATTAGATAGATAAAGAATTGTAATTAGTACTTAAAACTATAATTTCATTATCAACAACCCATAACGTCCCACTGCTGGGCTCGGGTCCCCTCTCAGAAGAGGGTGAAGGCCATACGTCCCTACGCTAGCCAAGTGCTGGTTGGGGACCGGCAAGGCAACGTGGTGGCTAAGTAATCTTGCCGTGAGATGTTTTCCAGCCACCGTAAGGCCTCCATCCAAGCTTTACGATTGTTATTCTACGATAACAGCCGGGACCAACTGCTTAACCTGACCACCGAATCACGGAGACGCTCATGGTATCATGCCACCAGCAGTCACCCATCCAGGTCCTAAACTACAATTTAATAGCATCTAAATAGAGAAAACAATTAACGTTTGTCACATTGCATTTACAATTTAGTAATATTGCGTTTAGTAACAACTAATTTAGCAATAACTAGACGTTTTCGTTGCTCCACCGTTGCAACAATTCTGTGTAGTTATTTACATTTTAAATTAATAATAGAAGTTTTTACTTAAAAGAGTTTTTTTAGCCTGCAATGTTTGTGTGTGTTTGTTCTGGGCAAATCTTGCAACTGCATTTTTTTGTAGCTGTAAATAAATAAATAAATAACTAATAAATAAATAAATCACCTGATTTTAAAAGACCGAAAACTAAAAACTTATGGACGTGTCCTGTCACTGTAGAGCAAGTGATATTTAGTTTCCATTAATATGTTACAATCTAATACATTATGACCTTGAATTCACGGTCTAATGACATTTTGCAACAAGAAAAGAGCGTCACAAACTATACAAATATTTAACGTTTATTTGTTTACTAATACATAACTCCTGAATTACTGTACTTTTATTAATATTTTACAACTTTTTGCATTTATGTACATCAGCGGACCTAATGCCCTGGGCATTTTCTACCACACAACCTTTGGGGGAGGGGGATGTAGACATCTAGTAAGGTAGGTAAATCGTCTACAATTGTAATCAGAAGTTAAATTTTGTTTTATGCAGAAATTATACAGATATTTCTTAATCTAACATTTCACAAATTCATATACACAAATGATACGTATAAATATAGTAAATTCATTATACTAAATATTCGTACACTGTTAATAGTCGACGTTAAAGACTTTTTGTTTTAAATTTTTAGATTTTAGATTATATTCTTATGCAATTTACATACAGCTGGCAAGAACTAAGCGAGAATCACAAAATCGATCAAAGTTTTTTTTTATGTATGGGCCTGCCAAAGTGACTTCTCTACCTGATGGAAACCATAAGCATAATCCAAGAGTGGTGCTCAAAATACTCAACGCAGACAATGTAACAATGCCGCATGGTGACCCACACCATGGTCATTTTACATTGATCTTCAGTGCGAGGGTACTACCGCCCCGTCAAGCCGGCCCGTTCGTGCTGAAATCAGCGTGGCTCTACTACCTCTAGGTACATGGTCTACCACCTCTAAAGTGTCGTTAAATGAGAGAGGTCTATGTCCAGCAGTGGACTGTGATAGACCGATGATTATGTTTATTTATTTAATAAAACTTCCTGCAAACATATTGTACAAGGTGGACTTAATGCCACAGGCATTTTCTATTCTATGCATATTTTTTTTACCCGACTACGCAAAGCCAAAGGAGGGTTATCTAAATCAAAATACTCGGTAGGTATATTTGTATCTCTTTCTATTTCTTATTTTACCTCCATTATCTGACGCCCAAATAAAATTGGGAATTTTTATATTTTATAGATTTTAATGTTCATATTTATTGGTTAACTTTCGAGCCACTAAGCTTAGCTGAAGACATTTTAAGGCGGTTCTCAGCCATCAGTGTTACACAATGCGAGATATACATCTACCTAGATAGTTAAAAGATTTCGCACATCAGTATAATATTAATTTATTTTAAATTTTGGTATAGTAAATACCTATGATGCAACTCCTTAAAGAGGCATCTTAGCAGAATTTGCATCGAGTGTTCATTTAAAAATAACGTTATGAAGGACGACATTTGTATTATTCACGCAATAAATAATTAAATTCAAATGTTTTCAACCGACTTCAAAAAAGAAGGAGGTTATCAATTCGACTGTATTTTTTTTATGTTTGATACCTCATAACTTTCGACTGGGTGAACCGATTTTGATGATTCTTTTTTTATTTGAAAGCTGGTGCTTCCGTGTGGTCCCATTTAATTTGGTCCAGTTCTTAAAATCAGTTTTTATTAAATTTGTGATTATTAAATAATTATCCTTGCATTGATGGATTCAGAATACGGAGTATCACCACCCCTATTCACCCCGTGGGTGTCGTAAGAGACAACTAAGGGAGCAAACTACCAAGACAACAGCACTGCAAAGAGAAGGAACACTTGACACAAACCTTATACCAACCCGCCTGGCCAGCGTGGTATAGTAGACCACAACCTCCTTTCTAGGCAGAGGCCTGTGTCCAGCAGTGTACTGGTAAAGGCTGTTGATGAAATTTCAAGCGTAAATCGCTCTAATCAGCTAAAGTAGGCTATATCAAGGGTTTGAGACCCATTCATTAGTAGAACTATAGAAACGTGTTAGATATTTTAAGGTAAACTAGCTATTGCCTGCGGCTCCGCCCGCGTGAATGTAATCACCATAACAAATTTCATTGAAATCGGTACAACGGTTGGCCGTGAAAGCGTAACAGATAGAGTTATTTTCGAATTAATAATATTACTATAGACAAACGAACTGACAGATGTGATGGTAAGGGATTCAAGTGAAGAAGTGCAACTTAGAGGTAATGCTTTGCTGCCTATTAATTACTCCCTCTCTCAAGTTGTTTTATTCTCTTGTACAATGTGGCGACTTCCACATACAGTGCAGCAGAAATATGCTACAACGCCATGTACCGAAGATACACTAAACTATGGAGTAACGCACTACACGTAGTAACTACCAATCCTGAATCGCGCAATAGAAGTTCTCGCGCCGATTATCATATTTACAACAACCAACATCAACCGTTGGGCCGTGGCCCGCCAGGCATGATCACCTCGCCTGGTTGGAGGATTCTCCCTTTGTGCTGGTGGGACATAACACCCGTTACTCCACATACAACAATATTGTAACCATTTTATCTTATTATTTTGAAATTACTAGTCGTGATCCGAGTGGGAACTGGGGTCCTGTAACACAGGTTTTTATACCTTACTTCAGGCACCAGCGATCCAAAAACGAACGAACTTTCATACAGCAGTCGACAGCCACAGGCTGATGACGAAGACATTGTACTACGTCAAAAAGATCCAAGTGTAGCTCAAAATAAGTCGGGCACCTCCGCGTAATACATAATATAAGTAAAACCGTATGATTTTTATAAAAATAAACATTGTTTTAAATATAATTATAATTCAAACGTTTGTACTTGTTTCACTATTGGCTTTATATACTATTGTGTTACATAAAAAACTTTAAATAATAATATATATATAGCAAACGGAAATATAAAACGGAATTTAAAATTACTACTAAAATGATAACGAACGTCATAATTAAAGTAATTAATTGTATTTACATTTTAAGTTAAATAATTTCATTGGCATTATCTATACTGACATATAATGACTTGCCTGACTAACTAATTCAACAACGCAGAGGGACTGGGGCATTCGACATTTTGGCACTTGATATTTTTTAAAGATTTGGAATGATAGATTTTTCTCAGTGATATACATACACATTTTCTCTTAAATAATCCTGCCAAAGTGACTATATTGCCTGATGAAAAGCATGGGCAGAATTCAATAGTGGTCACCATACTCATTGCAAATGCAGACAATGCAACAATGTAGCATGGTGACCCACACCGTGGAGACCTATTGAGATGCTTCTGCATCATTGGGCCTCCATACATGCAAAATAACATACCTATTTCCCAGGTAGGGTAGGTAGATACAATTGATGTCCACTAACTATGGTCCTGACACTCCTCTTTCGCTTCGTCTACATTCATTAGTCGCTGCATGCATAGTAGTCGGTTCCTGGTGCTTTTCACACGAAACACAGGTGGTACGCTCATTTCAGCACGAACGGACCGGCTCGACAGGGGCGGTAGTGCCTTCGCACAAAAGATCAATGTAAAATAACAGCGTTCGTGCTGTCGTGTTTCGTTGGTGAGTGCGAGACTGGAGGCCGAATGATGCAGAAGCATCATTATGTCGCCATAGTGTGGATCACCATGCTGTATTCTTGCATTGTCTGCATTCGGAATAAGTCTGGTGACCACCACTCTTGGATTCTGCTTATGCTTTCCATCAGGCAGAGTAGAGTCATTTTGGCTGGGCCATACATAAAAACCTTTTTAAAATATCCATATTGGACGGTAAATGTTCGCCTTGTATGACGCGACAAATTTGCCATATGAATTCCGTTCGTGAGTTTTCTGTCATTTATCCTCTATTTAAGTGACTAAACCATCGTTTGCTCTAAATATCTTAAAATCCAGAAATCAAATGTACCGCTTAGTAAATTCTTTTACGGGGTCTGCCTCGTTGTTGGCGTCCACTAAATCTATTTAATCTAGTAAAATTTCAAATAGATTACCGGAACGATATCTTCAACTTACTAAAAAGTTAGGTCTAAATTTAAAATGTAAAAATAAAATACAGCTTGACCTCTATAATGTATGCGATTTTGTATAAAACAGAGGTCACGACTAATTGGTTCCTCAAAATTACATGATTCTTTGAACTATGCAGTGAAAATAAATTAATTATTTAGTACAAATATCACTTCCTCATTTTTTTAGGTATGGCCCTGCCAAAATGACTCTACTCTGGCTGATGGAAATCAGAATCCAAGAGTGGTCACCATACTCATTGCGAATGCATACAATGCCACAATGAAGCATGGTGACCCACACCATAGCGGCCTAGTGATGTTTCTGCACCATTGGGCCTCCGGTCTCGCACTCACTGACGAAACACGATAGCATCATATACAAAACATAAAACAAAATTCTTTATTTCCACAATCATCATCAAACTTAGTCGATTGCTGGACATAAAGCTCTTATTAACATTTATCCATGTTGTGATTAAGAATACAGAATGACAACACCTATTCATCTCATGGGTGTCGTAAGAGCTGGATAAGGTAGCAAACTACCAGGACAGACGTCTATTCGTGGGAGAGCCACGCTTTGGCATGAATGGGCTGGCTCGACTAATGATACCACGGCCTCATAGAAAACCGGGGCGAAACAGCACTGTATTTCACCCAGTGAATGAGGATACCGGAGGCCCAAACCCAACCCCTCCCATTCCTATCCCCAGAGGCCTCTGGTGTTACGGGTATCCATGGGCGGCGTCAATCGCTTACCATCAGGCGATACGTCTGCTCGTTTGCCCCCTATACCATATAAAAAAAGAACACCACTGTAAAGAGAAGAAAAACTTGACACAAACTTCAGCAATCAATCTGACCAGCGTGTTATAGTATACCAAAGCCTCAATTCTAAGAGACCCGTGCCTCGTATAGTAGGTCTCGGTTGTCATAAACATAATGGCAACTAGTTCAACCTACGAATTCAGTTCGCCCTCAGGGTTGCACCGGTCCGATGCCAGTCACTCCATGGAAAAACTGAAATTTAGTTAAAACTGGTTGAACTAGTAGCCTACCCTAAATAATCAGGACTGGTGGAATTACGGATTTCCCCAAACACATTACTGTTTTCCATCATTTACCATTAGATGAACTGTCTCTTTGTTTATTCCAAATATATAAAAAAAAGCGGCCAAGTGCGAGTCGGACTCACCCATGAAGGGTTCCGTAGTAGCAAGCAACATAATATATATATATATATATTTGAGTGGATTGAATGAAAGGTAAATTGCGGTTGACGATTTATGGCGTATTAAAAAGAAACTACTTTCTAGATCTCCTTGAAACCAATTTTCGGTGGAAGTTTGCATGGTAATGTACTTACATTTTTTTATTTTATCATTATCTTATTTAAGAAGTTACAGGACACAAATTTTACCACTTTGGAAGTGTCTCTCGCGCAGTTTAGAAAAAAATGATATTAGAAATCTCAATATCATTTTTGTAGACCTGTCCATAAATACCCCACACGTATGGGTTTGATGAAAAAAAATTTTTTGAGTTTCATTTCTAAGTATGGGGAACCCCCAAAATTTATTGTTTTTTATTTCAAATTTTGTGTGAAAATCTTAATGCGTTTCACAGAATACATCTACTTACCAAGTTTCAACATTATAGTTCTTAAAGTTTCGGAAAAAAAGTGGCTGTGACATACAGACAGACAGACATGACGAATCTATAAGGGTTTCGTTTTTTGCCATTTGGCTACGGAACCCTAAATAAGAGGCCGATGGAAGACCAACCTAAAGTGACAGCATTCGTGCTGTCGTGTTTCTGTGTCGAGTGCGAGGCCAGAGGTCCAATGATGCAGAAGCATCTCAATAGTATGGGTCATCATTCTGCATTATTGCATTGTCTGCATTTTCAATGAGTATGGCGACCTGTACTCTTGGATTCTGCTTATGCTTTCCATCACGTAGAGTAGAGGCACTTTGGTAGGCTCATGTAAAGAAATGGCGTACTTTACGTAAAGTTTATAAATGTCTATTAAACTATTATTATATTTAGCTGGCGTGTTGGCCAGTGGTAAATGATCCTGACTGTTAAGCTAGAGGTCGTTCGTTTGATTACCAAGCAAGGCAAAAATCGTGATTTATTATCACATTTTTTTAAGTATTCGAGTAGTTAGCATAGTAATTTATTTTATGTATTCGTGTAGTTTATCTATAGTCTATATGTATTTAGGAATATTTAACTAGGTTTATCGGCAGTCTAGCTATAATTTTGATTTCGTAAAAAACCCTTGTTTTCTTGATGGAAAGTGCTTACCACCACTTGTTAATGTCAAATTAGGCAACAGTTGTTCTGTTTGATTGTCTACTCTAATGCACTTTTCTCAAAAACTATTAGACACGTTCAAATGATACTTTTTTTATTGTATAGCGTATTTATTTAGGAAGGTTAGTTTCTATTGCCTGTACACATCAAATATGACTATAATGCTCGGTTACCGGTTAAATAATTATAATAACTTATCCTCTGAACCAAATATAGATACAAAACATACAAACTATATACAGAAATAATTAAAAACTAAAAATAAATAAATATAAAAGAACAAAAAGAAATGTTCACATTAATAAAAAATGTGTTTATTTTTAATTTTGCCATTATACTAATGTAGAAAACAAAGATACCGTCCAACTAATGATGAGTGGGTTCCATGGTTTACAACATTATTAAAGGAAAAAATCGAGAAAAGAAAATCCAGAAAATTCTTTAGAAAACATTTAGAAATAAATTCAACCAAGATCCAGAGTCGTAGGTTTACATTTCCGTTGAATTAATTTCCAATAAATTTGAAAGAAAAGGAAGAATATATGAATTTAACATCTCAGTAAATTTATTGTCATAGAAAAGTTTTACGACAAAGTTTCTAAATAACGATCAGTATCAAGAATGTTTATATTTAAAAAACAGACATTCTTTTTCCATATGTCACCGCCGAACCGTCTAAAAAACGACAGCATAAATACGAAATTATTTTAATACGACCCAGTTTCGAACAAGTTTCGTACGTAATAATATTACCGAAAAAGTAATATATTATGTAATGTAATGTGTACAAGTTAAGTAAATAATAACATTTTACCATAAATTCCTGCAATTAACACTATATAAGACTCATTAAAAGCACTAACACTTCACTTTAATTATTTTTTAACACTTTTTATATTTGACAGTTTAATTTTTTAAACGCGGGCCGCGTGTTTCCGTGGCACTGGTATACCGCGTACTGCCTTGTAGCCCAGCCCCTCCATACCTGTAGAGTGACAGTTCTAAACATTTATCCACAATAGTTGATACGACTTATGTGAATTTTTTTTTTGTAGTCTACGAAAAAAAATTATCTCTTTGGAAAGGAGGCTTTGGTTCTTTTTTACCCTCTCCATGGTGAATCCAAAGGGAAAGGGTTATTATTTTGGCAGTCTATGTGTATATGTTTATAGATGCCACCGTAGCGCCTAAACGACTGAACTGATTTTGATGAATGAGGTGGCAATCGATTCGTAATATAGACCTGAGTGACATAGTCTACGAAAATATTATAAAAAAATTACGTAGCTGCGTTATAGTTTCTCTAAGTATTTTTTATCTGGTCAAATTGTGATTTAAATTGTACCACATGGACTTTAGCGGTATATGAGATTAATGGTATCACGAATTAATATAGCATAAACAACGCCGAGGTTCTCTGAGTAATATGGTTTTGACTGATCTCTGACAGGCACTTTTCACTCTTTTTATAGTTATAAATTTAAACAAATGTCATCATGCGACGACAATAGCATATTATTAACGTTATCTCATCATCATCAGCCCGTTGCAGGCCACTGCTGGACATAGATGACTAGATAGCCCAAGGCACAGAGACTACAGAGCCCGGTCTGCTGGTTTTTGTACAATTAACGTTATGTTGAGTATAAAATAATTGAACCGGGATTTCATTCTAACATTTCCGTTCAATATGATCAGTTATTTCTAGCCTTTTCAAATTCCTTAATGCGTTTGGGGTTGCCGCAATGACTCTAATTCTTCTACTGTCCTCTACCACTCGCTCTCTATTCTCTTTTACGCTTTTATAGCTCATATGATCAATTTATATTACCCCGTCAATCTTTGTGAGAATATGCCATCAAATTCATTTCTGTTTTATACCAAACTTCGAAGCAAGAGTACCAATGCCACCATCCTGGTCTATTCTCCCATAACATAGAGGAATGCTGAACCTGCCTCTCGTGTGATTATGACTTAGTACAATCATTGTACACAACAGTAATCTCATAGTTAACTATTTTATTTACTTACAAACTAATCTTTACAGGTTGTAAACTTACCAAGCCGTAAACAATTTTTATAGAGATGGATAAAAATGTCTTAAAACACAGATCCATAAAAAAATCCCGCCCTTTGAAAACCTTTTCTTAGTGTCAAGGATGAGAGGAGATTCGAGTTCCGGTAACTTCACACATTCGGTGAAAGCAACGAAACACCGGTTTTCTGTGCTAAAGTATATCTACGTTCACAGTGGAGTAGTAGGTGTTAGTGTAAAGTTAGCATAACCAGCCACACTAACACTCAACTAACACATTTAATCCTAGCTGAGCTGTAACAGAGGCGCTACGTAGTTGTTACACGCGGATCTCGATTTACTTATACACCAAAAACCGCGTTAACCGCTGCGGAAAGAAGCTAGTCTAAAAAAAGTAAAAAAGTAGTAGTGAAAGTCACGTTCATTCCAACTTCCAGAGAACAGCCAAAGCAAACAGACAGACAAGAATTTTAAACATTGACTTTTTGATATCAGTAATCTATATACTTTTATATGCATATAGTGAAATGCTGTAAGTTTGAATTTCGAAACATGCGCATAAATTTTATTCAATTGTATAAATTTAATGCCGCATTTTATTTTTATTATATTATGTACACACCTTTATTTTACCAATAACACGCACACACAGAAACAATGCAGCTTTTTGTGACCGTGTGCGCTTGCGCTCGAGTAAATTGAATGCAACATAAACATTTAATGGCTGGCCTCTCTCTGTGTATCCTGTGAGGGACGCAGCTTGAAGATATATAAGTATGTACTTATTGCTTAAGTATTAACGCAGTAAACGTAACTACGATTAGATTCTGTCCGTTTGTGAATTGAATATCAATTTCAATGGCATTACACAATGTGTACGTATTCACTGTCCTGTTGGTTTAGTGGTTAGTGAGCCTGACTGCTGTGTGGTCGTCAGTTCGATTTCTATGTAGGACAAATAATAAAATTGTGTAATACGCACACTTTTGGTCTGGGTGTGATTTTAGCATACTAACAAATATACTTTATTTCGCTTGCAGTTTATGTTCAATTATAGGCATTTGTTACTTCTTTGTCCACCACTTCGGAGATAAAATACTTAACTATACATTTTTATGTATTATTAATTAATATTTGACTGCCTCGGTGGCGCAGTGGTAGCGTATGCGACTGCTGTGCTTGAGGTCTCGGGTTCGATTCCCGGGTCGGACCAAATGTTTATATGATCAGTTTTTTTTTTCGTAATTTGGATATTTACTATGTATAATATGTATTTTCTTACAAAAAAAGTATATATGTATTTATATCAGTTGTCTAGTACCCATAACACAAGCTTAGGACTAGATGGCGTTGTGTGTTAGATATCCGAAATATTTATTTATTCATTATTTATTTGTACGTAACCAACCCGTAACCTGAAACTATCTCCCCACAGAGGGTGCCGAAATAAACATCAATAGGTATACAATTATACATGTTACTGTCCAAGTTACTGTTCAATAGTTCAAATGATCGCCTCACTTCTAGAGTCATCATCAGTCTATCGCAGTCCACTGCTTTACAAAGGCCTCTTCCATTACACGCCACTTGGTTAGATCCTCGGCTTCTCGCATCCAGCTCCTGCCAGCCGTCTTGCGGAAACCACCACTCCACCTGGTCTGTTGGCGTCCTACACTACGTCAGCCGCGTCGCGGTCTCTATTCAAGAACCCGTTTACCCAATAGGTGTATTTCCAACCCATTGCCACTTACTACTTACTAATCCTGTGGGCTATTGCGGTAGCACGTAGATTTTTGTGGTTTCTAATTCCACAAGACAAAACTGTTAAGACACATAGTTAGTTGTAATATTCTACATACCCGTTATCTGTAGCCATTAGATCATTGCTAGAGCAGCTGGTTATTTTTTGAATTAAATTAAAAATAATAAAAGAAACAAAGCTTGTAAACATTCGCTCATAGCTGCAGTACCATAACCCTAAAAGATCACTCCTCATCCCTCTTCACTCACGAACCTAACGCTCAAAAAACAACGCACATCAAGGTAGTAGAGCCAAGCTGATTTCAGCACGGTTGGGCCGGCTCGACCAAGGCGGTACTACCCTCGCACATATGATCAACGTAAAATGACAGCATTCGTGCTGTCGTGTTTCGATGGTGAGTGCGAGACCGGAGGCCCAATGTTGCAGAAGCATCACTAAGCCATGGTGTGGATCACCATGCTGCATTGTCTGCATTCGCAATGAGTATAGTGACCACCATTCTTGGATTCTGCTTATGCTTTTCATCAGGCAGAGTGTAGTCAATTTGGCTGAGCCAAACAAAAAAAAAACAAACTAACGCATCATCATCATCATCATCATATCAGCCAAAGGACGTCCACTGTTGGCTATAGATCTCCCCCAATGTTCTCCACACCAACTGACCCTGTGCAACCCGCTCCGACGGCTTTCATCAACCTCCAGGTCTTCATACAACCTTGTAGAGGGCCTACCCTCGCTCAGTCCTCCGGCCCACATAATCAATACATGGCCATTTACATTTGTTTCTTTTCGTTCTTTGACAAGACAACTCGATTTTTTTTTTTTTTTTTTTTATAAATTACCTGCCAAAGTGACTCTGCTCAGCCTGATGGTAAGCTCAAGCAAAATCCAACAGTGGGGGCAACCATACTCACTGCGAAAGCAGACAATGCAGTATGGCGTCCCACACTATGGCGGCTTAGTGAGATGCTTTTTCACGCCCCGCTTAAAGGACCCGGGATCATAGTGGGAGGTAAACACGTGCGCTGGTAGTGAGTTCCAGTTTTTGAGTGCTTGGCACAGGAAGGAAGAACCAAACCGTTTGGTTCGAGAGCGTATTTCAACGACTCTAAGGCAGTGGCTTCCAAGGCCAGCACGCGTTGTTCTGTACAGAAAGGGAGAAGGTGGGATCAATTGGAAGAGCTCTTCAGAGCACTCTCCATGGTATAGGCGGTAGAGGACTGCCATAGAGGCGATATCTCTCCGCAACTGCAAAGGCTCAAGGAACTCGGTGGCATCGGGACTGTTGATAATGCGGACTGCTCGGCGCTGCAACCGGTCGAGAGCATCGAGCAAATACTGCGCGGATCCATCGCATAGATGAGAACAGTACTCCACGCATGAGCGTACCTGGGTCTTATAAAGAAGACACAAATGCTCGGGCGCGAAGAACCGTCTCACCTTGTTCAGTACGCCAAGTTTCCGCGAGGCCGCCTTAGTGATGCTCTCGATGTACTCCCGTGGGTTGAGGTCCCGGCAAATATCCATGCCCAGGACACCGAGCTTATCCTGTAGTGGCAGTTGGGTGCTCTGAAAAGTGGGGAGGGGAAGAAACGGAGACTTTTTGGTAGAGAACGCGCACACCTGTGTTTTCTTAGCGTTGAACTCGACCAGATTTTCATCACCCCATTGTGAAATGTGGCTCAAAACCCGGTCGAGCTCAGCGACAAGCTCTCGTCGTTTTTCCTCAACGTCTGACAGCTTGGCTGCAGGGTGTCCCAAATAACGCCCATGGACTGTGCTGTCGTCTGCATAGCAATGTATGTTGCCAAGGGCTAACATGTCATTGATATGCAGAAGAAACAGCGTGGGCGATAGAACTGAACCCTGTGGTACGCCAGCGTTTACCTGCAGAAACTCAGAGGCCGCGCCGTCGCAAAGGACCCTAATGCGGCGCTGGTGCAGAAAAGCGGCAATCCAGTTACTGAGTCCAGGAGGCAGACCGAATGCCGGGAGCTTGGAGAGAAGGGAACGGTGCCAGACCCGGTCGAAGGCCTTGGCCATGTCAAGGCTGATTGCCAAGGACTCCCCATGCCTGTCCATAGCCTCACCCCAAAGGTGTGTGATGTACGCTAGAAGATCACCCGTGGAGCGGTTCGGTCTGAAACCATATTGCCGATCGTTTAACAAGGAGTGATCCTCTAGGTAGCGGACTAACTGGTTGTTGATAATACGTTCAAACACCTTACAGAGAATGGAAGTGACGGCTATAGGTCGGTAATTGGCTGGGTTAGAGCGGTCACCTTTTTTGGGTATGGGTTGAATATTCGCCTCTCTCCAGGCATCCGGAACAATTCCTGAGGAATATGACAGGCGGTACAGGCGCGTCAATACGGGAGCCAACTCCGGTGCACAGTTCTTAAGAACCATCCCTGGAATACCATCAGGTCGACTGGCTTTCCGGACGTCGAGAGACCGCAGCTCCGCACGGACATCACTTTGCCGGATACGAATATCTTGCATTATGGAGTCGCAGATTGGAATAGTAGGCGGATACGCGCCACGGTCGTTGATTCGGGAGTTAGCCGCAAAGAGATCGACAAGCAATTTCGCTTTCTCTTGCGGCTGATGGGCCAGAGTGCCGTCAGGATATTTCAGCGGCGGTAGTGAGGGCCGGCAATGGTTAGATTGCACGGTTTTAGCTAAACGCCAGAACTTACGGCTACCCGTGGGGTGTGCTACAAGCTCCTGGCCTATCCGTGCAATACGCTGGGCATCGACTCTGATGTAGGCCCTCTTGCATTCCCTAGTAGCTTTATTGTACGCTGCTTTTAAGCGACCAACGTCAGGGTTGCCATGAGTGCGGGCCCTGGTCCATGCGCGGTAGGTCGATTGTTTATGTGCAACCGCGTTGGAGCACTCGCGGTCAAGCCAGGGGCGGGTTTTCGTGCTGGCGACACCACTGTGGGCCCATTCCCCAGAATATAATATTTCATACCGACAGTGATCTCGCCAGCGACGGCAGACGCACTCTGTGACAAATCCTGGTCTGTAAAGCAGCGTTGAGCCCATGGGATGGAAGCAAAGTAATCACGCATGCCGTCCCAATCTGCTGACGAGTAGTGCCATAATCGTCGCTTTGTTGCCACAGGCCGAGTAGGGGCAATAAGAGGCACTGCAGTGGACACCAGGCAGTGGTCGGAGGATCCCAGGGGGGCCAGAACTGACACGCAGTACTGCGCTGGGTGACTCGTCAGCAGTAGGTCTAGCAAGGAGGGCGCTTGACTCTGTATGTCTGGTATCCTGGTGGGCTGGAGTACCAACTGTGTGAGGTCATGCGTGAGAGCGAATGCGTGGGCAGTTCGACCCGCGTGGTCAGTTCTGGAAGATCCCAGCCAAAACTCATGGTGGGCGTTAAAATCTCCCAGAAACACCAGTTCAGCTGTCGGAAACTGCTCCTGCGCTTTATCCGCTGCCTGACTTAGATGGTCAAAGAGACGAGTTGTCTCGGAGTCTCCGGAATGGGACCGATAGAGACACACGTAGATACGGCTTATAGATCCGCACTCTACGTGAAGCCATAGGGTGGATAGGGAAGGGTCTTAAAGGCAGCGCAAACGGCGGCAACAAATATCCACCCTGACGAAAAGACATACCCCAGCTTTCGCGAGGAAACATTCCTCAAGCATGTAGCCGGGATAGTGGAGATATGCCGTGTCGGCAGGGCGACATATTTGTGTCTCCGTTAGAAAGAGCATAGCCTAGCATTTTTTCTGTAGCACGTTAGTCAAAACATACTATATGAAACTGACTCCAACAAGTAAAAATTTAACAAAATAAAAACCGACTTCATTATTCGACTCGATTTCTCTTCGTTGCCGTCATCAGATCTTAGTGTCCTTATCATGGTACCACCGTTGGGATATCTCCTTTCCATTAAAAAAAGAATCATTAAAATCGGTTCATAAACGACGAAGTTATCGGCGAACACCCATAAAAAAACATATTTACGTTTGAATTGAGAACCTCCTCCTTTTCTGAAGTCGATTAAAAACACCTGAACTTAGACAACAATTTGTAGATCACACAAAGTGAAGTCCCATGTGGGGTTTAAACCAACAACTTAACGCAGTAGAAACCACAGAGAGGACCGTTTAAACCAGTAGTGGTTTAAACGGTCCTCTCTGTGGTTTCTAATAACTAAACAGCGTAGGCTATTTGTGTAGTCTGATGAGAAAAGAAATGAAACAGCAAATATATTATTATATAATTTATTAGTACAAAAATACAAATTAACATTTTTATTTACATAAACAAAATCTAACTCATATTTTATGGCAAATTTAAATTATATTTTTTATTTCAGGCTCAGGTATGGTAACTTATGTTTTATTTTATTTATTTACACATTATTTATTTTCTTTATTTTTCTTTTCATCTTCTCATTTTCTTCTTATTCTGCCTTCATGCATAACTAGCAACGTAACTCGGTTAGTATAATATCTATCGATAAGTTAAGATTTTGCTATAATACATCTAAAGAAAAAGTCAGTAATTTAATGGTTAAAATGAAGAGAAGGAGTGTGTAATGTGCGTGTGTTTAACAGAAGTTTATAGAAAGGTAAAAAAATATGTTAAGATTATGGACCTTATTATTTTAAGCTTGTATTTAGATTGAAATATGGATGGTAGGAATTTTCCACTCAAAATTACTATTCTCGGTAGAAAAATCATTCTCCCCTTCAAAATCTTAATTGCCCGATAACATCTGAACAGTCAATTGAAATAAAATGACCATAGAGAATGTCTTTCTCATAGTAAAGTCTATTATTTACACTGTGTTTAAAATTAATTTGTGTAAAATCTATTTTAATTATCTAGCAATATTAATTTTAATTGCCTGGCCTGTCCTCGGAAGACATGTCCAGCAGCTTCACGTGGCGGAGATGAAGATGGTGGATGTGTGCCGTTACGCGACTAGATCGCATACGTAACGAACACATCCATGGCAGCCTCGGAGTCCGTGACGTAGCGGACAAGCTGCAGGAAAGTCGACTCCGCTGGTATGGCCATGTAAGACGCAGGCCGTCCCACTATGTAGGAAATAAATACCTCGACCTCACTGTCCAAGGCCCTAGATCACGCGGTAGGCCCAAAAAGCGATGGCTGGACGTCGTCAAAGCGGACATGGAAGAGAACCATCTCACACCTGAGGATGCCGAAGAGCGGGCAAAGTGGAGAAGATTAAGTGGGAAAGCGGACCCCAGCACTAAGCAGGGTAAACGCTAGGCCGAAGAAAAAGAAGAAGATTAATTTTAATTGCGTTTTATACAAAAAGTACCCTTTTCTCTTAATATGAAATATTTCAGTAATCGTTTTGTTTATTGACGGTTAGATCACGGTGCCAAAAATTAGTTCTAAAGTGGGGACGACCAAGAAATTGGAATAAGAACCTTCTGAAGATTAAGTTACAGAGAATATAATTTTATACAATCTAATAATAAAATAAATGAAATCTGGCCAATTAGTTTCAAAGTTTCACGTATTCTTGCATATTTTTTCATACATTTTTTCGAAACAAAACATTAAGAGGAAATATTATACAAATTTTGTAAGTCAGTCATATTTATGAACTCGAATGTGGCAACACTGTGAGAGATCTGTCAGTTTTGTCCATTGTCTTGTTGTACCTTCTGTCAAAATTACTTTTTCGGTTGACATTTTGTTGTCGTTTTAGCCTGGCTGTCAGTCTTCGTCTGTCATGGATGTCGTCGTGTGAGTTACGTCTGAAACTATTAAGTTTTATCGTCAATAATTTAGTCTGAAATGATAAATTGCATAAATTGTTTAATATAGGTAGATTCTATGCTAATTTTAAGATACATTCTGATGTACTTTCTTAATCGTAATTTCTGATGTACTCGAGACATACAACCGGCAGACGGAGAAAAAAAAAAGTTTATTAGAGGAGTTTGGGAACTAAAAATCTAAAATTATTATATATATATATATCATTTTATATTTATTTTCTTATTTTTCATATATAATTGCATTACAATAATAGATATACATACTTTCTACAGTTGCGACTTGCATTGCTATATTACTATTTAAATTGTTATTATTATTATTATTTTATAAGTAACGCCAATGACTTCATCTACCAGTAATAGTGACACTGAAGACAATATTTCGTTGTCTGGTGGAGACGACAGTTTTATAAGTTCTTCTCTAGCAGATACAATTTCGGCGCGGTTTTCCGACGTACCCAGAAACCTTAATGTTGTTCACATAAATGCCCAAAGCATTCCGGCTCACTTCAGTGATATGCTAACTAGTTTAGACTGTGCGAACATACACGCCATACTCGTATCGGAATCTTGGCTAAAACCATGCCTATCTACCAAAACGTATTCTTTACCTGGTTTTCAGTTGGTACGAAATGATCGTGTGTGTGGGCGGGGGGGTGATGTTGCCATATATATACGTACTTACATTCCTTTTTCTGTTATCAGCATGTCATCTCAGCCACCCCCTACGGGTGCTGGCGAGCATATTTTCATAGAAGTCGTACTTCAACACACAAAAGCACTTCTCGGTGTCTTTTATAGTCCTTCTTTACGAGTAGATTACTTCTCCTCACTTGAAATAATCCTAGAAGATTTAGCTCCTTCGTACGGTCACGCCATAGTCATGGGTGACTTTAACACCTGCTTACTTAAGAAAGATTCTCGATCGACCTCCCTTCGCTCTGTGTTGGAAGCCAACAATCTTTCCATTCTCCCACTAAATCCCACTCATAATATGCCAAACCGCAACTCCTCTCTCCTTGACCTTATAATCGTTTCTTCAACAGAGCACGTGGCTAAACATGGTCAATGCTCTGCTGATTCCTTATCCTATCATGACCTTCTCTTTCTATCCTATCAAATTCGAACTCCCAAACCGAAATCCAAAATTCTTACGTGTCGTAATTTTCGTGGTGTGAATCTCGATGATCTTCGCAGCGATGCCGACAGCATTGATTGGAGTATGTTGTTCAATTCGCAATGCATTGACGAAAAAAATTCCTACTTCTCGAAAGAGTTAATTGCTTTGTATGACAAACATGCACCTGTTCGTCAAATTAGGGTAAAACATCTGCCAGCACCATGGTTAACTGACGAGATCAAGGAATTGCAGACAAAGAAACAGAGGGCCCATTCTAAATATAAGCGTCACCCTACTATCTCGAACTGGGATAGATTCGTCCACATTAGGAATCACTGCAATAAGGTGTGTAGGAATGCTCAACGCCGACATATTCATGAATCTATCGAAAACGGTGATCCAGTTAAAGTCTGGAAATTTCTTAAGTCACTAGGGGCGGTAAAACACGCTCAAATTCTGTTTCAAATTGATATCAATTCCTTAAATACACATTTTTCTGCTTCCTCCAATTTTGGGGGGACTATTAAAACTACTACGTTAAATTATCTTTCATCTCTACCGAGTTCTAACTTTCCTGCGTTAACTTTTAGTCAATTTTCTGCTTGTGGTGTCAAGAGGAGCGTAATATCTATAACATCTAACGCTGTAGGAACTGACAATATCAGCCGTAATATGGTACTTCCTATCCTCGATAAAATTCTACCTGTGATTTGCCATATCCTGAATTATTCTGTATCCAAAAGCGTTTTTCCATCTACATGGAAAATGGCTCAGAACATTCCCCTTCCTAAAAAATGTAATCCTTCTTCCCTTTCAGACTACCGTCCAATATCCATTCTCCCCTTTTTCTCTAAAGTACTTAAACGCCTTATCTACACGCAGCTCAGCTCATTTCTCACACGGAATTGCCTCCTAAGTCCTTTCCAATCAGGTTTTCGTCCCGGCCACAGTACTACCACTGCACTCCTTAATGTTACGAAAGTCATCAGATTCGGCATGGAGGAAGGAAAGTTGACGATACTTGCCTTGCTCGATTTCAGCAACGCCTTCAATACTGTTGACTTTGATGTATTGCTCGAAATATTGCGCTCTCTTAACATATCTCCAACAGCAATTGACTGGTTTCGTAGCTACCTGTATGGTCGTCAGCAGCGCTCTTGTATTGAAAATAATTATTCCTCTTGGTGTCATACATCTGCGTGCGTACCTCAGGGCGGCGTGCTATCTCCATTACTTTTCGCAGATTTTATCAACTCCATCACAAGTCGCTTATTTTCTTCCTACCACCTTTATGCAGACGATCTCCAAATTTATACCAAAGCTACTCCGGCTAAACTAAGTGATGCTATTGCCAATATCAATAAAGATTTGATGCAAATATGTGCTTGGGGTAGAGAGTATGGGTTGAAGGTAAATTCAACAAAGACGCAAGTTATTATAATAGGTAGTCCAAGGATGAACTCCACAATAAATTGGCAACAAATGCCTGCTATTTCTTGCGATGGGATCAATATCCCGTATAGTGACAAAGTTAAAAACGTTGGCATCTATATGGACAAGTACATGTCTTGGGCTCCCCAGATTGGTGAAGTTATGGGACTAATCCCGCCCACACGCCCACCACTGTAACTCCTGTACACCAGGATCAACAGCGGTGTCCCACGAAAACACCGAGTTATGACACTCGGGAAGTCCCAGGAAAAATTTAACTGTCTTGGAACCCGCAACGAAATTAATCAGAAGAAAACTGGAGGAGTTGGAAATATAATAAGTCCACTTCCCTCCTTAGCAAAGCGGGAGACAAAATGGAGTCAAAATAGGCAGACGCCTTTTTCAAACCGGGAAGCACCACGGATAAAAATATTATGGGTCCTAAGTGAGCTATATTTGATTTCTATAGTATGTATGGCAGAATCGCTTAAACGCACGGAAATTCACCGCAGTTGACACAAGATCCCCATAATATACTACCCCAGACGTCATTTGTAAGCTATTTAGCATCATGTTACGTTCATTGTACCAAAGACTACATTCCCAGAGGATATGATGAGCCGACTGTTCACAGCTAGAATCAGGTGTTGAGCATTGACGCAATGGTGAATCGACTAATTTAAATGAGTATAGTTTGCTCTTAAAGTTACCGTGGCCTGTAAGAAATTGAGCGACACAGTGATCTACCTCGAGCCATGTCCTTGACAACCTTTCGCGAACAGATGGAAAGAACTGGTAGAGGTGGCGCCCCTTAGATGATTCGTCCCATCGTTGCTGCCATTCATCCAAGAGGTCGTTATAGACATTGGATTTTTCTTAAAACAATCTTATGATTTTACCGCGGTCTCGTATGCCCAAAAAATCGCATTCCATGTTTTGTAGTGTGGAATAGTACGTGGCTGCACGTCTTTGCACCTCGAGATCGACCGGTACCGACCTGCCAACACCGGTAAAGCCTCAGTGCTAACCGTCCTATATGCCTTGCACAAGAAAATCAATGCAGGTCGTTGGCCTTGTAACAGTTTGCGACGGACAGCACCTACAGTCGCTACAAACAGTCGCTACAGTCGCAGATTGGTGAAGTTAGTCGAAAATTATTTGCTGCAGCGGGATCACTGCGAAGACTTCGTAATTTTCTTCCCACCAAGACAAAAATTGCCCTAGCACAATCCCTTCTCTTTCCTATCCTTGACTATGGTGATGTTAGCTATCTAGATCCTACCCAAGAACAATTGAACAAACTTGAGCGTCTCCAAAATGTATGCATAAGGTTCATATTTGGTTTACGTAAATATGACCACATCTCTGAGTTTCGTGTCAAGCTCAAATGGTTACCTATACGCCTTCGCCGGTATGTTCATATTCTCTCTACTTTATACAGTACTCTGTTCCTCCCGCATTCGCCTTCCTATCTTAAACAACGTTTCAAGTTTCTTGACCATTCACATTAGGGCTCCTGAGATCGTCGGAAAATCTCAAATTGAAAATGCCCCTTCACGCCACTAAATTTACTGACAAGTCGTTCTCGGTGCAAGCCGTTAGATTGTGGAATAGCCTACCTGAGACAATAAGAAAGGCGAAATCTCTGCAAACCTTCAAGAAAAATGTCACTAACTATTACCTGAACATTTAAAATATACTCTTGTTAATGAATGGAATATCATGGTAGTATATGTATATTTATGAATATAGTAGTATTTAGTAGTAGTATTTAGTAGTAGTATATGTATATAGTGTAGTGTAGTATATGTAAGTGTAGGTAGATATATGTAAGTAACTTTGTATATTATTCAGAACCTAGATATATTGAAGTACACCGCCAACTACCCAAAACAACAATTAAATGCATAATATCCGTACAAAGGTTGTCTGGAAGAGATCGCCGTGAGCGATAAGATCGCCTATTGTAATACCTAATGTTGATGTCCATATATGTATCTCTGTACAAATTTATACTGTACTGTAGTGGTGTGCAATGAAGTTTAATAAATAAATAAAATAAATAAATAAATTATGTAATAATAGATATAATTTTAAAAGGTTAATTTTAAAATAGGAATCTATTTTTAGCTTAAGTTTAGAATAATATTTTATAGTTTGTAAAAATACAGTTCTTAGCTATTCGGATTGTAGGTAAATATTCTTTAATTATATTTTTTTGTAAAGTTGTACTTAGGTAGGTATATATTTTAAGTTATTTATTATTATTATCTTAACTAAATAAGGGACTTATTGACATGTAATGTTTGTGGCAAAAAGGAAAAATATTTTTTTTTCGTAAAAGCACACTTACACCTTTGATGTATTAAACTAATATTTACTATAGGTATTTATTTGTAAAGGTTGCTGGCCAACGTGGCAAGTCAGTGCCAGTCAAAAAATGGGTGTGTAAACCTTTAACTTAAATGGGTTATATATGTGTTGACCTACTATAGTGTAGGAGTCTGTACAATGCTTAGAACATACATATATGGAGAGAGCGATGAACGAGCGGAGAGCATGATCGGAGTAGAGAGAGAGACTGAGTTTAGTTAGAGTCTGTCTCTCTCACGTAAGCTTCTGATTGGTTACCAATTTGCATGAGTGATTTGGTGGGAAATACACCAAACAATCAGAAGCTTGCGTGAGACTAACTAAACTCAGTCTATCTCTCTCTACTCCGATCAGGCTTTCCGCTCGTTTAGCACTTCTTCAATATATGTATGCTCTAAGGTACAATGATAAGTCTGCTTTTAATTGTCAATGTATTTAAACAAAACATTGTAAAAAAGACATTGGAAGGCATCACTTCATTATTCTAATTGTACTATTTATCGCTAGATGGCGCTATGTCGATCTAGTTGTAGTTAATCATTTCTAGATGGGGTTACCAGTACTTATTTATCATGGTTCTCTATGTGAAATAGCCCAAAGTAACAACTTTGTGTTTTATTTTGATAAATCAAGAAAAAAAAGGTTGACAATTTAGTTCATTACAGATAAATGTTCCTTTCTTTGTTTATTATATATTTATTATATACTTTGTTTTTCTCTATTTTCAGTCACAGTTTATTGTGAATAAATGATTCTAAACTATTACCTAAACAAGCCTTGTTAGGCTTAAGCTAGTAGCTTAAGCCTAACAAGGCAATCACAGCTTTACTTTAAAATTTTGATTTCTGATCTGTATTAAAGACCACTGCTGTAAGCAGTGACATCTATTATTATGAGTCGTTATTAACAAAATTTTTACTACTGTAACGCCATCTTTTAGTAAAATTTAACATCACACATTTCGCCTTTTACAAAATGTATTTTAATTGTCCCTTAACACTAAAAATCGAAACGTCTTTTATAATACTCTACTTTTTGCCATTTATATAGTTTCCCGCTTCATCCTTGTACAGATCTTCGTTGATGCCGTAGTATGATGCTGAGTTCTGACAGTCAACCTGAAAGAAATAAAAAGAAGTATGCAGAAGCAGGAAAACTCTTGATTTTTTAAATAGACTACTCGAAAACTGGTTTCAAACCTAACAAAAGTTACTGACAGATATCAATAGCACAATGCGTTTCAAATAAGAATAGGATTGGAAATCCGCCGTACGTTGCCGGCCTATGGCGGATGGGGGGAAGGGTATAGGCCTCCGGTTTCCTTAATCACTCGGTGAAAAACAGCGCAAGCGCTGTTTCACAACGGTTTTTTGTAAGGCCGTGGTATTTCTCCGGTCGTGCCGGCCCATGCATGCCGAAGCGTGGCTCTCCCACGGTTAAACTCGCTCGCAATTGCTTTGAAATCTCAGTGAAATGTTTTTTAAGATAACATGATTAAACCTAGCTAAAATCTATCATGGTAAATCTAAGTCATTTTCAACTTATCTATCGTATCGCTCTTGGCAGAGCGGTCATGGGCGAGTTTAGATGCCCACGTCGGTGATAGAGGCGAACAAAGCCCTTCGTATAAATCAGGTTTTCTAGTAGGTACATATAAAATAAAAGTAATACACACATTGAAGAAGTAATCACAGACTCTTGTCCTCTGGTTGAAGGCGGTGCCCGCTGCGCAGATGAAGGAGTACAGCTGGTTGCCACCGATAGTGGGAACGCACCAGTGCCACACCTGAATATTGAAGAAGAGGTGATGAAAAAAAAAAGTATATTCAAGACAAGTGTCTGGTATTAAATGAATCATCAATATGATCAACAGTCTTTAATAGTTCACTGCTGGATATAAAACTCTCTTTGAGAAGATCTTGGTCTAGTATACCACGCTGGTCAGACGGTTTGGTATAGGGTTTGTATCGAGTTTTGCTTCTCTTTGCAGTGATGTTGTCCTGGTAGTTTGCTCTTTTAGTCGGCTCCTTCTACACCTACGATATGAAGAGAGGTGGTGACTCTCTGTATTCTTAGAGCGGAACCTGGGAAACAAACTCGACAGGTTTATAATTAGTAAGATTTTTTATGTATGGGACTGCCAAAGTAACTGTACTCTGCCTAATGGAAAGCATAAGCAGAATCCAAGAGTGCTGGTCACCATACTCATTGCGAATGCAGACAATGCAACAATGCAGCATGGTGATCCACACCATGACGGCCTAGTGATGCTTCTGCATCATTAAGTCTCCGGTCTCGCACTCACCATCGAAACACGAAAGCACGAATGCTATTATTTCAGGTTGGTATTCAGTGAGAGGATAGTACCGCGTCCGTCGAGACGGACTGTTTGTGCTTAAAATACTATTAATAGGAAATACAAATGTACCTGACACATGGTCTCCGGGTCAGCATAATAGCCGGGTATCTTGTCATCACATGTGAAAGATAATCCTTTAGGCACTTCATTGTAAGCTGGGTAGTCTTCGCCGGCGACATAACCGTCTAGAGCCTATAAATAATGTATATTTAATTAGTAGTTATCAAGGGTAGTGTAAAAGACATAGTAGCGATGAAAGACCTCCATTCTTTATAAGTGCAGGTCTGGGATTGATAAGTGAGGCCATCTGACTGCACTGTTGGCCTAGTGGTTTAAGCGGTCGCCACGCCGCTTTCTAAGCAAGTGTTGTGGGTTTAAATCCCACATGGGACAACACTTTATGTGATCTAAAAATTGTTGTTCTTAGTCTGGGTGTTCTTTGTGTCCGTTTCATGAATGTTTTTAAAGTCCCTCGCGACACAGGATGTAATTTCCTAATGTGGGCGTTGTCTTTTTAGAATAAAACAAATAATAAAATATTTTTAGAAGCAGATCTGCGCGCGCGCGCTCTATGGAAGGAACGGGACTCGGTTTGGGTACCAGGAATGTTCTTTTCTAGGTTACAGAACCCTTCCTAGCCAATTTTACATTCTAAAAACTTAAATGTCAATTGAAAAGTAACAAATGTATGGGAGTGATGTCGTCTTAACGTTAAGTCACGTTCAGGCGTTAGCGATTGTAGAAAGAAAATTGACGTGAAAAATCTTGGCTAAGGATTCTAGTTTTATGGCTATTGGTACTAGAGATGAGGCTCGTTCGGCTTTTAATTGATTCGAGTCTGATATAACCAACCCACAATTAGGTGTTGTCCGCTTGGATTATCCACTAAAAGATGGCCACCATTAGGCGATAAGGCCGCCAATCGTACCTTCTAGCTTTAAGTTACCTGTGTAAGTTATCTGGTGTACAATAAAGCGATTTAAATTATCATTATCATGCATCAGCATCAGTCAGTCAGGACAAGTAATTATAAATGTACAAAATAACTTTTTATTGAACTAAGAAATTACTCACATTTGTGGCGATTAAAATGCACGTGTGCATTGCTTTTTTTTTTCAATTATCAATCGGAAAAAATAACATGCAACATCTACTTATATTCTTAGAAGATAATCTCGTTATAATTGTATGGCAATTATGATCGTTGATCACAATTTAATTCGATCAAATGACAATTAAAATATAAATTACATTATACTCAAATGATTAATATCATTGAAGTATGATATTGACTATGAATAAATATTTTCCTCTAGAATCTGCAAGATCTTGTAATGGAAACCAACTTTTCATTACAAATTGAAGTCTCAGACCCGATGGGGACTTCGCTCTACATTTATACATACAAATAAATAAAATTGGAGTGTCGGTTTGTAACATTAGAATAACCGCTTTTTAGTAAATGCATATGTTTGTATACACGGTACCTACATTTACTAAAATATCATTTTTTTTAAATTTTTGACTGTCTGTCTGTTTGTTCTGGCTAATCTCTGGAATGGCTGGACCGATTTTGACGGGACTTTCACTGGCAGATAGCTGATGATATAAGGAGTAACCTGGGTATTTTTTTTGGACAAGCTTTGCCACAAGGCGTCACCCGTGGTTGTTGTTGTACCGCGGGTAACACAACCTCACAACAATGTCAGTATTTTTAAAGAAATTTGTTAATACTCGTAATAGACGTGATCACGGCATCACAGAAAAAGACATGATTATAACGTGGTACTCTTTGGTAGTAACGGTTGGTGGGTTTCGAACCCGGAACTTTAGCACTTCAACGGGACACCTGTGTAACAATCATTAGCTAATCGAACATGCGATACTTGCATGATCGCGTGCGACAATCGGAGCGACTTTTCTGTTATCATTTAAAATTCTAACTTTTTATCGTCAACTGCTAACTTTTATTTTAAATGAAAAAGTGACCGCCTCTTAAACACTACTACATAGTAATAAAGTTTCTGTAAGACGGTTCTATCACTTTTTTTATGTACGGCCCTGCCAAAATGACTCTACACTGCCTGATGGAAAGCCTGGTGGTCACCATACTCATTGCGAATGTAGACAATGCAACAATGCAGCATGGTGACCCAGACTACAGCGGCCTAGTGACGCTTCTGCATCATTGGGCCTCCAGTCTCACACTCACCAACGAAACACGACAGCACGAACGCTGTCATTTTACGTTGGTCGTCTGTGCGAGGGTAGTACCGCCCCGGTGGAGCCGGCCCGTTCATGCTGAAATCAGCGTGGCTCTACTAATCTCACTTGAGTAATACATTAGAAAATTATTTATCTTTACTTAATTTCGAATATACAAAATAGAGTATACTTAGTTGATGTGTGTCCATTGCGAGAACTTCCATTGCGCGATTCAGAATTGGTAGTTTCTTATATTGTATATATATATATTCTGATATTGTACGTTGCTCCGAGTTTAGCTTAACTTCGGTAGATGGCACTGTAGTGTGCTTCTGTTTGCGTTGTATGTGGAAGTCGCCACAATCCGCATTCTTAATTCGTCAACACACGAAGTCTAGTCTAGTCAACAAGTTTCATACTTGTTGACTGGACTAAAAGATGCAGTAGCATCACTAGGCCGCCATAGTGTGGGTCGCCATACTGCACTGTCTGCATTCGCAATGAGTATGGTGACCACCACTCTTGGATTCTGCTTATGTTTTCCATCAGGCAGAGCAGAGTCATTTTGGCGGGCCAAACATAAAAAAAAAAAAAAAAAAAAAGTAATCTAACGAATCAAAGTATATAGATCTACAAAATGCGTTCACAATGCTAAAAAGCAATTTGTTCCAGGTAACCTTTGGATCATCCCGGGATGTACCTCAATTTGTGAGGTGAGGCAGAGAGGACTCCAGAAGCCGCTGATGCGTTCCTGGAGCTTCTCCCGACTGCCGAGGTTTAGTGGGTAGACCAGATTTCTGGGAGACCCACACACGCCCTTCGTGTCCCCAACGGAGGTTATGATGCGAAAAGCAATCCCCGCGTTAGAAAAAAAGTAGCCAAGTGCGAGTCGGAGTCGCCCATGAAGGGTTCCGCAGCAGCAAGTAACATAATATAATTTTTGTTTTATTTTTGTGTTGATTGAATGAAAGGTAAATTGCAGTTTACGATTTATGACTTATCAAAAAAAAAACTACTTATTAGATTTCGTTCAAACCAATTTTCGTTAGAAGTTTACATGGTAATGTACATCATATATTTTTTTTAGATTTATCATTCTCTTATTTTAGAAGTTAAAGGGGGGGGACACTCATTTTACCACTTTGGAAGTGTCTCTCGCGCAAGCTATTCAGTTTAGAAAAAAATGATATTAGAAACCTCAATATTATTTTTGAAGACCTATCTATAGATACCCCACACGCATGGGTTTGATGAAAAAAATAAAATTGAGTTTCAATTCTAAGTATGGGGGACCACCAAAATTTATTGTTTTTTTATATTTTTGTGTAAAAATCTTAAAGCGGTTCACAGAATACATCTACTTACCAAGTTTCAAAATTATAGGTCTAATAGTTTCGGAAAAAAGTGGCTGTGACATACGGACGGACAGACAGACAGACATGACGAATCTATAAGGGTTCCGTTTTTTGCCTTTGGCACGGAACCCTAAAAACGAAACCTTTGGATGGACAAGTAGACTATAAATGGACAAATGGCAATTTAATGATAGTGGATGTCAATCATAACATTAATTATATTATCTATTGTTTCCTTTATCCACGATTAATAACATAATTGCACTCATTGATGATGACTGTAATTATATGATTAAATATGGATAAAGAAACATCAATCATTTCAATGACATTAATCCTATACACACCTTTACGCCTTTATCCCTTAAGAGGTAAGCACAAGTAAATTAAAGGCTCAAATTTAAACGACCCACTTGCCACTTGGTCCCACTTCAGTGAATATAGTGGAAGTTTGAAATTTGATAGGAACATTGGGTATATTTTCAAAAGATATGATATGAAAAGAAAGGCTACGAAAAGGGAAATTGATAATACACATAAAATTGATCTCCGGGCTATGTCTTCGATAAGTACAGGCCTGGGAGTAGGTACCAGATTAATCCATCTGTCACCCTATCAGAAACAGATTGCGGCTGACTGACAGACGCGCTCAGGAATGCAGACCCTTCGTTTATCCGATACTGGTACCCAAAAAAGCCATGCGGCTTTTAGTCAGATCGATTCCAATATTACCCCGCCCCTGGGTGACATCCGAGGGGGTTGCCGCACGAAAAAAAATCGTGCCCAAGTCACATTATAATAAATAAATTATTATTATTTTGGACATCTAACACACCTAGTCCCAAACTAAGCAGAGCTTGTATTATGGGTACTAGACAACTGATATAAATAAACATATACTGTATTTTTTTGTAAATACATACACATTATACATAGAAAATACCCAAATGCCGAAACAAATATTTGCAGATCATACAATGATTTGGTTTTCCCGGGTTTTTTTTGCAACCGCTATCGCTTAAGCTACTACTGCGCCCCCGAGGCAGGTATTATAGTATGTAATTACATTAAACAGTTATATTTAAATTGAAATACTTAATACTTACTGCTAAGGATTTGTCGATGAGGTAGAAAAGTACAGCCAACAGTCCAAGGGATCCTATTTTGATACCGCACAAGTGTTTATGATGTGACATGTTGATCATATATTTTAGGTCTCACTGCAAAACCTGAAACAAACAGAAGTCTAAATTATAATCTAGTCTGATGATGACCTAGTTTTTAAGGTTCCATATTCCAAACGAAGAATCCTTATGGCTTTGCTAGGTTTAAATAAAAATAAATAAATATTTCGGACATCTAACACACAACGCCATCTAGTCCCAAGCTAAGCAGAGCTTGTATAATGGGTACTAGACATGTAATACAAATACATATATACTTTTTTGTAAATACATACATATTATACATATAGACCAAGAGCCCACGACAGCCAGACCTTCGTTATTTTATAAAGGCTGAAAGTTTCTCTGTGCATGACCCCTATATAGGTAAGAACGACCAGCGACTATAGAGTTTGGGTTGTGGTTACTTTGGCAGATAACAGATAGTAAAGGTGTATAAAATAGTACCTAATTTTCGTTAAAGTATAAAGCTCATTTTTTTTTATATTTTCTTCCGGATAACTTTATAAATCTTGTCATCCATTGCCGGACACTTATGACAGTTGCTACCCCCTGCCAGACACCCCTAAACTTTAATAAATTGTAGTTATACTTTCGTTATAGTATAAAAGTTAAATTTTTAAGCGACTTACAAAAATGAAAAGGGTCTATGTTCCACTGTATGTACTTTTTATTTTTTTTATTTATTTTATTTTCTGTATGTTCACCGATTACTCCGTCAATTGTGGACCGATTTTGATTTTTTTTTTGTATTCGAAAGGATATGCTCCCAATGTGGTCCCACTGCCACCATTACTGGATCTGATGATGAGATCCCTGGCAAATCGAGGGAAACCCTCTTTTTTTTTCAGGCACGTACTATGTTTTTGTATATTTTCACAAGTTACTCCAATATTTGCGTCTGGTAGTCATCATTTCATGATGATGAGCTGATGATGTAAGATACAACTCCTTAACGGTTAGGAGTTGGAGGATAAATCTTCAAATGTCATATGTAGTTATGTTATCTAAAACTTTACAATAACAACTAAAGGTATATAGATACGTATGAAATTGAAAGAATTATCCTCCAACTCCTAATCGTTGAGGAGTTGTACCTACCATCATTAGCTTACGTAAATAACTTGAAAGAATACGACTAAAGGTAACATAACTACATATGACATTTTAAGATTTATCCTTCAACTCCTAGCCGTTAAGGAGTTGTATCTTACATCATCAGCTCATCATCATGGAATGATGACTACCAGACGCAAATACTGGAGTAACTTCAGAAAATATACGATAAACATAGTACGTGCCTGAAAAAAATAAGGTTTTCCCTCGATTTCCCTGGGATACCATCATCAGATCCAGTAATGGTGGCAATGAAACCACATTGGGAGCATACCCTTCTAAATACAAAAAAAAAACAAAATCGGTCCACAATTGACGCAGTAATTGGTGAACATACATAAAATAAAATAAATAAAAAGTACATACAGTGGAACATAGACCCTCCTCCTTTTTGGAAGTCGGTTAAAAATTTAGCTTTTATACTATAACGAAAGTATAACCATAATTTATTAAAGTTTAGGGATGTCTGGCAGGGGGTAGCAACTGTCATAAGTGTCCGGCAATGTATGACGAGATTTCTAAAGTTATCCCGAAGAAAATATGAAAAAATTGAGCTTTATACTTTAACGAAAATTAGGTACTATTTTATACACCTTTACTACCTGTTATCTGCCAAAGTAACCACAACCCAAACTCTATATTCGCTGGTCGTTCTTACCTATATAGGGGTCATGCACAGAAAAACTTTCAGCTTTTATAAAATAACGAAGGTCTGGCCGTCGTGGGCTCTTGCTCAGGAAACACACAAACTCCGAAACAAATATTTGCAGATCATACAAACATTTGATCCGACCGGACCACCACCCGGGAATTGAACCCGAGACCTCAAGCAGACCACAGCAGTCGCATACGCTACCACTGTGCCACCGAGGCATCACTAAGATAATGATGATATCTATTATATAAATTAAACGCCAAAATGTATGTACGCGCATAACTTCCGATCGGCTGCACTGAATTAAATAATTATTTTTTTATTTGTTCGTTATTGTTAGGACAAGGTTTGTGTACAAGAAAAATTCAAAGATAACAGGAAATGTCATTTTTTTTGTCCATGACGGGAAGCTGAGACAGATATGTAAATATGGCGGTACGAAGTTTGCCGGGTCAGTTAGTAAACTTATATAACCCAAGGTCAACGATTATAGCTCACCACACAATTACACAAATATCAACCCGTCTGTACAGCATAGTACAGTATGCCCAAACCTCCTTTCAAAGAAGAATCCTATGTCCTCTTATGTCCTACACTGGACTGTCACTGATACCGTTATATGTACCTAAGTATTTCCCCAACTGACAGGATAAATACACATGTCTATATAGTTAATGACATTTCATTCCTATATAATTACCATAATAATGACATGTGCTATGGGTTTTTGTTCATGACATTACAATATAATGAGTTCCCATGTCGTGTTCGTTCAGTTTGTTTTTAATAATCATTGAGTTTGTTATTTCCATAGCAATGGATTAGGAAAAGTTGCTGATAGAGTATTTAGTAATACTAGTGATATATCAAATTAGTTTTAATTTGTCAAACTTATATGTTCTGTAGAAGTCAGTTCAGACTGAAAAGGGGCGATATCAGGAAGGTCGTAGGTATCCTAACTGGACATTGTCCCCTAAACAAGCACCTGTTCACTATAGGTGCAACAGACAGCCCTCTGTGCAGGGGATGCATTTAGGCAGAAGAAACGCTGCAGCATGTTCTCACAGAATGTAGAAGTGTGACAGATCAACGAGCGGACATCCTCCAATTAACATCACTCCCGGAAACATGTAGCGACCTGAAAAGGCTGCTAAGCTTCTGGGATGATCTAGGATGGTTGGGTGACATCAAACCCCACGTGCAATGGCCTAATCAAGAGGCTAAGTACGGAAACAGCCCGGGAAAACCAAACCAAATGTTTTTGTAGAAGAAGTTATCATCTTCCTATTTATTATTCTCAAGATTATTTTGGGTCAGCTACTAGTTCAACCGGTTTTACCTGAATATCAGATGTCCAGCAGTGGACTATTAAGAAGATGGCATACATATACGTGTTTTCTAAATGAATACACATAACTTTCTTCGTAGATGAGAAATTTTAAAAGTAAAAGGCCCCACATTACGTTTTAATTTGCACTAAATGTCTTAAGAAATAGTCGAAACGGCATTCATTGTTACCATTCTCTTAACTGTTTCTGTGTGAAATATTTTGCAAAACTTTATTTAAAACTTACAACATTGTAGCAGAGATGCTGTGCTGATGAAATTTGTTAGACCTAGAAAACTGAAATTTAAGACTATCAGGATTTAATAAACACGTGCCGGTTGAACTAGTAGCCGACCCTAAATCTTGGAAAAAATAAGGGCTAGGAAGATGATGACGACTTAATAAACACATCATCATAGGCTTCTCTTTCAACAGAAGGTTACATACTATGGCATACATACCTACTATACCACGCTAGTCAGGCGAGTTGGTATAGAATTTGTTTCCAGTTTTCCATTACTTTTCGATGATGTTGTCTTGCATAATTGAGCAACTCATGGTCACCGTAACGTCACGGACGTAGTCCAATTGGGTGGACTGACCAGATCCGAACAGTTATGGACGTTAATCTACTCGTTGCTTTTCTTTCGGCCAAGGAGGGTAATAAGTCGCAAGCAACTGTCCGGCAGAAGATCATCCCACATCGTCACCCTCAGTGCTGAGGAAAACGACGCGAGGAGGAGTTGCAAAAAAGAACAACGACTATTTTTAAATAAAATTCAGATCGTAATCAATAACCTATCTGATCGTTAGTTACAACTGGTGAAAAGTGATGGTAGTCCGGGATTCCCGGAACAAATGTTACAAGTTATTACTATCGAGCAAATTTTTCGCGAGTCGCTTCATTTTGATGAGGGGCCCTGATTTCATCTTACAAAAAATTTTGTATTAGTAAATTAACAGCCACATAGTCCTACAAATTGCGTGGTATGTTATCCCGGTCCTACGCTCAAAAGTTTTTTCCCCTGCTAGCCCTGTTAGCTACCACAGTAAAAAAATATTGTAAGGTGAAAGGTGGGCCCCTCATCAAAATGAAGCCGCTCACGAAAAATTAGCTTGATAGTAATAACTTGTAAAATTTGTTCTGGGGATCACGGACTATATCCATATTGAAAACGGTCTAAATTTACCACCACACCTGTTAAATGGTGACTTGGTATTCTTAATCTCTCAAAACACGATTAGGTTATATATCAGGATATTTCTATAACTTCAAAGATTACTCTAAAATTAACTTACTTAATTCTCTCAGCAGTTATTTTAAATTAACGTAATTATTTTCAGCGTTTCAAATTACACAAATTTAACTTTATAATATAAGCGTTGTTGAGTCATTATGATTCACTTTCGTTTGCACAATTGTAATTAAGACTATACTTATTTTTAAACGATTCCACGTGATGGTGACACCTGTAGACATATTTAATCTATTTCTTAAAGCTGTCGCCATTTGAAATGAGAATATAGTTTTTTCTTCAAGGTATAATAGTGGCATTTGTTCAAAAATACCACAAACGACAATTGTTTTACCATATGACAAACGAGCAGACAGGGTACCTGATGTTAAGTGACTACCCACGTGCATAGATGCTTGGAACTTCAAGACGCACAAGTACGTTACCACCCTTTGAATCCATCCTCAAATCAACTCATTCACAGAAATCAATGTAGTAGAGCCCGGCTGATTTCATCATGTACATTTGATTTTGACGAGGGGGTATAATACCCTCCCACAGGAGATCAAACTTAAACAACAGCATTCATGCTGTGGTGTTTCGTTGGTGAGTGTGAGACCTGACGCCCAATGATGCAGGAGCATCTCAGTAGGCCACCATAGTGTGACTCTTTGTGCTGCATTGTTACATTGTCACCGAGTATGGTGACCAGTACTGTTGGATTCTGTTCATACTCTCCCCATCAGGCAGATTAGCGTTACTTTATATAAAAACAAACCTTGACGCTCCAATTGTCATTTGGATGGATGGATTTTGAATCGCATTGGTAAATGAGATGCATGAAATATGATGTGTCATATCATATCTGTTTTCAAAACAGGTGCAACAAATTTATCTTCACGTATTAACAATTAGATAATCTAATTATATTATGTAGATTAAACATAATGAATAACTATGTTGCACATCATTCATTGAGTGTTACATAGTTATTTTGAAATCATATTGTTTAGTCGCAGATAACATCTCTCTCACATATTACATAGGTATAATGTTCAAGTTTATGGCATCGGTAACGTGAAGTACATGTAATAATGTTAATTATGAAAGTTTATTACAACGTTTTTGTTACTTTCTAGTAATTAATTGTAGTATTGTAAATTAGTTTTACAATACTAACGACGAAGCTAATTTAGACGTTGAGACAGCAGTCTTGTTACAAACTTAACAAAAATTGTATTTTGTTTTATAATAATATAAATTTTAACAAAAAAAACCGACTTCAAGAACTGGACCAAATTGAAATGGGTCCCCACAGGAAGCACCAGCTTTCAAATAAAAAAAGAATCATTAAAATCGGTGGCCTGATATTGAGTTATTTGACAATTTGTCGCGCACACAAGTACTTAATGGATGTCATTGTCAGAACTGGGCCAAATTGAAATGGAACCACACGAGAAGCACCAGCTTTTAAATAAAAAAAGAATCATAAAAATCGGTTCACCCAGTCGAAAGTTATGAAGTAACAAACATAAAAACTTTAAAAAAATTACAGTCAAATTGATAACCTCCTCCTTTTTCGAAGTTTGTTAAAAATTTATTAATTTTTTTTTATAACTTCTCTTCATCTCTACTTCTTCTTTTTTCTTCTTCTTTCACTCCTTTGTAACTCTAGACTGAAATTTTTATTTTATTTTTGTTCCCAAAATACTAGGTACTTACTTAAAACAAATATTGGGAATGCGGAAATATTTCGGACATCTAATATACAACGCCATCTTGTCCCAAAGTAAGCAGAGCTTATGTTATGGGTACTAGACAACTAATACAAATACATATATACTTGTTTTTTTGTAAATACATACATATTATACATAGAAACACCCAAACTTCGAAACAAATATTTGCAGATCATACAAACATTTGGTCCGACCCAGAAATCGAACCCGAGACCTCAAGCAAAGCAGTCGCATACGCTACCACTGCGCTACCAAGGCAATTAAATGAACTGTGCTCGAATTTCGAGCATTGGGCGACCACTAGTCTATTTTTTTATGGTTTTTGCGCATTAAAGTCAGAAGTTAATTAACTTAAGATTGACATCTGAACGTTATTGTCGCCGGAACAATGTGTCAATAAATCACACGGACAAACAAACAGACAAAAGGATAAATGTGGTGAATAAGAACCGCATAGTATTGGTAATGTGTAATTTTATAAGCGTGAGAAATCATGTTTAATTTGCGCCTTAACAGAACATAATAATTTACATAGAAGGACGGACAATCTATATCTATACTAATATTATAAACACGAAAGTTTGTAAGTATGGATGGATGGATGTATGGATGGATGGATGGATGGATATTTGTTACTCTTCCACGCAAAACTACTGAACGGATTTGGATGAAACTTTACAGTAATATAGCTTATACATCAAAATAACACATATGCTACTATTTGCCGCGATAACCGACATATACGCGGGCGGAGCCGCGGGCAACAACTAGTATTATCATATTGTGAACTATTTGACTCAATCGTTTGCCAATTGAGGAAGTGTTGACCGCAGCCCTGTGAAATAGTTCAGATGTATCGTGTGACAGCATTGTTACGTATTGTGCAAATATTCATATTAATTAACTTCATAAGTAATGAGCTATAGTAATAATCAGCGCCAGTTTCACCAGTACTTGATACAGTTTCAAATAGTTTGTTGCCGTATAACAAAAGAATGCTGATAAATATATGTATTTTTTTATGTATGGCCCTGCCAAAATGACTCTACACTGCCTGATGGAAAGCATAAGCAGAATCCAAGAGTGGTGGTCACCATACTTATTGCGGATGCAGACAATGCAACAATGCAGCATAGTACCCCACACTATGGCGGCCTAGTGATGCTTCTGCATCATTGGGCCTCCGGTCTCCTACTCACCAACGAAACACGATAGCACGAACGCTGTCATTTATATGTGACATATTTGTCTCTATCTAAGACTAAAATTGTGAAACCGAAATCTATAGTTATTTGGCAGATAATTTCACTTTAGTCTATCAGGGTATGTTTTTTTCGACTTTCGACTGGATGAACTGATTTTGATGATTTCTTTTTTTATTTGAAAGCTGGTGCTTCAAGTGTAGTCCCATTTACGTTTGGTCCAGTTCTAGAAGTCGGTTATTTTCTTAAAATTTCTGTTAATTCGCTTTCTTTTGCGAATTTAGCCCAAACAAGCTTAGGGTCGGATTTAAGTCAATTATGACACGGTGGAACTTCAACTTTTTATATGGAGCGACTACCATTATCTAGACCTCCACAGTAAGGGTGATATAGAATTTCTGTTGAAAATTGTTGTCGGGTTTTTTAGGGTTACAACTACCCTTAACGAGCCCTACTTAGCAAAGACAGTAAGGACAAATTGAGTTTGAATTTCATGTGTGTATCATCCTTTTTTATGGTATCGGTGGCAAACGAGCTGACGTATCGCCTGATAATAAGCGATTACCTCGTCACAAGTGCGTTGCCGGCCTTTGGGGGATGGGGAGGGGGGTGGGGGAGGGGTTGGAGTATAGACCTCCGGTATCCTCACTCACTCGGTGAAACACAGCAACACAGCACAAGCGCTGTTTCACACCGGTTTTCTGTGAAGTACACCGGTATCACTCCGGTCGAGCCGGCCCATTCATACAAGCGTGGCTCTCCGACGGTAATTCTTAAGATGATTTTTCATTATTGGTCCTCCGGTCTCGCAATCACCAACGAAACAGGACAGTACGAATATAGTTCTGCTCCTTGAGATAAAAAGGTATAGTGACACTGCATATTATTAACCTGCAACCATACGGATGTACGACCTATGCCGAAAAATAGAAGTACTCCCTAATCCATTACTCTACTCATTAACAACCATGTGAATTGTTTGAATACATTACAAAACTTTAATAACCTACCGAAAGGCCGACACCTTATTGTGGGAGTATTATGAAATTATAAACAAAGTAATATTATCTCGGCATCATCTGTTCGGGGTCAGCAGATATGTAACGACACTTGTGTTTTGAAATTTATTTCGTAAACGTATGGTAATTTTTTTCCTGAGAGCAATGATATGTTTTAAGATAGTGTTGTATTGGGATTGATGTAAAAATATATAGTGACTTCTACTTTTAACTGAAATTTTGTTTATCGCCATTTAGTGAAAATTATAAGTACTTATGTACTTTTTTAGGGTTCCGTGCCAATGGCAAAAAACGGAACCCTTATAGATTCGTCATGTCTGTCTGTCTGTCCCTCCGTCTGTCTGTCTGTCCGTCCTTATGTCACAGCCACTTTATTCCGAAACTATAAGAACTATACTGTTGAAACTTGGTAAGTAGATGTATTCTGTGAACCGTATTAAGATTTTCTCACAAAAATAAAAAAAAACAATAAATTTTGGGGGTCCCCATATATAGAACTGAAACTCAAAAAAATTTTTTTCATAATACACGTATGGGTGTGGGGTATCTATGGATAGGTCTTCAAAAATGATATTGAGGTTTCTTATATCATTTTTTTGTAAACTGAATAATTTGAGCGAGAGACACTTCCAAAGTGGTAAAATGTGTGTCCCCCCCCTGTAATTTCTAAAATAAGAGAATGATAAAACAAAAAAAAAATATGATGTACATTACCATGCAAACTTCCACCGAAAATTGGTTTGAACGAGATCTAGTGAGTAGTTTTTTTTTAATACGTCATAAATGGTAATCCGCAAAATAAAATACACTATTATTAAAACATCGATCAAAGTTACAACAAACTACAAGAACTTTTATATTATGTTACTTGCTGCTTCGGAACCCTTCATGGGCGAGTCCGACTCGCACTTGGCCGCTTTTTTAATCCTGTGTTGAGCAATAAACTTATTACGGGTATACATAATTATATACGTAGCAATACCGCTTGATTACAAATTAGTTGTGTAAATCAAAGTGATGATATACATCATCATCAGTAGGCGTTAATCGTAGGGCTAAATAGATAAGGGACAAACCAGTGGACTGGTCACGTGATTCCACAGGCTATAGTAACCAGACTGTAAATATATTACTATTCTAAATTACCCTGAGATACAGAACGAATAATCACACTCATCATAGACTTATTATTTGTCCCGGGTGGGAAGTGAATACACGACATGTTACTCAGAAGTAAGGATCGTTAACCACTAGATCAATAGTCACCTTAGTCAAGATGTAAGTGTTTTGCGTTGATTCCCTTTCTAAAATCGCTAACACCTCCATCCTCCTGTATTATTAGCTAATATTTTGTTTTAAACACGTGGCTTAGCGTTGATATGACGTCATCCCCACACATTTGTTAGTTTTTTAGGGTGGGGTCTAGGGCCTCAATTTATGTATAATATTTTCTTTTTATAAGACAATAAAGATTATTATTATTCTCTTTATTACATTAAACAAACATATTAATTACATTTTTAAATATAAAAACAAATACAATTAAAAATACAAAAAATAGTAGACCACTTCGGGTACAGGGACCAAGAAACCGGTGGTTAGGGCTGCAAAGACAGGAACCTCCTCTAGTGAGGAGGTTCCTGTTCCGTGCCGTGTCAAGGAAAACTGCCTTCTGCATCACACCCTTGATCCAGCCCTCTAACGTGAGCCTCTTAAGGTATTGATCGAGGCTCTTGGCTATTAATCCGTAAGCAGATACGACTATCGGAACAATGATCACCGAATCCACATTCCACATATCGACAATCTCGTGAGATAAATCCAAATATTTTATTTGTTTTTCTTTTTCTACTTTCACAAGGTTCTCGTCATGAGGAACGGCGATATGGACAATCATTGCGCGGCGCTCTAATCGATCTATCACCACAATATCAGGCTTATTGGCTACAATAGTCCTGTCTGTGATAATAGATCGATCCCAATATAACGTAGCACGACCATTCTCGAGAACTGGGTCGGGCATATATCTGTAATATGGCACCTGTCTGAACTCACAAGTTTGTATTTCAGGGCAAGTTGTTGATGTACGATCCTGGCTACATGGTTGTGCCTGTGCAAATATTCGCCGTTAGCAAGACGAGAAAAACGAGAAATAATATGCCTGATAGACTCTCCAGGACGGTGACATGCCCGACAGATGTCGACCGTACCATCATCCTTCAGGATATACTTCCGATAGTTATTCTGGACTTACTGGACTCAAAACGTTTACAGTTGTAGAATGTCAACGTGTCTAAGAGGGCTGGACAGTCAAGGCAAACTTTCTACAAGAACTCTTGGACTACGGTCTGGTGGGCATGATCACATACCTTAGACGTTCGTCCATCACGATCAGTCATTGACTCTATCTGGTAAGCATGAGGCCGTAGGTTCGATTAGGGCAGGACAAATATTATGATGAATAAAATAATTAATACTGTGTGTAATCTATACTGATATTAAAAAGAGGTAAAATTTCTAACTTTGTTTGTATGGTTATAGAGGGCATTCTTCAGACGTACTAATTGGATACTAAAATGTCTTTCACTAACAGGAAGCGCCACAATTCAGGAGTGACACAGGCCTTTATTTATTTTATGGAATAGGGGGTACACGAGCAAACGTACCGCGTGATGGTAAGCGATTACCGCCGCCCATGAACACCCGCAACACCAGAGGCGCCACAATTGCGTTGCCGGCCTTTGGGGGATGGGGGGAGAGTTGGAGTATGGGCCTCCGGTATCCTCACTCAGTCGGTGAAACACAGCGCAGGCGCTGATCACACCGGTTTTCTGCAAGGCCCTGGTATCATTCCGTTCGAGCCGGCACATTCATGCCGAAGCGTGGCTCTCCCACGGTAAAAAAATAGATTTAATTATGATTGAACGAATAATTCAGTTAAAAATAATAGTATTTAAATCAAGTCAAGGGCACGGATCGGCTAGTTTATCTATAAAGTGGGCCGGGTAACGCCGGGGGTCAAAGCTAGTATAAAAAAGTAGCCTACGTTATTCCTTAGATTAACAGCTATCTGCCAGTGAAAGTCCCGTCAAAATCGGTCCAGCCGTTCCAGAAGTTACCCGGACGAAACAGACAGACAGACCGACAGACAGACAAAAATTGAAAAAATTGATATTTTGGTAAATGTACCGTGTATACATATTTACATATACAGGGTGTCCCAAAATTCAACGATAAGCGGACGCCTAAAGGTAGACCTGCTAATGAGTACATAAGGAAAAAAAAAAATAAAAAAAATATACCTAGTTTTTTTTTAGTTACAAGAAAAATTTATACCTTTCATGATATTGGTACTATTCACCACAACTCTTAAAAACACCAAATTGCCCGCAGTTTTTACACAAAAAACGTTCAAAATAAATTTTTTCCCTACAATTTTGAAATATTTTTACTCTTAGTGTACTTTGACTCATGCTCGTGTAAAAAAAAAGTATGGACACCACTACGTAATAAATAAATAAATAAAAAATGAAGGGTGTAAATTTTCAAAGAAATTCTAAATTTTTGTTGTTACTAAAAAAAACTAGGTATATTTTTTTTATTTTTTTTTCCTTATGTACTCATGAGCAGGTCTACCTTTTGGCGCCCGCTTATCGTTGAATTTTGGGACACACGGTATATGTATTTATTAAAAAGCAGTTATTTTAATATTACAAACATACACTCCAATTTTATTTATTTGTATAGAAGTTTTATATGTATTACTACGTGAAGCCAAAAATTGTACCCCTTTCTGCAAAAGTTATGTAAACGGAGCAATATGAAATTTGGCACAGTCAAAGTTTATATATATGGAGGAGTGTAAAAAGCTAAAAAAAAAAAAGAATTAAATACATACGAAATTTTATAATTTTTATTCTAATTGACTAACCGCTTCGTTGGTCTAGCGGCTAGCGTAAGCGATCAAGAGGTCTCGGGTTCGATTCCCGGGTCAGACTGCTGTTGGGTTTTTCTTACAAGACACTCTTAACAGCAGCCCGGAGTATAGAATATGGTGGTGTTTCCCGCCCGTGCCCCGGAGAGCACGTTAAGCCGTCGGTCCCGGTTGTCATGAACACCTATCACAAATTATTATTGAGAAGTCAGTGCCCTCAACAGGTAGTAGAGCCACGCTGATTTCAGCACGAATGGGCCGGCTCGACCGGGGCGGTACTACCCTCGCACAGAAAATCAACGTAAAATGACCACGTTCGTGCTGTCGTGTTTCGTTGGTGAGTGCGAGACCGGAGGCCCAAATAGTCTAGTCAACAAGTTCCATACTTGTTGACTAGACTAAAAGATGCAGCAGCATCACTAGGCCGCCATGGTGTGGGTCGCCATACTGCATTGTCTGCATTCGCAGTGAGTATGGCGACCAATACTCTTGGATTCTGCTTATGCTTTCCATCAGGCAGAGTAGAGTCATTTTGGCGGGCCATACATAAAAAAAAAAATATATATATATACTGACAACTAGTTCAACCTTCGAATTCAGTTCACCGTCAGGATTACGGAGGTCCGATGCCAATCGCACCGTGGAAAATCTGATATTCAGATAAAACCGGTTGAACTAATAGCCGACCCCGAATAATCTTGGGAATTATAAAGGCTAAGAAGATGGATGTTATTCTAATTGAGAACACAAACTAATGTGCATCTTTTAACATCTCTCAGAAGTATTTAACGTAATATTACCTACCTAGAAATTTCGAGGACCGTCATACAAATCTGTACGAAGCGCGCAACGAATCCTCAACGTCTGGATCCGCAGTCTAATATTCTACCACAATGGCACTTTAATTAATAAATAATTATACGATAACTTACTTCAAATAAAACACCCGACTTTTATATTTCCTAGTTTTGTAGCGTGTTTTGTTGTTCCTGTCCGCATTCCGATACGTTTCAATGAACATTTGAAATCAACACTAGTATTATAAAACAAAGTTTTGTTGATTAATGGTCATTAAACTGTACTACCGATGTTTTAACACTTTCAGTTTAGTTTTACTGATTATAAAAAAGTCTAAGAGCCTGGAGTTTGAATGTTCGTATCTCAATCCCCGTGCCTCGGAGAACGCGTAAAGCCGTCGGTCTAGCACCTGATCTCTTCCCGGTCCTGTCGGAAAGCTGTCCCGTGGGATTATGAGAGTGAAGGAACAGAGGGTGCACCTTTGTTTGCGCACACACTTGTGCACTATAATATCTCCTGCGTAGTTGGCTGGTCTCCGTTGAGACTGGCCGCCGGCGCCAAAATAGGCTAGTAACAAAAAAAACGCCTTCAAAACTGGATCAAATTGAAATGGGACCACATGGAAAGCACCAAGTTTGAAATAAAAAAAGAATCATCAAAATCGGTTCACCCAGTCGAAACTTATAAAAAAAGGTACAGTAGAATTGATAACTACCTCCTTTTTTGAAGTCGGTTAAAATAGTACCTAACATTACTTTTTTAAAATAATAAATGTACTTATTTAGGTAAGAAAATGTGACAATATTACCGTACACACATAGTATGCACTAACTAAGAAACAAATGTGGAGGTCTAATGGCAGTTGCTCCACGTAAAAAGCAATGTCCAAAATGGCAATTCAGCCACATATTACATAGACTTACAGCTGACCCCAATATAATTTGGGAAAAAAGGGTGGGAGGAACGTTTATAAGCGATCTGGTTGCAATCGTACAGACTCTACTTGAAGGACAGATGTGGCTTCGCTGTGCATCTTTTACCGCATTTACTATGGGGAGTGCTCCGAGGAATTGTTCGAACTGATCCCCGCCGCCTCTTTCCGCCATCATCCTACGCGACAACAGCTTCATTCCCATCATTTAGATGGCTGGCATTCCACAACTGTGCGCTTTTCTAGAAACTTTCTGCCTTACACATCAAAACTGTGGAATGAACTGTCGCCTGCGGAATACTGGACCAATACGACCTTCAAACCTTCAAGAAACGAGCGTATTCCTTCTTAAAAGCCGGCAACGCACTTGTAACGTCTCTGATGGCGGGATGGTAATCGGTTACATCAGGTGATACGTCTGCTCGTTTGTCCCCTATTCCATAAAAAAAGAATGGAAAGATTGCGTGAAAGAGGAATTTATGAATGTATGAGCTCGCCAAAGTGACTCTACTCTGCCTGGTGCAAAGATAGGCAGAATCCAAGAGTAATGGTTACCATACTCATTATGAATGCAACAATTATGGTGAGCCACATCATGGCGGTCTATTGATATGTTGCCGCTTCTAGAAATGCATCAAACAGTGAACTGACGAGTGATAGAGGGGAATAGAACAGGAAAACTCATTGCACCGATCCCGGATAAAGTTGGAAAAAGGGTAAGAAGCTATTGATGGAATGGTCGATTAAATGGTGTCAGTATTAGCAACTGATCATTTGAACAGATAAATGAAAAACTATTTAGCTTATAAGTAAAATACTAATAGAGAACTATCTTCAGCTACGGCCAGAGTGAATCAAGATCTCACAGGAAACCGGGCTCAAACATTTTGTTACTTTTCGTCGATTAAATGACGTTATCGAATTACAACCCATCCATTCCATTGATTTTGGGGGAGTTGGGTTACTTGAACTCAAGGTCAACTCATTGTCTTACGTTTCATTAGGTTTTCGTAGATTTGATTCAGGGCCAACCGAATAACTTAACGCCAACCGTCTTTTAGAGTGCTATCAATTTTTGGACAGAGAAAGGAAGAAAGCCAATTGGACTAAGTAAAACTAATATAGATAGACTAGGTAAGCTCCAGCTGGTCCGGATGTGTTAATAACAGCAGTTCCTATATCCCTCCCGTCTCAAGCACAGAGTGGCACACCGCGTGGTTTTAGTCGTTCTGATTTCGACACACTACCTCGCCACAAACCCCGGTGGGGTGATGGCCCGAAATACTTCCGTTATCTCTGGATCACCACGAGTTTATTCTTACATGACTGCACCACCAGTATGATTATATCAAAAATATTTTTTACAAATAGATTTAAAATATTTTATTTAGCTGTTGATTCATGAACAAAGCATACATTACCAATAAATAAACATCAGGATAAATCTAAAATTAGATAGCCGACAAAAAAGGCAAAGAACGGTAATAGAAAAAATGTAGTCCTAATCAAATCCCTAACAGGAATGTGAAGACATGTCAAAGTTTCTAGGAATAGAGGCTGGGAATGTGAATAGCTATTTTTCGAGTGAATGTAGATATGTGTATTAGTTTGTATATACATTTGCAGGCTCTGGATTTTGACGCTTGAGGCGTCTAATTAGAATAATCTTAATTGTCTAGTCATCCTGGGTATACGACAATTTTTATATGTTTTATTTTACACTTTTTTTTTTATAGTTAGCTGCCAAAATGACTCTGCCCTGCCTGATGGTAAGCATGAACAGAATCCAGGAGTGGCGGTCACCATCCTCATTGCGAATAAGGACAATGCAGCATGGTGACCGACACTATGGCGGTCTGGTGAGATGCTTTTTCACGCCCCGCTTAAAAGACCCGGGATCATAGTGGGAAGGAAACACGTAGTAGTAGTGAGTTCCAGGTTTTCACCGCTCGGGACAGGAAGGAAGAACCGAAGCGATGAGTACGAGAACGTATGTCTACTACTCTGAAGCGGTGACTTCCAAGGCCGGCACGTGTTGTCCTGTAGAGGAAGGGAGAGGGAGGGATCAGTTGGAAGAGCTCTTCAGAACACTCTCCATGATAAAAGCGATAGAGGACTGCAACGGAGGCGATATCTCCACGCAACTGCAGAGGCTCAAGGGACTCGGTGGCTTCGGGACTGTTGACAATGCGGATTGCTCGCCGCTGCAACCGGTCGAGAGCGTCAAACAGTTACTGTGCGGCACCATCGCAAAGATGAGAACAGTACTCCATGCACGAGCGAACCTGGGTCTTGTAAAGAAGACACAGACGCCCGGGCGAGAAGAACCGTCTCACCTTGTTTAAAACACCTAGCTTACGCGAGGCCGCTTTAGTGACACTCTCAACGTATTCACGTGGGTTGAGATCTCGGCAGATATCCATGCCCAGGATATCGAGCCTACCTTGTAATGCCATTTGAGTGTTCTGAAAAGTGGGAAGGGGAAGGAATGGAGACTTTTTGGCAGAGAACGCGCACACCTGTGTTTTTTTGGCATTGAACTCGGCCAGATTCTCACAGCCCCATTGAGAAATGCGGCCCAGAACATGGTCGTGTTAAACGAAAGCAAGCACAATTTAATGTAAATTAAACATATAAAAATGACAAGCTTGGTCATAATGGTCATCCAATGACTACTTTTGAAACCATCACTAAAGACCTATTTCTTAGCGTTCCATGGATTCACCGTGCGGGTGCCGGGTCCATCGCATGATAGATGGGGGCAACACATGCGACTTTGACAGTGCCTGAGAATTGCGACCCAGGTTTAGGTTTAAGGAGCACTCCTTACGACGCGTCAACGCTCACTCCACTGTCCGCCGTGTTACCCCCTCTACCTAACCATATTTGAAATGAGCCTAGCAATGCCGCTTTGGATATTCGTTCAAGAAAAGAGCTTACTGAAGCTCTTGGCAATCCAAGGTCTTTAAGCAGGTTATAGAGAGATTTAGCTGGTATACCCCTCGCACCCACTTCCACGGCATACAGGGCAACAACATAACCATTTTTAGTTATTTCGTTGGTTAAGTCAAAGTACTTGTTTCTTTTTAAAGCGTGTTCTTTAGGGATGTTCGTTTCCCACGGCACCGTGAGTTCTACTAGTACTACACGCTTAATTGACATTGCATAAAGAAATATGTCTGGTCTGGACGCCGAGGCACAGATATCCTCCGGTATTCTGTAGTGATTTTCATACGTGTCCACTAATAATGTCCAGTCACTTGCGGTATTTATAATTGAGTACGGCTTTTGTGTGAGTGAAGTCTTTTTTGTTGAGCCTTCCTTTACAAACGCGATGTTAGTTTTTATGTTTGTTGTTATTCCTTTTTTCGCTCTCGCCAGTGATAAACTCATAGCTTCGCGTATGATGTGTAATACCCTATCATGGCGACGTGAATAATGACCTCGGTCTAATAGCGCCTTACAACCTGTCAGTAAGTGCCTGGCTGTACCTATTGCCGCATTGCACATCGTACACGCTTTTCCCCACTTTACTAGGTTGCTTTGATCGGGGAGAGTTAATTGAAAGGCGTTGAGGTAGAATTTTAACAGGGCGGGTGACCAATCATATAAAAGTGTGCGCCATTTCAAAGCTGGTGGGATACAAAATTCTCCTAGAGTTAACCATTCATTCTGCATTTCTAGGTTCATTGCGTGCACCTTGTAGGTCTCGTTTTCATCTTGTTGTATGAAAGATTTTGTTATCTCTTTGTCGGTCTGTCTTCTAGCATTTCCCAATCCACCTCTACTGGACTGCTTACCCACCATGATTTTTTTGTGGAATTGGAGCCGTGACTCTGATGAGTTTTTGTCTTTTGGAAGGTATCTAACGATTTTGACAAGACATGCATTTTGGTAACTCTTAGGTGTTTGTAGAGTTCCGAAGGTTTTTTTAATTTCATTCCAAAATTATTCGAGCCCCTGTATAACGTTGACGGGTCTGCAGATGGTGCTAGCTCGAGCCACGACTTTAATGTCTTAGTGACTTTCGCGTCCAGTGTTCTTATGTGGTTCTGGTTTATATCATATACTAGAAACGGCCAGTTGAGACGTGATGTTAAGTAGTTGTCGTAAATCCAAGCTTTTTTTACATTACTAATTGGCTGTTGGTCTACCTTGTCAATGTCTTTTACGAAGTCATCGACTATAACGTTTATAGACGGAGTACGACCTTTGTAGTCTATCTTTCTTCCAAGTTTATTTTTATTTTTAGACTGTTTTTCTTCTATATTATAAAACAAAGTCCTCCGCCGCGTCTGTCGGTCTGTCTGTTCGCGATAAACTCAAAAGTTACTGTACGGATTTCTATGCGGTTTTTAACACTAGATAGAGTGATTCTTGAGGAAGGTTTTCGTATATAATTTGTTACATTTTTGTGCATATTGGCTAAAATATAACGCTATTTGTTGAAGACGTCGGAAAAATTAAGCCGCATATCTTCTCTGAGTAACATAGGCTAGTTATAAATAAAAATTAATCACTGAAATGTATGTACGCGTTTATCTTCCAATGCACCAAATTGGAAAATCTTTTTTTTATGTGTTTGCTATTGTCAGGGCAAGGTTTGTATTAAAGGAAATTATAAGAAAACGGAAGTGTATTTTTAGTCCACCACTGCACTATCCGTGGAAAGCTGAGGCTATAATAATAATAACAAGCTTTTCAGAAATTTAGAAAATAATTAAGAAGAAAATGGCGGAACGAAGTTTTACTGGGTCAGCTAGTCATCAATAAAACACTGACTTGGTTTTTATATTTAATAGAAAAATACAAAAAAGTCAAATTAATATGTGTTTTTACTAATATAACTGAATTATATTAAAATAATTTTAAATGTTTAATAATAGTGACAAGAGTACCAGTTTTCCGTTTTTAAAAAAAAAAAAAATAATATGATTATATTTTTTTAATGCTACTCTCAAAATTTTAATTCAACTGATATCAATACCTACTGACTGTTGCACCATAAATCATATAAACGCCTATTCAATTAATGAATAATCACTCATTAAAACAATCTTCGAAAAAAAAATACCTACCTCATTTCTATCTTAGTTCCAAAACAAAAGTATTCGAAAAGAAAATTAAAATAAATACTTTATTTAATTAATGAAAAATTGAAACTTCCCAAAAGTCGATTAAACAAACTTAATTTTCTTTTTTCTATGATTGTATAATTACCATTAATTAGATAATAAGATTATAAAATACTGTGTTATATATTTCAAAACTAATTAATAATTACAGTTAATATAAGATAAGTTACGTACCCGCAATACACAAGCACTACACACAAACACGTTCAAACACAGAACTCGACTGAAATCCGAGCGCACGCGCATTTCTATTTTATACGCAACGTTTGAATTGTATGGATGCGCTTATACTTACTGTTGTTAATAATTTTGTTTGTTTATGATTATTCATTTTATTTATCTGTACAGACATTATAGATAAAAAAGAGGCGCAATTTACAAACATGACAATTGGCGGTGTTATCGATCATGACGATCTCTAACAGACAAACTTTGTAGATATTATAGTAAGTACGGATACGTTTAAATGTCAAAAAATAATTATATATAAAGAGAGGGTTCAAGAAATTAATTTGTTGTGTAAATGATGTCATTCCTGTACTGCTCTTTTTAATTTCAATGTAATTTATTTTAAGTATGCTGAAGTGTGTTTTTTTAACATACTAAACAAATATAAAATTATATTCCTCCTTTAGGAATATCAACCGTGTTCAGCAGAGGACTTTTCAAGCATACATGAAAATGATACATAATAATACCCAGACTCAGAACAGAGTGTTCTGCTATGTAAGGTTTGAACACACAAACTCAGGGTAGGTTACTACCTACCCTGAGTTTGTGTGAAGAAAGCGACGAGGTAACCGCCTAAACTGCTACCTCCTCTATGTAGTCTATAAAATCATAACAATAGTTTTCATAAAATAAAAAGCAGACGTGATACAAAACCATGTCATAGTCTCATATTATAATAGACTTTAAGATACCCCTTTACAAATAATAATAATTATATTCATGTATTTTGCTTCTCAAATTTAAATCAAATTATATATCTATATCGACAAGAATGACATTTAAAAGATCTGTGATGGTATAAAGATTCAATTTGCATTCATAAATACTGTTAGTCATAGGCGTACTCCGTATGGTGACGGGGTTTAATTCCAATTTAATGTATTACATTCCATAATATACATTTAAAGGGGGCGGGGGCTTTAAGATAAAACTCTTCCTTGGTAGTAGGGTAATAAATTCTGATACAATGACATGTTCTGAGTGTGAAACGAATCAATCGAACCTCGGACTTAACTGTAAGGATCACTAGCCACTAGACCAACAGCCTCCTAAGCCAAGAAACAAGTTTTTCGCATCAATTGCCTGACTGCCTAGGTGGCGCAGTGGTAGCGTATGCGACTGTTGTGCTTGAGGTCTCGGGTTTGATTCTCGGTTCGGACCGAATGTTTGTATGATCTGCAAATATTTGTTTCGGAGTTTGGGTGTTTTCTATGTATAATATGTATGTATTTACAAAAAAAGTATATATGTATTATGTCAGTTGTCTAGTATCCATAACACAAGCTCTGCTTAGCTTGGGACTAGAGGGCGGTGTGTAAAAAAAAACTCTACAATCGATATAGCTTCTACTCTCCCGTATTATTGACTAATGTGTTGTTAAGACCATGTGTCTTAGCTTTGAGATGACGTCATCCCCATACATTTATCATTGTAGAATATCAACTTATCTAAGGGAAGTGGCCTTTTTTAGTTTAAAGTGAAGTCTATTCCACAGTCTGTTCGCTTAGATCGTTTAAACTACTCGACGGATTTAAATGCAGTTTTCAGCAAAATATAAATTGATTCAATAGAAAGGTTTATATGTTTAATAAATGCATATTATAGTAAAGGAAATACGACAATTTCAAAGACTGCCGTCTCTATCAATTTATAAAATAATTCGTCATATCCACACTAAGTAAACGTAGTTCTCACGCTTAGCCACAGTCCTGTGCGACACCCAACGGTTTTGAACAACATTTGCGTATAACTATAACATTTGCGATAGTTTTTCAACTTCAACTCTGTCTTGACAGAAATATCCTGAATTTTGAAGTACTTTCTGATTGGCCTGTTGGCGTAGTTGTTAGTGATCTTGACTGCTAAGCCGGAGGTCACGGGTTCGATTCCCACCTAGTACAAATTTGTGATGAACATGATCGTTTCTTTTATGATATTTATTTATTTTATAGCCTGCCAAACTGACTGTACTCTATCTGATGAGATGAGAGAATGAGCAGAATCCAAGAGTGGTGGTCACCATACGCATTGCTAATGCATGCACTCATTGTTGAATTGTATGCACTTGCAATGAGACCATTACTTTTGGATTCTGCTCATGCTCTCCATCAGGCAGATTGGAGTTACTTTAGCAGGGTCATCTATACTAATATTATAAACGCGAATGTTTGCAAGGATGAATGGATGTTTGTTACTCGTTCACGCAAAAACTACTGAACGGATTTGGATGAAACTTTACAGTAATATAGCTTATACATCAGAATAACACATAGGATACTATTTGCAGCGATAACCGATATCCGCGGGTGGAGCCGCGGGCAACACCTAGTCTATATATAAAAAATGAATCGCTGAAATGTATGTACGCGCATAACTTCCGATCGGCTGCACCAAATTAAAAAAATAAAGATAACGGGAAATGTCTTTTTATTTTGTCCGGGACGGGAAGCTTAGACAGATATGTAACTAACCTAACCGTGGGAGAGCCACGCTTCGGCATGAATGGGCCGGCTCGACCGGAGTGATACCACGGCCTCACAGAAAACCGGTGTGAAACAGCGCTTGCGCTGTGTTTCACCGAGTGAGTGAGGATAGCGGAGGCCCATACCCCAATCCCCTACCCCTACCTCCCCCCCCATCCCCAAAAGGCCGGCAACGCACTTGTGACGCTTCTGGTGTTGCAAGTGTCCATGGGCGGGGGTAATCGCTTACCATCAGGCGATACGTCTGCTCGTTTGCCCGCTTATTCCATAAAAAAAAAAAAAAAATGTAAACGTGGCGGAACGAAGTTCGCCGGGTCAGCTAGTAATTAATATTTTGGTACCTGTATGTTTAAATAACAATCTCAGTTTCCTGATTTTGAAAGTCATCATTATTGCATGTTTAGTGGTTGTGGCTTATCATGCAATGTATAAATATGTACACACATATTTAGGAAATATCATTTCTCTACACACGAAATGAATGTCCGTGTGATACATAGTGCAGTGGGATTTCTGGTGACTGCGCATCGAGTATAAGGGGTTCGAGCCCTAAACAAGACAAGTCTGGTAGTCTAGTGGTTAGTGACTACGACTGCGTGAACCTAGGTTCGATTCCCACTCAGGACATATTAGTGTGTGGTGACCTCGGTCATTTTCTCTGTGTATGGGTGTTTTTATAATTTTTATTTTATTTATTTTAAGGAAACTCTACATTTATTTTGTAAATTATAATTTTAATCTGTTATATCGACAAAAGAAGCCTCGTTGATCTAGCGATTAGCGCAAGCGACTGACAATCAAGAGGTACCGGATTCAAACCCCGTGATCAAAATTCTTAACAGCAGCCGGACTATGGAATATGGCGGTGTTTCCCACCCTTGCCTCGGAGAACACTTTAAGCCGTCGGTCCCGGTTGTCATAAACATCTATGACAATCGTTATTGGGAAGTCAGTGCCCTCAAATAAACTGACAATATTTCAACCTATGAATTCAGTTCACCCTCAGGGTTGCGTAGGTCAGACGCCAGTCGCTCCGTGGAAAAACTGATATTCAGGTAAAACCGGTTGAACTAGTAGCCGACCCCAAATAATCTTGGGAATAATAAAGGCTAGGAAGATGGTGAATAAAGTATTTTTCTTTCTTTTTGCAAATTAGACAATAAATAATTTTTCTTTCCTTTTCTCAGATCTTCGTATGTCAACCGGAACAGCTTGACATGCTCTCCGAGGCACTACTCCTTTCTCTACCCCTGACATACAATCAGTTATTTCACCACTTCTAGACACTCGTAATATAATGCGATAAGATAGATCACTTAGATTTCTCACGTGCATTGTTTATTGCGTGTTATTATTTATTTAAACAATGGCCAACATGATAATTGTCTTGTAGCAGGGTAGTTTCAAATTGACGTGTGATTTTTCTCTAGGGATTACTTGTATATAATCACGCCTGTGGCCTTGAAAGGGTGAGCGTATTTAACGCCTATAGTTAGACACCACTCTTTTGTAACCGATTTTAGAAAAGAAGGAGGTGCTCAATTCGACTTATCTACAGCAGTAGACTTGATTAGATGCCACTCAAACTGACTGAATACCATTGAAAAAAGCAATACGTGTTCTCCTAATGAAACTGCCTCCTTTTTTAAGAGCAGTCCGATAAACGCCATAAAAGAAACCTCGCTAATACCGCCTTGGTGGTGCAGTGGTAGTGTATGCGACTGCTGTGCTTGAGGTCTTAGGTTCGATTCCCGGGTCGAACCAAATGTTTGTATGATCTAAACACATATTTGTTTCGGAGTTTGCGTGTATAATATATTAATATATTATATATTTCAATCTGTGTATAATATGTATGTATTTACAAAAGAAAAGTATATATGTATTTATATCAGTTGTCTAGAACCCATAACATAAGCTCTGCTTGGCTTGGGACTAGATGTAAGCTATTATACAATTTAACATTGCTTACAAAGTCGCAATAAATATTTGACACGCTTATAAGCCTAGTGTTTATTGACCCTGACTGCTAGGCCGGGGTTCGTGGTTTCGACCCCACCTAAAACAAATAATCGTGTGATGAGCACCATCACTTATTCCGTGTCTGGGTATGATTTATGTAAAATATATATTTAGAAATATACAAGTACTATCTGACCCGGCGAACTTCGTACTACATATTTACATATCTGTCTCAGCTTCCCACAGGCAGTGTACAGTCACGGACAAAAAAAAGACTTATTCCGTTATTTTTTAATTTTTCTTGTACACAAACTTGTCCTAACAACAACACAACGAACACATAAAAAAAGAATTATATAATTTTGTGCAGCCGATCGAAAGTTATGCGCGTACATATGTACATATATTTCTGCGTTTCATTTTTATATACATATGTATATAGAAGATTTTTTCTTTCGTTACTCATAAACGTTACTAGTATCATCAAAATAAACCAAACTAGGATATACACACTGTACACACATATACAGTTGAATTGAGAAAATTTTCCTTCTTTAAGGTTAAAAAGCACAAATTTACTCAAAGATTCCCACAAACTATCATACCATATTAATGACCCGCTTGCTGTAACAATACAGTTTCTTTGGCGAACCTTTTGAACAATTTATTACACAAACTAATGGTTTTTTGGTATCACGACTTGAATATCAACTATTATCTGATTACCATGAGAATTTGTACCAACAGCATGTAATTTACCAACCTAAAATGACAGCATTCGTGATATCGTGTTTCGTTGGTGACTTTGGTGAGTGCGAGACCGGAGGCCCTATGATGCAGAAGCATCTCAATAGGCCGCCATAGTGTGGGTCACCATGCTGCATTGTTGCATTGTCCACATTCGCAATGAGTATGGTGACAACCACTCTTGGATTCTGCTCATGCTTTCCATCAGGCAGAGTAGAGTTATTTCGGCAGGCCCATACGTAAAAAAAGAAAAAATCGTTATAGACAATGGTATCATAGGAAACCTTGATTGCCGGAAGGCATAGTGGTAACTGCGTTAAGTGTTGTGGGTTCAATCACCACATGGGACAACAATTTGTGTTATCACAAATTGTTGTTCTGAATCTGGGTGTTCTTTGTGTCCGTTTCATGTATGTTTGTAAAGTTCCCATAACACAAGATTCGTTACTAATACGAGAGTTGTTTCTTAAATTAAAAGGTAGTAGAGCCAGGCTGACTTTAACAGCACGAAAGGGCTGGCTCGACCAGCGTGGTATCTTCCGCTTCCGCGATCCCAGGATCGAGAGGGTGAAATAATTTTCCCCCGGGACAGGACCTGATAAGGCACGGCGTCGATTCGGGGAGGTTCTGAAATAACATGGTTCAGGTCCTCCTCGAGTAGGGCGCCAGAGTCCGAGGCCCATACCTACACAAAATAGAGTTCAAACTTTAGGCTTTCACTAGAGTCCATGGTTGTTACATGGTCCAAAGTCAGAGAGCAATGGAATTTATTTTCGACTTCTAAATAAGTGCTCTGTGCTCTTATTTTCAAAGAAAGAGGATATGGAACTCGATCGGATCGAGGTAAGCACATACCCACAAAAAATGCACAAGGTACTAGAGAATTGAACCGTTGGGATTTATGGGTAAAAAAAATGTTTAAAATAAAATATTAAAACGGCTCTGATGAAAGTGATTATTAATTGAGGCATTAAAAAATATATTCGTCATTATTTTAACTTTATTTTTAAACTTTTTCAACTTTTAATAAACATTAAAAGTTGAAACATTTTGACTTGAGCTTCTTACTTCATTGATATAATAACTTAACACATCTGGACACCTAAACTAAGTAAAGCCTGTACCTACTAACTACTGATAAACATACTTACACCTTTCTAAACACATGTAATCTTATATATAAAAATCAAATGCTGTTCGTTCGTCTCGCTAAAACTCGAGAACAGCTGGGCCGATTTAGCTGATTTTGGATTTGAAATGTTTGTCGTAGTCCAGGGAAGGTTCAAACGCTGAAAAATTAAAAATAACTTGAAAATCCAAATGCCACGTGTACGAAGTAGCGGGCACAGCTAGTATATAGATAATTACACCCAGACACAGAACAAATGAACGTGCTCACCACAAATTACTAGCCCTGGTTGGGAATAAACATGGTTAAATCAGTCAAGTCAAGTAAAAAAAAGCCCCCTTAAATATTGTATGGGCATTCCCCTAAAGGGTAACTAAGGAAGAAATGGCTATAAAATGTAGTAATTTAAAGAAACAAAAAATTGGTACTCCTTAGGGGGTGAGAATAAGTAGTTGTATTTTAGTTCGTCAATTTCTAAGTCTGAAATAATCACGCGAGCGAAACCGCAGGCTATAACTAGTGTTATAGAAAATCAATATCATTATCCTTTCTCCCAAACAGGACAGAGCTGACCCACAATTACACGTCCTCAGGATTTAAGAGAATGTTGAACTTTAACTGAACCTGGGACCATTCACTTGAAAGGACGATGGACAATTCATTTAGATTGTAATGTTACGTAATTATGTAACTTTTAAAGGTTTTACAAAATAAGACTACCTATGTGTATTTTTTAGGGTTCCGTACCTCAAACCAAAAAAAAAGGAAAAACCGGTACCCATATAGGATCACTTTGTTTTCCGTCTGTCTGTCTGTCAAGACCCTTTTTGTCAGGAACGCGTGGAGCTATCAAGCTGAAATTTATATCAAATACTCAGATCTACTGTCCCTTAAAGCTGTGAAATAATTTAAGCTAACGCAATTAAAAGATACAGCCGTTTATGCTGCAAATTTTCAACATTCGCAAAGGAATCAAAATCTATAGGGTACTTCCCGTGAACTCAGAGTCTTGAAATTTGGTACGAAGCAACATCTTATAGCGCAGATAAAGGGAAAATTGTGAAAAACATATTTTTTTAGTTATACCATATAATATACCTACAGGTTTGTATGGAACCCTCGGTGCGCTAGTCCAACTCGCATTTGACCAGTTTTTTTATAATATATATACTTACACCTCTTACTCTTAAAGGGGCATGTAAGTTAGACGACCAAAATTTTGCTCACTGTAATTGTAATTAGGGCAAGTTTACTGCCGTCAACCTGGCACATTTATTTATCTAATCTAATACGTTCAAACGAGCAATTCTTGTTTATATTTATAATCAGAATCTCGGAAACGGCTCCATCGTTTTTCATGAAATTTAGTATGCAGTGGGTTTCGGGGGCGATAAATCAACCTAGCTAGGATTCATTTTGAGAAAATTAACTCAAAAAAAATATCGAGCAAAGCTACTTTCTTAACATCAGAGGTTTTGAAATCCACATTTATGCTTTAATCTACATCGTACTCAAAACAATCAACCTTTCCTCGGTTCCTACACTTATTCTGACCTCGAACCGCGAAGAAAGCGTGAAGATACCTCAAGGTCGCGACGAGAGACGGCGCTTGCAACTTTTGTAGTTCCCATAACAATTTGTTTGCAATAACGATGGACTGTACTGCGTTCTACAAGTTTTGATACTTGCTTTTTAACTGTTTATATTATCAGCTATAATCTGCAAAGTTTCACAGTAGCACATTGTGGTCATGCTGATGAGAAAATCACTACATAGTATAAAACAAAGTCGCTTTCTCTGTCCCTATGTCCCTATTTAAGGGATATTTGCTTAAATCTTTAAAACTACGCAACGGATTTTGATGCGGGTTTCTTTAATAGATTGTGTTGGTGATTCAAGAGGAAGGTTTTATGTATAATAAATGCATTATATAGTATGGAAACACTGTTAATTTTTGAGGTTTCTAATGTGATGTAGCAAATAAACACATTTTTTTGCGCTTACATTGCAAACGCTGGTTGCACCCTACGAGATAGATCAAAATAATGTACTACAGTATTGTACACTTTAAAAAGTACTACAAAAAAGTCCGCGACGGTATATGTCTATCTCTTAGGGATAACCCACAACAACCATTTCTTATTCCTTTCTTTTTACGAGAAATAATGGCTTATTTACGAGGTGATTTTAAGCAATACAGAATGAATCCATAAACAATTAAGTAAATTAAACACATTGTGCATTTAATATAGATCAAAATGGCCCTGTACAGTATCTAATTTAAATGAATCTATTCGATGATATTACAGATTTAAAATGCACGAATCGTGTCGTCAGCGGGGGCATCTGAAATCCACCCGTGCGAAGCCGGGGCGGGTCGTTAGTAAATAATAATCTAGATGAATCAAAATGGATCACTTTACGTGTCGCTAAGCGAAAAACGCTTTTTAGCACGCAAAAACAAAATTATACTTCTACTAGCTGTGCACGCTACTTCGTACACGTGACATTTGGATTTTCAAGTTATTTTTAATTTCTTACCGTTTAAACCTTCCTTGGACTACGACAAACAATTCAAAACCAAAATCTGCTATATCGGCCCAGGCCGTTCTCGAGTTCTAACGAGACAAACGCAATTGATTTTTATACATAAGATAATAATATATTTCGGAAACTTGAATAGCAAATACCGCGGTAAAAAGTACCTATTATTCTGCTATAAAACTATATTTTTACTCTAGAGTTTCATATAAATCTGTTCAGTAGTTTCTGCGTGAAACAGTTACAAACATCGACTGCCTTGGCGGTGCGGCGTAGTGAATGCGTATGCTACTGTACTGCGGTGCTTGAGGTCTCAGGTTCAAAGTCCCAACCCCATCATCTCCCTGATAAAGTATCAAAACTATTCAACAGTATACTACTACAGATATAATCACAATTTACCGATGGTCCGCTGTTCCCGCGGAGTTGCGCCACAGCCAGACTCCTCAACATTTACCACTAATGTATATAATCAGGGCATTGTGACATCAAACAGCATCATATAAAAGATAATGGTTTGTTTTGATATACTAATATTTATAGCACAAATAGGCTAATAGGTTAAGACACGCTTAGTTGTTACATACATTTTTTTTTTTTTTTTTTTTTTTTTTTTTTTTTTTTTTTTTATATTTTAGCTGCCAAAATGACTCTGCCCTGCCTGTTTTTTAACATTTTCATGTTCTAAATATATAAAAGAGTAAGGTGACTGACTGACAGACTGACTGACTGACAGACTGACTGACATACCCAGAGATCAACGCACAGCCCAAACCGCTGAAGCCAGAATCCTGAAATTTTGCATGTAGGTTCTTTACATAACGTAAGTGAGCACTAAGAAAGGATTTTCTGAAATTCTACCCCTAAGGGGGTAAATCAGGGGATGAAAGTCTGCGTGAGCAAAGCCGCGTGTAAAAGCTAGTATATGATATGACTGCCACGGTGGCGCAGTGGTAGCGTACGCGACTGCTGTGCTTGAGGTCTCGGGTTCGATTCCCGGGTCGGACCTAATGTTTCTATGATCTGCAAATATTTGTTTCTGAGTATAGGTGTTTTCTATGTATAATATTGTTACGTGTTAGGGTTCGATTTATTTGAGAAAGAAGCCTTTTGACGTGTTAAAGAGACTTTATTAAAACCACTATTAAAATCACAATACTACTCCGAATTACAATCCTTAAAGGTCGCCGAGGTCGCTAGGTTGATCGCTGATATCACTTCGATGTTTATCTCACTATAGCTCAAACTGAACTGAACTCCTGCGGTCCGCGAGACGCTCTATTTATACCTATATAATTATTAATCTTCCGTTTCTAGAAACGACGATAAAACACAAGAATCGTCTCGTAAAGACGCTAATAAAAATAATCGAAGTTAATAATAATTGGGCAACAACCAATCGATCTCCGACACTATGCAAATAGAAATAAGGTCCATTATTCCTTGCCTCAGGAGATCGATAAGAAGTGTGTGTGTATTTGTATGCGCAGATAAGGCTTGAAGATTATTATTCGTAATAATATGTATGTATTTACAAAAGAACAGAAGTATATTATCCATTAGTGAAAACCACACAAAAATACGTGCAGTAGCATTTGAGTTTATCGCGAACAGACAAACGCGTCAGAAGACTTTGTTTTATAATATGTAGTGATGGTGATGGTTATCAGCAGTTTAGTTACCATAGTACATGATCTGTCTAAAATCTAACAGCCGTGTGGGAGATGTGCCAAGTTGTTCCAGTTATACTATTACATACAACTCAAAAAAATGAAGAAATATGAGGAAAAATGGTTAACGTTTATTGTTTGTCACCATCAGAAGATGAATAGAGACAGTCAAAGATTCCCACAATCATTTCTTATTTCATTAATCTCATTGTATAATTAAATCGCTTATTTACACAATTATTGCTAATTACACTTATCATTGTTTCAAGAAATAGGTTACAAACGTTGAGTGTCACTATTTTATTTACTGTATGTACTAAACAGATTTTTTTATATTATCACTACATATTATAAAACAAAGTCTGTCTGTTCGCGATAAACTCAAAAGCTATAGTTCGAATTTTGATGCGGTTTTTACCAATAGATAGAGTGATTCTTGAGGAAGGTTTTCGTATATAATTTGTAAAATTTTTGATTATATTGGCTAAAATATAACGATATATGTTAAAGATGTAAAAAAAAATATCGCCGCACATCTTCTCGGGGTAACATAGGCTATTATATTTGGCGTAAAAAACCCGTGCGAAGCCGGGGCGAGTTACTAGTTATATATATAAAGTACCTGGATGTTTTTTTATGTGTGTTCGCGGATAACTTCGTCGTTTATGAACCGATTTTGATGGTTCTTTTTTTAATGGAAAGCAGATATCCCAATGGTTGTACCATGATAAAGACACTAAGATCTGATGGTGACATCCAAGAGAAATCGAGTCGAATCTTAAAGTCGGTTTTTGTTTTTGTTAAAATTTTACTTGTTTGGTAAATTTTCTAAAAATTTATCCTAGCTAAATCTATTTATTGCCCCCGAAACCCCCTGCATATACAATAATAGCTCGTTTAAAGGTACATACAATACCTTTATTTCTTCCAATACCTGATCTATCTATAATACACACATCAAAAGTGTCTAGGGATCAACATATATTTTTGCAATAACTTTTCTCCTGATTGATATTAATTAAAATTTTCGTTAGAGATTCATCAAATAAAGTGTTTTCGTTTGTCACAGTAACGATAAACCAAGTCACCTTTGCATTAATAAAGAAATTTGCCATTTTCCTAATAAAGGGATTTTTGACATTTGAACCACTAACATTAAAGTTCGAAAAAAAGACTGAAATAACAGTTTTCTTTAAAATTTTATTAGGTAACTTAAACAATTAATAATCCGTGTTTCTACCGCGAACACTAACAACACAAGAATCGGTTTGGCATACTCAAAATGAGTTCATCCAAATCACGCTGTGGAATGGCCGCCCATGTTCGTTGCAACAACAAAAAAAGGTCTTCTTGCGACTGAATACCCTCCATATTCGGCAGAGCTCTTCTCTGTAGCATATCCCATGCATGCTCAATCGGGTTCAAGTCTGGCGACTGAGCAGGCCAGGGCCAAAGCCACATCTCAATCTCAAGAAATCCGCATAAAAATGCTTGATCCCTAGACACTTTTGATGTGTGTAGATCTGTTTGATAGCTACGCAGACATTCATTCATTCAAATTCAAAATCATTTATCAATTAAGACTCTAAGTGACATTTATGAATGTTAAATTGAAGCTACAGTTAAAAATTATCGACACAAACAGACGCTACAGCATGTGCTGTATTGTCAAATTAAATTAGGTGAAAACACCAAAATCTACTGCCTGCCTGTCGATCCATAACTTCCAGTTTCCAGATTCAAATAGTTTTCCAATTTCATTTTCTACGAAACTGTCAATTAACAACATTGTAACTCAATCTAATGACACGCTATAAACCCTGCGTGTGCGCATATGTCAAAATTGACACATTGAACTGTCAATTTGAAATTATTTCCCCATTTCTAGTTTTAATAGAATGTCTTTTTTCTTGGTTTAAATTGATAGTGGCTGATATTTATTGAAACAAAACTGTTTTAATACTACATTAATTAGGTAAAAAAAATAATTTCTATTGGTGGTTGTATATTAAATACTATTTTAAATAAATAAATAAATATTTACAGACATTTAACACACAATGTCATCTATTACCAAACTAAGCAGAGCTTGTACTATGAGTACTAGACAACTGATATAAATATATATATATATATATTATATTTTTTATAAATATGTACATACATAATATACATAGAAAGCACCCAAACTCCGAAACAAATTGAAAGATCATACAACTTTAGAAGCGATACAAACATTTAGTCCGACACGGGAATCGAATCTCAGACCTCATCATTGGCCCAGCAGTCGCGTACGCTACCTCTGGGGCCACTGGGTCAACGAAGCAATCATTATTACCCGGTGGCATTACAGCGAAGCCAGGGTGATAGAGTCTATGTCTATGTATGTTTGTATTGTACACCGTAGCGTCTAAACTACTGAACCGATTTTAATGACTAGATTCCTCTGTGGTAACCGAGAAGGTTAACACATTGCAAAGTGCAACCCAGAATTGAGCGCCATTTTAAGCGATCGCCACGCCGCTTTCTACTGCGTCAAGTGCGGTGGGTTCAAATCCCATACGGGGATCCACAATTGCTGTCCTGAGTCTGGGTTTTCTTTGTGTCCGTTTCATGTATGTTTGTAAAGTCCCCCGCGACACAGGATGTATATTTCTAATGCTAGAGTTTAAAAAAAAACGTTGCAGAACAATTGCCAAGAAAACTCTGTCAAGAGTGTCCGGTAGCCGTTAGGGATGAGAGTGATGTCACGTAGGACGATGGTGAAAAGAAGCGGCAGGATCAGCTTGAACAATTCCTCTTAGCACTCCCCATAGTAGAAGCGATAGAAGATGCATACCGAGGCAACATCTCTACGCAGCGCCGGAGAGTCCAGCCGATTTGATATATCTTGGCAGCTGACGATTCGAGTGAATAATATCCGATTTAGAAATATCAAAAACCGCGGGGCACAGCTAGTTGATAAATAAAAAAGCGGCCAAGTGCGAGTCGGACTCGCCCATGAAGGGTTCCGAAGCAGCAAGTAACATAATATAAACGTTCTTGTAGTTCGTTGTAACTTTGATCGATGTTTTAATAATAGTGTATTTTTTTGCGGTTTACCATTTATGACGTATTAAAAAAAAACTACTTACTAGATTTCGTTCAAACCAATTTTAAGTGGAAGCTTGCATGGTAATGTACATCATATTTTTTTTTTTTATTTATCATGCTCTTATTTAAGAAGTTACAGGGGGGGGGGGGACACACATTTTACCACTTTGGAAGTGTGTCTCGCGCCATCTATTCAGTTCAGAAAAAAATGATACTAGAAACCTCAATGTCATTTTTGAAGACCTATGCAAAGATACCCCACACGCATGGGTATGATGAAAAAAAAATTTTTGAGTTTCAGTTCTATGTATGGGGACCCCCAAAATTTGTTGTTTTTTTCTTATTTTTGTGTGAAAATCTTAATGCGGTTCACAGAATACATCTACTTACCAAGTTTCAACATTATAGGTCTTTTAGTTTCGGAAAAAAGTTGCTGTGACATACCGACGGACAGACGGACAGACAGACAGACAGACATGACGAATCTATAAGGGTTCCTTCCTTTGGCACGGAACCCTAAAAAGAACTTTAATTTGTATTTAGGTTTTACGCCTGACAAAATTCTATCTACTGATCAGTAGGTATGATAATAAAAAGCTTTTAATTTCAGGCGTTTATATAAAATAATATTTTGCTACATTATAAAGAGCAATTCTTGTAATATTTATTAACCTGAATCTTGCAAACTGCCAACTGACTTGACTTTGACTGCACGGTTGGCCTAGTGGTTTAAGCGGTCGCCACGCAACTTTCCACTACGCCAAGTGTTGTGGGTTCAAATCCCACATGGGACAACACTTTGTATGATCCATAAATTGTTGTTCTAATAAATATTTTTATATTATTGACAGTGTAATATTAATGTAATTATTAATTAATTATTAACTCTTTTCCCCTCCAACGACGAGGTAGAGTTTGGAAGCGTGTTTTTTACGAGGTATCCCCTGTAGGCATAATCCAAACATACACGAAAGTTGAAACGGACACAAAGAACACCTAGACTCAGAACAATGATTTGCGGCTGACACAAAGTGTTGTCCCATGTGGAATTCGAACACATAACACGCAGCTCGCGGCGCCAAACCACTACCCCCTTCGTGTATCAGGTATCAGTTAACAAATTCTCATGAGAAATGCAAAGTAATTTATTTACACTTTACACGTTACTTTATTTATAACCTTCGAAACAAAAGAAACTCACAACTAAAGGTTTAACGGGATGTATCAAGGTAGTAGAGCCACGCTGATTTCAGCCCAGTCGGACCGACACCACTGGGACGGTACTACGTACTACCCTCTCAAGAAGACCAACGTAAAATGACAGCATTTGTGCTGGCGTGTTTTGTTGGTTAGTGCGAGATCGGAGGGAGGCCAAATGACGCAGAAGCACTAGGCCGCCATAGTGTGGGTCACCATGCTGCATTGTTGCATTGTCTGCATTCGCAATGAGTATGGTGACCACCACTCTTGGATTCTGCCTAAGATAAGATAAGTTTATTTGCATAAAACATGTGTTAACAAGATGTCATAGTATAAAATATAGTTCACTACTTATTAAAAACATGTTTTGCCGTACATTTTTTTTATAATAATAAAAATGTCATGTCGTCGTAATACATCACTGACAAATCACTACATAGTATAAAACAAAGTCGCTTTCTCTGTCCCTATATCCCTTTGTTTGCTTAAATCTTTAAAACTACGCAACGGATTTTGATCGTCGGCGGGGGCATCTGAAATCCACCCGTGCGAAGCCGGGGCGGGTCGCTAGTATTAAATAAAAAACAATAATTAAAAATAAAAGTAAATTAAAAATCACACAAAGAACACATATACAAAACATTATGAGGCTTAATTTATAGTATCTGTCAAAAACTCCCCAATACTATATTCCATCATCAATTCAATACTTTGGCAGGCTCATACGTAAAAAATATTTGGATATGTTTGTTTATCTGTGTTTTTAGGGTTCCGTGCCTAGCAAAAAACGGAACCCTTATAGATTCGTCATGTCTGTCTGTCTGTCTGTCCGTCCGTATGTCACAGCCACTTTATTCCGAAACTATAAGACCTTTAATGTTGAAACTTGGTAGGTAGATGTATTCTGTGAACCGCATTAAGATTTTCATACAAAAATAGAAAAAAAAACAATTAATTTTGGGGGTCCCCATACTTAGAACTGAAACTCAAAAAAAATGTTTTCATCCAACCCATATGTGTGGGGTATCTATAGATAGATCTTCAAAAATGATATTGAGGTTTCTAACATTATTTTTTTCTAAACTGAATATTTTGAGCGAGAAACACTACCAAAGTGGTAAAATGTGTGTCCCCCCCCCCTCCAACTTCTAAAATAAGAGAATGATAAATCTAAAAAAAATATATGACGTACATTACCATGTAAACTTCCAACGAAAATTGGTTTGAATGAAATCTAGTAAGAAGTTTTTTTTAATACGTCATAAATCGTGAACTGCAATTTACATTTCATTCAATCAACACAAATGTAAAAATATAAAATAAAAATTATATTATGTTACTTGCTGCTGCGGAACCCTTCATGGGCGAGTCCGACTCGCACTTGGCCGCTTTTTTGTTGTTTGAAAGTCACTTGATCGAGAATGTAATAAGATTTTACGTACTCTAATTATTGTTTTTTTTTTATGTATTCTCAGAGCTACAAGAAACTATTTAAGTCAGGGCAATGTTTAGCAGTAGGTAATATTTTACACCACTAGAGTAAAAAATAATTACACACACTTGGCTTGAAACATCAAAGGCTTGCAAAAACCAGGTTTTTATTTCTTTAATTACAATTTACATCCCTTCTTAAACTCACCACCGTGGGAAAGCAACCCCCTTTACTCATGAATAATTTTTTCATCCACCGGACATCGAACCCATGTCAGATCTACTGAACCATGTTACTTCTTGAACCGTAGTGTACAGCGTGTTAGTTTGCCATGCGTGAAGTACTGATGTTAGTATAATTTGGAAGTTGCTCTATTTAATAAATTTTATACATAGTAATATTATGAATTCGAAAATGACTCTGTCTGTTTGTCTATCTATTATGATTTTAAGGCTAAACCGTTGATCCGATTTCAATGAAATTTAGCATAGATATACTTTCATTCTTGAGGAAGGACATAGGCTACTCTTTACCGTGTTAACGGACATAAAAACCGAGCCGCGGGTAAAAGAATGTAAATACATAAAGAGGTCATAGGTTCAATTACTATCATCATCTACCTAGCCTTTATTATTCCCAAGATTTGGGTTCAATTCATGGTTTCAATTATTACTCAGGACAAATAATAATTGTGAGAATAACATGATCATTTGTCACGCTGCTAATTATCTATCAAGTTTCCATAGTACAGGCTCTGACTGCCATGTGAGAATATTTATTTTGACGACATTGGAATTTCTGATTTAAACTAGGTATTTATTCAACACCAGAAATTCGGCATAGTGCTGCAGTGATAGATTTTAGAGGCTATATTTCAGTATTCTATGTGTAAGTATTTCATAGCTTACCTACACATAGAATGTCTTTTGTAAAGAAAAAAATGTTGTCGTCTGACGTCGGCGTTTTAGCAGATGTAAAACAGTGAAATTTAATGAAGATTTAATGAAGAATAACTGAATTAATGCGTGTTGTAGCTTTACTAGAACTGTCTTTCAACTAATATTTTAATTTAGACGGGCGATAAAATTATTAATCATCTTAATAACCTTTATCTTAAGTACTTAAGTAACCTCTAAAATAACCATGGAATATCTTCTGAAGTAGAATTATTTTTAGATATAATCTTAATAAAAAAGTGCAATTTGTGTTTTTCCTTTACCTAGTAGTTAATGAGCAGATAAGACACCCGATAGAAAGTCTGAAAGGACTCCATCAATTCAATAATTTAGGTAAAATATAAAAATAACTTTTCCGTAACTGATCGGAAATAAAAGTAGAGCTACTTACAAACTGTGTCCACGCATCACCTCTCTCACACAATATCCGTATGTAACACACGTACACGCACACATAGATTGTGTTCAACAGGTGCACACATGTGTCAGCTTATACACAGCATGTTGTTTTTAGTCATTTATGTCCTTAATTTTTATACTTGACTATATTTTTATGTTCAATGATATTTTTGTAATTAACGTTTACACTAGATTTACGGTTTACGATTTACGGATTACGTACGCCAGTTTGTCTGTCTGGTCCGTTTGTTCCGGGTAATATTTGGGACGCCTGAACCGATTTTGATGTAACTCTTATATGCAGATAGCTAACGATGTAAGTAGTAAATTGGGCTACTTTTTTCGCCCCGCGGCATTACCCACTGTTATCATTGTAAAACCACGGGGCTTAATTAGTAAGATATAAATGTATTGAGTTCAGTTGAGTACCCTGGGAAAATTGCTTGATAAAGTTGACAATAGCGCAAACAAAGTCCCGAACAATACATAACAAAATAAAAAACTATAACAAATACTTAATTGAAAAACTACTACTACTACTTACAAGTACTTTTTTTATATAAAGTTCTTTGACATCTAATGAACTGCGATCAATTAAATTACTATAAAATATAATAATAACAAGAAAAAAAAACACGCCGTATATCTTATCACTACTCAACCTTACTACATGAGTAATCTACAAACTTATATTTCTTCCTAGAAAACACAAAATAAACTCTATCCCCTTAACATAAAGCCTTCAATTTAAAAAGATCAATTTGGCATTCACGTGCATCACCACCAGAATGTCTTGACCTTTCCCGTCCCCCTCTATTCCATTACATTAGAAGATTGAAGGTGAAAATGTTCCAAGTTAAAAGGTCAATACATAATGGGAATACAGCGTTCCGATTTTGAAAACTGAATTAGGTATTCATTCGCGAGTCGGACGTCGCGCGTGGCGGCCATTTTGTATATATTTTTTTCTTATGAATCAGTGTTATTGTGACTTTCGTGCAAATTTATACAAAAATAGTGTGGTTTTTTAACAATTTTAGTTATGAAAAGCAGTGTTTTCGTCGTTTTTATCGCTTGTAAGTATTATTTTACGTTATATGGCAATAAAATGTTAATTATTTGTTAGATTATTATCTAAATGGTGGTTCTACTTCTGTATTGCACATTTTATTTTGCAATGACATAACTTATGAATATTTTACCGCTATTTATCTTACTGCGGCCATATAAAAACTAGCTGCGTCCTGCAGTTTCTGTTGCTTTTGAACTAGTTTTTTTTTTCTAAACTAAAAGTTACTCATTATAGGCTATCTGCCAGTGAAAGTCCCGTCAAAATCGGCTCAGCTTTTAAGAGATATTGTTTTTTTATGATGTAAGTTCCTACCGTACCTATACACTTTCATAAACTTTCATATGCATTTAATGAAAGCTGTTAATTTGAAGTTACAAACAGACATTTCAATTTTATTTATTTGTATAGAATGTCACTATAGATATTTTCTTTTCTTTCTTGAGTATTGTGTCATTGGTTTTTTTGGTAACAATATATTAGGAAGACCTATATCAGACCGTCACCTGATGGTAAGTGCCTACCACCGGCTATTGACACCTGTAAGTAAGTTAAGCATCACAAGTGGGTTCAACCCCTAAAATATTCCCCTTCCTTTAGAATCAGTGGGGATTTCTGCTCTTTCTAAATCCATGAGATGGTTAAAACAGTCCTGTATATCAGAGTGTCACCACCCCTTTTCATCCAGTGGGTGTCGCAAGAGCCGAAAATGGGAGTAAAGTACCAGGTCAACAGCACTGCAAAGAGAATAAAACTTGACAAAAACCTTATACCAACCCGGCTAGCGTGGTATAGTACACCATAACCTCCTTTCTAAGGAGATACCTATGTCCAGCAGTAGACTGTTAAAGGCTGCTGATGATTTGAATTCTGTATATCACCGATCGAGCACAAAATATTTGTGGATCGTGTGAGTACCCCATTATCTTAGCTCTAGAAAGGGTAAGGGAGATATTAGTTAAGATTGGTAACGCATTAGTAAATCTTATACATATCTATGCTGCTGCTGCTTCTGCGGTAAGCCTCAAATGGCGTAAGTACCAAAACATAATAGGTAGTTACATTGTTGATCCGTTTGGGATCGAGACGCTTGGGTCATGGGGTCCGAGTGCTCGGGCTATCTTTAAACAACTAGCCAAGCAACTGATTGATGCTTCTCGCGACCAGAAGTCCGGCCTTTTTCTAGCACAGAGAATATCAGCATTGCCATTCAACGTGGTAAGGTCGGCCTTTATATATAAAGCTAAGCCGTTGATATAGGCGCCAGGCGCCAGAAGAGTGGCGCCAAAAACCTAATATGGCGTCAACTGTGAAAATTATTGCATAGACACATAACACTCATATAAAACCTTCTTCAATCAACCTCTTTCCTCTTTCAACCTTCGAATTCAGATCGCCCTCAGGGTTGCGGAGGTCCAATGCCAGTCGCTCCGTGGAAAAACTAATGTTTACTAATATATAAAGCTGAAGAGTTTGGTTGTTTGTTTGTTTGAACGCGCTAATCTCAGGAACTACTGGTCCGATTTGAAAAATTATTTCATTGTTAGATAGCCCATTTATCGAGGCAGGATATAGGCTATATATCATCATGCTAAGGCCAATTGGAGCGGCGCATCAATGAAGAATGTTACAAAAACGGGGGGAAATTATTACGCTACGGGCAATAGGAGACGTAAACGACGTTGCGTGGGTCAGATAGTATAAATATATAAATGGGCTGGTTTCACCGAAGTGATACTACGGCCTCACAAAAAACCGGTGTGAAATAGTGCTTGCGCTGTGTTTCACCGAGTGAGTGAGGATACCGGAGGCTCATATTACACTCAATTTCATGAAAATCGTTAGAGCCATTTCCGAAATTCAGATTATATATTTAAATACAAGAATTTCTCGTTTAAAAGTAGTCGACATATACCTATTATTTAGTGGCTGTTATTTATCAACTAATTAAAATAATACCAATTGTAGTACGAACTTTCTTAGTATTTTTTTGAAATGAGGGTGAATTCTTGGTATGCATTGTTTTACCGCACCCATAGAATGTGAAATGTGGAATACCTGAATACACGGAGTGAAGCTACGCTCTCACAGAAAACCGTGTTTTTTTTTTATTTCTGGCATTGCCCAAATGACTCTACTCTGCCTGATGGAAAGCATAAGCAGAATCCAAGAGTGGTCACCATTCTCATTGTGAATGCAGAAAATGCAACAATGCAGCATGGTGACTCACACCATGGCGGCCTAGTGATGCTTCTGCATCATTGGGCATTTGGGTGTCAAGTAATTCTGTCGTTTCATGACATAAGTGTCATCTAACATTTTAGGACTAACATATATAGAGAACGAAAGCCCCCTAAGGGCGTCAACCATCCCGGTCTTGGGCAGTCCGCATCCATTGTCCATCGTTCAACAATGGACGGCAGTAGATTTCACGTTATTTTTAACCTCGTCGGAGGTTAAAAATAACGTGATAAAAAGAGGGGTGTTATAAGATTGACGTCAATATCTGTCTGTCTGTGTGTGTGTCTATCTGAGTGTGTGTTTGTCTGTGTGTGTGTCTGTCTGTGGCATGATAGCTCTCAAACGGATAGACCGATTTGGATGCGGTTTTTTTTTCATTTGAAAGCCAGTTTCCTTGCGGTAGTTCTCAGCTATGTATGGTTAATATCGGTCCAGCAGTGAAACAGTATCAGCTCTTTTTCAAAGTGATGTAAGGCATTTTTGGCGTATGATTACTCGATTAAGTGCTTCACGCGTGCCAGTATAATCGTTAAATGACAATTAATTTGTTACTTCGACCTGATGCTGCGTATGGTTTTTTTTTTTTTTAATTTATCTAATACCTTTAAACGAGCAATTCTTGTATATATATAATCTGAATATCGGAAAAGGCTTCAACGATTTTCATAAAATGTTGTATGCAGGGGTTTTCGGGGGCGATAAATCGATCTAGCTAGGATTCATTTTTAGAAAATGTCGTTTTATTCGTGTTTTTAACAATCAAATATATAAAATCAATGTACATGTAGCGCCATATATCGCAACTCGAGCGAAATAAATTAAACTATACTGGAATAAGGTGCAGAATAAACAGTATCAGGGCGTACCAAGAGAGGGCGCCACTTAACTTTTTTTTTTATTGGAAGAAAAATAACAAAAATGAGGCGTTTGGATAGTCCCATCAAGGTAGGATAGTAACCATCATGCTTAAACCAACTGAACCTGAGAATGATTAAAAAGAGCACAGACAAAGCAGCGTGCGTCAGCTAGTAAAGTTACTGCGTTTATATCGATCTGATTAATAAACCAAGAATTCGCGTCGCTAAAACACTTTCAAACAACTGCCGTTCATTATCAGTCGTGATAACGTTATCACTGTTATCAAAGATAATATGAACACTTATCAAAATATGTCCCTCTCAAGTGACATGGTAAACCTTCCATTATTATTATAACGTCAGTATTTGAGGGGGTAAGCAGAGTTGAAAATAACATGAGATTGAAAATTCTACACTCGAGTTTTTTCTAGCTCTCAGGTTTTGGGAAGATAAGGCTCTATCGTATGTTGGTAGATTAAGAATTCAGAGTGTGACCACATCTATTCATCTCGTGGATGTCGTAAGCAGGGAGCAAAATTCGCAGGACAACAAGATGTATTGTCTCACAAATTATTTATCACTTTAGTAAAAGTCATTTAAACAGTATATATGCTGGTGGTAAAAATATCTTCGTAGGTGGGAAAAGGGAGGAAGATAAAATCAAGGTAAGGGGAACAGTTAGTGTAAAGCCGAGTCTCCACCAAACAAAAGTTGGCAACTTTGGTGCTGTCAACACGTGTTGGTGAAAAAAGTTTCTGTAATTTCCCAGTGTTTGCAACAAAAATTGTCGATAAATTGAACAGTGTTTCTGTTTTTGGCGGTAAACATCAATATAACACGCTTGTTGCAAATATTGATTAGCTCTATGGTGACGCTTAGTTCGAATGTTTTTCAAATTTTTGGCGACTCGGTGTAGTGTAGACACAATGGAAACAAAAGTTGGCGTTTTTCTGAAGTTGAAAACACTGAAATTGCCAACAATTTCGGTGGAGACGCGCCTTTAAGGAGTCCGTTCTTTGGTGACGGGTTAAGAAAACGGAGAAATCCTTCTTTATTTACCATTATTCATCCCGTGGGTGTCGTAAGAGACGACTAAGGGAGCAAACTACCAGGACAACATCATTGCGAAGAGATAGAGAAACTTGACAGAAACCATATATCAACCCGTCTAGTCAGCGTGGTACAGTAGACCAACACCTCCTTGCTAAGAATGCCTATCTGTACAGCAATTGAGGATGAATCCATCCAGGAACCGATACAACGATGGTTTTTATAAATTGGTATTGTTTATCAGTGTGTAGGCTATAATTATGATATACTATCTAAAGCATGGCTGGAATTATCGTAATAAGATTACACGTAGAAATACATGAATCGAATCATACCAGATCTTTGATCACATTATTCAATTATTCTTATCCGACTATTAAAACATCATATCAATAGTCTTTAATAGTCCACTGCTGGACATAGGCCTCTCCTTAGAAAAGAGATTTTTGCCTTCAGGACTAGGCAAGGACTAGGACTAGGACAGGCTACTCTGACCAGACGGGTTGGCATAGTAGTGCGGGATCCCCGGAACAAATTTTACAAGTTATTACTATCAAGCTAATTTTTCGTGAGTGGCTTCATTTTTATGACGGGCCCACCTTTCACCTTACAAAAATGTTCTATAGTGGTAGCTATTTATATATATTATTTAACAGCCACATTGTCCTACAAATTGCGTGGTACGTTATCCCGGTCCAACGCTCAAAAGTTTTTTTCCCAGCTACCCCTGTGAGCTACCACAATCGAAAATATTTGTAAGGTGAAAGGTGGGCCCCCCATCAAAATGAAGCCACTCACGAAAAATTTGCTCGATAGTTATAACTTGTACAATTTGTTCCGGGGACCCCGGACTGTAGGGTTTGTTTAAAGATTTCTTCTCCTAACAGTGATGTTCTCACTGATGATGAACAGGTGTTGTGGCACTCGGTTTTCTTAATCTACCACCACCCAGGTATATGTACTATCCAATGCAAAGAGAATTACTCAAATCTGATTGATAGTTTTAGAGATTAGAGATTAGAGCGACTAAACAAACAAAAAAGTGCATAGATTGAACAGGTCTTCAATATTCATACATCTTCATTATCATTTTACAAGAGATAGGCATGCAAATATTACTTTATTAAACTCTATGAACAACGTTTATAAATACACTGTATACCTATTTGACTTGTTATTCCCCGTGGTTTCATTCGTGTAATAATTTCTTAATACCTGGATGAATGAAAACCTGGATGAAAACTTTCACTGGCAGATAGCTGATGATCTAAGGAGTAACTTAGGCTAATTTGTTTAGACTAACTTTGTCCCGCGGCGTTACCCGCGGTGCGACAATAAACGCGGGTAACACCGAGGGGTTCAGCTAGTATATTAATATAGGTATGTACACTAGTTGACCCGGCAAACGTTGTTTTGACATAAAAATAAAAATTTTGGGGTGGGTCACCCTTATCATTTAGGGGTATGAAAAAAAGATGTGGCCGATTCTCAGACCTACCCGATATGCACATCAAATTTCATAAAAATCGGTCCAGCCGTTTCGGAGGAGTTTGGTAACAAACACGCGACACGAGAATTTTAAATATTAGACAAAGAGACCAATCGAAAAGTAAAGATGCAATAACATCCACATAATATTAAAATTCTGATATTAATATTCATTTTAAAAGGCCTTCATCAATTTAAGTGTTAAATAATACTTTGAAATATTAGTATCATAAATCAAACTAAGGGATGACGTCACAAGTTGTTATTGCATACATAATATTCTACAGGACGTACTTTATAGAAGAGAAACTAATTTCATTTGACAGTTAAATAACTTTTTAGGGTTCCTTAGGCCTGATAGAACGTTACGATATAGATTTGTGTGTCCATCTGTCCGTCTTTATTAAGATTCGCGATTTTTTATGGTGTGATATACGGGTCACCGGAGTATTTACTGCCTCGGTCATGCAGTGGTACCACTTTGATCTAACCTGGGAATTAACCCGAGACCTCTTGATCGGCAGTCGCATACGCTATACCCTATGATACTATATTTAGCTCATATAAGTATATATTATTCCTTACATCATTTATCTAATGATATCACAATCTAAATTATACGTATCTAGAAACTTATCTTTTAACAAGGGAATTATTGACAAAAACAAAAAGCCCGAGAGTGTGAAAATAACTTTACAATAAAAATAATAATCGAACTCACTATACTCATAACGAATGCAGACTATGCACCACACTATGGCGGCATATTGAGATTCTTCATCACATTGCCTCCGGTCAACAACTTTTTTTTTTTTTTTTTTTTAACGTGTGGAAATCCCCTCGGACCGTCACCCCACCGGGGCTTGCGGCGGGGCGGTGTGTCGGACTCGAACCGACTAAAACCACACGGTGTGCCACTCTGCGCCTGTGAAGGGAGGAATCCGGGAACTGCAGATATTAACACGTCCGGACCCCTCCCAGCGCTTGCCCGCACTGAAGCGGGCACCGTCTGCTGGTATGACTCTCAATTTAGGCGACGTACGGCACACGCATACGTCGTTCCCTCGCGGGTGGCCACTGGAGCGGATGGAGGGGAAAGCCCGTCCCGACCATCCACGGCCACACTCAGGGCGGCATGAGGCGCTGATAGGCGCGCCTCCGCCGCCCGGTTCGCCGGCGGCGGATTGGGTCCGAGTGGATATCATCCTTCCGGGCCTTCTCCGCCACCTCCTTCTGCGAGATGACTTCTTCGCAGAAGGTTGCGACCGCGGTAAAACTGCTATCGCTACCGGCCATGGAGCGTATGACGGCCGGTAGCGAGAGATCTCCTCCGATGACTGCAGTGAGGGCCCGGCGCTGCGACGCCCATGCAGGGCAGAACGCCAGCGTATGCTGGGCCGAGTCCTCCCTGCAGTCGCAGTGGTGGCAGGCGGGACTCAATTCCCTCCTAGCAACCGAATGCAGGTACTTCCCGAAGCAACCATGCCCGGAAAGGACCTGCGTCAGTCGGAAGGAAAGGGTCCCGTGCTGCCGCCCTGCCCACTCGAGGATGACCGGCTGGAGAGCCTCCACGGCGGCGGCGGCGGAACGACCATCTAGCCATAGTGGCTCGACAGGCGGCTTCACGCCACTCGCGTACCTCTTCGGGCGGAGGGCGATAGCCATACTCCGCCCGATATTCAGCCACCCGTCGATAAACTTCGGCGAGCACTTCCGCCTCCAAATCCCACGGGGGTGTTCCGGCCAAGGCGCACGCCGCCTCGGTCGACACCGTGCGGTATCCGCGTATGGCTCTGACTGCCAATACCCTCTGAGGCCGCCAAAGGCGAGCCTTATTTAGGGCAGTCAGAGCCGCCACCCACACCGGTGCGCCATACAGCGCCATCGACCGGACAACCCCCGTGTATAGGAGGTCCGGTCAACAACTAGTTCAACCTTCGAATTTATTTCCCCCTCAGAGTTATGGAGGTCCAATGCCAGTCACCACGTGGAAAAATCGGTCAGGTGAGAGTCAGACTCGCGCAGAAAGGATTCCGTACCATTATCTATACTTTTCAAGCTTCTACCTGTTGCCATTATCCATATCGAGCAAAAACGACCATAAAAATTACATTCGTTGTATGGGAGTCCCTTTAAACATTTATTTTATTCTGTTTTTTAGTATTTGTTGTTATAACGGCAACAGAAATACATCATCTCTGAAAATTTCAACTGTCTAACTATCACGCTTCATGAGATACAGCCTAGTGACAGACGGACGGACAGACAGACGGACAGCGAAGTCTTAGTTTTACCCTATGGGTACGGAACCTTAAAAATTGATCTTTAGGTAAAACCAGTTGAACTAGTAGCTGATCCCCTAATAATATTGAGAGTAAAACATGCTATGAAGAAGAAAGATGATAAATTAATTCTCAAATAAAACTTCAGTTCAATTTGAGTGTTTACTAGTAAAATACGAACCTAAAATGCTATACAAAATACATAATAATTCACGTAAAAACAGTTCTCAAGGTTAAAAATAATTGTAAACAATGTAGTCTACTCTAGAATGAGTTTGTTCAAGTGTATTGTATTGCAGTAATTTCTCACTATTGTACACGAGTTTGAAAACTGTATAAAAATTTATTTGTTTCAACCATTACTCTGTGTATGGTGGCAGGTAAGAATAAGTACTCGATACACGGTTGCCTGGCAGAGATAGCACTTTCAGCGATAAAACTATTTTGTTAATTGTAATCTATCTTGGAAATTGAATAATCAACCTGTAAATTCTCATGATCAAGTGTGTAATTTATCTCTTTATATTCTACCCCATGGTCAGCACATGGCTTGCAAGCCTCTCATGTGACAAAAGGTTGAAAACTAAACGAGATTCTTCATAATATACTCGTCTCATGATTAAGTGGTAACCGAGTCAGTGCAAAGTTAAGCAACCTAGCCAGGTCAATCTATGGAGCTATGCGTTTTTCCGACACATAGAGAACATCTTCAATAATTATTACTTGTTGTTAGAGCTTTAAAAAGTGTAACAACAGTATTTTGCAAGCTTTTATTTAGTTGCACCTGTCCCAATGTTTGTCTGTAATCGATTCTTGCAAGTTAAATTTTATTCACTTATCGATTTTCGATTGAGCTGAAATTATAAATATACCTTTAGTTCTGATGACAATGCATTTTTATATAATCGGTATTATTAGTAATTCAAAATGGCCGCCGTGAAAAAATGGCGGCATACATATTTCTGAACTACCCACCCAATATTGGTATCAAATGAAAGGGCTTAAAGTTATTTTCTTTATTAAAAAGTAATAAAAGTTCGTTTTAAAAAAGCTTTTTACATAAATCACTTGTTTACACTGCCGTGGTAATTGAGAGGGCAGTAAATCACAGGTGGCCATTTCTTTAATGCATAACTATATCTATATTATAAAGAGGTTTGTATGGTTGTAGTGGGTAACCTTCTGAAGTACTGATCCGATCCTAAAAAATATTTCACTAACAGAAAGGAACACTATTCAGGAGTGACACAGGCCATATTTTATTACGATTGAACTAAAAATTCAGTTAAAAATTATATTATTTGTAAATCCAATCGAAGAAGCGGGTGGATAACGCCCAACGAAGTGGGCACGGGTCGGCTAGTTTGGAATATAAGTAAAACGAGCTTCTTCCTATCGAGGTTTGAGACGTGTATGTAAATTTGAAGTGCATTTTCTTGTTAGATAAAGGACAGTAAGTACGATAAGAAAATACCTACGCGCTCTTTCCTCGAAACCACCTTTTCTTACTGCCCTCTGGATTACCACGGCAGTACAAACCGTTGAGATCACATTGTTCTTGGGTTGTAGATTTTAATAGTAGTCGCTCCACGCAATAATCAAAATTTTTCCAAAAGAAACCGACTTCAAGAACTATACCAAATTGTTATGTACCACTCGGGAAACACCAGCTTTCGAATAAAAAAAGAATCATCAAAATCGGTTCAATCAGTCGAAAGTTCTGAGGTAACAAACATTAAAAAAAACCGTCGAATTGAGAACCTCCTCCTTTTCGTAGACTTAAAGGGACCCCAAACTTTTTTTCTTTATTGAATAAGCAAACGAGCAGACGTATCGCCTGATGGTAAGCGATTGCCGCCGCCTATGGACACCCGCAACACCAGAGGCATCACAAGTGCGTCTTTTGGCACAAATGTTCGGAGAACGATGGGTACTATACATTTTATTTATAATTTTATTTACCCACCTGCCGCTACTTCGTAACGGATAAAACATATGGTCCCCTAAATTCGAGCCCCTCGGCTGTCGTTGATAATATTGGAACAGGTGCGTGAGCAAGTTTGATAACAGCTTGCAGATTTGTTGTATATTGAATATGTTTTACATATTACACATTACTTTCTAAGGAGAGGCTTATGCCCAGCAGTGGACTGTTAAAGGCTGTAATTAATTATTAGATTAATAATTTACTTAATTTTTATAATCATAATAAATATTTGAAAACCACTCAATCTATATAAATAAATAAAATTGGAGTGTCTGTTTGTAATATTAAAATAACCGCTTTTTACTAAATGCATAATAATACGTACGTATACACTGTACTAACTAACATTTTTTACATTTTTGTCTGTCTGTCGTTCTGTCTGTCTCTCTGTCTGTCTATTTGTCCCGGCTAATCTCTGGAACGCCTGAACCGATTTTGACGGGACTTTCACTGATAGGTAGCTGATGATATAAGGAGTAACTTACGCGACTTTTTTTAGACTAGCTTTTTTTAGGCTAGAGTGGGATGAGAGAGACCTATGTCCAGCAGTGGACTGTTATAAGCTGATGATGATTCAGGCAGGGCAGAGTCATCGTTGCAGCTGACTATAAAAAAAATGTCTGTTTGTTTGTACCTTTTCTCGTTTAAGCCACTGAACCGATTTGACTGCCTCGTTGGTCTCGCGGTTGGCGTGTGCGACTGCTGATCATGAGGTCTCGGGTTCGATTCCCGGGTCGGACCAAATGTTTGTATGAGCTAAAAATATTTGTTTCGGAGTTTGGGTGTTTTCTATGTATAATATGTATGTATTTACAAAAAAAAAAAGTATACATGTATTTCTATCAGTTGTCTAGTACCCATAACACAAGCTCTGCTTAGCTTGGGACTAGACGGCGTTGTGTGTAAGATGTCCGAAATATTTATTTATTTTATTTTTTATTTAAGATGAAATTGCTATAGAAATAATTTGAGTTACAGAAAAGTACATAGAATAAATTTTTATCCCTCAAATCATCCCTTAAGGAAATGAAAAGGGTAGTGGAAGTTTTGTGAAAAATAAATTACTGCTAATCCTATTTAGATAAAATTCGGCATGGAGATACTGACTTGGAGAAGGATGTAGGCTTATTTTTAACCGAATCCAAAAAAGGAGGAGGTTCTCAATTCGACTGTTTTTTTAAATGTTTGTTAATGAACATTCGACAGGGTGAACCGATTTTGCTGATTCTTTTTGATTTAAAAGCTGGTGCTTCCCGTGTCGTCCCATTTCAATTTGGTCCAGTTCTTGAATTCATTTTTTTATGTTAAAATATTTGTTTTTACGATAATAAATAATAACCGACATTCATGCGGGCAAAGTAATATATTCATGAGCTATGAAATACTTTTATTAATACTCAGGCGTCGTGCTACACTAATATAAACATAAAATCATTCTCAAGGTCATTTGTTATCAGACTCTTATCAGTGACAAAGAAAAATGGGTGACAATTATATACCTTTAGTCATATTACATGAATAGAATGAAACATTAGATAAAACTGTATTATATTAAGCTTATCGGCTTCTAGGCGCCATGACTCTTACTGTCGATTAACCATGTGCTAATTAATTAATATCCCACCAATTTAAAGGCACCAATATATATGTACATTTATTTTCTTACTTTTTGTACAACCTCTTTTAAATATAAAGTGTTTATTTTTTTCTTAATTTTATTACAATTTATGCATGTAGTGTTTACCTACATGAGTTGTACACTTAGATTAATACTTTTACTGTGTTTTTTTTTTATGTATGGCCTGCCAAAATGACTCTACTCTGCCTGATGGAAAGCATAAGCAGAATCCAAGAGTGGCGGTCACAATACCACACACCAACGAAACACGACAGCACGACGCTGTCATTTTACGTTGATTTTCTGTGCGAGGGTAGTACCGTCCCGGTCGAGCCGGCCAGTTCGTGCTGAAATCAGCGTGGCTCTACTACCTATAAAATTATTATATATATATTTATATAAAATTATTTGTTTTGTACTTACGAATGTTTTAGTGTAATAACTACTGGTAAACCGTTAAATATATAAATGACCTGAACTCCTCAATGAATTTCTTGATGATGATGACGTCCTTCCCCTTCATTCTCAGAACCTCCCAAGTTCCTATATGATCCCAGGTCCTTTAAGCCGGACGTAAAAAAGCATCTCACTAGGCCACCATAGACACCACCATGAGGACACCATGCTGCATTGTCCGCACTCATAATGACGATGGTGGCGACCACTCTTGAATTCTACCCATGTTGTCCATCAGGACATATTGGCACCTTAATCTAATAAAAAAAACAGAAAACAGCTTTAAGTTTACTGCGATACGGTTGAAATTCGATTTGTTACGTGGTGCAACTCCCATCAGACCTCCACAACTTAATAGGGTATATGGGGCAAACGAGCATACGTATCGCCTGATGGTAAGCGATTGCCGCCCATTGACACCCGCAACACCAAAGGTGTCACAAGTGCATTGCCGGCCTTTGGGGGATGGGGAGGGGGATAAGGGGAGGGTTTTGGGGTATGGGGTATGGGCCTCCGGTATCCTTACTCACTCGGGGAAACACAGTGCAAGCGCTGTTTCCCACCGGTTTTCTGTGAGGCCGTGGTGTCACTCCAGTCGAGCCGGCCCATTCATGCCGAAGCGTGGCTCTCCCAAATTGATATTACTAGGCCATATCGAAGTCCTGTAGAAAGACTGTTATCGGACTTTTAACCGACTTCGAAAAAGGAGGAGGTTCTCAATTCGTCTGTTTTTTTTAAATATTTTTTACCCTGGAACTTTCGAATGGGTGAACCGACTTTGATGATTCTTTTTTATTTGAAAGCTGATGCTTCCCGTTTGGTCCCATTTCAATTAGGTCCAGTTCTTGAAGTCGGTTTTTTTTGTTAAATATTTACTTGTTCTATGTATTTCTTGTAACCTCTTTTTTTTCTCCTACTAGATGCAATATGAGAAGAAGAGACAGTGGATATTGAAGTATAAAGTGATGTCATAATTCAAGATGGCCGACAACGAAGGACCTGTTAACGTTGATGATCTGCCTGTCACTTTTCAAGTAAGTAACCACACCCCTCACACCCCAATCTGTGCAGAGTTACCCCGAGACCCTACGGGTCTACGAGAAGAACCACGACGAGAGACACAGTGCAATAGGGACCAGACTGCTGAGGAACATCAAAACTAATATAATAACACAAATATTATAAAGGTGAAGAGTTTGTTTGTTTGAACGCGCTAATCTCAGGAACTACTGGTCCGATTTCAAAAATTCTTTCAGTATTAGTTGGCCCATTGATCGAGGAAGGCTATAAGCTATATATCATCACGCTAAGACCAATAGGAGCGGCGCATCAATGAAGAATGTTACACAAACGGGAGAAAATTATTACGCTACGGGGCAATAGGCGACGTAAACGACGTTGCGTGGGTCAGCTAGTATGTATTATAAATGCGAAAGTACCTAACTATGTCTGTCTGTCGCGCTTTCACGCCAAAACTACTGAACCGATTTAAATGAAATTTGGTACACTGATAGTCTAGAGCCTGAAAAAAGAAGTACTTTTAAATGCAAAAAAAGCGTTTAAGGGTGTGAAAGGGGGATGAAATGTTATATTAATGTTACCCAAAGTCAATATTCCACGCGGATGTAGACACGGGCACAGCTAATACTGATATATATATATGCATCTATATATTACTAATTAGTTACATATAAAAGATAAACTAGCTGATCCGGCGAACTTCACACTGTCATTTTTACATAATTATCTGTCTCAGCTTTCTGTCGTGGACAAGAAAAAAGACTTTTCCCGTTATCTTTTAATTTTTCTTGTACACAAACCTTGTCCTAACTACAAGGAAAACATAAAAAAAGAATTATTTAATTTGGTGCAGCCGATCAGAAGTTATACGCGTACATACATGTCGGCGATTCATTTTTATATATTAACACTGAGATACAGAACAATTAATGATCATGCCCATAACACAAATTTTGTGCTGAATGGAAATCGAACTCACAATGTCTGACTTAGCATTCAGACCACTTGAACTACAAGAACAATAGGCCAGGTATATATACAATACTATTATTGTTAGATTTTTACGTGTAGTATTCGAGGAGGGAAGTGGGACACTTCCCTTGTGACCCTTTGGACTGCCTCAACCCATCTATGCGCAACTTATCTCTGAGAAACAATGCTTTAACCTTTTAAAAATTACTTCACATAATATTTTGTGAAAGTTATCATTTCGGTTTCATTATTCCCAGTTCCCCCATTCCTTCCCAGGCCTCCATGATATCATAATTCGCAAATAAAAATATCATTGCTCCATTTGTAACCCGCCACATTACACAAGTTAATTTACCGTTTCATTCAAATGCATGCACAGTGACGTCATGTCCGGCAGCCAACATGGCCGCTCTAATTACGATGTACTTTATGGTGTATTGTTGAAGGTTTGATTAAAATCTATACGGTGATTGTAATATATAAAATTCCTTTTAGAGTATTTACTTTTTTACCCGACAATTTTGGCAACTTATTTAATCAGTGAGGTAGGTATCAATAGATTCATAATAAAAGCCCGGGTGATATAGGCTAGGTACTTAAAATTCATCAAAAGTTTTTAAATGGTCGGGTTACAGTTTTTTAATTATTTTCTTGTTGGTTTTTTTGTAATATCAGATTGATCTTAACATCCTACTAATATTATAAACGCGAAAGTTTGTAAGTATGGATGGATGGATGAATGTTTGTTACTCTTTCACGCAAAAACTACTGAACGGATTTGGATGAAACTTTACAGTAATATAGCTTATACATCAGAATAACACATAGGCTACTATTTACTGCGATAACCGACAAACACGCGGGCGGAGCCGCGAGCAACAACTAGTTAAAAATAATTATTTGGGAATGTAGAGATAGTATAATATATATAATCAGTATTGTGTGAACATTTTAATAAGTATCTATTTACCCATTTCGGAGATAAAAGTCGTGAATATACATATATGTGAATAGCTTATAGTATACTTCCAAAATGTGGATAAACACACTGATATATTTCACGAAAAGAATTTATATGTGTATGGAAGTGTCAAAAAAGTCCACGGCGAAAAAAAAATGTAGTAGTGGTTGGTGACCGCTTACTAGTCATCGCAAATGCAACAATGCAGCATTGTGACCCGCACTATAGCGGTCTATTGAGATGCTTCTGTATCATTCAGCCTCCAGTTTCAATTTAAGTTGGTCTTCTGTGTGAGGATAGTACCGGCTCGGCTAGCCGGCCCGTTATTGCTGAAACAGCATGGCTCTACTACCTTGTTCTCACAACATAATCCTCTACAACCACACAAATTTATATCTCTATAATTTAGTTTAGATATATATATATATATCTCAATATATACGAAACATAAATCCCCTGAACTAAGAGCTGGATTCGTCTACATACTTATCACACAATGTTTGTACGGTGACCATCAAACGTACGCCAATCATCAGGTAGAAAAATAATTGATATTCATAACACGATTACCTAATAAAGGTCTTAAGTAACGAAGGTTTGGATACAAAAGAAAGCCTAACGTGATATGCTTACAAACTGTTTTAAGAGTGAAAGGTTATTCACATAGAACCTTTTAACGGGTAGTTAAGAGATCTTAGACTTTCCAGCAGACCCTGACTTACTGAAGGCATGCTTACATATATCCAAGAAAAATATATTTAAACTTTAAAAATCCTGTTCAATCATTGGTGTAACTGCCTCGTTAATTGGTTATGAAATGAAATGAAATGAAATGAAATCATTTATTCTGCAATTAGGTTACATGAACACTTTTGCAAGTTAAACTTTTTTTGAGCAGATGAGTTCGGCCTTTCCTAACTGGACTAGCCCTGAGAAGAAAGGACGAAACAAACTCAGGGATCACCGTCTCTTTTAAAGTCCAGACAATATGCAAAAGACATTATTTCAATAAAATAAATGCGATAATTACAATTTGAGTCACAATTACAATAATCAGTAAAGATAATAATTAAAAAAAATGACAACAATAGCAATAATTTAAAATGAATTTGTTTCAAACTATAAATTATCGTCACATCAAAATAAATTTAAACATAAAAAATAAACAGCATGTGCAGAATGGGCAGCTCAATCCCAGGCGGTTTTATCATCAAGATATTCTGCTATGGTGTAATACCCCTTTGCGGATAACTTAGATTTTATGGTATTCTTAAATTTCTTTAATGGCAAATTCCTAATATCAATAGGGAGTTTATTGTAAAAGCGTATACATTGACCCATGAACGAGTTGCCTACTCTGTGGAGACGAGTGACGTGAACACTAAGATTATGTTTGTTTCTGGTATTTACCGAATGAACATCACTGATTTTAGTAAACTTTGATATATTTTTTTGAACATAAACTAAATTTTGGTATATATATTGTGAAGATACAGTCAGAATATTTATCTCTTTAAATTTGGAACGGAGAGAAACTCGAGGGCCTAATTTATAAATGGCTCGTACGGCGCGTTTTTGTAAAACAAATATGGCATTAATATCTGCACAGTTACCCCAGAGTAGGACACCGTAACTCATTATGCTATGAAAGTAACTGAAGTAAACTATTCTAGCTGTATCAACATCAGTTAAATGTCGAATCTTTTTTACAGCAAAAGCCGCTGAGCTTAGCCTACCGAATAGTTTTTCTATTTGGGGACCCCATTGTAACTTAGCGTCAATAGTAATACCTAAAAATACAGTTGATTCTACAGGATCTAACTCTAGTCCATTCAATCGAACATTGGTTGTAACATGCCTAACGTTTGGTGTAGAGAATTTAATGAATTTAGTTTTCTTCTCATTAAGGAGAAGGTTATTTGTATTAAACCAATGTACCACTTTCAAGACTGCACTGTTGACTTCAGTAAAACTGTCAAGTTGGCGCCTAACTTTAAAAATTAACGATGTGTCATCCGCGAACAATACAATCTCATGATTGTCACTTACATAATAAGCTAAATCATTTATATATATGAGAAACAGAAATGGCCCTAGAATAGAACCCTGTGGGACGCCCATTGTTACCGGGGATCCCGAAGATGTTTTACCATTAATATCAACTTTTTGAACTCGCTTATTCAAATACGACGTTAGAATATTTAGAGCATTATTCATTATTCCGTAGTGCTGTAGCTTCCTGATGAGTGTGGGATGATGGACACAATCGAAAGCCTTAGACAAGTCACAGAAAATACCAAACGCATCCTGTGAATCCTCCCAGGCGCCATATATGTGTTTAAGCAATTCCACGCCCGCGTCCGTAGTTGAACGACCTTTAGTAAAACCAAATTGCTTTTGATGAAGCAAGTTGTGCTTAATAAAATGTTGTAACATTTGGTTTAAAAGTAATTTTTCAAAAATTTTACTTAATGTTGGAAGTATTGAGATAGGTCGGAAGTTAGATGGATCTGAACTACTACCAGATTTGAACAATGGAATCACTTTACTTTGTTTCATTAGATCAGGAAACACACCAGATGCGATACAAGAATTGAAAACAGTTGCTAAATATGGAGATATCATATCAATTATTGCAGATATAGTATGTACTGAATGTCCCCATAAATCAGTTGTTTTCTTTACATTTATACTTTTAAAAGCCTTGATAGTTAGCCTATGCGACTGCCGATTAAGAGGTTTCGGGTTTGTTTCCCGGGTCGTATCAAAAATGTTCTTGGGTTTTTCTAGCAAGAAATTCTTAATAACAATGTGGAGCATGGAAGTTTAGTGGTGTATCACGCCCGTGCCTCGAAGCTCACGTCAATAGGGAAGTCAGTGCCCTCTACTACTTGTTCAACCTTCGAATTCAGTTAGCACTCAGAGTTGCGAGTTGTGGTTCAATGCCAGTCGCTCCGTGGAAATCTGATATTCAAGTAAAACAGGTTGACGACCCAACCCCGAATAATCTTGGGAATAATAGAAGATCCAATCATTGGTGTGAACACAAATTTCTTTATGATTACAGGCCAAATATCTGGGTCAGAGCGATGCCCGAGGCTTATGGGGTATCAAGCACACGAGAAAACCGGTTGATTTAATGGTAGCTGCCGCCAAAGCCCTACCACCCGGTAAGAAAAATATTAAATACTGACAGTTACGATTAGCACAAAAAATTTACATAAGCGCCATCTAGTAATAAAGCTCGATTTATCTAATTCCTGCATCGTGTAATGTAAGGCGGCACAAATGACGTCACGCCGCTTCCTGCTCCTCTAAGTGTTATGGGTGCAATCCTCCTATTGGAAAACACTGATTAATTGATAAGCGGTCGTTCTAGTTTTCTTTTAAAAACAAACAAACAAATCAAAATAACAAAAGACTTTACACTGGCTAGTACATTTGTAACTTCCAAACAACTAAGTAGCTGTAGTAGGTGTAGTTTAGTTTATTTTCACTGGATGGCGCTAAACTATATTTCAATTTACCTAAATGACGTCACAGGATTTTTAAGATTCAGTGCTTTTATTTCAATTCCAGGTCAAATCCTACCCATAGTGAAACTAACAGTGACAGTAGATGGAGTCCACCTGGAGACAGCAAACCAAGGGACGAAGAAAGATGAGTTCGAACATATGTCAGTATTCTTCAATATCGAGTCCATCTCTTATGGAGTCCAGGACCTGGTGTACACCAGGGTCTTCTCCATGATTATTGTGAAGGACAATGCAGATGTTAAAGGATTGAACCCATTCGAGTGCCACGCTTTTGTCTGCGAATCCAGGTAATATTGGAATGATAGACGTTTCTTGATAAAGGATACTATTTATTAGTTGCACACAAAATGACTTACTTAACTAATGATATAATGTGGAATGATTAATGCTAGTGGGTACACCCTGTGATTGTTAAAAGTGCACTGATTTATAATTGTTTTAAATTGACATTGTGGATGTAAAATGCTGACCGCGCCAAATTGGCCCGTACAATAAGGTTGGATAGATGTACTGTGTTAAAGACAATATTGTTTAACATTCATTTTAAGTTGGTGCAATAACCATCATCATAGTCATCAGCAGAATAAAAGTTACAAGAAGAACATAAAACCAATAAATACCAACTTTAAAATTATACGTGGAAACCTTCGGGTAATAGCTGTCAAGGCTATTGCTGAAGACATAAACCGTTGAAACCGACTTAAAATATTTGTTCAATCAAAGAAATCTCATGAATAGTACCGGCTGAAACCGAAACCACGGCCAAAACTAGATTTTTTGGCCGAAGCCGAATCTTCGGTCAGCGAACTTCTTGGCTCACCCGTAATTCGTAAATAATGGTTAAATATTGGAATATTGATAGGTACATTACACCTGCCACATTGACATCAATATGGCGGGTGTAATTTGTTTTTTGTACTTGAGCACCTCCAAATTTCCGACCCACCGAAACTGGCCGAAACCGAAACTGAATCTTCAGTAGGTAACATGCTATTTATCCCGTTTGTATCGACCACGAGTAACGGAACAAAAGCCAACTAAGGGAGTAAACTTTTCAGTTTTTTTTTTTTTTTACGTGTGGAAATCCCCTCGGACCGTCACCCGCGCCGGGGCTTGCGGCGGGGCGGTGTGTCGGACTCGAACCGACTAAAACCACACGGTGTGCCACTCTGTGCCTGAGGAGGGAGGAGTCCGGGAACTGCTGTTATTACGCCGTCCAGACCCCTCCCAGCACTTGCCCGCACAGAAGCGGGCACCCTCTACCTTAAACCTCTCCTTTTAGGCGACGCACGGCACACACGTAACGTCGCCTCCTCGCGGGCGGCCAGCGGATGGAAGGGAAAGCCCGTCCCGACCATCCGCGGCCACACTCAGGGCGGCATGAGGCGCAGGTGAGCGCGCCTCCGCTGCCCGGTTCGCCGGCGGCGGATTGGGTCCGAGTGGAGGTCGTCCTCCCGGGCCTTCTCCGCCGCCTCCTTCTGCGAGATGACTTCTTCGCAGAAGGTTGCGACCGCGGTAAAACTGCTATCGCTACCGGCCATGGAGCGAATGACGGCCGGTAGCGATAGATCTCCTCCGATGACTGCAGTGAGGGCCCGGCGCTGCGACGCCCATGCGGGGCAGATCGCCAGCGTATGCTGGGCCAAGTCTTCACTGCAGTCGCAGTGGTGACAGGCGGGACTCAGTTCCCTCCTAGCGACCGAGTGCGTCAGTCGGAAGGAAAGGGTTCCGTGCTGCCGCCCTGCCCACTCGAGGATGACCGGCTGGAGAGCCTCCACGGCGGCAAAGCCAGCGCGTGGAGTCTCCAGCCGGAAAGACCAGCGAGCCATCGTGGCTCGACGGGCGGCTTCAGGCCACTCGCGTACCTCTTCGGGCGGAGGGCGAATGCCTCTCTCCGCCCGATATTCAGCCACCCGTCGATAAACTTCGGTGAGCACTTCCGCCTCCAAATCCCACGGGGGTGTCCCGGCCAACGCGCACGCTGCCTCGGTCGACACCGTGCGGTAACCACGTATCGCTCTGACCGCCAGTACCCTCTGAGGACGCCAGAGGCGTGCCTTGTTCTGGGCGGTCAGAGCCGTGACCCACACCGGTGCGCCGTACAGCGCCATCGACCGGACCACCCCCGTGTAGAGGAGTCGCGTTGCGACGCTGGCTCCACCCAAATTGGGCAAGAGTCGCCCAAGGGCAGAGGCAGCGTCGACCAGCTTCGGACCAAGCTGTCGGAAGTGCTCGTCGAAGAGCCACCTACCGTCGAGGATTAGACCCAGATATTTCATCTGGGCCCGAACCGGTACGAGGACCGAGTTGACCTCTATGGAGGCGCCGGGGGGCAGACCACGACGGGGCCCATGAAACAACAGGGCCTCCGTCTTGTCCAGGGCCACCCGTAAGCCCAGCGCCTCGATGCGCCCGACCACCAGAGAAACACCGCTGGTGGCCAGGCGCGCCGCCTCTTGGAAGTTCGCCCCTCGGGCTGTGACCAATGTGTCATCGGCGTAACAAATTACGCCCAGCCCGGGGGGGAGACGACCTCGTAGGACCCAGTCGTATCCCACGTTCCACAGGAGTGGTCCAAGGACAGACCCCTGCGGAACGCCGCACGACATGGGTTGCAGTCTCAAGACGCCCTCTCGGTCCTCGTACACGACGGTACGCTCCTCCAAATAGTCTACCACTAGCCGCCTCAGGTACTCTGGTACCCCGTGGTACTGGAGTGCTTCCCCGATGCAGCTGAATGGCAGACTATTGAATGCGTTGGCGATGTCTAACGACACCGCCAACAGCACGCCGCCACAGCACACTGCCTCTTCGGTCACGGCCCTAAGGCGCATCACGGCATCGACCGTCGAACGCCCCTCTCGGAATCCGAATTGGGCGTCCGACAGGTCGGGCCCCACCTCGCAGAGGTGCCGGACGATGCGGGCAGAGATTATTCTTTCGAACAACTTGCCCGCCTCGTCCAGCAACACGATTGGCCTATAGGCCGTGACCGAATCGGCAGGCCGTCTCGGCTTCCTCAATAGGACCAGCTTCCCGCTTTTCCAGCACTCAGGGAAGTGTCCGGACGCCAGGCTAGCGTCCAACACTCCCCTGAGACGGTCCGACATATGGTCGAGGGCTCGGGCCATCACTCGGGCTGGTACCCCGTCCGGCCCGGGGCGGTGTTCTTGGAACGGATCCGCAGAACAGCCGCCCCTACCTCCGATTCCCTCACGGGTGGAGCATCCTCCTCTCTACCCCCGTCGTCTCTGACCAGTAGGCCATAGACGGGGAACTTGATACAATCCCTATACCAACCCGTCTGGTCAGCGTGCTATAGTAAACCAAAACCTCTTTTCTAAGCAGAGGCCTATGTCCCGCAGTGGACTGTTAAAGTCTTATGATGATGATGATAAGCCTTTAACTACTACCGTGGGAGAGCCACGCTTCGGCATGCATGGGCAGGCTCGACCGGAGTGACACCACGGGCTCACAGAAAACCGGTGTGAAACAGCGCTTGTGACACCTCTGGTGTTGCGGGTGTCAATGGGCGGCGATAATCGCCTACCATCAGGCAATACGTCAGCTCGTTTGCCCAATATTCCATAAAAAAAAAATATCACGCTGGCCGGACAGGTTTTTATAGGATTTGTTTCATGTTTACATTCCTTTGAAGTGCCATTATCCTGCGTATTTTTTTTTATGCATGGGCCTACCAAAGTGGCTCTACTCTGCCTGATGGAAAGCATAAACAGAAACCAAAAATGGTGGTATAATAACCATACTCATTGCGAATGCAGCCAATGCAACAAAGCAGCATGGTCCACTCCACTGTGGACGGCCTACACCACTTTTACCGAGACGCGGTCTCCACTCCAGAACACGTTTACTCCAACGGTTATCGGTTCTACGGCAAATATGGCCAGCCCACTGCCACTTCAGCTTGCTAATCCTATAGGCTATGTCGATGACTCTGGTTCTTTGCCGGATCACCTCGTTTCTGATACGATCCTTTAGAGAAACGCCGAGCACAGCCCTCTCCATAGCACGCTGAGCGATTTTGAACTTGTGGACCAGCCGTACCGTAAGTGTCCACGTTTCGGCTCCGTAAGACATTACGGGTAGGACAGACAGTAGAAATAAGTGCTAGGGTGATGACACTCCATATTCATATTTCATCACCATACAGACAATCTACGTAGCTATAGTATTTCCAAATATATTTACTGTCCGTCATACATTTTGTCATATTTATCAATAGATAAAACTAACCCAGTTTAAAAGATAACCTATTTTGTAAATAAATATTTTCATCTTCAACGTGAGAAATATTTATCATTTTAGAGTGATGAGCTAGACTGATAACTTATACAAATAAATAAAATTGAAGTGTGTGTTTCTAATTTCAAATTAACAGCTTTTTACCTAATGCGTATGAAAGGATATACCTACGAGACTTACATCCAAAAAAACATCAATAAATTTTTGCCTATCTGCCTGTTTGTTCCGGCTAATCTCTGGAACGGCTGGATCGATTTGGACGGAATATTCACTACCATAGTTTATGTAATTAAGGCTACTTTTATTTTGTACTAGCTTCGCGACACGGTGTTACCCGTAGTTTTTGTTGTAAAGGTACAATAACAACCGAAAGTAACACCGGGAATCGAAGTTTCGTACTAAATGTCAAAGATTGATTAGAACTAGAAATATCACACTTTAAATAGATATCCAATACACATCATGCAACTAAACAGGAGATATTACTCTGCACGTGCAGGAGACTGCACGTTTGGCCTAGTGGTTTAACAGTCACCACGCCGTTTCCTACTTCGCCAAGTGTCGTGGGTTCAAATCCCACGTAGGACACTTTGTGTGATCCACAAATTGTTGTTCTGAGTCTGGGTGTTCCTTGCGTCCGTTTCATGTATGTTTGTAAAGTTCCCCGCGACACAGGATTTGTTCCTAGTGCGGGATTTGTCTTTTTTTAAAAAAAAGAGATTATAGTGCACAAGTGTGTGCGCAAACGAAGGTACACTCTCTGTTCTCACACTTACAATCCGATGGGATTGTTATCCGACACTACCAGTGACAGATCAGCCGTATGACCGACAGCTTTACGTCCTCTTCGAGGCACGAGGGTCAAAACCCCACCTTCCAAACTCCGTGCTGTTATTAAGCATTTCTGTGATTATAAAAAATCAATAACAATTTTAGCCCGTCCCGGAACCGAACTCGAGATTTTTTGATCGACAGTCGCATACACTAACCGCTAGGCTAACCAGGCAAGTATAGGCATATTATACTTATATAGATAGATCGGAAATGAAAGGTACTTTTGCCTGACCTACCATCAACCTGTTTACCTACTTGACAAACACTTCCAAATAACAAGCTAAAATTCAAAATTTTAAAAACCCCTTACTCAAGCACTTACTTTCACCCCCATAACTTTTAAACGACTCAACTGATTTTCATGAAAAATGTCATAGAACACTCTCACGTAACTCACCTTTCATACAAAAAAAACTAAATTGAAATCGCTTCATCCGTTCGCGAGCGACACGTCAAACTTATAACACCCCTCTCTTTGCGTCGGGGGTTAAAAACAATTATATTGCATTTACTAGAGTTTAAAATTTTCCAGAAATGCGGCAAGACGTTTGACGTATTCCCTAGCTGCTGCCTTTCAGGATTATTCAAGAAGAGTCAAAGAAATGCAAACAAATAATGGTACGTAACTTCTTACTAATATTAGAAAGTTTGTAAGGACGACGTAGGGACATTTATCACTATTTCACTCAAAAGCTATTGAACGGATTTAGTTGAAACTTTTAAGGTAATATGGATCGTACATGAGAATAACATTATTTACCGCACACACTCTGTTACTTAAACAAATAAATAAAGTTGAAGTGTCTGTTTGTAATGTCAAACAGTGCAACTCAATTAAGAATAGGAACGTCAATGACCTCTATCTGTCAAATGTCCCTTGAAAAGTGCGGTCTGCAACGAAACCTTATTTTGCGTATCAATAATGTTTTTTAGGGCTCCGTGCAAAAGGCAAAAAACGGAACCCTTATAGATTCGTCATGTCTGTCTGTCCGTCTGTCTGTCTGTCCGTCCGTATGTCACAGCCATTTTTTCCGAAACTATATGGACTATAATGTTGAAACTTGGTAAGTAGATGTATTCTGTGAACCGCATTAAGGTTTTCACACAAAAATAGAAAAACAACAATAAATTTTTGGGGCCCCATACTTAGAACTGAAACTCAAAATTTTTTTTTCATCAAACCCATTTTTTCTAAACTGAATAGTTTGCGCGTGAGACACGTCCAAAGTGAAAAAATGTGTGTGTGTGTGTCCCTGTAACTTCTAAAATAAGAGAATGATAAAACTAAAAAAAAAAATGATGTACATTGCCATGCAAACTTCCACCGAAAATTGGTTTGAACGAAATCTAGTAAGTAGTTTTTTTTAATACGTCATAAATCGTAAACCGAAAAATATCGATCAAAGTTACAAGGAACTACAAGAACTTTTATATTATGTTACTTGCTGCTACGGAACCCTTCATGGGCGACTCGCACTTGGCCGCTTTTTTGATATTTAATAATGTTTTTTCAAGGGACAAGGTGCTTAATAATGTTTTTTAAGGGACATTTGACAGATAGAGGTTATTGACGCTCCTATTCTTATTTGAGTCGCATTGTACATATGAGAGTATATACGGTAGGTACTTATCACCATTACTGTCACTAACAATAAGAATTACCTAATATAAATCTTTGTGTTTCCAGTTCTAGATGAACGACCACCAAGTATGAAAAAACGATTCGCAATTGACCTTAGAACTCCAGAAGAAATAGAAGCGGACTTGGAAACAGAAGCATAGTTATATCAAGAAGAATTAAAAAGAAGAACATTATAAGAAGAATTGAGGTTAGAACTATATATACGACGAGCTGACTTCGTCTGTGCCTCACGAAACGAGTAAAAGTTTTGTGACATTTTTATTAATTGACGATTGGTAGAAGCGTGATCCAACGCTTAGGAATTTTTCATTACGACCTAGTAATTTTTTAGTTTAGTGAGTTAAACTAAACATACAAAGTAAAAATTTGAACTATTAAGATGAATAGGTGCTAAATTTTGGTAACAAAGCAAATTCTTGGATTCTTCTGGTATTTTAAGTTATTTTGAATACTGGACATTGGTTTATGCACAGGGGGTTACAAAAAAGGCCAATACTGTTTCTGTAACATACTTATAATTCATACCAAAGACGAGGTATTACGTTACAGACGTCGGTAACCACTTACCTTCAAGATATATGTTAATATTTTTGATTTATTGTGTATAGTACAGTTATTAAAAAAAAGAACACCGGTTTTTATAGAATCCGGTTTTCGTACCGGTTTTCGGAAGTAAAATACACGGTTTGTATATTTTTGTATTAAATAAGATTATTATTAGTGTATACATTATATTTGTATGTATATACTTGAGCCAAATTTGTTAAAATTGACCCAACTTCGCATGTGTCTCTTTCCAATCATGTTCAGCTCCTACACTAAGTGTGATGTTAACTATCCTATCTTAGGCACGCCAACAAAACACACATAAAAAAAACGTGTGGTACTAGGGGACTGCCGCGGTAAAGCTATTGCTGCTTTTATCAACTTATGCAATTATAATTTTATTTTTATTTTTTATTTGTGCAGTATGTATAATATTTCAAATGCTCCATCGCATTCGATGTACACCGCCATCTATGTAATTGGTGCCATACTGACAACAAACAAATGTATGTTTGAAATTACCGTTTTTACATTTCCTTTCCCAACTTTTTTAAAGAAAAACAGTATTATTGAATAGATGTAGATTAAATGCATGAAGAAAATGATAAAATATAATACATATAATAGTTAATAAAAATTGACAAATATTTATAATCATTGATTTATCGATAGTTCATCAACTATATTGACTGCCTCGTTGGTCTCGCGGTTGGCGTGTGCGACTGCTGATCATGAGGTCTCGGGTTCGATTCCCGGGTCGGAACAAATGTTTGTATGATCTACAAATATTTGTTTCGGAGTTTGGGTGTTTTCTATGTATAATATGTATGTATTTACAAAAAAAAGTATATGTGTATTACTTAATATCAGTTGTATTTGTATCAGTTATCTAGTACCCATAACACAAGCTCTGCTTAGCTTGGGACTAGATGGCGTTGTGTCCAAAATGTCCAAAATATTTATTTATATTAATATATATGGCGCGTTTTCGACCGGAGGCATCGGTTGACCTGAAGTGATGCTGTGACCGCGCGCTCTCCGCCATCTATCTCGAAAACGGTACACCGTATGAAAAAAAAATTAAACAAAATTTGTAGAGGATTTTGTATTCTATAATATTGATGATAAATACAAATAGCAAAAAACCTATAGGAAATGAGATATTTACAAAAAAAGCGCAAAAAAACTATTTTTGTGACCTTTGACCTTGAAATTTAATAGTTACGTACACCCTACCATATGTAGGTTTTGAGACAACTTTTAGGGTGTCAATATACAAGTATTCACAGACTTACAGCTGGGTATCTCGAATTCCGAGATTCTTACCTAATTTAAGCTTAAATATGGTTATAGAACTTTTATTTTTCTCAAAAGAAATTAACAACAAATTTCACTTAATGAGAACATTTAACAAAAAAAACGATATTTACATAGTAGTGAGCTTAATGATATTTTTTATAAATATTGGTATATAGTACTCGTAATGCGTGCTATAAACCTGTTAGGTAATAAGTAAGCATTAGTACACACCCACATCATCATGTCTTATACCTTCACACACTACGTCCAAAAATAATAATAATCTGATACTAGAAGACATCACACTCAATTAGGACCCACAAACAAATTAACACTTTATATTCGAAAGTAAATAATACTGTTTTACGCTCATGATTACAGTAAGCAAGCTTAATTGCATTCTAGTTTTTGAACTAAAATATATTATTCCTCAATTATTCTAGTGATAAAATACTACTCAACAAACAATATCGAATATGGAAGGTAGCAACAATAGACTCACACGAATAATAAAAGTGTATGATGTAGGTAGAAATATGTAACCGTTACCAGGGCCGCATTTAGATCCTATCTAAAACGAACTGTTTAAGTTTTTTCTGAAAAACTTAAACACACAAAATGACTGGACTAAAAGGTCTCTAAGCCCGCGATAAAAGCTTAAAAAATGTAAAATAGTTTCTCAGTTCATCGTGAGCAACAACGTGAAACGAGAATTAAATATAACATATCATTTATTACTTTAAAATTTTGGTACACTGTGTCTGACACTGCTGAGTTTTTACTTATGGAATGAATAACAACGGTGTTATATAATTGTTTCCTACCTTAACTGTGGAAGAAATACAAAGCCCGATTTATAATTTACTAGCTTTTACACGCGACTTCGCTCACGCAGACTTTCATCCCCTGGTTTACCCCCTTAGGGGTGGAATTTTAAAAATTCCTTTCTTAGTGTTCACTTACGTTATATAAAGAACCAACATGCAAAATTTCAGGATTCTAGCTTCAGCGGTTTGGGCTGTGCGTTGATCGGGTTTGTCAGGCAGTCAGTCAATCAGTCAGTCAGTCAGTCACCTTACTCTTTTATATATATAGATAATATAATATAATTATATATATATATATATATATATATATATATATATATATATATATATATATATATATATATATATATATATATATATATATATATATATATATATATATATATATATATATATATATATATATATATATATATAGGGTTATTATATATTAGGTAATACTTTTGTTCAACAATATCCTAAAATAAGATCTTCATTAAAAAAGAAAAGATTTCTAAAATTTGTTCTTAAAATTATTTTTATCAAATTTGGCTCAAGTACAACTGTCATTCCAGTATATTAAGATCATAAAATAGTTTATACTGTATTTATTATTAGCTGTAACATGTAATAAAAATAGTTATTTTTATATAAGAAAAATTAAATTTAATACCAAAAAAATATTGTTTATTCTAAATAGGATAACAGTCGTGACCATATCTAAAATTCCGGTATTCGAATGGAGTTCGAATCAAATTCCTGTTTTCTTCATTCATTCATCATCGTCAGCGTTTAATTATGCACTGCTATAATAAGGCCTTAGATTTTGGCATAAATAGGGTGGCTATTATTTCTACTTCTTTATTATAACAAGAAGAATATTAGTTTAAAATTAAGCAACTTGTGTTTTTAAGTTTTACAAAAATATGTTCTGTTAATTATGTATTGTCTCCACAGCACATTTGTTCCGTGCTGTTCCAATTATTTATAATTATTAAACCCTATGTCAATTGCATAAGGTTTTAGCTGACTTCTTTAAGGACCAACCAGTTTTGGACCTTAAAGACTCATTCTCAAAGAAAGTCGATATCAGGAATCAGGATATCAATTATAAACGTATATATTGTAATATTCAAACTTCATATTTTTATAGAAAACTTACATCTCTATATTGCATATTAGGTAAACCTAAAATTGGAGATTGCAAATACCCATTGTAGTAATATCAACGCCGAAATACCGGCATTTTAAAGATTTTAATTCCGGTATTTATACGGTACCTATTCCGGTATCTGTGTTACCGGTTAGTGACAATGCAAGTGGTGGAAGTTTCTTTTTAATTTTGAGTAATTTTATAGTTATATTGTAAATTAAATTGTATTATATATAAAAAGAGGCTAAATAAGTAATTATATTATTTTACAATCCGAGCCATCAAGTATTTTGGAAAATGTAATTTTTTTTTTTGGTTCCGTCGTATTAGTTTATTTATATTTAAGTACGATTGTGAGGTCTTGGGTGAGATTCCCGGCTCGGCTAAGATAACTTTAGGATTTTGAAAACCAGTAAACGGCAGTGTCTGTCGGTTGTGTTTTTTTAATCCCCGGCGCAAAAAGAGGGGTGTTATGGATTTTTCTGTGTCTGTCTGTGGCATCATAGCACCTAAACGGATGTACCGAATTCGGATGTGTTTTTTTTTTATTAATTATATTCTTGTGAAGAATATTTCATTTTATCCCTTATAATTCTATGAAAGTATTTCGTATAATATAGTCATAATAATATGTAAAGTACACGGTGTTACCTCATAGTATGGATAAATTAATGTATTATTATATACCTAAATAATAATAATGTGATTTTAGTTTAGAATATAACAGTAAGCGATTTGTTTTACATTAAAGTTTGTTTTTGAAATTGATGTTTAGATTTTATTTTATTACTAGCTGACCCACGCAACGTTGTTTACGTCTCCTATTGCCCGTAACGTGAAAATTTTTCCGCGTTTTTGTAACATTCTTCATTGGTGCTCCGCTCCTACTAGTTTTAGCGTGATGATATATAGCCTATAGCCTTCCTCATATCTACTAAATGTAATATCCAACACTGAAAGATTTTTTCAAATCAGACTAGCGGTTCCTGAGATTAGCGCGTTTAAACAAACAAACTCTTCAGCTTTATAATATTAGTATAGATTTTTAAGTTTAGAATTATGTATGGGCCTACCAAAATGACTCTACTCTGCTTGATGGAAGGCATAAATAGAATCAAAGAGTGGTGGTCACCATACTCATTGCGAATGCAGACAATGCAAAAATGCAGCATGATGACCCACACCATGGCGGCCCAGTGATGCTTCTTCATCATTGGACCTCCGGTCTCGCTCTCACCAACGAAACATGACAGCACGATCGCTGTCATTTATACTTCTATTTGTTTATTGCATACTTCATCATCATAATCAGCCTACCGCAGTCCACTGCTAAACATAGGCCTCTCCAATTGCACTCCACTTGGTTCGCAATTACATACTTTAACTTACGTATCCACAAAAGATGATGTAATAAAATTGCTTTTTTGTTTCTCTTTTTGTCATAACCGTTATTTATTTATTTACAACCAGTTGCTGTTATAATAGGTCTTTACCTATGAAATTGCCGTTTTGTATGCAATAAGTGAAAGTACTTATTTTTTCAAACTTTTTTATTTCTGTTATTCGAAGTAATCACCCATGCAATCGACGCATCTTTGCCAACGCATTGGCAGTTTATTGATGCCCTTCTTGTAAAAAAATCAGCTAGACGGGAGGCAACAAACTCTTCAAAGGCATTTTGTACTGCCTCTCGGGAATTGAATTTTTTACCCACTAAAAAGTTGTTTAAATTTTGGAAAAAGTTATAGTCGGTAGGTCTGGTCAGTATGGCAGATGAGGGAGAGCTTCCAACTCCAGCTCTTGCAGCTTGGTCTGTGTCTGTGTGTGTTGCTTGGTCAACTGTCTGTTGCGCAGTATGGGGTCGCGCGTTGTCGTGAAGGAGCAGTGGGGACGACCGATTGACCAAAGCTGGTTGCAGATGTGCAAGCTTCTCCATGATTCTCTCCAGTTCTTCACAGTACACATCTGCATTAATGCTCATGCCGTTTTGTAAAAAGCTGTGGTGAATCACACCCGCACTAGACCACCAAACAGTGACCATCACCTTTTAGGGGTCATTTTTGGTTTAGGGCATTGCTTTGGTGCTGAACCAGGGTCTAACCAACTTGCTGAGCGCTTTCGATTGTCGAACAGAATCCATTTTTCGTCGCACGTAACAATTCGTTTCAAAATTCCTTCATTTCTTTGCCTGTAGAGCAGTGCAAGGCAGGTCTCGACGAGTACGTTGCGCTGGCGATCGTTAAGGTCGTGGGGCACCCATCTATCAACCTTTTTTACCTTGCCAATTTGTCGCAAATGGATCAATATTGTTTTGATGCGTACATTAAAAGCCGCTGCTAGCTCAGCTGTAGATTGAGTTTCGTCAGCTTCCACAATCGCTTTTAATTCATTATTGTTAACCAAAGTCTCCGGACGACCACGAGCTTCATTTTTCTAGTCAAAATTTCCAGAACGGAACCGGGAAAACCAATAACGGGTTGTGCGTTCGTTTGTACAGTTCTCTCCGTAAACGTTTATGATGCTACGTGCCGTTTGTGTCGCGTTGGTGCCACGACGGAAGTCATATTCCATAATTACACGAATTTTCAAGTATTCATTATGACGAAAAATGTTCAAATGTAATGAAAATACAACGCTAATCAAAAAACAAAAAACTGAGTTTGTAAATAGAATGTCATTATTTTAAAACAAAATTAATTTGAATTTAGAATACAGAATCATTATAAACTTTTTTTTATTTGAAATGACCAGTACTGAAGAACGGCAATTTCATAGGTAAAGACCTAATATTAAGTCTTATGTATATAAGTAACAGTATGCAAATGCACAACATTCTAAGGTGTCTCAACATGCCCCAATAGAATAGAAACGAGAGGAAAAAAAATACAAAATGAAACAAATAAAGTAGGTCCTAGGATATATCCTTGGCGAACTCCACTGTAATTTTGATAAACATCATATTTTTTTGATAAACATCAAGGGTTAGATACCCTTGATATTTATCAAAACAATTAATATTAGAGTTTTCAACATTTCGCATTGAAAAGTTGCACTGTGTCTCATTTTTTTTAACCTTCGTATGATGTCATTACTTTAATGGTGATTTAATCAATGAATAATCAAATGCCTTCGTATATTCAAATATAACCAAAGACAGAAATTCTATTCCAAATTATTTTTAATCTGATCTAAAATATGTAACACAAATAGTATCTCTTCAAGAGTTCTTTTAGATTCTTTTTTATGGGTTTTCATATATTTTATGAAGTCCTTTTCTAAACCATTTTCACAGCTCTTTTCAATCAAGTCAACTAGTCTGGAGAAAGATAGGTGTAGGAGTATTTCACGTAGGTGTTTCTCGTCTGTCGTTAAGTATAGCTCTTGCATATTCTCGAACCAATTTTGATGCTTAAAACTTGTTATCTCAGCTATATTCGTTATAGCTTCGTGTAACTGAAATAATAATGCAATCATGTTATAGGTTTGTATTATCTTCTCTGAGGAATATCACACCATTAAATCTACTTCGAATGTCATCTTGATTACATTAAGATTGTTTTTACTGCTTTCTATGTCTTTAATTTTTTTTCTTTATCTGTTACATATGGGAGTCATGTTGTTATAAGATTCGGAAGTATATAACATTAAATTGTTTAAACGCATGCAACAGCGGTTCTAGAAACATGTGTTACAAGATTACCATACCAAAAAAAAAAGAAAAAAAATGGTTTTCTCTTATTTTCAAAGGATTTCTTGCATCAAAATGTTCAAGTTTTTCTGATATGCAGGAACACCCTCCTAATTTAGGTTTTCTTATCTGGTTGTATACAAGCCATAGATTGGGTTCGGTGGGATCTCAGATGATAAAAAAGTACGTTATACTACACATCAACTTCAATAGTACCACTTAGCTGGCAGGACCTCTACTGTTCTCTATAGGTGACGATATTCACTTACCAATAGGTAATTCATCTGCTCGTTTACTTCCTATTCTATAAACAAAGTATTTAAGCTTTGAATAACTACTTACTTCAAATAAAGCGTCTTCTACATCCAAAAGAAATTCATGCAAATTATTTAGCCCATCATCTCCTGTCAAATCAGGTAGCAGTGTTCTCTTCAACAACCAAGCTCTATCTATTAATCTTTTTCCTGTTTTCATTTTGTTTTTCTTCTGCTTACCCATCGGTAGGATTTCCTCTTTTATTCTCAATTTTTGCTTGATTTCATTAGCTCCACTTAATTCTAATGAAAAGTTGTGAATAAAAATTGCATATTTAAGGATTTGCACATCAGCTGGGTGTATTGGTTCTGAGTTTCTCTTTCGTTCTCTGTAACAAAAGAAAGCAAAATAGGGACGTTCTTCTTCTGGTGCTTGTTCTCTATCCTAAATTTAGTAGTATAAGTATTATTCTTTTTAAAGCTATCCTTTCTATCTGTCTGCCAAATGATTTTGTACTTTAACAGCTTGACTGAAACATCAAAATTGTAATTCTAAAATTGAAACCCTTAAAAAGACATCAATGATTTTTCTTATTTTGCTTATGCCTAGATATCCCGGATCAGACCTTAATATCTATATTGGAAGATAGTTTATGTTGGAAGGACATCATAAGATTGTGTATGCTCTTACCTGACTTTTAGTTTATATTCGCTTTGAGTGTTTAATGACGTTAAGTTATTTTATGGAGTAGGGGACTAATGAGCAAATGGATCACGTGATGATAAGAGACTATCGTTGCCTATAACACCTACACTTCAAGAGACACTGTGTGTTGCCACGCTTTAAGTACCAAGTATAGAGGAGGGCGTAGTTCCTTTGCTAACCTCATTCACTCAATGAAAAGTGAGTAAAGAATAGTTCTGTTGTTGTTGTATTACTCTGATTTTGCACAAATTCGGCGTATGGATGGTATATGTGGATTTGGATAATAGATGATAGATAGGGATATGTAATAATATAAGGATTATGAATAAATTATTAAATATTTCGGACATCTGACACATAAGGCCATCTAGTCCCAAACTAAGCAGAGCTTGTATTATGGGTACTACACATCTGATATAAATAGATTTAAACTATTTTTTTGTAAATACATACATATTATACACTAGCAACCTGCCCCGGCTTCGCACGGGCTCTTTACAGAAAAGATAATAAAGTCTATTGTATCCCGAGATTGTGCGGCTTTTTTTCAACGAGTTCAACAAATATCGTTATATTTTAGTCAATATACTCAAAAATATAACAAATGGTATACGAAGACCTTCTTCAAGAATCATTCTATCTACTGGTGAATATTGCATCAAAATTCGTGCAGTAACTTTTAAGTTCACCGCAAAACTACACGCACACTAGTGTCTGACTAGTGATGACATAGAAATCATCCAAACTTTAAACAAGATCTTTGCAGATCATAAAAACATTTAGTCCGACCCGGAAATTGAACCCGAGACTTCAAGCATAGCAGTCGCATACGCTACCGCTCCGCAACCGAGGCAGTCGATATATTATTTAGATTATAAATGGACATATTGAGGAGAGCAATGTAAAAATAGGCCTAAACCCAAATTACGAGGCTTATAAGTCCATTATTTATAGAGAAATAGATCCTATGATAAATCATAGGATCTATTTCTGGCAACTTCTTCTTCGGCGTATCTGAACTCTTCTTCATGCTGACGGCCAACTGCGCTTCTCCAGAGTCTTTGAAGTCCTACCGATCTTCTGCATTTTCCATACAACAGATTCGAGTGGCTATAGCATGGGTGTAATCCCGCCCACACATACGCCCACCACTGTAACTCCTATACACCAGAATCAGCAGAAGTGAACCACAGATACACCGAGTTAGCTATAGCATAATTAAAAGTAGGTAGGTACTAGTGGTCATCCAGTGGTCGATATTCGATCATAAATTGTTAAATTTCTTTTAATTTATTTAGATTTTCTGAACTGCTCCACCGTATAAACTTTAACTGTGCCAAATTTTATACTTTTCCGTTCGTATAATCATCGTTAAAAGGGTACAATGTTTTTATTTCACTTGGTTATTTATTTAAAGTGGTTGCCCGCGGTTGTCGGTTATTGCGGCAAATAGTAGCCTATGTGTTATTTTGATGTATAAGCTATATTACTGTAAAGTTTCATCCAAATCCGTTCAGTAGTTTTTGCGTGAAAGAGTAACAAACATCCATCCATCCTTACTTACGATTCCGTTTACTTAATTATCAATAAACTTTCGCGTTTATAATATTAGTAAGAGGTAAAATATTCAGAGCACAGTTATTTTCTCATAGCTGTGCGTCGCCACAATGCATTGCATGTTACACTGTATGTATATAGCGTGACGCAAACTATGGCAAACCCTACTAAAGTTAAAGTGATTTTTTACTTAAAATGGCTGAATGTAAATTTACATTGGAAAAAACTTAAGACAATGCGGTAGTATTTTTGAAAACCTATAGAAGAAGAGTAGAAGTAAATGAAGTAATGACTTAGACAATAAAAATATTTTTAAGATTACTCACATTAAAACAGACAGTTTATTCAAAGCCGACCGTGTCTGGACAGTCGTTGCCAACCAATCGTACTGTTGCAAAGCATGACTGTTCTTTTGTATCATGTCCTTCAAAATTTTCATATATATACCAACTTTAATGTCCTCATTCCTTCTCATTAGCTTCAAATTTAATTTCTGAAGTTTTTCCAAAGTAGTAATAACATCTTTTTCGTCTGTCACATTAAGTATTTTTGATATTGTATTCATACTACTATGTTCATCTTTAAACACTTCATCTTTATGTTCACCAGTATGGTCTTCATGTAACTTATCATTAGCATGACTTATTATTAATAATTCATTCATGTCGTGCACCTCATTACTGTTTGAATCCTGTAATCGTTGTAAGGCTTTAAAATAATAATCTATGTCAAAATCTCTGCTACAAACATGGTTATTTCTGAGTACGGGAAACTCATCCTCGTCAGACTGTCCCAGTTCACTTGGAAGGGATTTGTTGGCATATAAAAACTTTATATGGTTTGCTTTTGGCGTATCCAATTTATGATAAAACTTTTTTTTAAAGAGTACATCTCTTATAGCTTTAATATGAGTTTTTAGACCATTATTCATACCGTTATAGGGATGGAGATTTTCATAGGAATCTGGAAGTTGCATTACCGTATTTTCTTTAGAATCTTCTTGTTCACCAGGGATCGTTGTAGCTACAGTTTCTTCAGCATATACCTCTGGTTTCTTTTTGTACGCTCCAAATTTTCTCAATTCATCATTCAACCGTAATATGTAATCATTTTCAGTCCTCACACCTTTGTTCTTTCCATTTCCCAGAGAAATAGCGTCCACTTCTATTGAATTTTCTTCAACAGCGTTAGGCCCAAGGCGGTTGTTTGGATTATAAAATGCATAGTTTGGCGAATATTTATAGACAGGGACGAAAAAGGGGTGGTCTTGCATGGTTTCAGCGTTCCTCAGGAATGGTTTTTCTTGCGACGAATCAGGCCACGCTATAAAATTGTAATAAATATTTTTTTATGGGTGTTTAATTTAAAACCATCGGGTTTTTCAAAGATTTCAGTAATACCGTGGTTTTATTATGTTAACTTCTTGTCGTCTTAATTAAGACCGGTTTGATCTAACATTAAATTAAGTTGACTAGCCCAGGGGTTCCCAATCTTTTTGAGTCAACGGCGCACTTTCAAGTTAGTATATTGTCACGGCGCCCCTACCTTACCTCGTCATTTGAAATAGATACAATCAAAAGAATTAGGTACCTACAATAGTAGTTATTATACGTTGATATGCACTAAAATTAAAACATCCACAATAAGAAATTAAGTTATTTATTATACTCGTATTTATAAACATGCAGAATTAAAACAAAACATCTACGAAGTAAACAAAAATAAAATACAATAGTTTCTCAATAATAGCAGAAAAATCAAGGTGACAGGCGAGCCTAGTGTTCTCCGTACAGTTTTTCGAAGCGGGGATTATAGCTTGAGACTGCCACTCTTATTTCTTGTTCCACATTAATTCTTGAGCGATATTTGTTCTTGATAATGGCTACTGCTGAAAATCCAGCTTCACACAAATGTGACGTTGCAAAATAAATGAAAATTCTTAAAGCTTTTGAAGTTAAATTTGGATATTCGTTTTGAATCGATAACCAAAACTCCACCAATTCGGATTTGATGAATGTTGTTATAAGGCTCTTCTAACATGAATTCTGAAGGAGCTTGTGCGTGAAAAGGATCCAAAAGTATCCACGTGAATTTTTCGACATCATCATCTGCAAAGTATTTCGAAAACCATTCGATGAGCTTCGAAAGATGTTTCGTGAAAAGGGTCATCATATCTTGTGAGATAACCAGTTCATTAGATGCTGCACATTTTCACAGACAAAGATCAAAGACAGATTCAATTTATTTAGTTTTTCAAATATATCACACAAATATGCTAGTTTTAGCAAAAAATCTTATTCAGCAAGTAGTAGAGCCTCGCTGATTTCAGCATGAACGGGCCGGCAAGACCGGGGCAGTACTACCCTAGCACAGAAAATAACGGTAAAATGACAGCGTTCGTGCTGTCGTGTTTCGTTGGTGAGTGCGAGACCAGAGGCCCAATGATGCAGAAGCATCACTAGACCGCCATAGTGTGAGTCACCATGCTGCATTGTTGTATTGTCTGCATTCGCAATGAGTACGGTGACCACTTTCCATCAGGCAGAGTAGAGTCATTTTGGCAGGGCCATACATAAAAAAGAGCAAAGTATTTGGCGTTTTCGGACACACGAAATAAAACCTTTTCGCATGAAAGCCATCGTGAATTGCGTTTCGCGCCAACAAATTCGCGTGGAAACATCTACGTAAGACAAGGCAAGACAATGGATACTACGATGCGAGCGGTGAAAAATGTGGAAATATTGTTACTGTGTGGATAACCGCATAAAATTAACCCTTTCGGATAATGATAGAAGACCGACTCGCGGCGCCCCTTGCCACTTCTTGCGGCGCACAGTTTAGGAACCCCGGGACTAGCCCCTAATGATTCAAACGTATTAATCAAATATCCCGTCTGGACCATAGCCCTTTATAGGTACCAGAAAGAAAAAGAACAAAAAAAAATCTACTTACGGATTTCAAAAACTTGATAAGGTTTTAAACTTGTGTACTTTTCAAATGTGTCATCAAAATTTGGTTTTAGCATGGTTAAGTCCAATTCTGATTTATGATTTTTCAAAGTGTTACCAGAAAAATACGTAATGATAGTTGTGTTTTCTGATTTCTTTTTAATTTTTACAACTTTCTTATTTGGCGTCGCTTCAATATTTGTTAGGCTCGGACTTGGTGATTTTGTTGTTTTCTTAGCTCTTGATTTCAATGCAATTTTTGATGGTTTTTTTGCTGAAAGTTTCTTTGGACTTTTAGACGTGACGTGACTTTTAGGCTTAAACACTTTTGGTGATCGTGTTGTATATTTGTTTAGATCAGATGATTTTGTAGTGGTCAGATAAGTTGCTAAATCGATTAAAATATCTTTAGTAGTATCATCAGTTGCAGAATTGAATATGGTTTTGCCGGGTGTCGGTTTCATGGTAGAATATTCATCTGAACTAACTAAAGTTTTTGGATCTTTTTCAATTTCTAAGCCTCTATTAGTTGCATGAGTGTCACTTGTTGAAGTTGTGCTAGTCAATATGTCAATATTACTTCCTGCCTTTAATGGAAATTCTGTTGCGGGTTTTGGTTCCCGTTGTATATTTGAATTATTTTTGTTACCTAAACTGAAGTTTGACATTATGTATTCTTTTTTGTTTTCATTAGACTTGGGTGTAGTATCATTTGTTTTTTCAAGTTTTAAATCTTTAAATTTTGTGGTTGATTCTACATATTTTGTCTGTTTCGTTTTTGTTTTAATATCTACAGTTGATGTCTTTACTTCTTTGGTCTCTCCTTTTTTCATTCCTTGTTCACTTGATTTTTTGGTACGTACATCCGTTTTAGGTTCATGGCTCCCTCCATCGGCATTTGATGATCTCTGTTGCAAGGGCAGTACTTCATCAGTAACTATTTCAACTGCAATATAATCCTTAGGACTTTCTTGTATCACGTTATCATTACTTCTTTGTTTTATTCCATCAGTGACACTCGCATTATCAGAGTCATAAGATTTATCTATTTTATCACCATCTCTTAAATTACTCTCCGTTTTCAAAGAATTGACTTCTAAGTGTTCACTTGCATTATTTTCATCATCGCTGCTTCTATCATTTGCTCTACGTTTATCCATTTGTCCAGAATTTTCACTAGCTTCAATTTCATCGTCACTTTTTCTGTCAGCTCTACGCTTTCTGATATGTCCCGATTCTTCTTGCAATACGTCTTGCACAAATTTATCATGCTCTTTTAAATCCTCATCATCGAGTTCTTTGCTAGAATTATCACTATTCTCTGAATTATCGACTGTATCTAATATTCTTCTAGCGACTTTATCCAAGAACTCTTGTTTCTCTTCTTCGGGTAGGAGATCAATGTATTTCTCATGACTATTGGCTAAAGCAGTTGACAAAATAACAGCGAAGATTATTAACATGATTCTTCATATCATTTTTGAGCGTGTGCTAGTAATTTAACGGTACTGGAATTTTATTCGTACGAAGTAGATTTCGGTATGAAATCAGCCATGAAAATCTATTTAAACCGTCTGATAAGAATTAATAAGATTTCTGCGCAATGATAGTGTATCAAAAACCGTGTAATGTGATTTATTTCGTGGATTCCAATCAAACCATTCTTCAATATAATTAATTATTCACCTGATGGTAGAGTTTGGGGGGTTTTGGAGTAAAAACATATGTCAATTATATAAGTTATGAAACGGTCATGACTATACAGTGATAAAGAGTTTCTTCTGTTTCGATAATTTCAAAAAAATTACATGCATCATATATTTTAGTTGCCTCTGTGGCGCAGTGGTAGCGTATGCGTCTGCTGTGCTTGAGGTCTCGGGTTCGATTCCCGGGTCAGACCAAATGTTTGTATGATCTGCATATATTTGTTTCGGAGTTTGGGTGTTTTCTACATATAATATGTATGTATTTACAAAAAAAAGTATATATGTATTAATATCAGTTGTCTAGTACCCATAACACAAGCTCTGCTTAGCTTGGGACTAGATGGCGTTGTGTGTTAAATGGCCGAAATATTTATTTATATAGAAAGAGTCCTCCCCATCAGAATTAAAGGGTGGAGTGGAATCTCTACTTTGAACTGCATACAGAACTCTACACAAAGCTTCTGTCATTCGCTACTACAATATCTACTCAAATAAATAAAAATTATTTGTGTAGATTTTTAAATTTTTTGTATGTCTGTCTGTTTGTTCCGTCTAATCTCTGGAACGGCTAGACCGTTTTGACGAACCTTTCACTGGCAGATAGTCGAAGTTAAAAGGAGTAAAGGCTACTTTTATTTTTGAAAAATAAATTGGATTACGCGAAAATAATATCAAAACAGTGAACGGTATCTGATTTAAATCAATTCTGACCGTGGGTAATACCGCGGGCCACAGCCAGTAAATAATATTTATTTTATAACATATGTGCATGTGCATCGGCGGACTTAATGCCGAGGCCATTCCCTACCAGCCAATCCTTAGAGATGTAGAATTAAATTTAGTAAGTACCTATGCACTATGTACCATTGCAAACTAATCAACCACTATGCTTTTGATTCAGAATCGGTGAGACGTCCTAGGATAATAATTAATCGTCACAAACTTCGATCAATAATAGTACGTCACAAACTTTCGAGTTTCTAAGAAGATTATAGTAAATTTAAAAAAAAAACTTCACCTTTTTAAATTGAAGATTTTATTTACAAAAATATTATAATTCCATAGTCGTATTTAAAATAAATTGGCCACGAGGAAACTTAAATAATAAGTTACACTACCTAATACATTAAACTATAGGTTCTTAATTTTTTTTTAACTTCATAAAGGTCCAGAAGTCAACCGCATTAATATCAATCTGAAATGTTTTTGATACGTTAGATACGTATGTACCACCATCTTACTTAACTCTTCTCTGATACTTTGAATAGGGACAATGAAAAGGCCTCGGTTGAGTTAATCTCACATCCAATCGTTCTTGACGGCAAGCTCGTTCGGCATTGCGATTGAGCAAGATTTGTGTGCGCCAATCACCGAACGTGGTCATCGTTACGATCGATTTCATGCGAAATAACCTCACCTTAGGTCCTTAGAAAGCCTGCGAAGTGCATGTGAAATGTCAAATATTGCATTTAATAATGCCATTACTCCGAGACTCGGACTTCACTTATTCATCACTTATTCATTTCAAATTTATAATGAGAAAAACTATAGAAACATTTGAAAAAAAATACTCAATTGTTTTCCTACCCAGTTTTTTTCCATAGACAGTCACGCAGTGAAAAAGCATAGATCTTCAAAACACATTTCATTAAATTCTAAATAGACAATCAAGGAATCAATATAAATACCTCAATACTGTCATCAATTGCTTTGCTGAGGTCAAAAAGTAGTTGCAAATCTGTTTATAACTATTTATACATCACTTTTAAACCTAAAACTGCCTCTCCTCATCTGCCTCTCTTGTCGCATATTCCTTTCCATTATCATTCTATCCATTTCTTCTTCTTTTTCTTTCTCTTCTTGACTACTCATTGCATCTACATCTTCAATAACTGTATCTATTAATATAGGACTTTCTTCAACTTCTGTATTTTTTATTCCAAATTCAAGTTCTTCTAATTTCTCTTTTAATTCATCTTTTACAACATCTTTTATGAAGTTCTCCATTACGATGTTTTCTTTTCTTTTGACTTCTTTCCGCTTTTGTGACTTTCTAGTTTCTTTCTTTTCTGGTTCGGCGGTTTTGTTTGATTCCTTACCAATTTCTTCGTTCAAGTGGTAGAAGTTAGGAGACTCTTCGCAGGGGATGGAATCGATGGGTCTGGTGCAGGTTAACACCTCCTGAAATTTTAAAGTAATAGTAACATATTTACTTTGATTGTTTATTCGAAATAGATACCATTGTATTTAATTATGCCATATTTTTTTATTTTAAGACACTATTTCTAATTTCGATGCAAAACTCAACCTAAAATAAAATAAAAATGCATTCTAAAAACGGTATATCACATTCCTTAAATTGGCACAATTAGAAATTGAATAATTTCTACAAAATTTAAATAGGATCAACCTTGAGTTGAGTAGAAACCAATGCTAATAAATTTATTAATAAATAAGAAAGATTGAAATTGCTTCACACATATTGATAATCCATTTTCTAGTCTACTTAAAAACCTCGTTTTTTAACTCCAAACCCTACTACAGGGTGAATAGGCATCGTTACTAACCTGATTAAATATGGTTTCGTTGGGACAGATGAAGCTATATCTATACGTGATATTGCGACCTGATGGGGTCTGCGTGGGGACACATACGTGGAACACTTGGCATTCATTGTCCACGTCTGCGTAGTAGCCATAAGTCCTGTTTTCACAGCTGGAGACAAGGATCATAATTTAAAGAAAAATAATATAGGAAGTCTATACTATCTAAAACTGTAAGCAGCAATTTTTTTTATGTATAACACCTTTCATGTTGCAGTCATTGGGAATAATTAGTTCGACTCTGGTCGATCACGTTATAAGTTCATTTGTTTTAGTGTTAATTCCTACTGTAGGTGCTCTGCAAATGAAAGTCCTATCCAGAAATAGTGATTTTACTGAGAATTTGAGCCACAATTTTCAAGTTTTTAAATTGCTTCCTAGATCTCCTACAGATTATAAAGAATCTGGAAAAAGTTTGAGTGTCTGTAATCAGGATACATAGACTTGGTCTATTAAAAATTTTGACTTCATATACTTTTTATTCTTACCTGAAGGTGTCTGTGATATTTTCTCTGATGGAGGAAGCATTAGCAGGAAGATTCAAAGTGTCAGCTTTGGTTTGGTTAGACATATCCTGCAAACAAAGAAAGTTATTTTAAATTCTTATTAAATTTTATACTAGCTATTGACTGCGGTTCTGTCCCCCTTTATACAGGTTATCGATGTAAATTGTAGCCTATGTCCTTCATAAAGAATCAAAAGATCTCCATCGAAAATTTCACCCTAATCGGTACAGCGGTCTAGCCGTGAAAACGTAACAGATAAAGAGAATTACTTTTGAATTTTTAATATAAGATACGATAGACGTAGAACTTCACTCCGTTCTATTCTATTCTTATAAACGCTCAAAGTCTCCTTTCTACAGAAGCCCTCAGTAAGATATTTCTGCTAATATCTTCATTAACATTATCGGGTATATTTGCTTATATCCGAATGTCTTCATCATCACTATCAGCAGCCTTTAACAGCCCACTGCTGGACATAGGCCTCTCCTTAGTAAATAGGTTTTGCCGTACAATATCACGTTGGCCAAACGGATTGGTAAAAAGTTAGTTTCAAGTTTTACTTCTTATTTTCGTGCAGTTGATGCCTTTTACGACACCTATGGGATGAATAGAGGTGGTAATATTCCCCTTTTTTTTTGGAAATCCCCCTAGGATACCACCACTTGTGTTTATGTTGAACGGGTTATATTCCCCTGTCTTACACATAAGTGCCTTAAAACTATATAAAACCTCACCCTCAACGCCTTCAGCAGTATATTATCACTGTCTGTAAAATCAATCCCATCGGCGCCTGCTGACGTCATTATAAATATTAAAAACAGGTATCTGGCTCGAAGGACCATGGTGTTTATCTGAAATCAATAAACTTTATTATACAGTGACCTAATCATGTGCAGAAAAATTGTAAGAATGGATATGAATTTAAATATATTCAGTAAGTTTATATTAATCCACGGCTTAGCTTGCGTAATTATTTATTTTATAGTATTTCTAACTTTGACAATAGAGAATTTCCTATGCAATCGTACAGCCTGTATTACCACCTCAAAGGTAAAATTTAAAAAATCCTTTCTTTGATCAACCAGGTGCTAATATTTGAAGTTTGTAAAGGTTGTAATATTTTAGTTTCTGCTTTAATGAATCAGTCACTCAGTCAAAGCGAGTACTTAATATAATTTTTTACTGTTTCTCCACAGAACATATCTACCAAGTATCAATACAATAGATAAGTGATTTCATAGAATGTCATATCCTTCCCCGGCAATCAAAGTATCTACATACCAAATTTCATTAAAATCGGTGCCGTGAAAGTAACAGATAGACAGATAGTGTTACTTTAAAATTTATAATATTACTAGCTGATCCGGCGAACTTCGTACCGCCATATTTATGACCCACGTAACATCGTTTACGTTTTTGTGAATCTAAACCATTCCCAGATCCCCTTGAACACACACAAAAAATTTCATCAAAATCTGTCCAGTCGTTTTTGTGAATCTAAACCATTCCCAGATCCCCTTGAACACACACAAAAAATTTCATCAAAATTTGTCCAGTCGTTTAGGAGGAGTTCAGTCACATACACATGCACACAAGAAATATATATATTAAGATTAGTATGCAAGGATTGGTAATATAATTATGTAGAAACACACACGTTAGCGCAGTGGTAGCATACGCGACTGCTGTGCATGAGGTCTTGGGTTCGATTCCTGGGTCGGCTCAAATGTTTTATGATCTACAAATATTTGTTTCAGAGTTTGAGTTCTTCGCCTTATATTTATATCAGTTGTCTAGTACCCATAACACAAGCTCTACTTAGCTTGGGACTAGATGGCGTTGTGTGTTAGATATAGATGTCCGAAATATTTCTTTATTTACAGCTAGCGCTATGGGTTAAAGTAAGAGAGGAGGGCTCTGCCTACCGCTGCCGTATGCGTGAGTGCGTGCGTAACGCGTTACGTAACAAGCGGGTCCCATAAGAAATTATTACTTCAAAATGTTATTATTTAACACCCCTAAATACTCTAGCATGTATCTATGCGTATAATATTACTTGTCCTAAATAGCTGATGCAGAGCCTAAGCAGCAAACTTGACATTTTGGCAATTGATGCTTTTGATTTTGTAAGCACCCAAAAGAAAGGATATTTGTAGATTTTAATGTGTAAATAAGACATGAACAGTTATATAGAAGCTTATTTTTAAAGTTAGGAACACGAAATTCCTACAAATATTTTATAAATGACTGCACGATTGGATGTATGTTTGTAAAGTTCCCAGACTTAGAACAACAATTTGTGGATCACAACAAATGTTTTTCCATGTAGGATTTGAATCCACAACACTTGGCGAAGTAGGAAGCAGCGTGGCGACCACTAAAAAACACTAGGCCATACGAGCAGTCAAATTCAGTTTTATAATGTTTTATTATTATGACTGAAAGTATTAGGACTCAAGGAAACAAGGCAACTAGGAAACAAGACGTTCGAGATAGAAATAAATGGAAAGAAAATATATCTCACATGACAATGCATTTATATTTTTGTTCTTGTATATTATTTAAATTTGTTGAGCGTATTTAATAAATAGTAAGAATTTATCGGTCATAGGGTGGGCCTGGAGGTTCTGGCGAGCCTAGTATGGACTCCAGATCTTACTAAAGAACTTTTTTTATGTATGGCCCGACCAAAACGACTCTACATTGCCTGATGGAAATCATAAGCAGAATCCAAGAGTGGTGGTCACCACACTCATTGCGGATGCAGACAACGCAACAATGTAGCATGGTGACCCACACCATGGCGGCCTAGTGATGCTACTGCACCATTGGGCCTTCGGCCTCGAACTCACCAACGAAACACGACAGCACGAACGCTGTCATTTTACGGGAATCTTAAAGAACTCTCTTTTAGATACTTTTTACTTAGATATCCCGTTACTACAATTGTACCTACCTTGTGAGAGTAATAAATTTTATTAGTATTAATGAAAACCCACCTTAAGAAAAATCACTTACAGTATATCACGGCACTCACTCACACACTACACAATGTCAGGGCTGGTGTATCCCACGATTACAAGCCGATATGGAAACCGATCTAAAGTTCAGCTCTTTTATAAACGTTAAGCGAATCTCAGCGCTGAATTCGCAATGATTTTGGTAGCGATAGCAGAAAAAAACACTGAAATTAAAATAGTATCATTTTTTTTCTATATTATGGTAAAGGTAGGTAAATGTAAGAGTTTTTTGACGTGACAACGTCTTATAATTCGATGGAGATACTTTGATTCTTGAGGCCGACATACATGCGAGTGGGAACGCGGGCAAAACCTAATAGTAACATAATTATAAAACTTATGTTCAAGAAAGTATCACCGACTTAAATGCACATAATATTAATAAATTGTGCTCCCTATGAACCCTTTAGGGTGGACATGATATTTTTGCAACCGATATCAGTCAAGAAGTATAATAAAAATCCATAAAAATCTTTCCAAGTTGTTTAAAATGAGGGAGTTTGTCAGTACAATAAAATTACAAACATACATATTGTCGCGCCTATTACCCAGAGGGTTAGACAGAGACAATAGATCTCCACTTACTACGATCCTCCCACCTTAATTAAATTTAAAACATAACCTTTCTCAAAAAGTTACTACAATTTATATATACACTAATATTGTAACGTATTTTATTTATGTACTTAAACTTCTTCTGCTGACCATACTTGTTACGATCCAAGCTTTGGCAGTCTCCGTAGAACATGACATGAAATTTTAATCGCTACAAAAAGCTCGCCAAATCATTTCGTCAATAGATAACAACCATTGACAACATTCTAAGGATAGCTGCACGCGCGTTACTATCGATTGGAATTTGTTTATTATATCCCACGGTAGTGGCCATAGGCTTAGAAGGGGGAGGGGTGAAAGGCCGCTGCTCTCACACTTTTTTTGATGAAAATTTCAAAATATTTAGTTTGTATTTAGTACACCGAAACCTTAAATGAACCTATGGCCTGATTTCAACACGAACGGGCCGGATCGACCGGGCCGGTACTACCCTCGCAAGAGCAACGTAAAATGACAGCGTTCATGCTGTCGTGTTTCGTTGGTGAGTGCGAGACCGGAGGCCCAATGATGCAGAAGTATCACTAGGCCGCCAAGGTGTGGATCACCATGCTGCATTATTGCATTATATTGCATTGTCTGTCACAATGAGTGTGGTGGTAACCACTCTTGGATTCTGCTTATGCTTTCTATCAGGCAGGGTAAAGTCATTTTGGCAGGACATAAGAAAAAGGTACTATAATACTGAACGTAGGTCTCCCCAATGAGGGCCAACTATCCCAGTCATGGACAGTGCGCATCCATCCGCTGCCAGCCACTTTCTTCAAATCGTCGGTCCATCGTGCCTTATTACACCCTTACATTACCCTTACTACATTTGCCTAATCGCAGTCTCCACTCTAGCACATTTCGGCTCCAGCGACCATAGCTTCGTCTGACCTGACTGACATGACCGGCCCACTTCCACTTCAGCGTACTGGTTCTCCTTGCAATATCGGTTACTCTAGTTCTCTGTCGAATAAGTTCTTTAGGAATTTTATCGGACAGAGAAACACCCAGCATCGCACACTCCATCGCACGCTGAGCTGAACCTAACAGTTGTATACCTAACTTTGTCTTAACAAATAATCATCTTTTAGAGTCGCCAGAAAGTCAATAATAAGTTTTCACTTAAAGTCACAACAGTACAAATACAATAAAGTTGTTAAATAGGTGGGAACAAATACAATACACGTCACATCAGTACAAATTTAGGTGCAAATATGAGAAAACAATAAGGGAAAAATTATTTTAATGTCTAATTTTTTTTGTGACTATTAGTTTAAATCAATTCACATTCCCCTAACCAAGTTGCATTCTACAAATGTACGTGTTAATAGATAATTAACAAATATGTGGAAATGACGTCTCTCAAGGCTAAGTAACGTCGTCAGAATTAAATATTAGCTAAAAATACAAGAGAATAAAGACGATAGCGATCGTAGAAAAAGAATCCAAATTAATACATCATCATTACATTTTTTAATCATCAGACATCAGATTTGAAAGTGATTTATATTTGCCATATTCTTAAAAATAATATTCCATTTAATCTAAACTAACATATAAAGCTGAAGAGTTTGTTTGTTTGCTTGAACGCGCTAATCTCAGGAACTACTGGTCCGATTTGAAAAAATATTTCAGTGTTTAGATAGCCCATTTATCGAGGAAGGCACAATTATCATCATGGACTATAGAAACAGTGTGGTGCTATCCTTTGAAGCCATTTAGTTTAATTAAATCTATAATATCCTAACTCTCTTGGTGAAGAATAAAAAGAAAATATTGCCTAACACCAATTTAAGACTAATCCCGACCACACGCCCACCACAGTAACTTCTGTACACCAGTATCAACAGCAGTGACCCACGAACGCACCGAGTTATGACACTTAATAAAACATAAACTGTCTTAAAACCATCAAAGAAATTAATAGGAAGAATATAATATAGCATTTCCATCCTCAGTAAAACGGATACAAAAATAAAGTAAAAAAGCGCATCGAGTAAGATATGAGCGCCTCGGTGGTTCGATTCCCGGGTCGTACCAAATGTTTATATGATGTGCATTTGTTTCGGAGTTTGGGTGTTTTTTATATAGAATATGTATGTATGTACAAAAAAAAGGATTATATATATTTAAATCAGTTGTCTAGTACCCATAGTACCTATAAGCTCTGCTTAGTTTGGGGAGTGTTATATAATATTATATTCACATCACATCAACTACTGAACTTAGATCTCTCCTTAGACAAGTAAAATTTTAACAATTTTAAAAACCGACTTCAAGAACGACCAAATCGTTCGATTTATCTTAGATGCCATCATCAGATCTTAGTGTCCTTGTCATGGTACCACCGTTGGGATATCTCCTTTCTATTAAAAAAGAATCATCAAAATCGGTTCATAAACGACTAAGTTATCCGCGAACACACATAAAAAATATATATAAATACGGTCGAATTGAGAACCTCCCCCTTTTTGAAGTCGGTTAAAAAGAAGTTTTGATCAGACCACCTGCTCCTGCTGACCAGACGGGTTGGTATAGGGTTTGTGTCAAGTTTTACTTCTCTTTGCAGTGATGTTGTCCTGGTAGATTACTACCTACTTACTAGATACTACCTTAGTCGTCTCTTATGACACCCATGGGATGAATAGGGGTGGTGACTCTCCGTATTCTTTATCGGTCACGAAATAAACAAGATAAACCACGATTTTTTACCGATTTCAAAAAAGAAGGAGGTTATCAATTCGACTGTACTTTTTGTAAATGTTTGTTACCTCATAACTTTCGACTGGGTGAACCGATTTTAATTATTATTTTTTTATTTGAAAGCTGGTGCTTCCATTGTGGTCCCATTTCAATTTGGTCCAGTTCTTCAAGTCGGTTTTTTTGTTAAAATTTGTGATTATTTGTTGTCTTTTTGGAAAGCTGCATTCTCTTATTTACCGTAATTCACCTAATTCAGATTTATACAAGGTCGTAAATTCTAAATAACAGTATGCTTAGTACTGTTACCGCCAAATATTTTGCGTTGTCTGCGCGTGCGACGAATCGGCAATACCTTTTTTTTTGTGTACTCAGATTTACGGGATTTTGAACGTCATCGTGGGTCTTTGGGCTTTTGCCGAAACGGTTAGATGTTATTTAAAAAGGTCATACGTGATTCTATTTTAATATTTTTATTGTTTCGTATTGACCTAATAATAATTTATAGTGGGAATTTAAGAGACTCAATAGGATTTCTGAATTGATTTACAGAGCTTCTTTTTATCCATTGAAGCTTCTTAACATATTTATTTATTGAATTGAAAACTAAAGATTCCGTTACATACATATAGGTCAAGCTAATAAAAGCGTGTTAAAACGTGCCTATTGTTTCACAGATTAAACAAAATAGATCTATTTTCAGCAACATTCTTTACTATTATATAAAGCTGAAGAGGTTGTTTGTTTGTTTGAACTGGAACCGCTAGTCTGAATTGAAACATTGTTGGATAGTACATTTATCGAGGAAGGCTATATATCATAACGCTTAGACCAATAGGAGCGGAACACTAATGGAGAATAAATATTTAAAATAAATATTTCAGACATCTAACACACAACGCCATCTAGTCCCAAGCTAAGCAGAGCTTGTGTTATGGGTACTAGACAACTGATACAAATACATATATACTTTTTTTTGTAAATACATACATATTATACATAGAAAACACCCAAACCCCGAAACAAATATTTGTAGATCATACAAACATTTGGTCCGACCCGGGAATCGAACCCAAGACCTCATGATCAGCAGTCGCACACGCCAACCGCGAGACCAACGAGGCAGTCAAATGTTTCAAAAACGGGGGAAAATTATCACGCTACGGGCAATAGGAGACGCAAACGAGGTTGCGTGGGTCAGCTAGTAATACATATATTCAGTAGCACTCTCGGTAATGTTATGTCCTCTATGAAAACCTATACTCCAATTCAAGAGTTAATGGTGATTAGCCAAATTTTGAACCTTTCCCAAAATGAGAGAGATTACACGTTCGGGCATGGTGATTCGTCTACTCGTTTACAGATCTCGGGTTCGATTTCCGGGGGACCAAATGTTTATATGATCTACAAATATTTGTTTAGGAGTTTGGGTGTTTTCTATGTATAATATGTATTTATTTACAAAACACATTATATATGTATTTATATCAGTTGTTCGATTACCCATAACACAAGCTCTGCTTAGTTTGGGACTATATGGCATTGTGTGTTAGATGTCCGAATCTGGGGGCACGGTCGTGCCCCCGCCAAGACGAGCCAAGCGTAGCGCAAGGGCACTACCTACCTTTTCTCGAAGCGTTTCGTCGTTTTTTTGAACCCCCATAACTTTGGTTCCCGATATACCAGATCGTTCAAATTTTTAGGATATGATGTTACCAATAGACTAATGAGTGTGCGTGTGAACTGAGGGACCATAGTGATATTTTTGTTTGAAATTTTTATAAGATTTAGTAGTAGGCTCAAAACAATTGTAGAACAAATATGAGAATTTGTAAAAAGATATGTTAAAAACTACAGCCCTTTAAGTGTGGTCCCTCAATCCTCACATACCATCAGCCGGATCTCGGCAAGTATGTAAAAAAATAAGGTATTGTGACTGCAGACATTTAGTAGAGAATTTGTAAAGATATATACTAAAATAACTGAGCACAAATCATCAACGATTAAAAAAGTACAACGCCTATACTGTGGTCCCTCAATCCACACACGAAAGATTTTGTTATACTGAATATTATCACATCAACGGAATGACATCTTTATTTTCTTACATAATGTTTTAGAAAAAGTCTAATAGCAATTTGTAAAAAATAAATTAAAAAAAAATATCGACGCACTTTGAAGATATTTATAATTAAAGCTGGTCCCTCAATCCTCACGTTCTCAAACATACTTGCATGTCTAGCTGCTAGACGACTAAAGTATCACAAAGTGTAGTGTATTAAACTTTTTGTAAAAAGTTTCTACAAAATAATAGGTATCTAAAATTGTGTGTATCTTACCTCTAAAATGAGATTATAGCATTTCAGTGATCTTATGAACAGATATACGAGTAGTGTGACCACACAATGAAACAAAATGTAGACTACCATTATATTTTTATTGTAATAGACGAAACCCAAGGTTGTACGGTTGATTTAGTGTTATGTTACATTACGTATCTTTACAAATATAAATAATGTAATTGTAAAAAAAATGTATTGTTTTGTAATTGTAATAATGTAAATATTTTACAAAATCCTGTGTTTTTAAATGTTAAATTTTATGTGTTAATAGAACGTATAAAACTGAGCAGTATAAATAATACCACTATGTTAACATAATCGTTTGTAAAATACTGGGGTATTATAAGTACATAAAGCTTCCTTGAAACATAGCCTAAATGGTGATAAGCGTCTAAAAGCTACTTTATTTCATGCTTTGTTAAGATGCGTAATGTAACATAACACTAAATCAACCGTACAACCTTGGGTTTCGACCATTAAATAAAAATTATATTGGTAGTCTACATTTTGTTTCATTGTGTGGTCACACTACTCGTATATCTGTTCATAAGATCACTGAAATGCTATAATCTCATTTTAGAGGTAAGATACACACAATTTTAGATACCTATTATTTTGTAGAAACTTTTTACAAAAAGTTTAATACACTACACTTTGTGATACTTTAGTCGTCTAGCAGCTAGACATGCAAGTATGTTTGAGAACGTGAGGATTGAGGGACCAGCTTTAATTATAAATATCTTCAAAGTGCGTCGATATTTTTTTGAAATTTATTTTTTACAAATTGCTATAAGACTTTTTCTAAAACATTATGTAAGAAAATAAAGATTTTATTCCGTTGATGTGGTAATATTCAGTATAACAAAATCTTTCGTGTGTGGACTGAGGACCACAGTATAGTCGTTGTATTTTTTTAATCGTTGATGATTTGTGCTCAGTTATTTTAGTATATATCTTTACAAATTCTCTACTAAATGTCTGCAGTCACAATACCTTATTTTTTTACATACTTGCCGAGATCCGGCTGATGGTGTGTGAGGATTGAGGGACCACACTTAAAGGGCTGTAATTTTTAACATATCTTTTTACAAATTCTCATATTTGTTCTACAATTGTTTTGAGCCTACTACTAAATCTTATAAAAATTTCAAACAAAAATATCACTATGGTCCCTCAGTTCACACGCACACGACTAATGAAACGTACAAAGTTCCAATTGCATAGCTCTGATAGTTCAGATTTTATTGATACCAAAATAACACCGATTTCGTCACTGACACACTGATGATCATCAAAACTGTTATGGTACTTCCTGAAGTGCTAGAAAGCTGAAATTTGGTATGTCAACTAAGTTTAGTATACAAACAACAAAAAAATTCATAAACCTATTACTTTTGCCCCCCAACCCCCAAATTTGGGGGGTGAAAGTTTGTATGAGACTTTCATAAATGTTTATGCTAGAGGTTTTATTTTTAGTACACGGACTTTTTCGAAAGAAGAAAGAAGATGTACAAGAAATCCAGCCCAAAAAAAGAAAAAAAAGAAACTTACAAAAAGAAATGAAATCCCACCAAAAACATTTTCATGTAAAATGTTGCCAAGACGACTGCATATGGCCTACCCAGTGAAAAAGATGTCAGATCTCATGTAGAGCCAAGGTTCTGTATCTACACGCCCTAACTCTACCAACCCTTACTTCATAAACTCTACATCTCAGTAAAAATGTATGGCTGGATTTACTCTAACACAATAGCCAGACGGGTTGATATAGAGATTGTGTCAAGTTTTCCTTCTCTTAATGCTGTTATTTTTCGCAGTTTGCTCCCTTAGTCTAATAAGTACTTTCACTTATTGCATACAAAACGGCAATTTCATAGGTAAAGACCTATTATACTTAATTGTCAAATTGTATCTTAAATATTAAGTTGCATTTAAGTTTTCCAATGATTCCATTCTTCGATAAATAGACATGAAAGTGTGACACTTCACTAGTCAACGCTCACGCATTGACCAATCGGGTGCGTTTAGGGGGCGCGGCTTTGTGATTTGTTGCCACGCAGGATTTATATGGCAAAGTACTTTCGTCACCAATCTATCTTGATCAATATCTGTGGTGACTCCGTATTCTATATAAGATATTTTTTCTTATTATATTAAACAAACAATCATTCTATTCTCCGCCATAAGAAGGCGTGTAGATTATACCAACTCACTTGGCAGAAACCCGACGTTGACAGTTGACAGCTGTCATCGTGTATTACACTTTAATATGTCGTTTAACAGTAGATATATATATCATTAAATTACTTATTTATTATATTCTGAACACGACAAATGTGGATTTTCTGTAGTAAACCTCTGATGTAAACTCACACGGGGTCTTTAACCTGGGTCTAGGTCTAGACTCAACTGTGTAGAGTTGTTCTATATACTAAATATTTTGAGTCATTGCATTTTGAGTTAAAATACTGACTTGAGTTGATTGCACGGATGGCGCAGTGGTATAAGTGGTCGCCACGCCGCCGCTTTCTATTGCGCTCAGTGTTATTGGTTCAAACCCCACATGGAACAACACTTTGCTTTGGTGTTTTTTATTTATATTATTATGGACGAATTTACAAAAGAAAGTATCTAAGTACATATTTATATATGAGATGTCTAGTACTGATATTACAAGCTCTGCTTAGTTTGGGACTAGATGGCGTTGTGTCAGATGTACTAAATATTAAAGTATTATTTTTAACCGACTTCCAAAAGGAGGAGGTTCTCAATTTCATCGGTATTTTTTTTTTATTATAAAGGTGGTTTGATTTAAATTATTTTAAATTAGTCTCTTTATTCTTTTTCTTTTTTTTTATATAAATTCTGTGTCGTGGGGTACTTTATAAACATACATGAAACGGATACAAAGAACACCCAGACTTAGAACAACAATTTGTCGATCACACAAAGTGTTGTCCCATGTAGAATTTGAAACCACAACAATTGGCGCAGTAGAGAACGGCGTGGCGACTGCTTTAATAACTAGGCTTACCGTGCAGTCAATTAGAAGTAAGTATCCACATACAGAAGCTATAGTTTGTCCGATCTAAGAAGGTGATTTTGACAGTTGACGTTTAGTGCTTAGGTGTCTTTAAGCCATAGTGAAAATATTCGATAAGGATTATATATGAACGATCATCAAGCATCAAGATCATGAAGCATCGTTAATCGTTTTAAAATAGGAATAACTAATTTCTTCTCTCATTTTTAAGAATTATGTTACATAAACAATAAATACATGTTATATTCCACAAATATAGTTAAGAATCGCAGGTGTATTTCTCAAATTGAGCTAAAATTGGATAATATTATGGCTACGTATTGGATTCTGGAATAGAAATTAATTTGGTTCATTATGTCTAGATATAACATCGCGCTGCAAAAGAAAAAAAAGAAATGGGTATTTAATTTTAGAAATAATTCAATGGCTTATAATTTATAATGCTAAAACAGAATGAAAGAATGATACTTTTGGATAACATATTAATATTATTTAAATTGTCCTTTATAATATAAAAATAAATGATATAAGTATTAATGTTTGTTTACTTCAGTTTCATTATACGAAAAGCATAAAATGAAAGTAAAAAAAAAATGAATGAATGAGTATCAGCTACATACTTAATTATAACGAAAATGATTACTGGTTAACAAGTCGATTACATCCGATTTGTAAATGAAAACGATTATTCTTAACCACCGCAACGATTAAAATGTCACATCACTAAGTTCAAAAAATAAAAATCATAGAATGTAATTGTTTTAGGACACCATGCAGAAATGAAGAATCACGCGACTATTTAAATTTATTTGTGGAAATTTAAACAGAAATATGCCCCATTACATTTATTCAACTCAGTAGTATAAATTATTAAATTTATAAAATTTATTTGACTTAAATTAACATAGTTTAAGGCCATGTTCAGATGAGGAGCGCTCAACGCGCGTTTTGCTAACGCGCGTTAACAACTCCATGTAAAAACGCGCGTTAGCATGTGTACTCCTAGAACAAATTACAGGTAGTTGTAAACGCGCGTTAGCAAAACACGCGTTGAGCGCTCGTCATCTGAACATGGGCTTATGGTCACTTCCATTAGTGCATGGTTGCATTCTGGCATTACGGAACGTCAGTCTCACCTCTCAAAATCACCTTCTTAGTTTGGACAAACTATAGTATAAGTTCATATCTCTATCCTAAGAGCATCTCATGAGCATCACCGACCTTTGTGTGCTCAATAGAATTTTGAAATGGGTAAGTAACGAAATAGTTCAAAAAAATATTAAATGGAATCTCCATTACTTTGTTCCATATTACGTTTATTTTGAACTTGAGTCATACGTTTAGGGGTCGTGTCCTAAGATCTAGACACAAGATGGCGGCTAGTTTCTGGGACGAACCATGAATTTAAGATTACATAACTTTTTTCTAGAAATGCGGCGAAATAACAAGACGTTGTTCTTTTCATATAATGAATTTCTAGGAAAAAATACTTATCTAAATCAAGTGAAACAGGCAGACTAATCTCCGTTTAGTTGCTAAGCTGTATAAAGTTTAGTTAAGAAATAGTAATGACTTTATTATACACCAGGTAAGTACAAAAGGTACGTAGGTATATACTTTTACTTGTAGACACAATTAGACTTTATATTAGAATAAAATATACATTATTGTAGGTAAAGTAATTACAACATTATGAATATTACAATTCAAGCTGTACGGTTACAAAAACTCAATTAAACACTTTTTAGCCCAACCCGGGATTCGGACTCGAGACCTTTTGATCGGCAGTCGCATACATCAACCACAAGACTAACGAAGCAATTATCGTAGTATACATGTATGTCTATGAGGTCATAGACATACATGTATACGCAATTTAAATATTTACCTACTAGCTGAGCCGGCGAAATTCGTACCGCCATATTTACATATCAGTTTCAGCTTCCCGTCGCTGAATAAAAAAAATGAAATGTTATCTTTTAATTTTTCTTATACTCGAACCTTGTCGTAACAATAGCTAACACATAAAAAAAAAATTTGGTGCAGCCGATCGGAAGTTATGCGCGTACATTTCGGCGATTAATTTTTATATGTGGGTCACGAACGCTGGAAAAAACGTGTCCAGATCGAAATCTCTTTGAATTGATAACTTACTATTTCATTTTTTTTACATATAATAGAAAAAATTGAAATAATAGGGGGGCCTATGTCTTTTTTTAGATAAATTAAGTAGAAGTAGGTAAAAAAAATAAAAAAATACTAAAATATTGACCTCGGTGGCGCGTCCGAACCCTACGTTGCAGCGGAAATTATTTTTTAATTTTTTTCCTCTAACAAATTACGCTATTTTGCGTGTGTTCACAAATGACCAAATAGTTATTTGTTCGTTTTATATTATTATTACATAATGATATGCTACAATAGAGAAGATACAACAGATTGTATACACGTCCGACGTTTTGAGTTAATATCAGTGGCGCGCACCGATCTGCTCATATTTCTTAAACTTAACTGTCTGTGAGGATAGTTACTGGCGTTAGCTGAAGCATCAGTCGTGTCGCGACAGCAACGAAGAAACCATGGGTGTACGTCTTATGGTCACCTTTTTATAGAGGTAAGGAACTGTTTTCGCTGGCTTGGTATACTAAAAAATTGATTTCGGTGAACCCTTTTTCTCATGTATACTTTAAACTCTCATATTTAAAATATAAAAATAGTATATATTACATGTAATAGATTTTAGTAGAAAATGTAAATGCTAAATTTTAAATTATTTTTTACGTTATTTACAAAATACCTTAATATTTTGATTTCAGTGGTGTTGAATTCGGTGTTTTCCGTGGCAATGTGTCCACCTTCTACTAACTTGTTAAGACCGTAAATCATAAAATATTTATCTTGTTCTAGTATTGTCATTATGTCAGATTCTAAGCAAGGTCACTTGGCTATGAAAAGATTGACTAAGACGTCGGAAAGCCCGAATCAAGAGTCATCCAGAACTTTACGCAATACACAAGGAAAAAGACAGGAAGCGTTATTATGAAAGGAAGAATGAAGAAAAGCCTGTTAGTGAATTAATTCGTCGTTAACAACGCATAAGAGAGAGGAGTAGAATATCTTCGGACAAACATAATCGGAAAAAAGGCTCAGAGAGTTGAAATGCCTTGGAAAAGATTTAATAATCATACCAGAAGTAGTCGATACAAATGACGATCCTTTGATAAGTTCACAATCGCAACTGAAACTTTTATAACAACGCCAATTAATCAATTAATCATTTCATCTTCTTTAACACAATGTATCAAGACTTATCGAGAATTGTCAGTACCATTGTGTCCATCTAGTGATGCCAGTTTTGCTTCAAACTCACAGACTGGAGTTGCCAGCGCTTATGACTGATAGGGAGTTCCCTTTGACTCTAAAGGCTAATGGGACCAATCCCGCCCTCACACCCACCACTGTAACTCCTGTACACCAGGATCAACAGCAGTCACCCATGAACACACCGAGTTATGACACTCGGCAAGTCCCAGGGAAAATAAACTGTCTTGGAACCCGCAACGAAACTAATCAGAAGAAAACCGGAGGAGTTGGAAATAAAAAGAGTGCAGTTCCCTATTTAGTAAAGAGGTAGACAAAATGAAGTCAAAATAGGCAGACACCTTTAACAAACCGGGAAGTACCACGGATAATAAAATTATGGGCCCTAAGTGAGCTTTATTAGATTACTATAGTATGTATGGTAAATAGCCTAAACGCACGGAAATTCATCGAAGTTAATACAAGATCGACATAGTATACCGCCCCAGATGTTAATTGTAAGCTTGAATAGCATTATGGTACGTTCATTGTACCAAAAATTACATTCCCAGAGGACATGATGAGCTGACTGTTAACTGCTAGAATCAGGTGTTGAGCGTTGTCACAATGTGTGACAAAGGAGTGTAGTTTGCTCTTAAAGTTACCTTGGCCTCTGAGAAATTGAGCGACACAGTGATCCACCCTCGAGCGAGCCATTCCCTCGACAACCGTTCGCGAATAGATGGAAAGAACTGGTAAAGGTAGCGCCCCTTAGATGATTCGTCACATCGTTATTGCCTTTCATCCATGAGGTCGTTATAGACATTGGACGGCTAGACCGGCTCTAGAGACTAATAAAAAGCCAGATAGCAAAGTTATTATACGTGGACTTAAATACCGCATGAATATTTATGTTATTCATACATCTTGTATGAATTACAGAGATATGTAGAGAATTTTTTGATTTGAGAAATGAAGAAATAGGAACTATACACTTAATTTTTTTAAGCTTTATGCCAAAGTTGACGGTAAGTCCCTTAACGGTATTCGTTTTGCTTACCTGAATTTATAATAAAATACTTTTTTTTAAATATAGAACTATCATGTAAATAATTTGAAAACATAATTAACATTTTTGATTTCGGTGAAAATAAAGTTGATTTCGGTGGACGCCATTTAAAATCATCCAATAAGAGTGCCTCCAGTACAGATATTTTCCAAATAAAATATAGTATTTGAATTTATTTCTAATATATTGAAATTTAGAAAAAAAAAACAGCGACCGAAGTCAACTGAATAATGAGTTACTTGAGAAATACCCATCTAGACTAGCTGACCCGGCGAACTTCGTACCGCCATATTTACATATCTGTCTCAGCTTCCCACAGGCAGTGTACAGTCGCGGACGAAAAAAACACTTTGCCCGTTATCATTTTTTTTTCTTTCTAGCAAAAAAAGAATAAATAAAATCGGACTATGTGTTATTGAATTACAACTAAGTACATATTTTGACTTTCATCCCCTCTCTCCAGGAAACCGTGCTGTATTTCGGGATAAAAAGTATCCTATGTCCTACCTCGTAGTATGAACTCAAATCATGCCAAGTTTCATTTGAATCCGTTCAGCAGTTTCGGCGTGATGCGCGGCCAAGATACAGACAGACAGACAGACAGACAAAAATGAAAAAAATTACAGTTTTGGCTTCAGTATCGATTATAGAGAGGCCTCCAAAAAAAAATTTCAAAATATCTTTAATGTACAGAATATATATAGATAAATTATTATAAGTATAGATAACTACGAAATCATTTAGTCGTGTTGAGGATTCTTTTAAATCTAAGTCATCATCTGCCTGTCATTATCTCAATTGTATTTGTATTGTCAGTATGTTTTATTCTTTCACTCTAGGTACTACTCTATACTTGTCATTTAACTGTTAACTCCCTTTCTAGCCATATTATTATCCTCTTTCACTTAATCCATCCACTTTTTCTCTGGTCTTTTCCCTTGTACCCTTCAACTCCCATACCTAATATTTTCCTGCCAAGTTTATGAAATAATTAGTGGTTATATCGCAAACGAACCGACTAGATGTGATAGGTCTCAGATTACTAAAAGTAATCTCAGTGATAGGTAATAAAAATGTCACATTTCCTGTCATTTCCATTACATGTCCATTTGACCATTGTCTTTACAGCTAGTGGTTAGAGCAATTCAATAAATAGACTATATATATATATAATATTATGTAAAAGATCTGAGAGTTCATTGCCTCCAAGGTCTCGTTCTGTATGCTATACCAATGTTATTTGTCATTCAGAACACAGGCATATGGTAATATATTGATACTGTGAATCACATTACATTATATAGGACTATTTTGTACGTAAATTGTTACAAAATCCTCAGTATTATTTGTTTGGAATCTAAAGTCAGATTTCTAATACTGTTACTTATCAGTATTTATGATAGAGGTATCACCTCTATCATAAAAACTATGAATGATATAGCTTTTTTATGGCATAATGATTTACAAGGTAATAGATCCACGCTGATTTCAGCACGAACGGGCCGGCTCGACCATCAGTACTACCCTCTCACAGAAGACCCACCTAAAATGACAGCATTGGGCTGTTGTGTTTCAATGCGAGACCGGAAACCAATTGATGCAGTAGCATCTCAATAGGCCGCCATAGTGTGGGTCGCTATGCTGCATTGTTGCAATTTCTGTATTCGCAATGAGTACGGTACCCCCTTTGGTTGTACTCATGCCTTCCATCAGGAAGAGTAGAGTCACTTTAGCAGGCCAATATACGCCCAATGATGCAGAAGCCATCCATGGTCACCATGCTGCATTGTTGCATTGTCTGCATTTGCAATGAGTATGGTGATCACCACTCTTGGATTCCCCTTATGCTTTCTATCAGGCAGAGTAGAGTCATATTGGCAGAGCCATACATAAATAAATTCTCAAAATAAAAAAAAAACCGACTTAATAACCTGAGTTCCCTTTAAAAAGTAAAAAAAAACGTTATGCGCTTTCATTGGAGACCCTACTCGATGATATTTTTGCAGAAATTCGGTTATTCTTCCCCACTTTCACACCCATAACGTTTAAACGACTCAACCGATTTTCATGAAACATGTCTAAGAACACTCGCACGTAACTCATCTTTCATACAAAAAAAACTAAATTGAAATCGCTTCATCCGTTCGCGAGCTACGGTGCCACAGACAGAGAGACAGACACGTCAAACTTATAACACCCCTCTTTTTGACACTTATACTACGTTGAACAAAACCCGTTAGAGCCATTAAAATATTTTTGTCGCGAAAAAACTATCGCTAATATCGTTGTAACGCTGTTTGCTTGAATAGTTTATTAGAGTTAAGTACACTTTAAGTTATCGCTCGATTTTACTGTTTATAAAAAAGTTAATAAATATAAAAATCGTATCCAAGAGTAAACCCCAAAAAACTCTTTAACTTCATTAAATTAAGGACAATGATAGCAGAAGCCTTACATTCAACAGAACGTTTTACAAGCATACGAAACACATTGTGTTAATAAATTCAGTTCAATTAATACCTAACCCAGTCACGCACGAAAAAAAAACCTGGATTTTATTAAAAAACATTGCCAAGTGTTGTTTAAAAAGAAATATGTGTTAACCGGTACTTTTTGTCTGAATAACGGTTATTTAATGCCCGTTGTAGTGTTGGAACTAACATTTGAATATTAGGTCTTTACCTATGAAATTGCCGTTCTTCAGTACTGGTCATTTCAAATAAAAAAAGTTTGTAATGGCTCTGTATTCTAAATTCAAATTAATTTTGTTTTAAAACCATGACATTCTATTTACAAACTCAGTCTTTTGTTTTCTGATTAGCGTTGTATTTTCATTACATTTGAACATTTTTCGTCATAATGGACACTTTAAAAATTCGTGTAATTATGGAATATGAGTTCCGTCGTGGCACCAACGCGACACAAACGGCACGTAACATCAAAAACGTTTACGGAGAGAACTGTACAAACGAACGCACAATCCGTTATTGGTTTTCCCGGTTCCGTTCTGGAGATTTTGACTTGAAAAATTAAGCTCGTGGTTGTCCGGAGACTTTGGTTAACAATAATGAATTAAAGGGGATTGTGGAAGCTGACGAAACTCAGTCTACAGCTGAGCTAGCAGCAGCTTTTAATGTAAGCATCAAAACAATATTGATCCATTTGCGACAAATTGGCAAGGTAAAAAAGCTTGATAGATGGGTGCCCCACGACCTTAACGATCGCCAGCGCAACGTACGCGTCGAGGCCTGCCTTGCGCTGCTCAACAGGCAAAGAAATGAAGGAATTTTGAAACGAATTGTTACGTGCTACGAAAAATGGATTCTGTTCGACAATCGAAAGCGCTCAGCAAGTTGGTTAGACCCTGGTTCAGCACCAAAGCAATGCCCTAAACTAAAAATGACTCCTAAAAAGGTGATGGTCACTGTCTGGTGATCTAGTGCGGGTGTGATTCACCACAGCTTTTTACAAAGCGGCATGAGCATTAATGCAGATGTGTACTGTGAAGAACTGGAGAGAATGATGGAGAAGCTTGCACATCTGCAACCAGCTTTGGTCAATCGGTCGTCCCCACTGCTCCTTCACGACAACGCGCGACCCCATACTGCGCAACAGAAAGTCTCCATACTGCAAGAGCTGGGGTTGGAAGCTCTCCCTCATCCGCCATACTCACCAGACCTAGCACCTACCGACTATTACTTTTTCCAAAATTTAGACAACTTTTTAGTGGGTAAAAAATTCAATTCCCGAGAGGCAGTACAAAATGCCTTTGAAGAGTTTGTTGCCTCCCATCCAGTTGATTTTTACAAGAAGGGCATCAATAAACTGCCAATGTGTTGGCAAAGATGCGTCGATTGCATGGATGATTACTTCGAATAACAGAAATAAAAAGTTTGAAAAAATAAGTACTTTCACTTATTGCATACAAAACGGCAATTTCATAGGTAAAGACCTATTATTATCACATCATTATCAACAGGCTTTTATAGTCCACTGCTAGACATAAGCCTCTCTGTTGAAATGAGGTTTTGGTCTGCTATACTACGCTGGCCACTGACGAAATATATTATGTACTCGTAGTATATTGTGTCATTGACGCTGGCCAAACGAGTTGTTACAAGGTTTGTGTCAAGTTGACCTCTTTACAGTGATGTTGTCCTGGTCAATTAGCTCCTTTACCCCTTTTGCACACGGTGTCGTAGCGTAAGCGTATCGTAATCCGCGCGTACCACGAGAGCAGTACGAGCAGGTCGTCTCTTACGACACCCGGTGACACTTCGTATTTATAATCCATCACCAAACGGTATCGGTATATTTTGATATATGTATTTAAAATTAATTGTATATTGTATATCAATTAAAAATTAACATTTTTGTGAGGTTTTAAGGTGCCGTAGTCATTAAAAAACCCCTTATAATTTCACAAAGTCCATCTTTATATGGGAATTTATTGAATTAAATATAATAAAATGGCTTTTAATAAAATGGTAAAATAAAAAGTAAAAAATTAGGTCTTTACCTATGAAATTGCCGTTTTGTATGCAATAAGTGAAAGTACTTATTTTTTCAAACTTTTTTATTTCTGTTATTCGAAGTAATCACACATGCAATCGACGCATCTTTGCCAACGCATTGGCAGTTTAATGACGCCCTTCTTGTAAAAATCAGCTGGACGGGTGGCAACAAGCTCTTCAAAGGCATTTTGTACTTCCTCTCGGGAATTGAATTTTTTACCCACTAAAAAGTTGTCTACATTTTGGAAAAAGTAATAGTCGGTAGGTGCAAGGTCTGGTGAGTATGGCGGATGAGGGAGAGCTTCCAACTTCAGCTCTTGCAGCTTGGAGACTGTCTGTTGCGCAGTATGGGGTCGCGTGTTGGCGTGAAGGAGTAGTGGGGGCGACCGATTGACCAAAGCTGGTTGCAGATGTGCAAGCTTCTCCATCATTCTCTCCAGTTCTTCACAGTACACATCTGCATTAATGCTCATGCCGTTTTGTAAAAAGCTGTGGTGAATCACACCCGCACTAGACCACCAAACAGTGACCATCACCTTTTTAGGGGTCATTTTTGGTTTAGAGCATTGCTTTGGTGCTGAACCAGGGTCTAACCAACTTGCTGAGCGCTTTCGATTGTCGAACACAATCCATTTTTCGTCGCACGTAACAATTCGTTTCAAAATTCCTTCATTTCTTTGCCTGTAGAGCAGCGCAAGGCAGGTATCGACGCGTACGTTGCGCTGGCGATCGTTAAGGTCGTGGGGCACCCATCTATCAAGCTTTTTTACCTTGCCAATTTGTCGCAAATGGATCAATATTGTTTTGATGCTTACATTAAAAGCTGCTGCTAGCTCAGCTGTAGATTGAGTTTCGTCAGCTTCCACAATCACTTTTAATTCATTATTGTTAACCAAAGTCTCCGGACGACCACGAGCTTCATTTTTCAAGTCAAAATTTCCAGAACGGAACCGGGAAAACCAATAACGGGTTGTGCGTTCGTTTGTACAGTTCTCTCCGTAAACGTTTTTGATGTTACGTGCCGTTTGTGTCGCGTTGGTGCCACGACGGAACTCATATTCAATAATTACACGATTTTTTAAAGTATCCATTATGATGAAAAATGTTCAAATGTAATGAAAATACAACGCTAATCAAAAAACAAAAGACTGAGTTTGTAAATAGAAAGTCATGGTTTTAAAACAAAATTTATTTGAATTTAGAATACAGAACCATTACAAACTTTTTTTATTTGAAATGACCAGTACTGAAGAACGGCAATTTCATAGGTAAAGACCTAATATTAATAGATAGATAGTGTACCAATCGTAACGTCTTAAACTTTCTTACACATGTTTTGTTATGTTTCAAATGTATTCAGTAAATATCTATATCTATACTTATAATAAAAATGTAACAGGTCTAATTCTGTACATCTATATCTATACTTATAATAAAAATGTAACAGATCTAATTCTGTACATTAAAGATATTTTGAAAAAATTTTTTGGAGGGCTCTCTATAATCTATCGATGAAGCCAAAACTGTACTTTTTCCATTTTTGTCTGTCTGTCTGTATCTTGGCCGCGCATCACGCCGAAACTACTGAATAGATTCAAATGAAACTTGGCATGATTTGAATTCATACTACGAGGTAGGACATAGGATACTTTTTATCCCGAAATTCAGCACGGTTTCCTGGAGAGAGGGGATGAAAATCAAAATATGTACTTAGTTGTAATTCAATAACACATAGTCCGATTTCATTCATTATTTTTTTGCTAGAAAGAAAAAAAATAGAAGATAGCGGGAAAAATGTTTTTTTTTGTCCGCGACTGTACACTGTCTGTGGGAAGCTGAGACAGATATGTAAATATGGCGGTACGAAGTTTGCCGGGTCAGCTAGTGTATAATAAAAACAGAAGGGGCCCAATTACGCTCCCCTGAGGGACTCCGCACTCATTTATTAAGTAACGAGATTTATAAGTGTCAATGGTATGATTTTCGTTTAAGTTACAAATTTCTACACACTGCTGACGACCTGTTAAGTAGTTTTTTAACCAGCTGTAAGCTAATCCTCTTATTCTATAATTTTCAATTTTTTCTAGCAATAGTCTGCGTGAAACAAAGTCGAATGCTTTTGACATATCGAAAAACACCGCCACCGTATGTTTTTTATTGTCTAAACTTCTTCTAATATTTTGAGTTAGATCATAATATGCAGCCACAGTAGTGGTTTTACTATAGACTTTTTCAAAGATTCCGGAAACACTCCTTGGGACAAAAGAGAGGTTTATTAAATGTGTTAACAAGAGAAAGTTGATTTATAATAATTATATCATCACTTCATCAGTTGCCTAATCTCAGTTTTCTGTGAGGTCGGTCGTGGTAAAAATGCTGGGCTATTGGAATGGAAATGGAAGCATGGCTGTGCTACGGACTTAAAATATATTCTGGAATAAAGGGATATACATGTACGCACAGATATGTACCCTTAAAATATTACATACTCTGGCACTCTGCTTTAACAAAGTTTTAAACAATACATTTTGTTCCCAATTTCATGTAGCCATTATTTCATCTTACAGCGACATCTTGTGTTGAGTTTAGAAAATTACATCAGCAGAAGGAAAGATATCATAGATGGCAATGTAATTTAAATAGATTTACATCAAACTTTATTTATTGCAATTTATAAATACCAATTCAAAAGAATTAGCATTGCTTTCGAAAAAATCAATTATAATTTCAAAGTAACCAGATTTTTTTATTGTTATTGCTATGGCAACACTGCGGCGTCTATGTCAAAACTGTTGTTTATCATTTATTACACAAAAAGTGGAATTTGTTTTAAGAATGTCAAAGAACTATAATTAAATGGAATAGAAACCTAACAAAATGTCGGAAGACGAAGAAGAGTCCCACTGTCGTTTATGCGCAGAACCAACACCAAAATCCCAACTAATAGCTCCCGATGAAGACGTAGGCCTAAACTCAAAAATAGCTATGAAAATGTTATGGATAAATATCGATATTTCTATTACAAATGGACTACCAGACTCTATCTGTTTCTCTTGTTTCGACGCACTGCAACGTACTTGGCTCTTCCTACATGCCGTAAGAACCGCTCAGGCGAAATTAAATGAGATATACCTGAAGAAAGTTGAGCCAGAGAAAAACTCATCAGACGTGAAAACAGACCCTGATGTGATTGGAAATCCTGTCAATGTAGACTGGGAGGAGTTTGAAGTGTTAAAACAAGAGGTAAAACCTGAAGTGGAAGACCAACATCATGTAATACCAGTAGATGCCAATACTTTGCTAAATCTAAACATTATTAAAACTGAACTAGACACCGACGGTGAACGAAATGACTCCGACGGTTTTAATACCACTGATAGTGATCTACCCCTATATTTAACAGCTAAAAAGAAAATCAAGAAGAAGAAGAAAGTTAGTTACAATTCTGAGAATGATTCTGATATATTAATGGAACAGTGTTCTATGTTAACTTGGGATGATTACATGTGCCGGTGTGCTGACTGTGATGCCCAGTGCAAAAATATTATGTCCTTACGTCTCCACTCGCTACATATTCATGCCCACTGTTGTATATTTAAGTGCTCCGAATGTGGCAAAGTAATAACAAATTATAAAACCTTTGTGAACCATGTGCGAACTCATAAAAAGCTTCTACGATATTGCTGTGAGTTCTGTAATGAGTGTTTCTTAAAGACTTCAAACCTCAAATCCCACCGTAGTCGAGTCCACAAAGAAGCCTACTCAATGACCTGTCATAACTGTGGTTCAACATTTGAAACCACGGAACAACTTCAAGATCACATAATTTTGTATACGAAAAGTTACCGAAAACGCACTGTGAAAAAGGAAAAAGTAGATATTACAGAGGATTTAAAATGTGAGCATTGCCACAAAGAGTTTAAATCACGTAGCAACTTACAGCAGCACAAACTAGTACATACAGAACGAAGTAGAGAATTTTCCTGCCATGTTTGCGGTAAAATGTTTTTCACTAAAGGCACCTTGAGCACTCACATGATGACCCACGATGACTCCAAACCCTTCAAATGTGAATTCTGTCCGATGACATTCCGTGCCCGAGGTAACCTCCAATCTCATATTAGTCTTCACTCCGGTGCTAAACCATTTGTGTGTGAACAATGTGGAAAGAGTTTCCGAGTTAAACGTCATTTGAAATCACATTCCATTATACATACAGACTTAATGCCTTATGTTTGTAATTATTGTAATAAGACTTTTAGATTTAAGACTAGATTAAACTTACATTTACGGCAACACACTGGAGCTAAACCGTACAATTGTGTTTACTGTCAACGTGACTTTACTAACGGATCTAATTATAAAAAACATATGAAACGTAAACACAATATTGATACATCTTCTAGAAAGAAGTTGAGTAATATTGCAACTCAATTTAGTAATACAGAAGAGCCGAACTTAGAAACGAGTGAATAAAATTATTTATAGATTAGAATTGAGAGAAATTAATTGTAATTTAGCTTTCTATACAGTACTAGCCGATGCCCACTGTGTTAGAGCGCTTATCGGGCCGAACAATATGAAAGATAGATACATATTTCATACATTTAACTGACACCGATATCGTATCGGATAGTGTGAAAACGCTATTACCCGCAGTTGGTGTTGTAATAAACTTTATTTATCAACAACTCAATAATAATCAAACCTTAATTTACTAGTATTTCTTTGGATGGCAGTATAATTCAAGTGTTGTTTTTTGAAATTCTGAAGTTAGCAGAAATTATATACAAATAAATACAAGTAATATACAAAATAGTATTCTAATAAAAATATAGGAATTAAAAGTCAGAGATAAAAAAAATATACAGTATTAAGTTTTAGGAATATAGTAACAAGGGACAATGATGTAAGTTTACAATGAGGATGTAGTAACATGGTGAACTTTTGAAATGATTTTGTAATACTCATGAACGAAAATTAGATATTATTCTAGGCACTATTCCAAAATTATAAAATATACCAACTCCTTGCCACACTACCATAAAGCAACACTGTAGGAGTAACCATAGAGAGGCGTTCAACTCTGTTATAATAAAGCCCAAATGGGCCTACGCATTAAGGCGCGTATCCACCGAAATTGTTGGCAATTTCAGTGTTTCCAACTTGTGTCTACACCGAGTCGCCAACAATTTGAAAAACATTCCAACCAAGCGTTTCCACAGAACCAATAAATATTCTACAATAAACTTATTCTTTTGATGTTTACTGCCAAAAACAGAAACACCGTTCCCAACATTTGTTGTCAATTTTTGTTGCCAACACAAGGAAATTACAGAAACTTTTGTCACCAACACGTGTTGACAACACAAAAGTTCCCAACTTTTGGTCGGTGGAGACTTGGCTTTACACTGTTGTTATGACACAGAATTTATTTATGTGTGCGTGAAATTCTGTATATTTTATTTTAATTGTTATGTGTGAGTACATAGTGATAGGTTATTATTTTTGGATGGGAGTCTAAAATGTATATGTGTGAAGATTTCCCTTGCAATAAATTACAGACTGTTTTGTGCCGGAAAATGACGCTATGGCTTACTCCCCTCCGGTCCACCGGTTTGTGTCGCTCTATGCACATTACAAAATCAAAGTTATGTACATATTTTTTTTAATATATACTCAGTAGAGAATTACCTCTGAGATATAAGACATTGTCTTTTCTCATATAATACTAAAGTGGCAAATAAATATTACCTTTTTTTGTTATGTTAACGGGATTATGGATCCTCAAAGACGTCCTTCGCCTATAGGGAAGAGGTCTGTCGGACTCTTACCGACTAAAACCCACCCCATGTTCCTCTGCTTGCCAATGGCCGGGGCACGACAATCGCAATTGCAGTCTTCCACCACAAATAAGTTTAAGGCTAGGCAAATGTCAGCATCTACATTTTTGACGTGACAACGTCTTATAATTCGATGGAGCCGGCTGCACGCACGAAAAAACATGACTCATGCGGCGTTACCTGACGTCATGCGGTATGAGGCGTTCCATTTAAGACTTAAAGTGCAAGCTTTTTACATTTTACATCTCTCACCATTTTTACATTGTAAAATTTAACATGAAAAAGAAGTTTAAAAAAAATGGTTGTCAGTAAAGTCTGTTTACGTCCGATAGTTTAACGGGACAACGTCTTAACGAAACATTGATGAAATAATGTGAGATAGATGCGGAGCAAGGTAACGCCGCATGACGTCAGGTAATGCCGCATGACGTCAGGTAACGCCGCATGAGTCATGTTTTTTCGTGCGTGCAGCCGGCTCCATCGAATTAAAAGACGTTGTCACTTATAATTATTTTTTATTATCTCTGGCATTTATTAAGGTACGGCTACGGTGGAACATAAAAAAATACGTAGACTGCCAAAATATTAACCTTCCTTTTAACTTCGTCGCAGTCGGGTAAAAACGAAACTCCGTCTTTTTTGTACGAATTTCTTTTTAACCGACTTCAAAAAAGGAGGAGATTATCAATTCGACTGTACTTTTTTTATATTTGTTACCACATAACTTTCGACTGGGTGAACCGATTTTGATGATTCTTTTTTTATTTGAAAGCTGGTGCTTCCCGTGTGGTCCCATTTCAATTTGGTCTAGTTCTTGAAGTCAGATTTTTTTTGTTAAAATTTGGGATTATACTGTTTAAATTTTCAATCAAAATTGTGAGTAGAAGTTATGGTTATTATAAGAGAATTTAAAACATTTGCACTCTTATTCATAACCTTTATTTAACTATATGCAACGATTCTGTGTTTCAACTTTAAGTGTCAACGCCGACGGACGTAATAGCGGCGAAGAGACTAGTTCAGTAACAATTTAAATTCAACTTATAGTTTTTCAGAATACACGATGTATTTGACGCAACGAAATAAAATGACAGCGAGCGAATCGAATCTAAATTATTAATCATTGTCTGTTCGCTGCCACTCTGTCCGTCGGCGCTGACCCTAAGGGCCCTCGCCCATGACGACTTTTTGCAGCGATGCTGTCGCGCATTCACATCGAAATAATCGCAATGCGGTCGCTAACTATGTGCCCTCATAATCACGATTCAATCGCGATGCAAACGCGATACTGTCGCGCTGCAAATGGAATTCAGTAACGGCACAAAAATGCCTGCGATCGCTACAGTTGCAAGATAGACTCCGTTGAGACAACATTAGTCATGCTGTCTTTGGAGCTGCTTTTGCCTAAGTAGCCAGAGCCTCGGCAACGAAAGCAGCGTCCATTCTTTCCCCGATGTCGTCCGACACGGTCGCATGTTTGCATGACCGCGACATAGTTACGATACTGTAGCGCGTTGCAAATGCGACAAAGCTCTACAAAAAGTCGTCGTGGGCGAGGGCCCTAAGGCGGTAGGTTTAAAGTTAAAAATAATACAGAATCGTTGCTTAACCCATACAGCCTACTATCCCATGTGTAAGACAGTAAATATAAAATGTATGGTCTATGTATGCTCTACTGGTCTATAAACTGAATGGTAGTTACCTGGAAGTCTTACAAGGGATATTTTATGGAGCTAATTAACCCATTATAACTAATTTTATCAATATTTTCAGACATTAATAGTTTCAGGCTAATGTGGGTTAAGCTTAAATAAAGTTTATGAATAGGAGGGTAGTAGAACATAAAGCCAGTTCGATTTTATTCTGATGTCAGTTACTAGGTTTAATTAAAAAGATGTATATTTTTTACTAGATAAAGTACTTATTTAAATTAAAATAGAAAATTATGCTTCATGTATTTTTAATAGTTGATTTTCTTTATTTTTGTGGTTTCTTTTCAGAGATATTTTAATAGGACTAGCTGAGCCCCGCGTGTATAAAGTAGCCTTGATTACTCCTTATATTATCGGTTATCTACCAATGAAAGTCCCGTAAATAACGGTCTAGTCATTCCAGAGATTAGCTAAGACAAACAAACAGACAAAAACTTTAAAATTTGATTTTTATGTAAATACCGTACCTTTTTTAAATGCTTTTCTATATATATAAAAGAGTAAGGTGACTGACTGACATACCCAGAGATCAACGCACAGCCCAAACCGCTGAAGCTAGAATCCTGAAATTTTGCATGTAGGTTCTTTGTATAACGTAAGTGAGCACTAAGAAAGGAATTTTTGAAATTCCACCCCTAAGGGGGTAAATCAGGGGATGAGAGTCTGCGTGAGCGAAGCCGCGTGTAAAAGCTAGTTGGTATATAAATATACTGTATACTACACCTGATCGGAACAGTAGTCATTATTCTCTGAAAATGAAAAGAGATCGTTAGTCTTTTCCTTGACCTGAATAAGCGGGAGAAAAAAATGTATGAAAATCCATTTCTAACGTGTTTTAGTGGGAGAGAAAGTTTAAATTTTCATTTCTCATGTGTTATCTTATCTATGGCGCGCGCCTGCCCAAGGAGTAAGCATATTTGAGAAATTGTCATCGTGGTCGTTCACAATATCATGAAAGGTATAAATTTTCAAAGAAATTCTAAATTTTTCTTGTAACTAAAAAAAAAAAACTAGGTATTTTTTTTATTTTTTTTTTCCTCATGTACTCATTAGCAGGTCTACCTTTAGGCGCCCGCTTATCGTTGAATTTTGGGACACCCTGTATATGTTTGTCTGAGCGATTTAAAGAAAGTAGGAACAATGACCGGCGGTGCTGGCTAGCATATTTCCTTGACAGGTGAGGAGAAAGATAGCACTGGAGTGCAAGTAAAAATGTGTCTGAGAACACTTGGACCGCCTAACACGACAAACTTCTCATTATTAGTTATAAATAACATTAAATCGTCGGAAGCATCTAAATCAATGCATTATATATACATTTCAACTAATCGATATATACGATTTTTATGAACAAAAATAAAGCATTGCCCACACAATTGTGCGTATGACACATAATATATACAAATGTACAAATTATTACAAATTCGTATCATATATGCATTAGTTAATCGATAAATATGATTCTCAATTGTTTATAAAATATTTACATTGTTATAAACAATGAGTAATTTTTTAAAGTCATATTTGGTTGTTATCCAATAATGTTTTTTTAATATCGACGTAATATTAAATGAAATTGTAATTCTTGTGCTTAATACTTAGTACGTAAATTAAATAGTAAATCTTTTTATTTATTTGTTACTTATTTCGTTATAAAAAGCGGCTCAACTAAATTTGTTCAAATTTCATTCGGATGTACGTACGTACACACACACATCCTTTTTTAACCGACTTCCAAAAGGAGGAGGTTCTCAATTTCATCGGTATTTTTTTTTAATGTATGTACATCGATTACTCCGTCAATTGTGGACCGATTTTGAAAATTCTTTTTGTATTCGAAAGGGTATGCTCCCCATGTGGTCCCATCGCCACCATATCAGGATCTGATGATGGGATCCTAAGGAAATCGAAGGAAACCCTCAAATTTACGTGAGCGCCTGCAATGAAGTTACGAGCAATTGTCTGCATGCCTTCATATTCTGTAGACATCATTAAATTTTAAATGAAATGATGATGAGAGACTTGAGAAAGACTAAAAAGCGAAAAAAAAACTTCGTTTAAAAAAAACTTCGTTTAAAAAAACCGACGCTTCGGTTATTTTGTTCAACGCAAAGAGCAGCTATCCCGCTCAAGGTCACGCGCGGCGAGTGCGGTACCTACTATTACATTTTGGCTTGGCACCGACTTCAAACCTATGAATAGGTAGCACATACAAATTAAGTTATTTTATACTTTTTAGTTTTTGAAGTCGGTTTTTTTAAACGAAGGTTTTTTTTTATTCTTAAATCAGTTAGTATACTTTCAAATATTTTAAAACGTAAAGATATGATGAAATTTCTCATTTTACCAATCGATCTTGTTACAATAACTTCCTAATGGGAAGATAAAAAGTGAAACGATACAATATATCAGATATATTAATAAATGTATTTCTTTCATTCTATATATTTATCAGATATGATGAAATGACCGACCAAGTGTTCTCAGACACATTTTTACTTGCACTCCAGTGCTATCTTTCTCCTCACTTGTCAAGGAAATATGCTAGCCAGCACCGCCGGTCATTGTTCCTACTTTCTTTAAATCGCTCAGACACATATATAAATTACAACTTTACAGAACAAAATTTATTTACATTGATGATGTAATTGGAGCAAGATGATAGATAGATAGATAGTCTTTATTTGTATAAACATGGTGTACATACATTGCATGCAAGATATTAATAAATAATAACAGTTTCAATCATGTTTGGCCGCATTTATCGGCATACAAATTAGTTTAGATGGTGCATAGCCTAGCGTTAATCACAATGTCTATAGGCGCAGCCTCACCAAAAAAAAATCTATCAAAGTCATCATTAATGCAGTAGATTAATAACATTACTATTTTAATTTGTCAATATTAAAATTATGTCAGTGTAGAAAAAATAAATAAATAAAAAATCTGGTAAAATTGATCCAAAGTCAAAATACAGCCAAAGTTACTACATTATATTATTATCACATAAGCTATCAGGTCTCATTACACCAGCAGCTAGCAACTCACATATCCACGAAACATATACACAACATCAGCACTTTAGAAACTGAGAAAACCGTCCTCTTTCATAAATTCCGAAATATCATAATAGGCCCTTTCAATTAATAAGTTTTTAAGTTTCCTTTTTAAAATAGAGGTACTTAGCAATTTCCACGATTTTGGTACCTTATTGTAAATAGTCGGGGCCATACAGAAAATACTTTTGCGCATAAAAGCTGTTTTAGCACCGTGCAGGCAGAGTTTAGAATTATCACGTCTATTTCTTGGAACAGTGTCAGACAAACGCGGAAATAGGTTAGGATTTGATCGAATAAACATGACAGTCTCCAAAATATAAATAGAAGGTAACGTCAATATTTTATATTTCACAAAGTACGGCTTACAACTGTCTGTTGTTTTCAGTTTAAACATCGATCTGATGCACCTTTTCTGGGCCCGAAACGCTATATCGTTATCCGTACTATTTCCCAAAAACATAATTCCGTACCTAATTATTGACTCGGCTAATCCATAGTAGGCAGTCATTAGCGCATCTGTATTGAGAACTGGGGAAAGTTGTCTGAGGGCATATGCTGCGCTACTCAATTTTTTACTAAGCGCTTCAACCTGAGGCTTCCAGTTCAATTTACTGTCGATGATTAATCCAAGAAACTTCGTAGTGTCAGTTTCTATTATATGTGTATTATTGTAATGAATATCCAGGTTTTCAATTTTATGTGTTCGTTGTCTAAAATGAATTATTTTTGTCTTATTTAAATTAATTTTTAAATTATTAGCATTTAACCATTTTATAATAGAAAGTAGTGAATTATTTATGTCATTCTCATATGTTCTTCGCTCTTTACAAGCTATAGTCACAGTGCTGTCATCTGCAAACAGTGTCATTGGTTGCTGAGTAGCTTTTGGCAAATCGTTGATATACAAGTTAAACAACAATGGTCCCAGTACACTACCTTGAGGAACTCCATGCTTTATTTCTCTTTCCGTTGATTGAAAAGTTTCATCTCGCTTACTTTTTGTGTTGAATCCATTAATTTCTGTAACTTGTTTACGGTTAGCAAGATATGATACTATTAATTCGAGTACCTTTCCTCTAATACCATACGCTTCAAGTTTATCTATGAGAGAGAAATGGTGGACATAGTCTTTCTGTTCGCCTGGCAGGTACTAGTGCTCATCGGAATCGCCTGTCTTTTTGTCTTTGAACTTCTTAATGAATGAACTAAATCCTATAAAAAATTCAGCCTTGCAGGAACTAGTTTTTTTTCTAATTTTTTTTACACTTTTAAAACCATGAAAGATGATGTTGTGCAGGGCTGAGGCCTGCCAGGCGATGGTTACGTACTTAGCACGTTATGAATCATCACTACAAGAGTTTCTAGCCTTACAGACACACCGTTAGTCGAAAGGTTCAGTAGCTCTTGGTCCATATGGCGCGCGCCTGCCCAAGGAGTTTTCATATTTTTTTTTTTTTTTTTTTTTTTCATAAAAGTATTTGTGAAGAATAAAAAAAAAAAAAGAAGCGCGAAATATCGGTCAAATTCTAAGCTAAATTGTGTCTTACATGGTGTCTTACGTTTTGATTTAAATACTTTCTACAAGTCTTTAAATGTTCCTCACAGGTGTAGAATAAAGCACTGTGTAGCACTCGGGTGAAAGTCCCATTCCTACCTCGGGAGTATTGTGGCCCTAGGCTGCGCCTTCGGACCACAAACTGCTCCCTCGCTAGTAATCGGTCCCTTTCCTCCCTCGGTGAACAATGTACTATTTCGGTATATAATACACTGTACATACCGTACCTATATACTTTCATATGTATTTACTTTAGTGAAAAGCTGTTTACAAACAGACACTTCAATTTTGTTTATTTACTTATACATATTAGTAAACTAACAGACAGATACAATATCATACTTAATTACATAGTGCCAGAATAACTAAGCTATGTTCGTTTTTTTTGTTAATTTCCTAAAAATGTATCCTAGCTAGATCGATTTATCGCCCCCGAAACCCATTGCATACTATATTTCGAATTTATGAAAATCGTTGAAGCCCTTTTGGAGATTCAGTTTGTACCTATCTATACTAATACTATAAAGCTGAAGAGTTTGTTTGTCTGAACGCGCTAGCCTCAGGTACCATTGGTCCGATTTGAAATTTTCTTTCAGTGTTAAATAGCCCATTTATCGAGGAATAGACTATATATCATCACGCTAAGACCAATAGCGAGGCAGCAATGAAGGATGTTTCAAAAGCGGGAGAAAATTATCCCGCTACGGGCAATAGGAGACGCAAACGAGGTTGCGTTTGTCAGCTAGTATAATATACAAGAATTCCTCGTTTAAAAGTAATTATTAGATTCTAAAGAAATAAATGTAATATCCCGGCGCGGCGCCCTATTACTGTCGGCCATTTTGAATAGAAACGTGACACTTCAGATACGGTCTGTATATTACATTGTTACTTTAAATCCGGTGTTACACTGCTTTTGTTGACGACATTTAAACGCAACGTTGCGGAGATATGAGAACGAGGATTTTATAACCATTCATTTTTCCTATAAGAAGATACATCTATATTTAATATTATAAAGCTGAAGAGTTTGTTTGTTTGAACACGCTAATCTCAGGAACCGCTGGTCCAATTTGAAAAAATATTTCAGTGTTAGATAGCCCATTTATCGAGGCAACAGCTAGTTATATAATACTTAAGGATAGTAGTATAATATAGCAATATGTAGCGTATTAAATACAATGCCCAACCCTCCCTACTGGGGTGCAATCAATCGAAAGGTTCGGGCACTTTGGACATGTGTCAGAAGATCTTTTGCTACTTTGAGACTGATGACAATACAAAAACTTGTCTTTGCAATAATTATTACCAAATATGTGTGCTAGGTATATGTGAAATTAAATTTAGAGGTAACAGTTTTATTACCTACCATCTATTTAAAAAACTGCCCAATGCTCCCCTACCTCCCCTATTCCAATATCCGCGGGTAGCACCGCGGGACTCAGCTAGTATTATATATAAGTAATGATGAATGGAGTACCTTCCTCTAGAATCACCCTGTGTATTGATGAAAACCACATTACAATCCGTTTCACAATTTTAAAGATCCCAGGGCCAGTGCAGGGTGAGTAGGTGCACACGGGCGTAACAGTGTTAGGGGCGCTGGCCGCGGCACTTTTTTTATGTATGCCTCTGCCAAAATTACTCTGCCTGATGGAAAGCATAAGCAGAATCCAAAAGTGGTGGTCACCATACTCTTTGCGAATGCAGACAATGCAGCATGGTCACCACGGCGGCCTAGTAATGCTTCTGCATCATTGGGCCTCCGGTCTCACAATCAAATGAATCTGCGCGCTTAGTGAAGGGCGGTAGAGAAATGATTGCACAAGGGCGTTTCTACGGCTAGAGACGCCTCTGATCTTAACGTACAGGAACGAGAAGTGACCTTATTTCATACTGCACGGATGGCGTTGTAGTTTAGGCGGTCTACTGCGCTGAGTACATATTGTGGGTTCAAATCCAACATGGGACAATATTTTGCGTGATTCACGAATTGTTGTTCTGAGCCTGGGTGTTCTTTGTGTCTGTTTCATGTATGTTTGTAAAATACCCCGCCACACAGGACATATTCATGTTGCGGGACTTGTCTTTAGGTGCATAAGGCAAACGAAATTGGCAACATACCTTAACTTCCAACGGTTGCAAAAAATCTGAGAATTCTCGGCTTTTCTCAACCATACAATATGAATATATATAAAACTTCTTCTTGAGTGATTCCCTATTTTTTTTTATGTGTGAGCCTGCCAAAGTAACTACTCTGCCTGATGGAAAGCATGAGCAGAATCCAAGAGTGGTGGTCACAATACTCATTGTGAATGCAGCATGGTGACCCACACTATGGCGGCCTATTGAGATGCTTCTGCATCATTGGTCCTCCGGTCTCGCACTCAACAACGAAACACGACAGCACGAATGCTGTCATTTTAGGTTGGTCTTCAGTAGTAGAGGGTAGTAGAGAGCATGGCTCTACTACTTTCTTACTATATTCTAATTAATTATGTATAGGTATTATAAACCTTCCTCTTGAATGACTCACTATATTGATGAAAACCGCATTAAAATCTGTTGCATACCTAGTTTCAAAGATATAAGCTTACAAGAAGGCTTAAAGCCACCGTGGGAGAGCCACGCTTTGGCATGAATAGGCCGGCTCGACCGGAGTGATACCATGGCCTCACAGAAAACCGGTGTGAAACAGCGCTTGCGCTGTGTTTCACCGAGTGAGTGAGGATACCGAAGGCCCATACCCCAAGCCCTCCCCCCATTCCCTCAAAGGCCGGCAACGCACTTGTGACGCCTCTGGTGTTGCGGGTGTCCATAGGCGGCGGAAATCGCTTACCATCATGCGACACTTTGCTCGTTTGCCCCCTATTCCAAAACAAAAAACTAGAAGCGACTTTATTTTATACTTTCTAACTCTAAATGACTATTAATAAATATTACTTAGATCAGGAGATGAATTTATTGCGTTTTTATTTCAATCCAATGTACATATGTCATGTCTTCGAGTAGTTAGTCTTAGAGTATGTCGTCCAACACGCGGTGACGCGACACGGAAGGATACACAAGACATTACTACACCGAGATTTATTGCTTACGATTTATCCGCAGACCTGATAAATATCCCTTTTTTTCTCCCAGTTTTTTCCCAAACTGGAGGTTGGTTATAAGTCTACTATAATACGACTGTTCAATACTCAACCTATTTATCTAAGTTTTCTGTCAATATTATTTTGTATAATGTCCAAGTGGAAAAAATAACAATAAACTGTTGCTGCTAGATCAGAATATACTATGATTTAATTCAAATCCTTGTATTTACACTAGTTCAACCCAAGCAGATAGACCAGGGGCCCTAGCCAAGTTGCAAGCGTTTTTCTTTCTGCACTCGTTAACGCCTAAATTCTAATGTGTCAATGACAAATCTTAGACAAAGTATTAGCCAATGGCACACGAGAATATAGGCGTTAACGATTTCAGAAAGAAAAACGCTTGCAACTTGGCTAGGGGAGCAGGTCTCTGTTAGGTCAGGGGGTATTACTCCCAACCAGTTCAATCCAAGACAAGTTTGACCACAGTTCAAAGATCGCGCATTGTCGTGAACACCAGATCAGGTCTGCGATCAGACCTCCACGGACCATAATTCATGTAGGCGATATTGAAGTTAGTAGAAAGATTGTTTGTGAGACTTTTAAGGGTCCCACTAACTTGCTTGCTTAACTTTACAATGTGTTTATTTACTCGGCTAAAGCTGAGCCACGAGCCCCGAGTTCTAGATTAATATAGCTATAAAATACGCTACTTTCTTCAGTATCTTACAAGTATCGACAACTTGTACGATACTGACGAAAAGTAGCGTAGTTTATAGCATAGTTACTTCGTAACGCGTGTGTTTACTTGAATCACTTTTTACCCGACTACGGCAAAGCCAAAGGAGGGTTATGATTTTGACAGGCTATGTATGTAGGTATGTTCATTTGTTCCCCCATAGCTCCTTAACTACTTTTTAGAACTGGACAAATGTGGTATCGTTAGAAGCATCTTGAGCGTCCGCTGGTTATAGGCTATATGACGTGTCACTGAATCTAATGTGGCGCCCTCTAGCCGACATAAGGTACTGTATTAAAAAAAAAAAGATATAAATATGCCGTGTTTGGTATCATTGGAAAGGGCGTTAGGTACTTGTACACTTTAAATATATATATATATATATATATATATATATATATATATATATATATATATATATATATATATATATATATATTATATATTAATACCGGCACTAAAACATTTTAAATAAAAAAAAGTAAAAACTAAAACCCAACTACGAAATAAGCGACGCTGAAAAAGTATAAAACAAGTTTGAAAAGCCGTAGTCACACGTTGTTAAAGTGTTATGGTGCGTTTCTATGTAATATTTTTTTATTTCTGCTTCAACAAGAACAAGGCGGTGCGTTATCTACCTTTTTTTATTTGATCTGAGACCTATATATTAACTTTGAAAAGTCAAAAAGTATACAGGGAATCAAACTTAAAACGTTGTGCGCTCCCGCTGCAAAAGGAACAGACAACTAGATCCAACTCCACTCTGAACTTGAGATTATAAAGTAATTTTTAATGCTTTATACGTTCATATTCATAATATACCTACCTTAGTCTATTTACCGCCTCATTGGTGGCTGTATCTGATTAATTTTTAACCGACTTCCAAAAAGGAGGAGGTTCTATGTTCTATGTTTTTTTTTTATGTATGTTCAGCGATTACTCCGTCAATTGTGGACCGACTTTAATATATTTTTTTGTATTCGAAAGGGTATGCTCCCGACGTGGTCCCATTGCCACCATTTCCCAGGGTAATGGAGGGAAACCCTCATTTTTTTAGGCACATACTATGTTTTTCGTATATTTTCTGAAGTTACACCGGTATTTGCGTCTGGCAGTCATCATTTTATGATGATGAGCTGATGATGTACAAGTCCTTAACGGTTAGGAGTTGGAGGATAAATCTTTAAATATCATATGTATGTATGTTACCTTTAGTCGTATTCTTTCAAAATATTTAAGTAAGCTGATGATGGAAGGTGAAAGGTACAACTCCTCAACGGTTAGGAGTTGGAGTATAATTCTTTCAATTTCATACGTATCTAAAGACCTTTAGTCGTATACTTTCAAGTTATTTAGGTGAACTTATAATAGAAGAACTTATAAAAGAAACTCTACAAGAGTTACGAATTAGAGGATGATTTTAATATTAGTCGTACGTATAGACCTTAATTTGTATTCTTAATGATGAAATTTGATGAAATAGTTCAACTTGCTACTTATCTACGATTGTTTGCAATAAAAACTGAAAAATAAAAACTTTTTATAAAAAAAAAAACCGACTTCCAAAAAACATGAAACGAAAACTCTCTGCCAAAAAAAACACTTAAAAGCGTAAAATAAACTGGTTCTTCATAAATTGCCTATACCTTATTCTTTATTCATTTAAATAGTAGTATTATAATGTGTGCTAGGTACCTAAAATCTGTTTGAAGTCGGTGCTAAGGCACAAAGAATACAAACGAACAATTACAAAAGTCTAAGCGATAGTCACTTGGCACCGACTTCAAACAGATTCTAGGTACCTAGCACACATTATAATACTACTATTTATATGAATAAAGAATTAGGTACCTATAGGTAATTTATGAAGAACCAGTTTATTTTACGCTTTTAAGTGTTTTTTTTAAATCTGATGTTTGATCATTCCTTAAAGTATGGTCATAATAAAAATAAATATTTTCCATAGAGCTCATATCAACATGAAAAATTCTATACCTTTGTTGAATCTCAAGATGTATTGTGGCTCGTGCCACTCCCCTCAACTTGCATCGTGTTCATCAAAGCATGCAGAAAACAAAAGCAACGGAAATATTACTCCAGTCGACGACAAGAAAGCCCACGGGACAGTTTTCCATACCAATATTGTACCAAAACAATTAAATTGTACCGAAAAAGTTGACTGTGTCCTCGTAAACCGCTGTCTCATATTATATTAAAATTAACGCCTGTCAAAATTTGCCGCGCAATTACTGTAAATAAATAAGTTTAATTTCAATAAAAAAATGTAAAATATGATGTGTTAATTCTATTTAAGAGCTATTTAATTGTTAATAGTTTCAACTTTTGTGTTCTCTTTTATTAAGTGTTGAAATATATGATCACATTGTCGAAAGATTATTTTTAATTTTAAAATGGACGATTTAAAAAGCGCGACCGTGTTGCGTCTTATATTTTTTGCTTTCTTCACACGGTATGCACTGTCTCAGGAGTACTTTAGAATGGTAAGTATAGCAATTATCTCTAATTTATCGCTTCAGATCTAGAAATCACCTATTTTATGAATATATATGCACCGATAAGGTCTAATATACACACGTTATCTAACCATGCATAGACATTTTTTTTTTTAACTCTGGTTGACTAACTGGTTTCTCAAACCGATAAAACCACAGTAATATCATGGTTAGTATGGTTTTATCAGTTTGAGAACCCATTGTAGAATATCAATTGTTTATACAAACGTATAACACAGACTGAAACGACTTTATAATATGCAGAATGTTACAAAATGAAACATTGTACCCATTGTAAGTTGTAATTAGGGTTGCCACTTTTAAGAAAAGATTGGAATTTATTTGATACTAGCATAGCAGTATTACACGATATTACCTCTATGATATTGCCCACGGTTTTTGTTGATGTTGAAACGGATAGGTAGGTATTGTTCACGATTTGATTGGTTTTTTTTTTGTCACGTAACTTATTTTTTTCTTCATAAAATAGAAAAGTTAAGTAAGTAAGTTACTCCTTACAACTTCATCTATCTGCCAGTGCAAGTTTTGTTAAAATTGGTCTAGCCGTTCCAGAGATTAGTCGGCACAAACAGACATACCTAATTTAAAAAACGCCTCTCAAAAGGAAAAAGTTCCCCGTTCTTTAAATTTTTCATAGATGCGCGGCTTCTATTTGTGATAGCGTGATGTTATATAGCTTATAGCCTCCTTAGATAGAATAACTATCCAAAACTAAAATTATTTTCTAATTCGAACCAGCAGCTCCTGAGATTGAGTTAATTGTTAACCAAACAAACTCTTCAGCCTTATAAGTTGAGATAAAACCGTTTCTTTAATTCATTAACGACTTCAGCAGTTTAAATTGCACAATCTGAATGCTAGTTTAAGCGGCCGCCATGCCGCTTTCTACTAAGCCAAGTGTTGTGGGTTCAAATCCCGCATGAGATTGTTCTGATTTGTGTAATCATGATTTAAACAGCATTTAGTGTACCACTGCTGGAGATGGGCCTCTCGTTAGAAAGGAGGTTTTACCTACTATACCACGCTCGCTAGAGGAGTTTGAATAGGAAATGTATCTAGTTTTCCTTTTGTTTACCTACAGTACAAATTGTACTGCGTAGTCCTTAAGGCGTGTCTACTGCTCCTAAAAATAACAAATCAAACTAACAAAACATGTTAGCAAAACATTGCAGTCTCCTACGACTTTTAAACACGAACATCATTCAAACATCTAGAAGATGTTTTATAGAAGTTATTTGGCATACAACAAGAAAAAGAATCCGATTTCGTGTTCGACCCTATGTGCAGCGACGTACTTTTAATATTTACGAAGAATTACAAGTGGAAGATCGCTTTGGATTGAAATCTTTTGTCGTGGCTCAGAAAGTGCAAATCAGGAAATATGAAATGCACAACTTAATGTTCGCAAGCAACTATGAAATCAAATTGGCCCTCCCCCGCAGGCGAACGCGGAGATGTTTTCAGTCCGCTTCGGATAACATGTTTGCTTATTTGAGATTTGCTCACAAAACAGTTAGGCCATGCCCATATTTTGTTAGATGGTTGGTGTTAAGCCGGGTCTCCACCGGACAAAAGTTGTCAATTTTTGTATTGTCAGCCCGTGTTGGTGACAAAAGTTTCTGTAATTTCCTTGTGTTGGCAACAAAAATTGTTAACAAATGTTGGCAACCGTGTTTCTGTTTTTGGCGGTAAACATCAAAAGAATACGCTTGTTGCAGTTTTTATTGGCTCTGTGGAGACGCTTAGTCCGAATGTTATTCAAATTGTTGGCGACGGCTAATTTTGGTGGAGACGCGCCTTTAGAAAACACAAAACAGTGCCGCAGGAGACCCGGCTTATGTCGGCTCTTACAACACCCACTGGATGAATAAGGTGATGACACGTATTGTTATTCTGTCACCATACGAATGTATCTTCGTTAGATATTAGTAAAGTATGTTTTTCATTGTATATGAAAGTCGTCACACTATTAAATGGCCCAAAAAAAGCCCTTCGGAGATATGCTATGTTGAATATGTATGTTAAAAAACACTAGCACCAAATATGACTCAAACTAAATATATACAACCAATCCTGAAATGTTATTTTTTTCTTATTTCACAAACAATTTGTCATCTCGGCCATGAAGATCATACCATGAAGGTTGAACTACAAAAAAAATGTCTCCTGTGTGTAATTATGTAAGCTTATGCCGTGACCAGAGACAATAGAGTACAAGCTCGCCAATTAAGGGCACAGTATCCACTTTATGATTTTAAGATAATGTACTACGCATGTAATACAAACAAAATCATGGCAATTGTTTATGGAGAAAGTCTCAATTGTTTATGGCAATGGCCTAGTACTTGGGCTATGAAGGTCTGACGGCAGTCACTCCAAGTAAATGATGGAAGTTTAAACATATTATAGGTTTTTTTACACTGGGAATGCTTTTCGCACCATACCCTCCGTCGGGAACACGAAGGGCGTGTGTGGGACTCCCGGCGAACCGGTCTACCCACTAAACCACCACGGCGGCCTACCTCGGCAGTCGGGAGGAGCTCTAGGAACACATCGGCTTCTGGAGTCCCCCCCTGCCGTACCTCATGACTGAGGTACATCCCGGGGTGACCAAAGTCACCCCCGTGACAGGTCGATGTCACGCCTCTCACTGCTTTACACAATAAGAGGCGGAAATCCGACCCGCCTATTGGACTTAAAGCCGACTGCAACCTAGTTTGAGAAAGCTCGACGGAGGAAGAAGTTTGTAAAGAAAGTTATCTAATAAAAAATTGACTTTTCAAACGACTTCTCTCTTCTTTTATACACTCCTGCTTTGGCAATGGGAAGGCCCGACCTCAGACCACGCCCTTACAGAAAGCTAGTTTAAGCATATTTTTTTTTGCTTTTCACAGATTCTTATTGAGGTTACCAAAACTTAAACAATATTAGCCGGGAAACCAAGCGCACCCTAGAAAGGAAATTCCTGGAATCTTGACGTACCTTGGGCCACTTACGGCTTATAGATAGCCCCTTCCTATGTAGGAAACCCGATGTTCTCTTTCTGCCCCACTGTCCCCAATAGAGCGCGTACTCTCCGTAACAATCGCGCCGCTTGCTTCTGCTAGGGTGACAGAGGGCCTCATCTGTTACCCTCAGGCTTGCGTTTATTGAGAACTGAGATCATTTTGCACCTTGCGGCGCCTGAGTCCCTTTGAGCTAATCCTCAAATCAGTGGAAGATCATCAAATATTTGCGAGCACTTTCTGACTGACAACCTGTTGCCAATGTACTGTCCTACTCAAAAATGAATGTAGAAATTTGCGTTTGAGTAACTACGTGATGAACATATAGACTCTGCAGCCAGATCTTAGACCATAACCAATGAAAAAAGGTAAGAACTTTATCGCAAAACTATTTAATACTGATCTTAAATGCAGTGCATAAAAATGAAAGCGTCCATTGTCAAACATCCGTCTGTTTGTTACAATTGGCTGTATCGAAACAATGGACGCAACGAAAGTTATATGAGACACGTGGTTCCTGTTACTTAATGCATGTATTATTATCCTGATTCTGTTCTAGATAACTAAGCTGTTTTTATAACATCTAGCTCGATTTACAGGCATACTATCTATTCTGATATAATCGAAGAATTGCGCACACTCCCAAATCCATCCGTATCAGAATTATCTGCCTTTAATAACTAAAAAACTACCACTATTTATCCATTTTTACGTAGCCCTTTTTTATGGAATAGGCGGGCAAACGAGCAGACATATCGCTTGATTGTAAGCGATTGCTGCCGCCCATGGACACCTGCAGATGTGTCACCTTCTCAACACAAACGCAAAGATAGACTACATTTACTAGTTTTTATATTAACGAGAGCTGCTGTCTTCACATTGATAATAATAAACCATTGTGGCAACTTCCACATGCAACTCAAAACAGAAACACACTACAGCGCCATCTACCGAATATACGTCGAACTACGTAATAACGAAGGAAACGAAGAAACTAACAATCCTGCATCGCGCAATAGAAGTTCTCACACTGATTATCATATATACAACATCTCAACATGAACCGTTGGGCAGTGGCCCGCAAGGCATGATCACCTCGCCTGGTCGGAGGTTCCTTCCTTTGTGTTGGAGAGACATCACACCCGTTCCTCCACAATTATAATTTATTTATTTCATATAAAGTTGAACAATAACGCTCTTTTACAGGCATAAAATGTGCATTAAGGAAAACAATGGTGGTGTCAATGGCAGTGGAACTCTGGTACCCATGATAAGGTCTAACTTGTGTTACTGGTATCAGTGCTCTCTCAAATACATCTCTTACATTTTTACATAGTGGATCGTTCAGGTCGGAATCTTTTCAGATCACTTAGTATTATATTGTTTTCTTAAGTTTTTGGAGCGATATGTCACTGCACTTTCTACTTCTATTTACACACCATTATACGCTTTTAAAACATAGTAATTGTCAGCCACCATGATGCATCAACCTAAGCAAAAGATAACGGAAATATTTACGATAAGATCTTTTTTTTTATCTTCTTACGTGGGAGAGCCACGTTTCGGCTCGACCGGAGTGATATCACGGCCTCACAGAAAACCGGTGTGAAATATTGCTTGCGCTGTGTTTCACCGAGAGAGGATACCGGAGGCCCATACCCCAAAGACCGGCAACGCACTTGTGACGTCTCTGGTATTGCAGGTGTCCATAGGCGGCGGTAATCGCTTACCATCAGGCGATACGTCTGCTCGTTTGCCCGCCTATACCATAAAAAAAACATTAGCAAATTCTGTGTTTCGTTGCTTATATCATCAAACGCTGATAATTCATGGGCTTGCTATTGGCTACCACCATCGCCCGATGATAGTTTAGTACCTGGATGAGTACCTGATGAGTATTTTTTTTAAATGTTCTTGAAATGCATCCTAGCTAGATCGATTTATCACCCCCGAAACCTTTTGCATACTAAATTTCATGAAAATCGTTGGAGCCGTTTTCGGGTTTCCGTTTAAAGGTATACTAAAAAATAAATGCCAGCTATAGTATTTTTTAAACTGTGGTTTATCATCACAAGTCTAATGAAGTCTACTGCTAGACATCATTCCAATAGGTGACGATAGGCCTCTGCAAGCTTAAGCCACTTGGTTCAATCATCGGCTTCTCAAATCCAGCTCTTACCAGCTGGTATCTTGCGTAAATCATCATTCCACCTGGCTCCAGCCCACACTACGTTTACCGAGACGAAACTAGGAGTAGGAGACCAACATTTTGCCAATTGATAGGATTTTATAGTTTTTAATTTAGATACCTACGAAATGTAAAAATAGATGACTGGTTAGATTTTAGTCTTATGAGAACTATTATAAAGAAACCTGATTTTAATTTCGACTTGATATAGCCACACCTGCTAGATAAAAGACTTTTAAAAGTCAAACAGACAGACAACGAATCAATTCTGTAAAACTTAACGTTTTTCTTTCATGAAACGGAACCCTATAGCACCTGTAAAGATTTTAAGGTTACAGCAAAAGGTGCCATATGCTCATAAGAAGGCTGAATATAATGCCATTGTTATTGCAAAGGCTGCAAATTAAAGTAATGATGTAGACTTCCGCCGTTTTATTGTAGCTCTACTATTCTTTAAATGTCGCACGTCGCCCTTTCATGCCCGTGCCTTTGAGAGCACGTTAAGCCGTTGGTCCCGGTTGTCATGGACATCATCATCATCAGCCCGTTGCAGTCCACTGCTGGACATAGGCTTCTCCCAAGGAACACCCCAGAGCCCGGTCTGTTGCTTTTTGCATCCAGTCGCTGCCAACCCTCCTATGCAAGTCGTCCCGCCATCTGGCCAGAGGGCGTCCCACACTATGTTTGCCAAGACGCGGTCTCCACTTCAGAAAGCGCTTACTCCAGTGGTTGTCAGTTCTGCGACATATGTGACCAGCCCATTGCCACTTCAATCTACTAACTTTCAGAGCTATGTCGGTCACCTTGGTATTCTGACGTATTCCTTCGTTTCGAATTTTGTCCTTCAGAGAGACTCCAAGCGTAGCTGTCTCCATGGCACGTTGAGCGACTCTACTACTGTCTACTATTGTCATGGACATCTATGGCAGTAATTATTGTGAAGTCAGTGCCCTCAAGTATACTGACAACTAGTTCAACATTCGAATTCAGTTCGCTCTCAGGTTTGCGGAGGTTCGATGCTAGTCGTTCTGTGGAAAAACTAATATTCCGGTAACACCGGTTGAACTATGTATGTTTGTAAATTTTCCCGCGACAGGGTGTATATTCGTTATGACATTGTGGAATTGACTTTAAAAAAATGTAAACAAAATAATCTTGGAAATAATAAGAGTAATAATCACAAATTTTAACAAAAAAAGGCTTCAAGAACTGGACCAAATTAAAATGAGACCACATGGGAAGCCCCAGCTTTACTTTCAAATAAAAAAAAACATCAAAATCCGTTCACCACCACAATAGCCTCCGTGTATCAATCCGATCGAGCTAGTCTATTTGTCCATTAAAGCATGGTTCATCCATTATTAAAGTTTCCATGTTTTGTCCAAGTGGTGACGAATTAAGAATGCGGAGTGACACTACACTTTGCCTGTAAGAGATGCATTTGGGCGATAAGGCCGCCGATTGTACCTCCTAGTTTTGTGTTACCTATGTAATTAATCTGGTGTACAATAAAGTGAATTATTATTATTATTATTACCCCTATTTATCCCGTAGGCGACAATAACGGGAGCAAACTTGCTCTCGTGTTTCGTTGGTGAGTGCGAGACCAGAGGCAAAGTCACCCAGTGATGCAGAAGCATCACTAGGCCGCCATGGTGCATTGTCTGCATTCGCAATGAGTATGGTGACCACCAATCTTGATTATGCTTATGCTTTCCATCAGGCAGAGTAGAATAATTTTGCAGGACGACAGCACTGCAAAGAGCAGGAAAGCTTGACCCACACACCAACCCGTCTGGACAGCGTAGTAGACCAAAACCTCACTTCTAAGACGAGACCTAACTGTAGCCTATTCAGGGCTTCATCAACGTTCATCATGTTGTTGAATGTCATGACTCACAGATCAAAACTATTGTCTAGTAAAATGTGCTTTTTTTACTTTCAGGGTGTTAATACAAATTCGGCGGAGGCAACCCAATTTCTCCGCGAATATGACAGAGAAGCTTCAGCAATGTGCTACAGGTTAGTGTAAACTGCTTTTTATGGAGACTGGCATGTCCCAGAGACAAGTGATCCCCCCCCCCCCTCTCTCCTCAGAGTCAGGAGCTTTCTTTTTTTTGTTATCGAATGGGGGCAAACGAGCAGACGTATCGCCTGATGGTAAGCGATTACCGCTGCCCATGGACACTCGCAACATCAGAGGCGTCACAAGTGCATTGCCGGCCTTCTGAGGATGGAGAGGGAGATGGGGGAGTGGTTGGGGTATAGGCCTCCTGTATCCTCACTCACTCGGTGAAACACAACGCAAGCGCTAGGTTTTCTGTGTGGCGGTGGTATCACTTCGGTCGAACCGGCCCATTCATGCCGAAGCGTGTCTCTCCCACGGTAATAGCTGGAGGATTGAACTTTCTGTAACCTCGCTTATTCCGTGAAAGACATCGTGCTTGACACTGATTCTCATTCCCAATCTGTGGTAAGCCCTTTTAACTTGCCAATTTGTGAATTAACTGATGGATCCTCTTCCAGGGTAACCATGTCTCAATGGAAGTTCGTTACAAACATCACGGATTACAACCGGCGTCGGATGACGGAGGAACTGGCTCTGAGCTCCAAGTTTGAGCGCCTCTCCTGGAGAAAAGCTGCAGCGTATGACAGCTCCAGACTGTCTGATCCTCAGAGCAGGAGGCAGATGATGAAGATTGTGCAAGGAAGTAGGAGTGCTCTACCTGATGATAAGTTTACTGAGGTAGGAAAGATTTTTCACTCAGACGTGGTAATCACAACTTCGTTTGCTTAGAAGTTCTTAGGGTACGATATTCGTATTTCTAATAAATGAGCATTTAGTCACTCATCTATAAATTCTTATTTCTCTTCTTAGTGTTGTACTCGACTTACAAAATAAAAACATTGTACACAAATGTATGTACGCATTGTACGCGTATAATTTCCGATCGGCTATACCAAAATAAATAATTTAGGACAAGGTTTATGTACAATAAAAATTAAAAGTTATCGGGAAAAGTCTTTTTTTTGTCCTCGACTGTACCGTCTGTGGGAAGCTGAGACAGATAATGTAAATATGGCGGTACGCAGTTCGCCGGGTCAGCTAGTTTATTATAAATGAATATCGTTACATTGTCATACCATGGCACAGTCAACCAAGCATGATCAATTTACCTGTTCGGATGTACTCCTTAGTATTAAACAGTTACAGCAACGGTTGCTCCACTGTATCATGAAATGAAAACCTTTTTCGTACTTTTTCAGTTACAACAACTAATAACAGAAATGAAAGAGATATACAACACGGCCAAAATATGTCCTTACAACCAAAAGCCCTACGACCCTCACATACCGCGAATCCCATACAGCCACGAATACCAGGACAATTCTATGAACATGGGGTACCAGTTGTCCAACCAGGGCTATCAACATTACCAGCCTATCACAGAACCCACGGAGGCAACAAACTTCTGCAATATGCAATTGGATCCTGAGATCTCCAGGATCTTAGCGCATTCCAGAATTGAGAGCGAACTGTTGTATGTTTGGAGGAACTTTAGGGACCAGACTGGACCTAAGTTGAGGAATCGGTTCATGAGATATGTGGCACTGGTGAACGAGGCAGCTATTGCCACTGGTGAGTAGCCATTAGTTTAGTAATTGTAGCTTTTGTAGGTTATAAGCATGCTACTTAATCTTCCCTGATAGAAAAATTCGAACTCAGATAACTACAGATTTCGGTTTCACAAGTCTCGGATTGAGACAAATATTTAACTTATATCTGTCACATAACGTTATATGGCAGATAACTATCTGACGCTTTATCAGGAACTGGTGAAACTGACCCCAATAGTTTTATTCTGGAAAAAAAAATACCACATTATATTTTCTGTTAACGCATGCTGGTGATTGTTTAATCTTAGCATGACTGCAGAAGCGCGCCTTCTAGCACCTCATGAGTTTTCACCGGTGCATGGTCCATCACTATGGACACCACATATGCCTGCGCTTGTTTTGGGGGCAGAGGTTTAGAGGCTTCCTGATTTGTTAATAACAGCCGTGCTAGAATTCGTTTAATAAAATGCGTAGTTTTATACTCAATGCGATTTAGATAGTTATATTCTGTAGGCTCGAGTACCTTCTTTTTGCCTGGCTCTTTTCCATTTTATTTGGGGTCGGCCCTCCGTATCATGCGTCTCCAGGCACCTCGGTCAAGAGTCTTCTCTTTGTTGACTTGGGCTTCTTTGAGGTTCTTATTTACTACGGACATCCATGTTATTCGGGGTCTTCTTCGTTCTCAGGGTTTTAGTTTCGATATGAAGTACTTTTCTCGTAATGTGGTCGGATGATCACCTTATAACGTATCCATACCACCTCCGCAGATGGCTCTTCTGTAGTTTATCTAGGCTCGAGTATAATAAATAGTATAAAACAATACCCTCCAAAGTTTTGGTAAAAGTTGACCAGGATTCTGCCAAACGAGATTAATAATAATAATAAAACATTTATTTATCTCCACAAATTACATCATGTATGCAGTATACAGTTGACAGATTTTTTTAGTTTTACAAGTAATTCGTAATTTGTGGGAGATCTGGAGTCTAAACTAAGCCGAGGCCTGTGCTATAGATCTCCAGGCCCCCCAATTCATAACATTGAATAGATTGTCAACATGTGAGAATCGTACACGATTGTTGTGGATGAGTATAGGAACAAGTTTTTGGTGTTAATAATAGTAAATGTATGCATGTGCAGTGTGAGTGTAGTATGTGCGTGTGTGTGTGTATCTGTGATTGTGTGTGTGCTCGCGTATGAGTGAGTTGTCGTTTAAATGATGTTTGAACTTAATGTAAATAAAATATGTAATGTATATAATTGTAATAGAATGTAATCTATATATAAGTATATATTGTACACATCAGTCTATATTGTCACTTCTAGGATTTCTTCCGTTTCTGAGTAATTAAGTTTCTGTAACCATTTAAGTATTTTACTTTTGCATTCAGTTTTACAATAGTTGGGTAAGGCAACCATTTTATTTATTTTGTTCATTTTATTTATTTTGATTCTGGTATCATGAACTGCCGCAAGCTACTGATACGACTTTTCCATATTGTCCTAGGCTATCGAGACGCTGGAGACCAAATGCGCTCATCATACGAGGACTCCTCATTCAGAGCAAGCGTCGAAGAGATCTACAACCAGATAGCTCCTTTATACAAGCAGCTATTCACTTACGTCAGGAGGAAACTGGTTCAGAGGTATGGAGAGACCAGCGTTAGAGCTGATGGGCCTATACCTGCTCATCTACTTGGTAAGAAGACACAAATTCCGTGATAACTTGACACATCTCATAAACAGCCATTTGATCCTAAACTAGGAAGAGCCAGAGTTTTTTATGGAATAGGGGGCAAACGAGCCGACGTATCGCCTGATGGTAAGCGATTACCGCCGCCCATGGACACCCGCAACACCAGAGGCGTCACAAGTGCGTTGCCGGCCTTTCGGGAGGGGAGGAATGTAGAGGGGAGTAGGGGTAAGGGGATGGGCCTCCGGTATCCTCACTCGGTGAAACATAGCGCAAGCGCTGTTTCACACCGGTTTTCTGTGAGGCCGCGGTATCACTCCGGTCGAGCCGGCCTATTCATGCCGAAGCGTGGCTCTCCCACGGTAAAGCACACATACTTGAATATTTCTAAACACATACATCTTATAGTCTATGTGGTAATGGATTAACGATACGGAGTATCATCACTCTTATTCATCTCGTTGGTGTTATAAGAGCCGACTAAAGGAGCAAATTACAAAGAGATGGATAACTTGAAACAAACCGTGGAGTTTTTTACTGTGGGAGAGCCACGCTTCCGCATGAATGGACCGGCTCGACCGGAGTGATACCACGGCCTCACAGAAAACCAGTGTGAAACAGCGCTTGCGCTGTGTTTCACCGAGTGAGTGAGGACACAGGTGGCCCATACCCCATAACCCAACCTCTCCCCCATCCCCCAATTCTATAAAAAAAAACTAAGTCATTTAGACAGCGCGGCGTAGAATCTGTTGAAACTGTACTTTGTAAGGAGAGTTTTATTTCTTTTATTAGTTAGGCTTAGGCCTATTTTAGTTAGGCTGGTGATAATAATGATAATAATCAGCAGTCTGGTAACCATAGATCAGGTTCTACCTAGATTGAAATCAGAGGAGCACAGAAGGCATTTCAAGGTAGTAGAGCCACGCTGATTTCAGCTCGGTTGGGCCGGCTTGACCGGGGCGGTACTACCCTCGCACAGAAGATCAACGTAAAATGACCAGCGTTCGTGCTGCTTATGCTTTCCATAAGGCAGAGTAGAGTCATTTGACTGCCTCGTTGGTCTCGCGGTTGGTGTGTGCGACTGCTGATAATGAGGAAACGGCTTCGATTCCCGGGTCGGATCAAATGTTTGTACGATCTACAAATATTTGTTTCGGAGTTTGGGTGTTTTCTATGTATAATATGTATGTATTTACAAAAAAAAAAGTATAAATGTATTTGTATCAGTTGTCTAGTACCCATAACACAAGCTCTGCTTAGCTTGGGAGTAGATGGCGTTGTCCGAAATATTTATAATTATTTATTATTATTATTTTGGCAGGGCCATAGATAAAAAAAAAAAAAACGTGCATTAATTAATTAATTATTAAGTAACCACAAAACTATCATCTTTTTATCTTCTATAGGTAACATGTGGGCACAGAACTGGAAGTCCATTATGGATCTGGTGATGCCGTTTCCTCAGAGTCCCAACGTGGACGTCACTGCTGAAATGCTGCGTCAAGGATTCACCCCCTTAAGGTAAATAAAACACGCAGTTCAATAATTTCTGATTCCAGGACTAGGGTTGCCAAGGATGATACCACAAATGTAACTCTTAAGTTGTAGGTGTTCATAGGCGGCGGCAGTCGCTTACCATCAGGTGACAAGTCTCCTCGTTTGCGCCCTTTATGTTATAACAGAGGGATGTTGCGGATGTCGATTTTTTCACATCCGCGGATGTGAATGCGGATGCGGATTTTCGATGTCTCACATCCGCGGATGCGGATGCGGATGCAGATGTTTAAAATTTTACATAAATACTAGCTGATCCGGCAAACGTTATTTTGCCATAAAAAAAATGGATTATAAAAAATAGATGTTGGTCGATTCTCAGACCTACCCGATGTGCACACCAAATTTTATAAAAATCGGTACAGCTGTTTCAGAGGAGTATGGTAACTAACATTGTGACACGAGAATTTTATATATAAGATAATAAATTAATGAAGAACTTAAACAATAATAAAGTAATGATTAACTTGTTTAATTGAAAATTAGTGTATAATGCTTAATTTATTTTAACTTTAGTTACTAACTTTAGTTTACTTTAGTATTTGCAAGTGAAGTTAAAATAGGAGCCTTATACTTAATAAAGAGTAATATTATATCTAACTTTTAAACTTTCGCGTTCCATGATGTAATAATTATTATTTTTACGGGAATTAACGCGATCACTTATTTCAAGGTATTACATACCTCTGTTTTGCCTGACGTTTCGACCAGGTTGCACTGGCCGTGGTCACAGGCTGACTGGCTCAGCGGCACACGCCCTCCGTCGTCGAATCCGTGAAGTAGAAGGTTTTTCATCCACACGCAAATTTTCGATATTATTGATATTTTTGTTTCGCCATGTACCGTCACATACCACACTAACAGGGTCCCTATTCTGTAGGTAAACCGATGTGTTCCTATTCTGGTGTTTATCCGACTGCGCAAAAAAGCGAGGTGGTATGTTTTTTAACACTGGATTCCACGCTGTAGATAATTTAAAACCATCTTCCCGATTGAAAGTTTTATGCTTTTTAATCTCAATCGCTTCACGTACAACTCTTGAGTAAAAGTGACGTTCGGTGGAGAGGACTTGCGTGCGGTGAAATTCAATCCAGTGGTTGATGCCTGTATCGAGTGCATGTTCTGCAATCGCCGATTTGCTCGTCTGTCGGTTCTTCACAGCAGCGATATGTTCTTTGACCCTTTCAGCAATAGTCCGCTTCGTTTGGCCTATGTAGGAACTTCCGCAGCTGCAGTCTATTTTATAAACACCCGGAGTTTGTAGTGGCAATATATCTTGCAGATCTCGATTGCAGAACATGCACTCGATACAGGCATCAACCACTGGATTGAATTTCACCGCACGCAAGTCCTCTCCACCGAACGTCACTTTTACTCAAGAGTTGTACGTGAAGCGATTGAGATTAAAAAGCATAAAACTTTCAATCGGGAAGATGGTTTTAAATTATCTACAGCGTGGAATCCAGTGTTAAAAAACATACCACCTCGCTTTTTTGCGCAGTCGGATATACACCAGAATAGGAACACATCGGTTTACCTACAGAATAGGGACCCTGTTAGTGTGGTATGTGACGGTACATGGCGAAACAAAAATATCAATAATATCGAAAATTTGCGGGTGGTTGAAAAACCTTCTACTTCACGGATTAGACGACGGAGGGCGTGCGCCGCTGAGCCAGTCAGCCTGTGACCACGGCCAGTGCAACCTGACCTGGTCGAAACGTCAGGCAAAACAGAGGTATGTAATACCTTGAAATAAGTGATCGCGTTAATTCCCGTAAAAATAATAATTATTACAATATTATATCTGATTCAAGGCGGTTACGCAAAGGTTCGTAAATAAAAATAATAATAAAACACTGCCTGGTGGTGTAGATAAAAATCTTCTTACTATCGCTGATAATATCTCAAATACCTCTCGATGAACACGCCACCATTTAAGAATACTTTTTTAGTGCGGTAAGAAGATAATTCCTAAGCATGGGATTCGGACGAAACTTAATGTCCCTGGTCCTAGTTGTTACATATCCTTTTCCATGGAATCAGTCATTCTCATTCTTTTAACCAATTGGCATTAAGAGAACTGAAAACGTCATTTTCAGTATTTTTCATTATCAAAATGTCGTCTGTCTTCTTCTTTTCTTTAGTAACCGGTGTAAAAAAATTGTGCTTAAAGCGGGAAACTAAGTATGTGGGTGGAATAATAAAGAATATTGTTTTAGAACGACAAACTTTATCTACAATAAAACGTAATGCCGGTGTAACATAACGGCATTTATCTGTGAATTTTAATTTAATAAGCTGATCTAAGACCAATTTAAAGATTTATCAATAAATAAATTATTTAGACACAATGGTCACTGTTTCACAATAACACATATCTACACACATCAAAAGTGTCTAGGGATCAACATATGTGTCTAGGGATCAACATATATTTTTGCAATAACTTTTCTCCTGATTGATATTAATTAAAATTTTCTTTAAGGATTCATCAAATAAAGTGTTTTCGTTTGTCACAGTAACGATAAACCAAGTCACCTTTGCATTAATAAAGAAATTTGCCATTTTCCTAATAAAGGGATTTTTGACATTTGAACCACTAACATTAAAGTTCGAAAAAAAGACTGAAATAACAGTTTTCTTTAAAATTTTATTAGGTAACTTAAACAATTAATAATCCGTGTTTCTACCGCGAACACTAACAACACAAGAATCGGTTTGGCATACTCAAAATGAGTTCATCCAAATCACGCTGTGGAATGGCCGCCCATGTTCGTTGCAACAACAAAAAAAGGTCTTCTTGCGACTGGATACCCTCCATATTCGGCAGAGCTCTTCTCTGTAGCATATCCCATGCATGCTCAATCGGGTTCAAGTCTGGCGACTGAGCAGGCCAGGGCCAAAGCCACATCTCAATCTCAAGAAATCCGCATAAAAATGCTTGATCCCTAGACACTTTTGATGTGTGTATATATACGATACGCAATCCACAGCGCAAATAAACACATAATCATTTATTTACAAGAAACAAATGATGCACCATACACAACAAACGCGTCCGATCTTGTCACCAAATTTTTCGCTCGCATTGGTCATTGATACGTGCTAACAGCACGTGCTATTCGCTGGACACCGCTCAATTTCTTTCTTGTCACAACTTGAATCACATGCGCATCCGCATGAAAATCCGCATTGATTATTGCGGATGCGGATGCAGATGTCAAAATGTATGCGGAAGCTCCGCATTTGCGGATGCGGATGCGAATATCCGCAACATCCCTATAACAGATACTTCAAAATAAAAAAGAAAGAGACAAAGAAGAGGGAGAACAAGAGAAACTGTGGCGACTTCCACATACAACGCAAAACAGGATCACACTACAACGCCATCTACCGAAGATACGTCGAACGGAGTAACGAAAGAAACAAAGAAATTACCGTGGGAGGCTACGCTTCGACATGAATAGGCCGGCTCGACCGGAGTGATACCACGGCCTCACAGAAAAGCGGCGAGTGAGGATAGCGGAGGCCCATAACCCAATCCCCCTAGCCCTACCTACCCCCCCCCCTCCCCTCCCCGTCCCCAAAAGGCCGGCAACGCACTTGTGACGCTTGTGGTGTTGCAGGTGTCAATGGGCGGCGGTAATCGCTTACCATCAGGCGATACGTCTGCTCGTTTGCCCGCCTAATCCATAAAAAAAAAAAATTACTTTTGCCTATGGCTCCGCCCCGATGAATATCGGTTATGGCAGTAAATAGATGTCTATGTTTTTCCTCCTTCTCCTCAAAAAATTAAAGAATCTATATGGGAAATTTCATCCAAATTGGTTCAGCGGTTTAACCGAGAAAGCGTAACAGACAGATAGTGTTATTTAGATTTTTTAAATATTTTGGTAAGTAGTATGTACCTATTGTCTAACTTCGTTGTGTAGCCACTTGATCTAGAAAAACTTAACGTATTCTGACCTACATATAAAGAAAATTGTGAAGACTTTGATCATTTTCTTTTCTTCCAGAATGTTCCAGATGGCCGAGGAATTTTACACCTCTATGGGCCTGAAGCCAGTACCTCCTGAGTTCTGGCGAGGGTCTATGCTGGTCAGGCCTACTCAGAGAAGCGTGCAGTGCACAGCTAGTGCCTGGGATTTCTGTAACAGGATTGATTATAGGTAAGAAGAGTTCTAGGTCTAAAGTTAGACTTTTGTGGTGGCATACAAAAGTAGCAGTTAGTCATTACCGGTAGTTACACTTACTAAATACAAGTAGCAGTTAGACACCACTAACAGTACTTAGTCACCATAATACTACTTACTCGCAGAAATTAATTAATCCCTAGTCATCACAAGTAATGTCTAGTTATCACAAGTAACACCTAGTCACCATAAGTACCATCTAGTCCGGACTAGTAGCATCTGATCTTAAATACAATACAAAATCACTTAGCTACTTATCATTTTTCTACCAACAGAATTAAACAATGCACAGAAGTGACGATGCAAGACCTAGTCTCCACCCACCACGAGATGGCACACATTCAGTACTACCTCCAATATGCTGACCAGTCACAACTCTTCAGGGACGGAGCTAATCCTGGTGAGAATATCACTATAGGTTTTTTCCAAAAACTATTTCGATTCATTCGACATCATTTTATTTATATGTGTAAGTTTTGTACAGTTTTTAAATAATATGCGAGACATAAAGTCAATTAAAAGCAGTGTTTTGCACTTATGGTATATTCCATGCATGTATATCGAACCTGTATATTTGATATGAGAAAAGATTCAGACGAATTCAAAACCTCCTCCTTTTTTGAAGTCAGTAAAAAATAAAACGTTTAAAAATAGCTATATCCAACCATCAACCACTATCTCGTGTGACCAAAACCACTCATTCAAAAGAGAACTTTATACCAATACATTTAAAGTTCACATTAAATCGTTATAAAATCACTGTGTTCCATCATTAACCAAAGCTATCAATCTGATCACTCACTGAAAAAACATACTTATGTCTATAAAATAATGTTCAAATTTGACAGCTTTCCACGAGGCAGTTGCAAATGCTGCAACATTATCCGTCTACAACCTGCAACATCTACAAAGAGTAGGACTTTACCAAAACAAGTAAGTTTTTCTTTATGTATTAGCCTGCCAGAGTGATTAGTATTCTGCCTGATGGAAAGCATGATCAGAATCCAAGAGTGGTCACCATACTCATTGCTCATGCAGACAATGCAGCATGGTGACCCACACCATGGCGGGCTAGTGATGCTTCTGCATCATTGGGCCTCCGGTCTCGCACTCACCAACGAAACACGACAACACGAATGCTGTCATTTTAGCATCCTTTTTGAACTCGGTTCTAACATGAATTTTCTTCCTGCCAGGAGTCACGACCCGTACGAAGTCAGCATGAATTTCCTGATGACCATGGCTTTGGAGAAGATAGCGTATTTACCATTTGCTTTTATGGTTGATCAGGTAAAAAGTACTTTGTTTTCCAAGGTCACAATCACAGAACAACTTTCTGAAATTAGTCAAGCCATTAAGAACAGCTGGCAACTAGTAGCGCAACAGGTAAAAAAAATACTCCAGTGAAATTATTTCCCAAAGAAGATTATGAAATTTTCTTTCACTACCGGTTGTGGAACTTGGCTGCTGAAGTTGCTGAAAAGAATTGTATTACGGTGCAGAGGAGTAAACGAGCTGACAGGTTACCTGATGGTAAGTGACAACCACCCCTACGGTCATCTGCAAATAAAAAGTCAAGTGTTTTGACTGCTTTTGAGAGCTCCTTCTGAAATTGGAGGAATCTTGGGATTTACTTTACAAAGCAGTAAATCAGTAAACCTACATAATTATATGATCGAAGGTCTCACCCAAGAAGCGTCTATCCTAGTCTTGGTAATTCTACATCCATGTAAACTGCCTGCCTAAATAAAGGTAACCCTTTTATCACGATGAAATTGTTCTTTACATAATATAGAAACCTATGTACATAAACATTATTAAAAAAACAATAACAATACATACAAGTTTCAAAAAACTCCACATCTTAGCCCACTGGTACCGTTCCCAAAAGACTGGCAGCATTACCACGTTGAATGTCAATGCTGATTGTCTCTGGTCTCTCTGGTCGCGATAAGCGTCAATATATGTAGTTAATAGCTTAATTGTATAGTTTATCGCGATATAGATTATATTTTACCGTGGGAGAGCCACGCTTCGGCATGCATGGGCCGGCTCGACCGGAGTGATACCACGGCCTCACAGACAACCGGTGTGAAGCAGCGCTTGCGCTGTGTTTCACCGGAGGCCCATATATCAAATCTCCCCATCCCCCAAAGGCCGGCAACGCACTTGTGACGCCTCTGGTGTTTGACCCCTTTTATAACATAAAAAAAAGTTTACCTCTTTTTCTGAAATGTTGTATATTTCTCTTTTCCAGTGGCGCTGGTCTGTCTTCGAAGATGGAGTCCAAAACATGAATACAAAATGGTGGCAATTGAAATTAAGATATCAGGTAACTATAGAAGTCCTGACGAGGCTTAGTCACTCTCTCATCATCTTCTCAGCTGAAAAGAAATGATATTATCCCTTTGCTGGACGTAAGCTTCTCCTAAAGTTTGCCAAATCACCTGGTAATATATCACCTGCATCAAACGGATTCGAACCTTCACCTCTCACTGTAGGTGATGGATTAAGAATACGGATGTCAACTATTTATCCCGTATGTATCATAGGCATCATGGCGCTCATAGCCTAGTTGCACTCGGTGATTAGAAACAATCACCTAGGGTAAGCAACGAAAGCGCGGTCAGTACCTGGATGGTGTTATCATATGATAACAGTCGTGAAGCTTAGTTGGAGGCCTTTGGGCGGCTTAAAAACATCCAACGACAAGATTACGTGGCCATAACGTTGTTGCCAGTCCCCAACCCGCACTCGGCCAGCGTGGGGACGTATGGCCTTTACCCTCTCCTGAGAGGAGACCGGAGCCCAGCAGTGAGACGTTATGGGTTGTTGATTGTGTCATAAGAGACGACTAAGGAAACAAACAACCAGGACAACAGCAGTACAAAGAGATGCAAAACTTGATACAAACCCTATACCGACCCGTCTGGTCAGCGTGATATACTAGACCAACACCTGTCTAACGAGACGCTTTTATCCAGCAATGAACTACCAAAGGATGAAGATAATGATAATATAATTCCCTCACTTAAATACGTTGACTGAATTCCAGTTCTTGAAAGAGAGCAGCCAGCATCCAGCATTTTAATTTCCAGGTAATTTAATCTTATTATATTTCCAGGGTGTGATACCACCGATGCCAAGGTCCGAAGGCGACTTCGATCCTGGCTCTAAATACCATATCATTTCTGACCAGGTAAATATTGTATACCAGAATTATTTAATTAAATATTTTTGGAACATTAATTCGGTTGAAACTGCAGTATATTTGGGCCGTCTCGACTGGGGTGATACTATTGTCTGAAAGAAAACGGTTTTAAGGAATTTTAAGTCCATATATTGTGGTACAAGCTCACATTTGTTTAATACATCATTGATCTGATCATATATTCCATGTCCCCAAAAGATATTGAAGGTTTCCCGATACTGTTAACTGGAGTTACTTCCAAATAAACCATCCAGTTAACCAAGATCGATCGATTTAAATCAACACAGTCGAATTGAGAACCTCCTCCTTTTTTCCTCCTCCTCCTTTTCCAAAAAAGGAGGAGGTTCTCACGGACGGACGTCACCGGACGTTGTCATCTTTCTAAATTTGACTGTGAGTGAAAGTGCTATTTGGATTTTATTTTCCATAAGTGGACCCCACAATGTAAAAATCTTGCAGTTTTGAGTAATAACGTCGCATGGTTGGTTAGCTCATGGCTGTGCAGCAATGACTCCAAACTTCTTGTTTTGTATTTTTTGGTCGACTTCGTTCTCTTTCAAGTCTGTAGGTAAAAATAAAATATTGTAAACCCTTTTTTTTTTAAAAGGAGCAACGATGGAGTTTCTTGCCAGATTCTTCTCCATGAAGGGTAGGCTGCACTTGGAACTGGCGACTAGAATCACTCGTTTTTTTAATATTAAGTGCCTGTAAAATAAGTGCCGTGCCTATTTGAATAAAATCCTTGACTTTGACTTTGACATACTGCTGTAATTTCAGGAGTACGTCAAATACTTCCTGGCTACAATCCTGGAGTTCCAGATCTTCGAACAGCTGTGCACCGTGTCTGGAAATATTGGGCATCTGTACGAGTGTGATATCTACCGAAGCAGGGATGCTGGGAGATTGCTCAGGTAAATAAATAATCATCATATCTCCATAGGCCTCTTATTAGAAAGGAGGTTGTGGTCTACTATACCACGCTGACCAGATGGGTTGGTATAGGGTTTGTATCAAGTTTTCCTTTTCTTTGCAGTGATGTTGTCCAGGTAGTTTGCTCCCCTTTTCGTCTCTTACGACACCCACGGGGTGAATAGGGGTAGTGATATTCCGTATTCTTAATCCATTACCACACGGAGAAGATTATCATATACTAGCTGACCCACGCAACGTCGTTTGCGTCTCCTATTGCCCGTCGTGATGCGTGATGAAATTTAGCCTATAGCATTCTTCGATAAATGGGCTATCTAACACTGAACGAATCTTTCAAATTGGACCAGTAGTTCTTGAGATTAGCGCGTTCAAACAAACAAACTCTTCAGCTTTATAAATTAGTATAGATGTATTTATTATACTTTTCTAAGATCTAATACTCATAATCAACAACACATTTATTTGGATAAAGATTAATATTAGGTATTATATTGATAAAAACTCTTTGGCAAATAAGTCAAATAACTCATTATAAATTACCAACTCTTAGCGTCTTAAACTCGTGATAACTTCTAAACGAAATGTCCGATTGGCATGAAACATTATAAAAAAAAGTCTTCCAAAAAACATCCAACGAAAACTCTCTGCCAAAAAACACTAAAAAGCGTAAAATAAACTGTCTGTTCATAAATTGCTATGTGCCAATTCTTGTCTATACCTAATTCGTTATTCATTTAAATAGTAGTACTGTAATGTGTGCTAGGTATCTAGAATCTGTTTGAGGTCGGTGCCAAGCGACTATCGCTTAGATTTTTGTAATTGTCCGTTCGTATTCTTTTTGGCTTGGCACCCTGTCTTCGCTTATTTGGGAGAGAGGAAACTAAACCTATCTTGCCCTGATTTCAGGGGGTGTACCTAAACCTATCTTCGCCTATTTATAGAGGGGGTTCTGGGGTAACCTAACCCTATCTTCGCTTATTTGGCAGTGGGGGAACTAAACCTATCTTTCCTGATTTGAGGAGTGCACTAACGCGCCCCTGATGTTGTTTTCTTGTATGACGGGCAAACGAGTAAGTAGATGGTGGAAAGTGACCACCTGCCTGCAATGCCTGCAACTAGGAATGTGCACGGTCTTTTCTTGAAGATCAGACAGCCCATGGACACCCGCAACACCAAAGGCGTCACAAGTGCTTTTCCGGCCTTTGGGGGATGGGGGGAGGGATGTGGGAAGGGGATGGGGTATGGGCCTCCGGTATTCTCACTCACTCGGTGAAACACAGCGCAAGCGCTATTTCTGTCTCTTCTTTTCTTTCTTCTTCTCTTATTTTACCCCCTCAGGAATGCAATTTTCAAAAATCGTGTCATCCGTATTTGTTATTGTAATGGTACAACAATAACCGCCGCTTTCTACTGCTCTAAGTGTTGTGGGTTCAAATCCTACATAGGACAACACTTTGTGTGATCCACAAATTGTTGTTCTAAGTCTGGGTGTTATTTGTGTCTGTTTCATGTATGTTTGTAAAGTTCCCGCGACACAGGATGTCTATTCCTAATGCGGGAGTTGTATTCTATTCAAAAAAAAAAATGGGCTCATGTCGATATTTCTATTAGCTGTTTCTTGTAAAATACTCAAACTTTGGATTTTAACTTGACACGATTTGTTGACATTCTGATTTCAAATGAAGAATAAATATTTTTCGGATAACACACAACGCCATCTAGTCCCAAACTAAGCAGAGCTTCTACTATAGATACTAGACAATTGATACAAACACATATATACTTCTTTGTAAATAGATACATGAAATATATATAAATAGGTTATTTTTTATGTATGGCCCTGCCAAAATAACTCTACTCTGCCTGATGGAAAGCATAAGCAGAATCCAAGAGTGGTGGTCATTGGGCTTCCGGTCTCACACTCACCAACGAAACACGACAGCACGAACGCTGGTCATTTTACGGTGATCTTCTGTGCGAGGGTAGTACCGCCCCGATCGAGCCGGCCCAACCGTGCTGAAATCGGAGTCTACTACCTAATAATCATAATTATTTTTTGCAGTGAAATAATGCAAGCAGGATCTTCGAAGCCAGCATCAGAAATCATCAAGTCTATGACCAGGGGAAAAACCAATAGGATATCCCCTGAAGCCCTTGTCAAGTAAGTATTTAGGGGTTCGTCATCGTGAAAACATACATAGGCCACTCCACAAGGAGGTTTTGGTCTAGTATACCACGCTGTCCAAACGGGTTGGTATAAGGTGTGTTTCAAGAGTTCCTTCTCTTTCAAGTGATGTTGTCCTGGTAGTTTGCTCCCTTAGTCGTCTCTTACGACACCCGTGGGAGAGCCACGCTTCGGCATGAATGGGCCGGCTTGACCGAAGTGATACCACGGCCTGATAGAAAACCGGTGTGAAATAGTGCTTGCGCTGTTTCACCGTGTGAATGAGGATACCGGAAGCCCATACCCCAACCCCCCTCCCCCTATCTCCCCCCCATCCCCCCAAATGCCGGCAACGCACTTGTGACGCCTCTGGTGTTGCGGGCGTCCATGGGCGGCGATAATCGCTTACCATCAGGCGATACATCTGCTCGTTTGCCCGCCTATGATGAACAGGGGTGATGACACTTCGTATTCTTAATCCATCACCACACAGATTCTTTAACAGGGTGGCATTATACTGGCAGTCTGGAGTTGCAGGTATATATGGGCGATGGTGATCATTTGCCATCAGGTCATCTGTCTGCTCCTCTGCTGTAAAGAACATAGATTCTAATGGACAGTACATTCAAATGAAACTTCTAGGGGATTTTGTAATAATAGCAGTTCCCGGATCCCTCCCATCTCAGGCGCAGACTGGCACACCGTGTGGTTTTATTCGGTCCGATTCCGATACATAACTCCATCACAAACCCCCGTGAGATCACGGCCCGAGGGGGTTTCCACACGTAAAAGAGGGGGATTTATCCAGGGGACCCCTGGACGGAACCGTAAAAGCTGCATTCTAAAATTCTGCAAATTGCAACGTTGAAATCCATTTATTGTATACATAATATATTGATTTCTATATACCCAAAGTTGAATGGTTAAGACGTGATAACGTGTTATAAATCGATGAACCCTGGCAGCACACACGAAAAAGCATGACTCATTGTCACGTTCAGAGGCACGTGAGGCCTAAGCGTTCGGCTTGTGACGCATATTTTTTGCCAATTCAAGATAGATCAAAACCTCATTTTTAAAGAGACCACTTTTCTCCTAAAAATAGATCTTTCCAGAATCAATGATGTTCATAATCTTCCTTCAGATACTTTCGTCCCCTGGAACTGTGGCTTCGCGTTCAGAACCGAGATGAACCCCTCATAGGTTGGAGTTCCAACTACCATGACGTGGCACTCTTCGCTCCTCGACGAGGATCCAGTACATCATTGAAGGTGTCTCCAGCTGTTCTCTTAACACTCTTACTAACCGCTACTATTAGTTACCTATTTTATAATTAAGAAATAAATGGATGTAAAAATATGTTTTTTTAATGTTTTTGCACCACGTCTTTTTACCCGACAATATCGAAGACAAGCTAAAAAAAACTCTCTTACGCAAGCACTTAATTGAGTAATCATACGCCAAAAATGCCTTAAATCATAGTGGAAAAGAGCTGATACTCTTACACTGCTGGACCGATATTAACCAAACATAGCTAAGAATCACCACCAGGAAACTGTTTTTTAAATGAAAAAACCGCATCGAAATCAGTCCATCCGTTTGAGAGCTACGATGCCATAGAGTCCCTAGACAGACACACACAGACAGACAGACATCGACGTCAAACTTATAACACCCCTCTTTTTGCGTCGCCCAAAGGTACAGTTTTTCAGAAACGGCTCGACCGATTTTGATGTGACTTTCACTAACAGATAGCTGATGTTATAAGAAGTAACTAATGCTACTATTATTATTTTTAAATGAAGGGTTAGGTACGTAAAAACGAAATTAAAATAATTTTATAGTAACAATATCCGATTCAAAAGCAACAAAAACCGCGGAGTGAAGTTATTAAGGAAATAAATTAAATTAAAATAGATCGGAATATTCAAAAACTTTTTATAAAAAAAAAAAACCTGACTTCCATAAAACATCCAACGAAAACTCTGCCAAAAAAACACTTAAAAGCGTAAAATAAACTGGTTCTTCATAAATTGCCTATACCTAATTCTTTATTCATTTAAATAGTAGTATTATAATGTGTGCTAGGTACCTAGAATCTGTTTGAAGTCGGTGCCAAGTGACTATCGCTTAGACTTTTCTAATTGTTCGTTTGTATTCTTTTTGGCTTAGCACCGACTTCAAACAGATTTTAGGTACCTAGCACACATTATAATACTACTATTTAAATGAATAAAGAATTAGGTATAGGCAATTTATGAAGAACCAGTTTATTTTACGCTTTTAAGTGTTTTTTTGGCAGAGAGTTTTCGTTGGATGTTTTTTGGAAGTCGGTTTTTTTTTATAAAAAGTTTTTATTTTTCAGTTTTTATTTTATTTATTTATTTTATTTATTAACTTTATGCACAAAATTTACAATGGCGGACTTAATGCCTAAGGCATTCTCTACCAGTCTACCGTTGGGTGGTGCGGAAATGAGTGAGAAGGTGCACTACACTTTTGTTATAACACTTAGATAGATTAATCCACTGACAATAAACAGAAGAGAATCGGATATTATAATATATCTACACAATACTACAAGAATACATACATACACATAAACACATAACTATATTATTCGATATACATACACATATACATATACTACAATAAATACAGTATCAAATTTGTGAGGAATCTGCTGCATTCTGGGTAAGGAGAGCTCGTACCTTGACCTTGAACGAGTTACGACTGGGTGCCATTACATACGAAGGTTTCTATTGTGATTGGAACACAGAAGCTGGAAGGAAGAAGTCAGGTAAGTAGGTGAGTTAGGAGAGTTGAGAATAGTGTAGAGAGTGGTCAGAGTGCGGAGTCGACGACGCTGACGAATAGGAAGCCAATTCAATTTGATACGAAAAGAAGAAACTTGATCATATTTACGAAGATTAAAAACGAATTGAATGCAGTTGTTTAGAAGCCGGTCGTATTTGGTGAGAAGATCTACATTCAGGTCATAGTAGCACACATCGCCATAATCAATAATGGGCAGGATTAAGGTTTGCACCAAAATCGTTTTTGTTTCGGGTGGCAAAAAGTTCTTTAGTCGGTATAACGTCCGCAGGGTTCCTGTTACTTTCTGACTGACACTAGTAACCTGGGTTTGCCAGCTAAGGTTGCTGTCGATGAACAGGCCTAAATTTTTCACGCTAGAGCTAAGTGGTATAATTACACGATTATATAATATAGGTGGCATATTATCTACATCTAGCTTTCTGGTCATACGTTGACTACCCAAGATTATAGTCTGACATTTTGTAGGGTTCACAGTCAAACCGAACCGCTCGGACCAGTTGCTGATGGTATCTAGATCACCGTTAATCTTAGTAATAGCCTCTGTTATGTTATCTACATCAGCATGGTAATAGATTTGTAAGTCATCGGCATAAAGATGGTGCGCACACTGAAGATTCTTAGTGATGAGATTAATAAAAATAGAAAATAATAGTGGAGAGAGAATGCCGCCTTGGGGGACACCAGAGTCAAGATCACACCATATGGAGGTGGATTCGTCAACACGGACGGACTGTTGGCGCCCTCGAAGATATGAAGAGAACCATTCCAGTTCACCAGGCGATATCATATGATAGGAAAGGATAGACAGGAGGATATCGTGACTGACAGTGTTGAAAGCGTTTGAGAAATCAATCAAAGCCAACACGTTTACTTTGGAGTTCTCGATTCCTGTCCGAATGTCACTAGTCACTTTCAGGAGAGCAGAAGTTGTGCTGTGCCCAGGCCTGAAACCCGATTGAAAAGGGCTTAGTAAGTTATTCCGGTACATAAATTGTGATAACTGTTGATGAACACATTTCTCGAGCACTTTGGATAAGAAGGGAAGTATGGAAATTGGGCGCAAATGATTAGTAAGGGTAGGATTAGGGACTTTAGGGAGGGGAATAACAAACGCGTTACGCCACAGTGAAGGGAACGTTCCTGAATCGAGTGAAAAATTCTCTGTATGCGTAAGCGCAGGAAGAAGATGGTCAAGGATAGGAGTGATCATGCGACGGTTAAGGTTGTCACAACCCATTGCGTTGGACTTAGTGGAGAGGACTATCTTTTTGATATCGTCTGGTGCAACTGGAGAAAACTGAAAGGAATTGATATTAGGACGAGGTAGGTCAGCCAGGTACCTTAAAGTGCGACTTTTAGTTTGGAGATCAAATTGTGGTAGAGAGGTGAAATATCGATTAATATCGTCCAAATCAAAGGTCGTTGTAGAGATACATTTCCTGGATTTACCGATACCCAATGTGCTGAGGAAACTCCAGATAGGGGAGGCAGGAACAATTAAGGTTATTGATGATATGGCAGCGTTTAGCGTTGCGCACCACCTGATTACACCGATTTCTCGCAACCCTATAAAGAGACCAATTGACATCGCTCTTGTTTTTGCGAAATTTATGAAACGCCTTGTCTCTGCGTCTCATTGCCTCACGAACGTCCACCGACATCCACGGGGCTGGAGAACGTTTGATTCGTACCTTTTTTATAGGAGCGTGGTGGTCGTAGAGGTCAGTTACTAGTTTACTAAAAATATGCACTTTGTCTTCTACAGTATCTGCCTCGAGCAGAGGTTCCCAGTTGAGTGCTAAGGCGTCATTGCGTAGTTTTTCCTCATTAATCCGTCCAAAACAGCGAATATGGCGAAACTGCGGGCGGGGCTTAGGAGGTTTCAGGGCATAGGACAAGTAGATGAGGTCATGTTGGGAAAATCCAGGAGCCTGGTGTTGGCCATGATTGCGGACTAAGGAAGGAGATGAGGTAAGGATTAAGTCCAGCCAAGTGTCAGGAACGTCAATGTTATGATGTGTGGCTGCCAATGGCAGCACATGCAGACTTGATGATTTGATGATCTGGAGGAGCTTACGGGAACGAGGGGAGCAGGAAGCGAGGAGATTGGTGTTGAAATCGCCCATGATGATATGGTGTGTATGCTCGGACCCTAAAGATTCCAGAATCGGTTCGAGACTGGAGAAGTAGTCGACGTTAGGGGGAGTTTTTAGTGCAAACAATCCTAGGTCAGTAGTAAGTTGAACTATTTCATCAAATTTCATCATCAAGAATACAAATTAAGGTCTATACGTACGTGTAATATTAAAATCATCCTCTAATTCCTAACCGTTGAAGAGTTTAACCTTCTATCATCAGTTCACCTAAATAACTTGAAAGTATACGACTGAAGGTCTTTAGATACGTATGAAATTGAAAGAATTATCCTCCAACTCCTAACCGTTGAGGAGTTGTACCTTCCACCTTCCATCATCAGCTTACCTAAATAATTTGAAAGAATACGACTAAAGGTAACATATATACATATGATATTTAAAGATTTATCCTCCAACTCCTAACCGTTAAGGAGTTGTACCTTACATCATCAGCTCATCATCATAAAATGATGACTACCAGACGCAAATACCGGTGTAACTTCAGAAAATATACGAAAAACATAGTATGTGCCTATAAAAAATGAGGGTTTCCCTCGATATCCCTGGGATCCCATCATCAGATCCTGATATGCTGGCAATGGCACCACTTTCGAATACAAAAAAAAATCAAAATCGGTCCACAACTGACGGAGTAATCGGTGAACATACATAAAAAAAAAAATACATACAGTGGAACATAGAACCTCCTCCTTTTTGGAAGTCGGTTAAAAATGACTAAAAGTCGTAGCGATCGCATGACAATCTTTAGTAATTAGATTTATAAGAACAGAATAGAGTGATTCATTAAACTTTTTATTTTTTTGTGCATACACTTGTTGCCTTGGAAAATCTAAACCGCTTTTTATGTCTACGAATGGCTATAGACCATTTTTTCGAATACATAATTTTTTTGCCTGTTACTTTAATCTAGTTTCGAGAATTTGTCTAGAGAGAAAGTCATTTGCGACTTGTGTTTATAGAGATCTAGATAGGGGCGAGATCTGACTGTTAGCAGAGGAGCGAATTTGTGCTACATACATTTTCTTTTATATAAAAATCAATTGCTGTTCGTTTGTCTCGCTAAACCTCGAGAACGGCTGGACGGATTCAGCTGATTTTGGTTTTGAATTGTTTGTCGTAGTCCAGGGAGGGTTTAAACGGTGAAAAATTAGAAATAACTTGAAAATCCAAAAGTCACGTTTACGAAGTAACTGGCGCAGCTAGTATTTTTTTACTTAACCAACAAAAAAGGCAAGCACGGTCGTTTGTTCAATGTCGTCTGTGAAATTTCATAATGTTTAAATTTAAATTATGAATATTAGCATGTCGGTGACTCGAACCCATAAGATTTTCCCTTACCAAAAAGTGCACAACGCGGCTAACGAACATTTCACTTCAAAATCGAGAAATACAAGAATTTATTACCATGTCATTATATTTACCCATACACTCGTGCGCCTCCTATACAATAACAAAGCTGAAGGCGCAAGCTATTATTTAATTTAAGAATGAGAAATACGCTCACAGTGAGACCTAGCCTTATTTTTTGTTCCTCACGCGTAATTTTACACTTTTTTTGATAGGTAGGACGTGTTAAAAAACTTATCATGAAATTAAATATTCTTGCATACTTTTTATGAATACTGTTATTGAATTTGCTGGAACAACTTATTATCGTGTTTGTCGGCGTACATCTACTAAAAGAGTTGTAGTTAATCATTTCAATAATTACAAATTTTAACAAAAAAAACACTTCAATCTGGACCAATTTAAATGGGACCATTCGGGAAGCATCAGCTTTCAAATAAAAAAAGAATCATCAAAATCGGTTTACCCAGTCGAAAGTTATGAGGTAATAAACAAAAAAAAACAGTCGAATTGATAACCTCCTCCTTTTTTGAAGTCGGTTAAAAACACTTTACTAGGCCGCTATGGTGTTGGTCACCAAGCTGCATTGTCACATTGACTGCATTCGCAATGAGTATGGAGATCACCACTCTTGGATTCTGCTTATGCTTTCCATCAGTCAGAGTAGAGTCATTTTGGCAGGGCCAAACATATAAAAATGCTCTTTTGTAAGAGCAATCCTGTGTACAGAAATGGAGTATTAAAGGTATGATGATTGTAATTGCACAAGTTGTATACAATAGGAATTAATTCCTAGAGCAATCTCTTCCAGTCATAGTTCATAATACAGTTGCGGTTAGTCGACCGATCCTGGTTGCAACAGGGAGCGCTTACTAGGTAAGAACTGAGAAGAAGAATTAATGAAATTAATGAATTTTTAATTGTAATTATTTATCATAAATCGAAATCGAATCCACAACCTTCATTAAATCAATCAGAATCACTAACCACTAGAACTACAGCGCAAAATTTATTCGTGAACTTTAGAAATTTTGCTTTTAAAAGTGAAGATAATCTAAGGTGAAGATTAATATAGCAAACTGAAATAAATGTAAATTTGTTTTAAAGAACACATGTCAAAAGAGGAGGTAATAAAGGTCTTGACCACAACTTTTCAACACGATTTGGGTATAAAAGTAACAAATGTTAATGTTAGATTGACCTACATAATATCATAATTTGTGCCTAATGCGTTTTTTGGAACGACTTCAAAAAGTGGAGTTTTGGCATAATGGTTTTTTCAGGGTTCCGTAGTTCACGTCTCGGAAACCTTATAGTTTCGTCATGTCCGTCCTTCCTCAGCTTACCTTCCAAACGGTTAGTGCTAGAAAGATGAAACTTTGCATGAATATGTGTATTTACCACGTCGACAAAGTGCTAAAAAAAGAAAAAAAATCGTTTTAGGGCTACCTCCTCTACGCGTAAACTGGGGATGATTTTCTGTCTCACGTCTACCCCATAGCGTGGGGTATCATTAGACAAGTCTTTTAAAAACTTTGAGATGATGTTAAATAGATTTTGTGAGTGATTTAGATATCCGTTTGCCAGATATTTAGAGGTAGTAGAGCCACGCTGATTTCAGCACGAACGGGCCGGCTCGACCGGGGCGGTACTACCCTCGCACAGAAAATCAACGTAAAATGACAGCGTTCGTGCTGTCGTGTTTCGTTGGTGAGTGCGAGACCGGGGGCCCAATTAGTCTAGTCAACAAGTTTCATACTTGTTGACTGGACTAAAAGATGCAGTAGCATCACTAGGCCGCCATAGTGTGGGTCGCCATACTGTACTGTCTGCATTCGCAATGAGTATGGTGACCACCACTCTTGGATTCTGCTTATGTTTTCCATCAGGCAGAGCAGAGTCATTTTGGCGGGCCAAACATAAAAAAAAAAAAAAAAAAAAAACTTTAATTTTGAAATCGGTGCAGCGGACAGATAGAGTTACTTTCGCATTTACAATATAAGTATGGATTGCAGTAATGTTGTCCTGGTACGAGGCATGCCTGCTCTTCAAAACACTGAAGCCGTGTCAGGCTTTTCTAAAGTTGTAGAAAATTATTGCACGAACATTTTCCTTAGAAAGATTCATTTTCGTACTTAACCTTACAGATTCCAATCGAAGCTGTGACTAAACCATAGCATTAATCCTAATACTTTCAACTGTTTTGAGATTCAAAATTTAAACACATTCGAATATAGAACAGTTCCAAATTCAAAATTGCCGGGAAATATGGAAACGACAGAACTTAAAAGGCATGCCTAGTAGTTTGCTTTAGACGTCTCTTACGACACCCACTGGATGAATAAGGGTGGTGACACTCCGTATTATTAATCTGTTACTGTATGTTCATTCAACATTATTATTTATTAAGGATATTATTATTAATTTACTTTAATTTTTTTAACTCCCTATACGAGGTGAAGTTTTCTGATTCCACGGGCCATAGCCAAATGTAATCAGGGTTCATTTTATGGTGTATACTGATGACACTGAAGATGTGTGAGGAATTTTCTAGTAAGTCTGCAGGTGTTTAAATGTTTAGTAAAACTGCTTTCTGAAGTAGGTGTAGTGAATGTTGCGGCATTTATAAGATGTCTAAGCTATGTTGAAGGCTATAAGGTTTTATTCCGGTTGAAGATTGGTTAGGTTCATTGCTCGCCACTCGTTTTAATTATTATTATTATTTTGTAACTGCCTCGTTTGTCTAGCGGTTGGCGTATGCGACTGCTGATCATGAGGTCTCGGGTTCTAATCCCTGGTCGGGCATAAAAGTGTTATTGAGTTTTTCTGATTATAGAAATGCTTCATAACAGTTCGGAGTTTGGAAGTTGGGGTCTGAACCCCCGTGCCTCGGCGAGCACGTAAAGCCGTCTGTCCTGCGCCTGATCTCTCCTTAGTCGTGTCGGATAACCTTCCCATCGGATTATGAGAGTGAGGAACAGATAGTGCACCTGTGTTTGCGCACACACTGGTGCACTGTAATGTCTCCTGCGTAGTTGGCTGGTCTCTGTTGAGATTAGCCGAAATCGGCAGGGAGAACGTCATTATCTTGTCACATGTTTGTTATTGTTAAAGCAAAACCGCTGTATTAAGAAATAAACTTTCAACAAAACGTGCATTGTGGTATTTCTTTACAAAAGGGAACACAAAAGACGGAAAATTCTCAAGATTTGAAAAGAATGTCGATGCACCGAAAAGTAAAGACGGACTTATTGCTCTAGCGGTTACAACTAAACTAAGCCAGAGGTTATAGGTTCTTTTTTGTGGTATGTGCCTCCGGTATCCTCACTCAGTCGGTGAGTGCAAAGCAAGCGCTGTTTCACAATGGTTTTCTGTAAGGCCGTGGTATCACTCCGGTTGAGCCGGCCCATGCATGCCGAAGCGTGGCTCTTCCACGGTAAGTAGGCTAAATTTCATACTCCTCACCGCATAATTTTCGTCAAAGTAGGCTATATATCATCATGCTAAGACCAATAGGAGCGGCGCATCAATGAAGAATGTTATAAAAACGGGGAAAAATTATTACGCTACGGGCAATAGGAGACGTAAACGACGTTGCGTGGATCAGCTTGTATAGAGATAATGTTTGGCATACATTTTCGTAACGACATCTGTTATAGTCCGGGATCTCCGGAACCAATTTTACAAATTATTATTATCAAATCAAGCTAATTTTTCGTGAGTGGCTTCATTTTGATGAGACCACCCCTTTTCCTATTATAAACATTTTCGATTGTGGTAGCTAACAGGGACAAAAAACTTTTGAGCGTAGGAGCGGGATAACGTACCACGCAATTTGTAGGACAATGTTGCTGTTAAATTTAACAGCTAGTGATGCTTCTGATAATTATCAGAAGCATCACTAGACCGCCATGGTGTCGGTCACCATGCTGCATTATCTGTATTCGCAATGAGTAAGGTGACCACTACTCTTGGAATCTGCTTAAATATGCTTTCCATCAAACAGAGTATAGTCATTTTGGCAGGCCCATACATAAAAAAATAATCGTTTAGAAGTGCATGTACCTATTTTTAAGGTATTAGTGTACAATTCATGTCCCCATTATAACACCGTTAATCAAAATATCCAGCACATAGTCTCAAAGTTGTAAAAAGAAATACATATTTCTAAAAAAACTTCGCACCTTGTAATTTCACTAAAGTGTCAATACAAATATGCAACTGTACCTACCTACCTTTATACATACAATGAAAACATATTTTATAAAAAGTTCTATTTTTATGCTCCAAAAAAGCCATTAGCTTATTTACTGTACAACCAAATAGGTTTACAATAGACAAACTAATGACTTTTTTCCAAACCATAAAGTGATGAGAACTTTTTGTTTGTCTATGAACGTCATGAACGACAATGAACGTGTAATGCAAATTAAATTGGATGGACCTATTTTCAGATTTCCGATTGAATCATGCGTAGTTTTATTTTAACTGATAGTTAATCTCTTCATCGAGACGTAAAGTGCTAATGGGAATTGTAATAAAACAATACGGCCTTATCGAATTTAGGCCTGTTGATTGATCTCTAGAGTGCGCATCTCTCTAGATAACGGCCACTGCAGCATATATGACACAGACGGCCAAATATAATTATAATCTTTACATAATCAGATCAAATAAAAAAAGGTAGATAACGCACGGCCTTGTTCTTATTGAAGCAAATAAAGTAGCGTAGGTCCAAGTATAAAACGAAGACGCTTCCGCTGTCTGTTCGCTGAGATCTTTTAAACTACTCAACGGATTTTAATGCAGTTTTCGGCAATATATATATAGTGATTCAAGAGAAAATTTATGTGTACCTAATACATGCATATTTTAGTGGAGAAAATCCGAGAATTTCAAAGAGTTCCGTGCGAAGCAGAGCCGGGTCACTAGTAGGGATTGCAATCCGGAAAACCGGATCCGGTAATCCGGCGGATCAGGCTTAAATATACGTCTACCGGATCCGGTACTGTTACACCGACCGGATCCGGTAAATTTGTATTTTGGCAAAATAATCACGCTGTCTCGAATGTAGGTACTTTAAGCGCACGCACGACTCTCACAGGTAGTGTAAACAGCATACTGTTTACACTACCTGTGAGAGTCGTGCGTCCCGTGCCTGCAGGTTATATTTGCAAGCTCTTTTAGTCGATTGGGATATGACACAATTAACACAAACTGTTTCTTAAGATTGTTGTTGAGATCGTTTTTTGTTTTTTCGAAAGACGGTCCCCATTTCATCTCATCCATATTTTATATATTTTTTAACATTAATATCATCACGACGAAGACTTAAAGACTTATGATTTGAAGACTATAAACACTTGACATTGGCAGAAATAGCTGGCCCAAGAGACGAGGCTGGTTGCCATTTCATCAAAGAAGAAGAAGAAGATCGTTGTTTCAAACCAATAGTAATTATATTTGTTTACAAGCTAAAGAGTTCGAACACAAACCTTTAAGTAAACATCTAAAGAATATATATTTTCGGATTTTCCATGTTAAAACTTGAGTTCAAAAGCCATCTAAACGACTGCTCTCCATGTTTCATACTATTTGACACTTGAAGAATCTACTACTAATTAGGTCGGTAAGTTTAAACATTACAATTACCTGCATGACCGACAAATATGCAAATATAGCTGATTAGGACTTTCGCAATAGCCACTAATGATAACGACATAATGATGAATTACATAACTGCCTCGTTGGTCTCGCGGTTGGCGTGTGCGACTGCTGATCATGAGGTCTCGGGTTCGATTCCCGGGTCGGACCAAATGTTTGTATGATCTACAAATATTTGTTTCGGAGTTTGGGTGTTTTCTATGTATAATAAGTATGTATTTACAAAAAAAAAGTATATATGTATTTGTATCAGTTGTCTAGTACCCATAACACAAGCTCTGCTTAGCTTGGGACTAGATGGCGTTGTGTATTAGATGTCCGAAATATGTATTTATTTATTTAATTTTTGATCTCACTTAGGGTTAATAATTACATTATGTTTAATTAGTTTCATAATGTTGATTATCAGTATCGATCTCTGATTAATCTGTAAAAAGTAAACTGTATCACCAGCTACGTTATGTAGGCAATAAATATAAAGACGTAATTATTTTTGGAAATTTTAGTTATTTTAGTTTTAGTCTATGGTCTTTTTTTATTATGTAATAGGGGGCAAACGAGCAGACGTATCGCCTGATGGTAAGCGATTAACGCCGCTCATTAACACCCGCAACACCAGAGGCGTCACAAGTGCGTTGCCGGCCTTTAGAGGATGGGCCTCCAGTATCCTCACTCACTCGTTGAATCACAGAGCAAGCGCTGTTTCACACCGGTTTTCTGTGAGGCCTTGAATTCACTCCGGTCGAGCCGGCCGTCGGCCCATGTATGCCGAAGCTAGGCTCTCCCACGGTAAGTTTGAAAAATGAACTTATTTGTTTCAAAGATGAACGACGATAAGTATTTAACAGTTTTCTCTAAAAGTTATCATAATAAAGTCGACTTCGTTTATAGCTAACGTTTTTTTTTCACTTCATTAACGGTCCATGTTGAAACGCACAAGGAAATGAATTTATCTTTGTTAAATCAATCCGACCGGATCCCGCCGGATCCAGCTGGATTTATGAAATTCGGTCCGGATCCGGTCGGATTGAAAATGACGCCGGATTGCAATCCCTAGTCACTAGTTATGAATGTATTGGTCGTGATGACCAGGTTTGTGAATTTAGACTCATAAATTGTCCTTTATACGTCGGCATATGTATGTAGACTGACTGTTCGATTTTGACACATTACACGCAAACGTCTGTAGAATGACGGCTTGAAATTTTTTCATCGAGACGTAAAGTGCTAATGGGAATTGTAATAAAACAATACGGCCTTATCGAATTTAGGCCTGTTGATTGATCTCTAGAGTGCGCATCTCTCTAGATAACGGCCACTGCAGCATATATGACACAGACGGCCAAATATAATTATAATCTTTACATACTCAGATCAAATAAAAAAAGGTAGATAACGCACGGCCTTGTTCTTATTGAAGCAAATAAAGTAGCGTAGATCCAAGTATAAAACGAAGACGCTTCCGCTGTCTGTTCGCTGAGATCTTTTAAACTACTCAACGGATTTTAATGCAGTTTTCGGCAATATATATAGTGATTCAAGAGAAAATTTATGTGTACCTAATACATGCATATTTTAGTGGAGAAAATCCGAGAATTTCAAAGAGTTCCGTGCGAAGCAGAGCCGGGTCACTAGTAGGGATTGCAATCCGGAAAACCGGATCCGGTAATCCGGCGGATCAGGCTTAAATATACGTCTACCGGATCCGGTACTGTTACACCGACCGGATCCGGTAAATTTGTATTTTGGCAAAATAATCACGCTGTCTCGAATGTAGGTACTTTAAGCGCACGCACGACTCTCACAGGTAGTGTAAACAGCATACTGTTTACACTACCTGTGAGAGTCGTGCGTCCCGTGCCTGCAGGTTATATTTGCAAGCTCTTTTAGTCGATTGGGATATGACACAATTAACACAAACTGTTTCTTAAGATTGTTGTTGAGATCGTTTTTTGTTTTTTCGAAAGACGGTCCCCATTTCATCTCATCCATATTTTATATATTTTTTAACATTAATATCATCACGACGAAGACTTAAAGACTTATGATTTGAAGACTATAAACACTTGACATTGGCAGAAATAGCTGGCCCAAGAGACGAGGCTGGTTGCCATTTCATCAAAGAAGAAGAAGAAGATCGTTGTTTCAAACCAATAGTAATTATATTTGTTTACAAGCTAAAGAGTTCGAACACAAACCTTTAAGTAAACATCTAAAGAATATATATTTTCGGATTTTCCATGTTAAAACTTGAGTTCAAAAGCCATCTAAACGACTGCTCTCCATGTTTCATACTATTTGACACTTGAAGAATCTACTACTAATTAGGTCGGTAAGTTTAAACATTACAATTACCTGCATGACCGACAAATATGCAAATATAGCTGATTAGGACTTTCGCAATAGCCACTAATGATAACGACATAATGATGAATTACATAACTGCCTCGTTGGTCTCGCGGTTGGCGTGTGCGACTGCTGATCATGAGGTCTCGGGTTCGATTCCCGGGTCGGACCAAATGTTTGTATGATCTACAAATATTTGTTTCGGAGTTTGGGTGTTTTCTATGTATAATAAGTATGTATTTACAAAAAAAAAGTATATATGTATTTGTATCAGTTGTCTAGTACCCATAACACAAGCTCTGCTTAGCTTGGGACTAGATGGCGTTGTGTATTAGATGTCCGAAATATGTATTTATTTATTTAATTTTTGATCTCACTTAGGGTTAATAATTACATTATGTTTAATTAGTTTCATAATGTTGATTATCAGTATCGATCTCTGATTAATCTGTAAAAAGTAAACTGTATCACCAGCTACGTTATGTAGGCAATAAATATAAAGACGTAATTATTTTTGGAAATTTTAGTTATTTTAGTTTCAGTCTATGGTCTTTTTTTATTATGTAATAGGGGGCAAACGAGCAGACGTATCGCCTGATGGTAAGCGATTAACGCCGCTCATTAACACCCGCAACACCAGAGGCGTCACAAGTGCGTTGCCGGCCTTTAGAGGATGGGCCTCCAGTATCCTCACTCACTCGTTGAATCACAGAGCAAGCGCTGTTTCACACCGGTTTTCTGTGAGGCCTTGAATTCACTCCGGTCGAGCCGGCCGTCGGCCCATGTATGCCGAAGCTAGGCTCTCCCACGGTAAGTTTGAAAAATGAACTTATTTGTTTCAAAGATGAACGACGATAAGTATTTAACAGTTTTCTCTAAAAGTTATCATAATAAAGTCGACTTCGTTTATAGCTAACGTTTTTTTTTCACTTCATTAACGGTCCATGTTGAAACGCACAAGGAAATGAATTTATCTTTGTTAAATCAATCCGACCGGATCCCGCCGGATCCAGCTGGATTTATGAAATTCGGTCCGGATCCGGTCGGATTGAAAATGACGCCGGATTGCAATCCCTAGTCACTAGTTATGAATGTATTGGTCGTGATGACCAGGTTTGTGAATTTAGACTCATAAATTGTCCTTTATACGTCGGCATATGTATGTAGACTGACTGTTCGATTTTGACACATTACACGCAAACGTCTGTAGAATGACGGCTTGAAATTTTTTCCACACGTAAAAATGGTTATTGAATAGCAGGAGTTAGAAAGGGCGGCAAAAATCTAACAGCCTACTGGCGGCAAATATGTAAATCCGCCACTGTGTTTGTTGGATTTCGAACGTCATTATAATGGCAACATTTTCGATTGTCACTTTTTCTTGTTTTGACGTTTTGACGTTTGAGGTTAATAAAAAGTACTTGAAAGACGCGCGTTGTGAATGGTAGACGATTATTGTTTGAGAACCGTAATTAATTGATATTAAGCTAATTGTATTGTCCATCGACCCGGTCTTTAGTGATAAACCGTTGTGTGTTAGGTCGTGGACTCGCGAGTTTTGTAGGCGCGTTCCGCGATAGCTGAAGCGAGTGAGTTGTAATTCGAATATCCGTGATAGCTGATACGAGTTTGTTGTAATTCGAATACCTTGGAAGTTGTACAGCACTTTAGGAGTTTATGTTTGTGTGACGACGCAGAGAAGCAGCTACCCAAGAGATCTCTTGGAACGCCGAGAACACTCAAGCCACACACTCCAGTAAGTGCTTGATGAATTTAGTTTAGATTAAGAACACGGTGAATCGCCGTAAAGCTCATTCTTCTTGCCAATGGACTAGTAGCGATTTAATGCTTATACTCATGGGTCCTATATGTAGGTTGGATATGGCAACCCTCCTACCAATCGTCTACAATAACGCGAGCATACCTCTGAGTGCAGTGGTCAAGAACCTAGGATTATATGTGGACTCTACCCTTGATTGGCGTGCACAGATTTCACACGTCAGCCAAAAAGTCACCTCGTGTCTCCGCGTTTTATATCGCCTAAAAAACTTCCTTCCCGTTAAAACTAAGGCTACGCTCATGCAATCCCTAATTTTTCCCTTGATCGACTAAGGTGATGTGTGTTATTTTGACCTGAATGCAGACCTTCTCAATAAACTACACACATCAAAAGTGTCTAGGGATCAAGCATTTTTATGCGGATTTCTTGAGATTGAGATGTGGCTTTGGCCCTGGCCTGCTCAGTCGCCAGACTTGAACCCGATTGAGCATGCATGGGATATGCTACAGAGAAGAGCTCTGCCGAATATGGAGGGTATCCAGTCGTAAGAAGACCTTTTTTTGTTGTTGCAACGAACATGGGCGGCCATTCCACAGCGTGATTTGGATGAACTCATTTTGAGTATGCCAAACCGATTCTTGTGTTGTTAGTGTTCGCGGTAGAAACACGGATTATTAATTGTTTAAGTTACCTAATAAAATTTTAAAGAAAACTGTTATTTCAGTCTTTTTTTCGAACTTTAATGTTAGTGGTTCAAATGTCAAAAATCCCTTTATTAGGAAAATGGCAAATTTCTTTATTAATGCAAAGGTGACTTGGTTTATCGTTACTGTGACAAACGAAAACACTTTATTTGATGAATCCTTAAAGAAAAATTTAATTAATATCAATCAGGAGAAAAGTTATTGCAAAAATATATGTTGATCCCTAGACACTTTTGATGTGTGTAGATCGGCTTCTCAATAACTGCATTCGATTCGTTTTCAATCTTCGCAAGTATGATCATGTATCTGCTTTACGTTCCCAATTGCAATGGCTTCCAATTCGTCAACGTCGCAGTTTGCGAGCTCTGACTTGTCTATTTTCTTTTCTCAACTCCCCTTCATTACCCGAATACCTTGTTCCACACTTCCGTTTCTATTGTTCCAATCACGACCGGAGTCTTCGGTCAACAAACAACTTGCTTCTTTTATGCCTCTCCCACAACTCTAATTTTATCAATTTTATCAATTCTTCCTTCTATGTACAGTCAGTTCTACTCTGGAACGCACTTCCAGCTGAAATCAGGATGTCCACAAACCGCCTCACATTTAAGCGAAAAGTACGAGAACTCCTTCAGGGGGAATTGGCAGCACAAACACAACGCTAGTACTTGTCTGTGCATATTCATATCTTATTAAATATATGTATGTGTATGCTTAAACAATTATATATGTATAAATAAGTATAGTTTTGGTAGTATATATTAGTTGTATTTGATGTAAGTAATTTTTTTATTTACGTAACTATTGTGATTTTATATAATTTCGTTCTTTGTCGTTGCACCTACCACATCATACTTCTACATCACCTGAAGGTTGACTGGGAGAGATTGCCTCATGGTATTAAGTCCGCCTTTGTACGTCATGTGCAATAAGTTTTAAATAAAATAAAATAAAATATTACAAGTATCACAAAGTGATCGCCCCATTGGTGGGAGGAGTGAACAGTGTTGGTAACTATGCAGATGAGCTTAATTTGTGAAACACATGAGACATAATTATTTACTCTGAGTTTTGTTTTTCTTCTGCACAATCATGAATTATATTATATTGTTAAAAAGCTTAGTTTTTGGTATTTATATAGTATAGTAGGTAACTAATTAATTAGTAAAATGAGAAATATAGCACATTCAATAAATATGACAGATATTATGTATTTTTATCTTTAATAAGTTTGTCGATTTATTAAAAGCCTAATATCACCTAAACAAATTGTAAACAAACAAATAAGAGAAATGGAAGCGGTAATACAAAAGTAACGCATGAAAGTAAAATTCTATTAACTATGTAGGCTATCTAACTTGCATTTTCAATAATAAAATTTACGAAATAAAACTGCTACAACTAACAAATTACTACCTGCCTACTTAATATGTAGAAGCACAATAAAGTGCAACTAAAATTCGATAGTACAATCTTCGTAAAATGTATCCATTTAATTTAGACTCGTCTTGTGGTATAAACTATATTATATTGAAGATCTTCATAATTCAGTCATGATCTTCGCATAGATAATATTGGAAACAAGGATTGAACAGTCGCATTTTCGAAACGCCAGAGAGCGCGCGCATTCCTAGGTAATTCAAATTTGGAAATGGAATCAATACCAAAAATATATTTTTTATTTATTCTTTGTTTGAACATTAAAATAAATTTGGCGGAAAATAGTTTAATAACAGATTTAGAAGATAATATACAAAATGTATTAAGTGAATGTACAAATTATGTTACAAACTGGTTGGAAGAATTTAATGATCGACATTTAGGGAAAAGTGAAATAGGTAAAATGTTGGGATACGATAATTTGAAACCTAAATTTGGAACGATAAGAGGTTAGTAATTTTTTTATTTTGAATTATAGTTAAGTTTTAAAACAAATTAGATTCAAATTATCACAATAAAACAACGCTCCTCTAAAACCAGTATTATGTAATTACAGTTCATTTTTTAAATGATAAAAAAATAGTACTTAATTTCTTTAAAAAAAAATTTAATACTCTCAACGGTGCGGTGTTCTAATTGCGAACGTTTTAAAATTGTTGTGTTATGGTGTAAGATCCGACCCTACATCGACCTTCACCGAGCTTATAATAGAATAAAACTTTGTTTATAATAAATTTAGTATATTAGAAAACATATTAAAAATGGGTTGTCTAAATAAATCCTGGACAGAATATTTTTTTTAGAAATCAAAATTTTAATTAAAAATTATATATAGTTTATAATGAAACTAATAAATACTAATAATAAAATTTTAAACAATATAACATAAATTAAACAAATCAATAAATAAATATATATTAATTAATATATATTATATAAATAAATTTATATATATAGGATGTCCCAAAATTCAACGATAAGCGGGCGCCTAAAGGTAGACCTGCTAATGAGTACATAAGGAAAAATAATAAAAAAATATACCTAGTTTTTTTTTAGTTACAAGAAAAATTTAGAATTTCTTTGAAAATTTATACCTTTCATGATATTGCTACTATTCACCACAACTCTTAAAAACACCAAATTGCCCGCAGTTTTTACACAAAAAACGTTCAAAATATTTTTTTTCCCTACAATTTTGAAATATTTTTACTCTTAGTGTACTTTGACTCATGGTCTTGTAAAAAAAAAGTATGGACACCACTACGTAATAAATAAATAAATAAAAAATGAAGGGTGTAAATTTTCAAAGAAATTCTAAATTTTTCTTGTAACTAAAAAAAAACTAGGTATATATTTTTTTTTTCCTTATGTACTCATGAGCAGGTCTACCTTTTGGCGCCCGCTTATCGTTGAATTTTGGGACACATGGTATATATATTGATTTATTTACTTGTTTAATTGATATATACATATATATTTTTATTTATTTATTTGTTTAATTTATGTTATGTTGTTTAATAATTTATTATTAATACTTATAAGTTTTATTATAAACATAAAACTTATTAACATATTTTCTAATACACTAAATATATTATTAAATAAGTTTTATTCTATTATCAGCTCGGTGAAGGTCGATCTAGGGCCGGATCGTCTACAATTACTTAATTTGACATTATACCATTAAAGATATAAAATTAAGTATTGAGTACATAATTTTATTTAAAGTTATATCTTATATATAAAATTCTCGTGTCACAATGTTAGTTACCATACTCCTCTGAAACGGTTGGACCCGTTGGACCGATTTTTATGAAAGTTTGGTGTGCATATCGGGTAGGTCTGAGAATAGACCAACATCTATTTTTTATACCCCAATTTTTTTATGGCAAAACAAAGTTTACCGGATCAGCTAGTAATATGTAAATAATAGGTCTTTACCTATGAAATTGCCGTTTTGTATGCAATAAGTGAAAGTTCTTATTTTTTCAAACTTTTTTATTTCTGTTATTGGAAGTAATCACCCATGTAATCGACGCATCTTTGCCAACGCATTGGCAGTTTTTCTTGTAAAAATCAGCTGGACGGGAGGCAACAAACTCTTCAAAGGCATTTTGTACTGCCTCTCGGGAATTGAATTTTTTACCCACTAAAAAGTTGTCTAAATTTTGGAAAAAGTAATAGTCGGTAGGTGCAAGGTCTGGTGAGTATGGCGGATGAGGGAGAGTTTCCATCTCCAGCTCCTGCAGCTTGGAGACTGTCTGTTGCGCAGTATGGGGTCGCGCGTTGTCGTGAAGGAGCAGTGGGGACGACCGATTGACCAAAGCTGGTTGCAGATGTGCAAGCTTCTCCATCATTCTCTCCAGTTCTTCACAGTACACATCTGCATTAATGCTCATGCCGTTTTGTAAAAAGCTGTGGTGAATCACACCCGCACTAGACCACCAAACAGTGACCATCACCTTTTTAGGGGTCATTTTTGGTTTAGGGCATTGCTTTGGTGCTGAACCAGGGTCTAACCAACTTGCTGACCGCTTTCGATTGTCGAACAGAATCCATTTTTCGTCGCACGTAACAATTCGTTTCAAAATTCCTTTTATTTCTATGCCTGTTGAGCAGCGCGAGGCAGGTATCGACGCGTACGTTGCGCTGGCGATCGTTAAGGTCGTGGGGCACCCATCTATCAAGCTTTTTTACCTTGCCAATTTGTCGCAAATGGATCAATATTGTTTTGATGCTTACATTAAAAGCTGCTGCTAGCTCAGCTGTAGATTGAGTTTCGTCAGCTTCCACAATCGCCTTTAATTCATTATTGTTAACCAAAGTCTCCGGACGACCACCAGCTTCATTTTTCAAGTCAAAATTTCCAGAACGGAACCGGGAAAACCAATAACGGGTTATGCGTTCGTTTGTACAGTTCTCTCCGTAAACGTTTTTGATGTTACGTGCCGTTTATGTCGCGTTGGTGCCACGACAGAACTCATATTCCATAATTACACGAATTTTTAAAGTCTCCATTTTGACGAAAAATGTTCAAATGTAATGAAAATACAACGCTAATCAAAAACAAAAGACTGACTTTGTAAATAGAATGTCATGGTTTTAAAACAAAATTAATTTGAATTTAGAATACAGAGCCATTACAATTTTTTTTTATTTGAAATGACCAGTACTGAAGAACGGCAATTTCATAGGTAAAGACCTAATATTTCCTACATTACCTAGAATTCAAATCGGATCGGTGTGTACTGTGTGGGGTTTTTTAAAAGTTTGTTTATTAATTTGTTGTGATATATTCAATTTTATTAAATACAAAAATTGAAAATTTTTAAATTTATTTGAAGTCGCGACGCTTCGCCGCTGCGAAGCCTCGCCACGGCAATTCTTGCCACGCCAAAAATCAGGTTTACCCGCGCCTATAGATGTTTCACATCAAAAATTACAATACACAATAGTATAGTGGCGAAGCGTCGCCACGGCAATTCTCGCCATGCCAAAAATCAGGTTTAACCACGAAGCAAATACAAAGAGGAGATGCCCTAATGAAATTTTTGTATGAAACAATGCGTGACAATTTGCGGGGGTGAGGGGGGGTTACTTTGCCCTTTGCCATCTACCAATCAATAGCAAAACTACTTGCATCGTTACATGTTGATGTTGCTATGTAGTTTAGCTATTTGACACTAAAGCGTACGATGTAAAGGTCATACAGGGACGTACTCAGAATTTTCTTATCAGGTAGTTATTTTTTTAAAGTCAATTTTGTAAATCATTTTGATGCATGTATCGCAAAAATATTATTAGTAAGAAACATCGTACATAACATCTATACTAATATATTCTATACTAATATATGAAGTTGAAGAGTTTGTTTGTTTGAACGCGCTAATCTCAGGAACTACTGGTCCGATTTGAAATAAAAAATGTGTAACATTTTTTTTTTCAAAAAAAAAATGTTTCAGTGTTAGATAGCCCATTTATCGAGCAAGGCTATAGGCTATATATCATCACGCTTAGACTAATAGGAGTGGAGCACCAATGAAGAATGTTGCGGAAACGGGGGAAAATTATTACGCTACGGGAAATAGGAGACGTAAACGAATTTGCGTGGGTCAGCTAGTATAGTATAAAAGTGAAAGTTTGTGTGTTCTTTATATCTTTCCCGTAACCTTGGTGATGTATTTGATTTATTACTTATTTAAATATGTCACCGTAAGATTATAAAGATCGTTAGATTATAATCTACCTAGCGAGATTGCCAACTATCGATAGATTGTCAACTGTGATATACTACTTACGCGCGTCAAATTGTCAACTTTCCCTGATTGTTCGGATTTATAGTAGGCCGTTCAATGCCCATAGAGATAGTTTAGGTTATTATTTCTTTGATTAATCTCAAATTATTTTTTCTGCCAACAGCAACTTCAGCAACTTTATATAACTTGTTGCGGCTTGGGAACAGTCCTTATTATTTTTCCTATCCAAATATCGTTACCTAACTTCCCACTTCCAACTCCCCTTGCACATGAAGCGAATTCTAATCAGCGCCATCTAGTGCGCGGACACTCAAAAAAGAGCGCTAATGGCCGCGTAGCTCGTTCACGTTGTCGCTCGTGAAAATATCTAAAATCAATGGAAATAGACTGATCTCAATTGTGAAAACCGTGTACATTTCGTGTGGAGTGTGATCCCCTGCCTGTGCTGTGTGGGACTCTTGTCTGAACCAACCAAACGTGCTCTGATGAACCGGGTTCGTGGATGTGCCTCCGATTGGTGAGTCCTCCCAACCTTTTCCCGTTTCTGAAGCTGTTCGTTTGTTCCTGCTTGATATCACTGGATTTAGACATACGCTAGAAAGGTGCCCTAGGTTACCGCCCGCTGTGAACCAACCAGCAATAGCTCATTCATCAACATACATAACTAATCCTAAAGCTTTGAGGTATTTTCAACATGAAATCAATTTACAATCACAGAAATACTTTAAATTTGGCATCAAAGACAAATTAACAAACAAATATGGCAGCGCGGGGACATATGCTGTTCAACCAATCAGCGCGCGACTTGCGATTCGTAGATACCATTTTACAATCTCGCGAGATAGATTACAATCTAACGGTTTTGACAATCTGACGGTAACATATATATATATAAGAGAGAGAACAAAAACAAAGAAATATAGTACAACAACAAACACATACAATAAAGAGAACAATAACATACAAGTAGGAGTATAATACAAAAAAAAATGTTTCTACAAATTAGTTTTTCATTTATTATATTTTCAAATTCTTCAGTTTTCGTTTGATTAATTTCGTTGTGGGTTCCGAGAAAGTTTAATTTTCCTGGGATTCCTGGGATATAATTTTAGTTAATTAGAAAACCTATCAAATAATCAGTATAAGTAAAATTTGTTTCATTTTCAAGTACTTTAAATTCTAGATTAATATAGATATAATTTGAATAGAGATAAAAAAAATAATTCTAATTACGACCCTGTCTCTTTGTTCTGTTGATGTTTGTTTTCCTAGTTGACGATAGACGTCAGTGTTCACAAAATGATTACAAAAAATAATACTTTTTCGATTAAAAATTCTTTAGACAAGAATGCAGAACATATTTCAATATTTTTTTATGATTTACTTTATAAATACTCAGCTCTACGAACCTTTTTATTTTTATTTCCCATCACACAAAGTTTTTCCATCTAGTGGCGAATAGATTTAACTATATTTCAACGACACACTGAGAGATTTTTCTAGAACTATTTTAAGAAATTAAGTATAAAATTACTTACAAATGAAATATTATGCCATTCATGGCACCAGAACGTCTATCCAAGTTATTTGTACAAGATAAAATACAACACTTCATCTTTTACTTAATTGTACCGAGAATATTCAAGGATTGCAATTTTTCGATAAAGTTCTAGAACATTGACGTTGACAGTCTAATTTGTAAGTCGCGATAACTGCGATGACGTCGGGACCTGTATTTTGTCACGGGACCTATGCGCTTATGCCATCTCCTCTTTGTATTTGCTTCGTGGGTTTAACCCTCGCCTATAGATAATGTGAGCCGTCACGAGACACCTGGCAGATGTGAAACAATTGCAGATGTGAAAAAGAATTGAATTGAGAATTGAATTGCTGTGGAGTCGCTCGCCGCTTCGTGGCAATTCGGCAATTCTCGCCAAGCCAAAAATTAGGTTTACCCCTCGCCTATAGATGTTTCACATCAATAAATGCAAAAACATTGTAAAATAACTCCTTTTGAGAGCTTCCATTGAGTGCGCTGCGTAAACGGTTAGAATTTCGCAATAATAAATATAATGTATGAAAGAATTGTTCTTCTTTGAAAGTTCTAAAAAAAGTCAGCGCCAGCATATTATTATGTCTGTCTTTTAAGGTTGGTCTTTTAACCTTTTTTTATGCTAAAAAAAATTGTTGACCAATCCCGCATTAATAATAAACATCCTGTGTCGTGGAGGACTTTACAAACATACATGAAACTGACACAAGGAACACCTAGACTCAGAACAACAATTTGTGGATCACACAAAGTGTTGGTCCATGTGGGATTTGAACCCGCAACACTAGGCTAAACGTGCAGTGAAATCAAGTCAATTGGAGAGGCCTATGTCCAGCAGTGAACTGCGATAGGCTGATGATGACTTAAAACCCACGTTAATCTACGTTTTTCAACCTATAATGTCAAAACTCTTCATCAGAAAGCAGGGGTATGAAGAAAATGTCAATGGCCATGATTCCGCTCATCTTCCAAGTCGGAGCTACATCCACGTGGATGATCCTGACCAGCATCATGGCTGTCAAGTCCGTTGCCATAGGCTTCGTCTTACTCGTGTTCAAAATCGCCGTCAGCTCAGCCAAGGTAAGCAAAAAATTCTTGATAAACTGAGTCAGTGTTCTGATCTAATCACCATTAGTAATAGGTCACTTCACACGTCATGTTGAACGGCCTTCGAGGACTCAAAACTCGATCGAGCTTCCCGAAACATTAAAATACGAGTATATATGTATATTTTATTATGCAAATTTTATTAAAATCGGTCCAGCCGTTTGCGTAAAGAAGTAACCCACATACAAACACACTCACAGACTTTCAACTTTATAATGTTAGTTTAGTATGATAAAAAGGGAAATTCTGATCCTTTGCAAGCGCATAATTTTATTAATTTTAAAATGATTGTTTCATATTTTAAAAATATCTTGAAAAATATTTTTATCAAAGATAAAACGATTGAATTGGCGGTAAACAAAATTACGCAAGACATCTAAATACTTTAATTTAAAGTTTTGGCTAGATATTGAGACAGAATTAGCAAATTCAAGATTTCCATCCACGATAGATTTCACACAGTCGTTTAATCCCAAACTAAGCATACACTATTACATACTTATATATTTCTAAATACACACACATTACTAAATACACACATATTATAGATAAACTGATGATGATGATCTGCGCAAGACGGCTGGCAGGAGCTGGATGCGAGAATCCGAGGATCGAACCAAGGGGCGCGCAATTGGAGAGGCCTATGTCCAGCAGTGGACTGCGATAGGCTGATGATGATGATAGATAAACTACACCTAGATACAAATAAAACGATTTTACTCTATACATCTGCTGCTTATCCTAAGTGGGAATCGAAAGTTTATTTCAATAGTTGCATACCGGAAATTATTTATTTAAAACTATATGCACTTTTGTACGTTGGCAGACTTAATGCCCAGGGCATTTTCTTCCAGTCAATCTTAGGGTGGTGTAGAAATATTGTAAGGTAGGTGGTGCACAGAGATTTCTTTAAGGAACTAGGTAACTACAAACACTACACAAAAGAAAGAACTACTTAAACATCTAGCGGTTGCCCGCAGCCCCGCCCGCGTATATGTCGGTTATAGCGGCAAATAGTAGCCTATGCGTTATTCTGATGTATAAGCTATATTACTGTAAAGGTTCATCCAAATCCGTTCAGTAGTTTTTGCGTGAAAGAGTAACAAACATCCATCCATCCATCCATCCATCCATACTTACAAACTTTCGCGTTTATAATATTAGTATAGATATAGAAGTATAGATATAGATTAAACACATATAGAATACATACGTCTTAAATACACACACACAATATATATATATACATACAAACTTATATTCCGTATACTTATAAACCGTGGGAGAGCCACGCTTCGGCATGAATGGGACGGCTCGATCGAAGTGATACCACGGCCTCACAGAAAACCGGTGTGAAATAGTGCTTGCGCTGTGTTTCACTGAGTGAGTGAGGATACCGGAGGCCCATACCTCAACCTCCCTCCCCCTGTCCCCGCCCCCATCCCCCCAAAGGCCAGCAACGCACTTGTGACGCCTCTGGGGTTGCAGGTGTCCATGGGCGGCTCGTTTGCCCGCCTATTCCATAAAGAAAAGAAAAATTCGTACACTATGAAAACCCGAAATCCCGAATATAGGTTGTACCAACTATCGGTTAGTAGTTTCTGCCATTTCGTTAAGAAGGTGCGCATGCACATTCTTTTACTGGAAATCAATGAGTTACCTATATAGTCAGTGTGGTGACGGATTAAGAATAAAAGAGTGTCACCACCCCTAAATATGTATGGGTGTCGTAAAGGCGCGCCTCCACCAAAATTGTTGGCAATTTCAGTGTTTCCAACTGTTTGCAACACTTCAAGAAATCGCCAACTTTTGTTTCCATTGTGTCTACACCGAGTCGCCAACAATTTGAAAAACATTCGAACTAAGCGTCACCATAGAGCCAATACATATGCAACAAGCGTATTCTTTTGATGTTTACCGCCAAAAACGGTTCCCAACATTTGTTGACAATTTTTGTTGCCAACACAAGGAAATTACAGAAACTTTTGTCACCAACACGTGTTGACAACACAAAAATTGACAACTTTTGTTCGGTGGAGACCTGGCTTAAGACACTACATAGAACAACATCACTGGAAAGCGAAGAAAAACTTGAAAAAAACTCTAGATATACCAACCCGTCTGGCCAGCGTGGTATAGTAGACCTAAACCTCATTTCTAAGAAGCTTATCTAGCAGTGAAATGTAAAAAAACTACTTCAAGAACTAGACCAAATTGAAAAGAGATCACACGGGAAGCACCAGCTTTCAAATAAAAAAAAGAATTATCAACATCGGTTCACCCAGTCGAAAGTTCTGAGATAACAAACATAAAAAAAATACAGTCGAATTGAGAACCTCCTCCGTTTTTGAAGTCGGTTAAAAAGCTGTTGACGATGAATAAATGGTTAAATAAAAAATCTACAAAAAAACCTGAGTCTCAAATACCGTTGTCACAAACAACCTACTTTATTTACACAACATTTAAAACGCCATTTTATTTTTGTTGTTGTTTTTCTTGTCATAATTTGATGCCTTCATTTGAAATGACCTAGAAATGGCCAGACACAGAGGCCAGACAGCTTAATGTCACACTACTTTTTGTATGTGTGGCTTAGTATTTAAAGATTTCGCAAAAAATAAGACATTAGGTATTAATTTTAACTAGATCTTAATCACACAAATGATATTTTGAATTACAAATACAACCGACCAAGTGATCGGAAGTGCGAGCCGGACTCGCGTACGTAGGGTTTCTTACCATCACTACATAGTATAAAACAAAGTCGCTTTCTGTGTCCCTATGTCCCTTTGTTTGCTTAAATCTTTAAAACTACACAACGGATTTTGATGCGGGTTTCTTTAATAGATGGAGTGATTCAAGAGGAAGGTTTTTATGTATAATAAATGCATAATATAGTATGGGAACATTGTTAATTTTCGAGATTTCTAATGTGATGTAGCAAATAAACACACTTTTTGGCGCTTACATTGCAAACGCTGGTTGCACCCTACGAGATAGATCAAAATAATGTACTACAGTATTGTACACCTTAAAAAGTACTACAAAAACGTCCGCGACGGTATATGTCTATCTCTTAGGGATAACCCACAACAACCATTTTTTATTCCTTTCTTTTTACGAGAAATAATGGCTTATTTACGAAGTGATTTTAAGCAATACAGAATGAATCCATATACAATTAAGTAAATTAAATACATTGTGCATTTAATATAGACCAAAATGGTCCTTTACCGTATCTAATTTAAATGAACATATTCGAAGATATTACAGATTTAAAATGCACGTATCGTGTCGTCGGCGTGGGCATCTGAAATCCACCCGTGCGAAGCCGGGGCGGGTCGCTAGTTACCTATAAAACGACAAAAAAAACACGTTTGTTGTATGCAAACTCCCTTAAATATTTATTTTATTCCGTTCTTTAGTATTTGTTGTTATAGCGGCAACAGAAATACATCTATACTTATAATAAAAATGTAACAGGTCCAATTCTGTACATTAAAGATATTTAGAATTTTTTTTTGGAGGGCTTTCTACTATCGATACTGAAGCCAAAACTGTATTTTTTTTCATTTTTGTCTGTCTGTCTGTCTGTCCGTCTGTCTGTCTGTCTGTCTGTCTGTCTGTCTGTCTGTCTGTCTGTCTGTCTGTCTGTCTGTCTGTATCTTGGCCGCGCATCACGCCGAAACTACTGAATGGATTCAAATGAAACTTGGCATGATTAAAGTTCATACTACGAGGTAGGACATAGGATACTTTTTATCCCGATATTCAGCACGGTTTCCTGGGGGGAGGGGATGAAAGTCAAAATATGTACATAGTTGTAATTCAATAACACATGGTCCGATTTCATTCATTCTTTTTTTGCTAGAAAGAAAAAAAAAGATAGCGGGAAATGTTTTTTTTTGTCCGCGACTGTACACTACCTGTGGGAAGCTGAGACAGATAGGTAAATATGGCGGTACGAAGTTCGCCGGGTCAGCTAGTCATCTCTAAAAATTTCAACTGTCTAACTATTACGGTTCATGAGATACAGCCTGGTGACAGTCGGACCAAAGAGTCGGACGGACAGCCAAGTCTTAGTAATAAGGTCCGCCTAACGCTTTCCATGAACTACCTATACTTTTTACTTCTTTTTATCGCGCATTTTATTTAAAGCGCAAAGAGGTTCATTTCAGGTGAGCTTATACAACTGTTTGTATAAGTATTGAGTCTTCACTTTTGTCGGCAGTCCTCGTGACTGTTTTGTTTGTGATTTCTTTTGGAAAACAAACACACACATTCCAAAATTAGAGTGGTATTGATTTTACCCAACTTTTTTTTTCTTTTTTCATTTTAATTCCATTCGACATAATATTGAACACAGATTTAATAGATGTATTTATATTATTTTAATCCTTTATGTCTTCGAGTTTGCACATAATTTTTGATTCATGTTTTTATTCAAATAAGCGTTTAAATATAGGTAAATAAATTATATTATTGAGAATGGATTAATTATTATAATTTAGTTTATTGTCATTGTTAAAGAACTATTTATAACATAACACTATGTAATCTTGGAGATGATAGGTTTGTTGTGAATGTTGTATTCACCTGTTAATCCTGTTATATATCTACAATTAGTTGCAAATCCATAACATATGTGTCTTCTGCAATGAAATTTTGTATTATCTATTGGTGAATATGTATTGATTTTTGTATTAATTCTGTTCCCAGGTGGCATCATTCTTTACTTCGTTGAAAGCTAAAAATGACCATCAACCCGACTGGTCCTGGTCTCCACATTTTGATCACCATGGTGCGAATACTCCACTACTATTTCTGATATAGTTATACATACGAATTTAAAAGTAAAAATCGGGTTTTGTGATTCTTTTCTGGTTTTAGGGAATCTCTTGAACTCTTTCAAACGAATAATAAGGGTCCGTAAACACAGACCGGCTCGGAGAGCATCGAATCGCTTTTTACTTTTCACACAGTCACAGACCGGATCGTATACGCTTGGAATTGGCCGGAGCGGAGCCGCCAACTATTTCACATAGACCAGCTGGAACAGATCTGCGCGTGCGCGAGCGCGAGCGAAAAAGAGCACGCAATCGGAGCCGTTCGGCTCCTCTTATTATTTTACACGAAGCGCGTACAAGCATTCTTAATGACAAAAGAAGTGCACATGCAAAAATAAACCCTACTACAATAACTCAAAACTCTGTTTCCAACGTAATAAAAATCTGCTCTCCTCTCCGAGCCGGTCTGTGTGAACGGACCCTAAGAGAGTTACCACAGTATAAATATGGACAGTATGGAAACTAAGCCTAGTTGAGGACATCATTACCTACGCTCCATTGAAGCAATAGGGCTGTAACTTTTGTTTTTGAATTTTATTTTGTTCTTAAGTGATCTATCAATCGAATTTGAATATCTAGCTTACAAATTCAAATTTAAATAGGTAATTGCATGGCGTCGGTTAATCTCAGCAAAAGACGATAGTTTAAACACGGAAAACAATGTAATATTAACTCACAATAACTTGTAGAACTATAGATCTTTATCCGTGTCATTAAGGCGTAACCTTTTACAAGTTTAGGCGGAAGCGTACGCGAGCCGCGGTTAGACGAAAACGTTTCGGGCGCTCGTCGGAGCGGGCGCGCGGTACGGTAGACGCCGCAGCGCAGGAGGCGCGCGGCTAGGGCTCATGAGCGGCTGTGAACCGTACTGCGTTTCAATCCGAAAATGCGTGTGATACCAAGTAATTAAAAACCCATTACATAAAAAATGCCTTTATTCTTCATTGTTACAAATTGTTTACAGAAAAATATTTTCGTCTGCTACGACACGTTCGTAATTCTTTATTATTAAATTTAATTGTGTAAAAAATTCTCAATCTTATGAATAGTTTTTTTATTAGGTAAACTGTTGGGAAACAAGGACAGGGTAATAAGAAACCGATTTTGTTTATTTCTTCGTAAAGTTCAGCTACTTTGCAGTTAATGTGTTCTTTTTCAAAGCAACAACGAAAATTTTCATCCAGTTTCTCGACATATTGAACAAAATCATCTGGTGGTACAACTAGTAAGCTTCGGTTAGTATCTTTAACAATATAAACTTATAATAATAATAATAATAAACTTTATTTGATACACACAGCATACAAACAAAAAAAAAACTTATTCAAAATTGTCCATACATAAAATAAAAACGAACATTAATTAAATTTAAAAAAAAATTAAACTTCTATATTTATAAATGATCATTATCTCTTATTATCTATCTTTATATACTTTAACGTGACCACTCGTCCTGACGCGGCACTGCGCGGCACTCACTACTGAGAGCACCGCGACAACCACTTATTTGTCTCGTCGGTGCGCATGTTGGTGTGAGTGTGCCGTTTTGAGCGTTTGTAGGTAGTTTCCATACTGTTCATATTTATACTGTGGAGTTACCCTGGGAGAGTCTGCTTCAGCACATGGACTGTACATACTTTGACTATATGGATAGCGTTGTGGTTTAATCGGTTGCCACGCCGTTTTCTACTGTGCTCAGTGTGGTGGGTTCAAACCCATGGGACAACTCTTTGTGTGATCTTTAAATTGTTGTTCGGAGTCTGAGTGTTCTTTGTATCTGGTTCATGTATGTTCGTGAAGTCCCTCTTGACACAGGATTTACTCCTAACGCGGGAGTTGTCTTGGTAGCGTATGCGACTGTTGTGCTTGAGGTCTCGGGTTCGACTCCCGTGTCGGACCTAATGTTTGTATGATCTAACTATTTGTTTGGGAGTTTGAGTGTTTTCTACGTATAATATGTACGCATTTACAAAAAAAAGGTATTCATATATGATTATTATATATACGAGTATTGGTATTTATATCAGTTGTCTCGTACCAATACTACAAGCTCAGCTTAGACTGAGACTAGATGGCGTTGTATGTTAGATGTGGTTAGATGTCTGAAATATTTTATTTTTAATTTTGTTATCAAACAAAATCTTACACAAAAACACTTAAAAAGCGATCTGTTTTTATTTACAGGTCATGTTCGAAGTCTGACTAATGTAGGTAAGAAAATTACATCCATTTAATTTTACCTATATGACTTAAGATTTTGTTCGGTACCTAAGTTGTTTAACATTAACTTTGGACAAGTGTTTGAATGCCTAATTCTGGGGACTCTGAGGCCACGGTCTCGAAATCAGCGGGCGGAGGAGCAGTGAGCGGTTCGGCTACGTAGGCTCTCCGCGAAACTACTCTCAAGGCCAGTTCCATATAGGTCTATGCTTTAAAACCCACCGCTGCCCGCGTCCCGACTCCTGCCGCTCCGCTCCCGATGATTCCCCGTCCGCGGCCTTAGCGGTGATGTATAATGTCTTAAGCGTAGACTCAAGGAGGGATATGCTAAGATTTTTTTAAGCAATGTGGGTAGACCAACTAAATGCATAGAACCTTCCTCATTCTAAGAGGAAACTTCATGTGGAAAAATAGCTCTGTAGTTCATAGGGCTACTTTTCTTTCTTCTTTCTTCGACTGCATGCAAATCGCAGTTGTATAAGCAGACCTTGCCGCTTTCTACTACTGAATAATTGTTCTGAGTCTTGTTCTTTGTGTTCATCTCAATAAGGTTTGTAAAGTCTCTCGCGACAAGGGATTATCTACTGTTGTCCTTTTTTAAAAAAATACTTATTTCTTTCTCACTCAGGTTCATACTTCCCTGCATCATGGAACTCATATGCCGTGGAAGATAACGAGATCTCAGGACCAATTTACAAGACGATCCCGACGCATGAAGAGCAATACGAGGAGTTGGAGTTCAAAACTGATGTTAAGAAAGAACGCATCGACCGGAGTTGAAATAATTTGTTATTTTTGAGAATCCTAATATTAAATAGGTTGTTTAATTGTTTAAGAAATGCTTCTGAGCTGAGGTAGATGATAGCACTAATTATACATGTGAGAGGCTCGGTCGCGGTCGGTCAGTCGGAATTAATAATTTTATATCATATATAAAAACTTACATCCTAACTGTCGAGGACGTTAACATCGCGCTTCAAAAATATAAGACAACGCCAGATGGCGTTGTCTTATAGCACTATAGAAACATTGTCTCCACTTTATAATCAAAATGCTATACGTTAAATAAACCCTAAAAATCGGGTTCGAATTCTTTGATTAATCTACTTTAACTTCACTATAGCGTTACTCGTGGCAACATTCACTGAATGAACCAAACTTCAGTGACATCTGTCTAAGACGCACTGAACTACAGAGTAATTGCTAATCCTACTTGTCTTACACGTAATAATTAACATATCGCTTGGTCAATCTGTCGACCACATGTCCTCCACACGCAAATACAATCGCTTCGTAGGATTGCTAAATTATATTTAGATCGTAAGAAATCAGTTAGTAATTTATTCATTATAGTTAATGTTAATTTTAATTTATTATCTATACGGATATCTGGATGTCAGTGTTCAAAATATCCGGATGTCCGTCTGGAAAAGCCGCTATCTGGTTCCATTTTGTCAGAGTGTGCATCTGAATCGAGAGCCCAATTTTTAAACTTTTTCGAAAAAAAATTGAATGAAATGTAAATTAGTTGAAAATAGTGAAAACCCAAAGGAAAAGACTATAAAATTCTTTAACGCAAATTAAAGCTGTTATGTCCAAACGACTTGGCTCCTCAGTCCAAACGAATGCATAAAGTGGCGTAGACTCAATCTTAGAAAGTACTACCTCTAGGTCAATACTTTCTATTAAAAAAAAATAGTTAAGATATTTTCTTTAAGTTTAGCTCATAATTGAGATGCAGATGCACACTTTATACGGATATCCGACAGCCGGATATAAGGGCTACTTCAGGTAAAGGTAACAAAAAAATGCATTGTTAAGTTATAAAGGTAACTTTTTATTTATTACAATAAAAATAATATCAAAATAGGACGGATTTTCATTTTCTCTTATAAAATTACAAAAAATGTATAAAATATGTATAAAAACATGTACAAATATAAATTTCATTTTAAAGCATAAATATTCATATTTTTTATATTTTGAGCCGAGTTAAGCTCATTTTCATTTTAAAGCTAAAATTTGTGATGACATGCGTTTGGTATTTTTTTTCACAGATTAAAAACAGGTATATAAATAAATTAGGCCTATTTCAAAGGCACGACTTTTTTCCATCAAGAATCCCAAAACCATGTGTGGAGGAATCCTGTCTAGTCTCCGAAAACAAAAAAAGTTGTAAACAATCAGAACTAGGTCCAAACAATAGTCATTCTTATTACAATAGCACTAACGTTCATTTCAGCATAACAATGGATTATTTTTTAAATATGCAAGAAAATAATATTAATTGTACGTGTATATTTACGGAATTTAGAATGTATAGTTATATATAAAAAAGTATAGAGAAGAACACACAGTCAAATATAAAAAAAACATTATAAAAAGCAACTTTCGGCATTACGAAATTAGGTGCAGATTGCATCGAAAAAGATATTTGCTTGTCTTTATGTGCATTCTTGCGCGACTAGTCATCATATAAGGGGTATGAATGACCCCGTACCCCGATGATCACGTAAAGATTGACAATATTTTACATTAATTACGTTTTTATCCTGTAAGGGCTAACTAATTTTGAGAGGCTTTTGATAGATGTATGGATGGATGTTTATTGCTCAATCAATTCAGAACAGCTTAACTACTTTGGATGAAATTTGGTATAGAGACAGACAATAGCCTAAAACATAGGTCAAAATATCCGGGAATTATTTATCGTTAACAACAACTTTCAAGAAATTACTGATTGTATGTTAAAAAATGACAAATTCGCCCTTACATATTTAATGAATACCTGTGAAACGGTCAGCTAGAAAAAAGAGATGACTTTCTGACTAACTACTTAGGTATAAAACATAGTTGTGACAACATCAATGGCAATGATGATTACTTAAAATAAACAGAACCGTGGTCATGTATTATTAGCCAATAATTTATTTTAAAGGTTTCTACACACCATGTCGTTGAGCCTAGCGACCTAAACCCGCCGGCATCGTGTGTAAGAACCTTTAAATTGTACCACCAAATAAATTATATTCTTCCTTTATTAATTGTCCACCTTATTTAGGGGTATTATATTTGGTATTTTCCTGAATGTCAATGGGGTTGAACAGAAAATTCTAAGTAAAACAAGTGAGAGTCGGACTCGCCCATGAAGTGTTCCGAAGCAACAAGTAACAAAATATAAAAGTTCTTGTAGTTCGTTGTAACTATGATCGCTGTTTTAATAATAGTGTTTTTGTTGCGGTTTACGATTTATGACGTACTAAAAAAACTGCTAACTAGATATCGTTCAAGCCAATTTTCGGTGGAAGTTTGCATGGTAATGTACATCACATATTTTTTTTAGTTTTATCATTCTCTTATTTTAGAAGTTACAGGGGGGGGGTCATTTTACCACTTTGGAAGTGTCTCTCGCTCAAACTATTCAGTTTAGAAAAAAAATGATATTAGAAACCCTAATTATCATTTTCGAAGACCCATCCACGTATGGGTTTGATGAAAAAAAAATTTTCGAGTTTTAGTTCTAAGTATGGGGTACCCCCAAAATTTATTGTTTTTTTTATTCTTGTGTGAAAATCTTAATGCGGTTCACAGAATACATCTACTTACCAAGTTTCAACAGTATAGTTCTTATAGTTTCGGAAAAAAGTGGGTGACATACGGACGGACAGACAGACATGACGAATCTATAAGGGTTCCGTTTTTTGACTTTGGCACGGAACCCTAAAAAAAGGATCATATTTAAGAAAAAAAATGGAAAAAATATGTGTATAAACATACAAAATCCTGCTTTTATTGTCACTTAACAATATATAAGATTAAATGAAGAAATACGGTCCATAATAAATTATGATCATAATATTTTTTTTACGTTTTGATCTGAACTTTCTGAACTCCATTTTTGGGTATGATCGTTCAGACTTATATATGAATAACTTTAATAGCAGTCTTAGAACTTTTAAAGGAATGTTTTTTATGGTAAAAAGGAATGTCAATATGAATTTATGTATATTTTTTTATCAATTAAATACCGATACATAATATTGTATCCATTATCACATCCTGTAATTATATTTTCAGGGCTAATATGATACGAGTATTAATAAACCGATAAATCGACTAATCGTTTATGTAAACGTAATCGAATCTACTCCAATAAATTCGAATCTCGATTTCTTTTACGATGAATCGATATGTCTAATACTGAGATTCTGTTTAATAAATATAATGAAGGTTTTACATAGCGAGTATACTACATATATATGCATAGTATACGTTTGTTGAGATGTTTGAACGTGTGACTCATAGTGTACAACAATCATTATATTTCCTTCTCTCTCTCGTCTCTATATCGTAAAGTGAATACAGACCCTTAAAATCCAAAAAATCTCACAACCCATCAGTTATCTTAAAACACACCCCCAGAAATATACACAGTGTAATTAATATCGAGTCACTAACTAACCCCATCACACTGTTATGAAACCACCCCCTTCTAGACTTCTTTTTGGTAATTTTCCTCTTGTCTACCACCAATTTCTTCGCCCAGGAATCGAAGTCCGACGGAACGGTCTGGCACTGTGATGGATGCCATTTTCTTGGCGCACCACTAGAGCTTTTCGCTTGGATGCAAATTTGATGAGTTCCTCCAGATTTTAAGGCGGTTTTGAACTCTTCCTCTATGGGGATGGTGATGGACCTCAGGTGGTAGCCGATATCTGAAGAGTATTGGAGCTTGTTTGACCCATCTCGGACATAAATGACAAAGTCAGCGACATCTTCCTTTGTTGATACGAACCAGTGGACGTAAATTGATGTTTGGGAGCTGAAAACAAGAATAGTGATTTTTATTCTTTTTTTTTTAAGACAACTCCCGCATCAGGAATATACATCCTGTGCCCCCGGGGGACTTTATAAACATACATGAAACAGACACAAAGAACACTCAGACTCAGGACAACAATTTGTCGATCGCAAAAAGTTAAAAGAGAGTATTAACAGGCGTTGTGTATATAAAAAAAACGTGTGGCACGCGGGGACTGCCGGGGTAAAGATATTGAATAGCATTTTTTTTTAGCTTATGCAATTATATTTATTTATTTATTTTTTATTTATGCAGTATTTTTTTCTTTGAACATAATACTTACGGGGCGCACATGCGGTGAGTGTGGCATTATAAAGATATGATAGATACCTATACAGTTATACACCTATATACTTTCTCACAAACAGCTGCTTACGTATTCGTCCGATTTCGGAGCAGCTCGTGTCGATCCGTGCGAGCTTTGGGTGTTAGGTTTTATTTTCGTTACGGAATTTCTTAATTCGGTCGCCGCGCTCAAAGCCCACGATAAAAGCTATGCAATAGCTTAAAAAACTAAGATACTTACTATTGTACATGTCGAAAAGCGACATCTGGTTCCAATATAAAATCAAACGTCGTCTCCCCTTCAGTATTGCTATGCTCAATAATCTTACTATCAACTTCAGTGTCACCAGTGCACAGTAATCTTTCCTCGTCAACTGCTAGTAAGTTTTCACTCTCCAGGGTAGCGGGTTCGGCGCAGGTCAGATTTTGGTATTTTTCGTCTTTTTTCAATAAAGAAGGCGTCATGTGATTCAGGTAGTGTTTTAAGGGACGAATGAAGCAGTCACATTTTAGATTGTTACCTGGAAAAATTACAAAAATAATAACAATAATCTCACAGATAACACACAACTGATCCCAAACAAGATAGCGCCTGTACTATACAAAAAATGTTAACGGTTGCTCATTCCACATACAGTGAATCAAAGAAATATATTATAGCGCCATCTAGCGAAGACATACGGTACTACGGAGTAACGACTATTCCTGTATCCCGATATGAAAAGTTCTCACGCCGATTGGCATATGTATAACTTACCAACGTCATCGTAAATAGGACCACACGGGAAGCACCAGCTTTCAAATAAAAAAGAATCATCAAAATCGCTTCACCCAGTCGAAAGTTATGAGGTAGCAAATATAAAAAATACAGTCGAATTGAGAACCTCCTCCTTTTTTTGAAGTCGGTTAAAATGAGCATTTGTTATTTTTTTTGACAACTTAACTTGTCAAAAAAAATATCGATCCTGCATATCATTGTAAGTATTTAATCAATCAAATTGCAAATAATTGAAAAATATATACATGTACTATCTCCAGTTTTAACAAGGGAGAGAAAGGGGCTATTGTAAATGGCCGTTAATGAAGGAGAGACATCCTCAATAACTAGATCACTGATAAACATGATTAAATATTACTAAATGCATATTATGGATAAAACAAAACAACCAGACACAGAATTATAGATCGTGTTCTCCCTTAGAGCATATTGTTACGAATAATAATAATCTTCAAGCCTTATCTGCGCAGACAAATACACACACGCTTCTTATCGATCTCCTGAGGCAAGGAATAATGGACCTTATTTCTATGTGCATAGTGTCGGATATCGATTGGTTGTTGCCTAATTATTATTAACTTCGATTATTTTTATTAGCGTTTTTACTAGACGACTCTCGTGTATTATCGTCGGTTCTAGACATGGAAGAGTAATAATAATATGAGTATAAATAGAGCGTCTCGTGGGCCGCAGGCAGTTCAGTTCAGTTTGAGCAATAGTGAGATAAACATCGAAGTGATATCAGCGATCAACCTTGCGACCTCGGCGACCTTTAAGGATTGTAATTCAGAGTAGTATTGTGATTTTAATAGTGGTTTTAATAAAGTCTCTTTAACACGTCAAAAGGCTTCTTTCTCAAATAAATCGAACCCTAACACGTAACAATATATACATAGAGGGGCTGCTGAACGAGCGGAAAGCGTGATCAGAGTATGCTCTAAGTTTTCTCCACAGACCTCAAGCTTAGTACTCAGGGTCCACTAACCGCTAGACCACCAAGCCAAAGATGATACAATACTCCACTTACCTTCAAAATACACAACCAAACCATCTTTCTCCACCATTTTAACAATTTCTGGTTCGAAGCTCACGAGTTGGTTATTTCTGACGTCCAGAACTCTCAATTGGGACGCGTTCACCAGATGTGGGGTAGGCAGAGATAGTAACGAATTGTTTTGTAAGTACAGCTCCGTTATATTGTCTGGTAAAGCGAATTTTATGTCAGCTGTAAAATAAACCTTATATATAAAAATCAATTGCTGTTCGTTTGTTTCGCTAAAACTCGATAACGGGTGGGCCGATTTAGCTCATTTTGGTTTTGAAATGTTTGTAGTCCAGGGAAGATTTAAACGGTAAAAAATTAAAAATAACTTGAAAATCCAAATATCAAGTGTACGAAGTAGCGGGCACAGCTAGTATACTATAAATCAATACACTTATGAAGCGATATCCAGTGATTTCATACGCCAAAAATTTAAATCAAATAATTATAGCTAGACATATCTATACTAATATTATAAAGCTGCAGAGTTTGTTAGTTTGAACGCGCTAAATCTCAGGAACTACTGGTCCGATGTGAAAAATTATTTAATGGCTACATTAAATTTTCAAAAAAAAATGGGATCCGTAAGAAAATTTGTCATTTTGTAACCCAAGGTGTGAAATCGAAAACCTACTTTTGCGTGCGCTGCAAAAACTATTGACAATAGAACAAAATAATGTATTACGGGTTTGTAGATCCCATTAAGATCTACAAAAAAGACCGCTAGAGCATATATCTAACTATCGTGGTTTAGTCACAATAACCGCTTTTGTGTTTAAAAAAATTATTAAATCGTCTGAAGAAAGAAACTACGTTAAATGTGTATGGTAATATTAATCCTTATCCACATTAAGCATTATGTTATCAAGGGTATTTATGTAGAAGTAAAATACTTTTTGTTTCATCCCAATCGGACATTTCGTTTACAAGTTATCACGAGTATAAGACGCTAAGAGTTGGTACCTAATAATGAGTTATTTGCCAAAGAGTTTTATCAACATAATACCTAATATTAATCTTTATCCAAATAAATGTGTTGTTGATTATGAGTATTAAATGTTAGAAGAGTATAATAAATACATCTATACTAATATACAGGGTGGATATGACAAAACGATATTTAACGAAACCGCGGGCCATTCAAATATGTCTGTTGACTTTGGGATTGTTAAATTTATTTCAAAATTGAAATTAAAAAAATGAAACTTTCAAACAAACTGAATGCCTAAAAATATTAAAACCGATAAGAACACGATTTGCAATTTAAGTTCACTAACCTACGTGCATACGAGTACAGCTGAGGGGCATGGCATGGCGGCAACGTCAAACGGCGCCCACGCGGTGCTGCCGCCTACTTATTGTAATAATAATTTACATGTATTTACACAATCACAATATTTCACAATAATATCACAAAACATGAAATTCAATTAATTATAATTTAAATTTTTCAATTCTCAATGAATACACAGATCGTATCTTATAATAATGTAATTTTTTCGCAACTTTGCAAATTAGGAAGTAACTAACAAATAGATTTGCAAATAAGTAATAACAAAAAGTATGTCTTACGGGCAATGTCTTACAAAAAGTATATCTCGTCGATCTAATAAAGCCTGTACTTACTTGTATTTAAAGGTTTACGCTTGTTATTTTTAGAACTTTGTGAATAGATCTATGGCTTACTTACTTGAAAATTAGGAGCAGCTGTACGCAAACTACATATCAGTGTAGGTACGTAAAGCCAGAGCGGCGTTCCCTCGCCTCGGCATTCTCCATAAATTAATATCATATCCGAGTATTCACTAGCCGTATAACCAAATCGAGGCATTGATTCATTTACACTCACACAAAGTAATCGTTAAATAACAACTAAGTACTAACAAACCTAACTAATGTGTCCTGTCACTATAAAAGCAGTTTTTCGCACTAATCACTTTAAAATACCTATTATTAAAAATCAAAACAAACACGACATGGCCCGCCGGCTACTTCAAACGTGCAACGACGCGATAGACTTTGCCAAAATGTGCTGTTGCACATTGCACGTCACGGGTTGGCGTACTGACACTGACTCACTAATCAAAAATCAAATGCAGTTTTTTACGTTTGAAATTAGAAAAGGATAGAAAAGATATTTTCGGTTGACCCTTTTACTCTCCCGGGTTAAGCAAAACCTACCTATTGTTTTTAACTATTTTGTGATTACGTGCGTGAGGATCTTATTGCTCAGACATAAGGTATATTTAAGAGTGAAAATTATTTGAGTAGTTAGACCTAAGGTCGTTAACCCGTTGATGATAGCGCTGCATTGAACACATCATGTAGTAAATTTCAAAAACGAAAAGTAGTGTCCTGTGGCTAAACTACTGAACCGATTTCATTGAAACTTTGTAGGTGGACTTGTAACGTGTGTAGGTATACCTAGTTAAAAAAACTCTTGCTTTGTGGTATCCGCCTTGTATAAATCTGAAGAGTTTGTTTGATCGCGCTAATCTCACGAACTACTGGTCCAATTAGAAAAATTATTTCAGTGTTAGATAGCCCATTTATCGAGGAAGGCTATAGGCTATATTTCATCACGCTAAGACCAATAGGAGCGGAGCACCAATGAAGAATGTTTCAAAAACGGGGGAAAATTATCACGCTACGGGCAATAGGACACGCAAACGAGGTTGGCGAGTGCCCAATGATGCAGAAGCATCTCAATAGACCGCCATAGTGTGTGTCACCATGCTGCATTGTTGCATTGACTTAATTTACAATGAGTATGGTGACCAACGAATCTTGGATTATGCACATGTTTTCAATTAGGCAGTTTAGTAGGCTCATTCATAAAAAAAAAACAGAAACAGTAGGGTAGTTGACGCCTTAGTCAAATTAGCTCTTTTTTATAATCTGTCAAAATGATCACTTCGTATGAAAAATGTACTAAATACAAACTTGTGACGTCACTGTTTTAGGCTACTCAATTGAGCAATATATTTCAATGTTTATTTGATTAAAAGTTGTAATAGAAATGTAAAGCTGTAATAATAATATTTTCTGAGATGTTTTGTAATATTCGTTTTAAGGAAGGAGACATAGGTATTTATTTACGATACAGTCATCTACCCTATTTATTATGTTTCCGGTGGGAGTTGAATTCACGACTTCAGGCACAAAACTTGATCATGTGGCATATATTTTGCATTTCATAGAGTTCCTCTGTCTGCTATCATACAAAAATAAATTATAATGCTTACATGTCCTCGAAATCAAATCCTTGAGATTGTTGTTGGATAAATCCAAAACTTCCAGAGACGTCAAATTGCCCAGGACATCTGGAAAACAAATAATATATAAGTCGTAAGGCAACAACCAGACACTGAACTAATGACCGTACTCATCATACTGTTACGAAAAAAGATTATTCGCGAACAATTCTCGAGATGTCTCGACACACACAGAAAGTTCTCGTGGATCTCCTGAGGCACGGAATAATGAACCTTACTACGATATACATAGCGTCGAATATCGATTGATTGTTGCGAAGCGATTTCACCGGCGGGCGCGTGCTTGGTACGGTGAGTGACCTCGAATGTACGAGTAGTTACTAGAATGTACTAATAATAATAATATGGTTAAAAATACAACGTCTCGCGGGCCGCAGTTCAGTTCGGTTTGAGCTACAGCGAGCTAAATATTGAAGTAAGTGATATCAATGATTAACTTAGCGATCTCGGAGACAATTAAGGACTGTTATACTAAGCGATATTATTATTTTAAGAGTGTTTTTAATAAAGTCTCTTTTACACGTCAGAAGTTTTATTTCTCAAATCCATCGAACCCTAACACCAACCTGGTCCAAATATTGTATTGTTACAATACAATATTTGGACCTACTTGTACAAGAAGGACCAATACACCAAAATCAAGATAAGGATAATCTACTACTAAAGATCTTTAAATCGATCTACAGGGAGATAATTATCTCGATTTTGGCATTACATAAGTACATATGTCCATTTGTCCTATTTGTTAATGAAAGAAACCCTAAGACCGTTGGTGGTAAAGATCTCTTACCATTGAAAAAACAGGATATAATAATGACAATAATTAAGTAATCTGTTGTGTGTATTTAACTCTACAAAAAGTCTATTTTTTTTTATCTTTGCTTTTAACTCTGAGAGATTGTCGGGGCCCACGCCTTTTCCTCCCCCTGACTTTGAATGGAGGGATTAAAAGGGGGTAACGTACTTCATCATCAGCCTATTACAGTGCACTGCTGGACAAGCCTCTCCCCTTGCACGCCACACCAGGATTTTTGGCTTCTCGCAACCAGCTCCTGCCAGCCATCTGGTAAAGTACTTAGGACGCGGCAATAGTCACCATTAGTAGTTCAAGGAATAATAATAACCCTCTTATTTTTAGAGTCTGTTAAAAACACTTGACTGCCTCGTTGGTGCAGTGGTAGCGTACCCGACTGCTGTGCTTGAAGTCTCGGGTTCGATTCCCGGGTCGGACCAAATGTTTGTATGATCTGAAAATATTTGTTTCGGAGTGTTTTCTATGTATAATATGTATGTATTTACAAAAAAATGTATTTATATCAGTTGTCTAGTACCCATAACACAAGCTCTGCATAGTTTTGGGTCTAGATGGCGTTGTGTGTTACATGTCCGAAGATTAAAAAAAAAATAAAAAAAATAGAGATTACCGGGGCTCACACCCTTCCCTCCCCCTGACTTTGAATGGTGGGCCTAAAAGGGGGAACGTACTTCATCATCAGCCTATTACAGTCCACTGTTGGACTTAGGCATCTCCTATTGCACCAGCAATCAGCTCCTGTCAGTCATTTGCGCGGCAATAGTCGGTAGACCAAGGAAAAATAATAATAATAACCCTCTTTATTTTCAAGTCAGTTATAAACACTTACTATTTCTCACTTCATTGATAATATTCCCAGATAAGTTCAATTTCTTGACTTTCTTAGCTCCAATGGTGAGATCGTACGTCACTACAGGTATGTCGTTGTAGCTCAGGTCGATTTCCTGCAGTCTGTACGGGATCCAGGGATTCGAGGGGAACATTTTCTTTGTTAGGAAGCCGAACTTGTTGTGACTTAGGTTCACCTGCAAATAAGATGATTTAGAGGTAGACTAATCTATATGTTAACTAGCTGTACCGCCGCGCCATATTTACATATCTATCTCAGCTCCCCACAGCCAGTGTACGGTAGCGGACAAAAAAAAAAACTTTTCCTGTTATCTTTAACCTTGTCCTAACAATAAGGAACACATAAAAAAAATTTGGAGCAGCCGATCGGAAGTTATGCGCGTACATACATTTTGTGATTCATTTTTATATAATTATATAGATACGTAAATCAATAACTTTTTACCCCTTTTTATTGTGGCGACTTCCACATACAGCGCAACAGAAATATAGCATAGCGCCATTTACCGCAGATACACTGAACTACGGAGTAGTGTACTACACAAAGAAACTACCAATCCTGCATTGCGCAATAGAAGTTCTCGCGTCGATTAACATACATACAACATCCCAATATCAATCGTTGGGCAGTGGCCCACTAGGCATGATCATCTCGCCTGGTCGGAGGATGCTCCCTTTGTGTCGTATGGACATGACACCCGTTCCTCCGCATTATAAACCGACTTAAAAAAAAGGAGGTTCTCAATTCGACTGTATTTTTTTATGATTGTTACTTCAGAACTTTCAATTGGATGAACCGATTTTGATGATTTTTTTTTTATTTGAAAGCTGGTGCTTCCCGTGTGGTCCCATTGCAATTTGTTCCAGTTGTTGAAGTCGTTTTTTTCCTGTAAATTTTTTGTCATAACATGACACAATAAATATTAATATTTAATTCTTTTTTTAACCCCGACGCAAAAAGAGGGGTGTTATAATTTAGAAGTGTCTGCCTGTCTGTGGCACCGTAGCTCGCGAACGGATGAAGCGATTTCAATTTAGTTTTTTTCTGTATGAAAGGTGAGTTACGTGCGAGTGTTCTTAGACATGTTTCATGAAAATCGGTTGAGTCGTTTAAAAGTTATGGGGGTAAAAGTGGGGAAGAATAACAGAATGTCTGCAAAAATTGGCGTATGATTACTCGATTAAGTGCTTGAGTAGGGGTTTTTTTTAATTTTGAATTTTAGCTTGTTTTCCTATTATTAACACCATGTGGTGACGGTATAATACGGAGTGTCAGCACCCCTATTCATCCCAATAGGTGTCGTAAGAGCTGACAAAAGGTCTAAACTACCAGGACAACAGCACTGCAGAGCGGTCCCCGCAATGTTAAACTATGGTGGAGGGTATATTATGTGTATGAAATTATTGTTTCTTTTTATGTTGTTCTTTGTTATTTTATGTAATATGGCCAGTTATATGTAAAATAGCTTTATGCACGGCGTCACCTGGGCCTAATTGAAAACCAGCGTCAGAGGTTTTGTCTGACACAATGCTGAATTGGGTCCATTTTTAGCCTTGCTAAATTGTTTTCTTTTTTGAGTTCTATTATTTTTGTTGCCAAATAAATATTTTTTCTTTCTTTCTTTCTTCAAAGAGAAGGACTAGAGAGATGGAAACTTAAACAAACCCTATACCAGTCTGTCTGATCAGTGTGTCTATATCAAACCCTCTTTTTTTAGGAGAGACCTTTATCTAGCAATGAACTGGTGCTAAGACACTGTTGATGTGTTGTGAACTTATATTTAATGTACTCAACTACTCACCATCTCCAAAGACAGACAATCATCCAACAACCCATTTGTTTTGTTATCGATTTTTTCCAGTAAATTGTGGGACAGATCCAGTTTTCTGTAATTAAAAAAATAATTAATATAATCAAATACGTTTCATTTTCAGAACAGGGTGTAGGCACTAGAGTTTACAATGCATTTGAAATGAAATACCACAAGAGAAGAAATGTGTATCTAGCTACCTGGCCCGACTTCGAAGGGATGTTTTTTTTAATGGAATAGGTGGGCAAACGAGCCGCCCATGGACAGCAACACCAGAGGCGTCACAAGTACGTTGCCGGCCTTTGGAGGATGGAGATGGGGAGAGGGATTGGTGTATGGGACTTCGGTATCCTCACTCACTCGGTGAAACACAGCGCAAGCGCGGTTCACACCGGGTTTCTGTGAGGCCGTGGTCGAGCCGGCCCATTCACGCCGAAGCGTGGCTCTCCCACGGACAATCTCTGATATTCTCGGATTTCCTCTACCATAATATGCATGTACTAAACATTTTTTTTTTCTCTTGAATCACTCTATCTATTCTTGAAAACTGCATTCAAATCCGTTGAGTAGTTTAAAAGATTTAACAGACTTTAGCGACTTAATTTTTAACAGACTTCAAAAAAGGAGGATATTCTCAATTCGACGGTTTTTTTAACTTGTCTGGGTGAACTGATTTCGATTATTCATTTTTTATTTGAAAGCTGGCGTTTCCAGTGTGGTCCCATTTTAATTTGGGTCAGTTTTTGAAGTAGTTTTTTTTTTGTTAAAACTTGTAATTATTATTATTATTCCAAAAAAATTTGGAAATGGGCAAGGAATTGAAATGTATTTGTAATATGCTGGAAACACTAGTGTGAGTTTATTTCACAGCAACACGCTATCAACATCGAGCTTGTTAGGCGCTGTGATGGATGAAGATTTCAGTGCGGGCTAATCGCACTCACTGACGGCCTAGTGTGAGGTCACATCAACGAAGCTCACACTAGGCCGTTTGTACCTCATAAACACACCTTAAAGCAACCAATCCTTTGAAAGCTTCATTGGGTATACTCTCCAGGCCGTTCCCCCTCAGGGACAGGTCCAACAACTGTTGTAGACCGTTGAAGGAGCGTTGCGCGATTGTTGTTATCTGGTTGTATGATAGATCTATCTTGAAAGTTGTCGGGAGGTTGCCGAACGCTGACCTACTGAGAGATGTTAAATTGTTGTTCTGTAAATAGAAATGTAAATCTATACATATAAATAAAATTGGAGTGTCTGTTTGTAATATTAAGATAACCGCTTTTTACTAAATGCATATGTATGTATTCACGGTACATATACCAAAATATCATTTTTTTTTAATTTTGTCTGTCGGCCTGTCTCTCTGTCTGTTTGTTCTGCTTTTTGCTAATATCTGGGACGGACGAAGATTTTGACGGGACTTTCACTGATAGGTAGCTAATGATATAAGAATTAACTTAGGCTACTTTTTTAGACTAGCTTCGCCCCGCGGCGGTTCAGCTAGTCGATACTAATATTATAAATTCGAAAGTATGTCTGTCTGTAAAATCGCTGGACCGATTTCAATGAAATTTGTCATGGAGATACTTTAACCCCACAGGAAGGGCATACTCTTTACCGTGATGACCGTCATATACTCGGGCGGAATCGCGGTTAAAAGCTAGTGTTCTACATATAAGCATTCATTTACTGATTACACGAATAGCGTAGCGGTTTAGGCGATCGGCACGCCGCTTTCTACTGCGTTGTGAGTTCAAACTCCAATTGGGACAACACTCTGTGTGATCCACAAATTGTTGTTCTGAGTCTGGGTGTTATTTGTGTCTGTTTGATGTATGTGTAAAGTCCCCCGCGACATAGAATAATATATTTCTAAAGCAGGAGTTGTATTATTGGAATTTAGACCTATTTTCCCATAACATAGTCCGGACCCTCATCAGGGTCAGGCAGGGCGCCTGGGTCCGGCCGTGGGGGTGGTTTTTAGTGCAAACACTACACTCCTAGCCCTTCAGCCCAATAGGACTCGGAGATCCGAAGGGCTTTTCCAACCCGTCAACAAAATAAAATCCTCGGGAAGTTTTCATTTTGTTCGCAAATACTTATTTAGGAGATAATTATATCTTCTTATTAATTAACAAGTTAAGCTTACTATGTTCCGAAAGAGCAACGAATATTATTATATGACATACTAGTTGTTGCCCGCGGCTCCGCCCGCGTATATGTTAATTATCGCGGCAAATAGTAGCCTATGTGTTATGATGTATGAGCTATATAATGTATGAGCTATTTAATGTATGAGCTATATAACGTATAAGCTATATTACTGTAAAGTTTCATTTAAATCCGTTCAGTAGTTTTTGCGTGAAAGAGTAACAAACATCCATCCATCCATCCATCCATACTTACAAACTTTCACGTTTATAATACGACTATTAGTATAGATTTACCTGCAAATATAAATACTGCAAACTGCTGAGAGAACTCAATGCTTCCCATGGAGGTTGAGTTAACCCATTGTCTGATAAATCTAACGATTGTAGCGTCAACAAGCTGGAGAAACTGTCGGAACGCAACGTGTCGGCCAACATGTTGGACGACATGTTGATTCTGAGTAACGCGTTCATCGCCGGCCAGGTGTTCGCTTTGATCTCTGTGAGTCTGTTGTCCGCTAAGTTTATTTCACTGGAAATAAAATACATTATTAATCTTTTTTGTATAGAGTTACAGCGAATACAAAACTACCTCAAATCATTGATATAACGTTGTATGTTCTATTAACTAAAGTTACTGCTGCCAACATGTTGGTCACAACAAACCTGCCAACATGTTGCCTGACAAGGTGGACGCTATGTTGCCTGATGTGTTGGAAACCATGTTGTCCGACATGCTAGACAACTTGCTGCCTGACATGTTCGATAACTTGTTGTCTGATATGTTGCCTGCTATTTCGGATGACTTGTTGGTTTGTATTCGAATACTCACCCTAAACTAATAGGTATTTGGAACAGTTTCTCCAGTACATTATGGCTGACATCAATAACCCGACAACTGGCCAACTTAGCCAGACTCCCTCTGGATATGTCTCTCAACTTGTTGTAGGACAGATCGAGCTCCAATATTGTGGGTACAGTGCCGAATGTGGCTGGACGGATTTGTTGCAGGGAGTTGTGACTTAGGTTCACGATTCTGGAAAAGAAATGATAAAATTGTTTTTTTTTTTTTTTAAGACAACTCCCGCACTAGGAATAAATCCTGTGTCGCGGGGGACTTTACAAACATACATGAAACGGACACAAATAACACCCAGACTCAGAACAACAATTTGTGGATCACACGTGTTGTCCTACGTGGGATTTGAGCCCACGACACTTGGCGAAGTAGGAAACGGCGTGGTGACCGTTAAACCACTAGGCCAAACGTGCAGAAGGTTTAAAACGAAAACAATTTTATAGTTTACTAGCTTTTGCTAGCGGTTTCTGACGGTTATTGCGGTAAAGAGTACTACGGTAAACAGACAGAGTGATTTCGAATTTATAATATTAGTATCTATTTAAAAGCTTTTGTACGTAACTATGATTTGTTGGCACATGATTTGTCAGGAACCGGAGCTTGATTGATACGCCACTATTTTCTAAAAGCGAATGGACTGAAGAAACTCAATAGTGATGTGCCGTTTTACAATAATCAAAAAATTAATTTCAACCAAAGAAAATATTAATTTCTAGAAATACACACATCAAAAGTGTCTAGGGATCAACATATGTGTCTAGGGATCAACATATATTTTTGCAATAACTTTTCTCCTGATTGATATTAATTAAAATTTTCTTTAAGGATTCATCAAATAAAGTGTTTTCGTTTGTCGCAGTAACGATAAACCAAGTCACCTTTGCATTAATAAAGAAATTTGCCATTTTCCTAATAAAGGGATTTTTGACATTTGAACCACTAACATTAAAGTTCGAAAAAAAGACTGAAATAACATTTTTCCTTACAATTTTATTAGGTAACTTAAACAATTAATAATCCGTGTTTCTACCGCGAACACTAACAACACAAGAACATCGGTTTGGCATACTCAAAATGAGTTCATCCAAATCACGCTGTGGAATGGCCGCCCATGTTCGTTGCAACAACAAAAAAAGGTCTTCTTGCGACTGGATACCCTCCATATTCGGCAGAGCTCTTCTCTGTAGCATATCCCATGCATGCTCAATCGGGTTCAAGTCTGGCGACTGAGCAGGCCAGGGCCAAAGCCACATCTCAATCTCAAGAAATCCGCATAAAAATACTTGATCCCTAGACACTTTTGATGTGTGTAGTTTATACACTTTGTGACACAGTCAACCAATTGCCTATTCTACCGCACATAAAGCAAAACTGCAAGTAAAAAGTAGTTATAAATAGAAACTTACCGCAAAGAAAATAAATTCTGAAAGACAGCATTAAATATTTCGCTAATATTGTTATAGGAGAGGTCGACCGTGTGAAGTTCGTACAGTTTGGGAAAGGCCATCTTCGGAATTGACTCGATGAGGTTGTGGGACGCGTTGAGGACCTGTATACCAGACATGTTGTGGATCGGTATCTGGAATTAATAATAACAATATAAATTATTGTTTATTAATAATAATTATTTATATAAATTATCTTGTAAGTTGTTTAAGGTTGTCGATTTATCTATATGTGCTCGCCTTGTGGTAGAAATTCGATCGTAATTCATTTCTTTAATTTTATTAGTATAATTTTGCCGTTTCAAAGATTAACAGCCGGATGAAACTGACAGACAAACCAAAATGGCCGTGATGTTTGTGCCGTGTATACACTCATATGGTTTTAGTGAAAAACTGTTAATTAGAAATTACGAATAGACATTTCATATTTATTTATATGTATATATTTACCTGGCTAAAATCCTTAAAGTTGTTATAAGACATTTGCAGCTGGTACGCATAGCTGTTCTCATCAAAGGCCTTCCTGGGCACTTGAGACAGATTATTGTGACTAAAGTCCAATAATGTCATGTTATTGCAGTTCTGGAAGGCGTCTACTTCGATGGTGGTCAAGGCGTTATGGGAAATATTCACCACGGCCTGGTATAAGTCAGTGAAAGCCTGCTTCTCGATTATTGTTATTCGGTTTTCGGCAAGATTTAGGATCTATAAAAAAAAATCTAGTCTTATAATCGTCACATTAGATGCAAAAATACTTATAATTGTAAACACACAATACCATATTAATGAAAATAATGTATTAAAAATACTAAACAATAAGAAAACTAAAAATAAAAAAAAGCCTTATCTACGGTTCCACACAGACAACAAATATTAATTTACTTAAAACTAGTTTTTTTTTTTTACCTGGGCACAGGTAGTCTTAAATCAAGGTAGCCTAAGTTTATAACTATATGCCAGTGAAAATCCCGTTAAAATCGCTCCAGCCGTTCCAGAGAATAAACAGACGATTGAAAAATAAAACAAATAAAAAATATATGTAAGTACCGTATCTACTTTCATATGCATTTAGTGAAAAGCTGTTAATTTGAAATCACAAACAGACACTTCAATCTTATTTATTTGTATATATAAAACAGTACAATACTCTATGATTCTCCTTAAACTGTGGGAGAGCCACGCTTCGGCATGCATGGGCCGGCTCGGCCGGAGTGATACCACGGCCTCACAGGAAACCGATGTGAAATAGTGCTTGCGCTGTGTTTCACCGAGTGAGTGAGGATACTGGAGGCCCATCCGCCAACCACTCCCCATACTTCTCCTCATCCCCCTCCCCGCCTCCAAAGGTCGGCAACGCACTTGTGACGCTTCTGGTGTTACAAGTGTCTATGGGCGGCGGTAATCGCTTACCATCAGGCGATACGTCTGCTCGTTTGCCCGCCTAGTACATAAAAAAGCACTCTGTATTTTAATTAATCCATGGGCAAAAATCTTTTTTAACTATATCATGAACTCAGAACCTACACCACTATAAAGTTGATATTTTAGCAGCTAAAGCTTAAGGGTCCGTTCATACAGATCGGCTCGGTGAGGAGAGCACATTTTTATCACGTTGGAAACATAGTTTTGAGTAATTGTAGTAAGGTTAATTTTTGCATGTGCACTGCTTTTGTCATTAAGATTGATTGAACGCGCTTCGTGTGAAAAATAAGAGCTCTTTCTCGCTCGCACTCGCGCAGATCTCTTCCAGTCGGTCTATGTGAAATAGTTGGCGGTTCCGCTCCGGCCAATCCCAAGCGTATACGATCCGGTCTGTGTGAAAAGAAAAAAGTGGGCCGATGCTCTCCGAGCCGGTCTGTGTGAACAGACCCTGAGAAGGAATTTCTGGAAATTTCCCTGCTAAGAAGGCAAAATTCATGATAAACGGTTGCATGGAAATTCGTTACTTGCAAAGTTAGAAATAATCACCTACCTCAGCATATTTAACCTGCTGGAACATCTGGAAATCAACCTTCGGGATTTTGTTCCTCGCCAGGTCCACTGTACCGATCCGTGTGACGGAGGAGAAAGTCCCACGGCCGATGTCTGAGATCTGATTATCTTGGAGATAGAGACGTCTGGAATAATAATAATAATCAAATGATGATGTTGACTAACGGTAGTCGGGATGATTGTGAAGTATTAAGTTTAGGGAGGACAGGCGGTAAAGCCCAATCTCATCTAATCTTACTTTGAGGAGAGGGGTCTCCAAAGCTTGAAACGGGACCCCTATTATTAAGACTCCGCTGTCTGTCCGTCTGTCATCAGGCTGCATTTCATGAACCGTGATAGCTACACAGTCCATAGAATAAAATAAATATTTAAGGGGGCTCCCATACCACAAACGTGAATTTTTTGCCGTTTTTATAGATAATGGTACGAAACCAATCGTGCGCGAGTCCGACTCGCACTTGGCCGGATTTTTCTTTTGGACAAGAAACTAATTAAAAGCGTTTAGTTATTACTTTAAATTTAGTCTACTTTTGCCAATCGTAACTTTTTTGAAATAAAAATATTATGCAAATGATTTCTTTCTTTTTAGAATCAATCCAACGTATTTACACTAGAAATACACATCGAAAAATATTACGAAAATTTTATATTAACCAACCTAATTGCTCGTAATTAATCGTATTTTTGACACAAAGAACAGCCAGACTCGGAACAACAATTTGTTGTGAGATTTGAACCCACAACACTTGGCGCAGTAGATAGCGGCGTGGCGACCGCATAAACCAGTAGGCCAACCGTGCAGTCATGTTAATTTATATATCACATGTGTTGAATAAAAAAAAAGTTACTAACCTTAAAAGCCTCATGCCCCTGAAACTGTTCGTGTCCAATTTCTTTATTTTATTATTATCCAAATGTAGCACTTTTAAAAGTGTATTTCTTGCGAACATAGCCCTGAAAAGAATATTTTATTTTAAATAATCATTATTTACACAACAACAGTCTTTAATAGTCCACTGCTGGACATATGCCTCTCCTTAGAAAGGAGGTTGGTCTACTATACCACTCTGACCAGACGGGTTGGTATAGGGTTTGTGTCTGGGAAGGATCTGGATGTGTTAATAATAGCAGTTCCCGGATCTCTTCCGTCTCAGGCGCAGAGTGGCACACCGTGTGATTTTAGTCGGTTCGATTCCGACACACCGCCCCGCCGCAAACCCCGGTGGGGTGACGGCCCGAGGGGGTTTCCACACGTAAAAAAAAATTGTGTCAAGTTTCTCTATCTCTTCGCAGTGATGTTGTCCTGGTAGTTTGCTACCTTAGTCGTCTCTTACGACACCCACGGGCACTTACGACATACTGTGGGAGAGCCACGTTTCGGCATGCATGAGCCGGCTCGACCCGAGTGATACCACGGCCTCACAGAAAACCGGTGTGAAACAGCGCCTGCGCTGTGTATCACCGAGTGAATGAGGATACCGGAGGCCCATTACTCAACTCCTCCCCCATACCCCAATGGCCGACAACGCCTCTGGTGTTGAGGGTGTCCATGGGCGGCGGTAATCACTTACCATCAGGTTATACGTCTGCGCGTTTGCCCACTATTCCATAAAAAACCTGCAACTAAAAATTCACAATTTTTTTTATTTATTTATAAAACACAACTCTCGCATTAGGAATATACATACTGTGTCGCGGGGGACTTTACAAACATACATGTAACGGACACAAAGAACACTCAGACTCAGAACAACAATTTGTGGATCACACAAAGTGTTGTCCCACGTGCGATTTGAACCCACGACACTTGGGGCAGTAGAAAGCGACGTGGCGACCGCTTAAACCACAAGGCCAACCATGCAGCCATCCTAAGACTCCCACCCTCCCAATCATGGGGCCTTGGTAACTTCACTTATTGGGTAAAAAGCACTGGTTTTCTCCGAGGCCATTGTACCTTCAAGTCATGGTGAATTTAGACTCTCCCATGGAAGATTAATTAGATAATAAACATTACTTGATAAATTATATTTATTTTGTAGGTTCATTTTTTAATATATTTTTACAGGTCGGACTTTACAGCTAGAAGGGCCGGCATTTCTTAAGACTCACTCTGGGAAGAAAAGCCGAAACACACTACAGAGGTCTCTTTTTTTTTAAGTCCGTAAACATTGATTACACATAAAAACAATAAAAAATCTATGCGAGTACAGTACAGGATCTGGATTGGCTTTTTGAAGAAAGTACCACAGTTTTGAGTTGGCCTGTCCATACAGACGGCATACGAGCCCCAGCCATCGTGTTACGACCCGAACCGCGTCACTACCGCCAGCAGGACATTTGGGTAGGCCGGGGAAACACTCAAAACCACCAGAAAGATAATAATTATGAACTTATATTACAAGCCTAGACTATACCCACATTTACATACACAAAAGGAATTCAGTTGGTATTAACAAATTGAAACACAACATACAATAGAAAAAAAAAATACCAAGTAAAATTTTAACAAAAAAGCCAACTTCAAGAACGACCAAATCGAAATGGGACCACACGGAAAGCACCAGCTTTCAAATTAAATTTAAAAAATTAACAAGAATTTCGAAGGTTTAACTCGATTTCTTTTGGATGCCATCATCAGATCTTAGTGTTCTTAACATGGTACCACCATTGAGATATCTCCATTCCATTAAAAAAAGAATCATCAAAATCGGTTAATAAATGACGGAAGTTATCCGCGAACACAAAAAAATAAATATACGGTCGAATTTTTTGAAGTCGGTTAAAAATGTCTGTCACTTTCAAACAAAATACGTGGGTAAATGCTGGAGTGAGCATCATCAATCCCAAGCAAATTTGTTATATTGTGAAGAAATAACTGTTACTGAACTTACCTGGGTATGTCCCCAATTTGATTATGGCTGGCATTGCACCAGCCAAGCTTCGACAGGTCGCCGATGTGAGTGCCATCTAATTTCGTAATACTGTTGTGACTGCAAGGCAAAATATATAATCATAACTTATTATTTTCAACGCTCAGTGGTCGAAATTAAAAAAAATATAAATAAATATTTTTCGGACATTCTAACACAACGCCATAACACAAGCTAAGCAGAGCTTGTGTTATGGGTACTAGACAACTGATACAAATACATATATACATTTTTCTTGTAAATACATACATAAATATTACACATAGAAAACACCCAAACTTCGAAGCAAATATTTGCAGATCATGCAAACATTTGGTCCGACCAGGGAATCAAACCCGAGACCGCACAGCAGTCGCAAACGCTACAACTGCGGCACAGAGGCAGTCAATTAATAATAATAATAAATCTCTTTATTGTACAGATTAATAACTAACTTAAGTAAGAAACCTTAAACTAGGTAAATACAAATAGCGGCCTTATCGCCCGGAAGCAATCTCTTACAGGCAACCATACGATAGAAAGAAGAACAGGGATGAAAAGTAGAAATAGGGTAGTTGACTGTATAGTAAATAAATACGAATGTCTCCTTCATTCAAACGAATATTACAAAACATCTCGGCAAATATAATTACTACAGCTTTTCATTTCTATCACAAATTTTAATCAAACAAATCTCGAAATATACTGCTCAATTGAGTAGTCTAAAAGAGTGACGTCACAAGTATGTATTTATTTTCATACAAAGTTATCGTTTTGGCAGATGTTAAAAAGTGACTAATTTGACTAAGGTGTCATCTACCCTATTCGACCATATTTATAGTTTTTAGCTTACTGCACTCCTCCATATAAAATTTAAATGTGATAAAATCCATACCCTTACCTACCAAATTTTTCTTAAAAAGGGCTACAACATTTTGGCTTCACGTATTTAAATATAGGTAGACATAATTTTTTAAAAGTTGGAATTAACAAACAGACTAGTCATTTAGGAGTCTCAGAAATAACAAGTGCGTCAAAATCGTAACCAATTTAAAAAAGGTTGGCGATGTTTTTCCAATATAATCTATACTAATATTATAAAGCTGCAGAGTTTGTTTGTTTGTTTGTTTGAACGCGCTAATCTCAGGAACTACTGGTCCGATTTGAAAAATTTCTTTCAGTGTTGGATAGTCCATTTATCGAGGAAGGCTATAGGCTATATTTTATTTTCAAAAAAATTAGGGATCCGTAAGAAAATTGCTATTTTGTAACCCAAGGTGTGAAATTGAAAACCAATTTTTGCGTGCGCTGCAATAACTATTGACAATAGAACAAAATAATGTATTACGGGTTTGTAGGTCTCATTAAGATCTACAAAAAACTCCGCGAGAGCATATACCTAACTATCATGGTTTAGTTACAATAACCGCTTTTGTGTTCAAAAAAATTATTAAATCGTCTGAAGAAATAAACTACGTTAAATGTGTATCGTAATATTAATCCTTATCCAAATTAAGCATTATGTTATCAAGGGTATTTATGTAGAAGTAAAATACTTTTTGTTTCATCCCAATCGTTCATTTCCTTTAGAAGTTATCACGAGTATAAGACGCTAAGAGTTGGTACCTAATAATGAGTTATTTGCCAAAGCGTTTTAACAATATAATACCTAATATTAATCTTTATCCAAATAAATGTGTTGTTCATTATGAGTATTAGATCTTAGAAGAGCATAATAAATACATCTATTCTAATATATAAAGCTGAAGAGTTTGTTTGTTTGTTTGAACGCGCTAATCTCAGGAACTACTGGTCCAATTTGAAAAATTATTTCAGTGTTAGATAGCCCATTTATCGAGGAAGGCTATAGGTTATATATCATCACGCTAAGACCAATAGGAGCGGATCACCAATGAAGAATGTTTCAAAAACGGGGGAAAATTATCACGCTACGGGCAATAGGAGACGCAAACGACGTTGCGTGGGTCAGCTATACCACTGACGAAATATAACTATAGACTTACATCGCATGAACTTATAGTTGTACGCGGATGTATAATAAGCTTAATGTTCACTAGATGTCACTAAGTGTATCAAATTGTAAATTTCAAAGATATTTTCTGAGCTTCTACTCCGATACGAATCCGAGAGTAAACTGTCAAGTTTATTTGTTTTTGTATTAGTGCAAATGTCCCACTAGATGTCGTTTTCCACATATTAGTATATTATGTGATATTTTATTAAATCGTCCAAGAGCACACAAATAAATAAAATTGAAATGTCTGTTTATAATTTCAAATAAACAGCTTCTTCATAAATGCTTCTCAGTAGATACGGTACATGAATATATATTTTTTTATTAATTTTTGTATGAAACTTTTTAAATTTTCACATAAAACTCTGTATGTAGGTCTAGCTACTTAATTGTGTTATAATAATCAAAATTTGTTGAAAAAATCCATATATTATATATGTTATATTAGGTTATATTATTCAGTGATGAAAGCTCAGTAGGCTGAAGCCTAGGGCGGCTTCTTTTAGGGGGCGGCAAATTAAATGATTTAAAAAAACTACATTACTGTAATAGAAATGGAGAAATTAAGTCTTGGCAGTTTAACAAGAAGAAATAATGTATTAATAGTACTGTTTGAGAAATTCTATATGCTTGTTAAAATACATCTTTGTAAATATCTGTTTATAAGACATCTCAATAGCAGTTAAATTTTACAATTTAAATTAGTAATTTTAACTAAACATTTTCTTAATTACCACTGAAGGTGGCATGAGTTGCTAGAATGCACTGCTGCGTCCGTTTCAGCGGCTGGCGGCAAATTAGGTCTAAGTAGAAATTTTCATCCTTGGTCCTTTCCGCCACCTCTTTCTGTGCAATGTCATCTTCGCAGAAGATAAAACTCTGTTGCTATCCACTATGGAGCATAACATGGTTGGCAGCGAGAGATATTCTCCCATAACTGCATTCTATATCCAACGCTGCGATGCTCAAGTAATGGCACAGGGAATCGGCTCAATACACTGGACAGGCAGGATTCAACTCACTTCTAGTAACCGCGTGCAGGTATTTCCGAAGCAACTGTGACCGGAAAGAACCTGCGTTACGCGGAACAAATCTCACATGGATATTCCTGACAACGCGCATTCTGCCTCCGTAGACATTATGTGATAAACGCGTGTGGCTCAAACCAGCAACACTCTCTACTGTCTACTCTCTACTCTCCTGTGGCGCACCCTACTCTAGGCGGTCAGTGCTACCGTCTACACCGGGTACCGTAAATTGTTATTAACCGGAGAATTCTGCGTTCCATCTTGTCGCAACACTCAGTTTACCTAAATTCGGCAAAAGCTTTCGAGCAAACTATTGAAAGTGTGTGTGTGAAACTGTCGTCAACCTACTGTTAAGGAACAGGCCTAGATACATTATTTGGGATTAATACATTACGAGAACTGAATTGAACACGATTGAGGCGTCTTAAAGTGGCCTCAGATATTCATCTTGGAACGACACGTATATTTTATTATGTCACAATAATGATATCTATGTCGATTACTGAAAGAAAAATAATGTAACAGCTCATAATCTTCACTTTTTAAATATTTAAGTAAAACTTAATCTTTAATAAGTTATTTTTTTTTTTTCGTGGGTAGGTGTTGAAAAGTTCACACGCATTTGTAAAAGCTCCTTGAATATTTTAATAATTTACTTAGTATTTGCAAGGCCTTCATTGTTTACATGTGTTCACTGAAGTTTCTAAGCCACCTGCCAGCTTTTTTTTTGCACAAATATAAACATCTGCAAACCAACTCTTACAAGTTCATCAAGTTCCTCAAGTAATTTTATTGTTCTGAGTATACAAAATGTACCTATTTCTTATTTCACGCAAAATTCAATTCACTATGATTGAAATACTAATATACAATCGAGTCGAATCGTCAATTGTCAAGAAGTTTCAATTCGGCTGGAATCTCTGGCGCTGCACGCGCTGTGTGGAGACGTGGCTCCGTTACGCATCTGCTATCGTATTTACAATGGGGAGTACTCCAAGCAATTGATTGAATTGATCCCTGCCTCCTTTTTTTGCCATCATCCTACGCGACTGCAGTTTCATCATCATCATTTAGGTGTCAACTGTGCGCTTTTCGAGAAAATTTCTGCCCTACACAACAAAACTGTGGAATGAACTGTCGACTGCGGTATTCCCGGACCAATACGACCTTCAATCAATCTTCAAGAAAAGAGCATACTTCTCCTTAAAAGCCTTGTGACACCTCTGGTGTTGCGGGTATTCATGGGCAGCGGTAAATAATAAATAAATAAGTTGCCGTTCATGAGTGCATTGTTTCTCGTTGTTTACTGCGTGTTTTGGTGATAATGATGGTTTTGGAAAAAAATATTTGCTTTCTCCAACGGCTAACTGGATAAAATCACCATCTTCATCCTCACAGTTTTGTGTTATGGGGACTCTTTAAGAAATTAACTAAATTACTCCTAAATATGGTCCTTAGCAACTTTGCTGTTGGATTTTTGTTGCTTTTGCCGAAATTGCGCAAACAAATTTTCTATTACATCCTGATTCAATTTTTAACCGACTTAAAAAAAAGGAGGAGGTTTCTCAATTCGACCGTATATATGTTTTTTTTTATGTGTGTTCGCGCATAACTTCGTCGTTTATGAACCGATTTTGATGATTATTTTTTTAATGGAAAGGATATGTCCCAACGGTGATACCATGATAAGGACATTACGATCTGATAATGGCATCCAAGAGAAATCAAGTCAAACATTGAAGTTGGTTTTTGTTTTAGTTAATTGTGTAATTTTTCAAATAATTTTTGTCCGTCTTTATCGCATTTAATGCATGTGTTACTTTTTTAAACAATGCGTCTTTCTATGGCATCTCATATTTTTTTATTACTGTTCAATGGGCCTATCTGTCAATTTTGTAAGTGATCGATTCAAGTTTTAAGTTTTGTCTATTTCGTATGGTTTGGTAACATCTTGAAACAAAATTTGCTCATTGCCGTTAACATAGTTATTGTTTAAAAAATGATTTTGAATACTTTTAATTAAATGTGGTACATCAAAAAACGCAAATAATTTTACAAAACGTTGCAAAAGAAAAAGGAAAAGTTACTAGATATCCCTGATTTCTTGCATGTATTTTGGTTTTTCGTAGCCCGACCGCAAAAAACAGCTTTTAGCAGAAGCCCACTTATTATCAAATAGTTTATTTATAGTAGCTTTTAAAAGAGTTGTAACAATTCTGCTTTTACTGCTGATGGAATATTATAAGTTACACATTATTGCGATTTCATCGAAAGTGATCACACAAGCTTTATCTTTAATTAATGCATTTCGAATTTCTGTTATTATTTTTTTAAATAGATCAGGGCAAAACAATCGGATTTTGCTAGCCACTTTCGGAGTTTCGGATTGTGGTTGGAGCGGCAAGTACTACACCTTGCCGCCTTAGAAAAAAATACACTTTAGATTTGTAAAATAATGACAAGCTGAATTTATTTCCGTCTTCTGTCCAATTCATAAGCTTTATTTTCGTAGCTGCATCAATGTCAATTCTCTAGAAACCTCTTCTGAACTCTTTAGATTTTAAAATGCTGTCATCAGATTTTGGATTTTGCCGTAATTTAAATAATAGGATAAAAAATTGTTAGAAAACTGTTTAAAGTGTATGTCTATGAAATAATATTTATTTGTTAATCTCCTGACTGATTTAATGTGATTTTAATATTACTTGTTGTACAAATTAAAATATGTATAATTAAAACTTGAGAGGTGTCAAAGAACACCCGGATGGAACGAAGTTTATATATATATTATATTTGATATGCTCCTACTAATAAAAATGCGCATAAAATACTCAAATTATTTTAGTAATAATCAAGCTTTACAAAATATACTATAAAACAATATATTTTATGTAAATAAATGCAAAAACCCAACATCACGTAGTGTTCCAAGGCGGTCACCTATCCAAGTACTAACCACGCCCGATGTTGCTTAACGTCGATGATCGGACGAGAACCGGTGTATTCAACATGGTATGGACGTTGGCAATCAGTTTGTTATATTTAACGGTGAGTATCCAGCACTATGACGTCAATTCAATGTTAAAAGTGTCGTTACAACTTTTGGCACGAAAAGTGTCGTTACATTTTTTGCCGTCTAGCCCCCTTTCGCGACGCGCGATAAGGAACTTCGTTCCAAAATACAGATTATACTTTGCAGTTCAATCATTTATTTTATATTAAAATGACATATAATGACCTAAAATTTATTGATTATGCCATATCAGACAGGAAATAAAATCGCTCAACATTATTATCTACACCATAGATTTACATGATTGAATAGAATATATTTAAATTAGGGGGCTTCCATTAATTACGTAAGGTGTTTTAGGGGGGAGGGGATTGAGCTAAATCTTTTCAAATCTCACTTAGGGGGGTCTTGGCAAATATCACGTAATTATTGTGTAAAATTGCGTGAAAAATTATTTCCGAATAAAATATGGCCAAATCTGACACAATAGTGTTTGTCGTATTCGTCCGAACTCCGCAGAGCAGCGAAGTAGCATTCGATTTTGCTTTGCTAGGCTTCAATCGAAGTAATAGAACCAGTTCAATAATCCAACACGTTTACAGCCAAAACATAAATTTGAAGAATCTCGCGTGAGATTTGGGGACGCGGGAGGGAGTTGATGAAAATCTTACGATATCTCACCAAGGCGGGAGGGGAGGTCGAAAAATTCTCAAAAATGCCTCACGTAATTAATGGACGCCCCTTTACGATATATCGTTGAAATAATTTGTTTGTTTACTTACTCTTCGTAAGACAACTAACCATTTGACAAATCAAAGTCCGACGTAATTGTAGCCACTTGGTGGCGCTATCATCGCGCATCCAGCATATAATATTCTATATGTCATATCAATAACTTATAAATGTGACATCTAGCGTAGTAAATAGGTAATATTCAAGTTTATTTAAATCGATTGCAACGACATCTCCTAAAAATAGGTGATAACTTATAGTTACGCAATTGAAAATTATTTTTTTTAAACAAGCATTAGAAAGTAAGATTTATATTCGAAAAATAATAAAATAATTACTATAATTCAAGCATATCAATAAAATAGTGATAGAGTTTGTTAAACTATTTCTAGTACCTTATTTTTGCGCGCCATCTAGATTTAAGTGAATTTTTCTAGCTTTTATCGGTGTACAGTTTGGGCCAGGGGAGGGTCGGTCTATTTAGTATATTGTGTCATTGGCTATACTAATATATAAAGCTGAAGAGTTTGTTTCTTTGTTTGAACGCGCTAATCTCAGGAACTACTGGTCCAATTTTAAAAAATCTTCCAGTCTTAGATAGCCCATTTATCGAGGAAGGCTATAGGATATATATCATCACGCTTAGACCAATAGGAGCGGAGCACCAATGAAGAATGGGGGAAAATTATTACGCTACGGGCAACAGAAGACGCAAATGACATTGCGTGGGTCAGCTATCCATACTTATATTATAAATGCGAAATTAACTCTGTCTGTCTGTCTATCTGTCTTGCTTTCACGATCAAACCGCTGCACCGATTTGAATGAAATTAATTTATTTACACAGATAGTCTAGAGCCTGAGAAAGGACATAGGCTACTTTTTAAGGCGAAAAAGGGGTTGTAAGGGGTTTAAAAGGGGGATGAAAGGTTGTTCTGGGGGTTCACTCGCTACACGCCTGCGCGTTACCTACGTCGGGCGTAATTAATTAACAGCGTTTCTTAACTTCAAAATTCTCTACAGAAGTATCGTCATTATACGCTAGCTGTTGGTTAGATATGAATGAAAATGTAATTTAAAGTTTATAAAAATTTTACCCTCAAGGGGGTAAAATAGCAACAGGGGATGGCAGTTTGTATAGAAATATGTAAGGTTTGTGAGTTAGTTTGCGACAAGAGACAAAATATGTATTAGAGCTATTCTGATATGACATTTACGGAGTTATCACGGAGAAGATAGTATGCCAACTGACAGTAACGACATGATTACACTGAGACGTGGGTTCTGGTTTAAGATAGCACAGATGATTTAAAAATAATTTCGATCCTGATCTGCTGACTAATGAGATAGTTATCAATTAAACGAACGGATCATGTCAGGCGTGGAGGGAGATGTTGTCGAATACTTAAAGTCTTTAGAAATATCAGGAGTGCCTTCCCATAAGTTGAGGCTGCAAGTTAATGTTCCAGTACTATTAAATGAGGTATCTTGAGCGCCAAAGCAATGTAATAGTATATGGCTAAATATTACACAACTGGGGTACAACATTGTAAAAGCTACAATCATGACGCATGGAATGGCAAAAGAAGATAATGTTTTAATTCCCCGTATTCCAATAATTCCAACTTATTTGACATTTTAATTTAAAAGAATGCAGTTCCAATAACAATATTAACAAAACCCAAGGACAGATGCTTAAAGATACAGTATTTTTTTTTTCTCATGGGCAGCATACTCACGTATATCAAATCCGCAAAATCTCCATATTTTGGCAAAATATGGCAAAAAAAACGTAGTTATTAAAATTGTACTTTTTTTTTTGAAGCTGCCAAAGTGACTAAGGTCAGCCTGATGGAAAACTCAAGCAGAACCCAACAGTGGGGGCAACCATACTCACTGGGAAAGCAGACAATGCAGAATTGCGTCCCACACTATGACGGCTTAGTGAGATGCTTTTTCACGCCCCACTTAAAGGGCCCGGGATCATTGTGGGAGAGAAACACGTGCGCTGTAAGTGAGTTCCAGTTTTTAGCTGCTCGGCACAGGAAGGATGAACCAAACCGTTTGGTTCGAGAGTGAACATGTTATTCTGCAGAGGAAGGGAGAAGGGGGACCAGTTGGAAGAGCTCCTCAGAATACTTCCAATGATACAGATGGTAGTGGACTGCTATAGAGGCGATATCTCTACGCAGCTGCAGAGGTTCAAGGAACTCGGTGGCTTCGGGACTGTTGGGAAAGCGGACTGCTCGCAACTGCAACCGATCGAAAGCATCAAGCAAATACTGCGCGGATCCATCACAAAGATGAGAACAGTACTCGAGGTCCCGGCAAATATTCATGCCCAGGACACCGAGCTTACCCCGTAGTGGCAGTTGAGTGCTCTGAAAAGTGGGGCGGGAGAGAAATGGAGACTTTTTGGTAGAGAACGCGCATAACTGTGTTTTCGTAGCGTAGAACTCGACCAGATTCTTATCACCCCATTGTAAAATGCGGTTCAAAACCCGGTCGAGCTCAGCGACAAGCTTCTGTCGATTTTCCTCAACGTCTGCCAGCTTGGCTGAACGGTGTCAAAAATATCGCCCATGAACTGAGCTATCGTCTGCATAGCAATGTATGTTGCCAAGAGCTAACATGTCATTGATATGCAGAAGAAATAGTGTGGGCGACAGGACTGAACCCTGAGGTACGCCAGCGTTTACATCCAGAACATCAGAGGCCGTGCCGTCGCAAAGGCCCATAATGCGGCGCTGATGAAGAAAAGCGTCAATCCAGTGACATAGTCTAGGAGGCAGACCGAATGCCGAGAGCTTGGAGAGAAGCGAGCGGTGCCAGACCCGGTCGAAGGCCTTGGCCATGTCAAATGTCGAAATAAGCTCATATAAATACTTTATAATTTATGTACATATATAAATACTTAAATAAGTTTTTAATAGTAAAACGTGTGGTTCTTATTTGTAAAATAAATAAATAAATCGAGTGTTGTCGTGGGACATCAGATAGGAATGAGTTCCATATAAAAAATACAGATGGCGCAAAATTTTTCGTTCACGAAAACCCCTTTATTTTTAACCGACTTCCAAAAAGGAGGAGGTTCTATGTTCCACTGTATGATTTTTTTTTTTTTTTTTTTTTTTTATGTATGTTACCTGATTACTCCGTCAGTTGTGGACCGATTTTGAATATTTTTTTTGTATTCGACAGGGTATGCTTCCGTGGTGGTCCCATTGCCAGCATATCAGGATCTGATGATGGGATCCCAGGGAAATCGAGGGAAACCCTCATTTTTTAAAGGCACATACTATGTTTTTCGTATATTTTCTGAAGTTACATCGGTATTTGCGTCTGGTAGTCATCATTTTATGATGATGAGCTGATGATGTAAGGTACCACTCCTTAACGGTTAGGAGTTGGAGGATAAATCTTTAAATATCATATGTATATAAGTTACCTTTAGTCGTATTCTTACAAATTATTTAGGTAAGCTGATGATGGAAGGTGGAAGGTACAACTCCTCAACGGTTAGGAGTTGGAGAATAATTCTTTCAATTTCATACGTATCTAAAGACCTTCAGTCATATACTTTCAAGCTATTTAGGTGAGCTGATGATAGAAGATTAAACTCTTCAACAGTTAGGGATTAGAGGATGATTTTAATATTACACGTACCTTAATTTGTATTATTCTTGATGATGAAATTTGATGAAATAATTCAACTTACTACTTACCTACGATTGTTTGCACTAAAAACTGTAAAATAAAAACTTTTTATAAAAAAAAAAAAAACCGACTTCCAAAAACATCCAACGAAAACTCTCTGTCAAAAAACACTTAAAAGCGTAAAATAAACTGGTTCTTCATAAATTGCTTATACCTAATTCTTTATTCATTTAAATAGTAGTATTATAATGGGTGCTAGGTTCCTAAAATCTGTTTGAAGTCGGTGCTAAGCCAAAAAGAATACAAACGAACAATTACAAAAGTCTAAGCGATAGTCACTTGGCACCGACTTCAAACAGATTTTAGGTACCTAGCACCCATTATAATACTACTATTTAAATGAATAAAGAATTAGGTATAAGCAATTTATGAAGAACCAGTTTATTTTACGCTTTTAAGTGTTTTTTGACAGAGAGTTTTCGTTGGATGTTTTTGGAAGTCGGTTTTTTTTTTTATTTAAACTGATTTATAAAAATATATAAAAGTTCTATGCGAGGTAAAGAAAATAAAACTATTCAGGTACCGATACATTTTGTATTATGATTTTATATCGATAAAAATCCTACCTATATTAATAACGCGAAAGTTTGTTAGTATGGATGGATGGATGTTTGTTACTCTTTAACACAAAAACTACTGAACGGATTTGGATAAAACTGTACAGTAATATATCTTATACATCAGAATAACACATAAGCTACTATTTGCAGTGATAACCGACATACACGCGGGCGAAGCCGCGGGCAACAGCTAGTAACAGAATAAAACGTGAATACCCTATTTATAAAATAAATCATTTCGTTAATAGTACTGAGGGGTCATACACACACACACACACACACACAAACACGCCCCGAACGCAGGCACGCACGGACAAACGCACGCACACATACGCACTTACACACACACGTACCAGGTTTGTGATTTCTGTATTTGTTCTCTTTGTTTTGTCCTTTTGAGAAATAAAACTTTTGTAATTGACATTATAATATGTATGTATAATGATCGCTGAATCCTGAAATACAGTTTACACTAGTGTAGAGGCCATAGAATTCATATTAGGTCTTTACCTATGAAATTGCCGTTTTGTATGCAATAAGTGAAAGTACAAGTAGTTTTTCAAACTTTTTTATTTCTGTTATTCGAAGTAATCACCCATGCAATCGACGAATCTTTTCCAACGCATTGGCAGTTTATTGATGCCCTTCTTATAAAAATCAGCTGGATGGGAGGCAACAAACTCTTCAAAGGCATTTTGTACTGCCTCTCGGGATTTGAATTTTTTACCCACTAAAAAGTTGTCTAAATTTTGGAAAAAGTAATAGTCGGTACGTGCAAGGTCTGGTGAGTATGGCGGATGAGGGAGAGCTTCCAACCCCAGCACTTGCAGCTGAAACTTGAAAAAATAAGTACTTTCACTTATTGCATACAAAACGGCAATTTCATAGGTAAAGACCTATTATTATTTGTATTAACTTTATGTCAATAAATAAATAAAATATCCAACAACAGTCTTCAACATAGTTTGGGAAAAGGCTCAGAGAATCGACGATTTAAGCATTCATGCTAAAGGTATCATAATCATCGAACCTTATAACATATGGAAATAAAACCCTGTAATTCTTACCTAATATCTAAAACTTCCGTGTCTCTCAGCCCTTTGAACTGGTTTCTCTTCAGCGCGGCCAACTTGTTGCCATGCAGGTCTAGAGTTTTAAGTTTTCTTAAAGGCTGAAACAGCATAAATATTATTAACATTTATACTACAAACAAGCTAGAGTTAGTATAATAATATTATTAAGAATACGGAATGTCGCCACCCCTATTCACCCCGTGGGTGTAGTATGAGACGACTAAGGGAGCTAACTACCAGGACAACATCACTGCAAAGAGAAGGAACACTTGATACAACCCCTATACCAACCCGTCTGATCAGCGTGGTGTAGTAGACCACAACCTCCTTTCTAAGGACTAAGGAGACGCCTATGTCCAGCAGGAGACTATTAAAGGCAGATGTTAGTCTTGTGGAGGGAACGGGTGTCTCCAACACAAAGTGAACCAAAGTGAACACAAAGGCGAAGTGATCATGCCTGGCTACTACCGCTATGGTACTGGCTATACTAATGGGATGTTGTATTTATGATAATACTACCGTGGGAGAGCCACGCTTCGGCATGCATGGGCCGGCTCGACCGGAGTAATACCTCGGCCTCACAGAAAACCGGTGTGAAAGAGCGCCTGCGCTGTGCTTCACCGAGTGAGTGAGGATACCGGAGGATGATACCCCAATCCCTCCCCCCTTCCCTCTCCCCATCCCCCAAAGTCCGGCAAAGCACTTGTGACGCCCCTGGTGTTGCGGGTGTCCATGGGCGGCGGTAATCGCTTACCATCAGGCGATACGTCTGCTCGTTTGCCACCCTTTTTTTTTCTTCCTAGCCTTATCCCATATTATTTGGGGTCGGCTACTAGTTCCACCCGGTTTTACCTGAAGAATATCAGTTTTTACACGGAGCGACTGGCATCGGACCTCCGCAACCCTGAGGGTAGAAACCGAATTCTAAGGTTGAAACTAGTGTCAGTATATGAGGGCACTGACATCTCAAATAACGATTGCCATAGATGTTAATGGCAACCGGGACCAACGGCTTAACGTGCTCTCCGAGGCACGGGCGTGTGTTTGTGTTCACCGCCAAACTTCAATACTCCGGGCTGGCGGTAATAAGAATTTCATAACGAAAAACCCAATACATTACTTAGGCCCGACTCGGGAATCGAACCCGAGACCTCTTGATTGGCAGTCGCATACGCGAACCGCCAGACCAACGAGGCAGTCAGCTTCAGTTTGGCCCCTTTTATTATTATTATTTAGTATTCATTAAAAAAAATCAGCGCGAGAACTTCTATTGCGCAATTCAGGATTGGTAGTTACTTCGTTTCCTTCGTTACTCCGTAGTCCGACGGATCTTCGGTAGATGTCGCTGAAATGTGTTTCTGTTTTGAGTAGTTATGTGGAAGTCGCCAATCTTACCTGGAATGCTTCTATAGGGATATCTGCTAGAAGACCGTTAGAGAGATGTAGTCTCTCCAGCTTCCCTGCAGCCAGGCTCCCGGCGAAAATGTCTTTGTTCAACTTTGTCATTAGATGCCCATCTATTGATAATATTGAGACGTTTCCCAGGATCTGTGAAAGGAGATAATACGATTTGAATTTAAGTGACCAGAAGTAACAGGTTCGACTCCCACTCAGGAAAACTATTGTGGGATAAAGATGATTGTAATTTAAATATTATAGATGAATTACACCCACATGCACACACAGAACGTGTGCAATTAATCTATAATATATATGTGTTAAAAAATATGCAATTTACACTTAATATCTATATTACAAATAGATAAAATTGGAGTATCTGTGTGTAGTATTAAAATAACTACTTTTTACTAAATGCATATGTATGTACACATGTACACGGTATATATGTATATATATTATTTTTTTACAATTTTATCTATCTGTATGTTTGTTCCGGCTAATATCTGGAACGGCTGGACCTATTTTGACGGGACTTTCACCCTTAGGTAGCTGAATATATAAAGAGTAACTGAGACTGTAGTCTGAGGGGTGTACCCTAATCTTGTAAATTTCTTCACAAGTTTGTAAACTTAAATTGAATTCCAGTTTCAATTGGAATATTTATCCTAATATTACTAAACAATTATGTTTTGAGTCAAGTATAAATAGGTTGTGATAACCAGTATTAATAGAGATTATAGTTCATAAGATCAAATACACATTGAATGTAATGTATAAATATTAATTAAAATTAATTATCTGATACAGAAATGACATTGTTTTCGTATCTTCTGTCTGGGACATTTTTTTTTTTTTTTGTAATAAGAAACTTGTATTAGTCAGATGCGAGAATTAGAAAAAAGTCATTTTAGATACAATTTAAAATTAGCTGCACCCTGCTATTGTTATTGCACCTTTACATCATTATACTTACATCTCAAAAAACGTGTGGCACTCGGGGAAAGCGCGGTAAAGCTATTGCATAGCATTTTTCATCAACTTATGCAATTATAATTATTTATTTATTTATGCAGTTTTTTTTTTCTTTATACATGTATACTTTTTTTAACCGACTTCCAAAAAGGAGGAGGTTCTATGTTCCACTGTATGTATTTTTTTTTTTTTTTTTTTTTATGTATGTTACCTGATTACTCCGTCAGTTGTGGACCGATTTTGAATTTTTTTTTTGTATTCGACAGGGTATGCTTCCGTGGTGGTCCCATTACCAGCATATCAGGATCTGATCATGGGATCCCAGGGAAATCGAGGGAAACCCTCATTTTTTATAGGCACATACTATGTTTTTCGTATATTTACTGAAGTTACACCGGTATTTGCGTCTGGTAGTCATCATTTTATGATAATGAGCTGATGATGTAAGGTACCACTCCTTAACGGTTAGGAGTTGGAGGATAAATCTTTAAATATCATATGTATATAAGTTACCTTTAGTCGTATTCTTACAAATAATTTAGGTAAGCTGATGATGGAAGGTGGAAGGTACAACTCCTCAACGGTTAGGAGTTGGAGAATAATTCTTTCAATTTCATACGTATCTAAAGACCTTCAGTCGTATACTTTCAAGCTATTTAGGTGAGCTGATGATAGAAGATTAAACTCTTCAACAGTTAGAGATTAGAGGATGATTTTAATATTACACGTACCTTAATTTGTATTCTTGATGATGAAATTTGATGAAATAATTCAACTTACTACTTACCTACGATTGTTTGCACTAAAAACTGTAAAATAAAAACTTTTTATAAAAAAAAAAAACCGACTTCCAAAAACATCCAACGAAAACTCTCTGTCAAAAAACACTTAAAAGCGTAAAATAAACTGGTTCTTCATAAATTGCCTATACCTAATTCTTTATTCATTTAAATAGTAGTATTATAATGGGTGCTAGGTACCTAAAATCTGTTTGAAGTCGGTGCTAAGCCAAAAAGAATACAAACGAACAATTACAAAAGTCTAAGCGATAGTCACTTGGCACCGACTTCAAACAGATTTTAGGTACCTAGCACCCATTATAATACTACTATTTAAATGAATAAAGAATTAGGTATAGGCAATTTATGAAGAACCAGTTTATTTTACGCTTTTAAGTGTTTTTTGACAGAGAGTTTTCGTTGGATGTTTTTTTCTTTTTTTTTTGAGTGCGGCATTATAAAAATATGATAGATACCTTTACACCTATATACTTTTGCACAAACAGCTGCTTACGTATTCGTTCGATTTCGGAGCAGCTCGTCTCGATCGGTGCGAGCTTCGTACAGTCGTACCATATACATACACGTTAAGCGAACGCTCGGCCGAGCTACATGGTAGGCAAAGTGAGGAATGTTAGGTTTCATTTTCGTTACGGAATTTCTTGATTCGGTCGCCGCGCTTAAAGCCCGCGATAAAAGCTATGCAATAGCTTAATAAAAGTAGCCTAAGTTACTCCTTATATCGTCAACAATTTGTTGTGAATGTCCCGACTGGGGGAACCGATTTTGATGTTTTTATTTATTGTTATGTTTTTTTTTTTTGTTTTTTTGAGCTTGGGTATTTTCAATTTATACTTATAATAAAAATGTAACAGGTCTAATTCTGTACATTAAAGATATTTAGAAAAATTTTTTGGAGGGCTCTCTATTATTGATACTGAAGCCAAAACTGTATTTTTTTTTTTTCATTTTTGTCTGTCTGTCCATCTGTCTGTCTGTCTGTCTGTATCTTGGCCGCGCATCACGCCGCAACTACTGAATGGATTCAAATGAAACTTGGCATGATTTGAGTTCATACTACGAGGTAGGACATAGGATACTTTTTATCCCGATATTCAGCACGGTTTCCTGGAGAGAGGGGATGAAAGTCAAAATATGTACTTAGTTGTAATACAATAACACATAGTCCGATTTCATTCATTCTTTTTTTGCTAGAAAGAAAAAAATAAAAAATAACGAGAAAGGTTTTTTTTTTGTCCGCGACTGTACATTGCCTGTGGGAAGCTGAGACAGATATGTAAATATGGCGGTACGAAGTTCGCCGGGTCAGCTAGTGTATAATATGTATGTATTTACAAAAAAAAAGTATATATGTATTTATATCAGTTGTTCATGACACAAGATCTGCTTAGCTTGGGACTAAATGGCATTGTGTGTTAAATGTTCAAAATATTTATTATTTATTTATTTATTATTATTTGATAGCTGGTGCTTCCCGTGTGGTCCCATTTCAATTTAGTCCAGTTCTTGAAGTCGGTTTTTTTGTTTTTTTAAGCATTTACAAACAGACACTTCCATTTTTTTCATTTGTATAGATTTATAACAACAGATTGCCATGACGGTGCATGGTAATTAGTCAAATATGGTGTAGAAAATTGTGAGATACTCGGATTTCTCATTCCATACCACTATAACACGAATGCGAAAAAAAATTAATATTAAAAAAACTTCGTTTAAAAAAACCGACTTCAAAAACTAAAAAGTATAAAATAACTTAATTTGTATGTGCTACCTATTCATAGGTTTGAAGTCGGTGCCAAGCCAAATGTAATAGTAGGTACCACATATTATGATATTTAAAGATTTATCCTCCAACTCCTAACCGTTAAGGAGTTGTACCTTACATCATCAGCTCATCATCATAAAATGATGACTACCAGACGCAAATACCGGTGTAACTTCAGAAAATATACGAAAAACATAGTATGTGCCTGTAAAAAAGAAGGGGTTTCCCTCGATTACCCTGGGATCCCATCATCAGATCCTGATATGGTGGCAATGGGACCACCTCGGGAGCATACCCTTTCGAATACAAAAAAAAATTTCAAAATCGGTCCACAATTGACGGAGTAATCGGTGAACATACATAAAAAAAAAATACATACTGTTGGATTTCGAACGTCATTAAAATGGTCACATTTTTCGATTGTCTTTTTTTTTCGTGTTTGACGTTTTGACGTTTGAGGTTAATATAAGAGTACGAAAAAGACGCGTGTTGTTAACGGGACGATTGTTGTTTGAAAACCGTAATTAATTGATATTAAGCTAATTGTATTGTCCATCGACCCGGTCCCTTTAGTGATTTACCGTTTTGTGTTTGGTCGTGGACTCGCGAGTTTTGTAGGCGCGTTCCGTGATAGCTGAAGCGAGTGAGTTGTAATTCGAATATCCGTGATAGCTGATACGAGTTTGTTGTAATTCGAATACTTTGGAAGTTGTACAGCACTTTAGGAGTTTATGATTGTGTGACGACGCAGAGAAGAACTACCCAAGAGATCTCTTGGAACGCCGAGAACACTGAAGCCACACAACTCCAGTAAGTGCTTGATGATTTTAGTTTAGATTAAGAACACGGTGAATCGCAGTGGTTTATTCTTCTCGCCAATGGACTAGTAGCGAGTTAATGCTTATACTCATGGGTCCTATAGGTATTACAAGTATCACAAAGTGATCGCTCCATTGGTGAGAGGACTGAACATTTTGGTAGCAGAAAGCGTGGTTAACCTCTGTAGCACTCGGTAGTGCACTCAGAAGGTAATATCTCGTTGTTAGGTAGGTAATTATACTGTTCCACTGTCCACATATCTTTGATTCCACTGATATAGCTATTTAGAATAGTATTTAAAACAATTTATTAGCATAATGATTGAATGTAGGTAGGTCAAACATTTAATTATTGGATTAATGTAAAACTTATTTTACTAATTGTTTACTGGTTTGAACTATATTGTATACTTGATATTGCTTGTTGGGACAGTTGGTCCAATATATTAACCCAATCACACATTTGGTTATTGGTTGAATTGTAAAACTTAATATTAAATATTAATTGTTTGGGACAATAAAATTGGTCAAATATATTAGTCTAATACAATTAGATTTTGCTAGACCAAAGACAATATTACTAGAATAATATTGTTATATCATTCTATTATTGTTATTGTTAAAATTAATTGTTTTGAGTTATTGGGCATTGATAAATTGAAACTTGTAGGTAGATATATATCTGAGATTAAGTTACTGCACAAGCACTTAATAGTGTTTTATATAAAGTTCCTAATAGTGTTTAAATAAATAGTTTATTACATACATAAAATATTGTAACTTGTAAGTATCGTTTTGCCGCTATGTCGTTCTCATTGTACGGGGCTAAGATTAGCACAGAATTGAGATGGTTTACATCGGTTCAAGGCCTCCTAGGCCGACCAGATAGACAAGATGCACTGTTGGCTCGAGCTTTGGATGCGCCGGCCCGGCTGGAGGTTATGATGGAAGCGCTTACCAAGGCCCTTGAGGAGGAGAAGGTCAGCGATCAGATAAGGTCCGCGATGGAGGCTGATGTTGACCAGTGCCTCTCAATTGTTGATGACATTCAGCAGCGCATAGCAGAAATAAAGCGCCAGCGCAGAACTGGCTGTGATGAAGAAGCTGTGGAAGGCCCACACTCTCGCGGGGTTGTATCAAAGCTGCCTCAGATACAACTACCCAGCTTTGAAGGAGAGCTCGGTGAGTGGGTCAGCTTCATCAATTTATTTGACAGTTTGGTCCACTTAAGGGAGGATTTACCTAAGGCCTATAAGATGGCACAACCGATGTCAGCTCTGAAGGGAGAGCCCATGGAACTGGTAGCCCATTTGACGGTGACCGAGGGCAATTATGAGATTGCCCGTCAAATGTTGGTAAGGCGCTACCAGAACAAAAGAAGGCTGGTTGATGCTCAGCTCAAGAGGCTGTTTAGCATCCCTTCAGTGACTCGGGTCTCTGCCATATAGGCAGAAGTGTTGAACCCGTTGTTGAGTGTCGCTAGGGCATTAGAAAATTTGGGCTTGCTAGTTGAACAATGGTCTTACATGTTAGTGTACATATTACTGTCCCGGCTGCCAGTCGATGTGCAGACCAGGTTTGAGCAGCATCACGGTCAGGGTGCAGACAACTTGCCCACCTCTTCCCAACTTATGGAGTTTTTGGAGGAAGAGTGTCGGAGGGCAGAGAACATGAGTTCGTTCTCGAAGCCCGCTGCGGAGCCACAGAAGACTACTCGGAGCCCTGTGTGGAGGGGACTTCCGCAGAGAGGGCCAAGGACGTTGTATGGGCACATGGGTGCCTCAACACCTGTACAGGATGCCTGCCTGTATTGTAAACAGGATGGCCATAGTGTGGCCGCCTGCCTTCGATTTAGGGACCAGAGAGTCCAGGGGCGACGCCAGATCACCAAGCAACGTGGCTGGTGTTTTTTGTGTCTGGGTCCCCATTTAGCAAGGGATTGCGCTCGGTCCGCAATGTGTAAGTTTTGTGGAGGCCGCCATCTTGAGTTGCTCTGCATGAATAGGCCCGGCCAACATCATGCAGATGGACAGGGCCGGACTCAGGGACAGATGGGGTCACGTACACAGGGCCGGACTTGGAACCTGGGTCCACGGGACCAGGGCTCTCATAGGGAGGATGTTGGGGGCGATGTTCAGGCCAACATCGCGCGCGGTTCCCCGACCTATTGGCAGACCAGTGGCTCAGCTGGAGCTGGCACGAGCGGGTGCGCGGATGCACCCTCGAGTACGGAGCGGTTAGTTAGAACGCCGCCTCGGGTGTCATCGCGCTCGCCGCCGACCACTAGACCGCCGCCTCGGGTGTCATCGCGCTCGCCGCCGACCACTACAACGCCGCCTCGGGTGTCATAGCGCTCGCCGAGGACGACTACATTTCGTCGATTATCGCCGCCCATCATGGAACGCCCCCGGTTGGATCACCGCACCCGTGGACGGCACCAAGTAGAGCGCCGCGACTGGAGGGGCACTTACGAGGGACCATGGGATCCCTACCACGGCACTGATATGCCCGGTTGCTCGGGCTATAATGCGTGGGGCCCCGGGGGCCCCCGCTAGGAAATTGCAGCCCAATCGAATTTGGTCCCCAACCGGAGGCTATAGTCTTGCCCACTGCCTCCGTGTGTGTTTGGGGTTTGATCTCGACACCCCAGGTACGGTTGACGTGCTACTGGGAGTAGACGTTCTGGGTAAGTTTTGTTGTCGGTTCGGCGAGTCTTGCAGCATGATCGACTCATGGCTGTGGAGACATGTATCAGGAGAATTGAACCCCTCGGATTGTGCATCCAGGGGATGCCGGGCTCCTGAGTTAGTTAACCATCAGTTATGGTGGGGCCCCCCTTGGCTGGCAAGGAAGGAATCGGATTGGCCCCTTAACAACGCGAAGTGTCTATGGACTGCGGTATAATAGCAGCCGTGTATGTGACCCAGGAGGTCCAGGAGACTGACGTGAGTTTCCTGATTGAGCGATATAGCTCTCTTGATAAATTGATCAATGTCAATTGTTGGATCAGAAGATTCGTTCGGAATTGTCGAACTGCGCGCGAACAGCGAACGCTAAGCCCAATTCTGTCACCGGCTGAGCGAAATGAGTCGCTTCTGAATTTGATCCGGTTGGTACAGTCTTCGAACTTTGGAGCAGAATTGGCGAGTCTACGAACTGGGCGTTCCAAATTGAAGGGTGCTGTCGCGCGTCTCAACCCGTTTATAGATTCGGCCGGGTTGCTTCGGGTAGGAGGAAGATTGCGCAATGCGAATCTGCCGTATTCGGCTCGTCACCCCCTACTGCTCCCCAAGGGAGGGCAGTTGGTTGAGTTGTTGGTGACTGACCGACATGCTAAAAACGCTCATGCAGGTTGTAACGCCTTGTTGGCTACACTCCAGAGGGAGTTTTGGATTTTGTCTGGGCGTCGTACCATACGGAACATCGTGTTTCGGTGCATGCCTTGTTATAGGAGCAAGGCTGCCACGATGCAGCCTCACATGGGGGATCTGCCCCCTGATCGGGTGAATGAGGCTAGGCCATGGGCGGGTGTTGGTACAGACTTTGCGGGCCCATTCTTAGTAAAAAGCTCGCGGCTGCGGAACGCGAAACAGTACAAGGCGTACCTTTGCGTGTTCGTCTGTTTATCCACCAAGGCGGTGCATCTCGAGCTCGTTGCTGACCTCACGACTGAAGCCTTTATAGCGTGCTTGGACAGATTCGTTTCCCGAAGGGGACTGCCAGCACTGATTCGTTCCGATAACGGAACCAACTTCGTAGGTGCAGAACGATACTTACCGAGATGTAGTTAGGTTTTTAAATGAAAACAAAGTGGATATTGGAACAGCCCTCTCCCGTCGGGGTATACAATGGACCTTCAGTCCACCAGGTTGCCCCCACTGGGGCGGGATTTTTGAAGCCGTAGTAAAGTCAGCTAAGACGCATTTAGGGCGTATTGTAGGTCAGACCGCGCTGACATTTGAGGAACTCGCGACGCTGTTTTGTAAGATCGAAGCCGTTCTCAACTCGCGACCGTTGTGTCCGCTTAGCTCGGATCCAAATGACCTGGAGGCGTTGACTCCAGGCCATTTCTTAATTGGTCAGCCACTTAACGCGCTGCCCGAACACCCGTTCGAAGATGTGGAATTGTTTCGGTTGTCTCGGTATCAGATGTTGCAGCAGTTTTCACAGAATTTTTGGAAACGATGGTCTCTAGAGTATCTGCACATTCTGCAACAGCGCCTTAAGTGGACTGACAAAACTAGTCCCCCTAATGTTGGTGACCTCGTGCTGGTTAAGGATGCTAACCTACCGCCACTGCGTTGGCGCCGGGGGCGCATTGTTAACTTGTTCCATGGTAAGGATGGGACCCCCCGGTCCGCAGAGGTTCTTGTTGGGGACTCAGTTATCAAACGAGCGGTAGCAACGTTATCTCGCCTGCCTGTAGATTAGGGAACAGGTACGGACCTGTTCGAGCGGGTGACTGTTGGATTTCGAACGTCATTATAATGGCAACATTTTTCGATTGTAATTTTTTTTCGTGTTTGACGTTTTGACGTTTGAGGTTAATTTAAGAGTACGAAAAAGACGCGTGTTGTGAACGGGGCGATTGTGGTTTGAAAACCGTAACTAATTGATATTAAGCTAATTGTATTGTCCATCGACCCGGTCCCTTTAGTGATTTACCGTTTTGTGTTAGGTCGTGGACTCGCGAGTTTTGTAGGCGCGTTCCGCGATAGCTGAAGCGAGTGAGTTGTAATTCGAATATCCGTGATAGCTGATACGAGTTTGTTGTAATTCGAATACCTTGGAAGTTGTACAGCACTTTAGGAGTTTATGATTGTGTGACGACGCAGAGAAGAACTACCCAAGAGATCTCTTGGAACGCCGAGAACACTGAAGCCACACAACTCCAGTAAGTGCTTGATGATTTTAGTTTAGATTAAGCACACGGTGAATCGCCGTGGTTTATTCTTCTCGCCAATGGACTAGTAGCGAGTTAATGCTTATACTCATGGGTCCTATAGGTATTACAAGTATCACAAAGTGATCGCTCCATTAGTGAGAGGACTGAACACATACAGTGGAACATAGAACCTCCTCCTTTTTGGAAGTCGGTTAAAAAAGGTGCCAAAATGGACAAGGAAGAGCCATGATCGCGCCTACTGTATGTAAAAAATATACTCCACCTTAAAAGCAGCTCCAGGGAACTCCCTGATCTTCGTATTCTTGAAATACAACGCCTGCAACGTTCTGTTGACACCAGCAAATGCATATTCGTCTATTTCCTTAATGGGAGTGTCTTCTATCTCCATTACACGAATGATGGAACGATGTAACAGAGAACCGAAGAGTTTTGCTGGAAGAAGATCATCAGATCAGGTTATTGAAATAGCAGCTTTTTAAATGGGTTAAGTATACTGAGTGTCACCACCCCTATTCACCCCGTGGGTGTCGTAAGAGACAGCTAAATGGCGGAGGCCCATACCTCAACCCCTCCCCACATCCCTTTCCCTATCCCCCAATGGTCGGCAACGCAGTTGTGACACCTTTGGTGTTGCACCATCAGGTGATACGTCTCCTCGTTTGCCACCTATAACATAAAAAAAAAACTTGGGGATGACTTAAATTATTTCTTTGTTTTCTCGTAATGCAAGTGAAAAACTGGGGCATTTTTTTTTTTTTTTTTTTTTTTTTTTTATGTATGGCCCGCCATAATGACTCTACTCTGCCTGATGGAAAGCATAAGCAGAATCCAAAAGTGGTGGTCACCATACTCACTGCGAATGCAGACAAGTATGGCGACCCACACCATGGCGGCCTAGTGATGCTGCTGCATCTTTTAGTCTAGTCAACAAGTATGGAACTTGTTGACTAGACTATTTGGGCCTCCGGTCTCGCACTCACCAACGAAACACGACAGCACGATCGCTGTCATTTTACGTTGATTTTCTGTGCGAGGGTAGTACCGCCCCGGTCGAGCCGGCCCATTCGTGCTGAAATCAGCGTGGCTCTACTACCTCACGTGAAGCGGACAACGAAAAAAGGGTCAGGATTCCGATTTCGTTTATATTTTACTATGTTATACCTGTACATATCCTCGACACAGATACGAAATATTTTTACATTTGCAAGCTTAGTTTTTAAAATATAGGTCTTTGAAGATTTCAGAAAACGTGAGGTATGCACTACTTCGAATGTCATAAAACAAAAACGAAAATATTTTTTATTTTTTATTTTTTTTGCAATTAAAAATGAAAATAAAAATTTAAATTATGAGGATATAAAGGTTATTAAATGTAGTATATAACTCAGTGTTCATTTTGTCCCAAAATTACTATTTTTGAACTGATAATGACATTCGAAGTAGTGCATACCTCACGTTTTCTGAAATCTTCAAAGACCTATATTTTAAAAACTAAGCTTGCAAATGCAAAAATATTTCGTATCTGTGTCGAGGATATGTCTGTACATATCCTCGACACAGATACGAAATATTTTTGCATTTGCGTTATTTTAGTATGTTATACCTGTGTATAACATACTAAAATATAAACGAAATCGGAATCCTGACTCTTTTTGTGTTGTCCGCTTCACGTGAAATGCCCCAACTACTAAAAATATATTGGTAAAGTATTAACAAATTTTTAACAAAAATAATTACCTACAAATTTTAACAAAAAAAAAAACCGACTTCAATCTGGACCAAATTTAAATTGGACCATTCGGGAAGCACCAACTTTTAAACAAAAAAAGAATTATCAAAATCGGTTCACCCAGTCAAAAGTTATGAGGTAACAAACATAAAAAAAAAAACAGTCGAATTGAGAACCTCCTCCTTTTTTGAAGTCGGTTAAAAATAGACTTCAAGAACTGAACCAAATTGAAATGGGACCACACCGGAAGCACCAACTTTCAAATAAATGAAGAATCATCGAAATCGGTTCATCCAGTCGAAAGTTCTGAGGTAACTAACATTAAAAAAACCGTCGAAATGAGAACCTCCTCCTTTTTGAAGTCGGTTAATAATACAAGCATTATATCACCTAATGTTAACCGTTTTTGTATATGTATATTGTTGATGTTCCTTAAAATAATAAATAAATATCAAGAGGATGTACCAAGGGCGACCTTATCAGTGAGAGCAATTTCTTACAGATAACCTTTCTTGAAGACAACATGACAATGAAATGAAATACATAAATTATTCATAGTTTTATTGTGAAAAGAATTGTTGTGAGGTGACACCTTTAATGCTACTATGAGGAATCGTGAGTGCGAGACCGGAGGCCCAATGATGCAGAAGCATCACTAGGCAGCCATAGTGTGGGTCACCGTGCTGCATTCTTGCATTGTCTGCACTCGCAATAAGTATGGTGACCAATACTCTTGGATTCTGCTTATGCTTTCCATCAGGCAGAGTAGAGTCAATTTGGCAGGCTCATATATAAAAAATCTATAGTTTTGATGAAATGACCATGATATCACGGAAAACCTAGGCATTTTTCCATTACTTTTCACCGAGTTTTTTTTTTATGGAATAGTGGGCAAACGAGCAGACGTAACAACTGATGGTAAGCGATTACCGACACCCATGGACACCCGCAACACCAGAGGCGTCACAAGTGCGTTGTCGGCCTTTGGGGGATGGGGAGGGGCATGGGGGGAGGGTTGGGGTATGGGCCTCCGGTATCCTCACTCACTCGGTGAAACACAGCACAGGCGCTATTTCACACCGGTTTTCTGTGAGGCCATGGTATCACTCCGGTCGAGCGGGCCCATTCATGCCGAAGCGTGGCTCTCCCACATGTGTGTGATGTTTCCAAAGCCCAAACCAATAAGTAATCAGTCAAATAAACAACCTCCCTTCTGAAGTCCACACTAATATTGTAAATTCGTAAGTCTGACTGTTACGTTTTCACGGCCTAATCGCTACACCGATTTCAATGAAATTTGGCATGGTGATACTTTAGTTCTTGAGGAAAAACAGAGGCTAATCTTTACCGCGATAACATAAGTTAGTTAAAAATTTAAATACTTACAAATTTTACACTCCCTCAAATATAATCTTTCGATTGGCAACCCCAATCCAGCAATATTACCCAACCCCACACTGAGCACAGCCAACCCGGTGTTCTCGCACCTGATGTACAATCCCGTATCACTACCTTTTTCGCACACACATGGGTACAGTAACGTTGTGCTTGAGTCTTTTGGGCAAGGGTATGCAGGTCCGGGAGGTATGTACTCGGTGTTTGTGTATGTAAGCAGTATTGCCAGGGTAAATATTATTTGTGAGACCATTTTGGTGGCTGATTGATCTGTAAAAGAAAATAAAGTAAATAGCATATTATGTATACACATATTGTATGGTTTTGATCACACAATCCTCCATTTTGGTTAAATTAAATGCATTTTGTCCAAATTCTAGGCAGATTTATTTTTATTAATCTATACAAACTATACAAATAAATAAAATTGGAGTACCTGTTTGTAATATTAAAATAACCGCTTTTTAATAAATGCATAACTCATAATAAAAAAATTAATAAAATTGGAGTGTCAGTAATATTAAAATAACAGCTTTTTACTTAATTAATAAATGCATATGTATTTATACACGGCACATGTACCAAATACTTTTTTTTTACAATTTTGTACCTGTCTGTCTGTTAGTTCTGGCAAATCTCTGGAATGGCTGGACCGATTTTGACGGGACTTTCACTGGGCTAGTTTTTTTTAGACTAGCTTTGCCCTGCGGCGTTACCCGCGGTTGTTGTTGTACCGCGGGGCTCAGCTAGTCTATACATATAATAAAACTGTAAGAAGGTGATGTCTGTAAATTAAAGATTTTGAAGAAAAACTAATAAAGGGGGTCATCAAACATAACTTTTTCATAAAATATTTTTCAGACATCTAACCAAGAGGAGTTTTAAACTTCGCAGAGCTTATACTATGGTAGCTAGATTGCCAGATATATTAAAGAATAGAATAGGATTAACTTTATCGATTCATTGCCAACCATAGTACAGTTGCACTCGGTGATTAGAAGCAATCACTGAGGGTAAGCAACGACGCCGCGCTCAGTATCTGGATGGGTGACCGCTGGTGGCATAATATCACCACGTCTCCGTGATTCTAAGGTCACGTTAAGCAGTCGGTCCCGGTTGTTATCATAGGATAACAGTTGTGAAGCTTAGTTGGAGACTTAGGCACGCCAGCAAAACCCACATTTATAAAAGACAATAACATGTTTGGTTGGAGAGTTCAAACTTCAGCGTAAGCAACAACATGACACGAGATTTATATTATCTATATATATATACTAGCTGTTGCCCGCGGCTTTGCTCGCGTGGAAGTTGATTATATGTATTTAATTAAAACTGTGTAAGTATCTATGAATACTGTGTTCATGTTTTTAAACGTATTTATTTATAATCAATAGTCCATTAAAATTGACTTTCATACACACTTTCGACCCTTATTTTAACCCCTTTAGGCATATAATTCCCATAAATGCTGATATAAGTATTCATTTATTTGTAATCAAAAATTGTAAATTAAAAAATGACGGACTTCCAGTCTAGCCTAGGGATAGAATATCCAGGAACGCTTAAATATGTATCTCATCATCATCATCGCAGTCCACTGCTGGACATAGGCATCTCCAATTGCACTCCACTTGGTTCGATCCTCAGCTTCTCTCATCCAGCTCCTGCCAGCCGTCTTGGGCAGATCATTATTCCACTTGGCCTGTGGGCGTTCTACGCTATGTTTGCCGAGACGCGGTCACCACTCACGAACCCGTTTACCCCAATGGTTATCAGTTCTGCGGCTAATATGGCCAGCCCACTGTCACTTCAGCTTGCTTATCCTGTGAGCTATGTCAATGACCTTGGTTCTCTACCGGATCACCTCATTCTTGATGCGATCCCTTAGAGAAACGTTGAGCTTTTGTGATGAGAAAAATAAATCATTATTATTATTATAGCCCTCTACATAGCACGCTGAGCGACTTTGAACTTGTGGACCAGCCGTGTCGTAAGTGTCCACGTTTCGGCACCGTATGTCATAAGAGGTAGGACGTATTGATTGAAGATTTTCGTATTTAGGCGCTGTGGGATTGACGATGAAAAGACCTGACGAAGTTTCCCAAATGCTGCCCAACCCGGCTGAATTCTCCTGTTCACCTTGTCCTCGAAGTTGTTTCTACTTAACTGCATAGTCTGCCCGAGGTACCACACATATTTTTGAACAACTTCGAGAACGGCACCGTGAACCACAACCGGTTCCGGTAGAACATGTTCGTACATACGTATCTACTCATTTTTAATCAGTAGCCATAAATAAAGTTGCATGTTTCTAACTTCAAGAATGACGGACTTCCAGAATAATCTATATACGAAATTTCAAGCCCTATTTCACCCCCTCATGGGTGGAATATCCAGAAAAGTTTAAATATGTATCTACTCATTTTTAATCAGCCAAAACACAAATTTTCATGTTTGTCACTTAAAAAATGACGGATTTCCTTACAAACTTTCAACCTCTATTTCACCCCTTAGGGGTAGAATATCTAGAAATGCTTCAATACGTATCTACTCATTTTTAATCAGTAGCCCAAAACTAAATTTTCATGTTTCTCACCTAAAAAATGACGGACTTCCTTACAAACTTTCAACCCCTATTTCACACCTTTAGGGGCATAATATCCAAAAACTCCTTAATACATATCTAATCATTTTTATTTAGTAGCCCAAAAATAAAGTTTCATATTTCTTACTTAAAAAATGATGAACTTCCATACAAACTTTCAACCCCTATTTCACCCCCTTAGGGATAGAATATTTAGAAACGCTGAAACACGTATCAATTCATTTTTAATCAGCAGCCAAAAACTAAAGTCTCATGTTTCCAACTTCAAAAATTACGGACTTCCAGACTGACCTATATACGAAATAACAGCCCCTATTTCACCCCTTAGGGGTAGAATATCCAGAAACGCTTAAACACGTATCTACTCTTTTTTAATCAGTAGCCCAAAAGTAAAGTTTCATGTTTCTTACTTAAAAAATGACGAACTTCCATACAAACTTTCAACCCCTATTTCACCCCCTTAGGGGTAGAATATTCAGAAACGCTGAAACACGTATCAATTCATTTTTAATCAGCAGCCTAAAAATAAAGTTTCATGTTTCTAACTTCAAAAATGACGGACTTCCAGACTGACCTATATACGAAATAACAACCCCTATTTAACCTCTTAGGGGTAGAATATCCAGAAACGCTTAAATACGTATCTATTCTTTTTTAATCAGTAGCCCAAAAGTAAAGTTTCATGTTTCTTACTTAAAAAATGACGAACTTCTATACAAACTTTCAACCCCTATTTAAACCCCTTAGGGGTAGAATTTCAAAAAATCCTTTCTTAGTGCTCACTTACGTCATATAAAGAACCTACGTGCAAAATTTCAGGATTGTAGCTTCAGCGGTTTGGGCTGTGCGTTGATCTCTGGGTATGTCAGTCAGTCAGTCAGTCACCTTACTCTTTTATATATATAGATAGATAAATGTATGAACACGCATAACTTCTGATTGTCTGCACCAAATTAAATAATTCTTTTTTATGTGTTTGTTATTGTTAGGACAAGGTTTGTGTGCAACAAAAATTTAAAAATAATGGGAACAGTCAATTATTTTTGTCCGCGACTGTACACTGCCTGTGGGAAGCTGAGACAGATATGTAAATATGGCTGTAGGAAGTTCGCCGGGTTAGCTAGTATATAATATATGTGTTTATGTGATAATCTTTGCCATTGAATTAATTAATGTTCTGACCAAATTGACCAACCATTTTAATCATGGTGCAAGAACAAATCAAGATATTAGGTTTTTACCTATGAAATTGCCTTTCTTTAGTAATGGTCATTTCAAATAAAAAAAAGTTTGTAATGGCTCTGTATTCTAAATTCAAATTAATTTTGTTTTAAAACCATGACATTCTATTTACAAACTCGGTCTTTTGTTTTTTGATTAGCGTTGTATTTTCATTACATTTGAATATTTTTCGTCATAATGGATACTTTAAAAAATCGTGTAATTATGGAATATGAGTTCCGTCGTGGCACCAATTTGACACAAACGGCACGTAACATCAAAAACTATTACGGAGAGAACTGTACAAACGAACGCACAACCCGTTATTGGTTTTCCCGGTTCCGTTCTGGAAATTTTGACTTGAAAAATGAAGCTGGTGGTCATCCGGAGACTTTGGTTAACAATCATGAATTAAAGGCGATTGTGGAAGCTGACGAAACTCAATCTACAGCTGAGCTAGCAGCAGCTTTTAATGTAAGCATCAAAACAATATTGATCCATTTGCGACACATTGGCAAGGTAAAAAAGCTTGATAGATGGGTGCCCCACGACCTTAACGATCGCCAGAGCAACGTACGCGTCGAGACCTGCCTTGAGCTGCTCAACAGGCAAAGAAATGAAGGATTTTTGAAACGAATTGTTACGTGCGACGAAAAATGGATTCTGTTCGCCAATCGAAAGCGCTCAGCAAGTTGGTTAGACCCTGGTTCAGCAACAAAGCAATGCCCTAAACCAAAAATGACCCCTAAAAAGGTGATGGTCACTGTTTGGTGGTCTAGTGCGGGTGTGATTCACCACAGCTTTTTACAAAACGGCATGAGCATTAATGCAGATGTGTACTGTAAAGAACTGGAGAGAATGATGGAGAAGCTTGCACATCTGCAACCAGCTTTGGTCAATCGGTCGTCCCCACAGCCCCACTGCTCCTTCACGACAACGCGCTACCCCATACTGCGCAACAGACAGTCTCCAAGCTGCAAGAGCTGGGGTTGGAAGCTCTCCCTCATCCGCCATACTCACCGGACCTTGCACCTACCGACTATTACTTTTTCCAAAATTTTGACAACTTTTTAGTGGGTAAAAAATTCAATTCCCGAGAGGCAGTACAAAATGCCTTTGAAGAGTTTGTTACCTCCCGTCCAGCTGATTTTTTCAAGAAGGGCATCAATAAACTGCCAATACGTTGGCAAAGATGCGTCGATTGCATGGCTGACTACTTCGAATAACAGAAATAAAAAAGTTTGAAAAAATAAATACTTTCACTTATTGCATACAAAACGGCAATTTCATAGGTAAATACCTATTAGCAGCAAATAGTAGCCTATGTGTTATTCTGATGTATACGCTATATTACTGTGAAGTTTCATCTAAATCCATTCAGTAGTTTTTGCGTGAAGGTAGGTAGTAGGTCTTTACCTATGAAATTGCCGTTTTGTATGCAATAAGTGAAAGTACTCATTTTTTCAAACTTTTTTATTTCTGTTATTCGAAGTAATCACCCATGCAATCGACGCATCTTTGCTAACGTATTGGCAGTTTATTGATGCCCTTCTTGTAAAAATCAGCTGGACGGGAGGCAACAAACTCTTCAAAGGCATTTTGTACTGCCTCTCGGGAATTGAATTTTTTACCCACTAAAAAGTTTTCTAATTTTTGGAAAAAGTAATAGTCGGTAGGTGCAAGGTCTGGTGAGTATGGCGGGTGAGCGAGAACTTCCAACTCCAGCTCTTGCAGCTTGGAGACTGTCTGTTGCGCAGTATGGGGTCGCGCGTTGTCGTGAAAGAGCAGTGGGGACGACCGATTGACCAAAGCTGGTTGCAGATGTGCAAGCTTCTCCATCATTCTCTCCAGTTTTTCACAGTACACATCTGCATTAATGCTCATGCCGTTTTGTAAAAAACTGTGGTGAATCACACCCGCACTAGACCACCAAACAGTGACCATCACCTTTTTAGAGGTCATTTTTGGTTTAGGGCATTGCTTTGGTGCTGAACCAGGGTCTAACCAACTTGCTGAGCGCTTTCGATTGTCGAACAGAATCCATTTTTCGTCGCACGTAACAATTCGTTTCAAAATTCCTTCATTTCTTTGCCTGTAGAGCAGCGCAAGGCAGGTCTCGACGCGTACGTTGCGCTGGCGATCGTTAAGGTCGTGGGGCACCCATCTATCAAGCTTTTTTACCTTGCAAATTTGTCGCAAATGGATCAATATTGTTTTGATGCTTACATTAAAAGCTGCTGCTAGCTCAGCTGTAGATTGAGTTTCGTCAGCTTCCACAATCGCTTTTAATTCATTATTGTTAACCAAAGTCTCCGGACGACCACGAGCTTAATTTTTCAAGTCAAAATTTCCATAACGGAACCGGGAAAACCAATAACGGGTTGTGCGTTCGTTTGTACAGTTCTCTCCGTAAACGTTTTTGATGTTACGTGCCGTTTGTGTCGCGTTGGTGCCACGACGGAACTCATATTCCATAATTACACGAATTTTTAAAGTATCCATTATGACGAAAAATGTTCAAATGTAATGAAAATACAACGCTAATCAAAAAACAAAAGACTGAGTTTGTAAATAGAAAGTCATGGTTTTAAAACAAAATTAATTTGAATTTAGAATACAGAACCATTACAAACTTTTTTTTATTTGAAATTACCAGTACTGAAGAACGGCAATTTCATAGGTAAAGATCCTTTTTTTTTTTTTTAACGTGTGGAAATCCCCTCGGACCGTCACCCCACCGAGGCTTGCGGCGGGGAGGTGTGTCGGACTCGAACCGACTAAAACCACACGGTGTGCCACTCTGCGCCTTTGAAGGGAGGAGTCCGGGAACTGCAGTTATTAACACATCCGGACCCCTCCCAGCGCTTGCCCGCACTGAAGCGGGCACCGTCTGCTGGTAAAAACTCTCTATTTAGGCGACGCACGGCACACGCGTACGTCGCCCCCTCGCGGGTGGCCACTAGAGCGGATGGAGGGGAAAGCCCATCCCGACCATCCGCGGCCACACTCAGGGCGGCATGAGGCGCTGATAGGCGCGCCTCCGCCGCCCGGTTCGCCGGCAGCGGTTTGGGTCCGAGTGGATATCATCCTCCCGGGCCTTCTCCGCCACCTCCTTCTGCGAGATTACATCTTCGCAGAACGTTGCGACCGCGGTAAAACTGCTATCGCTACCGGCCATGGAGCGTATGACGGCCGGTAGCGAGAGATCTCCTCCGATCACTGCAGTGAGGGCCCGACGCTGCGACGCCCATGCGGGGCAGATCGCCAGCGTGTGCTGGGCCGAGTCCTCACTGCAGTCGCAGTGGTGGCAGGCGGGACTCAATTCCCTCCTGGCGACCGAGTGCAGGTACTTCCCGAAGCAACCGTGCCCGGAAAGGACCTGCGTCAGTCGGAAGGAAAGGGTCCCGTGCTGCCGCCCTGCCCACTCGAGGATGACCGGCTGGAGAGCCTCCACGGCGGCAAAGCCAGCGCGTGGATTCTCCAGCCGGAACGACCATCTGTCCATAGTGGCTCGACGGGCGGCTTCACGCCACTCGCGTACCTCTTCGGGCGGAGGGCGATAGCCATACTCCGCCCGATATTCAGCCACCCGTCGATAAACTTCGGCGAGCACTTCCGCCTCCAAATCCCACGGGGGTGTTCCGGCCAGGGCGCACGCCGCCTCGAACGACACCGTGCGGTATCCGCGTATGGCTCTGACTGCCAATACCCTCTGAGGCCGCCAGAGGCGGGCCTTATTTAGGGCAGTCAGAGCCACCACCCACACCGGTGCACCATATAACGCCATCGACCGGACAACCCCCGTGTACAGGAGTCGCGTTGCGACGCTGGCTCCACCCAAATTGGGCAAAAGTCGCCCAAGGGCGGAGGCAGCGTCGACCAGCTTTGGACCAAGCTGTCGGAAGTGCTCGTCGAAGAGCCACCTACCGTCGAGGATCAGGCCCAGATACCTCATCTGGGCCCGAACCGGTACGAGGACCGAGTTGACCTCTATGGAGGCGCCGGGGGGCGGACCACGACGGGGCCCATGAAATAATAGGGCCTCCGTCTTGTCCAGGGCCACCCGTAAGCCCAGCGCCTCGATGCGCCCGACCACCAGAGAAACACCCCAGGTGGCCAGGCGCGCCGCTTCTTGGAAGTTCGCCCCCCGGGCTGTGACAAGAGTGTCATCGGCGTTACAAATTACACCCAGCCCAGGGGGCAGACGGCTTCGAAGGACCCAGTCGTACCCCACGTTCCACAGGAGTGGTCCAAGGACAGACCCCTGCGGAACGCCGCACGACATGGGTCGTCGTCTCAAGACGCCCTCTCGGTCCTCGTACACGACGGTACGCTCCTCTAAATAGTCTGCCACTAGCCGCCTCAGGTACTCTGGCACCCCGTGGTAGTGGAGTGCTTCCCTGATGCAGCTAAATGGCAGACTATTGAAGGCGTTGGCGATGTCCAAGGACACCGCCAACACCACGCCGCCACAGCTCACTGCCTCTTCGGTCACGGCCCTAAGGCGCATCACGGCATCGACCGTCGAACGTCCCTCTCGGAATCCGAATTGGGCGTCCGACAGGTCGGGCCCCACCTCGCACAGGTGCCGGACGATGCGGGCAGAGAGTATCCTCTCAAAAAGTTTACCCGCCTCGTCCAGCAACACGATGGGCCTATATGGGCCGCGACCGAATCGGCAGGCCGTCCCGGCTTCCTCAACAGGACCAGCATCCCGCATTTCCAGCACTCAGGAAAGCGTCCGGACGCCAGGCTAGCGTCCAACACTTCCCTGAGGCGGTCCGACATATGGTCGAGGGCTCGGGCCATCACTCGGGCTGGTATCCCGTCCGGCCCAGGGGCGGTGTTCTTTGAACGGATCCTTAGAACAGCCGCCCCAACCTCTGATTCCCTAACGGGCGGCACATCGTCCTCTCTACCCCCGTCGTCTCCGACCGCGTAGGCCATCGATGGGGGTGTGTGCTCCGCCCGCTGCGGGAAAAGGCCCTCGACCACTTCCTGCAGGAAGCTGGGCTGGAGAGTCTCAGTAAGGGGGGGGGCCGACGTGCGGAGCTTCTGTCGCACCGCACGGTATGGGCGACCCCAGGGGTCAAGGTCGAGACCCTCCAGCACCTCCTTTCTCTTCTCCTCCTTGGCGCGGCAAATGGCCAGCTTCAGAGTCCTCCGCGCCTCGCGGTACTCCTCATGAAGCTGGTCCCCGCCACCGTCTCCACAGTGGCGTCGCCTGCTACGGGTGTAGGACCTCCGGGCACGAGTACAGGCCGCACGGAGGTCCGCCAACTCCTGGGACCACCAGTAGACCTCCTTCCGAGGAGGCCGACGACCTTGGATGCGGGGCATGGCCGTATCGCAAATTTGCGTAATCGCATCGCGAAAACGGCCAGCCCCCACGTCCACGCCGACCTCCTCGGTCGGGGCCCGCGGAGACAGCCAAGATTGAATAATGGCCGCCTCCTCTAGTAGGTCCCTATCCAGTTTGGCAACAGCCCACCGCGGAAAGCGGGAAGGATGCCGCGCCATGTGACCCCTACTGGGGCCCTGGGACCGGGAGAGCTCGAATCGGATGTACAAGTGATCCGAGAGCGTCTCGACCTCTTCCAGGACACACCAGTTCCTTACTCGTGCGGCAACAGCAGGGGTAGCAAACGAAAGGTCCACTATCGACCCCCCTTGCTGTCGCACGCACGTGTTGGTGGAGCCTCTGTTCAGTAAACAGAGGCCCACCGAAGCCGCCCACTCCTCGACGGCCTCGCCCTTGGCGTCTGTCCTGGGGGACCCCCACGCAATGGATTTTGCGTTGAAGTTCCCCAGCACGAGGACGTGCCCAGACGCTAATCGCCGCATCGAGGTCTCCAAGCTGTTAAGGAAGACCTCGAAGTCGCTCAAACTCCGGTTGGGGGAGGAGTAAACACCGTAAACGGTGATCCCCCCCCACTCGGCGGCAACATATCCTGAGCCCTTGTCTCTAAGCGACAAGGGCGGGGAATGAGCCGCCGCGGAACCGACAACTGCCACGGAGCCGTCCCAGTCACCCATCCAGTTTGGACGGGGAGGAACGAAATAGGGCTCCGCGACTACGGCAACACCGATCGACCACTGCGCCATGGTTTGCAGCAAGAGATCCTGCGCCGCGGCACAGTGGTTCAGGTTCGTCTGGACAAGGAGGTTGCAGATTTGATCCATTACTGGATCGTTTCTACAACCCCCTCCATGGGCGTCAATGTTGACGAATGGGCAACGTCGGAGGCAGCCTGGGTCGCTAGGCTAGCCCCCGACGTCTGCCGAGAAGCGCGGGGAGGCTTACAGCCCCCCTGCCCCATCTGATGATTGGCGGGTTTATTACCCGCCGCACATATCGGGCAGTGAGGGGCAGCAGAGCATTCTGCCGCCTTGTGCCCCGGTCGACCGCAGCGGAAACATAATCCGCTGCAGTCAAAGCAACCATCGCATTTGGAGCGAGTGTGTCCCGCGGCAAGGCATTTGTAACACCTCATCGGTCTTGCCGCCAGAACTGTAACTCTGGCGTTTACAAAACCGATGAGTATCTTGCCGGCGTCGCCCAAAATTTTGGCCGACGCCACGGGACAACTCACCCACACGGCGCTAAGGCCTCCTGGACCGGGGCGGATGGTGCCAATCCTGATGTTGTCCATGCCGCAACCCGCCTTTTCACGGATCGCAACATGAACATCATCAGCCGTCACTGAGTCGTCCAGGCCCGAGATGCGCAACTCAGCGCACTTCGTAGGCCTGGCGACCTTGACACCATCCGTGTCTGCAAATACTGCCCGCAGCTTCTCGGCGAAGGTGTCCGCCGTCTTTGCGCCATCGGCCCCAGGGAACTCGAGGACCCGAGCTCCCCATAGGTAAAGACCTAATATAACCAACATACCATGTGTCCCAAAATTCAACGATAAGCGGGCGCCGAAAGGTAGACCTGCTCATGAGTACACAAGGAAAAAAAATAAAAAAAAAATACCTAGTTTTTTTTTAGTTACAAGAAAAATTTAGAATTTCTTTGAAAATTTACACCATTTACATCATTTTTTTTTATTTATTTATTACGTAGTGGTGTCCATACTTTTTTTTACAAGACCATGAGTCAAAGTACACTAAGAGTAAAAATACACACATCAAAAGTGTCTAGGGATCAACATATGTGTCTAGGGATCAACATATATTTTTGCAATAACTTTTGTCCTGATTGATATTAATTAAAATTTTCTTTAAGGATTCATCAAATAAAGTGTTTTCGTTTGTCACAGTAACGATAAACCAAGTCACCTTTGCATTAATAAAGAAATTTGCCATTTTCCTAATAAAGGGATTTTTGACATTTGAACCACTAACATTAAAGTTCGAAAAAAAGACTGAAATAACAGTTTTCTTTAAAATTTTATTAGGTAACTTAAACAATTAATAATCCGTGTTGCTACCGCGAACACTAACAACACAAGAACATCGGTTTGGCATACTCAAAATGAGTTCATCCAAACAGGCTGTGGAATGGCCGCCCATGTTCGTTGCAACAACAAAAAAAGGTCTTCTTGCGACTGGATACCCTCCATATTCTGCAGAGCTCTTCTCTGTAGCATATCCCATGCATGCTCAATCGGGTTCAAGTCTGGCGACTGAGCAGGCCAGGGCCAAAGCCACATCTCAATCTCAAGAAATCCGCATAAAAATGCTTGATCCCTAGACACTTTTGATGTGTGTATTTCAAAATTGTTAGGAAAAAAATTATTTTGAACGTTTTTTGTGTAAAAACTGCAGGCAATTTGGTGTTTTTAAGAGTTGTGGTGAATAGTAGCAATATCATGAAAGGTATAAATTTTCAAAGAAATTCTAAATTTTTCTTGTAACTAAAAAAAAAACTAGGTATATTTTTTTTATTTTTTTCCTTATGTACTCATTAGCAGGTCTACCTTTAGGCGCCCGCTTATCGTTGAATTTTGGGACACCCTGTATACGCGGGCGGAACCGTAGGCAACAACTAGTAGAACATATTTTTCTTTTTGAAATGACAACTACTGTATAAGAAGAACTGTTGCCGGGAAGTTTACAAACATACATGAAACGGACACAAAGAATACCCAGACTCAGAACAACAATTTGTGGATCACACAAAGTGCTGTCCCATGTGGGATTTTTTGAACCCACAACACTCAGTGCTGCAGTAAACAACTTAACTGCTTAAACCATTGAACTATCAACGCAGTCACAGTCAATTTTATTGTACTGCAAATAAAAAATACTGAAAGACATCCAGACAAAGACTCATTGTATTAATAATTATGTAAATAACAAGAGATTGTTACTTAATGGCGCATTCTAGGTATAACATGACTGCATTATCTTTCTAAGTTGAATTTTATAACATGAATGTTCCTAAGTGAATATTTAATATTTTATACGTAGATGTTGTACCAGGATATACTTAAGTGTTCAAGGTTGTAAAGATTTTAACTTACAACATGGTGCGTAAAACAAATAACTCGTTCAATTCATTTACAATAATAAAGGTCAAAAAACCAGTTCTATTAAATAACAAAGTAAGATTAACGAAACTTAATGTAAGTTATTATAAGTATAGTAATTAATACGTAATACGTGTTGGCATTCCCTTGAAAATAACAAATCCTTAACTTTAGTACGAACTTTCACTTTTCATATAAAAGTTATTTGAACTTATTACCTGCGTTAGATCCTTGAATAAACATGGATTACACAAATCCTGCAGTTGGTAGACAATCCTCTATGTCCTCAACATAACTATATCGTTAAAAAACGTAATATTTTATTTTGGAGAAGAACTGCAGCACTTCACCCCACCATGGTCAACACCAAACTAAAAAAATTGTTGACAATGACAGAATTGACAGATATGTGATGTGACATTTGCAACAATTCAGAAAATGACAGACAGAATTACTTTTCACCTCAGACAATGAACTTGTAGAAATTTAGAGACCTGGAAAATTTATTAAGTACCAAACAATATATTTTACTCAAACATCAAAACATTCTTCTTTATCATCATCACTTACTGCATTCATAGATTTATGCAATATACTTTTACCTTTATTTAAGTCTGCTTATTTGCTCCCTCTTTTAAAACAATATAATTCCTTAACATATTCATAGGCATTCATAGCGAACAATGAGGTAAGGAAAGTTTTTGTTGAGTCTTTGGCTCAGCCTCTGGTTTTACCATAGTAAAGGTTTTATTCTGTGCGATACTGTCATATTCTTATTACAATCAATATCTTCAGATTCTTTACAACAAATTTTTAATTATTATCTACTTAAAACTTATTGTTGGATTCCTAACAATAAATTAAAATTATGATCGTTGTGATCGTATTGCAAGACTGAAAATGCTTTCGAGCAATTAGCAAGAACAAGAACACAAAATGGCAAGACAACCAAGACCAAAACTAAAACCTAGGCCGGATGTGAACTGCACTCAGTTAGAGGGAGAACGATTCCACACAGGGGCTGATGATCTCTTTAGATATAATTGGTGGGAAGTCTTCTGCTTTCCGTATATATTATGCGCTCGATTTTGGGATTGCTGCGTATCACTATGTTCTGGAACAAACCAGTGCCTTATTTATTGGATGTTAATACAATGGCTTGTATGCAAGATCACTCACTTAACTACTCCCGACCCTATTACATTTCCGTACTATTTCTACATGTTCTGTCAAGTTATTCTTTTAACTTCTTTTTTTGTTCTTATATGGGTGTGGGTTGGGAGGTCAGTGATCGTACCGTATTTCGTTGCTTATTATGAAGCGTTCATCGGTGTTGAAAGCAAGCCGTACAGTCCTAAATCAAATAGGTTACGGTTTAGAAAATATTGCTTCAAAAAGGGTGAAATATTTGATAACACGGCGGATTTAACTCCATCTGGAGCTGAGAGCATACCCTCAACGAGCCGGGAAGTAAGAATATTGACCTTTATCGTTGATGTAATTATATACAAAGTGTTTGATTAAATATATTGTCTCATTACCTTTTATTATCGCTAAAGACTTCACTATCGCAATATGAAAAAACAGAAGTTGTTCATTACAAAAACCTAAAAAGTTACACATTTTGGGACAGCTGAGGGGCTTGCTGACCCGTGGGGTTTGTAATAATAACCTAGCCCTACACTATGCCAGCTGGCTGATAAATATAGGTACCTACTGGGATAGGTATGTCGGCCGGCCCTACTGATCAGCCTTCGTACCGTAGACTTAATACCAGGGAGCAGGCGCGGTTCCAGGGGGGGGTGGGAGTCACAGGGGACGTGACCCCCCGCAAAATCTGCTACTAGAACCTGATTTTCTTATTCTTATCAGTTTCCATAAATGTTCAATTGAGATAAGAAATCAAAGGATAGGAACTCTTTGAGAGAGTTATCTCTGGCCGTATCAGCGAGCACCTGTCGCGAGTGGGCTCTGATCTATCGGACCGCTAATTTGGATTTCAACGGGGACGCTCGACAGTGGACGCTAATAAATAGGTGTGTTCGCTCCCTGTCGGGGTCGGCAGTACGATCGGGGGGTGGTGTTGGTAATTAGCCTTGATATCCTTAACGCTTTCGATACCCTTCAATGGGGCGCGATTTGGGCGGCCCTTGAATGAAATGAAATCATTTATTCTGCAATTAGGTTACATGAACACTTTTGCAAGTTAATTTTTTTTTGAGTAGATGAGTTCGGCCTTTCCTAACTGGACTAGCCCTGAGAAGAAAGGACGAAACAAACTCAGGGATCATCGTCTCTTTTAAAGTCCATACAATATTCTCAAATGCAAAAGACATTATTTCAATAAAAAAAGCGATAATTACAATTTTAGTCACAATTATAATACAATAATCAACAAAGATAATAATTTAAAAAATAAAAAAAATTAACAGCAATAATTTAAGATGAGTTTGTTTCAAACTACAAGTTATCGTCACATCAAAATAAATTTAAACATTCAAAATAAACAGAATGTGCAGAATGGGCAGCTCAATCCCAGGCGGTTTTATCATCAAGATATTCTGCTATGTTATTATACCCCTTTGCGGATAACTTAGATTTAATGGTATTCTTAAATTTCCTTAATCACGAGGTGAATCACGAATATCACGAGGTTCCGACTTACCTGCGTACCGTCATAGAGGTCTATCAGCGCGACAGGACAGAGAAGTTTGTCGATCGGAACGGAGTGGAAAATTGAAGGGAGGTGTGTTGTGGGGTTCCCCAGGCCTCTGCATTGGGCCCATTGTTATGGAACCTAGCATACGATGCGGGCCTTCGCACTAGTCTGACTTTGGGCATCAGTCTCACCTGTATTAGGGTATTATCTGCATAGCATGCAGATAATACCCTAATACTGGCTAGAGGGTCACGCTTCGGGGAGGTGCTTCTGCTCGCAAGGGGTGGCTTGTGTCATGGATAAGATTCATGAGCTGGGCCTGAGGGTGGGGCCTCAGAAAACTGAAGCGATATGGTTCCATGGCCTACGTAAGCGCCAGGAACCACCCAGCTCATACCTACGGGTGGATGACACCGAAGTCCAAGTGGGTCAGTACATGAAGTACCTCATCATGGACAATCGGTAGAGCTTCGAAAAGCATTTCGGGCGACTAGTCCCCAGTAAGAGAGTCTGTCTCTCTCACGCACGCTTCTGATTGGTGGACGCACATACTAATTTGCATGACTGATTTGGCAGGAAATACACCAACCAATCAGAAGCTTCCGTGAGAGAGACAGTCTCTAACTAAACTCAGTCTCTCTCTCTCTCTACTCCGATCACGCTTTCCGCCCGTTTAGAAGCCCCTATATCTATATATGATCTAAGCCAAAGTTCTTATATTATGGAGAAAACAGAGTACATTATAATAAATATCATGCTTGAGATGTATACTTATTAGACATATAACATTTTCATAGAAAATAAGAATTTTTATAGATAAACTATAAAAATTTTAGTAATATAAAACAAACGGGTGCAAGATTCAATAAAATATCTCTAGAAATGAAAAAGTCATACTATGAAAAACTACTACTATTAAAGTTATACTACTCTGATCACGCTTTCCGCCCGTACAGGTTGAAATTGACAATTAGTAGTGGCAGCACTTCTTTTGACATTTCCAAGAAAAAATGGTTTCTTCCACCTCTGTTTACGTCACTTACGTCAGTGTCGTCAGTCACAGTCACCCCGAAAATGGCGAGAAGTGCGTTCTGTTGATATTATTTTTTAATCCTTTAATAAAACTGAGTATTTATTCACAAGGAAAATTATTATTTCGGCAAAAAAAACAGGATATTAATTCTAGTGTACACCAAATTAACACAGCACTCAACTGGTGAGTATTAATATTATATTTGTCTAAGAAAGTGAAATTTTCGAAATAAAATCGGAGGTGAATTTTTTCTATTAATTTGAATTATAAAGAAAGATCTTCATTTTGATCACTTTGACAATATTTTGGTTACTTTATCATCATTTATATGTGTCTATTTAATTCGTTTTCACTCTGAAATGAACGAGAAATGACTTAGCTTTGGTGGGTAACATCCTAGGTTGCGTGATCGAATGTGTAGCTAACAATAAGAAGAAGCTGCCAAATTAATGAGCAGGAAAATAATAATACTGTTCCGGCTGCAAATATTATTGTGATATATTATGAGGAAATCGGGTGTATGTGTTGATAACAAATCAAATTGTTTGTATAAGAACTGTTTGGTGACCTACTAACGTCGCGGAAGCTGTTGACATACTTTCTCGAATCATAGACAATTTTGTGCTTTATCACATTTAAATTCGGTAGATATTAAAAAAATGTAAACAAAGTTGGTGAAAACAAACTAGATAAATATCTATTTTAGTTTCGTTTATGATAATGAGAATTCTTTGGGTTTAAAATTTAATGATTTACTATACTCATGAGAGATTAATTCATGACAACAAAAATATCACTTTTAAAAATTATCAAAATATCAGGTGTTTGAAAAGACTTTATACTTTAATTTTATACATACAGAATAAATACTGAGCATTGTATTATTTATAAATTATTAAACATAATGTAAAAAAAGCAATATTTTAAGAGTGACATAAAAATTTGTTTTTTAAGGTTCCGTACTCAAGGTGTAAAAGGGGACCCTATTACTAAGACTTCGCTGTCTATCACCACTACCAGGATGTATCTCATTAACTATGATAGTTACCAGGCTGTATCCCATTAACCATGATAGTTAGACAGTTAAAATTCAGAGATGATGTATTTCCGTTGTCGCTATAACAACAAATACAAAAAAATAGAATAAAATAAATGTTTAAGGGACTCTCATACAACAAACATGTTTTGTACGCAGCAGGTAGATGCTTGAAATATTAACAAACTGTTATATATATATATTCCCTTTAAAAAGAAATAATTAGGTAAATTAAACTAAAACAAATAATTAGGAATCTCTCATACAAAAAACATCGTGCAAAGCTGTGTTGCGATCGACACACTAACTTGAGGTATAAGTGTCTATTGACTACGATAATCACAACCATCAGGTCACTCATTCACTTGCTTTGCTCTCATATACCTAACAACAGCTGTGTTGTTAAACTTCCACTTTTTCTTTTTAATGTTTTAGCTATGTTTATGTTTTTCATTTTTTAAATGTTACAGTTTGTGTAATAATTATGGCTATTAAGTACTTAAATAAAATATTTTTTATTTATATAATACTTAGAATATATATTATGTACTATAGGATACTTAAAAAGGGGGTTTTAGATTGGTATAGTCATGTCTTTCGGTCTGCACCCACAGGATGTTTAGGGGTTCTTATTTAATACGTCATCAGAACTCATGGCTTTCAATGAAATTTTACATTATGGCTATAACCTAAATAACATGCTTGCAAATATTTGCTATATTGTTTTGCCACACTTACTCACACTTAGCACTCAGGTGCATCTTTCAGCATCATCATTTTTCATTGTTCAATTTATCTTCATTCATCATCATTCATCGTGAACAGCCTTTTATAGTCCAGGGCAGTGTACTTAAGCATTTCCTTAGAAAAGAGATTTTGGTCTGTTAAGCCAGCCTAGCCAGACGGTATAGGGTGTGTATCAAGTTTTCCTTCTCCGCAGTGCTGTTATGTAGAGGACAAGTGTATATTATTTAACTTAGAATGGACATCCCATCCCTTCTTATTATCCCTACATCGCCGGTCAATGTTTTGACCAATGGAGTGCCGACAACAGTGTTACTAGGTATAAAAATTCAATTCAATTTATTTAATAAAATATAAGCATTATAGTTTACACCAAATCGCTTATATCTGTACTAATTAAAACACTAAAACTACAAACATACTATTAGAATTAGCAAAAGTTAAACAGAAAAAAATATGTCCAATAATCCTTTTTTTAATAAATATTGACCTGTTTTATGACCTATTGTAGTGTACCATATTTTTAATTAAAAGAAACCAAAGGTTTATTGACATGACTGCTACATGTAAAATTGTAAATCTATACTAATATTATAAAGCTGCAGAGTTTGTTTGTTTGTTTGTTTGAACGCACTAATCTCAGGAACTACTGGTCCGATTTGAAAAATTCTTTCAGTGTTAGATAGTCCATTTATCGAGGAAGGCTATAGGCTATAATTTATTTTCAAAAAAATTAGAGATCCGTAAGAAAATTGCTATTTCGTTACCCAAGGTGTGAAATCGAAAACCTATTTTTGCGTGCGCTGCAAAAAGTATTGACAATAGAACAAAACAATGTATTACGGGTTTATAGGTTCCATTAAGATCTACAAAAAAGTCCGGGAGAGCATATATCTAACTATCATGGTTTAGTCACAATAATCGCTCTTGTGTTCAAAAAAAATATTAAATCATCTGAAGATAGAAACTACGTTAAACGTGTATCGTAATATTAATCCTTATCCAAATAAAGCATTATGTTATCAAAGGTATTTATGTAGAAGTAAAATACTTTTTGTTTCATTTGAAGCGGACGGAAAACTTCTTCATTGTAGTCGTTTCGGAGGTAAAGATTAATCGTTTTGGTTAACAAATCGGATGTTATCGACTTGCTAACCAGTGATAAATGATCACTGGTTAAATGATCGTTATAATTAAGTAGCTGATACTTATTCATATACACATTCATGAAACTGAACTGAACTTAGATTAATACTTATAATATTTATACTATAAAGGACAATTTCAATAATATTAAAAGGTTACGGCAATTCCTACCCGTCAAAAAAAGGTCGCCATTAGGCCTCAGTAGGAAAAGTACCTACTTGATACTTTTACTCAATCAGTACTTTTGGATTGTATCTGTTGGAGGTAAAGTTGAGACAAACTATATAGTTTGTCTCAACTATAATGTTATAACATCACAAAATGTACTTACACTTAGTTAGCAATAAAGATTTTGAAATTTTGAATTTTGGTATCGTAATCTTTAAAACTTGCGACCTTATGTTCCGTACGGTAAATATATTTGGTTTTATGCTCTATTCTATTATAGAATGATTTTCCAACCCGTCAATCCATCAACCAGAAAAAAAAGCTCACCAGTAAGAGGCCTCGGTAAGCAAAGTACTCGATACTTTGAAGTATCGATACATTACATTCTATAGCGTGTCCCTTTATTTGATGTTCGTTTAAAGTCGCAGGAGACGACAATAGTTTGCTAACACATTTCGTTAGTTTGTTTTGTTATTTTTAGGAGCAGGAGACACGCCTTAAGAGTTGGTACCTGATAATGAGTTATTTGCCAAAGAGTTTTTATCAATATAATACCTAATATTAATCTTTATCCAAATAAATGTGTTGTTGATTATGAGTATTAGATCTTAGAAGGGTATAATAAATACATCTATACTAATATAAAAAGCTGGAGAGTTTGTTTGTTTGTTTGAACGCGCTAATCTCAGGAACTACTGGTCCAATTTGAAAAATTCTTTCAGTGTTAGATAGCCCGTTTATCGAGGAAGGCTATATATCATCACGCTAAGATCAATAGGAGCTGAGCACAATGAAGAATGTTTCAAAAACGGGGGAAAATTATCACGCTACGGGCAATAGGAGACGCAAACGACGTTGCGTGGGTCAGCTATCTATGATAAAATACCAGCTTCAAAACTAGTATAGCAGAAGATACTAGATATTGCAGCTCACGTGATTATTTCCTGTTTCTAACTTTAATAAAAATTACTAATTACCTAGTCTAGTCAATTTGAACATCAAAGATACATTAATTCCTAAGAAAGCTGAATTTAGGTAAAATTGTTCAAAACATATAATTATAAAAAAAACAAAAGTTCTCCTTGATCCAATACCTGGAAAAAAAAAGTCGTGTGGTGTCGTGGGACACCTGATAGGAACGAAGTTCCTTATCATAAAAAAAACTTTTGATAAAAAAAAAATCGACTTCCAAAAAACATCCAACGAAAACTCTGCCAAAAAAACACTTAAAAGCGTAAAATAAACTGTTTCTTCATAAATTGCCTATACCTTATTCTTTATTCATTTAAATAGTTGTATTATAATGTATGCTAGGTACCTAAAATCTGTTTGAAGTCAAACGTTTTTAGTGCAAACAATCGTAGGTAAGTAGCAAGTTGAATTATTTCATCAAGAATACAAATTAAGATCTATACGTAGTGTGCATCTTTACTGAGGGCCCATTTTTTAAATTTAGGCGGAACGGTATAAAATTCAAATAGGAATTAGTTAAAAATAGTTAAAATCTAAAGCATTGCTTTGGGCCCAAACCTTGGGCCCTCAGTTCAAACGTTTTAGAAAAATTCAACTTTGATTTACATCTTAAAATTGGCTTTTGTCTCAATTTTTCTTTTTAACTAATTCACAAAGGTTTTTAACTAAAATAACTAACTAACTAACTAATACGTTACTAAAACTTTTACTTTAACTAAATTAAAGTAAAAGTTTTAGTAACGTATTAGTTTAGATAATTACATTTTTTGCCGATTCCTCCGTAGAGACATTACTGAACTGAGGGCCCTATATTATGCCGCCATAAATCCGTAATGTCGTATTCTACAGTTTTGGGATTTTCTTAAAACTTTTAAGAAATTCCTAACTAAATTCTAAAATAAAAAGCATTGACCTGCGGCCAGTACTTTCTGAGATCTAGGCTATGCCATTTTTTGCAAGTGTCTGAACTGAGGGCCCAAGTTATTTGATCATAACTGCTTTACTTCACGTTTAAGAAATTTATGACCCATTGCTTTAGATTTTAACTATTTTTAACTAATTCCTATTTGAATTTTATACCGTTTCGCTTAAATTTAAAAAATAGCCCTCAGTCCAGATGCACACCTATACGTACGTTTAATATTAACATCATCCTCTAATCCGTAACTCTTGTAGAGTTTAAGCTTCTATCATCAGTTTACCTAAATAACTTGAAAGTATACGACTGAAGGTCTTTAGATACGTATGAAATTGAAAGAATTATCCTCCAACTCCTAACCGTTGAGGAGTTGTACCTTCCACCTTCCATCATCAGCTTACCTAAATAATTTGAAAAAATACGACTAAAAGTAACATACATACATATGATATTTAAAGATTTATCCTCTAAATCCTAACCGTTATGGAGTTGTACCTTACATCATCAGCTCATCATCATAAAATGATGACTACCAGACGCAAATATCAGTCGTAACTTCAGAAAATATACGAAAAACATAGTATGTGCCTAAAAAAAATGAGGGTTGCCCTCGATTACCCTGGGATCCCATCATCAGATCCTGATATGGTGGCAATGGGACCACCTCGGGAGCATACCCTTTCAAATACAAAAAAAAAATCAAAATCGGTCCACAATTGACGTAGTAATCGGTGAACATACATAAAAAAGTCGGTTAATAATAATATATGCAACTTACAGATGGCGCTATACTAAATTTTTAAAATCTTACGCTTTTTTTTATTTAAAGTTACGTATATTTTTTGCTGGCTAGGGTATACAGATGGCGTCATACAAAATTTTTTTTTTTTTTTTTAATCTTTATTTATTTTAATTTACAGTAGTAACTTAGATCTAATACACGATTGATACTCGCCAAACGAAATTGTTTAACGGCGAGATGCGCTCTTTTATTAATTAAAATAACCTATGTTACCTTATATTATACTCATATCACAAAACCAAAAACAACAAAGCAAAAGACAGCAACACAGACAAATATGACCCACAGTACATGAATTCACTTATATATAAACACACATATAAGCAAGCATACATACAGAATTTTATCTCGTGTAGCTACAACATAGGCCATTGGCCTACGGTTCCACATCGGCAGCATCCAGTAAAACCTCCTTCAATTTGTTTTTTAATGTCCTGGTACTTAATTTGGGAGTTTGTCTTAATAAAGCTATTTTGTTGAACACTTTGGGCACCATGTACTTATTTGTTCGTTCCCCATAATAATTTGTAACTCTTGGTTTATATATTTGTTTTTCCCTAACCCTTCTAGTGTTATATTTATTTTCAACAGCACATTTATATTGATCATTATGATAATACTCTAAGCCTAATAAATACTCCACTTTCTTCTCTATTGGTAATATTTTACATATAGGGAATAATTTCACATAATCTTTTTTACATTCACTTTTAACTTTCTTACTGACTAAAAACCTTATAAGTCTTACTTGTAGGTCTTTAATGTCTTTTAAGTAGCTGATAAACGTTCGGCCGTATATAGTTAGCCCATAGCTGATCAAGGAGTCTGCAAGGGCAAAGTACATCATTTTCATGGTATCTAAATTAATTACTCTCTTGAGTTGATAGAACTTGCCTAACACGGATCTCAGCTTACTACAGACATCTGTTACGTGTATTCCAAAATTAAAATATCGATCAATTTTAAGGCCTAAATAATTATAATTGTCAACATACTCGATCAAGGTGCAATTACAGCCAGACTTATTTCCATGTAAGCATCCATATGCGTGTCCTATTATGGCAAGATTGTCAATGTTTACGTTTTTCGCGCTTTGGTTGTATGGCGAGTATATATGAATGCATTTAGTTTTTTTAAGGTTTAATATAATGCCATTATCATGTGCCCATTTAGTGATATTTTCAAAGTCCGCCTGCACATTTCTTTGTACCTGCGAGATATCTTTTGACGCGCATACCACACACATACCGTCTGCATACATGAAAACACGACATCTGCTTATCACGTTTGGTACACTGTTTACGTGAATAACATACCCCAGTGGCCCAAACACCGACCCGGTCGGCACACCCAACTTCACAGTGGCGTCCTCTCCGACCTCTCCGCCGATAACAGTACGTATTTTTCTGTCAGTTAAGTAGTCTCTAAACCAGTCATTGGTGGGGCCGCGTATACCGCATTCTTCCATTGCTTGCAATAGTATGTTATGATCTAAGGTGTCGAACGCTTTTTTGTAGTCAATAAAAAGGGCTATCAGCTGCTTTCCAGAGTCTAAGGATTCATTTACATAGTCCGCGAAGCTTTCTAGGGCAGAAACAGTGTTCCTTCCTTTTCTAAAACCGTGTTGTGCGTCGGAAAGTAGGCCGTATGACTCTAAAAAACTACTGACTTGCCCCACAATAACTTTTTCAACTATTTTGTCTATTACCGATAATATTGCAATTGGTCTATAGTTAACATAGTCTAGATGACTACCGGATTTGTAAATCGGACGGATTATAGCTTTTTTTAGTTGGTCGGGATATACACCGCTCTTTACACACATATTTATGAAAGAGGCTAATAGAGGACTTATTTGTTTCCGTACATATTTAATGTCCATTACTCGTATGCTGTCCATCCCAGAGGATTTTCCACCATCCAACATACTGATTGTTTTTTCTACGTCTGATGGACAAACCTTTTTAAATCTAAAACTTACATCACTGGGATAAATATATTTTTCCCGTTCTAGAAATTTAGTGTTACATGTATGTTTAATATTTTGTATTTCTTCGGTAAATGTTTGTGTAAATTTATTACATATGTTACTAATACTTTCCTCTTTACCTAAATGCTTCACAATAACACTATCTAAGCTATTCTTATGCCGACCAAGCCAAGAGTTTATGTTCACCCATATTTTTCTAATATCTCCATTACATTTCATTATTTCGGACTGTCGATATTTATTTTTTGCCTCGATAATACACTTATTTACTCTATTTCGGTATTTAGTATACTCTAAACGTTTATTCATGTTTTTCGGGTCTGTTTTCCAGACTCTGAATAAATAATTCCTACGCAATAACATTGCATATAGTGTGTTATCTATCCATGGCTCTTTTTTTCTTTTATTACGTAACTTAACAGTAATTGTACTATCCTTATAGAAGTCTTTAAACACTAAACACAATGTCTGAAATAAAATTAAAGGGCATGATAATACATACAATTGTTTCCAGTCATATTCATCGAACTTTTGCTTTAATAGCTTATCACTCAACACTTTACGCACATTATTACTATTTTTCCCCACTAATCTACATCTACCCTCATCACCGTTATCACTTTCTCGCGAATCCAACGATATTCCAATTGCATGATGATCGGAGACGTTCATTTCAAGGACAAATGAAGCGACTTGTTGTTCGTTCCGTTTCACTCGTACCCATACATGATCCAAGCATGCCTTTTCACTTCGCCCGTCCACTATCGCTTCGCGCGTTGGTTCCGAACTGGGTATAACACATTGTAGGCCGTACTCACACAAGGTGTTTTTGTATTTCGACGTGGCCGGATTTGTTATGCCGTTCAGAATGTTTATGTTTGTATCGCCTATCACAACAATATTTTCATTTTTTGGAATGGATATTTTCATTTTAAAATCTTACGTTTTTTTTATTTGACGTTACGGACGTTTTTCGCCGGCTAGGCTAGGTATAGAGTTGGCGCTATACAAAATTTTTCAAATCTTACGCTTTTTTTATTGAACGTTACGGACGGTTTTTGCCGTCCGCAACGCCCCATAAGGAACTTCGTTCCAAAAATTACTCGAGGACCAAGGAAAAAAAAGGGTTTTCCGCTTTTTTCAGCAAAACGTCAAGTTTTTCATAAAATTGCCTAGACAAGAATTGTAGATTACGTAATTATCTGTAAGAAATGTATGAATACTTTTTTCCTCAGAGCCAGCGATTCTAAAGAAAACTATTTATAAAGTTGGAAAAGTAGTAATCGTTATTATATGCACTAAACTGCATACAACCGTTCCTTTTATTTAACCCCCTTTGGGCTGAAATTTCCAAAAACCCTTTATGTTGCGTAATCAAGTTTTAAGTACCTTTTTTAGGCTATGCATTGATGAAACAGTAAGGGCAAGTAGTTTTACCGTGCTGTCTTTATAACCGCGCGTTATCATTGGTTCAAATATCGCGCGCTTTTCCACTTTCTTTTACACCTTTCCGTCCCTTTCATCATTCTCACATATTACATTAAAATGAATAAAACATATCAGACAACAATAAACTGTACACTATTGACGAAGAAGATAACAAATAAAAATAATAAATTTGCTTTCAAAGTCGATTAAAATCTCTTTAAAAGAACTTTGAGTACGCATAGTAAAAATATTTACCGCGGGTATATTGCACAATATATTGAGTAAGACACTAACATACGAGTGCTCTATATTTAGCCAAAGAGCCATTCGATTTTATTTTTAGCATCGCCGTAATCGAGTCTGTTTTTTTAATGCGGTGTTTAGTTATATCTACATGTATATTGTTGTTTTTCAGAAGTACATAATTCTATGAACTGTTAAAGATTGATTTGAATAATATTATTTATGGGTGGAGTATAAAATAGTGACGTTTTTAATAAATAAAATGTCTAGAATCCGACTGTACTTTAGTTTTAGTATATTTCTGTTAGATCTACTTTTATTTGTACTCCAATATATACTTTTAAGTTATATATTTCCCCTCCCCCTAAACACAGTTGAATGCTTCTTGTTCTAGCGGTTAGCTAGTAGCTAGAACAAGAAACATTCAGCAGTCGTATACACGACTGCTGATCGTGAGGTGTCCGGGTTCGAGTCCTGGGTCGGGCCAAAAAGTGTTATTTTTTATGCTATTTTTCTGATAACGAATTGCTTAATAACAGCTCGGAGTTTAGAAATTTTAGTCACCGTACCTCGAAGAGCACGTAAAGCCGTCGGTCCTACGCCTGATCTTCCCCTGTCCTGTCGGATAACCGTCCCATCGGTTTATTAGAGAGAGGGAACAGAGATTGCACCTGTGTTTGCGCACAAACTTGTGCACTATAACATCTCCTGCGTAAATTGACCTCCGTGGCCTAAATCGGTTAGGAGAACATCATCATCAAACAATCATCAACAACATCAAACAACAAAACAAAGTAGATTTTAGGAGTCGAGATTTCCAAATACTTCCGCGTAAACGCATGATTATCTACCGTAAAAAGTTAACTGATGGTAATTTGATGATTGTGAAGGTTAATTAACGTCTAAAACCAGAAAAATCTAGAGCATTGATTTACAAAGTGGGTTCTGTAGAGAAGCTATCAGGGTTCCACCAATTATGTTTCATTGGACTCAATTTTTTTTTTCAAATCAAATCAAAGCATTGATAAGTCATGGCGGCTATAAATGTTTCGTGGTTTTTAGGGTTCCGTGCCAAAGGCAAAAAACGGCACCCTTATAGATTCGTCATGTCTGTCTGTCTGTCCGTCCGTATGTTACAGCCACTTTTTTCCGAAACTATAAGAACTATACTGTTGAAACTTGGTAGGTAGGTGTATTCTGTGAATCGCATTAAGATTTTCACACAAAAAAAAAAAAAAAAAAAATTGGGGATCCACATATGTACTTAGAACTGAAACTCAACATTTTTTTTTCATCAAACCCATATGTGTGGGTATGGATAGGTCTTCAAAAATGATACTGAGGTTTCTAATATCATTTTTTTCTAAACTGAATAGTTTGCGCGAGAGACGCTTCCAGTGGTAAAATGTGTGTCCCCCACCTGTAACTTATAAAATAAGAGAATGATAAAACTAAAAAAAATATATGATGTACATTACCATGCAAACTTCCACCGAAAATTGGTTTGAACGAGATCTAGTTAGTTGTTTTTTTTAATACGTCATAAATCGTAAACCGCAAAAAAAAATACAACTATTATTAAAACATCGACCAAAGTTACAAATAACTACAAGAACTTTTATATTATGTTACTTGCTGCTACGGAACCCTTTATGGGCGAGTCCGACTCGCACTTGGCCGCTTTTTCATCTTCTGACTGCCTCGTTGACGCTGTGGTAGCGCACACTACTGCCGTGCATGAGGTTTTGGGTTCGTTTCCCGGCTCGGACAAAATGTTTCTATAATCTGATAAAATATTTGTTTCGGAGTTTGGATGTTGTCTATGTATAATATGTACATATGTAATTAATAAAAAAAGGTTTTAAGTATTCTATCAGTCAGTTTAGCTTTAATAATACAAGCTCTACTTAGTTTGAAGCTAGATCGCGTTGTGTGTTAGATGTCCGAAATAATTATTTATTGAAGTGATAACTTCTTATGGGAGGGTGTTTGTTGTGTTGCGGGTGTAAATGGGCGGCGGTAATCGCTTACCACCAGGCGATCCGTCTGCTCATTTGCCCCCTATCCCATAAAAAACATTATTTCTACAGAAATCTACCCATAACCACGAGCGGTATAACCCGTTCGAAACGTCGGGATATAGAAGTTATTATAAATAACCGTAACCTTTTAAATAATTTCATCTCTAATAAGTTCCGCTAAACAACAAAAACTTGTTGAAAAAACAAAAACCACGTGAAGAGTCATTTTGGAAGAGTCAAATATAAAAAAATAATAATATCGAAGTAAAACCTTTTGGCAGTAGAATTAAAGCTGATCCCATCTTAGTTACACCCCGTTCACACTTGTCGTGTGTCGTGTCCGAATATTAATCGGAGGTTCCACAGAACATTTTATATGAAGCTATTCACACTTGTCGTTGACCGATTTTGTGTCGTCCACGACAATAAATGTCGGGTGTATTGCCAGCCCTCTCCCGGAAAAAAATGTGTCGGATCTCGCTCGCCTATAAGTAAGAATGGCGCTGTTCACATTTGTCGTGTGTCGTGCCGACTGCTGGCGTCCCTCGCTACCCCTTGTTCCGTCCGTGCGTACGTCGCTGCGATCGCAAACACACGCATCGGGCACACGTACAGCAGAGTTGTTGTATTTTTATTGTAGGTACGGTTTGTGGACGACAACCGATTATTAACCGTAGTGTGAACAGAGGCGCCGACACCCGATTAATATTCGGGCACGACACACAACAAGTGGGAACGAGCTCTTATGGAAAAAGTCTAGCAAGAAAGAAAATAATCTGTTAAATAATGTGGTATATCTACAAAAACGCACAAAGAATTTCTCCAATAACCTCGTTTTTAACCTAGTACGAATTGCTTAATTCTTTGCATGTTAAGAAATATTCAAATTTCAATAATAATATTATATTCAAGTTAGCTCCTAATCTAATTCTTTCCTTTGCTTTCACCTGTTTCATCGAGTTATTGGAACCTCACCTGACGACTGGAGCCGGCCGGTCTTTGACTTAAGTTAAACTAACCATATACAAATTCATAATGAGGCCTATTATTATACGCAAGCTGCCCTGGCAGACTTCGTTGTGTCAAAGCTATTGGCCTGTCAAAGTAATGAAATAAAAATAAAATTCAAAAATATCACTTTTTTCGAAATTTTATTATTATACAAACAGCCTAATGAACTTGACAGCAACATCAACCTATCGCAGTTCGTGCTGGACATAACTTCTATTGCACACCACTTTTATAGATTTTAGGCTTCTCCGATGAAAAAAAGGCATACCTAAAATAAACCTAAGAGCGTTTTCACACTATCCGATCCGATATCGGAGGAAGTGAAATGTATAAAATATGTATCTGTCTTTCATATTGTCCAGTCCGATATTGGATATCGGAGCCGACACTTACATACATTATTTATACTTCCTCTTGTATCGGATCGGATAATCTGAAAACGCTCTAACGGACTTTTGTTTTGATTTGATTGACCTCAATGTTTGACAGCTAAGAACAGGTGCTTTTAATTTACTTGTTATTGGTATGGGTAAAGTGATATTTTTAGTACTGCAATTTTTTTGTTTTTCGCTTCAGAAGATTCTTAGTATCTTAACGAATGTCAAAGAAAATATCCGGATTGGTAGTGCTATTATCGATTTTTGCACTTAACGACACATTAGGCGATACATTTTTATTTATATATAAGATTCATCGAAATAAAAATGGCTACGAAAATACCTATTAAAAAGCTTACCGTGCAAGTAAAAACGGACTTTACGCATGACGTCCAAGGGCATCTTTCACAATACTTGATGACTTGTGTAAACCTAGGGCTGGTTTGCTAATAGTTAATATTACTTCTGCACACATTTTGAATTCTCATCTACATACGTTGAGTAACTTAACATACAGATGTCTGATCCCATTTTTTATGTATTACTTTTGAAAGATAACTGATATGCGCTAGAAATATAACCTGTGTCGTCGACTTAACAAACATATATAAAACACAAAGAACAGCCAGATTCATGTTGGAATGTTGTATATATGATAATAAGCGCAAGACCTTCTATTGCGCGATTCAGGATTGGTAGTTTCTTCGTATTGTAAGTTACTTCGTAGTTCAGTGTAACTTCGGTAGATAGCGCTGTAGTGTGCTTCCGTTTGCATTGAACGTGGAAGTCGCCACAACACTAAGTGTTTTACACTTACACTTAACTCAATAGAAAGCAGGCAGTCATTAACTCACAATAGTGTTTGATTTGGTTTTCCCGGGCTGTTTCCGCACTTAGCTTCTTGACTGGGCCATTGTACGTGGGTTTTGTCAATTTCTTACTCCAACCATCCTAGATCATCCCAAAGCTTAACAGCCTTTTCAGGTCGCCATATGTTTCCGGGAGTGATGTTAATTGGAGGATATCTGCCCGTTGATCTACCACACTTCTACATCCTGTAAGAACGTGCTGCGACATTTCTTCTGCTTCCATGCATCTCCTGCACAGAGGGCTAACAATGGCGTTTGCCTGTAATTGGTTGTGCAGTTTGCATAAGTAATGTCTGTAATAACTGTTGGTAAATCTGAATTAAATAAATGGATAAACTTTATAAAAAAAAAAATGAGGCAAAGCCTGTCTTAATGTATACATTCTCATCTCAGTATCACGGAGAGTGCTCCAAGGAATTAATCTGACTAATATTGGCCGCAACTTTCCTCCATCGTTCCACGTTCCAAATTTTTTAACCAACTTTTCAAGAAACATTTTGTCATAACATATTTTTTTTATGAGTAACATACATATTTCTGCCGTGGCAATCGAAAGGGCAATAAGTCAAAGGCGAGCATTTTATTTTATTGTTGCTTATTTGGAATGTACGTTTAACGAGCTTCTACCTGTCTAGGTTTCATTCGTGTACGTAATTCGGGAGTGCATTTTCGTGTTAGATAAAGAGCAGTGAGTAGACCTTTTCAGACTTACTGCATTCACAATATTTAATTTATTCTTTGATTTTCTCCGAGTATGTTAGTTTATCGCAGTCCAAATTCCTCTGCCCCTGATTCTGATGTAAGGATTCGAAGGCAGCACAAGACTTAGAGCTTGTTAGAGCAGCGGTTCTTAACCTTTTTGGCTGGTGACCCTAAACATAAATATATTTAGAGCCCGCGACCCTGATTTTTTTTTCCAGTGATAATGAAATAATAGGATGTCATTACAAAATATAAAAAAATACAACATTATTAATATTTTCTTTATTCAAAACTATGTTTAACAAGCAAGTATCAGCATTAATAGCACAAAAGTAGTATTTTTAATCAACAGAGTAAAACATGAAAAAAATGTACCTATAGAATGAGGGTTATCATCGCTAATTATTGTATTAGTGACTACCCTGATGCTGTACTTTTGAGCAAAGAAGATTTATACGCGGAGTTAAGTTTTTGGAAAGTGCACACCAGGATCCAGTCTATTTCTATAATTGTTTTTTAAAACAGCAAGGCACGAACATCCTGCCGCGCCGTGCGAATTCGTTGTGTCGTGTCACACCTCCCTCTCCCACGCATGGTAGATGCGTTCCGATACGAGGTTTTTATTTTATTAATATTAATAATATTTTTACGGCGCTCACGATGTCTTTTAATAATTCCCGCGACCCAACCTAATACCACCCGCGACCCGTATTTGGGTTCACCCGCGACCTGAGGTTAAGAAACGATGACTTAGAGTCTTGAGTTGCAGATGTCCATAGGTGATGGTTGTTACTTACCATGAGATGATCGCCTGCTTGGATCATAGCATGATAAAAGGAGCTATACCATAAAATCTAATATTACTGTTCAAATATTTAATATTAGTTTCTTACTCCTTGATAAGATGTCCTTAGTCCTTGATAAGATGGCGACTTGAATTAATAATTTTATTCGCCGTTTTGATAGTGAATCACGTCATAAAGATGTTCTATTGTGTTATATGTTAGTGGTCGCAATCAATTGTATTAAATATAGTGTTGCGTCGAATTTTTCTGTCGGACACGACAAAATAGCTCTACAAAGAGAAGGAATACTTGACGCTATCCATATACCAGTCGGACTTTACAGCAAGAAGCCCTTCTGAAAATAAGTACAAGATTTAAAAAAAAATCATTTAATAACCTATCTGGCCTGCGTGGTATATAAACCAAAAATGTTATTACGTCAAACCGATGTGTAAACTAAAGTGTTAACTGTCAACTGATCAGCGTGTGCTTTACATATTGTCAGTGCATTTCTTTTGTTTACAAAGCGAACTGACGTCAAAACCACAGAGCAATATGGCGTCCACTGCGTCCAGCGTTTTTGACAAATTACGCGCGAAATTTGAAAATGTATAATTTAAATGCATTTTTATGGCACTTATCGATTGAATAAAATTTTTGTGTTTTTTTCAGTGGTTTAATAGCACCATAGATTCTTTTTAATTTTTTAGACACTTTTCAAAAATGGGTGTATAACCCTATTCAAGTTATAAGTACACTATTTCGAACTATTCTAATCATCATCAACCACAAGCCTTTAATAGTGCTCTACATAGGCCTCTCCTTAGAAAGGAGGTTGTGGTCTACTATACCACGCTGACAAGACGGGTTGGTATAGGGTTTGTCTCAAGTTTGCCATCTCTTTGCAGTGATGTAGTCCTATGTAGTTGCCTCTTGCGACACCCATGGGATGAATAGGGGTGGTGACACTCTGTATTCCTAGGTCTTCAGTAACTTCACCCTCTCACTTCTTAGTTTTTAATTGTCTTCCATTTTTGCCTATTCTTTATATAATTAAATTAGAAGTTTATAGACTTAATTTAGATTAATCTTTGCCTTGCTTTGATTTAATCTTTGCATCTCAGAATAACCGATCAGCGGCTTTGAATTGCCCCTTGAATTTCAGCAAATTATAGTTTTCCGAAATAGAAGTTTTAATATCTGTCAACCCCTTCTAATACCGCGTTTACACGCGTGGCACGCCTCGACAACCCTCCACATACACAAGCGTGTAAACGGGGTGTTTGTCTTGGCTTGCGTGAGGTTGTGATAGCTTGTTGCCGACCCGAGTCGGTGTCGGTTTTTGAACACAGATCAAAGGAAGCGGGCGCTCGCCGTTTGCGACGCGTTTACACGTTGGCGCGAGGTTGGCGCCGCTCAGTGCAGTGTTGCCGGGTTAAAAAAGCTGAATATTAAAGGAATTAAATATATATAACTAGATATTTATAAAAAGTAACTTATTGTTATTAACTGGTAGCATATGTAAAGATTTGATAAATAAGACATTCGATAATAATCTTAATAATATTTAACTTGACAGAAATGAAATTATTGTATGCCCACTGGGCAGGACATGCTGATCGCAATGTATACGAAACATGAAACATCGTAACTTGTGTGTACCTACCTATGATCCACAATAAAGATATATTATTCAATTAAATTGAATGTAAGATACTTAGTGGCTGAGTGATCGCAGTTATAGTATTTTTTTTTTTTAACCGCTAGAAAAATCCACGAGCCACAAAAATCAATATTTCGGCACTAAATCAAGGATTCAAACCACCAGCTTTAGTGGAAAATTCAATAAGTTGGCAGCACTGCCAACGTGTGAGGGCATGCGAGCGCTTGTTGTTTGTGAGCGACTGCCATATCCTCGCACGCATGTAAACGTAACACGAGTGTTTGTGAAGGATTGTAGTTTGTGAGCGACTGCCAAGTCCTCGCACGCATGTAAACGTAGCATGAGATACAGGTGTGAATCCTGAATGTCTATGATCATAATATAATAGTCAAAGACAAATCTATTCACTACCTAGCCTTTACACACTGAACAAAAGAAAAAAAAAAACAATTGACAAAAGAGGTTTGTCAACAGAACTTTTTTTGTTCAGCAACTCTAATTATGTAGAGTGTTGCCAATGAAAAAAGTGTTTTTTTTTATTATTATTAATATAGTTGAATTGTTTGTAAACATGAGGAATAAAAAATTCTGCGTTCTAAAGTCTTAGTACATTTTCTTGAAAGAAAATTCCTTCACATACAAGCATATTACGTGTGTACATTATTTAGATTTGTAAGGCGAATCGGTTTCCGTTTACATTCTGCATAACAATGCACTTATTGTGTATCTATGTATAATGACGTAAGCGATTTTATCACGACATGTTATGTCGGAGGTGTTGCCATACTTAGATTTGTTTAATATTCTGTCTAAACTTAGATTAACTTAGTTATGCAGATATCTGAAAAGCCGTAGGTGAACCGCAGTTCTGCCACGGCCTCACAAAAAACTAATGTTACAAATTTTTCTCGTTACTTATCATCGAGTGAGCGAGATTACTGGCGGCCCAACCCCCCTATTTCTGGGTTAGCACTCTTAATAGGTGGCACTGCAGTCGCAGGTATCCCGGGTTGGAGGTAGTCACATATTATGAGGTGACTACTTACTATCGCCTCGAAGAGCACGTAAAGCCGTCGGTCCTACGACAAATCTTTTCCAGATCGTGTAAATTCGTGTATGATAACGTCGGATTGTGAGAGTGAGGGAATAAAGTGCCACTGTGATAGCGCTTAGCGCGTCACCTACACGCTGCGACACGGCTAGGAGTGCATCATAATCACTTACTCTAAGGTTTGTTGTCCTAGAACTCTAATATTTAAAAAAACACTCCTGATAGGTAGACACTGTAGACTGTAGAGAATGACACAGCTAAAAGTTGATACTCAATTAGAAGTCTCGTCGCGCCCGATGACGTGTGGTGCCGAGCCAAGACGGTACGACAATTTTATTCCAATGCAAGCCTCATCGTACAAATGACTTTAAAAAATACACATGTTTGTTTAAATATATTATATTAATTTATAAAAAATACTATTTGGCCATATAAGTCGGCTGGTCTTAATATAGACTCGGTACACGTTGCCGTAAAACAATCAAACCTCAGCGCGTCGGTAGAGTAATGACCCCTATCATTAAACCAGTGCCTGCTCTACGGTAAAGCCTCACAATTTTCTCTGCCAATTAATATTCTACTAACATTCTAGGGCACTTTCTTTATAGCCGCTATTAGCTACATATCATAGTGGGTTACAAGTTTGTAGTCAAATAGAATTCTTGGCGTATCTAAGACAGTATATTGGTGAGTATTTTAAATACTGCTGCATAATAACTGATTTATTTGGATCATTTTGGAATTTGAGATTTTGAGCCATGCTTCTTACTTCTAGTCCGGGTTCCCCAGAACAAATTTTACAAGTTATTACTATCAAGCTAATTTTTCGTGAGTGGCTTTATTTTGATGAGGGCCCACCTTCCACCTTAAAAAAAAATTCTATTGTGGGAACTCCTGTTAGTTCCCACAATCGATTTTTTTAAAATTATATCAATATTAACTAAGCAACTGTTAAAAAATCATCTGGTTAGTATCATTTTTTATGACCTCGCTATCTATGTGTTGGAAGGATCAAACCATGCATCTTGTAGGACAAATATTTGTTTACAATATGTAATAGTGTTAGTTAATATTTATATCATTTAACAGCCACATTGTCCTACAAATTGCGTGGGACATTATCACGGCCCTCCGCTCTAAAGTTTTTTTCCCTGCTAGCCCTTTTAGTTCCCACAATCAAATTTATTTTTTAAGGTGGCAGGTGGGCCCTCATCAAAATGAAGCCACTCACGAAAAATTAGCTTGATAGTAATAACTTGTAAAATTTGTTCATGGGACGGGGTCCCCGGAACTATTAACTATTAACCGGACTGATACCACGGCCTCATAAAAACTGATGTCGAGTACCTAATTAATTCTTTACTTTCCAATGAAGTGAGTAAGGTTATTGGAACCCAAACTCCTCTCCATTTGATTATGGGCGGGCAGCTCAACGATTGGAAATGTACTGTCGTCTCTTAAGTTGCAGCGTTGCCATATTCGACGGTCGTCACTTATCATCAGGTGGCCTGATTGTTCGTTTTTTTTTTTATGGGATAGGGCGCAAACAAGCAGACGTATCGCCTGATGGTAAGCGATTACCGCCGCCCATGGTCACCCGCAACACCAGAGGCGTCACAAGCGCATTGACGACCTTTGAGGAATGGGGGAGGGGTTGGGGTATCTTCCTCTGGTATCGTCACTCACTCGGTGAGACACAGTGCAAGCGCTGTTTCACACCGGTTTTCTGTGAGGCCGTGGTATCACTCCGGTCGAGCCGGCCCGTACATGCCGAAGCGTGGCTCTCCCATCGAGCCGTTTGTCTACTTATACCATAAAAAATTACCGATCTAATTGACTTGCTCAAGAACTTACTGGAGCATTTAGTAAGGAGAAGCTAAGTTTTTATTACAAACTACAGTTTTTGTGTTATCAACACATCACTTGGTATAGTTAAATGACGGTGACACACATTTGCCGAAACCAGTTTTCGGAGGTTGTCCGCGAGAGATCACATACGAGGTCACAGTGGGACTTTCTTTTGACCTTGACATTTTAAAATATTAAAGAAATATTTTTTCGAAATTGCAGGTAGAAGCACGAATTTTTTTTAATATTGGACTGGATAACCGCATATTTTGCACATCAAATGATAACTAAACGCTGAATTTATATAATGATTTGCCTATTACAAGCTCCTTAGCACTACTTACATTTTGATGAGCTCTAATGGAACGGATATATAATACAGTTTACACGCGTGAATAACCATATATATCCATCAGAGTGTAATTTTTGGACACATCGCCATACAAAGTCACTGAAAAGCAGCTTTAGACAAGCTATATTAAGAGCGCGGCGACCGACGCTCGCAACTGCAAGTTGAAATTTGTTCGGAATATTGCTGTATCTAATATATAATAAAATAAAATATATGTCTAATATCTCGTCACTGTATCTCGGTAAGCCATACCTGGCATAGTATATTGACATCTGTTTGCTGCGATAGCACTACTAACTATTTGGTTTTTATGATAAATAGCTGTTGCCCGCGGCTCCGCCCGCGTGTATGTCGGTTATCGCGGCAAACAGTAACCTATGTGTTAATCTGATGTATCTTCTATACTTATAGAATAACATGTCCTGACTGACTGACTGACTGATTCATCATCGCCGAGCGGAAACTATTAAACTTGGGAATACAAAATTTGGTGAGTATGATCGTTTCATTAAGTAGACACCCATTAAGGAAGGAATTTCGGAATTTCTACCTCCAAGGGGGTGGAATAGGGGTTGAAAGTTTGTATGGAAGTCCGTCATTTTTTAAGTTAGAAACATGAAACTTTATTTTTGGGCTACTGATTAAAAATGAGTAAACACGTATTTAAGCGTTTCTGGATATTCTACTCCTTAAGGGTGAAATAGGGGTTGACGTTTTGTATGTAGGTTAGTCTGGAAGTCCGTCATTTTTGAAGTTAAAAACATGAAAGTTTATTTTAGGGCTATTTAAGAAATATGAAACTTTATTTTTGGGTTACTTATAAAAATTAGTAGATATGTATTTCAACGTTTCCTAATATTCTTCCCCTAAGGGGGTGAAATAGGGGTTGAACTTTGTTTGGAACTTCGTCATTTTTAAATTAGAAACATGAAACTTTTCTTTTGGTTTGGGCTAATGATTAAAAATGAATAGATACGTATTTAGGCCTTTCTCGATATTCTACGCTGAAGGGATGAAATAGGCGTTGACATTTCGTAGACGGTGGCAACGTCTGGAGCGGAGTTCCCTCCGCTCCCCACTCCAACACCTCTGCCTGGCCCCTCCACAACTGCCCCCTCCAATGAGGGTTGGCAGGAAGTCGGGGGGGCTAAGAAGTCCAAGAAGGCCAAGAAGCGGGCCAAGAAGGCTGCCCAAAAGGCGGCCTCTGGCCCGCAGTCGTCAACGGTGGCCCGGACCACTCCGAAAAAGCCGCGGAAGCTGCAGCCACCTAAGACCGCGGCTGTAGTGGTCACGGTGTCACCGGAGGCGGCAAGTGGAGGACTCTCCTACGCGGCCGTCTTTAAGACGGCCCGGGACTGTCTCGCCGGCGACTTCGCGACGGCAGGGGTCCGACTGCGCCTCGCCCAAACGGGAGCTCGAATCCTCGAGTTCCCTGGGGCTGAAGGCGCCAAGACTGCGGACACGTTTGCTGAGAAGCTGCGGGGAGTGTTTTCGGACACGGATGGTGTCAAGATCGCCAGGCCTACGAAATGCGCTGAGTTGCGCATCTCGGGCCTGGACGATTCGGTGACGGCTGAAGACGTTCGCGTTGCAATCCGGGCAAGGACGGGTTGCAACGCGGAGAGCGTCAGAGTTGGCGCCATCCGCCCCGGTCCGGGAGGACTTGGCGCAGTGTGGGTGAGTTGCCCCGTGGCGTCGGCCAAAGTTTTGGGCGACGCCGGCAGGCTTCTCATCGGTTTTGTGAGTGCCAGGGTAACAGTCCTGGCGGCAAGACCGATGAGATGCTATAAATGCCTAGCATCGGGGCACACACGCGTCAAGTGCGGGAACTGTTTCGACTGCAGCGGTCTCTGTTTCCGCTGCGGTCGACCGGGGCACAAGGCGGCAGAATGTTCTGCCGCCCCTCACTGCCCTATTTGTGCGGCGGACAACAAGCCCGCCAATCATCAGATGGGGCAGGGGGGCTGTAAGCCATCCCGCGCTTCTCAGCAGACATCGGGGGCTAGCCAATCGACCCAGGCTGCCTCCGATGTCGTTCGTGCGTCTACATCGTCGCCCATGGAGGAGGTTGTAGAGACGATCCCTTAATGGATCACGTCTCCAACCTCCTTGTCCAGACGAACCTAAACCACTGTGCCGCGGCGCAGGATCTCTTCCTGCAAACCATGGCGCAGTGGTCGATCGGTGTTGCCGTAGTCGCGGAGCCCTACTTCGTTCCTCCCCGTCCAAACTGGATGGGTGACTGGGACGGCTCCGTGGCAGTCGTCGGTTCCGCGGTGGCTCATTCCCCGCCCTTGTCGCTTAGAGACAAGGGCTCTGGATATGTTGCCGCCGAATGGGGGGGGATCACCGTTTACGGTGTTTACTTCTCCCCCAACCGGAGTTTGAGCGACTTCGAGGTCTTCCTTAACAACTTGGAGACCTCGATGCGGCGATTAGCGTCTGGGCACGTCCTCGTGCTGGGGGACTTCAACGCAAAATCCATTGCGTGGGGGTCCCCCGGGACGGACGCCAAGGGCGAAGCCGTTGAGGAGTGGGCGGCTTCGGTGGGCCTCTGTTTGCTGAACAGAGGCTCCACCAACACGTGCGTGCGACAGCAAGGGGGGTCGATAGTGGACCTTTCGTTCGCTACCCCTGCTGTTGCCGCACGAGTAAGGAACTGGTGTGTCCTGGCAGAGGTTGAGACGCTCTCGGATCACCTGTATATCCGATTTGAGCTCTCCCGGTCCCAGGGCCCCAGTAGGGGTCACACGGCGCGGCATCCTTCCCGCTTTCCGCGGTGGGCTGTTGCCAAGCTGGACAGGGACCTACTAGAGGAGGCGGCCATTATTCATTCTTGGCTGTCTCCGCAGGCCCCGACCGAGGAGGTCGGTGTGGACGAGGGGGCTGGCCGTTTTCGCGATGCGATTACGCAGATCTGCGATTCGGCCATGCCCCGCGTCCAAGGTCGTCGGCCTCCACGGAAGGAGGTCTACTGGTGGTCCCAGGAGTTGGCGGACCTCCGTGCGGCTTGTACTCGTGCCCGGAGGTCCTACACCCGCAGCAGGCGACGTCACCGTGGAAACGGTGGCGGGGACCAGCTTCATGAGGAGTACCGCGAATCGCGGAAAACTCTGAAGCTGGCCATTTGCCGCGCCAAAGAGGTAAAAAGAAAGGAGATGCTGGAGAGTCTCGACCGTGACCCCTGGGGTCGCCCATACCGTGCGGTGCGTCAGAAGCTCCGCACGTCGGGCCCCCCCCCTTACCGAGACTCTCCAGCCCAGCTTCCTGCAGGAAGTGGTCGAGGGCCTTTTCCCTGAGCGGGCGGAGCACACACCCCCGTCGATGGCCTATGCGGTCATAGACGACGGGGGTAGAGAGGACGATGTGCCGCCCGTTAGGGAATCGGAGGTTGGGGCGGCTGTTCTTCGGATCCGTTCCAAGAACACCGCCCCCGGGCCGGACGGGGTTCCAGCCCGAGTGATGGCCCGAGCCCTCGACCATATGTCGGACCGCCTCAGGGAGGTGTTGGACGCTAGCCTGGCGTCCGGACGCTTCCCTGAGTGCTGGAAATGCGGGAAGCTGATCCTGTTGAGGAAGCGACCTGTCGGACGCCCAATTCGGATTCCGAGAGGGGCGTTCGACGGTCGATGCCGTGATGCGCCTTAGGGCCGTGACCGAAGAGGCAGTGAGCTGTGGCGGCGTGGTATTGGCGGTGTCCTTGGACATCGCCAACGCCTTCAATAGTCTGCCATTTAGCTGCATCAGGGAAGCACTCCACTATCACGGGGTGCCAGAGTACCTGAGGCGGCTAGTGGCAGACTATCTAGAGGAGCGTACCGTCGTGTACGAGGACCGAGAGGGCGTCTTGAGACGGCGACCCATGTCGTGCGGCGTTCCGCAGGGGTCTGTCCTTGGACCACTCCTGTGGAACGTGGGGTACGACTGGGTCCTTCGAAGTCGTCTGCCCCCCGGGCTGGGCGTAATTTGTTACGCCGATGACACATTGGTCACAGCCCGGGGAGCGAACTTCCAAGAGGCGGCGTGCCTGGCCACCAGGGGAGTTTCTCTGGTGGTCGGGCGCATCGAGGCGCTGGGCTTACGGGTGGCCCTGGACAAGACGGAGGCCCTATTGTTCCATGGGCCCCGTCGTGGTCCACCCGCCGGCGCCTCCATAGAGGTCAACTCGGTCCTCGTACCGGTTCGGGCCCAGATGAGGTATCTGGGCCTGATACTCGACGGTAGGTGGCTCTTCGACGAGCACTTCCGACAGCTTGGTCCGAAGCTGGTCGACGCTGCCTCCGCCCTTGGGCGACTTTTGCCCAATTTGGGTGGAGCCAGCGTCGCAACGCGACTCCTGTACACGGGGGTTGTCCGGTCGATGGCGCTGTATGGTGCACCGGTGTGGGTGGCGGCTCTGACTGCCCTAAATAAGGCCCGCCTCTGGCGGCCTCAGAGGGTATTGGCAGTCAGAGCCATACGCGGATACCGCACGGTGTCGACCGAGGCGGCGTGCGCCCTGGCCGGAACACCCCCGTGGGATTTGGAGGCGGAAGTGCTCGCCGAAGTTTATCGACGGGTGGCTGAATATCGGGCGGAGTATGGCTATCGCCCTCCGCCCGAAGAGGTACGCGAGTGGCGTGAAGCCGCCCGTCGAGCCACGATGGCTCGCTGGTCGTTCCGGCTGGGGACTCCACGCGCTGGCTTTGCCGCCGTGGAGGCTCTCCAGCCGGTCATCCTCGAGTGGGCAGGGCGGCAGCACGGGACCCTTTCCTTCCGACTGACGCAGGTCCTTTCCGGGCATGGTTGCTTCGGGAAGTACCTGCACTCGGTCGCTAGGAGGGAATTGAGTCCCGCCTGCCACCACTGCGACTGCAGTGAGGACTCGGCCCAGCATACGCTGGCGATCTGCCCTGCATGGGCGTCGCAGCGCCGGGCCCTCACTGCAGTCATCGGAGGAGATCTCTCGCTCTACCGGCCGTCATACGCTCCATGGCCGGTAGCGATAGCAGTTTTACCGCGGTCGCAACCTTCTGCGAAGATGTAATCTCGCAGAAGGAGGTGGCGGAGAAGGCCCGGGAGGACGATGTCCACTCGGACCCAATCCGCCGCCGGCGAACCGGGCGGCGGAGGCGCGCCTATCAGCGCCTCATGCCGCCCTGAGTGTGGCCGCGGATGGTCGGGACGGGCTTTCCCCTCCATCCGCTTTAGTGGCCTCCCGCGAGGGGGCGACGTACGCGTGTGCCGTACGTCGCCTAATTGAGAGGATACCAGCAGACGGTGCCCGCTTCTGTGCGGGCAGGCGCTGGGAGGGGTCCGGATGTGTTAATAACTGCAGTTCCCGGACTCCTCCCTTCACAGGCGCAGAGTGGCACACCGTGTGGTTTTAGTCGGTTCGAGTCCGACACACCGCCCCGCCGCAAGCCCCGGTGGGGTGACGGTCCGAGGGGATTTCCACACGTTAAAAAAAAAAAAAAAAAAAAAGGCGTTGACATTTCGTAAGCGGGTTAGTCTAGAAGTCCGTCAGTTTTGAAGTTAGAAACATGAAAATTTATTTTAGGGCTATTGATAAAAAAATAGGAGATACGTATTTAAGCGTTTACCAATATTCTAACCGTAAGAGGGTGAAATAGGGGTTGAAAGTTTGTATGGAAGTCCGTCTTTTTTAAGTTAGAAACATGAAAAATTATCTTTGGGCTAATAGTTAAAAACGCATAGATACTAAGTGTCTCTGGATATTATACCTACCCCTTTTTTTTGTGCGGAAATTCCCTCGGATATCACCAACTGGTGGTTATGTCGGACTCGAACCGACTAAAAACCGCACACCGTCTCGGGTTCTAGAAACCAGGAAACCAGAGCGCCCTCAAAAGGAAATCCCATAAATGATATTTCTACCCCAAAGGGGTGAATTAGGTGTTGAAATGTCGTAAGTAGATTAGTTAGGAAGTCAGTCATTTTTAATTTAGTAGCCTGAAACTTTGTCCTTAGGCTTTTAAGTACAAATAAATTAATACCTATATCATCATTTATGGGAATTCTATTTCTAAAGGGGTAAAAATAAGGGTCGAACGTTAGTATGAAATCCTTTTTAATGGGCTATTGTTTAAAAATAAATAAATAGGTACGTTTAAAAACATGAATAAATTATTCATACATACTTACACAGTTTTAATTAAATATATTGTAAATAATCAACTTCCACGCGAGCAAAGCTGCGGGCAACAGCTAGTAAGCTGTATTACTGTAAAGTTTCATCCAATTCCGTCCAGTGCTTTTTGCGTGATGAAGTAACAAACATACACCCTCACAAACATTCGCTTTTATAAATTAGTGTGATGTGATAAAATCGAATACGAAAAACAATGTTTTTATCACTACAGTTAAATGAAAAATTAGACGCAACGAATGAAGCTTATTTTCAAAACGTAAATAAAACTAAATTAATTAAGTATCTACAACTAATTCAACGAAAAAAATTGAAGCTATCTACAACTTTATCTACAACTTACTAAAAGAAATTAAAACACCAACAAATAAGGCTAAGTAATTAAATATTTGCAACGAAAAACAACACCTATGCCTATACCAATAACCTAACAAAATCCTATTAAAAAAAAAACCTATTAAAAAAAAAACCTACAAAATTCTAAAAATACCGAGAAAACCAATTAGTATCTACAAAAGACTATTTGCTAATTATTTAGGTACAACAAAAATCGCCTGCTTATACCTATGCTATAACCTAACAAAATCCTAAAAAAAAACTTCGTTTAAAAAAACCGACTTCAAAAACTAAAAAGTATCAGTTAACTTAATTTGCATTTGCTACCTAGGTTTGAAGTCAGTGCAAAGCCAAATGTAATAGTAGGTATCACACTCGCTACATTTCGAGACGAACGTCAACGACGTCACCGACGCTTCAGTTGTTTTGTTTTACGCGAAGAGCAGCTATCCCGCTCAAGGTCACGCGCGGCGAGTGCGGTACCTACTATTACATTTTGGCTTGGCACCGACTTCAAACCTATGAATAGGTAGCACATACAAATTAAGTTATTTGATACTTTTTAGTTTTTTCGGTTCGGTTTTTTTATTTTTCACTTTTTAGTCTTTCTCAAGTCTCTCGTCATCATTTCACCTAAATAACTTGAAAGAATACGACTAAAGGTAACATACATGCTGTATAAAATCGAAAGGACTTCAGGTATTTTTTTGTAATAAAATCTCAAATGGACTATCTTCTTAAGTTACTATAATTCAAGTGATTTGAGGTAAACTGACTATCTGAGGTTAACTCTGATATCGTTAAGACCCGTTTTATATATTATGAAATTAAATGATGTCTACAGAATATGAAGGCATGCAGACAATTGCTTTAACTTCATTGCAGGCGCTTACATAAATTTGAGGGTTTCCTTCGATTTCGAACTGTTACATTTTTATTATACGTTAAAAAGAGTAATCATATTACGTACCTATTGTAAAGTTAGTTACTTGATTCCAAAAGATGTCGCTGTTTTAAGCAAAGAAATTTTTCAAGAAAATTTAAAACTACCGTTTCTATGGAAAGAGAGAACATAAAACAAATACCTACCTATCAAATACTAACTATATACCACATTAATCACAATGCTTGTGCATAAAACGTTCCCACGATTATTTTGAATATTTAAGTCATGCGGGCACAACCAAACACACAGATTCGACGTCTACAGATAGATATAGATATTCTTTTCCCTATGGAAATGGAGAGGTTGCGATAAATCAAATACTTAATGCTACACCGAATTATACGTAATACTTGTGCGTAAAACGTTCTACGATTATTCCACGATATATTAATCAAAATGTTATTACGTATGGCTGGCAATAGATGTCACCACATGTTGTTTTACGTAATGATAAATTCTTTATAATTTTTTTTCCAATAGATAGAGAGATTGTGATAAATTAAATACTTAATGCTACAATCTTCAGAGTATCTCCTTTCTAACAAAAAAAGAATTATTGCAATCGGACTACTCGTTAATGAATTACAATTAATTACACATTTTGACTTTCATCTCCCCTCACAAGGAAACCGTCCGGAATTTCGGAATAAAAAGTATCCTATGTCCTACCTCGGAGTATGAACTCAAATCATGCCAAGTTTCATTTGAATCCATTCAGTAGTTTCGGCGTGATGCGCGGCCAACATACAGACAGACAAAAATGAAAAAAAAAATAGTTAGTTTTCGTTTCAGTATCGATAACAGAGTGCCCTCCAACAAAATTTTCAAAATATCTTCAATGTACAGAATTTGACCTGTTACATTTTTATTATAAGTATAGATAGCTATGGATGTGTTGTAGACTACCAAAAATCATCAATGAAAACTCAATGTTTTTTCATTTTCTTTTCGATAATTAGTAATTTGATAATACAAGCTATGCTTTTTTATAATAAATATTATACGTGTTGATGTTTATAATATAGAAAATACAAACTGAAAACATGCCATTTACGCTGTAAAAATGTGCAAAATTAAATTCAACTTTTTCGTTACTTTACTTAAGTTTTTTTAAATAAAAAGGGAAAAGGAGCCTGGATAAATACTGTTTAAATCTGGATATCAACATTATATGGTGGAAATATGTTCAAACTACAAATTATTTTGGTATTCAATTTGTATGGAGAACTCAGTGACCGCCGGCCCCTTAAAACCGGTCTTCAATTTCCGTCGACTATAATATATATGTCATTTAAAAAACTTGTATGCACATAGCAACTGCATGTTTCTGCCATTTTTAATTTATACCCTGTACAACTTAATTTGATCTTTTTGGCAGATGTCAATTTTTCTGATCGGCATAACTTTGCAATGACGAACATATTATTTTCTTAATTTAATAATTTTAAAAATTGTGAAAATAAAAAAAAATACATGTAACACAAAAGTCCCTAATGATTCAAGCGTTTTCCGAAAATTTTAAGACTTTTTATCGCTTCAAAGTAAAATTTAAATAGGAACACTGAAAATAATAGACTCTTGTACAATGTTACATCGGTCGGACGTGGTCGGATGGATGGGACACGAATAACAGGCAGTAACTGTTACAAATATCGTTATTATATTATATAAAAACATTATTAAAGATCATTGTTAAGTTATTGTTACGAACGGGTCCTTTTGGTTGGGGTCTCTTTGGCTAGTGGTTGTGGTCTCTTTACCTGGTATAACTATTTTTAGAAGAATAAGGTAAAAAATAATTGAATTCTAATTTGAATTACGCATTTCATCGTTCCATCGACTGGTCATATAAGCCGAACGTCGGGAACACTCGGTGTCGGTCAGTAGTGTGGAATAAAGTCAAGAGGAAAGATGAGGTTACAGGAAGAAGTTAAGAGGAAGTAAGACTACCTGCCCGTAACATTATAATTGTTGAATTTAAGTTTTTGTTTTGAACTTTTGGTAAACATGCCTAAAAGGGCGAAAAAAACTTTACTCAACAGTGAAACGCGTGAGTTTGTGATTCGCTTACGCGATTATTTTGAGCGTGAGTCAATGCCAATTACACTGTTAAAAAAAACATGGAACGATGATACTGCCCAATCGTCTACAAAAGTACCAGAAGAAAAAGGGGAGAGACTGATAATTTGCCACACAGGTACTGCCCAAGGTTTTGTGCCAAACTGTTTACTGGCATTTAAATCCAAAAAAAACGAATGAGTATCACGAAGAGATGAACTTCGAAACTTTTTCGTGGTTGGTTTGTATGGTTTTATATAATGATGGACAACCTGGATGGTCCTCATATAATAATAATGAATTATGCATCCTATCATTCTACGCAACTTGACAAGGCTCCGACGACGGTAAACAAAAAAGCCGATATAATAGAGTGGCTCATAAACAAGGGCGTAAATGCCGACATGACAATGCTCAAGTGCGAACTGCTTGGCCTGGTGGTCACACACACAAACCGAGGGAGCCAGTATATTTACTGGACAAAGCAGCAAAGCAACGCGGTCACACAGTGATTAGATTGCCACCCTATCATTGTCAATATAAATGCCATAGAGCTGATATGGGCACTAATCAAAGGTCAGTAAAAAGAAATCTTTTTTCTTGATAAATTCTTTGACATCTATTTCATTAAAATTATTATTTTAACAATCACTTATTTCATTCACAGGAAACGCAGCACGTTCCAATAAATCTCCTCCCTTCACCGCAAATAAAATGCTCCGTTTGTTGGAAGAAGCTTGTGGTCAAGTGACCGCTGAAAACTGGGCGAATGTAGTACGACACGTCAAAGAAGCAATATTAAATGACTGGATGCACGACGTCTACTTCGACAATTTTATTAAACACGAAATAATAATTGAAGTTCGAGATGATGAAACAAGCTCCGACGACTCTGGTGATGATGATCTTGGCTGTGCTCCTCTTCCTTAATAAAAACTGTTTTAAAGATATGTATTTTAATTTTCAACCTTAATTTTTACATACAGGGTATTTTTGGACCTCCCGCCAAATTTAAAGAGGTGGTTCAGACCATGAAACTAAACTACTTTTCCAAAGAAACATGGGTCGAAAAGTAAAAAAAAATCGACCCTCCCATAGAAAACTGCTTGATCACGTTATCGATTTCGTTATTACGTTATTTTTTGGTCTACTAGATTTTTTCTGTTTACCATCACTAGCCCGTCTGTCAAAAAGATCAAGCTATCTTGAACAGCTATATAAACATTTCATATTTCTGTAGAAGAACAGTGACGCGAAAATAATTCAGGAATTAAAATGATGATCACTAACAACGCTTAAATAAGTTTCTATAATTATGTATATAATTAATAATAACATTTTGCAATAATTTTGTCTCAGATTTAGTTTAAATCCTATGTGATGCTAAAATACTATAAATAACATTAATGACAACAAGGAAAATAACAATTTCAGATACCCACAAAAAATCGTTATCATTGCTGGGGTCTGCAGGGTCAGGTCTGAGTGAATATAGATTAGTAAATTAGTTAATTTTTGACCTTTAAATAACAGAGACCAAGCTTTTCTTTTAGCCAAAAATATTTTTATTTAGTAACTCTGAAACTCTAAAGGAGCCGAAATGTGTTAGAGTGGAGACCGCGATTAGGCAAACGTAATGTAGGGCGCCCTGCGGCACGAGGGCGCCCTACATTGATGATGAATGATGATGTTTTAAAGAAGGTGGCTGGTAGCGGATGGATACGGACTGCCCAGGACCGGGACAGTTGGCGCTCCTTGGGGGAGACCTTCGTTCAGCAGTGGACGGCGATCGGTTGATTGATTGAGTAACTCAGAAGAGAAAAAGCCGAGGTTGTGTCTATACTTTCCTTTTTAATATGCTTATCTTTCTATGCTGATGATTCTCTCGAACCATCCACATTGAAAAACAAAAAAGAACAATGCTAATGATGCCTTTGTTCTGCATACCAGTGCTTTCTCCATAACAAATGTTCATCGTAGACTAGAAACTCTTAATGACAATTGAAAAATCTTCATTATATTTCGACACTTTGAAGATAATACGAAAATTAGAGGAAGCTAATATATATGCAGAAAAAAATACATAAAATGTCCAATGCCTTGTTACAAGAAGTGAAGTTTTCCAGGTTATTCAGATAATAATAAGATAATAATCTTTACCTAAGAAATTGCCGTTTTGTATGCAATAAGTGAAAGTACTTATTTTTTCAAACTTTTTTATTTCTGTTATTTGAAGTAATCACCCCATCTATCGACGCATCTTTGCCAACGCATTGGCAGTTTATTGATGCCCTTCTTGTAAAAAACTCTTCAAAGGCATTTTGTACTGCCTCTCGGGAATTGAATTTTTTACCCACTAAAAAGTTGTCTAAATTTTGGAAAAAGTAATAGTCGGTAGGTGCAAGGTCTGGTGAGTATGGCGGATGAGGGAGAGCTTCCAACCCAAGCTCTTGCAGCTTGGAGACTGTCTGTTGCGCAGTATGGGGTCGCGCGTTGTCGTGAAGGAGCAGTGGGGACGACCGATTGACCAAAGCTGGTTGCAGATGGGCAAGCTTCTCCATCATTCTCTCCAGTTCTTCGCAGTACACATCTGCATTAATGCTTATGCCGATTTGTAAAAAGCTGTGGTGAATCACACCCGCACTAGACCACCAAACAGTGACAAACACCTTTTGAGAGGTCGTTTTTGGTTTAGGGCATTGCTTTGGTGCTGAACCAGGTTCTAACCAACTTGCTGAGCGCTTTCGATTGTCGAACAGAATCCATTTTTCGTCGCACGTAACAATTCGTTTCAAAATTCCTTCATTTCTTTGCCTGTTGAGCAGCGCAAGGCAGGTCTCGACGCGTACGTTGCGCTGGCGATCGTTAAGGTCGTGGGGCACCCATCTATCAAGCTTTTTTACCTTGCCAATTTGTCGCAAAATAATGGATCAATATTGTTTTGATGCTTACATTAAAAGCTGCTGCTAGCTCAGCTGTAGATTGAGTTTCGTCAGCTTCCACAATCGCCTTTAATTCATTATTGTTAACCAAAGTCTCCGGACGACCACGAGCTTTATTTTTCAAGTCAAAATTTCCAGAACGGAACCGGGAAAACCAATTACGGGTTGTGCGTTCGTTTGTACAGTTCTCTCCGTAAAAGTTTTTGATGTTACGTGCCGTTTGTGTCGTGTTGGTGCCACGACGGAACTCGTATTCCATAATTACACGAATTTTTAAAGTATCAATTATGACGAAAAATGTTCAAATGTAATGAAAATACAAGGCTAATCAAAAAACAAAAGACTGAGTTTGTAAATAGAATGTCATGGTTTTAAAACAAAATTAATTTGAATTTAGAATACAGAGCCATTACAAACTTTTTTTTATTTGACTCAGTACTGGTCTTTGATTTCAGTACTGGTCGTACTGAAGAAAGGCAATTTCATAGGTAAAGACCTAATATTTTGGATGGTTACGCCGAGTGAGTGAGGATACTGGAGGCCCTTACCCCAAACCCCTCCCTTATCCCCCAAAGGCCTGCAACGCACTTGTGACGCCTCTGATGTTGCGGGTGTCTATGGGCGGCGGTAATCGCTTACCATCAGGCGATACGTCTGCTCGTAGGCTCCCTATTCCATAAAAAAAAACTTAAAATGAGGAAAATAATTTGTAAAATTTTTATCGCAAAATGGCTGCTGCTCAGAGACAATTGTCCGCTACAAGAGTGCCTGACATGATTCTAACCTTAACCCTAGATCGAAATCAGACTCAGAATCTGAAATTTGCCTTTCTAATTAGATACACTTTGCATGATTGCAGAACATATTCAATTGTACATTTAAAAACTCGCGTCTTTATTCCAGATTATATATTCTTTCTCTATGATTAATATAGTCCCAAATATTGGACAAGGCTATTGATATCAATCTGCCTGCCTCGGTGGCGCATTGCTAGCGTATGCGACTGCTGTGCTTGAGGTCTCGGATTCGATTCCAGGGTCAAACCAAATGTTTGTAAACTGCAAATATTTGTTTAGAAGTTTGGGTTTTTTCTATGTATAATATGCATGTATTTACAAAAAAAGTAAATATATATTTATATAAGTTGTTTAGTACCCGTAATACAAGTTCTGCTTAGTTTGGGACTAGATGGCGTTGTGTGTTAGATGTCCGAAATAAAAAAAACTGACGCTTTATGACATGGCAGTAGGACATTGAAATTGATTCATTGATAGGACTAGGATAGAATAGTTCGAGCAATCCAGGATGGTAAAGGAACCTGTGTAACTGGAACTGACAGGATTTGAATGTCGCAAGTTTTTTTACCAAAAGACAATGTTTCAAATTTTAAAATATCTATCTACTTATCTTTTGTTATTTACAAAAAGTCATAATTATCAAATTATAACAACTTATTTATTCTGCAGACAACGTTAGATATTGATCACGCTTTATTTAACCTTGTCCCCTACAAGGCAACTGATTTGTGTATGCCATTACAAGAGAGGATGATCCGACCAGGCTGAGTGATCATACCTGGCGGTCTGTAGGCTAACCGTTGATGTTGGTAAGCTTTAAAAGCACCGCCATAAAATTTCTGCCGCGAATTTGAACATGATATGCAATCCGCTTCAAAGATTCGCCAGTCATCATCAATGCAACCACAATATCCCAGAGCGAGTGGCGCATACAGTATTGTATGACAATAAAATCGAGTTAAGGCTGTGGTCTCCTATAAACGCCATCGGTCGCGTACAGCGTCACGCCGTACGCCGCGTCACAATGATAACTATAGAAATGTACTGATGTGGTCTCTTTAACACGCTGACGTTGGCGTGTGGACGCCGTACGCGGCATTCAATGCTTTGCGCCGCGTCTCTAGTTATTTCGAACCATTGCAGCGTAAACGTCGTATTTGGCGTCAATCAATACAAAATGTCGAAATTTAATAATGAAAACGACGAATTATTAATTGAAGCAGTCCAATGTTTTAGTGCATTATAAATAAAAATAAGGTGCCGCCAAAAGTATCGAATTTATATTCATTTTATATCACATGACTACAAGCGAGCACTCTTTGTACTGTTGTGAACGAGACGTCGTCGTTCGCATGAAATATATTGACCGCTGACGCTTTGCCTGGCGTTCAGACGTCGATCGTAACGTTTATGCTGAGGTCGGACGCCGCTTATAGCATTTAATAGGAGACCGAGGCCTAACACATTTACGTGTGTAGTATACTCGTACCATCAACCGTTGCAGTTCTTGAATTGTTAACAGTTATTAAATCCCCCCCTTTATTGCTTTTAGTCAGCCAGCATGAGATGCTAATATAATACATACAATACATTTGTAAGAATAATGGTTTGTCCAATAAGTACATAATTTATCGAGTACTCGGTAGACGTCGGTAGTAGCGGTTGTGAGCTCTGTTTGTATTTCATTTAAAATATAATATACTCTATTTGTTCCCATGATTTATTTGTATGCAAAGTTTAGTGTGTTCTATTAACAATTATACAGTGTTTTAAAGTGGTACAATATTGTATAATCATATTCAGACTTAATAACAGAAATACATATTAGATCAGAAAAAAAAAACTACCCTTTAATATTAAATAAAAAATCAAAATTGATTTAAACAGAGTTTATTATCGTGTGAACCTTAATCATATGTGCCTGGCTCTGCAGTGACAGTGTTACATAATATCCAAGTGAAAACCCTTTACAGTAAGCCTGAAACAGAGCATTAAAAATATATTGACAGCAACGCCATCTGTTGTCGAATAGACTAAATCTAAAACATATCTAGATACGAACCGATCATCTCATCTATCCCCTGAAGAATACAGAGCAGATATCGAGGGGCAGATTCATGCAATGGCAAACTGTGCGGTCTGCGGTAAATTCGTGTCTCCCAAGGGTGTCGCTGTTTGTTGTAAATGCACAAAAAAGCATCACCTTTCGTGTGTTAACATGACAAGGGCAAACAGGGAGTGGCAATGCCGGGATTGCAGGGGAAAGCTTGACAAGGACCGCGACCAACATATTTGTGAAGACGAGAATAAGAGTACCTCCGTCAGCTCATATGACTCTTCCCAGTCTGCTACTGGCTCCGCGGATAAAGACCAACAGCAAACTATTGACATTGTCCGCGAGCTAAAGCTAATGAGAGCGGAGGTGAGGGAGATGAGGGAGGATGTGAGAACAGAGTTACGAGAGATTCGTCTCGAGATGAGTGACCTGCGTCAAGCAATGGCTACATCCAGAAAGAAGGTCGACCACCTGGAGAGTCGGCTGCAAGACCTGGAGAGGAAGCAAGCTGCCTCATCCGGAGATGCGGTGGACCAGTTGGGACGCACGGTGAAGCAGTTGCAAACGGAGCTCGGTGAACGAGAGCAGGAACTACTGCTCTCTGACATAGAAATCTCGAACCTCCCTGAGAGTCCTGGCGAGAATGTATTTCACTCTGTGGAACTGGTGGCAAGGAAATTAGGGGTCGACCTGGAGGCACGGGACATAGTATTTGCGGAACGCGTGGGTCCCCGTGAGGAGCGGTCGCGGGAGTCGGGCGCGTCAGCGGGCTCAGTGCGGTGCCGCCGCATCGTTGTGCGGCTGGTGCGGCGCGGGCTGCGGGACGAGTTGCTGCGGAGCGCGCGCGTGAGGCGCGGGGCCACTTCGGCTGACCTCGGCTTCGATGCACCGGCGCGTCGCTTCTACCTCAACGAGAGGCTAACTAGAACAAAAAAACATCTGTTCTACCGCGCCCGACAGGCGGCTGCTGGTCTGGGCTGGAGGTTCACGTGGACGAATCGCGGTAGAATACTGACTAGGGAAGCTGAAGGCAAACGCACGTACGTAATACGGTCGGATACTGATCTCGAACAAATTTTTGGCATGGACACAGTCACGACCAACATAAATTAGCACAGTCATGTTCGAGAGTCTCTGTACATACGTGCCTGATGACGTATGTTTATAATTCTATATTATTTCCTCTATTTTATGAAGCAGAAAGTAATTTGTGTATTCTCTATAGACTGTGTGAGTGTCTCCTACGATGGGCTGCCTTTATATTGGTATTGTTGATATTTATCAATGCCTTAACTGAAAATATTCCAAAAATTTACACATATTTATATACAATTAATAACCTGAAAATATTTACAACTATTAACAAACCTTATTTAATTAAAATTCCTAAGAGGCCTTATTTACATGTAATTAGTTACAGATGTTGTTTGCAATCTTATATAAAGGTATTTATGGACAGAAAGAATTATGAATATAACATTGTAAATAAAAGAAAATGCTTTGCCTTTGTACACCTCAAAAGACGAACACTGAATAAAATGGTTACAATACTCTGTAACTTCCTAAATTATAAGCTTTTCATTAGTGTTGTACCAGTGATAGAGATCATAATAAAAAAAATTATGTTATTTATTATATTACCTGTTAAACAGGTTACAGTAGATGCCAGTTTTTGTTTTACTGATATTATGGTTAACGTGATGACTACCTGCATGTGTCAAATAAAGGGATATAATAACAAACAGTCCCTAATTTTATTAAATATTTATTATATTGCAAATATAACACTTCTATGTTACAATGACTCGTAGCAAGTTTCTAAAATTTGGTCTTTTTAATGCAGGTTCTCTGGGAAGTAAGCATGATGAATTTTTGGTGGCTATGAGTCTACACTCAGTTGACATCATGGCCATAAATGAGACTTGGTTGAGGCCAGGCGAGGAGGGGAGAGCACCAACTGTGCCGGGTTATAGACTGAGGCACATACCAAGACCTAATTCTATCAAGGATGGTCGCGGTGGGGGTGTAGGATACTATATAAAAAACGGAATTAAAGTGCAAACTAGAAGCCACCCTGCACACAAAGAGGTAGAACAATACTGGCTTTCATTAACCATAGCTGGAAAAAAGCTTTTAGTAGGTACAGCCTATAGACCCCCCTGGTTACACATTGACAAGTTCTTGGATGGTCTGACCGACAGTATTAGTGCGCTGGCCCCTTATGATCACATTATTCTTTTGGGCGATTTTAATGTTAATATGCTGGATGGGTGCAGTACAAACACTGGAACACTGCAACACTTTTTACACTACACCAATATGAATCAAATAGTTAACACTCCAACACATTTCACAGGAAATAGCAGCACATTAATAGATGTCATATGCACAGATGTTGGTGTGAGAAATGTTGTGGTGAGTCATGTTCCCGAGTTGGGTCAACACTCCATAGTAACATGTGAGTCAGTGTTTAAGAAGGAGAAAGTCAAACCCAGGTGGGTTACATACAGACCATATAAGAATATCCTGCAAGTCCCTTTTAATACAGATCTGGAGCATATTCCTTGGCAGGCGCTGGCTTTGGAGGATGGGGTGGACGGCATGGTGGAAGGTTTGTCAAAACATATAGTACATCTGTTCGATCAGCATGCTCCTGTAAAACACACATTATTCAAAGGCGAGTGCACTCCATGGATCACGGATAATATTAAATTCATCTTTGACTTGAGGGACAGGGCTAGGACTGCATATCAACAAACAAAAATGCCATCAAAAAAGAAATATTACCTAGATCTTAAACATCAAGCTAAAATAGCATTATATAATGAGAAATCTGTATACTTTTCAATGTACATTAATAATAACATTAATAATCCAAGATCTATGTGGAAGAATTTAAAAAACAAAGTGTTTCCCTCACATAAACCGAGATTCTTGCCAGATCACTATAATGATCCGGATAGCATTAACAGGGATTTCCTAAATGTGCCGGGTGAGTGTAGGGTGACAATTTCCAGGCTAACATATTATGAGTTTCATAGACACAACCCCAACTTAAATTTCAAATTGGAACCAGTAGACCATAGTACTGTACTTAAAATTCTGAACAATATTAGGACAAGCGCAATAGGTATAGACAAATTAAACATAGACATGATTACACTCACACTACCAAACTCATTAGACACTATCACAGATATTATTAACACTTCCATTGTCACTCATACATTCCCCAGCATGTGGAAAAGCTCTGTTGTCCGCCCTATACCCAAAACAAGTGTTCCGGGTACTACGAGGGATCTGCGACCTATCAGCATACTACCCTGTTTGTCAAAGGTGTTGGAAAGAGTGGTACATATACAAGTCATGAGATATCTTGAGGACAATGGCATCCTTCCGGGGAAACAGTCTGGTTTTAGAAAGGGACGTGGAACTGCAACGGCCTTGTGTGATGTGGTGGGTGCCATACTGGAAGCTAGGGATCGTGGCGAGGCAACAATACTTGCACTGCTGGACTACTCCCGTGCATTTGATGCTATAAATACGTCTCTACTCCTGTCCAAGTTGGCATATTACGGATTTTCCCCTGGTTCTATACAGTGGTTTCATAGCTACCTCTCAAACAGATCACAACAGGTAGAAATACACAAGGAGGATGGATCAGTTATGTCTTCCCCGCCCCTGGCTGTGACCAGGGGAGTCCCACAAGGCTCCATATTGGGGCCCCTTTTATTCATATTATACACAGCAGACATAACAGATTGCTTTTCAAATTGTGGGTACCACATGTATGCAGATGATACCCAACTGTTCCTGTCTTTTAAGCCAGTTGAAACCAGGTCTGCAGTGGACAGGATAAACGAGGACTTGGAAAGGGTGGTTAAATGGTCTGTTGAACATTCATTAGTTCTAAATCCAATAAAGTCCAAATTTATGATATTGGGCAGTAAGGGACAAATCCAGTCTGTGTTGGAGAATGACCCCAAAATTATGATAAATGGACAAACAATTGCAAGAGTAAATGAAGCCAATAATCTGGGACTGCTGATGGATCCTGAGCTGAGATTTGAAGCATATATAAATAACATTGTTAGAAATTGCTTTTATAGACTTAAAATTTTATACAACATCCGTGACTACCTCAGTACACCTTTAAGGAAAAAATTAGTAGACAGTCTAGTACTATCCAAGTTTAATTACTGTGATGTGGTGTATGGTCCCTGCCTACTTGCCAGAACAAAAAACTTAATACAAAGGGTCCAAAATGCTTCCGCACGTTACTGTTTTAATATTCCCAGACGTCATCACGTTACACCATATATAAATGACAATGGCATGATAAAGATGGAAGCCAGAAGGAAACTGCATTTAGCCAGCTTACTCTTTGGCGTAGTTAAAAAAGGTAATCCTACCTATTTGCATGAGAGGATAGACTGGAGGTATAACCACTTCTCCTATTCCATCAGACCGTCAGCTAGAGCACTCAGCATACCAGGACATAGAACTGCTGCATTCCGTGGTAGTTTTAAATATGCGGCGACACATTGCTGGAACTGCATACCACCACCAATTAGGGATCTACAATCATTGTATTATTTTAAATTAAAATTAAAAAATTACCTACTTGAACAACAAAAGCAACAAGGTATGACCGTTGGTACTTAACCTTATATTTATGATCCACGGACAGTACATTGCTATCACAGGTAGGGTAGCATTATCTTTGTATCCACATGCAGCACTGTCTTCACAGCCTGGTATGTCCTGGTGTGATGGCACTTGATAATTCTAATTTTGTTCTAAGTTTAGTTTTATTTTCTTTATTCTCTTTCCTAATCACTAATTGATTCTCCCTGAAAGGAATTGCATATGGCGTTACAAGTGATTTATACATATCCTGATATAATATGTATTTGTTTAAATAAAATGTTTGAATAAAATGATGAAAACATGAAATTAAAAGATAACATACTTACCAATTTATTGTTATTATTCTTTAAGTAAGAGGAGACAGATATAACGGTAGATGGTAGCTGCGGCTATCGGCGTCAAATCGAGTGTTACGGTGGGCACTGAAAATCAGTACTGGGATGGGTTACTTACACCCATCGCAGTGAATGCTGAGAGTCCACCATTTTGCTAGACACTGTGTACAGCCCCCGTTAACATAGTCCATTAATAGTGTTCTGTCTTAGAGGCTTATTATGATGTTGTATATTTATTCATGTTAAGTGGCTTAATTTATTGTTTGAGAATATAATTTCATTTATAATGGCCACAAATGTCAGATAAAACGTGTGCACACATGTACACGTCACCAATGCCACGTCACTTAACTTTGACGTTGATATTTTTTTTTTATTTGTTTTATGGCTCTGGGTTCTAGCCCTTTTGTTGCAAGCCTCTTAAATTAAGGTTCGTTTTTATTTTTTTATGTATGGAAAATTTAGAATAATTTTTTTTGTTTGTATGCTGTGTCTATCAAATAAAGTTTATTATTATTTGGGTGACTTATTTTTTCTCAGCTTTCGCTGGTAGTATGTAAGTGGCATTTACGGACTAAGTCAAGTAAATGTCACGGTTTTATATAAAAGTGAATTAAGTGTGTAAGTCTATTGCATTGTGTGTCTGCTCGTCTATTTGCAGAAACTTTCTGACGATTCTGCAGGTGTTCAGTATAGCAGCTTTTTGTAGGAGTATATATGTATTGGGTTTCAGATCAAGGAGTTTCAGGCTGTGGTGTATGTGTTTCGGGATAATACCAGTGGTGGACAATACTATAGGGACAATGTATACTTTTTGTTGTTTCCAGATCCTTAAAACTTCATCCTTAAGGTCTGTGTACTTATGTACTTTTTCTGCAATAGTTTTTTGTAGGTTGTGAGTGTTTGGAACAGCTATATCAATCAGGTAAGTAGTTTTATTTATTTTGTCTTGTACGGTTATATCAGGGCGGTTGTAGTGTATGGTCCTATCGGTCAATATTGCACGGTCATAGTAAATTTTGTGGGTATTGCTTTCTAAAACTGCTTTAGGTGTATATTATTATTATTATTATTATTATTATTTAAGTAATGTGGAATGTTAATCATAAATAAGACCCTTCTGTTCGTAAATTTTTTCAAACGATTACCTCAGATGGTGAACTTACATAAGCTCTTAAAACTCAAAAGATGCAAATGCAAAACTTTTAAGACCTTCGCTATAAAAGCTTTACACTTGTGCCTTCAATTTAGAGATGAGTCTTCAGTAACTACGGTAATTAACTATTCATATTATAGATCTGTTTTTTACGTAAATGAAAGATGTTTCACAGTGATGGATAAGATTAGATACTTTCCGAGAATCTGATTGAATGGTACCAGTTTTGCATCAAAATTCTATATTTATACAGGTAAACAAAACAGTTTAGTACCCTTTTCTCATACTTACATATACATGTGTTTTTTCTTACTTTTATAACTCTCAAATATACCAAAAACAAGTCGTTAAAAAACTGCCAGACATTTAGCGTCACTGACCCAATGTTGATTGTTATATTATGATAATTGATAACCCCTCGACTGACCTGGTTTCGATTTTCTGATTCAAATTATCTTATCTCAAAGTATTATGATTAAAGTTCGTGGCGATGTTCGAGTATAGCATTCACGTATTACATTGTTAAAGCGACTGAGTGAATCACTCTTCAAGACTGTTTATAAAAATAAAAGGAAATCAACTTTTCGTCAGCGAATTCGGTTTACAGGTGTTTTCCTCAATTCGTCCGTATAAGCAATAATAGCAGCCGTTGGATGGAGGCAGCACGGGGCCGGTTATTGGGGAGAGCCTTGGGCGAGCTAATATCAAGCAATAAATGTTTTTCGGGTCAAATGATGAAGAAATGATAATTTCCTACTATTGTTAATTGATTTTTCCACTATATATCTATCCTTTCGAAAAACTCCCAATTCTATCTTATCTCCAAAGTGGTGAGAGTCAAAGTGGCGGGTGTACCACAGTGAATTAAATTGTACCAATTACCAAAAAAATGTACCTAAAATGTACTATTTTGTACCTCGCTCTAAGAAATTTGTACCTCATTCATAACGAAGTTATTTCGGAAATAAGTTACACCCGCCAAATTGACGTCAATATGGCGGGTGTACTATAATATTCTAATATTTAAACATTATTCATGAAATATAATTACACTATAAAATTGTACCTAAAAAGTACCTCAAGTTAAAAAACCCATACCCTTGGTCAGTTGGATAGTTTCCGAGAAATAAAACAATCGTGTCTCGTTTACTTCAGAGTCAAAATGCCAGGTGAACCACACTGAATTAAAATCTGGTTCACTCGGAATCAGGAAATTCATAAGTACCTTAATTGCCCTACCGTAGTAGAAGAGATCAACTTGAGTAAAAAACGTTACGCTGAACGATTAGCCGTGCATCCAAATCCTCTGGCTTGTTAGATATTTCCAAGAACATCAACAGGCTAAAAAGAGGGCATGTTGTTTCATAGGGTAGCAGTGGTACTGACCTCTGCACCACAAACGCCAATTGCTCACTCAACTAAACTGATTATAGTCCAATTAGGACAGATTGCAGTTCTAATAAAAAAAAGTATTATTCGTCGTCAGTATTAGTCGTAATATTGGTATCCTAATGGTGTAGTAACAATTCTTACTTGTCTTCTCCCAGAACAGATTTAAGTTTTAAAACAAAACAATAATAGGATTTTTTTCTGTCTTTTCAGATATCTGCTGTACAGCAGTTAAGCAGTGAACAAAATGAAGGTTTGGGGAGCTCACGGCGAGTTTTGTGCGAGACACCAATGGGAGGTTATAGTCGCCACACTAGCTTTATTGGCCTGCGCTGCTAGCGTTGAAAGAAATGGCCCAGGGAACAGATCAGAACATTGCGCTGGCTGGGCCAGAGCTTGCCCGGGATTAGAAGCAGAATACCAAGCAGCTGACGCTGTTATTATGACTTTTGTTCGTTGCGCAGCGCTCCTCTACGCTTATTACCAAATATCAAACTTACACAAAATAGCTTCGAAGTATCTTCTCATCATTGCCGGGGTGTTTTCAACTTTTGCAAGCTTTATTTTTACTTCAGCTGTAGCCAGCTTGTTCTTTAACGAGCTGGCTAGCATAAAGGACGCCCCGTTTTTGTTTTTACTAGTAGCTGATGTTGCTCGGGGAGCCAGAATGGCAAAAGCAGGCTGGTCGGCTGGAGAAGACCAAGGCAAAAGAGTCGGCAAAGCTTTATCCTTACTAGGCCCTACAGCAACATTAGACACTTTACTAGCTGTCTTGCTAGTCGGAGTAGGAGCTCTATCGGGAGTTCCAAGACTAGAACATATGTGTACATTCGCTTGTTTAGCCTTACTAGTAGATTATTTAGTATTCGTGACTTTTTATCCGGCCTGCCTGTCCCTTGTTGCCGATTTTGCCTCAGGACGAAAAGAGATGGCTCCCGACAGTCCATTCTCAGAAGCCGATTTGAAACCAAACCCAGTTGTACAAAGAGTTAAAATGATAATGGCCGCGGGTTTACTATGTGTTCATTTGACAAGCAGATGGCCCTGGAGCGTAGACAACAGGATTATCGAGGGTCCCACAGATACATTGACTCCCAAAACTCATGACAATGTCCTCCTCCATTCATATGTGAAATGGTTTTCCGTTTCAGCTGACTATATTGTGATAGCGACCCTGCTATGTGCTCTTATTATTAAGTTCGTCTTCTTCGAAGAGCACAGGAACTGGGTGATAGATATGAACGATATGCTGGTCAAAGAAATGGTCCAAGATCAAGAGAAACGCAAGCCTAAATTCTCAGTCGGAGATGATTCAATTTCGGAAATTTCTACTCAAACGGAAGGCGGTTTGGAAGAATCTGAATGGCCTACACTTTCTCCTAGTTCTTCAGCTGCTAAACTGAACGCGAAGAAGCGACCAATGGCCGAATGCCTAGAAATTTATAGATCTGAAGGAGCCTGTACATCTTTGAGTGATGAAGAAGTTATAATGTTAGTGGAACAGTCACACATACCACTACATCGCCTCGAATCCGTTTTAGGAGATCCTTTACGTGGAGTAAAACTGCGTAGGAAGGTAGTAGGTAGCAGATTCCAGACTGAATTAGCAATAAAACAACTGCCTTACTTAAATTACGATTATTCTAAAGTTTTAAATGCTTGTTGCGAAAACGTGATTGGATACGTTGGCGTACCAGTTGGATATGCAGGTCCTTTGGTAGTTGATGGAAAGGCTTATATGATTCCAATGGCTACGACTGAAGGTGCTTTAGTAGCTTCTACTAATAGAGGAGCTAAGGCTATAGGTAGTAGAGGCGTGACGAGTGTAGTTGAAGATGTGGGCATGACGAGAGCTCCAGCTGTTAAACTACCAAACGTTGTCAAAGCTCACGAATGCCGCCAATGGATAGACAATAAAGAAAACTACGCTTTGATAAAAGAAGCATTTGATTCTACCTCTAGATTTGCTCGTCTCCAGGAGATACATATTGGAGTAGATGGTGCAACACTTTATTTAAGATTCAGAGCAACAACCGGTGACGCTATGGGCATGAATATGGTATCAAAAGGCGCAGAAAATGCTCTAAGACTCCTTAAAACCTATTTCCCCGATATGGAAGTGATAAGCTTATCTGGTAACTATTGTTCGGACAAAAAAGCAGCTGCAATAAACTGGATAAAGGGCAGAGGTAAAAGGGTTGTGTGTGAAACTATCATCAGCCATGAAAACTTGAAAACAATATTCAAAACTGACTCGAGAACTCTGGCTAGATGCAACAAAATCAAAAATTTATCTGGGTCTGCTTTAGCTGGATCGATTGGAGGGAATAATGCACATGCAGCAAATATGGTTACTGCCATTTTCATAGCAACCGGGCAAGATCCTGCTCAAAACGTTACCAGTTCCAACTGTTCCACGAATATGGAGACCTGTGGTGAAAACGGTGAAGATTTGTATGTGACATGTACCATGCCTTCCCTTGAAGTGGGTACGGTTGGTGGGGGGACGATCTTGACAGGCCAAGGCGCTTGCTTAGAGGTTTTAGGAGTTAAAGGTGCTGGAATCACACCTGCAGAGAACTCTGCAAGGCTTGCCTCATTGATTTGCGCAACTGTTCTCGCTGGGGAGTTGAGTTTAATGGCCGCCTTGGTGAATTCAGATCTGGTTAAGTCACACATGCGACATAACCGGTCCACTGTGAATGTTCAATCAGATATGAATATGAGTCTTAAAGTACCTACATTATAACATCAAATGTTGTTACGAATCTCAGTAATTATACTTTGGGAGGTTTAAAAGTTTTTAGTAAAATCTTTTATAAAAAGATTTATGGATATTTTGACGGTTACTGATTTAACTAAAAATGTCGAGGAAAGGAGTAACAACTCCAAAGCATCGGAAGTCATGTTAATACTAAATAACGTGAAGCTTTATATTGCGCGATTCAGAATTGATTAATAACGATTCGAATTAGTTCGTCATCATCTCTCATTTAGACAGCACTGAGCGTGTCACATAAAGGTAAAATGCTATAAATAATTGAAATTTTGTAATACTTTAAAAAATACTTGACAGATCATGTACTTACAAATTTTAATTATTGGTTACTCAACGAAAATTCTTTTAAGAGAAGAGATTGTGTATTGGCAGAAGAATAAGATTTCTGCTTTCGAAAATATATAATTCGTTTATGACAATTAATAAATATTTTTAATTATATTGTATACATTAAATATTGAATTTATTTAGTTTTTAAAATCGGTTTGAGGGTAGTCTGATATTTATTGCAGCAAAAATAGGCGGGGAAATAAATGTAATGCACTTTCTAATATGACTTCTAATGTATATTTTTAATTTGTGATTATTATTTTTATTCTTATTATCCTAAAGGACCAATTGATATTTTCACTCTTGAATATAATGTTAATAAGTTGTAAATGATGGACATAGCCGGCCTAATGGTAAGCGATTACCTTAGCCCACGATGAAATTACAAATATTTTTATGAAGCGCGGTTTCAGGCGCAATCCTAGCCTGCCTTCTCAAATTGCAGTTATTTTAGTAATCATTTATTTATACGGTTATTTTTTAGCAAAATCAGTAACGAATAATGTAAGTCGTATCATGTCACAACATGTTATAACAATTTGTACTTTAACACTGTCTGTTTAAGATACAATTTCTTATGACAATTTAAAACTAGGCTATTAGTGACCTGCTCTTTTATGTTTGTACTGTAGAAACTAATTTTCTTCATTTATATAAAAGTATATAGGGAAAGATTGTAAAGGTCATAAAAATAAATTGAGGTTAAGTATTGCAGAAAGGTATGAAATTCAATTAAATGTATGTATTTACTAATACATTATCCACTTATGAGGGTAAAACGAATAATCTAATCCCTGCTAAAATTATAAATGCGAAAATAAAACTGTCTGTTATGCTACCACGGCAAAACCGATTTTAATTAAATTTTGCATGGAATACTTTGTTGCCTGAGAGAGAACATGGGCGACACTTTACCGGGATAATCGACATACATGCAGCTAATATGTAAAATAAAAAAATTGTTTTGATTCGAACCATATTGTCCGTAGCGATGTGATAAATGAAGAACTGCTCTACCAATTTTGTGCAAACTTCGCATAAACCATCTACTAAATAGTCCGCACAAAGCCTAAACATTTGGTTTGGATAGGTGAGCCCGTTCTTGAATTATAAAATTACAACGAAAAGTGGCATTGATTTTATATAATACTAGCTGACCCACGTAACATCGTTTACGTTTTTGTGAATCTAAACCAATCCCAGATCCCCTTGAACACACACAAAAAATTTCATCAAAATCGGTCCCGTCGTTTGAGAGAAGTTCAGTGACATACACACTCACAGAAGAATTATATATATAAAGAAGATATTGACTTTGCGCGTTCAACCAGAGTAACTCTTCATCTACATTAGTATATAGATGCATGGTTTTACTTAAGTTTATATTTTTTTGAAGACTTGTCGACTTGCACTCAAGTTATAATAATAAAAAATGACTTATGAAATAGGAGGCAAACGAGCAGACGTATCGCCTGATGGTAAGCGATTACCGCCGCCTATGGACACCCGTAACACCAGAGGCATCACAAGTGCGTTGCCGGCCTTTTAAGAAGGAGTACGCTTTTTTCTTGAAGGTCGTATTGGTCCGGGAATATCGCAGGCGACAGTTCATTCCACAGTTTTGTTGTGCGAGGCAGAAAGTTCCTGGAAAAGCGCACAATTGTGGACTGCCAACCATCTAAATGATGGGGATGAAACTGACTTTAATAATTATAACACAACTACGTAAAAATGTTTGATAAAAAAATTATAGCCCATGTCACTCATTCATTAAAATCGGTACAGTAATCGGCCTTTAATCGGCGCGTAAAATCTTACCTTTCGCTGTGGTCGGTTGAAAAGGAGTTAATGCGATATATTTTGTCTCAGTGTATTTCTGTGGTCTTTAATATTGTGTGGCAGTAGACTAGAATTAATATGAGGCTCATTTGTATAAAAAAAACTTGTTAAGTTTAAGAATGTTTATAGAACAAAGCTTTAGTGCTGCCATCTATATTACTTACAACGAAAATAACAGTATTTTGTTTACTCTTGTTTTAATAAACGTCAGTTCTAGATTATTGTTGTTCTTTTTCTATTTTTTGTCTATGAGCTAAGAGCTGGTGAAGATTTTTTAATTAATTTTATTAATGAACTAGCTGAGCCCCACGGAGGGACCTGCGGTACTATTCTATAAAAAAAATAGATGAACATACCTATGATAAACAGACATTTTAAAAAATGCCGCATCTGTTTATCAGATGGGTGTAAGTCGGTCTTCACCAGCTCTTGTACTAATAGAATAAGAGCCCGTGAGTGCCAGAGTTTCGGATTTTAATAAAAGCTGATAGTTCTTCTATGTGTGTTCCCGCAGTACAGGTAAGAATGATCCCATAAACACTAGGGTAGTGGTGGCTTTGGCAGGTAACAAAGGTAAAATTCCTCCTCATATTTATCATTTTATAAAACTATTTTTTTTATTGGATTTCGTTACAATATCAAAACTCGCGTTGCTCATTGCCAGACACTTAGTATGGCTCCAACCCTCTGCCTGACACCTCTAAACTATTGTAATTTGTAATTATAATTTCGGTATATCATAAAAGCTAAATGTGATATCTATATATATATTTGCAGAACTATTAAAACATGTTTCCTTAATAGCCAGACAGTATCGACGGTTCTATCATCTTGCCAGACGCATTCAAAATGCGCAAGAGCTGTAAGAGCAAGGAGCATATCACAGAGTACATTGGAGCATATGTAGTAACTAGTGCAAGTGAGGAGACTTTAAAACAATGACAGACAGTTTTAAAATTATGAAAAATACACAACATGAAATAAAAAGACATTATTATTTACTAGCTGACCCGGCGAACTTCGTACCGCCATATTTTCATATCTGTTTAAGCTTCCCACAGGCAGTGTACAGTCGCAGACAAAAAAAGACTTTTACCGTTATCTTCTATTTTTTTTCTTTCTAGCAAAAAAAGAATGAAAGAAATCAGACTATGTGTTATTGAATTTCAACTAAGTACATATTTTGACTTTCATCCCCTCACTCCAAGAAACCGTGCTGAATTTCGGGATAAAAAGTATCCCATGTCCTACCTCGTAGTATGAACTCAAATCATACCAAGTTTCATTTGAATCCGTTCAGTAGTTTCGGCGTGAAGCGCGGCCAAGATACAGACAGACAAAGATGAAAAAAAATACAGTTTTGGCTTCAGTATCGATTGTAGAGAGCCCTCCAAAAAAAAATTTCTAAATATCTTAAATGTACAGAATTGGACCTGTTACATTTTTATTAGTATAGATTTTACCTAGTGAATACAGAGAGAGTGGTTATCAGAGAGCATGTGATAAGGCTAAATGTCTTAGTCACATGCTTATGAAAAAAATGAACCTATATGACCTAACCGTTATTTTTTGTTAATTACATACATATTATGCACTATAATAGCCGCATTATAATAATTATAATATAGAGCCTATCTGTGCCCACTTCGTTGGGCGTTAACGCTTTTCTTAGACTTGATTTACAAACACTATTTTTTACAGATTTTTTTATACAATCATAATAAAATATACACAAAAGATAGCCCTATCGGCTAGGTGTAGCCAGCGCATAAAATAGCTCCATCTTAATAGCCCCATCTGGCAACACTGGTTATGGGCAGTGTTGCCAGATGGGGCTATTAAGCGCTGATGGGGCTATCTCCCTTGCCGAGCAGCTGTAATATTTTATGCGCTGGCTACACGTAGCCGATAGGGTTATCTTTTTTTTTCAGAAATATTTACCTGTATATCAAACAAACAATTTTATGCAGAAAAAATAACTTTTACAGCAACAATCAGTTTCAATAATTTATGTGTATAAACTATAATATGTGTATAAGCAATACATATAAAGGTACACAATATAAGTCAAATCTTGAGTACTAGTGACGTCACTAGATGGGGGGTTATCTCGGGGCTACACGCGTGCTCAGGCAAGGCTATTCGAGAAAAAAATCTGGTAACACTGGTTATGGGCATTTATGGCCCATAAATGCCCATAACCAGTGTTACCAGATTTTTAAAATTTGTAAATTACGGGATGTTGATATAATAACGTAAATACCTACTACTAATGGGTGTAAATTCCTGTATATTACTCTAATTGTCCTTTTTTTAAATAGAAAGCCTGGTAATTGTGTAATACTTGTATTAATATTTAACAGTGGGTAAGGAAGAAAATTGTCGTTTTGTTTTAGATCGATATTCTCCACAATGAGAGAATCGCGTCAAATCCGCTGTTCTCTACGCAAGAATGATTACTACTTCAGCGTATCAGAATCTACGAGAATGTAGAAATACGGAGCACTACGATAATATCGTAGCGATTTTCTCAGCCGCGGCCGTAGCGTCTTACAATAGTCACTAGCTATTGTAACGGTGGATTAGCCAAGACTGTGGCATAGTATAGTAAACACCAGGGCGGGGACAGTGCTAAGCACAGAGTACATTGTTATATACTGAAATAGAGGTATATCTCAATCGCTTCTGGAGGAAATTCTATAACAATGCCATCTGTAGGTCGAGATCAACAACTTTAGTCTTGCTCAACATTTGAAATTATACCTATATATATATGTATGTATATATATTTGGTACGTATACTTATATAAACATAGTATAATACTTATTGTATACATTTATACTTACATATTCAATTAGGACTTTTGTAAAATAAAACAATGTAAAGAAATTAATTAGTTTATTTTCACAAAAAAAAAGCTTTCTGTGCATATATTTTGGCTTTTTGTAACATATCCCCTCGATGAATCTCACATAAAGGTTTGGTTGGTAACTGTCTCCAAAACATTGGCCCTGAAATAAAAATAAATACAATAAGCATTAAATTATTTTATTATTTTATCTAATGAAATTTAATATATTGACAGCAACATTTATGACAGTTTAAAACATATTCACGAGATATTGGATTACTGGAAAGTATCACTACATATACTATTTGTTTCTTCATTTTCGTATGTTCATTCATACGTTCTACAAACAATAGTTATAATAGTTTGTTGCCATAAGTTTCTGTAAAAACTTTACAGTGCAATAAGAATGTTACATGTATATTAAAATAAGAATCCTCAAAAAGGTTTTAGTTAAATCACCTGCTGGCATAGCTTGCATACAAAACAATATGTTTTTGCAACATTTTAGCATGTTGTAATAATACTATCTAATACTACTTTATCAAGTGAGGTTATATTATTTCCTATGCGGGTTTTAGAAATTGAGATTGCCTGAAGAATACCTATCAGGAATAAGAATAAGACTACAGGTTAGAATTTGAATTAGATCCAACCATTCAATATATATAAGATGTTATAAAGTCTTTAGCTAGTCTAAAGCTTTTATTTATCATCAGTTATTATTAGTAATAGCAATATACGTACCAGGGATGTTGCGAATATTCGTAACCGCATCCGCAAATGCGAAGCTTCCGCATAGATTTTGACATCTGCATTCGCATCCGTATCCGCAATTATCAATGCGGATTTTCATGCGGATGCGAATGTGATACAAGTTGTGACAAGAAAGAAATTGAGCGGGGCTCAGCAAATAGCACGTGCTGTTCGCACGTGTCAATGACCAATGGGAGCGAAAAATTTGGTGACGAGATCGGACGCGTTTGTTGTGGGTGGTGCATCATTTGTTTCTTGTAAATAAATCAATATGTGCTTGTTTGCGCTGTGGATTACCTATCGTATATATAGATATCAGTGTTTTTGTGAGACAGTGATCATTGTGTCTAAATAATTGTTTATTGAGAAATCTTTATATTGGTCTTAGCTCAGCTTATTAAATTATTTTTTTTTTTTTTTTTTTTTATGTTTGGCCCGCCAAAATGACTCTACTCAGCCTGATGGAAAGCATAAGCAGAATCCACGAGTGGTGGCCACCATACTCATTGCGAATGCAACAATGCAGCATGGTGACCCACACTATGGCGGCCTAGTGATGCTTGTGCATCTTTTAGTCTAGTCAACAAGTATGGAACTTGTTGACTAGACTAATTGGGCCTCCCACAACAGACACAGATAAATGTCGTTATGTTACACCGGGAATACGTTTTATTGTAGATAAAGTTTATCATTCTAAAACAACATTCTTTATTATTCCACCCACATACTTAGTTCCTCGCTTGAAGCACAATTTTTTTTACACTGGTTATTAAAGAAAAGAAGAAAAAAGATGAAATTTCGATGATGAAAAATACTGAGAGTGACGTTTTCGTTTCTCTTATTGCCAATTCTGAAGGAGTTAAAAGAATGATTTCTCATTCTTTTAACTATGGTTGTTACATATCCTTTTCCATGGAATCAGTCATTCGACTGATTCCATGGAAAAGGATATGTAACAACTAGGACCAGGGACATCAAGTTTCGTCCGAATCCTATGCTTAGGAATTATCTTCTTATCGCACTATAAAAAAGTATTCTTAAATGGTGGCGTGTTCATAGAGAGGTATTTAAGATATTATTTGCGTAACCGCCTTGAATCAGAAATAATATTATTCTTTATTAAGTATAAGGCTCCTATTTTTAATTTCACTTACTAATACGAAAGTTAGTAAGTAAAGTTAAAAAATGAAGCATTATACACTAATTTTCAACTATAAACATGTTAATAATTATTTTATAATTGTTTAAGTTCGTCATTAATTTATTATATTTATGTAAAATTTTAAACATCTGCATCCGCATCCGCATCCGCGGATGTGAGACTTCGAAAATCCGCATTCACATCCGCGGATGTGAAAAAATCGACATCCGCAACATCCCTGATACGTACCTTCATTATCCGTACACTTAGGAACACAAACAACAATGTTTAACAGACATTGCGACACGAAAATAAATTATTAAAAATAAGTCTCTGCCTCAATATTACTTGAAAACAATACACGCGGAAATACTCAACGAAAATCGGAGGAACCTAAGCTCAACTCACGTATTGTTACGAGCCGGGTATTAAATAATGAAAAATAGTCGGTTAATTACCAAAAAAATAACACACTGTTTATTTACAACCCTTTTACTATAATAATTCGCTATGTCACTTGTTAATCGCACTAGAAGATCGCTTCGATGTTAACTCCGCTGTATCGTGAAACAATACTGACTCGTACGGGTAACCCAATCTGCTTATATATGGCTTTGAAAACCCTAGAAAGATCTATAATATTCGATAGAACATTCTACACTAAACAGAAATTACCAGAGTGAGTAATCTAGCGCCATCTAGCGTCGAATATCAGAGTTACTCCACAGTTGCGCGCTATTTGACACTAGATGGCGCCTTCAATTCAATTCTCGCAACTGGTAGATTATTCTAGACTAATTTTCTCGAAGGCGCAACACTGCCCCCCTCCTAAGACATGCTCGTCCCGAGCATAATCAGTTCCATAGTATCGCGCCAATCGATCTACGTGAACTATCTTTGGGGCGCCTCTTGGACACTTCTGTATCCGGTAGGTAACATCATTGATTTTTGTCACCACCCGGTATGGCCCTTCCCACTTGGCTTGTAGCTTTGGAGATCTCCCTTTACTGCGAACTGGATTATGGAGCCATACTAGAGAACACTCTTCAAAGCCCTTATTGTTCACCTTCCGGTCATATCGGGTTTTCATCTTCTCAGACATTTGCTGGCCCGATTGTCTGACATGCTCATAAATGTCATTCATCTTGTTCCGCAAGTCATTAGCGTACTCCGTTATACTTCGCGGGGTGTCAGGGGGTATTCCAGTGATCAAGTCTGCAGGCAATCGTAGTTCTCTTCCGAAGTTTGCAAAAGCTGGTGTTACTGAAGTGCTTTCGTGGACTGCACTTCGGTATGACAGAAGAAACGGTTGCATGTGTTTGTCCCAATCTTTTTGCCTACTTTCAACAACTTTTGCGAGATACCTCTCTAGTGTTTGGTTAAATCGTTCCACCATTCCGTCAGATTGTGGGTGATAAGAGGTGGTTCTGGTTTTGTGAGCACCCATTACTCGACACATCTCTTGAAATATTTGAGACTCAAAATTTCTTCCTTGGTCACTGTGAATTTCTAAAGGCACTCCAAAACGACAGAAGACTTCGTGCACTAATTTGTCTGCAACTGTTGATGCCTCTTGGTTGGGAATGGCGAAAACTTCTGGTCACTTAGTGAAGTAATCCATTACAACCATGAAGTACTTGTTTCCAGTTTCACTTTCAGGAAATGGTCCCGCTACGTCTATTGCAATTCTTTCCCAGGGTGCCCCAACATTGTACAATTTCAATGGACCTCTGCTACGTGTGTGAGGTCCCTTCACGGCCGCACAATTAGTACACTTGCGACACCAGTCCTCAACATCATCACGACAATGAATCCAGTAGAATCTCTCCCTTATCTTTAACAATGTCTTCTTAACTCCCATATGACCTCCTGAACATCCGTTATGGTAGAGCTGCAGAACCACTGGTATCTTAGCTTTAGGGACAACCATTTGCAAATGACAGCTGTCTCCTCGAGCGTTTTCCCATTTACGGCACAAGACTCCATCCTGGATGACTAGGCTATCCCATTGAGCCCAATAACTCTTTGTGGTTGAACTCAGCGATGCAACATCGCTCCAGTGAGGCTTAGGAGTCTCAGCTTTAATCCACTCGAGAATTGGTTTGATATCTGCATCCTCTTGCTGTGCTTGCTGTAGGCTTTCCTTCCATTCGATGCTAAGGTCCGTCTTTATTGTCCTTATAGGAACAGCTTCCTTTCCTTCTTGCTTGGCACAGTGTTTGCAGTCTTCAGGGCAAGGTCTTCTTGATAATGCGTCTGCGTTACCGTGTGATTTTCCACTGCGATGTTCAATCATGAAGTCATATTCCTGTAGTAGCTCAATCCATCTCGCGACTTGTCCTTCAGGATTTTTAAATTGTAAGAGCCACTTTAGTGCAGCGTGGTCAGTTCGGAGGTGGAATTTACGCCCGAGCAGATATTTGTTAAAATGCTGCAGTGTCTTCACTACTGCCAGTAGCTCCCTTCTTGTGACACAGTAATTTCTTTCCGGTTTTGACAAAGATTTACTGAAATATGCAATAACGACCTCTTGATCACCTTTCCGCTGGGATAACACACCGCCAAGCCCAGTATCACTCGCGTCTGTGTCAACTATGAATTCATTTTCGGTATCTGGATACCCTAAGATAGGTGTGTTGCATAGACGTCTTTTTAGCTCTTGAAATGCAATGTCACAACTTTCATCCCAGCAGAATTGTCTTTTCTCTTCAGTAAGTTTATGAAGGGGTTTGGCAATATCCGCAAAGTTTTTCACGAATCGCCGATAGTAAGAGCACAAGCCCAAAAATGCTCTTACTTGGGTCTTATCTCTTGGAACTGGCCAATCCTTGACAGCAGCGATCTTTTGCGGATCTGTTTGGACACCCTCTTCCGAAACCACATATCCTAAAAAGCTAACCTGCCGTTTGAAAAATGAACACTTCTTAGGACTTAACTTTAGGTTGGCACTTCGGATTTTCGATAATACGCGCTCCAGGTTTTGAATATGTTCTTCAAACGTACGGCCTACAATGACAATGTCATCCAAGTAGACCAGGCAAGCGTCTCCAGTTAATCCGGTCAGTACTGACTCCATCAGTCTTTCAAAAGTTGCTGGCGCGTTACATAATCCAAAGGGCATAACTTTAAACTGCCACAGTCCTCTCCCTGTAGAGAATGCAGTCTTCTCTTTGTCCTTGGGATCAATTTCTACCTGCCAGTATCCACTTTTTAAATCTAAGGTGCTAAACCATTTTACCCCTGTTAGCATGTCCAGTGTGTCATCTATTCTAGGAAGTGGATAGCTGTCCTTCTTCGTAATGTCGTTTAAACGGCGGTAGTCAACACAAAAACGCATGCTGCCATCCTTTTTCTTTACAAGCACTACAGGTGAACACCATGGGCTGGATGAAGGCTCTATAACACCGTCCCTGACCATTCCATTAATCATGGTTTGCACTTCCTTTTCTCGTGCTACTGGCAGTCTTCTTGGTCGCTGACGAATAGGCAACTCATTCCCAGTGTTTATTTTGTGTTGAACTAAACCAGTCTTTCCAATATCAGCTTCATTAGTAGAGAAAATATCAGCGTACTTAACTAACATTCTCTTAGCCTTGCCAATCTCTTCCCTAGACAAAACATCTTGACAGTCTTCCAAAAGTGTTGACACGTTGACTCGTGCATCCTTGCTAACATTTGAAGTAGTCAAGTCTTGGCATCGATGCATCCAATCCACATCTTCGCAAGTGCCAATCAGTGTGCCCTTATGAATCACATGTTGCTTGTCACTTAGATTTAGCACACGTACTGCAGGGATGTTAGTGGTACTTACTAGAGTCCGTGCGATCTTCCATGGAAGGTCATTATCTATCCTTTCAATAAGTACACACCGTTGCATTCGTCCGGAGTTATAAGGAAGACTAACTGGCATGATTGTTTCTGATCTGGGAGGAAGAACAACTTTCTTTAAGCTGTACACTTTTCCTGGTGACGCTCCTTCCATGAACAGTTCTTCTTGACTACATCTCAATACACCTTGATTGATGTCGATCTCACAACAATTGTTCTTCATGAAGTCAAGGCCAAGGATGCAGTCGTCAACTATATCAGCCACGATGACGTTATGCAGGTAAACTTGGTTGCCCAACTTCAACTCCACCTTCTGTTTGCCTCGGACGGGTATGCGCTGACCAGTGGCTGTTACTAGGTTTATTTGCTCACGGTTACAGGTGATGTCCCTCAGAAACCGATTTGCAAGTTGGGAACTGACAACTGTGCGAGAAGCTCCCGTATCAATCGTCAGCTTACATGTTGTTCCGTTGATTTCGCCTCTGATGACCAGGCTGTTCCCATCATGACTTTGCGAGATCGAAATCCTTGGGGCTCTTTGAACACCAGCCAGCACCCGCCCCGCAGTCCTGGCATTTACTCGTTTCCCTGCTGTTGTTGGGCAGTACTATCAGTCGCCCTAATCTCCTGAGGCCGCTCGTATTCATTTCCTATGCTTCGCTTAGGGCAGCTGGACCGAAGGTGACCTTTTTCACCACAGGCGTAACACCTAGGGCTGTACCCCTTAAACCGGTCCCGCACAGGTGACGCCACAACCTCCCGGACCCGATGAGACCGATGATCTTGTCTCACAGCTTCCACCTCCAAAGCATGGGCCAGAGCATCCTTGAGAGTTTCATGGTGCCCAAGTCGCACAGCAGCTCTAACTTCGAGATCACGAATGCCATCGATGAAAGCTTGCACCAGATTCCCGTCCACGAGCGCAGGTGCAGACTGGTATGCCTTACGGACCAGTTTCTCAACTTCCAGAGCCCATTGTTGCAAGTTCTCACCGATGCGTTGGGCACGATCCTTCAGCTGTGCACGAAAAACGTGCTCCAGGTGAGCGTCACCATATCTTGCCTCCAATGCCTCCAGCAGTTGCTCATAGGTTACCTTCTTACCGAGGGCTTCGAGGACGGTTAGAGCCTGGTCTCGAAGACCCAAGGTGAGCGCGGTTATAGCCTGTTCCTTAGTCCAGCCGTTCGCCGTCATAACAGCCTCAAACTGGATCTTGTAGGCTGACCACGAAGATGTCCCATCAAACGGCGGTACTTTGAACCCCCGCACCGAAGGAACAGCAGTTACTGAAGTCGCCGCTCCATCTCCAACTTTGAGGTTCCCTAATGCCTTCTTCACGTCGGCAATCTGAGTTTCGGCCTCAGTGATACGGTTCTCGTGTTGAAGAACCTGATCCTTCACTACCTTGAGTTCTTTGCCGAAGGTCTCGTGAATGCCTTTTAACAAGAGCATTTGTTCCTCCTGGCGGCGGGCCTGCTCCTCCTGATGGCGGGCCTGCTCCTCCTTGTCCCGCTGCAGCTGTTCCTCCAATCGGCGGGCCTGCTCCTCTTGACGGCGGGCCTGCTCCTCTTGACGGCGGGCCTGCTCCTGGAGCATCACCATTAGGGCCGTGATATCTGGAGCTGCTGACGATGTGGACAGCGTGGCTTCCATCGCTGGCTGCTGACCTTCCGGTGTGGACAGTTGTGCACCTCCAAATCGCCTCAGGTCGGCCTCTTGCTGACGCTGACTCCTAGTTCGGATGCCTTCCGTGTCCTCCTTTGGTAAAACCGGCATACTTTAATCCCACTGCTGACACCAAATTGTTACGAGCCGGGTATTAAATAATGAAAAATAGTCGGTTAATTACCAAAAAAATAACACACTGTTTATTTACAACCCTTTTACTATAATAATTCGCTATGTCACTTGTTAATCGCACTAGAAGATCGCTTCGATGTTAACTCCGCTGTATCGTGAAACAATACTGACTCGTACGGGTAACCCAATCTGCTTATATATGGCTTTGAAAACCCTAGAAAGATCTATAATATTCGATAGAACATTCTACACTAAACAGAAATTACCAGAGTGAGTAATCTAGCGCCATCTAGCGTCGAATATCAGAGTTACTCCACAGTTGCGCGCTATTTGACACTAGATGGCGCCTTCAATTCAATTCTCGCAACTGGTAGATTATTCTAGACTAATTTTCTCGAAGGCGCAACAGTATTAACAGATAAATCAGCAAGTTTTTCTGTTAAAATATAAGTGTAATTTTGTCAATTTCATCACAAAAAAAAAAACTACCTGTTCATTGTGTAATGAAAAGAATGGCAAAATTTTATTTCCAATTGTCATTTTCTAACGACTTCAAAAAAAAGTGATTTCGGTTCCAGAATGAACATAACTAAAACAACTCTCTTTGTGATTTATGCGGATTATACCGAAAGTAACGACATCTTACAGTAGCGACTGGCGAAATTACGCCTAAATTAAGTGTACGTAATGTTATCAGTATATTCGAACCAATTAAGATCCATTGTAGTATATGAATGCGTCCCAACCAATTACTCGAACGAAGGTATTTTTATAGTATTTGACAGGCTTGACCCAATGCAATACTAAATTCACATATTTACTAGATAAAATCAAATTTTGTTTACCATAAATATTCTAATGATTATTAGCATACAATTATTATTTGATAATACAGGATTGTGTATTGCAGATGTGCATTAAAGATTTGATATGAAATATAAGTCGCGCCGGAAGCTGACAAGCGGTAGGCGCCAAGATATTAATATGAATCAACTATGTTTATAACAACTTGTTTATAAAATCACCAGTTGAATTATAAGGTTATAATATATTTTATTGTATGCCTAGTAATTATTAAGATTTAAACGAATGAGGCGTTCATACGACGTTGGAATCGTTACTTATAACATTGAACAAATGTTAAGTAACATCTTACCTATTTTGACGACACATTCTAGCATTGCATCTGTCACATTTGTTACACTTTATGTGCTTTTACCTACTATAACAAATTAGTCAAGTATCACGAAGTACAATAATTTTTTGACTTCGACGTTTTTTAACCACAGATAAAACATTAAGGGGCGCGTCCCTAAAAACGCGCGAAAAGGCACTTGCAGTTTTGCAAAACACAAACAACTCAATTCATATTTGACACTAAAAAAAAAATCTCACTAGTTTAATAAATCAGTCTACCAATCTACCGAGTGACATTTATAAAATAATTCTTTATTTTTGTGAAAAAAAAGCCTTAACAAAGATCAAAATCATCGAAATCGACCTTTTTAATTAGCACACTCTGTCCTATTTCGTGCTCTATTTTAAATGTTTTTTTCTTATTTCTCGAGAAAAAAGTATGGAGAAAAGATTTACCGTTTTAGTTTTTTATTAATTCTCACCAAAAAGCCATAATCTAAGGCTAAACATCATTCATTTTTAGCGACAAAAGTTCCATACATTTTAGTACGTAGATATCGTCTCCCGTAAATTGCAATAAATAAGTTTTATCGCGCTCAAAAAATTCAGTGCCCGCCGAATATTCAAGGTGACACCACGTCCGTTTGTAGTTCGCACTGAGCTCCATAATACGTAAATGACAAGTTTTAGGGTGGGTTGCCAGTGAGTGTCGAATTGTAACTGTTAATTTGTATTCTTGAATTTAATTTAATTTTTTTTAAAGAATAATTTCAAAGAAAAATATTAGTATTTTTATTAACACAGAACTTATTTTTATGTTTTTTTTTAACTTGCTATGTATGTATATATCTAACTATATTTGTTAAGACGGAATCTTGCAACTCAATTTTGCAAATATCTTCAACCGATTGTGTTGAATTTTTGTAGGCATACGTATATAGCGTGACAATGCTATATTATGATGACATGGAGCTGATCTGATGTTGAAGCTGGAAGGTGGTCATAGGAACTTTGTAACGACGGAACCTATCGAGTTTGGAGTCGTTTGATTTGTCTTGACGAGTACTTTGAATACACTTTGACAGACCGAGACACTTTGAGAAATTGTTTTAAAAAAAGTAAAAAAAAAAAATTTAAATGATTTCTGTTAGAATTGAATAACTACTACTGAAATAATGAAAGACCTTAAAATTACAGTTTTATTTTTGACTGCATGGTTGGTCTAGTGGTTTAAGTGGTTGCCTCGCCGCTTCCTACTGTATCAGATGTTGTGGGTTCAAATCCCACATGGGACAACACTGTGTGATCCACGAATTGTTGTTCTGAGTCTGGGTGTCCATTGTGTCCGTTTCATGTATGTTTGTAAAGTCCCCCGCGACACAGGATTTATTGGATATATACGGAAGTTGTCTTTTTTGAAAAAAAAAACTAGCTGAGCCCCACGGTCTTACCCGCGATACTACACCAACCGCGGTTACTCCTTATATCATCAGCTACCTATCAGTAAAAATCCCGTCAAAATCGCTCCAGCCGTTCCAGAATTTAGCCGGCACAAACAAACAGACAGACAGACAAAAATTGTAAAAAAGGGTCCCATCTACACTTTACGTCATTTCCATTAATATTCATCCCTTAAGTTCGAATTTAATCAATTGGTGAATTGTAAAACAATAGATGCCCTATCCCTTACATAAAGTAAAAAAGTGGGGCGTACATCTATGTAGTAAAATTTAGTCAATATGAGCAATAAAAGCGATCAAAAATTATATAAGAAACATTAACATTATGTTCCATTAATATAACATATATCATACAAATTTTATTTCATAACATAGCCTTAAAATCCGTTGATTACTATAAAAGATCTAAGCTGACAGATAGCGCGAGCGACTTAATTTTATACGTGTAAAAATATATTATTTGTCCATGAAATGAATTAAAAATGAATACACTTGAACCCCATTCTCGGCCGTTGACGAGTTACTTAAAGCCCGCGGGCTTTCCGATATGACTAAGATACATTGTGTGCTTTGTAGGACATTCTAAACATTCTTCAAAGGCGAACAGTTAATGAATATGTAACTAGAAGAAAAAACCGAAAGTAAATTTATTAGTTGCCAGGGTTAGTATGCAACAGTGCCCGATGCGTTTGTGTGCATGTAAAATATGAATGTGGGTGTTCAATCACAAATTCCCACGCTCAAGGACTACAGTCTTAACAAAACTAAAAATTTCCCGCCGGCGCTGTTACATCCAGTTTTTCTTATATTTTTGTTCAAAGGTCCATAGACGAAAAAAAAAGCACTGATACTTTACATGTGCCTAAAGTCAGGTGCTCCGTTAGGAGTGTACATTATTATTTCTATATTAACAATGTACTCTGTGGGAGTGTATGTGCTCTGTGCCTAAGTTAGTAGATACAAAAAACGGACAAATCCATGCATTTGTACCAAAGTGGTGTTTTAACCGTTTATTTTACTAGTATTGTTTTTTCTTAAGATATCATGTAGTCCAAAGTCCCAGTCAGCCCAGACTCGCGTCATTTTATTAGAGATGAATTTTTAGGATCGGAACAATTGTATTTCCCAATGAGCCAGATAGATCTGACGGCGTAAATAGACTACAACTAAAGAAGATTTGATAAAAGATCTGATGTGCTAGGAAGCGCGAGAGCATTACAGCATTATTTGAGCGCATAAGTACAGGTAGGTGGGATGAACTTCGACGCGTAAATTTTTATCTCTTACAACTCCTGGCTACTCTCAGTTAGTGTATTGCATGGTATAAGAATGTGTTGTCAGTTTATAATCTATATTGTTGAGAAGTATGCACGCCTACGCTAACTTATATAGCAATAAATATGACGTATGTGTCTGCTGTAAATATAGCAAGAGGCGTTAGTTCCCTATAAACGAGTCTGGGACGGTACATGGCCCTAAAGATTTTTCAGAGTCATTGGAAAATATGTTAAAATATTATACTATTTCTCACCTTTGATTCCTGCTAACTGTAAAATGACCCCGCTTTCAGCTTAGCGAGTGTTCATTCCTTTCCGAGTATAATAATGTTAGACTATCGATCCTAAAAATTTAATCTTTTCTAAAATGACGTAAATCTTGGATGACTGGGATTTCAGTTTTATGTGCCAGTAATCTCTATCACATGTGACGAAATCCGGAGGAGGAATAAATAAAACCACGAAAGAATAATTCGTCTTATTTTTTATTTAAAAATGTTTCAGTATGTACAATAAGAGGGTAGTATTTACAGAGTGGTTGTGGGGGTCAGTCAGTGCGGCGCGGGCGGTGGCGGGGGCGGTTGTGGCGGTTGGTGCGGCTGGTGGCGCTCGGCGAGCCAGGCGCGGAAGCGCTCGGCGCGCGCGGCGGCCAGGCGCGCGTGGGAGGTGCGCGCGGCCGCCAGCGCGCCGGGCTGGTACAGCTGCAGCGGGCGGAAGGCCAGCAGGCGGCAGCGCAGCGAGGCGCTGAGCGTGCACTCGGCGGCGTCGTGCAGGCGCGGCGGCTTGCGGCGCGCGTGCAGCACGCCGCGCGGGTGCGCGTGCGCCAGCGAGTGCGCGTTGTGCGTGTAGCCGCCGGCGCGCGCGCGCGCGTTGCGCAGCAGGAACACGGGCTTGGCGTGCGCGTGCGGCGTGTGGGGCGCGTGCGGCGGGCGCGCGAAGCGCTCGCGGTACAGCGACCAGGCGGCCAGGCGCGCGGCGGGCGGCGCGGGGCGCGCGTCGGGCGGCGCCAGCAGCTCGATGGCGAGCGCGGGCTGGGGCCGAACGCGCACGAGGAAGGCGGCGTGGTCCTTGCGCAGCAGGCGCGCGGCGCGGCGCACGTAGGCGGGCGAGCCGCGCATGCCGCGCTGCGCCAGCTCCACGGCGCGCGCCGACCACGGCTCGGCCACGGCGTGCTGCAGCTGGCGCACGGCGATGGACACGAGCTTGTCGAGCGTGTAGGCGGGGTAGGCGCGGATGCCGAACATCTCGCGCGCCGCGTCCTCGTAGGCGGGCGGGTCCATGTTGCCGTCCAGCACGGCGCGCACCAGCTCCAGCAGCACGTCGTAGTACTGCGCGGGGCTGGCGGCGTCGGCGGGCAAGTTGGAAGGCTTGAGGCGCAGCGCGCTGGCGGCGGGGCGAGGGCGCTCGCGCTCGGCAGCGCCCGCCGCGCCCAGCGCCAACGCCCAGCGCCGCGCCGCGCCCAGCCGCTGCACCAGCGCGCCGTGCACGCGCAGGAACAGGTACCACGACGACGTGCACACGAACCGGGTCTCCTGCACGACACACGACACCGTTAATCTTGTTCCTTAACACGAGTTTGCAGTATTCACACTACGATCGAATATATTATTATATAACTTACGTTGGGAGAATGTTCTCTATAATCGTCTTCCACGTCGTTCGTTTCGCTCTTATACTCCGACTTTACTGACATTTCTTCGTTACTGCTACTTCTCTTCACACTATTCGCTACTGCACTGGTATTATCTGAACAGTAAAAACATCAATTTAGTATATTTTTAATATCATTAAATCCTAATAACATTTCTTTATCAAATCGAATGGTAATTGAAAACATTTAAAGAGACATCAGTAGGAAGGCAGCATGCATGTATCACCACAGACATTCTGTCAAAGGCACATCGCATGGTTTCTCATCACAATCTCACAAATTCTATTTATAAATTTGAAACTATTTTTATTCTAATTAATAAATGATTAATATAACACATACACATCATTAAAGTAAAAATAAACGAAAGATTATTTCAGTTTGACAAAGCCTACTAAATACCGCGAATTAAATCACAAACAAAAATTACTAACAGTATATTTTTATCTCACCTTTAGATTCTGTATTGTTATTGTTTTTCGGTTTGTTTTCCTTATTCTTGTTATTCTTGCCGCTCTTGTCAGAAGCGTTATCAGACTCTGACGACTGTTGACAAAACAAACACACTCATTAATTACATAATCACTAATAATCAGGTTACTCGGTCATGGCATTCTAGTCATTAAGTCTGTGTTATGTACCGCTGACATTTAAACATAGGTATGTGGCTGGTTATCTAGTAGCTGCGCTAGTATCTAAATTAACGTAACCGTTATATAACTAACTAGCTGAATCCCGCGGTGTTACACGCGGTACAACAACAACCACGGGTAACGCCGCGGTGCAAAGGTAGTCTAAAAAGGTAGCCTAAGTTACTCCCTATATCATCAGCTATCCGCCAGTGAGTCCCGTCAAAATCGGTCCAGCCGTTTCAGAGATTAGCAGGAACAAACAGGAATCTTGCATGGACAGACAGACAGACAAAAATTGTAAAAAATGTTATTTTGGTATATGTACCGTGTAACCGTGTGTAAACATGCATATGCATTTAGTAAAAAGCGGTTATTTTAATATTACAGACACTTCAATTTAATTTATTTGTATAGATGTGATTAAATATCACAAGTAGTCCGCCCAGTGGTTGAAATTCGACCACAATTCATTTAATTTATATTTTTTCTGCTCTCCTCCATAAACTTTAACTGGTCCAAATTTTTTTTGCGTGATTTTTGTTAAAAGGCGTACTATATAGATCTCTATCCATCTATCTATTCTTAAGGGGCGCGTCCCTAAAAACGCGCGATAAGGCACGTGCAGTTTTGCAAAACACAAATAACTCAATTCATATTTGACACTAAAAAAAAATCTCAGTAGTTTAATAAATCAGTCTACCACTCTACCGAGTGACATTTATAAAATAATTCTTTATTTTTGTGAAAAAAAGCCTTAAGTAAGATCAAAATCATCGAAATCGACCTTTTTAATTAGCACACTCTGTCCTATTTCGTGCTCTATTTTAAATGTTTTTTTTCTTATTTCGCGAGAAAAAAGTATGGAGAAAAGATTTACCGTTTTAGTTTTTTATTAATTCTCACCAAAAAGCCATAATCTAAGGCTAAACATCATTCATTTTTAGCGACAAAAGTTCCATACATTTTAGTACGTAGATATCGTCTCCCGTAAATTGCAATAAATAAGTTTTATCGCGCTCAAAAAATTCAGTGCCCGCCGAATATTCAAGGTGACACCACGTCCGTTTGTAGTTCGCACTGAGCTCCATAATACGTAAATGACATGTTTTAGGGTGGGTTGCCAGTGAGTGTCGAATTGTAACTGTTAATTTGTATTCTTGAATTTAATTTAATTTTTTTAAAGAATAATTTCAAAGAAAAATATTAGTATTTTTTATTAACACAGAACTTATTTTTATGTTTTTTTTTAACTTGCTATGTAATGTATATATCTAACTATATTTGTTAAGACGGAATCTTGCTACTCAATTTTGCAGATATCTTCAACCGATTGTGTTGAATTTTTGTAGGCATATGTATATAGCGTGACAATGCTATATTATGATGACATGGAGCTGATCTGATGTTGAAGCTGGAAGGTGGTCATAGGAACTTTGTAACGATGGAACCTATCGAGTTTGGAGTCGTTTGATTTGTCTTGACGAGTACTTTGAATACACTTTGACAGACCGAGACACTTTGAGAAATTGTTTTTAAAAAAGTAAAAAAATTTTTTTTTATGATTTCTGTTAGAATTGAATAACTACTACTGAAATAATGAAAGACCTTAAAATTACAGTTTTATTTTTGACTGCATGGTTGGTCTAGTGGTTTAAGCGGTTGCCTCGCCGCTTCCTACTGTATCAGGTGTTGTTGGTTCAAAGCCCACATGGGACAACACTGTGTGATCCACGAATTGTTGTTCTGAGTCTGGGTGTCCATTGTGTCCGTTTCATGTATGTTTGTAAAGTCCCCCGCGACACAGAATTTATTGGATATATACGGAAGTTGTCTTTTTTAAAAAAAAACTAGCTGAGCCCCTCGGTCTTACTCGCGATACTACACCAACCGCGGTTACTCCTTATATCATCAGCTACCTATCAGTAAAAATCCCGTCAAAATCGCTCCAGCCGTTCCAGAGATTAGCCGGCACAAACAAACAGACAGACAGACAAAAATTGTAAAAAAGGGTCCCATCTACACTTTACGTCATTTCCATTATTATTCATCCCTTAAGTTCGAATTTAATCAATTAGTGAATTGTAAAACAATAGATGCCCTATCCCTTACATTATCTGATATCTGTAATCTATATAAATAAAAGAGGAAGGTGACTGACTGACATACCCAGAGATCAACGCACAGCCCAAACCGCTGAAGTTAGAATCCTGAAATTTTGCATGTAGGTTCTTTATATAACGTAAGTGAGCACTAAGAAAGGAATTTTTGAAATTCCACCCCTAAGGGGGTAAATCAGGGGATGAAAATCTGTGTGGGCGAAGCCCCGTGTAAAAGCTAGTATTATATATTTAAGGAAGTTTTCATTTCAAAGTTTTACACTCTTAATATTAATTTTGAGACAAATAGTTTGTTTTTTAACCGTCTTAAAAAAAGAAGGAGTTTATAAATTAACTGTATTTTTTAATTTTTTTACCCGACCACGGCAAAGCCAAAGGAGGGTTATGATTTTGACAGGCTATGTATGTATGTTCATCTGTTTCCTCATAGCTCCTTAACTACTAATTAGAACTGGATAAATGAGGTATCGTTAGAAGTGTCTTGATCGTCCGCTGCTTATAGGCTATATGACGCGTCACTCAATTTAATGTGGCGCCCTCTAGCCGACATAAAGTACTGTATTAAAAAATGAGTTTGACATAAATATGCCGTGTTTGGTATCATCGGAAAGGGTGTTACTTGTACATTTTAAATACACACATCAAAAGTGTCTAGGGATCAACATATATTTTTGCAATAACTTTTCTCCTGATTGATATTAATTAAAATTTTCTTTAAGGATTCATCAAATAAAGTGTTTTCGTTTGTCACAGTAACGATAAACCAAGTCACCTTTGCATTAATAAAGAAATTTGCCATTTTCCTAATAAAGGGATTTTTGACATTTGAACCACTAACATTAAAGTTCGAAAAAAAGACTGAAATAACAGTTTTCTTTAAAATTTTATTAGGTAACTTAAACAATTAATAATCCGTGTTTCTACCGCGAACACTAACAACACAAGAATCGGTTTGGCATACTCAAAATGAGTTCATCCAAATCACGCTGTGGAATGGCCGCCCATGTTCGTTGCAACAACAAAAAAAGGTCTTCTTGCGACTGGATACCCTCCATATTCGGCAGAGCTCTTCTCTGTAGCATATCCCATGCATGCTCAATCGGGTTCAAGTCTGGCGACTGAGCAGGCCAGGGCCAAAGCCACATCTCAATCTCAAGAAATCCGCATAAAAATGCTTGATCCCTAGACACTTTTGATGTGTGTATATATATTATTAGCATTTGCTGATGACTTTGTTCGTATTTATTCATTTTTTTTTATATTTCTATGTTAGGTATTTAAAATATACTTTGCATATAAATTATTATATAATAAATGTTTTGGTGTAGTGATACTACACCAAAACATTTTAAATAAAAAAAAGTAAAAACTTAAATTAAAATAGAAACGTACCATAATTCTTAAAAACACGTGACTACGGCTTTTCAAAACTTATTTCATACTTTTTCAGCGTCGTTTTTTTGTCAAAAAGTGAAAAAAGTACGTAAGTAAGTAAGATCTATGTAGTAAAATTTAGTCAATAGGAGCAATAAAAGCGATCAAAAATTATCTTTTTAAGAAACATTATGTTCCATTAATATAACATATATATCATACAAATTTTATTTCATAACATAGCATTAAAATCCGTTGATTACTATAAAAGATCTAAGCTGACAGATAGCGCGAGCGACTTAATTTTATACTGTGTAAAAATATATTATTTGTCCATGAAATGAATTAAAATGAATAGGTACACTTGAACCCCATTCTCGGCCGTTGACGAGTTACTTAAAGCCCGCGGGCTTACCGATATGACTAAGATACATTGCGTGCTTTGTAGGACATTCTAAACATTCTTCAAAGGCGAACAGTTAATGAATATGTAACTAGAAGAAAAAACCGAAAGTAAATTTATTAGTTGCCAGGGTTAGTATGCAACAGTGCCCGATGCGTTTGTGTGCATGTAAAATATAAATGTGGGTGTTCAATCACAAATTCCCACGCTCAAGGACTACAGTCTTAATACTCGTAGTAGGAAGAGTTACATCTTATATATCTAAGATTTTAACTAGTCCGTGCTGTACAGAGTGTCATCATATTCATCCCGTGTGGGTATCGTAAAAGCAGACTAATGTAGCAAACTACGTCCCACAATAATACTCAAATTCTTGGATTTCCTCTACTGTATTACACATTATTAAAAAACCTTCCTCTTGAATCATTTTATCTAGTGCCGACTGCATTCAAATCCGTTGAGTAGTTTTAACCGAACAGAGAACGGAAGCAACTTCCATTTTATACTACGTAATAAATATTGTAGCAACCATTATGTGAGTTTTAGAACTGAATGGTGATCTATTCGTCATCAAAGGTACATGAGATGGACACTGAAATATTTCTCTTTTTAACAGACTTCAAAATAGCAAGATGCCTAGGTGTAAATGTGAATTTTGAGATTTGTTTTTATTGTTAGGAAGAAGTAAGGCTAAATGTGTGTGTAACAAGTAAGTGGTTATGTTTATGCTACTACTACGCTATAGTGTAAGAGACATCAGTAGGAAGGCAGCATGCATGTATCACCACAGACATTCTGTCAAAGGCACATCGCATGGTTTCTCATCATTGTCTCCACTATTGTCCTAACCTTTACAGATCAATATTTTAATAACCTAACCTTAAAAACATACAAAACTATTTTAAGGTCTCAAAGTATTTTGTGTTTAGAGTAAAATATTTTTTCGTACGACATTGTATTACGTTACTAGAAAATAAACGCAACTCATGCTAAATTAAGACTTAAGGACGACTTGCACAATGACTTAAATAGCCACTAAACAACATAAGTTAGATGCAATTAAATGCACAAACACTTTAAACTTAAACAAATTTAGCGCCCTCATGTTGATCGCCCAGTGGTCGAAATTCGACCACAATTCATTTTTTAACTGAAAACTTATTTGGCCGCATTTAGCACATTTTGGTAGGGGAAAATCATAAGGGTTCACGTCACCAACATGCTTATGTTTAATGTTTTTTTTAAATGAAACATGAAAATTCTAATATAACAATAATTTTACAAATAACATTGTAAGTTATAAGTTTTCACTTCTATCGGCAGTCCTTATGACTGGAAATGTTTATAGATTTTGTTTTTTTTAGCTTTCTGCACTGCTCCGTTAAAACTTAACTGTGTCACACTCCGTTCGCATACATTTAGTAAAAAGGGGTACACAGTTTTTGCTTCACGTATTAATATAGCTATAGATATGTTTTTCTACTCTTAAACACGTTTAGCGCTGTTACATAGCTCAATTTCGGTATATAACTTTAGCAGTTCCTGTAACGTGTTTAGCGAAAATTTTATCGTTGTAAATCATGCTTTTTGTTTAACCATTATAAACGCTTTTAGTAAGTCTTAAATGTATTTATGTCCCCTAAAATCAAATTTTTATTTTGTTACTTGAAGGTAGTAGTCCTACATTCAAGGTAATAAACATAAATTTTAAGTTTTTTATGTTGTTTGTTACTTGGTGTATTAATAAATTACATAATTATATTTTACCTCTTGTTTCTCTTGTTTGACTGTCTTGTCGTCCTGCGTGGAAGGATCGTCTCTAGGACTGCCTGGACTCTGCGCTTCCTCTTTATCTTCTGTAGAATTTCATTAATATATTAGTCACTAATATTTATCACCTACTTTCATTTGACATGCCCCAACTACCTTATACATTGTAATGCGGAATTTATTAAATATTATTTTATTGCAGATTCATCAATGGGCTATTTTCACGGAATAATGTTTAACATACCCCATAAAATTTAAAATGCAATGCGTAGATTATAATTGGTCTTTTGTAGGTGGATAATAAGTATATAGTAAAACGAATATTTCGAGACATCAGTAGGAAGGCAGCATGCATGTATCACCACAGACATTCTGTCAAAAGCACATCGCATGGTTTCTCATCATTGTCTCACATATTCACCAAACTCATCTTCCACCTTCCAAAAGAGATCTTTATAATGTATGTACAGCTTGGCAAAAAAGAGTCTGACGTGGTGACAGTTGGAACTAAATTACATTATTTGTGGCAACAACTGTTTCATTTTCCATCTGCGAATACCTTCTCTGTCATCATGATAGTGTTTTACTTGTTCCGAGATAAATTTCACATTGTTTCAAATAGTTTTAATAAGTATTGTTTTTGTACTTAAACAAAATGAATAAAACAATACGAAGTAGTGGTAGAACTGTGATATACCAAGTATACATAAGATGTTTGGCGGAATCGGAAGCGGGACAAAGATTGTCTCCGTTTGACCATGTTTTCCAAAGAACTATCGGTATGACAATACATGCTGTTTATTTTCTAGTCAAAGCCAGTCATTATTTTTCTTGTCTTAATACCTACATTTATCTGGAGTTTCAAAAGATTTTATTGTATATTTACGAATGGATTAATGTTTTCTAGTTCGACCAGTCGCCAAAGGCGCCGTCCATTAATCACGTGATGTTTCTTTTTGCATTTTTTTACCCTCCCTCCCCCTTGGTGATACGTGATGAGGTTTAAGATGAACCCCACCTAGAATCACGTGTATTTTTAGCAAATTTTTAGAATATAATATATCTTTTCTGAAATTAAGAACCATGATAAAAAAGTCTAGACAAAGGTCGCAGGTTGTATTTGACTTGCATAAAAATAATATTAAAGGAATGGTGTAATCATGAGAGAAACAAAAATTGTACTATACTCTGTCCATTTCTTTATTTTCTTTTTGACAGCTCACGCCTATAAATTACCATTTTTTTTTTCGGAATTATGTACTACAGTAATGTCGTACTTTATTGACGGTGACGGTACTTTAGTGAAGTGGTCTGTGCATAACAAACAACCACAGACTATAAAACAGTACTTGAAATACGATAAATCAATCATATGATAAAAATAATTTGACTTCATGTAAGTATTTTTTCTGTAAATTTAATAAAAAAAGGAAATAAAAATAGTATCTATGACTCCAAGATTGAATTTTTGCAAGGAATCAAGTCGAAATCTTGGAATTTAGGATCAAACCAAGAGTAAAGAACAATAACTCTGTTCATTCATCTAATTTACAGATTTATTATTTATATTTTTGTTTATTTCTTACATAATATAAAAAACTAATAAAGGAATAATTAATATTTCAACAAAAAATATTTAATTAAATCGATTGAAAGTTCTTCATAAATAAAATCGCTATTCGTTTCAAATCGAATCGGTAATGGGTGAGGGCGTCACTAATTTCAAAATTTCTTTAACTGTCAAAAAGAAAATAAAGAAATGGACAGAGTATTAGTAGTACATAGTACACTACGCAGAGAATTTCTCTCGAAACAATATAAAAAAATAAATACACGTGATTTCTTACTACACCCTTCCTCCCCCCTTGTGATATTTAGTGATTTTTACCAATCCCCCCCCCCCTTTTCAAGCCTCACGTGATTAATAGACGGCCCCAAAGGGTGGCCATACCTGTAAAACAAGCGCCCTCATTTTTCCATACTCTTTTTTGCTAAGCTGTTTAGATTATATAAATAGATTAGAAATTAGTGGGTTGTAAAATTTTAGTTTAATATTTCTTTCAGGCAGTGAACTTAGGCTGTTTATATGATTTCTGTGGAAGGCGGAGGACAAAAGTTTCACCTCTGCACTGTAATATACCACATTACCTTATGTATTACCTTATCTATAAAGTGTTATGTCGAAATTGAGCCGAAGACCACAAGAGTTTGGTAATTTGAGACTAATTCTTCCCAAACGCCCAACACTGCAGCTCCTGTACTCAGGATCGACAGCAGTGACCCACGGAACTACCGAGTTATGACACTCGGGAAGGCCCAGGAAATACTTGTCTTGTAAAACGCAAGGAAAGAAATCAGAAGAAAATTGGAGGAGTGGGAAAAATAATAAGGGAGTTAAATTAGGGCAGTTATGTAATTTCGTTGGGTTTTTACGTGAACACATTTTGATGATTCTTTATTATTTGAAAGCTGATGCTTCAAGTGTGGTCTCATTTCAATTTGGTTCGGTTGAAGGGTCCGTTAACACAGACCGGATCGGAGAGGAGAGCAGATTTTTATCACATTGGAAACAGAGGTGCACTCCTTTTTTTTGTCGTTAAGCATGCTTGAACGCGTTTCGTGTGAAATAATACGAGGAGCCGACCGGCTCCGATTGGGTGCTCTTTCTCGCTCGCGCAGCCGATCGTCTCAGATTCTCTTCCACAGCCAGTCTATGTGAAATAGTTAGCGGCTCCGCTCCGGCCAATTCCAAGCGTATACGATCTGGTCTGTGTGAAAAGAAAAAAGCGGGCCGATGCTCTCCGAGCCGGTCTGTGTGAACGGACCCTAAGTCGGTTTTTATTTTGTTATATTTTTTTTATAAATTGTATGTTGATACGTACCGTCATCTCTTTCGTCGTCAGACAGCGGTTGTCGCGGGTGTGAAAAGAGGTCTGGCAGGAACTGGCGGAGGAGCTGCTTGATGCGTCGTTTCTCTGTCTTCTGTATCGCCGTCTGTCTCCGCGCGTGGTGGATCAGCAGCTCGGCCGTGTCGCGAACTATCTTGATGGCTAAAGAACAACAAAACATCAGGATTTAATTGAGTCGAATTCGAGAATTTGTATTTTTTTTATGGGTTTCACGTGATGCTAAGCGATTACCGCCGCACATGGACACCCGCAACACCAGAGGCGTCACAAAGATTGTAGCAACCATTATGTAAGGCCGGGAGCTTTCGACTGTTGTCTTGTGCTGACGCACACAGCATGAAACCGAACAAACGGTCGAAGAAGGGGAAAGGACGATTTGAATACGAATATTACGCCTTTAAAGAGTGTTTGTTTACTTTTTTTATTCACGTATACTTCCTGCATTACAGTTCTACAACGCACGTCCCACCTAACACAAAGCTTTTTACGGCAACCTAGTCGATCCTCGACAAAGTGTCTCGTCGGAGACAATTTGTCGACAGCAACTTTGGTGTGCGACGGTCCCACCTAACACGACGCTTTTTACGGCAACCCCGTCGAGCCTAGATTCGATCGAGATCGAGAATAGATCACCATTCAGGACTGAACCTAAGTGTAGGCGCACACCAGACTCGACAAACTGTCCCCGGGGACAGTTTGTCGAGCCGAGTGTGTGGGGGGGGGGGGGGGGTTGGGGTTTGTGCGCTTACCTTCCTGGCGACTCTGCAGGTCGTAGTCGACGATGACGTGCGGGCCAGGCCTGCGCGCTGCGTAGGCGCTCTCCACCTCGTTGAACAGCGTCTTAGAGCGCATCGCCTTCAGGTCGTTCTGCTTGAAGTTGATGCCCTGGTGGTCCAGGGACTTCAGGTAGTACTTCTCGTTCTGTTCCCGCCATTGCTTGTTGAAGCCCTGCACCAGATAAGTTTTAGGTATTAGTTCATTTTTTATCTGTATTAGGAAAGAGCTATAAGACCAATGTCCGCATTAAATTAAAGAATGGTAGTAAATTTTTCAAATTGTTTACATTTTTAAGGTGCCTTAGATTTATCAATTTAGATCATATTTACCAACAATAGGCATGTGTCCACTAACAATAAATCGGATGGATTAGAATTTCTAATTAGTAATTATGACGCGAAGATAAGAATAAACAAAACAATTGAACTTAAAAATTTAAGATTATTATTATTTCTACAAAAGAAATTCGGAAAAAATAGCCATTAAACCACGTGACTGTAAACACGCATCAGAATGTGTTACGTCAGGCCGTGCAAAACATCATTGTTATGGTTGACGTTTTCATAGAACAGAACGCGTTACTTGATAATATTTTTAAATCTAGCATTGTTCGTCACTTTGATAATATAATAATTCTTAGTCATTGAGGTCAATATCACTATGACATCAGTATTTAGCATGGCTAATAGCAATAATTAAGATATGTTCTAAATAACAAAATACTTAACCTCAACTAATATGGTAATGTTTTTTAGATATTCTTAAGCAAAATTCATTAATTTTGTTTTAACGTACGTAATATCTTGATGGTTTTAACACATTTAAATTACCTACATCATTTGTGATATCAAAATGATCTTCTCAAAAATACATTCTTGTATTTGTTGATAAACAATGTGCATCATCACTCCTTGCTAACTACTGTTAGTCTGTGTTAGCCACTTTTTTCGTACTTGTTGATTGTTAGGAACTTATTAATATATAAATAATTTATTTGGAGTTTCTATACACTTCTTATAATACGAAGACAGTCATTTTTAAAATTTAGTCAACTAGCCTATTGCTGCACAAACTAAGGATTTACTATCGAATTTTAGATTGAAGATGATTTTATTATCAAAGAGACATCAGTAGGAAGGCAGCATGCATGTATCACCACAGACATTCTGTCAAAGGCACATAGCATGGCTTCTCATCATTGTCTCATGAAAAATATTAACGAAATTATAATAATTTAATAAGAAGTTCTATACAAATTTACTGTAAAATAAGATATTTTAAAACTTCTTGTATTGTAAACAATTCATATAACTCAGAATCTTTTTTTTATGGACTGCAACGAAAGCAAAATTATTGAAAAGCAAGGGTAATAAAAATAATATACGTTTCAAAAGATTACCAAAGCTAAGTAGTACACATTTAACATATTTTTATAGGATAACTAGCTTACCCGGTAAACGTTTTGCCACAAAAAAAAATTGGGGTATAAAAAATAGATGGTGGTCGATTCTACCTGATATGCACACCTAATTTTATATAAGATTTATTGTTAAATATTAAAGTCTAAAGAATATTACCTTCTGGGCTTCCCGCCATTCTTCCTCTTTGGCTTTCAACCTCCTTAATACGACGGGCACTGCTACAACTGGGTTCTTCTTCAGACCAGCGATGATGTCCACCGCCTGCAATAATTTAAACATTTGAAATCGAGTTTTGTTGGCAAACAAAGTAAAAAAAAAAAGTAAAATTTTGTGATCTACTTGTAAAAACAGAACATGAAAATACTAGAATGGTGGGATTTTATGGATTAAAATGCTTATACATGCGCGGCTCGACGTTGACTGATCTACCAATACCGCGACTCGACGTTGACTGATCTACCAATAGCGCGGCTCGACGTTGACTGATCTATCAATAGCGCGGCTCGACGTTGACTGATCTAGCGCGGCTCGACGTTAACTGATCTACCAATAGCGCAGCTCGACTTTGACTGATCTACCAATAGCGCGGCTCGACGTTCCCTGATCTACCAATAGCGCGGCTCTACGTTGACTGATCTACCAATGATCGTTCTCGATTTTCTACCAACGAGTCGCACGTTGACTGATCTACCAATAGCGCGGCTCGACATTGACTGATCTACCAATACCGCGACTCGACGTTGACTGATCTACCAATAGCGCGGCTCGACGTTGACTGATCTACCAATAGCGCGGCTCGACGTTGACTGATCTACCAATAGCGCGGCTCGACGTTGACTGATCTATCAATAGCGCGGCTCGACGTTGACTGATCTAGCGCGTCTCGACGTTGACTGATCTACCAATAGCGCAGCTCGACTTTGACTGATCTACCAATAGCGCGGCTCGACGTTGACTGATCTACCAATAGCGCGGCTCGACGTTGACTGATCTAGCGCGGCTCGACGTTGACTGATCTAGCGCGGCTCGACGTTGACTGATCTATCAATAGCGCGGCTCGACGTTGACTGATCTACCAATAGCGCGGCTCGACGTTGACTGATCTACCAATAGCGCGGCTCGACGTTGACTGATCTACCAATACCGCGACTCGACGTTGACTGATCTACCAATAGCGCGGCCCGACGTTGACTGATCTACCAATAGCGCGGCTCGTCGTTCCCCGCGCGCCGCACAACATACCGTGCTGTCTTAAATTGGCTTCTGCGCATACAACGTAATTTGTTCAAGTTATTTGGCGTTACCTATAGGACATTTAAACTGCTTATTACATTAACATACTATGTAATCGTTTGTAAATATTCAAATGAATAAGTTGGATATTATTTTGAGTATCTCGGTGGCGCAGTGGTAGCCTATGCGACTGCTGTGCCTGCCTGGCCTGGGGTTCGATGCATAATATGTATGTATTTACAAAATAAAAGTAGATAATGGAAGTTTTTATATCAGTTGTCTACCTATACCTACCTATAGTATAAGCTCTGCTTAATTTGTAACTAGATGGCGTTGTGTGTCAGATTTCCGAAAATATTATTATTATTTACTGATATAAATTTTAACATTTATATGTTTTTACAAGTAGCTCACCAAATATGTAAATAATAAACAAAATATTGAAACATTCCTACACAACGAAACGATATCTATCTTATACTAGTATAAAAGCATCTACGAGCAAAAATAAAAGAAAAACATTGATATAAAATAAATTGGTTTTATGAACATTTAAATACCTACAAAATATTTTTTGATTTTTTTTCTGAAGTGAAAACATCGAAAATACCTTTGCACCTCGATTATATACGAGAACATTAAAATATAAATCTATATTTCTTTAAATAATCTCAATTTCCTTTGGTCACACTATGCGTATACGGCTTGACCATTTCAACAATTTTATTATTTGTGTTAGATAGCCTTCTTCGAGGGACTTTATAGATTACTAGGTAAACTGGCAAACGTTGTTTTGCCATAAAAAAAACAATTAGGGTATTAAAAATAGATGTTGGTCGATTCTCAGACCTACCCGATATGCACACCAAATTGCATAAAAATCGGTCCAGCCGTTTCAGAGGAGTATGGTAACTAACATTGTGACACGAGAATATTATATATAAGATATATCATCACGCTACAGCTAAAAGGAGTCGAGCATTAACTTTGACTCATAATATTTATGCTCCGGTCACCTCACACTTGATGAAAACCAACAAAACAATAATTACACACTGGTTTTCTGTGAATCTATGGTACTACTCTGGTGCTGACTAGATATGAATAGCAAGAACTACAAAATACAGTGCATTCAACAAATAAATATACGTATAATACCGTCACCACCATAGAGCTATTATAGATAGAGTGGGGAAGACATATGGCTGCCTGTAAGCGGAAGCGTCCAACGGTTACAAAGAGATCGCGGTACCCCATCTGTCTTTCTCTACTGATGCATGCGCAGTAAAGGACTAGGTAATCCAATCATAACAATTAACCGTCGAATCGTTCTATGCACATGCGCGAGTAGAGAGACAGACGGGTACCGCGATCGCCTCTCTCTTTCTAACTGAGGGACGGCTGGAGACTTGGCTCCCCTACTCTATCTATAATAAGTAACTCTATGGTCACCACTTATTAGCTAACTATAGACTAAGTATAAAAGAGCATAGACAAAGGCATGCAATGCTGTGTATATAAGGCAAAAAAAAAATACACCGACCATGAAATACAATTATTCACAGATCGAAAATCTAATAATCAATTTAAGCGTAAATAATCTATTACTGATTATACTCGTAGCATTTTTTATCTACAAGATGGTTCAATGTTGCCATACTTCCCTTCTAAAAATTAAATAACACAAAGAAAAAACATTTTCGTTTTTGAAAAAAATACTTGTACAATTGGTTTTAGTTGTTATTATTTTTATTTTATTTATATTATCCAATGTAGGTATTTAAAATTGCATGATTAACTGCTTGTAGTAATTTGAAAGATTGGACCCAGACTTTTATAAAAGAAAAATCTTGGTAAAATGGTGCGTGGATTTTTGGTGGATGATACGATTGGTGGTTCCTTAAAATTGTTAAATTTTCAGAGCTAATCATCCAATCATATAACACACGAATTAAGACATGTGAAATGTTGTTCTGTGTGGGATTTGAACCCACGACATTTGGCGTAGTAGGAAACGGCGAGGTGATCGCCAAACCACTAGGCCAAACGTGCAGTCATTCTAATCTAATATCATCGAGGCAAGTATATTGGAGTACACTTGAGGCAAGTAGGTAACAAAACCATGTTGTAGATAGACATAGGTATCAGCTCGGTGGAGTGAGAGGAGGGTGGGCAGAGTCACAGCATGCCTATAGGTCTGACTCGATCGTACCACCTTGTCACCGTATATCCGGCGCAGCGCGCGCTGGTGGATGGTGGGCGAGTGTCCACCGAGGCAGTCGTCCAGCCGGTACTTGGCCGCGTCTTCTGGAGTCATGCGCGCCAGCTTCTTCTGCACGCCTTCTAGGACCCGGATCGTTGACGCGTTTGTCTCTATCACTACGTCCAGCTGGAATTAAGATAGGCTTGGTTTATACGTTTAGTCTCGCATTAAAATATACATCCTATATTACGAAGGACTTCACAAACGTACATGAAATGGACTCAAAGAATACCCAGGCTCAGAATAACAATTTGTGGATCACAAATGTGGGATTTAAATCCACAACACGTGGCGACTGCGTAAACTACTAAACCAACTGTGCAGTCAAATGGTGTTTTTGTTTTGCCAAAAAGGAATATCAAAATCTAATTTCGTAATAATTATCGTATGTATTACACAGATAAAACTGGTTAACTTCTTTTCTAGGAGTTACATGTCAGACAGACATAGGTATACACAAGTTGCATATTAGAGTTTAAAAATGGACTTACCTCAAATCTCTCATCTTCACATCTATAAATATATTCTTCATACTGAGTTTTACGTGACGTAACAAATGTAGATTCTTCGCTCCAAGTCGGAAATGACACCCAAGTGTCGTTGAGAACCTGTAAGAATTCGACATTACGTTAATATTGTAATGTGAAAAGCGAAAATATTTCGTTTTTTTTTCAATTATAAGTATTTTAAAAATTAAAGAGACATCAGTAGGAAGGCAGCATGCATGTATCACCACAGACATTCTGTTAAAGGCACATCGCATGGTTTCTCATCACAATCTCGCAAATTTAATTCCAATTAATGTGTGTGTAATCTGGGTTACTGATAATATATCTTAGTGAAGATCACTTATTCATTTAATTTTTATCTATGAAGTTTTATATTGCATTATATTGGAGTTAGATGTGTTAGGTAATTTGTTATAATTAGTGTGGTATATAATAATCTTCAAAGACATTGTGATAACGCTTTTAAATTTTCGGATTGCCTCTACTGTAATATGCATGTATTACACATAATATAAACATTCCTCTGGAATCACTTCATCTATTGCTGAAAACTGCATTGAAATCCGTTAAGTAGTTCAGAATATGTAAGCGAAAAGACAGCGAATGCGACTTAATTCTATATTATGTGAAGATATATCGAATGTTAGTGTAGGTACAAGAGAGTGAGAAGCCGCACCTCCTTGCAGAGCTGCGTGCGACCCGAGCACCTCCTGGCGGCCGCGTCTCTGGGCAGTGCGCAGTACGACGTACCCAGCCGCTTGCACGTAGATAGGTCTGACACAAACAATATTATTATTTAAACTATTTTCTTCATCCGTGTCATGATGGATTAAGAATAAGGATAGAATCATACAACACTCATTCATTAAGTGTCTTATAAACCGAATGAGAAATGACGCAGGACAACATCACTGCAAGGAGAAGGACAGCTTGAAACAAATTGTATACCATCTTGGCTGGCCACGCCGCCTTCTTGCTAAGAATATGTCTATGTCCAGTAGAAGATTAATAAAGACTACTGAGGCAGTGGTCCCAACGCCGACGATGAACGAGTAACGAGTAGAACTAGAAACTATAAACGAGGTGGCGACCCTTGAAAGCTCTTGTCGCTCAGCGACAAAACTAGTAAAGCGAGTCGTCGCCGGCAGTGTGAACAGTCGGAGAGCAACTACTACTATGTGTATCTCTTTCGTTTACACGGAATTTATATTTATTGTGTGTTTCTTGAGCGAGAAAATCGCCGATAGTTAGTTATTTTCTCGCCGGCGGTCGGGCCACTGCCTAGCGATGATGAGTTTTTGTTCATGTAGATATAATAAAAATAGTTTTATTGTTGTTGTCAATTATCAGTATACAAAAATTAACTGACTGACTGCACGTTTGGCCTAGTAGTTTAGCGGTCACCACGCCGTGTCCTACTTCGCCAAGTGTCGTGGGTTCAAATCCCACGTAGGGCAACACTTTGTGTGATCCACAAATTATTGTTCTGAGTCTGGGTGTTCTTTGTGTCCGTTTCATGTATGTTTGTAAAGTCCCCCGCGACACAGGATTTATTCCTAGTGTGGGAGTTGTCTTTTATAAAAAAAAAAAAAAAAACTATGTATATAAGCTTTATAAAGATGAATGACTTTAAGAAGATAGACATCCCATTTTTCGTAGATCTTTTTTTTTGTTTTCTCCTATAATTAGTTTTACAAACTGTTACTGTGTCATCGTGTTAATGTACCAGCAAAAAAAAAACAAAATTACTAAAGTTGTAACATATTGGGGGTTATAGTTTAGGAAAGCTTGTCGTGTAGTACATACCGACATCCATGGCGGCGTCTCCCTGGGGCCGGTCGTGTCGCAGCTGCGCGGCCAGGGCTCCGACCGGCTCGTGGCGCAGCTTGGGCTCCGGCCCGCCTCCCCCACTCGCCCCACTCACCCCACTCGCGCGCGGGAACAGCGAGTTGGAGCCGCTCACTGGGTAGCAGTTGTTGAACCCTGCACCACAACCATACGTCATTACATATACGTTCCAAAGTGACTGTCAAGCTTTCGCGGCAAAACCACTGCACCGATTTCAAACATATTTAGTACTAGCTGTTGCCTGCGGCTCCGCCTGCGTGTATGTCGGTTATCGCTGCAAATAGTAGCCTACGTGTTATTCTGATGTATAAGCTATATTACTGTAAAGTTTCATCCATATCCGTTCAGTAGTTTTTGCGTGAAAGAACAACAAACATCCATCATTCGCGTTTATAATATTAGTAGGATGGAGGAGGATTTGTTAATTAGGATTGTAAACCCTGGTTGTGCAAATAAAGTATTATCTATCTATCTACGAAGATACTTTTTACCGATTATACGATACAATTTTACGATTCTCGAGGAGACTAAAGGTACATTTTACCGCGATAACTGACATACTCACGCCGAAAAAAATATAATTTCGAGCCGTTAAGAAGGATTGCTTCCAACACTCTTCTAGCATATGATATTAATGCTTCTGAAATATAATAATAGGGTAATTGTACTGTACTACATCGTAAATAAATACCGATGTCTCCTTCATCAAAACGAATATTACAAAACATCACGGAAAATATAATTATTACAGTTTTTCATTTCTATCACAAATTTTAATCAAATAAACATTGTAATATATTGCTCGATTGAGTAGCCTAAAACTGTGACGACAAAAGTTAGTTTTTAGTACATTTTACAAAAACAATGTTAAAACCAATAAAACAGTTAACAAAATCCGATTTAAAAACAATAATAAACAAAAATTTTAACAAAAAAAACCTACGTCAAGAACTGGACCAAATTGAAATTTCATCATTTCAAATAAAAAAAAATCATCAAAATCAGTTCACCCTGTCGAAAGTACTGAGGTAACAAACATAAAAAAATACAATTTGAAGTCGGTTAAAAACCGCGGTAAATAGTAACATAAGTATCTCAAAAATTTATGTATGTAAAAATAGCCACTAACCACTATGGGTTGTGTTGGTCGGCGTGTGTGGTGGTGAAGGTGGACCGAGGAAGTCCTGCAGCCACTTCTGCAGTTCAGGATGTCTGCACAGGAACGGGGCAGTCACCATCAACAGTTCAGAGGATGAGATGATCTCGTTTGTGAACAGTAACAAGCATCTGTGAACAGAAACGAAATGTGTTACTATATGTATCAAAGTTAAATCAATATCATTTTTAATAATAAATGTGTTTCTTTGTTCTAGCTATTTTTTTGTTAGAAGAGATTATCACTTCAATTATAGTATACTAGCTGACCCACGCAACGTCGTTTACGTCTCCTATTGCCCGTAGCGTAAATTTTACCCCCGTTTTTGTAACATTCTTCATTGGTGCTCCTATTGGTCTTAGCGTGATGATATATAGCCTATAGCCTTCCTCGATAAATGTACTATCCAACACTGAAAGAATTTTCACATTGGACCAGCGATTCCCGAGATTAGCGCGTTCAAACAAACAAACTCTTCAGCTTTATAATATTAGTTTAGATATATACTCGTAGTAGTTTTTTTTAAATTAAAGAGACATCAGTAGGAAGGCAGCATGCATGTATCACCACAGACATTCTGTCAAAGGCACATCGCATGGTTTCTCATCATTGTCTCGTATTTATTTCTAAATAAGTAACGTTTTAATACAACTCTAACTCAAGATTGTTAATAAATTTTTTGAATATTATAAAATGTATCTGTATATTCGATGTGAAATCTCTAATAGTGTCTTTAACCTCTAGTTTCACTGAATTTTGTGGTGGCGACGCGTCGCCACGCTGACACTGATTTACAAATGAACTATGTTTTGCATATAAACCTTTTTTTTTCGTAACTATCTTTATCGATTCATGATTTTCACAAAATAATTTGGATATTTTACATTTACCAGAAGTGTGTGTGTGTAGGGCGGTTACCGGTTACTCTATACACGCAGTTTTTTATTCAATCAATATTCACCGACTTAAAAAAAAGATACCTCTGTGGTTTGTTTCGGCATTTCTTCCCACAATGAGTCTTAAGAAATTGAATCTATATGTAATCCAAAATGTAGATATATATAGTTGAAATGTATCGTGTTTCCGTCCCACTATATCCCGGGTCCTTAAAGCATCTTACTAGGCCGCCGTAGTGTGGGTCAACGTGCTGCATTGTCCTTATTCGCATTGAGGATGGCGACTATCACTCTTGGATTCTATTTATGCTTTCCATCAGGCAGAGTAGTCATTTTGGCAGCTAAAACAAAAAAAAACCGACGCCTTCTATCTGTTAAGTCCGACGTGTAATATAAAAGATGAAGTTAGAAACATAAATGTGATGCGGTCATAGTGTCACCATGCTGCATTGTTGCATTGTCTGCAGTATGGTGGCCACCACTCTCGTGCTTTCCATCAGACAGAGCAGAGTGACATTTTGGCAGGGGGATACATACCTGAGGAAGTTGTCGTAGACGTGCTGCGAGCGAAGCGCCTTGCGAGCCTTGTCGAAGAAGTTAAACTCGTGCACGGTGGCCAGCTTGGCCGCCTCCGCGTACGACACGTCGCGTACCGTGGGCCCGGACAGGCCCGACGCGCGCGCCTTCTTGGCCGGCGGCCCGCCCAGCCCTGCTGCAACACACACCTCTGTTACCCTCCACTCTACAGCCTCTGAAGCCGAGTCTCCACCACTCCCCAGTGTTGGTGACAAAAATACAGTAGGGGGCCAGGCCTCCAGCCGTCCCTCGGTTAGAGAGCGAGAGACGATCGCGGTACCCATCTGTCTCTCTCTACTCGCACATGCGCATAGTAGAACGATTCGACGGTTAATTGTTATGATTGATTACCTAATCTTTTACTGCGCATGCGTCAGTAGAGAAAGACAGATGGGGTACCGCGATCTCCTCTCTCTTTGTAACCGTTGGACGTTTCCGCTTACAGGCAGCCCGCAGCAGTTCTATGAATTTCCTAGTGTTTGCAACAAAAATTGTCAACAAATGTTGGGGGCCGTGTTTCTGTTTTTATCGGTAAACATCAAAAGAATACGCTTGTTGCAGATATTTATTGACTCTGTGGAGACGCTTAATTGGAATGTTTTTCAAATTGTTGGCGACTCTGTGTAGACAATAGAAACAAAAGTTGGCGTTTTTCTGAAGAGTTGCCAACAGTTGGAAATACTGAAATTGATAACAATTTCGATGGAGACGCACCTTTAGAAAGGTGATGGCCTATTGTACTACGATGGCTAGACGAGTTGGTATAGTCTTTGCCTCCCTTAGTCGCTTCTAACTACCACCCACAGATTTAATAGGGGTAATGATACTGCATTTTCTTAAACAAATATAGGCCTCTCCTTAGAAAGGAGGTTTTGGTCTACTATAAAAAAAGATATGTCGGTATAGGGTTTCTTTAGGATTTCCTTCTCTTTGCAGTGATGTCATACTGCGCAGATTGCTCCCTTACTCAGCTCGTACGACACCCAAGGGATGAATAAGGGTGGTGATACTGCGTATTCTTAATCCATCAACACACGGATGTTTAACTATCTACATCCGACAAATTTCTGAACTAGTTCCAGTCATAAGTATGTTCCAGCTATTGCCTAACACTTCAAATTCAAAGTACTACACCAAATATACCCCATTTATTTTTTTATACATATATGTCCTATATCGCAACGTATTTCACAAAGAACGAGAATTAGAACAACAATTTGTAGATCACACAAGTGTGGTCGCATGGTGGAGGAGTTCGAGTAATAATATTCTGACAAACAGTTCTTCGTATTTTTACATAATGCAAAATATTAGACTTTAAAATGTTGTAATGACTGTATGGAAAGTTAATTACAAAATTATATAGCAAAATTTTTTACAAAATAAAAACAGACTTCAAGACGGACCAAATCGATCGATTTCTCTTAGATGTCATCATCAGATCTTAGTGACCTTATCACGGTACCACCGTTGGGATATCTCCTTTCCATTAAAAGAAGAATTGCTTCATAAACGACGAAGTTATCCGCGAACACACAAAAAGAATGCGATCGAATTGAGAACCTCCTCCTTTTCGAAGTCGGTTAAACATGATATTTATTTAGCTATTTTAGACAACTTACAAATCTGGCTGGAGGAGGTGAAGCTCGGCGACCTCTTGAGATGATGGTGTTGCGATGGTGGTGCAGCAGTTGTGGAGCTGGAACTTGTATGCTTTGGAAGCTGTACAGACGATAGGGTTATATTAACATCCCATGGCATTTCCGGCTAAGGACAAAATATTTATATTAATACAAAACTATTATTAGAGAGTAGTAGAGCCACGCTGATTTCAGCACGAACGGGCCGGCTCGACCGGGGCGGTACTACCCTCGCACAGAAAATCAACGTAAAATGACAGCGTTTGTGCTGTCGTGTTTCGTTGGTGAGTGCGAGACCGGAGGCCCAAATAGTCTAGTCAACAAGTTCCATACTTGTTGACTGGACTAAAAGATGCACAAGCATCACTAGGCCGCCATAGTGTGGGTCGCCATACTGCATTGTTGTATTCGCAATGAGTATGGTGGCCACCACTCGTGGATTCTGCTTATGCTTTCCATCAGGCAGAGTAGAGTCATTTTGGCAGGCCAAACATAAAAAAAAAAAAAAAAAAAAAAAAAAATTATGCTTTGTCCATTCGTTTATTTTCTTTTTGACAGCTCACGCCTACAAATTACCGTTTTTTTTTTCGGAATAATGTACTACAGTAATGTCGTACTTTATTGACGGTGACGGTACTTTAGTGAAGTAGCCTGTGCATAATAAACAACCACAGACTTGTAGTCTGTGATTGTTTATTATGTTAATTATAATTGTACTTGAAATACAATAAATCAATCATATGATAAAAATAATTTGACTTCATGTAAGTATTTTTTCTGTAAATTTAATTTAAAAAATGAAATAAAAATAGTATCTATGACTCCAAGATTGAATTTTTGCAAGGAATCAAGTCGAAATCTTGGAATTTAGGATCAAACCAAGAGTAAAGATCAATAACTCTGTTCATTCATCTAATTTACTGATTTATTATTTATATTTTTGTTTATTTCTTACATAATATAAAAAAACTAACAAAGAAATAATTAATATTGTAACTAAAAACATTCAACTAAATCGATTGAAAGTTCTTCATAAATAAAATCGCTTTTCATTTCAAATCGAATCGGTAATGTGTCACTAATTTCGAAATTTCTTGAACTGTCAAAATGAAACGAATGGACAGAGTATACAAAGTATTGAAATTGATTAACATATATTTTATGACATTCATCCCAAACTAAGGAGAGCTTGTACTATGGTTACTAGACAACCGATATCAATACATTATTTCCCCTTTTTAAAGAATAAGAATAATCTAGTGTAGCGGAGGACTTTACAAACATACATAAAACACAAAGAACACTAAGATTCAGAACAACAATTTGCGAATCACACAAAGTGTTATCCCACGTGGGATTTGAACCTACTGAGGCGCAGTAGAAAGCGGCGTGGTAACCGCTTAAACCACTAGGTCAACCGTGCAGTCAAAATTATTCGCTTTTTTGTAAATACATAGAAGACACCCAAAGTCCGAAACAAACCTTATGGTCAGGAATGGAATCCGACACCTCAAGCATAATTTGTAGTTGTATAGGTGAATGTAATGTGGTAGTGGGCATACCTGTGCGTGGTGGTGCTGGTGGTGCGGCGCCAGGGGCGGGGAGGGGGGAGCGGCGGGGGGGAAGCGCTCCGGCTCCGACTCCACTCGCTGTTGCTGCACAAGTATATATCTATTATCATTTTTGTCTTAATTGTGAGTTCAATAGAATAGGGACTTGGAAAAGATCAGAACTCAAAAGAGCAGCCGCTAGTTTTTATCATTAGATTCGAACGGTAATTAATTTCATCATATGGGTAGAAATTACAGAGAGAGTAGGGAAACACACGTTGTTGCTGAACAAACATACAATAATTCAACATCACAATCATTTATTTATTAGTCTACTTTTCAGACAACTCCCATACTATACTCTTTGCGCTGTAGCATGGTGCGTGGCATGGTTCAGTAACATTTCGTTTCACTCTTGAAAGTTGCCGCGATTTACAAATTATGACTTAGTATTTCAGCTGTACTACATCTTCAATATATTAAATCATTTATAACTTTAGTAAATGAAACCATAAACTGTAGTAAATTAAAGTAAACCACCACGCACCATGCTACAGCGCAAACAGTATAGGAACATTTCTATGTTGTTCAAGGCTGTAAAACATACAAATAGACTCAGAACAACGATTGTTGTTCTAAGTGGGATTTGAACCCACAACGCTTAAATCACTACACAGCCTTTAACTGTTGGACATAAGCTTCTCTTTAGAAGTGGTTTTGGGCTACTATACCACGCTGGCTAGACATGTTAATATGGAATTTGTGTAAAGATTTCCCTATCTCTGCAGTGATGTTGTCCTCCTTACTTTTTCTCCCTTAAAGCGCGTCTCCGCCAAAATTGTTGGCAATTTCAGTGTTTTCAACTGTTTGCAAACTCTTCAGAAAATCTACAACTTTTGTTTCCATTGTGCCTACACCGAGTCGCCAACAATTTGAAAAACATTCCAACTAAGCGTCACCAAAGAGCCAATAAATATTTGCAACAAACGTATTCTTTTGTTGTTAACCGCCAAAAACGGAAACACTTTTCTCAACATTTGTTGTCAATTTTTGATGCAAACACTAGAAAATTACAAAAACTTGTCACCAAAACGTGTTGGCAACACAAAAGTTGACAACTTTTGTTTGGTGGAGACTCGGCTTTACAACGACACTATGACCTATGACACTACGTATTCTCAATCCCTCACCACACACCGTCCGATCAGTCGATTGGAATTATCCAGGGTTCATACCTGGTGATGAGTAGCAGGCGTGGGAGAACGAGCGTGTGGGTAGTGCCTCTCTCGTTCGACGGGAGGTTTGGTCACCGCTTTAGCGTCAGGTAAGAACTGGCCGAACTCAGCCAGCAAATCATCTTGATTCTCAAACAGCTTTGCCACCTGAACAATCCACCATTTAGCATTTTATTAATTTTTAAACAGTATTTTTCGTAACATAGTTTTATATGATGATACATGATACTACTAGCTGACCCGGCGAACTTAATACAGCCATTTTTTTCTTTCGTAAATATTTTCAAAATTTCTAAAAATATTGTTTTAGTAATTGTGCTCCTCTCAGCTTCCCACAGGTAGTGTACAGTCGCTAACAAAAAATAAACTTTTCCGGTTTTCTTTTAAATGTCTTCTATAAAAACCTTGTTCTAATAATAACGAACACATAGCAAAAAGAATTATCCAATTTGGTGCAGTCAATCGGAAGTTATGCGCGTACATACATTTCGGTGATTCATTTTTATAGAGATAGAGTTAAATAAGTAGAATTGAAATATTAACTGACGCGATCAATTTTGTTTTCGTGACTGCGTGTCCAAAAAGGGAATGTATTTTCCTCGTTTTTCCAACATTTATCACTGATTTTCTACTCTTATTTGTCATAAGTTTATATAGCTTTTGTACCATTCTTTATTATAGCGTATCCTACCTAGTCTTTCTCAATAAATATACTATACAATACTAATTATTAAAATTTTAACAAAAAAAACGACTTCAAGAACTTGACCAAATTGAAATTGGTCCACATGGGAAGCACCAGCATAAATAAATCATCAAAATCGGTTCATCCACCTAGTCAAAAGTTCTGAGGTAAAAAAAATACAATCGAATTGAGTATGTCCTCCTTTTTTGAAGTCGGTTAATTATATAGTATGTATGAACAAACCTGTGCATACACTTCCTGCTCAGTTTGCTGCTTAGCTTGCGGCTCCTTCATCTCACGATGTCCTCGCTGATAAGCGTGGAGGATTTCCAAGAAACGCTTATACTTATCTGGTTGTCTCGAGAACCGTGACTATGGAAAATACGAAAAAAGTGTTAGTTTGTGTGGTAATAGTACTATGTACGAGAAAAGGAATTCAGGAGTATCAGAACTCAAAAGAGCAGCCGCTAGTTCTTATCATTAGATTCGAACGGTAATTAATTTCATCATAAAAACAATAACATTTGTAGACTTATTGCAAAATTTGTGACAGGCCAATTAATTTTATAAATGAGAGTTTCAATAATCTGGATAGGATTTAGTACAGAGATAAATTATAGTAATGTTGAATGGAATGAATCTTACCTTGATTTTGTTAACATATTCGATAGCGTGGTTAAATTCCACGGGTTGGCTCGAGGGTGCGGGTGTAGAATGTGTCGCAGCAGTTTGTTGATTCGCCCCTGCATCATAACAGACTTATTATAAACAATTCATATTTTAAGGAAAGTTGTGATAGTTCAGGGTTTCAATCAGAACTCTTAACGAGCAGCCGCAAATTTTTCTCATGAGGGTCAATCGGTAATTGATTTCATCATTGTAAGGACTTTTTACAGACAAATTACGTAATTGACCTGCGATTAATTAATATTTGTCTATCTAGTAGTAGAGCCACGCTGATTTCGGCTCGTCCGGGACGTTACTACCCTCTCACAGTGGACCAACCGGAAATGACAGCATTCGTCGTGTCGTGTTTTGTTGGCGAGAGCGAGACCGGAGACCCAATGATGCAGAAGCATCTCAATAGGCCTCCATAGTGTGGGTCACCATGCTGCATTGACTGCATTCGTAATGAGTATGGTGACCACCACTCTTGGATTCTGCTCATGCTATCCATCGGAATATCTGACCATGTGGCCATGAGTTTCTTTTCCAGTATTCTTCTCATAAGGCTCTACGCATTTTGGAAACTGGAAGTTATGGCTCGACACAAGCAGGAGAGCAACAAGATTTTGGTGTTTTCACCTAATTTACCTTGACAATACAACACACGCTGTGGCGTCTGTTTGTGTCGATCTATTTAACTGTAGCTTCAATTTAATGTTCATAAATGTCTCTTAGTATCTTGATTGAATAAATGTTTTGAATTTGAATCAAGCGATCAGAGTAGAGTAAAAAATAGTAGTATACATACCAGGTGTAGAATGATGTATAGCAGCGGCTTCAATTTGCTGATGTGCTTGAGATATCTGATGCAGAGTGTTAGTGGGTGCAGCGCTGACCGATAGGTTGTGGACTATGGCGTTGCTAACCGACCTGGGTCAAAAGAAATTATCGTTAACAATAGATGAAAACAGTATTTAAACTTAATAGAACCTGGATAACCAAGCTTTGCTCGGTACTTTTTTTTGGTTATTTTATCGCCTCCAAAAACCCCCTGGATACTAAATTGTTGGAACTGTTGGAGGTATAAGATAGATAGTTATTCTGTGGTTCTGTACTCTGCACTACCGAATAGTTTTCTAATATTGTATGTCTATTGTTTGTCATAGCAATCCAGCGAAACGGCTCGACCGTTTATAATTCTTTTTTTTGTATATGTATTAAGTATGGAAATGAGAAATTACTTTTTCAATTACTACCCCCAGGTATGATAAACCTACTAATATTATAAACACAAAAGTTTGTAAGTATGGATGGATGTTTGTTACTCTTTCACGCAAAAACTACAACGGATTTGGATGAAACTTTACAGTAATATAGCTTATACATCAGAATAATACATAGGCTACTATTTGCCGCGATTATGAACATACATGCGGGCGGAGTCGCGGGCAATAGCCTGCTAGTACTTCATATCAGAGTTTTAGTACAATAACACAAATTTATTTTTTAAACTATACTATCTAACCGTGTTCCGTACTTTCTCCAAGTTTATAGACCCGCAACTTACAGATGCGATGTTATTTAGATTTTATGCGAAACAATACACATCTAAGTTAGAAACGTTTAAAAATCATGAAATTATTCTCGGCACGGGCGCAGGGGTGAGTGAACCGAGACAGCTGTGCATTGCGTCATATTCAAGCGGTTGCATTTACATAACAATACTTTATAAACGTTTGTTCGGTTCGGTTCGATATTAACTTTCAGTCATATTTTATTGGGCATTCATCTTTTTTTTCTTCATGATAAACATTTTAACAAAAAAACCGATTTCCAGAACTGGACAAATGGTACCACAAGGGAAGCACCAGCTTTTAAATAAAAAAAGAATTTGAATTCAAATTGAGAACCTCTTTTTTTGAAGTCGGTTAAAAATACTATCAACCCGTCCCGCTTCGCACGGTAGCCTTTGACATTGTCAGTTTTTATACTATGTAAAGATATACTGTTATAATAAGGATTTTAGACTTGTTTAGGTTCGAACGGGAACCTTTGCCATCTATAAAAATAAATATAATTGGAGTGTCTGTTTGTAATATTAAAATAACCGCTTTTTACTGTATGTATATACTATACTAGCTGACTCATGCAACCTCGTTTGCGTCTCCTATTACCCGTAGCGTGATAATTTACCGCCGTTTTTGAAACATTCTTTATTGGTGCTCCGCTCCTATTAGTCTTAGCGTGATATAGATATATAGCATATAACCTTCCTCGATAAATGGGCTAAACACTGAAATAATTTTTCAAATCGGACCAGCGGTTCCTGAGATTAGCGCGTTCAAACAAACAAAGAAACTCTTCAGCTTTATTATAACTATGGATGTATGTATACACGGTACATAACATTTTAAACAATTTTTGTCTGTCTGATTGTTCTAATCTCTGGAACGGCGGGCGTACCTGCGAGTTTAAAGTAAAAGTCGGTACTTAATACTCTTTAAACACAAAATCAGGACAGTCTTTATTTGAATATTTTTATTGTAATCTAGCTCTAGTAGAAGAAAAGTAGTTAAAACCATCTTGGAATTAGTTTGTAAAACGTATCAAAATTTAAGCTCAATCCACGCAGAACTTTTAGATTTTTCAAGGGTACACACAGCGGTTTTAGAGAAACGAAGAGTCAGTATTGACTAGGCTGGTTATCCTACTAATGTTATAAACGTGAAAGTTTGTAAGTATGGATGGATGGACGTTTGTTACTCTTTCACGCAAAAATTACGAACGGATTTGGATGAAATTTTACAGTAATATAGCTCATACATCAGATTAAAACATAGGCTACTATTTGCCGCGATAACCGACATATACGCGGGCGGAGCCGCGGGCAACAACTAGTAATTATTATTTAAGAAAGCAATACATGCTACAGTATTTCATAAGCAGCAAAAGCGAGATGAAAACTACTTGTAAAAGCATTATTTTATTTATGATTAAATGTGAATAATATGTCATTAAATTTTCATGAAATTTAATCCTACCAATATTATAAACGCGAAAGTTTGTATGGATGGATGTTTGTTACTCTTTCACGCACAAAAGCTACTAAACGGATTTGGATAAAACTTTACAGTAATATAGCTTATACATCAGAATAACACATAGGCTACTATTTGCAGCGATAACCGACATACACGTGGGCGGAGCCGCGGGCAACAGCTAGTATAATTATGTACTGGGGAGTTTGAAGGAGCGATGAATCGATCTAGCTAGGATTCATTTTTAGAAAACTTATCAAAAAAAACCGAGCAACCAGGTACTTTTCATAATTTGTGATAATTATGGTATCTGTTGATAGAATTTATAAGAAATAGATATTTCGATTTGTTTGTTTTTAAAATAACGTATAGTGCAATATTTTATCAGAGAATGCAATTGCAACGTTAATTTACATTTTAAACTACACAGGAAAGGCCTCGACCGAAATAACAAGTAAAATATTAAATCATTTGATATTTAGTACAATGCGTGACGCGAGTATTTAAAAATTTAACAAAGAAATCTTAACACATTTTATAAAGAAGGTACTTCAAAGTTTACATCAAAATTCGGTCACTATGCAACGATTTGAAATATCATTACTTCACTGTAATGTAGGAAGGTATTCGATTGATCCCATTTAAATTAGAGGAAAAAATATCGGTTCCAGGATTAGAGTGGTTAAAGAAGTGGAGAATTAGAATTCATATTGCAGTTAGATGCATTACAATCGGTGATAAAAAAATATCATTATAATTTTTGTCATTATAAAATGCATAAATTCATTTCCTCAATATCACTACATTTTTTTATCACTATTACCGTTTTCCTCAGTTACAACATAATTTATAATCACTTAGAGATGTAGCATAATCTTAATAGTAGATCTTTTAAAATAAATACCCTATACAATACACAAAGAATGATTACAAAAGACCAGTCTATATGAAGTAACAAAAAATAATTCAGTTTTATTTTATCCCACCTGACACGCACACTAACGTCTCATTAATGAAATAAATTAGTCCCATTTTTGCCAGTATTTCTCATAGAGGCTTTGCTCTTTATAGTCGTAGCGATATGTTATATAGTCTATCTATAGCCTTTTTTCAATTCGCACCTGTACCTTCCTAAGACCAGCGCGTTCTATCAACTCTTCATAATTATATTGGCTTTGCTCAATATTTTCCTAACCGTCTCTAGTGGTGGCGGTTGGGAACAGATGTCAAATGTTGTCCCAACAACCAGTGGTAGCAGTTTTAGTGATGCGTGTTGGGAATAAGGTTTATTTCTTACACTTGCCGCCAAAAAATTTAAAAAAATCCAACCACGTTGAGTTTTAGTGGTAGCCATTGGGCCTAAGCCATAAACTAATTCGAAATTGTAAAAGAAAATATTAAGAAATCAAACTAGTCTAATAATATAATCTACAAAACAGTTACGAGTATAATATAAAAACTGATACGTACTGTTTCTTTGACGGTGGCCCGCTACGGGTAGCATGCACAAAATATTTTATATAAGCTTCATATTGTATTAATAAGACTAGCATTTGATGGATTTTATATGCCGAGAGTTTCGTACGAAAGATTTGAGATGATAATACGATTTTGGGATCATGTTTCTTACGTCGATTATATGTAATTTCATTAATTAAGAGAAAAATAATCGTAAAATCTCAAATCCTCGTCGCCACTGAAGAATATGGTGCAGTCCTGGCTAGCAACACAAACGACAACCACACTTTATCACGTATATTCGCTGACTAAATACGGCAGTTGTCACAATTTCTTATATTTCATTATTTCTAACTACCCACTATTTATTATATTTTACACTTTATACTTATAAATTACTTCCAATAATGGGTTTTGAAAGTAACGACAATTTGTTTGAGAAGAACCTTAAAAAAATATTTAGTATTATTTACTTGTCGAGGTTCTATTTAAATCCGAAGGAATTGGAGAACTTCTAATGTTACGAATTTATCATCATTTGGACGAATTTAGCCAACTATCCTGAAAGGAGGGTTATGTTTTTCGAGTGCATGTATGTAAGAGTATATTCTAGTTCTGTAGTATAAACGGTTACATGAACCTTAGCTTGGAAGGTGCCGTTAGATTCGTCGTAATCTATACAAATAAATAAAATTGGAGTGTCTGATTGTAATATTAAAATAACCGATTTTACCAAATGCATATGTATGTATACGCGGTACATATACCAAAAATGATTTTTTTACAATTTTTGTGTCTGTCGGTCTGTCTGTCTGTTTGTTCAGGGTAATCTCTGGAACGGCTGGACTGATTTTGACGGGACTTTCACTGATGGGTAGCTGATGGTATAGGGAGTAACTTAGGCTACTTTTACTAGACTAGCTTCGCCCCGCGGCGTCACCCGCGGTACCACTATAACCGCGGGTAACATCGCGGGACTCAGCTAGTTGTGAGAATAAAATCTAAATGAATATTATAAAAGTTAATATTGTCGGTTTGTCAAATTTAAGTAAATATATCTTTTTTCATCTAGGATCAAATCAAGTGGCGTGCAATTGGAGAGGACTATCATCCGAAGATAAGGGCTACCGACATCAATGCGCACCTGCAACTTAACAGTCATAACTGGGTAGACGCCCTTTGAATCCCCTCCAAGAATCAGGAGTTTTCTACTTTATTTTAATGTGCAGTCTTCTAGAACCCTTCCAGAACTAAAACTAGACTCTGGCCGTCAGAGCAATACATTACTGTAATCAATACAGCTATCTCATATCATGTACTGACGTGAAGTGCTAGATAACAGAACTAAATAAGATAATGTTATGTGGGTGTATTGTTTGTTTAACAACTAACATGCTTTAGTGGAAGTGTAATATGTCGCATGTTTTGTGGTTAAGGAAAAGTACTAATACCCAATATAACTTAACTTTGGAATTTAACGTACCTGCATCTACGAGCGTTCAACAAGTAATTTTATAAACGAAAATCTCAAGACAGATACATACAATGCGGCATCTAAAATTATTAATATAATTTATATTTTTTGCTTGATATTTGCTATTCTATAAGTACTTGGATAGTAAACTATTAAATTTCGTAATGGTTATTTATTTTTTATGGTAAAATCTTTTATTATTTATTATTGTAGAAATATATTTATTATTGTAGATTATTATTGTAGAAAATGAGCATTGTAAGCTTAAAGCTATTTCTAATACAGAGGACTGTTTAGGTATCCATGGGTATACAGAGGTATTCAGCGGTATATAAAGGTATCCACAAGTATACTTATGTGTCTGCAGGTAAACAGATGTATCCACAACTAAAACTTTCCTAATAATATATTTCTAACCTTTAGCAATTTGGATATATATATATATATTTAATTGGATTAAATAAATAAATTGTAGGTGGGTAAATAGTGTGTAAGCTAAGTTACAAAGCTAAGCATCGAAGGGTTAACTGTCATTGTGTAGACTTGTGCCTTGTAACAGATTGAGCAAACTTTTTAGATTTGTAGCATAATACTGTTTTTTTTTCTGTTTAAACTTGTACACTTATGTTCAAACCCTGTCTGTTATTGATTACTGCTACAAATAATTCAATTTAAAATAATATTTAGACATAGTTATGTTACAATGAAAAGCACTCACTTCTGTCCAGAGGATACAGAACCTCTTCGCCTTTGGTAGCAATAACAAAGCACAATTTAATGATTAAAAGCTAATGGAATGATATCTACAAAAATTACTTAAGCTTAATTAGTCTAATATGTCTAAAGGTATAATTGAGAGTAATCTAATTTTCACTATCACTAAACTGCATATGCAAGGATCACCAAATGTGCGCTTAAAATAGATTAGAAAACTCTTTATTTGCACATCATATTATAGAGTTAAATAAGTACATAATACATAAAATTTCCCAAGTGTAGTGTGTACAAAATTTTAAATATGTAGTAAAAATATATTTGACAACAATAAAAAAACAATAAGTGAAAAGCACTTGTTTTATTATTCTAAAATAAAATTATAGATAGCAATATTTATGTTGTCCTTTTACACAACTTTCTACAGAGCATATGTTTTGAAGTACCACATTAGTTGAGGAACTAATAATGATGCCAAAACAGACTTAAATATTTACTGAAATATTTCTAATTCATAACAAAGTTATCACAACAATACGGAAACGATAACAATACTACTTTAGTAAATATTTTTTTAATAATACTTATAGTTTAATTAAACCGCTGCAATTTATATCAACCTATTTACAAATATGATGGAAACGGTATTGAGGGCATTGATAGTGATAGTACCGATAGTGAAGCCTTGGATAGTGGGCGCGTCGATAGTGATAGTACCGATAGTGAGGGCTCGGATAGTGGCAGTGTACTTACTGTGCGACAGGTAGCAGGTGTACGAGCTGCGGCTGAGCGGGCGCGTGTTGCACGCCGAGGAGCACGTTGGGCGCTCCGAAGCCCGTGGGCGAGGGCATCGACACCGATACCTGTACCAGTAACGGGTTGAAACATCACATTGTATGCTTTCCTGATAGTCATTGCATCCTACTAATAATATAAACAGGAAAAATTGTAACGATGTATAGATGTTTGTTGCTCTTTGACGCAGAAACTACTGAATGGATTTAGATGAAACTTTCTTTACAGTTATATAGATTATACATCAGAATAACATATATACTCCTATTTACCCCGATAAAAGACTTATACGCCAGCGGAGCCGCGTACAACAACAATTGTAATTACAAGCTTTAAAAATAGATCAAAATATTGACACGCACGGCAGTCTAATCTTAAACTAATCCGACCCTGTATTATAGTAACCATCATTTTTCATCATTTTGATAAAACATATATTTCGAAATACAACATTAAAAGATGAAACCACTTTACAGTCTGCTTACAAAGAAGAAAAATTACAAATGATTTGAAAGGAGAGAGTAATTCTAGAATTCTTCTTTCTTAATTCTAGAATGATCTTTAAAACTCACCTGTCCATTACTTTGCACTTCTATCTTATAGCCCGGAGGTAGAAAAGTGTTGAAACCGACAATAAGCTCTGGATGGCCCTTGAACAGATTCGATACTCTGGTTATAACTCCCGGGGTGTCGATGCTGAAACAAATTTAAATCTTTAGTCTCTTATCATACACAGGGGAAATGTATTAGGTATAAATGTTCTATAATCAGTTACAATATAATTGCAGCCATTAAATTTTTCATTGTATTTCAAACGGTAATTTTTATCATCATTATGTTAATGTAAACTAATCCCTATATATTAAAAGGCAAGAACTTCGTTCTACTTTTTACGAAAATTATAGAGGGTATGAAAATTTGCACAATTAAAGTTTATATGGAGGAGAAGTGCAGAAAGTTAAAAAATAAAAAATTAAATATGATCGAATTTTGACCACTGAAATGTAAAGTGACAACAGTCATATTAAGTTACATGTGAGAATGCAATATGATACTGGGATCAAAATACAGCAAATTCTACATAATAAGTTATGTTTACAACTTGTTTTATGTTTATGTACCTATTTGTATGTAATTTATAGTGAATTCACTTTAGGTAGCACTAATTTGTTATATGAGAAAGGTTACTGCAAGATAAAGAGCCAGTAATGTCCACTGGCACTTCGCTGGTTAAGAACATTAATTTAGAAAACAAGGTGTTCTTTACAAAAAATATCTTGAAATATAAATATTATTGTGAAGATCTAAAATATTTATATGTTTTGGATTCTCTTGTGAGTTTTGAAAGACATCAACATCAGGGTATTCATTTGATTTCAGATGATTAATCTGTTTCATGTTCCTAATATGTCTCATGTAAGAAATAAATATGAATTATAGTTATACTTACGTCTGGCTCTTGAACTCCTTCATAATATCCAAGAAGTCATTGTACACTTGGGGCTGGGTGTTGAACTTATATTTAACTTGATCGAGGTATGACAACGCATCCTCAACTTTCAACCGCTGAAACTGCGCCCCAGCAGGTGGTTGACCTCCAGGTGGACCAACGCCCGGTGGTCCAACTCCTGAAGGGCCCACCCCCACTGTTGGGGGTGGGATTGGTGCTGGGGCAGGAGACTGGCGTCCTAAGGCCGCTGGTAGGGATCCAAGGTTCTGTTGTTGAGGCGGTAACGCCTGCTGTGTAACGATTGTATTATTAGAACATGTTGAAACTGTACACAAAGTTCTTAAGTAAAAATAAGGAGTCTTTTTGATGGTAAATGATTACTGGTGTCCAAGAACATTGTAACTGTCTCGAAGCAAAATAATATAAAATACCGCAATTGTTATGCTCAATGGACTATGTTACACTTAAAGAATTTTTCAATTTGAACCAGTAGTTACCGAGATTAGTTCTACCAAATAAACTCTTCAGTTTATAAGTTACTGGCTTTTGCCCACGGATCCGTCCGCGTTTATTTATATCCGTTATCGTGGTAAAGAGTAGGCTATGTTCTTAAGGAATCAAAGCATCTTCTAGTCAAATTTCATTGAAATCGGTGCAGAGCTTTAGCCGTGAAACAGAAAGCTACTTTTGAATTTATAATATTAGTATAGATATCTATTTACTTATTTTGGGGATCATTTGAGAGTCTGGTTTAACAAAGTGACAGTTTTTTTGTATTTTAATCTAAAGTGTAGGCAATAATAAACAACTGTCACTCCGTACTGGGTTCAATTCTCCAACAAACTAAGTTCACATAATGCAATTTCATTGTAAAACTATAGAAAGTAAACTAAGTTGAATAAAAGAAAATATAACAATATATGTTATCGAGAATTTAATATCGTACGCGCCGTATCGTAGGGTCGACTGAAGGACGAACGTAGTCATGAGGAAAACGACCTACATATGAACGGGCTTTGAACTTAGGAAGGTTGTTTAAAACACCTTGAGCGCAATAATGAAATTGTTATAAACTCGTAGGGATACTTAAGCAGTATTTTTTAACCGACTACAAAAAAGGAGAAGGTTCTCAATTCGACTTTTGTTACCTCATAACTTTTGACTGGGTGGAGCTATTTTGATGATTCTTTTTTTATTTGAAAGCTGGTGCTTCCCTTGTGGTCCCATTTCAATTTGGTTCAGTTCTGACATGTCATCCATGAGAAAACCATATAAGTCTTCAATTTGCATTAAGTATGTGCGCGACAAATTGCCGAATAACTCAATATCACGCTAACCGATTTCGATGATTCTTTAATTTTGTTTATTTGAAAGCTGGTGCTTCCCGTGTGGTCCCATTTAAATTTGGTCCAGATTGAAGTCGATTTTTTTTTGTTAAAATTTGTGATTATTTTACTTATATACATCACTGTAATGTTAATTAATATAAATAGATCATGGTATACTTTCAAATTATTATTATTAGGCCTCTCCTTAGAAAGAAGGTTGTGGTCTACTACACCACGCTGGCCAGACACGGGTTGGTATAGGATTTGTGTCAAGTTTTCCTTTTCTTTGCAGTGATGTGATTATCTTTAGTTTTATTACGTTTTAATAGTGAGACCAGCCTCCCTAGCGAAGTTGCAAGCGTTTTTCTTTCTGCAATCGTTAATAAATTCTCTTGTGTCATTGGCTAATCTTAGACAAAGTATTAGCTAATGACACACGAGAATTTAGGCGTGAACGATTGCAGAAAAAAAACGCTTGCAACTTGGCTAGAGGGGCAGGTATGGAAAAGGTTATTTAAAATAAAAATGACTATTTTCTATCAGTTAAAGAACGTACCGATATTATGAGAGAGATCTCCGAAATACTACTCCTTTTAGTCGAAAATGAATTCGATTTTAAATTATATGAGACCATAAGTTGTGACAAGTTAGGGTTGTCATAGAGTAGTGATCAATGACGTAACTGACATCTTCCAGGATACAAAAAAAAAAAAAGGATTTAAGGGCCCAGTGACAACCCTATTGCAATAAACTTCAGAAACCACTTAAATCAGTGCTGTGATCTTGTTTACATGTTTAATTCTATAATAAGACTGCTTTCAAAGATAATATTGCAGAGACCTCGTTTCAACTTCGAAGATAATAGCTATTAATAAACTAGGTCCATAACATATTATAACAAATTAGCAATTTTAATATTTATAAAAGTGAATGTGAGTTTCTATGTTTGTAACTGTTGATTGTAACGCTTTTCATAATAATAACACTTCCACATACAGCGCAACAGAAATATACTACAGCGCCATCTACCGTAGATACACTGAACTACGGAGTAACGTACAATACGAAGAAACGACCAATCCTGAATCGCGCAATATAAGTTCTCGCGCCGATTATCATATATACAACAACCCAACATCAACCGTTGGGCCGCGGCCCGCCAGGCATGATCACCTCGCCTGGTCGGAGGATCCTCCCTTTGTGTTGGAGAGACATAGAACCCGTTACCTCCACAAAGGTATTTCACAGCGAGTAAGTTAAGCTACTTCTTATGCGGGCGGAGCCGCGAGCGCGGAGCGCTAGTATCCGTCGTAATACTATAGTTTCGGAAGTAACTCTGGCTGTCTGTTTGTTAAGCTTTCACGGGTAAACAGCTGCACCGATTTCAATGAAATTTGTCGTGGAGATAATTTGATTCTTGAGAAAGGATATGCTAACTATTTTACCGCGATAACCAACATACACATGGGAGAAAGCTATTATAACATCATTAGTTTGCGAGTTACTGGCACTTCGCCGTCAAAATCTAGTCATAAACAATGTTTACTATCTGAGTTAACGATATTTTTATTTTTAGTAATACTTTACTAAGGCATATATAAATAGACGACAATATCAGTGTGTCGTGTTGTGACGCAATTTAGCTAGTGCAGGTTTAAATATAAATATAGTTTCGCGGTGTGGTGCCGTCCGAAAATAAACCAACGCCGGTCGTAGGTGTCATAAATAAATAAAAAGACGTGTGTAGACAAATTGAGGGCGATTATAAATGTTTATTTATGCTATCTAAGGACAAACAAGTAAATAACTTTGTTGACTTACACGACTTATTTGGTAAATTTTAAATTACACTAGCTGAGTCCCGCGGTGTTACCCGCGGTCCTTTTTGTACCTTTACTACCGCGGGCCGAAGCTATTCGAAAAAAAGTAGCCTTAGTTACTCCTTATTACATCAGCTATCTGCCAGTGAAAGTCCCGTCAAAATTGGTCCAGCCGTTTCAGAGATTGGCCGGAACAAACAGACAGATAGGCATACAAAATAAAAATGCGCTTGCGGCCGCATCTATCTCTCATCATTTTTGCGGCATTACCTCGCTCTGCGGCGTTTTATTTAAGGCTTAAAGTGCCAGCGAGAGATAGATGCGGCGCACAGTGTTTTTCCATGTGGGATTTTGAACCCACAACACTTGTAATAGAAAACAGCGCGGTGACCGCTTAAACTACAAGGACAACCGTGCAGTCAGATATTGCAGACGTACGCAGTGCCATTACAATCAGTTTTGAGCTTCTCGCATCCACCTCCCATCTTCTCAACCTTGGGGTACCAAACTCTTAGGACTCCCACACATAACTGCGATGCGATGTGGTGTGAAGTTCTTGCGGTGCATTCGTACGAACTCGCAGATATTTGCAATGCGTTGCGAATTCGCAATTACGTGTGGGAGCCCTTACTGAGGACAATGACATCAAGACACTAACCTTCAACCGCTGCGGCACTTGGGGCGGTGGAGGCTGCTTAGCCGCGTACTGCACGCCTCCAGTCTTCATGTAGTTGATGACTGCAGGCCCGCCGCTGGTAGGTCGGGCGTTGGTGCGAGCGAAGTTACCCCCACCGACACTTAACATTGTTGGTGCACCTGCTGGGGTTGGAAACTTATAAATTGATGGACTGATTTAGATAAAATTTCGAGTAATAATGGGAATCGAGGTTGGAAGTGTACAGTCCTTTAAGTATAGCGTGATCTCTGAAGTAATTTTGAACAAGCTATTTTGTTTCGTATCACCTATATTTTCATTCTTTACGAGCCATTTTTATCACAAATTAATAAATAAATAATAAATAAATAGTATGAAATTTGGCACAGTTAAATTTTATATGGAGAAGTGCAGAAAGATAAAAGTACAAACCAAAATAAAAAAAACAATTGTTGTCGAATTTAGAACCGAGTGTACTATAGGAAATATAAAACTTCACACCTAAGGGCCCCCCACATAACTGCGAATTCGCAACGCATCGCAAATATCTGCGAGCTCGCACGAATGCACGGCAAGAACTTCACGCCGCATCGCAACGCAATTATGTGATGGACCCCTAAAATGTACCTCATAAGTTCTAACATGACACTAGTAACAACTGTCACAGTCACAGCAGATCAAGCTATATTTTAAAGACTAGGTAGACTGTGGTGACATACTGCTGATCAACATACTTATGTATGCATATCTAAATCTCATATTTTAGATAAAATACACCCAGACAAAACAAACGATCGTGCTCAAACAAATAATTATTTGGCTTAAGAGGGAATCGAACCAACAAGCTCTGTCTCAGAAGCCAGGATCACTACTGCACCAACCGTGTCTTCAGTTGGGTCAAGTCCATATCTGGCGGTGATCACTTACCATCGGTACTTATGTAAGAACTATACACTAAAAGCATATTTCTATTATAGGCAATGAAAAGGAGGAAAAAATATTTAAAAAAATGTTACCTCGTGCTGCATGAAACAAAAAAGGACTTATTTAAATATCTGACTAGGTTTTTTTTTCATGGTATATGTGGCAAACGAGCAGAGGTATCACCTGATGGTAAGCAATACCGCCATTCATAGACACCCGCAACACCAGAGGCGTCACAAGTGCGTTGCCGATCTTTGGGGGATGGGGCAAGGGATGTGGGGAGGGGTTGGGGTATGGGCCTCCGGTATTCTCACTCACTCGCTAAAACACAGCGAAAGCGCTATTTCACACCGGTTTTCTGTGAGGCCGTGGTATCACTCCGGTCGAGCCGGCCCATTCATGCCGAAGCGTGGCTCTCCCACGGTTTTATTAAAGGTTTATGTCTTAAACTAACTTACTTATAATGTTATGTGCTAGAAATTACAAAGAAACTCTCCAAAAAGAACATATTATACATAATAGAACATAGACCTTTCCCTTTTTACCTGCATTTTAGTTAGTTTATAAACAAATAATTTAATTAACGGAAGTATATGTATGACAATCTATGTATTTATTAAACTAATATACTATACATAAATTATTATATTTATTGATCTATTCGAATGAAATAAATACCTACTTCGAACTACTTGGGTACTAAACTATCAAGTTACTAAAAAAGTTGTTGGAATTGAAATATTTTATTAAAATGTGAAGGATGCAGCATAAAACTGGTTGTCGTGGCTAAATTTGGTGGACGCAGACGTCCAGCAGTGGACATTTTGGGCATGATGATCATAATATGTGAGAAATTAAATCAATCATTAAATAATGTAAACTTACACATCATCTGAGATTGTGCAGACTGAGACATTGGGTGCATATTACTGGCACTTGCTTGTTGCATCTGTAACAATACAAAATATAAAATAATTATACAGAAAATAAGGCAAAATAAGTATGTATGAAATTAAGAGAGGCTTTATTTTTAGATTTACCAAAAAAAAATTACAGTCATAAGGACTGGCGCTAGGAGTGAAAACTTATAACTTAGAATGTTATTTGTAAAATTAATGTGTAAAATTATAAATTTCATCATGTTTAAATTAAATCATAATGTCGGTGACGCGAACTCATAAGATTTTTCACTACCAATAATCACAAATTTTAACGAAAAAAAAACCGACTTCAATCTGGACCAAATTGAAATGGGACCACACGGGAAGCACCAGCTTTCAAATAAAAAAAGAATCATCAAAATCGGTTCACCCAGTCGAAAGTTATGATGAGGTAACAAACATTTAAAAAAACAGTCGAATTGATAACCACCTTTTTTGAAGTCGGTTAAAAAGTGCTCAACGCGGCCAAAGAAGTTTTGTGAAGTCAGCATGTCTGTGATGCGGTGACGCGAACTCATAAGATTTTCCCCTACCAAAAAGTGCTCAACGTGACTAAAGAATTTTTCATTTCAAAAAATCGAGCAGAGTTATGTCTGTCATCCGAGTACTTAATCTAAAAACGTATTTCTTTAAAGAGTATATTTCTTTAATTTTAATTGAAGCCGAAAGTATATTAATCCTTGAAGGTGTAGCAATGTTCGTAAATGGGGGTAAAACTAGTAAACACACACACTTAGCTAGAATCTCCCTAAAATATTGGAAATAATGACAGTTAATATCGTCACTAGCCACGCCACACCCATGACGAAATTGTTGGCAACTTCAGTGTTTCCGACTGTTTGCTTGTTGTTGACTGTTGAAAAACATTCCTACTAAGCGTTTTCACAGAGCCAATAAATATTTGCAACAAGGGTATTCTTTTGATGTTCACCGCCAAAACAGAAACACAGTTCTCAACATTTGTTGACAATTTTTGTTGCCAACACAAGGAAATTAATTACACAAACTTTTGTCACCAACACGTGTTGACAACACAAAAATTTACAACTTTTGTTCGGTGGAGACCCGGCTTAAGCTTACATAATAGATAAATATTATGTTAGCATGTGTAATAAATTGTGTTACGTGTTTTGTTTATACTAATGAATAATATTGAACCACAAAAATTCTTTCATCAATTTTCCTGCTATACTTGAAAGTACGTACGAAGCAGGAAAACTGTTTAATAAATACATAAAGTGCTAGTGGTACACGATGTTTATTGAATTAAACATCATTAATCTGTAGCAATACAGCGATCACCCACCCTTTTTACCCGACTACGGGTAACCTAAAAGGAGGGGTAATATTTTAGGCAGTTATGTTTGTACTTTCCACCGTAGCGCCTAAAGTACTGAACCGATTTTAATAAATGAGGTGTCAATAGATTCAATAATTGGACGGCGTTTAATTGGTATGTAAGAACGAATTAAGCGACAAAATTGAAAAAAATGAGTTTTGAATGCAGATCGATTCCAGGCATAATAAACTATGTACTCAGCAATTTTTGTGTTCAAAAGTCACTCCTAGTGCCTTTAATTAAGGGGTGAATCAAGCGACATGGCAACATTTGTTAGGGCTTGTGCAAAAATTCATTACGTAATAAAGAATTAACCGCCTAAGTTACTGTCACAAAATATACAAATAGGATTTGAAATTGCATAAAAGAATTATATCCACAAAAATTGTAGTTGATCCGTTTATTTTGGTTTATTAAAAAACGCAATATCGAACCAAGCGCCTAAAATGGCAGCTAATAAGTAGATGCAAGAGAACGAATTCACAGCTTTTGAAATGAAAAATTAAACAAGTTTTTCGGAGTTTCCAAAATGATGAAGCCTAGAACATTATTAAAAATGTACATGGCAAAATTATTTAGTTATTTGCAATTTTTTTTTTCTATCCATTTTAGTCTTTGGGAACTGGTCAAAGGGATATGTTATTCATGCTAGTGATTGTTTTATATATTTGTTTGTACTGTTTTTAACATTTTGTAAGTTTTTTGTAAAATTAAAGTGTAAAATAAGAAATTTCATAATGTTTAAATTAAAATTATCAAAATCAAACTTAAGCATGTCAGTGACGCGAACCCAATAAGATTTTCCTCTACCAAAAAGTGCTCAACGCGGCTAAAGACGTTTTCACTTCAAGAATATAGAAGGAAATGCTGTGAACTGGTTGAAAAATAAAGAAATAAATGTGAAATAAACATTTATAAGGATATACACGCATGGTAGTTTACGAAAATGAACGGCCCATTACTTTGTCTGGTTTCTAGTAGCAAGTTTGGGAGAATGAAAACTCAGCCGAAGTTGGATGGTATGACACATCACTACAAATACTGATATATCACTTTATTCTTATTCTATCTGATGCCAGATAATATTAGGAAAAATTAACAGGATCTAATGATTTAGAAGAAGAAAATCAGAAAAATAATGATTGAGTGGGTACATTTTTTTATAGTTTGAGAAGGTGTGTTTTTAGTTTATTATAGATGTTAAGCTTGAACAGTATCTGTATGCAGTTGGTGATAACGAGATAAAAAGTAGTATTGGTGTATTTTTAAATAAAGATTCAAAACCAGTGGAAAGAGTTTTGATTTTAGGTACAAAGGATATCGAGACAAGCAAAATTGTATTATATTCAGGTTTTAACTATTAAAATTATTAAAATTTATGTGTGTCTTCTAATCACCAATGACATACATGATCATCTTAACTAAATGGTAGGTACAATTTCTAGTTAAATTAAGAACATTGCATAAACATATTTGGATTTAATCTTATACTGCATTTTATTTCTCCCAAAATAACCCGCATTAAAGGATCAAACGACTATAATGTCGTATAGTGCGTTGTTGATTAATTTAAGCAGTCGGAATATAGCTAAAATATAATAACGAATTAAGCGGAAAAGTGGCTATATCTTTTAATCTATATTATGTATCGTAATATATTTTTAATTAATCTAGACTACACACACAGCTTACTTTCAAGTAAAAATATCAAACATATAACATAAATAATGAGCGACAATTTTAATTTCAAAATCTTTGACGCTCATTTTCTCAAATTCTCTCCAGTGTCGCTTAATCTATTCTTACATAACGCTGTCCAATTGTTCTTACATTTATACAAATAGCAACCAAAATTAAGTAATTGCTCTTAAAAACTGTCAAGCCTATTGTTATCACACCCACGACAGTTTAAAAACCAGTCCATGTATTCAGAACACGGAGAAAAGTAAATAAATTAAGAAAAATAATTGCCTTGTCTCACAGTTGAGCCAAGGACACGATTAGCGGAAACATTCATTTTGCACGCAGTTTTTTCTATTAATAACAATGCGAGTCACTTGTATTGGCAGACATATAAAGCGGCTTATGATTTTGTTTACTGTAGGTTATATATACATAATTATGGTTGTTTATTGGGTAATGACTGCCTCGTTGGTCTGGCGGTTGGCGTGTGCGACTGCTGATCATGAGGTCTCGGGTTCGATTCCCGGGTCGAACCAAGTGTTTGTATGATCTACAAATATTTGTTTCGGAGTTTGGGTGTTTTCTATGTATAATATGTATGTATTTACAAAAAAAAAAAGTATATAAGTATTTATATCAGTTGTCTAGTACCCATAACACAAGCTCTGCTTAGCTTGGGACTAGATGGCGTTGTGTGTTAGATGTCCGAAATATTTATTATTATTTATTTAATGATGCTGAAATGTAAATCAGAATACATTGGTTCAAATACCAATCAGGAGAAATAATTAGGTATTGAGTGTGAACACCTATCTGTATAAATATGCATCTCTTTAGAAATCTTAACAAGTAAATAAAATGAATCGCTGTTTGGAATTTCAAATTAACAACTATTCACTAAATGCATATAGAAGTATATACGATACTTAGAAAAATCTGTTTTTAAAATTTTTGTCAATCAGTGCCTAATAATCTTTGTAACGGCCAGACGGATTTTGACGGGACTTTCGCCGGCAGATAGCTGATGCTATAAGCAGTAAAGTACTCTTCTTTTATTTTAGACAAACTACGCCCCACGGCGGCACCCGCGGTTGTTGTACCTTTACAAAATTTACAGTAACACCATAGAGTGTAGTTAGTATACATATGTGTATATAACATACTCGTATATGTTTATCATTAGTAAGGTTACCTAATTACTTTAGTATATTCGAATATCTAGGACTTATTTATTCTACGCATTCCACAACACAAAGTATTTACGTATTTTAAATCTCACCTTAACGTTGTGGAATCCAGTCTACATGATAACTAAATATCCTACAATTAGCATACATTACTTCAAACGATAAATTAACACAAACATGTTGTTTATATTAGTGTTTATAGATAACGAGTCGATAACCCTGCTGTTTATATTTATGTATATGTGTTATCTATGTGCATTACTGTTTTATAAAATTGAGTACAAGGTTTTATGTAAGGGTAGTTGACAACGAAGAACTAAATAGGAACTTCACACCCATGCAGCTTTTTTTTTAAATGGAATATGGTGCAAACGAGCAGGCGTATCACCTGATGGTAAGCGATTACCGCCGCCCATGGACACCCGCAACACCAGAGGCGTCACGAGTGCGTTGCCGGCCTTTAGGGCATGGGGAGAGGTATGGGCCTCCGGTATCCTCACTCACTCTGTGAAAAACAGCGCAAGCGCAGTTTCACACCGGTTTTCTGTGAAGCCGTGGTATCACTCCGGTCGAGCCGGCCCATTCATGCCGAAGCGTGGCTCTCCCACGGTGAAGTATAGAAACCCCGGTCTCAATGCCCTTTTAATTAATCAATTGATTAATTTATTGCAGTCGTAGGACTCTAATAAATTAATTAATTGATTAATTACTACATCAGGCGGGTGATAGATGCTCAACAGTAGAGTTGAGCATCTACCACCCGCCTGACGTATCCATCTCGTTGCGTACAATCCTACCCCTTCTAGAATTAAAGTCACTTGGACTTATTCCACAACCATACAATCCAATCCTACCTCACATCTTTCCATCTACCTGAAGAGTTAATTTGTTTAGATAAACGTGCTAATTTCAAGAACTACTACTTCAAATTGAAAATTTGTTTAATTAATAAAAATCATCAAAATCGGTTCACCCAGTCGAAAGTTCGGAGGTAACAAATATTTAAAAGAAATACAGTCGGTTAAAAATGAAATCGCTTTCTCTGTTCGCTTAGATATTTTAAAGTACTCTACGGATTTCAATTAAGTTGTCAGTAATTGATAGAGTGGTCGAAAAGGGAGGTTTATAATGTGCAATACATGCATATTTTACAGTAGATGAAATCCGCGAATTTCAAACACTTCCGTGCGAAACCGGGCCGAAAAACTTGTTATATAAAAAGTAATCGAATCGACTAATTCAAGCGTGATGTAAACATAAATTGAAACATTTGTTTTAACATTTTCGGCACGCCGCAAGTCATGAGACGAATGCGACGCTTCCAATGCTAATATTTGATATACCCCCTTGTACGCAATTGGTATATCTATGGAGATATCCAACAGGATGGGGGGGAATTACATGTTTAAGACTACAAAGTACCGATGTTGGAAGTAGGGAAGCACGAATGCAGCGATTGATGAATGTGCACGGAGCAAAAGAGTTGTGTCAGGACCGTAGTAAGTAGAGATTAGTCGTCTCTGCCTACCCTCTGGAAAACAGGACCTATTTCTTAGCGTTCCATGGATTCACCGTGCGGGTGCCGGGTCCATCGCGTGATAGATGGGGGCAACACATGCGACTTCGACAGTGCCTGGGAATTGCGACCCAGGTTTAGGTTTAAGGAGCACTCCTTACGACGCGTCAACGCTCACCTCCACTGTCCGCCGTGTTACCCCCTCTACCTAACCATATTTGAAGTGAGCCTAGCAATGCCGCTTTGGATATTCGTTCAAGAAAAGAGCTTACTGAAGCTCTTGGCAATCCAAGGTCTTTAAGCAGGTTATAGAGGGATTTAGCTGGTATACCCCTCGCACCCACTTCCACGGCATACAGCGCAACGACATAACCATTTTTAGTTATTTCGTTGGTTAAGTCAAAGTACTTGTTTCTTTTTAAAGCGTGGTCTTTATGGATGTTCGTTTCCCACGGCACCGTGAGTTCTACTAGTACTACACGCTTAATTGACATTGCATAAAGAAATATGTCCGGTCTGGACGCCGAGGCACAGATATCCTCCGGTATTCTGTAGTGATTTTCATACGTGTCCACTAATAATGTCCAGTCACTGGCGGTATTTATAATTGAGTACGGCTTTTGTGTGAGTGAAATCTTTTTTGTTGAGCCTTCCTTTACAAACGCGATGTTAGTTTTTATGTTTGTTGTTGTTCCTTTTTTCGCTCTCGCCAGTGATAAACTTATAGCTTCGCGTATGATGAGTAATACCCTATCATGGCGACGTGAATAATGACCCCGGTCTAATAGCGCCTTACAACCTGTCAGTAAGTGCCTGGCTGTACCTATTGCCGCATTGCACATCGTACAAGTCTTTTCTGTAGCTTTTCCCTACCTTACTAGGTTGCTTTGATCGGGGAGGGTTAATTGAAAGGCGTTGAGGTAGAATTTTAACTTGTTACTTAAATTGTTACAAAATAAAAAAAAGAGTATTTCCATGTCATACGTGTGGTAACAGATTGAGGGTCCGTTCACACCGATCGGCTCGGAGAGGAGGGCAGATTTTTATCACGTTGGAAACAGAGTTTTGAATAATTATGTTAAGGTTTATTTCTGCATGTGCACTTCTTTTGTCATTTAGAATGCTTGAACGCTCGCGCAGATCTCTTCCAGCCGGTCAATGTGAAATAGTTGGCGGCTCCGCTCCGGCAAATTCCAAGCGTATACGATCCGGTCTGTGTGAAAAGAAAAAAGCAGGCCGATGCTCTCCGAGCCTATGCCTAGCACTGGACTATTCAAAACTATTGATAATTATCCAAAAGCATACCAGAAATACTATAGTACAGACAATACGTTTGTTATGAGAATTCCACCCACGCTCCACTTTTTATTTTTTTTGAATAAGCGGGCAAACGAGCAGACGTATCGCCTGATGGTAAGCAATTATCGCCGCCCATGAACACCTGCAACACCAGAGGCGTCACGAGTGCGTTGCCGGCCTTCGTATGATGAAGGGGCCGATGGGGGAGATTGAGGAAGGGGTTGGGCCTCCGGTATCCGCACTCACTCGGTGAAACATAGCGCAAGCACTATTTCACACCGGTTTTCTGTGAGGCCGTGGTATCACTCCGGTCGAGCCGGCCCATTCATACCGAAGCGTCCATGTATTCACTCCCACGGGGATTTAGCCTAGATGTAGAAGTCATGAAGTATTTCCGTCCATGAATTGAAGAACCCTGGGTAGAAAATATGGCTATGGCTTTCTCGACTGGAGTGATATCGCGGGCTTTTCTAGTTGTTTTTAATAGTTTATCGGAGTCCAATCCCTGATTCTTAAGAGAAGGGAATCGAAGAGCGCTACCCCACTTGTCCCCAGTCCCAAGTGGGGACTTGGTAGTGGTTAGTACACGTCTGCTCTTTCGCCCTCCAATATCCCCCTCTCGTTGACTCAATGATAGACAACCGAGTTAATTGGGTTACATGCACTTCATAGATGTCAATGCACTCTTTGACAACACGCCAACGGAGTTACTATTCAGGCGTTCGTGTAATATATTGGTAAGTTTCCAAGGTATCTGTTGCATAGCCTTCTACATATATTTCGTTATTAGTCACGTGATCACCTCTATTCTTTTTTATGCTTTCGATAAATTAAATTTAATAAATAAATAACAAAATAAATTAGAATATTTAGTATTACATTTACATCACTCGGCAGCTACTACGGTCTCAGTTCCGTGTCTTTGCACCACCCTTTACCCTATTTAGGGTGATGTTCAATAACCCTATCCGTTTTCCGACCCTAATTTATTCACTTCCTTTGTCCCGTTCTTAATACGAGTACATTTTCAAAAGAAATCTAGTTTAGGCAGCCGGTAATAAAGGAAAAAAATAACCTCTTCAAAATACACATAGCGATGACCTCGAATAAAATTGAATTGGCAGGAAGATGGTTATTATGATGAGCTTCGTTCGCGGATTATTTATTTTGTTATTAGTTTCGCCATACCACCGTTAAGTGTTTTTTTTACTCTTTGGAGATGAAATATCCAAAAATTGTTTCTTAGTGTGGCCTTACAAAATTTTCTTTTTCTTAAAAAAAAGTCAACTCCCGGGAATTATAGTATCCTTAGGAATATACATCCCACAAAGAACAACAATTTGTGGGTCTACAAAGTGTTGTCCCATGTGGGATTTGAACCCACAACACTCGGCGCAGTAGAAAGCGAAAACTCCAAGTTTCTAGCCGGTTGAGTCAGTGCAAGTAAATGTATAATTAAGTTTATTCCACAATTTTAAAACTATTAATTTGAAAGTATTCATTAGATTTAAAGCTAAACTCACTGCAAACGAACTTCACATTGCTCAATCGAGACTACAACAAGCGCTGTAGTATCGGAAATAGAATTGATTTATATTCGCAAGCCCGAAGCATCCCAGTTATGCGCATGTCATAAAAGCAATAGGGTGAGGGGGATTGGTGACGTCACCATTGTAAGCGTAGGGGTTGTTGTGTAAGATGATGCAATTTCCTAACGACTGAGTGTAAAAAAAATCAAAACAAACATTGTATAGACACATTTTAAGGTTTTATACTAAAATCAATCTTATAATCTCGGAGGTATTTCTTAAGTGGTAAAAATGATATTTTGTGCTAAATACTTCAACAAGAATTCGTTGTTTTTGTTTATGCATTTTATATTAACAAACTAGTGGTTTTAACCCACTGAAGGAAGGTTATGTTTGTCAAGTGTATGTATTGATGAGTATTCCAATGGCATGCTATGAAGTCTGTTTGATATTAATGCTAAAAAGACCATCATAACAACTCCCTGATGGAAAGCACCAAGCAGGATGTAAGGATGGTGAGCACCATCCTTACATATACCCCATTTATGTACTATACCTATCTTAAATTCCCATAAGTACATAGTTAACGGGTCGCCTCTGTAATTTTTGGAGAGCAAAATTATTATTCGTAAAATGAGGGTCTTTTATACAACTCGGTCTACTCCATAGGGAATAAACGCGTGAGTATTGTATGTTTTATGGAGTTTCTTACTGGCTCTTCTCCATAGGAATGACATTTTGGAACCGCGCAACTAGAGTCACTAAAGTTACGTATCCAAAGTGCTTGAAAAGGCCTACGTGATTTTTTTTTATTGATTTTAGTTTTTAACCGACTGCAAAAAAGGAGAAGATTATCAATTCTACTGTTTTTTTATGTTTGTTACCTTATAACTTTTGACTGAGTGAACCGATTTTGATGATTCTTTATTTTATTTGAAAGCTAGTGCTTCTCGTGTGGTCCAATTTTAATTTGGTTCAGCTCTTGAAGTTTGTTTTTCTTTTTGTTGAAATTTGTGATTTAAGTTTATAACCAGGCTTCTTAATACGACTGTGTATTTCTTGTTTAGTCTGTATCTTACGCGACATCTTTGCAATTAGTGAACTGATTTTAATAATGTTTTATTAATAATGTCTCCTATTGCCCGTAGCGTAAAAAAAATCCCCCGTTTTTGTAACATTCTTCATTGGTGTTCCGCTCCTATTGGTCTTAGCGTGATGATATATAGCCTATAGCCTTACTCGATAAATTTACTATCCAACACTGAAAGAATGTTTCAAATCAGACCAGCGGTTCCTGAGATTAGCGCGTTCAAACAAAAAAAAACTCTTCAGCTTTATAATACTACTATAGATTAATAGAAGTTTCTTAGTCTTCAAACAGTTTTGCGCATTGAAGCCGGGATCCTTTTTTTTAACTCAATTATTCTTGGTAATTAAATCCAACGACTGGTCCTATGTATTTAAGTATACTAAGTGGTCATCCCTGTGGTCAAAATTCGACCATTTCCTTTATATTTCAGCACTCCTCCATATAAACTTTAACCGTGTCAAATTTCACACTCCTCATAGTAAGTATTAGATTTAGTAAAAAGGGGTACTAAGTTTTTGCATTACATGTCCTTAGCCCAAGTTTTCAGTTAGAAACTCTCTAAAACATACATTTCTCAAGCAACTCTAAACAAACAAACATACCATTGAGTCATGATTCCTAAGGCGACAAATTGGGAAGTCCCTTGTCCTTCTATGACAGTGGTAGCACTTATGAGTCGTATTAGGCTACTGAACTCCTTAAGAAGGAATAAAATCTAATGCTTTTTAACCTCTTAAAGTAAAAAATACAGGTGTTATAAGTTTAATATGATACAAATTATATTTAAAAAAAACCGACTTCAACAACTGGACCAAATTAAAATGGGACTACATACATGCGAAGCACCAGCTTTCAAATAAAAAAAGATGATTAAATCGGTTCACCCAGTCGAAAGTTCTGAGGTAACAAACATAAAAAATACAGTCGAATTGAGAACCTCCTCGTTTTTTTTAAGTCGGTTAATAATATAAAACTAACATTTAATCAACTTTTGTCTCTAGCATAGCTCTCTCTAAACTGAAAATCATTTTTTTACTAAACAATGCTCCTACATGCCACGATAGGTATAGAATATAAACTACTAGTTGTTGCCCGCGGCTCCGCCCGCGTGTATGTCGGTTATCGCGGCAAATAGTAGCCTATGTGTTATTCTAATGTGTAAAGCTATATTACTGCAAAGTTTCATCCAAATGCGTTCAGTAGATTCTGCGTGAAGAAGTAACAAACATACACACTAACTTTCGCCTTTGTATATTAGTGTGATGATGTGATGTACAGTGTGACTAGTTGTTACCTGCGGCTCCGTCCGCATATATGTTCATAATCGCGGCAAATAGTAGCCTATGTGTTATTCTGATTTATAAGCTATATTACTGTAAAGTTTCATCCAAATCCGTTCAGTAGTTTTTGCGTGAAGAAGTAAACATACACACAAACTTTCGCCTATTAGTGTGAAGTGTGATAGTAGGAAGTAGGATTATTAAGGTAAATTTGTTCAGCAGTTAGAAGTAAGTATAAAGAGTTTCTATACTGCGCTATAAGAGAAGTAATACTTAAAACAAACCCTATACCAAATTTGTCAGACAAGCGTGATATAGTAGACCAAAACCTCCTTTCTAAGGAGAGGCCTATGTCCAGCAGTGGACTGGTAAAGCTATTGATAGAACAGAATAAACTTTATTGTTTATTGTACACCAATTAATACAGTCTACATTTAGGAGTATGTCAATTTAACAAACATGTACAAATGGAGGTCTTATCGTTAAACGCAATTTCTTATAGGCAACCTTCGGATGGACAAATAGAATGTAGCAAGACAGGTTCATGGGTGGCTTTGGTGTTCAAAAATAAATAAAGAAAGGAATATGTATATATAATAATACTGCACTAAGTTCAAAACTACACGCGTTTATATCCAAGAAAGGTACTTAATTTTTCGTTTTAAAAAACCAAAGACATATTTCATTTAGAGTTTGTTTTCTCTTTAAAATACATTAGCTGACCCACGCAACCTCGTTTGCGTCTCCTATTGCCCTGCCCGTAGCGTAATAGTTTTCCTCAGTTTTTGAAACATTATTCATTGGTGCTCGGTTCCTATTGGTCTTAGCGTGATAATATATACCCTATACTGCCTATAGCCTTCCTCGAAAAATGGGCTATCGTAACACAAATATTTTTTTAAATTGGTCCGGGTAGTTTCTGAGACGCTAATCTCAAGTTCGTCGTTCAAGCAAACAAACAAACTCTTCAACTATATATTTAGTATAGACATACGAATAAAAAGTTCACAGCGCGTTAGTGTCTCAATAGAGTATAAAACTCTTTTGTGTAAATTAAAAATTGTACGTTTCAACAAAAAGAATTCGTCAGCCATTTTGTTTGTTACAAAGTTATGACGTAAATTAATAATTAACCACGGTTATGCTGCTTTTTATTTTGTTAGTCATAGAGTGTTTTTATTTATTTTTTCGTTACACAACATCTTCGCATTTAAAAGTATAAATGGCATTACAAAGTATGTAAATTTACTTTGAGACCTACCTTTAAAGAACATTGTATGAACAGGCAGATTTATCTATAAGTACTAATATTGCAAAGCTGAATTTACATGTTTGTTGTATTTGAACGCTTTAATCTCGGAAACTACTGGTTCAAATCGAAAACGGATACCTGCATGACAAGATAAGTGCTTTTCCGCCTTTTGTGTGTCTTAATAAAGGGTGAAGAAACTAGGAAACCGTCTTTCTCAGGAGATTTCTATGTCTAAGAGGGTACAAGGTCGGTTGGCAGATGACAACTGCAACTTCGGAGCCTGAAGTGACCGGTATGTCCGGTCCCTCATTGCAAGGCAAGGCAGGATATAAAATGGCCTTTTACCAACTATGTATAAATTTTATGAAAAAATAAAACATCCGTTACGTAAAAGCATTTAGACGTAAATCATAATTAATTAAAACATTTTATATTCGAACACAAATGTAATTTGAAAATTAATGAAATTATTCTAATTTGGCGCCAAAAATACACAATACTTTCAAAATACATAACCAGCTTGGATAATTTTGAACATCCACATATTATTACTTAAGTTTGCATCAGATAAAACAACATACCTATTTTAATGATCTATTTTAAATGAAAATGACTCATTATTGTATAATTCGTATAATAGGAATTGCGCAGTGGAGAACAGGTGTATCTCCCCCCTATTCTTAAGACTATTAAAAGTGCTACTATGATACTATCAAGTTGTTTAAGAAACAAAAAGGTTTTTTTTTAATTTGTTTATTTGTACTTTTGCACAACAGCAACACTGATGCAATCATATTTAGAACGTAACATTTTAATATAATATTCATTCAATGTTCGAACTCTATTCAAAATAATCACAGCTGGCTGTAGATTGTTTTCTTTTTTTTTATTCATATGAATGAATTTAAGGATTAATATGAATTTAGTCGTTTTTTTTTTGTTGAATTACTAGTCAATCAAGAGGATTAGCTCTAGTAATAGATAAGCGACTCCACAAAGAAAATTAAGTTTTGCTAAGCTGTTGTTATACAAACTTAGTAAGAAAAAAAAGTATATTATACCTGTGCTGGATTCTGAGGAGGCATTGGCACAGGCTCATCAGGCCCGAGCCTCGGGACTCCTGTACGCTTCATCATAGCTGATCAGCGATCACCCATAACACGGATCACCTGAAATTCAAATAAAAACATGTTAAAAAAACTTTGTACTAGAGTAAAAAAAAAACTCAATTCGTTTTTTTATTATATTGGGGGCTCCGCACAGGTAGTTACAACTGAGGCCAACCTTTTTTTTTGCTCATTGTAGTATTATTTATTTGCCAAAAATGGATATCCCCAACACTATTGTTCACGTGTAACAATAGTACAGCTGTTTGGGATAATTGACGATAAATGACGTCATGACAAAGTCTGTACATGTTTTGAAAAGAGTGTTTTTTTTTAAACATCCTTATTGAGTATTAAATGGGACTTGTTTATAAGATTTATGTCCAGCAGTGGACTGCGATAGGCTGATGATGATTATTGAGTAGTATCAATAAGTAGTGAAATAAATTATGATTACAAACTAGTCGCTACCTGCTTTTTTTGTTCCTCTACAACAATAACCACGGATAACGCCGCGGGGCACATCTAGTCTAAAATTAAAGTGGCCTCAGTCACGACAGTCACTCCTTATATCATCAGCTGTCTATCTGCGAAAGTCCCGTCAAAAGCGGTCAATTCGGTCGGAACAGACAGACAGACCTTATACAATATCATATTAGTGAAAAGCTGTTAATTTAAAATTACAAACAAACACTTTAATAATATTTATTTGTATAGATGTGGGATGAGTACAATATTGTTATACCACTGGTGTTGGAAATATGTGATCAGCGCTATATTTGGCAAACAGTAAAATTAATGTTTAACCAAATTTAAATTAACTTAATTAATTATACCAACTCCAGTGTTCATTTATTTACAGCACAATTATTATAATTACTTGTTGAAACTGTTTTAATTGAATATTGCAATTATTGTTATCAAAAGGAGTATGTTATTTCATTTACAGTGTTCTATAATGTAATTTTACATTATTTTCAATGAAATATTAAATCACTAGGTGTGCCGTGCCTGCTACTTTGTACACTTGAAATTTTGCTCGGATTAAAATAATAAAAACGGATAAAAAATTTAAAGGATTTTTTATCATCACACTTGTTTTATAAGCTGCCCTGAACTTTCAAAAACATTTTTGGGTTTTGAAAGTGGGTGGGGACTGGCAAGATAACATAGTGGCTACGTAATCTTCCCATAAATAAAATAAAATTATACTGATGAAAATGTAATTAATCACACTATTTTTTTTAAAGAAATAAAAAAAATATCACACTTTACATTACACTAATTATGCTAATATATAAAGGTGAAAGTTTGTGTGTATGTCTGTTACTTCTTCACGCAAAAACTACTGAACGGATTTGGATGAAATTTTACAGTAATATAGCTTATACGTCAGAATAACACATAGGCTTCTCTTTGCCGCGATAACCGACATACACGCGGGCGGAGCCGCGGGCAACAGCTGGTAGGAAATAAACCATGTAGTTTATAGACTATAACATTTAGCCCTGTAAGTGCCATAGGACGGGCAGCAATAATGATGAAATTATAATATTTTAATAAACAGGCTTTTTATTATACAAGCTATAAACTTTCTAATCATATGATTTGATGTAGGATAGTTAGAAAGGCTTTCGGGTTATAGCCATTTTCAAGTTACTGATATATCAATGTGTCCACAGCGTGGCGAAGGATTATTAACATGGAGTATCACTACCTCTAATAATCCCATCAGTGTTTAAGGAGGCTACTAAGAGCTTAAATCAAACCCTTTTATTTATTTTTTATCACATGGAACCCCCCACGGGCTGTCACCACACTGGGGTTTATGGCGAGGTGGTGTGTACAAATCGAACCGGCTCAAAGGAAACCCTATACCAGAGAGGCCCACATCCAGCAGTGGACTGGGAAGCTGTTGATGAAGTACAATGATATATGTAATAACTTAATGTGCTTGCTGCTTCATGCTTGAAATTGGCCTTTAGGTATTACTAGAGATTAATTGTAGTTATTATCATTTTATTTTAACTAGTTGTTGCCCGCGGCTCCGCCCGCGTTTAAGTTGGTTATCGCGGCAAATAGTAGCCTATATGTTATTGTGATGTATAAGCTATATTACTATAAAGTTTCATCCAAATCCGTTCAGTAGTTACTGCGTGAAAGAGTAACAAACATCCATCCTTACAAACTTTCGTGTTTATAATATTAGTATACAGATTTAATAACCTATATCTATAAAAGCGAAATACCACTAACTTATTAATCACGAAATCTCAGAAACTATAAAACCTACAAACTTGAAATTTAGCAGGTAGGTTCCTTATAGGGTGTAGACGGATGTCTACACCCTATAAGGAACCTAAAATCCGTTCTTAGCGCATGCTAAGAACGGATTTTACGGAACTCCACCCCTAAGGGGGTAAAACGGGGGTTGGACGTTTGTATGAAAGTCCTATGTTTTTGAAGTAAGAGACTTGAAATTTAAAATGTATGCTCTATAGATGGTGTGGAGGTGTACTTGTATCTTTAGAAATCAACCCCCTTTTGGGGTTAAAATGGGGGATGGTAGTTTGGACACAAACAAGGTTGCTTGGGTCAGCTAGTATTAGTATAGAAGTATAGATTTTCACTCTTTTTAAGTATCTGAAACTACAAATATTTGCTAAGAAGTAGCCCAGCAATGGACTGAAGACTAATTAAGTTACAGATGTCCCATCCTGCTTAGAGCTATCACATTTCCCAACTAATACAAATATTTGCTAAGAAGTAGCCCAGCAATGGATTGAAGACTGATTAAGTTACAGTCCCGTCCTGTCCTGCTTAGAGCTATCATATACATTTCCCAACTAAGCAAACATTGTTATCCTATAGTACCCATAACACAAGCTCCGCTTAGCTTGGGACTAGATGGCGTTGTGTGTTAGATGTCCGAAATATTTATTTATTTATTATTCCCTTCCTGTCCCATCTTACCTACCTTTCCTTGCAACATATTACCAATTCTCCTATCTAAATTCCTAAAGCATCCTGTCAACAGTAACTAGCTAGCTGGCTAGCTTTTTCCTTCATTAGGGATACTAAAAAGGAACATTTGGATGTTCCATATGACATTGCCTACCCTTTCTAGGATATAGGTGAGTATTTTAAGGCAAACACTGGCACAAAAGTAAATTACAAGCATCAGAATTCACATGAAAGTATGGGAAAAGAGATGTAAGGTTGTGAAATATTTAAATTATTGACAAATAGCTTGAGCACTGATCTTAAAGTAAGCAAATTTAGACCTAGCACACAGGCACGCTATTTATATTTGTATTAACATTTTCGGCACGCTGCATGTCACAAAAACAGTGCAACGCTTCCAATGCTAATTTATTATTTACTTTACCCCCTTGTACGCAGTTAGCTATACCAATAGTGGTATCTAACGGGATTGGGGGGATGAAAATATATACGAGCAGACTACAATCAATTTTTATTTATTTTGGAACCAAATTTTAGACTTTCAAATAATTTCGTCACACAATACATACTCACTTGAATTTAAATCAAAGTTTCAAAATGTGTTTAGTGTGTTTACGATTGACACTGATAACAACACTAAGATAACAGAAGCACGTCTCGTCTCCAGTTTAAGAGGTTATGTGAGTGAGCACGTGATTAACACGAAAATTTGTAAAAGGTACTAAGTTATCTTTTGAAAAGGAAAATCACAGTAGTAAAGAAAAACGTTAGATACTCTTATCTATGTAACAAACGGTCAAAACGGTGACAAATGACTGTCGGCAGTTGAACCCGCCATTTTTAACAACTTATGACTCAATAATAAAACGTTTGTTTTGTTTATAGCTACGTTATCCGTATGATATTAGGGAGAAAACAATTATGTAACACACTTACCGGTTAGTTTTGACAGAATACTAGTTTAATTTACTTTGAAAATGCATGTACACGTAATAGAATGAATACATTATATTGGCATGCATGGTATGGAATTGCCACTAACTAAATGTGTAAAAGTAAAATTGATTTGATTTTTGGGTTTTCAATAACGCTAATGTAGTGACGTCACGTCCTGAAGTAAAATTATTTCTCGCTCCACATTCTTAAATCTGGCATTTTAGCTTCCAGGGTCAAAGTAATAAAAATATACACTTGCAGTATGTCTTTGCAAATATGTATAATGAAATGTGGATAAGAATACGTCAGAATTATGCGGCGACGTGACTAGCACACCGCGCTACCGTGAAGGTAGAGATTTTCTAAACTTATTACGCAACTAAAAGTATAAACAAAAGTAAGTACTCGAAAGCTATACGGCGAGGCATCGTTTATTTCAATTTGGAATTTCAAATCTCCGGTCACAGCACCCACACAGGTTTCGTTCACAAACCGGTCCAGCAACTACGATGACACAAACTCGTACTTATTTATAGCGGAAAACGTACACAAATCGATAGCACCCTAGCTAGGTGCACAAGAGCGCGGGGCGCTGCAAAATAAGTACTTCAACTTTCAAATAAAGCTTTAGATGTTGTTAACAATTCTGAGTCCCAGTCAATCAAACCTTCCTTTTCATAAGCTAAGCACTTTTTCTGCTAGTTCTGCTGAAATAATCGAACGGCCTCAATCATGGTACAATCACTTACGAATTTTGTTAAGTATTCTTATTTTTACAATGAATCATAGCAAGTGGATCTCGTTTGAAGAAAAAGCTGAAAGCGTTCATGGATAATAATCTTTCGGAATATAGCAGTAAAGTCCGGTTTGCATTAAGCAGAGGGAAACGAGGACGGCGCGGTGGTATTCGTCACCGACGTAGAAAATGGCGACTAAATACCAACAATTACACAGTGCCACTAACCGAACGTCTAAGTGAATCAATGTTCTATGATGAAGAACTAAATTTAATCCAGTTTACTAGAAACTGGAAGATTTAAGTCACTATCTGTTGGGAGAAGATAAGAATTGACCTCGGACACATCGATATCAGTAAGTTATAAAATGAGTACATACCGTTCAATAGCTCAAAAGCTGACACGATATTCAATTGGATGCAAAGAAATCTTCTAGTAACTCAGAAAACGGTCAAGAGACAATGAATAATGATAAAAGCGCGTCACGACTTGCTCCGAGCGGGCACATTCGTGCGCCTCCAAATAGCGCAACGGCGCAACTTTTTCGAGCGCGGCATCAACACGGTCAGGTGGGCGAGGTTGCGACACTGCCATCGCGCCATCTCTTTCCCGCAAATTGCTATCTCTTTCGCACCCGCGATACTGCCACACCAACACAGGAGGGACGCAAGCGGAGCCCTTCCTCGGACAAACGTCGCGCACCGAGCTGCGCGGCCGACTGACTGCTCGCAGCGCCTCCAACCACCGCGGTCCGATAGAGAATCGAGCTCAAACCACTAGACGGAACGGCAACCTCGCCATAGGAATAATAGCAAGCGAAACGGACTTGCAACGATATGAAATGCCATAAACCTCCGCCGCGGCACTGGTGGACCAAAACAAAATCTCCTTTCTCTAAAATTATACAACAGTCTCTTTTGAGAACACACCTAGGCCACTGTTTATTTCCCGCCTAAAATAAAAAAAGAATATGAATGTAGTTCAAAGAAATGAATGATTATATGATTACGCTCTTCATAATTTATATTTCATGAAGCGAGTACTTATACGTTTCCGATATTTCATAATTATAGGTTTTGGACAGTGCACGAAGTTTTAGACAGCAAATATAAACAGTAGCTAATTATGGCTATTAAAAATTAGTCAAATATTCATATTTAACATGTTTTAAATTAAATGAAAACAAAATGTCTAATTATAAAATCCGGGCAATTATTCTAGGAAAAAAGGAAACCAGGAGATTCAACATTGTTAAGAACCTTTATTTATTCAATTTAACATTTCAAATCTGTCAGAAACAGAGTATACCGACCTACAAATCTCCAAGGTGTTTAAATCCATATTGAATTATATTAAAATACAAACTTGGCTCTGATTACTTCGACATTGAATACAAGGATATTTTAGGAAGTTGTTAGGTTAAAGCACAAAAGAAACAATTGTTAAAAATACACATTTTATTTACTTAAGAAATCTGTCTCATTTTGCAGCAGTTTTCTGTAATATTATGTCCTGCAAAATTCATAATGTGATAAAAAATACGGATGTAATGAAAAGTATTAAATTACTACATTTATAGCTATATAAAAACTACGCCAGCTCATTCTAAGAATAAGAAAATTTACTCTACAAGCGACAAAATTTTATCAGTAAGAACAATCAACTAAATAACAAGAAACTAAAAAGCTTTATTATCTATGACCATTTTAAATAAAAAAACTGGTATTTTCAAAAATATCACTTTTTGGATTACCATTTTTGGTTACTACCGTAGTCATTCGATGTGAAAACAGCCTTGGAAGGAAGGCCTTGGCCAATTTTACGCCTAACAGTACTATTTAACGCATTAACAGTAATATTATCATTTCATTCAAAATATTGAGAAAGACAATACAGAGGACGACTTTTAACTCCAATATACAATACCTATAACAATAGGATAAAGATGAAGAATTGTCAAGGTACAACTATGGTGTTAGTTTTGATAAACTTGCAGGGTTTCTTTGCGGTCAATATTGTTACTTGAGCGAGTCTTTTCAATTACCAGATATATTTATATATATTTTAGCCTTTTCTAAATGATTTCATTTGTTACTGCATTAATGCCTACCTGCCTACGATACACGCTATTTAAAGTTCTATCATCACTCAAAGTCAATGTAATTTAAAATGGATCCCGTCTAGGTTCGATCATTCCCTTAATTGAGGGCCGCAATGAAACGGTCGATATCTTGTACCCTGAATTGAGATCCGTATTGGACACCAGAACATTGCACTAAATTGATACCTACTCAGTAAAAATAGACTCATAAGGAGTTCTAAATGCCACTGCTATGGCGATATGTCGTAGGTCAAAAAAAGGTACAACATCAATTTACAATGTAATCTTCGATACGATTGTCGGAGTACTTACAACAATCAAAAGGTTTTGTCCCCAAGTCTCTTACATGAGGAAACTTTATCGCATCTATTTAAAGTGCTCTTAAGGGTTCATAAACCTCATCACTAGTCGATATATTATAATGTAACAATAATCATATTGTACATCTTAAATATATATACACAAAACAAATCACTTCATTAAATGTTAATGTTTTTATTTAAAGGTATTACACAACGTGAATAGCTACTTATCAGTAATTATTATGTCCTAGTATCTACTAGTTGGCAAAATAATCTTATTTGTTTGTATATAGCTCAGCTCTGTTAACGTAAACAGGTATACATCTGATCAAAGTGTTAACCTCAATTACGCGCCTATGTGTGTGTTATACACAAACTAAATTTGAATTACAACACTAATACATTGGTATTAAGTTTTAAACTCGTTTATCGTTTGTATTAAATTTATCCCATTGTTAAAGTGAGGATACACAACGTATTATAGCCTTGAAACTTCTTATCGAACAAGTGAGCGAGTTGACTACGACTGTCGACTACATACAATTTATTACTCAAGCGCGACGTTGCCAACATTCAGCTCGCTACTGCGTCTTAATTTTACGACGGCCGCCATCTTGTTTCCATTTATCAGATGCAACTCGCGAATGATGTGATGCGATTATATGTATTCTCTTTTTTGTTAAGTCCAACAGATTCATAGATAAATATCTTAATCTTGATATTACAGCACTTAACCGCACTAACGTTCATTACGTAATACAGTTTTGTATGTATAAGTGTGAAATGCACATATGTTTCGTGTATGAGTTCACAGTATTTAGGTTTAAGAGAATATAAAAACAATGTACATGCTATAGATGCCTAGATCATCGATAATGCAAGTGTTCCCTAGCCATACCTAGGTATTCATGTAGAGGGCAAAGTGTCGGCGCAATATGGTTGAGATACGTACATTGAGCAGGTCGTGAGCCAGCACCGGGTGTGGAGCTCGCACCCCGTACAGCCAGGGTAACCCTCCGGCCGACTCACAACCAGATACATCACAAATACGGTCATTTTCAACGTAAATTCCACGGTATCGATCACGCACAGACGCCATTTTGAACCGACACTGAGTACAGCCGAGAGCGCGACGTTGCCACGTCGCACGTTTCCAATCCGCACTTCTATTTCTGGCTCCCCTCAACTCCCCCCGCCACACACCCCTCCCTCACCGTGACGCCGGAGGTCGCCAAACAACGCTCAACAAAACATTCACGATTACAATTTTATACATCAACTTCGCGGGTTCTTGTTTAAAAATCTCATGATCTAGTAGGCCTTGGTATTGGCGAGTGGGTACAGGTGACGAGGCGAAGTGGGGTGGAGGGGGAGCGTCATGTTATAACAGCATTTCCAATGATAAGATAGTAGTTATAGACAACGTATAGATATACATGAATTGTAATATATATCGTCCGAGCGCGCCCGGCTTTCACCAAAGTGCGGGGCGAGGCGCGGCCGCGCAGGCCCGCGCCGACATGTGCCATTGGCCACCGCAGAGATCGATAGACAAACACCGACGAGGACGGCGACCTACATCGGATACTGAGCCTTACAGCTATAATAATAACTTGGGTATTCGAGCGATAGTAACTATAAACAAACTACTGCACGAGCACACCGACGTCGAACACGTAGATACGCACGAACACAGACGTTGTGAAAACGACGCGAGCGGACGGCGAACGCGCTCGACCTACCGATGTATACCATCATTATATTATGGCACTTTTCTAGAGTCGAAATTCCTATACCGCGACGCGCCCAGCGCTCCCTGCCGAAGGACAAAGGGACGATTTCACACGGAAAACAAAGGGAAATGCCGGTCAACGAATAATAACATATTTTTTGTTTGATAAATTAACTTTTTAACAAGTTTTATCGGATGACTAGCGCCTTGCCAAGTAGTCAGTCTGCGCGGCCGCGCACTCAGTACTTATGAAATTGGGGATTTTCTAACTATACATGACGCACTAAATTGATGACCTTTTTTCAAACATACCTAAAACATATAGGTAATAGCAATACATAGAATTAGTGCAGCGTATGGTTTGAGCACAGGTGTGCCTAAGGAGTTGGGACCTGAAGACATTTTACCACAATTTTGTTTACGCTGACACTATCACTACACGTATGGTACTAATGAAAGCAACAGAAATAGACTAATTAAAAGGAATAATAAGCTCAGAATATGAAAAGACGCAATCTGTCAAGCGGTCACTTACCTGATTTTTTACACGAAACGTGTGTATTTCTTAACACAACTCACTGGAACGTCACTCCAAGAGAATTTAATGTTAAAATTTAAGGTATTTTGAGATTTTTGAACAATTTGATGTGCATAAAAAAATTATACATGCCGTTGAGCAATCGTCTGTCGCGCATAGAGACCGAATGCGTACTGTTGGTAAGTTTGGTTTGGTTGGGTTGGTTGATAGGGTGGGGGGACGGGCGGATGGAAAACCGGAGAACGGGCAATCGAGGGAGACAGAAAGGGCAAATTTTTATTAATTCTAAACGAATACAATTTCATAATTGAATAAGGGAGAGGCCATCAGAAACTATTTTTTATTTTTATTGAATATCTCACTTTATACGGAGTTCTATTCATGTGAAATACATTTATAAGTGGTTGTCTTGATATTGTTATTTTTCTACAGGTTACGCACACACAGCGATCGAGCAGCGAGGTGATCGTGTTGTCCATAAAAAAATTGACAGTGTTTACAGGTGTGACGAATGTTTTTATAAAGGTGTTAATGATTTATAACGATTTTGAAAATATATATTTGAAGATACTGTTTAGGTTTCTGAGCAATTGCTTTTACTCATAAAACAGATGTAATTTAAAAATAATACTATTGCCAACAACATGAAGAGCAGCATAAAGTTAATGATTTTAATACCATCAAGTTACATAGCGGTAGCATGGAATACCCATTGCTTTTTAATTTGGTTGGGTTAAAATGTCAAAGCCAACCAACTATCGAACTGCATATTTTTTTTAATAATATTAACCAATCAGAAAAGGGATCGTGTATGACCAGTGTATGACAGCAAAAAGATAAACTTCTTCAACACGTATTGAAGTTTTTTCGACATTTATCTGTATTTTCTTGTAATTAAAACACTTACTGTTAAAGTTATCTTAAAAAATGCGTTGCTCCATATTTTTCTGCTTTTTAATTATAACATTTGCCTTAGTTTCTGCTAGAATTGATCCTAAAAATTTGAAATGTTTAGGTGCGTATTTAATAATTATATTTAATTTGTAATTTCGATAGATTTATGGTATTTTTATATTATCTATTAATTTCAGTGTGCCGAACGACCTTCGATGAGCTTAACGCGGCTATCCAAAAAGTTGATAAATGGAAAAAAGTAGATGTAAGTATAAATTTTAAGACCTATAAGTATGCCGATGTTATTATTTTCTGTTTTTTACCAGCCAGCAGTTTTATTGTTTTGGAGACAAAATACAAAATTACCCATCGAACTTTTAAAATCCAGTCATCTATAAATGATTACCTTAAAATGTAACGATAAAAATAAATCCCTAAGATTTAAAAAGAGTCGTTTTAAGTTTTAAAAGTACGTAAAAAATATTGTTTTAAAGTGATTGCTCTGTAGCGGATAGCGGACAAGTCGATTTGGAAGTCGAAGCTCTCATGATCCTTTAATAAACATGTTTTATGTGACAAGAAAGTTTTGAGGCAGAATTTTAAGTTAAAAAAGTAATGAGACTTCCTACATCAGTTATACTAGATACTCATACATCTATTCAAATAAATTTATTAGAAGTCTGTTTGGAATTTTAAATTAACTGCTTTTCGCTAAATGTATATTAAAGTATATACAACACTTACATAAAATAATTTTTAAAATCGGTCCACAATTGATGGAGTAATCAGTGTACATACATAAAAAACATACCAATCAAATTGAGAACCTCCTCCTTTTGGAAGTCGGTTAAAACACCATTTTATAAATTATTGGCTGTCTATCTGTCTGCTTGTTCCAGTTAATCTCTTGAATGGGTTTTAGACTGATTTTGACGGCACTGGCAGATAGCTGATTATAATATAAAAATACTTATATGTTTCCAAATACATACTATAGACTAGCTGGAGGCCTGTGTTGTTACCTGCTGTTGTTGTAGAACCTGTACAACAACAACTACGGATAACTTCCATCAAAATCAGGTGACCGTTCCAGAGATTAACTAGAACAAGCAGACAGACAGAAAAAAAAAACTGGGTGGGAATTGAACCCACAAACTTTGATTTAGCAGTTAGGATCACTAACCGCTAGACCAAAAGGCCCCTCAAATTCCCCTGCAACACAGAATATTATTTATAGTATGGGAGTAGATTTATTTAAAAAAAAATTATGTGTGTCTTGTTGGGTTGGTGTTGCTCGCGTCCGTAGGATTTACCACCTTTTCCTAGGCCTACCCTACACATTCCCCCCGGGTGGTGCTAAATGAGCAACAACACCAACAGGCGGCGAATAACCTGATAATGGCTTCCACAAGCCAAGAGGAATTAAATGTCAAAGAATATGGAATGTGATATGTCGTGCGATCTGGCTAACCCCCGGCGCTCACCGGTATCCGGGCCGGTGAGTGTGAAGTTGGCTACCGAAGACACCACTGAAGCGAGTGACCAGGCTTCTGTGGCTGTAAATGCTACTGGAAACAGGAAAAAACTAGTCAAACAGGCATTCCACCCTGGCCTGTTTATGAGAGCCCGTAGTGCGTCTATGAGTAACATCTCAAGCTCCGACAGTCAAGACTGCTGTGACAAAGAGCCAGATAAAGAAAATATTATCAAGCCCCCACCCAGGCAAAAAGTGCCAATACAAAGGAACCCCAAGCGACGGAGAATAGCTGACTCACCTGAAGATCCCTCAGTAAAAACTTCCAATAGCTTTAGTGGGCTAGCCATCGACCTTACCGAGAAGAACCAAGCTTCTGGGCCACGAGCTGTAACTAAAAAACCTAATAATAAACCACATCCAATTATTTTGTATGGAATTCAGGATGTAAACATTAAACAAGCTCACAGAGTTACTAGGAACAGCTGTAGACACATCTAAGCTGGCATATAAAATTATCAACAAAAATCAACTGAAGATTGTCACAACTGATGTTGAAGTGTACAAAAATATCATATCTATTATGCGAGAGAACGGATTGATAGGCCACACCTTTAATCATAAAGATATGAAAAGCTATACAATTGTTATACGCAACCTACATCACACTACACCATTCAGTGCTATAAAAGAGGCCTTGGAAGCAACTGGCAATATGGTCACCGGTGAAATAATAAATGCCAAATATGTTACTGGGAAGTTATGTTACCTACATCCACATTTTTTGTAAACTTGTTACCAGGTCCCAATAATAAAGCTTCAAAGGATTTAAAAGTTATTTACCATCAGTCTGTAATTATAGAAGATCCCAGATAAAGAAAATCTGTAGTGCAATGCCAAAGATGCCGACAGTACGGGCATACGAAAAACTACTGCATGAGATCCTATCGCTGCGTGAAGTGTGCCGAAGCACATAAAACATCTGAATGCACAAAAATCGACCGTAATACTGCAGCCACGTGTGCATTGTGCTTGGGACCCCATCCAGCTAATTATAAGGGGTGTGAAGTTTACACGGAAATTCTGTCCAGGAAGACCATACAGCAACTGCAAAAGTCGAAAGTTTCTACTCTTGCAAAGACCACTGAGACTACCAGGTACCCAACTGAAATGGCTGTTGAATCCAATAACAAGGAAAAACCAGTCAGTAAGCAAAGATATAAAAATACCTATGCCGAAGTCCTTAAAACAGACCAACCTCAACAAGATACAAGGGGTCAACAAGATTCACTCAAGTTGATTGAAAACATTTTCCTAAAGCAATCCGAAAAACTAGATCTTGTCCTACAACAAATGCACAAACAGCAACTCATAACTACATTAGTCTCAAAACAATCAAAATGACATCATTAAAGATAGAAACCTGGAACATCAATGGTTTAACTCCCAACAAAGATGAAGTTGAATTGTTACTACACCTTCATGATCTTGACGTTCTTCTTATATCAGAAACCCACTTTGTCTCTAGCAGCTTAATTAAAATTAAGGGATATTACATCTATTCCACCAACCATCCAGATGGCTCAGCACACGGGGGAACGGCAGTTATAATAAGGACGTCTATTAAACATCATGAACTGCCCAAATTTTGTTCTGATCACATCCAGGGCACTACTGTAGAGGTAACTGCCCACCTATCTCGATGGGGGCAACAAGCTCCCACAAAGTGATTCAGCAAAATATCTGGGAATGCACTTGGACCGCAGACTTACATGGAGGAAACACATGGAAAAGAAAAGAGATGAGATCGACCTAAGGTACAAAGGGCTTCACTGGTTACTCGGAAGAAATTCCAAGTTGTCTCTTGATAACTCCTTATATATAAGACCCTGCTAAAACCCATTTGGTTATATAGCATAGAACTATGGGGTTCAGCGTGTGACTCCAGCATCAGCATAATACAGAGGGTTCAATATTTTATTTTGAAACAAATTTCTAACTCACCGTGGTTCCTGAAGATCTCGGAAATACACGACCTACTAAACATAAAGACAGTCAAGGAAGAAATAATCATCCAGCTTCAAATACAAAGCACGTCTTGCAGACCATCCGAATAAGCTAACAGTGCAACTGACCATTCCGGATTCAATAAAGAGACTGAAAAGGCATCATATTGTTGCGTGTTAGGGTTCGATTTATTTGAGAAAGAAGCCTTGTGACGTGTTAAAGAGACTTTATTAAAACCACTATTAAAATCACAATACTACTCTGAATTACAATCCTTAAAGGTCGCCGAGGTCGCTAGGTTGATCGCTGATATCACTTCGATGTTTATCTCACTATAGCCTTATATACACAAATCAAAAGTGTCTAGGGATCAAGCATTTTTATGCGGATTTCTTGAGATTGAGATGTGGCTTTGGGCCTGGCCTGCTCAGTCGCCAGACTTGAACCCGATTGAGCATGCATGGGATATGCTACAGAGAAGAGCTCTGCCGAATATGGAGGGTATCCAGTCGCAAGAAGACCTTTTTTTGTTGTTGCAACGAACATGGGCGGCCATTCCACAGCGTGATTTGGATGAACTCATTTTGAGTATGCCAAACCGATTCTTGTGTTGTTAGTGTTCGCGGTAGAAACACGGATTATTAATTGTTTAAGTTACCTAATAAAATTTTAAAGAAAACTGTTATTTCAGTCTTTTTTTCGAACTTTAATGTTAGTGGTTCAAATGTCAAAAATCCCTTTATTAGGAAAATGGCAAATTTCTTTATTAATGCAAAGGTGACTTGGTTTATCGTTACTGTGACAAACGAAAACACTTTATTTGATGAATCCTTAAAGAAAATTTTAATTAATATCAATCAGGAGAAAAGTTATTGCAAAAATATATGTTGATCACTAGACACATATGTTGATCCCTAGACACTTTTGATGTGTGTATATTTTGCCAGGCGGTCGATATGCACTACTTTGAACGCTCCTCTTGCATGCCGCTGAATCCGGTAGGTAACGTCGTTCATTCGTGTAATCACCTAATACGGCCCCTCCCACTTGGTTTGTAATTTAGGGGACTTTTCTTTCCTACGGGTTGGGTTATGTAGCCAAACCAGTGCACCTTCTTCAAAACCGTTTGAATTTGAACGCCGATCGTATCTGGTTTTCATGTTCTCGCTCGCCTGTATACCGTTTTCTCGAACCACGTCGTATATTTCTCTCATTCTGTCTCGTAGCTTAGATACGTAGTCAGTAACGGCTTGAGGCTCGTCAGGTGACCCTCCAGTAAGTAGGTCTACTGGTATTCGGAGTTCCCTCCCGAAATTTACATATGCGGGGGTCGTTTTTGTGCTCTCATGCTCTGCTTATCGGTAGGCGAGGAGAAACAATGGAATGTATTTGTCCCAGTCACGTTGATGGTTGTCGACTAACTTTGCCAGATTCGTCTCGAGTGTCTGATTGAATCGTTCAACCATTCCATTCGATTGAGGGTGATATGCGGTTGTCCGTCTTATGTAATCCCAAAGTTCTACATACTTCTTGAAAGACTTGTGACTCGAAGTTCCTGCCCTGATCTGAATGGATTTCTAAGGGAACACCAAACCGACATATGACTTCTTCAACCAATTTTGTCGCGACTGTTGTAGCTTCCTGATTAGGTATCGCGAATACTTCTGGCCACTTTGTGAAGTAGTCCATAACAACCATGAAGTACTTATTTCCTGATTCCGTAACAGGGAATGGTCCAGCGACGTCAACCGCGATTCGTTCCCATGGCGCCCAGACGTTGTACAGTCGCAGGTTCCCTCGGCTTCGTGTCTGTGGACCTTTTACAGCAGTACAAGTAGTGCATTTACGGCACCAATCTTGTACATCTTGCCGACAATGGAGCCAGTAGATCTTTCGCGAACTTTTATTAGTGTTCTCTTGACTCCAAGATGGCCTCCTGACACTCCATCGTGAACTTCACGGAGAACGTCTGCTATTTTAGCTCTTGGCACAACTATCTGCAGGTGGAACTCTCTGCCGTTGGTCTTCTCCCATTTTCGGTACAGTATGCCGTTCTGTAGAACTAAGCTATCCCATTGTGCCCAATAAGCTTTAGTGACAGCGCTTGCAGATGAGACATCACTCCAAGCAGGTTTGGCATCACCCTGTGCTTTCCATATGATGAGTTGCTTCAGGTCAACGTCATCCACCTGTGCTTTCTTCATAGTCTCATCTTCCCAGGGACCCAAAGGAGTAACCTGTGTCCGTTTCACCGTCAAGCCTATTGATTCTTGTTTGACACAATGCTTACAGTCTTCTGGGCATGGCCTTCGTGACAGCGCGTCTGCGTTCCCATGAGACTTTCCACTACGGTGTAATGTGTCGAAGTCGAATTCCTGGAGTTGTTCAATCCATCTGGCCACTTGACCTTCTGGGTTCTTGAATTGCAGAAGCTACTTCAGTGCTGCGTGATCGGTGCGCAGTAAAAATCGTCTGCCGAGGAGATATTTGTTGAAGTGCTGTAGGACTTTCACCACAGCCAAGAGTTCTCTTCTTGTTACACAGTAGTTTCCTTCCGGTCTTGATAGTGACTTGCTGAAATACGCAATTACGACTTCTCTGTCGCCCTGTTTTTGTGACAACACCCCACCGATTGCCGTGTTACTCGCATGAGTATCGACGATGAATAGACCCTCCGGTTGTGGATACCCTAAAATTGGTGTTTGACATAGATGTTTCTTCAGTTCTTGGAAGGAATATTCACAGGTTTCATCCCAACAAAATGGTCTTTTATCTTCGGTCAGCCGATGCAACGGCTTGGCAATCTCGGAAAATCCCTTGACGAAGCGTCTGTAGTACGAACACAAACCGAGGAACGCTCTCACTTCCGTCTTGTCTTTGGGACTAGGCCATTTTTGAACTGCTTCTACTTTCTTCGGATCAGTTCGTATGCCCTCGCTGCTTATAACATGACCGAGGTAGTCAACTTCATTCGTCAATAAGTGGCACTTTTTCGGGTTCAACCTTAAGTTGGCTCCCTGAGTCTTTTTTTTTTTTTTTTTTTATGGTATAGGCGGGCAAGCGAGCAGACGTATTGCCTGATGGTAAACGATTACCGCCGCCCATGGACACCTGCAACACCAGAGGCGTCACAAGTGCGTTGCCGGCCTTTAGGGGGATGGGAGAAGGGGAATAAGGGGAGAGGGGTTGGGGTATGGGCCTCCGGTATCCTCACTCACTCGGTGAAACACAGCGCAAGCACTATTTCACACTGGTTTTCTGTGAGGCCGTGGTATCACTCTTATCTATTTCTGGTATCTTACTGAGAACCTGCTCTTATTTTTGTAAATGGTCCTCGAAGTCACGGCCAACGATGATGACGTCATCCAAGTATATGAGGCAGGCATCTCCTACTAACCCTGCCAGTACACACTCCATGAGGCGTTCGAAAGTGGCAGGCGCGTTACACAATCCAAAAGGCATCACATTGAACTGCCACAATCCCTTGCCCGTTGAGAATGCAGTCTTCTCCTTGTCTTTTGGATGTATTTCCACCTGCCAATATCCAGATTTTAAGTCTAGGGTTGAGAACCATTTCATTCCGCTCAAAGTATTTCCGATCGACGACACACTGGATCGTCGATCCTAGGCAACGGGTAACTGTCCTTCTTTGTGATGTCATTGAGTCGTCTGTGATCCACGCAGAATCGGGTGCTACCGTCCTTCTTCTTCACCAGCACGACTGGTGAGCACCATGGACTTGCAGATGGCTCGATGATTCTGTTCCTTTTCATCTCTTCTAGCATGTTATCTACCTCTTTCTCTTTTGCTATCGAAACTCGTCTTGCTCGCTGACGAATGGGTCTTACATTGCCAGTATCAATCTTGTGTTGTACGAGCGACGTTCTTCCAAGGTCTCCTTCTTGATTAACGAAAACATTCGCGAATCGCAGTAATAACTTCTTAGCCTTAATGCTTTGTAAGTCAAGTTCTTCTTGCAGTCCTTAAGGAGCTCAGTGACTTTTGCATCGTTTCTTGTGCTTGATGTTTCAAAACTTGATGTCGAGGAGCATTTTCGCCCCCAGACGACTTCTTCGCACTGTCCGATGACGTCACCCTTACGTAGCTCAATCTCGCTGTTATCTAGATTTAAGACCCTCACTACTGCGGTTGCGTTTCCATTGACAAGAGTTCTTACTGTCATATATTTCCGAGCTGCTATCCTGGAAGGTTCGTCCTCGATCAACACACATCGGTTCGGTGCCTTTTTCCTATCTGATGGTAGTTTAACTAGAACCTGAGCCTCAGACTTCCCAGGAATTGTGATTCTCTTCAGAAAAGTCACTTTTCCCGTAGTTCCACCTAGTATAAAGATTTCCTGATCGCCGCATTTGAAAACTCCAGCCGAAACGTTTATTTACAGTTGTAATTTTTCATGAAGTCCAAGCTCAAAACACAGTCATCCATAATTTCAGCTACGATGACGTCATGTCTATATGATGTCTCCCCAACGTGCATCGTTACTGTTATTTCACCTAAGACGGGTATTGGCTGGCCGGAGGCGGAGAGAAGTCGACAAGCAATCTTCTTTTTATTACCCAACGTAGTCTTCACTAGATCCGGTCGCACTATTGTCTTTGAAGCTCCAGTGTCCAGCGTTATTTTACAATCTGTTCCATTGATGTTGCCCAGAATTACGAGATTGTTACCGGTGTACGCCTCTGATATGATGGTCGACGGGGCTTCTTCCGCGCCAGCCAGTACTCGCCCCTTAGTCCTGGCTGTTACTCGTTTCCCTGATTCTCAGTAGAAGGCGAGGCTTCGTCACGCTTCTTCATCAGCTCCTCTAGACGTTCCTCCATTTTCTTGAGCCTGAACATCTGCGAACTCTTTTGAGGGCAGTTAAGCTGTAGGTGTCCTCTTTCGCCGCATCTGTAGCACATTACCCCTGAACCTTTCTTAAAAGAAGCCTTGATTTCTTTGTCTTCTTCTGAGACTTCCCGTAGCTTATGGGTCGGACGGATATCCTGTCGAACGACTTCGACCTCTAGGGCGTCTGCCAGTGCTTCTTTCAGTGAGGCGTGGTGGTGAAGCCTTACTGCAGCTCTGACCTCCAAATCCTTGATCCGATGTTGGACTCCACCATCTTCGCATCGGCCGAAAGGTATGCTTTTCGTACCAGTTTTTCAATCTCCAACGCCCATTGCTGTAGTCACTCTCCCGGACGTTGGCTTCTATCGCGTAACTGGGCGCGGAAAACGTGCTCCAGATGGCGTTCCCCATATCTCGATTCGAGCGCTTCTAATAGTTCCTTGTATCCGCTGCCCGAACTAGGTAGTGCCTCTAAGACTGTTAGTGCTTGCCCCCACAGTGCGACAGTAAGAGCAGTCAGGCACTGTTCATCTGTCCACCCGTTAGCAGCTGCGACGGTCTGGAACTGCTGACGGTACGCGGTCCATGAAGTACTGCCGTCGTACGAAGGGACCTTGACACTGGGTGCATGTACTAAACCAACTACACCCGAAGTAACAGGTGTTGTAGTGGTAGTTTCCAGGCGTACTACCTTTTTTTGCAGCTCCGTAAGGTCAGTCTTCACGCTGTCCATATCAGTACTTAGGCAGGTGACTCGTTCCTCAACCACGTCGACGTCCTTCCGTAGTTTATCTTCGGCACCACTTACTTCGCTGACAGCGGATAAAAGTAGATGTTGGTCATCCTTCATTTGTTTTTGTAGGGCTTCTTGGCCATTTTGTATAGCCGTAAACTTGCTGTCTTGCGCCGCAAATTTGCTGTCCAGCTGCTGTTGGCCATTTTGTATAGCCGTAAACTTGCCGTCTAGCTGCTCCTTCATCGCAACCATCATCTTTAACAGATCCGCTAAGTCAGGCGTAGGCACGGCCGTGGGGGTGTGGACAACCGAGACTTGTTCCGAAGGGAGCGTGGCCTGGTGGGCGGAACCAGTATGCGAGTCGCTTTCCTCCATACTCGTTGCTCCCGCAGCTCGTTGAGCCCTGGTCTTCACTCCTTCGCTGGTACCGTCGTCTCTCGGGGTCAATGGCATTTCTCAAATTTCACTTCTGACACCAGTTGTTGCGTGTTAGGGTTCGATTTATTTGAGAAAGAAGCCTTGTGACTGCCTGCCTGCCTGCCTTTATTAAAACCACTATTAAAATCACAATACTACTCTGAATTACAATCCTTAAAAGTCGCCGAGATTGCTAGGTTGATCGCTGATATCACTTCGATATTTATCTCACTATAGCTCAAACTGTACTGAACTGCCTGCGGTCCGCGAGACGCTCTATTTATACTCATATAATTATTATTCCTACATTTCTAGAACCTACGATAAAACACGAGAGTCGTCTCCTAAAGACGTTAATAGAAGTCGAAGAATCGAAGTTAATAATAATTAGGCAACAACCGTTCGATATCCGACACTACGCATATAAAAATAGGGTCCATTATTCCTTGCCTCAAGGGATCGATAAGAAGTGTGTGTGTGTATTTGTGTGCGCAGATAAGGCTTGAAGATTATTATTATTCGTAACAATATATTGGAAATGGATGGTTGCACTTGATACATTAAGATAGAGATTTTCCCAGTGGGGATTTTGCTCTAAAAGTGATTTCATCCTTCCTCACATCTGCTCATAGTCTATTGACTGATTGCAAGATATTAATTTAAAAAAAAAGTGTGTATTGTCAAAATTTTGTTAATATCTTATTTTAGGTTGGCAACTTCAGAATGGACGCTAGCGGCAACACCATGCAAGATAAAGTGCCGGCTCACCGCTCAGCTGTCTACATCTCCGAAATGATTGATGATATCTGTAAGTATATTACATAACTTTAAGTTATATATTCCTACTATCAATCATAATCTTTCACACAGAAACATGCATTGTAAAAGATCTATTCGTTTATGAGCCACAATGCCACAAACAGATACATAACTTTTACATCACAATTTTTTCGTGAAGGTATAATAAAACTGTTATCAATAATGTTATATATCAAATCAAATCTTCTACATAATAAAAATGAATATGTGTTCATCAGTCTTGCTAAAATTTTAAAAACATTAGACGATTTATATCATTTTGCTTTTATTAGGGTTCCCTACTCAAAAGGTAAAAACGGGACTGTATATTGTGTATATTGGGACTAGACTGTTCATCTGTCTGTCATCAGGCTATATCTCATGAACCATGATAGCTAGGCATTTGAATTTTTTACAGATAATGTATTTCTGTTAATGCTATAACATATACTAAAAACTTTTTATAAAAAAAAAAAACAGACTTCCAAAAAACATCCAACGAAAACTCTGCCAAAAAAACACTTAAAAGCGTAAAATAAACTGGTTCTTCATAAATTGCCTATACCCAATTCTTTATTCATTTAAATAGTAGTATTATAATGTGTGCTAGGTACCTAGAATCTGTTTGAAGTCGGTGCCAAGTGACTATCGCTTAGACTTTTGTAATTGTTCGTTTGTATTCTTTTTGGCTTAGCACCGACTTCAAACAGATTTTAGGTACCTAGCACACATTATAATACTACTATTTAAATGAATAAAGAATTGGGTATAGGCAATTTATGAAGAACCAGTTTATTTTACGCTTTTAAGTGTTTTTTTGGCAGAGTTTTCGTTGGATGTTTTTTGGAAGTCGGTTTTTTTTTTTTTATAAAAAGTTTTTATTTTTTTTATAAAAAGTTTTTTTTTTTCAGTTTTTAGTGCAAACAATCGTAGGTAAGTAGTAAGTTGAACTATTTCATCAAATTTCATCATCAATAATACAAATTAAGGTCTATACCTACGTGTAATATTAAAATCATCCTCTAATCTCTAACTGTTGAAGAGTTTAACCTTCTATCATCAGCTCACCTAAATAACTTGAAAGTATACGACTGCAGGTCTCTAGATACGTATGAAATTGAAAGAATTATCCTCCAACTCCTAACCGTTGAGGAGTTGTACCTTCCACCTTCCATCATCAGCTTACCTAAATAATTTAAAAGAATACGACTAAAGGTAACATATGTACATATAATATTTAAAGATTTATCCTCTAACTCCTGACCGTTAAGGAGTTGTACCTTACATCATCAGCTCATCATAAAATGATGACTACCAGACGCAAATATCGGTGTAACTTCAGAAAATATACGAAAAACATAGTATGTGCCTATAAAAAATGAGGGCTTCCCTCGATTTCCCTGGGATCCCATCATCAGATCCTGATATGCTGGCAATGGGACCACCTCGGAAGCATACCCTTTCGAATACAAAAAAAATTTTCAAAATCGGTCCACAATTGACGGAGTAATCGGTGAACATACATAAAAAAAAAATAAAAAAAAAAAAAACATACAGTGGAACATAGAACTTCCTTTTTGGAAGTCGGTTAAAAAAAAGAATAAAATGAATATTTAAGGGACTCCCATATGAGAAACATATTTTTTTTTTGCCTTTTTTATTTTAATAGTATGTAACACTTCGTGCTGGAGTACGACTCACATTTGGCCAATTTTTTAAGATTCTAATTCACTAATTTTAGCACAAGCGGCTCGATTGGGACGGTCTTACCCTCGCTTAGAAGCCCAGCCTAAAATAACAGCATTTGTGCTGTCGTTTTTCATTTGTGAGTTCGGCACTGAAGGCCCAATGATGCAGAAGCATATCAATGCTGAGTGCTACAGAGTGGTCACCATGCTGCATTGTTGCATTATCTGCATTCACAATGAGTATTGTGACTACCACTCGTGGATTTTGCTCATGGTTTCCATCAGGCAGTTTCCGTTCCCCATACTTAAAAAAGTAGCGCAGGGAAAGTTTAAAGTGTGAGAAAATGTGAAAAAGAACTTACTCCAATCTTCCTAGTCAGACACTCTTGACAGAAGAGTGGTCGTGGCCGTCTATGGGCAGTGTTGCGGCTCGACGTCGCCGCTCAGTTTCAAGACTGCTGCACGTCTTGTGATGTCCCTCCATTTATGCCGGTTCGCCGAATTGCGGGCACATTGTACTACGGTCGAATTGGTCGTAGTTTTAATAAGATCAATCCATCGAGTTGAGGACTGATGCCGTGGTCTCGTGCCCTTCATACGGCCTTTGACGAAAAGTCTCTCCATCGAATCCTCTTTTCTAGAGATGCGCCCAAAGAATTTCAGTATTCGCAACTGCACAATCGACTATAACCTATCTGGAGCTCTTTTGAGGATGGAGTTATTAGTGCGGAACACTGTCCAGGAAACCTATAACAGTTATCTTCTACACCACATCTCTAAAGCATTGATTGTTTGGTGATCCTGGTTTCTTAGTGACCAGGTTTAAGCCTCGTATAGAGTGATTGAAAATACGAGGCATTTCATCAAATGGACCTTTGTGTTCTTGGTTATTCTCTTGTCTTTCCAAATCTATCTACTGCTGACCTAGTGATTGCGCATCTACGTCTTATCTCGCCTTCGCATCGTGCGATGTTTGAAATAGTGGAACCAAGGTAAACTACTTCGCAGTTGGCTATACGCACTACATCAGTATCTTCTTGTCCAGCACGGTCCACTATCATAACTTTCGTCTTGTCACTGTTTTAAACAAGTCCGAATTGAAGACTTCTTGTTTTTTTTATGTTTGACCCTGCCAAAATGACTACTTGTTTCCAGACGATTCAAGAGTTCCCCCAGATCTGCTTTAGATTTGGAAAGAGAAGCGGTGGTACTTATTACATGAATAGAATTGAAAACTTTGATTCAAATATTTTTTTGTAACTGTTTTCAGGCAAGAAAATGGACGATTATGTCCGTGTGTACTACAAGTCGACTGGCAAGTTGGCCATCATGCAGCTTATCACCAAAGATGGCACCATGAACCCCGAGTTTAGCAAGACCAAGTTTGTTACTGATGATGACCTTAACAAGAGTTTGGAGTACTATGTGAGTATGATATATCTTGAAGATAACCACACAATTAATAATGCAGTTAAATACACAGCATACGAAAAAAGACACTTAACAGCCAGGGCGAGAGAGATAGAGCGTCAGAGCGAGACAACAGTATGATATTGATAATTGACTGTCACAAGTTTGTATTTAGTACATTTTCCATACAAAGTTATCGTTTGACAGGTGACGAAAAGTGACTAATTTGACTAAGGTGTCATCTACCCTTTTGTGGATGGGTTCTCACACTCTCCCAAAATCTTGCTTTGTACGCGTTGGTTCGAATCCCATCTTCACAATCATCTTGAAAACAACCACATTAATTAATTAATAATGCAGTTTATAGTTTGTCCGATCTAAGAAGTAGATTTTGACAGGTGAGACTGACGTTCCGTAACGACAGAATGCAGCCATGCACTAATGGAAGTGACCATAAAACTATGCTAATTTAAGTCAAATAAATTTTATAAATGTAATAATTGATAGTACTGAGTTGAATGAATGTAATGGGGCATATTTCAGTTTAAATTTCCACAAATAAAATTAAATAGTCGCGTGATTCTTCACTTCTGCATGGTGTCCTAAAACAGTTACATTCTATGATTTTTATTTTTTAAATTTAGTGAAGTGACATTTTAATCGTTGCGGAGGTTAAGAATAAACGTTTTGATTAACAAATCGGATGTAATCGACTTGCTAGCCAGTAATCATTTTCGTTATAATTAAGTAGCTGATACTGCCTGATACTTGTTCATTCATTTTTTTTACTTTCATTTTATGATTTTCGTATAACGAAACTGAAATAAACAAACATTAATACTTATATCATTTATTTTTATATTATAAAGGAAAATTTAAATAATATTAATGCGTTATCCGAAAGTATCATTATTTCATTCTGTTTCAGCATTATAAGCCATTGAATTATTTCTAAAATTATTTGAGTTAGTTTGAGGTCAAATGTGTGTGAAAAAAACTAATGTCACGTATAGAACAAGACGTTTGGATAAGAATTAGTATCGACACTAAAACCAATTTAGAACATACAATGATCGACAAGTAAGTTCATTTCTTTTTAGGGTTCCGTACCAAAGGCAAAAAACGGAACCCTTATAGATTTGTCATGTCTGTCTGTCTGTCCCTCTGTCTGTCTGTCCGTCCGTATGTCACAGCCACTTTTTCCGAAACTATAAGAACTATAATGTTGAAACTTGGTAAGTAGATGTATTCTGTGAACCGCATTAAGATTTTCACACAAAAATAGAAAAACAACAATACATTTTGGGGGGTAATACTTAGAATTAAAACTCAAAAAATAAATTTCATCAAAACCATATGTGTGGGGTTCTATAGGTAGGTCTTCAAAAATGATATTGAGGTTTCTAATTTTTTTTTTTCTAAACTAAACAGTTTGCGCGAGAGACACTTCCAAAGTGGTAAAATGTGTCCGGGGGGACACATTTAAAAAAAAAAAACTACTTACTAGATTTCGTTCAAACCAATTTTCGGTGGAAGTTTGCGTGGTAATGTACATCATATATTTTTTTACTTTTATCATTCTCTTATTTTAGAAGTTACTGGCCCGTAACTTCTAAAATAAGAGAAACTTCCACCGAAAATTGGTTTGCACCAAAATCTAGTAAGTAGTTTTTTTTTAATACGTCATAAATCGTAAACTGCAATTTGCCTTTCATTCAATCAACACAAAAATAAAATAAAAATTACATTATGTTACTTGCTGCTGCGGAACCCTTCATGGGCGAGTCCGACTCGCACTTAGCCTCTTTTTTATCTTTTGCAGCGCGATGTTTTATCTAGACATATATATACCAAATCAATTTCTATTCCAGAATCCAATACGTAGCCATAATAGTGTCTAATTTTAGCTCAATTTGAGACATACACCCGCGATTCTTAACTATATTTGTGAAATACAACATGTTTAAATCATTTATCTAACATAATTCTTGAAAATAAGAGAATAAATTATTCCAAATTTAAAACGATTAACGATGTTTCATATATTATATTGATGATCGTTCATTTGTAATCGTTATCGTTTTTTTTCACAATGGCTTAAAGACACCCAAGCATTAAACGTCAACTGTCAAAATCACATTCCTAAATCAGACAAACTATTGAGCAAAAACACGGCTCACGAAAATGATACTTGACAGCCAGGGCGAGAGAGAGAGAGAGAGCGTGTCAGAGCGAGACAACGTCATAATAATTATGGATGCGTTCTCACATTAAGTATATAAATAGATAAATATTTCGGACTTTTCACACACAACGCTATCTAATTTCAAACTAAGCAGAGCTTGTATTATAAAAGCTAGATTGACTGAAATTTTTTTGTTGTAAATACATACATATTATACATAGAACACACCCAAAACTTCGAAACGAATAAGTGCAGATCATACAAACATTTTGTCCCGGGAATGGAACTCGAGCTCCAACCACAGCAGTCGCATACACTACCACTGTGCCACCATTTACATTTCTTGTTAATTTTCCAGTGTGAGCGCATGTTTGAAGAGAATGAAGACGAGATCACGTCGCTGTACAAGAATAGACCTGATGATGACATCATGCCTGATGCTGAGAAAGATGTAAGATACAATGTTTTCATATTAATTATTGTCTGGATGGGAATTTCACAAAGACCCACACCTTTAGAGACTTTCCCCAGGGCCCTTCCTTCCCGATATAGTGACTTCCAAAGTGACTCTCCTCTGCCTGATGGAAAGCATGAGCAGAATCCAAGAGTGGTGGTCACCATACTTTCCTATTTCTCTCCTTAAAGTAACTAATTTATCCTCCCTTCCTCAGTATTTTTTACCCCATGGTCTAGTTCACTTTACCTATCTAAACTGGCAAACATTCTCCTTAACTTTTTTATAACTAAGTGATTAGCTATTAATGTTACACAGTACATATAACGCCATCTATCGGACGTTATTTAGACTAAAAAGTAATATTGGTTTATTGACACAGATGTTAATGTAAATATTACAGATTTGCTTTGACCACGCTCAATACTGCGAGGCCTGGATGTTGCCCACCGAGGAAGACACAACTTGGACCCGTGAAATGGAAGCCGAATATGTCAGGGTATGTGTATACTCCATATCCTGAATTCTGGTTGATATACATCTCGCTAGTGTGATTGTACAGATGGCGTAGTGGTCGCCACGCCGTTTCCTATTGCGCTGAGTGTTGTGGATTCACACCCAACATGGGACTCAAATCAAATAAAAAAAGGTAGATAACGCACGGCCTTGTTCTTGTCGAAGCAAAAAAAACTCAGCTACTTACTACAAATAAACACACGCATTCAACAAGAACAAGGCCAACTTTTGTTTCCATTGTGTCTACACCGAGTCGCCAACAATTTGAAAAACATTCCAACTAAGCGTCACCACAGAGCCAATATTTGCAACTAGCGCATTCTTTTGATGTTTACCGCCAAAAACAGAAACACGGTTCCCAACATTTGTTGACAATTTTTGTTGCCAACACAAGGAAATCACAAAAACTTTTGTCACAAACACGTGTTGACAACACGAAAGTTGCCAACTTTTGTTCGGTGGAGACTCGGCTTAAGGGTGCAAAATACGCTGGACAACAGCTCTACAAAGAGAAGGGAAACTTGGCACAAACCCTATACTGACCCGTCTGGTCAGCGTGGTATAGTAGACCAACACCTCCTTTCTAGGGAGAGGCCTATGTCCAGCAGTGGACTGTTAAAGGTTGTTGACGGCAATAATCTATATAGTATGTTTTTTTTAACAAACGAGTACCGGAAACTTTGACTGCGTTGCAGCTGTAGTTGCATGTACATTCAGTTGAGCCATCGAATACCTGCGCGTCGCTCGTGTTTTAGTGAGTGCGTGCGTGAGGCATGGCGGACATTGGATGAGAATGCAGTTAGTTAATGCATCGTATCATTCTCGAAAACTAGACAAATCACTACAACTTCATTTCGCAAACAAGACATTATTGAATGAAATAGCTACGGTCGAAAAATATTGCTTGTAATGTAACGAATCAATGTTAAAGTTGCAACTTTTGGATTTGATTAAGCAAAACAAAGATCGTTTTGAAAAAATTGGTGAAGATGAGATGACTAGGTCCACAAATCACGTCATACGTTTACCGTCGTATCACTGTGAGCTCAACCCAATTGAACTTGTTCTGGCTCAAGTGAACGGCTAGTACGGCTACGTGGCACAAATAACAAAAGTTATATAATTACAAATTTTAACAAAATAAAACCGACTTCAATCTGGACCAAATTGAAATGGGACCTCACGGGAAGCACCATCTTTTAAATAAAACAAGTATCATCAAATCGGTTCACCAAGTCGAAACTTATGAGGTAACAAACAAAAAAAAAAAAACAGTCGAATTGATAACCACCTCCTTTTTTTAAGGTGGGTTAAAAATTGATGAATTTTGAACTCTTTTGGTATAAGGAGTAGCTAAAGTGGATAGAAAAAAATGGTGGTCATGTGTCCTGTGTAACCTTTGAGCTTATCGCGAACAGACAGACAGACGCGGCGAAGGACTTTGTTTTATAATATTTAGTGATTTCTTTTAATACTAGTAGTATTTCTATGATCTTCATTTCCCTCTCCCCAGGTCCATGGTCCAGACCCCTACGGCTTCGGCAGCTTACCCCAACAGCAGAACATGATGCCAGACATGCGAGATGATGATGATGATGAAAGCGAAGACCCTGAGATTGCTGCTGAAGATGAGAAGGACGAGTTATAAATGCAGGGTTAATATTTAGGTTTAATTATATAGTATAACATCGTTGACTTATTATAAGAGGGGTAGTTTTATTTTAGAAGATAGATGTAACCTAGAAAAAGAAATCATTAGGTAATCAATTTACCTGAAATACGTAAAAACCAGTCAGTGATAGTCACAAAATTTAACAAAAAAAAAACGACTTCAAGAACTGGACCAAATTCAAATGGGATTACACGGGAAGTACCAGCTTTCAAATAAAAAAAGAATCATCAAAATCGGTTCAGCCAGTCGAAAGTTATAAGGTAACAAATTTAAAAAAAAATGCAGTCGAATTGATAACCTCCTCCTTTTTTTGAAGTCGGTTAAAAATGGGCATTATCCCTCCCACACGCCCACCACTGCAACTCCTGTACACCAGGATCAACAGCAGTGACCAACACACACACCGAGTTTGACACTGAGGCAGTCCCAGGAAAAATTAAACTGTCTTTGAACCGAACAGTCAGTGAAAATATGAACATCCACAATTATTTGATTGTTTGTTTATATTGTTAAAACAACATTTGAATTGCTCTACTGTAAAGTAGTCTTTTTGCAGATCCGACAATAATAATAGGGACCATCGAATAGGATAGATGACATCTTAGTCAAATTAGTTACTTTTTATCATGTGTCAAACGATAACTTTGTATGAAAAATGTACTGAATACAAACTAGTGACGTCACTGTTTTAGACCACTGCATTGAGCAATATATTTCAATGTTTATTTCATTAAAATTTGTAATAGAAATAGAATGTAAAAATTGTTTTTCGAGATGTTTTGTAATATTGGATTTAAAATGAAGGAGAAATCGCTATTTATTTACGATACAGTCATTTAACCTAAATTTTAAACAAAACATAGGTAACAAGAAAACATAATATCTGATCTTAGGCGTTCCATCCTTACTAATATTTATAAATGAGAAAATATTTGTCTGTTATCTCTTCACACTTACAAAACTGAACCGATTTAGATGATATTTGATAAAGAAATAGTCTGAGACTTGGAAAAGGACCTTTTAAAGTGGCTCATTGGTGAATCAATCAGAAAGGCATGTATTTTATATTAGGTAAGATCTTTAGACTCTAAAATAAAACCACAGCTATCTTTAATAACTAAAATGACTGTTTAAATAATGCAATAGTACCAGTGTATGTAAGAAAATTATTGGTAAATTTTTGATATTTCTTTCTTCTACTAACACTACCATAAATACCTAATTATATTCAGATAATATTTAATAAAGTCCATACACAAATCCTTGACAATAAGATTTCGAATTGTTTACACTAATTTTAATTAAATTTAGATCGATGTTGGGAAGTCAGTGCCATCAAATATACTGACAACTAGTTCAACCTTCGAATTCAGTTCACCCTCAGGGTTGCGGAGGTCCGATGCCAGTCGCTCCATGTAAAAACTGATATTCAGGTAAAACTGGTTGAACTAATAGCTGACCCAAAATAATCTTGGGAATAATGAAGACTAGGAAGATTTCGATGAAAATGACAGTGCCAGTATACTCTTTAAGTTTTGATATAAATATGTATGTATTAGACAGGCCTATTGCTTTAGTGGTTACTGACTCCGACTGCTAAGCCGGAGCTGTCCGTCCAGGACAAATAGTTGCGTAACGAACACGATCATTTGTTCTGTGTCTGGGTGGGACAGTGGTAGCGTATGCGACTGCTATGCTTGAGATCTCGGGTTCAATGCCCGGGTCGGACCAAATGTTTGTATGATCTGCAAATATTTGATTCGGAGTTTGGATGTTTTCTATATATAATATGTATGTATTTACAACAAAAAAAGTATATAGGTATTCTATCAGTCAATCTAGCGTTCATAATACAATCTCTGCTTAGTTTAAGCTAGATGGCGTTGTGTGTGATATGTCCGAAATAATTATTTATTTATGTATAATATGTATTTGTATTTATGTATGTTCATCATCAGTCTGGTTACCAGTACAGGCTCTGTCGAGCTTGAAATCAGACGGTCTTGTGTGAGATTAAGTTATTATATTTATTTATTAGGATATATTAAGTTGTTAAGTTATGTATCTATTGGCTATAGTACTTACTATTTTGTTATTTAATACGCTTTTAAGGCACTTAGGCTTTAAGGCTTTAGGGTACAAGTCTGCGCGGTTGGCCTAGGGGCTAGGCACACTACTGGGAGGGGCCCGGATGTGTAAAAAAAAAGAAAAAAAAGTGGCGTAAGCACACTCACACTTTGGGTGATCCACAAATTGTTGTTTTGAGTCTAGGTGTTTCTTGTATCCGTTACATGTATGTTTGTAAAATCCCCCGCGACACAGAATGTATATTCCTAATGCGGGTGTTGCCTTTTTTTTGTAAAAGAAAACATTGTAGACTCACTCACTCGGTGAAACACAGGGCAAGCGCTATTTCACAGCGGTTTTCTGTGAGGCACTGGTATCACTCCGGTCGCGCCTGCCCATTCATGCCGAAGCGTGGCTCTCCCACGGTCAAAATTGATTACTTCATTATTTTTTGAAGTCGGTTAATAATCATGTAACTCGTCCCTCTTACACTATTTGCCAGCCCGTCTTGGATTTGTATTGTAGGGTTTTGACGTAGAAGTGATTAATATATTATTGTTATAACTCAGAATATTTATGTATAAAGAATACACATATAATTTTTTGATGCATTTATATTTACGACTGAATTTCTAATATCCTTGCCAAGAAACGTTATAGGGTATAAGATAAGTACATAAGTTTGTTTGCAATTTTTCTCGTGCCTTAAAATATTAATATATTTATAATATTAAATATTGAAGTATCTAATATAAAATGAAGGAAATATAATAGGAATTAGAAAATGTATCCTTTCTACTTAGCTTCTACCTATTCAAGAGATGAGGATTATTAAAGTACTACCACCAAGCGGTACATTAATCAATACAAATATAGGCAGATGTGGTATTTAACCGACTATTTGCAAAAAAAAAAACTGTTGAATAAACGCCAATATTATACTACATATTATATAATATATTTATAAGTTATTTGCCAGCAATATTTGCATTTACATATCTATAAATAAGTATTTACTGATTTTAGGTATAAAAATAAAAAGTGTCTTCCATGACGACTATGTATGTCTGTCAACCCTTGAAACTAATACTGGCGTGTTTATATAAAAGTGGGATAGCTAATATTGTATTAATTGGAGATTATTTTCACAAATATATGATAGGCATTATCTATAGTGTAACACGGGCCACCATAGAGGGGAGTACCCATAGCGGCTTTTCCCGATACAAAACAGTCTGACATATTTTTTGGGGGGAAATCTTCTCACATACACATTTTAGCCTCACATACAAAAACAATCGCCTGTCATTACGAACTCACACATAACAATTAAAACAAAACAGTCAAAATTTCACACACACATAAATACATACTGTGTCAGAACCATAGAGCTATTATAGATAGAGTTGGGAAGACATTCGGAGAGAAGATCGCGGTACCCCATCGGTCTTTCTCTACTGACGCATGCGCAGTAAAGGACTGATAATCCAATCACAACAATTAACCGTCATCGTTCTGCTGTGCTGCTTTTCCTCGCTAACTGCGCATACGCGAGTAGAGAGAGACTGATAGGTACCGCGATCGTCTCCTCTCTTTATAACCGAGTGAGGGCTGGAGGCCTGGCTCCCCTGCTCTATCTATAATACCTCTATGGTCAGAACAGTGTAACGCGTAGGCCCATTTGTGCATATACTTTGAAAGAGGGGAAAACCTGCGAATGGCTACTCCCTACTGTGTTGCTATATGTCATTATTTCAATCTGTTTTAGTATACATTTTTATTGTGTTGTGATTATGAGAGATTAGTATGGGTATTAAATGAGTTGTTAAAAATATTTTGTTTTATTTGAATAATGTTGACTTCGCATAATCTTTACATAGTATGCAAGTAAAATTTTAACAAAAAAAGAACCGACTTCAAGAACGACCAAATTGGGACCACACGGAAAGCACCAGCATACAAATAAAATAACAAATGCACTAGTCGCCTCTACGAATTTCAACGGTTCTCCTCGATTTCTCTTATATGCCACCATCAGATCTCACACACTGACACGGACACTGAGAAGTGTCCTTATCGTGTGTCCAACCGTTGGGATATCTCCTTTCCTTTAAAAAAATAATCATAAAAATCGGTTCACAAGCGACGACGTTATCCGCGAGCACAATAAAAAAAATATACGGTCGAATTAAGAAACCTCCTTTCTTTGAAGTCGGTTAAAAATGAAGTTGCTTCCGCTGTCTGTTTGCTTAGATCTTTTAAGCATACAAATAAAATAACAAATGCACTAGTCGCCTCTACGAATTTCAACGGTTCTCCTCGATTTCTCTTATATGCCACCATCAGATCTCACACACTGTCACGGACACTGAGAAGTGTCCTTATCGTGTGTCCAACCGTTGGGATATCTCCTTTCCTTTAAAAAAATAATCATAAAAATCGGTTCACAAGCGACGACGTTATCCGCGAGCACAATAAAAAAAATATACGGTCGAATTAAGAAACCTCCTTTCTTTGAAGTCGGTTAAAAATGAAGTTGCTTCCGCTGTCTGTTTGCTTAGATCTTTTAAGCATACAAATAAAATAAAAATAAAATAACAAATGCACTAGTCGCCTCTACGAATTTCAACGGTTCTCCTCGATTTCTCTTATATGCCACCATCAGATCTCACACACTGACACGGACACTGAGAAGTGTCCTTATCGTGTGTCCAACCGTTGGGATATCTCCTTTCCTTTAAAAAAAGAATCATAAAAATCGGTTCACAAGCGACGACGTTATCCGCGAGCACAATAAAAAAAATATACGGTCGAATTAAGAAACCTCCTTTATTTGAAGTCGGTTAAAAATGAAGTTGCTTCCGCTGTCTGTTTGCTTAGATCTTTTAAACTACTCAACGGATTTGAATGCAGTTTTCAGCAATAGATAGTGATTCAAGAGGAAGGTTTATATGTGTAATACATGCATATTATAGTTGAGGAAATCCAAGAATTTCAAAGATTTCCGTGCAAAGTCGGGCCGGGTCGCTAGTTATACATAAGTTCCCTTTACTGCCTCAGTAGCGCAGTATTAGCGTATGCGACTGCTGTGCTGAGGTCTCAAGTTCGATTCCCGGGTCAAACCAAATGTTTGTATGATCTACAAAAAGTTTCAGAGTTAGGGCATTTTCTATGCATGTATTTGCTTGCATCACGCTTGAACGGCTGTATCAATTTCAACAATAGGGAATATGCATAAATTTATGTCTCAAATTTTTTTTTCTAGACTCTTTATTGTCTTTACAGTATACTTAAAAGGGTATTTTTTATTTGGAGATTATTTAATTCTCAAAACGCGTCACTATGGTTGAAACGAAATGTGACTGTGTCACTTCATCGAAATTAATAAATTATCGGCGTCGAAATTCATACTGTGGTAGTAGGGTTTGTGAGAAAAATTTACTTCTTCCATGATTTTTATAGCAATTAAAACTGTAAATAAGAATAAAGTAACTGTTACACTTATAACCAAAAGGAGCAAAGTATCAACGAAAAATGTTGTAAAAACCGAGAAATATTCTTTTTGAGCGTTTATAATAAATAAGTATTTATTTAAATCGCTTTTCGCAGGAACAGAGCTTGACATTTACGTATTAAATACTATCCGATATGGTCTAGTGGCTAGGATACCTGGCTCTCACCCAGGAGGCTCGGGTTCGATTCCCGGTATCGGAATATTTATTTTAAGCAATATCATCCTTATGCTGATTTTAGAAATCATATATATAAATATCAATATGTATATATTTTGTAAGTCAAAATTGAAATTGTATTTTAAGGTTTTTGTAAAAAATCCGGGAGATAAACTTGTCAAAAATATTTTTAAACGCTTAATATGTCCAAAATAAAACCCTATGTAATCTTTTATTCCTAACATTTAAACAAATAAAAACGTAAATACAGAAATAAATATTTGCCAGATTTCTAACACAACGCCATCTAGTTCACACTAAGCAAGCCTTGTACTGTTAAATCTAGATTGAGTTGTGGAATACTTATAATACTTTTCTGATAAATTTAATACAAAACATAGAAAATATACAAACTCCAAAACAAATATTCTATAATAATGATAATTGTGGTGATATATTGATTCAAACGTCGCGCAATGATTGTCGACATCGCCATTCTTCATGACGAGAATCTTGAAAGTTGAAAAATAAAAACAAATAAAGTATTTGGATTTGTCTCACGCGACTGTCGATATGTGGATTCGGTGATCATTGTTCCGATAATCATATCTGCTCAAGAATTGATAGCCAAGAGCCTCGACCTTGAGGGGCCCACGTTAGAAGGATGGATTAAGGGGAGGGTCTGATGCAGAAGGCAGTTCTCCTTGACACCGCTTGTATTATGAGGAGGTTCCTGTCCCCTGAGCCCTAACCACCGGTTCCTTGGTCCCTGTATCCGAAGTCAGTGGCAGGAGCGCCTTCACCTATAGAGCAGGGTGTGCGGCAGTGTTGAAAAAAACCACTGGATTCAATAATAATATTTTATTACTTGACTAAGTGTTTACATATACATTTTATAGATAAACTTAACATTATATATATATAATTCATAATAAATTCATATCATCGAACAATATAACTATACATATCAAAAATAGTTATGTATTTATTTACAAAATTAACATAGGTCAATACACGGAGCATATACAAAGGGTATATGCTTTCAAGGTACAAAAAAATATAAAGTCTAGGCTATAATTTGGAAGGTGGTTAAGTAGTTAAGAGGTTGTGGATTCAACTCCCGTTCAGGACAAACAATTGTATGATAAACATGATGATTTGTATTGTGTCTGGGAGTAATTTATTAAGCCACAACGCAAAAACCATGTGTTATAAAGGCGTGTCTGTGTGTGTATCTGTGGCCATAGCCATAGAGGTATTTTAGATAGAGCACGGGAGCCAGCCCAGAGCCGTCCCTCGGTTAGAAAGAGAGGAGACGATCGCGGTACCTATCTGTCTCTCTCTACTCGCGTATGCGCACGCAGTTAGCGCGGAAAAGCAGCATAGCAGATTCGACGGTTAATTGTTGTGAGTGGATTACCATTATTAATCCTTTACTGCGCATGCTTCAGTAGAGAGAGACAGATGGGGTACCGCGATCTTCTCTCTCTTTTTAACCGTTTAACGTTTCCGCTTAAAGGTAGCTGTATGTCTTCCCTACTCTATCTATAATAGCTCTATGATTTTTTGACGTTTAAAATATTGACTAATAGTTTATTGAAAATCTATCTCTAGGGAAAACTGGAGATAGTCTATTTAGTTTTTCAATGTGATTAATTCAATACTTTCATTGATAAAGCAGGATCAATTTTGTATCGATTTTTAGACAGGTTTTAGTGAAAAAAAAGAACAAATACTATTTTCGACTGTTTTAACCGACTTCAAAAAGGAGGAGGTTTCTCAATTCTTATGTTTTTTATGTTTGTTACCTCAGCACTTTCGACTGGGTGAACCGATTTTGATGATTCCCGTGTGGTCCCATTTCGATTTGTTCCAGTTCCTGAAGTCGTTTTTTTGTAATTTTTTAAAATTTCTTTTGTACGCACCCGATAAGTAAGGAATTTTAGAAATTTTATTGCTAAGAAAGATAAATAAGATATAAACAGTTTTAAGGAAGTTTGTCATTAGAATAAAAAAATAGGAAAAAAATAAACTGAACCAAATTGAAATAGGACCACACGGAAAGCACCAACTTTGAAATAAAAAAAATCATAAAATCGGTTTACCCAGTCAAAAGTTCTGAGGTAACAGACAAAAAAATACAGTCGAATTGGGAACCTCCTTCTTTTTTGAAGTCGGTTAAAACTAAGAATTAACGACAACTTATAATTTAAGTCTCGTAGCCTTCGATCAAATATATCATAGATGCACTGTTGCCGCTCAAAAAGTGGCACCGGCAAAACAAGGCATAAAACAACAATATGCCTTGTTTCGCTCTCATTCGCTTGGTGGCCGCGCTCGTGTTTACACAATTAGCAATGCCGAAGTGCGTAGTAAAAACTTGTAAAAATTACACTTTAAAAGTGCAAAAGAAGGATGGAATATCATATTTTGAGTAAGTCATCTTTAATCTAACATATTGGTGTATTTTCTTTATGCTTTAAGGCTAATTTTATGAATATTTTGATAAAATGTGTGATTTACAACGGCTTCTAAGGTACGCATCTATTCCTTTCACACTCACGGGCGATGCTCATAAGAGAAAACAAGACAAGCCGAGTGCTAGCGAACAAAGTCAGTAGGATAATGATGGAGTCGCCTTTACAAATATTTTTTTAGGTTAATTGAAGATTTGTTTTTGTTTTCCAAAATTTATATATACCAAATGCATCTAGTGGGGTGTGTTCCAACCATTTTTGTGAAGATGATATGTACAAAACAGAAAAAGAATTCAGGAGAATAAAAAAGACAGCTAACCAACTTTACAGGTAGGTATTATAATCTACTAAGAATATTTAACCGACTTTAAAAAAGGAAGTTATTAATTCGATCTGCATGTATGTATTTTTGTCAAAATTGCAATCAGTTTATAAATGTTGGTCTATACCAGATTCTAAACGTGATTACCAAAATTTAAAATTATATGTATGTCCGTTCGTAAATATCTGAAAAACATTTAAGTTGGAATATAAAATATAGTTGATGATTACAGTTTAGATATAGTCCAACTTATGGAACAGTGCAATATAATATGTATAAATACAAGCACGTAGGTATAGTAGGTCTAATATCTGAGTGGAATATTCAATATTAAATTAATACTTATTATAATTTATAATAAAATTCTATTCAAACTTTTAGCTATCAGAATCAAAAGAAGAAATAAAAATTGTGTGAAGAATTAATTATTTGTTGGTCCATCCAACTACCGTATTTTTTTAAAATCGAAAAGCAACTCCATTTTGTCCATGTTCCAAATAGAAGCGATAAGACGCGATGTCACTATTTAATGTCAGTGGAATGTAACTCTCGTTATTCTTTGTACTATTATGTAATAAGTTATGTTTAATTTTTCAATACACTTGTTTTTGGGCATGTGTTGTTTTATTTCTGATTTTTGAAAGAGTCATAAAATTTTATTGTCCTATCCTGTCATCAAACTAAAAGGTAATATGTAGTGGATTTAATATGGATTTATTTCCGTCCGTACGTCAATTGCTTAAAGTTAACATTAGGTTAAGCTGTATACCAGTTCAGAACTTTTTTCGCTATATCTCAAGTGGTATACATGTACATATGTGCGTATAGAAGCGTGGACAGTATTTTGTTTAGTTTTGTATGGAACTGTGCATCTATAATATATTTGATCGAAGCTCGTAGCTAAGGGAGGCTATGTGCAGCAGTGGACTGTTAAAAACTGTTGAAGATGCTATAATTAAGTCACGTTTGAGTTTATTATACTTCTTATGGTTTTCCATATTTAATATGAAAACAATATTTCTAGCGATAACTAACTATTTAATACATTAATTTTAAATTGAGCATATAATTGACACTTAAGGCAAGATTGGAATGTAAACATTAATGCAATGCTTCAAACAAACAGTCAATTAAACTTATCTAACCATTTCTGTAAGATTACTCGACAAGTAAGGCGCCTCAAATTCGAGCAGAAATCCACTGTGTTCTCCTATACCAAGTGAGATATGCTGTACAATGACCAATCTTTCTTCTCTTCCGAAATTCTGGCAAGTCTTGGCTGGACGTCAGCAACAATTCTTCTGAACATCTCCATGTGCTATGTTGTCTATACTCCAAGAAGGCAGTTCTACCTTCCCTGTGTGGGTAGCGTCTTCTTCGGTTGGACATCCTGAAATACGCAAAAAGAAAAATGAAAGACAGTCAAACAAATTCGTGACATTAAAACAACAGAATCCATTTTTGCATCTACCGCCTCATATTTTTAAATCACCCAAAGGTTGACTGGCAGAGAATGCCCCATGGCAAGGTCCAGCATTGGAATGTTAAAGAATTTCAATTAATCCTTTTCTCTAATGTTCGTAATTTCAGAAATTTTCAAGGTAGTAGAGCCTCGCTGATTTCAGCACGGTTGGGCCGGCTCGACCGGGGCGGTACTACCCTCGCACAGAAAATCAACGTAAAATGACAGCGTTCGTGATGTCGTGTTTCGTTGGTGAGTGCGAGACCGGAGGCCCAATGATGCAGTAGCATCACTAGCCCGCCATGGTGTGGGTCACCATGCTGCATTCGCAATGAGTATGGTGACCACCACTCTTGGATTCTACTTATGCTTTCATCAGGCAGTGTAGAGTCATTTTGGCAAGTCCATACATAAAAAAATACATATTTATGAACTAACTAGGTTTAGCATCTCAGCCCCTGTGTATGCAGTATCGCAGTTAAGAGTAGCCTATATGGTAGGTAGGTATTTACCTGTAGGTATTCTGTCGTCGCCGTCGGAACTGTCGTAGGCCCTCAGCGAGGACATCGTGTTTGAGGAGGACAGCCTGAGGAGTGCCGTCGCTGTGTTCAGGAATACTTGATCTATGCCTTGCTGTAAACAAAATAGGTTAATCATTGAGAATTGTCTCATCTATCTATCTAATCTAAATAAAATAAAATTGGAGTGTCTGTTTGTAATATGTATTAAAATAACCGCTTTTTACTAAATGCATATTATGTTACATACGCCACACATGTACATATACCAAAAGTAAAAACTAAAACCCAACTACGACAAAAAACGACGCTAAAAAAGTATGAAACAAGTTTGAAAAGCCGTAGTCACACGTTGTTAAAGTGTTATGGTGCGTTTCTATGAAACGTGTGACTACGGCTTTTCAAACTTGTTTCATACTTTTTCAGCGTCGTTTTTTGTCGTAGTTGGGTTTTAGTTTTTACTTTTTTTTTATTTAAAATGTTTTGGTGCCGTTATTAGTATATAATATATATATATTTGAAATGTACAAGTAACGCCCTTTCCAATGATACCAAACACGGCATATTTATCTCAAATTTATTTTTTAATTCATTACTTTATGTCGGCTAGAGGGCGCCACATTAGATTCAGCGACACGTCATATAGCCTATAACCAGCAGACGATCAAGACGCTTCTAACGATACCTCATTTGTCCAATTCTAATAAGTAGTTAAGGAGCTATGAGGGAACAAATGAACATACATACATACATACATAGCCTGTCAAAATCATAACCCTCCTTTGGCTTTGCCCTAGTCGGGTAAAAATAACATTTTTTACAATTTTTATCTGTCTGTCTGTCCGTTTGTTCCGGCTTATCTCTGGAACGGCTGGATCGATTTTGATGGGACTTTCACTGTAGGTAGCTGATGATATAAGGATAACTTAAGCTACTTTTTTAGACTAGCTTCGCCCCGCGGTACGAAAATGTCCGCGTAAATGTATGTACGCGCATAACTTTCGATCGACTGCATCAAATTGGGTGATTCTTTTATTTGTGTGTTCGTTATTGTTAGGACAAGACTTGTATAGACGCTGACAATAACGAACACATAAAAAAATGCAATTTATGAACTTTTTTGTTGAGATTTATTTATTACCAGTGTTAACAGATAGGAGAGCTTTAGGTATTTTAGTGCCATACCTACAAGTAACGTACAGTTAACAAGTAACTCATGTTCATTATTTTGAGATTGTTGATTACCTCGAGATTTATTTACCATCTGCACCAGAAAGGTTATGTTTTTTTGAGTGTGTGTATGTATTTACTGTTTGTGCAGTCGATCGGAAGTTATGCGCGCAGATACAATTCAGTGATTCATTTTTATTTATATACATTTTATCTCATTATCATCATTTATAACAACCTTGACCGTCCTTTATACGGTCTTGGCTTACTATACCACGCTGGCCAGACGGGTTGGTATAGTGTTTTGGATATCTAACACACAACGCCATCTAGTCCCCAGCTAAGCGGAGCTTGTGTTATGGGTACTAGACAACTGATATAAATCCATATTATATACTTTTTTGTAAATACATTCATATTATACATAGAAAACACTCAAACTCCGAAACAAATATTTCTAGATCATACAAACATTTGGTCCGACCCGGGAATCGAACCCGAGACCTCATGATCAGCAGTCGCACACGCCAAACGCGAGACCAACGAGGCAGTCTGCTTGTGTCATGTTTTCCTTTATTTTATGGAAAAATGGGGCAAACGTGCAGACATATCGGCTCATGTTAAGCGACTACCATGGACACCCGTAACTCCAGAGGCGTCACAAGTGCGTTGCCGGCCTTTCGAGGATGGGCGGAGGGTTTGGGGTATGGGCCTCCGGTATCCCCAATCACTCAGTGAAACACAGCGCAAACGCTGTTTCGCACCCGGTTTTCTGTGAGACTCATCAGAAAAGCACACGAAACGCCATTGTTCTTCTGCCCAATTTCTGTGTTCAAGAGCCCATTGATATCGAATCCTACGATTGTGCATTGCTATAGGTGGTACCCGTAGCGGTCTTCGGGAATGAAGGTTCACTTCATGTAAGCGGTTTCTGACTGTTTGGTCGCTAATTAAGTTCCCTGAAGAGTGATGAAGCCTCACGGCTAACATCATGGCGGTTATTGTTGGAGCTCTTCGAGTTAAGATTTTAATGTATCGGTCTTGTCTCCGTGTGGTGCAGCGATACCGTCCTCCATGGCGCTCAGCCACGGTACCAGTGCTTCGGTAACGTGTCCAAAGTCGACTGATAACACTCTGACTTGTATTCAGAGCTAAAGCCACAGTACGTTGCCGGGAACCAGCTTCTATCATTCCCACGGCTCTGAGCATTTCTTCCCTGCTTAAATAACGTCGCCGCTCCATAATAACGTTGGTTTTAATCAGTAGTAGGGAAACAGTAGCACTAATAATGTCTTCAATGCGTTGTATGTTTTTATAGGGAAAATATTGACAGCTGATTTTCATCTTTTACTCGAATTTGATTGACAGTTCCTGATTCAAATTATGAAATGCACCAAAAAGGATCCATATAAATTTATAAATCATAAATTTATTACAAAGCCACATCTCAATCTCAAGAAATCCGCATAAAAATGCTTGATCCCTAGACACTTTTGATGTGTGTAGTAGGAATTAAAAAATCTATACTAATATTATAAATGCGAAAGTTTGTAATTATGGATGGATGGATGGATGTTTGTTACTCTTTCACGCAAAAACTACTGAACGGATTTGGATGAAACTTTACAGTAATATAGCTTATACATCAGAATAACACATACGCTACTATTTGCCGCGATAATCGACATTTACGCGGGCGGAGCCGCGGGCAACCACTAGTAAGAATTAATCATTCGACCGAAGCCCCAATAGCTAGACATATTAAAAGTACAAGCTGACCCTCGCAATTTTGCGTCTCTTTTCAATCGTACTCAACTCCTATTGGTCTAAACGTGATGTCAACTACCCTATCTAAACACACATTTTTAAAAAACCTGATAATCGGTTAGACAGTTTTGGAGTTCATCATGAGATGAATTTCACATGAGAATTATACATAAGAGATGTTTATCAGCATGTTTACCAGTACAGTACAGACTCTGTCTAGATAGGAATCAGACGACCTTGGGATAAAAATAAATAAATATTTTCGGACATCTAACACACAATGCCAAGTCCCAATCTAAGCAGAGCTTGTGTTATGGGTACTAGACAACTGATATGTAATTTTTTTTTATGGAGTAGGGGGAAACGAGCAGACGTATCACCTGATGGTAAGCGATTACCGCCGCCCATGGACACCCGCAACACCAGAGACGTCACAAGTGCGTTGCCGGGTTTAGGGGGATGTGCGGAGGGGTTGGGGTATGGGCCTCCAGTATCCTCACTCACTCGGTGAAACACAGCGCAAGCGCTATTTCACACCTGTTTTCTGTGAGGCCGTGGTATCACTCCGGTCGCGCCGGCCCATTCGTGCCTAAGCGTGGCTCTCCCACGGTAATATACTTGTTTTTTGTAAATAAATATTTTACATAGAAAACACCCAAACTCCTAAACAAACATTTGCAGATCATACAAACATTTGGTCCAACCCGGGAATCGAACAAGAGACCTCGAGCAAAGCAGTCGCATACGCTACCACTGCGCCACAGAGGCAGTTTAATAAATACCTACAGATAAATTAAGTACATTAAGCAAAATGTCTACAAAGTCAAGGTCGTACTGGTAATATGAACCGGCCGTTGCTAGGAAGCCCTTTAACTCATTATCCGGATTAGTAGTAGGTAGTAGAGCCTCGCTGATTTCAGCACGGTTGGGCCGGCTCGACCGGGGCGGTACTACCCTCGCACAGAAAATCTACGTAAAATAACAGCGTGCTGTCGTGTTTCGTTGGTGAGTGCGTGACCGGAGGCCCAATGATGCAGAAGCATCACTAGCCCGCCATGGTGTGGGTCACCATGCTGCATTGTTGCATTGTCTGCATTCGCAGTGACTATGGTGACCACCACTCTTAGATTCTGCTTATGCTTTCCATCAGGCAGAGTAGAGTCATTATCGCAGGGCCTAACATTAAAAAAAAAAACGCTATTAAGCGGGGTACGGATTACCACACCCCTATTCATCCCGTGGGTGTCAAGGTCGAAGATACGACCAAGAGACGACTGTGGGAGAGCCACGCTTCGGCATGAATGGGCAGCCCGAATGAATCAGTCAGCCTGTGACCACGGCCAGTGCAACCTGGTCGAAACGTCAGGCAAAACAGAGGTATGTAGTACCTTGAAATAGTGATCGCGTTAATTCCCGTAAAAATAATAATAATTATATCATGGAACGCGAAAGTTTAAAAGTTAGTATAGTCTCGTTTTGGTATGAGACCGGATACAAGACGTATACGACACAGGAGAACCCCTGGACGCCAACAGCGATTAAAATCCTGCCAGGAAGTCCATCCTTATAGTGGTGGAACCATCATGGTATGGGCGGGTATTTGGATCGGCGGAAGAACTGAGTTGATTTGGATCAGAGGCAACCTCAACGCTCAAATTTATGCTGAGACGATTGTATCAGACGTCATCGTTCCTCTACAAGTGCAAATCGGTCCCTTATTTCAGTTAATGCATGATAATGCACGACCGCACACCGCAAGAGTTGTAAGACAGACTCTCGCCGCAGCTAACATCAATGTCCTGCCCTGGCCTGCTCAGTCGCCAGACTTGAACCCGATTGAGCATGCATGGGATATGCTACAGAGAAGAGCTCTGCCGAATATGGAGGGTATCCAGTCGCAAGAAGACCTTTTTTTGTTGTTGCAACGAACATGGGCGGCCATTCCACATCGTGATTTGGATGAACTCATTTTGAGTATGCCAAACCGATGTTCTTGTGTTGTTAGTGTTCGCGGTAGAAACACGGATTATGAATTGTTTAAGTTACCTAATAAAATTTTAAAGAAAACTGTTATTTCAGTCTTTTTTTCGAACTTTAATGTTAGTGGTTCAAATGTCAAAAATCCCTTTATTAGGAAAATGGCAAATTTCTTTATTAATGCAAAGGTGACTTGGTTTATCGTTACTGTGACAAACGAAAACACTTTATTTGATGAATCCTTAAAGAAAATTTTAATTAATATCAATCAGGAGAAAAGTTATTGCAAAAATATATGTTGATCCCTAGACACTTTTGATGTGTGTACTTTAGGGGTATCCACATAACAGTCCATCTCTTATATTACCACCTAAGGGATGACATTCCCAAAAAATCTTACTTATTAGGTGCATATAAGATGATAGCGACCTGCCCCGGGGGTGACTCTGGTTACCCCGAGATAACCACAGACGTGATGTACGGCAGGGGGGACTCCAGAAGTCACCGATGCATTCCTGGAGCTCCTCCCGAGACTGCCGAGGTATGCCGCAGCGGTAGTTTAGTGGGTAGACCGATTTGCCAGGAGTCCCACACACGCTCTTCATGTCCCTGACGGAGGGTATGGTGCTAAAAGCATTTCCCGCGTAAAAAAAAAAAAAAAAAAAAAACATAAAAACCATCAGCTGCCAAAATGTCAAGTTTGTAGCTAGAACTGTTACGGCTCTTTTATTTTATGCCTACCAAAGTGACTCTACTCTGCCTGATGGAAAGCATGGTAAGAATCCAAAAGTAGTGTTCACCATATTATTGCGAACGCAGACAATGCAATAATGCAGCATGTTGACCCACACTATGGCGGCCTACTGAGATGCATCTGCATCATCTACGTTGGTAGATCATTCAAGCAATGTAAGTTATATCTAAACAAGTAATCTTATCAAACAATTATAGTCCAAGATCCCAGTCAGCCCAGATTTACGTCATTTTAGTAAAGATAAAATTTTTTGGATCGGTAGTCCAACATATATTCAGAAAGGAATGGATACTTGCTAAGCTGAAAGCGGGGCCGTATTATTTGTGTTGTTTGGAAATCGAGCCCACCTCTGACTTCTAGGTACTCTCACAAACCATTACACCAACAGGTTAACTCCAGAATCGATGGGTTAACAAACTACCCTCTCATCATCAGTACATACCTGATCATGCAGAGCAGAAGTCTCACAGTAATGAGCTCCAATGGAGGCTGCGAACTGTGTAGCCTCGGAAACGGAAACCGCCCTATACTCTTCTAAGTCACTCTTATTGCCCACTACTGATAACACCATGGCTTCGGGCACATTGCTGAAATAGAGAAAATAAATCTATACAAATAAATAAAATTGATGTGTCTGTTTGGAATGTCAAATTAACAGCTTATCACTAAATGATAGTATCAAAAAACATACTTGAAAAACTTTTGTATATATGTGTCTGTGTTCCGGCTAATCTCTGGAACGGGTGGATCAATTTTGACAAGACTCACTGGCAGTTCGCTGATATAAGGAATAAATTAGGCTACTTTTTTAGGACAGTTTTGCCCCGCGGCGTTACCCGGCCGCGGGGGTAAATGTTCACACATACACATTTTAGACTCACACACGAAAACAATTGCCTGTCACTACAAACTCACATAATATAACAATTAATACAAAACATTCAAAATTTCACGCACACCTAAATACATTCTGTGTGATAACTATGTATTAACGTTTGGGACTTTTCGTATCGGGGTCCCTCCCGAGGAGTGTCCCCGCAATGAAACTTCAGCTATAGTGCTTAATATAGTTTTTTTTTATGTTTGACCCTGCCAAAATGACTCTACTCTGCCTGATGGAAAAGCATAAGCAGAATCCAAGAGTCGGTCACCGTACTCACTGCGAATGCAGACAATGATTATTTATTTTGTGTAATTACAATTAATCACAATAAATTATGAAGCACAGGTACAAGGTATAAGGTTTATACGAAGTTTATACAATAGCGTACAACAAACTCATCAAACACTTTAGTTTTCGTTGCTGTCAGATAGATGTTTTTGACACCAAAGTTGCGCGAACGAAAAGTTCGTTCGGAAACGCCACAAACGCATAGGCCCACTTGGGTTGATACTTTGACAGAGCGGAACGCCTGCGTATGCATACTCCCTACCATGTTGCTCTTTGCATGTACGTGACCAGTACATGGTCTTTGGAGCCCACTTAGGTATGTTTTTTTGTGTTGTTCTATGCATGTACGTGATCAGTACATGGTCTTTCGAGCCCACTTATGTATGTTTGTTTTGTGTTGCTCTATGCATGTACGTGACAATTACATGGTCTTTCGAGTTCACTTAGGTGTGTTTTTTTAGTGTTGCTATATGCATGTACGTGACCTGTACATGGTCTTTCGAGCCCACTTAGGTTTTTTTTTTGTGGCTCTATGCATGAACGTGACCAGTACATGGTCTTTCGAGTTCACTTAGGTGTGTTTTTTTTGTGTTGCTATATGCATGTACGTGACCAGTACATGGTCTTTCGAGCCCACTTGGGTATGATTTTTTTTTGAGTGTGTTGCTCTAATGGTTTAAACCTACAACATGCAGCGCAGTAAAAAGCGGCCAGATGATCGCTTAAACCACTACACCATCCCTGCAGTCAATTGTTATTTTTAACCGACTTCAAAAACGGAGGAGGTTCTCAATTCGACTGTATTTTTTTTATATTTGTTACCTCAGAACTTTCGACTGGGTGAACCGATTTTAATGGTTCTTATTTTGAAAGCTGGTGCATCCCGTGTGGGTCCATTTCAATTTGGTCCAGTTCTTGAACTCGATGTTGTTTTGATAAAAATTGAATTATACTAAAATGAGTTTCGTGTTTAAAGTTTCATAATTACCTTTGTAATTCTTTGACCCAGCCTTTAATGGCTGAGAAGCTACTGACACTGGTGATGTCGAAGACTAGGAGGGCAGCGTTCGCGTTGCGGTAGTACATTGGAGCCATGGAGCGAAAGCGCTCTTGTCCAGCTGTGTCCCATACCTGCAAGGAATAAGCATATATGTATCATCAACATAATGAATAAATATTTCGGACATCTAACACTCAACACCATTTGGTCTCAAGCTAAGCAGAACTTGTATTACGGGGACTAGACAACTCATATAAAAACATTATATATTCTTTTTTTTTAAATACATACACATTATAAATAGAAAACAGCCCAACTCCGAAACACATATTTGCAGATCATACAACTTTTGGTCCGATCCAGGTATCGAACCCGAGACCTCAAGCACAGCAATCGCATACGCTACCACTGCACCAACGAGGCAGTCATAATAGTCTCCTTAGAAAGGTTTTGGCCTACTTCACACGTGGGAGAGCCACGCTTCGGCATGAATGGGCCGGCTCGACCGGAGTGATACCACGGCGTCACAGAAAACCGGTGTGAAATAGTGCTTGTGCTGTGTTTCACCGAGTGAGTGAGGATACCGGAGGCCCATTCCCCAATCCCCTACCTCCCCCCCATACCCAAAAGGCCGGCAACGCATTTGTGACGCTTCTGGTGTTGCAGTTGTCCATGGGCGGCGGTTATCGCTTACCATCAGGCGATACGTCTGCTCGTTTGCCGGGCTATTCCATAATAAAAAAAAAGAAAAAAAACTATATCACGCTGGCCAAACGATTGGTATAGGGTTTGTTTCAAGTTTTCCTTCTTTTTAACCGACTTAAAAAAAGGAGGAGGTACTCAATTCGACAATTTTTTTACGTTTTCACGTAAACCATTTTTTTTTCTTATAGTAGCATCAGGATCGTGGCCATCTCTAACGTCTCTACTTGCCAGAGATTACATGATAAGTACATAACGGGAGAACAGCACTGCAAAAAAAAATAACAAAAAAAAACGACTTCAAGAACTGTACCAAATTGAAATGGGGAAGCATCAGCTATCAAATAAAAAAAGAATCATCAAAATCGGTTCATCCAGTCGAAAGTTCTGAGGTAACAAACATAAAAAAAGTATGCATCTCGGGAGGCCCGACAGAAGTGTTGAAGTTGAACTATTTACGACTAGCGCTGTGGCTTTAAGCGAGAGAGGAGGGCTTGCCTACCGCTGCCGTATGCGTGGGAGAAAGGGAAGCCAGACAGACTGGCGCCGTAACGCGTTACGTAACGAAGCGGTTTACCCTCTCATAAGAAGCTATCACTTCAAAATACAGTCGAATTGAGACCCTCCTCCTTTTTTGATCTTGGTTAAAATAAAAAACAAGAATTACCTGTAATTTAACTCTAGCATTCTCCAAGTTGATATTGCATGTGAAGAACGACGCTCCTATGGTGGGCGATATGTGTTTCGAGAACATTTTGCCTATGTACCGCACCACCAACGATGTCTTGCCAACACCTGCAAACGAAAGAAAGAATACTATATTATAATGTCATGAATAGCCTTTATAGTCTCCTGCTAGACTCAGGCCTTTCTTTAGAAAGGAGGTTTTAAGCTACTATACCACGCTGACCAGACGGATTGGTATACTGGTTCCAGTTGTTCTTCTTGAGGTTTTATACAAATCAACTTAGCATTTTTATATATAAAAAATCTAAAGATACATTAACAAAAAAACATTGTCTTACTCCCTACCGTTTGCTGTCACGATACATAGACTGCTATTGCTGATGTCCAAGAAAAAGTCGAAGTCGAAATATTACAGAAAGTTTCTTGATATTCTTTCCAGAAGGGTGTCTAGTTAGTGGGGTTATTACAAGATTATTTCATAGTATCGGGGAGTCAAACGAGCATACGAATCAACTGATGGTAAGTGAGTACCATGTCCCAGGACACCGGCAACTCAAGAGAGATAGAGAGCGTTGCTGTCCTACCTTTCACAATAGTAGAACAACAACGAAAGGAATGCTGAATTTATTGGAAAAGTAAGAGAAAATAATTATAAAGATAGTTAACATATGTCTGTTACAAACAAACATACAGTTGAAGCTTATAAAAGCATGTTAACATTGGATATGAACTCATTCTAATTCTGCGTAGAGCGTCTGTAAAAAGTAGTATAAAACTACATGGAACTAATGGGAATTAATCGAATATTTTAAGATTGCAAAAGTTCCATATACAACAAGCTACATGGAACTACTGGGAATAAAGTGAATAAGCCGTTCTAAGAATAATAAATAAACAAAAGAATAGCGCCTAACATTACGATTAGTAGTTAATCTAGGATTATTGTTTGTTGTGATCAATTTAAACGAATGGGAATTAATCGTATATTTTAAGATTGTAAAAGTTCCATAATGGAACCTGGCTACACGGAACTACTGGGAATAAAGCGAATAAGTAGTTCTAAGAAAATTGAACATAAGAATAGTGATTATAATTACGATTTGTTGTTAATCGGGGATTATTGTTTGTTGTGATCAATTTAAACGAATATTATTTATGTCGATATAATTTATCTAATCACCGGCGCAGCTGGTAACAGTGGCATTATACATAATTCCTTTTTAAAATGATATCACCGACTTTAAATCTAAATGTATGTAATTTTACAAGATTTTGTTTTAATTTGCAATGTTTTCAAGTGTATTCGGCACATATCTCAGAAAAGCTAAACTAGAATGACTCTTTGATGTCAGATTGTGCTCAAATTTGGTATAAACTAGATTGGTTTAATTGGTCGCTTTCTACTGCGCTATGTGTTGTGAGTTCAAATCCCACATGGGACAACACTTTGTGTGATCTACAAATTGTTGTCCTGAGTCTGGGTGTTCTTTAAGTCCGTTTTATGTATGTTTGTAAAGTCCCCCGCGACACAGGATGTATACTCCTTATGCGGGAGTTCGAAAGAAAAAGTGTGTAATCCGGTATTTAATGGGACTAATCCCGCCCACACGCCCACGACTGTAACTCCTGTACACCAGGATCAACAGCGGTGACCCACGAAAACACCGAGTTATGACACTCGGGAAGTCCCAGGAAAAATTTAACTGTCTTGGAACCCGCAACGAAATTAATCAGAAGAAAACTGGAGGAGTTGGAAATATAATAAGTCCACTTCCCTCTTTAGCAAAGCGGCAGACAAAATGGAGTCAAAATAGGCAGACGCCTTTTTCAAACCGGGAAGCACCACGGATAAAAATATTATGGGTCCTAAGTGAGCTATATTTGATTTCTATAGTATGTATGGTAGAATCGCTTAAACGCACGGAAATTCACCGCAGTTGACACAAGATCCCCATAATATACTACCCCAGACGTCATTTGTAAGCTATTTAGCATCATGTTACGTTCATTGTACCAAAGACTACATTCCCAGAGGATATGATGAGCCGACTGTTCACAGCTAGAATCAGGTGTTGAGCATTGACACAATGGTGAATCGACTAATTTAAATGAGTATAGTTTGCTCTTAAAGTTACCGTGGCCTGTAAGAAATTGCTGCCTTTCATCCAAGAGGTCGTTATAGACATTGGATTGTCGTTGAAACAATCTTATGATTTTACCGCGGTGTCGTATGCCCAAAAAATCGCATTCCATGTTTTGAAGTGTGGAATAGTACATGGCTGCACGTCTTTGCACCTCGAGATCGACCGGAAGAACACCTGCCAACACCGGTAAAGCCTCAGTGCTAACCGTCCTATATGCCTTGCACAAGAAAATCAATGCAGGTCGTTGGCCTTGTAACAGTTTGCGACGGACAGCACCTACAGTCGCCCTATCTGCCCATACAGGACCACCATAGCAAATAGAACCCAAATAAGTAGCTCCATATATGATCTTTAGTGTATTATATGACAGACCCCATGTCGCAGTTGATATCCTCGTCAGTGCAAAGAAACTCTTTTTAGACTTTTCATTAACTGTTCTAATATGTTCAATAAAAAATGAAAAATTTCTTTCTAAAACCAATCCTAAATAACAAACCGAGGTTTTACATTTAATAGTACATTTTCAAATTTAATACACGGCGGTGATTTGAGGTTACCTTTCAGAAGTAGCTGGAAGGTTTTGTTTGGTGCAAACGTCAACCGATTACGCCCACCATGTAATCCGGTATTTTATAAAATACTTAGGCAATGTCTAACAATACCTGAAACGTGACTGCACGTTTGGCCTAGTGGTTTAACGGTCACCACGCCGTTTCCTACTTCGCCAAGTGTCGTGGGTTCAAATCCCACGTAGGACAACACTTTGTGTGATCCACAAATTGTTGTTCTGAGTCTGGGTGCTCTTTGTGTCCGTTTCATGTATGTTTGTCAAGTCCCCCGCGACACAGGATTTATTCCTAGAGCGGGAGTTGTCTTTTTAAATAAAAAAAAAAACGTGTAGATAATGTATGAAGTATCATTTATTGTATTATCATCATCAGCCTACCGCAGTCCACTGCTGAGACATAGGCCTCTCCAATTGCACGCCACTTAGTTCGATCCTCGGCTTCTCGCATATAGCTCCTGCCAGCTGTCTTGCGCAGATCATCACTCCACCTGGCCTGTGGATGTCCTACGCTATGTTTGCCGAGACGCGGTCTCCACTGAAGAACCCGTTTAGCCCAACGGCAACGGTTATCGGTTCTACGTCAAATATGGCCAGCCCACTGCCACTTCAGCTGGCTAATCCTGTTAGCTATTTCCATGACCCTGGACATGATGACATATGCAATAAATGTCATCATTATTGTATAACTAGTTGTAGCCCGTGGCTCCGCCTGCGTGTATGTCGGTTATCGAGGCAAATAGTATGAGTGAGGTTATTCTGATGTATAAGCTACATCACTGTAAAGTTTCATCCAAATCCGTTTCGTAGTTTTTGCGTGAATGAGTAACAAACATCCATCCATACTTACAAACTTTCGCGTTTATAATATTAAGTAGTAAGAGATATGTTACCGGCAACCTGAATTATACAGGTTGCCGTTTACATATATTTCTTGTGTGTATAATTATATGATACCTCCTTATGTGGTCGTTCTGATGAGGAGCTGTACTATGGTAACCAAACTGCTATATACACACATCAAAAGTGTCTAGGGATCAACATATGTGTCTAGGGATCAACATATGTGTCTAGGGATCAACATATATTTTTGCAATAACTTTTCTCCTGATTGATATTAATTAAAATTTTCTTTAAGGATTCATCAAATAAAGTGTTTTCGTTTGTCACAGTAACGATAAACCAAGTCACCTTTGCATTAATAAAGAAATTTGCCATTTTCCTAATAAAGGGATTTTTGACATTTGAACCACTAACATTAAAGTTCGAAAAAACGACTGAAATAACAGTTTTCTTTAAAATTTTATTAGGTAACTTAAACAATTAATAATCCGTGTTTCTACTGCGAACACTAACAACACAAGAATCGGTTTGGCATACTCAAAATGAGTTCATCCAAATCACGCTGTGGAATGGCCGCCCATGTTCGTTGCAACAACAAAAAAAGGTCTTCTTGCGACTGGATACCCTCCATATTCGGCAGAGCTCTTCTCTGTAGCATATCCCATGCATGCTCAATCGGGTTCAAGTCTGGCGACTGAGCAGGCCAGGGCCAAAGCCACATCTCAATCTCAAGAAATCCGCATAAAAATGCTTGATCCCTAGACACTTTTGATGTGTGTATATAAAAGAGGAAGGTGACTGACTGACATACCCAGAGATCAACGCACAGCCCAAACCGCTGAAGCTAGAATCCTGACATTTTGCATGTAGGTTCTTTATATAACGCAAGTGAGCACTAAGAAAGGAATTTTTGAAATTCCACCCCTAAGGGGGTAAATCAGGGGATGAAAGTCTGCGTGAGCGAAGCCGCGGGCAAAAGCTAGTATACTTATATGTATGTGGAGGAACGGGTGTCATGTCCCTCCAACACAAAGGGACGATCCTTTGACCAGGCGAGGTGATCATGCCTGGAGGACCACTGCCCAACGGATCATGTTGGGATGTTGTATGATCCATTTTTTTATGGAATAGGGGGCAAATGAGCAGACTTATCACCTGATGGTAAGCGATAACCGACGCCCATGGACACCCGCAACACCAGAGGCGTCACAAGCCTTGGGAGATGTGGAGAGTGGGAGAAGGGATTGGGGTACGGGCCTCCGGTATCCTCCCTCACTCGTTGAAACACAGTGTGAGCGCTGTTCCACACCGGTTTTCTGTGAGGCCGTGGTATCACTCCGGTCGAGCCGACCCATTTATGCCAAAGCGTGGCTCTCCCATGGTAAAACTTCGATACTTATATTATAAATGCGAAAAGTATCTCTGTCTGTCTCGCTTTCAGGGCCAAACCGTTACACCGATTTCAATGAAATTTGTCATGGAGATACTTTTATTCTTGAGGAAGGACACAGGCTACTTTTCTTTATTGCGATAACCGTCATACATGCGGGCGGACCCGCCGGCAAAAGCTAGGAACTTCTATTCGCAATACAAGATTAGTAGTTCGATGCGTTTGCGATAGATTATGCTGTAGCCTGTATGTGGTAGTCGCCACAATTCCATACGTATTATAGTTTATTACAAACAGAAACTGACGAAACGATCGTAATCATTATACAATTAAGTATTTGTCCTGGATGGGTCTCGAACTTATGACCTCCAATATAGAAGACAGGAGTGACAGGACTACTTACCACTAGCCTAATAGTCACTTTTTAATTTCGGTTGCCTTTATCATTTATCAGTAGCTAAATCGTTTTGCTAAATCTGCATTTATAATCTGACATTTATGGTACATGATTAAATAATAATCCACGTAATAATATGAATAAAAAATTATCTATGGTAGGTATCTATTTTAGCAAAACAGCGAGGATTTCGGTTTATTCCATTGGTTGATTGACTCCGGATTTCTGTGAGGCACTGGTAATTCTCTTATTGTACTAAAACAGTCCACTGCTGGGCATGGGTCTCTCCTTCGAAAGGTGATTTTGGCTTATGCTACGCTGCGCGCGATGAAGTGGATGGGTGTTTCTCTGTCCGCCAGAATATGAACGAAGTTATTCGACAGAGAACCAGAGTAATGCAACATCGTGCGTTTCGCCCGATTTCGAGGGAACGTCCCGCTTTTTGAATCAAAATTGTAATGTCCCGCGCGGGACAGGGTTTGTCCCGATTTTTGGGGATAGCTGGCAGGACGTGAGTTAGTTAGTTAGCCGTAGTGTTTTATTGTCAATAAAATGCACCATTACATTGCAAATAGGAAATGGCACCTGGCACTGTTTCTTTCATGAATTAGTGATGATTTAGTATGTAGCAGAAAAACAAAAATATTGCGAACGACCTTACTTATGTGTCGTAATTTCTGATTAGATACGATACGTTTTTTACTTTGTCCCGACAAAAGAATCCGACTTTTTTTCAACAAAAAGTCTCAAAATCCCGATTTGACTGAAAAAACTATCTGGCAACGCTGCTCTAATAGGAGCATCTATATGATTGTTTTACCTATATGTTTGTAAGCGTGTTTTTTAAGCTTTATGTAAAAAAAATGTTTACTTAACTCTTTAAAGGTAGTAGAGCCTTGTTGATTTCAGCACGAACGGGCCGGTTCGGCCAACCTTCAGCATTCGTGCCGTCGTGTGTCGATGGTGAATGAGTGAGATCACATCAATGACGCAGAATCATCACTAGGCCACCATAGTGTGGGTCACCATGCTGCATTGTTTAAATGTCTGCATTCACTATGAGCTTATGCTTCCCATCAGACAGAGTAGAGTCACTTTGGCAGGCTCATACAGTTTTACAGGCAAACGAGCAGGCGTATCACTTGATGGTAAGCGATTACCGCCGCCCATGGACACCCGCAACACCAGAGGCGTCACAAGTGCGTTGCCGGCCTTTGGGGATGGGGAAGGGTTGGGGTATAGGCCGCCGGTATCCTTAATAATTAAGAAAACAAGCTTTTTAACGAAGTAATTTCGCCTCCAAGGGGTATGGTTTAAGGGATGAACGGTTGTATGTAAATTCGTCGTATTTAAAGTTACACGAAGCCGCGGAATATAGCTAGTATTACATATGTTCTTAAATTTTCTAAGCTTATCCATTATATAAGACAAAAAAACGGCTCTCAGCTGAATAAGTTAACATAATATTAAGACACTGGCAATTACAAATTGAACTCATAAATACACGATGCGAGATTTATTATCTGTTATCTGGTAATAGATTTATTCTTGAACTAGAAATACCGGTTCTTTGTTCTCGTCGAGAGTTTATGTTTGTGTGGTGTGTCGGGTTCGGTTTCCGGGTTAGGTACTTAATTGTTGATTTTGTTAGGAAAGTCTGAAAACAAGTTCCCCTCTTACTGGGGAGACCTATTTCTATACTTCGGAAATATGTAGGTATAAGCAATATTTAAAAATTGGAGAGGCCTATGTATGTCCAGCAGTGGACTGCGATGATGATGATACGCAAAGATCGGCTAAATGCGAGATGACTATACGGTAGGGGTTCCGTACTATAATTGTCTAATCTATAGAAATAAATAAAATTGAAGTGTCTGTAATTTCAAATTAACATGTTTAATATAATTGTTAACAGCTTTTCATTAAATTAATATGAATGTATGTACTTACGGTACTTACATTAATTTTTGTTTTGTTTTCATTTTTGTGTGTTTATTAGTTCCGGCTAATCTCTGAAATCTCTAGATCAGTTTTGACGTGACTTTCACCAGCAAATTGCTGCATATGAATACATTTGTGTTTGTACATTTGTACCTACAACTCCTTCAAAACCGGTCGACCGATTTAAATGATTGAGAATAAGAATAGGTCGTAAAGTATTGTAAGTGTATTAAGAAAACTTTTTTGATTTCTTTGATAATTATTATTGCAGAACAACATTTCATTATCTATACAAATAAATAAAATTCGAGTGTCTGTTTGTAATATTAAAATAACCGCTTTTTACTAAATGCATATGTACCATGTGTCCCAAAATTCAACGATAAGCGGGCGCCAAAAGGTAGACCTGCTCATGAGTACATAAGGAAAAATAATAAAAAAAATATACCTAGTTTTTTTTTTAGTTACAAGAAAAATTTAGAATTTCTTTGAAAATCTACACCTTTCATGATATTTTGAACGACCACGATGACAATTTCTCAAATATGCTTAAGATTTTTTTATCTTGTAAACATTTTTTAAAATTTCGTCTGTCTATTTGTTCCGGCTAATCTCTGGAACGGCTGGACCGATTTTGACGGAACTTCCACTGATAGGTAGCTGATGATATAAGGTGTAACTTAGGCTACTTTTTTTTGACTAGCTTCGCCCCGCGGCGTTACCCGCGGTACGACAATAACCGCGGATAACACCGCGGGGTTCAGCTAGTATATATTATAGGCCTTGACACTGTATATTTAAATACACAAACATACATAGTAACAGACATATATTAGATTATAATTTTCGATGAAATCATTCCCTAACAAAGCTGACCTTGGTTTGTGTCCACATGTATGTAATTTAGAAGCCCGAACTTATGATTAATATCAAGATTTTCCAGTAAAATCTAAGATACCAACCGCTAATGGTAAAATGATAGCGTTCGTGCTGTTGTGGTTCGTAGGTGAGTGCGAGACTGGTGGCACAATGATGGAGAAGCATCACTAGGCCGCCATAGTGTGGGGCAGCATGCTGCATTGTTGCATTGTCTGCATTCGCAATGAGTATGGTGACCACCACTCTTGGATTCTACTTATGCTTTCCATTAGGGAGAGTAGAGTCATTTTGGCAGGGCCATACATAAAAAAAAAGTCAGAACTTATCTATGCTTTTGAACTTTTATCACCATTTGCTTCATAAATCTTAGGATTTTCCACAGACAGCGGTAGTCGCTTACCACGAGGTAACACTTACCATACAATACATACATAGCCTGTCAAAATCATAACACTCCTTTGGCTTTGCCGTAGTCGGGTAAAAAAAGAGTACCTAAACTTGATTTTTATAAACATACTAAAACGCATATCACACTTAATTCAAAACTAAAACAAAATAATTTCTTTAATTATTATACCTAATTGTTTTAATTATAATTAATTATAACACTTTCTTCCATTGTAGAACACAAACCAAACCTACTTAAAAAATAATTTCTATTTTTTACTTCAGTTCAGTATCAAAGCGTGTATTTATAACATAATTTATGTAAACTATAATATACTACATACATTTAAGTTTAAAGAGAAATCTTTGACTTTAAAATTTTATATTTTCAACGCATATGTGTATAACTTAACCCAATTTTCTTTAACATAACTATTATATTTATAAAACTAGCGAGCCCCGCAATGTTACCCACGATTGTCCCTTTACAACCCAAACCGCGAATAACTCCACGATGAAAAAGTAGCCTAAGTTACTCCTTATATCATCAGTTATGCTTGAATGCTATGGCAGTGAAAGTTCCATCAAAATCGGTCCAGTCGTTCCAGAGATTAGCCGGAACAAACAGACAAGCGGAAGAAAAATAAAAAAAATATTTTCCTTTTTTATGTAAGTACCGTATATACTTTCAAATTGGTGAAAAACTGTTTATTGAAATTAAATATAAACACTTGAATTTTATTTATTGGTATAGATTGAAAACGTGTTCATCTTTGAAACTTCCTGTCAAATTCGAAACACTTTAGTATTAAATAGAACACAATTTAAGGAAGGTCATGCTCTTTATATCTTCACACTAAGACCCTAAGAAGCGGAGCAGTGACCACAGACGCTTACGAAATTAAATTAAGTACTTAAATGAACTGAACCGTTATCGAGTCGAGTACAGTTGTAATATTGTTATGTGAACAATTTGAATGATTCATGATAACCTTAGTTAGTTCATAACTGAAATTGTACTTACAAGTAATCTTTATATAATATATAGGTATGCATGTTTGTATGCCTACAACAAACATTCCTGGTACGTGACTTCAAGATAAGAATAAATAAAGGATTGTCCATGTAAGATTTAATAAGAAGTGTATTTCTAGCGGCCACTCATTAGTCATTCATACTAATATTATAAACCACTCGGCGAACTTCGTGCCCCATTTTTTTCGTAATTTTCGAAAAGCTTATTTGATTATTAACGCCCGCCTCAGTTTCCCACGGGTGTTCTTATAATTTTCTTTAATACAAACCTAGTCCTGACAACAGCAAATACATAAATAAAAGAATTACCCAATTTGGTGCAGTAGATCGGAAGTTATGCGTGTATACATTTCGATGATTCATTTTTATTTATATAGATTAGAAAGTAACTTTGACTATCTTTTACGCTTTCAAGGCTAAACGAATGCACCGATTTCAATGAAATTTGGTATGGAGATACTTTATTTCCCGAGGAAAGACATTTGCTACACTTTACCGCGATTTTACGTAACTAGCCGCAGGAAAAAGCTAGTGAAATATATAAAACTATGACGTGCCTGTTGTTTTAGTGTTTAGTGATCATGACTGCTAAGCCAGCAGAGGTCGTAGGTTCGGTTACAATCAAGGACAAATCTTTATGTGATCAACACGGTTCACGTCGGATGTTTTATACTTCACTACGATAATATACCTTTTAAGACATTTTATTGACATTTAACAAAATCTTTATGACGAGAAATGGCCTTCGGTTATTGGCCGTGGACTAGTCACATCACATCGACAGCCTAAGCAAAGGACGCTGGACATAGGCCTCTCCTTAACAAGAAGGTATTGGTCTACTATACCACGCTGACCAGCAAGACGGGTTGGTATAAGGTTTGTGTCAAATTTATCTATCTCTTCGCAATGATGTTGCTCCCTTAGTCGTCTCTTACGACACCCATGAGATGAATAGGAGTGGTAACACTCCGTATTCTTAATCCGTCTCATGAAATAAACATACAACTATTTCCAGAACTGTTGGTTTAATAATGTAATGACTAAGATGAGACAAATCCTTCCTAATCTTAGAAACAGATAATTTTGTATGTAAAAAACTTATTATAAAAAAAAACCGACTTCCAAAAAACATCCAACGGAAACTCTCTGCCAAAAAAACACTTAAAAGCGTAAAATAAACTAGTTCTTCATAAATTGCCTATACCTAATTCTTTATTCATTTAAATAGTAGTATTATAATGTGTGCTAGGTACCTAGCATCTGTTTGAAGTCGGTGCCAAGTGACTATCGCTTAGACTTTTGTAATTGTTCGTTTGTATTCTTTTTGGCTTAGCACCGACTTCAAACTGCCTCGTTGGTCTCGCGGTTGGCGTGTGCGACTGGTCATCATGAGGTCTCGGGTTCGATTCCCGGGTCGGACCAAATGTTTGTATGATCTACAAATATTTGTTTCGGAGTTTGGGTGTTTTCTATGTATAATATGTATGTATTTACAAAAAAAAAAGTATCTATGTATTTGTATCAGTTGTCTAGTACCCATAACACAAGCTCTGCTTAGCTTGGGACTAGATGGCGTTGTGTGTTAGATGTCCAAAAAAAAAATTCTAATCCGTAACTCTTGCAGAGTTTAACCTTCTATTATCAGTTCACCTAAATAATTTGAAAGTATACGACTGAAGGTGTTTAGATACGTATGAAATTGAATTATCCTCCAACTCCTAACCGTTGAGGAGTTGTACCTTCCACCTTCCATCATCAGCTTACCTAAATAATTTGAAAGAATATGACTAAAGGTAACATACATACATATGATATTTAAAGATTTATCCTCCAATTCTTAACCGTTAAGGAGTTGTACCTTACATCATCAGCTCATCATCATAAAATGATGACTACCAGATGCAAATACCGGTGTAACTTCAGAAAATATACGAAAAACATATAATGTGCCTAAAAAAAATGAGGGTTTCCCTTGATTACCCTGGGATCCCATCATCAGACCCTGATATGGTGGCAATGGGACCACCTCGGGAGCATACCCTTTCGAATGCAAAAAAAATTTTTAAAATTGGTCCACAATTGACGGAGTAATCAATGAACATACATAAAAAGAAAAAACATACAGTGGAACATAGAACCTCCTCTTTTTTGGAAGTCGGTTAAAAAGTTATATCTAAAACTGCTAACTAATTGTTCACTCTTTGTTTTCTATGTTGTATAATATGTATTACCTGTCTCATTGGTCTTGTAGTTGACGTATGCGATTGTCGGTTAAGAGGTCTCGGGTTCGAATCCCGGATCCGGCCAAAAACTGTTATCGAGTTTTTCTGATTATAGAAATAATAACAGCTCGGAGTTTGGAAGTTGGGGTCGTGTCCGTTAACCGTCCCATCGGATTTTGAGAGAGAGGGAACAGAGAGTGCACAGTGAAGGCTAGGAAAACATTATTATTATTATGTATTACCAAAGAAGTATGTATCAATTGTTTAGTACCTACCCATAATACAAGCTCTGCTTAGTTTGGGAATTGATGTTTTGTAGAAAGATAACTTCCTAATTAGGAATATACCTCCTGTGTTGCGGATGACTTTACAAACATATATGTAACGGAAACAAGGAACACCCAGACTCAGGACAATCATTTGTGGATCACACGAAGTGTTGTCCCATGTGGGATTTGAACACAACCGTAAAACTATGTCAACCGAACAGGCCGTGTTAATGTGGTAACGAGACTCACAGAAGACGAGCATTCGTGCTGTCACGTATCGTTGGTGAGCGCGAGACCGAAAGCCTTATGATGCAGAATCATTTCAGTATTAGTGTGATATGGTCCTTCGAGCCGAAAAAAAACAAAAGAATTAATCACAAAACAGTGACTATAGCTTGGCTTAAGAGCTAAACTAAGATATGATCAAGAGTCTGCCAAATTCGATAAACATTGACAATTTAATCGCAGATTTGATGGATGTTTTATCCCTGCCTACTGAACAATTTTATCTTCAGATAAGTAGTAGTGTAAACTTACATCTTGTAATATTACTATAAGTTTTATTTTACCGTTATCCAATAGGTGGAAATCGTGACACATTATCGCAGAAAATAATTATATGTATTTATGTTTAAAGTACAAGTAGTATTTATGTTTAAAGAGTTTAAAACCAAGGGTTTCCCATTTATTTACTACTAGGTGAGCCAAGTGGTGTTACGTGCAGTACAACACACCGGGGACAATGCCACTGGGCGAAGTTAGTCTAAAAATAAAAGCGGCCAAGTGCGAGTCGGACTCGCCCATGAAGGGTTCCGAAACAGCAAGTAACATAATATAAAAGTTCTTGTAGTTTGTTGTAACTTTGATCGTTGTTTAAAAAAAAATTTTTTTTTTTGGGGTTTACGTTTTATGACGTATTAAAAAAACTACTTACTAGATTTCGTTCAAACCAATTTTCGGTGGAAGTTTGCATGGTAAGGTACATCAGTGTACATCATATATTTTTTTAGTCTTATCATTCTCTTATTTTAGAAGTTACAGGGGGGGGGGGACACACATTTTACCACTTTGGAAGTGTCTCTCGCGCAAACTATTCAGTTTAGAAAAAAATGATAGTAGAAACCTCAATATGACCTATCCATAGATGATACCACAACGACATACGTTTGATTTAAAAAAAAATGTGAGTTTCAGTTCTAAGTACTTATGGGGGGACCCCCAAATTTTTTTTTTTGTTTGAGAATCTTAATGCGGTTCACAGAATACATCTACTTACCAAGTTTCAACATTCTAGTTCTCTTATAGTTTCGGAAAAAAGTGGCTGTGATGGACGGACGGACGGACTGACAGATAGACAGACAGACATGACGAATCTATAAGGGTTCCGTTTTTTGCCTTTGGCACGGAACCCTAAAAAAGGAGCCTAAGTTACTATTTATATCATAATTCAATATCCGGGTCGAACTGATGTTGACTTTTTCTTACAAGAAATTGTTACAGCAGCAGTAATAGTAAAAACAATTATTATTTTTATCAAGATAAAAATACTTTCACTTTATTTCTCAACCTTTAAACTTTTCATGGACTTTCATAAATACTCCAAGACCAAAGGCCAAATCGGCCCAGCGGTACTGAGATTTAGTGAAAATTGCCTCGTTTGTCTAGCGGTTAGCGTAAGCGACTGCTGATCAAGAGGTATCGGGTCCCATTCGCGGGTCGGACTGCTGTTGGGTTTTTCATACAAGAAATTCTTAATAGCAGCCCAGAATATATGGAAAATGGCTGTGTTACCGCCCGTGCCCCGGAGAGCACGTTAAGCCGTGGGTTACGGTTGTTATGGACACCTATGACAATAGTTATTGGGTAAAAAGAAAGCATTAAAAAATATAAAAATGGTTGTTGTGGGATCGCGGACTTTTTTGTAGACCTTTTTAAGGTGTACAATACTGTAGTACATTATTTTGATCTATCTCGTTGGGTGCAGCCAGCGTTAGCAATGTAAGCTCAAAAAAGTGTATTTATTTACATTATATTAGAAACCTCTTAAATTATCAGTGTTTTTATACTATTTTATACATGTATTATACATATAAACCTTCCTCTTGAATCACTCTATCTACTAAAGAAACCCGCATAAAAATCCGTTTCGTTGTTTTAAAGATCTAAGCATTTATCGGGACAGACAGACAGCGGAAGCGACTTTGTTATATACTATGTAATGAGTAGTGATGATCTATTGAAATCGGTGAGTAATTTAGACATACATAAACTGCCAAACTCCCTTCCTCGTCGCCGATATCATTCGTATATCAAATGAGATTTGTAACAGAATCATAGGCAGCTCAAATAAAGAGCTATCTACCACGCTATTTACCTTGACCGACATAACATAATAGCGAACAATATTGTGTATACGAGGTATCGCGTTAAGCCCTAGCTGTAACGGTTTACGCTCTGACGATTATAACCGGTTCATGAACCGGTTCACATTAGGTTTAGAATGTATGCATACCTATTTAGGTAATAGGGTAGATGACTGTATCGTAAATAAATACCGATGTCTCCTTCATTAAATCGAATATTACCAAACATCTCGGAAAATATAATTTATTAAGTATAAGCCTTTCATTTCTATCACAAATTTTAATCAAATAAACATTGAAATGTGACGTCATAACTTTGTATTTAGTACCTTTTTTCATACAATGTTATCCTATTGTGTATCGCATACAATAGTTTAAAAGGTATAACGGCTCCAACAGAATAGCACAAGGGCTGGTAAAGAGCGATTTACATCCATCTAATAACCAGATGAGAACTGAGATCTGTTGCATCAAATTATGAGAGTGAGGGAACAGAGAGTGCACCTGAGTTTGTGCACACACTTGTGCACTATAATATCTCCTGTGTAGTTGGCTGGTCTCCGTTGAGACTCATCATACTATAACAATAAAAACTTCCCTCACGAGGTCCTACAGTCTGTTACTTCAAAGTGATTCACATACATGTCTTAGATTTCTATCTAAGTGAACACGCTATTTTTATCCATTACTCATCATTTTTTATGATAACATAAAAGAAAAAACTTATTATTGCGGCTTTTACGCTTTTGATTGCCTTCAAACAACTTTTTGACCAAATAATAAATTTGATAACAAAAGACAAGTATGTTGGTCAAACAGCGATGCAAAATGATACCAGAGATTATAAGAGATATAAGAAAAACTCCTTCATTCAGACTACTGCGAAACCATAGCGAAAAGAGCATTCTAAATTAGAATTTTGTATCATCACACCTATGTCTCTGAAGAGCCACACTTCACCAGTCATTTTCAAACCCTCTAATATCTTGTCTTTTTTTTACCAGACTATAGTCTAGTCAACAAGTTCAAAAACGTGAAAAATAGAGATAAAGGTCCTAAAAATATGAGCGATGGCTCATTCGATTCGGAATCACCTCTAGAAAAATGTTTTTGAAGGATTTTGGTGCAGATAAAAAATTGCAATTGTTATTAACAAAATACGATGAAAAAAATATGATATTTCTTTTTTTGTTTATAACTCGAAAAAATATTATCAATTAAGCAATTTTGAAAAAAGCTTGTTAGAGAGGAGGAAATTTCCAATAAAAAAGTCCTACTCCCGGAACTGTATCTCCATTATTTATAATTTTAATTTGACGTTGAAAATAGGGCTCGCCGCGGCTGTTATGGCATGCGCGCGCCGCCGCTAAAGAGAGTTCAGCAATAAAAATATTTTTTTTAGAACATAAAATGTGATTTTAAAAATTTGAAAAAATTCTAGTATCTTCTTAACACTTGAAAGAATCGAGCCCTGAAGAAAAAAAGTTAAATCACCATTTTTCAAAAAGTTTTTCAATTGTTAACTAACAAATTTTTTCCCAATCTCCATTGGCATAAGCAATGGCATGAAAGGTATAAATAATATTTAGCTTTGTAGTATTAAAATAATTGCTTACTGCTAAATGCATAATATGTATGCACGGTTGTTGTTAGCGGGGCTTAGCTAGTCCTAAATATAATTGATATGATTTCAGGCAAATAAATTGTTTTAATTATATTATGTTCTAATACTTTTATCCTGTTGACAGGATAAAACTAATTTTATTATAATTTCTCACACCCAATAGGGTGGTGTTTAGGTAATAATGTGGATTTAATGTTATCCTGAATATGGTTTTATCTATACAAATATATAAAATTTTAATGTCTGTTTGTAATTTCAAATTAAGAGCTTTTCACTAAATGCATATGAAAGAAATACAATACTACATCAAATAATTTTTGAGTGTTTGTTTGTTCCGGTTAATCTCAGGAATAGCTGGACCGATTTTGACGAGATAATCATGTGCAGATAGCTGATAATATAAGGAGTAACTTGGGCTTATTTTAATTTACTAGCTTCACTCGCTGATAGCACCATGGGGCTGTTTGTGGCCAACGACAGTTTGTGGACCGGAACCACTACTACCCTTGCCCCAATACCAAATAAAAACATGGCTGCGTGCCAATATTGAAAAAAAAACACAAAACAGAATGAAAAAACAGTGAAGTATGCAGGCAAATAAAAAGATCCCAGGCAGATCACAGTTATCCTAAATGGGCATTGTCTGGATGCATTGAGGCAAAAGAAACGCTGCAGCATGTTCTCACAGAATGTAGAAGTTTGGCAGATCAACGGGTGGACATCCTCCAATCAAAGTCACTCCCGGAAGCATGTAGTGACCTGAAAAGGCTGCTGAGCTTCTGGGATGATCTAGGATGGTTGGAGTAGGAAGATGACAAACTCACATACAACGGCCCAATCAAGAGGCTAAGTGCAGAAATGGCCCGGTAAAACACCAAAAAACTACACCATGGGGATCAGCTAGTAAACTACATTATTATTTTTTCGCGGGGACGTTACAAATATATATGAAACGGACACAAAGAACACCCAGACTCAGAACAACAATTTGTAGATCACACAAAGTGTTGTCCTACGTGGGATTTGAACCCACAACACTTGGCAAAGTAGGAAACGGTGTGGTGACCGTTAAACCACTAGGCCAAATGTGCAGTGTGTGTTAACAGTTTACTATTAAGTATGTGTTGACTTTTTAACAGAATCTCATTTCAAAATGTTAAAAATAAAATGTGCACATTTGATGTTTTGAAACAAAAAAAAACAATATGCTATCTGTCTACAAACGTGACTTATTTGTTCTGTTGCTCTGATAAATAAAACATATCTTTCAGTATATTTCTCGTTATTGCCTGCTGTCCAAAACTTTAATCAATCCAAGCAATCAAGAGACTATTCAGTGCAGAGAAAATGCACAGCTATCATTGTTTTTTTTTTAATTTTTTATTTCTGGCTCGCCAAAATGACTCTACTCTGCCTGATGGAAAGCATAAGCAGAATCCAAGAGTGGTGGTCACCATACTCATTGCAAATGCAGACGATGCAGCATGGCGACCCACACCATGGCGGCCTAGTGATGCTTCTGCATCTTATAGTCTAGTCAACAAGTATGGAACTGTTGACTAGACTATTTGGGCCTCAGGTCTCGCACTCACCAACGAAACACGACCGCTGTCATTTTACGTGGATTTTCTGTGCGAGGGTGTGTTATTATTCTAAGTATTTATTTTTGAATGAATGAGTAGTATTCTTTGTCCAGAGTGTACCTGTACGAAACGTCAGGGAATTCTAGTGTAATAAACCTACATACAAACTGTAACAACTACATTGTATCCATAAAATTAGTTAAACTAAAAAAGTGAAAGTTTTTAAAGTTTTCATTAGGTTAGAATTTCCAACTTGGAAACTATAAAGCGATTACTTAATAGACAATTTATTATACAACGATTTAGAAACAGGTTTAATGTACACACATCAAAAGTGTCTAGGGATCAAGCATTTTTATGCGGATTTCTTGAGATTGAGATGTGGCTTTGGCCCTGGCCTGCTCAGTCGCCAGACTTGAACCCGATTGAGCATGCATGGGATATGCTACAGAGAAGAGCTCTGCCGAATATGGAGGGTATCCAGTCCCAAGAAGACCTTTTTTTGTTGTTGCAACGAACATGGGCGGCCATTCCACAGCGTGATTTGGATGAACTCATTTTGAGTATGCCAAACCGATTCTTGTGTTGTTAGTGTTCGCGGTAGAAACACGGATTATTAATTGTTTAAGTTACCTAATAAAATTTTAAAGAAAACTGTTATTTCAGTCTTTTTTTCGAACTTTAATGTTAGTGGTTCAAATGTCAAAAATCCCTTTATTAGGAAAATGGCAAATTTCTTTATTAATGCAAAGGTGACTTGGTTTATCGTTACTGTGACAAACGAAAACACTTTATTTGATGAATCCTTAAAGAAAATTTTAATTAATATCAATCAGGAGAAAAGTTATTGCAAAAATATATGTTGATTCCTAGACACATATGTTGATCCCTAGACACTTTTGATGTGTGTACTTGGCCGAACGTGCTGGCGATCAGTTTTGCATTGATTTATGAAGGTGTAGTACAATGCTCTCGAGACAAATGTTATGATTAATATTTCGCACTGAGATACATGTATTTATATTGCACTCTTCATAAGTGATACATAAAAAAAATCTCTTAATTTAGAACGAATTCAAAAAAAATACTTTGTTTCGTTTAGTTAGTCCGCATTGAAATAATGAATATTTCTTGTAATGTTCATTAAAATACATACCTAATCTATTGTAGATATTTCAATTTAAAACAATACATAGTTTACTTTTACACAGATAACATTAGTGACCTAAAAAACTTTGTTTAGACCGTATTTGGTCCTAAAAAAATTGCACTGATGACGAAACAGTCAATAATGTTCCTATTCGGACACTATTAATGCCATGCTAAAACCAACAGATTTATAACACTTCAAAGTTTTTAAGATACATAAATAATGATAAAATTTTACCTTGCGATCCTAAAACTACAATTTTAGCTTCAATAACCTTCATTTTGTACACAAATACACTTAAACTAATATCACGACTTCATAAAATAACACTAACACTTAATTACATTTTTTTATTATAAAATAAAATAAAAAACAAAGAGCAACAGTTTGCTGCTGTTTGCTGATCATGCTCCCGACACGCCGTCTATGTGTAAACTGATTATAAAATATAAATGTGTCAAATTGAAAATTGTACATTTAGTAACTTTAATAATTATCTCTAATCATTTTAAATTGGTAGGATGATAGGAATCTTCCTAACAGCGACATCTATTGCATAATTATTGTAGCAAAGAAACATTTTATTAACATTTTATTTTGTCAGTAATTACTTAACAGATGGCGTGTGATTTACATTTTTTTTAACTGATTGAAAATGTAAATCCAAATAACTAACAAAAAACGAACAATATAACGTAAAATGCTATTAAAACATTGAAAACTTTACATATTTACATACTATATTCACGTTTTTATATTCGTTTAGAAGTAAAGTATTTCAGCTTCTCGTCGTTAGATGGCGCGCATCTGTAAATAAAATCGAAGCCGTGATCTTTAATGTAAGTGAAACTATTATGCAAGTTTTTAAGTATTTATAAACTCTGAAATTCGAAACTGTTAGGTTAAATATATACTTTCGAAAAAAGAGGAGGTTTCTCAAGGAGGAGGAGGTCCTCCTCTTTTTTGAAGTGGGTTAAAAAGAGAGATATAATTTTATTATACATTAAACATATCAAGCCATAAATTACCTATAACGAAGCCATTAACTGACACTTGTTTAAACATATACAGATACATAAAACGAAAGCGGGAAAGTTTACGACAGATTTAATAATGATTGTTATAAGATAGGAAAGGGATATAATAACGTTTACGGCGCCATTTGACGCCAATTTTACGGACACTGGCGTCGAGATTATGATATAAGGATTAATTATTATATTTTGGCAATGACTGCGTGCGTGGCATCAAGTTTTTAATACATAAACCAAGACTTTAGCGTTCTAACAAAATGTAACTATTTTGATAACCATATAAAAAAATTAAATATATGGTTATCAATATAGAAAAAACCGCCATTAAGCAATTTTTTCGGGTTTTTCAACAAGTGACTAAGATAATTCTAACACATCAACAGCATTTAATATGATACCACGCTGATCTGATGCGATGAAATAGGGTTTGCGTCAAGTTTTCCCTCTCTTTTGCACTTTTGTGTGAATTAAGGGTACTCTGTATTCTTAATCCATCACCTTATTAATAAGGGTTGCCGGAGTACAAACTAAAACAGGTTTCCAAATATACTTGTTTCTCTTGGATTGTAGGTGTCCATGGACGGCGGTAGCCGCGGTAGTCACTTACCATGAGGTGGTATGGAACAAAACAATTAATTCTAGGCGTTAGCGAAGTGAGAACACAGGACGAAAATATTGAGGAACACGAAGATTTCATTTTATATCATAAAGGAGGTATATGCGACCGAAGAGGCGTCGGTTTTTTGATTAAAAAATACTTAAAAAGCAATATCGAAGAATTTATTGGAATTTCGGATTGGATAACAGTACTTAATATGAAGCTGCCGGGCTACAAAAAGTTGTGGTCCATTGTTCAAGTATATGCGCCAACTGAACAAGCTGAAACTACAGAGTTAGAATCTTTCTATGAAACTATATGTCTCATACACTAACAAACAATGCTAAGAACTACATCATCCTAATGGGAGACTTGTGGGTGTCAAGATGAACAATGCTGAGTACGTTCTGGGAGAATTTGGATACGGCACGAGAAGCCGTAATGGTCAAAAACTAGTCGAATTTGTTATAGAGCACAATTTAACTAATTGAATACGATATTCCAGAAAAGATGTAAAAGTAAATGGACATGGCTCTCTCCTGGTGGTGCATACAGAAATGAAATCGACTACATTATAAGTACCTGTCCGAAAACATTTACAGATAATACTGTCATATCCAGACTGAACTTTAATACAGATCATCGTATGGTTCGCAGCTCTTTAAGGACACATCCACACAAAACGTCTCGAACTTTCATAAACCACAAAAGATCATGCAAACCAAGAAACCCACAAAACATAAGTAACACTGAGTTTATAGAAGAATATAACTACAGATACAAATATAGAAGCTACACAAAAATACAATAGATTGGAAAAGCTCGTGCAGAGCCACATGACTGAAAAAAAGGATAGAAATATTAACAAATACCAATCAAGCAAAGAAACTTTGCAACTAATTAATGGAAGGAAAGAGCTATTCAAGAAGGAAAGGAATAAGGAAAACCTAAAACACATAGCAGAAATAAGTAAGAATATAAAAAAAAGCATGAGAAAAGATCGGAAAACCAAAAGACTGCAAACCCTAGAATACCATATACAAAGAACTGGAGCTGTGAAAAAAGCACTAAAGGAACTTCAAGAGGAAGGTAAAGAATGGATACCAAAACTCAAAAGAAAATCAAAGACTGTCACGCAAAGAAAGCGTATAAAAAATCTAGCAACCGACTTCTATCGACATCTGTACGAAAAACAAAACCTGAACACCGAACTATCGCACATACGGATAACATCCACAGCCAATCTAGACCCAATCCCTACAATCTTAGCTTGTTTTTTTTTTTTTTTTTTTTTTTATGTTTGGCCCGCCAAAATGACTCTACTCTGCCTGATGGAAAGCATAAGCAGAATCCAAGAGTGGTGGTCACCATACTCACTGCGAATGCAGACAATGCACTATGGAGACCCACACTATGGCGGCCGAGTGATGCTGCTGCATCTTTTAGTCTAGTCAACAAGTATGGTACTTGTTGACTAGACTAATTGGGCCTCCGGTCTCGCACTCACCAACGAAACACGACAGTACGAACGCTGTCATTTTACGTTGATTTTCTGTGCGAGGGTAGTACCGCCCCGGAAGTAGAAAAAGCTATCACAAGCCAAAAAATGGGAAAATCGCCCGGACCTGACAACATTACGAACGAACTGCTGAAAGGAACAATGGAAGAACTAATACCTGCTCTTACACACATCTTTAACGAGATACTTAGAACATGTACTATCCCAGAGCAATGGTCGACGTCGCACATCATTCTGATTCACAAAAAAGGCGACAAAGAAGATATAGAAAACTACAGACCTATCAGTCTGATGTATGCTCTAACAAGGATTTCTCCTTGTTAGAGCATAAACCAATTTCACTTACGCATTAAACTTAGTCGTATGTCCCCCCCCGCAATTTACGCCTCTCGCATACAAATGAAAAGCATAAACAAAAGATATATATTCTTCCACGCCGCCACGCCACGGTAACTGCCCACTCAGTCTAGTGAACAGATGAAGCAAAAATGTTTATGATACATTAGCCAAATTACGACGGCAAATGTTATTTGTGCGATTTGTTTGTGTTTATCTTGAAGTATTTGGTGATGCAGCTGCTGCAGCAAAGTTTAGGCTGCTGAAAGAAATATTTTGTTTAATAAACTTTAGAGTAAGTTTTTTTTGACGTGTAACATCTAAAGACGAGGGTAAACCTGATTTTTGGCGTGGCGAGAATTGCCGTGGCGACGCGCGATCGCCGCTTCGCCTTACTGAAGTCACTGATGAAAATAATTGATTTGTCGCGATTTCAAATAAATAAAAAAAAAAGATTTTTTCTATTTTGTATTTAATAAAAATAAATGTTTATGTAATAAACAGTCATTTTATTTTATGAAAAAAAAGCCTTTTTTCACTAGTGAGTGTTAGTGTGTAAGTGAGTACATAAGTGAAAATAATATAATCACAAATTTTAACAAAAAAACAACCTACTTCAATTTGGACCAAATTAAAATGGGACCACGCGTGAAGCACCAGCTTTCAAATAAAAAAAGAATCATCAAAATCGGTTCCACCAGTCGAGAGTTATGAGGTAACAAACATAAAAAATACACTCGAATTGAAAACCTCCTCCTTTTTTTGAAGTCGGGAAGGCACTTTTTTAATTTTTTAATTTTTTTTTTCATTATTTATCTTATACATAATACAAAATTTTAACAAAAAAACAACCGACTTCAAGAACGACCAAATTAAAATGGGCCCATACGAGAATATTGAGTTATACGTTAATTTGTCGCGCACATACTTAATGTAAATTGAAGACTTATATGGTTTTCTCATGGATGACATGTCAGTACTGGACTAAATTAAAATGGGACCACATGGGAAGCACCAGCTTTCAAATAAAAAAAGGATCATTAACATCGGTTCACCCAGTCGAAAGTTATGAGGCAACAAACATAAAAAAAATACAGTCGAATTGAGAACCTCCTCCCTTTTTTGAAGTCGGTTAAAAACAATTTCAATGTTTCACATCTGCCAGACGTCCCGTGAAGGCACACTTTTTATAATAATTAAGGATCTCATGGGTGTTTTTGTATGTATTAAATGGCAATAAATCTTGTGATTCTGTTGTTTTTACCCAACTGCGAAAGAAGGTGAGTTATGTTTTTCGAGTGTATGTAATGTATGTATATTTCTTTGGCACGCCCTAGAGCCTAAACGGCTTGACGTATTTTTCAGTGATTTGTGTCAATAGATTAGTCGTAAGAGTGACACTGATTACATCAAAATTAAAAAAAAAAAAACTAGACTAGGTTTTTTTTTAATTTTAATAATTAACTGTAACTTGATGACTTTACTGCTACTTTTTATTACTAATAAGAATTATAATTCTTTAAATGTATTATCACTTGATATTAGAGTAGTTATATGAAAATGCTGCCTCAATGTTGATATCTTAGTCATTATGTACTTTTTAAAATTTCCTTAAAGGCTAAGCAAGCGTTTCATTCAGCGCTTTATTCGCTATATTGTGGATTTCAAGCAATATGTTAACGTAGTAAGTAATGAGTGTAATTTAGCTAAAAGCCCGCGAAAAACGGCTATAACAATAAAAGTGGCGATAAATTTGTAAGCGCGCCATCTACACGTCAGTAGTTCATGTTGTATTCATGAGGTTCGACGTTAGATGGCGTTAGTCGTGATTTAATTCTGTCCGCCGCTTTAATGTGGTGGTCGGTGATTTATTTATTTTGCTTTGTTTTATGTGCACTATTTTTATTGCTTTATTAGCACTTTTTTTAGCCTTTTTAGGGGACAATGCTTTTGTGTATTTAACTTCGTGTTTTTTGATAGACTTAAGTAAAGAAGGAGCTTTGTTTATTTGGTATATTCAGCATTAATATTTTTTCCACGGCGACAATTTCAATGCCAAATTAAAAAAAAAGCAGTCGGTAATATTCTCTTAATTGTAAAAACATTAGCTTTTGGCATATGTATTTGGTATGAGTAGCCTATGCCTTTTCTCAAGAATCAAAGTAAAACTAGGGCTGAGAGGGAGACTTTGGTAATTAGGCTTAAGATAAATATTGTAAATGTTGGCATGTTCCAAAGTAGGCATATTATCAAAGCCTCTGTCAGAAGCGGCGTTGTTAGTGTATAAACTCTTCAAAATATAGTCTGTATTGCAGTGTTTTTTTTTGTTTTGCAAACAAGTATGTTTTGACTTTTTAAGGTAGGTATAGTATAAGTTAGATATGAATACTTTGTAAATTTAGGGTACGATGGGGCTGACATGGTCTTATGTGTGACTAGAAGCCCCTAAAAAATGTTAGATTAAAAAAAATGAAAAAAAGGAATCACAGTGGCTCCATGAACCATGACAAACATTCGGTACAGTGTCTTAGTCGTGAAAACGTAACAGGCAGACAGACAGGGTTACTTTAAATAAATATTTCGAACATTTCACACACAACGCCATCTAGCTTCAAACTAAACAAAGCTTGTATTATGAAACCAAGATTGACTGATAGAATACTTATATATTAAAAAAAAAAAGTACATAGAAAACACCCAAACTCCGAAAGAAATATTTGCAGATCATACAAACCTTTCGTCCTACCCGGGAATCGAACCCGCGATCTCAAGCACAGCAGTCGCATACACTGCCACTGCGCCACCGGGAAGTTAAAACAACGAACTCACTCGCATTGAAGACATGGACATTATTTTAATAGTAGATTCTCGCAGTACAAGAGTATCGTCATCAGACAGAAAAGACCTATTTCTTAGCGTGCCGGGTGCGGGTGCCGGGTTCATCGCGTGATAGATGGGGGCAACACATGGGACTTTGACAGTGCCTGGGAATTGCGACCCAGGTTTAGGTTTAAGGAGCACTCTTTACGACGCGTCAACGCTCACCTCCACTGTCCGCCGTGTTGCCCCCTCTACCTAACCATATTTGAAATGAGCCTAGCAATGCCGCTTTGTATATTCGTTCAAGAAAAGAGCTTACTGAAGCACTTGGCAATCCAAGGTCTTTAAGCAGGTTATAGAGGGATTTGGCTGGTATACCCCTCGCACCCACTTCCACGGCATACAGCGCAACGACATAACCATTTTTAGTTATTTCGTTGGTTAAGTCAAAGTACTTGTTTCTTTTTAAAGCGTGGTCTTTAGGGATGTTCGTTTCCCACGGCACCGTGAGTTCTAATAGTACTACACGCTTAATTGACATTGCATAAAGAAATATGTCTGGTCTGGACGCCGAGGCACAGATATCCTCCGGTATTCTGTAGTGATTTTCATACGTGTCCACTAATAATGTCCAGTCACTGGCGGTATTTATAATTGAGTACGGCTTTTGTGTGAGTGAAGTCTTTTTTGTTGAGCCTTCCTTTACAAATGCGATGTTAGTTTTTATGTTTGTTGTTATTCCTTTTTTCGCTCTCGCCAGTGATAAACTCATAGCTTCGCGTATGATGTGTAATACCCTATCATGGCGACGTGAATAATGACCCCGGTCTAATAGCGCCTTACAACCTGTCAGTAAGTGCCTGGCTGTACCTATTGCCGCATTGCACATCGTACAAGCCTCTTCTGTAGCTTTTCCCCACCTTACTAGGTTGCTTTGATCGGGGAGAGTTAATTGAAAGGCGTTGAGGTAGAATTTTAACAGGGCGGGTGACCAATCATATAAAAGTGTGCGCCATTTCAAAGCTGGTGGGATACAAAATTCTCCTAGCGTTAACCATTCATTCTGCATTTCTAGGTTCATTGCGTGCACCTTGTAGGTCTCGTTTTCATCTTGTTGTATGAAAGATTTTGTTATCTCTTTGTCGGTCTGTCTTCTAGCATTTCTCAATCACCACTAATATTATAAAGGCGAAAGTTTGTGAGTGTGTATGTTTGTTACTTCTGCACGCAAAACTACTGAACGGATTTGGATGAAACTTTACAGTAATATAGCTTATACATCAGAATAACACATAGGCTACTATTTGGCGCGATAACCGACATACACGCGGGCGGAGCCGCGGGCAACAGCTAGTCCCTAATAAATTCACAATGCTCGTAGTGGGTATCCCTTTATTTCTATGTTCAGACGCTTCTTTTTTTATTAATAACATTAATAAACAATAATTTTATTGTGGCGTGGGTTATATTTTTAATTTACATATCTTTACTCTTGAGACTTATAGGTATGTTCCTCTCCCGTAATGTTTAACATGTATTGGCAGTAATGTGTAAGCGTACCTTTCATAAATAAATAAATAAAAATTAGTAAGGTTATCTACGAGTTTTATTGGAGATCTACCATCCCCCTCCCCTTCCCCCAAAGGAAGTCAACGCACTTGTGACACCTCTGGTGTTGCGGGTGTCCATGGGCATCGGTAATCGCTTAGCGTCAAACGATACGTCTGCTCGTTTGCTATTCCTTAAAAAAACCTACTTAATTATTTTTTCTAAGGAGCGGTGAAATACTTTGCTAGGTACGGAAAAATTAGTACTAATGAAACTAACATGTGAATTGTAATCCATTTAACGAGAATTCATACTAATATTATAAATTTGAAAGTCACCCAGTTTGTCTGTTACGCTAAACCTAAAACGCTGCACAGATTTCAATGGAGATAGGTAGTTTGATGCATGAGGAAGAACATAGACTCTTTTACGCGATAACCGACTTAGGTACATGCAGGTGGAGCCACAGCCAAACGCTAGTGAATAATAAAACAATATTTTTTCTGTACATATTTTTCTTTTTTATTTGAATGAATCTGAAGTATCAATACCTACTATTAATTTGCAAAATTCCCGGATAACTTTTCAGGTAAAAATATCAAATGGCTGTAGGTACTGTAACGATACAATTATATCCCACCAAAAACATTTTCATGTAAAATGTTACCAAGACGACTGCATATGGCTTACCCTGTGAAAAAGATATCAGATCTCATGTAGAGCAATGCTTCTGAATTTATTTGCAGTCGTCTTGGCAACATTTTACATGAAATATTTTTGGTGGGATTTCATATATTTTTTGTAAGTTGCATAAGGCAGTATTTTTATTGTTTTTTTTTCTTGTTTTGGAGTGTATTTCTTGTACATCTTCTTTCGAAAAAGTCGGTATACCCAAAATAAAACATCTAGCATAAAAGTTAGTTAAAGTCTCATACAAACTTCCACCCCCCAATTTTGTGGGTTGGGTGGCAATAGGCTTATGATTTGTTTTGTTGTTTGTATACTAAACTTAGATTGCATACCAAATATCAGCTATCTAGCACTTCAGGAAGTACCCTAACAGTTTTGATGATCATCAGTATGTCAGTTACGAAATTGGTGTATTTTAGATATCAATAAAATCTAAAGTATCAAAACTATGCAATTAAAACTTTGTATGTTTAATTAGTCTATTATTGACATCATATCCTGAGAATTTGAACTATCTGGTAAATCGGAAACCAAAGTTATGAGGATTCAAAAACTGACGAAGCACTTCGAGAAAAGGTAGGTAGTGCCCTTGCGCTTCGCATGGCTCGTCTTGGCGGGGGCACGACCGTGCCCCCACTAAGACGAGCTTTCATCCCCTGATTTACCCCCTTAGGGGTGGAGTTTAGTAAAATCCGTTCTTAGCGGATGTCGACACCCTATAAGGAACCTACCTGCTAAATTTCAAGTTTGTAGGTGTTATAGTTTCTAAGATTTCATGATTAATAAGTGAGTGGTATTTCGCTTTTATATTATATAGATATATAGAAGATAGGCATACTACTGGTACTGGCTGGATACAATTTTATACAAAAATAAATACAGATAAGTATGTATTTAATTTATTTTAATATATTATTCTCGCCTTTAGTTAATTGGTTTGTTCAACGTCATCGATGTATTTAACGCTAAAATGTATTTTCATTTTGGAAATGACATATTTGTAAACAGAACACAGAACAACTGGCAATAGGAACACCGCCCGGTAGCGTTCAGTCGAGTGAACACGGCTCACACAATACATAGCAGTAACATTTTCTCAAACGAGGATATAATACGGACATACCTGCCTTATTATAGTACTTAGTAAAAAAAATTGGTATAGAAAAGGAGATGCCTCACTTAAAGGTACATAACCATTGATGGACACCTGCCCTACTAGCTAAGTTGATAATCTAATTAGTAGAAAAGTTAATAGAAAACTAACAAATGGGAATGACGTCTCTCAATGCTAAGTCACTTGGTCAAAACAAATTAAATAGTAGCGATTGTAGAAAGGGAATCGATTTCATCTAAGCTAAGGGGGCTGCAACTCAAAGTCTAGAGTGTGTACCTATCCCCTTTGAAAAGAATTAGGGTGGCGGTAGATTTTGGCTCCAGTAAAAACTGGATTCAGATAATATATGGTACAGAGATAGAATCGTTACTATACAGTCTGAAATTTTCTCTACTGAAGCTTCACACTTCGATTGAGTGGGCGCATCTGTACAAGAGCACGGTAATATTCAAATGTAATTATCATTATCATCAACAGCCTTCATTAGACCACTGCTGAACATAGATATCTCCTTAGAAAGGAGGTTAAATGTATTATTTTCAATTAGTCCTGAAAACAATGTCCCTTATCCATACTACTCTAGTCGTACCACAAACGAGCAATCAGCGAGCGATCGCCAACACGACAACACCCCCCTCTCCCCGCCTCCGCCTCACCGCATCACCCCGCAGGCGCTCCTTGATTCCAAATTCAATTTGCACCAATCAACGGCCTCTGTCTTCCCGCCTTCCCCGGACGTGACGAGTGTTGTTTTTTTTTTAAATATTGCAGCAATTGTCTTTGATTGTTTGCGGTGTAATGTCTTTTGTTATTTTTTCTGACGCTTTATGGTCGTTGGGTATGTTTTTTATAGTTTATGGGAGTAAGGATAGGATGATTTAAGCTACGTTCAGAACGGGAATATTGAAGAAGAAGAAATAAGATTTTTTGGACTTATATCTTAATATATATAATAAAAGTTCTATAATAAGTAAGTTTTTTTGTAGTATTCTGATGGTAGCTATGGTAAGTGATTACCATCACATATGGACACCTGCTGTTCAAACGGCACTATTGCGTTGCCGTCTTTTGAATGCTTTATTTGAGTTGAGTTAGGAGTTATTTGAGCCTTCGGTAGTCTCAGTCGGTGGTAGGGACCCGGAGGACTCTTATTCTAGTACTTGTTCACTCACTCACAATCGACGGTACACTATCAGGTGGCTTGTCTGGGCGTTGTGAGTAATTCTTTCGTCAATTTTCACCATGTAGGTGTAGTTACTGGAGGTTTAACTCCATCCTCCCCTCATTCTGTGGGCAGTTTACCTTGCATCATCATCATCACTACTAGGCTACCGCAGTCCACTGCTGAACATAGGTCTCTCCAACGAAATGCCACTCGGTTTGATGCTCGGTTTAATCTTCACTCATGACTTAATCTAATAAAGTATCTAACCAACCTAATAGATTTTTATCTTTAACTACCTTTTCATCAATAAATTTTTCCTCGATTGCAATAGCCTATTTATTATTCTAGAATATAATCTGTCTTTGTGAACAATATCGTCAACATCAGATATATTGTGCACAAAGAAATAAACTTGTTACAGTTACAACTTAAATAAATACCTAGGTTTTTTAAGTAGATATGTGAATATATAAAATTAAAAATATTAATACATATCATTATATATATTATATATATCATTCCCAAATACCAGGGAGAAAAATAACATGGTCTTTAAAAAATCCCCACCTGTCATTATTGACAAAATGCGCGCAAATTTGAACGCCCGAAAATGGCGTCGATACCCAGGCCCGGTGTCGTTACAAAACCAAATATCAAATATTGATATTCGCTCCACGATTTTGTATTCTGTTTGAAGTGGTAGATACTATTTGCACTTCTACTTGCTACAGTTACGTCTGTCATCAGTTTCGGCGCGAATTTATGGGCACAGATTATATAGATATAACTGTTCGTATCAATGAAATATTGAATATACATAATTTGATTTGTTCCTTTGCTGTTAACGTGACGGTTAATGAGTTTAAATAGGTAGAGCTTAAAGCTATGAGTATAATTGACTGTCCAGTAAAATTCGTTTTTATTTTGTCAATGGTCAAAACGCCACTTTAGTATGAAATCACGACTTGTAGCGTCATAGCGTTCTATTTTAAATTTTTTACTCTTTTTTTTGCTCGCAAATTAATGCACAGAAACGAAATGACATGTTGATAAAATTTAAGAAGTTGTTTAAAAACTACGTTTGTTCGCATTATCTCTATTTCTAACTGATATTCAGGTAAAACCGGTTGAACTAGTAGCCGACCCCAATTAATCTTGGGAATAAAGGCTAGGAAGATGAAGATGTATTAACTTAAATAATTTATAACAATTCAATGATTTATAAGCTTAATAACAGAACTCGTAGGCATTTTTAACAAGTTTATATGATACTAACGACGCGGCTCGGCTTTGTACGGAAGCGTTTGTAATTCTCAGATTTCCTCTACTACCTTATAGGTAATATGCATGTATTCCACATATAAACCTTACTCTTGAATCACTATATCTATTGCTGAAAATTGTATTAAAAACCGTTGAGTAGTTTAAAAATAGAAGCGAACAGACAGCAGAGGCGACTTCATTTTAAACTATGTGAAAATAAATATAAGTGACATTTGAATTTTTAACCGACTTCGACGACGAGGAGGTTCTATGTTCCACTGTATGTATTTTTTTAATAAACCTTTTTTCTAACGTTATGGTCAAACGTCATTTAAGGCGGGAAAAAAGCATTTTCTATTCAAAACTGACAAGTTCTTTTTTTTTAAACTCTCGTATTTGATGCAATGCAACGGAACGGATTGGCCTTTCGATAGAAGTTAGAAATATCGTTATTTTGTCTACGGCCCACTGCTACGTTTGTTGGCAGTATCGCTATCTCCAACTGTCTGTAAGTTGTTTAAACAAAAGACATCAATCACGGTGGGAACGCCCCACGGCATCAACTATAGTCTTGGCTATTTGTCTCTTTCAAATCAAATCAATCAAATCAAATCATTTACTTTGCGAACATGGGTATACAAATTCAGATGTTAAGTGTATTACAAATGAGCTGCCACATTCTACCTCAAGGCATGCTAAAATATCAGTCATTTAATCTAATAAACATATGTTAACAAAATAAAGCTAATAATTACAATCGAACAAATTATTGTTATGTTAAAGAACAAATAAAATTACTAAGATAAACAAATGTCAGAAATTTAATGTCAAAACATTTTTTTTAAGTATTGTCATTCATAGAGTCAATTACACTGTAATAACATTTTGCAACCAATATATTTTTAATTAATTTTTAAATAAGACTATATTATTATTTTTAATGTTAGATGGCAGTTTATTGTAAATTATTAGCGCAATACATAGCAAACTTAAATATAAATTTATTAATACATTTGAAACTTAAATATTATGCGCAAAACACGCGATCGACCTAAGCATTTGGCTTGTGACGCATATTTTTCATGAATGTATTCTTATGACGTTATTATTAGGACGGCCGATAGAAGTGAAAACTTATAACTTGTATGTGTGAATGTTATTTGTAAAATAAGTGTGTAAAATTAGAAATTTCATGTTTAAATTAAAAGTAGCAACATCAAACATTAGTATATCGGTGACGCGAACTCATAAGATTTTACCCTACCAAAAGGTGCTCAACGCGGCCGTAGAAGTTTTGTGACGTCAGCATATCGCATGTCGGTGACACAGTCACGCGGTGACGCGAAGACGCGAACTCATAAGATTTTATCCTACCAAAAAGTGCTCAACGCGGTTAAAGAAGTTTTCACTTAAAATGTTTTTTACATTTTCGACATGAAATGCTCATCATAATAAGATAATCAGTTAGAAAAAGTATTGTAAAATATACAAATATAGGTATGTTTTATATCAATCGCTAAATCTGGACTATGAATACGACACCTCATTCGTAACAGAAGGCGCTAGACAGAGACACGGCTATATGTCTGTCGCGCAAACGGGTACAGAATACAGAGAGGCTGACTTTTTCACAGCAATTTATACAGACACCACTCCAAAGATAACATGGGACCATGCTTTTAGGGAAATGTAAGACTGTCTCATGTTATAAAATGTGTGATTTAAGAGTTAGAGTATTCTACATAGGTACATAAAAATCCAATCACTTCTTATTTATTATTTTTCCCCTAACTATGAGTTACAGAGGGATATTAAATGCTAATCTATATACTTATAATGAAAATGTAACAGGTCCAATTCTGTACATTAAAGATATTAAAAAAATTTTTTTTGGAGGGCTTTTTATAATCGATACTGAAGCCAAAACTGTATTTGTTTTCATTTTTGTCTGTCTGTCTGTCTATCTGTCTGTATCTTGGCCGCGCATCACGCCGAAACTACTGAACGGATTCAAATGAAACTTGGCACGATTTGAGTTCATACTACGAGGTAGGACATAGGTAGGACGTAGGACAACATTGTTAGTTGAAAGTAATGCGTGGCGATTATTATGGTAATTTAATTAGTAGTGATTTTTATCAGTATCTCGACTATGGTTTGTCATGCTCACTAAAATGTCATTGCTTGCGGTGTCGTCGTGGGGCGGGTCGTTTCCTTCCCTCTGATATGGCGAAGGAGATGATGGCTGGTCCATGCGTCATACTCGTGAACGGGTGCTGCTTGGGGTGACTGGTCGGTCTAGTCAGCGATTCTTTAGACAATACTATTATTCTGGTTCGTTCAACTGCAACCCTAGCCTCTTAATCCAGTCACGAATTATTTTCAACAGTAGATTTTGCAACTGAATATAAGTGGATGTGCACCTTGTTTCTATTTTGTTCTATGTTTAATAGACTCAAACTTTCAACGTTATCTTATCACTGAGTGTTTTTTTTTTGTTTGCGCGTTGGATTTTGGAGCTTTTTAATAAAAGGAATTTCAGGTGGCAACAGCTTGCATACTGTTTACCTTACATGTAATACTAACACTATTGTACCTGAAAATCAGATTTTGAAAAAGAGTAGCCATGAGTTTCTTTGCCAGTATTCTTCTCATGAGCTCTACGCATTTTGGAAACTGGAAGTTATGGATCGACACAGGCAGGCAGTAGATTTTGGTGTTTTCGCCTAACTTACCTCGACAATACAGCACATGCTGTGGCCTCTGTTTGTGTCGATCTATGATTTTAAACTATAGCTTCAATTTCACGTTCATAGGTGTCACTTGGTGTCTTAGATGAATAAATGATTTTGATTTGATTTGATTTGAATACTTTTTATCCCGAAATTCATCACGGTTTCCTGGAGAGAGAGGATGAAAGTCAAAATATGTACTTAGTTGTATTTCAATAACACATATTCCGATTTCGTTCATTTTTTTTGCTGGAAAGAAAAAAATAAAAGATAACGGAAAAGCGTTTTTTTTTGTCCGCGACTGTACACTGCCTGTGGGAAGCTGACAGACAGATATGTAAATATGGCGGTACGAAGTTCGCCGGGTCAGCTAGCACGGTATAAGTGTGTGCGCATATCCTACTTAATGATATTTATATGCGAAAGTTTGTTATAATGTAGTGATGTTTGTCACTCTTTCACTCAAAGATAAATTAACCGGTTTAGATGAAACTTTACAGTAATATAGTATATGACGCGTAGGCTACTATTTACCACCACTATCGACACACACGGACGGAACCACGAGCAAAAGATAGTCATATATAAATTTTTATTTACTTTATTATGTAAATATATTAAAAACTACATAAACATATTAATTAACTTTCTTAAAAGCTTTAAACAAGTACCAGGGTATTTCTTTGTCTACTAAAAACAAAAAACTAAATAAAAATATATTTCTCTGTTTTCAAAACATGGTCACCATACCTGTCCCCCCCCCGCCCCTCGGCTTAATTTAGTGTTGTAAGCGAACCGTTACCAGCCCGAGCTATTTAACTGTTCTTACTACTGACTTTATGTGGCTATACATGGCTATAAGTGGCTATATGTGGTCATATGTGTTTATAAGTGGGTACATCTATTCTAACATTATAAAATTGAAGAGATTGTTTGAGCTCGCTAATCTCAGAAATCACTGGTACGCATTGAAAAACATTTTACAAAGCAGTCATGAGGGCTGCCGACAGAAGTGAAATCTCAAAACTAAAAAGAAACAGCTGTTTAAGCTCACCTGAAATGAATCTCTTTAAATAAAATGCGCTATCAAAAGAAGTAATAATCACAAATTTTAACTAAAAAAAACCGACTTTAAGAACTAGACCAAATTGAAATGGAACCACACGGGAAGCACCAGCTTTCAAATTAAAAAAGAATCATCAATATCGGTTCACCCAGTCGAAAGTTATGAGGTCACAAATTTAAAAACATACAGTCGAATTGATAACCTCCTCCTTTTTTGAAGTCGGTTAAAAAAGTATAGCTCATGAAAAGGGTTCGATTACGCTGACGCGAGTTCCATGATTTGTGTTCACCCAAAAAGTACTCAACGCGCCAAAAGAAGTTTTCATTAGAAAAATTGTTAGTATTGAACAAAATATTTTATGAACTACTACCAAAATTAGAAATGTAAAAGTGTCCGACGTGGACTACGATATGCTGATGTGTGATGTTAAAATTATTTTCTTCTAAAGTTGTTTTAAAAAAACCGATTTATTGCTGAACTTTACATTTATAAGTGTTAGGTACTTCATTATTAAAAATAAACAAAAATAAATGGTTCACTGCTTTACATTGGCATCTTCTTAGAAAAGTTTTACCGTGGAAGAGCCTCGCTTCGACATGCATGGGCCAGCTCGACCGGAGTGATACCACGGCCTCACAGAAAACCGGTGTGAAACAGTGCTTGTGGATACCGGAGGCCCATACCCCAACCCCATCCTCCATCCCTCTCCCCATCCCCCAAAGGCCTGCAACGCACTTGTGACACCTCTGGTGTTGCGGGTGTCCATGGGCGGCGGTAATCGCTTACCATCAGGCGAAACGTCTGCTCGTTTGACCCCTATACCATAAAAAAAAACCACGGAAAAGGTACTTGATAAATGATATTAATGAATATCTTTATCAACAGGTTTTTACAGTCCACTGCTGGACATAGGCCTCTCCTTAGTAAGGAGGCTTTGGTACACTATACCACCCTAGCGAGACAAATTAATATGGAGTTATTTACAGTTTTTCGTCTCTTATCAGAGTTGTTATGGGCTCATAAAATTACGTAAATAATTTTTGAAGAATAGTAGGCTAAAGTCTTCGTAGCAGCTACGGCGTAGAGCTACGCCGTAGCTGCTTCGTGATGAGCGTAACTATTCTTTTGTTCTGTCTGGGTGTTATTTATCTATAGTATATATGTATTTGTAAATATATAAGTATTTTATTAGCAGTTTAGTTACTATAGTACAGACTCCGTCTGATTATCTATCTATCGGTTATCTATCGTCTGATCAACATTATTACAGTGTGCGAAATTTTCATTGAAAACAGCTGCTAGTAACGTTGTTATTTGTTGGTATCATATTTGTAGACACTCCTGCGTCCCGTGGGAAGAAAATAACCTGAAAAACAAAGAAAAATTTTAATTTCTGGACTTAGAATAATTTTGAATTTCTAAATTGCTTAATTTTCGAGGTTTTTGTCGAATTATTCGATAACGCTTCGCCTCAAAGTTGACATAGTTACAGATATAGATAGCCCTCATCAAGGCCTATCTAATAACACCTCTTTTGTATAGGTTGGATAAATAGAAGTTGCTGAATTTCCACATTCATTTTGACTTTCGGTATTTTTAAGGAATTTTCCAAGGCACTTCGCTTATAACTCTTCCAAATTTATTTTCGGAATTTTTAATTCTATATATTTAGATAGAACTCATCTAGGCCTATCTAATAACACCTCTTTTATTAAGATCTGGTTAATAAAAGTAGCAAATTTTTAACATACAAAACTCACGTTAACGTTTTTTCGAAAATTTTCTGAGATTTTCTTTTAATAACTTGCCCCCTTATTTTTTGAAAATAATAAATTATACATATCTAGATAGCTCGCGTCACGACCTATCTAACAACACCTCTTTTAATTAAATCTGGTAAATAGGACCTTAGAAATCCGACATCTAAATTTCAATTTTAGTCATTTTTGAGATTTTTGTCGATTAATTCGATAGCCTTTGTTTTCCTAATTATTATTTATACATATTTAGATAGCCCCGTTAATTACCCGTCGAACGACACCACTCTCGTCCGGATCCGCCTGACGGAAAATTGAAAAATTGACCGCCCACCCTCCCATCTTTCACTGGGCCCTATAGACTTTTTGGAGTAAAGGTCACTGACCCCTTTATCCAACTTCCAGGGAAATATTTTAATCGCTTAAATTTAATTTCGCACTTATTTTAATTTATTGACAGAGGCACTATACACCTCAAAAATTAATAGACCGGCTCAAATTAGAGCGAAAAACTTTTGTTTGATTGTATTTGTATTTTATCATTTTTAACTGTGTAGAATTACGTTCTACACAAACCTTAGTATTTAATTTAGTTGTACGATTGACACACCCCCCTATACAGGGCTACACAAACATTTACATACTGACACTGACACACCCCCCCATACAGGGTTGAACACACATTTACAAAATAGACAACATTCCCCGTTCACACACATTATACACCACATCACACTCTGTCACACACAACACATACATCAATATGTATAAAACACCACCAACGTCCGGCGCGGCCAAGAACTCGCAGAAGATTAGGGATCCGTCGATCGAAGAGGTCTTCCAGACGATCCCTGTAGAGGAACGAATCGACTATGCCACCAGAGCCTGTAGAGTAATCAGGATCCAGCTCAACGAATCAAGGAACCTCAAGAGAGAGATAAAGCGGGAGATCGACAGAAGAGTCGATCTCCTAGAGCGAATAATTAAAGCGTATTCTGAAGAGGAAGCAAATAGATCGAAACAAGGGCAGAATACTGAGGTCACGGAGGTTCCAAATTCTAATATTAACAACGAAATCCTCAGGAAAATACAAGACAATGAGAAGATGTTGAAGGAGAACGCTAAGGTCCTGGGAGAGATAAAGGAAAGCATAGAAAAGCAAGATGATAGGGAAAAGGAGAAGGAGAGAAAAGGAACATCAAAAGAGAACGAGAGAATACTGAAGGAAAACATTAAAGTTCTAGGACAAATAAAGGAAAGAATAGAAAAGCAAGATGATAGTGAAAAGGAGAGAAAAGTAACACCGAAAGAGAATGAGAGGATATTGAAGGAGAACGTTAAAGTCCTAGGACAGATAAAGGAAATTATTGGAAAGCACGATGAAAGGGAGAGAAAAGGAACACATACAGCGACCTATGCGGGGGTAGTGGCAGGCCGCTCTGAAGCTCGGCTCCCGGAGAGGACGACCCTGCACTCGGTGGTCGTCACGTCCAAAAACGAACTGGACACCGGGGAGCAGGTCATAGAGCGACTGAGGAAAGCTGCAGACGAGGACGAGGGATGGGTGAAGGCAGAAAAAATAAGAAAGGCCAAAGACAGAGAAGTAATAATCGGTTACAAAACGGAAGAAGACAGAAAAAAGGCCTAAAAAAAGGTTAATAGAGAAAGCGAAAGATCTTGTGGTGGAAGAAATAAAGAACAGGGATCCCCTACTGGTACTCTACAGCGTCCTTAAAAATCAGACGGATGAGGACCTGGTAAAAGCTGTGAGGTGCAGAAACCAGAATATATTCCGGGACTTAACACCGGACCAAGACAGGCTGACAGTGCTCTATAGGAGGCGAGCAAAGAATCCCCACATGTGCCACGTGGTGCTCAGGGTCTCCCCGGCGGTTTGGTCTCGTGCCCTAGACATAGGGAGACTGCATATTGACCTACAACCGATTAAGGTTGCGGACCAATCTCCCTTAGTGCAGTGCTCCCTGTGCCTGGGATACGGACATAGCAGGAAGTTCTGTACCACAACAGAACTCAAGTGCAGCCATTGCGGAGGGCCCCACCTAAGGGCCGAATGCCCGGACGCTGCCAGTGGTGCAGAACCAAACTGTTGCAACTGCCAGGGGGAGAGGCTGAGCAGCACGGGGCACAACGCTTTCAGCGCCGAGTGCCCAATCCGCATAAAGTGGGACTATCTGGCGAGACTAAGTACGGCATATTTGTGACACACTCGATCATACACACACGACACAGGAACATACACACACACACAGATTTTAAAAGTATATAGTGAATATATATGGAGATATCGTAACACGCACACAAACACCAGACACGCACACATAACTAAAAGGAACAGCATAACAAATTCACGACCAGGATTACAATAATTGCATATATTTAGGCATATCTACACATTGTTGCTAACAAAGGTGGAATTAATGCTAAAAATAAAAAACACCCAGACACAAACATCACATATAGATTATATACACACAGATTAAATAACAAATTAAAATACACCTTAGATAAAACTATACACACATAATTAAACACTGGACATGTACAAAAACAAAATACGCAAAGTCACAAAATGCCATGATCTCACAGATTAGGAGAAGACATTCAAAAAGCCATTTGCAGAATTAACAGACTAAATAATAACAACAGGTAAAACGTATTAGATAAAAGATAAAATAGTATAAATAAAAGTAAAACAAAGCATGAACAGTATAAATGGAAGACAGCTAAGATAAAACAGTATACATAGTAGTAGTAATAATAATAGTATAATAATAGAAAAATGCACTCAGAATAACAATATAGAGGTATAAGAAATTAATAGAATACATTGAATATAAATTAAAAATACGTAAGACTCTCAACAAACCTAACAATAAAGCCTGCAACGTAAAAATCATATGTTTCGCATTATAATAGTAAAATTTTAGAAATGAACATTCTATGGTATAAATTCTGTAACGTAATTAAACACTAAATAGAAAAATCAACTTAATTCTGTATAGTAATTAGACAATAGATGGAAAATTAACAAAAGCAAAGAGATGGATGGGAGGCACTTGGTGCAAGGCACATCAATGAACAGCAAATATGTATATGACTAGTAGCAAGGTCCTGTCGTTATCATGGACGGGGGAAAGCAGCGTTATCCCAAGGAATAACATTTAAAAAAAAAAAAAAAAAAAAACATTATTACAGTACTAGCTTTTGCACGAGGCTTCGCTCACGCAGACTTTCATCCCCTGATTCCCGCTTAGGGGTGGAATTTCAAAAAATCCTTGCTTAGTGCTCACTTACGTTATATAAAGAAACTACATGCAAAATTTCAGGATTCTATGTTCAGCGGTTTGGGCTGTGCGTTGATCTCTGGGTATGTAAGTCACCTTCCTCTTCTATATATATAAATAGATATCGTATTTATAATCACTACATGTTGTAAAACAAAGTCCTCCACTGCATCTGTCTGTCTGTCTCAAAACTCAAAAGTTACTGCACGGATTTTTGTGCGGTTTTTACCAATAGATTGAGTGATTCTTGAGGAAGGTTTTTATATATAATTGTTAAATATTTGAGTATATTGGCTAAAATATAACGATATTTGTTGAATAAGTCGGAAAAAATTAAGCTGCACATCTTCTGAGAGTAACTTAAGCTATATTTTATTTGCCCTAAAGAACCCGTGCGAAGCCGGGGTGGGTTGCTACTATATACCATTATATAAAGAGGTAAAGTTTGTGCGTTTGTGAGCTTGTGACGTTGTAGGGGGTAATCTCTGGATCTACTGAACCGATTTTGAAAATTCTTTTACCAACTGAAGGCTACGTTATTTGTGAGTGACATAGAATATATAACAACTCGATAAGTGGAAAAACATTTTCATGGCAGTCAGATTTGCAAAGTAAGTCGGAGAAAAAAATGTTTACCGCCCAGCGAAGTGGGCACGGGTCAGCTTGTATTTAATAGGGATATGTAATCTGAAAAACAATACAGATTTGAGTTGAAATCCTTATTTGGCTGTAGATAAACTACAGCCAAATAAATAACAATCAAAACGTATAATATTAAATAAGAGAGGGATGATGAATAAACTTCTATTTCACAAATTCTTTTCTAAGCGGATGCTTACAACATAAAAAACTGGCCAAGTGCGAGTCGGACTCGCGCACCGAAAGTTCCGTACAAACCTGTAGGCATATTATATGATGTAACTAAAAAGAATCGCAATTTCGCAATTTTTCCATTATCTGTGCTATAAGACGTTGCTTCCAAATTTCAAGATTCTGAGTTCACGGGAAGAACTCTGTAGGTTTTGATTCCCTTGCAAGTGCCGAAAATTTGCAGCATAAACGGCTGTATCTTTTGATTGCATTGGCTTAGAAGTTTCATTTTTTCACAGCTCCAAGGGACAGCAAATTTGAGTATTTGATATAAATTTCAGCTTGATACCTCCACGCGTTCCTGAGGAAAATAGACTGACTGACAGACAGACGGACAACAAAGTGATCTTAAAAGGGTTTCGTTTTTTAACCGACTTCCGAAATGAGGAGGTTCTCAATTACATCGGTATTTTTATGTATGTACACTGATTACTCCGTAAATTGTGGATCGATTTTGAAAATTCTTTTTGTATTCGAAAGGGTATGCTCCCCATGTGGTCCCATTGCCACTATATCAGGATTTGATGATGGGATCCCAAGGAAATCGAAGGGAACCCTCGAATTTACGGAGCGCCTGCAATGAAGTTAAGAGCAATTGTCTGCATGCCTTCATATTCTGTAGACAACATTTAATTTCATAATATATAACGGGTCCTAACGATATTGTGAGCTTACCTAAAATCACTTGAATTATAGTAACCTATAGAATATATTCGAGATTTTATTACAAAAAATTACCTGAAGTCCTTTCGATTCTATGCAGTATGTATGTTACCTTTAGTCGTATTCTTTCAAGTTATTTAGGTGAAATGATGATGAGAGACTTGAGAAAGACTAAAAAGCGAAAAATAAAAAAAAATCGTTTACTAAAACCGCCTACAAAAACTAAAAAGTATAAAATAACATAATTTGTATGTGCTACCTATTCATAGGTTTGAAGTCGGTGCCAAGCCAAAATGTAATAGTAGGTACCGCACTCGCCACGCGTGACCTTGAGCGGGATAGCTGCTCTTCGCGTAGAACAAAACAACCGAAGCGTCGTGACGTCGTTGATGTTCGTCTCAAAATATAGCGAGTGTGGTACCTACTATTACATTTGGCTTGGCATCGACTTCAAACCTATGAATATAGCATATACAAATTAAGTTACTTTATACTTTTTAGTTTTTGAAGACGGTTTTTTAAACGAAGTTTTTTTTCCTTTTGAGATACGGAACCCTAAAAAGTTCCAGATGCAAAAGTGTCAAGTTTAATCAGTCAGCCATGGCAAATCATTTTATATATTTGTATAGATAGTTTAAAAGTAAACAAAACGTATCGATACACGTAGACAAGTACCTAACAAAACTCTTTCCAAAGACAATATAAAAAAATATAAAAAAATGTTTATATCTCGTCTTCAATTCACTAAAGTAGCTTGCAATATCGTGGAGAGTGCTCATATTTTTGGTGTAAGTGAAAACTACTTGAAATTGCTGTGTCTTGTCTAAATAAAACGGTACATTACAACGAATTGAGTGTGAAGTATTCTGTAGTTATAACACTACTAAACATAATATACAATCTACTATGAATCTATATGTTATCTGTCTGTCAAAACGTGATAAACTGTAGAAATACCGAACGGATTTCCAAACGGTTTAATTTAAACTAGTGGTTGCCCGCGGCTCCGCGAGCGTGTATGTCGGTTATCTCTGCAAAAAGTAGCCTATGTGTTATTCTGATGTATAAGCTATATTACTGTAAAGTTTCATCCAAATCCGTTCAGTAGTTTTTGCGTGAAAAATTAACAAACATCCATCCATCCTTACAAACTTTCGCGTTTATAATCTTATATATAAAATTCTCGTGTCACAATGTTAGTTACCATACTCCTCTGAAACGGCTGGACCGATTTTTATGAAATTTGGTGTGCATATCGGGTAGGTCTGAGAATCGACCAACATCTAATAGGTCTTTACCTATGAATTTGCCGTTTTGTATGCAATAAGGGAAAGTACTTATTTTTTCAAACTTTTATATTTCTGTTATTCGAAGTAATCACCCATGCAATCGACGCATCTTTGCCAACGCATTGGCAGTTTATTGATGCCCTTCTTGTAAAAATGAGCTAGACGGGAGGCAACAAACTCTTCAAAGGCATTTTGTACTGCCTCTCGGGAATGGAAATTTTTACCCACTAAAAAGTTGTCTAAATTTTGGAAAAAGTAATAGTCGGTAGGTGCAAGGTCTGGTGAGTATGGCGGATGAGGGAGAGCTTCCAACCCCAGCTCTTGCAGCTTGGAGACTGTCTGTTGCGCAGTATGGGGTCGCGCGTTATCGTGAAGCAGCTGCAAGAGCTGGGGTTGGAAGCTCTCCCTCATCCGCCATACTCACCAGACCGTCCAGCTGATTTTTACAAGAAGGGCATCAATAAACTGCCAATGCGTTGGCAAAGATGCGTCGATTGCATGGGTGATTACTTCGAATAACAGAAATAAAAAAGTTTGAAAAAATAAGTACTTTCCCTTATTGCATACAAAACGGCAATTTCATAGGTAAAGACCTATTATTTTTTATACCCCAATTTTTTTATGGCAAAACAACGTTTGCGGGATCCTAGCTAGTATTAGTATAGATAATAGATTGGTATGAGAAAGGTATGGGTTTATAAGAACGAATGAAATTTTAGTATAAATTTGTTGGATTGCGACGATTGTGAATATTGCCAAAAATAAACTAACGTCTTTATTATCCCTTCAGCATCATCAACCCGTTGCACTCCACTGCTGCACATAGGCCTCTCTCAAGGATCACCAGAACCACAAAGCCCGGTCTGCTGTTTTTGGTATCTAGTCGTTGCCAGCCATCGTACGTAAGTCGTCCCGCCATCTGGCCAGAGGGCATCACACACTACGTTTGCCAAGACGCGGTCTCCAGTCCAGAACATGCTTACTCCAGCAGTTGTCAGTTCTGCGACATATATGACCAGCCCATTGCCACTTTAACCTGCTAACTTTCAGAGCTATGTCAGTCACTTTGGTTCTCTGACGAATAACTTTCCATGGCATGTTAAAGAAGAGTTCCATGGCATATTATCCCTGAAAAAGACTTTTCTATCTACCAAATTGATGTTCACCGCCATGCCGAGTTGGGACTTCATAGGATTAATCGGTGGCTTGGTGCGAATCTGCTAACTTTGTATCTAGCAAAGACAACCTACCTGCAGTTCTCTTGGGCCAATATCACACCAGCAAACATTAACCTCAAGGTTCACGCATGCGACTACCATAATAATTCTTCTCTTACCTGCTCCTGTTTTCAGATTACTAGATCCACTAATGTCAGATATTTAGGTATAATTTTAGATGAAAAGCTTAACTGGCACTTACACATTGACAGTGTTATCGCCCGCACCAGGAAACTTATATGGGTCTTTAAGAGGTTGAGACATATTGCTGACATGGATGTTTTGCGTGAAATTTACTATGCACTGGCTCAATCTGTGCTTGGATATTGTATAAGAGCGTGGGGTGGTGCATGTAAATCCTTTATGATTGATCTGGAAAGAGCCCAGGGCTCTGTCTTGAAGGTCATGACTTTTAGTCCGTACAGATATTCCACGGTAAAACTGTACGAAAAATGTCAAGTGCTAACAGTTAGGCAACTGTACATATTAAAATTAGTTATCCAAAAACATAAGCTCATCCCCTATCATGAAGACGAATATAAGCAGCGGGTAATAAGAAATAACATAAATAAAATCGTATGTCGAACAGCCGCAGCCAGGCGGCAAAATAAGTATAAGGCGGTTTATCTATATAATAGAATAAATAATATAATAAATGTTCATCCCAAATAAAGCCACGAAGTTAAAACTTTTACTAAAAATTTGTTGTTAGGACTTAATTATGAAGAAACTGAATTGTTAATGTTGTGAAATGTACTTTCCGAATCTTACATACAGACGACACACACATACACCTACACACACACACACACACACACACACACGCACACCAAAAAAAGTATCATTTTAATAGTGTTATATATAGCATTACTTGTTTTTTGTGGTGAAACTTTGCATTTTGTTTTTCCTATAAAATCCTAATTATGTAATTTAACTACGAGAGAGAACACTGATCTCTGTAACACAGGTCATTGAACCTAGCTCAGAGATCAGGGAGCTCAATATAATTTGTAAAAAAATCGTTTTATGGGAATAAAATTTTATTATTATAAATCAGTGAAGCCACTTCTGAGATTCTGACATACGCACAGATAACAAATTTTAACAAAAAAAAACCGACTTCAATCCGGACTAAATTTAAATGGGACCACACGGGAAGCACCAGCTTTCAAAATGTCCGATACGTAGTGAGAGTTAGATACATAATCATATACATACATAAGGTACACCTTGACCTTGACACACGATCTGCTAACGTAATAATATTAATTAGTAATTATATTCTCAGACATACTGCCCACTATTGAAAGATCTAGATACCAATAACTTCCATGATATGCAAAATTCATTTAACAACTTAACTGAAATACAAGTACATATCTGTGACAAGTACACAAAAGCAACACCTCCTACATATGAAGAGTACACTCGAAACTCAAAAGCTGTCAACGGATTTATGATTATTTGAAGTCCAGGTGTCGACAAATAGTACCTTCTATCTGTTGATCCGTTGAAAATCTCCGATTGAGATTAGCCACATACTATCATCAACACACTATTGTAGGGTTATCGGGCATTGGGCTCTTCCATTTCGCTCCACTCTACTCCATTTTAGTCTTCTCGCATCCAGCTCTGCCAGCCGTCTAGAGCAAGTCACCACTCTACTCACCCACACACACATATTTTAGAGTAACTAGCTGACACGGCAAATGTTTTTCTTTTTTTTATGGAACAGGCGGGCAAACGAGCATTTGTATCGCCTGGAGGTAGGCGATTATCGCCGCCCATGGACACCCTCAACACCAGAGGCGTCACAAGTGCGTTTCCGGATTTTGGGAGAGAGGGATGGGGAGGGGTTTAGGGTATGGGTCTCCTGTATCCTCACTCACTCGGTGAAACACAGCGCAAGCACTGCTTCGCACCGGTTTTCTGTGAGGCCGTGGTACCACTCCGGTCGAGCCGGCCCATGCATGCCGAAGCGGGGCTCTCCCACGGTAAGTCTTCATAGTCTTATTTTATTTGATAGGCTGCCAAAGTGACTGATCTCTCTGACTGATCTGCTCAGCCTCATGGAAAACACAAGCAGAATCCAACAGTGGGGGCCACCATATTCACTGCCAAAGCAGACAATGCAGTATGGCGTCCCACGCTATGAAGGCTTAGTGAGATGCTTGGGTTGAGGCAGCCATGTGTGAAATGCGAAACGTTATTTATTTATGTCATTTTGATAATTACAATAAAACGACTATTATCCAACATATCAACTATATCTTTATTCATAATTTGCGTATAATTTATTACACAGTAGTTATATATTACAGGACTTGACTTATAACATATACATACATTACATTTTTATATTTATGTCACACTTACAACTCACGACGCTAGTTTAGTTATTTTTATATTTATTAATATTAACATTATATTTATCGATATAGCTATGCAGAAGAATAAATCAGGCAATGTTTTAAAAAGAAAGACTTAGAAACACAAAAAATATGAAATTAAGAAAGATAAAAAAAAAAAAATGCATTGCACTGAATATTAAAATTTGCGGACACCTTACTTTATATGATATCAACATGTTCTTGAACGTGTTGCCATTTTGAGAGTGCCATTTGAAAACCAGCGCTGAAGCATTTAGCTTAGATGGTGAGCCTTTCTGGTCAATTCATCTACAAAATTAATTATCTTTTGGAGGTTATCTTGCTCATTTAACTCAAATTCTTCTCGAAATTAAACTTACTTGTACTTTTACTTACCTTAACTTAATCTGAGAAGTTTCGCCGTTAGGTATTATCAAAGATTAAATAAATTAAATAGTGTAATAAAAGTACAAGTGAACTTAATTTCAGGAATGTATTTCAACAAGTTCTACTAAGTGCCGACAATTTAGTGTTCTCACTGAACCGAACCGAAACCGAACTCTAATTCTACTTGGATTTACATTTAATACACTTTCATTCTAAGGATGCAACAGCCTATATTTTTTAAATGTTCGGAAAGTAATTTATAATTGATTTTTTGGAAGGTTATGTTCAAATGCAAATTAAGATAACATTTTCGTATGACTGTTATTTTGTACGCTTATTGACTTCAAATTTAACGATAACACATATTTACCACCATAATATTCATAAATAAAGGATAAAAATAACTGGTCTCTATTAAGCTTTTGCCTTCATCCATGTATGTTTTATTACATTGATGACATATTATGGTCTTTCGACGATTGTGACAACCATTTTGTAATGTCTTACATTGACTAAAATCGTTTATATTAATTTATACACTTCTTAAGGTAACGTTATATTCATTTAACTATTTAGAAAAACAATTATTTACAAAATAGCTCACTGGTTCGCAATTTAGTATGTTAACTGATTAATACTGTTAAGAAAGATGTCAAATTTGCCCCTAATTTTTTTTTTCAACTAATAAACTATATTTAATAAAGTAATTATTTTAACTTCTAATATAGAAATTTGTTCTGTGTACACTTTTAAATAAATAAACTTATTCTTAAAGTTAATTATGGGTTGAATTATTGTGAAAAGACAGTGACTGAGCGTCTGAATGACATTCTTAATATTTGAATAGTTAAGTAAGTCTACCGTAGACCCAATCTCACTCCTTTCATTTATTTTTCTCTAACTAGCCCTCCTAGCCAAGTTGCAAGCGTTTTTTTTTCTGCGATCGTTAACGCCTAAATTCTCGTGTGTCATTGGCTAATCTTAGACAAAGTAATCTTAGAAAAGTATTAGCCAATGACACACAAAGATTTAGGCGTTAACGATTGCAGAAAGACAAACGCTTGCAACTTGCCTAGGGGGGGCAGGTTAGAGACAAAGTCAGGAGGAAGTTTAAAATACAGTACTATAAGATATCAGAAACATCGAACCGTCGCTATGGAAAAAACACGTGACGCTCATCTGAAGTTCCAAAAATAGTAAACTATAGCAGTGATAGTAAATTGCTATTTTGTCCTGCATCAGTCCTTATAATGTTATATTGTAGATGTTATTTAAAATGCAATGATAAATTGAAAAGAAAACTATTTATACTGAGCAAAAAATATCATTAAGTCTTAAATTGTAAGACACATATTAAAATAGTGTATGATTGTGTATATTAAAATATTTTCTAAATCTGGGGCATAGGTTGGCAACATACAAAATTTATAAACTGGAAACCACTTTATGCCGATGGTGACCTACATTACTACTACTAATGGTGAACATGGCCGCCAAGTTATGGATAAATACTGACATTTTAAATTACCTCCCACAATTTTTATTATTTACATCAAAATTATTATTTAACAATAAAAATATACACTATTGTTGACTAGGAAAGATTACTATAAACTTATTTTAAACACTATAGTATACTTTTTGTTTAACCTCTAATAACATAGATTAAAAAACAATATTCTGCGAAAAAAAAGCGTTTCACAATCGACATAATTATATTCGAGATTAACTCTTAGAAAATTTCGTAGTTCTAATTAATAGAAAAATTAAAAAAAACTGTTTCTTGTATTACAGCAAAATTATTAACTTACATTTACTCTTTATAAAAACTAACAATTATAAAACGTAAAAATACATCTATTTTCATACCACATACGGTCTAAACATATCCAAAGGCCGCCCGCCATCTTGGTTCATGACGACTAAGCCGCGTCTATTTTCCATATTTGAATTAAAATTAGCTGCAGCCATAGCCCTTTCCCTTTCTAACGCAATGATTCTATCCCTGTCTAATAACGGTTTGACAGCTGTCAAGTCACCCGCCATTTGGGTTTGTTTTTCCTGTTCGTTCGGTATTTCTTTTGGTTTTTTCTCTTCTGCTTGCGGCGTGTCCTTACTTTTGGAGTCCTGTTGCGCCTTTTTCGAACGTTTCCACTTCATTCTTCTGTTTTGGAACCATATTTTTACCTGAGGACAAAGGACATTATGTATTTTAATAAAATGGAGTTTACAGGGGCAGTAATATAGCTATGATATATTATTTAAGTTACACTTTTTCTCAGAGATAGTTGATTGAGAAATTCTCATTTATGGTACTACCTTCTTATTACACATTTTCCCACTGATAGCTTATACAAGTTGTTTTATAATGTTTTGATTATCGTCATTAACAGTGTTTAACAGTCCACTGGTGGAAATAGGCTTCTCCTTAGAAAGGAGGTTTTGGCTTGTTATACCACTATAGTATTTTAATATCGTCTTGAAATCTACGACTTCTTATTACATAAAAGATTTTTAAGTCCCTATTTCCATATATTACAGTATAAAGTTTCCCCCACCTAAGCACTAGAAATCCAAACAGGTGTACAATAAATATTTCTTGAAGTCCCCTCACGCCCCAAGGGTGTAAGATTAATCTTTAAACCGGCGTAAACCCAAGTAATACTCGCAACATTCGGGTAAACCCGAGTCCGTAACATTCACGAGAACGACCTCTGTAATCTTGACATTTGTAACGCCATGACAGGTGTTGGCGCCAAAACAAATGTCAAAATCCTGTTGGGGTTGAGATCATAGAGTTAATAGTAGTTGAGATTGAGATTATGTTCAATGTTTCTAGGTTAGGTTACAATTTAAGTGGCATGTTACTTATTTGCGGAAATATTTTAATGTCATACTGTTCCTTTGTGTGTAGTGTCGTGTGGAAGAGAATTTCTGTAGATACAGGATAATATTTGAGTTCGTTTTGTTGTATGAATATTAGGCCATACCGTCCTTCTAAGAAAAAAACATGAGTCCAGCAGTGAAATATTTGTAAAGTTATCGTTTTGACAGATGATAAAAAGTAACTAATTTGACTAATGTGATGTGGGTAGGTATATAATCAATACATTAATTGACCAATACATGGTTTTCAACACAGTAGCTGATCAACCCTATTTAACAGTCAAGATCTCTACTACGCAGACCAACAGCTCTGAAAGTTATATTATAAACTACTAATTTCATCTTCATTTTTCCATAAAACTATATTAAAATCCTTAATGTTTAATAATAAAAATGCTTGCGTAAATTACCGTGATCACTGCGTATGAAGCGTCATATTGTATAATTATCAATGGAAATTGTCTATTTAATTAATGCCGACATTAAGCAATATTTGCTCAATGATATCAAAGTAATTGTCAACTGAAATGAAACCGATTTTGGGATAATTTGTGATTCGGTATAGAAACAGTTATTTCTTTATGTAATCTTGTGACTGATTTAGTGGTAACCAAACTTGACTAGTAACCCAGAGGTTGTGGGTTCCATGCCTTAGTGATTAGTAGTACAACTAGTAGTGCTGGTGGTGTAATTCCCGATTTCAATTTCTTACTTATATCACTTGTATACTACATTTATCGTATTTAAAATATATAATGTAGCCTATGCGTCAATCTAGGGTCTCAGCAATTTTATCAAAATTGGTCTAATAGTTTATGTGTAAAGAAGTAACATAAATACATACGCGCACACTCATAAACTTTTGCCTTTATAACATTAGTGTAAGTTGATACATCTTAGGTAGTTGGGTTGGCGAACTACGTAATGGTCGGTATACACTACAACGATTTATCGTAGCGATGTGACTGCACAGTTCGACTGTACAGTTATCGTACGTCCATTGGGTGTCCACACGTCAACGATATCTGCATCAATCATCAGTTCTCTGCAGAAGCTCAGACTATAAACATGTAGTCCGCGATAGAAGACGATGACACGCTTGCGAAAACATTGCTTAATTTGTCTGCCTCGGTGGCGCAATGGTAGCGTATGCGACTGCTGTGCTTGAGGTCTCGGGTTAGATTCCCGGGTCGGACCAAATGTTTGTATGATCTGCATATATATTTGTTTAGGAGTTTGGGTGTTTTCCGCGGGTAACACCGCGAGGTTCAGCTAGGCTCACATAAATTTATTAAATGAGTTGACTGATGTGCTCGGCCGCGGCCCGCGTCCGCCTACAGCAAGATTTGTGAACGAACTGAGCGATTGGACCGACTTCCGTCCACACGCTACGATAACTGCACAGACAAATTGTGCAGTTAAATCGACAACGATTTATCGAATAACTTTTGCTCATGCCTCCGATCGTTTGCACCAACCAAAAAATCTGAGCCAATTTCCGTCCACACTAGCGATAAAACTGCACAAACGAACTGCACAGTTAAATCGCTACGATAAATCGTTGTAGTGTTTACCGCCTATAAGTGGGACTAAAAAGTACCGTCGGCACAATGCGTGCATGATACATTTTGCCGATGATAAATTATTTGAAACAAAAATTGAATTACAATGTGTCAATGTTACCTGTGTCTCAGTTAGCATCAAGCTGGTCGCGACTTCGAACCTCTTTGGTCTGGAGAGGTATTTGTTCATCCTGAATTGTTTCTCCAGCTCTAAGAGTTGCTGCGATGTGAAGGCAGTCCGAGGTCTTCTGGTCTTGCCGAGGAGTGCGTGTGGTGCTCCTGTTGACAAGGAAACGGCTTAGAAACGGTTTAAACGGACTCAATGCACAGTTTTACTATGAGAGAAAGGACATAGATTCATGGATTGACTTGTCTATTTCGCCAGGCAAAAATAGCGTACGTGCATTGTCGAGTGCAGGAGTTTTTTTTATATATGACCCTGCCAAAGATACTTTACTCTGCCTGATGGAAAGCATGAGCAGAATCCAAGAGTGGTGGTCACCATGCATGGATTCTGCTTATGCTTTCCATCAGGCCGAGCATAAAAAGAAATAAAGAAAATAAATTATCTACCTATTGCCATCAGCAAATTGTGAAATTGGCCCTTATAAGACGGCCATACACGCTGCGGTCTACCGGAGAGGTTATGGGAATGGACCTGTGCAGTTTAATTCCCACACATGCTCCGGCCTACCTGTGCAGGTAAACCTTTCCGGTAGACCGTAGCGTGTATGGCCGGCATTAGACTTATGGTATACCATAATTTTTAATTTTCTTAGTATGCGAGTAGTAGTTGGTAGTTGATTAAGACTTATTAAATTAGTGTAAATTTGAAATTATTTACGCTTAAAAGCAAAATATTATACATTTACTATATAAATTTGCTTCAACACCATTCTCAGCACCCTATACCAATACTACAACCCCATAAAAGAGCATACCAATAAATACAAAGAACATAATACAATTAACAAATAAAAAAAGATGGCGATTCGCGCCAAAACTTGACAGATGTGTCTATGACATTATCGTGTTGTGTCCACAATACCAAATGTTACCATCGCATTGGTAATTGTTAATTATCATTTTTATAAGCTTAGTTCAGCTTAGCGGGTAACTTTGATCCGATAAATTAGATTTGTTCGGTTAAATAAATACGTGTATGTTTTATTGTTGATTAGAAACATTAATGGCGTGAATTTTAGGGTGGCGGGACGACAGTTATCTACACTCGAGTTGATTAGTGAAATCAAAGAGTAGAGAATCAAATATATTATTGTAATAAGTTTATCACAAGTTTTATAGGAACTTTTATTGTGGTACGTTATATGTTCTTTTTATTTTATTTTTCTCTTAATTTATTTGTCTATGCATTTTTAAATTAAGATCCAATCCAATAAAATAAACCAATGAAGATCGAAAAAGGAGTGCAACAATCGGCAGTCTTATCAATCAGGACGTTAGGATTTTAGCTTTAAAGTATTTTACTCGACTTTGTAATAAAGGACGTTTTCATTGTATTTTTAACCGACTTCAATGAAAGGAGGAGGATCTCAATTCGACTGTTTTTTTTTTGTTTGTTACCTCATAACTTCCGACTGGGTGAACCGATTTTGATGTTTTTTTTTTAAAGCTGGTGCTTCCCATGTGGTCAAATTTCAATTTGGTCCAGTTCTGACATGTCATTAATGAGAAAACTATATAAGTCTTCAATTTGCATTAAGTATGTGCGACCAAAGACTTCCGAGTGCGAAGCTGGGCCGGGTAGTAACATATAAAGGTAATAAATGTTACAATTCCTAAATAGTTGATTTCCAGAAACGAATTAATATTAAAACTTAAAACGATGGATGACTTTGAATAACAATTCAATGTCTTCCTAACAAATAGGCTCAGTAAACAAGACTACATACATACTGCGTTAGCTTCCGTTGAATAAAGACGACCCTTTGTCTATGGTCATCCCACGCTCGCTCGGACAAACAAAGGTACAAGGCTTTATAGGGTATGCTACTGGCAGTTCATAACCTAATGTATTTAAAAAATATAAAAATTGTTCTTTGGTTAAACATTTGTCCGTGTGGTAATGGATTAAGAATACGGTGTATCACCACCTCTATGTATCCCGTAGGTGTCATAAGAGCTGACTAAGCAAATTACGCATAACAGCAATCCAAAGGGAAGGAAATTTTGACAGAAACCTTGTACCAGCTTGGTATAGTAGCCAAAATATCCTTTTTAAGTAGAGGTCTAGTAGTGGACTAATAAACACTGTTCATGATATAAAAAATGACGTTTTAACGTACACTATGGTCGTCCCACGCTCGTTAAAACAAACAATGAAACAAGGACGTTTGGAGAGTGCTACTGGCAGTTCTGAACTTTAAAAAAATAATATTAATATTCTTTATTTAAAAAAAAATTACATTTCTTTATCTCTACCATAAAAACCCTACCATAGTCGAAGGACAAAGTCAACACTCATACGTCCTATTTTTTTTTAACTTATAAATGCATTAAGACCTACATGTAGGTACACAGAATAAATATAAATGCGTGCTCAAGTGTCGAAATGGTAAATAAATAGTTAACTAGTGTAGGCCGTACGTGACTTTTCTGTGCGTCACGCGGTTCAAAAATTATGTTTGATTTCTTCCTGTCAAATATGTTTGTTCTCGTATAATAAATTTATAATTTATTTTCTCTGTAGTTGTATTTGTTTATGATTTGTATATTTAGAGTTCAATTAAGGTGATAAGTATTGTATATACTACAGTTGAGAGATGATGAGGGTTGATTAGAGGAGGGTGATTGTGAACAGGTGCAACTTTTGGACCCATATGTTTTGGTGCCATTATTTTATTTAGTCTATGACTCGTTCTGTTTTTAAAGTTAGAATATTAGTCTCTCACTAAAAAGGAGGTTTTGGCCTACTATACTACCTTGGTCAGACGGGTTAATACATGTTTTGAGTCAAGTTTTCCTTCTCTTTGCAGAATACGTGTTTAACTTATGTATAGATCCGGCTCGACCAGAGTGACCAAATAGTGGGTCAAAACCTCCTTTCTAAGGAGAGGCCTATGTCCATTACTAAAGGTTGTTGATGATGACGATTAGAGTGATACCAGGGCTTCTCAGATAACCGCTGTGAATAAAGATCTCGTAGGTCTTTTCCCCACTTATTTAGATAGGAGGGACTGAAATGGCACCAACACATCTCGTGTCTTGAACGAGGCTTCTATTTCTATAACTATCTTTTTATCTCTTTTCAAACAATCACCAATCTCTTTAAAAAATCTTATACAAAACAAGACGATCCAATCACAATAAATACAAGATAAATCCTCAAAAACAAGCAGTTCCACGGTAAGTAGGTAGTATAAATCAATTGTCATATATTACCCTCTCCCTCCCTCGTACTGACAAACGTCCCGAGTATTTATACGGAAAGTTTCTCTTAAGTATAGTGCACATGGGAGATAAGTGTCTCTACTTTGTCTATGGTTCGTAAGAAGAGTGCATTCTCACAGAAGTTGTCTGTGGTCAATTTCTTACATTTTATATTGTAGTAAGTATTGTGTGTTATACAAATAGTTGTTTAACTTCCTGTGATTCTTTAGTGTTTGTTCTTTTGATGTTTTCGAAGTCGCCCCTGCACAGGTGTTTTACAAAGAAACACATCATCTTAAAAAATTTAAATATGTCGAACGTAGGTTGATATTTACGCCTTTTGCCTTGCTTTTCTGAGTTAGATATAACGTTATTATATAGAGTACTTTTTAATAAGTAATCAATATATAAATATGTCGTTCGGTCAAACCCTCAGATCCTAGTAAACGAAGATGATGAAGTTATGAAAAACTATTACTGCATTTAAAGCAAATCAGGCAACGAAATAAATTACCAACTCAATACAAAAGTCTGAGAATAAAAAACTAGGCAATTTATCGAACAAATTTAAATATACTTAAACCTATTCACATTATACTTATAACTAAATACATATATTTACTTAGATAAAGCTTTAGAAGGTGTCAAAACTACAAATACTTTGAATTTTCCATTCGATTGTGTGTCGCGTCGTGAAACATTAATACAAAACATATCCCTATAATGAAGTAGAGCAACTTACCCAACATAACGTTTCCCCATGAATTTATGTGTGTACCACCATGGATAAAAGTCGGATTGCGTCTTTTAATCTAATAGAGGTTTGCCCAGCGTAGTGGGGTTCGCTTTCACTGTTACTGCTACTGGGCGATCCGTCTACGAGATGAATTGGACGCCATTTTAGTTTGGAAAATGCCACAACAAGTCTTGTACTTTCTTATATTTTAATAAAACGTAATCGACTTAAATATAGAGTAATTAGAAATAATCTTGTTAAAGAAATCATTTGTGACAATTAAAAACTATTATATATTTCTGGCGTTATTTGTTAATTTAAGTTTTAGGGCCTGGATGTATTTGTTTTTAGGTGAATTTTCTACAAATGAATCCTAGCTAGATCGATTTATCGCCACCAAAACCCCTGCATACTAAATTTCATGAAAATCGTTGGAGCCGTTTCCTATTTTAAGTTTATAATATATACTTATATTTAAGAATTGTTCGTAGAAATCATAACAAGACAAAGTTTTTAAAACATATATGTCACCAGGGCCATATTTAAGAATATAATATTGACACCTCATTTATTAACATCGGTTCAGTAGTTTCGGGACTACGTTGGAACAAACAAACATATTTATGACATCGTAAACTTTTAAACTGTTGTGTATCATATAAATTATTTAATACTTCAGTGGACATGTTTTTATTCTTTTCAACGATAACTATAAAAACCTTGTTTTTATATCACTTTGTAATATAATATATACGATTCGCTGTAAAGTCTGTTCATTTTTATAGAGTATTTTGACTGCACGGTTGGCCTAGTGGTTTAGGCGGTCGCCACGCCGCTTGCCAATTCGCCAAGTGTTGTGGGTTTAAATCCTACACGGGACAACACTTTGTGTGATCCAAAAAAAAAAAAAAAAGTGTCATTTTGATCGTGCCGCCTTGGCCTGGCAGCGGTTCATTGTCAAAGGAACGCCGACACGAATAAAAGGAGCCGCGTGCGGCGCACGCCCTTATGTCAGTACAAACTTATTAGTGGGAGGACGGCGCAGGCGGTTTGATTGTATACGATCGTATAAGATCAAAATGACACTATGAAAATGAACGTAGACTGCCAAAATTATAACCCTTCCTTTTGCCTGCGCCAATAAAAAAACATTATTAAATAAGTTAATTTGCGCCACATTCTGTACAAGTAACAATCACGCTCATATCCCTGAAGGGGTGGACAGAAGCGAACGAGCCAGACAGAAAACTTGGCCGTCTGGCTAAATCCGCCTGGCCAGCGTGGTAAAGGCCAAAACTTCCTTTTTCATGGAATAGGGGGAAAGCGAGCAGATGTATCACCTGATGGTAAGCGATTACCGCCGCCCATGGACACCCGCAACACGAGAGGCGTCACAAGTGCGTTGCCGGCCTTTGGGGGATGGGGAGGGGGAGGGGTTGTGGTATGGGCCTCCTGTATTCTCACTCACTCCGTGAAACACAGCGTAAGGGCTGTTATACACCGGTTTTCTGTGAGGCCGTGTTATCACTTCGGTCGAGCCGGCCCATGCATGCTGAAGCGTGGCTCTCCCACACTATCTAAGAAGTATTTGGAATATAAGCTATTTGATTGGCTGTTTATGATGATGAATCTCGATCATAATGATGATTGCTACAAAGACGTGATCCTAAATATTAAATCTTCGAACAGTGTCAGTTATAATGCGGAGTTACGTAAGAGTATCCGCACAATGGCGTTAGATTGCTCCGTCAAGCGCGAGCCTGCAATCAGCGTAATTTGATCAGTACCCTCTACTGTGAGACCATCCTTTATATAAACACCGCCATATTTAGGGACTGTTATGTCATATTTGGCGCGAATCTACGTCTTATATCATCGTCTATTATATACTAGCTGTCACGATTTTGTTTTGTCAAAAGTTATTGGCCTGTCGCAGTTCAATAGAAATAAATTTTAACAAAAAACGGACTTCAAGAAATGGACTAAATTAAAACGGGACCACATAGGAAGCACCAGCTTTAAAAAAAAAAGAATTATCAAAATCGGATTATCCAGTCGAAAGTTTTGAGGTAACAGTAAAAAACAGTCGAATTGATAACCTCCTTTTTTTGAAGTTGGTTAAAATAGGTGTAGTAGTTTATAGGTGGTGTAGTAGACTGCCAAAGCCATAACCCTTCCTTTTGGCTTGGCCACAGTCGGGTAAAAAGAAAAAGTATTCCGTGGGAGAGTCACGCTTCGGCATGAATGGGCTGGCTCGACCGGAGTGAAACCACGGCCTCACAGAAAACCGGTGTGAAATAGTGCTTGCGCTGTGTTTCACCGAGTGAGTGAGGATACCGGAGGCCCATACCTCAGCACCCCTCCCCCTATCTCCCCCCACCCAAACGCCTGCAACGCACTTGTGACGCCTCTGGTGTTGCAGGTGTCCATAGGCGGCGGTAACCGCTTACCATCAGGCGATACATCTGCTCGTTTGCGCGCCTATTACATAAAAAAATAAATTAAGTCGTTTAAAAACAACGGACCTATCAAAGAAATACCATAACCACCATTCAATATCCCATAACATACGATTTCAATGTAGCACTTAAAGTTTATATCGCCCCATGAAATAGGGTGTCATATGGTTTTCATGTCGACCCTAATATACTTCCAAATTGATCCTATTAATGTTATTTTGGTAATTTCACGCGTCGGGGGACAATAGTCCCCTGGGGCCGACGATAAACAGTTGACAGGTTCAAAACCTGTGAGCATTTGTATTGTCTGTTTTGTTTTGTGATTAATTAATAAAAGAATGAATGGTTTTTTTATTAACAAAAAAATTACATGACAATTTGTTGTGATAAAACTTAGTACCTGAATGACCGAGCTTTGATCGATTTTTTTTCGGTTATTTTTCTAAAAATGTATCTTAGCTACATTGATTTATCGCTCCCGAAACCTGCGTACTAAATTTCATTAAAATCGTTGGAGCTGTTTCGGAAATTCAGATTATATACTAGCTGTTGCCCGCGGCTCCGCCCGCGTGTATGCCGGTTATCACGGCAAATAGTAGCCTATGTGTTATTCTGATGTATAAGCTATATTATTGTAAAGTTTCATCCAAATCCGTTCAGTACTTTTTGCGTGAAGAAGTAATAAACATACACACAATCTTTCGCCTTTATATATTAGTGTGATGTGATGATTAGTGTGATAAGAATTGCTAGTCTAAAGGTAAATAAATAAAAAATTTGGCACAATTTAACCTATTAAATTGTGTCAAAAATTTTATCCTAAATAGGTAAAGACCTATCTTTACCTATGAAATTGCCGTTTTGTATGCAATAAGTGAAAGTACTTATTTTTTCAAACTTCTTTATTTCTGTTATTCGAAGTAATCACCCATGCAATCGACGCATCTTTGTCAACGCATTGGCAGTTTATTGATGCCCTTCTTGTAAAAATAAGCTGGACGAGAGGCAACAAACTCTTCAAAGGCATTTTGTACTGCCTCTCGGGAATTGAATTTTTTAGCCACTAAAAAGTTGTCTAAATTTTGAAAAAAGTAATAGTCGGTAGGTGCAAAGTCTGGTGAGTATGGCGGATGAGGGAGAGCTTCCAACCCCAGCTCTTGCAGCTTGGAGACTGTCTGTTGCGCAGTATGGGGTCGCGCGTTGTCGTGAAGGAGCAGTGGGGACGACCGATTGACCAAAGCTGGTTGCAGATGTGCAAGCTTCTCCATCATTCTCTCCAGATCTTCACAGTACACATCTGCATTAATGCTCATGCCGTTCTGTAAAAAGCTGTGGTGAATCACACCCGCACTAGACCACCAAACAGTGACCATCACCTTTTTAGGGGTCATTTTTGGTTTAGGGCATTGCATTGGTGCTGAACCAGGGTCTAACCAACTTGCTGAGCGCTTTCGATTGTCGAACAGAATCCATTTTTCGTCGCACGTAACAATTTGTTTCAAAATTCCCTCATTTCTTTGCCTGTTGAGCAGCGCAAGGCAGGTCTCGACGCGTACGTTGCGCTGGCGATCGTTAAGGTCGTGGGGCACCCATCTATCAAGCTTTTTTACCTTGCCAATTTGTCGCAAATGGATCAATATTGTTTTGATGCTTACATAAAAAGCTGCTGCTAGCTCAGCTGTAGATTGAGTTTCGTCAGCTTCCACAATCGCCTTTAATTCATTATTGTTAACCAAAGTCTCCGGACGACCACGAGCTTCATTTTTCAAGTCAAAATTTCCAGAATGGAAGCGGGAAAACCAATAACGAGTTGTGCGTTCGTTTGTACAGTTCTCTCCGTAAACGTTTTTGATGTTACGTGCCGTTTGTGTCGCGTTGGTGCCACGACGGAACTCATATTCCATAATTACACGAATTTTTCAAGTATCCATTATGACGAAAAATGTTCAAATGTAATGAAAATACAACGCTAATCAAAAAACAAAAGACTGAGTTCTAATCAAAAAACAAAAGACTGAGTTTGTAAATAGAAGGTCATGGTTTTATAACAAAATTAATTTGAATTTAGAATACAGAGCCATTACAAACTTTTTTTTATTTGAAATGACCGGTATTGAAGAAAGGCAATTTCATAGGTAAAGACCTAATATATACCGTTATTTACAACCGTTATATACCTACCGTATATTTACAAAAAAGTATATAAGTATTCTATCAGTCAATCTAGCTGTCATGTCAAGCTCTTCTTACTTTGAAGCTAGATGGGGTTGTGTCAGATCATAGAGGTATTATAGACAGAGTAGGGGAGCCAGGCCACCAGCCGTCAATCGGTTAGAAAGAGAGAGTCGATCGCGGTACCCATCTGTCTCTCTCTACTCGCGCATGCACATAGCAGAACTATTCGACGGTTAATTGTTGTGATTGGATTACCATTATTAGTATATTACTGCGCATGCGTCAGTAGAGATAGACAGATGGGGTACCGCGATCTTCTCTCTCTTTCTAACCGTTGGACGTTTCCGCTTACAGGCAGCCGTATGTCTTCCCCACTCTATCTATAATAGCTCTATGTCAGATGCCTGGAATATTTATTATTAAAAAACAAAACAATATTTATTATTATTTATTCTAATTAATCAGCTGGTTGAACAATTATAGATCCCTTGTTGAATAAGCATTAAAATAAATACAATTAATTGTAACGTTCTAATCATATGCCTCTATTAAGAAATTGTCCCCTACAGTTCCTTTGTTTTTCAAAAATCAACTTGATCTCTTTGGAAATAACATTCAATTTCCTTTGACTCACTGCATTTAAGAGCTAAGTCAGCAATGCAAAGAAAATAAGATCTTATTTTTGAAAGGATAAGTTATACATTTGATTGAAGAATATTTTTTTCTAGGGTGAGTGCCGTGGGGATTCTTAGACCAGTGTGAACAATTTGTTCTATTGTCAAGTTTGTTTGTTTATATGTCAACTGTACTATTCTAAATTGCTGCTCCTAATTGTTATTGGGGATTAAAATGTGATGTATTTTAAATTTATTTCGGTATTTTATTGTTGCCGTTTAGCGTTAATGGGTCGTTAGTTTTGTATTTATACGGTGTTATTCGATTTGTAAATTTTTGACTGGCTATGTGGGTGTTAAAGATTGTAATAATTTTAATATTGCTTTCCGGTGTGAGTGATTTCACGAAAAGGGACGGAAGTGTATAACAGAAAAAACAGACATAACAGAAAAAATTATATACTTAATAATCCGCGAGATTTTTATAGCGCGATGTAGGTGTCTAAGTAATATTGCACTCTACTCTGCCTGATGGAAAGCATGAGTATCCACGAGTGGTGGTCACCATATTCACTGCGAATGTGGACAATACATACCTACATACTTATAAGTATGTAAGAGAGTCGTAACATATGTAGGGGTAAAGTTTAAAAATATCTTTAGGCAGTTACTTACATAAGTTGTGACGACGCATGCGTGTCCAAACGTCCAAACCACGCCCCCAACCCACCCCTAAACTTATTCACTATAAGTTCCATGTAATATATTATTCTATTTTATTCATTTCTTAAATAGGGGTTGTTATCTGCGACAGTTGAGGTTTAATTATAATAATTATTAATAATAATAATTATTATTAATATTAATTGAATATTGCATAAGACGAGAGATCAGACGACCGTATGCAAGATGCATACGGTCGTCTGATCTAAAACTAGACCGAGTCTGTACTATGATAACCAGTTTTTTTATATGAGCCTGTACTATGAGTCAAGGATTTCCCTATTGATCCTATTGATATGCTCCTGACTCCTTCATGACTACGGTCTCGCACTCACCAACGAAACACGACAGCACGGATGATGCTTCCCGTGTGGTAACATTTTAATTTGATCTAATTCTTGAAGTTGTTTTTTTTTGTTAATATTTATTCCTTGCCGGTTTCACCCAATGGCATTATCGAAGATTACTCTCTAGTCTCTACCTAGTAGGTTCTATCTAGTTTGACAGCTTTGTGAGAGATGCGTGAATCGAACTGATCAGAAATTACAGACCCTATAACCTCTTTATTTATTTATTTTATTTATTTATATACTTTATTGTATACACAAGATAGATACATAACAAAGAATTATTTACAAAGTTGAAAACGTAACAATTGGCGGTCTTATCGCTCACGGCGATTTCTTCCAGACAACCTTAGTATGGATATTGGGTGTTTAAGATTTTAAGGTAGTTTTTACACTAGTAACACACCATCAAGTGAATACTCAAACAACAAATAAAATAGAAAAATGCATACATATGCCTACACATATACATACACACATACATACACACATACATACACATATACATACATATATACATATCAGACCATAATATATATTATAAATAATGAATCAAAATTATTCATAATGATAGATAGTATTTCTTTACCAGCATTTTAAAAACAGACAAGGTTTTAGCTTTTCGAATTGTCTCTGGCAAGCTGTTCCACAGTCTTACTGCTTGCACAGTAAAAGACTTGTCTGCAAAACGAGTGGAGTGTTGTGGCATTTTTAATTTTAAATTCTCCGATGACCTTAGGTCTCTGCAATGTGTTTTGTGTAGGAACTGAAAACGTTCTTTGAGATAAGAGGGTGTGTGAGGATGAAACAGAACACTGTATAGAAGAGAAAGTATATGGAGATTCCGGCGAAAGCGTATTGGTAGCCACTTGAGTTTAGAACGATACTCTGAGATATGATCATACTTGCGTAACCCAAATATGAATCTGATGCAGAGGTTTTGAAGTCGCTCAAGTTTATTTAGTTGGTCTTCGGTGAGATCGAGATAGCTGACATCGCTATAGTCAAGGATGGGAAGGAGAAGAGATTGCGCGAGCGCAATTTTAGTGTTGATGGGAAGGAAGTTCCGTAGCCTTCGCAGAGATCCTGCGGCCGCAAATAATTTGCGACTAACTTCCCCGATCTGAGGTCCCCAAGATAAGTACCTATCCATATATATTCCCAAGTTTTTCACTTTTTCACTGTAAGGAATAACCAAACCGTTGCAACTGACTACTGGTATTTGCTGAAAGTTTATTTTACTCTGCAACCTGGGACTACCCACTATAATGACTTGAATTTTATTTGGATTTACTGTAAGTCCATACTCTTCACTCCAGTTACCTATTTGCATTAAGTCTCTGTTAATATTGTTGACCGCTTGTGCTAAATTATCAGGAGTAGTTTGGTGGTATATTTGAAGATCATCTGCATAAAGATGGTAGGAAGAAAGTAATTGATTTGTGACAGAGTTTATGAAAACTGCAAAAAGTAACGGAGATAGAACGCCGCCCTGAGGTACGCCCGCAGAAGTTGTGCACCAAGAGGAGTAAACATTATCAATACAAGCACGCTGCTGGCGACCGTACAGGTAACTACGAAACCAGTCAATTGCCGATGGAGATATGTTAAGAGAACACAATATACCTAGTAAGACATCAAAATCAACAGTGTTAAAGGCATTGCTAATGTCTAGTAGTGCAAAAACCGTTAGTTTTCCTTCCTCCATGCCCGACCTAACGTCATCCATTACACGGACTAGAGTTGTTGTAGTGCTATGACCTGGACGGAAACCTGACTGAAAAGGATTGAGGAGACAATTTCTTGAGAGAAATGAGGTTAATTGTGTGTGAATGAGACGCTCGAGGACTTTGGAAAAAAAAGGTATAACATTTAAATAGTACTATTTAAATGTTATAAAGGGTTAATTCCACAAACGTTTATTTGAAAAGATTCAATATAAAATATATCGTTGGTTAAAACTCGGGAAATGTGATTGTACGGCCGAAGGGTTCTTTTATTGGTGATGCGACTAATATAAATATGTTGTCGATATCGATGTTTTTTATCCGACTACGACAAAGCCATAAGAAAGGGTAATAGTTTTGGCAGTCTATGTATGTTGGTTGGTACGTTTCACCAAGGAGATTTTAATAATTAGGATGCGAATGATTCGTAATAATGTCCTGGGTGACTTCTATACATTTATACAAATAAATAAAATTGGAGTGTTTGTTTGTAATATTAAAACAAACCGCGGCGTTACCCGCGGTGGTTATTGTACCGCGGGTAACACCGCGGGGCTCAGCTAGCGTATATATATATATATAATATACGTATATATGTTATGCATATATATATTCTTTATTATGTGTAGTAGCATCAATATTTTATACTAGCTTTTGCACGCGGCTTCGCTCACGCAGACTTTCATCCCCTGATTTACCCCCTTTAGGGCTGGAAGTTCCAAAATTCCTTTCTTAGTGCTCACTTACGTTACATGAAACCTACATGCAAAATTTCAGAATTCTAGCTTCAGCGGTTTGGGCTGTGCGTTGTATGTCAGTCTGTCAATCACCTTCCTCTTTTATATATATAGAAGATTATATTCTATACTAGCTGAGCAAATTTCGCGGGTAACGCCGCAGGGCATAGCTAGTAGGCTATATAAATATTAACAAAAAAAAAAACCAAGCAAAGTCCGGTCATTCAGGTTATTTTGTTTATACAAATATACCACATTGTAAATACATAAAATGATCAATTTTAACTTGTTCAGAAATGAAGCGGTTGATAACCGTGCTTCGAGTTATGTACCTAACCTAACACTTCTCACATAATCAAAAACGATTTTTTTTTCATTGCGAATGCAGTCAATGCAATAATACACCATGGTGACCCAAACCATGGCGGCCTATTGAGATGCTTCTGCATCATTGTGCTTCTAGTCTTGCACTCACTAACGAAACAAGACTGCTCGAATACTGTCACTTTAGGTTAATCTCTTGTGAGAAGGTAGTTCTCGGTCGAGCCGGGCCATCCGTGCTGAAATATTCGTGGCTCTACTACCATATGAAATTTACTAAGTACCATATTAAATTCACTATAAGAACACGCTTACAAAAGTTGGTTTCAAATACATGGTTTTAAGAAGTAAACTATCGATATCACTCATCGACACATGCACACCCCTACTACATGGATCTAATTTGTTAAGGGCCGTCCCTTTGTTTACGGGAACAAATTGCCGCCGGATAATTGGCTTAAACTCCCCTACAGGATTACTGAGGTGGGGCCCCAGTGATAGCGGAGATGTGATGATTGGTATTATGAATTAATTATTAAAGTTGCTGTAATTTTATAGACACGTAATGAAATAGGTAAATGTTCATTTGATCATTTTCGCAAATGTCGGTTATCAATTCATAGGTAGGTTTTTCATAAATATTATCGCGATAAAACCTAGTTTTTTGACCCACTTCGACCGGAGTAATAATATGTCCTCGCAGAAAACCGAAAAAGAGTTAAAAAATAAATTCTTTTGTTGCATAACACAGAGTGAGTATGAGGGAATACACAAATGATCGCAACTCTGCTGTGACTAAAGTGTGAATTTTAAGTGTCTGTGAACGGCACAAGTCTAAGCACATTTTATTCAGATTTTTTTTTGAGCGGGACGGCAAAATTGTGTTTTTGGTGTGTACTTTTACGCACAGCGTATGTCAGTTCCATAGTTTCCTGCACACTTCTCGTCTTAACACAATCGACATGAATTTTAACAGAGTTCGCATCATCGCTGTTTGGGCCCGATAGAATTTCGTGAAACATCGCAACAGACACTAAACTATTTCTTTTCAAATGCAATCTATCGATTTTAAAAGTCATTTATTTTTATTAAACAGTAATTAATAACAATGCATAACACCAGTAAATAAATAACAGTGCAGATATTTAACTGGCCCAATACTAAACACTAACTTAGTAAGACCAAGTCAGTGCCCAGTTAGTCATCATTAAAGCCCAATAAGTTCCCATTCCTGCTGGCACAACAGGGTAGTAAACTTCAACAGGCTTCTTAAACGATATAATGTGGAGTTTTTAAATAAACAGGTTTCCTTCAGATGTTTTCCTTCACCAGAAGATCTATTTATATATTCATTAAATCGAATGTATTTCACATAAGCTTCGTAAAATCATTTGACGAAAAGAGATCTAGTAATGAAAGAAAAAATGTATATACCTAATAGTAAATATGTATGTATGTGGGTAATAGTTTTATACGTAATTTATAAATGCGCACCACAAACTACACATCACTTTAAATTAAAGTATAGTCCATTGAAAGGTTGTCTGGAAGAGATCGCAGTCTGCGATAAGGCCGCCCATTGTACCACTGTTTTTAACCGACTTCCAAAAAGGAGGAGGTTCTATGTTCCACTGTATGTATTTTTTTTATTTTTTTTTATGTATGTTACCCGATTACTCCGTCAGTTGTGGACCGATTTAAAATTTTTTTTTGTATTCGTAAGGGTATGCTTCCGAGGTGGTCCCATTGCCAGCATATCAGGATCTGATGATGGGATCCCAGGGAAATCGAGGGAATAATCATAAATAATAATCAATTTAAACCAAAATTTATCTATATTAGATCAATAAATATCTATCTTATTATTATTTGTTATGAAATGTTTTTTCTTAAACTGGTCGTTCCGTACAGTCATTCAAAAGATCATTTGTTATATAGCAGGCGTCTATAATATAACGTAGCCTATAGAATTTCATAAAGAATTCTGTATCCAATACAAACGCAGATTTTTGAATTCGCTTTTAGCTCCAGAGATAAGCGTCTATTTAAATCAAAGGAAAACTCAACCACTTCAATTAGTATATGTTACCGGCTAGCGTATTCCATTGAATGTTTATATAAATTAATCGCCGTAACTGACACCCCACCTCAATACACCCGCTCACACTGCGACCACACTCACACCTACTAAATTACACTGGAGTGCCGTGTTGATTTTTAAAATAAGTTTACCTCGCCATTTTAAGATTTAATTATTTATTTTATTTGGTAGTTAATTAGAGGTGTATGTACTGGATTTTGTTTACTGGCAACTTATTAAGTAAAGTGTTACGAATTAAATTTTAGTGTTTGTGTAATGTGTAAAGTGCTTTACGATATAATTATCTTTTAACACGGTCTAAGAGAAACAGTCTGTTTGTCCGTTCGTTTTCACTGATTCAGTGAAGTGAACCTCTATCCTGGATTAGAGGGATGGGGGGATCACTCAAAGGATGGCAACTCTCTTGGATATTGAGAGTATTAGATGTCCTTGATTGCCGGTGATCACTTACCATCAAGTAGCCCGTACGTAACAGCTTAGTTATTGTCGAGCCGGCCCAATCGTGCTGAAATCAGCGTGGTTCTACCTGTTGTGTGTGTGTGTTCTTTCTATGGAGAAGTCTAAATCCAACAGTGGAAGTGATAAACTTTCATTCAATTACCTTTTCTACTAGAACTTTAAATTTCTGTTCATTCCGGATTCTATCTTGCTTTGAACTTGCATTAGAGCAAATATGACAACGGCAGGCAGCAGTAGCCTGGTACAGAGGTGGGGCTCCGTGGTCATTATTAGATCTATCATCAGTTAGCACACCAGGAGACAAGTAATTATCAAATACATCACTTAGAACGTATTCTTCTTCTTCTGCGGTACTTGATGATCTTTTAGATTCTTCTGTTGACGTCATTTTACACATTCTGGGTTTGTTTAATATTTTAGTTCGAAAATGAGAAGCCATTACTGTCCTAGATAATATACCCAACATATTCTCGAATAGTAAATTTCGTTTTAGGTTATGGTAATTATTTAAAACTTTTAGTAAATTATTAACTATTTCTGTAAAAAACTATTTGTATTAGTTAATATAATTTAAAATCACAAAATAAAATAAAATATTTTAAGAGAATAACTTTTCTTTGCTATTTGACGTTTAACAAGATGGCTGCCTCGATTTGATTTAAAGCCAACGGGTTTTTGTTTACAAGGACTTTTTATAGTCTACTTATTGAATTAAAAATTTCTCTAGACATGTTTGATTATTAAATGCTATGAAATATATTTAGCTTTAATTCCGCGAGACACACGCATACTCAGCCGGAAACCCTTATCGCAAACATGCAGAATGTTATAGGTATTGTTGCCGCTCAAGGAGTGGCCGGTGTCGATTAAATGTTTTGCGAAATGTGATTTATCTGGATGGCCATTCCTGTGAGCGGCAACATGTTCCCGTGTGTTGGAACAGTTAGAAATATCAAAACATAACAATAATAATGCATATACACTGTTGAATGACCAAACAAACTTAATTCCATCACCACTTCTAAGTATGATTGCAGGTAATTCAGCACCGATGTCTTTGTGACATTGTATCGACCGTTATTATAGCGTCATCGAAACGGTATATAAAGGGCCGACAGCGGTGCGGCTAGCTCATTCGAGCTCAAACGCTCGACGAGTCAACATCTCCTGAGGATGCCCCGTGGAGGGGCGAAACACGTGTCGAGTACAGGTTTGGTTGCATGGCATGCTAATTATTTCTCACTTGTTTTGTATGTGTGCATATGCATGATACCCATATGTGCATGGGAGTATGCATGACGGTGGGATTTGTGCTTGTTGTTCTGAGTCTGGGTGTTATTTGTGTCCGTTTCATGTATGTTTGTAAAGTCCCCCGCGACACAGGATTTATTCCTAGTGCGGGACAATTTTTTTCTTTTTTCTTTGTAAAAGACAACTCTTTTACAAAGAAAAAAAAAAAAGGTAAATATATTTCATAGCATTTAATGTCATGGATTTCCGCAAAGTAACGCCTGATTCCATAAGTTATGTTTGATTATATTGATTAATTCATATAAGTCGTCATCAAAAAAAATACAACGTTCGTGCTGTCGTGTCGTTGGTGAGTGCGAGACCGGAGCCCCAATGATGAAGAAGCATCACTAAGTGGTCATAGTGTGGGTCACTATGCTCCATTGTTGCATTGTCTGCATTCGCAATGAGTATGGTGACCACCACTCTTGGATTCTGCTTATGCTTTTCATCAGGAAGAGTAAAAAAAACTACATGGTCACGTTAAGTGTTTATGACATTTCAAAGGTTGATGATGAAAATGAAACTAGGAGTCAATGTGGTATTTATGGACGACGATAGCCACTTACCATGAGGTGTGTCTTCTCGTCATTTGTCCTACATTATATAAACAAGTAAAAATTGTAAAATACAACATTAACCCGACTGAGTAATTTTTTTCTAAAATGTATATAGCTTATGTTACCCCGGGCCATTATAACGCATCTATTAGCACGCATTCATTAAAATCGTTTCAGTAGTTTAAAAACGATGGAACATACAACTGCCCAAGGTCTCGCATTCCGAGAGCTTCCCGAGGTGACGTCACTATCCAGTTACCACGTGATAGCAACATGACACGAAATTAACCAATCAGAACCAGCGAATAGCAACATAACACGAAAGAACCCAACCAAAACTAGAGACAGCGATGATGACGTCATGTCGTTCGTCGGAATGCTATACCTGGCGTACTATATTGTTATACCATGCAACTGCCGAAGCTATTAGGTACCCTTTCTTTCTCCTTGGTCGTAGTTGGTAAAAAAAGAAAATAGAGGGTTTGAAAATGATGGTCCTATTCGGAATATAAAATCATAGTCGGTAAAATATTAGTTTTTGATAATATCTCTGCCTATCCCTTCGCGGATATAGGCGTGATGATACAAAATTCGAATGCTCTTTTGGTATTCAGTGAAATGTAATTCAATCTCTCAAAATCTTGTGTCATGAATAAATACATAACGGGGGGTGGAACTACCCCTAATTGGGGGAAACTTTATTACCCTCCCATATGTCGGGAATCTGGTCAATTGGTTTTATTGCTTAACTAATCTAGCATTAAATATGTATTTTAAATACTGTTGAACATTTGTCTGTGGACTCTTAACTTGTTTTAACTTATAACGAGGTTCAATATCCGTACAGTGCAAATGGGATCATCATTTTGGGTCGTATGCACTATAACTTGATCAAAGTTTAAAAAATTACAATAAATAGACAGTTCTAGAATCTATACTATAAGTAGGTACTTATTTTATAAATTAGACAATTTTGTTTGTTCGGTTGATTTGACAAGAATTCTAGTGTTGGATAGATAATTTATCCAGCTAGATTATAGGCTATATAACATCACGCTACGACCAAAAGGAGCGGAGTATCTATGAAAGATGTTCGAATAACTGGGGTAGTTTGTGCCTGCTGAGTGTCACAGACGAGCTTTAATAGTAGTTCCTGAGATTAGCGTTCAAGTAAACAAACAAACAAACTCTTTGACTTCATAATCATAGTAAAGCTTAAATGCATCGGTGGCGCAGTCTTGGGTTAAATTCCCGGGTCGGACCAAGTGTTTGTATGATCTACAAATGTTTGTTTCGGAGTTCAAGTGTTTTCTATGTATAATATGTATTTATATAAAAAAGTATATAAATGTTCTATCAGTCAACATAGCTGTTATAGTACAAGCTCTGCTTAGTTTGAATCTAGATGGCGTTGTATGTAAAATTTCCGAAATATGTATTTATTAAACTATAGATTAATTAAACAATTTGTTTTACACTTTTTAAAACTCATCTCATACTAAAATAAAAACCGCGACTAAAAAATCAAATGTCACCCCATATGTAACTGTTATAAACCGGGGTGGTTAAATAGGGTGGGTGTCGATAACAGGTGACATGTGGTGACAGCAAACAGGGGTGACGAACACTAGTAGATTATTGTCGAATGCTAATTGTGTATCGTTAAGCTTGATAGTGTGAATTTGCATTTTTCGGAGTCGGATAAAAAAGTGCAAAAGAGTTTTATACGTTGCTTGTAACTATCTGTTTTTCATTTTTACCCAACTGCGGCAGGACAGGGTTATGTTTTTCGAGTGTATGTGTGTATTTATTTTACCGTGGGAGAGCCACGCTTTGGCATGCATGGGCCGGCTCGAGCGGAGTGATACCACGGCCTCACAGAAAGTGGGATGAGTGAGGATAACGGATTTCCTTTCCTTCCCCAACCCCTCCCCCATCCCCTTCCCCATCCCTCAAAGACCGGTAACGCACTTGTGACGCCTCTGGTATTGCGGGTGTCCATGGGTGGCGGTAATCTCTTACCATCAGACGATAGTCTGCTCATTTGCCCCCTATACCATAAAAAAAAAGTATTTAAATAGCTTGATGGGTTTGGCTTGGGAGTCATTTTGAGAATGAAACTGGGTATGAAATAAAATAAAAAAGTACAAAAACTTAGAATATCTGTTTTGTATAGGTACCGATACAACTATCGGGATTGTTCTCCTAAAATGTGATAAATTGAAGTTATTTTCAATAGATTTAAACCTAAATCATGGAAAGCTATAGACTATACTAATATTACTATTACCTACCGTGGGAGAGCCACGCTTCGGCAGGAATATGCCGGCTCGATCGGAGTGATACCACGGCCTCACAGAAAACCAGAGTGAAACAGCGCTTGCTCTGTGTTTCACTGAGTGAGTGAGGATACCAGAGGCCCATACCCCTCCCCCCACCCCCAAAGGCCGGTACTTGTGACTTCTCTGGCGTTGCGGGTGTCCATGGGTGGCGGTAATCGATTACCATCAGACGATACGTGGTATAAAACTGAAAAGTTTATCGCTACCACCATAAGAACTGAGCATCAATGAGAAATGTGGCGATGTGAACAAGGAAAATGTTTTCCTTTTTATTATTATTACTACGACTATTTCATCACAATGACATCTAGTCCCAAACTAAGCAGAGCTTGTATTATGGGTACAGGCAAACAATATTCAATATTATTGATCGATTTTCTTGCATTTTGAACATATGTGACAAATATGATTGCCAACAAATTTATCCGAAGGGTAAATACGATTAATTGTCGAGGGGGTCAAACGAAGAGTAAATAACATTAAATGAATTATAACTGCACTCATTTTTATTGGGTAATTTGTGTTTATTGCCATATTAAGATTAGTTATGGGCCTATGATTTTTCGGTAAAGCAATGCAAGTTTAAAAAAAAAAATATTTTTGGACACCTGCCAAACAACGTCATCTAGCCCCTAACTAAGCAGAGCTTGTACTATGAAAGCTAGATCGACTGATAGAATACCTATTTTTTTTTGTAAATACATACATATTATACATACAATAAACTCCGAAACAAACCTTTACAGAACATACAAACATTTGGTCTTACACGAAAATCGAAAGCGATACCTCAATCACAGCAGTCGTATTTTTTTTTGTAATAGTTGGGCAAACGAGCAGTCGTATCGCCTGATAGTAAGCGATTACCGCCGCCCATGGACACCTGTAACACCAGAGGCGTTACAAGTGCGTTGCCGGCCTTTGGGGGATGGGGAGGGGGATGGGGAGGGGGATGGGTTGGGGTGTGGGCCTCCGGTAAACCGGTGTATAAACGCTACCAGTGCATCAACGTGTGGTGATGGATTTAAAATACAAAATGTCACCATTTCTATTCATCCCATGGGTGTCGTAAGAGCCGACTAAGGAAGCAAACTACCAGGACAACATCACTGCAAAGAGATGGAACTCTAGATATAAACAAGGCCGTATTTTAAGGTAGTAGAGCCACGCAGATTTCAGTACGAACGGGCCGACTCGATCGGAGCGATACTACCCTCGTACAGAAGATCAACGTAAAATGACAGCTATCGTGCTGTTTTCGTTGGTGAGTGCGAGACCGGAGGCCTAATGATGCACAAGTATCACTATGCCGGCATGGTGTGGGTCACTATACTGCATTTCGCAATGAGCATGGTGACCGCCACTCTTGCATATGCTTTCCATCAGGCAGAGTAGAGTCATATTGGCAGGGCCATACATGAAAAAAAAGTATGTTTATCAGCAGATTGTTATTATAGTTCAGGTTGCACCTACATTAAGATCAGACAATCGTGTATGAGGTGTGTCACTTTATTATTTGTGTAGATGATATCTTATCATAAAAATATAGCAAACTGAATATTGTAAGAGAGTATTATATTTAAACTCTATCTGTCACGGATAACAATAATCAATCAATAAGTATTTATTACAGAGATATATCGCTTTTGGTCCAATACCTATTTGTTGATATTTTACCTGTTTGATTTAGCTTCAAAAAGAATTAAAATTATCTTATTCCAAAAATATTATGCTGATCTAATTCTCTATTAGAAATGTCATGCTACTAAAACAGTTTTAAAGTTGGTTATTTAGATCCACTATGACTCTTTTTGTTTCTTGCTACCCGACTACCACAGAGCCAAAAGGAAGGGTTATAGTTTGGCAGTTCATGTATGTGTCCTTCTATACTAATATTATAAAGAGATAAAGTTTCTAACTTTGTTTGTATGGTTGTAGGGGGTAATCTTCGGAAGTTCTGATCCGTTCCTAAAAATTCTTGCACTAAAAGAAAGCGCCACTATTCAGGATAGACATAGGCCATAATTATTATGATTAAAACAAAAACGGTTAAAAATGATAGTATTTGTAAATCAAATCGAAGAAAAGCGGGCGGTTAACGCCCAGCGAAGCGGGTTGGCTTGTTAAATAAAGTTACAACTTATAAGACCTAAAAGAGTTGCAATATTTATTTTATATTTAATTTTAAGATGAATTACTTTTATTGAGATTTTATATCTTTGCTGTATGTGTTTTTAGTGCACTTGTAAAGCAATAGATGTAGTAACAGAAGTATAATTCAGCCTCTCTATCGCATTAGGTCTACTTGTAATGACAGTGTACTACTGAACCGATTTTAATGAATGAGGTGTCAAATTGATTCGTAACGTAATAATGGCACGGGTAACATAGTCCAAATGAATTTTATCGAGAGTTTTAACGTAGTTGGGTAACAGTTTTTCTTGTTCAGAGAGTATGTGACTACCCCTATTTATTCCATGTGTGCCGTGCTGGACACCATCACTGCAGAGAGAAACAAAACTTGACACAAACATAAAAGCCTCCTTTCTAAAGAGAGGAATATGTCCAGAAGAGAACTAATAGAAACTGTTTAAGAGATATGAATCAAGACTATAACTTAATTTTAAATATGACTAGACTAGGTATAGATAAGATTTATCTTCTAAACTTATCAAAGCATGATTCTAGACGGAACAAATCGCTCAAGATTACAGACATCGAACGATCATATTGTCTTACTTATGACAAATAATATTATTATCTTTATGATAAAACGATTTGACAAATAATATGTCAATCAGGTAGTTTGAATTTCCCCCTACTTATTAACTTGTTGGGTAAAACACGCCGTAAAAACCCACATTTTATCGACTATGATTCTGTACCACTCATGTTATTGGGGCAAATCCCATTGCTGTCATCTTAGGCATATTTTTAAATAGTCTTATTTTTCCAAATCACATAAAAAATAATAATTTTTGGGGGAAGACAGACGGTTGCTCTGATAATAATAATATAATTTAGGAGACACTGCAAAAAGAAATCATCACATTGCAATAATAAAGCCCCTTTTATTAGCCTTCTTTCAATATCTTTATAAATAATTCCCCAAGAATTAAGAAGAGATTTTGCGGCTCAGATAAACTAACTCACTCGGTAAAAAAAAAAAATTACATCAAAGATAAATCGTTCGATTTCACTAAAATAATATTATCTTTCCTCTATAGTCTATCTCTTACCTGAATGAGATATTTGTTAGTCATCTCTATTGACTCTTATCCATATTTAATTCAGAGATAGCGCTGTCAGGATCTTTTATCAATCAGTAGCAACTTACCAGTATGGTACTTACATTAAATAAATTAGAATTAGAAAAGGACCACGATATGATCCTTGTAGCACAGCCATAGCAATAAGTAAATTAAAAGTCACATTCTTTAAATTAACATTGACGTTTTCTATTATGTTTTTAAAATTGATGCCTGCAGATCCCTAATACCATGTTGTTCATATAAGTTTAGTATTTGCAAGAGTTGTAGACATATTATAATCAACGCAATCAAAAGCTTTGACGAGATCAGAATACGCATAAACGGCAAATCCCAAATAAATTGAAAGTATTAATCAAAAACATTTAAAAATTATATTCTATAAATGCATAAACCAACAACAAATTTATAACGGTTGAAAAGACAAATGGATCTAAAAAGTGAGACGCAGTAATAAAATAATGTTGAAACGATTTTATTTCGTAGTGTGATAAAACCAAAGATCAACATACCTCCCAATTCTGGTATCCTGTGGTAAAACATTCCTGTCCGAGCCAGCCACTCGAGCTGCATATGATGTAATACCCTGTCTCCGGGGTGATGGAAAGCGGACGGCATTGGAGCCCCTGGGGGCATTCCTCCAGGTTGAGACATTGGATAGTTGAAGAGGGCTGCTGATTGCGCCGCTACTAGCGCAGGGTTTTGGGGTAGAAGACCTGGCTTAGGTATGATTCCTGTGAAGAAAAGGAGTACATGAAGATTAAAGGTAATATGGAACAAGGGAGTTATAGAGAAGTCTAATAGTGGGCCTTAATATTTGGCACAGTTAACACTTTATTTCTGTGACGTGTGCTTGTTAACCGACTTCCAAAAAGGAGAAGGTTCTCTATTCGACTGTAATTTTTAATTAATTTATTGAAATTTATTTTGTTTGAAAGCTAGTGCTTCCCGTGTGGTCCCATTTTAATTTGGACCAGTTCTTGAAGTCGGTTTTTTACCATACTGAGATAATTATTATTAGCAGACTTCTGAAGACACCATGAAGGCAATATATAATTACTATTATTCAGGTACTGAGACAACTGATGTCTCAAAATCATTGGAATTTTTGTTAATGTGGCTCATGTTTGTTGAGGATTAATTGTTGATTTATTAAATATTTTAATTGATGCATCTGTTTGTAATGTCAAAGCAAAAATATTGTTAAAAGAAGCCTTGGTCTCAAATTAAGTGCATTACGGAATAATAGTTTTTCTTAACTTTAATCATCTATTCATTGAACGCTCATACAAAAACTTACTTAAACAACATAAGATAGAATATTAGTGAAAAGAAAAACTCACCGGGTCTATAGCTCTCATATTCTTCATTACCCCCTTCAACTCCCGGCGAAATCGGAGGACTGTAACTCCCAGATCGATTGCCATCATCTGACCCTGGACTGGCCGACCGACTGCTCTGTCCAGACCTCGGGCTTCTCTGCCCAGACCTTCCAGACCTGGGGCTCTCTCTACCTTCACATTTAGAAATCATATTCTGCTCAATTTGGGCATCATAATTTTCTTGATATCTTCCTATGTAGTTTTTGTTGTGTATAATAGTTAGGTATTTTTGTTGGGATAGTTTATCTTGCAAACTACTCTCTGGGAGTTGTCTGGAGAGTAATGCATCTATGCAGAAGGACTTTTTGCCTTGGTTTAGTATGGTTTTGTCTTCTGTGTTGTAGAATTTCATGTTTTTTGGACTGTTGGATCTGCTGCGGTCGGGATTGGACTCCGTGTCTATTTCTAAAGGTTTCTCTTGAAGTTCGTTTGAGTCTCTTCTGTAGATTCCGTGTGGTAAAATTTGAGAAGACATGTTGTAAAGTGTGTAGTCTTCTTACATTATGTACCTGTTAAAAACGTATATTTATTTACTTAACAAGATTAAATTTCTTAACCGACTTTTAAAAAGGAGGAGGTTCTCAATTTCTAATCACCGAGTGCAATTGGGCTATGAGCGCTTCTTCTTTTTAAATCTTATTATCTATTAATTTTAAGTTTGAAATTAAAATATGATTACATTACACTACATATTATAATATATGATTATATTGTAATAAATAACAATCAGTTTTAAAAAAAAAAAACAACTAGGACCACACTAGGTACAAGGAATATTCCTGTGTCAGAGACTTTACAAATTTACATGAAACAGGCACTAATAACACCCAGACACAAAACAACAATTTGTGGATCACACACAAGTATTGTTGCATGTGGGGTTTGAATTCACAAGACTCATCACAGTAGAAAGCGGCGAGGCTACCGTTTAAACCACTCAACCCGTGCAGTCAAAAACATCGATGTTACCATTTCATTGTGAAATTTAAGTTTTCCAAACTAAATTAAATGTGATTTGGTTAATATTATCTTATTCAGTACCTACATTATTGTTATCGGTGATATGCAAAATGGACTGCATTAAATCTTATCGGAGTTTGTATGAAACAGCTTATTTTCGGAATAATGCTGCAACTTTAATTGAAACCTAGCTAGCTTAACATAGTAGTGAAAATAGTACCTACTTTGAGTAGATATGAAAATAGGTGTGACTATATTTTATTTTTTTCCTTACAAAGGCAACTCCCGTATTAGAAATATATATATATATATACATATATTGTGTCGCGGGGGACTTTACAAACATACATAGAACGTACACAAAGAACTCCCAGACTCAGAACATCAATTTGCGGATCACACAAAGTGTTGTCCCATGTGAGATTTGAAACTATAACACTTGGCGCAGTAGAAAGCGAAGTGGCGACCGCTTAAACAACTAGGCCAATCGTGTAGTTAAATATGAACATCTGTGGTAGCCATTACGGGTAGTGGAACCCTAAAAATTTTGCCCAAAAGTATATACTGAAGTTCTATTATCGCTTATTTGTATTAGAATCAGTCTATAACACCGCTTACCGGTACCGAAAAGCCTCTTAAAGTAAATATTTGAAGAATCGACAAGATTCGTGAATCGAATTTAAATGGGAGCACATTTTGTAAAAAAACTGCATAATTTGTGTACATTGTAGGTGTATAAATAAACATAAGCTGACGTCTACATAGAATAGACTGTTTCTTGCAGGCAATCTTTGGATGGACAAATCGATTGGAGAAATATTTTTTTTATACGAAACCTATGAAAAGACATCTTCATATCTTCAGTATAAAGTCTTGAGTATGAATTGCCAAACTCTTATAGGGAAGGAAATATCTTTAAGGGAAATAAAATAACTTCACATACCACGCACACACCCACGCACACACACACACACGCAAACACACACAAATACACGACTGCTTGATTCTAATCTGTACCTACTATGGTAACTGAAACTTTATTAATTTGACTTGTCAATAAAACTTTAATTTTAACTGTTACTTGCTGACCCACGCAACGTTGTTTGCGTCTCCTATTGCCCGTAGCGTGATAATTTTCCCCCGTTTTTGAAACATTCTTCATTGGTGCTCCGCTCCTATTGGTCTTAGCGTGATGATATATAGCCTAAAGCCTTCCTCGATAAATGGACTGTCCAACACTGAATTTTTCAAATCGAACAAGTAGTTCCTGAGATTAGCGCGTTCAAACAAACAAACAAACAAACTCTGCAGCTTTATAATATTAGTATAGATTGAACCGTTCTAAGAAGAGGCCTAGGTTCAGCTGCGGTTTGAAAAAAAAAACCCCTACGCAAGCACTTAATCGAGTAATCATACGCCAAAAATGTTACATCATTTTGGAAAAGAGCTAATGCTCTTACACTGCTGGACCGATACTACCCAATCATCGCTAAGAGCCACCGCAAGGAAACTGGCTTTCAAACGAAAGAAACCGCATCGAAATCAGTCCATCCGTTTGAGAGCTGCGATGCCACAGACAGACACACGCAAACAGACATCGACGTCAAACTCATAACGCGCCTCTTTTTGAGTCGGGGGTTAATTACTACGCGCTTAATGAAGGGCGCTAGAGTAATGATTACGCACGGGCGCTTCACTGGCTAGAGACGCAACTGGTTTTTTTTTTTTTTTTTTTTTTTTTTTTTTATATTTGGCTCGCCAAAATGACTCTACTCTGCCTGATGGAAAACATAAGCAGAATCCAAGAGTGGTGGTCACCATACTCATTGCGAATGCAGACAATACAGTATGGCGACCCACACTATGGCGGCCTAGTGATGCTGCTGCATCTTTTAGTCTAGTCAACAAGTATGGAACTTGTTGACTAGACTAATTGGGCCTCCGGTCTCGCACTCACCAACGAAACACGACAGCACTAACGCTGTCATTTTACGTTGATTTTCTGTGCGAGGGTAGTACCGCCCCGGTCGAGCCGGCCCGTTCGTGCTGAAATCAGCGTGGCTCTGCTACCTCTTTCGGTACAGACGGTGTGGCGGAAAGAAGAAATTCAGCATTTGATGCAACGAAACCGGAGGCCCAATGATGCAGAAGCATCACTAGGCCGCCATGGTGTGGGTCGCCATGCTGCATTGTTGCATTGTCTGCATTTGCAATGAGCATGGTGACTACCACTCTTGGATTCTGCTTATGCTTTCCATCAGGCAGTATAGGGTCATTTTGGCAGGGCCACATATAAAAAAAGGGAACTAAATAATAGCGACCGAGGCGAGCGACGATCTTCCAGTGAAACTTATCCAGCCGTTCCAGGGATTGGTCGGAACAAATAGACAGGCGAACAAAAATGATTTTTGATAATTTTTGATATAGTATGAAAGTACATGTATTTACTAGAAACTGTTAATTTGAAATTACAAATAGACACTTTAATTTTAATTATTTGTACAGGTTTCATTTGGTTTGCAATTTAATTAACCCAAAACTAAATGATGAACCTATCAAATTTATCAATAAAAAAGCTCCTAACTGATTACATTATTACATTATCTCCCCATTATCATTATAATATATATTAATAGAAAAATATTAATATAGCGTCATCCTTATTAAATTAAGTCGCGTGCCTACATAATCAATACCTAATCTATATTTAATAATATAAAGCTGAAGAGTTTGTTGGTTTGAACGCGTTTATCTCAGGCACTACTGGTTCGAATTGAAAAAGTCTTTTAGTGTTGGACTACCTATTTATCGAGGGAAGCTACTGCTAAACAACATAATGCTACGTCTAATTTGTGTTTTTTACGTATGGCCTTGCCAAAATAACTCTACTCTGCTTAATGAAAATGTAGAGGAACGGGTGTCATGTCCCTCCGACACAAAGGGAGGATCCTCCGACCAGGCGAGGTGATCATGCCTGGCGGACCAACTGCCCAACGGTTGATGTTGGATGTTGTAAATATGATAATCGCCGCGAGAACTTCTATTGCGCGATTCAGGATTGGTAGTTTCTTAGTTTCCTTCGTTACTCCGTAGTTCGACATATCTTCGGTAAATGGCACAGTGGTATGTTATGTTGTTGTTGCGTTGTATGTGGAGATCGCCACAGAAAGCATAAGCAGAATCCAAGAGTGGTGGTCACCATACTCATAGCGAATACAGACAATGCAACAATGCAGCATGGTGACCCACAATATGGCAGCCTAGTATCACTAGGCTGCCATATTGGGCCTCCGGTCTCGCACTCACCAACGAAACACGAACTGCTCAACCGTGCTGAAATCAGCGTGGCTCTACTACCTGTACCTACTACCTACCTGTGTGGTGATGGATTAAGAATACAGAGTATCACCACCCCTATTCACCCCATGGGTGTCGTAAGAGACGACTAAGGGAGCAAACTACCAGGACAACATCACTGCAAAGAGAAGGAACACTTGACACAAACCCTATACCAACCCGTCTGGTCAGCGTGGTGTAGTAGACCACAACCTCCTTGCTAAGCAGAGGCTTATGTCAAGCAGTGGACTGTTAAATGCTGTTGATGAAAGCAATGAAGGAATAGCTTAATTCTAGTTGTCTGTGAGGGTGCCCTACCTCTAACAGTGGACACTTATGTTAATGTTGATTATGAATTTTATATAATACATTTAAACGAGGAATTCTTGTAGATATATAATCTGATTCTCGGAAACGTGGGAGAGCCACGCTTCGGCATGAATGGTGTGTTACCATGCAGTGATACCACGGCCTCACAGAAAACCGGTTGGAAACATCGCTTGCGCTGTGTTTCACAGAGTGAGTGAGGATACCGGAGGCCCATGTAATCCCCCTCTCCATCCCCCAAAGGCCGGCAACGCACTTGTGACGCCTCTGGTATTGCGGGTGTCCATGGGCGGCGGTAATCGCTTACCATCAGGTGATACGTTTGCCCGTTTGCCTCCTATTCCATAAAAAAGGCTCTAACGATTTTCATAAAAATTTGTAGGCATGCAGGGGCTTTTGGGCGCTATAAATCGATTTTGCTAGGGATCACAAAAAACATTACCGAGCGACACTCGGTCAGCCAGGTAGTTATAATAATGGAAAAACAACGATGGATGCAGGCAAACAAAAAGTGCAGTTCCGGTAGCATCAAAAAGACTAGCCCGCAACATGATTAGACTGAAAAGGGACGATCTCGGGAAGGTCACAGGTATCCTGATACGGCATTGTCCCCTAAACAAGCACCTATTCACTAAAGATGCAACAGACAGCCCTCTGTGCAGGGGATGCATGGATGCAGAAGAAACGCCGCAGCACTTTCTCACAGAATGTAGAAGTGTGGCAGATCAACGGGCAGAAATCCTCCAATCAACCGGAAACATGTTGTGACCTGAAAAGACTGTTAAGCTTCTAGGATTATTTAGGATGGTTAGAATAAGAAGATGACTGACCCACGTAAAACGGCCCAATCAAGAGGCTAAGTGCGGAAATAGCCCGTCAAAACAAACAAAGAATAACCCGGCCCGACTTCGTACGGAAGACTTTGAAATTTTCAGACTCCCTCTACTATAATATGCATGTATTACACCTATAAACCTACCTCTTGAACAGAGGTTCAAGTGATATCTACCTATTGGTAAAAACTGCATTAAATTCAGCTGAGTACTTTAAAAGATCTAAGCTAATAGACAGTGGAAGCGACTTGATTTTATACTATGTAAAGATATACCTAATGCATCAAAAGATATTACATTCACTTGTAAACTAAGCATTTTCCTTTGGCAAGAAAAGGGCTTCTAAATTTCTATATCTACTAGCTTTAAACGAGCAATTCTTGTATATCCTACTTCCTACTAATATCCTAATCACACTAATATTATAAAGGCGAAATTTGTGAGTGTGAATGTTTGTTACCTCTTCACGCGCAAACGGCTGTACCAATTTGGATAAAATTTGGTATGCAGGAAGCTGACACCCTGGATTACTCCTTCACGCAAAAACTACTGAACGGATTAGGATGAAACTTTACAGTAATACTAATGTAGCTTAAACATCAGAATAACACATAGGCTACTATTTGCCGCGATAACCGACATACACGCGGGCGGAGCCGAACAACAGCTAGTATGTACATAATCTGAATAAGAAACGGGTTCCACAAATTTCATGAAATTAACTATTTAGGGGGCTTCAGGGGCGATAAATCGAACAAGCTTGAATTCATTTTCAGAAAATTACCAAAAAAAAACCGAACAAAGCCGACAAATACCGGTAAGTAAAAAATACCGACTACTAAATATGTGGCAAAGTTGGAATTAATGCAACCTATCAACGCAAAGTGAATTTGAATTAGTTATTGCTATCTATGACACGTGTCAGGGCTCATAGACGGCACATGCCGGAGCTCATAAAAGCACGTGTAGTTTCGCACCCTTCGGCAATAAAGTCCTTTTTATCTTTATGTTACGAAGCTTTTTAAAAAAAGGTTATAAAAATCTTTATGTGTGTATAAAAGACTTGGGTTTTTTGGTAAATCACTCGTAATACCGTTTATCGTGGGAGAGCCACGCTTCGATATGAATGGGCCTCACAGAAAACCGTAGTGAAATAGCGCTTGCGCTGTGTTTCACCGAGTGAGTGAGGATACCGGTGGCCCATATCCTAACCCCCACATCCCTCTTCCCATCCCCCAAAGGCTGGCAACGCACTTGTGACGCCACTGGTGTTGCGGGTGTTCATGGGCGGCGGTAATCGCTTACCATCAGGTGATACGTCTGCTCGTAGTCTATAAAAAAAGTAATAAATCAATGAATCCGTTGGTGACGATTAAGAATACGGAGTGTCAAAACCCCTATTCATCCCATGGGTGTCGTAAGAGACGACTAAGGGAGCAAACTACCAGGACAACAGCACTGCGAAGAGAAGGAACACTTGACACAAACCCTATACCAACCCGTCTGGTCAGCGTGGTATAGTAAACCACAACCTCCTTGCTAAGCAGAGGCTTATGTCAAGCAGTGGACTGTTAAATGCTGTTGATGAAAGCAATGAAAGAATAGCTTAATTCTAGTTGTCTGTGAGGGTGTGGTAGGTATCACTCCGGTCGAGCTGGTCCATTTGCCGAAGAATAACTCTTCTACGGTTCAAGAGTATCTTACTTAGTAGACTTATTATATTTCCAACTAGCTGTCGCCCGCAGCTCCGCCCGCGTGTATATCGGTTATCGCTGCAAATAGTAGCCTATGTATTATTCTAATGTATAAGCCGTCCATCCATATCCAAATCCGTTCAATAGTTTTTGCGTGAAAGAGTAACAAACATCCATCCATACCTACAAACTTTCGCGTCTATAATAGTAAGTAGGATTCCTCCGCCGGCCAAAAATATAAGAAAGTTTTTTCAACTAATTTTTTCAAATGTTTCGTACAATTATATGTATTATTATTATTACTATGTTATTTGTATGTTTTTAAAGTCCTATAAACCGAGATTATTAAGTGCGGGAGTTGCCTTTTAAAAAATAAAAGAACTAAGTATAAAAACTTTTTAATTTCCAAAAGATAAAGTACAAAAAGTAAGGTAATTATTTTCTTTCTAAAAACCTACTAAGAAAATAGAATCAAAATCAATTTGTCGCCTTATAAGTTGTAAAGTCACATAGATTTACATAATTGTCTGCAGTGAATGCAACAATAACTGATTTGTACATTGTATATCTGTAGATATTTAATTAAATGCTTTCATTTCTGTATTAAATAAAATTCTCGATATATTTTTTTCCATATTAAAAATAAATTAATATCATCACTCACCTTCCAGAAAAAAAAAGTTCCACCACAGAAAAAAAAAGAACACTTCACACTTTAAAAAAAAACACACACCAAACTCGTTCGCACCTTAAATTGCGTTCGGATATCTACTCGAGAGCAGTACCTACAAACAACTGAATTATTTTATTAAGGAAAGCACCGATTATCGTCATATTGTGCCGTATGTGGAGTAACGGTTGGGCGGTACAACCATCGTTAAAAGACCGTCATATTTGTATACTTTTATAGTAAATTCGGGGAGTTGAAAAGCTCATAGTACACTGGTGGTGGGCACGCCACTCCCCTATTGTTATCTATCTCACTTCAGTATGTTTTATCTCGCTTTCTCTTAAAGGATTTCTGCATGAGTTGTCTTATTCTGTCGTTTTAACTAAACCACAGCAGATTTTGTGTTTAAATAACCAAATAATTTTCTTTAGTCTGCTTATTTTTGTGTTTGTAAAGTTTTTTAAAGGCCCTGTAATGTTATTTGGACAGAGCTTGTTAAATAAAGTTTTAAATGAGGCGATTTCTTTGGTAATCACTAAAATGTAGTGAACATTTTCACGGAGTTTTTTTTTTATAATTTATGTTAAATTTGTATGTTAACTTACTTAACCTTGTGATATTTATTTAAAAGGACTGATAAATGTAGAATTAGCACAAGAATTGTGACGTGTTTCCTATTTCCATCTAGTTCAATTTTCTTCTGATGTTTAACTTTTCCTGGGACTCTCTGAGTGTCGTAATTTGGGGTAATCCCAGGAAAAGGAAAAGTTTGTTGATTCACTGCTGTCGATCCTGATGTACAGGAGTTGCAGTTGTGGGCGTGTGTATAAAAACGTTTGATTTACCACTGCAAGTATCTCTTTAGCTGTTTTTATCCCGTTTATATCTACTTTATCTTTTATTATTTTTATGTAGATATTATCGGGTCTTCAAAAGCCTACATTGGCTGCCGTACAATACCATGGGGTTTGAGACCATCATAACAAGGGCCCGACAGAAAAGTTATTAAGAAAAGTATAGGACTTCGACTGCTTCTGGTAATATTAATGGATTTGATAGGATTTGACATAGGAAGCACCCAAACTCCGAAACAAATATTTGTAGATCATACAAACATTTGGTCCGACCCGGGACTCGAACCCGAGACCTCAAACACAGCAGTCGCATACGCTACCAATGCGCCACCGAAGCAGTCAATAATAGGAATAATAACGTCTTTTCTAAAGAGAGCCCTATGTTAAATACTGGACAGTTAAAGGCTGTCCTCTATATGCACCTAGATGGCATAGTAGTACTCTATATGCGACTGCTGTGCTTGAGGTCTCGGATTCGATTCTCAGGTTGTACTAAATGTATGTATGATTTTCAAATATCTATTTGTTTAGGAGTTTGGTTGTTTTCATTATGTATCGATTTCTGTTGTCTAGTACCCACTTATAGTGCCAGCTCTGCTTAGTTGGGGACTACCTAGATGTCTTTTATGTCAGATGTCCAAAAACATTTATTAAGTATAACCTCCCCTTCTATTCTTAAATTAAAATAATATAAAATTTTGACAAAAAAAAAACCGCCTTCAAGAACTGAACCAAATTGAAATGTTACCACACGGGAGGCACTAGTTTTCAAATAAAAAAAGAATCATCAAAATCGGTTCACCCAGTCGAAAGTTCTATGTCGTATATTCTATATAACAAACATAAAAAAAACAGTCGGATTGATAACCTCCTCCTTTTTTGAAGTCGATTAATAAAAGTTCTCTCTATAGGTATAAAACTTCTTTCTTTTTCCTCAAACACCCAGTCTCAGAACAACAATTTATGAATCACACAAAGTGTTGTCCCATGTCTTGGTTGAACCCACAACACTTCAAGCAGAAGGAATCTGTTATTTTTATCTACAAGCTACCAAATTGACTCTACTGTCCCTGATGGGAAGCATAATTAGAATCCAAGAGTGGTGTTCTCCTCAACCATTCTCAATGCGAACGTGGACAGTGCAGTATGTTGACCCACACTATGGCTGCCTGTTGAGATGCTTTTTCAGGCCCCGCTTAAAGGACCCGGGATCATAGTGGGAGGGAAATATGTGCGCTGGTAGCGAGTTCCAGGTTTCCACCGCTCGGCACAAAAAGGAAGAACCGAAACGTATTGGCGACCATTTAAACCACTAAGCCATTCGTGCAGTTTTAACCAGCTAAATTTAATGAGTAGTTTATCTTTTGTGTCGATCCTCATAGATAAGGCACTCCCTCGTCTGAGTTATCTTTAGGTAAATACCTAAATACGTTCACTTATATATATCTATTCAGCACAATAAGTTCGTATTTTTAACCGACTTCAAAAAAGGAGAAGGTTCTAAATTCAACTTTTTTATGTTTGTTACCTCCGAACTTTCGACTGGGTGAACCGATTTCGACGATTCTTTCTTTATTTGAAAGCTGGTGCTTCCCCTGTGTTCCCATTTCAATTTGGTCCAGTTCTTAAAGTCGGTTTTTTGTTAACATTTGTGATTATTCGAGGCGGATCTCAGATCGACTGTATTATTTTATGTTTGTTACCTCAGAACTTTCGACTGGATGAACCGATTTCGATGATTCTTTTTTTATTTGAAACCTGGCGCTTCCCCTGTTGTCTCCTGTGTATTTTTGTTAAAATTTTTGTTTATAGAAGGATAATTTTGACACCTAGGTACCTACCAAAACCTGTGGAGAAATTAAAAAAATCTCGAAGCTCTGATTGCAACCAAAAAAGATTTACCTAAGTACCTATTTATTTATTTCTTTCTATAGTTTAATATAAAATATTTAGGATAATATAGGTATTAACCTAAAGAAACAATACTTACATGTATACTTATTAACAGAACAACTCAAACTTCAAAAAGTCGCAATAAAGATGTTTACTCTATCTTTTTAACCCCGCATAATCAAATAATGCGTAAGTATACCTACCTATCTACCTAATACCTATATTTTCAAATATAAAACCTACTTAAATATTGTTAAAACAATGTTAGTTGTGTTTTTTTTTAATGTGACAATAAAACATATATTTAGTTTGTAACATAAAAGTGCTTTTTTCAACCATCTTCCGTCGCATATTTAAACGCAGTGTGATCAAGACAACATTACTTTTTTTTTCCAACCATTGTTTTGACGTTAGGCGGGAACTTTTTAATCCAATGATGATGTCTGCGAAAGGGAGATGGCGATATGTTTCGCACCAATTAAAGTAGGAGTTAAACGTTGTTCTATATTTGAAATTAGTTCTGTAATTGAATGAATGAGTACAATCAGCTGAACACTAATTTGTTTTAAATTCTTAAAATGCCTTTAAGAAGGATTTTGATGGTTTTAAAATTTTGTAAAGAATTCCTGTGAAAAAATTAAAATTAAAAAAAACACATGTGCTAAAAGTAGGTACCTATATACTCGTAGTTGAGTTTAGGTCGATCGCTAGAAGTTACATTGGATGACGTTCAAACCTGCTTCCTTTTTTTCACAATTTGTTCTCTATGTCTAGTCCAGCTCGCACTTAACCACTTGTGTCGGTATCGTATGATTTTTAGTATACAAAGTTTCATGTTCCTAACTTAAATAAATGACGGACTTCCACACAAACTTTCAACCCCTATTTCACCCCTTTAGGGGAAGAATATCCCAAAACACTTAAATACGTATCTACTCATTTTTAATTAGTAGCCCAAAGATAAAGTTTCATGTTTCTAACTTAAAAAATGACGGACTTTCGTACAAACTTTCAACCCCTATTTCACCCCCTTAGAGGTAGAAATTTCAAAATTCCCTCCTTAGTGGGTGTCTACTCAATAAAACGATCCATATGAATAACTGAAAGAATACAAATTAAGGTCTATACGTACGTGTAATATTAAAATCGTCCCCTAATCCTAATTCCTAATTGTTGAAGAGTTTTATCTTCTATCATCAGCTCACCTAAATAACTTGAAAGTATACGACTGAAGGTCTTTAGATACCTATGAAATTGAAAGAATTATCCTCCAACTCCTAACCGTTGAGGAGTTGTACCTACCACCTTCCATCATCAGCTTACCTAAATAATTTGAAAGAATACAACTAAAGGTAACATATATACATATGATATTTAAAGATTTATCCTCCAACTCCTAACCGTTAAGGAGTTGTACCTTACATCATCAGCTTATCATCATAAATTGATGACTACCAGACGCAAATACCGGTGTAACTTCAGAAAATATACGAAAAACATAGTGTGTGCCTATAAAAAATGAGGGTTTCTCTCGATTTCCCTGGGATCCCATCATCAGATCCTGATATGGTGGCAATGGGACCACCTCGGGAGCATACCCTTTCGAATACCAAAAAAAATTCATTTTCGGGTCACAATTGACAGAGTAATCAGAGGAAAAAAAAAAAACACACAGTGGAACATAGAACCTCCTCCTTTTTGGAAGTCGGTTAAAAAGTCTAAGCGACAGTCACTTGGCACCGACTTCAAACAGATTCTAGGTACCTAGCACTCATTATAATACTACTAAATAAATAAATAAAGAATTAGGTATAGGCAATTTATGAAGAACCAGTTTATTTTACGCTTTTAAGTGTGTTTTTGGCAGAGAGTTTTCGTTGGATGTTTTTTGGAAGTCGGTTTTTTTTTAATCTAGGTAAAGCCTGCCTGACCACATTTAATTATAAATTAAATTTAAAATTTATATTTTTCGGAATTAAAGTAGGTGTAACAGTGACGGCGAAAAATATATGGGTACCTAATGAAATGAATAGATGAAACATAAAAATAAAAAAATCTATGTGAAATAAAACACAATTCGAAATAAAAATTCCAAACAAACATGGCGTCATTTGAAAGCATTTCGCGCGTAAATCGCAATCTACATAAAATTATATAATGTCGCCGAAATTAGTCCGCGCGGGCCTTAATTAATTTTAGCACCACTGGAGGGGTGAGAAATTGCGTATAATCTATGAAAATGGATGAAAATTTTCATTTCAACTTAAATTGCCGCCATTAAGGGGATTGCATAGACAAGAGCTCGTTATAGAGGAGGAGTTTCGATGTTGTCTATGTATTTATGTATGATTAAGGAGGCTTAGGAAAAAGTTTATCTTTTACGAGAGACAGTTTTTTTTTTTATAATGGAGCAGAGTGATCTCTAAAAATTTATTATGCGTATGAGTTTTATTCTTTGTTTGTTATGAATGTCCTTTTTTCTTTTAAGAAATATGTAAGTAGTTAGATATTACTAGACAGGTAGGTAAGTTTACTTCTACTTTTTTATTAACAAATATTACGAAAACTTAAACTAGGAAATCTACTAGCTATAAACTACGCTACTTTTCATCAGTATCAAGTATCGTACAAGTTGTCGATACTTGGGTTGGTTGGGTGCAAAGGGGAAAAAAACGGTACTTTTTTTTAGTATACTTATAACTTTTTACGGGATATAAGGTGTAACAAAGGCAACTTTAATTTAAGACTAGCTTCGTGGTTGTTGTTGTAAAGGTACTTACAACAAAAATCGCGGGTAACACCGCGAGGCGCAACTAGTCATAGGTACATAGACATCAAATATTCAAAAGAAACTTGACTTATTATTCGTCACCATCATCATCAACAACCCATAACGTCCCACTGCTAGGCTCGAGTCTCCTCCCAGGAGAGGGTTAAGGCCATACGTCCCCACGCTGGCCGAGTGCCCGTTGGGGCCTGGCAATACAACGTTGTGGCTAGGTAATCTTGCCGTTGGATGTTTTCAAGCCGCCCAAAGGCCTCCAACTAAGCTTCACGACTATGATAACAAATCGGACCGACTGCTTAACCTCCTCCGAATCACGGAGACGCTTATGGTATCGTGTCACCAGTGCAGTGGTTCTATCCAGGTACTGACCGCGCCGTCGTTACTTACCCTCGGTGATTGTTTTTTAATCACCGAGTGCAATTGAGCTATGAGTCGTCCAAGCCCCAAAAGCTAACACCTTCTAGACGGCGATTAATCTAAATTCTATATTTATCAACAAATAATGTCAAGAAGTGTGTTTGTAACGTTTTCAATCCTACACAAACAAGTTAGCCGTGTCGTAACATTATTTGTCATCGTATGATAACGTCCCTATCATCATCTGTCAAATAAGAATCGTTTAATCATTACAAATCACTTAGCTGAGTTCTCATCTGAGAGTTGTGTTGCCAGCTTCTGAAAAAAAACGGTAGGATTATTTCAATTGTGGGAGATCTTTTAACAGATGTGTATATTTTAGTTGCAATAGGATTTTATGCTTCGTATTCAATAATACCTTTTAATTATGATAATAATAACCAGACTGCAAGCACCACTGAATCGGCTATTGCGGAGAACCTTGGGGAAGCCAAGGCCTATGTCCAGCAGAAGATGTCTTTTGCTTGGGATTTCAGAGTAGTATGACAGCAAAAAACCTAAGTACTTATAATACAGGTATCATTTATTTAAAATTAGTTCAAATATGAAATACTAACATACATTTTAATAATGACTCCGTCCAAATTGCAAATCAAACGATGGTAACCCCGTGCTACATATCAAAATGGCATTCAAATTGACAGGTGTCACAGATAATGTCAATATTATTATGAATTATTTGCTCTTTAGTATCGCACTATCACACGATTTATTGACGACGGACACCAAATGATACATTTTTATTTATTGACATTATCGTCGTGTGAAGATTTTGGGATTTTATGTAATTTTTAATCTAGAACGAATCTCTTCATGATCTCAATCTAGGTGGAGACTGGACAATAGTGACAACACTGCTGAATAAATAATAAGTACCTAGGTGACCGAACTTTGTTCGGTACCTATTTCTTTTTGGTTTATTTTCTAAGAGTGAATCCTAGCTAGATCGATTTATCGCTACCGAAACCCTCTATGAACAAAATTACTTGAAAATCGTTGGAGCCGTTTTTTTATTTTTTTAACACAACTCCCGCACTAGGAATAAATCCTGTGGCGGGGGACTTTACAAACATACATGAAACGGACACAAAGAACACCCAGACCCAGAACAACAATTTGTGGATCACACAAAGTGTTGTCCTATGTGGGATTTGAACCCACGACACTTGACGAAGTAGGAAACTGCGAGGTGACCGCCAAACCACTAGGCCAAACGTCCAGTCAACTTATATATACTATACTAGCTTTTACACGCGGCTTCGCTCACGCTGACTTTCATCCCCTGATTTACCCCCTTAGGGGTGGAATTTCCAAAATTAATTTCTTAGTGCTCACTTACGTTATATAAAGAACCTACATGCAAAATTCCAGGATTCTAGCTTCATCGGTTTAGGCTGTGCGTTGATCTCTGGGTATGTCAGTCAGTCACTTTCCTTTTTTATATATATAGTATCCTCTGCAGCAGAGAAGCCGCTCGCTTTTGTCTGATCGCTGCAAAAGCTTCCAGCAAAAGTAACTCTGTCTCTCTGTATGCTACACTTTCACAGTTACAAGCAATGAACTTAATTGGATTGAATTTTGCAATGGAGATCTTTTTGGCGGCCTATTGAGATGCTTCTGCATCATTGGGCCTCCGGTCTCGCACTCACCAACGAAAAACGACAGCACGAAAACTGTCACTTTAAGATGTTTTTTATCTATGGCCCTGCGAAAATGACTCTACTCTGCTTGATGGAAAGCATAAACAGAATCCAAGGGTGGTGGTCACCATACTCATTGCGAATTTAGACAATGCAACAAATCTAGCTTGGTGATCCACAACATGGCGGCCTAGTGATGCTTCTGCATATTGGGCCTCCGGTCCAGCACTCACCAACAAAACACGACAGCACAAACTCTGTCATTATACGTTGGTCTTCTGTGAGGGGTTAGTACCGCCCGGTTGAGCCGGCCCGTTCGTGCTGAAATCAGCGTGGCTTTACTATGAATATTACTATTTATGTAGTAAATGGTACTATTCGCAAATCAATATGCAAATAAATAAAGCTAAACACAGACCTGCGGTCATTGCGCTAATAAGCGCGTGTTTGGACGTGCTCGTGTGAACCAGGGCTTATCGCCACAGTCAAATACCAAGTGTAAACACATTACTAACTGATAACAGGGGTGTGGGAATATAATTAGCCTATTTGTGGTGCGATCTGTGGGATTGAGTACTAAATGGTGTTTAATAGTCTGGGCGGTGTTGCTAGAGCAAAAAATGAAAGTTTTAAGTGAAAAAGTTTTACTGTTTTAAGTGAAAAAGGGCCAAAATAACACATGTACAAGTAAAATAGAATGTATATTTGACTTGTCATCAAAAAAAAAACCGGATTGACACCGTGGGAGAGCAACGCTTCGGCATAAATGGGCCGGCTCGACCGGAGTGATACCACGGCCTCACAGAAGACCGGCGTGAAATAGTACTTGCGCTGTGTTTCACTGAGTGAGTGAGGATACCGGAGGCCCATCTCCCAACCCCCTCCCCTCCCACCCTAAAGGTCGCCAGCGCACTTGTGACGCCTCTGGTGTTGCAGGTGTCCATGGGCGGCGGTAATCGCTTACCATCAGGCGATACGTCTGCTCGTATGCCCGCCTATTCCATAAAAAAAAATTGTCAACAATTATTTAGATTGTCTCGATTTCAATTACATATAATTAATTATCAATTTCTAGAAAGAACTTTTTACTTTGACCCTGGCATGCCCTTACGGACTCCTGTTATAAAGTTTTCAAACTAGATTACGGTTTTTTTACCTGCTCAATCGAACCATCTTTACGAGCGCGTAAGTATTCGCTAAGTCAAGGATTTCGGTGACTTAGACTATGCTAAGCATTTGCTCAGCTTGAGCTAAGCATAATGACTATAAATTTCAATGCACACTTAACTCGTGAGGTAAGTCTAAGCAAAGCCTAAGCACGCTTTATAAATTTCAGCCTAAGTCGGGATAAAAATAATGATAAAAATATAAAAAATGTGGATGAGATGAAATGGGGACCGTCTTTCGAAAAAACAAAAAACGATCTTCAAAAAAAAACAACTGCTTTTAACCTGATATTTAATTGACAGTTACCTACTTTATGTCAGATTTTGCTCCTAATGATGTTAGATTTCATGGATTGTGTGAGATGTGTTTGATGGAATAATATGAATAAAAAAGTAAAAAAAAATTGATGCGCTGGACTGTTACTGAAATTACCAAAATGTTATGTTTAGCGAATGTTAGTTTATTTGGTAACCTGCTTCAATGATCACAAATAATCAAATTTTAATGATCAATTATCAAAAGCCTCTAACAGTACACTGAATGACATATATTTCTTTTTCAAAACGAGGTTTTGGCCTACCATACTACGCGAGTCAGACGGGTTGGTATAAGATTTGTTTCAATTTTTCTTTCTCTTTGCAGTGAAGTCTTGCGTAGTTTTCCAGAACTAAATAAACACGAGTAAAGCCAGGATTAACAGCTAGTATTAAAAAGTTATATTGAAGCTACTTACACAGAAACACATGTACGATAATGTTCAAAACAAATGCGCGGTAGTCATGTTTACTTTCACTCAGCTCACTTACCGTCACTTAATGTCAATTAGCCGACTTCGATAACGAGTGATAACGATAAAACATTGAAAGCTACACACCCAGCTAGGGATCCTTGCAATTTATCCGTATTTCAAACCCATAACAACTTGATGTTCTAAATACGAAGACAACAAAATTTGTTTCGGCGCCATCTAACGAAAATACATTGAACTACGGAGTAACTGCTATTACTACATCCCGCTATTGAAGTTCTCGTGGCAGTCAGCACGTATACAACTAGATCATGGCTGAATTCTTTTTCCTTTCCCTTTCAAGTCTATACATCGCAATATTTAAAAACCATTATACTAGCAAAATCACCAATACAAGAGAAAATATAAACAAAAAGTAAAGAACAAGTAATGCTGTGTCCTACCTATAATCTATGAAATACATATATCGAGCACGAAACACAAAATATAAACTCATAAAATTGCCTTGCGAAGTAAAAAAAGTTTATCTACTTTATTTATCCATATTTTTTTCCATAAATTTTAGTTCCTAATACCTACTTCAAGCTTTGCTCGGAATTTTTTTTTTGGTAATTTTTTCTAAAAATGAATCCTAGCTAGATTGATTTATCGCCCCCGAAATCCCCTGCATACTAAATTCATGAAAATCGTTGAAACCGTTTCCGAAATTCAAATTATTTGTACTTAAATACAAGATTTGTTTATTAAAGGTATTGTGCCCAAATCTACTACTGATTTCAAATATACACTCTAGTTTATCACAAGCCACCTGCCTCTGACAAATTCAGCTTTATATGAGATCCTATTGCAAGTCGCTTTGTGTAAACTGCCATTACTATTTCATTTAAGCCAATTCAGCGGTAGCGGATTAAACGTGAAACGTGACAGACAGGATTTTGATCTCGAGAACTACCTTCGTTCTTGTATTCTGACGGGTTGACTTTTGTCTAAATTCATTTAACTATACAACGGGCGTTAGAAGTTCGTTCTAGCAGACATCTTACATTTCTCGAGTCAATTGAGAGGAAAATATCTTCAATAATATCAACAATCTTTAATGGCCATCACTATGGCCAAAAGCTTTGTAAGGAGAGCCCTATGCCTCTCTTTAGAAAGGAAATATTATCCTACTATAGCCCCTGCCAAGGTGACTAGACGGGTAACCTACCCGTTTGCAATAATTAAATAAGCTACTGAACCACACAAACCAAATACGGTTCGATCTTAGCCCTGTTTAAATACAATTACGGTATTATGTCTCTTAGTTAGGATACATGTCAAAAAGCTTCGCTTTTTATGTCGCATAGATAAGTAATAAACCCTCACAGATTGCTAACTACTTAATATATTTAATCTGTGGCAATATGGTGGCTACCTGACCATTGATATGTGAAGTGCTTTTTAACACTAAAGACTAAACGACCACAGCTTCGGCACAATTAGAACATACATATCTATGCTAATATTATAAAGAGGTAAAGTTTTAAACTTTGTTTGTATGATTTTAGGGGTAATCTTCGGTAGTGCTGATGCGATCCTGAAATTTTTTTCACTAACGGAAAGCGACACTATTCAGGAGTGACATAGGCTATATTTTTAACCGACTTCAAAAAAGGATGAGTTTCTCAATTCGACCGTATACTTATATGTTTTTTTTTATTTTTTTATGTGTGTTTGCGGATAACTTCGTCGTTGAACCGATTTTGATGATTCTTTTTTTAATGGAAAGGAGATGTCGCAACGGTGGTACCATGATAAGGACATTAAGATCTGATGATGGCATCCAAGTGAAATCAAGTCGAACCTTGAAGTCGGTTTTTGTTAAAATTTTACTTGTATTAGGATTGAACAAAAACTTCAGTTAAAAATAATAGTATTTGTAAATCAAGTAGGAAAAAAACGGTTGGTTATCGCACAACGAAGTGGGCACCACAAGAGAAGGAAAACTTGTAATCAACCCAACCCGTCTGGCCAGCGTGGTATAGTTGGCCAAAATCACCTTCCTAGGAAGAAGCCTATGTCCACCAGTGGACTGGTAAAGACTGTTGAGGATAATGTCATGTGATTAAATTAAAAAGTATATGTGTGCATGTATTTGCTCACTTGACAACAAAGCCTGTCTATTTTTACCCGACTACGGCAAAGCCAAAGGAGGGTTATGATTTTGACAGGCTATATGTAAGTATGTATGTATGTTCATATGTTCCCTCATAGCTCCTTAACTACTTATTAGAACTGGACAAATGAGGTATTGTTAGAAGCGTCTTGATCGTCCTCTGGTTATAGGCTATATGACGTGTCACTGAATCTAATGTGGCGCCCTCTAGCCTACATAAAGTACTGTGATAAAAAATAAATTTCAGATAAATATGCCGTGTTTGGTATCATTGGGAAGGGCGTTACTTGTACATTTCAAATATATATATAACTAGCTGTTGCCCGCGGCTCCGCCCGCGTGTATGTCGGTTATCGCGGCAAACAGTAACCTATGTGTTAATCTGATGTATCTTCTATACTTATAAAATAACATGTCCTGATTGACTAACTGACTGATTCATCATCGCCGAGCGGAAACTATTAAACTTGGGAATACAAAATTTGGTGAGTATGATCGTTTCATTAAGTAGATACCCATTAAGGAAGGAATTTTGGAATTTCTACCCCCAAGGGGGTAAAATAGGGGTTGAAAGTTTGTATAGAAGTCCGTCATTTTTTAAGTTAGAAACATGAAACTTTATTTTTGGGCTACTGATTAAAAATGAGTAAACACGTATTCAAGCGTTTCTGATAGATAGAGCGGATATTCTACTCCTTAAGGGTGAAATAGGGGTTGACGTTTTGTATGTAGGTTAGTCTGGAAGTCCGTCATTTTTGAAGTTAAAAATATGAAAGTTTATTTTAGGGCTATTTAAGAAATATGAAACTTTATTTTTGGATTACTTATAAAAATTAGTAGATATGTATTTCAACGTTTCCTAATATTCTACCCCTAAGGGGGTGAAATAGGGGTTGAACTTTGTTTGGCATTTTTAAATTAGAAACATGAAACTTTTCTTTTGGTTTGGGCTACTGATTAAAAATGAATAGATACGTATTTAGGCCTTTCTCGATATTCTACGCTGAAGGGATGAAATAGGCGTTGACATTTCGTAATCGGGTTAGTCTAGAAGTCCGTCAGTTTTGAAGTTAGAAACATGAAAATTTATTTTAGGGCTATTGATAAAAAAATAGGAGATACGTATTTAAGCGTTTCCCAATATTCTACCCGTAAGAGGGTAAAATAGGGGTTGAAAGTTTGTATGGAAGTCCGTCTTTTTTAAGTTAGAAACATGAAAAATTATCTTTGGGCTAATAGTTAAAAACGCGTAGATACTAAGTGTCTCTGGATATTATATCTACCTCTTTTTTTGTGCGGAAATTCCCTCGGATATCACCAACTGGTGGTTATGTCGGACTCGAACCGACTAAAAACCGCACACCGTCTCGGGTTCTAGAAACCAGGGAACCAGAGCGCCCTCAAAGGGAAATCCCATAAATGATATTTCTACCCCTAAGGGGTGAATTAGGTGTTGAAATGTCGTAAGTAGATTAGTTTGGAAGTCAGTCATTTTTAATTTAGTAGCCTGAAACTTTGTCCTTAGGCTTTTAAGTACAAATAAATTAATACCTATATCATCATTTATGGGAATTCTATTTCTAAAGGGCTAAAAATAAGGGTCGAACGTTAGTATGAAATCCTTTTTAATGGGCTATTGATTAAAAATAAATAAATAGGTACGTTTAAAAACATGAATAAATTATTCATATTCATACATACTTACACAGTTTTAATTAAATATATTGTAAATAATCAACTTCCACGCGAGCAAAGCTGCGGGCAACAGCTAGTAAGCTATATTACTGTAAAGTTTCATCCAATTCCGTCCAGTGCTTTTTGCGTGATGAAGTAACAAACATACACCCTCACAAACATTAGCTTTTATAAATTAGTGTGATGTGATAAAATCGAATACGAAAAACAATGTTAAATTTATCACTACAGTTAAATGAAAAATTAGACATAACGAATGAAGCTTATTTTCAAAGCGTAAATAAAACTAAATTAATTAAGTATCTACAACTAATTCAACGAAAAAAATGGAAGGTATCTACAACTTACTAAAAGAAATTAAAACACCAACAAATAAGGCTAAGTAATTAAATATTTGCAACGAAAAACATCTGCTTACCTATGCCTATACCAATAACCTAACAAAATCCTATAAAAAAGTAAATTATAGGTACCTAGGTACCTATGCTATAACCTTACAAAATTCTAAAATACCGAGAAAACCAATTAGTAACTACAAAAGACTATTTGCTAATTATTTAGGTACAACAAAAATCGCCTGCTTATACCTATGCTATAACCTGACAAAATCCTAAAAAAAAACTTCGCTTAAAAAAACTACCATAACCTATCATACCTATACCTATATACCTATCATAAAGATGTTTTGTATCATTTTCTGGTAAATTATGATGAACTATTATGTTATATGTTTACTCCTCTTTCAAGTATTTTAAACTTAAAATAAATATCATAATTATAAATGACCATTTAACGTTTATGGCATTCTAGTTTTTGGTTCAGTATCAATAAGAGCATCCTCCCAAAAAATCTAAATTTCTTTAATGTACAGAATTGATCTTATACACTTTTCTTATGCGTTTAAAAGTAATCATATTACGTACCTATTGTAAAGTTAGTTACTTGATTCCAAAAGATGTCGCTGTTTTAAGCTAAGAATTTTTTCAAGAAAATTTAAAACAACCCTTTCTATGGAAAGAGAGAACATAAAACAAATACCTACCTATCAAATACTAACTATATACCACATTAATCACAATGCTTGTGCATAAAACGTTCCCACGATTATTTTGAATATTTAAGTCATGCGGGCACAACCAAACACACAGATTCGACGTCTACAGAGAGATATAGATATTATTTTTCCTATGGATAGAGAGGTTGCGATAAATCAAATACTTAATGCTACACCGAATTATACGTAATATGTTCTACGATTATTCCACGATATATTAATCAAAGTGTTATTAATTACGCATGGCTGGCAATAGGTGTCGCTACATGTTGTTTTACGTAATGATAAATTCTTTATAATTTTTTTTCCAATAGATAGAGAGATTGTGATAAATTAAATACTTTATGCTACAATCTTCAGAGTATCTCCTTTCTAACAAAAAAGAATTATTGCAATCGGACTACTCGTTAATGAATTACAATTAATTACACATTTTGACTTTCATCTCCCCTCCCAAGGAAACCGTCCGGAATTTCGAAATAAAAAGTATCCTATGTCCTACCTCGGAGTATGAACTCAAATCATGCCAAGTTTCATTTGAATCCATTCAGTAGTTTCGGCGTGATGCGCGGCCAAGATACAGACAGACAGACAGACAGACAGACAGACAGACAGACAAAAATGAAAAAAAAAATAGTTTTCGTTTCAGTATCGATAACAGAGTGCCCTCCAAAAAAATTTTCAAAATATCTTCAATGTACAGAATTTGACCTGTTACATTTTTATTATAAGTATAGATATATATTAATAACGGCACCAAACATTTTAAATAAAAAAAAAGTAAAACTAAAACCCAATTAGGACAAAAAACGACGCTGAAAAAGTATTAAACAAGTTTGAAAAGCCGTAGTCACAGGTTACATAGAAACGCACCATAACACTTTAACAACGCGTGACTGCGGCTTTTCAAAATTGTTTAATACTTTTTCAGCGTCGTTTTTTGTCGTAGTTTTTTTTTTTAACTTTCGCGACTACACATATTATTTAACTGTAAATAGGGACTTTATCGCTAAAAATTTAAAAATTTCCACAGAGAAGATGGGTACCGCTTGTCAACATCTTGGAATCCTGTCATAGCAAATGCAATCGTCGGCGAATACATGTTACTTGAAAAGACTCAGCGGACTATGTAAGTGTGGTGTGTCGAAGTACCGAAAGTGCGAAAGATGATCAAAATAAAGAGGACCAAGTGCGGGTAGTTGGTGAAACTCGCACTTCACGGAGGCGTCGCTAAGCTCTCACCGATCTACCCGTGACCACGATCGGTGCAATTCGATCGAAACGTCGGGTAACCAAAAAAGGTATTGTACCTTGTAGATATTATCGCGATTGAGTGTCAACTGCCTAGTTGGCGCAGTGGCAGCGTATGCGACTGCTGTACTTGAGGTCTCGGGTTTGATTCCCGGGTTTGAACAAATGTTTGCTTTGCCAAAGCTTGTCTATTATGTAGGTAAATCTAAAATGGTCATCAATAGAATAATATTTAAAGGAGGTGTTGGTCTACAATACCACGCTAACCAGACGGGTTGGTATAAGGCTTAGATCATAAATGATCTGTGGTATAAGGTTTGTGTCAAGCTTTTCTATCTCTTTGCAGTGCTGTTGTCCTGGTTGTTTGCTCCCTTAGTCGGCTCTGTGGGATGAATTGGGGGTGGTGATACGGCGTATTCTTAATCTGACACCATATAGATAACCAAAATTATACTTGATAAAATCTATCTAATATTCCTACGGGGGATATAAGCGCCAGTTTATTTAGGTATGTATGTACATATATATGATTTGAGACCGTGAACTTTTAGAAAAAATATGTCCACATATATAGGTATAGGTATTTAGGCGTGCGGGGCGCTGTGTAGACAATCATACTGAATATTAGCTGCGCGATTAAAGCAATTAGCAGAGAATGAAACGTTCAGCGATTGTCGATGGTATAAAGCACGAGAGAACAGCTATTTAGAATAGAGATGACATGAAAATTTGGCTGGCTTATGGGTGTAGTGGTTATTGATGGTAATCTTCTCCTATCCGATAACGACCACGGCGGCCAGTGTCAACGGAGACCAGCCAACTACGCACAATATATTATAGTGAACAAGTGTGTCCGCAATCTGATGCAATCTCTGTTCCCTCACTCTTAAAATTCGGTAGGACAGCTATCCGACACGACCGGGGAGAGATCCGGAACAGGATTTCTATAATCAGAAACTAACTACAATATAAATATAAATAAAACTCAATAACACTTTTTGGCCCGAATTCGAATACGGGCCAACTGCTGGACCAACGAGGCAGCTGTTGAACCTGACTGCCAAGCTGAAGATGGTTCGATTTTCATCTAAGATAAATTATTGTGTGATGTGTGTGTGGAATCATTTTATTGGAATGGATTGCATCATCCCTTACAATTCATTAACAGTTGTCTGTGTGATGAACGCATTTAGAATACAGAGTGCCACCTTTCCTATTCATCTCATGTGTGTTGTAAGAGCCGATTAAAGTGCCTACCGCACGCGCAAGTATCACCACAGTTATAACTGCGCAGGTTAAACTATCGTGACGTGATACAGTTGCTTGGCGCGTGATATAGTTTTACCAACCACACGCACGGTGTTCCGTGTACAAGCCGGCCTGCGCAGGCAAAACTGTGGTGATACTTGCGCGTGTGGTAGGCCCATAAGAGCCCCCGCAGACCACAAACTTTTTAATCTGCCGATAATTTGCCAAAGGTTTAAAGGCAGGTGTCGGCCGATACCAATCGTTATAATATGAGCACTCTTATTCATCTTCATACTGATTAAGAAACCAACCAAACTATCGGCCAATCGAAATCTGCAGTTTGCTACACAGCACAACATCAATGCAAAGAGAAAGAAAACTTTTGAACAAATGCTAGACTAACCCGTCCTTTCTTAAGAGATGCCTATGCCCAGCAGTGGACTAGTAAATACAAAATAGTAACAAAAAAAAACGACTTCAAGAACTGGACCAAATTGAAATGGAACCACACGGGAAGCACCAGTTTCTAAATAAAAAAGAATCATCGAAACCGGTTGACGTAATATTGAGTTATTCGTCAATTTGTCGAGCATATACTTAATGCAAATTAAGAATCTATATGGTCTTCTCATGGATGACATTGTCATAGCTGGAGTAAATTGAAATGTGACTACACGGGAAGCACCGGCTTTAAAAAAAAAAGAATCATCAAAATCGGTTCACCCAGTCGAAAGTTATGAGGCAAAAAACTTTAAAAAAAACAGTCGAATTGATAACCTCCTCCTTTTTTGAAGTCGGTTAGTAATAAAAGTAAAGCAAGTAATGTAATATTTTTTTCCTGAATGTCTAAAATGTATACCTTCATATATGTATCTCCGCTACAGTTTATTTCTTGCACCACACACCAAGGGTGGTTGGGGCGGGCGGCAGTTCTGCGCCCAGCGGTAATTTGTTAGCTAATAGCTCCCCCGGCATATCTTTAATCTGATCGCTAATTGGATGGGAGGCAGGGATGAACTCGCCACTTAGGGGTGAAATTGGAAAAAAAAATGTTTTAGTTTAATTTAGAAGATGTAAGACTGACGATACGACTTATTGGTAATGCATTTAATCTACTGTTGTCGGTCGTCGGTTTCCCGGTTGATGCAAATTTGTACCTAGGCATGAATTCTACTTGTATTAATTAAAATACATAAACATTATTTATATATCTTGCCACATTTCAGACAATGATGCAGAAGCATCTCAATAGGCTGCCATGGTGTGGGTCACCATGCTGCATGGTTGCATTCGCAATGAGGATGGTGACCACCACTCTTGGATTCTGCTTATGCTTTCCATCAAGCAGAGTAGAGTCACTAGCACTGTACTATGATTACCAGACTGTTGATAAACATACTTGTATATTTCTAAATACATACACCTAGATACAGAAAAAAGATTATGCTCATAACACACAAGATGTCCTGGGCGAGAGTTGAACTCACATCCTTAGGCTTAGGATTCAAAGTCAATAAGCACTTTTTTTTCCTTTATTTTTATAGAGTAGGGCGCAAATGAGCAGACGTATAGCCTGATGGTAAACGATTACCGCCGCCCACGGATACCCGCAACACCAGAGGCGTCATAAGTGCGTTGCCGGCCTTTGGGGGATGGGGAGGGGGATGGATAGGGGTATGGGCCTCCTGTATCCTCACTCACTCGGTGAAACACAGCACAAGCGCTGTTTTACACCGGTTTTCTGTGAGGCCGTGGTATCACTCCGGTCGAGCCGGCTCATTCATGCCGAAGCGTGGCTCTCCCACGGTAGACCACTGCACTACATCAACGATCTTGTTAAACACATTACAATTTATTAAAGTTGTTTTAAAGTCGGCTAAAAACAATTGTTAAATTATTACTACAAACCCATCGCTTTCCAAACCTCAGTCCCATCCCTTTCCCTCACAGATCGTGTTTGTTACCAATAAGTCTATATAATGCGACATTATAGCTAGAATCGTTTTACTGAGTGGGGGGTTGTTTGGGGGTGGTAGGGGGAGACGAAACGAGTTTCAGCGCAAAGAGAGAGCATTTTCAGTAATTATGGCAATTAGCTGCCTGTTGTAGGTATGTGAGGATAGTTTAGGAGATACTACCCTATTAATTAGGCTTCTAATTTTCTTCTTCTTCAAAATGGGTCCACAATAGGGTAAATGATAGGACTTTGTTTGTATGTATGTGTGTATGTATGTGCATTTCTTTGGCACAACCTACAGCCCAAACCACTAGAACGTTTTTGAGGCATGAGGTGTCGTTGAATTCATCAGAGTCGAGGTAGTGACAGAGGATATATAAGTTTTCAAAATGGCACCAAAATGGGAAATATTATTATAGTTACATCGTTTGGATTAACGCGCTAAGATAATAACTAATGTTTCGAATAAAAACGTTGTTTTAATGTTGAGTAGGCCACATGCCGGGCCAAACCACGAATTGTTTGTATGTAGGTTCGTATATATCCTACATAAAAGATATACTTCGAAACAATTATTATTAGATCATAGAAACATTTGATACGGAAATCGAGCCCGAAACACAGCAGTCGCATAGATTACCACTGCACCACTGAGGCATATAAATCCTTATTTAACTTGTACTCAAAACTGTGGCTCGTCTCCTGGAGTAGCTGGTGTCGCGGGAGAACAGAAACGAACAAATTAAAGATGAGACGCGATGAAACACCCACTTACGAGAGTGTTCCGCTACTGTGCAGCGGAAGGGGAGCGCAGATGGTGCGAGTTTGATTACTGGATGAGGCCGTTTTGAAAATAATATAAAAATAAATGAAAGGTTTGTGAATGAAGGTGATAGTGTAGGTTAAATTCAGTTTTAACATTTCATTTTGATATGACGATAATTTATAATTAGAAATTAATTCATCTTTAATTATAGCTGTTGTTGACATGTTTTTAATTATTATTTTACCAATTTATGATGGTTGTGACGCAAATTATAATTATCGCTTTTTTTTATTAATTGATAGAATGTCCTTTGCATTTGAGACGATTGTCTGGACTTTAAAAGAGAAGATGATCCCAATCTAATTTATTTCTTTCCTTCTGTTAGTTTCTTTCATTTAAGCATACAAAACCGTACAATTATAGATAATTACTAGCTGATCCGGCAAACGCTGTTTTGCCATAAAAAATAAAATAAAAAAAATGGGTATACAAAATAGATGTTGGTCGATTCTCAGACCTACCCGAAATGCACACCAAATTTCATAAAAATCGGTCCAGCCGTTTCAGAGGAGTATGGTAACTAACATTGTGACACGAGAATTTTATATATAAGATAAGGTAGTAGAGCCACGCTGATTTCAGCACGGTTGGGTCGGCTCGACCGGGGCGGTACTACCCTCGCACAGAAGACCAACCTAAAATGACAGCATTCGTGCTGTCGTGTTTCGTTGGTGCAGAAGCATCACTAGGCCGCCATGGTGTGGGTCACCATACTGCATTATTGCAATGTCTGCATTCGGAATGAGTAAGGTGACCACCACTCTTTGATTCTGCTTATGCTTTCCCATATATAAAAAAATGAAATTATATAACAGTGGTCTGAATGCCATGGGTGTTTTCTTCCAGTCTAGCATAAATTGTACAAACATTAGCGGCGAGGCACACTACATTTAAGTTTGTCGCAAATAAGACATAATTAAAAACTACTACAATAGGATTGACTAGTTAAGGACCAAACGAATTTCCAGCATTGGAAAAAAAAATTGAAGTTTTTTATTTTTAGAAATGTACCAAACACATGTAACTAATAATTGTCAAATAAAAACAAACAAGAGAAGAGTGAAGCTACCCGGTGCAAGTGAGACAGCACATAACAGAGTGTTAGAGAGAGAGAGAAAGATACATTGGTACCGTTAATCAAGTAGCCTGTTGTTTTCTGGGGACGGACTTGGGCGGGAGAAGAGAAATTTAATATTTTGGATTTTTGTACCCGATTTCAAAGAAGAAGGGTTAAGTTTTTCATAGAGTGTATGCATATTCCTTTGGCACGTTTTATATTCCAAACGGCTTGATAGGTTTTGTAGTTTGAGGTGTCGTTAGATTATTTATTATTCGTCTCAACCGGTCTTGTGGTTCTTCGCGTAGACTCCGGCTGGGTTCTAAAGGTAAATACACCAGGTTTACGACCTGTCTGAGTAGTTTACCGAACCGTCTGTCACCACAGAAGGATCACTGGGTTGATATCACGAGCTAGAGCTAGATATTTCGCTAAAAAATTGGAAAATCTGGTGAGAAATCACTCAAAGAGGTCGCTATTCTGCTCTTTAGCAGTCGTTACCGTGAGTTTGGTCTTTTTTACCTGACTGATGATGTTCTCCAAGTCGATTACGGTCACGGTGCCAGTCTCAACGGAGACCAGCCAACTACGCAGGAGATATTATAGTGCGCAAGTGTTTGCGCTAACACAGATGCACTCTCTGTGCCCTCACTCTCATAATCCGATGGGACAGTTAACCGACAGAGATCAGGCGCAGGACCGACAGCTTTACGTGCTCTCCGAGGAAAACCGACTACAGAGATAAGGACAAGAGTCAATGCGTGTACGTACTACCGAAGCGCCTAAACTACAGAACCGAATAATGGCCAGAGTGACATACTTCAGTCTGCGGTGGGCTTCATAAATATGTAATAAACATACCAACAATGCAGTTTTACAATATCCCAGTAAATTACAGAATAAAAAATAAAAAAACACAAATTTTTTTGGCTGTTAACATTTAAAACAAGTTTTAACGTTACAGTTCGCGGTCGGGTTTTAAAACTTTTTTGCTATCATATTATGTATTTTACTCAGCTGGAAAATTTTATTTTATAAAAATGCAACGATACCTACTAAAATATCCTTATTACCAACTCTGTCATTAAAAACGCGGAGGTTTATCAGGATGGACAAAGAAATGTTAAACGGCTAAACACATAATGTACAATGATGTTGTATTATGTAAATGAAATTTGGCACTAAGATAGACGATAGAGGTTTGTAATGAAAAATTCTCCTTCTTCTTTCGATTAAATGGCAACCAGCCGGATCAGCTATTTCTGCCAATGTCAAGTTTTTATGGTCTTTAAATCTTCTTCTTCAAGTCTTCGTCGTGATGAAATTATTGATAAAAAAAATGTGGATGACATGAAATGGGGACCGTCTTTCGAAAAAACAAAAAACGATCTCCATTAAACTACGCTGACACTGTGTATGGTCCCCGTGCGCATGTGCTAGGTTCTGCTTTTTAATTCCATGCAGAAGTCATGTTACTCCATTTTTAACCGACTTCCAAAAAGGAGGAGGTTCTATGTTCCATTGTATGTATTTTTTTTTTATTTTTTTTATGTATGTTCACCGATTACTCCGTCAGTTGTGGACCGATTTTGATTTTTTTTTTGTATTCGAAAGGCTATGCTTCCGAGGTGGTCCCATTGCCAGCATATCAGGATCTGATGATGGGATCTCAGGGAAATCGAGGGAAACCCTCAATTTTTATAGGCACATACTATGTTTTTCGTATATTTTCTGAAGGTGCACCGGTATTTGCGTCTGGTAGTCATCATTTTATGATGATGAGCTGATGATGTAAGGTACAACTCCTTAACGGTTAGGAGTTGGAGGATAAATCTTTAAATATCATACACACATCAAAAGTGTCTAGGGATCAACATATGTGTCTAGGGATCAACATATATTTTTGCAATAACTTTTCTCCTGATTGATATTAATTAAAATTTTCTTTAAGGATTCATCAAATAAAGTGTTTTCGTTTGTCACAGTAACGATAAACCAAGTCACCTTTGCATTAATAAAGAAATTTGCCATTTTCCTAATAAAGGGAGTTTTGACATTTGAACCACTAACATTAAAGTTCGAAAAAAAGACTGAAATAACAGTTTTCTTTAAAATTTTATTAGGTAACTTAAACAATTAATAATCCGTGTTTCTACCGCGAACACTAACAACACAAGAATCGGTTTGGCATACTCAAAATGAGTTCATCCAAATCACGCTGTGGAATGGCCGCCCATGTTCGTTGCAACAACAAAAAAAGGTCTTCTTGCGACTGGATACCCTCCATATTCGGCAGAGCTCTTCTCTGTAGCATATCCCATGCATGCTCAATCGGGTTCAAGTCTGGCGACTGAGCAGGCCAGGGCCAAAGCCACATCTCAATCTCAAGAAATCCGCATAAAAATGCTTGATCCCTAGACACTTTTGATGTGTGTATGTATATATGTTACCTTTAGTCGTATTCTTAAAATTATTTAGGTAAGCTGATGATGTAAGGTGGAAGGTACAACTCCTCAACGGTTAGGAGTTGGAGGATAATTCTTTCAATTTCATACGTATCTCAAGACCTTCAGTCGTATACTTTCAAGTTATTTAGGTGAGCTGATGATAGAAGGTTAAACTCTTCAACAGTTAGGGATTAGAGGATGATTTTAATATTACACGTACGTATAGACCTTAATTTGTATTCTTGATGATGAAATTTGATGAAATAGTTCAACTTACTACTGACCTACGATTGATTGCACTAAAAACTGAAAAATAAAAACTTTTTATAAAAAAAAACCGACTTCCAAAAAAACATCCAACGCAAAACTCTCTGCCAAAAAAACGCTTAAAAGCGTAAAATAAACTGGTTCTTTATAAATTGCCTATACCTAATTCTTTATTCATTTAAATAGTAGTATTATAATGTGTGCTAGGTACCTTTTTTTTTTTTTTTTTTTTTCCGTGCGGAAATCCCCTCGGATACCACCTCCTGGTGGCATGTCGGACCCGAACCGACTAAAACCGCACGCCGTCTCGGGTACTAGAAGCCGGGGACCAGGTGTACCCTAGCAAGGAAAGCCCTGGAACCCCGACGTACCTCGGGCCACCTACGGTTCGTAGATAGCCCCCTACAGTGTGGGAACCCCGATGTTCCCGTTACCCTCCCCTGGGGCGTGGATGCTGCGATCCGCCGCGTCCGCGCTTCCACCCGAGCCTGCTTCTGCTAGGGTGACAGATGGCCTCATCTGTCACCCTCAGGCTTGCGCTTATGGAGGACGGAGATCGTTCTGAGATCTCCGGCGCCCGAGTCGCCTGCGGTACCTAGCCCGTTCCCGGGCCTGGCGGGCCGGTAGAGTTCTAAATCTCTCCCGGTCCCGCTCCGCCGTCTCCTTGGCAAGCATAACTTGCTCGCAGAAGGAAACGGCGGAGTTCCACGCGCTCTCGCTCCGCAACATGGCCGCAATCATATTACCGAGCGAGAGAACCCCCACCCCGACGGCCGCGACGAGATCACGCCTCGGCTCCCCCCATGCCGGACATTCTGCCAGCGTGTGGAGAGCCGTGTCCACGATCTGGCCATCGCAGTGGTGGCACTCGGGCGTTGGCTCCTTACGGATCAGACACAGGTGATCTCCGAAGCATCCTTTCCCAGTGATCACCTGTGTCAGCCGGTATGAGAGGGTCCCGTGACGCCTCTCGAGCCAATCCTCCATAACCGGTCTTACCGCCGCAATAACGGCGTGCCCAGCGCTTGGTTGCCCAAGTCGTTCCTTCCATTCCTCCATGAGGACCTGGCGGAGTTGGGATTTCTGGTTTTCGATTTTAGTTAACAGTTAGGGATTAGAGGATGATTTTAATATTACACGTACGTATAGACCTTAATTTGTATTCTTGATGATGAAATTTGATGAAATATTTCAACTTACTACTGACCTACGATTGATTGCACTAAAAACTGAAAAATAAAAACTTTTTATAAAAAAAAAAACCGACTTCCAAAAAAACATCCAACGAAAACTCTCTGCCAAAAAAACACTTAAAAGCGTAAAATAAACTGGTTCTTCTTATATTGCCTATACCTAATTCTTTATTCATTTAAATAGTAGTATTATAATGTGTGCTAGGTACCTAGAATCTGTTTGAAGTCTGTTTGGCAGAGAGTTTTCGTTGGATGTTTTTTTGGAAGTCGGTATTTTTTTAAATAAATGTGCTATGCTCAAAATGAAATCGCGTCGCAAACTTCATCTTGCATGCCTGGTTTTTGGAGTGATTAAATTTAAGGAACCTCCTTACTTGTACCAAAAATTAGAATTTGCATCGTGTAGCAGACAGTGTGCACAACCGTTATCCATTCAAAAGCACAGTACCTCTGCGTACACGGGAACCTTTCGCTATGCAGCATCCAAAATATGGAACAATAAACCACCCCCCATACGCAAATTAAACACTCTAAACACATTTAGAGCACACTTGCGCCAATACCTTACAAATACACAGAGAGACATTGGCAATATTAACATCAACACATCTTTAATTTAAATAGTCACATTAGACTAAGTATTCTGTGTGTGTAGGTTGTGTCATGCTTCGTACTTATTATCTTTCTTTTTGTTTAATTCTTTAATTGTAAATTACACCTTGTTATGATTTTCTCAGAATGTGTAATTTGTATTTGTTTTAACTATGGTCATCCTTTATTATACTGTAATTGTCCATACTTTACTTTTATTCAATCACTTTTTTCTATAATTACTGTCTGCGTTTGGCAACATCGCTCGGTGAGTCGACCGGTCCCAGTTGAAAATCAGGGCTGAGCACTTTGTGTCAGCATTTACCTGAACTGGACACCTTTTTGGCCGCAGCTTCGAGACACATAATAAGTATAATTTTTACATGTATAAAAACGTTTTTTTTTTCTTTTTTCTGTATAATTTATTTATGTTACTTTCTCTTTTCTGTCTCTAGTGTTAAGTTTCTTGTTTATTTTTGTAATAGTTTTTTCTATGTCTCGGCGTTGGGCAAAATAAAAGATTATTCTATTCTATTCTATTATGAAAAAAATTATCAACAAAATTAAAATAGATAGATATTAATGTGTTGAAAGCCGCAGGTAAAGTTATTTTAAAACAAACCATTTTTAGTTTTAACAGTGACATCTGTTATTCATATAAGGAAAAAACAGCTAACTTTTAGCACACTGCCATCTATAATTTAAATACGAGAACATTAAATTAGTTTTCTAACTTTTTCACTAAATGGTAGGATAAGAATATTTTTCCTTTGAGACCATTTATTTAATTGCATTTCACCGAACAAGATTGCCTGAGGGCATAGATAAGAATATGTACCCCTGAGGGCCAAGGTCATCCTTAAGTCTAAGAGAGAACGCACGCCCCTTATGTTTTCTTGGTATCGGGGTCTTATTTTTAACTTTTCTGGCAATTCATACTAATGTTATAAATTCGAAAGTAACTCTGTCTGGTACGCATTCAGGCTAAACCGCTGCACCTATTTTAATAAAATTTGTCATGGAGATACTTTGATCCTTGAGGAATGACATAGGCCACTCTTTACCGCGATAACCGACATACAAGCGGACGGAGCCTTGAGCCTAAGGTAAAGTAATAAAACAAAACATACGCTTAAATCAATATTATTTAATCCTCTCAAATGTCGCACAAGATGGCGAGTATAACAACAAGTTCCTAAAAACGACATTGAATGCCGTTTTGACAGTTGAACTGTCAGTGTGCTGTCACACCTGTCAAATTGATTGACATACGTTATGTTTTCTGCTAGGAAATGTAAATCGATAAATAAAACAAAACATTTACGCTAAAATCTTTATTTATTAACAATATTATATACTCTACATGTTAAACTTTTACCTAAACGACATTCGAGAATGCCGTTTGACAGTTGAACTGTCGGTCCTGTCTCATTGTTTGGTAACACGGTATTTGGGTACACGGGGGTAAATGTTGATTTACATCCCAATTGTATAAGGATTATATAATTATTTATGAGCTCGTTCAACTGAAATCTGAGAGTATTACGTCACACGGGTGATCTATAGACAATTTATAAAGGTTGGCATTTGTCTTTCAACTTAGATCATTAATATGTCTAGATAGAAAATTAACTGTAAACGTTTCGGAAAAAATAGTGTCCAACTTTTGGCCACAATTTTTTTTTATGATGCTATGATGTATACAATTCATTTTGTATGCACTAAGTACGGTAAAATGTGTACGTTTATTTCTTTTAAATACATCTGTACATATAAATGATTTAAGTTATTTTACATATTCTGAGGTCTGAGAGAAAATATAGGAAATTGTAAGTGAATGGTGTAAGGTTTTAACATATAAATAAAATAATTATCATGGCGATTTATTGAAGTGCCGTGGAATCTAGGGCGGATCCAGGGCGGTTAGTATCCCTTGTGGGCTGGATCCACTAAAATCAGAACTTGTTTTGTGTTGTGACTACACAAGAATGCCTCTCCCTGGTTCCGCTCCTATATGGGTTACCATAACATTAATAGATACAATATGTCGACAAAGTATGCTGAAATACCGAGAGATCTCAAACATTCTTCGGGATGTTCAAGATTCTTCATACATTCATTCACATACATTCGAGAGCTAAATATTTGTTTATTGCCTCGGTTCCTAAATAAAAAAATATTTTTAACTGTCATTTACATAACTTTTTAATTCAATATAAACAAAGTTAAATTGTAAACAAATACCTGTCATGCTAAATTTGTGTTTGCACATTTAGAACACTTTGTATTTGTCAACAACACATTGTCACTATTGATATTTGTGTGGAGCACATTGCTGTTTTCTGTTCAGATAACACTTTAGTTATTGTCTGTTTTTTAAAAGTTAGTGTATGTGTCTTAGTGTATTCGTATTCAAGGAATTGTTCTGAACTCATCACATTATATGTCGACATTACCGACAAGATATTTGAGTGGCACACTATACATTTTAATCTCGTTTTTTCAGTACGTTCTCAGGTTTAATAATATTGCTAATGTATAAATAAGATGAAAATAATTCTGGAGACAACTCTCGTGACACAAATTGGGTCAAAATGAAACGTTTAATTTTACAAATATGTCATGAAAGGTATTCTCTAAAATATCAATAGTACAGAGAGCAATATATTGTTAGAAAGTCGTATTTTTTTCCGTTTGTTTTCGGTTTTTCATAAAATTATTACAGTAAAGATATTATTATGATAATTGCACCGTATCAGTTTTTGTATTCCGTTGAAGATAATACACATAAAATTTATTTTTTTGAAAACCAATATTAAATGTCAACTTATAAACTAATTTATTAGAGCTTTGATGTTAAATTGAATTTTATAAATGTATAAAGGCCACTGTTTCATTTTAGTATTATTAAAAACAACTTGGTAATATACATAGATATTTTCTTCTGGCAACATTTAATTCAACATGGCTGACGTACTTAAATTAATTTGAGAAATAATGACAACCTTTTTAAGTGAGCCTGTAGTTTTTAATAATAATAATTTCGGACATCTTAGACACAACGCTATCTAGTTTCAAACTAAGACAATAAGATTGACTTTACTTTTTTTGTAAGTGCATACAGAGTATATATAGAAAAAACACAAACTCCAAAACAAATATTTGCAGATCAGACAAACATTTGATGAGATCGGGTACTGGAAATATTCACACAATAGTCGCATACGCTACCACTGCGTCACCGAGGCATTCAAAATCCATATATTATTAATGCGAAAGAAACTGTCTGTGCTTTCAAGGCCAAACCGCTGCACTGATTTCAATGAAATTTGTCAAGGTGATTGGTTTGATTCTTGAGGAAGGACACAGGCTACTATTTACTGCGATAACCGACAAACACGCGAGCGCAGCCGCAGGCAAACGATAGTTATAGACGTTGTCTTAAGGCGCGTATCCACCGAAATTGTTGGCAATTTCAGTGTTCCCATGCAACTCTTAAAAAAATTCGCCAACTTTTGTTTCCATTGTGTCTACACCGAGTCGCCAACAATTTGAAAAACATACCAACTAAGCGTCTCCACAGAGCCAATAAATATTTGCAACAAGCGTATTCTTTTGATGTTTACCGCCAAAAACAGAAACACGGTTCCCAACATTTGTTGACAATTTTTGTTGCCAACACAAAGAAATTACAGAAACTTTTGCCACCAACACGTGTTGACAACACAAAAGTTGCCAACTTTTGTTCAGTGGAGACTCGGCTTTAGTATTTCGTACAAAATTGTACTACATTCTATTAATGAGACAGCGGCCTTTAATTAATTTAAAAAATACAATTCAACAAATAACAGAATACAAACTAAATTAAACTTAACATACACTTAGTTATAGTCAAAGGATGTGACGTAGTGACTATGTTTTTTTTTCGTTTAAAAACACTAATCTATGATTGTTTAAAAAAATGACTAGCTCCGGTTTTCATTTATAAATCACTGAGATCTCTATTCCCACAGGTATTCCTTTGACGAGTGTATCACGACAGCTTGTTGGCGATGGCGGCAGAGGGACCAGGAGGGAGAGGGATTTGCGTTGAAAAAAAAAAACGACTGGACTGAACTGGGCCAAATTGAAATGGGACCACACGGGAAGCACCAGCTTTCAAAAAAAAAAGAATCAAAAAATCGGTTCACCCAATCGAAAGTTCTGAGGTAACAAACATAAATCAAAAATACAGTCGAATTAAGAACCTCCTCCTTTTTTGAAGTTGGTTAAAAAGGCTGTTATTGTGAAGGCAAATTTATCTGAATGCCTAAAATGTATACCTACATATATGCATCTCCGCTACAGTTTAAAGGTGAATGTTTCTCAGTACGTGTTAGTTCGTTTTTCACGCTCAAACAGCTTGATCAATTTTGATAAAATTTTGTATAGAGGTAGATAGCAGCCTGGATTAACGCAGGCTAGCTTATATCAGGAAAAAATGAAGTGAATCACGGTGAAATTAGCTAGTATACCTATAAAAGAGAAATGGTTTCAAGCTTATGATTTATCCCCTGCTGTCCGGGACAAGGATTAATTAATATTTATATCACAAAATTAAGTAAATCAAATATAAAATTGTTTTCTTACAAACATGACATATAAACTAACATCATTTGCTTTATGTTTCAAAGTATTTTTTACCATTTTGAATTTAAGTCGCATTTTAATTAAAGTAATTTGCACTTAGTAATTTAAGTGTAAGTCGCTCATTAGTTAATTTGTATGTGAGTCGCCCATTAGTCAATTTGTATGTGAGTCGCATAGTCACAATATATGTGAGTCGCAAATTAGTAAATATATATTTTTCATATATTTATATGTTAGTAAAAGGATATTTAAATATTAAGAGAGCTGGTTTGAAGTTATTTTATTGTTAAAAAAAGTTTTTTTTGTTGTAACTTTATGATGTCTGCCGCCAACACTTAGCAATGTTAAGTAAGTATGTACACGTATAATTATTGCTGTTGTTGTTCAAAACAACTGTTGTTAACAATTGTTGTTGCGAAACAACTGTTGTTAATAATTGTTGTTGCGAAACAACAATTGTTTTTTCGTTATATATGTTTAACGACGAGGATTCCTTCCATCCGGGTGTGGTCTCCGTGGTGGGTTCAGCACTGCGGACAAACAACAAAATTCATTTCCAATAAGTAATAATGTTTAGATATTTATATAATTTAACAGCTACATTGTACTACAAATTGCGTGGTACGTTATCCCGTTCCTACCTTAAAAGTTTTTTGTCCCTGCTACCCCTGTTAGCTACCACAATTTCTTTTTCTTTTGAAATTCCAAACAGACACTTCGATTAATATATATATATATATACTAGCGGACCCGACAGACGTTGTCCTGTCTACACGTCTTTAATTTGAAAATTTCAAAAATTAATTAAAAAAACATTGTCCAGCGGACAAAATTGTGAATCTAAACCATTCCCAGATCCCCTTGAACACGCACAAAAAATTTCATCAAAATCGGTCCAGTCGTTTGAGAGAAGTTCAGTGACATACACACTCACAGAAGAATTATATATATAAAGATAAAGATTTGACGGAACGGTCAAAAGTACGGGAGCTGATTTGACAACGAAACGCAAGCGGTGAAACGTCATCACTTCGGCAGAGTCTAGATAAGTGTTCGTGCGGGCCGGGTAGAGCTCACTTACTAATCGGCTAACGCGCGGACAACAAGTCTAAAAACTATACCTTACGGCTCGTTGTTCGCATTTTAAGTTACCTACTTGATAATGAAGATTTATTTCTTTGTACCTACTTCGTTTTCTGCCTCGAAAAATACGCGTTTCCGACATATTAATATTACGAATTCGAGGGTAACTCTGTCTGTCACGCTCTCCCGGCTATACCACTGAATTGATTTCAATTAAATTTAGTATGGAGATACTTAGATTCCTGAGGAAGGACGTAGGCTACTTTCTGTATCGCGATATCCGAAGAACACGCGGGCAGAGCCACAGATAAAAGCTAGTGTGTGAATATGTCCATACCTGGGTGCAGAGGGGCAGGCGAACGACGACACCACGCGCCGGGAGACATCTGAAAATTCAACACAAACTGCGTTACCAATCAACACTTATCTATACATCTATACAAATAAATAAAATTCGAGTGTCTGTTTGTAATATTAAAATAACCGCTTTTTACTAAATGCATAATAATATGTATGTATACACGGTACATACACCAAAATAACATATTTTTGTCTGTTTGTTCCCGTTAATTTCGGAAACACCTGCACCGATTTTGACGGGACTTTCACTGAAAGGTAGCTGATGATATAAGGAGTGACTTAGGCTACTTTTTTAACCGACTTCAAAAAAGGAGGTGGTTATCAATTCGACTGTTTTTTTAATGTTTGTTACCTCTCAACTTTCGACTGGGCGAACCGATTTTGATGATTCTTTTTTATATTTGAAAGCTGGTGCTTCCCGTGTGATCTCCTCAGGGAGAGCCACGCTTCGGCATGCATGGGCCGGCTCGACCGAAGTGATACCACGTCCTCACGGAAAACCGGTGTCAAATAGTGCTTGCGCTGTGTTTCACCGAGTGAGTGAGGATACCGGAGGCCCATATCCCAACCCCTCCCCCTATCTCCCTCCCCATCCCCCAAAAAAGCCGGGTGTCCATGGGCGGCGGTAATCGCTTACCATCAGGCGATACGTCTGCTCGTTTGCCCCCAATTCCATAAAACAAACCTCTCTATTATATTTACCTGTCTCAACAAATACGGCTGTCTATATAGAGGGACGTTGAGCCCTCTAGTTCTGACGTCATATCTATCTTGTCCACTGCTTTGCCCAGCGTTGGGCTTGTCCTTGTCGTCCCGCTCCTGCCGGCGAGGACGGTCCTTGTAGTCGAAGCGTTGGTAGTCGCGACGATTATCTTGATCTGCGAATAATATTTTTTATATATAATTAACGTAATCTATACAAATAAATTTAATTGTAGTATCTGTTGGTAATTTCAAATTAACAGCTTTTCACTAAATGAAAATGAAGGTATATATTCATACGGTACTCAGATAAAAAAAGCAATTTTTCGTCTGCTGATTTGTTCCGGCTAATCCCTGGAATGGCTAGACCGATTTTGACGGGAATTTTATTGACAGATAACTGATGATATGATAAGTAACTTGGATACTTTTTTAGACTTACCTCGCCTCGCGGCGTTTCCCGTGTACACAATTATTTGTCCTGAGGATCACTCTTAAGATCTCCAGCCCAGCAGCTAGGGTCAATAACCACTAGACCAATAGTATAAAGTATGACAAACAAACTTACATGTATTATTTTTAGCTTGCATATTCCTGATGGAGTTAACGATGGCGCGGGCGGCCGAAGTCAAATGGGTCTCGTCGTGTGAACGTCTGTGTGACGAACAAACATAAAAACAATAATTAAATCTATACATATAATAAAATTGTAAAAGGTCGATGGATATTAAAGAAAATCTAATGAACTGGTCTTTAAAAGTAACAGAACTCTAAAAAGCAATTTTTGGATTTTTGTATGTTTGTCTGTATATTTGTATTGTATGCACGTAAATCTCACAAGTGGCTCAACCGATTCGGATGCTATTATTCCTTCTATGTTGTTGCGAAATATAAACAACAGTTTTTTTAAATTCGGTCCATTTGTTTGTCTGTATATTTGTGAGCATTAATCTCACAAGTGGCTTAACCGATTTGGATGCGGTTATCTATTCAGCATTTTGTTAAAAGTGTATAATATAAAACTTCGTTAACGGGAGCCAGGAATCCATAGCATAGTGTGTAACCTAGTTTGGTTGCATGACTTCCACAAAAATGTATACTATAAGTATTACATTATGACATCATTTTTTGGGAGAAAAATAAAACAAAACAATATTCCAATGAGTTTTTAGGATGTTGTTCTGTCTATCATTCTCACTCAGCAACAGTTCTGTATATTTTACCTTACCTTTACTATAAATTAAAAAAAAATACCAACCCCATGACTCTCCCATTGAAATTATTGACGGGACAGTTCCCCAGCAGGCCGTTGCCGCTGTTCCTCCTCCGTCCCTCCTTCCAGTCATTCCTCTCGGCACGCTCTGGTCTGTTGCCACCTTCTTTCACGTTCAGCTCAGCCATCTGCAAAACCAAAAATTGTATTAAATGACAGTATTCGTGCTATTGTGTTTCGTTGGTGAGTCCGAGACCAGCTCCCCTAGCCAAGTTGCAAGCGTTCTCCGTTCTGAAAATTCTCGCGTGTCATTGGCTAATATTAGACAAAGTAATCTTAGATAAAGTATTAGCCAATGACACACGAGAATTTAGGACTTAACTATTGCAGAACGAAGAACGCTTACAACTTGGTTAGGGGGGCTGAGGCCCGATTATGCAGGAGCATTACTAGGCCGCCATAGTGTGGGTCACCATTCTGCATTCGCAAGGAATATGATGACCACTACTCTTAGATTATGGTCACGCTTTCCATCAGGCAGGGTGGAGTCACTTTGGCAAGATAATATATATAAAAAATGGGTTTGGAGTCAGATAGGTGACTTGTCATTAGGTAAAGAGAACAGTCCCAAGCCCAAATAAAATCATTTTTTTATGTATGGCCCTGCCAAAATGACTCTACTCTGCCTGATGGAAAGCATAAGGAGAATCAAAGAGACCGGTACCTACACAGAGAACCGAGTGAGTGAGGACACAGGAGGCCCATACCCCTCCCTCCCCATCCCCCAAAAGCCGATAACGCACTCGTGATGCCTCTGGTATTGCGGGTGTCCATGGGCGGCGGTAATCGCTTACCATCAGGCGATACGCCTGCTCGTTTGCCGCCTATTCAATAAAAAAAAAACAGAATCCGAGAGTGGTGGTCACATGACAGCAAGAACGCTGTCATTTTACGTTGATCTTCTATGCGAGGGTAGTACCGCCCTGGTCGAGCTGGCCCTACCGTGCTGAAATCAGCATAGCTCTACTACCTTGAAATTCATGATGAAGTAGTTACCTGAGACTTGATCTGTTGTATCTTGGCGGCTATCTCCGCCTGCCTGGCCTGTTCCTCATAGGCAGCCTTGTCAGGAGTGTTTCGTGAGGAAGTGGAGAGGCTGTTCCTTTTGATGCGAGTATGGGGGATGCTGTTACGACGTTCAGGAGGCTTCTGGTCGATGACCGGGTAGATGGGTTGGCAGATCGGATAAGGTTGGGGTATCACCTGGAATAAATAAATATTTCGGACATCTGACACTCAGCGCCATCTAGTTTCAAATTATACAGAGCTTATATTATGGTAGCTAGATTGATTGGTAGAATAGCTAAATACTTTTTTGGTAAATACACACATATTTATACATACCAAAAACTTCGAAAGAAATATTTGCATATCAAACAAACATTTGGTTTGACCCGGAAACCGAACCTGAGACTTTGTGCATAGCATCACTGCGCCAAAGAAGCGGTCATAATTATAAGGCTAACAAGTAAAATTTTAACAAAATAAAAAACCGACTTCAAGAACGACCAAATCGATCGATTTCTCTTAGATGTCATCATCAGATCTTAGTGTCCTTATCATGGTACCACCGTTGGGATATCTCCTTTCCATTAAAAATAGAATCATCAAAATAGTTTCATAAACGACTAAGTTATCCCTGAAAACAAATTAAAATAAAATATACGGTCGAATTGAGAACCTCCTCCTTTTTTGAAGTCTGTTAAAAATAAATGATACTGTTACCTGTGGGTAGACGATATTGTAGTGAGGGTAGGTGTGCTGGGGGTAGGGCACCATGGCGGGGTACAGCTCCGGCACCACCAGCTTGGGGGTGGGGGCCACTCCACCCCATTGTAAGGGCTCTTGGTACTGAAACACATCATTATCTTTTAGTAGTTCTATTATGCTCCGCTATTATTTTTAGTTTTCTGCATATCTTACTAATATTATGAACGCGAAAGTTGCTATGATTTTTTGTTGCTAGTCAACGCAAAAACGGCTGCATGGATCTGGATGAAATTTGGCACAGAGATAGATGATGATCTGAAATAGCACATTTTTAACCCGAAAAACGTCGTTGGATTCAAAGTACAACAACACACGCACATTTTAGGTGTGAATTTATAGATTAAGAGATTTATAGATATTTATAAAGTACTAGTTTTTGTTTTGTTTTGCAGCGTGTATGTCGGTTATCGCGGTAAATAGTAGCCTATGTGTTATTCTGATGTATAAGCTACATAAGCACTAAATGACACATGTAGGATAATTACAGGTTGCCTCAAACCGACCCCTACCAAACTGCTGTATCCGCTGTCCGGCATAGCGCCACCGGTGGTTCGGAGGACTGTGGCGAGTTCCGCAGAGAGGGCAAAAATGGAGAGCGACCCACGACACCCCATGTACGGCTACACCATGCCCCAACAGAGACTAAAGAGCCGTAGGAGTTTTGCGAAATGTGTCGAGCCATTGACCTTGGGCCCATCTCAAGCTAGGTGCAAATTGTGGAGCAACAGCGTGTCAATGCCGGAGCCTTTTGTGGTGCCGGCTGAGTGCCTACCGCCTGGACGCGAGTTACCGTTGCCGACTTGGAGGTCCTTAAAAATACTTCGGACTCAGGTCAGCCGGAGCAAGGAAAATATGTCGAGGTGGAGACGCGGACGGTGACAACCTGGGCTGTTTATGCGGTGAAACCCAAACGATGTCCCACCTTACATCATGCCCTGCCTGCCCGGACACCGCACGAGGGAGGATATGATGGCTGCCACCGACAATGCAGTCAGAGTGGCCGCGTTCTGGTCTGGTCTTCTCGTTATAAAGCTGAATTAGTATAATTATGGTATAGTACAATTGTATTAGATTCGAAATTTGGACTTACCGGATATGGCTGAAGATGTGGCTGTGGCAATATCACATTCCCAACAGGATATGGGGCAGGCATAACTTGTGGTATTTCCACTTGGCTGTAGGGGACACTGTAACTAAACAACACATTTTATTTTGACATAAGACTACCAATGTGGTGACGGATTAAGAATAAAGAAGAGTGTCACCAGCCCTATTCATCTCGTGCGTGTCGGCTCCTACTAAGGGAAGTCAACAGGACAACAGCACTGCAAAGAGAAGGAAATCTTGAACAAAACCTACCACCCTGTCTGGCCAGCCTGGTCTAACTTTCTTTTCCCGGGCCTATACACAACAGTGGACTATTAAAGATGATGATGTTCATATCTTCAAACTATACTCAGATTGAGTGTAGACAGCATTGTTGTTGCGACATCTACAAGGGGTAGGGACGGGAAGGATCCGGCTCGAAGGACCATGTCGAGGGCCCTGGCAGATGTAAATACAAATGCAGTGGACTGTATTGCTGGTATTTTCTCGTTAGGAACCTTTCAGGCGCATCAAGTACAAGTAATAAGGATTTCACCATGGACGGTCCCCATGGTGAAACCCAAGGAAGAGAGTGCCGGCTGTTCAATGTGAGGTCGCAACGATCCGAGTCCGCCGTCCTTATTTTTTTGTGATCATATAATTGGTATTTTCTTTATGCATGCTCTGGACTGATTCGTCTGAAATTAATGACTATTATTATTACCTTCTCTGCTGATGCTGTATAGAGTTAGTGTCCACACAAGCTCCGCAGGCCGCTCCCGTGTAGTCCACAGCTGCGTATGGGTATGAAGGATCTATAATAAAAAAATAAATATTATTATAAATCTTATGTCAACTAAAAGAGACTTTTTATTACAAACAACCTTAAAACTTTCAAATAATACATTACAATCTTCTTGGGTTAATAACTTAATATCACTTAGGTATTATTCGTACTGTAGCTCAAACTTAACTGTCCAACAGTCGACGAATCGTATGCTTATGTTACTCGCCACAGATCCTACTAGTTCGTTCTCAAAAGTTCCAATCGCTAACAGAACATTCGGTCACGGCCGCTTTCGAGAACGCCTTCGAACGTAAACCAAAGCCAACCACACGAAAATCTTAAGTCAACCTAATGTTACTTAAATTCAAGTTCATTGTTCCATTCAACAACGCATTATTATTTGAAATTAATCTAGAATTTTCGTAACATTTTCGTCTTTTCTTCTCAGGGCTAGTCAAGTTAGGAAAGGCCGAACTCATATGCTCAAAAAAAGTTTAACTTATAAAAGTGTTCATGTGGCCTAACTGCAGAATAAATGATTTCATTTCGTTACATTTGATTTCATAAAAATATTACTTATTTATCTATAATAGGAGTACCTATAATAAGTAAAATTTTTGGTCTATTCTTTATACGTACCAATCCTGAAGGTGGCTTCATTGGCGTGTGGTGATGGGGTCAGCTTGTGTTCCTCTGGTTGTACCACTTGCTGGTATACTTGCATGGGTGCGTCCTGTCGGATGTATACAATATTTAGTATTCTGCAGCAGTGCAAAAAAAATACAATCGCAATGAGTATGCTGACCACTACTCTTGGATTCTGCTTATGCTTTCCATCAGGCAGAGTAGTCACTTTGGGAAGTTCATACAAAAAGAAATACTTACTACTCTGACGTGATACGGGTATCCTTGGGCGACTGCACCTGGATACATCATATTAGTCATGTTGGTTAAAGACATTGGACCTGCGGACAATATAGTTCCAACATGTAATAGTAATATCAGCAACAGCTTTTAACAGTCCACTGCTTTTTGGCCTATAATAGTTTATAAGTGTTTGATCCTTTGCAGTGATGTGTCTTACGACTCTTTGGCGCTGTGTAGAGATGTGACTTCGCTATGCATCTTCTACAGCATTGACTATGGGGAGTGCTCCGGGGAATGTGTTAAACACAGACAACTTGAATTTGTTAAGTCGCGTCTGCACCAAAATTGTTGGCAATTTCAGTGTTTCCAACTGTTCGCAACACTTCAAAAAATCGCCAACTTTTGTTTTCATTGTGTCTACACCGAGTCGCCAACAATTTGAAAAACATTTCAACTAAGCGTAAAATAAAAAACTGCAACAAGCACTTCTTTTGACGTTTACCGCCAAAAAGGGAAACACGGTTGCCAAAATTAATTTCTTGACAATTTTTGTTGCCAACACAAGGAAATTACAGAAACTTTTGTCACCAACACATGTTGACAACACAAAAATTTACAACTTTTGTTCGGTGGAGACCCGGCTTTAGACTGCCTCGGTGGCGCAGTGGTAGTGTATGCGACTGTTGTACTTGTGGTCTCGGGTTCGATTCCCGGGTCGGACCAAATATTGGTATGATCTGCGAATATTTGTTTCGGAGTTTGGGTGTTTTCTATGTATAATATGTATGTATTTACAAAATAAAAGTATATATGTATGTATATCAGTTGTCTAGTACCCATAACACTTGCTCTGCTTAGCTTGGGACTAGATGGCGTTGTATGTTTTTTTTTTTATTGTTTTTTTTAATTGTTCGGACTGATTCCTGCCGCCTCTTTCCGCCATCGTCCTACGCGATAGCAGTTTCATCCCCATTACTTAGATGGCTGGCAGTCCACAACTGTGCTTTGAAGGAACTTTCTGCCTCGCACAACAAAACTGTGAAATGAACTGTCGCCTGCGGTATTCCCGGACCAATACGACCTTCAAACCTTCAAGAAAAGAGCGTACTCCTTCTTAAAAGGCCGGCAACGCACTTGTGACGCCTCTGGTGTTGTGGTAATCGCTTACCATCTGGCGATACGTCTGCTCGTTTGCCACCTATTCAATAAAAAAAACCCAATTGGGGTGGTGATACTCTGCATTCTTAATCCACTGCAGGGATAGACAAGAGAAAGACCATTTAAATATGTATAAATATTCTAAATCTTAAAAATAGCTGTAACAATTTTGATCTAATTTCGTATATTAATAAGTGATAGTTTGTAAGTTTATACCTATTGATTTTTGTGTTCAAAAGACTATCGAAGTGCTATAAATAATCTACTTACGTATATTAGGGTCCTGCATGGGTATAGGAGTCATCTTATTCTGAATCCCTTGCTGCATAGCGACATCTTGTGGTACATAGTGGTTCTGTATCTGCTGTGGTGGGGACGTAACCTGGGAAACAACGCCAACTATTATTGTATCATCGTAATTAAGAGTGTTGACTGCCTCGGTGGTATAGTGGTAGCGTATGCGATAGCTGTGCTTGAGGTCTCGTGTTCGATACCCGGCTCGGACCAAAAGTTTTATTGATCTGCAAATATTTGTTCCTAAGTTTGGGTATTTTCTCTGGCAAACGAGCAGACGTACCACCTGATGGTAAGTGATTACCGCCGCCCATGGACACAGGCAACACCAGAGGCGTCACAAGTGCGTTGACGGCCTTTGGGGGATGGGGAGGGGGATTAGGGAAAGGGTTGGGGCTATGGGCCTCCGGTGTCAGAAAGAGACACTAGTATTATATATAAACATACTTACTTCATCCGTCCTATATCCTTGAGAAAACTGTTGGTACTGCATCTCTTGACTTTCCTTCATCCTATTCAAATCATTCACCTGCCTCTGATTGGCCAGCTCCAAGTTCTTTTGAACTTCGAACGGCTTCTGATTTGTTAAATTATGATTTTCGTACGAACGCTGATTGGGTGTTTCGATGACTTCTGTCTTCTGTTCGTTATTTGGTTCATATTGCTGGTTTGTTGGTTCCGGTTGCTGGATTTGTATTGGTTCAACGGCTTGTATGGGTTGTGTGGTTTTTGGGGATTGGTTGATTGGTGTTATTGGTTTTGGGGATGACGGTGTGTTGGTTTCCTGGAATAATGAATTATTTATTTAAAAAAAATCGACTGCGTCAATATCTGCCATCTTAATTAAATTCAGGTTGTTTTTTTAAAATATTTTTTATTTTGTTTTTTTTATTATTTTGATGTACCCAGTGTCACTCTCATGACTAAGACGAATCTATTGACACCTTGCACATAAAAATACGACAAGCCGTTTAGGCTCTTGGACGTTTCAAAGGAATATACATACATACACTCGAAAAACATAACCCTCCTTCTTCGGTGAATTGAAATATCTTCTATTTTGTAGAAACCATGTGGTGACAGACTAAGAATAGAGAAGAGTGTCACCAGCCCTATTCATCCCGTGCGTGTTGGCTCCTACTAAGGGAAGTCAACAGGACAACAGCACTGCAAAGAGAAGGAAACTTGAACAAACCCTACCACCCTGTCTGGCCAGCCTGGTCTAACTTTCTTTTCCCGGGCCTATACACAACAGTGGACTATTAAAGAGGATGATGTTCATATCTTCGAGCTATGCTCAGTTTGAGTGTAGATAGCATTGTTGTTGCGACATCTACAAGGGTTGGGACGGGAAGGATTCGGCTCGAAGGACCATGTTTAGGGTCCTGGCAGATGTAAATACAAATGCAGTGGACTGTATTGCTAGTATTTTCTCCTTGGGAACCTTCCATGCGTGTGAAGTACAAGTAATAAGGACTGCTGGACATAAGTCTCACCAATTATGATAAGAAGCATGCATATTTGAATAATAACTTGGTAAGATACTATGAATCACTTATTTTTGTTCTGGGTGAGAATTTAACTCGTAACACCTGGCTGAACAGGATGGCTAATCACTTTGCTAAAAGGGCAAGCAGGTATATTTCGAAATTGATGCGATGTGACAGGCAACTCATGTACTTTTCTGTACATCTGACAAAGAATGAGCAATTTTAAGGTGTTCAATTGAATAGTTATCGCATAAAAGTGTAACAAAACAACTAATATTTATTTTGTATTATTACTAGCTGCAACTTATCCTGCGTTCCTCAAAAGGAATACATTTTCCCCGTCATAAAACTTTGTATCATGATGTTCAGCTCCCTATATCATAGTTTGATGTTATATATCTTTCCTCTATAACTTTCTAACATTTAAATAATCTTCCAATTCGGCCCAGTAGTTTTTGAGATCAGCGCAACTTACTCTTCAATTCTCTTCATACACTACTAGCTTGGAAGTTAGACTATAAAATATCTACATACCTTCTCCAGTGTCTTCTGTTGCTGTTGCTGTTGACAGGCGTCATGTCTCCTGCATTCGCAGCAACACTTATTGCGGCACTCTTCTGTCGGCTGGCATTCGCATTCTGGAAAGAAACCTTGCAATAAGAACATCTTCACGGAATTCACAACTTAATTATTTGTCATCCAAAACCTTCCTTTTAAGGCGCGGCTCCACCGAAATTTGACACACAACACAAAAAAAGGTTGACAGCACAAAAGTTGCCAACTTTTGATCGGTGGAGACTCGGCTTTACAGAAACTTTTATCACCAGCACGTGTTAACAATACAAAATTTAACAACTTTTGTTCTGTGGAGACTCGGCTTTAGAGTGTTTTTTACTCCCTGATTCTAAGGGTACTGGAGGCTAAAGAAAGAAAGAAAGAAGAAAGAAAATTATTATTTATTCTGACATACACAGGACAGTCTAACAGACAGGACAGATATATATATATATATATATATATATATATATATATATATATATATATATATATAAGTGATACTGTTTACTCACCGTGGTCCATAAACGAATGTTGCTTCTCCAGCCGGCCTCGCCGCTTCTCATTGTTTTGATCTAACTGCTGTAACAACATAATAATTATCATTTTATGGCCGACTTGTGGATTAAGGGTTAGTGAGCCCGACTGGCAAGTCAGAGTGAGTCAAGTCACTAATTGTACTATCTGTGAATGAATGAGAAGGAAGCATTATGTCATTTCTAGCGCACGTGCGGTCGTGACACAGTTCAGTCGACTGTGAGCGGTGGGAGTGGGCGCGTGCGTCTAAGAGCCGGCAATATATATGGATATACTACACAGAGGTCGTGGGTTCAATTCCCAATTGGGATACGTAACAGTATGATGAGCGTGATCATTAGTTCTGTATCTGAGTATCATCAGCCTATATTGAGACAAAGGCCTCTCCTATTGCACTATCTATATTGATCTTTATCTATAACTAGCTTTTACCCGCGTGTATGTCAGCTATCGCGGTAAATAGTAGCGTATGTCCTTCCTTCAGAATCTAAGTATCTCCATGCCAAATTTTGTTGAAATCGGTGCGGCGGGTTAACCGTGAAAAGGTAACAGACAGACAGTTACTTTCGAATTTATAATTAGTATGGATATGTATGTATTTAGAATAGTACCGACTTTTTATAGTTTGGAATCAGACGAATGTGTGTGTGTGTGTGTAAAGTTATCTATAAAAATAAATAAAATTGGAGTGTCTGTTTGTAATATTAAAATAACCGCTTTAAACTAAATGCATATATGTATACACAGTATATATACCTAAATAACATTTACATTACCAAAATACAATTTTTGTCTGTCTATTTGTTCTCTGTCTGTCTGTTTGTTCCGGGTAATCTATGGAAAGGCAGGACAACGCGTTGTGCAGCAAGTTAAAAATCAACAATTTTAACTATGAGATGACTATAAACAGACAATTTTAACCACTAGACGTTATTATTACCTTCTGTTGTTCATTCTGTGAGGGTGCAATCCCAGGGTCGTATAGTACCGGGGGGTTGGCTGGGTCGAAGTGGTACACACTGCCATCAGGGTTGGTTAAGGGTCGTCCAGTCTGGAAAGAACACAAATAAATTATTTTAAAAAAGTCTTTAGTTCCTGAACGTAGCCTGTATAGTTCTTATGTATGTGTCAGACACTTGGCGCCACTTGTTCCATCGAAATTTTACAATACACAAAAAGGTTGACAACACAAAACTTGCTAAGTTTTGTTCTGTGGAGACACGGCTTTACACACACATATCGATGGTCCCTAATGTCGGTTCTGCAAAAAGACACCTGGTGGTGGTGATAGATTAAGAATACAGAGTGTCACCACCCCTATACAACCTGTGGGTGTCATATGTGATACTAAAGCCGAGTCTCCACCGAACAAAAGTTGCCAACTTTCGTGTTGTCAACACATGTTGGTGACAAGTTTCTGTAATTTCCTTGTGTTGGCAACAAAAATTGTCAACAAATGTTGGGAACCGTGTTTCTGTTTTTGGCGGTAAACATCAAAATACTATGATTGCTGCAAATATTTATTGGCTCTGTGGTGACGCTTAGTTCGAATGTTTTTCAAATTGTTTGCGACTCGGTGTAGACACAATGGAAACAAAAGTTGGCGATTTTCTGAAGAGTTGCAAACAGTTGGAAACATTGAAATTGCCGACAATTTTGGTGGAGATGCGCCTGAAGGGAGCAAACTACCCTACCAGGAGAACATCACTGCAAAGAGATGGAGAACTTGACACAAACCCTATATAGACGGTCAACCCGGTACATTAGGCCAAAGCCTTTCTAAGAAGAGGCCTATGTCAAGCAGTGGAGTGTTAAAAACTGATAATGCAGTATTACCTGTGGGTGTATGACGAGAGCTCCGGGCGGCACGGCGGACATGTCGGTGACGGCCCACACCACGCCCTCGAGGGGAGGGCCTGGGACTGCGCCCTGATGCATGTTCACGCTCGGCTCTGGGCTGGCTCCACCTGCGATATACATTATATTGTTACGAAGAAAGATCATTCCAGAACACGACTCGATACGGCTGAACATCGCGAATGTTCTCGTTGATTTCTTGAGGCACAGAACAATGAACCTTACTTGGATATACATAGCGTCGAATATAGATTGATTGTCGCGTGGATGATTCAAATACCGACCTCTCTCTAATGTGGTAGTAAGAAAGACTGTAATATAATAAATACAATAGTTTAAAAAAACTAAAAAACACGCTTTAATAGCAATCGAACGAACTATTAATTTTTAAACTATTATTTATTTTCTTCTTTTTAGTTTGGTATATATTTATAAAAGAGTATTTGTTCAGTTTTTTAAAACTATTTTAAAAAAACTAATTATTTTTTTACTTTTTTTTTCAAATTATTGTATTGTCATCGGCCCTTGACCCCTGTGCAAATTTTCAAGTTAATCAGAATCCTAGAAGTAGGTGAAAATGAAGTGAAAATATTCCATTACATACATACATGCATACAGGTCAAGCTAATGAAAGCGTGTTAAAAAGGCGTCTCACTAGCCGTAGTTCAGTTTATGTTACAGTGCCACAAATGTAGTAATATCAATGAATGTCCTAGCGACCTCGTCGACAATTAAGGATTATTTTTCTCAGTTATAGTATGATTTAAGAGTGTTTACTTTTCATAAAGTCTCTTAAATTCGACAGAAGGCTTATTCCTAAAATCCATCAAACTCTAACACCTAACACGTAACAAAATACTTATGTTTATGTTTTAATTAACCTATTGTTATAGGAGTCAAGGGTGACCTTTTTTTATGAGATAGGCTGCAGACGTCTCGTCTGATGGTAAGCGATTACCGCCGTCTATGGACACCCGCAACACCAGAGGCGTCACAAGTGCGTTGCCGACCTTTTAAGAAGGACTGACCTCTTTGGAGTGGACACTTAATGAAGAAATATGTTACATATTTAGAAAATCATAGAAAAAAAAAACAGTCGAATTGATAACCTCCTCCAAAGAAAGCAATATACCTGTAGGAGATGGAGTAATCGAGTCAGTGCTGCGTAGACTGAGGGTCTTGTACCCCGAGCTGGAAGGAGACAGTCTCCAGCTGCTCGATGCCAGGTCCCCTGTTGAAGAAAAATAACTATGTATATGGAAGAATGTGTTAGTTTACTGTGAGTCTCTTATCGCGTGTGTGCGGTGGGGACGTATGGCCTTAACCCTCTCCTGAGAGGAGACCCGAGCCCAGCAGTGGGACATTATGGGTTGTTGATGATGTGGATGAAACTGGTGAGTTTTGTGGTCTTAGCGGTCTACTAAGCTAAACTTCATGGGTTCAAATACTGCGTGTTAATAGGCAACGGAATCACCAAGTCACGAATGCATTGAAAGCCTTCGAAGCCCCCCCCCCCCTTACATTAACACAACAGTCAATAAAGGCTTAGGTTCCGTAGTACTGTGGTCACTGCAATTCACTACTGGATATAGTTTCTCTAATTACACATCCAGCTCTTGCCAGCCATTTGCGTACTTCGTTATTCCACCTGGCTAATTTCAAGGCCTGTCAAAGTGACTTTATCCAGCCTGATGGAAAGCTTGAGTAAGGTCCAAGAGTGGAGGCCACCATACTCGTTGCGAATGCAGACAATGCAGCATGGTGACCCACACTATGAAGGCCTAGTGAGATGCCGGGATCATAGTGGGAGGGAAACACGTGCGCTGGTAGTGAGTTTCAGTTTTTGACTGCTTGGCACAGGAAAGAGGAGCCCGAACCGTTTGCCCTCAAATATACTGACAACTAGTTCAAACTTCGAATTCAGTTCACCGTGGGAGAGCCACGCTTCGGCAGGCATGGACTGGCTCGACCGAAGTGATATCACGGCGTCACAGAAAACCGGCGTGAAACAACACCTGCGCTGTTTTATCGAGTGAGTGAGGACACCGGAGGCCCATACCCCAATCGCTCCCCCTATACCCTCTCCATTTCCCAAAGGCCGGCAACGCACTTGTGACGCTTCTGGTGTTGCGCGCGGTAATCACTTACCAACGTGTGATACGCCTGCTAGTTTGCCCCCTTTTCCATTAAAAAATGCCAGTCTCTCGGTGGAAAAACTGTCATTCAAGTAAAAACCGGTTGAACTAGTAGCCGACCTCAAATAATCTTAGGAATAATAAAGGCTAGTAAGAATAGGATGTATGTCACTCACCTTGTCTACTCAGCAGTCGTGGCTGATGAGGAGTTTCAGATCCCGTGTACCCACCGAAGCTGTGGCTCTTGGAGACGGCTCCGCGACCTCGCCAGTTGGTGTTCGATGTCGGCGCTCCGTTACCTTCAAGAGATTGGACCTGGAAAGATGGTACATCATTTAGATCATCAACAGTCCATTTTTGGGCTTAGGATCTTCTTGGCAAGGAGGTTTTGGTGTACTATACTATACGCTATATGCTAAGTTATATAATATAATAACTACCCACCTTCAAGAGTTTGTTCCTCCCTCCACCTTCGGGGGTTAAAACCTTGACAGGACCTGAAGTCAGCCACGGCCATTGAGCTTCCTCTTGCTGTAACACAAACAGCATTTAAAACCTCAAGAGCTTCTGGAGTGCGAGGATCTTAAGATCATATTTTTAAACATAAGATAAATAAATATGTCGGACATCTGACATACAAAGCCATTTAGTTATATTGCTATATTGGCTGATACATATAATACTTATATACTTTCTTTGAAAATTTTATAAAAAACCCAAACTCCGAAACAAATATTTCTAGATCATGCAAACATTTAGTCCGATTATACTAATACATACGAGTATAATGATTCCAAAGTAACGCTATCTGTTAGGGCGCGTTCATAGGACACGAAATATTTTGCGAAACCGGCGGGTGCGTGGTCCACCAGGCGGGGTCCTGGTTGACCACACAGGGGCGCAGCGAATGTAATTAAGTACATATTATTTGTAACGACAACACAAAAAAAAAAAAACAAGCAATTGCGGGCGATATTAGGCTGCCGCGCGGTTTGGTCACTACTAAGAGTTTGTACGTTGTGGAATAGCCAATAAAGTTTAAATTGCTATAAAAAGAAACAAGTACGCGGCCAATACGCAGCCAACGCGCGGCGTCCGCACGTAAATTTTTGCATCGTCTGTCTGGGCCCTAACTCTTTCACGGCTAAGCCGCTGCACCGATTTCAATGAAATATTGGCTTGGAGATACTTTGATTCTTGAGGAAGGACTTCACTTCTTTTTTCAGTGCGTTAACCGATATATACACGGGCGGAGTTGCAGCCAAAAGCTGGTATGCTATATAAAAATGCAGTGCAGTGAGATTTTTTCCTTAAAACCATCAACTCCTGCACTGGTAAGATCAATAATGACTCGTAATGTACTCACGGAGCTAAAGATTCTCCTTCTAACTCGTTCGTACTCCTTCTCCCGCTGTTCCAAAGACTTGCTTCTGTTCGAAGCGAGGGAGCCAGCGCCGGTCTCGTCCAACGAGTTCGTATCGCGTTTCAATATTGACCTGAACATAAGACATCATTCATCAAAATCATTTTGCTTTATTTTTCATTAAAAAATTTAAACAAGTTTATTAAAAAAGGCCGACTGCGTCAATATCTGTCATCTTTTTTAAATAAAACATATAAGTTATATATTGCTGACTGCCTCGTTGGTCTCGCAGTTGGCGTGTGCGACTGCTATGCTTGAGGTCTCGGGTTCGATTCCCGGGTCGGCCCAAATATTTGTTTGTATCATCTGGAAATATTTGTTTCGGAGTTTTGGTGTTTTCTATGTATGTATTAAATGCTATGAAATATATTTAGCTTTAATTCCGCGAGACAAATATCCGGCCTGTCTGACCCACATAGACCCCGGTGCAATCATTGCATACTAATTTGTAAACTTCGAAAAAAAAAATCCGGAGTTTACAAATTAGTATGCAATGATTGCACCGGGGTCTATGTGGGTCAGACAGGCCGTAGTTTCGAAATTAGGTACAGGGAACATGTTGCCGCTCACAGGAATGGCCATCCAGATAAATCAAATTTCGCAAAACATTTAATCGACACCGGCCACTCCTTGAGCGGCAACAATACCTATAACATTCTGCATGTTTTCGATAAGGGTTTCCGGCTGAGTGTGTTGGAACAGTTAGAAATATCAAAACATAACAATAATAATCCATATACACTGTTGAATGACCAAACAAATTTAATTCCATCACCACTTCTAAGTATGATTGCAGGTAGTTCGGCACAGATGTCTTTGTGACGTTGTATCGACCGTTATTATAGCGTCATCGAAACGGTATATAAAGGGCCGACAGCGGTGCGACTAGCTCATTCGAGCTCAAACGCTCGACGAGGCAACAACTCCCGAGCATGCCCCGTGGGGGGGCGAAACACGTGTCGAGTATAGGTTTGGTTGCATGGCAATTATTTCTCACTTATTTTGTATGTGTGCATATGCATGATACCCATATGTGCATGTGAGTATACATGACGGTGGGATTTGTGTCCTGCTTTCAGACCTGGATATTTGTCTCGCGGAATTAAAGCTAAATATATTTCATAGCATTTAATGTCATGGATTTCCGCAAAGTAACGCCTGATTCCATAACTTATGTATGTATTTACAAAAAAAAAGTTAGATGTCTGAAATATTTATTCATTTATATAAATTCGTAATCGCTGTTCAAAATTCTTTATTTTGATACCGCACTCGATGTATTTTAAAAACCTTTTTTTTAGATTAAGTATGTTTTGGCACCAAAAATCCTTAATTTTGTTTTTTTTTTAATTTAATTTTGATATACCCAGTGTCACTACTCGCATAAAAATACGACAAGCCATTTAGGCTCTAGGGCGTGCCAAAGAAATATACATACAGTCGAAAAACAGAACCCTCCTTCGGACTAATAAATAAATTAAATTAATATTTCGGACATCTAATACATAACGCCATTTAGTCCCAAAATAAGCAGAGCTTTTATTATGGGTACTAGAAGACTGATGTCAATACAGATGTACTTTTTTTTTGTAAATACGTACATATTATACATAGAAGACACCCAAACTGAGGAGAAATATTTGCTAATCATATAAATTTTGGTCCGACTCGGGAATCGAACCCGAGACCTCAAGCTCAGCAGTCGCTTACGTTACCACTGCGCTACCGAGGCAGTAATATTAATAATAATAATAGAATATTACTTGGTATGTTGTACATCAGCCTGGTGGCGCTGAGGGCTGGGCGGGAAGGTGGCCGTGCACCACTCCTTGAAGCTGGTGCAGGGAATACGCCCTCCGCATGTACCTACATCATAATCAATACATATAATAAAATCGTAACTGGTCGCTGTCTGTACATGGAAGATATATCAGGAAAACTATTATAGGGGAGCTTTATGAACGCAATAGAATCCAAAACAATGACTTTTAGAAATTTTGTCTGTTTGTCTGTGCGTTTGTGCGCGCTAATCTCAGGATCGGCTTAAGCGATTTGAATGCGGTTTTCACCATTCTGTTGTGGTTACATTTATAAAAATCTGTTGTCACAGTGTTTGTTATCGAAATTAGCGCTTGACCTTGATGAAATTTTTTGCGAGTATTTGGTAGGTCTGAGATTGAGACATGTTTGTACCCATAACTGATAAATGTGTAGTTTTTTTGCCTTTCTACAACCAACCCCTATTTTTTATACTTTGTATGTCAAAACCGGGTCACCTAGTTTCTATATATAAAAATATTAAGTATATATATAAATTTTTCATTTCTCATCAATACAACAACAATGTGCCACAGCGTGCCACGGCATGGTACAACTAGCATTGTCAATACATATAATAAAATTATAAGAGGTCAATCTCTGTACATTATGTTCAAAAAAAACTAAAGAAAATTATCTTTATTAAAGTAACAGAACTCAAAAACAAGTACGCGGCCAATACGCAACGCACGCGCGGTGGCCGCACGAAATTTTAATTTCCGCATGACCGCAAGAAAAAGAAACATTTTAAATCTTTTTGTCTGATAGTCAGTGTGTTTGAGCGCGATAATTTCAGATGTGGCTTAACCAATTTCGGATGTGGTTTTTTATACATTGTGGCAAACTTCAATTAAAATTTAGTGTTTATTTTATTTCAATCGACTGACAAATAAAAAACTATCACTTTAAAGAATCACCGCGATAAAACATATAAGCGAGCGCAGCCGCAGGCAATAGTTAGTATAATAACTCACCACTTTTGGACACCAGCACACAAGTTTTGTTCGCCTGGTCCAGGTGATGGGACAGCTGGAACAGAGAAGCGCAACGGTGGACCAGCATCCGACCGTATGATGTCATCACCGGGAATCGAACTATGCACCTTCTGAAAACGTAGGTATATTTTTTGTATTTTAATACTCATTAAATATTATGGGACTAATTCCACCCACACGCCCACAACTGTAACTCCTGTACACCAGGATCAACAGCAGTGACCCACGAACAGTGTTACGACACTCGGGAAGTCCCAGGAAAATGTTAACTGTCTTGGAACCCGCAACTAAATTAATCAGAAGAATAACAGGAGGAATTGGAAATATGATTAGTCCAATTCCCTCCTTAGCAAAGCGGGAGACAAAATGAAGTCAAAATAGGCAGACACCAATTCAAACCAGGAAGCACTACGGATAAAATATTATGGGTACTAAGTGAGCTATATTTGATTACTATAGTACACACATCAAAAGTGTCTAGGGATCAAGCATTTTTATGCGGATTTCTTGAGATTGAGATGTGGCTTTGGCCCTGGCCTGCTCAGTCGCCAGACTTGAACCCGATTGAGCATGCATGGGATATGCTACAGAGAAGAGCTCTGCCGAATATGGAGGGTATCCAGTCGCAAGAAGACCTTTTTTTGTTGTTGCAACGAACATGGGCGGCCATTCCACAGCGTGATTTGGATGAACTCATTTTGAGTATGCCAAACCGATGTTCTTGTGTTAGTGTTCGCGGAAGAAACACGGATTATTAATTGTTTAAGTTACCTAATAAAGTTTAAAGAAAACTGTTATTTCAGTCTTTTTTTCGAACTTTAATGTTAGTGGTTCAAATGTCAAAAATCCTTTTATTAGGAAAATGGCAAATTTCTTTATTAATGCAAAGGTGACTTGGTTTATCGTTACTGTGACAAACGAAATACTTTATTTGATGAATCCTTAAAGAAAATTTTAATTAATATCAATCAGGAGAAAAGTTATTGCAAAAATATATGTTGATCCCTAGACACATATGTTGATCCCTAGACACTTTTGATGTGTGTATGTATGGGAAATTCATAAAATATATAAAAATATTCATTACCCCCATTTTACATTATTAATTAGTTCGATTACCTTTACTTTGGCTTACTACGAAATATGTAAAACAAACCCCATTTGCGCCTACCCCAATACGATACCTACGAGTATAACACCAATCATAGATTAATCTTTAAAGCTAAGTAAAAAAAAACATGGTAACTTTTTTTTAGGCAACTTCCGCACTAGGAATATATCTTGTGTGATAAAGAACACCCAGACTCAGAACATCAATTTGTGGATCACATAGAGTATTGTGGCGACTTCCACAAACAGCGCAAAAACAACATACTATAGCGCCATCTACCGAAAATACACCGAACTACGGAGTGACGTTACTACATGGAGTACACAACACTACTAATTCTTAATCGCGCAATAGAAGTTCTCGCGCTGATTAGCATATATCCCAACCGTTAGACCATGGCCCGCCAGGCATGATCATCTCGCCTGGTCGGAGGATCCTCCCTTTGTGTTGGAAGGACATGACATACGTTCTTCCAAAGTAGTTTCCCATCGAATTCACAACACTTTGTTGTATAACATTCAATATGAAAACGTTCATTGTGCGATGTAGCATCAATACTTTCTATGTAGTTCGCCTAATTTTCACGAGATGGCGCTATAGTAAATTTTTGTTCAATGACGTCATAACTACAGACTTACCCAGTATCATTGACAAGAGAATGCAACTCCTTTTCAATCTTGAGTAACGCCATCCTGTCTCGAGGGTTCTTGTTGAGGGTGTCTTTTAAGAAAGCTACCAGCTCAGGACCGGTTGGTTCGTTTCTTTCGTCTGGAAATAATAGAAAATAAGAAACGCGTAAGCGCCATAACATTCAGGGCGCTTACGTCATTATGTTTGCGAGAAAACTATCTATACAAATAAATTAAATTGAGAGTGTCTGTTTGTATATTAATATGACAAAATTTCAAAAAAAAATTGTCTGTCTGTCTGTTTGTTCCGGCTAATATCTGGAACGGCTGGGCCGATTTTGACGGGACTTTCACTGGCAGAAATCTGATGATATACGGAGTAACTGGGGCTACTCTTTTTAGACTAGCTTCTCCCCGCAGCGTTACTCACGGTTGTAGTATATAATAAGCATATTTATAACTAATAAAAGCAAAATAAAATAAAAGTGTTCAACATACATTTTTGATAATCACCTGAGTCATTTCTACTTAACGTTATATTCTTTGGTCTCTCTTTGCGATCTGGACATCTGGAAAACACAAAAACATTTATTAAAGGTTATTTTTATTATAAAAAAACCGTACCGGCGCGAATTGGACTCGCCCACCGGGGGTTCCGGTGAATTGATGACTGCGCGGTTGGCCTAGTGGTTTAGGCGGTCGCCACGCCGCTTGCCAATTCGCCAAGTGTTGTGGGTTCAAATCCTACACGGGACAACACTTTGTGTGATCCACAAATTGTTGTTCTGAGTTTGGGTGTTAACTGTGTCCGTTTCATGTATGTCTGTAAAGTCCCCCGCGACACAGGATGTTTATTCCTAAGGCGGGAGTTGTATTTTTAAATTAATTATGGTCGTCAAAAAATAATATAACATAAACCGACTTCCAAAAACATCCAACGAAAACTCTCTGTCAAAAAACAATTAAAAGCGTAAAATAAACTGGTTCTTCATAAATTGCCTATACCTAATTCTTTATTCATTTAAATAGTAGTATTATAATGGGTGCTAGGTACCTAAAATCTGTTTGAAGTCGGTGCCAAGTGACTATCGCTTAGACTTTTGTAATTGTTCGTTTGTATTCTTTTTGGCTTAGCACCGACTTCAAACAGATTTTAGGTACCTAGCACCCATTATAATACTACTATTTAAATGAATAAAGAATTAGGTATAGGCAATTTATGAAGAACCAGTTTATTTTACGCTTTTAAGTGTTTTTTGACAGAGAGTTTTCGTTGGATGTTTTTGGAAGTCGGTTTTTTTTTTATAAAAAGTTTTGATTTTACAGTTTTTAGTGCAAACAGTCGTAGGTAAGTAGTAAGTTGAATTATTTCATCAAATTTCATCATCAAGAATACAAATTAAGGTACGTGTAATATTAAAATCATCCTCTAATCCCTAACTGTTGAAGAGTTTAATCTTCTATCATCAGCTCACCTAAATAGCTTGAAAGTATACGACTGAAGGTCTTTAGATACGTATGAAATTGAAAGAATTATTCTCCAACTCCTAACCGTTGAGGAGTTGTACCTTCCACCTTCCATCATCAGCTTACCTAAATAATTTGTAAGAATACGACTAAAGGTAACTTTTTTTTTTTTTTTTTTTTTATGTTTGGCCCGCCAAAATGACTCTACTCTGCCTGATGGAAAGCATAAGCAGAATCCAAGAGTGGTGGTCACCATACTCATTGCGAATGCAGACAATGCAGTATGGAGACCCACACTATGGCGGCCTAGTGATGCTGCTGCATCTTTTAGTCTAGTCAACAAGTATGGTACTTGTTGACTAGACTAATTGGGCCTCTTATATACATATGATATTTAAAGATTTATCCTCCAACTCCTAACCGTTAAGGAGTGGTACCTTACATCATCAGCTCATCATCATAAAATGATGACTACCAGACGCAAATAACGGTGTAACTTCAGAAAATATACGAAAAACATAGTATGTGCCTATAAAAAATGAGGGTTTCCCTCGATTTCCCTGGGATCCCATCATCAGATCCTGATATGCTGGCAATGGGACCACCACGGAAGCATACCCTTTTGAATACAAAAAAAAAATTCAAAATCGGTCCACAACTGACAGAGTAATCAGGTAACATACATAAAAAAAAAAAAAAAAAACAGTGGAACATAGAACCTCCTCCTTTTTGGAAGTCGGTTAATAAAATAAATATTTCGGAAATCTAACACACAACGCCATCCAGTCCCAAGCTAAGCAGAGCTTATATTATGGGTACTAGACAACTGATTTAAATACAAATATATACATATTATACATAGAAAACACCCAAACTCCGAAACAAATATTTGCAGATCACACAAACATTTGGTCCAACCCGGGAATCCAACCCTTGACCTCAAGTACAGCAGTCGCATACGCTACCACTGCGCCAACGAGGCAGTTGACAACTCACCTACAATAATACATTTGGTCGTCCATCTCCAGACTGCAGGATTTTCTTACAATTTCGTTATGCGGTCCCGCTGTAAAAGATAACACATATTATATGTTATTTAGTAAAACACTGGCTGAAACACTTTTCAATCATGCTCCTATTGTTTAGTTCCAAAAATATATAATATACTTCCTGAAGAACATAAACAATTAAATATTAGTGATTATTAGAAGCAAAAAAAAATACTTTCTGACAAATGGGACTAATCCCTCCCACACGCCCATCCCCTTAACTCCTGTACACCAGGATCAACAGCAGTGACCCACGAACACACCGATGACACTCGGGAAGTACCAGGAAAAATTTAATGTCTTGGAACCCGCAACGAAATTAATCAGAAGAAAACTGGAGGAGTTGGAAATATAATATGTCCACTTCCCTCTTTAGCAAAGCGGGAGACAAAATGGAAAATGAGGTCAAAATAAGCAAATACCTTTTTTAAACCGGGAAGCACCACGGATACTGTTTTTGGCGGTAAACATCAAAAGAATACGCTTGTTACAAATATTTATTGGCTCTGTGGTGATGCTTAGTTCGAATGATTTGCAAATTGTTGACGACTCGGTGTAGACACAATGGCAACAAAAGTTGGCGATTTTCTGAAGAGTTGCCAACAGTTGGAAACACTGAAATTGCCAGCAATTTCGGTGGATACGCGCCTTTATGGGTCCTAAGTGAGCTATATTTGATTTCCATAGTATGTACGGCAGAATCGCCTAAATGCTGAACATAGACCTCTCCTTAGAAAAAAGGTTTACATTAACTATTTGTTTCATTCCTCATTGGTAAGGTCATAAGGTGTCATTATAATCATCATCAGTCTATCGCAATTCACAGGCATAGGCCTTCAATTAGTAAGGTGGACATAATTAAAATAAACAAATCACCTGTCTCATTATCAGAGCAGTCGGGACAGTCGACAGAGCACACGATCCCTGAGTCCTGTTTCGTGGGACACGCGTGACGACGTCGGCGACCCCTGAAGCAAATTTAAAATGTTAAGCGATAAATTTGGATACTCTTTCGAGATAAATACCTACTACAAAGAATTGACATCAACAACCGAACATGTATTATTTTTCAAAAGTATATAGGTATATACCTAATTCCTTGTCATCACAAAGTTATGGAATGCAATAGTTTAGTCAGTTTATCAGTGTTGAAGTTAGTTTCCTAAAGACCTTATGAAGAAGACCTTTTCAGCAGTTGCAAGGTCATCGAAGACCTTCAGCCATATTCACTGACCTGCAATTGGGACAAGCACAAGTTCCGCAGACGCAAGCCACTCGTGGATTGTTCGAGAGCAGATCTCGCGGTGCGTCAGACAGCCAGCGGCGAGCTCGCTGACGCTGCTCGCAGTGTGTCTCGTCCCAACCGCCAGAGGTTATCTGTAACGGAAACGTGTAGATGGTTACCTATACTATGCCGGCGAGTATGCCGTCGGCACTACTTTGCCGACGGTTTTATTGACGAAATACCTGCTATATTTATCTTATACAGTGTATAGGAGCCTTAAAAATTTGAAAAAATGTGTTTCATCGACGATGATACACATTTTTTAACATTTTTAACGATGATTCATCGTTAGGTAGAAAAGTTTTTAGACCACCAACGTTTTTTGCTTTTTATTATGGAATAAGGTGGCAAACGAGCAGACGTGTCGCCTGATGGTAATCGATTACTGCCGTCGGCAATACCAGAGGCGTCACAAGTGCGTTGCCGGCCTTTTAAGAAGGAGTACGCTCTTTTCTTGAAGGTTTGAAGGTCGTATTGGTCCGGGAATACCACAGAAAGTTTCTAGAAAAGCACACATGTTTATATTTATGTCGCTGTTTTCTGATCAAATTTCGGAAATGTCTACTATACTATTAAATAAGTGGAACTAAAATGATTGTCAGTAAAACTTTAACCAACACTGCGACAAACAGCTAACCATTTTACTGGATAAGAACAGTATTGGTCAAATCACATTTCCAACAACAAAAAACTAAATTGAAATCGGTCTATCGGTCAAGGAACTCCCATAAACTGCCTTAAATAGTCCATTGCGACATATGGGATGAATAGGGGTGGTGACACTCTGTATTCTTAATCCATCATCACACGGATCAAGAAGCTGTGGTCTCACAGATATCTTGAACTTCGTTGTTTTATACCAGATCATAAAATTTGTTCCTACAGTGATATCCAAGGATGGAAGATAAATTTTGGCCAAATTACCTGAATCTCAACTGGCAATTTCTTCTTTAACTCGTCACTACATCTATGACTAGAGTCCTCACTATTAGTTTCACCCCCTACGGTGGAGGGGGTCGGTGGCGAAGGGGACACTGCGCGAGGAGGGGAAGCAGTTTCCCGTATCGCCTGGCTACGGACTAGCTGTTTCGATTTGAAGCTCTGAGAAGAAGAAAAATTTCATTAATTGTAGATAAATTTGAATCATCATCGAGTCGATAGAATTCGTAACTAGAAAATTAGACAGAGAACCGGAGTAACAGGTATCGTACGAAGAATCAGCACGCTGAAGTGGCCAGGGCCACTCATGTCTCCAGATGGACTGATGGTCGCTGGAGCCGACGAGAGATAGAGTGGAGACCGAAATTAGGCAAACATAGTGTAGGACGCCCTGAGGTACGATGGACCGATGACTTAAAGAAAATGGCTGGCAGCGGATGGATGCAGGCTGCCCAAGACCGGTATTGTTGGCTCTCTTTGGTGGAGGCCTTCGTTCAGCGGTGGACGGCATTAGGCTGTAGTAAGTAGTAAGCACTTACTCGGCTGATTAAATTCTCACATCCAGGGTTAAGATCCAACTTCAGATTCTATTTCGATTCGTTAACTGGTCCTACCATATATACCTATCTGCCTTGAGGATGAGAATGCTACCAACTCTTATTCTCCGTTCATCTTCTCATCATAACCTAGAAGTAATGAATAGAGTTGGACCTTACCCTGTTCCTGTTAAGCTGACAGCTAATCTCCTCAGGGCTGGTGCCCTTTTCAACCTCTGCGTTCTCCATTGCTTATGATAACTACACTGAAATAAGAAACCAATATATTAGCACGGCCGGCGCGGTAATTATGATTAGAAAAGAGGGTTCCTATCATCTATCAATCTTAAGTTACATAGTTCGTCTGTACGTGTGTTTGTCACCTAACTCCTCTTAAAAATCCGAAAGTAAAATAAAAGAAAATTATGTGTGTATTATTCAATGGGTTCCTAGGTGGTTTAATAACACAATTGGACCCAGTAGGTGGTGCTGCTGTCGTTATCTCACCATCAGCTAAATAACTAATACAATATTTATTCAATTAAAGGCGGTAATAAATTCGCCGGGTCAGCTAGTAAAATCCAAAATAATTATCATCACGTATATTATTTCCTAATTAATTGAGCTCATGATCGCAAAAGTTGGAAATCATTAATATTTTAAAGTTTTGAGTCTCTAGCACATGGGGTTTAAGTCCGAAAAAAATAGGTATTTGAAATTGACTTCATCGATACTTTTACAAACTAATCATTAGAGCGTTTTTCCTCATTGTTATTAGTATTACACCGTGATACTAACTATAATAAATATACAAACATACTAACCTTGAATCACTGACTCGATAAAATGACACCTCTAAAACACAGGTATTTTATACAAATACAAGGGGGAGAAAATTATACTTATCTAGTATAAGATATTGGACCAACACAGTATCTACTCTAATTAGAAGGCAACTATTTTTTATTACTCTTTAATACTACGTCCATTAAAGCCTCGTTAGTCAAAAACTCCTTTTTTGTAATACACCGATTTTCGCGCTATAAAGTTGGTAACTATATAGAACACAATATTCTGATGTTGGTAAGCTCGTTTTTCTTTTTAATTTTTAGTTTTTTATCGGGTTTTGTTGATTGCGCTCGTGGACGGTGAATGACGGAGTGCATTTTCTTTTAATTCGTTATTGCTATATGGCGGAAAGTTTGGGGCAAGAGTGGAGATTTAGAAGTGACCGGTTTATATTGATAGGCGCCATCCATCTGTAACAAAGAAAATAATTCTGTTAGGGTTTTCTCGTTTTATGCGATGTAATGATTAAATTAGGCACTTTGAGCAGTCTCCGAAACTAAAGTAATCACCCAATAGGTATATAAACAAGGTCGAAATAAGCAATATATTGGTTAGTTATAAGAAATCTTGTAATCAAATCAGCTTTTATTACTATAAATAGTTTGCGATTGCTAGTGTTGTCGCTCTAAATGCAAGCGTAAGGTAGCGTATGCGACTGCAGTGTGCTTGAGGTCTCGGGTTCGTTTGCCCCGGTCGGACCAAAAGTTTGTTTGTATCATTTGCAAATATGTATTTGTTTCGGAGTTTGGGTTTTTTTGTTGTATTTTTTTATGTGGGTAATTTCCATGTATAATATGTAAAAGTATTTACAAAAACCTAATTTATATGTGTATTTATATAAGTTGTCTAGTACCTGTACCTAGTACAAGCTCTGCTTAGTTTGGGACTAGGTGGCGTTATGTGTTAGATGCCTAAAATATTTATTTATACCGGTTGTTTCCTTAAACATCCAGAATTTCCTTAAACATCACTCTTTAATGTAACGCAACCCTCTTAACGCATTACTGTCGACTCTAGACTAATATGATGATTCATCATCACCTTCCTAGCCTTTATTATTCCCAAGATTAATTGGGGTCGGCTACTAGTTCAACCGGTTTTACATGAATATTAGTGTATCTACGGAGCGACTGGCATTGGACTAGGATGATTATCACAACTAAATACCTGGTATTGGATCAATAAATCACCTTGAAAGTTGTACAGCCCTGCCCACCCCACCAGGCCCTGTAAAGGTAGACTATGACTCCGTGGTGAGTCATAAGACGCAGTCTGAACTTGCAAGGGCATTGGGTCAGGGCTCTTTTACGATAATACGCGTTTCCATTGTCATACGACGAGGAAATTTTACATGTCATTTTTTAAAGCATTACTTGCAGAGTGAAAATAAAAAATATTACTTGTTTATGTATGAATATGGATTTTACTGAGTTTTTATAAATACTCATAATAATTGATATTGAAACAAAGAACTTATGACTAAATTACAAAAAATTGGCAATATTTTAGAGGTCAATTGAATTTAGTATCTGCAATTAAACTAGCAAGACGGCTGGCAGGAGCTGGATGCGAGAAGCCGAGGATCGAACCAAGTGGCGAGCAATTGAAGAGGCCTATGTCCAGAAGTGGACTCCGGTAGGCTGACGATGATGACGACGAATCAAACTAGGGAAAGCCGCCTATATTTCGATTGTCAGCACCAATCGCGTTATTTTATATTGTAATAATTGCTTACAATGTTTAAGTTTGTCTTGCGATCAGTCCTTGAACTATAGACAGATTAACAAAATACTAGTAATTTTACTGAGTGGGTATCGGAGCTCTAAATTCGAGAGTAGGGTTCTAATTCTATGGGGACACTGAAACGAAAGCAACGCACTTCTAATAGTTAACTATTGAATTGTAGATGTTCATGATTGTCCAGGAGCGGCGGCGACACTTGTGGTTATTGTTGTACCCTATGCAGTATAAAAATATATTTTTCTATCATTTGTTTCTTCTTTTAAACTTTACATCTACTCCCGGTAAAAAGGCTGTACCAATTAAAGCGAAGTTTGTTTTCTAATAGAAATAAGGCGACGCGACGGCATACGTTTTTCCACAATCTCGTGTCGTCCAACAATGGAATCGCACATGAGATGGTTCGATAAACCTGAATGATTGCTGTTTAGTTAAGGCTTACATAAGTAACGATAAGCTATGGGTGCTGATGGTATATGTACCATGTAGTGGTGGAGTAACACAAAACGACTGGCAGATTTTATACTTAAGAAAATAATGCCTATTCACGCATTAGTTGGCGTTGTGTGTTAGATGCCAAAAAAAGTGGTTTGCACTGAATTTCCAGTAAATAAACACAAATAAATCAAATATAGGACGTGAGTTCGATTGTCCATCACTTTTAAATTAATTAAGCTTGCGAGTCCCATGTCGAGTGCATAGGCGAGCACTCGTAAATGCCAGGTTGTTGCATCAGCCGTATGCCAGAACCAATCTGAAGCAATTTTCAGCCACATGCTAGGTATTCGCCCAAAATCTACAGTTCGGAACGGAGCAACAGCGGAAAAGTGGATGTGTTTGCTAACAAACTTCCCACTTACAAAAAAGCTGTCTTGAAATTGTTGAAACATTCGTTTTTCGGTATCAGTGGTAGTAGAGCCACTTTTTCAAGGTAATAGCCCCAATATTCAAATCAGAGTGGCTCACACTCTGATTTGAATATTGGGGCCGTACTACCCTCTTACAGAAGACTAACCTAAAATGACAGCATTCGTCGTGTTTCGTTGATGAGTGCGAGACCGGACGGTAAGGACAATAATTTGAAAGTGCCATCGCCATTCCAAAAGCAATATTATTTTTCCCGCGACGCGCGACTTTGAATAAACTCATTCAGGTTTAATGGCAGTAAAGATATTAGGAAGCTAAAAGTTTTGTTTTCGCCTTAATAAACACGGAACTTTTTATGTTTGACTATATTTTGCCTGCGGCTCCACCCGCTTGTATGTCGAATATCGCGGTAATTTTATTTTTTCATAGCCTATAACACTCAAAAATAATGTGACTTTCCATTGCAAATAGAATATTTAAAATCGGTTCGGTAGATCCAGAGATTACCCCTACAACCTCACAAACTTTAACTCTTTGTAATATTTGTTTAGATACGAGATAAAACCGGTTGAGCTAGTAGCCGACCCCAAAACATCTTGGGAAAAAAAAAGCTATGTAGATGATGAGATATATAAAATAGAACACATTTTGTTGTTACACCGTTGAATTAAGTAAAAATAGCCAAAATGACTCAGCGTTAATAGCTAAAAATGGGATCTTCAGCTAGATCCAAGGAAAACAAATCCTTGTGGCTAGTCCTTTCGAAATAAATAACAGAGAGTGTAACATATAAAAACATATTTTTTCAGGTTAATTTTAAATCTTCGTCGCATTTACATGAACTTAAAATTTAACCGTCGAAATGAAATCAAATCGTTTATTCTGCAATTAGGTCACATGAACACTTTTTTTTTTGAGCACATGAGCCTTTTGAGCCTTTCCTAACTGGACTAGCCCTGAGAAAAAAGGACGAAACAAACTCAGGGATCATCGTCTCTTTTAAAGTCCAGACAATCTTCTCAAAATGCTGAGGACATTCTATCACAAAATATAAATTGAAAAAAACGATAATTGTAATTTGAGTCACAACTTTCATAAATAGGTCAAAATAATATTTAAATAACAATAAAATTAACAAAAATGGATTTTAAGAAATGGACCAAATTGAAATGGTACCACACGGGAAGCACCAGCTTTTCCAGCAGGAAAGTTTTGAGGTAACAAACATAAAAAAAGAAATACAGACTAATTGAGGACCTCCTCCTTTTTTGAAGTCGGTTAAAAAATGTCAAATCATCCTCCATCGTCCACTTTCATAACACCGTTAATAGATAAAACCAATCCTTGACAAAGAAATAAGGGTAGTAAGTGCGCAAATAGTTCACTAGAGCGGGTCGGTCCAGGCTTCGCTGGGGTGGGGTCGGCGGCCGGCGATATAGGTCACGTTGCACCACGCCCGGTGCATAGGACGGAGGTGCGGGGCTCTGGGTCACCGGGTTGCACAGGACTTTGTTACGTCTATTTGGATATTCAGAAAATCAATACATTACATACATATATATGCCGATTTTAGTTATGCTGGGGTTGGGTTTTAACTGTCGAGAATAAAATAGTGTTTTAGTGTCTGTCTAACAAGGTGGTGAAGTTGCAAATAAGTATTTTTCATTTGAATTCTTTTTTTTTTCATTTCGCCTCGGCTTCGCACGGGTGGATTTCAGATGCACCCACCGACGATACGATTCGTGCATTTTAAATCTGTAATATCTTCGAATACACTCATTTAAATTACATAATGTAAAGGGCCATATTGATCTATATTAAATGCACAATGTATTTAAGGTACTTAATTAAATACGGATTAATGCTGTATTGCTTAAAATCGCTTCGTAAATAAGCCATTATTTTCCGTAATAAGAAAGGCATAAAGATGGTTATGGTGGATTAGCCCTAAGAGATAAGACATATAGGTACCTTCGCGAACTTCTTTTAGACCGTTTTAATGTGTACAATACCGTAGTACATTAGTTTGATTTATCTCGTAGGTTTCATACAGCGTTTGCAATGTAAGCAAAAATGTGTTTATTTACGACATGACATTAGAAACCTCTAAAATTATCAGTCTTTTTCTACTATATTATACATGTATTATACATATAAACCTTCCTCTTGAATAACTCTATCTAAAAAATGCTGCTGAAAAACTGCATTCAAATCCTTTGTGTACTTTAAGATCTTAGCGCATAGATAGTGGATGCGTTCAATGTATGTCATGTACCTAAAGACAAAGAAATTACAAGTATAAGGAGAATACAACCCTAAAAAAAAACCCACTTCCAAAAAACATCCAACGAAAACTCTCTGCCAAAAAAACACTTAAAAGCGTAAAATAAACTGGTTCTTCATAAATTGCCTATACCTAATTCTTTATTCATTTAAATAGTAGTATTATAATGTGTGCTAGGTACCTAGAATCTGTTTGAAGTTTTTTTGGCAGAGAGTTTTCGTTGGATGCTTTTAGGAAGTCGGTTTTTTTTTTATATAAAACGGTTTTATTTTTCAGTTTTTAGTGCAAACAATCGTTGGTAGTAGTAGTAAGTTGAACTACACACATCAAAAGTGTCTAGGGATCAACATATGTGTCTAGGGATCAACATATATTTTTGCAATAACTTTTCTCCTGATTGATATTAATTAAAATTTTCTTTAAGGATTCATCAAAATTTTCGTTTGTCACAGTAACGATAAACCAAGTCACCTTTGCATTAATAAAGAAATTTGCCATTTTCCTAATAAAAGGATTTTTGACATTTGTACCACTAACATTAAAGTTCGAAAAAAAGACTGAAATAACAGTTTTCTTTACAATTTTATTAGGTAACTTAAACAATTAATAATCCGTGTTTCTACCGCGAACACTAACACAAGAACATCGGTTTGGCATACTCAAAATGAGTTCATCCAAATCACGCTGTGGAATGGCCGCCCATGTTCGTTGCAACAACAAAAAAAGGTCTTCTTGCGACTGGATACCCTCCATATTCGGCAGAGCTCTTCTCTGTAGCATATCCCATGCATGCTCAATCGGGTTCAAGTCTGGCGACTGAGCAGGCCAGGGCCAAACCCACATCTCAATCTCAAGAAATCCGCATAAAAATGCTTGATCCCTAGACACTTTTGATGTGTGTATTTCATCATCAAGAATACAAATTAAGGTCTATACGTACGTGTAATATTAAAATCATCCTCTAATCCCTAACTGTTGAAGAGTTTAACCTTCTATCATCAGCTCACCTAAATAACTTGAAAGTATACGACTGAAGATCTTTAGATACGTATGAATTGAAAGAATTATACTCCAACTCCTAACGGTTGAGGAGTTGTACCTTCCACCTTCCATCATCAGCTTACCTAAATAATTTGAAAGAATACCACTAAAGGTAACATATTGTTGCGCCTTCGAGAAAAATAGTCTAGAACAATCTACCAGTCGCGAGAATTGAATTGAAGGCGCCATCTAGTGTCAAGTAGCGCGCAACTGTGGAGTAACTCTGATATTCGACGCTAGATGGCGCTAGATTACTCACTCTGGTAATTTCTGTTTAGTGTAGAATGTTCTATCGAATATTATAGATCTTTCTAGGTGTTTCAAAGCCATATATAAGCAGATTGGGTTACCCGTACGAGTCAGTATTGTTCACGATACAGCGGAGTTAACATCGAAGCGATCTTCTAGTGCGATTAACAAGTGACATAGCGAATTATTATTGTAAAAAGGGTTGCAAATAAACAGTGTGTTATTATTTTGGTAATCAACCGACTATCTTTAATTATTTTATACCCGGCTCGTAACAATATATAATATACACATGATATTTAAAGATTTATCCTCCAACTCCTAATCGTTAAGGAGTTATACCTTACATCATCAGCTCATCATCATAAAATGATGACTACCAGATGCAAATACTGGTGTAACTTCAGAAAATATACGTAAAACATAGTATGTGCCTATAAAAAATGAGGGTTTCTCTCGATTTCCCTGGGATCATCAGATCCTGATATGGTGGCAATGGGACCACCTCGGGAGCATACCCTTTCGAATACAAAAAGAATTCAAAATCGGTCCACAGTTGACGGAGTAATCGCTGAACATACATAAAAAATATATATATATACATCCAGTGGAACATAGAACCTCCTCATTTTTGGAAGTCGGTTAAAAATACACTATATTTACAACCAAAAAAAATTGTTGCATATTTGAAAACTGACAATTTACAGTAAGATGATGATGCCGAAACATCAATAGGCCGCCATAGTGTGGGTCACCGTGCTGCATTTTTGCATTGTCTATACGAGCAATAAGTATGGTGATCATCACTCTTGGATTCTGCTTATGCTTTCCATCAGGCAGTGTAGAATCATTTTGGCAGGGCCATTAATAAAAAAAAACTTCAGAAAAACTTTTTACATGAGCACTCAAAAGTAACAACTCACAGCAATTTACTTATGATTTTGGTTATCAGGTATCCAAAGACGGCGGTAACAACTTACTATAAGACGACCTTTGTATTGCCCCAATTTTAGAACAAAAACATCTAAAAACACAAAGAACGCTACACAAACAGAAATAATGATGCAGAAGCATCACTAGGCCGCCATGGTGTGGGTCACCATGCTGCATTGTTTGCATTCGCAATTAATATGGTGACCACCACTCTTGCTGTTTCTGCATTCTGTGTATGCTTTCCATCAGGCAGAGTAGAGTCACTTTGGCAAGCCCACGCATAATTTTTTTAACAAAAAGCAACCGACTTCAAGAACTGGACTAAATTGAAATGGGATCACACGGGAAGCACCAGCTTTCAAACAAAAAATCGGTTCACCCAGTCGAAAGTTCTGGAGTAAAAAACATAATAAAAAATTACAGTCGAATTGAGAACCTCCTCTTTTTTGAGGTCAGTTAAAAAGAAAAAAAATCACACCATTTAAGCCATAATAAGCACCCGACAACAACACAAGCAATACAACGGCTTCAGCTATCTATGGTATATAAAACCATATATCTCCTCCACGCCGCAGACACAACTATATATAAATTTTCCCCTTACAGCCTTGGGGTGATTCACGGGGGTGATACCACACAACCTTCACCTTGCTATTACACGTGATGGTAGGCAGGAACCGTCAGTAATGCGAAGTTTTAGCGAATTCAAGGTGACTCAGGCGTTCAAGATAGGAAGGACTTAGGTAGATCGTTTTTTACCCGACTGCATCGAAAAAGGGTTATGTTTTACGAGTGTATGTTTGACTGTAAAGATGTCGTAGTGGTTTAAGAGGTCGCCACGCCGGTTTCTGCGAGTGTTATGGGTTCAACAACACTGTGTGATCCACAAATTGTTGTTCTGAGTCTGGGTGTTCTTTCTGGGCGTTCCATGTATGTTTGTAAAGTCCTCCGCGACACACGTTATATTTCTAAGAGTCAGGACCGACAGACGGAGGGACGGCGAAGAGAATAATTCAGTAAAAATTTAAATTCAAACTAAAGTTCTTCAGAATATAAATGCATTCGTGACTGTTGGTTGGATACTCTCTATGGTCTAACTCTAAACGACTTTGGGCTTTTGTGTGAACATTCCTTATGATTGTGCGAGTAACACTCGATACCTACATGAAAGTAAAATCTTTGTTCGTTTGTATATGTATTATAAATTAGTATACTTTGAGGATGTTGTTACGAATATTCGCATTCTCAGCATTTTAAGCATTCGCAACCACATTCGCATTAAACAATGATGTTTAAAGTTGTATTCACCCCGATCGAATAAAGACTAAATTATTTTTTCATATTAATTACTATAATTAACCGATACTAATATGAAACCACCCCCAACGGCCTATATTACAGATATCTCTCGACATTCGGGTGTCTCCGGCCGAACTCGACTCGGCCCGAACGATCCAGTTTTATCCGGTTACCAGGTTATTGGGGCATCGCACACGCGCCATCCTCCCTTCCGCTATCCTTTGTGATGTGCAGATTGTTGTGCAGAGTGCAAGGTGATTTAAATATCGGAATTTTCTTTAAAGGATTAATCTTTTCTCTGCATTGCCCCATATCGGTCGACTGGCAGAGAATGCCTTAGGCAATAAGCCTGCCGATGTATGTATTTGTGCATAAAGTAATAAAATAAAAATAAATAAAGAGGGTTTTTATTAAGTACATTAAAATATACTGACCCACTCAAAGTCGTAAACCTCTCTGTTCTCTCATGCTCGACTCCTATTTGCCTAAGCTTGATGTTAACTATCCTAGGTATAACAACAAACAATTTAAAAAGAAAGTGAAAATCGGTTAGATAGTTTTGGAGATAGATTACATCCAAACACAGTTCATCACACAATTATTTTTCGTGTGTGGGAATCGAACTCACGACCTCAGGGGCTTAGTTATAAGGGTTCCTAACAAAAGTCTCGTCAAATTCAAAAAATCAATAAGGTATTACGCATTGTGATTATTTAATCAGCCCCTTGATATTATCACACACTCAAATGGACCTACTTATGCGACAAGGAACCATTCCACACATGCTAAAATCGACATACGGACACAGGAACAATACATCTAAAGTATAATTATTATTATTTTTACGGGAATTAACGCGATCACTATTTCAAGGTACTACATACCTCTGTTTTGCCTGACGTTTCGACCAGGTTGCACTGGCCGTGGTCACATCTAAAGTAGTAAATAAATATGCAGATAGTAGAGCCATACTGATTTCAGCACGGTTGGGCCGGCTCGACCAGGGCGGTACTACCCTCGCACAGAAAATCAATGTAAAATGACAGCGTTCGTGCTGTCGTGTTTCGTTGGTGAGTGCGAGACCGGAGGCCCAATGATGCACTACCATCACTAAGCCGCCATAGTGTGGGTCACTATGCTGCATTGTATGCATTCGCAATGAGTATGGTGATGGTGACCACCACTCTTGGATTCTGCTTATGATTTCCATCAGGCAGAGTAGAGTCATTTTGGCAGCTAATTATTAAAGAAACATTTAAAATTAACCCTCTGGGATACTTAATTCATTTTCTGTGTCCTTATCTCGATTTTGACATGTGTGGAATGGTTCCTTGTTATATAAGTAGGTCCAAATAATCTATAAAAAGTGTTTATTTCTAACTTTAACGCTACATATGTAGTATACAGGCTAGGGGATGATTACTAAAGGCTGCTAGTACACTTTTATTTTTAAACCAAGGGCGTCGAAGTAATATAAGGGTGACCGTATGGAGGTGTAAAATATAATAATAGTGGGAACAGTATTTTACCCTTTAGTACGATAATATCATGTGTGTTTTTTATTATTTATATTATATTAATACGTAAAGCAAAAACTTTGGACCCCTTTTTACGAAAATTATGCGTAGATATGCAAAAATTTTCGAATTGCCATCACTGGGCGATCATCACTTATTTAAAAAAGACAACTACCGCATTATGAATATATCCTGTATCCCGGGGAACTTCACAGATATATATGAAACAGACACAAAGAACACCCAGACTCAGAACAACAATTTATGACTGGCACAAAGAGTTGCCCCATGTGGAATTGGAACCCACAGCACTTTAGCGCAGTACAAACCGACGCGACGAGGCGAATGTTTAAACCACTATGCCGTCCGTGCAGTTATGTTCGGGTTGGGGTATGGGCCTCCGGTATCCTCACTCACTTCACTCACACACACCGGTTTTCTGTGAGGCCGTGGTATCACTCCGGTCGAGCCAGCCCATTCATGCCGAAGCATGAGCATGGCTTTCCCACGGTTTTATGGTAACCAAATTTGTTCACGCTGTGATAATATCACGCTACGGGCAATAGGAGATGCAGACAAAGGTTGTGAGTGTCAGTTAGTGTATTAAATATTAATTTTTGATTTAGATTAACAGTTTACCATTACCCTAACTCATCTACTTCCAAAATTTGTTTATACTACAAATCTAGTAACTATTTAAAACATGCGTCGACGCAGGAAATACCAGTACAAAACGCTCAATGCCAACACAAACGTCAAACTTTGTACATACGTGTGAGTACACTACAAATATACATATTTAAAATGCTGCTATATTGTAAAGGAAATACACACATTAACAGAAAACAACAGACTTAAAGAAAACCCACACACACCAGTGAAACTTCCAACGCCATGTGTGCCAAATATTCCCATAATCGTACGATTTTATTCAAATCACACACTTAAATGTTCTTGAAGTGCTTATGAAAATTCCACCCACACATTTACAAAATATACGCACACGAACGTATAAAACGTCAGAATATATGAATGGGAAACGTCACACGTCAAATGGCCAATCAGAGTTTGATATACTGACGATATTTTCATTTCGTGTAAACATTTCTGAAGAAAAAATGTAAACTCATTTTATTGAGAGGATTATTTTGTAGGATTTGTTGCAAAAAAAATTGTTTTGTCTGCATGTTGTGAAAATTTTAATGACAGAGGGAGTATTATTGCAAAATGACTTCAAGGATACTGCAGAAGAGGTTTGTTTTGATATCTACCTTGCTGAAAGCCTTAGTTCCAAGCAGTCCGTATTTATTTTAATTTTTAATTTTACGAATTTATGGAACAATGCACTTATGTCTCGGGTATTCTCTATCAGACGAGCGATAAGGCGATGCAGATTGAGTATATTCATCCGCTGTTAGCCACTTCCTTCAAATCGTCGGTCCATTGTGCCGTAGGACGCCCTACACTACGTTTGCCTAATCGAGGTCTCCACTCTAGCACATTTCAGCTCCAGCAACCGACTTCGTCTTGAGACATAAGTGGCCCATTTTCACTTCAGCATACTGATTCTCCGTGTGATGTCGATTACTCTAGTTCTCTGTCACTCTAGCACGTTTGGTCTCCAGCAACCAACTTCGTTTGGAGACATAACCGGCCCACATTTCCACTTTAGTCTACTGGTTCTTCGTGCGACGTCGGTTACTCTGTTACTCTGTCGAATAACTTTGTTACAAATTATGTCGGACAGAGAAACACCCAGCATCGCAAGCTCGGGGTACAACTAGTACTACAATACAATCAAATAGTTGGCAGTTTTAGCTAACCGTATTATAACACGAATGCATTATGAGTTCAAAGATGAAGCAAAAGGTTTGTTATAATGGAACTGTGAGATTTGTTTGGTTCGTCAATTTTCATGGATATTTTCAACCTTCAAAGATTTCAATACCATACGATCCTTCTTTGAATGGATGAATTTACACGTGCTGCGTATTTTTTCTGAACAGAATGCAAGATAAGAAGCCAGTATTTTCTAACACGTTTTATCATTACTACCTATCCCCTTATTTACCAATCCTTCTCGCCAGTTAGGTATGGTAAGCCAAAACCTCCTTTATAAAGTAGACTATTAAACGTTTTTACGATGATACCTAACCCGTTTTTATTTGCATAAACCAGAATTATTTAAGTATTCTTTCATGATGTTACTTTCTGAGACTACAAATACATACCAAAAACTTATATAAAAATTACTAATACAAAAACTGTATTAGGCTGTTGATTTCCAAAATTTTCAGACATATTTCGAATTACATATTAGGTACACTAATTAAATTCACTTTACGACATAAGTCCGAAGAACAGCAAGGTATTTCCTTTCTAAAAACTATATACCTAAATCTAATACACATCCCCAAAATCTTTACATACACAACTAACTAACTAACAAAACATGTATCGTTGGCAGCTGCGCGGGCGCCAGTAAACGGCACGTATTAATAGATCCACGAAATGTTGTGTGACGTCATGAGTGTGTTCATCACGGCGATCAATGCTCGGGGAAAACGATTACTTCGGTTAACGCGAAATTGGACAGGAACAAGCCAATCGATTTTTTAGCCGTGTGGCGATAGATTTAGCATCCATAGTGTCAATATCTACTCTATATTCATCCAATGGGTGTCGTAAGAGACGACTAAGGGAGCAAACTACGCAAGATTGTTACTGCAAATAGAAGGAAAACTTGATACAAATACTAACCCGTCTGGCCAGTTTGTTAAACTAGGCCAAAAACATACTTACTTTTGAAGGAGAGACTAATGTCCAACTGTAGGGTTATTAAAAGCTATTGATGATTGACTGATTGTAGTATAAGGGAAAAGGGAGCAGGAAGGTAACAACCACACGACACACCTATCTATTTGTCTAATTTTATTTGAAGACTAGTTTTTGCTCGCGGCTCCGCCCGCGTGTATGTCAGTTATCGCGGTAAATAGTAGCCTATGTGTTATTCTGATGTATCTATACTAATATTATAAAGCTGAAGAGTTTGTTTGTTTGTTTGAACGCGCTAATCTCAGGAAACGCTGGTCCGATTTGAAAAAATCTTACAGTGTTGGATAGCACATTTATCGAGGAAGGCTATAGGCTATATATCATCACGCTACGACCAATAGGAGCGGAGCACCAATAAAAAATGTTTTAAAAACGGGGGACAATTATCACGCTAGGGGCAATAGGAGACGCAAACGAGGTTGCGTGGGTCCGCTAGTAAGCTATATTACTGTAAAGTTTCATTCAAATCCGTTCAGTAGTTTTTACGTGAAAGAGTAGCAAATGCTAGTAGAATGATTAACGAGTAGATAGAACAACTGATGGTAATGGACTGATGCCTCACCCCCCTAGGTACAGGGGGAGAGCTCCAGTCGCATTCACTTAATGAAATATAACGAAAGAATTGCTTAACATTGATTCGGCCCAATTACAGGAGAATGGGATGCATTTGCACTCTCCTGGCACAGTCAGTTCACATAAAAACAGCAATTTCATAGGCAAAGAGCAAATATGATTCTATACTTTACATTGATTAATAGCATGTGTAGATGTAGATGCAAACCCCACCCACCCCGAAAATGATCCTGGCGGCGTCCAGTTTAATGTTATATCATCAACAGAATTCCAGCAGTGCACTACTGGACATGGTCTTCTCAAGGAGGCAAACTCCACAGAACAACATCAGGGAAAATAAATCTTAAGACAAAACTAAAGTTGCGGATGTGGGCAAGAAGACTGCCAGATTAAAATGGGACTGGGCTGGACACATATGTCGGATGAATCCGGACTGGTGGGCCAAGGTCGTCATCGAACGCTGGGTGCCTCAGGGTGGACGCCGCCGACGAGGCAGACCCCGTAAAAGATGGCGCGACGATATTGACGCCTATCGCAGAGACTGGCCGGAACTGGGATTGGATAGAGGGAAGTGGCTTGTTGCAGGGGAGGCCATGGCCCAGCAGTGGGACACAGCAGGCTCATAAAAAAAAGAATTAAAAAAAAAGAAATACCTTATACCTACCTGTTGTATATTGTAAACATTAGAGGGTAGCTTTGTGTGATAACCGCGCTTTTGTATCGGTGACCTTTCATTCTCGAATACACGATTCAATGGAACACATCTTTTATTTATCAGTGGCGACGAGGATAAAGGACTTTGTCGGTGCAGAATTTTATAGTGTTGTGTGATCGATTATAATTAAAAATGTCGGTGGGAAAAATCAAAGACTTCGACGTTAAATCGGGTAACTGGTCAGCATATGTTGACCGACTAGAAATGTATTTTCTAGTTAATAAGATAACGGACGATTTAAAGTTGCCGACCTTGATCGCGCTAATGGGGGAAGAGACATATGAATTGTTGTCGACATTAGCTAGTCCTAAGAAACCATCAAGTTTATCTTATGCGGTCGCGGTGGATCTACTGCGTGCACATCTGCAACCGACACCGTCAATTCTAGCAGAACGGTACAGATTTCGTCAAAGAAGGCAAGTGGCAGGCGAGTCGATAGCGGAGTACATGGCCGACTTGAAAAAGATGGCGAGGTACTGTGAGTTTAAATCTAATTTAGAAGAAAATCTACGAGATCAATTTGTGTGCGGTTTGCGAAGCGATTTGATTCGGCAAAGGTTATTCGCCGAAAATGATTTAAACTATAACAAAGCGCAGCAGTTAGCCTACACCCTGGAAGCAGCCGAGCGGGACGCAGGGGCAGTCGAGGGCTCGCGGGAGCCAGTTCCGGACCGGGAACTTAGCGAGAAGATACACAAGATAGAAATAGGATGTTCAGCGTGCGGTGACAATAGTCATGGCTGTCAAACAACCCGTCTGGCCAGAGCGTGGTATAGTAGCCCAATACCTCTTTTCTAAATGTTATATTATATGTACTCGACTATTCTACATATAAGCTTAGGTTATCGCTTATCGGCATAACACCATAAACACAAATACGCGACATTATTACGCCGCGAGTTACTCACATGGCGTACTTCCAACAAACCGTTGGTGGCGATGTTTTTTTCTTTCATGTGTCTAAGACACGTGTCTTTATATCAACCATCTTTAGAAATGATGATTTCGACTGCACTATCCTACTAAAGTAAAAAACTAGCGATTGACATTTAAAAAAAGTATAACCAACTTCTCAAGGTAGTAGAGCCACGCTGATTTTAGCAAGAACGGGCCAGCTCGACCGGGCGGTACTACCATCGCACAGAAGATCAACCTAAAAGGACAGTATTCGTGCTGAGGTGTTTCGTTGGTGAGTGCGAGACCGGAGGCCCAATGATGCAGATACATCACGAGGCCGCTATGGTGTGGGTCAACCATGCTGCATTGTTGCACGCGGGCAAATGCTAGTAGGTAATACATGTGTCACGTGGAAGTCAAAGTCAAAAGATTTTTATTCAAATAGGCACTTATTTTACAGGCACTTATGAATATTCAATATTTAAAAATCGAGTGATTCTAGTGGCCAGTTCCAAGTGCAGCCTACCCTTCATGGAGAAGAATCTGGCAAGAAACTCCATTGTTGCTGAGGGGACCTTCACAGACATCCATCGAACGGGCATATGAACACCCAGACAGACGATGATCGTGATGTATACAGACAAAACCGTTTGAACTAGTAGCCGACCCCAAATGATCTTGGGAATTTAAATCGGCGAAGTGCGAGTCGGAGTCGGCCCATTCATGCTGAGGTCAGTATGGCTCTACTACCTATTCTACACGGATCATTCGACTCCGCGGATGGATAAAGTTACGGTTACCTCAACGCTTCTAACTACGCCTAGTGTAGTGGGTTCGATTCCCCACATAGGAAAGTTATATGCAATCCACAAATTGTTGTTCTGAGTCTGTGTGTTTTTTGTGTCCGTTTCATGTATGTTTGTAAGCCCCCCGCGGCATAGGATATATTCCTAATGCGAGAGTTGTTCATTAAAACACGCTTAGTGTTATACAAAAGTTTTGTTTACTTTGATGTACAAAAAGCAATATAGTGCATTAGCAACTAAATATTGTATTTACGTCACTAACTAATGAGAATACACGCGGTCAATGTCAAGTGTAAATAGTGAGAAGATATTATCGATAATATAATTTATCGATAGAAGTTTAAAATGTTTATTTCAAACTTGGGTTTTTGGTGTGCTGTTTTTTCTGGTTACGCAGTCTAAAAATAATAACATTACACGCTAATTCAAGTTATGTAATCACAGTGTGCTATAAATGGAATTCCTATCGTTTTACAGACAAATTTAATAACAGTTTAAAAAACCTAAAAATACTCTTTCTTGGCGCAAAGACACTACTAGTTATAGGAAAACGAAATATCGCTAATCCCGATTATCCTAGTATAACGGGTCTAAGGGCCGGTTTTTCAATCCGCAGTAAAACGGTCTAATAACTAACAAGAGAATAAATGTATCCAGCTCTTTAACAAGCGAATAAACTTTTTGTGTTTTTCAATCGGGAGTTAACAGTCAGATAGTTACTTGATGGTCCTTCACAGCTATGTTCAATGTAATCATGCGCAAGTGAGATGCAGCTATACAGGTAGTCACACGTTAGATAAGGACCAGAAACTTTTAGACAACATTCAAGTTGACTGTTCTTTTTCTATTTCTTTTTGTCTTTTATACGATTGCCGGTTTGGGATATTTAATTAAATGAAATGAAAGCATTCGATTATAATTATTATTTGTCTATAATAGATGTAGTAAATAATAATTTAGTAAAAAGTCGTTTATGATATTCCTGTAGTAGAGTCCATAACAATGATTAAAATCAAAATTTATAAAAATGAAATGCCGGGTTTGCGGGTGGTGCATAGTAATTTTTTAAACGGGTGTTTCTACGTTTAATAAATATGTGTTTAAAAGTAAAAAGTATATTTGTATTTATGTCAGTTCTCTGTACCTATTGGTGACGAGCAGATTCCCTAGCGGCAAGTCGCAGAACTAACGTATGACAGATAAAAATACGTATACACGTTAACATTCCACTTTTAGAATATTGTTTACCCTCACGAAGTGGTCCTAAAGCATTTTTTTTTACTACTCCGTAGACGTCAATCAATGAAATCATTGTAGAAAGAATTTAAATGGTGACGAGCAGATTCCCTAGCGGCAAGTCGCAGAACTAACGTATGACAGATAAAAATACGTATACACGTTAACATTCCACTTTTAAAATACCTAGGTATTTTTTACTTCTCCGTAGACGTCTATCAATGAAACAATAACAATGCACTCGCTCTGTACATTAAACTGCCAGGTAGAAGTGTCTGTCATACGTTAGTTCCGCAAACGGCCACTAGGGATATCTTCTCGTTACCAATAGTACAAGCTCTGTTTTGTTTCGAACTAGATAGCAGTGTGTGAAATAAAAATTCTTCATCTTCTCTATAGTATCTATAACCTATATTTCTCTAATAACCCTTTTTACCTCAGAAAAAAAAGTCAATCGAGTCAAAAACATCCATAATCTATCAAATATTCAATAACGACAACGTACTTAAACTTTACCACAAATAGGTACAAGAGAAATACACAACGTCAAATCACTATTCTACAGAATAAAACACTAACTGAGGTTTGAAAGCACAGATAAAGTTATCAGTCAGATTACAGCTTTATTCGTCTGATAACTGATGTCTGACTATTGAAAGACCCAAACTTACGCTAACTGAGGAATAAATGCTATTTGACTGTTTATCTGACTATTGAAAAACCGGCCCTAAATGTATTAAAAATTGGATTGTCATCGATCATTGATAAGTATGCCAAATTTCGAGTTAATCCGACGTTTCGAAGAGGGTCAAAATCATGTTCAAAGTTTCAATTACATACACAAGAATAAAGCTAATAAACGCGTGTTAAAAAATGAAATGAAAATTCGCATCGTTTATGTTTGTCAAACAATGTTTCCGAGATAAAAGCCAGATTAAATATCGACTATAATCTATTTTGGAGCCAAATTTCATGTATGTACTAACAAGTATCTATTCATCCAAGCTTTGTTCTCCTTTAGCCTCACTTACTCGGGTAAAAGGAACAAAAGAATTGCTTCATCATCAACAGTCTTTGACAGTCAACTGCTGGATATAAATCTTCCTTTTTTTTAAAACTGGTTTTGCGTGAGGCCACGTGCCGAAACACGGCAGTCATTATTAAACTCATTTATCGATAAAAAGCACAACACTAGTTAGTAACGCCGGATATACCGCGTAAAAGCAGTCCATCGACAGATGCCCGTCATTCCTTGGCTAATCACATAAAAGATTATTAATGTTTTGTAAAACATCAATAGAGGTTCAGAACAGCACTTCAAAACAACGCTGCGGTACATTTAGAACGAGGAATTTATGATTTCATATACACTCACGCCTGTTTGTCTAACGGGATAGGCAGTGCCGTAGCAAAATTTTTGTCACATGAATCGTATTCCCATTAAAGTTAGTACCTAGTAGTCTATTACTATCGATAAGACACTTTTGGTATTGGATTTGGGAATATTTGATTAATTGGGTAATGTTATGACACACAAAGATTAAGAATATGGAGAATGTCACCCCTATTGGACCAAGAGCTACTGAACCTTTCGACTAACGGTGTGTCTGTAAGGCTAGAAACTCTTGTGGTGATGAGTCATAACGTGCTAAGTACGTAACCATCGCCTGGCAGGCCTCAGCCTTGCACATCATCATCTTTCAAGTTTTTGAAAGTGTAAAAAAAAAGAAAAAAATTGAGAAAAAAAAACTTGTTCCTGAAGCCTGAATTTTTTATAGGATTTAGTTCATTCATCAAGTTCAAATACAAAATGACAGGCGATTCCGATGAGCACAAGTACCTGCCAGGCGAACAGAAAGACACACCTTTCTTCAATTACATCATCAATTTTAACAAATTTTATTCCGTAAAGTTGTAATTCATGTATATATGTTTGTCTGAGCGATTTAAAGAAAGTAGGAACAATGACCGGCGGTACTGGCTAGCATATTTCCTTGACAGGTGAGGAGAAAGATAGCACTGGAGTGCAAGTAAAAATGTGTCTGAGCACACTTGGTCGGTCAACACAACAAACTTCTCATTATTAGCACAGAATAACTAATAGTACTTACGTACAGAAGTTCCACTGTCGAACAAAAGTCAAGTTTAGGCATAAAATTTTTTCAACTCTGCCACCTTGCAAGCGGATTTAAAACTTGTCGTGTGACCCGAGTGTTCAATTTCGTTAAACACCGCTCGATTTACAGCAAGAGCCCAGGGTGCCCACTTGCTGTCGATTAGGTAAATATTAGAATAAATAATAAAGATAACACCTTTAGTAACAAAGTAAGTAAAAACATTTTAACAAACATGACAATCTTGTCTACTACTGTTCCTGTCTTATCCTACCTGTCGTACTAGGTACCTATTTCATTTTGTATTTACTTTATATATTTTTTATTTTATTTATTACACAGAAAAAAACAAACTGAAATACAATCTTTGTCCCCTAAAACCTGGTTGATGGTTTGACTGGGAGATCGAGTCTCCGTATAATTATTAACTTATAAAATAGTATTACTAAAGAAAACTAACAATTTGGAAAACAAAACTTACTTACAACTATGAAATTAAGAAATTATTTTTAAACTTTTAAAGGTAGGTACAAAAATTTATTACATTGAATCTAATGAATACTTTTTTAGTTTCTTGCTAAAAGTATTTTAATTTGTTTCCTCCCTGATGTCCGTCAGCAGACGACATTAGATTGTAAGGATTTTTTAGAGTTTTGTCACCATAAATTATGCGTTCTTCGCACAATTACCTAATTGCCGTCACTAAGCGGGAAATTTTTGTAATGTATTAATACATGTCTGTCTTAACATAGTTTTTAAACAACTATTTAAATAATTTTATTGCTAAGTAACTACTTACAAACATAATATGTCGTTCGTTTCGTAGTAATTTTTCACAGTAAGTACATGTAATATTCAACTTGTTTATGCACTATGCGACGCGGCTACCCTGCGAGCCGAGCGCCGAGTGGCAACTATTGCCTAGTAGTCCTTCCCGGGAGGCGCTCGGCGGAACATAACTAAACTAAGAAGTGAAACCCCCCTGTTATTAGTCATAAATAACATTAAATCGTCGGAAGCATCTAAATCAATGCAATATACATATCAACTAATCGATATTTACGATTTAAAATGAATATAAATAAAGCTCTCTTACTATATACTATCTCTTACTATACTAGAAGCAAGCTATGATGGCCAGTTTGACGTTTGTCCACTCATGAAGTTTCGTATTATTAGTAATTACATTTGAAGGAGGAAATTGCTGTTCTTTATTGTCAATTGCAGTAATTCATAAAATTTATCGAATGTATTATTTTAGGACACTTTTTTAATGGAATATGGGGCAAAGGAACAGACGTATCGTCTGATGGTAAGCGATTACCGCCGCCCATGGACACCTGCAACACAGAGGCTTCACAAGTGCGTTGCCGGCCTTTGGGGGATGGAGGTAGGGGTTGAGGTATGTGCCTCCGGTATCCTCACTCACTCGGTGAAACACAGCGCAATCGCTATTTCACACCGGTTTTCGGTGAGGACAGGGTATCATTTCGGTCGAGCCAGCCCATTCATGCCGAAGCGTGGCTCTCCCACGGTACAGCGTGGCTCTCCCACGGTACAGTGTGGCTCTCCCCACAGTACAGCGTGGCTCTCCCACGGTACAGCGTGACTCTCCTACGGTATTTCACGCTTTCAAGTTTTACTTCTCTTTGCAGTGCTGTTAACCTGTATAGGTTGCCTTGTAAGTCAGCTCTTATGACACCCATGGGATGAAAAGGGGTGGTGACACTCCGTATCCTTAATACGTCACCACACGGACTATGGTAGATTTGTTTAACACCTTCATTGAGGAGCAGGTATCAGAGTTCTCCTGAGTAAAATAACTTCGCTAATATTCTACACAGTTTACATGTAATTTACAAAAATAACAAAAATATGTTTCATGTCAGCCATAAAACGTCTTAATGACTGCACAACAGAATGCTGTGTGTATATGCTATATTTACACAAACATGATACACATATATTTTTAACAATAACAGGTAGCCAACGTTATTTTACGAGACAATAATAGTGGTGATTAGCTTTATTCTGCGGCTTTACTTGCGTAAAATTATTTTTCACTACCCGTATACGCTTTAGACTGCTTTGGTGGCGCAGGGGTAGCTATGCGACTATTGTGCTTGAGGAGTCGGCTTCGATTCCCGTCAATTCCCGTGGCCGACCAAATGTTTGTATAATCTGCAAATGTTTGTGTTTAGTTTGGGTGTTTTCAATGTTTAAATAAATATTTCGGACATCTAACACAACGCCATCTAGTCCCAAGCTAAGCAGAGCTTGTTTTATGAATACTACACAACTGATATAAATACATATATGTATATACTTTTTTTTTGTAAATACATACATATTATACATAGAGAACACCCAAATTCCTGAACAAATATTTGCAGATTATACAAACATTTAGCGACTCGGGAATCGAAACCGAGTCCTTAAGAACAATAGTCTCATACGCTACCACTGCGCCACCGAGGCAGTCAAAGTTTGTAAGTATGGATAGATGTTTGTTACTCTTTCACGCAAAAACTACTGAACGGATTTGGATGAAACTTTACAGTGATATAGCTTATACATCAGAATAACACATAGGCTACTATTTGCCGCGATAACCGACATGCAAGCGGGCGGAGCCGCGAGCAAAAGCTAGTAGAATATATAAAGTACATAAATACATTCACATGATGTGATCAAAATATACACACTTTGAACATAGGAACGCGAGGTACTAAAAATTTTGCGTCAAACACACGTTGTTGAAACAAACAACAGTAAAATAGTTATCGACACAAACATCATCAAACTTGTATGCGATTCCAAACCAGACCTGGAATGACGCTGTCCCTATATTCAGAGTTATGGCTATGAGGTAAATGGCCCCCTAGAATCAATGGGTTTGCGTAAATCAAACAACATTATTTATGGAGTTTTAATATTACTGCGCGCGCGCACGCCGTATTTCATACGATGTTGTCGTCATAGTTCTTGAGTACATAAGGCATACGATGCTAATCTAATACCTACCTGTAAGCGAGCAATTCTTGTGTACAGGGTGAATTTTTAAAACGGGACAGTAAGGGTAGTACCTTAACCGTTATAGTTGCAGGAAAACGCTTTTAGGAGACTATTCATATTTTTTTTCAAAATTTACAGATTTTGAAAAAAAATACAGTCAGCAATAAAATGGTCATTTTAAACAAAAACTTTTTTTGATGCCAATCGATCCTGTTTCCGATAAGGATCAAAAGTCTACTGGGCCGACTGAAGTTTGAGTACTACAAATGTCAAAAATCGCAAAAAAACTTTTCCCATACATTTCGGAAAAAGAGTCAAACCTCTTAACAAAAGTTATACGGTTAAGGTACTTGCCCTTACTGTCCCATCTTAAAAATTCAACCTGTATATGAAATCTGAATCTCGGAAACGGCTCCAACGATTTTCATGAAATTTAGTATGCAGGTTTCGGGGGCAATAAATCGATCTAGCCAGGATTCATTTTTAGAAAATTTACCAAAGAATAAATACCTACCTCGCTCATCAAGGTACTATTGTAAAGGCGGATGAGTGTTTGATTGTTACATTTTCATGTAACTGGTAAACCGATATTGATACAATTTTGCATTTAAGTTAAAAGGCGTTTCTAAGGAGAGGCGTGACTTACGCCTCTCCTTAGAAACGAGGTTTTGGCCAATTATACCTCGCTATATATATATATTGTTTTAAGTTTGGCCAAAATGACTCTACTCTGCCTGATGAAACCAAGGATGAACAGAATCCAAGAGTGGTGGTCACCATGCGAATGCAGACAATGCAGCATGGTGACCGACACCATGGCGGCCTAGTGATGCTTCTGCATCTTTTAGTCTAGTCAACAAGTATGGAACTTGTTGACCAGACTATTTGGGCCTCCGGTCTCGCACTCACCAACGAAACACGACTGCACGAACGCTGTCATTTTACGTAGATCTTCTGTGCGAGGGTAGTACCGCCCCGGTCGAGCCAGCCCAACCGTGCTGAAATCAGCGAGGCTCTACTACCTTGTATACACATATATAAGGTTTGTTTCAAGTTTTCCTTCTCTTCGCAATGCTGTTTTCCGTATTTCGCTCCCTTAACTCTTACGACACCCTCGGGATGATTAGGGGTGGTGAGTGTGGTGACACTCAGTATTGTCAATCCATTTGAACGGTATGGGGGCAAACTGGTCACTGGTTAGCAAGTAACTATCTCCGCCTATTAAGACCTTGAAGGACCCGGCCCCATCCATGTTAGGGTAAGGCTTTGGGTCCTAGTAACCTCAATGATAATATCGTTGTTCAGTAAGACCACGGTATCATCGTGATCGCCCTAGCATGTTAAACCCGTACGATAATAATGTTTTGGTGCTTCCATATTATTAATTTCTTTGCAAACTATATTTTAAATAGGTACCATAGAAAAATCACAATTATCGAATAAATACGGACAAAGTCACGAGAAAATGCTAATAATATAGATATGTATACCATGTGTCCCAAAATTCAACGATAAGCGGGCGCCAAAAGGTAGACATGCTCATGAGTACATAAGGAAAAAAAAAAAATACTTACCTAGTTTTTTTTTAGTTACAAGAAAAATTTAGAATTTCTTTGAAAATTTACACCCTTCATTTTTTTTTATTTATTTATTACGTAGTGGTGTCCATACGTTTTTTTTACAAGACCATGAGTCAAAGTACACTAAGAGTAAAAATATTTCAAAATTGTAGGGAAAAAAATTATTTTGAACGTTTTTTGTGTAAAAACTGCGGGCAGTTTGTTGTTTTTAAGAGTTGTGGTGAATAGTAGCAATATCATGAAAGGTATAAATTTTCAAAGAAATTCTAAATCTTTCATGTAACTAAAAAAAAAACTAGGTATAATTTTTTTTATTATTTTTCCTTATGTACTCATTAGCAGGTCTACCTTTAGGCGCCCGCTTATCGTTGAATTTTGGGACACCCTGTATATATATATATATTTGAAATGTACAAGTAACGCCCTTTCGAATGATACCAAACACGGCATTTATCTCAAATTTATTTTTTAAGACAGTACTTTATGTCGGCTAGAGGGCGCCACATTAGATTCAGTGACACGTCTTATAGACTATAACCAGCGGACGATCAAGACGCTTCTAACGATACCTCGTTTGTCCAGTGTTAATAAGTATTGAAGGAGCTATGCGGGAACAAATGAACATACATACACATAGCCTGTCAAAATCATAACCCTCCTTTGGCCTTGCCGTAGTCGGGTGATAAATCACATTTTCTTCAATCACGTAAATATTATATACTGCCTTGTTGCCGCAGTGGTATGTGACTGCTGAGCTAGAGATCTTAGGTTCGATTCCCGGGTCGGATCAAATATAATTATGTATGATCTGCAAATGTTTGTTTCGGAGGTTGGGTGTTTTCTATACTATTCTAGCTGATCCGGCAAACGTTGTTTTGCCATAATAAAATGGATTATAAAAAAATATGTTGGTCGATTCTCAGACCTACCCGATATGCACACCAAATTTCATAAAAATCTGTCCAGCCGTTTCAGAGGAGTATGGTAACTAACATTGTGACACGAGAATTTTATATATAAGATGTATTTAAAAGTTATCTATCAGTCAATCTAGCTTTCATAGTACAAGCTCTGCTTAGTTTGAGACTAGACGACGTTGTGTGTCAGATGTCCAAAAATATTCATGTATTATTTTACTTAATCCTATTCCATTCAACGAATTACCTAAACCTTTTTGTTAAACAAAAATGAGTCATAAAACACAAAGACTATCAATCTTGATTCCGATCTTTATTCTGTTGTTAAATTGATCCATAATGTCATGGCCTGGTGAGTCACTCATGACCTTTACGCACCAGAGGTGGGTGGAACGCACCGGCATATTTCTCGGATTTTCCGGCAACAGTCCAGCTAACACGAATAGCGTGGTTTAAGCGGTCAGCTTGCCGTTTTCTACTGCGCTATTATGTTATGGGTTTAAAACGCACATGAGACAACACTTTGTGTGATGCACAAATTGTCTTCGTTAGTGGCACAGAAGTATATTTTTGTTGTATATTGTTAGGTATCAAAACCCCCTTTCTAAAAAGAAATATGTGTCCAGTAGTAGCCAAAGTGACTCTACTCTGCCTGATGGAAACATACGCAGAATCCAAGAGTGGTGGTCGCTATACTCACTTCGAATGCAGGCAATGCAACAATGCAGCATGGTGACCCACACTATGGCGGCCTAGTGATGCTTCTGCATCATTGGGCCTCTGGTCACGCACTCATCAACGAAACATGACAACACGAATGCTGTCATTTTACGTTGATCTTCTGTGCGAGGGTAGTACCGCCCCGGTCGACCGGGCCCAACCGTGCTGAAATCAGCGTGGCTCTACTACCTTGTACAGAAATGGACTATGAAAGGCTGTTGATACAATGTGATGTAAGTGAATATTTATATATAAAACAGCCATAAATACCCCGATTCCTAAAACTCAATAAAACTATGTCAACTGACCTACAACATTTTCCGCGAACCACTAAACCATAGACCAATAAATCTTTACGCTCGCATTGGCCGTTATCGTGACAATCTTTGCCTAATAATTATTTCGAAGAAATAAGGGTGAAACCCGCCCTTCGTATCGAATACCATGAGTCAAATGACCTTGACATTAACTGGGTCATACGTTATTATCGATCGGGAATGTTAAGGAATGATGCCGAGGCCGTTTACAAGATGGATGACCCACTGGGGATCTGGATTTTTTAAAGCTATCTTTTCTGTTTGGCAACAATATATAATTTCATAGGTAAAGACCTATTATATACCCTGGACTTTACAATGATACATCGAACGGGCACAACACCCAGACTGAGAACAACAGTTTGTAGATCATACAAATTGTTGTCCCATGTGGTAATCGAACCAACACACTCAGAGCAGTAAAAAGCGGCGAGATGACAGCTGAAACCACTACTCCATTCATGCAATCATCTCATAGTAAAGTTCAATATGAAATAATTATGCAAAGTCGATTTATATGAGAACAATTTAGTTGATTTTTACACGGGAAACTAAGGGGACTCTTGTAACGTCATTTGTTTTCATTGCTGTTGACCGAGTTCAACAGCAATGAAAACATGCCTAACTCCGGTTTTCTGTGAGCCCATGGTATAACTCCGGTCAACCTAGTGCAAATGATGTCACTACCACGGTAAAAGACATAATACTATATCAATCTAATAGCTTTAAAAGAGAGTTCTTGTAATATACCTAGTCTGAATCTCGCAAACGGCTCCAACAATTTTCATGAAATTTAGTATGCAGGGGTTTTCGGGATCGATTTATCGATCTAGCTAGGATTCAGTTCTAGAAAATTTACCAAAAAGAAATACCGAGCAAAACTCGGTCATCTAGGTACTCAAAAATGTAATGCACAGTTGATTCGTAAGAGAATCAACTCAACAATATTGTACTTTTCATTTCCGATTTTTAAGCAGAAAAGGTGCACAAATCTAATATTAAAAAAGTACATAAGTACAGAGGAACATAGAAACTCCTCCTTTTTGGAAGTCAGTTAAAAACAATATCTTTTTTTTTAGAAATAGGCGGGCAAACGAGCAGATGTATCGCCTGATGGTAAGCGATTATCGCCGCCCATGGACACCCAACACCAGAGGCGTCACAAGTGCGTTGCCGGCCTTTGGAGGGATGTGGGAGAGGGAAAGGGGGGGAGGGGGGTTTGGGTATGGGCCTCCGGTATCCTCACTCACTGGGTGAAACACAGCGCAAGTTCTATTTCACACCGGTTTTCTGTGAGGCCGTGGTATCACTCGGGTCGAGGCGGCCCATTCATGCCGAAGCGTGACTCTCCCACGGTAACTAGGGACTCTATATCGTAGTATCATAAACTAGCTGACCCCGTAACCTAATCTGCGTCTCCTATTGCCCGTAGCGTGGTGTTATACACTGTGAACTAATTTGTTTACAATAAAAATGGTTTTATACAGAACCAATCTCAAAACATAGACATGTGCAGTCGCGGACTTTTTTTTTAAATATGTTATTTTTGCGAAACTGTTTACACAGCGCTCGCTCGCAGTGGAAGCTCTCAAAAGGTACACCTAATCCCGATTTTGCAACATTTTTCATTGATTTGATACTACGCTACTTTTGGTAGTAGCGTGATGATATTATATAGCATATAGCCTTCTTCAATTAGGAGGCTATCTAAAACTCAAAGATTTTTTCAAATTGGACCAGTATTTCCTGAGATTACCAACATAAAGTTGAAAAGTTTTATTGGTTGAACGCGCTAACCTCACCATCAATCGAAAAAATCTTTTGAGAGTTAATAATGCACTTATTGGGGAAAACTAGACCTATAGGCTATATAACATCGCGCTACGACCGACAAGAGCCAAAATAAAAAATGTAAAAAAGGTTTTTAATTTAAACGGTTTTATCGAAAATAATGTACGACATATAAAATTTTAACAATATAAAACTGACTTCAAGGTTCGACTCGATTTCTCTTGGATTCCATCATAAGATCTTAGGGTCCTTATCATGGTACCACCGTTGGAATATCTCCTTTTCATTAAAAAAATAATCATCAAAATCGGTTCATAAACGAAGAAGTTATCCGCGAACACACATAAAAAAAACGGTTGATTTGAGAAACCTCCTCCTTTTTTTGAAGTCGGTTAGTAAAAATATAGCAAAAACGGGGAAAATATTCCTTTGAGAAACGCAAACGAAGTTACTAGTAGCTAGTCACTAAATAAGTTTGCTATTATCAAGATAACGTTTCCCAGACCATTTTGCTGCAATAAGATTCCGTTTAAAAAATTACGCAAGCGGAAAGTTGAACAGAGCAAAACTAATTGGCATCTGATGCGAACATTTAACAGGAGTTAGTGAAAGAGACGTGAAACTTTCAGCACACCCATTACTAAAACTAGCAGACCCACGCAACCTCGTTTGCGTCTCCTATTGCCCGTAGCGTGATAATTTTCCCCCGTTTTTGAAACATTTTTAATTGGTGCTCCGCTCCTATTGGTCGTAGCGTGATGATATATAGCCTATAGCCTTCCTCAATAAATGGGCTATCCAACACTGAAATAATTTTTCAAATTGGACCAGCGGTTCCCGAGATTAGCGCGTTCAAACAAACAAACTCTGCAGCTTTATAATATTAAAGTATAGATTTAAATGCTGAAACCATTACGCTACCACCGCGGGAGTCACGCATTGGGCATGGCATCGAACAATACCAAGTTCTATAGATTGTTGTCTGAATTTTGAACATTTGAATCTGAACACTGAAACACATTATGAAACGGACACAAAGAACACCCAGACTCAGAACAACACTTTGTGGATCACATAAAGTGTTGTCCCGTGTGGGATTTGAACCCACAACACTTAGCACAATAGAAAGCGGCGTGGCGACCGCTTAAACAAAAGTATATATGTATTTATATCAGTTGTCTAGTACTTCTAACTCATAACACAAGCTCTGCTTAGCTTGGGACTGGATAGCGTTGTGTGTTAGATGTCCGAAATATTTATTTATTTACTAGCGACCCGCCCCGGCTTCGCACGGGTGGATTTCAGATGCCCCCGTCGACGACACGATTCGTGCATTTTAAATCTGTAATAGCTTCGAATATATTCATTTAAATTAGATACTGTAAAGGGCCATTTTGATCTATATTAAATGTACAATGTATTTAATTTACTTAATTGTATAAGGATTCATACTGTATTGCTTAAAATCACTTCGTAAATAAGCCATTATTTCTCGTAAAAAGAAAGGAATAAAAAATGGTTGTTGTGGTAAGAGATAGACATATACCGTCGCGGATTTTTTTGTAGTACTTTTAAGGTCTACAATACTGTAGTACATTTTGATCTATCTCGTAGGGTGCAATCAGCGTTTGCAATGTAAGCGCAAAAAAATGTGTTTATTTGCTACATCACATTAAAAACCTCGAAAATTAACAGTGTTTCCATACTATATTATGCATTTATTATACATAAAAACCTTCCTCTTGAATCACTTTATCTATTAAAGAAACCCGCATAAAAATCCGTTGCGTAGTTTTAAAGATTTAAGCACACATAGGGATATAGGGACATAGGGACAGAGAAAGCGACTTTGTTTTATACTATGTAGTGATAATAAGCCAATTAGGCCAACTGTCCAGTTCTTGAAGTCCTGTTTCTTTTGTTAAAATTTTAATTATTATATTTGAGCCTGACAAACTGACTCTACTCTGCCTGATGGAAAGCAAACTCATTGCAAATTTAGAACCCAAACTAAATTGTTCATAAATATTCAATTGAATTTTTCGAGACGCATAATCACCATCATAATCGGTTGATGATAATGGCCTATACCAGTCCACTGCTGGACATAAACCTATTCTAGACAGGAGATTTTGGTCTACTACACTACTCTGGCTTGATTTTTTTATATTTTTTATAGAATAGGGTCAAATGAGCAGACGTATCGCCTGATGGTAAGCGATTACAGCTCATGGAGACTCCCGCAACACCTAAGGCGTTACAAGTGCGTTGCCGGCCTTAGGGGGATGGGGGAGAGGTATTGGCCTCCGGTATCCTCGCTCACTCGGTGAAAAACAGCGCAAGCACTACTTCACACAAGTTTTCTGTGAGGCCGTGCTATCACTCCGGTCGAGCCAGCCCATTTATGCCGTAGCGCGGCTCTCCTACGGTGGGTATAGGGTTTGTTTGAAGTTTTCCTTCTCTTTGCAGTGATATTGTCCTGTTGCTACCTCGGTCAGCTCTTACGACACCCATGGGATGAATAGGGGTGTTGACACTCCATATTCTTCATCCATTACCCCACTTAATACTAGGTTCACATGCAGCTTTGCTCGCTCAATTACTTCGTCTGCTGTGAATGCCTTCAGACTAAAAAGCGGCCAAGTGCGAGTCGGACTTGCCCATGAAGGGTTCCGCAGCAGCAAGTAACATAATATATTTTATTTTTATATTTGTGTCGATTGAATGAAAGGTAAATTGCAGTTTACGATTTATGACGTATTAAAAAAAAACTACTTACTAGATTTCATTCAAACCAATTTTCGGTGGAAGTTTGCATGGTAATGTACATCATATATGTTTTTTAGATTTATCATGCTATTATTTTAGAAGTTACAGGGGGGGGGGGACACATTTTACCACTTTGGAAGTGTCTCTCGCGCAAGCTATTCAGTTTAGAAAAAAATGATATTAGAAACCTCAATATCATTTTCGAAGACCTATCCACAGATACCCCACACGTACGGGTTTGATGAAAAAAAAAAATTTTTGAGTTTCAGTTCTAAGTATGGAGACCCCCAAAATTTATTGTTTTTTTTTTATTTTTGTGTGAAAATCTTAATGCGGTTCACAGAATACATCTACTAACCAAGTTTCAACATTATAGGTCTTATACTTTCGGAAAAAAGTGGCTGTGACATACGGACGGACAGACAGACAGACAGACATGACGAAACTATAAGGGTTCCGTTTTTTGCCTTTGGCACGGAACCCTAAAAAAGAGCTATTAAATACAAAAATAATGTCATATCAATTATATTTCTAATAGTTATCAAGAAACAAATTATAATTAAAAAGTAATTAGTTGTGTCTGTATTACACAATAAATTTACATAATGTAATAAATAGTTTACATGTGTTAGTAATCTATACGTTTAAGCAGAACAGTTTGTTTGGTTGAACCCACTAGTCTGATGAACTACTGATCCTATTAGAAAAATTATTTCCGTGTTAGATAGCACAGTTAACGAAAAAAGCTATATCACTATATATAGTATAAAACAAAGTCGCTTCCGCTGCCTGTCTGTCCCTATAAATGCTTAGATCTTTTAAAGCACGCAACACATTTTGATGCAGTTTTCTTTAATAGATAGAGTGATCCAAGAGGAAGTTTATATGTATAATACATTCATAATATAGTAGAGAAACACTGATAATTTTAGAGGTTTCTAATGTGATGTACTTAAGTATTGTACACCTTAAAAAAGTCCACGATGGTATATATTATGTCTATCTCTTAGGGATAACCCACAATACCCTTTTTTTATTCCTCCACGATGGTATAATATTATGTCTATCTCTTAGGGATAACCCACAATACCCTTTTTTTATTCCTTTCTTTTTACGCGAAATAATGGCTTATTCACGAAGCGATTTTAAGCAATACAGCATTAATCTTACACATATACATTGCGCATTTAATATATATATATATATTTATTTTTCCATTATGTATTGGTCATTATGCGTCTAAACCTTAAAATCATTACAGCCTCTTATTGGAAGCCTTAATGTAGGAATGATACTCATGATGATCCTCAGAGACCTTGCCTTCTATTGAACTAAAGCTACACCAAAGACTATACTTTCCGCAGATCATCATCCTACCCTCATTCACTGCTGAACAAAGACTTTACTAAGATAAATAGTCACTAAATACTTAAATAGTATGCATTATTGATTGCATGGTCATCATAAAGAAATGTGTCTTTGTTTTACCCATTGAATTTTATACTGCCGAGTTAATTGTTTAAATAAATAATAGGTATTTGCAAATGCATGACCAAACAAATGTTTCACCGCATTACTATGGCATTATGGAATAAAAATCAATGTTGTAATTTTCTAATACATAAAACAAATTTGAAGGAACAGATTAAATAAAACCCTGTTAATTTAAAAAAAGAAATAAAATACATAAGCACTTAAGTATTTATCTGGACTTTTAAACGTAAGATAAGTAATTTGTATGCTTAATGTAAATATTATTGTTTAAAACTGGAATTAATACAAATTATTATCTACAAAATACACAGAAGTGTTAGTGGCCAGGTATTCAACTAATAACCACATGAATGAAAATAAAATAATAACTTACGCAATTTGTTGCTGTCCTGCTGTCGGTAAATCATTAAAACAAATTAGCCTCCGATAAATATAGATCAAAAATTTGTTCGAAAATAGATAATAATTCATCCACGATTCACATGCAAACACAGTCACATCATGACCGAAATGTTAAAAAAATACATAGGGTTTGATTATGCTGTCCACGGCAGGAGAAAAACCAGAGGGAAACTGAGAAAATCCGAAAGGTTTCGTTACGAATGTCTAACCACTATTTTACACCAACCAAAGTTTTTCAGTTCACAAATGCATTATCTAAATAATTTTTTTAACACAATGGTCCATATTGTTAACGCACTCATGCCAGGAGACACAGCGTCCGTAAATTTTCACAAATTCAACTCGTTTTTACGATATCACTAAATAAAATGATGTGTGAAGTGAATGACATGAAATTTTGACATGCGCACTGCATTTTTGTTTCAGTAGCGACATCTAGATATTTTTATGGAAGAAGTTTTGGTCCCTTAGTTGCTGTTGCGCTGAAATGCTAAATTAGTATGTCTTTGTACTGATAGATGTAGTTGTGTGCCAAAGCGTGAAATAATAGGGTATTTTATACAAGAAAAAATCTAAAAATATATTATTGAGATACCTTACATGGAGTTTAGAGGTAAGGAGTACAATCTTTGATGGGCTCCTAAGGGGAAAATTGTATGTCAACCCTGACTAAATAATAGTTCGAGAACCGACCACACAGGCGCTGGAGTGAGAAGAGAGTTTGATATCGTTTTAATTCTTTTTATTAAATTGTGGTTTAAAAATTAAAAACTTTGCGTAGTAAGTGTTAGACAAACATAATCAAATATTTAAATTGTGGTTTAAATATTAAAACCTTTGCGTAGTATCCTATCCGACAAACATAAACAAATAATAGTTCATTTGATTATCTTTTCTAATTCTTTAAATTTACACTCTTTGCACAGTGGCGTCACCTAATTAGTGCATTTTGGCGGACACTTTTTTAACTTCTAGATTGTATTCCTTATCTCTACACTCCATAATACTACTGAGTTTTTAATTCACAATCCGAGTGGAGGTTGACCTCCCGAGCCCTCTCCGCCGCCTCCTTTCGGGCCGATCGCGGTAAAACATGGAAGGTATGGCGGCCGGTAGCGAGAGATCTACTCCGATGTCTGCAGTGAGTGCCCGACGCTGCGCCGCCAGGCGCTGCAAACCACTAGCGTGTGCTGGGCCGAGTCCTCACTCGGCCCAAGCACACGCTAGTCGCCCAAGGGCAGAGGCAGCGTTGACCAGCTTCGGAGCAAGCTGTCGGAAGTGCTCGTCGAAGAACCACCTACCGTTTACGATCGAGACGAGACGAGTTGTCTACGATAGAGGCGCCGGGGGGTGGACCACGACGGGGCCCATGAAACATCAGGGCCTCAGTCTTATCTAGGGCCACTCGTGGGCCTAGCGCCCAACCGCCAAAGAGACACCCCTGGTGGTCAGACGCGCCGCCTCTTGGAAAGTTGCTCCCGGGCCGTGACGAAAGTGTCATTCGCGTTACAAATTACGCCTAGCCCGGGGAGTGGAAGACGACTTCGAAGGACCCAGTCGTACCCCACGTTCCACAGGTGTTCTAAGGACAGATCCCTGCGAAACACCGCACGACATGGGTCGCCGTCTCAACACCTCTCGGTCCTCGTACATGATGGTACGCTCTTCCAAATAGTATGCCACTAGCCGCCTCAGGAACTCTGGCGCGCCGCGGTTTTGGAGTGCTTCCCTGATGCAGCTAAATGGTAGACTATTGAATGCGTTGGCGATGTCGAACGACACCATCAACAGCACGCCGCCACAGCCTCTTCGGTCACGACCCTCAGGCGCAACACGGCATCGACCGTCGAACGCCCCTCTCGAGATGCGAATTGAGCATCCCGACAGATCTGGCGCCACCTCGCAGAGGTGCCGGACGATACGGGCAGTATCCTTTCAAACAATTTGGCCGTCTCGTCCAGCAACACGATGGGCCTATAGGCCGCGCCCGAATCGGTAGGGTAAGACCGCAGGTATAGTTTGCTAGTTACATATGGAGAGCCAATAACAAGTTTTCACTTATAGTTATAGACTAACATAAAATATTGAGAAACGGAACATAAACCGAACATAAAACAAAAAGAAAAATCTCACGCAATACGGAAGCGCCAAATAGGTAATACATATATAATTGCTTCAACGCAAATTAAGGTAACACTATGTCTGCTCAAAAAAACTAAGGCTTAGACGCCTTATTGCCGAGGATACACTTATCAAAAAGGGATCAAAATTATGCAGTTTACATAATTCATTAAAATGTCTGCTTGCGCGTACCAAGTAGCTGTTCTGTCTAAAATTTGTTTTAGCAACAGGAATGTGAAGAGGGGGGCTAAAGCGAAGATGGCACATTAAAAAATATCTGCTCAAGCAGATCAGGACAGTCAATATTGTGGTTCAAAATTTTGACAAGAAAAGTAAAGTCTGCTATTTTACGCAGGGGCGGATTAACCCTAAGGCAAAGTAGGCACGTGCCTAGGGGCGCGAGGTTGCTTAGGGGTGCGCGCGCCTATTTTCTTAACATGGCAAAAATATATGCCTCACATATTAAAGAAAAATTATCACTACTTCTAGTTCGACTAGTGCTGTTTCCATACAAAAATGTAGCAGCTGCAGCTGCAGTTAAAATTAATCAATAAGTTTAAATAAGACCAGATTTGTCCGCTGATAGGCGTATGGTGCACCGGAGTTTGCGGCGGCTACGACTGCAGCTAATAAGGTGTGTACAGGGCGGCAGTATAGGAGAAATTGCAGGAGGAATTGCGCCTATAACCATTTGCGTGCTTTCCATCATGCCACCCTGAGCGTGGTCACAGGACGGATTTCACTGTTCATCCGCCACAAAGGTCTACCTCGAGAAAGTGATGTAAGTGTGGACCGGACGTCGCCTCAACGCCGGACGGTGCCCATGCTTTTGAAAAGTAGGCGCTAGGAGTAGTCTAGCAGGAGTTAAGTGGAGGTGTCATCTACATAAGTAGTTCCGCAAGGGTCAGTGTTAAGACTCCTACACACTATGCCGGTTGCCTGACCGTCGGATGTGTCGTCAACAAGCCCGGCAGCAAAACTAGCATCTAATTGAACTGTTTGCCGTGCAAAGTAGCAAACCGGAAAATGATGTGACGGCGCCGGCGGCCTTACTAGGCATGCTAAAACGTTTATGGGAATCCGCTTATAGGATTCGTTACAGATCTTTAGGGCCGTTCCTGTGGAATATCGGCTATGATTGTGTAAGTGCCTTTTTTGATGGCGTCGCCGTCTCGAGCTACGCGGAAGACACGGCCTGGGGAAAGGTGCACTTTGAGACAACTCTGAGGGCCATAACCATGATTGCTAATATTCTAGGGTGGATCCAGTGACAGGGTGGCTTTCTGTGATCTTGTTCTTAAGTACATGGACCTCGAAAGAAGCCACCTGACGCTAGTATTGTCTCGGAATCCTGCGACTCGAGAAATCGACGATCCGAATTTTCAACTCCACGGGGATGACCAAGAGGTTGAGGAGCAAAAGAAAGATTTAGGCAACCAAGCGACAAACAGGCAGCGGTAAGATCCGTAATGCAAGATTTGATCGGGAGGAAACACAGAACTCTCTCGTACCGGCTGACGCAGGTTTTCATCGAGAAAGGATGCTTCGGAGTCATCTGTGTCTGATCTGCACGGAGCCAACGCCTGGGTGCCATCTATTCTGGTGCGGTAGATGAACCCATCCAACTGCATCAAAAAAGAACGGCCCGGATGTTTAAATAAAACTGTCATCTTCTATATCCGGGAAGGTTTACGCACTATGTGGTTAAAGTCGGTTCGATTCCGACACACCGCAAACCCGGGTGTAATAACGGCTAAGAGGGTTTCACACGAAAAAAAATTTAGTAAAGATGTACCAACTACAAAGAAAGTTAAATTATATATGAGTATATATGGATACTAGAATTATGGAGGGGGCGCCGATGGAATTGTTGCCTAGGGCGCTCCTGATACTTAATCCGCCTCTGATTTTACGTCTATCTACAAGTGGGAGGAGGTGAAACTTTTTGCATACTTTGAGATAATCACTGGAATGGTACGGAATTTCCAGATGGCAACAGAGATATTTAATTAAGCGTTTTTGTATGCTTTCGATACGATTGCTGTACACCAGATAGCACGGGTTCCATATTTGAGACACATATTCCAAATGACTCCTTACATAGGTGCAGTATAGTATTTTAAGAGTTTTTGCTTCAGAAAAGATTTTACCTATACGCATTATAAAATCAAGTGATTTGGATGCCCTTTTAACAATTGTTTCAATGTGTGTGTTAAAAAGTAACTTAGAGTCATGGTACACTCCCAGGTCTCGGATGGTACTATTTATTTGAAGAGTATGACCCCCCAAAGAATAAGAGGTGTTCAAGACGTTATGTTTTCTAGTGTATGTTACATATTAACATTTAGCAGGGTTGAGATCTAGTTTATTTAGATGGCAGTAATCTTGTAGCCGATTCAAATCGTCTTGAAGTGTCAACATATATTCTGGTGAAGATATTTTTTTCAGAATTTTCATATCATCGGCGAAGCATAATAACTTTGATGATTGATTGCACTTGCCGATGTCGTTCACATAGATTACAAACAAGAGGGGCCCGAGCAGGGAACCTTGGGACACGCCACTGGATACAGATACCCAATTAGATCTATACTATAGTTAATCATCGCTACAGCCTGAGATCTATTCTCAATGTAAGAGGAGAACCATCTTAGAAGATCCCCACGAATTGCTAACTTGAATAACTTCTCAATTAAGATGTAATGGTCTATTCGATCGAAAGCTTTCCTGTAATCTGTGTAAACGACATCGACCTGCCTGCCATCATTCCTGGATTTGGTAATAAATTCATTTGATAAAATAAGGTTGGTGGCTGTAGACAGGCCCTTTACAGAGGTAGACTACTTACTAAAAACCGCAATAAACACCGGCGGGGCTGCGGGCAAAAGACAGAACTTCTGAAAAAAACACATTACGCTGTGTGACGTAATAGTAGCTAGCGATAAAAGTATAGAAAGATTTGTGTTGCTTAGGACATTTACTTAAAAAAAAGCTGGTGCCTATATTTTTTATTTTTAAAAAATGCACTAAAGTGCTGCGGGTGTCCATGGGAGGCGGTAGGTAATCGCTTACCATCAGGCGATACGTCTGCTCATTTGCCCCTATTCCATAAAAAAAAGAATTGTTCTAGAAATTCCAACGGATTCAACACGTTACGTCTTCGTGAATATATCCGGGTCATGTCATACATTATGTATTAACCGTCAGCTGTTTAGCTAAAAACTAGTCGTGTGGGTAGTTACCAGAAACAGAAATAAAATTTCCCTAATGAAACTGGAAAATTATTTTTGGGGGAAATAGTTAATTGTATTTTATAAGAGATTAGGCAAATGTAATTTAACGCGCCGATGTACGATGGAGTGAATAACTGAGGTAAATGGCTGGCAGCGGATAGATACAGACTGCCCAAGACCGGAATGATTCGCGCTCTTTGAGAGAGGGTTTCATTGATTTGTTATAACACAGTTGGGCGGTTGTTCGTGACTCTGTGACGTGATTCTGTGACTCTCCGTAATTTAGCATGGCGAATTAAATGTGTCGGTGGCGCAATGGTAGCGTATACGACTGCTGTGCTTGAGGTTCCGGGTTCGGTATCCGGGTCGGCCCAAATGTTTGTATGATCTGCTAATATTTGTTTCAGAGTTTGGATATTTTCTATGTATAATATACTAGCTGACCCACACAACCTCGTTTGCGTCGCCTATTGCCCGTAGCGTGATAATTTTCCCCCGTTTTTGAAACATTCTTCATTGGTGCTCTGCTCCTATTGGTTTTAGCGTAATGATATATAGCCTATAGCCTTCCTCGATAAATGGGCTATCTAACCCTGAAAGAATTTTTCAAATCAGACCAGTAGTTCCTGAGATTAGCGCATTCAAACAAACAAACAAACTCTGCAGCTTTATAATATTAGTATAGATTACAGTATAGAATATGTATTAAAAAAAAGTATCTATCTATTTTTATCAGTTGTCGAGTATCTTAGGTAGGTACTTAGTTTGGGACTAGGTGGCATTGTGTGTTATATGTCCGAAAAAATAAAGATCTTGAGGAAGGACGTAGACCACTTTTTATCGCGACAACCGGCAAACATGCGGATAAAAATACGCGAAAAATACTATATCTATTCAAATAAATAAAGCTGAAGTGTTTGTTTGCTTGAAGCGCTAATCTCAGGAACTACTGTGGCTATTTGCAAAATTCTTTAAATTCTTTCAGTGTTAAATAGCTAAATTATCGAGAAAGGCTATAGGCTAGATTTATATTATCACGCTAAGACCAATACGATCGGAGCACCAATGAACAATGTTCAAAAAACGAGGAAAAATTATCACGCTACGGGCATTGGAGACGCAAACGAGGTTGCGTGGGTCAGCTAGTAATATCCCCTCGACTGTGTCAAAATTAATTTACAAAAATGGCGGATCTGTGAAAACGAGTTACGGACAGCGAAAAATAAATCCATTGCAGGAGCGTTTTTTAAATTTGGAACATTACAACGCTCCAGCAATGTTGTATGAAACGGCGTGCTGGGGTTATTATATACTCTTTGATTGGATCTCTTTTATCATTCTTGGCATACCAAAATCTCTTTTCTTAGTACAAATTGCTATCACGTGGCTGTATGCGTAAATGCGTTTGCCTTTCGGCACAGATGATAAATAGAAAATCGGCGGAAAAGCTGAAAATCGTCTTGATTTGTTATTTAGATATTTAATAAATGTAAATTTAATAATTAAAATGAGTTCCAACAGTGCAGAGAGTGAAAAGGATATTGATTGTAGGTACTCCACCAGATTTAAGATTTTCTTTTAGTAATTGCCCCAATAATATGTGTTCGAACGTCATTATAATGGCAACATTTTTTGATTGTCATTTTTTTTCGTGTTTGATGTTTTGACGTTTGAGGTTAAAGTAGAGTACAAAAAAGACGCGTGCTGTGAACGGTCGACGATTGTTGTTTTGAGAACCGTAATTAATTGATATTAAGCTAATTGTACATCGACCCGATCCCTTTAGTGATTTACCGTTTTGTTGGGACTGGTTGGACTCGCGAGTTTTTTTAGGCGCGTTCCGCGATAGCTGAAGCGAGTGAGTTGTAATTCGAATATCCGTGATAGCTGATACGAGTTTATTGTAATTCGAATACCTTGAAAGATATACATCACTTGGAGCAAGTCTGTGTGACGACGCAGAGAAGAACTACCCAAGAGATCTCTTGGAACGCCGAGAACACTGAAGCCACACAACTCCAGTAAGTGCTTGATGATTTTAGTTTAGATTAAGAACACGGTGAATCGCCGTGGTTCATTGCTCTCGCTAGTGAATTAGGTTAGTGATTGAATGCCTTATCTATGGGCCGTAAGACATCTCAAGTATCACAAAGTGATCGCTCGATTGGTGAGAGGACTGAACAATATGAGTAATGTAACTTTTAATATTAATATAATTAAATGTATAATATAAAATTATGTTTTATTTCCCTGCATTCTTTTGAGAAAAGCACTATATATGCCTCGGTGGAAATGGAAATTGCCTGTCTCGTATTAGTGAAGTCCTCGCCTACGGCTCGGCCTTCAAACTCATACTCGACCTGCAATCTGCAATTGCCTATTTCCCGGCCTTTGCAATAATGTACTATTACAGGACCATGTTGATGTCGACCGAAAGCGTCTCTAGCCAGTCAAGCGCCCGTGTGCAATGCGAGCTTCAGTAAGCCCTCAGTTTCATGAAAAGTCGGGCGCCCCTAACACTGCTGCGCCCGTGTGCACCGCACACCCTGCACTGTTCAGGCTCGACCGAAGTGATACCACGGCCTCACAGAAAATCGGTGTGAAACAGCGCTTGCGCCTTGTTTCACCGAGTGAGTGAGGATCCCGGCGGTCCATACTCCACCCCTCCCCCCATCCTCCTCCCCATCCTCCTCCCCATCCTCCTCCTCATCCCCCCATAGGCAACGCACTTGTGACGCCTGTGGTGTGGCGGGTGTCCATGGGCGGCGTACTTTGAGGATTCATCTTTTAGTGATGTCAAGAAATTTTCCAACAAACCTGGCAAAATTCCAAAGTCTAGCAACCCTAGACGTGAGCGAACAGAATATCGATATGGCAATAGATTCAAATTATTATTGACGTAAAATGCCGAATACTGGCAATGACCTTGATGATCCTGTCACTGTCATTTCGCATAGGAGTGAAAGAGATGTGTAATTAATATAGGATTGTAAGATGTGCCATTAAAGAAATTTAAGAATACCATAAAATCTAAGTTATCCGCAAAGGGGTATTGTACCATAGCAGAATATCTTGATGATAAAACCGCCTGGGATTGAGCTGCCCATTCTGCACATGCTGTTTATTTTGAATGTTTAAATTTATTTTGATGTGACGATAATTTATAGTTTGAAACAAATTCATTTTAAATTATTGCTATTGTTGACATTTTTTTAAAATTATTATCTATACTGATTATTGTAATTGTGACTCAAATTGTAATTATCGTATTTCTTTTATTGAAATAATGTCTTTTGCATATTGTCTGGACTTTAAAAGAGACTGTGATCCCTGAGTTTGTTTCGTCCTTTCTTCTCAGGGCTAGTCCAGTTAGGAAAGGCCGAACTCATCTGCTCAAAAAAAAAGTTTAACTTGCAAAAGTGTTCATGTAACCTAATTGCAGAATAAATGATTTCATTTCATTTCATGTAAAGGTTGAAGGTAAACTCTACATTGGGCCATATAGACTAATGCAAGTTGCAACCTTTTTAATCAACATATTCTAATGATCAGGCACGGTTCCTGGTGGGGGGGTCACAGGGGACGTGACACCCCCAAAAATCTGCTACTAAAACCGGATTTTCTTATTCTTATCAGTTTCCATAATTGTTCAGTTGAAATAAGAAATCAAAGGATAGCAAGTCTTTGAGAGAGTTATCTCTGGCCGTATCAGCGAGCACCTGTCGCGAGTGGGCCCTGATCTATTGGACTGCCAATTTGAATTCCAACGGGGATGCTCGACAGTGGACGCTTATATATAGGTGTGTTCGCTCCCTGTCGGGGTCGGCAGTCCGATCGCGGGGGTGGTGTTGGTAGTTAGCCTTTGTTAACGCTTTCGGCACCCTTCAATGGGCGCGATTAGGGCGGCCCTTGAATATCACGAGGTGCCGACTTACCTGCGTGCCGTCATAGAGGTCTATCAGCGCGACAGAACAGTGAAGTTTGTCGATCGGAACAGAGTGGAGAATTGAAAGGAGGTGTGTTGTGGGGTTCCCCAGGGCTCTGTATTGGCAGAGCTTGGCAGGCACGACTCGACACCTAGGGTTGTGCCAGCCAACGCGCTTTCGGAGCCTTTCTGCCGAGCTTCGAAGCTTGCATAGAGAGAACCAACTTATCACCTACCGATTCACTTAGATGCTTACCGGGCGCGGTTGCTTCGGTGACTTCGCCCGGTCGGACAGATCGGACGAAACCTGTCACAGCCAGCATTGATCGCGGCAATGTTGGCGAGTAGTGTGAAGACGTCATGCTCCACAAGGAGTCCGAAGAGCGGGATCGGTAATTTGCCGATCCCGCTCGAAAGAGGCGACAAAGGATGCGCGATAGAGGCCGCTAGCTCCCCAAGCATCGGTTAATGGTCGTTGTGGCCATGTGCAGGGGAGATCTGGCCACTGGAAACGACCCGACACCTCGGTGCGGCCGGGGGTGTCGGGTCGTCTCTTACTGTGTAGAACGGTGAGAGGTACGATAGCGACATGCCCCGGGTTTGAATCTGGTTACCCCGGGATGTACCTCAGTGATGAGGTAAGGCAGGGGAACTCCAGAAGCCGCTGATGCGTTCCTGGAGCTCCTCTTGACTGCAGATGTAGGCCGCTGCCGGGGTTTAGTGGTTAGACCGATTTATCGGGAGTGCCATACACGCCCTTCGTCCCCCAACGGAGCTAGATCCTCTAAATATTCATCCAGAGATTGTCACAGATGTCTCAAATATTATGATCCCAATAGATTTACCAATAAAAACAAAACTAATATGTGAAATAAAATTGAGTATTATGCAATAAAGTCTAATTTACTCAACTTATTTGATTAGTGACCCCCCCCCCCCCAAAATTTTAGGCTGGAACCGCGCCTGGATATGAGTGGCTTCCGCTAGTGTTGATACATGTGCCTGTTTTATCGCATTTTCCATGACGTTCCGCAAGATTTCCGGTGATAACTATTCGCATTCCTGTCGAATATTCGTGAACCGTGAGAGAGCCACGCTTCAGCATGAATGGGCTGGCACGGCCTCATAGAAAACCGGTGTGAAATAGTGCTTGCGCTGTGTTTCACCGAGTGAGTGAGGATACCGGAGGCCCATACCCTAATCCAACTACCACTATCTCCCTTCCCCCCCACCCCCATCCCCAAAAGGCCGGCAACGCGCTTGTGACGCTTTTGGTGTTGCAGGTGTCCATGGGCAGCGATAATCACTTACCATCAGGCGATACGTCTGCTCGTTTGCCCGCCTATTCCATAAAAAAAGTAAGGACCGCGATTATCTGTGGCTTGTTGACATAAACCCGCGACTACAAGTAGCCTCAAAGAATAAAGTCTAAGATGTTTAAATCGGACGATCTTGCTGGCAATGCCAAGTCGCCAAAACGGGAGATTACGCAACTTCGAAACCTCGTTTCCTACTCAATGGACTCCATTGCTTGTCAACTTGTATTCTGCAGATAGGTACGTAGTTCATATATCTCACCTTGTATTATTCGTTGAGTTTTTAAACGTTACGAGTACGACAGTTATAATTTATTTCATTAAACTGTTTTTTTTTATGTATGAGCCTGCCAAAGTGACTATGTGGAGTACAGGTGTGTCAGTCCCTCCAACACAAAAGGAGGTTCCTCCAACCAGGCGAGGTGATCATGCCTGGCTGGCCACGACTCAACGGTTGACGTTGGGAAGTTGTAGCTATATATGCTAATCGGCGCGAGAACTTCTATTGCGCGATTCAGGATTTGTAGTTTCTTCATTTCTTTCGTTACTTCGTAGTTCGACGTATCTTCGGTAGATGGCGCTGTGTCTGTTGTGCTTTATGTGGAAATCGCCACAACTCTACTCTGCCTGATGGAAAGCATGAGCAGAATTTAAGAGCATTGGACACCATACTCATTGCGAAGCAGACAATGCAACAATGCAGCATGGTGACCCACACTATTGCCATAGTATTGAGATACTTCTCCATCATTGAGCCTCCGCTCTCGCACTCACCAACGAAACACGACAGCAAGAATGTTGTCACTTTAGGTTGACCTGTGAGAGGGTAGTACCGCCCCGGTCGAGCCAGACCAACCGTGTTGAAGTCAGCGTCGATCTACCTATAAAGTACCTATAAATAGTAGATATTACAATGATTTATAACTTTTTTTTTATAGAGGACAAATGACCAAATAGAAAATGACCACCGGGACACCATGACAGGTGGGCCGGGTCGCTAGTTGTTTTTTATTTAATAGTGAGTTAAATAATTCAAGTTTCCAGCATATCTAATAGTAGTTATAACCCGGTCCTCATTAGGTATTCAGAGTGTGCCGGATGTGCTAAAGTACCAAAGTTGGATGACGCTATTCAGAGATCCTTGGTCTTGTGACACGCCAGTGCAATGGATGAATTTTAATATAGAATGAGAATATGAAGATGGCGAGTGTGATAACATAGAGATATATATACATATGGATAAATATGTTGATTTAAATATCTAAAAAAATTAACAAAATAAAAAATCGACTTCAAGCACGACCAAATCGATCGATTTCTCTTGGATGCCATCATCAGATCTTAGTGTCCTTATCATAGTACCACCGTTGGGATATCTCCTTTCTATTAAAAAAATAATCATCAAAATCGGATCACTAACGACGAAGTTATCCGCGAACGCACATAAAAAAAAACATATACACGGTCGAATTGAGAACCTCATCAAATCCCCCGTTTTTAAAAAAAAAAACCCCCCGTTTTTAAACATTCTTCATTGGTGCTCCGTTCCTATTGGTCTTAGCGTGATGATATATAACCTCCAGCCTTCCTCGATAAATGGGCTATCTAATACAGAAACAATTTTTCAAATCGTACCAGTAGTTCCTGAGATTAGCGCGTCCAAGTCTTACTGTAAAGTTTCATCCAAATCCGTTCAGTAGTTTTTGCGTGAAAGAGTAACATACATCGATCCATCCATACTTACAAACTTTCGCGTTTATAATATTAGTATAGAGTATAGATACATCAGAATAACACATAGGCTACTATTTGCAGCGATAACCGATACACACGCGGGCGTAGCCGCGGGCAACAGCTAGTCGAATTATAAAATTTAGTAAAAATAGATCATAGATCAGTATATATGAGCTGTTTTTGCAACATTTTTCATCGCGCGGCTTCCATTGGCTGAGATTATGCCTACCTTGCTCGATAAAAGGCTATTTAACACTATTCGAGCCAATAATTCCTAGGAATATAATGTGGGGGTATAAATAGAATAATAATAATTTGTTGATCACACAAAGTGTTGTCCCATGTGGGATTTGAACTCACAACACCTTAGCGCAGTAGAAAACATCATGGTGACCGCTAAAATCACCACTCGGCGGAGCAGTTAATGAATTTAAATAGATACCTTATTACAATATGAAAGCCGTGGAAGAACCACTCTTCGGCTTGAATGGGCCGGCTCGACCAGAGTGTTAACACAAAAAAAAAAGGCCGGCAAGGCACTTGTGACGCCTCTGGTGTTTCGGGTGACCATGGGCGGCGGTAATCGCTTACCATCAGGTGATACGTGTGCTCGTTATTACAAAAAAAAATTAATAACAATATGCATCTGAACCTCTAAGAACAATAAACCACTCGCACTTATCATATTTAAGACGCACACCTCTACTCTCAGGCATTTTAATGGGTCTGCAATATTCGTTTAAAATAAAACGAAGCACTTTGATGTTGAACTTTATGCATTTGATAAATCTTTGACCAATTTTGGGCATAAGAGGATGATCCTCAGTGTTAAAGTGTCTGTTTCTGATGTGAAAAAACCAGTTTAAATATATTGTGGGATTGTGTTTATGATGTTTGTGTCGCGTGAAGCCGTTTTTAACCGACTTCAAAAAAAAGGAGGAGGTTCTCAATTCGACCGTTTTTTTATGTGTGTTCGTGGATTTCGCGGAGTCGTTTATGAACCGATTTTGATGATTCTTTTTTTAATGGAAAGGAGATTTCCCAACGGTGATACCATGATAAGGACATTAAAATCTGATGATGGCAATGCCATCATGGCATCGATGAGAAATCGATCGATTTGGTCGTTCTTGAAGTCGGTTTTTATTTTGTTAAAATTTTACTTGTTTTTAGACAAATCCCGCCCTAGAAATAAATAGCTTGTGTCGGGGGGGACTTGACAAATATACATGAAACGGACACAAAGAACACCCAGACTAAGAACAACAATATATGGATCACACAAATTGTTGTCCCATGTGGGATTTGAACCCACAACACTTGGCGCAGCAGAGAGCGGCGCCGGCGTGGCGGCCGCCCACACCACTAGGTCAAACGTGCAGTCAAAACCAGATGAAAAGAGGTGATGATACTCCGTATTCATAATCTGTCATCATCTTCCTAGTAGGGATGAGCCGCAATTCGTTTTACATTCGGTTCAACCGAATTTCGGTTTAAATGTCGACTTTCGGTAGAAGAAAATAGTGAAAAAATAACAATAATTATATTTATGTATCCACTTGTGATGCTTTCTACTTCTGTTGCCAGTTCCTCGGTACAGTACAGTAGCAGGTCCAGAACGTTCTGTAAATGTCTTTATTGTTCGATAGGGAGGAAGAATATGTCTGGACAACTTCATCGTCACTGCTCGAACTTTCAATATTGTTACTCCTTCTTATAAATTCTGTTAGAAATGTACGTCTTAGCACTGTACACTGGCTGGTGCAAAAAAAATAATTTTGTAGCGCGGATTTAACAATGTTGTTAGGCTGTAATATTTGTCTACTTCGATGCCAAGAAAACATCAATCTAGCCTATGTCAAAGCATAGTGTTCACATTAGAGCAAAGTACTTGAACTTCTTCTTTGAACTCGAAAAGTATAGTAATGTTGGGTATTACTTCCGATATACATAACCAGGCAGAGCTGACCTATTTCGTAATTTCTTCAAATTGCTGGAGTAAGGAAAGAGTCTATTTTAGAAGTTCTCACTGTCTCTTTAATACATTTTTAAAGTTTATTGCGTTTACTATTGTCTGATATGTACAACGAAATAGTATTTTTTTATTCATGTAACCTCTCAGTCGTATAAAAAGTGCTATTCCAACGTGTGCTGACTGACTAACGCGAAAACAAGTTAAGACTTGTCTTACCCTAGAAAGCGCTGCGAAAAGAACCGAACTTCGGCCGAGGTTCGGCCGAATTTTGAATTTTTACCGAATGTTCGGCCCAAACGGAAGAAAAAAATTAAAAACATACTACATATTCAATTTGAAAACATTTCATTCAGTAAGCTTACTGTGATAATGCTACAAAATTACGGAGAGCATATTGTAAGTTTCGTTTAACCTACACATTATGAAATTTAATTTGGTCGTGTAATGTCAGCCATTTTGTCCTAGAATTTTCAATGCAATAAAAATACTGTTTGGAAACGAACGTTACAAATTTTTTATTCATTTATGTGATATTATCTAAGTTGGCATTGACAACTATAAAATTATCATAAAATTTGAAATAACAAAATAGATTATAATATTGTCGCATTGTGGGAAACATCATCGAAAGGTCATGTGAACATAGTCAGTGCTTTTATTTTTTTGCGTGTGGGAACCCCCTCAGGGTTTTATTAGACCAGGGTTTTTGTGGTGGGGTTGAAAGTTGAAACCACACTGAGTGCCAAACTTACGCTTAAAGTAGGAATAAGTAAGACTATGGAGATAATTTCAATATCCGTACCCCGCCTAGACCCTGCTCGTAAAAGCATGCGCACAACTTTCCTGATCCTGATTGCAAAGCCAGAGGTAGCAGGCTCGATTCCCGCCCAGAACAAATATTTATGTGGGGAGCACTATCTTTTGCTTTGTGTTTGGGTAATTTATCTACAATAGGTGTGGATTCAGAAATATATAGTTTTGTTTATTAGCAGTCTTTGGTCACCATAATAGCCTAGTCTAAGATCAGACGACATGGTACTGATCCGAGTTACTAGACAACTGATACAAATACATATATATTACTTTTTTTTGTAAATACATACATTATACATAGAAAACACCCAAACTCCGAAACAAATATTTGTAGATCATACAAATATTTGGTCCGACCCGGGAATCGAACTCGAGACCTCATGATCAGCAGTTGCACACGTCAACCGCGAGACCAACGAGGCAGTCATCATCAGGCAGTATCTTTAGAATTAGGTAGATAGCTCATTTATCGAGGAAGGTTATACACCTTCACGTTACGGCCAATGAGAGTTGAGTATCAATGAAACATGTTGCAAAAAAAGAGGGATAATTATTCCTCATAAGAGCTTTCTTTTATTAACCGACTTCCAAAAAGGAGGAGGTTCTATGTTCCACTGTATGTATTTTTTTTTTTTTTTTTACCTGATTACTCCGTCAGTTGTGGACCGATTTTGAATTTTTTTTTTGTATTCGACAGGGTATGCTTCCGTGGTGGTCCCATTGCTAGCATATCAGGATCTGATGATGGGATCCCAGGGAAATCGAGGGAATCCCTCATTTTTTATAGGCACATACTATGTTTTTCGTATATTTTCTAAAGTTACACCGGTATTTGCGTCTGGTAGTCATCATTTTATGATGATGAGCTGATGATGTAAGGTACCACTCCTTAACGGTTAGGAGTTGGAGGATAAATCTTTAAATATCATATGTATATAAGTTACCTTTAGTCGTATTCTTACAAATTATTTAGGTAAGCTGATGATGGAAGGTGGAAGGTACAACTCCTCAACGGTTAGGAGTTGGAGAATAATTCTTTCAATTTCATACGTATCTAAAGACCTTCAGTCATATACTTTCAAGCTATTTAGGTGAGCTGATGATAGAAGATTAAACTCTTCAACAGTTAGGGATTAGAGGATGATTTTAATATTACACGTACCTTAATTTGTATTATTCTTGATGATGAAATTTGATGAAATAATTCAACTTACTACTTACCTACGATTGTTTGCACTAAAAACTGTAAAATAAAAACTTTTTATAAAAAAAAAAACTGACATCCAAAAACATCCAACGAAAACTCTCTGTCAAAAAACACTTAAAAGCGTAAAATAAACTGGTTCTTCATAAATTGCCTATACCTAATTCTTTATTCATTTAAATAGTAGTATTATAATGGGTGCTAGGTACCTAAAATCTGTTTGAAGTCGGTGCTAAGCCAAAAAGAATACAAACGAACAATTATAAAAGTGTAAGCGATAGTCACTTGGCACCGACTTCAAACAGATTTTAGGTACCTAGCACCCATTATAATACTACTATTTAAATGAATAAATAATTAGGTAAAGGCAATTTATGAAGAACCAGTTTATTTTACGCTTTTAAGTGTTTTTTGACAGAGAGTTTTCGTTGGATGTTTTTTAAAACAATGGATGTCACAATCTATCATATATTATATATGTAAGTTTCTTTGTTACGCTTTCACGTGAAAACTACTCAACCGATTATCATGAAACTTTGTACACATATTCTTGGAGGTATTAGAAGTAAAATAAAATACTTTTTATTAAATGCGAGCGAAGCCTCGGGCGAAAGCTAGTAATATTATAAAGAGGTACAGTTTGTGAGGTTGCAGGGGGTAATCTATAGAATCGATTTTGAAATAGTATATTATGATATAAGTGCGGTAAGTTGAAAATTACAACCGAGGCGATATTGCTAGCCCGAGCCGCAGGGCCGAGGGCTACAAGAAAGCCGAGGCTGTAATTATCAAAGCGCCCGTATATCATACGACGTTTTATAACATATTTGCGAGGAAATAAATTAAACTCGGACTTTCTTGATCGAATAAATCTTTAATTACTTGTTAAAGCAGTTATAAAAATTTGAACAATTTGTGGTTGTTGATTGTTGAAATTGATTATTACGTTGCCAGTTGGCATTTTTAAGCTTGTCAAGTTATTATCATTAATAAAAATTTCACCAGTCTCTCTCTCACTCTCTTGAGTGAGAGTAGGAGAAACGAGACCATAGAGTTCAGCAGTTGGCGGCAGCGGCGGAGGCGGCTGCGGAACTCTGTGGTCTCGTTTCTCCTACCTTCTCTCATAAAATGTTGACCACTTTTCTGACATAAAAACTCTTTGCTAATATTTAAAAGAGTATTGTTCGAGCATCTTGATAAACCGTGAGTTTTACTTTATTAAAAAAAAAACGTTACATTACAATAACGCACAAGTACGTAATGAGATACATTACGATATTGAAATTGGTGAAATAAGAGACCCTTTACGAGCAAATATGTTATAAAGCTTTTTACCAGTAGAAAGACACATTATTTGTGAGTGTCAAGACACTCACATGGACTTTTTTTTTTAATGGGACTAATCCCGCCCACACGCCCACCACTGTAACTCCTGTACACCAGGATCAACAGCGGTGACCCACGAAAACACCGAGTTATGACACTCGGGAAGTCCCAGGAAAAATTTAACTGTCTTGGAACCCGCAACGAAATTAATACGAAGAAAACTGGAGGAGTTGGAAATATAATAAGTCCACTTCCCTCCTTAGCAAAGCGGGAGACAAAATTGAGTCAAAATAGGCAGACGCCTTTTTCAAACCGGGAAGCACTACGGATAAAAATATTATGGGTCCTCAGTGAGCTATATTTGATTTCTATAGTATGTATGGCAGAAGCGCTTAAACGCACGGAAATTCACCGCAGTTGACACAAGATCCCCATAATATACTACCCCAGACGTAATTTGTAAGCTATTTAGCATCATATTACGTTCATTGTACCAAAGACTACATTCCCAGAGGATATGATGAGCCGACTGTTCACAGCTAGAATCAGGTGTTGAGCATTGACACAATGGTGAATCGACTAATTTAAATGAGTATAGTTTGCTCTTAAAGTTACCGTGGCCTGTAAGAAATTGAGCGACACAGTGATCTACCTCGAGCCATGTCCTTGACAACCTTTCGCGAACAGATGGAAAGAACTGGTAGAGGTGACGCCCCTTAGATGATTCGTCCCATCGTTGCTGTCATTCATCCAAGAGGTCGTTATAGACATTGGATTGTTGTTGAAACAATCTTATGATTTTGCCGCGGTCTCGTATGCCCAAAAAATCGCATTCCATGTTTTGTAGTGTGGAATAGTACATGGCTGCACGTCTTTGCACCTCGAGATCGACCGGAAGAACACCTGCCAACACCGGTAAAGCCTCAGTGCTAACCGTCCTATATGCCTTGCACAAGAAAATCAATGCAGGTCGTTGGCCTTGTAACAGTTTGCGACGGACAGCACCTACAGTCGCCCTATCTGCCCATACAGAAGCACCACAGCAAATAGAACCCAAATAAGTAGCTCCATATATGATCTTTAGTGTATTATATGACAGACCCCATGTCGCAGTTGATATCCTCGACAGTGCAAAGAAACTCTTTTTAGACTTTTCATTAACTGTTCTAATATGTTCAATAAATGAAAAATTTCTTTCTAAAACCAATCCTAAATAACAAACCGAGGTTTTATTTTTAATAGTAACATTTTCAAATTTAATACACGGCGGTGATTTGAGGTTACCTTTCAGAAGTAGCTGGAAGGTTTTGTTTGGTGCAAACGTCAACCGATTACGCCCACCCCACCGAGATATTAAGTCCAAACATTCACCGGCCAGCCTCTCAAGCCCCGTTCTAGTATGCGACTCTATCAATAACAAACCGTCGTCCGCGTACGCATTCAGGGTACATCCGGACGGCACAGGCATTGCCAGAAAATCGTCGAAGCCTATGTTCCACAAGTATGGTCCTAGCACTGACCCTTGAGGACACCCCATCGTAAGCGCCTTCGACACAGAATGATGCCCAAGTCTCAATTTAGTAGTACCTTGTAAGAAGTACGAGGAGATAAGGGAATAAATATTTTTGAAGCAACCTCTTAATTTTAATTTTAGCAATAGCATGGGCCACCACGCATTGTCAAAGGCGCCAGATATATCTAAGAAGATGCCTAAAACGTATTGAAAACTTGACTCGGTGACAGTTTTCCTTACAGATATAACCGCATCAGTTGTCGATTTTCCCAACGTAAAGCCGAATTGTCTATCATGAAATTTAGCTCCACCCGGTAGAAGTCGTGGTACTACAAGACGCTCTAAAAGCTTCCCAGCGATGGTAACAGTGTTATGGGTCGATAGGATTTAGGATCGTCCGGCGGCTTATCGCCGCTTTTTGGTATCATTCGAATATTACCGCACCGCCAAACACTAGGAAATACTCCTTCCGCAATGCAACGTTTAAAAACTGTTAAAACCGTATCACCCGAAACTTTACAAGCTTCTTTTATCATTTTGTTTGATATTTTATCGTCGCCTGAAGCCTTATTTAGTGGTAATGACCTAACAATACCGAGGAATTCGTCTGAAGATGGTAAGTCAGACATTGGAGACAATGGTGGTTCAATAGCCCACTGCCTTATTTGTCGGTGATAATCCGTGTCATCCTCCGGCCGATCGTCAGGCACAAGTGATTCTAAAAGATATTCTGTGGTTTGTTCTACTGCTGTAGTATAACTATTAGTAATTTTGATGTTCTGTACGTATGCAAGGTCGATTGATCTATTTGCTTTAAATTCATGATACAAAGGTGACCAGGGACCCTCTCTATCGAGTTTACCAACAAGTTTACGTATTAAATTTCCCTTTGATTTCTCCACAGCAGCTCTATAATGAGACCTGGCAACTCTAAGAGCAATAAGAGCATTATTGTAAATATCTCCTGTTACGTTACGCTTTTTAGTGTCATTTAGTTTTTTACGAGCTTTCCGATAGATTCTACGTAATTCGACTAATTTATAATTCCACCAATCACATCTACGAGTGTTAGTGATAGATCCACGGCCGATACAAACATCAGCACAATATGTGAAAGTATCTGATAATATGTTTGCGCTTTCCTCAGCTGATAGACCACTGCGACTGAAGTCTTTGGCATGTACTGCAAAGAGTGAACCAAATAAAGCCCAATTTGCCCCTTTAGTTTTATACCTAAAATTGTAAGGAGTTCTTTGTGGATATTGTGCAACCATTGGTATGAATTCGTACACGATTAAGCGGTGATCACTACAGGATGCGTCCGGTAGGACACGCCATCCAGATATCGAGACGTCGCCACGCGTAAGCGTCACGTCAATAGAAGACTCACCCATTGGGCTGCAAAAAGTTGGTGGTGCATCAGGGGTATTGTGGATAGTAAGATTCATTTCCGCAATAAAATCTTCAACCGCACAGCGACGAGCCATGTCAGCTGCACGCAATTTGCCATACCATAAAGTAGAAGAAGCATTGACATCAGCGCCAATGATAATTTTGTGTCCTATGAGGGACCGCAAAACGAAACGTAAATGATGTAGATGAGGATCAATAGGATGTGAAAATTGAAAATAACAGCTCACTATGTAAACCCTACAGGTAGAGGATGAGATCTCAGCAACGGCGCAATGTGACGTCATAAGGTTACGCAAAGATGTTACCGTAAAATTAGAACTTGCAACATATATCCCAGCCCGCGACCGGCCATCTAGTTGTACTACATAATTCTGCAATTGAGCGCTTTGATATTGCTCTTGTATAAGGACAATGTCTAACTTTTGTTCCAAAACTAAGCGATCTAATTCTGACGTGGCTATTTTATCATTATGAAGATTTAACTGGCCTATTGAGATATTATCCATTTTATTAAAAAGGTACTACAACTACTACTGTATAAGCTATTCAGTAATTAGTATTTAGGATTAGCTGCTCTAATTTAAGTTTATTAGTGGAGCAGTCTTGTGATCCACATCGATGGTCACATGGTTTTTTGTACCGGCTGCATTGTGCGCATTTCGGTTTAAAATCTGGTGTGTCCTTATCCGGGCAAGCCCTTGTATCGTGGCTGGCCGCGCAATTAGCACACGTAGGAGTTTTAATAGTGCAAAATTTTTTAACATGACCGAATTGTTGACAGTTTAAGCAACGAACTACTTCTAAGTCGTCTATAAACCTACATGTGGCCCAGTCTATATATAATTTATCTTTTGTGCTAGCCAAGTGTTTCCTAACCTCTGTCTCTAATTCTAAGCCTATCCATTGACGTCCGTTTTCCAGTTTACGATGCCTGACAATTTTGGTTGTTTTTAAAAAATCGCTTTCGCTTAATTTTAATTCGTCCTTGATATTCTGACGATATAAAGCTGTTAGGAAGGTACGATCCTCCATAGAACCGGGCACGTCTTTTACAATTATACGGGGCCTTCGGCCTTTCGGCTTTTCTAAGCGTAAGCCTACAGATTTAATGGCGTTTACTGATTCTAGTTTTTTAAGCTGCCGTTCATTTGCGACCCGCAACACGACGCCTGCCTTTGCGGTTTTTTTGACGCCTACAATTTGAAAACCTTCGTCGCTAGGTTTAATAGCCTTCATGAGAGCTTCTTTTGTAGCTGACGAAGTTGCATAGTCCGCTGAACGTTCCGTAGTAGGATACGCAATAACACACGGCCTAGATACGCGTGCCTCAGTGGACACCGGACACGGGGCTGATCCAGGTGGTAAGCGAAGCCTAAGCTTGTCCGCGTACGTCAAGCCCGGCTGTTGAACGGCGACACCCCCCACCCGGCGCTCGAGATTCGCTAATTTCGTTTCATTGCTAGCAGATTTAATTACCAACAATGAGACGATACCGGTAATCCGCTGGGTTACGTCCATAATGGCGGTCCTATTTGAACGGTCGCGAATGAATGTGGGGACATTCATTCGCGACCCCTGATCGTTTACCAATTCGTTAATTTTTGCCAAATATTCGGTTGCCTGAGACACCAACTCAAAATAATCATACTCCCCACAGTTATCACGACCACTAAGAGACGAAGCACTCTCGCCCAAGTCCGAAGCCCTAATTCGTTCAGTTCTACTTTCATTTGACGATAAATTTGATGGCGACATTCTACCAAACAATTTATTTCCGGTTGGTGTTCGAAATTCATTTGTACCACCAGGATCCGGCAACTCGCCAACAACCGACATGGCCAAACAAAGACACACCAGACAAAAGAAATATCAATAAAAAACAACTTCAAAATCAAAAAACACGAAAAGAAAATTAATACAAACAAAATATTACTCCTACCTACCTTTAAGAATAAAATAAATTGACTTACCAATTGCCGCAGTAAAAGAAACTAACACAATATTTGTATTTATAAGGCGTAAAACTTACAGATTATTTGTCAGAAACACTATACACATCCTTATACCGCCCACAAACCGGGTAACAGTCGCAAGGATACACAAAAACAATATTTAAATTATTAAAACGCGACGTCACACGTGAACCGCACAGAGCCGCGGAGGGAAGCGAAAAACTCAACTCACACAAAACTCACATGGACTATGAACAATAAAAAATATTTCAATTTCGGTTCATTCAATTTATGAATATTCTTTCTCATTAGATCCTGATTCCAAGATGTGGATCTAAGTTACTGAGAATTTTTTATTCGTACAATATCAGAGGATTCATTGGCCAGATTCATGGTGTATCTAATGACGGTTTGATTTTCATTTCATTAGGTCCTGATTTCAAAATGTGGATAGGTCATATGATATTAATCTATCAAATACATCTGTTTTTACATTTGATTTAATATTTTTTACTTTGCCGCCCTTCTGCCATGTCCTCGTTCGTTGCTTCCTTGTTTTTTCGCAAAAAATATTCTCATTAGATCCATTGTTTTAAGATAAATAAATAACAGATCTAATGAGAAAAAATATTCTAATTAGATCCATAATTAATCTGGTCATTGGATCTACTGACAATGAAGCCGTGAATAAGAGCCAGTATTTCATATTTTTTAACCGACTTCCAAAAAGGAGGAGGTTCTATGTTCCACTGTATGTATTTTTTTTTTATGTATGTTCACCGATTACTCAGTCAGTTGTGGACCAATTTTGAATTTTTTTTTTGTATTCGAAAGGGTATGCTTCCGAGGTGGTCCCATTGCCAGCATATCAGGATCTGATGATGGGATCCCAGGGAAATCGAGGGAAACCCTCATTTTTTATAGGCACATACTATGTTTTTCGTATATTTTATGAAGTTAAACCCGTATTTGCGTCTGGTAGTTATTATTTTATGATGATGAGCTTATGATGTAAGGTACCACTCCTTAACGGTTAGAAGTTGGAGGATAAATCTTTAAATATCACATGTGTATATGTTACCTTTAGTCGTATTCGTTCAAATTATTTAGGTAAGCTGATGATGGAAGGTGGAAGGTACAACTCCTCAACGGTTAGGAGTTGGAGGATAATTCTTTCAATTTCATACGTATCTAAAGACCTTCAGTCGTATACTTTCAAGTTATTTAGGTGAACTGATGATAGAAGGTTAAACTCTTCAACAGTTAGGAATTAGAGGATGATTTTAATTTTACAAGTACGTATAGACCTTAATTTGTATTCTTGATGATGAAATTTGATGAAATAGTTCAACTTACTACTTGCCTACGATTGTTTGCACTAAAAACTGAAAAATAAAAACTTTTTATAAAAAAAAAAACCGACTTCCAAAAAACATCCAACGAAAACTCTCTGCCAAAAAAACACTTAAAAGCGTAAAATAAACTGGTTCTTCATAAATTGCCTATACCTAATTCTTTATTCATTTAAATAGTAGTATTATAATGTGTGCTAGGTACCTAAAATCTGTTTGAAGTCGGTGCTAAGCCAAAAAGAATACAAACGAACAATTACAAAAGTCTTAGCGATAGTCACTTGACACCGACTTGGCACGAGAATTAGGTATAGGCAATTTATGAAGAACCAGTTTATTTTACGCTTTTAAGTGTTTTTTTGGCAGAGAGTTTTCGTTGGATATTTCTTGGAAGTCGGTTTTTTTTTTGTAGAATTAACCATGTCACGAAACGAAAGTTCCTACCGCGGCCCTAGGATGCTTGCAACTTTCAACAAAATTTATCACGCTACGGGCAATAGGAGACGCAAAAGAGGTTGCGTGGGTCAGCTAGTGTTCTTATAACTTGCGATTGTAATGGTCCATTGGATATGCTTCACCACTCTGTACCCAAATGTAAAAAATTGCTTCACGATTGTCTAGCTCCTAAACTGGACACCTGAGTCAAAAAAGGCTGACTCAAATATATAAAAAATTATCATTTGATTTATCTCTTTATTTTTTGTTATTTTTGTATAATGTATCTTATCAATCCTAGAGCTCCCTTCTACCTCAAAGAACGATTCAAGTTCCTCAATGACACACATGGAAAATGTCTAAGGTCATCCGAAAATTTGGGACTGGAGATGCCTCAGCATTCCACTAAGTTTTATGATCAGTCTTTCACTGTTCAAGCTGTACGCTTGTGGAATGCATTGCCCATAAACATAAGGCAAGCGAAAACAATAAGTGGATTCAAGAAGATGGTTCACGAATATTACACATCATAATTGAGTCAGTCACACATTAGGATTTGTTTGGGAGTCTTCTCTCTCTTAAATTATAGTTATGCTTATATGTATGTATGTATGTTTATCTATTAGTATGTAATATTATGTGTTTTATAACTATGTGTGTAAGTTTATAAATATATATATATATTATACATATGTAAATATATGTGTGTATGGATATAAATAGTTTCTTAATTCAAACTCAATGCACGTCAACTACTACTGTCTCTCTGAAACATTTGATCCATCCTAAGGTTGCCTGGAAGAGATTGCTTTTGGCAATAAGGCCGCCCTTTGTACACTACACTTCGGACACTTTATGTATTATGTACTTATTTCAATCTGTAATATGGTGTGCAAATAAAGAGTTTTCTATTCTATTCTATTCTATTCTATTCTATTCTTATTTGCAGGACTCAAAATTATATTTTTAAACAACAGTTTAAATTGTTTCACTTTCCTTTGTCTTTTTATTTTTTTGTTTTGGCGCTAAATGTTTAGGTAAATTAATTTGTGGAAACTGTTTTGGATTAAATAAAAATTACTTGTATGCTATTGTTCTCTATCTTGTATTTATTTGTTTCCCTAATAGACTAAAATAAATAAATAAATTTAACCGACAAACTAATGTCCATCAATAAAGTTAAATATTTCTTTGCATAGTCTGACGAGGAATATAAATATGTATATGTAAATAAGTAATTCTCCCGCCCACTTCCAATGACCTATACTCCAACAACTGACCTTTATCTCAAGTCTAGACTAGACTTAACATAAGCTTTGTACCCCGACTATGTTCGTAAATATAGCAAAAATACCTACACTACATAGATACAGCCCGTTTACCCCAACGGCTATCGGTTCTGCGACTTAGGTATATGCGAGCCCACAGCCACTTCAACTTGAAAATTATGATTTGAGCAAGACGGCTGGCAGGAGCTGGATGCGAATAGCTGAGGATGGAATTAAGTGGCGTGCAATTAGAGATGCCTATGACCAGCAATGGACTGAGATAGGCTGATGATGATGCTGTTCACTCCCGCTGGTAGTGGACCTCTCTGTTCGATCCCAAATCGAGTATTTTGTGGATGTAGTATTAACTTTAATGTTGCAATGACAACACTGTGTGATTGAATCAAATCAAATCAAATCAAAATCATTTATTCATCTAAGACACCAAGTGACACTTATGAACGTCAAATTGAAGCTATAGTTAAAAATCATAGATCGACACAAACAGAGGCCACAGCATGTGCTGTATTGTCGAGGTAAGTTAGGCGAAAACACCAAAATCTACTGCCTGCCTGTGTCGATCCATAACTTCCAGTTTCCAAAATGCGTAGAGCTCATGAGAAGAATACTGGCAAAGAAACTCATGGCTACTCTTTTTCAAAATCTGATTTTCAGGTACAATAGTGTTAGTATTACATGTAAGGTAAACAGTATGCAAGCTGTTGCCACCTGAAATTCCTTTTATTAAAAAGCTCCAAAATCTAACGCGCAAACAAAAAAAAACACTCAGTGATAACGTTAAAGGTTTGAGTCTATTAAACATAGAACAAAAATAGAAACAAGGTGCACATCCACTTACATTCAGTTGCAAAATCTACTGTTGAAATTAATTCGTGACTGGATTAAGAGGCTAGGGTTGCAGTTGAACGAACCAGAATAATAGTATTGTCTAAAGAATCGCTGACTAGGCCGACCAGTCACCCCAAGCAGCACCCGTTCACGAGTATGACGCATGGACCAGCCATCATCTCCTTCGCCATATCAGAGGGAAGGAAACGACCCGCCCCACGACGACACCGCAAGCAATGACATTTTAGTGAGCATGACAAACCATAGTCTAGATACTGATAAAAATCACTACTAATTAAATTACCATGATAATCGCCACGCATTACTTTCAACTAACAATGGTTTGTTAATATTTAGCTTTATTAGAAGACAAAGAAGTTTGTGTGTATCTATTTAAATTCTAATGACACCTTAAGCCCATGTCTTTTCGCAAATGTCAAAGTGACACAATTGTTAATAATGTCTTGATACTGTTGGTGGGGAGATCGTTTTTTGTTTTTTCGGAAGACGGTCCCCATTTCTTCTCATCCACATTTTTTTTTTAATCATTAATTTCATCACGACGAAGACTTAAAGACTTGAAGACTTATGAAATGAAGACTATAAACACTTGACATTGGCAGAAATAGCTGATCCGAGAGATCCGGCTGGTTGCCATTTCATCAAAATAAGAAGAAGAAGAAGATACTGTTGGTTAGAGTTCGGTCTAGGACAGTCGAATATATTTGGGAATCGCGACGGGCCTCGTGTATGTTAGTTAGGAACTAAAGTTTTGTAAGAGATGTCGGTCGGTGCCGTATCTTAGCCGTTCGGTAAGGCCTTTGTAAAATTTAATTCTCATTGTCGTGCGGTAGGCCGACATTGTCTGGTGTATTAGGAATCGGGAAGCAGCCCGAACCCGTAGGAGTGTTGTATGTGTAGTACCCAGGAGCTCCGTGACGGCGTATAGGGGGCCCCCTCCATCGCAGCGGACGTCAATGAAGCCTACACATCTCCAGCAGTAAGTTTTCAAGGTTATATTGAAAAATTTTGACAAGAGGTTCAGGCCTACTATACTACGCTACAATGTGGTGAAGGATTAATAATACGGGGTATCATCAACACTATCCAGCCCGTGGGTGTTGTAAGAGTCGACGGGAGCTAATTACGCAGTACAACAGCACTGTTTAGTGTTTACAGAAGGTAAACTTGAAACAAACTTTAAACCAACCTGTCCGGTCAGTGTGGTGTCATAGGTCCAAACTTCCTCTCTAATGCTAAGTACTCACATGACGTACGGTTTCCTCGATCGAGCAAACATGTCGAGTAAGAACCACGGCACGGGCTTTAGTCCACACATTCATAGATCAATCGGAGTGACACATATTTTGGCTCGCCGTTCAGTATTCAGCGAACCGTTCGAGCCAAATGATGTCTGTTCAATAAAGGAGACGGTGGCTACATTTAGCAAGTTTGTCCCGAATATTATAACAATTATATAAGAATGCCTGAATACACTATAAAATAGGTTCTACAACAGTTTTTACGTTAATCGTCAATGGAACTGAAGCTCGACTCGCGCCACTCGCGGTCGCGTACACACACTTGCGTCAAGCTCGATGGCTCGCTTCGAGTAAGTGCGAAGGAAATTACTTTTATTTAATTCGAAGACGAATCTAAAGTGACAGCATTTGTGCTGTCGTGTCTCGTTGATGAGTGCGAGACCGGCGGCCCAATCATGCAGAAGCATCACTAGGCCGCCACAGTGTGGGTCACCATGTTGCATTGTCTGAATTCGCAATGGGTATGGTGACCACTACTATTGGATTCTGCTCATGCTTTCCATCAGGCAGAATAGAATTACTTTGACAGGCTCATTCATAAAAAAAGAGTACCTAAATTAATTTGTTAAAGTTTTTGACAAGTACAATAAGTGCAGTACGATAACATTTATGGGAAAAAAACACGAATATGTACCTACGCACTTTGTAGTAAAATAAATAACCCTCATTAAAATACTTTTAACAAGTTTAGCTAATTTACCATTGAATAATTACTTTAAATTACTTATTTATATGGACAAACAAACATTTAAATTATACTTCTAAATATATTATTATATATGACAAGCCCGTGACTTGCACAACCTTGCATTCCTTTGGAGTTTGATTAAAAAACATAATTAAGATGGCCGCCAAGAAACAGCTGATTTATTATATCATTGAAGTGATAGGATGGCTCTGAGTCTCAGTATGTTATTAACTTATTACTTAATAATATTTATTTTATTTACGCAATGGAAATAATATGTTAACCTCTAAAGACAAAGCCATAGTTTGACTGCACGTTTGACCTAACCTAGTGGTATAAGTGGCCGCCACGCCGCTTCCTACTGCGCCTGCGCCAAGTGTTGTGGGTTCAAATCCTACATGGGACAACACTTTGTGTGGTCCACAAATTGGTGTTCTGAGTCTGGATGTTCTTTGTGTCCGTATCATGTATGTTTGTAAAGTCCCCCGCGACATAGGATGTATATTCCTAATGAGGGAGCTGTCTTAAAAAAAAATGGTACCGATATTTCTTATAACCGACTACTAGTCCGGTCAAATTAGACCAAAAAATAAGAGTAAAGTTACCTAAATTCCCACCAACCTGAAAATCGGTAAGATTGTTTAAAATATCATTAAAAACAAAATTTGAAAGTTCCCCATCTTTCCCCTGTAAGGATTTTTTTTATTCAAGGTCAAAGGTCAAAAAATTGAGTTATGCGCGATTTTCAGCAAAACGATAAGTTTTATCATAAAAGTAGTTTGGACAAAATTGTAGATCATAAAATTATCTAAAAAATGTATAAATATTTTTTTTCCTACGAGCCACCGTTTCTGAGATATAACCATTCAAAAAGTTATAAAAGTTGTTTCGACTGCACGTTTGGCCTAGTGGTTTAACGGTCACTACACCGTTTCCTACTTCGCCAAGTGTCGTGGGTTCAAATCTCACTTAGGACAACGCTTTGTGTGATCCACAAATTGTTGTTCTGAGTCTGGGTGTTCTTTGTGTCCGTTTCGTGTATGTTTGTAAAGTGAATGATGGGGAACTTTCAAATTTTATTTTTAATCATATTTTTAACAAGCTTACTGATTTTCAGCTTGATGGGAATTTATGTACCTTCGAATGTTTAAATTGACCGGACTATACAATAAAAATAAAAAAAACCGACTTCCAAAAACATCCAACGAAAACTCTCTGTCAAAAAACACTTAAAAGCGTAAAATAAACTGGTTCTTCATAAATTGCCTATACCTAATTCTTTATTCATTTAAATAGTAGTAATATAATGGGTGCTAGGTACCTAAAATCTGTTTGAAGTCGGTGCCAAGTGACTATCGCTTAGACTTTTGTAATTGTTCGTTTGTATTCTTTTTGGCTTAGCACCGACTTCAAACATATTTTAGGTACCTAACACCCATTATAATACTACTATTTAAATGAATAAAGAATTAGGTATAGGCAATTTATGAAGAACCAGTTTATTTTACGCTTTTAAGTGTTTTTTGACAGAGAGTTTTCGTTGGATGTTTTTGTAAGTCGGTTTTTTTTTTTATAAAAAGTTTTTATTTTACAGTTTTTAGTGCAAACAATCGTAGGTAAGTAGTAAGTTGAATTATTTCATCAAATTTCATCATCAAGAATACAAATTAAGGTACGTGTAATATTAAAATCATCCTCTAATCCCTAACTGTTGAAGAGTTTAATCTTCTATCATCAGCTCACCTAAATAGCTTGAAAGTATACGACTGAAGGTCTTTAGATACGTATGAAATTGAAAGAATTATTCTCCAACTCCTAACCGTTGAGGAGTTGTACCTTCCACCTTCCATCATCAGCTTACCTAAATAATTTGTAAGAATACGACTAAAGGTAACTTATATACATATGATATTTAAAGATTTATCCTCCAACTCCTAACCGTTAAGGAGTGGTACCTTACATCATAAGCTCATCATCATAAAATGATGACTACTAGACGCAAATACCGGTGTAACTTCAGAAAATATACGAAAAACATAGTATGTGCCTATAAAAAATGAGGGTTTCCCTCGATTTCCCTGGGATCCCATCATCAGATCCTGATATGCTGGCAATGGGACCACCACGGAAGCATACCCTGTCGAATACAAAAAAAAATTTCAAAATCGGTCCACAACTGACGGAGTAATCAGGTAACATACATAAAAAAAATAAAAAAATACATACAGTGGAACATAGAACCTCCTCCTTTTTGGAAGTCGGTTAAAAATGGAGGAGGTTCCCAATTGACTGTATTTTTTTATATTTGTTACCTCAACTTTCGACTGGGTGAACCGATTTTGATGATTCTTTTTTTATTTGAAAGCTGGTGCTTCCCGTGTGGTGGTATTTCAATTTTAAGTCCAGTTCTTGAATTCGGTTTTGTTTTTGTTAAAAAAATGTTATGTTTACAAAACAGATTGATGTATCTGTTTTTTTTTTGGCTCTGCAAAAATGACTCTACTATGCCTGATGGAAAGCATAAGTAGAATCCAAGAGTGGTGGTCACCATACTCACTGCGAACGCAGACAATGCAACAATGCAGCATGGTGACCCACACCACGGCGGGCTAGTGATGTTTCTGCATCATTGGGCCTCCGGTCTCGCACTCACCAACGAAACACGACAGCACGAATGCTGTCATTTTACGTTGATCTTCTGTGCGAGGGTAGTACCGCCCCGGTCGAGTCGGCCCTACCGTGCTGAAATCAGCGTGGCTCTACTACCTTGAAACTACAACTACTACTCTGTGTCGAAAAAGGTTTCAAGTATGACTATTTAACATGTTAATTTTGCAGATCGGTTCATTTATTTCTGGATTTGTTTCAAACAAACGTGCTGGCGGGTTACCTAACTGTCTAAGCCCACGGTAATCTGCAATTCAGGAGGTGCTACAAGAAGTAACTAAATTATTTTAAAAATCAATGAGTTTTTTATAAATCACTGGTGGTCGTTGTACTATTCTGTCTGTGCATAGGTAGTAGAGCCATGATGATGTCAGTCGCCGGGGCGGCACTACCCCCTTACAGAAGACCAACCTAAAATAAATGAACATACAAGCCGAGGATCGAACCAAGTGGCGCGCAATTGGAGAGACCTATGTCCAGCAGTGGACTGCGATAGGCTGATGATGATGATGATACAAGCATACCTACATACATGCATTGCAAGTTAATAATAAAAAGCTTGTAAAAACAGTTCCTTTTACCCAACTATGGCGAAGATATAAGATAGTGTAATAATATTGGCAGTCTATGTCTGTTTGTTCCACCGTAGGGTCTAATTGATTTTAATGAATGAGGTGTCAATAGATTCGTAATAATGGCCGGGAGCCATAGGCTACATAAATTTTAACAAACGTTTTTAACATAGCCGGGTTATAGTTTTTAAACTTTTTCTGCTCAATGACAGGTATGTATGTTTAAATTTGAACATAGAACGGCTTACTCAAGCGCCGGCGCCATTTTTTTTGCATAGATCTCTAGAACAACCGGTTACCGTGGGCGGCTGGAGGCTGATGTCATCATCTCAATGTTAGTTAAATGGCACTGGTCTCATAACTGTGAGTAAATTAATCTCATTTTATCTTTCATCACCATTAACAGCTTTTAACTGTTCACTGCTGCTGAACATGGGCATCGCTTTAGAATGGAGGTTTTGGAGGAAGACCACGCTGGCCAGACGGGTTGGTATGGAGGGTATGTGTCATTTTTTTCTTTTCTATGCAACTTTTAGATTTTTATAAAATCACTAAAAAAAAATTAAAGTTATCAATTAATTGTCATTTAGCGATCATACTGGCACGATATACTGGCATAATAGAAAGCAAGAAAGGAGAAAAGTGACATTTAAATGAAATTATAAAAAACCGACTTCCAAAAAACATCCAACAAAAACTCGCTGCCAAAAAACACTAAAAAACGTAAAATAAACTGGCTCTTCATCAATTGCTATGTGCTAATTCTTGTCTGCATCCATGGATGCAAGATATCCAAAAATATTTTCTACTCATCCAGAAATCGATGCCAATGTTGCTTGCATCTTGCACCCAAAAACTGGTTTCTATATAACTGGTTGAAAACTGACTGCACGGATGGCCTAGTGGTTTAAGCGGTCCCCACGCTGCTTAGTATTGTGGGTTCAAACCCCACATGAAACAACACTTTGTATGACCAAAAAATTTTTACCGTGGGAGAGCCACGCTTCGGCATGCATGGGCCGGCTCGACCGGAGTGATACCGCGTCATCACAGAAAACCGGTGTGAAACAGCGCTTGCGCTGTGTTTCACCGAGGGAGTGAGTACACCGGAGGCCCATACCCCAACCCTTCCCCCAATCCTCTTCCCCATCCCCTATCCCATCCCCTAAAGGCCGGAAACGCACTTGTGACGCCTCTGGTGTTGCGGGTGTCCATGGGCGGAGGTAATCGCTCACCATTCAGGCGATACGTCTGCTCGTTTGTCCCATGTTACAAATAAAAATTATGCCTAGTTTGGGTGTTTGTTCCATGTAGGTATGCTTGTAAAGTCCTCCGAGATACAAAATAAGATATATTCCTAATGCAGCCGTTATCTTTTTAATTAAAAAAGAAGTTTTGAGTTTTGTACAAAGTATTAAACTTGTTTAAGACTTTTATGGTCTTTTGATTGCGTTGACTTTTGATTTTCAATAGCTTCTAGGAACTATTAACATAAATATTTCAAAGGAATTTTAAGTTGATACCTCCAAGGGATTCTGAGAAAAAGGGACCACGAACGACAACGCATTGGTCTCAAGAGGGTGTGCTTTTAACCGACTCCTGAAAATTAGGAGTTTTCCCTTTTTTATTCTTTACCTGTGAACAGATTGTTTTTGATGGGGGGGATTTGGCTCCACTCTAATTTGTTGAATAATTCCACTCTTAAGGTAGAAAAATTAAGGAATAAAGAACACAATTTATCATGATCAAAGCGCATTCCAGTCCTTAATACTTATTTGAGTATTTTTTTAAAGCCTAAACTTTTATCATCCTATGGCAACACTGGGTTGTTACGTCAAGTCGTGGTAAACGTCACTCTAAATCTGGCAACTCTAGCCTTATAACAACTCTTACCTTTTAATAACTGATCAATTAAAGACAACCTTCTTTGTTTTTATTGAGGTGTAATTAATACTCGCCACAATTAACTTACGAAGTCACGACAATGTGGAAAACAGAAAAACTGTGTCAGCTCGACCTTTAGAAGCTGTGATGTCATAGACACTATAATTATCTATGACGTTAGAGTCTATGGTAGTTTCGATATAGACTTTTGACATTTTCCCGCGCATTCTTTAGCTATATTGTCCGCTAATGCACCTAAAACGCATAGTTTATATAAAAAAATGTAATCTTTCTCGTCATATCTGTCATAATCATTTCCACGAGTTTTAAAGACGTATTAAGGATACGACACCTGTTCGATACCAAATACGCTCTGGTATCGTACCGTCCTGTTGTCATGCCCTTCCATTTATACATGCTCTAGGTTAAATGTAATTTTGTTTGACAGTTACTACGTCATTCAGTTTGGAACTAGGTTTTGAGAAAATGTCGATTAGGTCCGTGTTGTAATTGTTGAAAAATCATTGTATTTAGCTCTGGCTAATGTAAACTGTTCGAAGCCGTTGGAACGGCCATTGTATAACCTTAGTGTACTACTAACCAGACGGCGGGGGCCGCGATCGTAGTTAGGATTAGGAATCCGCCCGGTTTTGTTCAGGGAACGCGTTTAAGGCGGCCGGCCGTTTTAATTGCAAATTGTGATAAGTTTAGTGATAAATTATCCGCTTCGGAAGTGTACTTGAACTTGTAGGATCGAAATGTTGTACCGGGTGTTGAGTAAAGATTAGGAATCTTCCTCGGCCTTTGTGGAAGGAATTGTACTTGTATGTAAACGGTGTGATGTGTGTGTTATGAAACTAGCTGATGGCTGCAAAAGAGGTACCTCTCCTCCACTGCGCAGCGAACCCACCAAAAGAATACACATCAAGGACACTAGTAAGTACTTTGTGATTAATATATTGCTATAATTTTAACGAGGTGCAATCGCCTCTAGTTTTGAATTCTTTCCCCAAGAGGATAGTTCTTCGATTGACTAGCTTTTAGCTGATGGGCCCTTACAGGCTGGTACTAGGATTACTTACTCCAAGTAACGAAGCCCTGGGGAAAGGAATTAAACAATACCTATTCTCCTGTGGACATCGTAAGAACCGCCGCCTAAGGGAGCAAACTGTATAGCAAATATGTAGGACAACAGCACTTCAAAGAGACGGAAAACTTGCCATAAAGCATACCAACTCGCTGGCCAGACGTTGTGGCCAAAATCTCCTATCTAAATATATTGGCATATTATATTGGCAATGGATTTATTAGACATTTTTGATGATGCCGATGACTTGTATATCTGTGTTTTAACTTACATTGAAAAAAAAGTAATGCGGCAGAATATAATTATGTTGTATTCACCAGCGAAATCCTCTCTTTATGCAATACCTGTGCCACAAATTAAATGAAATAAAATAAAATCTGACAATTGAAAATGGCGCCAAAGAAGAATAGTATTTATAGAATTAAGTTTTCAGTAATAATTAGTCTATCGTCTAACCTTCACCGCGTTACAGAATTGTTGGGAGACTGGTCTTTTAAGGTCAAGTGACGATAATATTTAACATTTTGCTTTTAATCTCTTGAAATTATTTAAGTAAATTATTCGTTTTGTTAACTAACTTAGTACTGTGTTGCATAATACATTACATATACATATATTGACAGCACGTATAGCATAGTGGTTTTGGTGGGCGCCGTGCCGCGCCGAGTCCTGCTGCTCCAATATTTGTGGGTTAAAATTCCACTTAAGACAATACTTTGTTTGATCCACAAATTGTTCTTCCGAGTCTGGGTGTCTTTGTGTCTGTTTGTAAGACCCCCGCGACATAGGATTTACTACAAGTGCGGGAGTTGTCTTTAAAAAAAATGTACATACGCATTTAAATACTCATTCCATTTGACAGGTCCGTTGAGATCTTCTAGTGTTATTCCCGTTTTTCTATCCGAGACTTGCTTCCGTACCCTAAAAATTTCTGCCTATCCATATTCCTTACTCTAATTCTCTGCGTGTGGTGTCGGATTAAGAGTACAGAGTGTCACCACCCCTATTTATCTCGTGGGTGTTGTAAGAGGCGATTAAGGAATCAACTAAATAGGACAAATTTACTGTAAAGAGAAGGAAAACTGAAAACAATCCAATACCAACTCGACTGGCCAGAGTAGTATATCAGGCGAAAGAAACTTAAAACAAATCCTTTTTTTAACGTGTTGAAACCTCCACGGGCCGTGGTTTGCGGCGGGGTGGTGTGTCGGAATCGGACCAACTCTGCGCCTAAGAAAGGAGGGATCAGGGAACTGCTTTATTAACACATCCAGACCCCTCCCAGAACTGGAAACAAATCCTATACCAACCCGTCTGACCAAAAGCCAAAGCCTTCGTTTTATGGAGAGGCCTATTTCCAGCAGTGGACTGTTAAAGGCTGTTGACAATGTCTCAAGTTCACTCCCTCCCTCTGTCCCGTCTGAAAATGATCACATTCCCAAGGAGTGTTGATGATGGACAAGTACTGGCCATAAAAGAAACCGCCTACAATTCTTATTAATATGTAGAATAAAACATAACACTTGTGGCTATAGACTCATCTATAGCCACAAGTGTTATGTGTATAGTGCATCACCTGTAATTTGAGATGGAGCACGCATTTGGCTGAAATTTACTTCTGCTTATGTTTATTCTACATATTAATAAGCATTGTAGGTGGTTTCTTTTATGGCCAGTAGGTACTCATAGCTTGAACTGCAGATGCCATAGGCAGCGGTCGTCACTTACCACTACAAAATATTATACATCCTACTTTCAATCTAAAAAAATCAAAACAATAATATTAAATAACGATTATATATAATCTGAAATAGAGGCAGTCACAAAATTTGCAACAGGTTTCCATGAAAACGATAATAAAAAAGAGCAAACTCGCTTCTGACACCCCGCTAAAAAAAATGGCCCTCTACAAATCCGCGCCAAATTTTCGAAGATCGTTTTAAATCCGCCAACAGTCTAACGTCTCATCATAATTAAAAATACAACCTGTTTTTAAGAGATTTTTAATCGATTCTTTATGAGGACATATCGATATCTCGCTCTTTGGCTATCGCTCAGTTTGCTTTGTGTGACTGTGTGAACGGACGTGCTCACTTCATTTTTTTTAAATATATTAAAACGTGTTCTCTATTTAAAAAATTTGAATGGTAAGTTATTTTTTTGTGCATTAATTTTTTTTATGAATTTCTACGATCCATAATTGGCGGGACCAAATTATTTTAAATAGTATGTTTAAATATTATGTACTGCATCTTTTTTTTAAATTTAAGTTTAATTTTAATCGTGGATTATAATTATTATGTTTTATAACCTTCGTTAAGTTTGAATTATTCATAATTCGCGTTATCTAAGTCTCTATAGTGAGGAAAATTCTTATAGTATATTAAAATTGCAAAGTAGTTACATTGAGAGCCAAGTATGTAACTGGTAATATGGGCATTCAAAGTTATGCCTTCGTTTAACTTTGTTATAAAATACAAAGTTACCTGAATTAATCTATTTATTTATAGATTTATGTCAAAGTAATTTTTACTGCATTGCCTTAAAATAAAATTTCAAAGTAAGGCTTTATCTATGAACAGAAGTAGCACCTAAAACCTATGTCTAAGAGATAAACATTGTATATGAAAAAACCACGGACCTCAGAACTAGTTAACTTGTACCTAGTTTTCAAATGAAAAAAAAATGTTTTTAATTAGTATACTAAAAATATTTTAAGTATTTTCGAATTAACTATTAAATATGATACTAATTATATTTTTAAAGAATTTTATTATGGCAATCATGACACGAATGTAAGAAGTTTTTTTTTTTAAACTGTTAAAAAAGTTGTTTTGAAACTATGGACATTGCGCTTTTGGCTACATTGTAGTTTTCCTAGACTTCTATACTTTAGTTTTATACATAGAATCGGTCCCCAAGGCGTATTAATTGCTGTCAACGTATCTTGTTAACCTAGATTATAAATGTTCTGCTAAAAATCACGTGACTGATCCGTTGTCATATCGTTTGGCGGCAAAACGTTGAAGTCGTAAAAATACGTTTTGATTATAAACATTTTTGTAACTTATTACGTTTATTTGTTTCGCGCATTTATTTTATGCTAAAAGCTATGCGCTTTTAAAAATATCTGTTTTTGTAAATTATATAAATACTAGCTATTACACGCAGCTTCGCTTACGCAGACTTTCATCCCCCTTAGGGGTGGAATTTAAAAAATTCCTTTCTTAGTGCTCACTTACGTTATATAAAGAACCTACATGCAATATTTCAGGATTCTAGCTTCAGCGGTTTGGGCTGTGCGTTGATCTCTGGGTATGTCAGTTCTGTTTGAAGTCGGTGCTAACCCAAAAAGAATACAAACGAACAATTACAAAAGTCTAAGCGATAGTCACTTGGCAGCGACTTCAAACAGATTCTAGGTACCTAGCACACATTATAATACTACTATTTAAATGAATAAAGAATTAGGTATACGCAATTTATGAAGAACGAGTTTATTTTACGAGCTTTTAAGTGTTTTTTTGGCAGAGAGTTTTCGTTGGATGTTTTTTTGGAAGGCGGTTTTTTATTTTATTTTATCACTTTTACTAAAACGATCCTTGTTGACCTTGACCTTTCGCGCTATCTCAGGTGAGAATACACGAGACACGTGTAACTTATTCAAGAGTTTTAACGTAACTATGAAACTGAAAAAAACATATCGATTTAAAATATAAGCTTTCTGGAATTGACCCTGGAAGAGTCAGGCTTCATGATAAAAGGAGTGATAACCAGGGCCTTACAGAGGTTAAGCTATTCTTTCGTTGGTTTTCATTGAGTGGGTGACTTACCGGAGTCCAAACTTGTCCCTGATTCTTGAGAGAAGGAGATTCAAAAGGCATCAACACACTTCTAACTCTTGAGGTCTTGTAGGTTTTTCATGGGTACATTTTTTTTATGGATGTAAGCGATTACCGCCGCCCATGAACACCCGCAACACCATAGGCGTCACAAGTGCGTTGCCGGCCTTTAGGGGATGGGGATAGGGATAGGGGGAGGAGTTGGGTTATGAGCCTCCGGTATCCTCACTCACTCTGTTAAACATAGCTCAAGCGCCGTTTCACACAGGTTTTCTGTGAGACCGTGGTATCACTCCGGTCGAGCCTGCCCATTCATGCCGAATCGTGGCTCTCCCACTTGAAAAGTTCGTGGAAGTTCTAGTATTCAGTCACCATGAGGCCGTCTACTGGTTCACCCCTCAGCCCTTGCCTTGCCACATTATCATCAATAGCATTTACCAATCCTCTGCTGGTCGTAGGCCTCTCCTCAAGAGGTTTGGTCTACTAAACCCTTGACGAGGAGAGATGCCAATAAACAAAAATCTATCGTCATGACATGCGATAAACATTTTGTACGAAATATTGTCAGTTAACAAATTAAATAAAAATAAATTATAAAACTTTTTGCTAGAACCGCGTTGCGATTTGAAAGACTTGGGTTTCTTGTACGTAATATTTATGTGTTTAGATGTAGTGTCGCGATACTAAACAACTAAGAGAATCGGGCCAGCTATATTAAACAACGCTGAAATAAACTTGTGGATAAGTTAAACACTATTTTTGACGTTTTCGTACTTTGACAATCTAGACACAATAATGATCAATCATCACGTTCAGACTATTATACTTCAGGGTCTTTGGTTTTCTCTTTTCTATATACTTACCTAGTTTCATTTTCTACAAATCCGCAACTTTAGGTGATGTCACAAGTGATAAGTATTGTCTATGTGCAAGGAATTTAATAATGCCATAAATAGGTAGATAATTTCAGATTTTATATTATTAATATAGTTTTTTTTTAAATAAATATTTTGGACATCTAACACACAACGCCATCTAGTCCCAAGCTAAGCAGAGCTTGTGTTATGGGTACTAGACAACTGATACAAATACATATATACTTTTTTTTTGTAAATACGTACATATTATACTTAGAAAACACCCAAACTCCGAAACAAATATTTGTAGATCATACAAACATTTGGTCCGACCCGGGAATCGAACCCGAGACCTCATGATCAGTAGTCGCACACGCCAACCGCGAGACCAACGAGGCAGTCAATTAATGAAGCCGAAGAGGGAATCAAGGACCTATGACCAGCGGTGGACGTCAATAGACTGATGATAGGATGTTTAGTTGAAGTTTTCATAATATCATGAATTGGCGCCAGGTTCGACAGCTTAACTGTCATAGTCTTGTAATGTGATCACAATCAACATACATCAGCAACTCACAATAAGTAATTATTTAATATAACCTCATTTTCGCAGTGTTAAATGACAATAACTATTGTTTTTTATTTTTTATTAATTTTCTAAATATTCCTCTGTAATAAAAATATACAATATATTAAGACAGAAAGACCATAGATAATCTAGACACAATCTAAGAGACAATAAAAAACGAAACGTGCAGATTCGCGGCTTTACACACTCGCAAGTTTTCGGTGTTCGTTGAAAGGAATAACAAGTTGGCGTTTAGCCTTGAGAACCAGTTACTGTACTGTAGACCGTTAGTGAATTTGATGTTCAAATTCCAACTTAAGTAGCTATATAAGCGTTGAGAATATGTTGAAACCTTCGCATATGTAAGTTAAAAATAAATTCTGTATACCTATGTGGCTCAAGATAGCGCTTACGGAATGATGTTTCCATTATTTAAGCATTTAACAAAAGTATTAATATTCTGAATTTAAAAAATAAATAGTGATATTTTTCTAATAAGTTGGCATTAGAGTTTGTCCGTTTTTATTTATAAAAAGTTTTATAACGTTATATTAAAAAATAGAATGCCAAATATGTTTAAAAAATATATACTTTTGTTTGGCAAAATATGATTCACTTCTCACTTCCACGAATTCGCGGGAAAATGTGTACTATTTTTTAGTGATTAACATTTTTTTCTCATAAATACACATATGTATAGAAAACCTTTATTAAATGACATTATGTAATTTTATAGACGAGAATAGGCGAATAAGTTTAGAACGAGTGAAATTTCGGATGAGGGCTAGTTTCAAACCTTGACTAACTAGCACCTAGTTATTTATTGCCGTTTCAACTTTAAACTATGAGATGTCTAGTAAAGTAGGTTTGGCGGCAAATCTACACTATCTACGTGATTCGCATATTATTATGCTAAATTGATGGGCATATAGTGCGCATACCAAAGCTACAAACCTGTTCTAAGTTTAGATGTGGAATTTTATTTGTAATAGAATACCTTTACGAATATGTTTTAACCTCCGACGGAAAAAATGGGATTGTTATAAGTTTGTCTGTGTTCCTAAATTTATGAAGCGATTATGATAGAATTTATTTATTTTGAGTGACGTGTACGCGATGGTGCTTAGCTATTATTTGTGCCGAGCTATAAGTTCATCAGTACATTGCTTAGTTGATGGAGGGATCTCACCAACTCAGATAGCGCCAATTGTTTATAAATTTGGTGTACTATAGCGGTATTATACATACATAAAAAATTACATCAATCATTCCCACCGATGACAGCAAAAAAGATTCAAGTCTATATAAAGTTGAAGACCAAAAGTTTTGAGAGAGATAGTAACAGTGGCTTTTGACACCATGACACTTGTATGACGCTGAATCTAGACTTTAAAGTTAGTAAAATAAGTTCCATTTTAATACTTAAAATCATCACGAATACATAGTTTAGTACGATTGCAAAAGGCCCAGTCTAACGCTAATCCCTGTTTCAGAAGTTATTTTTGGAATGCCACAAGGTCACATACTAGGACTTAGGACCCGGAATACCCCAAGAATATGTGTATGTTTGCCTATGTAACGTAAAAAATATGAAATTAATATATTTTTCATGTCTACATACATAGTTTGGCCTACAATTTAAAAATAAGAAAGCGTAACGTAAATAAGGAGTCATTTGCGTGAGTTCATACATGATGGCTTCTAAAATAATAAACATTAAAACAGTGAATTTGAGAACTTCCTCTTTTTGCGTGCATGCGTTTAGGCGATTCTGCCTATATTAAAGAAATCAAATATAGCTCATTAAGGACCCATAATATTTTGCGACCGTGGTCTTTGCCTGTTTTAAAAAGGTGTCTGCATATTTTTACTTCATTTTGTGCCCTCTTTTGCTCAAGAGGGAAGTGGACTTGTCATATATCCAACTCCTCCTGTATTCTTCTAATTAATTTCGTTGTGTATTCCAAGATAATTTAATTTTTCCTGGGACTTTCCGAGTGTCATAAGTCAATGTGTTCGTGGGTCACTGCTGTGGATCCTGGTGTGCAGGAGTTACAATGGTGAGTGTGTGGGAGGGATTAGTCACAATAAAAATATTTGACAATCAACTTTTTTGACATCAGTTAAATGTACCTGATTATTTGAATCGAATGAAATATTTTTTTAGATATTTTTTTAATACATTTAATAGTTTCGGCGAGCAAACACGGAATTTTATGGATTGAATTGATTTACTTCAATGGATCCATAATAGACAAAAAGATTTGAATTCTAGTATTAATATATTTTTTAAAAGACTACTCTAGCGTTATATACATCCATGTCGCGGGGGACTTTACAAACATACATGAAACGGACTCAAAGAACAACCAGACTCAGAACAACAATTTGTAAACCACACAAAGTGGTGTCCCTCGTGGGATTTGAACCCACAACACTTGGTGAAGTAAGAAGCGATGTGGCGACAACTTAAATCAAGGTAATACGTGTGTCGAGCAGTCAAATTGAGTAATTGTTTGAGATTGAGTAAGTCATTTTGGAATTCATCGCAAACAAACAGATATATTGTTTCTGATTGGTTCTGTACTGAATTCTAATATTAATATCTAAATCTCTAGCTCGATTCGGATCCGGATTCGGAATGACATCATGTATCACGCACGTAGGTAGTACAAAGTCACAGCGCAGGTCAAATACATTATAACCTTATTTTAAGCCTTAGAGGACAAATGGCCAAGGATATTCGGACAAATTTGAGATTCGGAGGTCTATATACCCAGTTGTATATGTTGTGAAATAAGTAATCTTTATATATATAATTCTTCTGTGAATGTGTATGTCACTGAACTTCTCTCAAACGACTGGACCGATTTTGATGAAATTTTTTGTGTGTGTTCAAGGGGATCTGGGAATGGTTTAGATTCACAATTTTGTCCGCTGGACAATGTTTTTTTAATTAATTTTTGAAATTAAAGACATGTAGACAGGACAACGTCTGTCGGTTCCGCTAGTCTTTTAAATAAAAATCAATTGCTGTTCGTTTGTCTCGCTAAAACTCGAGAAAGGCTGGGCCGATTTAGCCGATTTTAGTTTTCAAATGTCTGTCGTAGTCCACGGCAGGTTTAAACGGTGAAAAATTAAAAATATCTTGAAAATCCAAATGTCACGTGTACGAAGTAGCGGGCACAGCTAGTTTAAAATAATATGATAGCGGCGAGGTCAAGAGTGTTGTTCTAGGTTTATGTGAAGATGGGTGGTTGATATTTTATCTTTACATAGAATATTTACCATAGAATGCGCTACCACTTGAAATCAGGATGTCCACTAACCGTCTCATATTTAAAAAGAAGGTACTTAACCTTCTTCTCACTGGCATGGCAGAGTCATCATAACGATATAACTCCAACACATTTCTTGTTATTCATAGTGTAATAACATAATGTAAATATGTTTTTATGTATGTTTAATGTATATATTGATAGTGTTTATGTATTTGTCATATTTGCCATACCTATATAAGTAATGCTGTATAACGTTTATTATAGTTAAGTACGAAACCTATGTGCGCCTACTTCACAAGATTTCAACACCACCCTAAGGTTTACTGGTAGAGAATGTCCTGGGCATTAAGTCCGCCGATATACAAAAGTGCATATAGTTTTAAATAAATAAATAAATATTTTTTATGTAATTTTTTTTGACCATACTTTTCCTAGGCAATTTTTGTATTAGCTGTCCCAATTTATTCTGGAATTCGGGACCGCAGTCTCGGTTTTATAAGCCCCACGATCCGTGCCGACATCGTCCATAAATTTTTCATCTTTCAATTTTTAATTTTTCATGAGTGATCCACAAATTGTTGTTCTGAGTCTGGGTATTCTCCCGCAACACTTATTTTCCTATGACAGGTGTAGTCTACAAAAAAACGAATTACTATATCTCTGCATATACCCCTTACGTATAAAGCTTGAAGTTATTATGAAATATCAAGATTTAAACTTGAACAATATAATTAAATCAATTCAACATTTGCCTGTTTCTACATGTCCTCATTATCATATATTAATATTAAGCGTTTTGAATTGACATTTAAGTTTGTCCGTCACCCCCCGCGGGGACCCTGTTTAGTTTAATATGAAGGGGGAGGGGTAGGTCTAGGTTAAATAGAGGTATTCTATGATATAGAGATTCAAGGTTTTAGTTTTTTTCCATTTGTGGGAAGGTTTTTTTCCATAGACAAGTTGTTTTTTTTTAATTTACATTGTAGGAGAGCCGTGCTTCGGCGTGCATGGGCCAGCTCGACCGGAGTGATTCCACGGCCTCACAGAAAACCGGTGTGAAACAGCGCTTGCGTTGTGTTTCACCGAGTTAGTGAGGATACCGGAGACCCATAGCTGATCCGGCAAACGTTGTTTTGCCATAAAAAAATAATTGTGGTAAAAAAATAGATGTTGGTCGATTCTCAGAACTACCCGATATGCACACCAAATTACATAAAAATCGGTCCAGCCGTTTCAGAGGAGTATGGTAACTATCATTGTGACACGAGAATTTTATATATAAGAAATCCGCCCATGGGCACTTGTAAGTCAAAAGACTGAAGTGAGTTCAGTGTCCGTTCTTCCTTCAGAGTAAGACGAAAGGGGAGTTACATGCATTTCCTTTCAATATACCAAAACTTCTTTTCTGAAGAGACGCCTACCAGTGGAATATAAGAAGCTGTTGATGGTGAGGGATAAAAAGTAAAGAAAATGAAATTGCTTAAACGGGACCGCCCAAAGAGGCATTAAAGCGTCATTCCAAAATAAGTCTCGAGACGCCAACGACGTCTTGAAGCGTCCACCTGAATTGAAACTTGGTTAATACTGATTTTTAGTATCAGGAACATTTATAACATTTCATCATGATTTTGACTATTATAATGAAGCATTTAAGAGTGATAATATATAGTCCAATCTGTCAAAAGTCTGGCGGGCAACTGGTTATTACTATTGATGAAGATTTTAGTGGCTTTGAAGTCTTTATTATCGGTATACCGTTTTTAAAGTGACTAATGAGACTAATTTTATTATGATGATGTTCACCTGCCCAGTCTCAACGGAGACCAGTCAAATACGCAGGAGATATTACAGTGCACAAGTGTGTGCGCAGACACAGGTGTACTCTCTGGTTCCTCACTCTCATAATCCGATGGGACGGTTATACGACACGACAGGGGAGAAATCAGGCGCAGGACCGACGGCTTTACGTGCTCTCCGAGGCACGGGTCTAAGACCCCAACTTCCAAACTCCGACCTGTTATTAAGCATTAAGTTTGTGAAAATTTGATACTAAAACAATATGTTTCTAATACGTAACATAATGCACAAGGTCCGTGACCTAAATCGAACCAGTTACTTCCATGATATACCAACAAATTGTTAGAACTAATATTTGTACAATTGCTTCTAAAATATGCGTTAGATGCTTATTTTGAAATCAAATTAGATACTTCTATTGTGTCTGGCTTAAGTTGTGTCAATTTTATGGATTTGATAGCAAACGTACACAATGTTTACCTGATGGTAACTGCCTACCGCCACCCATAGATTCGTAGGAGCCTCTCCTCTACTCGAGGGGAAGGATGGATAGTAAAATTACTTAGCAAGCAACAACAACAAAAATTACTTCAAGGTAGTAGAGCCACGCTGATTTCAGCACGGGTTATCCGGCTCGACCGGGGCGGTACTACGCGTAAAATGCGGTAAAATGATATCGTAGGTGAGTGTGACACCGGGGGTCCAATAATGTATAAACATCACTAGGCTGCCATGGTGTGGGTCACCATGCTGCATTGTTGCATTGTCACGTAATGACTGGCATCGGACCTCCGCAACACTGAGGGTGAACTGAATTCGAAGGTTGAACTAATTGTCAGTATATTTGAAGGCACTAACTTCCCAATAACGATTGCCATAGATGTTCATGATAAACAGTACCGACGGCTTAACGTGCTCTCCGAGGCACGGGCGGGAAACACCGGCATTTTCCATACTCCGGGCTGCTATTAAGAATATCTTGTAAGAAAAACCCAACAGCAGTCCGACCTGGGAATCGAACCCGAGACCTCTTGATCTGCAGTCGCTTAAGCTATCCACTAGACCAACGAGGCAGTTAAACGCTATAATCTAGTAATTAGCTAAGACTTGTCTGTAATGCATGGCAAATAGATTATACTAGACAATTAAAACTAGTAGCCATGCTTAGAGCATATATAAATGGAGGGGTTGCTAAACATGCTGCTGCTGGTGGACGCACATACCAATTTGCATGACTGATTTGGCGGGAAATACACCAACCAATCAGAAGCTTGCGTGAGAGAGACAGAATCTAACTAAACTCAGTCTCTCTCTCTCTCTCTCTCTACTCCGATCACGCTTACCGCCCGTTCAGCTGCCCTTCTATGTATATATGCTCTAAAGTAACCATGCATCAAACTTAACTTTAAAGAGCCTAATGTTTTTTATTCGATTGGGTAACTTATTATAGACGCGAACGCGCATAGCAGTGTTAGTTTTAAATAATTGATCGGGGATTCAACAGCAGTAAATAGATTTACTTACAGAAATGTCTTAACTAATTACATGATAATCAATATCATTTGACAAGGACAGAAATACAGCCTATTGTATTATTGTGATTCTAACCTTGATTGTTTTTCTACCATTAAAGCGACTGGAACTCAATGCAAGGATTATCTAATTACGTAGGGTCATGAGAACAATTAAAATAATAATTCATAATTAAGAAAACTTAAGAAAAAAAGCTTTATTTGTTGTGTGGAAACCTCAGGTTGTCAAATCAGCGAAGAAATGGTGGTAACTGAATAACAGAAAGAAAGAAAAAAGTACATTTACGAGTATTCGTCACACAAAATAAAAACAAAACAATTAACTAGATTACAAAAAACAAAACAAATTTATAATAATACTAGTTGTTGCCCGCGGCTCCGCGTAGGTATATGTCGGTTATCGCGGCAAAAAGTAGCCTATGTGTTATTCTGAGCTATATTACTGTAAAGTTTCATCCAAATCCGTTCAGTAGTTTTTGCGTGAAAGAGTCCATTCATCCATACTTATAAACTTTCGCGTTTATAATATTAGTATAGATTACGATACAATTAAATAATCTATTTGAGTGACTACGCGTCTGGATGCAGAAAGTAACAGACCGGGCTCTATGGTGTTTCGGGAAACGGGTTGATGATGATGATGAGTGCCTACGGTCCTAGAAGAGACCACAATGCTTGATTTTCAGCTGAAGCCCAAAATATTCTCACGTATGTCACATCACGGCCGTGTTATCCCAATCTAGACAAAACCTGTACTATGGTAACCAGGACTACTGATAAGCATCCTTTTTTTTTTACGTGTGGAAATCCCCTCGGACCGTCACCCCGCTGGGGCTTGCGGCGGGGCGGTGTGTCGGACTCGAACCGACTAAAACCACACGGTGTGCCTCTCTGCGCCTGAGGAGGGAGGGATCCGGGACCTGCTGTTATCCAGACCCCTCCCAAACAACCTTTAACAACCTCCTACTGGACATAGGCTACTCCTTAGAAAGGAGATTTTTGGCTTACCACACCACGCTGACCAGACTCGGGTCACTATAGGATTTGTGTCAAATTTGAGCTTGTTCCCACTTGTCGGGTGTCGGATACGTATATTTATCTGATGTCAGCGCCTTTGTTCTAACTTTTCGTTAATAATCGATTGTAGGCTACGGTCACAATCACCATGTATACGAAACATCTATATTATGTACCTATGATCCACAATAAAGATAAATTGATTGATTGATTGATTGAAGCTGGTGCTAATGTTTAGCCTATACGCGAAGCGACAAATAAAACAAAAAAAAACAATATTCGGAAATATGGGGTGCACCCAATATTTTCTTTCCTTGGCTGTCTTTATTTGTTTACTTCTTTAATAATAATAATACACAACAACAAGAATTTCGTCAAGGTCCTCAAGCACAGCAGTCGCATACGCTACCTCTGCGCCACTGAGGCAGTCATATCTACAGGGTGTTCCAAAATTCAACGATAAGCGGGCGCCTAAAGGACCTGCTAATGAGTACATAAGAAAATAAAATAAAAAAAGATACTTAGTTTTTTTTTAGTTACAAGAAAAATTTAGAATTTCTTTGAAAATTTATACCTTTCATGATATTGCTACTATTCACCACAACTCTTAAAAACACCAAATTGCCCTCATGAGTCAAAGTGTACTTTGACTCATGGTCTTGTAAAAAAAAAGTATGGACACCACTACGTAATAAATCAATAAAAAAAAATGAAGGGTGTAAATTTTCAAAGAAATTCTAAATTTTTCTTGTAACTAAAAAAAAAACTAGGTATTTTTTTTTTCCTTATGTACTCATGAGCAGGTCTACCTTTTGGCGTCCACTTATCGTTGAATTTTGGGACACATGGTATATCATTTTAATATTGTTTGTTACTTAATAGTGTTAATGGTATAATATAAGTTATAAGTATGTGAGAACAGTACAGCAAATTGACAAGAGAACATGAAGAAATTGAAGCCAATGGAAGAACGATATTCTTCTAGAAGATCAGAAGACAGAAGAACTGGGATGTTGACCTAGCCTCTCCTTGGCTTTGTCTGTATCTTAAAGATGTTTCAGACATAGCCTGATAGAGGTTACGTTTTATCCCTTATTTCAGCAACAGAAGATTCAGAAGAAGAAGAAAGCTGTTTACGAATAATTTAAATGTTGTTCTATTCATTCATTGTTTTTAATTTGATTGTACGGTTGGCCTAGTGGTTTAAGCGGTCGCCACGCCGCTTTCCACTGCGCCAAGTGTTGTGGGTTCAAATCCCACACGGGATAACACTTTGTGTGATCTACAAATTATTGTTCTGAGTCTGGGTGTTTCTGTGTCACTTTCATGTATGTTTGTGAAGTACCCCGCGAAACTAGATGTATATTCCTAATGCGGGAGTTGTCTTTAAAATAAAAAAATCATGTGTCTGAATATGTCTGTTCGTCTGTGCATGTTTACTAACTTAAAAAGAATCATGAAATGTTTTGCATTAGTTCAAAATATAATATACTTGCTGTTGCCCGCGGCTTTGCCCGCGTGTATGTCGGTTATCGCGGCAAATAGTAGCCTATGTGTTATTTTGATGTATAAGCTATATTAGTGTAACGTTTCATTCAAATCCGTTAAGTCGTTTTTGCGTGAAGAAGTAAAAAACACATTCACAAACTTTCGCCTTTATAATATTAGTGCGATTATTAGTGTTATAAGTACGAAGTAGGATTGTTTTTGATACATTTAGTTATGAAATTAAAATTACTTATCAATAGATTCAATTTTACTTACTCGTTGAAAATCAAGAAAAGTACAGATTACGCGGGTTTTCTGTGAGTCCAATGTATCACTCTAATCGTGCTGGTCCATTTGTGTTAAAGCATGTCTCTACCCACGGATATCCATTCTAATATTATAAATTCAAAAGTAACTTTGTCTGTCTGTCTGAAGAAGGACTTAGGCTACTCCACAGTCTCTGTTCTGTAAAGAACCGTGATAACTGATAACCGACATACACGTGAATGCAGTCGCAGGCAAACGTAACTTTATAATTTAGTAGAAGCTTTAAAATCCATAACTTAATAACCTATAAACAAATCGCATATATAATTAAATCCATTGCATAAAAATGCGTCCGTGAGAACGGTTACAAAATACTGCGATGGCAGCTAAGATTGCGAAGGCAGACGATAGATTTATGCAAATTCTGACATATAAGTGTTACTACGTAATACCTGACGACTGTGCCTTAGTTGGAGACTCGACAACAACCACCTAACTAGTTTTTTTTTTAATTTTTTTTTATGGAATAGGCCGGCAAACGAGCAGACGTATCGCCTGATGGTAAGCGATCACCGCCGCCCATGGACACCTGCAACTCCAGAAGCGTCACAAGTGCGTTGCCAGCCTTTTAGGAATGGGGGGGAGGAAGGTAGGGGGATTAGGGTATGGGCCTCCGGTATCCTCACTCACTCGGTGAAACACAGCTCAAGCACTATTTCACACCGGTTTTCTGTGAGGCCGTGGTATCACTCCGGTCGAGCCGGCCCATTCATGCCGAAGCAGTCCACTCTCTCATTACATGCTTATTCGATCGGTTTTTGTCTTCCGGCATCTAGCTCCTGCTAGCCATCTTGCGCAAATCGTCACTTCACCTGGCACCTGGCTGAGGAGTATAAATGATTCAAATTTGTATTTTTAACCGACTTCAAGAAAGGAGGAGGTTCTCAATTCGACTGTATTTTTCATGTTTGCTACCTCAGAACTTTCGATTGGGTAAACCGATTTTCATGATCCTTTTTTTTATTTGAAAGCCTGGTGCTTCCCGTGTGGTCACGGTTTGGTTCAGTACTTGAAGTCGGTTTTTTACGTTTATTTTTTTGTTATTTGTATACTTTTAAATTCAGGCGGCTATTAATTGACAGCGGTAGAAATGTTGCTTTACAAATCGTACGCTTAATTATTTATTTGTTGTATTTTAAAGTTGTTTTTCCTCGTGATTACACTGACTTCAATAAATTCATTGTGATAATCACAGCTCCATTTATAAAATCTATGTCTGAATTGTTTAAAAGACAAGTCATTTTCATTATTATTGTTATTCTTATAGTATTGATATACAAATGTGTTAACTTGGTATAACACAGGCGAATTTATACACTTGAGAGTATTAAAAAGAAATTCTCAAAAATAATTTTACATTTCGCTTAAATATGTATTGTACTTAACCCACACAGCAATGGTTAATACATTACATATACTATACACTTGCAGTCAAACACTAACGATGTAACAAGATTTAAAAAAATGTTATGACGGTTAAATTAATATTTTAATAGTAATAAAATAAAAAAAATATGTGGATACTCAATTTATCTACAACTAGAGACGAAAGTATGAAATTTCAGTTATCAGGTACAAAAGTAAATAAGGTCAGGACCTAGAATAGTACCCTGTGGTACCCCATACTTAACTACTAATTATTCTCATGTAGTCTGTCTGTATAGATATTTTTATTATGTTTTATGTTGCTGTTAAGTATTTTTAACAAATGCTTTTTAACAGCATTGCTTATAAGTAATTCTTCCAAAGACGTGTCGTGGTTAACACACTCAAACGCTAAAGTCATATACAAAAAAAAAAAAATATTCTCTATTTTTTTATATATGGGCCTGAGATAGTAACTACTCTGACTAATCGAAGCATGAGCTATTTCTATGAGAAGTGATCACCATACAACAATGCAACATGGTGATCCACCCTTGCATCATTGACATTTACAAATATATCAATATTTAAGGCCATGTATTTAGAAACCTTTTGTTTTCTCTTCCCAATAGTTTCTCCAATTACAGAAGACTTATTAAAAGCTCGTGAAAGCAATCGTGAGTATATTACTATTTACATTATTTACATCTTGGTTCATTTAACTTAGAAACGAAAAAAAAAACATAAATATGGTAGTTTTAATAGTTTTTATGTAATAAGTAGCAAACAAGGAGAATGGTATGCAGATCAACAGGTTAGTCAACGTTATTTCACTTACTTAATAGGTACATATTTTCCCAATCCGATCTTCGGCTATCAAAGACATTTAAATTGGCTTCTGCCATATTGCCAAATAACTATTTAGCTAAAACCTGTTTCAATTTATAACCGTCAAGGTCAAACATTTTGAACTTTTAGTGCTATATTAAGTTATTTATACAGCGATGGAATGTCATAAATCTGGTTCGGCTACCGATATTACTCGTTCTTTAACAGTCCATAGCTAGACATCTTATTCTTAGATGGGAGGCTTTGGCCGACTATACTACGCTGACCAGACGTGTTACAATATTACCCAATTGTGTTGTAGAAAACATAACCTAGTTAAAACTTTTATTACCTATTTCGCCATCTTTGATTTGTAAATTAAACCGTGGGAAAAACCATGCAAAGATGAACTCATCGACGTAATCTCATGGATTCATAGAAAGCTGCTGTTAAAAATTTGTCGGATTTCATCATGAGGTTACCAGAAGCCGATCATTCTCTATGGAAAGGCCCATGGGCAGCGCCAGTCACTTGATATGAACCATTGAAAGGTAGGTACGACAAAAATTAGGTACCAACTTTTGTCGTAAGTTATGAGTGGTATTAAAACCTATATATACCCGTAGCCATGTCTGAAATCCGTATGGTGATGGCTTAAGAATACGGAGTATCACCAACCCTATTCACCCCGTGGGTGCCATAAGAGACGACTAAGGGTACAAACTACCAGGACAACATCACTGCAAAGAGAAGGATCACTTCAATCAAACCCTATAACGACCAAAACCTCCTGTCTAAGGAGAGGCTTATGGCCAAGTAGTGGGCTATTAAAGGCTGTTGATGTGATAAGTATAGAGCGCAAAATTCCAACCCAAAAATAAATAAACAGTATATATTTTAAGAGGAAAACTTTACAAGATACAGAGTCGAACCTCGATCTTGGCATTTGATTGTAGGTCATATTGATGAAGTCAAGTCAATTAGATTCTAGGTCATTATCTGAATATTTTTCTCATCTCGTCTTAAAGTGAACTTAGTAAATATCGGTTACCGCTACCAACAATGATACCTGCAGCTTTGTGTCACAAGTGCCCTTTAAATCCCAGAATTAAGAGGAAAGGGAGGCTTCAGTAAACTCAATCTTAATATTAAGGTAAGTATACAATTTATAGTAGAGAGGCCTATGTCCAGCAGTGGACTGCAACAGACTGATGATGATGATAGAATTTCCAGCCATTGCTGGAAAAACGGACGACTATAACCGATCCTCTATATTTTTCTAGCTGGGCCCGGCCGTTTTACCCGCGGTTTTTGTTATACCTTAACATGGACAACCGTCTAGTCTAAAAAACGTAGACAAGTTACTCCTTAAATCATCAGCCATCTGCCACTGAAACTTCCGTCGAAATCGGTCCAGTCGTCCCAAAGATAGATAAAAAAAAAAATTTTTTTTTTTTTTAAATTAGCACTTTACATACTTTTATAATATATGCATTTAACGAAAAACTGTTAATTCTAAATTAATTAGTATAGATATATTTAAAAAATAATTGTAAATACTTTAAATAATAATAACGCTGTATAATACCTAAATTACGAAATCAATAGGTACCTGCGCAGGCGCAGGCGTCTAATTCGAGAGAATGTGACGTCATAGCAGTCGCCCTTGGCTCTCACTTATAGACACACACACGTGTACGAAACTTGTCATACATACATATGTACTACTTAAAACTTATTTGTAACTTGACTTCGGACGAAGATCTGTTTATTAAAACTTAGAATTCGAATTCTTCGTGTGGTGTCGTATTCAGAATAAGGAGTCACCACCCCTATTCATCCCGTGGGTGTGGTAAGAGACAACTAAGATAGCAAACTACCAGGACAACAGCAACAGTTTTTTTTTAATTATAGTTATGTACATAGGTTTCTATATTATGTAATAAATGTTTAACTGACTTTTTTATATAACAAATGATCGTACTCATCACACAATTCTCTGTCCTAGTTGGAAATCGATCCGACAACTTCCAGTTTACCTGTCAGGATCACAGTGTTGAGTTGTGTCTGTATAAGACATCGGTAATCCACTGTATTAATGGACACTCAGATCTCAAGATCGATAAAATTAAAAATAAAATTAATATTTCGGACATCTGACACAAAATACAAACATATATGCCTAGAAAACACCCAAACTTCGAGACAAATATTTGCAGATCCGGTACGGGAATTGAACCCGGGACCTCAAGCGCAGTAGTCGCTTATGCTCCTACTGCGCCACTGAGGCAGTCAATAGATAGACATCAATTAAAACCTGTAACTCACTACCAGCGTCTAGTTCCCCTCCCACAAAAATCCCAGGTCCTTTAGGCAAGGCGTGAAATAACACATATCACTAAGGTATATGTCACCATGCTGAATTTTTCACATTCACAGTGAGGATAGCAGCCACCACTCTTGGATTCTACTTAAAAATTAGTCAAATTTCCAGCCGTCTATACCAATTTATTATTATCTTATTGTACGTATCTTAAATTCCAAACGTTAATTTAATTATGAAATAGAATATAAGAATTTTTCCCTCGGCAACAAGATTTATAAATTTTTCTTTGGCAATAAATTATTACACACACACATACACACACGCTGGCGCAATTACCTACTTATACCTACGTACATTCTCACGCACACAGTTACACACACTTGCTGATTTACAATTCAAATAGTAACAAGTTTTATTATAACATTTATTATCTTATTTTTATTATAAACACTTTTGATTATTTCCTTTTTTGATATACATAATTTAGTTGTCTGTAGGTCACTCAAGGTTTAACAACCGTCACGATTCTTGAGCATGTGTCAGTTTGACGTTTTTTTTTTATTTTTTTATTTTTTGGAGAAGTACAATGCACTGAGGTGTACAAGTCGACGTCCTCCTTCTGAAAGACGCTCTGAGGAAGACTTTTCATTTATATACAAATTGTATCTGTGTCTTGGTCCAAAATGTTTCGGTCATTTGTGATTGTGGAGTATCTGTTTTAGTCTAGAAAATTACTGGAGGCTCAACTCTATTTCTTATTCTATTCTGGGAGGCATTTAAAAGGCGGCAAAGCCCTAGTTGCATTTTAATAAAAAAAATAACAAAATAAAAACCGACTTCAAGGTTCGACTCGATTTCTCTTAGATGCCATCATCAGATCTTAGTGTCCTTATCATGTTACTACCGTTGGGATATCTCCTTTCCATTAAAAAAAGAACCATCAAAATCGGTTCATAAACGACGAAGTTATTCCCAAACACACATAAAAAAAAATACATTCGAATTGAGAAACCTCCTCCTTTTTTTGAAGTCGGTTAAAAAACAAACTAATAGATGTCATTGTTTTTGAAGTTGTAAGAATCACTATGCTGGCTGCTAAACCAGAAGCCGTGGGATTCCCACGGCTTCGGATTCACGGATTCCCAAGGACAAATAATAGGGTAGATAACACCGGAGTCAAATTACGAGTAGTTACTTTTTATCATATCTGTCAAAACGATATAACTTTAAAAATGTACTACATAAATACAAACTTGTGACGTCACTGTTTTAGACTACTAAGTTGAGTAATAGTGTTTATTTAATTAAAATTTGTAATAGAAATGAAAGCTTTAATAATTATATTTTCCGAGATGTTTTGTAATATTATTTTTAGTGAAATAGACATCGGTATTAGTAGGTATTTATTCAGAATAAGTCATCTAGCCTATTCTGTGATGGGTACGCTCGTTTATTCTGTTGTTGGGTGTAATTTATCTTAAATGCATTTGTGTAGTAATATACATATAAGTAGGTACTAACATTTGATCCCAGCTATGTCCGTATATATTATTCTGGCGTCGAAGCTTTCGAATAGCACATACAAAAGAACAAGTAGTTTTGATTGAAATAATAAGAAGAATCCATACTTACACTCTTACTCTTACTCTTTTTTCTGGAATGATCTTTCTTCGCCATAATGTTAGGATTGGATATTTATCAGCAGTCTGTTTACGTATGTGTGTTAGTGAAGTTAATGCTGTCTAGAGTTCCGCATACAACATCCGTATGCTCTAAGGAAGCATAAAAAGGTATATCTAATGTAATAACAATAATTCTCCACAAAATGTTGACATTTTACATTTATTAATGCAAATTAAACCACGTATAACATTAATGTAAATTAATAGCTCATGTGAGACTTTATAATTTATAACTGGTTTTACAACTTATTTTATTGATTATGAGGTCGATTGTTACACAACAGAAGTATTTTTCAATATAAATTGTTAAAATCAAAAATCACTATAGTAACAAGCTAGTAGAGCCACGCTGATTTCAGAACGAACGGAACGTTTTGACCGGGGCGGTACTACCCTCTCACAGAAGATCAACCTAAAGTGGCAGGTTGGTGAGTGCGAGACCGGAGGTCCAATGATGCAGAAGCATCTCAATAGACAATTACAATACTAAAGCTAAATCGCACAATGAAAGTTTTGAAACTGATGAGTAATTATTTCTCGAAATTTTAATGTTATGATAATGTAGTACATCGATTTAGTAACAAAAAGAGCTCAGGAATTAAAGTCATTCCTCCCCTTTCTACAGTTTTATTTTGGAGTCGGCGCAAGCATACCAAAAGCTTTCGGCTGGTTTCTGGCTCTGTGAGAGATTGGATTTTTATTTAAATTTAAAAATAAGGTGATCATATCAAGTTTTTTCTAAAATTATTAGCATGCGATTGACCATATGACACTTTTTCGTAATATTTAGAGAAATAGAAATACAGCCTTTTTAGCGGATTAAGAATAGTATGGTCATAGGGGAGCCCGGTATGCTAAATGTGTGTGTACGAGTAGAGTGTTGTGGGGTGCAATTAGATTGTGAAGATTAAGTGCTAAAATGAAAGGTTTTAGTAAATTTTGTTCGTTTTCTTTAGGGCGGAAAACGTGTACAAATTTTCAAAAAATAAAAAAAACAGTCAGCGCATTTGTAGCGTGTACATGCCCTTTGTCAGGAATGACCGTAGAAATATGTGGAAAAAAAAGAAAAAAACTTTCAATTCAAATAAATTCAAGTTTGTCAGATATTCAGGAGGGATGTTAAGTGAACTCAAACAAATGTCCTATTAAACAAAATTTTAAACAAAAAAACCGACTTCAAGAACTGGTCCGAATTGAAACGAGACCACATGGGAAGCACCAGCTTTCAAATAAAAAAAAATCATTATTAAAATCGTTCACCCAGTTGAAAGTTCTGAGGTAACAAACATAAAAAATACAGTCGTATTAAGAACCTCCTCCTTTTTTGAAGTCGGTTAACTAACGATTTGGACGCGACCAAACCTTATGAACTTTTAGTCTTTTACAGAGTGTCACAACCTCCATGAATCCCGTAGGTGTCGTAAGAGCCGACTAAAGGGCTCCCACACATAACTGCGATGCGGTGTGAAGTTATTGCGGTGCATTCGTGCGAGCTCGCAGATATTTGCGATGCGTTGCGAATTTGCGGATTTACAGTTATGTGTGGGAGCCCTAAGGAAGCAAACTACGCTGGACAACAGCACTGCAAAGAGAAGGAAACTTGATGGTCCGAGAGCTGGTACCATTTTTTTAGTAGGTATTTGAGGCAAGCTGAAAACTTGTCACAGACCTCTCCTATTACCCCAACACGGAACTGCAGAACAGGCTGGTGAGTAGCGGGGCTCACGGGCGTAGCCAGAGGGTGGTTTTTGGGGTTCAAACCCCCCCCGAAATGTTTGTACACTATTGAAATTAATAATATTAACCATTGAGAGGCTAGTAAAATAAGTAATATTAGACCTATATGTATTTTGTATTCTCGCTCGATTGTGACATCTCTCTACCGTCAACATTACTGGCAACACACACAAAAACAGTCAAAAACTTTCGTTTTGAGTTTTGAGTCTCTGCAGTGTTTCGGAGAAGATGTAGCGCAGTTTTCCGAACGCTACTCAGTCGAGTTGGACTCTACGATTAACCTCTTCGATTTTTATAGTGTCGGCAAGTCATAGTATCAAGTCAAGTCATCAGTATTATGGTCCAGTGTTGTCGTGTATGACTATCCATAGAACTTCTTCTAGTTTTTGGACTTCCATACTCCGTACCAAAACCGAAACCCTTATAGGATCACTTCGCCTTCGTTGCCCGTCTGTCTGTCCGTCTGTCAAGAGCTTTTTCTGAGAAACGCATTTAAATATCAAGTTAAAATTAATATCAAATACCTAGGCATTTAGTCAAAATCAAAACAATCCAACTTCTAAGTCGACGGGATCAAAAGGCCTTTTATGGTCCGTTTTGCAGCGTAATTTGATACTCTCAAGGAAATCAAAAAATACTACGAGGTATCTTCTGATGACCAAGAATCAAGGTCTAAGGACTCTAGGTCCACGAGTCCGACTCGCGCTTGGCCGGATTTTTATTATCTTGAAACCCCCCCCGAAACTGGAACCTGGCTACGCCCGTGGGCTAAATCAACCCCCCACCTCTGGCGAGGTCACGTGACTTACAATAGCCATGGTATAACGATATACTTCGCCAGTTATAGTACTCCGAGTAACAGTGCTCACGTGGGAGACACAAGCCTACGTCATCATCACTATCGCTGGTTGTCAAAAATTTGTCCCGCTACTCACCAGCCAGGTCTGCAGTTTCGTGTTGCCTTGCAGCTTACCTCAAATACCTACCCGAAAATGGTACCAGCTCTCCTACTATGACACAGACCATAAAACAACCATCTTGTCAGCTTCGTCTAATAAGGTCAAAACCTCCTTTCTAAAGCACTGAATTAATAGAGGCTGCTTAAAATAATGAAGTCGGTGCTACTTTTTTAAAAGTTCGTTGCGTTTTTAATAAGTAGGTAATGTTTAAATACACAAGTTTCTTTATCAAGAATGCAATGAAAAATCAAAACGTATGTTTTTTACATTTGCAAAAAACTCAAGAATGCACAGTCGTCGCACCTATCGAGCCTAGCTGTATGGCCTGTATGTATTAGAGTTATTTCTTAGAAACTATGACTTCATGTGATGACGACATCGTGGTGCAATCTTTGGACATATTGTTAGCGATTGTGTGGGGTCGCTATACGTTTTGGGTACATAGAGACTTTTGTAGGAGATAATATTCTGCACAATATCGTTATGGTGTGCGAGTCTGATCGTCTTCCCTTTTAAACCGAATTCAAAAAAGGAGAAGGTTCTCAATTCGACTGTTTTTTTTAATGTTTGTTACCTCATAACTTTGGACTGGGTGAATTGATTTTGATGATTTTTTTTTTATTTGAAAGCTGGTGCTTCCCGAATGGTCCCATTTAAATTTGGTCCAGATTGAAGTCGGTTTTTTTTTTGTTAAAATTTGTAGGTAATTATTTTATGTTTGTTACCTCAGAACTTTCGACTGGGTGAACCGATTTTGATGATTCTCTTTCTATTTGAAAGCTGGTGCTTTTCTTGTGCTCCCATTTCAATTTTGTCCAATTTTTGAAGTCGTTTTTTTTTGTTAAAATTTTGTATTATTTATCTAAATTGGGTAAGTAGGTATATATAAAAATATATACTTACCCAATTTTTAAACTTAATACCTAAATGGCCGATAGATAGCAAAAGCTTTTGGAGACTAAAAGTATAGTTAGTATATTATTCTAATCGCTTGAAATAAGTAAAGGAAAAAAAAAACTTCGTTTAAAAAAACCGACTTCAAAAACTAAAAAGTATAAAATAACTTAATTTATATATGCTACCTATTCATAGGTTTGAAGTCAGTGCCAAGCCAAATGTAATAGTAGGTACCACACTCGCTATATTTCGACGTCACCGACGCTTCGGTTGTTTTGTATAACGCGAAGAGCAGCTATCCCGCTCAAGGTCACGCGCGGCGAGTGCAGTACCTACTATTACATTTTGGCTTGGCACCGACTTCAAACCTATGAATAGGTAGCACATACAAATTAAGTTATTTTATACTTTTTAGTTTGTGAAGTCGGTTTTTTAAACAAAGTTTTTTTTTTATTTTTCGCTTTTTAGGCTTTCTCAAGTCTCATCATCATTTCATTTAAAATTAAATGATGTACAGAATATGAAGGCATGCAAACAATTGCTCTTAACTTCATTGCAGGCGCTCAAGTAAATTTGAGGGTTTCTTTCGATTTCCTTGGGATCCCATCATCAGATCCTGATATGGTGGCCATGGGACCACATGGGGAGCATACCCTTTCGAATACAAAAAGAATTATCAAAATCGGTCCACAATTGACGGAGTAATCGATGTACATACATAAGAAAAAAAAAACGATGAAATTGAGAACCTCCTCCTTTTGGAAGTCGGTTAAAAATAGCGTAACACTGATTAGCTGTGAGGCTATGGCACACATATATTTATATATCGCTATTTGTGTTGAAGCACGGCTCTTCCACTATCATCATCTCAGCCACAGGACGTCCATTGTTGCACATAGTCCTTTTGCAATGCTCATCACGACCACTGGTCCTGTGCTGCCCGCATCTAACGGCTTTCTTCCTTCCTTTACCTGGTCGTCTATATTTTATTTCTTTTTCTTCTATATTTCTTTTTATACTTGTATATTTACATTTTCAGTTACAGTGTTTGTCTAAGTTTCGTGTCAAACACAATACTCAATAGATTATGAATTTTCTTAATATTTTTTTTATATTTGTAGATACTGTATATTTTACTAAACAAATCCAATTTCATAAAAATAATTCCAGCAATTTTTTAATTACAAAATTGTTTCACTAACTTTGTTTAAAGGCCCGTATTCACTTTGTATAAAGGCCCGTATTCACTTTGTATAGTGCGAGTGCAGGTGTGAAGTGAGGCGGCCAACGATTGGTAGAAAATACGTGTGGACAGCGAATTCGCGATCCACACGTATTTTCTGCCAATCGTTGATCGCCCGCACTAAGCGCCTGCACTCGCACTATACAAAGTGCATACAGGCCTTTATATATTGTTTTAAATATCGCCGCCGCCATACCGCCCGCGTTTATATCGGTTTTCGCAGCAAACCTATGTGTTATTCTCATGTTTTATATATATTACTGTATAGTTTAGTTTTAAATACGTTTAGTAGTTTTTGCGTGAAAGAGTAACAAACATACACACTTATAAACTTTCACCTTTATAATATACTAGCTGTTGCCCGCGGCTCCGCCCGCGTGTATGTCGATTATAATCGTGGCAAATAGTAGCCTATGTGTTATTCTGATGTTTAAGCAATATTACTGTAAAGTTTCATCCAAATCCGTTCAGTAGTTTTTGCGTGAAAGAGTAACAAACACACACACATCCTTACAAACTTTCGCATTTATAGTACTAGCTGTTGCCCGCGGCTCCGCCCGCGTGTTTATCGGTTTTCGCGGCAAATAGTAGCCTATGTGTTATATAAAGTATCCTATGTGTAAATCCAGGATGTCAGCTGCCTGCATACGAAATTTTATCAAAATTGCTACCGTCGTTTGAGCGTGAAGAAGTAACAAACATACACACTCATAAACTTTCACCTTTATAATATTAGTGTGAAGTGTGATGTGATGATCTAGTATGATAATATTAGTGTGATGCAGAAAAGCAAAAGTATGCGTGTCTGTTACGAAACTGAAACTTTCCCACTTGATACCTGCTTTCATGGTCAGCCTACGATACCAACCAATTTATGGGTATTTGTTACGAGGTTTGCCTACTTTTAGAAGTGTTTTATTAAAAAACTCAAAAAAAAATAGTAGATATTAGTAGAACCATAATTATACTCATTTTTTTAAATTATGTACCTAACTAGCTTTTGCCCTCGTTCCGTGTCCGTTCCGATTATCGACATCTGATTGAAGTATGATTATTTTAGAGTACTCTCGCTTTTATTTCCATATCCATTTTCTCATTCTATGTTACCTAGGCTGGCAACCATAGGGCAGCAACACGCTTGTACATCTCGATTTGCAGGTGTCCATGTGTGGCGGTAATAACAATAAATAATAATAAATATTTCGGACATCTAACACACAACGCCATCTAGTCCCAAGCTAAGCAGAGCTTGTGTTATGGGTACTAGACAACTGATACAAATACATATATACTTTTTTTTTGTAAATAAATACATATTATGTATAGAAAACACCCAAACTCCGAAACAAATATTTGTAGATCATACAAACATTTGGTCCAACCCGGGAATCGAACCCGAGACCTCATGATCAGCAATCGCACACGCCAACCGCGAGATTAACGAGGCAGTCGAGTCGATAACGTACCTTTATATCCGTTTACTCATAAAAATCCACCCATCACTACATCCCTGTCCCTATAAATGCTAAGATCTGTAAAACTACGCAACGGATATTGATTCGGTTTTCTTTGGTAGATAGAGTGATTCAAGGGAAAGGTTTATATGTATTTATAGTAAAGAAACACTGAGCATTTTAGAGATTTCTAATGTGATGTAATAAATAAACCCATTTTTATACGATTACATTGCAAACGCTGCTGGAGTGCTGGCTGAACCCTATGAGATCAAAATAATGTGCCTACTACAGTATTGTACACCTTAAAAATGTCTACATAAAAGTCCGAGATGTTATATCTATCTCTTAGGGATAACCCACAATAACCATTTTCTATTCCTTTCTTTTTACGAGAAATAATGGCTTATTTACGAAGCGATTTTAAGCAATGTACAGCATTAATCCTTATCCAATTAAGTACCTACCTTATGTACAGCTATCAGTTGCAGCTATCAGTAAGAACGGCGCATGATTGGTTAGCTCATGGCTGTGCAGCAATGACTCCAAACCTTTTATTTTGTTTTCTTTGGTCGACTTCGTTCTCATTCAAGTCTCTTAGTGAAAAAAATATTGTATACCGTATTATTATTTTTTAAAAGGAGCAACAATGGAGTTTCTTGCCAGATTCTTCTGCATGAAGGGTAGGCTGCACTTGGAACTGGAGACTAGAATCACTCGATTTTTTAATATTAAATATTGACTATTCATAAGTGCCTGTAAAATAAGTGCCTATATGAATAAAATATTTTTGAGTTTGAGTTTGAGTTTACATTGTGCACTTAATATATATCAATATGGATATGGACCATTACAGTATGTAATTGTGTAAATGTGCAGGAATCAGGTGTCGTCGGTGGGTGTATCTGAGATCTACCCATGCGAAGCCGGGATGCTGGTATTATATTATAAAAATCTAGATCTATAAATTTTTTATCTCAACATACACGCTATATGTCTAGTCGCTACCGTGCGTCTAGCTCTATAGCTATCTAACCAGACTATGTGTCAAGGGCAACGGGTTCGATCGAATAGAAGCTTTTTAACATTCACGCTTTTAAAACATTGTAGTATTACACCACGCATTAACAGCCTTTACCAGTCCACTGCTGGACATAGGCCTCTCCTTAGAAAGAAGGTGTTGGTCTACTATACCACGCTGACCAGACGGGTTGGTATAGATAGGGTTTGTGTCAAGTTTCCCTTCTCTTTGCAGTGATGTTTTCCTGGTAGTTAGCTCTCGTCTTCGGCTTTTACGACACCCATGAGATGAATAGGGGTGCTGACACTCGTATTCTTAGTCACCACATACAATTTTTAATTTAATTACTTTTATGCCCAGTTTCACCAGTTATTGATAAAGTTTTAGATAATTATCTGCCTAACAATACTAATTAATGGATACAAGTTATTGACATAGGTCTCTCCTTATGCCGGCTACAGACCTTCAGTTTCAGAACTGTTGAACTGTTCAGTTGAAACGTAGGTGTGTAGGCAAAACTGGAAACTGTACAGTTGAACCGACAATTTATTTGAAATATTAGATAAAACTACTCAGTTAAAACTGTGCATGTAACACTGAAGGTGTGTAGCAGAAGCTAACTGTGCAGTTGTCAGTTTTGCCAAAGCGCCACCGAAGTGAGCACGTGTTTTCTGCAGAGCGTTATTTAGATCTAAACTAACAATGCAAAATCTACGTGAATGGTTGGAAAAATTTATAGAAATATATAATTCAGAGCTTTGCTTGTGGAAATAAGAAGCAGCCTACCAAAAATTATTGTCAAAACTCTGAGAGATTGAACCATCAAGTGATAAAGAATCTGTATAGCACTTCTCATAACTGTGTCTTCAATATAGCACTTCTCTTTAATTCATTCCTAAATAGTTATTATAGTCTCTTGTACAAATTCTGAGCTCTTTCAATAAATAATCATGCGATTAATGTTTACACCACATTTTTCCTTTTTGTTTTCTTTTTCCAAAATGCATAATAGGACAATAATTTTGCCCATCTTCATCTGATGGCGCCCTGACAACGTGTTACTTCGAGCGAAAAAAACAGGGTTGATATGATTTAAATCACTTGATTTAAGTCGTTTTTTTTTTATAATATAAAAATTTATAAAATATATATAATTTTTTTTTTATAAAAATCAATCATTTAAATCATTTAAATTTTACTGCAACCAAATCGGCCAAATTGTCTGGGAACTTTCCCTGACATAGACTACGGCGCACACAGGTGCACAATTCCCTTGAGCGATTACCGACACAGTTCCCAGGATTCTAAATGCTACAGGACATGTCCTAAAAGTTATCAAATATTTCAGAAATCATTACGCGCATGCTATTCAAATTCAATGCAAAGCGAAAAGTATTCGATTTCAGATAGTGTTCTCATCTGAAGGGAATTAGAATAAGTACTTAGCAACTCATTAGAGTTGCGAAATTTTTCATTTCCTTGTTATTTTTTGAACACTACTGTTGTTTAAATTGTTGATTTTAGTAGAACTTATTAAATTATCTTATAAATTGTATAAATAATTAAACTTTTTAAAATACGTTGTTTTCATTTAATAAAAAACTGACCTTCTTCCTAGCCTTTATTATTCCCAAGATAACAGTAATAAAAAAAGACAAGAAAGTAAAAAAAAAATGATTTAAATAAAAAAAAACGATTTAAATCAAATTAATCCGATTGTTTTTTTTTAAAGTTATGATTTTTATCAACCCTGAAAAAAGGTTACAACTGAAATAACTGAACGTTTGCAGACACTAGGGACGCCAGTTTTAACTGAACCGTTCGACTATTCAGTTAAAAATGTGCAGTTAAAACTGAAGGTCTGCAGCCGGCATTAGAAAGGAGGATTTGGTCTACTACGAGTATACCACTTTGAGCAGAAGGGTTAATATAGAGATTGTTTGAAGTTTTTCATGTCCTGCATAGTTATTACCTTTAATTATAAATAAAACACATTGTCGTTAAAAATATATTTAATTTAATCAATAATAACTTAGCCTCATATAAATAATTATTTCTATTATAATACATTATTAACAATTCTAGTAGCAAAATATTATATCGAAGAAATGGTAACAAAAATACGACCGCTAATAATAAAATAACTAATTTTATTTAATTAAGTGTTTAAAAGAATACTTGAAAAATTCAGCTTAGTTGAAAAAGATCAAGGTCAAGGATACGTGTATATTGCGTCCTTGACCTTGTCATACTCGAATCGGTAACATAGTGTACCTTGCCCTTATATCTCTCAGTTAAATAATAGTCTTAAATAAATGGTTTTTTTTTTAAATAATTACAGAACAAAAATGACTATAGAAATTTTGGGGTAGGTATCTTTTACGCCTAAAATAATAATACCACAACACAAACACGTTTACAACAGTTACTAAAGCCTTTTTTTCTGTAGATTCCCCAAATCTTTATAGGCTATAGAAACCATAGATATTATAGATCTATTTTGTCAAACCCTAAACCAATAGACAACTTGGTGCATCCAAATAAAAAAAAAACATCGGATGTACCAATGAAGTACTAAATAAGCGTTCCATATTTAAAAGCAAAATTTAAAAATGGAACGTATATATATAGACAATATTTTCTGCTCTATGCAACGTCATTTTATGTTGATAGTCTTTACCCTATTTATATTTTATAAACTTGGCAATAATTCGGCCAATGCATTTATTTGTGCAGAGAGAAATAACTAAATAAAATGTAAACTGCTTCCTCCATGATCATCAGCCTATCGCAGTCCACAAGTGGACAAAGGCCTCTCCTGAGAAAAGAGGTATTGGCCTATTATACTACGCGAGCCACCATTAGATCCACAGAGTACAATGTATATATTATAGATTAGATCACAAAATCCAGTGTACATAGAAAATAAACAATTCGTTGCTTAAAATTACAAAGGGCGGACACAACGCCATCTATGGGCTTTAAATTGCATTTTAATAAAATTTTATTGTATTTATATCACTCAGGACTCGTTAATCCTTGAATATGAGAATCTACTTTGACATAATTTCCATATGGTGTGCTAATGGTTTGAGGACCGGCGTATGGATTTAATACTAGATTGACGCTTTTGGTGTCTGTCGTTGAACTGGTGGCGCCATCTCTGTTCCAGGATGCTGAAATAAAAAGCTTGGTTTAGTGACATCTAGTGGCAAATAGTAAGACTACTTAAGTAAATTTAATTTTATTAACTTCACGCTAGCTCAGTTTTTGAAAGACAGGATATGCTCCGAATCTAAAAGAAAAATAGAAAAGTCAAAAAATCTGTACAATAAAAAGATCATCATTTCTCTATTATATTTAGTACGTATTTTATTATATTATCTAGTATATTTTGTAACAATGCACATATTTTAATTAGTTTTTTTTTATTATTAACTTGCTATGTATGTATGTATGCTTGTATGTTCGAGTGGAATCTTGCAACTCAATTTTGAAGCAGATATCTTCAACCGATTTTGCTGAAATTTTGCAAGCATATGTATACAGCGTGACAATGCAATGTTATAATGACATGGAGCTGATCTGATGCTGGAGTTGGAAGGCGACCATGGGAACTCTGTAAAGAAACGTCGCAACATCATCGAGTTTGGACTCGTTTGATTGGATCGCCATCTGTGATAAGAATCACGTACTCCTATTGATCGTTTACTAAAACGACCAATAGATGGCATTTTTTTGAGAATAACAAAATCGTTACCTACAATCTTCAAAAGCAATAATGGACATCCATATGGCTTTTGTTTTGAGTCTCAACAACCCCCATAAAATGCATTACACATCTCTAAAACAAATATTTAGTTCAGATACATCATGCAGGAGTTTTCGAGAAGAACAGTAGGTAATGTCAGAGTAGTCGTTCAGATACATTATTTTATTGACATAATTACGTTGCCGCCTTTTGAGTATGCCCCTGCCCTCTCTTAAACTTAGAAGAATGGTAGGTTGGGCGGAGGACTTTTTAAACGTACAAGAAACGGACACAAAGAACACCCAAACTCCGAACTACAATTTGAGAATCACTCAAAGTGTTGTCCCATGTGAGGTTTGAATCCACAACACTCAGCGCCGTAGCTTCTTTTTTATAAAATAGAGGTCACACGAGCAGGCGTATCACCCGATGGCCGATGGTAAGCGATTACCGCCGCCCATAAAACATCCGCAACACCAGAGGCGTCACAAGTGCGTTGGCGGCCTATGCGGGAATGGGGGTGTGCGTGTGAACTGAGGGACCATAGTGATATATTTGTTTGAAATTTTTATAAGATTTAGTAGTAGGCTCAAAACAATTGTAGAACAAATATGAGAATTTGTAAAAAGATATGTTAAAAACTACAGCCCTTTAAGTGTGGTCCCTCAATCCTCACATACCATCAGCCAGATCTCGGCAAGTATGTAAGAAAATAAGGTATTGTGACTGTAGACATTTAGTAGAGAATTTGTAAAGATATATACTAAATAACTGAGCACAAATCATCAACGATTAAAAAAATACAACGACTATACTGTGGTCCCTCAGTCCACACACGAAAGATTTTGTTATACTGAATATTATCACATCAACGGAATAAAATCTTTATTTTCTTACATAATGTTTTAGAACAAGTCTTATAGCAATTTGTAAAAAATTAATTTAAAAAAAATATCGACGCACTTTGAAGATATGTATAATTAAAGCTGGTCCCTCAATCCTCACGTTCTCAAACATACTTACATGTCTAGCTGCTAGACGACTAAAGTATCACAAAGTGTAGTGTATTAAACTTTTTGTAAAAAGTTTCTACAAAATAATAGGTATCTTTAATTGTGTGTATCTTACCTGTAAAATGAGATTATAGCATTTCAGTGATCTTATGAACAGATATACGAGTAGTGTGACCACACAATGAAAAAAAATGTAGACTACCAATATAATTTTTATTGTAATAGTCGAAACCCAAGGTTGTACGGTTGATTTAGTGTTATGTTACATTACGTATCTTTACAAAGCATGAAATAAAGTAGCTTTTAGACGCTTATCACCATTTAGGCTATGTTTTAAGGAAGCTTTATGTACTTATAATACCCCAGTATTTTACAAACCATTATGGTAACATAGTGGTATTATTTATACAGCTCAGTTTTATACGTTCTATTAACACATAAAATTGAACATTTAAAAACACAGGATTTTGTAAAATATTTACATAAAGTCCGCGATAGTACCTATCGCGATCTATATTAATATTATAAATTTGAAAGTGGCTTAGTCTGTTTCTCTATTACGCTTTCACGGCTAAACCAATAACATTGCCAGCACTTGGTAAGGCATATAACTTATTGTAATACTTTTGTTTAAGTACATAAAATTTGGTTATAACTTAATGAATGTAATAAGATTTGTTGGTCCGTACTGTAACGCCCTGGCAAAAAATGCGAATGACTCTGTTTTGTGAAAAAAAGTTCTATCTAGCTTTTTTTTCACATACTTAAACAAAAGTATTACAATAAGTTATATGCCTTACCAAGTGCAGGCAATGTTATTTGTTTAGCCGTGAAAGCGTAATAGAGAAACAGACTAAGCCACTTTCAAATTTATAATATTAATATAGATCGCGATAGGTACTATCGCGGACTTTTTGTAAATATTTTACAAAATCCTGTGTTTTTAAATGTTCAATTTTATGTGTTAATAGAACGTATAAAACTGAGCTGTATAAATAATACCACTATGTTACCATAATGGTTTGTAAAATACTGGGGTATTATAAGTACATAAAGCTTCCTTAAAACATAGCCTAAATGGTGATAAGCGTCTAAAAGCTACTTTATTTCATGCTTTGTAAAGATACGTAATGTAACATAACACTAAATCAACCGTACAACCTTGGGTGTCGACTATTACAATAAAAATTATATTGGTAGTCTACATTTTTTTTCATTGTGTGGTCACACTACTCGTATATCTGTTCATAAGATCACTGAAATGCTATAATCTCATTTTACAGGTAAGATACACACAATTAAAGATACCTATTATTTTGTAGAAACTTTTTACAAAAAGTTTAATACACTACACTTTGTGATACTTTAGTCGTCTAGCAGCTAGACATGTAAGTATGTTTGAGAACGTGAGGATTGAGGGACCAGCTTTAATTATACATATCTTCAAAGTGCGTCGATATTTTTTTTAAATTATTTTTTTACAAATTGCTATAAGACTTGTTCTAAAACATTATGTAAGAAAATAAAGATTTTATTCCGTTGATGTGATAATATTCAGTATAACAAAATCTTTCGTGTGTGGACTGAGGGACCACAGTATAGTCATTGTATTTTTTTAATCGTTGATGATTTGTGCTCAGTTATTTAGTATATATCTTTACAAATTCTCTACTAAATGTCTGCAGTCACAATACCTTATTTTCTTACATACTTGCCGAGATCTGGCTGATGGTATGTGAGGATTGAGGGACCACACTTAAAGGGCTGTAGTTTTTAACATATCTTTTTACAAATTCTCATATTTGTTCTACAATTGTTTTGAGCCTACTATTAAATCTTGTAAAAATTTCAAACAAAAATATCACTATGGTCGCTCAGTTCACACGCACACGAATGGGGCGGGGGATGGGCAAGCCGGGGTGGTGGGGAGGCGGATGGGTTGAAGTTGGAGTATGGGCCTACGGTATCCTCACTCACTCGGTGAAACACAGCGCAAGCACTGTTTCACACCGGTTTTCTGTGAGGCCGTAGTGTCATTACGGTCGAGCCGGCCCATTCATGCCGAAGCGTGGCTCTCCCACGGTGGTTATGCTTGCATGCTATGCTTGCTTTTACGGATGAGTGTCCCAGAGTGCAGGCCCTTTTTCATATTAATGACTATATTTACGGAAATGTTTTAACTAATACATTCTTAATAATTAAAATACTAACATCAATAGTTATTAGCACATTTTGACACTCAATATACAACTTTCAAATAGACTTGACTATTGCGTCATACAACGTAAAACGCTTTCTCCTCTGCACCCATTTTTTTTGGTTATCAACACATAGGTACGTATCATTGGATAAACCCATTTTAGAGTCAAACTATCACATATTTATTATGATTATATTTCACAGAGCGGGTCAAACGAGCACACGTTGAAGGAAAGTGACTACCAACGCCCATGAATGCCTGCTACTCAAGAGTCCAAAAGCCTTTACGTTCTTATAAATCTAGTATTTTTGACGTTTGCAAAGCTCTAGAAAGAACCATCGAAGCACACTTTGAACTCTGTTGCGTAGGCACTACGAGTCAAATTCAGTTGCTACTTTGGCAAAGTTAGTATTTGGAAGAAATACATTCTGGACTGTATTTCGTAGGCGTTATGATTCAAATTCAATTGTTAGTTAGATAACCTTAGTTTGAATATACCAGTACTACAAGTCGTGACTACAAGTCACCTTATAGTAAGCGTTTAACAGTGCTTATATGAGTCTGAACAATGTTCCCCTCTGAAAGTAAGGCACAAATGGGCCTTCGCATTACACTGTTATGACATAATGAGTTTATGTGTGTGTGAAATTTTGTCAAGTTTTGTTTTAATTGTTATGTGTGAGTTCGTAGTGACAGGCGATTGTTTTTGTATGCGAGTCTAAAATGTGTATGTGTGAAGACTTTCCCGCGCAAATAATAAAATTACAGACTGTTATGTATCGAGAAAAGACGCTGTGGGTACTCCCCTCCGTTCGGTGGCCCGTGTTGCTTTATGATTGTGACAAATAGTAAAGAGCTATGGTTGTCATAAATAAGCTTATAGAGTGAAGTCTTGGAGCATACAATATATGAAGGGAGCGCTGAACGAGCGGAAAGCGTGATCGGAGTAGAGAGAGAGAGAGAGACCGAGTCTAGGCAGAGTCTATTGTTACTGAATAAGTCTCTTTGCCGTCTGTCGGTACTGACCCTAAGTGGGTTTGTCTCATCATTGCCTTTGATACTCCACAGCTATAGTCCTCCTTAGAAAGAAGGTTTTGGCCTACTATACCACGATGACCAGACGGGTTGGCATAGGGTTTGGGTCAAGATTTCCTTCTCTTTGCAGTGCTGTTGACCTGCGTAGGTGACCTTGACCTTGCTATCTCAGTCGGCTCTTACGACACCCATGGGATAAATAGGGGTGATAATACTCCGTCACCACGAAGCTGTGCTGGTATGCTTATACTTGAAGAAGGAAGTTTCCTTACATATATGCTCTTCATGAGGTCCTTGCTGCCCATGGATGTGCAGGTGTATCTCCTTCTGATGAGGAGGCTCCCACCCGTGGCCGTGGGTATGGGTCTTCTGACTGATGAAGGCACCGAACTGGAAATTAATAAAGAGTTTTGGATTAAAATATGGTAGTTTTGGGCGAAAGATTTTCATGGTCTAATGCTAAGACTTCAGAAGTCTGAAGATGTGGAGATCACCACTATGATATCAACAAGAACTGGCAATTTGAGTTTTCTATGACCTGGTTGCGTGGGTCATCTAGTCTAATATAATTATAGTATTTCAGTGTAAAAAAAAGGTTTTATTGACGAGTATTTCCGTCTATTGGCTAGTGACCTTGGCTACTAAGCCGGAGGTTGTGAGTTCAATTCCCAACCAAGACAAATAATAATTATAATTACGCGATGGTGATTGTATTGGTGCAATTTATCAATAACTAGCTGACCCACGCAACCTCGTGTTATAAGTAACGATTCCAACCTCGTATAAATGCCTCATTTGTTTAAATCTTAATAATTACTAGGCATACAATAAAATATATTATAAACTTATAATTCAATTGGTGATTTTATAAACAAGTAAATAGTTGATTCATATTAATATCTTGGAGCCTTACGCTTGTCAGCTTCCGGCGCGACTTATATTTCATATCAAATCTTTAATGTTGCACAATCCTGTATTATCAAATAATAATTGTATGCTAATAATCATTAGAATTTTTATGGTAAACAATATTTGATATTATCTACTAAATATGTGAATTTAGTATTGAATTGGGTCAAGCCTGTCAAATACTATAAAAATACCTTCGTTCGAGTAATTTCACGCATTCATATCCCGAACGTTCTACTTGGTGCTTATCGACCGTTACACTCGTTTTCGTCTCCTATTGCCCGTAGCGTGACAATTTTCCCCCGTTTTTAAAACATTTTTCATTAGTGTTCCGCTCCTATTGGTCGTAGCGTGATGATATATAGCCTACAAGCTGTGCCCGCGACTTCGTCCGAGTGGAACAGTGACTTTGGGTAGCAGTTTTAATTATTAAGGCTAATATTATTTTAAAAATAAGACACACGTTTCACTGTTAAAAATATATTTAAGTACATATTTATATGAGTACATAAAATTAAAATTATTTTATATGAGCTTATTTCGACATTCGACATGGCCAAGGCTTTCAACCTGTTCTTGCACCGTTCGCTTCTCTCCGAGCTCTAAGCATTCGGTCTGCCTCCTAGACTCGTCTCTAGATTGACGCTTTTCTTCATCAGCGCCTTCGCATTGGAGTTCTTTGCGACGGACGGCGGGGCCTCTGTTTTTCTGGAGGTAAACGCTAGCGTACCTTAGGGTTCAGTCCTGTCGCCCAAGATGTTTCTTCTGCATGTCAATGACATATTAGCCCTTGGCAATAAACATTGCTATGCAGACGATAGCACAGTGCATGGACGATATCATGGATACCCTGCAGCCAAGATGGAGACGTTGAGGAAAATTGACAGGAGCTTGTCGCTGAGCTCGACCGGGTTTTAAACCGCATTTAACAATGGGGTGATGAGAATCTGGTCAAGTTCAACGTTAAGAAAACACAGGTGTGCCCGTTCTCTACCAAAAAGTCTCCGTTTCTTGCCCTCCCCACTTTTCAGAGCACTCAACTGCCACTACGGGATAAGCTCGTTGTCCTGGGCATGGATATTTGCCGAGACCTCAACCCACGGGAGTACATCGAGGGCACCACTAAGGCAGCCTGAACAGGGTGAGACGGTTTTTCGCGCCCGAGCATTTGTGTCTCCTTTATAAGACCCAGGTTCGCTCGTCCGTACTGTTCTCATCTTTGTGATGGATCCAGGCAGTATTTACTTGATTTTCTCGATCTTTTGCAGCGGCAAGCAGTCCGCATTATCAATAGTCCCGATACTACCGAGTCCCTTGAGCCTCTGCAGTTGCGGAGAGATATCGCCTCTATGGAAGTCCTCTACCGCTTTACCATGGAAAGTGTTCTGAAGCGTTCTTCCAACTAATCCCACCTTCTCCCTTCCTCTACAGAACAACACGTGCTGGTCTTGGAAGTCACCGCCTCAGTCTTAGAAATACGCTCTCGAACCAAACGGTTTGGTTCTGCATTGTCTGCTTTCTCAGCTAGTATGGTTGCCTCCACTGTTGGATTCTGCTTGAGTTTTCCCTCAGGCTGAGCAAATTCTTCTCAATTTTTACAATGTTAAAATACTACGTTTGATTTGCCATCTTTTGACCAAAATATTGTGATTGAGCTGATTTGATACACGCGATTATGTTGCTCATTGGAAAACATGTTTTTTCTAAGTGAACTGCAACTTTAACTGTCTGTCTTTGGGCTTTGATAATTTTTACTGCAAATGTTGTTTTCAGCGGAAACTGCATTCTTTTAAATTGCAATTGCAGATAAGTTTGAATTATTGGAATACGGAATTAAAACATTTTCTTTTACAATGTTGTACCCCAGATGTGTATTTTGTGGCCGTGTACCATTACATAGCTTTGGCGCTCAAGACTTCTTATTAATAGGACTGGAACATTAACTTTCAGTCTTAACTTATGGGAAGGCGCTCCTGATTATTCTAAATAGTTGATAAACTTTATGCATAAGCTATGATATGACTGGTTCAGTTTCCCTTGCATTGTTTCCTGAGAGGTATTCGATAACATCTTCCTCCACGTCTGACATGATCCGTTCGTTTATTTGATAACTGTCTCATTAGTCGGCGGATCAGAATAGATATTATTTTTAGATCATGTGTGCTATCATATACCAGGATTCACGTCTCAGTGTAATCATGTCTCTACTGTCATTTGGCATACAATCTTCTCCTATTTTTAGAAGAGCATTTGCATATTGACACTGCTCATAAATCATTGTGAAGTTGTACTCGCATAACTGTATTAAGACAAAACTTTTTAACATGTACCCATAATACATGTTTCATACAGGCATTTATTTCATCTTGCGGCGTACCCCTTTTGCTTTTTTTAACCGACTTCAAAAAAAGGAGGAGATTCTCAATTCGACTGTTTTTTTTATGTTTGTTACCTCATAACTTTTCACTGGGTGAACCGATTTTGATGATTTTTTTTAATTTTAAAACTTGTTTCTTTCTCATGTGGTCCCATTTTAATGTGGTCTAGTTCTGACATGTCATCCATGAGAAAATCATATAAATCTTCAAATAGCAACAAATTGACGAATGACTTAATTCAATTTGGTCGTTCTTGAAGTCGGCTTTTTTTTGTTAAAATTTTGTATTATTTTGTGTTTAAATCCCCCCGGATACTTTTCTTCCGATTTTTTCACGAATAAAATTATTTGATTCAACAAAAAATCATGTAAACAAATCTAATCCTAGTGAATAATAACGAATTTGTAGTGGCAAAATTCAACATCCGCATGCGGCACAGTCGTCTGCTCTCACGTGTCTGCCCGTTCGGGTAAGCACACTTAGGCATATTGTGATAGCTCAGTAAATCTTACATCTGAATAGCTCTAATTTTCACAAACCTTGCATATTTCCATACAAATTTTCATCCCCTATTGCTATTTTACGCCCTTTATGGTAAAATTTTTACAAAATTTAAATGACGTTTTATTTATATCTAATCAACAGCCTAAAAAATAAATATTATGATTTTAGTTTTAGCTTAAAATGACGATACTTTTGTAGAGGTTTTTGAAGTTTAGAAACACTTTTGTAATTTGTCTTATTTATTTCTATTAATATAATGAACATACAAATCAGATTTATGAATGTATGTATTAATCTTAGATTATTATATTAATTTAAGTCTTCGTTGAAAAGTGAAATCATTTTAATGAATTTGACATCCTTGTTTACTCGTTGCCAAGACGTCACTAAGGCAACGCGCATGCGTATGGCGAGTGAACACACACTCTTCTATACAATCTTTCATCCCCCCTTTCAACCCCTTTTTATCTTTTTTTCGAAATAAAAAGTAGCCTATGTCCTTTCTCAGGCTCTAGACTATGTGTACCAAATTTCATTGTAATCGGTGCAGCGGTTTGGCCGTGAAAGCAAGACAGACAGACAGACAGAGTTACTTTCGCATTTATAATATAAGTATGGATCTAAAGCCTAGGTAAATCCTCGTCCTCGATAAATGTACTATCCAACAGTGAAATAATTTTTCAAATCGGACCAGCGGTCCCTGAAATTAGCGCAAAACAAAAAAACAAACACACACAAAACAAACTCTTCAGCTTCATATACTTTTTTATTTTTTCTCACAGATCTTTCTCTTTTTTGGGCGGCTATCTGTATAATAAACTTAACAAGGAACTTGAAATATACCCAAGGACTAGAGGATGTGTGAGAGAGGAGGTATATAAATTTTTAGTTAAACTAGACTATGAGGAAACAGAGAAACTGTTAATTGTACAAAAATAATAGCCTGGATATGACGCACACATAATGCACACACACGTAAGCACTCGCGCGCACACACACACACACACACACACGCACACGCACACACACACACACACACACACAAAAGCGCGCTCAAACACACACCAAATTAGATATGTATATTATTTTTTGTTTGAATTTTCTTTGTTTTTCCCTCTTGATTCCTACATGAATGTATAGTATTTCACATTCTATGTTTTGTCTGTGTAATGGAAGCCTGGTTATCCATGTTACAGGTTCTCAACTAGTTTGGAAACCAGTCTCCCAATAAACAATGTGTATTGTACAATTAATAATGTATATGGGAGAAATAAATAAAATTATCTTCTAATTATTAGTATAGATTATGTAGGTATCTTTACATAGTACAAAATGAAGTCGCTTGCGCTGTCTGTTCAAAATATATCTTTTAAACTACTTAACGGATTTTAATGCAGTTTCTGGTAAGTAAGGTGTGTCCCCCACCCCCCCAGGATGGGGGCCACCTACAAATAGTGGGTGACCCGAGGTACGTCAAATGTCAGCGTTCATGCGTTGGTGAGTGCGAGATCGGAGTGTGGGTCACCATGTTGCATTGTCTGCATTCGCAATGAGTATGGTGACGTGACCACCACTCTTGGATTCTGCTTATGCTTTCCATCAGGCTGAGTAGAGTCATTTTGGCAGGGCCATATAAAAAAAAAGTAACTCTTATTCTTCAAATTTCAAACAGTAACTTTGAACGTCGTTTCAAGGTTACATCAATAAGACAAATATTATCGGCCAGTGAAAGTGTGCAACTTACAACCGGATCGCGAGTAAAAGGGACAGCAGCATCACTAATCTCTTAGTTAGAAAGAGATACTCTAGATTTACGGGATTTCGTAACTGTTAAGTTTTAGTGTGCCGTGTCTGTTAGCGAATGAGTTAATTTTGTAGATTATTGATAAATGGCTGCTCATCGCAGTTAATCTTTATAACAAAAACCACGGGTAGAGCCGCGCAGTGAAAATCACGTCAAGATCCGTCTAGCCATTTCAGAGATTAGCCGGAATAAACATACAGACAGGCCTATAGGTACTTTGAAATTAACAGTTTTTCACTAGGTAAATGCATATGAAAGTATGTAAATAGGTAAGGTACTTACATAAGAAAAGCAATTTTAAATTTTTTTTGTCTGTCTGTCCCGGCTGATTTCTGAAACGACTGGACCGATTTTGACGGGACCTTTACTGCCAGATAGCTAATGATATAAAGAGTATACTTAGGCTACTTTTATGTTAGAATAGCTTCGCTTTCGCAACAATAATCGCGAGCAACACCGCGGGGCGCAGTTAGATCATTTCTGTTTTACCTTCGCAGCTCCAGCCAGCAGAAGCAACTTCAGAATCACCAAGGAGACCAGCAGGGTCTTGAACCCAATTATAGCTGCCACTACCATCCAGGTAGAGGCCGCTCCGATCTGAAAGGCCAGGGGGATCAGAGCTTGAGCTATCTTCTTTACTCGTCCGAAGGTCCTGCCTGGAAAGACAAGAATAATGATTAGTGTTCATGTATGAGGCTGCCAAAGTGGCTCTACTCTGCCTGATGGAAATCATGAGCAGAATCCAAGAGCGATAGTCAGCATATTCATTGCGAATGCAGACAATGTAACAATGCAGCATGGCGACCCACACTATGGCGGCCTAGTGCTGCTTCTGCATCATTGGGCCTCCGGTCTCGCTCTCACCAACGAAAAATGACAGCACTAACGCTGTCATTTTACGTTGATCTTCTGTGAGAGAGAGAGAGAGGGTAGTATCGGCTCGACGAGCAGCCCCGTTCGCGCTGAAATCAGCGCGGCAGCGTGGCTCTGCTACCTTTGTGCTGGACGAATATTGTTTTATGAATAAAACGGTAAAAACCCTATATTTTTATGTTTTAATTGGCCTACTCATAACAGAGCAAATACAGTTGTTACATCACATCGTGAAGCACATACAGAAACTAAACACAGCGCCATCTAGGGAAGATAAATTGAACTAAAAAGTAACAATTGATCTTGCATCGCGCAATATTTTTATGGTAATTAGAACTCGGGCTTTACAGGTAATATACTCAGCGTCATCTAAAAAATATAAACTAAGCTAACAAGTAATTATCGATCCTGCATCGCGCAATGAAAATTCTTGCACTGATTAGTACTAAAGCCTTTCTCCCTTTTCTTGACACCGATTTCTAAACAAATAGTACTTCGTCTAAAATTAACCACGAACCCAGATCACTCGGTAACCGACACTCTAATCGTCCAATCTAATATAATTACCTAATACTCCGTAGAAAGTTTCTTTATATAAGTTTTTACTTTCAATATTGTTTAAATTAATAACTAAATTATTATTATGACTAGTTGACCCGACCAACTTCGTACCGCCATTTTTTTTTTCATTAATATCTTTTAAATATTTTAACAAAAAAAACTACTTCAAGAACTGGACCAAATTGAAATGGGACTACATGGAAAGCACCAGCTTTCAAATAAAAAAGAATCATCAAAATCAGTTCACCCAGTCGAATGTTCTGAGGTAACAAACATAAAAAAAATACAGTTGAATTGATTAAATTGATCCTCCTTTTTTGAAGTCGGTTAAAAATTCCGAAAATCTTGTTTAAGTATTTATGCCCATCGCAGCTGCCCACGGGTAGTGTTTAGTGGCGGACTAAGAAAATGCTGTTTTTATGTGAACTAACTGTGTCAGGTAGGCCCTCCTGACGCCCATGACAAAAAATGTACGTCAAGATGGAGTTCAAAGGAGTCAGTTATATACAAACAAACAAACAAACCTACAATTGAAGCCAATTAAAGCATGTTAAAAAGATTAAAACATACTTATTAAATAAATTATAACATAAAACAATATTTTTTAATTTTGCAAAGAATTATGTAGGTAAGCATCTAAGACACATTATAATAAAAACATTTTTATGAGCATATAATAATATTTTTTTTAATTAATTAGACAGAACATAATTTACGTAACTATTTATTCAGTACTAGCTTGTCTCAAGAATCAAAGTATGTCCACGACAAACATCGAAATTGGTGCAGCGATTTAGTCGTAAAATCATAAGAGACAGACAATTACTTTACAGGATATTTTACTTGTTTGAGGATGCTAAAACTTCCTTTCAAAGGAGAGGAGAGAGGAGGCCTATGTCCAGCAGTGGGCAATTAAATGCTGTTGATGATGAAGTATTTATTTATGTATTCGTTCTAATAGTTTTATCTGAATAATTTCTTAGAAACACGAAATAAGAAATCATCACACACGTACGAATCCGTAGACAATAACAAGCAATTCGATAATCGTGATACGATTTTTCCTGATAATGAGCGTTAATAATTGAGTTATTTGGGAAATCGAAATATCACGCAGCATTCGTCATCGTTACACTAGAAACAGCCCACGTGCGCACGCGCACGACTTCCGAGTGAATACCGGTTCAAATCTGTTAAACACCTTGCACTACTTTCATCGCATGAATTAAAATTCACTATTATGTTGCTTGTATGTATGTTTTTAATATTGTTATGATGTTAGTTCCCTGTACTGCCTCGTTGGTCTAGTGGTTAACGTATGCGACTGCAGATCAAGAGGTCTCGGGTTCGATTACCGGGTCAGACTGCTGTTGAGTTTTTCTTACAAGAAATTCTTAATAACAGCCCGGAGTATGGAACATAGCGGTGTTTCTCGCCCGTGCCTCGGGGAACACGTTAAGCCGTCGGTCACGGTTGTTATGAACACCTATGGCAATCGTTATTGGGAAGTCAGTGCTCTCAAATATACTGACAACTAGTTCAACCTCGCTCCGTGGAAAAACTGATATTCATGTAAAACCGGTTGAACTAGTAGCTGACCCCAATTAATCTTGGGAATAATAAAGGCTAGGGGAAGATGATGATGATGTTAGTCCCCAGTTTTTCTTATTCGACTGCCTCGTTGGTCTCGCGGTTGGCGTGTGCGACTGCTGATCATGAGGTCTTGGGTTCGATTCCCGGGTTGGACCAAATGTTTGAATGATCTGCAAATATATATTTTGGAGTTTGGGTGTTTTCGATGTATATGTATGTATTTACAAAACGGGTTTATATGTATTTATATCAGTTGTCTAGTACCCGAAAATTCTGAGGTAACAAACATAAAACAAATACAGTCGAATTGAGAACCTCCTCCTTTTTTGAAGTCGGTTAAAAAGAGTCCGTGGCCTATGGCTAGTGGACTGTCAGGAGTCTAAGGCTGTTGACAACGACGACTGAGGCACAGGAATATCAGTCAGTCCTGTATTCCCAGTTCGCAAATATTAAAAGCTTTGCGAATTATTCTCAAACTCACAATATTATTGTTGAATTTCGACCTTCGGATGACTAGTTATTTTAAATAAATAATCAATATTATATACCGATGACCTTGCATATTACGAGTACTTAGTATTGCTCATGGTCAAATTACGCTTCAAGTGTTAATACATCTTTTTAAGTTTAAACTATCTAAAGTCCGCTACTTCGTTTGCCTAGTTTTTTTTTTTATACTACCATTTATTCCTTATTTCACCCCCTGAGAGGTGAAATTTTCAAAAATCTTTTCTTATTCAGTGTTTCTTTATCTTTACACAGTATAAAACGCTCATAGCCCAGTTGCACTCGGTGATTAGAAACAATCACTGAGGGTAAGCAACGACGGCGCGGTCAGTACCTGGATGGGTGACCACCGGTGGCATTATACCATGAGCGTCTCCGTAATTCGGAGGTCACGTTAAGCAGCCGGTCCCGGTTGTTATCATAGGATAACAGTCGTAAAGCTTAGTTGGAGGCCTTCGGGTTGTTTAAAAACATCCAAAGACAAGATTACGTACGTTATCACAACGGCAACGCTGTCTTGCCAGTCCGCAACCCGCGCTCAGCCAGCGTGGGGACGTATGGCCTTAACCCTCTCCTGAGAGGAGACCCGAGCCTAGCAGTGGGACATTATGGGTTGTTGATGATGAGTATAAAAAAACTTTTTATAAAAAAAAAAAAACCGACTTCCAAAAAACATCCAACGAAAACTCTCTGCCAAAAACACACTTAAAAGCGTAAAATAAACTGGTTCTTCATAAATTTCTTATACCTAATTCTTTATTCATTTAAATACACACATCAAAAGTGTCTAGGGATCAACATATGTGTCTAGGGATCAACATATATTTTTGCAATAACTTTTCTCCTGATTGATATTAATTAAAATTTTCTTTAAGGATTCATCAAATAAAGTGTTTTCGTTTGTCACAGTAACGATAAACCAAGTCACCTTTGCATTAATAAAGAAATTTGCCATTTTCCTAATAAAAGGATTTTTGACATTTGAACCACTAACATTAAAGTTCGAAAAAAAGACTGAAATAACAGTTTTCTTTAAAATTTTATTAGGTAACTCAAACAATTAATAATCCGTGTTTCTACCGCGAACACTAACACAAGAACATCGGTTTGGCATACTCAAAATGAGTTCATCCAAATCACGCTGTGGAATGGCCGCCCATGTTCGTTGCAACAACAAAAAAAGGTCTTCTTGCGACTGGATACCCTCCATATTCGGCAGAGCTCTTCTCTGTAGCATATCCCATGCATGCTCAATCGGGTTCAAGTCTGGCGACTGAGCAGGCCAGGGCCAAAGCCACATCTCAATCTCAAGAAATCTGCATAAAAATGCTTGATCCCTAGACACTTTTGATGTGTGTAGTAGTATTGTAATGTGTGCTAGGTACCTAGAATCTGTTTGAAGTCGGTGCTAAGCCAAGCCTTTTTGGAAGTCGGTTAAAAATACATACAGTGGAACATAGAACCTCCTCCTTTTTGGAAGTCGGTTAATGAAGTCGCTTCCGCTGTCCGTTCGCTAAGATCTTTTAAATTCTCAATGGACTTTAATGCAATTTCTAGCTATAGATAGAGTAATACAAGATTAAGGTTTATACGTGTAAAATATGCATATTTTAGTAGAGGATTACGAAAATTTCCTTACGAACCCGGGTCGGGTCGCTAGCTTGATGGTAAGCGATTACCGCCGACCATGGACATCCGTAACACCAGAGGCGTCACAAGTGCGCTGCCGGTCTTTTAAGAATGAAGGTTTGAAGATCTGATTGGTCCGGGAGTACCGAGTCCACAGGCGACAGTTCATTCACACAACAGTTTTGTTGTGCGAGGCAGAAAGTACCTACAATATAATATTACCAATTTTAACAAAAAACCGACTTCAAGAAGTGGACTAAATTGAAATCTAAAGTGGACACGGGAAGCACCAGCTTTGAAATAAAAAAGGAATCATTAAAATCAGTTCACCCAGTCGAAAGTTATGAGGTAACTAACTTAAAAATAAAATTAATAAATTAAATTAAAAATCTTTTTAAAAACAAGCTTTTACTGGAATGCCTCGAGACGAATCAAACGAGTTCAAATTCGATGATGTTGCGACGTTTATTTACAGAGTTCCTATGGCCACCTTCCAGCTCCAGCATCAGATCAGCTCCATATCATTATAATATTGTAGTGTCACGCTGTATACATATGCTTGCAAAATTTCAGCAAAATTGGTTCAAGATATCTGCTTCAAAATTGAGTTGCAAGATTTCACCCAAACATACAAGCATACATACATACATTGCAAGTTAATAAAAAGCTTGTAAAAATGCAGTCGAATTGATAACCTCCTCCTTTTTTGAAGTCGGTTAAAAAGCATAGGTAAGCTGGCAATATTTCCAAGTTTGTAACCCTGGTGGTTTAGGTTCTGAATTAGTCAGGTAATTGTATATGTATGATGATGTACTCCTAATCAATTTACCAGACCAACCAACTACGCAGGAGATATTGTAGCGTATAGGAGATATTGTAGTAAGTGTGTGCGCAAACACAAGTGCAATCTGTTCCCTCACTCTCATAATACGATGGGACGGCTATCCGACACGGCCGGGGAAATATTAGACGCAGGACCGACGGTTTCTCGTGCTCTAATATGTATAGATCACAAAACAATGGGAATTTTAGAAGCCTGAGACAATATTGTGAGATGTGCAAAATAGTATGAGTAAATAGATCCTGCAGTTAATCTAGGACATGGCCTTAGATCATCGAGGTTTTGCTTTATTTTCACAAATAATTTGCTACCGTTCACTTGAACTTTTAACTCATTCGTACCAAATTGACCTTGTATGGTTGACAAAACGCATCCTCTAAAATGTATTAAGTATTATATAAACTGAACTATTTGCCAAGGTGAATTTATTGAACTACAGTTGGCGGGTTGAAGGTAGTCGTGACTTGAGATGCCTTGAGTCAAACGGATTTAGCAAAAATCCACCTTTCGATTTCCATCTTTCCTTTAATGCGATATCAATGAAGTATTCCAGGATTCTACTAAGTCACAGAAATATCATTATAGGCTTTAACATTCCACTGCTTGACATAGGTATTTCTGGAGAAAGGCGGTTTTGGCCCTCTATATATACAACACTGGCCAGACGGGTTGTTATAGGGTTTGTTTCAAATTTTCCTTCTCTTTTGCAGTAATGTTGACTTGGGTAATTTGCTGCCTAGTAGTGGATAGAACATATTTCGTGTATGAATAACGACTGAGACTACATTAGGTCAAAGAAGTCAAGCTTTAGTTGTCTTTTCATCTATGATTGGAGAGCTCGTTAAAGGTGGAGACTGACTTGTACCGTTTATTTGTAATGTATCATTCGAAGTGATCTTGTTACAATACGGCGACACAGACTGACTTATAACGTGTGTTTTTAATGTATTATTGGAACTCTTGGCTCAAGTGTGCTCCATCCATTTTGGATCATAATGTCAGACGTAGAAGTTGTGTGTGCTTCATTAATTTATTTGAAAATCAAGAGTGAAAAACGAGATGGATTCAGCTTGCGACTTGCTCTCGCGACGGCGACGCGACGTGGGTCGTGCACTGACTTTAATGTAACACTCAAAGGGATTCGCGAAAAAACCGAGAGTCGAGTGGAGCACGCGGCGCTTGCCGCGAATGATACATTACAAACTAACGTTACAAGTCAGTCTTTGGTTTCTGTTACACGAACGCGATACATTACACCAAAATGTTACAAGTCAATCTTCACCTTAAGATGGGAACAGTCACCAGTCAGACCTTTGTCATGTGTGAGACACTCCCGCACTAAGAATATATCCTCTGTCACGTGGAACCTTATAAACATACAAGAAACGGACACCAAGAACACCCAGACTCAGAACAACAACTTGTGGAGAACACAAAGTGTTAGATCGAGCCACTTAAACCTCTACACCATATGTGCAGTCAAATAGGGGATAAAGTAGCAGACAGGTTAGGTTACTTGATGGAAAGTGACCACCGCCATGGACCAAATAGTCGAACTTACAAGTATTTAGACAACAAGTAAAATTTTAACAAAAACCGACTTCAAGGTTCGACTCGATTTCTCTTGGATGCCATCATCAGATCTTAGTGTCCTTATCATGGTACAACCGTTGGGATATCTCCTTTCCATTAAAAAAAGAATCATCAAAATCGGTTCATAAACGACGAAGTTATCCGCGAACACACATACAAAAAAAATACGGTCGAATTGAGAACCTCCTCCCTTTTTTGAAGTCGGATTTTAAAATCTCTTTCACATTCAGTTGTATGGAATAAAAAATCGTCTCGTTTTAGTTGTGTCGGTTCAAAATATTTTATTTATAATCAGTAAACCGTTAACCGAAAATAACGTTTTAATTTTTAAACAGTTAACGAACCTCTTTATAAACGACTTAAAAAGCATTTGAAATTTCCGTTCAGCTAATGCAAATATGCAGTTTAAACTTGAATATTTTTCGTGGTTATCATAATCTTAGCTATAATTAAATTCAGCATAGATATTTTTTTATTAAAGATAGATAGAAAAAAGCTTAGATATAAATAAAAACCTACATCATGATCACCCACAGCTTTTAAGAGTCCACTCCTGGACATAGACCTCATCTTAGCAATAAGATTTTGGCTTACGACATGACGCTGACCAGACAGGTTGATAAGATATAGAGTTTGTATCATGTGTTCCTTCTGTAACTAAACTGCCTTCTTCCTTCAAAACTGCCTCGTTGGTCTCATGGTTGGTGTGTGCGACTGCTGATCATAAGGTCTCGGGTTCGATTCCCGGGTCCGACCAAATGTTTGTATGATCTACAAATATTTGTTTCGGAGTTTGGGTGTTTTCTATGTATAATATGTATGTATTTACAAAAAAAAAGTATATATGTATTTGTATAAGTTGTCTAGTACCCATAATACAAGCTCTGCTTAGCTTGGGACCAGATGGCGTTGTGTGTTAGATGTCCGAAATATTTGTTTATTTTATTTATTCTCTTTGCAGTATTGTTGTCCTGCGTAGTTGGTTCCCTTATAGGCGGGTACACACTACAACGATTTATCGTAGCGATGAAACTGTGCAGTTCGTTTGTGCAGTTTTATCGATAGTGTGGACGGAAATTTGTTCAGATAATATCTGAACCAATTTCCGTCCACACGTTAAATCGCTGTAGTGTGTACCGCCTATTAGTCGACTCTTACGACACCCACGGGGAGAATAGAATAGAAGTAAAGCCTCCATATTCTTAATCTGTCACCACATTTTTATTTATATACTGATAAATAATAGCATGGTGACTACATCACATACTCGTCCAAGATCTAGGTTAATCGGTCACCAGCTAAGTTTTTGTAAACATCTGTGGGACGTCATTAAAGTTTATTTAAAAAGGTTTATTAATACTTTCTCTCTTTTATATCCCGTTTTTGAACAAACAAATATTTAAGTTCGATCTCGAAATGTGTGAAAAATATAACGGGTATGCATCGCGTCATGATGAATTGATTAATATTTGACTTTTTTCGGACTTTACATGGCTCCAACTACCCGTCGGAATTGCCAAAGTGACTCTACTTTGCCTGATGGAAAGATTGAGCAGAGTCCAAGAGTGGTGGTCACCATACTCATTGCTCGTGTAGACAATGCAACAATGCACCATGGTGACACAAACTATGGCGGCCTATGCTGTCATTTTAGGTTGGTCTTCTGTGGGAGGGTAGTACCGCCCCGGTCGAGCCGACCCGTTGGTGCTGAAATCAGCGAGGCTCTATTACCGATTTTTTGTATCAGATCTGTGTCTAGGTGTTATTTGTCGTCCATTCGCTTAGATAAGGTCGCTTAGATCGCGCCGCCGTCGCACGTGCGGCTTTTCTGTCAAAGGAAAGCCGCCACGAAATCAAAGGAGCCGCCTGCGGCGTACACTCCCTTTGGGGTGGAAAATCCCTTCGGATCTCCGGCTCCTCAGACCGAGGAGCCAGGTATGTGGTGATCCTACTAAAAACCACCCCGGCGGCCGCTCTCAGGCGCCCTGCTCTGAGGAGGACCCGGACCATGTTATTTTAGGTCCCCCCCAGGAACGACGTAAAGGACCCAAGTAAAATATGATTTGTCAGTGTACGCCGAAGCAGTGTAGTGAATGGTTTTGTTTGTTGACTCTTCTAATGTGTAAATTGAAAATGTTTTAATAAAGGCTGGGAAGATGAGATGATTTTATTTTTCATGTAATTTCTCTTTAGTACCTAGGCAAGCACCTAACTTGTATAAAGTTATACTACCTAACCTAACTACTTGTATATCAGTAGTTTTTGCGTGAAAGAGTAACAAACATCCATCCATACTCACAAATTTTCGCGTTTATAATATTAGTAGGATTTCAGAACAATAACCACCATTGCGTGCGGGAGAACCGACACTATCTAAACGAATGGACTTTACATGTTGACCAGCAGTCTGGTTACCATCTCTACCTAATTTGGAATTAGACAGCAGTGTGTGAGATGTGTGAAGCTATTTATTAAAAGCAAAAAATGATCACTTTTACTTCATGTTTCATAATCTATATGTTTAAAAAGCGTGAAGATTTTTAACAAAGCTGTCGCAATTAGTTTTATCTGTTGCAAATTAAGAAATTGGAATCGCTCGAAATTAGATGCACTTTCTAAACAACACACACAGTCAGTCACACAGGCCGCCTCTGACCACGGTCAGTGCAACCTGGTCGAAACGTCAGGCAATTCAGAGGTATGTAGTAAATACCTTTAAATAATTGACCGCGTTAATTCCCGTAACAATATTAATAACATGGAATATTAGGCGCGAAAAAAGTAAAAATTGCGAGGAAAACAGAGCTTGTATTATGGAATTGGTCCGACCCGGGAAAAGAACTCGAGACCTCAAACACAGGAGTTGCACACGCTATCACTGGGCCACCGGGGCCGCGGGGTAGTCAGTATATTTACGCTAATATCTATAAAGGAATCGGTTTACCTCTGGGGAGGGGGGAATGATACTCAATAGGCGGTAACGCCCTTATGCCTCTTGAAGTGCATATAAGTGTCCATGGACGACCTATCTGCTTGTTTGTCCCTAAGCCACAACAAATATTTAAAAAAAATATTACCATTTAATTCCGCCCCTTAAATTCCTCTATTCCTACTTAACGGAAAGCACTACAACATTTTGTTATCCAAATAAACAATTTCCTCATTCCCACGATCGACAATATTACCCGTTACAACTCATTCAATCATTGTTTGACACATTACTCTCTTACCGAGGTCGTAGAAACAATAGGGCGATATAGAATATCGATACGATGCCATCTGTTAGACAAAATGTCTAAATAATGACTATAATGAGTTACTTAGTTATACTCGTATGTATGAGTTTATTATTGATACTTGGAGTGAGTGTATTACATTTATATGTACGACTAGCCGACTAGTGCCCACTTCGTTAGGCGTTAACCGCCCCGCTTTTGTTCGACTTAATTTACAAATACTATTATTTTAATCTGAATTGTTTGTTCAATCATAATAAAATACAGCCTATGTCACTCCTGAATAGTGTCGCTTTCTGATTGTGAAAGAATTTTCAGGATCAGATCAGTTCTTCCCAAGATTACCCTTTTTTCAATGCGTGGAAACCCCTCGGGCCGTCACCCACCGGGGTTTGCGGCGGGGCGGTGTGTCGGTATTTAACCGACTAAAACCACACGGTGTGCCACTCTGCGCCTGAGACAGGAGGGATCCGGGAACTGCTAACATTAACACATCCAGACCCCTCGCAGCTCTTGCCCGCACTGAAGCGGGCACCGTCAACTGGTAAAGACTCTCGAAAAGTAGACTCTCGGTAAATTGAGAAATTTAGGCGACGTACGGCACACGCGTACGTCGTCCCCTCGCGGGTGGCCACTAAAGCGGATGGAGGGAAAAGCCCGTCCCGACCATCCGCGGCCACACTCTGGGTGGCATGAGGCACTGGTAGGCGCGCCTCCGCCACCCGGTTCGCCGGCGGCGGATTGGATCCGAGTGGAGGTCGTCCTCCCGGGATTTCTCTGCCGCCTCCTTCTGCGAGATGACATCTTCGGAGAAGGTTGCGACCGCGGTAAAACTGCTGTCGCTACCGGCCATGAAGCGTATGACGGTCGGTAGCGAGAGATCTCCTCCGATGACTGCAGTGAGGGCCCGACGCTGCGACGCCCAAGCGGGGCAAGCCACCAGCGTATGCTGGGGCGAGTCCTCACTGCAATCGCAGTGGTGGCAGGCGGGACTGAATTCCCTCCTGGCGACCGAGTGCAGGTACTTCCCGAAGCAACCGTGCCCGGAAAGGACCTGCGTCAGTAGGAAGGAAAGAGTCCCGTGCTGCCGCCCTGCCCACTCGTCCGAAGATTACTCTAGATCCATACAAATAAAGTTAGAAACTTTATCTCTTTATAATATTATTAGTATAGATAAAATGGTATAATATAAATGGTATGTGTATAAAAATCTCCATCCTTCAAATCCTTATCCATCCCATTGAATAGTTTTATCGTAAGAGCCGACCACGAAGCAAGGAGCCGACTAATGCAGCAAGCTACGTAGAACAACAGCACTGCAAAGTGCCAGTGTGGCACTGGGCCAAAACCTCCTTTCTTAGAAGAGGCCCATATCAAGCAATGGGCTATCAAAGGTTTCTTTTTTTTATCTATTAGCTGCCAAAATGACTCTGCTCTGTCTGGTGAAAATCATGAGCGGTGGTCATGATCCTCAATGGGAATAAGGATTATTCACTATGGCGGCCTAGTGAGATGCTTTTTTACGCTCCGCTAAAAGGACTCAGGAACATAGATTTTGATCATACCGTTGACTGCCTCGTTGGTCTCGCGGTTGGCGTGTGCGACTGCTGATCACTAGGTCTTGGGTCCGATGCCTGGGTCGGACCAAATGTTTGTATGATCTACAAATATTTGTTTCGGAGTTTGGGTGTTTTCTATGTATAATATGCATGTATTTACAAAAAAGTACCTATATATGTATTTGTATTAGTTGTCTGGTACCCATAACACAAGCTCTACTTAGCTTGTTGGGACTAGATGGCGTTGTGTGTTAGATGTCCGAAATATTAATTTATTTATATAGTGCGAGAGAAACACGTGCCCTGGTAGTAAGTTCCAGTTTTTGACCGCTCGGCACGGGAAGGAAAAGTAGGAAGTTTTTATAAGAATTGGCACATAGCAATTTATGAAGAACCAGTTTATTTTACGCTTTTTAGTGTTTTTTGGCAGGGAGTTTTCGTTGGATGGTTTTTGGAAGTCGGTTTTTTTTTATATAAAGTTTTTATTTTTCCATTTTTAGTGCAAACAATCGATGGTTATCAGTAAGTTGAACTATTTCATAAAATATCTGCTGATGGGAATAACTTTAGTGGTTTGAACACGTATTAAAACTAAGTATGCTCAGTTTCCAAAATCATGTTGAGATGCAAGATTTCTGTTACCTATAACGTGGTCTACGGGGCAATAGGAATCTTGTCCAAGCTTAAATGTCGTGATAAAATAGAAGCAGGCGAATTACTTAAAGCAAAATTCATTAAGGGGTTAGTCATCATAGCGCCTGTGCCATCAGATCACCTAATAACTTAAAAGTATACAACTAAAGGTCTTTAGATACGTATGAAATTGAAAGAATTATCCTCCAACTCCTAACCGTTGAAGAGTTATACCTTCCATCATCAGTTTACCTAAATAACTTGAAAGAATACGACTAAAGGTAACATACATACGTATGACATTTAAAGATTTATCCTCCAACTCCAAACCGTTAAGGAGTTGTATCTTTCATCATCAGCTCATCATCATTAAATCATGACTACCAGACGCAAATACCGGAGTAGCTTCAGAAAATATACGAAAAACATAGTATGTGCCTGAAAAAAATGAGGTTTCCCCTCGATTTCTCTGGGATTCCATCATCAGATCCTAGTTTCCTTGTCATGGTACCACCGTCGGGACATCTTCTTTTCAACAAAAGAAGAATCATCAAAATCGGTTCATAAACGACGAAGTTATCCGCGAACACACATAAAAAATATACGGTCGAATTGAGAAACCTCCTCCTTTTTTTGAAGTCGGTTAAAAATGATACACTGGTTTGTGTACACTTCAAAAACTCAAAAATTTCTGCACTGATTCAACTAAAATTTTACACGCTTCATAGTTGGTTTATACTTATTTTGTTCCTTATTTCACATCAATGCAGAGAAGGTACAACCGGGCCAGTTAATTATATATTAGTTGGTTTAACGGTAAAGCACTTACCGCTAAAACGGTAAATACCTGCACGTCACGGCCGGGGCCCTCCCGGTCTAGTGGTGCTAAGTCAGAGGTCGCGGACTCGGTCCAAAATAATTATGAATATCATTTGATCTGTGTCTGGATAATTTTTTAATTATTTATTGTAACAAAAAGTGGATTTAACACTGTACAGCCCTGACTCCTATAAGTTGGGACACAGTTCCTTAGCAAAGGCAAAAATAACAAAACAAGAGTTACATTATAATTAGGTTTTTAATTAATTGAGTACGTGTGTGTGAAATTGTATAATGAAATTGCCTCCGCTATCTGTTAGCTTAGATCTTATAAACTACTCAACGGATTTGGGGGATGGGGAGGGGAGAGAGGTTTGGGTATGTGCCTACCGTATCCTCACTCACTCGGTGAAACGCAGAGCAAGGGCTGTTTCACACCGGTTTTCTGTGGTATCAGTACGGTCGAGCCGGCCCATGCCTGCCGAAGGGTGGCTCTCCCACGGTATAACTCTCGCTCCTGAACCTCAGGCCTCAGAAAGGAGGTTTAGGTCTACTATATATTATAACAAGCTGGCCAGACGTGTTGGTGTAGTGTTTGTTTCAAATTTTTACGCTCTTACGACACCTATGAGATGATTCGGGATGACATTTCATATTCCTAATCCATCACAACATTACAAAGAGACGTATTAAATTAACGACCGTCAATTGTTAATAACTGTTTAGTGTTGTAACGTCAATAAAAATCAATAAGTTTTTGTCATTTTTCATGTGTCAAAAATGTCGATACTGTCATAAATGAATCCGTGAAGGTCAAGTTTTACGATATATTAATAAACGAGTATAGTCTAATAAGTATTTAATATGTGATTGTCTGTTGGTTTGTCTTGTACACTTCTACGAACACAGTAAAAACCATAAAGAAATTTTGGTTGAACATCTTTAGGGATAGATTAAAGGACATCAGAAGTATATTTCTGGGTTAAGTAGAGAAAAACTTATGGTTATCTCTCATAGAGCGACACAGTAGGGAGTAGTAAAGGGAGGCGTTCCCCTCTGTCAAAGTGTGAGCCTAAATGGGCCTACACGTTACACTGTTATGACACAGAATGTATTTGTGTGTGTGAAATTTTGTGTTTGTGAATGTTTTGTTTGAATTGTAATGTGTGAGTTCATAGAGACAGGTGATTGTTTTTGTATGTTTGTCGAACGTGTTTATGTGTGAAAATTTTCTCTGCTGCAAAAAATGACGCAAAAGATGCTATGGCCAAAATCAAATCCCCTGTAACTCCCCTCCTTTCGTTCATCTCTACTTGAGACTGAAATTATACTGAGTCTGCTGGCCTCACAGAAAACCGGTGTGAAACAGCGCTTACTGAAGGACCATTTATCACACATTATTTGACCCAAGTGGGTATCGAAACGAGGACCTGTGATTTAACTGTCAAGGTCGCCAACCACTATTTTTATTCGAAGTACCAATATTAAAATTTAGACCATCATGTCAGTTGCTTTACCTGTGTAGAGAAGAAGCGACTAACTACCATCTCATCATCATCTTCCTAGCCTTTATTTTTACCAAGATTATTTGAGGTCGGCTAGTTCAACCGGTTTTACCTGAATATCAGTTTTTCCACGGAGCGACTGGCATCGGACCTCCGCAACCCTGAGGGTTAACTGAATTCGAAGATTGAACTAGTTGTCAGTATATTTGAGGCCATTGACTTCCTAAATAAAGATTTACATATAATTATGTTCATGACAACCGGGACCGACGCTTAACGTGCTCTCCGAAGCACTGGCGGGAAAGACCGCCATCTTTCATACTCCGGGCTGCAATGAATAATAACTAACTCTACCATCTAGTGAGTATTATCTGTAACGAATTCATAAATTGAGAGACATAACATTTTAACAAATAAAAAACCGACTTCAAGAACGACCAAATTGAAATGGGACCACACGGAAAGCACCAGCTGTGGTGTTTCGTTGGTAAGCGCGCGACCGGAGGTCCAATGATGCAGAAGCATCACTAGGCCGCCATAGTGTGGTTCACCATGCTGCATTGTTGTATTGTCTGCATTCGCAATGATTATGTGACCATCACTCTTGGATACTGCTTATGCTTTCCATCAGGCAGAGTAGAGTCATTTTCGCAGAGCCATACAAAAAAAAAAGCTTTCAAATAAAAAAAATACAAATGCACTAGTCGCCCCTACGAATTTCGAAGGTTCGACTCGATTTCTCTTGGATGCCATCATCAGATCTTAGGATCGCGAACACACATAAAAATAAAATATATGGGGCATTTCACGTGAAGCGGACAACGAAAAAAGGGTCAGGATTCCGATTTCGTTTATATTTTAGTATGTTATACTTACCTGTACATATCCTCGACACAGATACGAAATATGTTTGCATTTGCAAGCTTAGTTTTTAAAATATAGGTCTTTGAAGATTTCAGAAAACGTGAGGTATGCACTACTTTTGTTTTTTTTATTTTTTTTAAGCAATTAAAAATGAAAATAAAAATTTTAATTGTGACGATATAAAGGTTATTAAATGTAATATATAACTCAGTGTTCAATTTGTCCCAAAATTACCATTTTTGAACTGATAATGACATTCGAAGTAGTGCATACCTCACGTTTTCTGAAATCTTCAAAGACCTATATTTTAAAAACTAAGCTTGCAAATGCAAACATATTTCGTATCTGTGTCGAGGATATGTACAGGTATAACATACTAAAATATAAACAAAATCGGAATCCTGACCCTTTTTTCGTGGTCCGCTTCACGTGAAATGCCCCATATATATATATACCGTCGAATTGAGAACTTCCTCCTTTTTTGAAGTCGGTTAAATGTCATAAATTGGGAGACAAAGCGTGTTGATCTAGTGGTTCAACCCAGAGGTCGAGGGCACCTACTTACTTTTGCCCGCGGATCCGCACACGTATGTCGGTTATCGCAGTAAAAAGTAGCCTATGTCCTACCTCAAGAATCAAAGTATCTCCATGCCTTTGATTGAAACCGGTGCAGCGGTTTAGCTATGAAAACGTAACATACAGACATACAGATACAATATTGAGTATGAATTACGAATGGATTACGTAATTTACGTTCCGAGATGACCTTTCTTTAAAACGGATGCGTTCAATTGCCTGTTCCAATGGTCAATAGATCATTAACTGTCAGTCTCAAGTTGATGATTTCAGTTCGAGTTAAAAAATTTCAAGTACCCATTAGATATTACGATAATAACGTCATACATACATAGCTCGTGGTCATAGAGGGATTACCCATAGTGTCTTTTCCCGATACAAAACAGTATGTCATTTGTTGCGGGGGAAATCTTCACACATACACATTGTAGACTCACATACAAAAACAATCGCCTGTCAATACGAACTCACACATAACAATTAAAACATTCACAACAACATTCATCACACACACAAACTCATTCTGAGTCATAGTCATAACAGTGCAGCAGTGTAATGCGTAGGTTCATTTGGGCTTAGACTTCGACAGAGGGCAACGCCTGCGTATGGCTGTCGTGTTGCTAAATGCTCGTGGTATATTAAACTACCTCGTTAGTATATCAGTTAGAGTATGCGACTGCCGAAAAAGTGTTAATAAGTTTTTCTGATTATAAAAAAGCTTGATAGCAGGCCCGAATTTGGAAGTTGGAGAGCATGTAAAACTGTAGGTCCTGCGCCTGATCTCGCCCCGGTCGTGTCAGATAACCATCACATGGGGTTGTGAGACTGAGGGAACAGAGAGTGCACCTGTTTGCGCACACACTTGTGCACTATAATATTTCCTATGTAGTTGGCTGGTCTCCGTTGAGACTGGCTAAATCAGTTATGAGTACATCACAAAGTTGGTGGCTAAGTCGCAACCAAATATGTAAATTCATTGCAAAGTTAAGCAACCCAAGCCAGGTCAGTATATGGATGGGAGACCATTTTTAACACATTGAGACCCCTTCGTGCCTCGGAGAGTACGAATATATGTATGTAGAAACCGGGTAGTTGCAGCCCTGAAAATTTTGATAGCAGTCTTTCTCTACAGGACTTCGATATCCTAGTACTTGAGTTGTGGAAGGTTTGCTGACAGTCGCTCCGCGTGAAAATCGAAGTTAGCCGTTTCGTAGTAGATTGAAAGCCGACCTTAATCGAGTTTGAAAAATGACTGAATACTGCACGTATGGTGGTTAAAACAGTCGCCACAGCGCTGCCTACTGAGCCAAAAATTGTGGGTCCAAGTCTTACATAGCTCAACACTTTGAGTGATCCACAAATTGTTGTCCTGAGTCTCAGCATTATTTGTGTCCATTTGAGATTGCAAAGATTTCTGTCTGATTTCTTTTATTACCTGTCTGACAACAAATCTTCAGAGGATTGTAATAGTTTTTTTAAGGCACAAAAAATGCAGGTAAATTGGAGTAAAAGAAAGAGATAGCGCTAGGAAGATGGGCTTACTCCCGCTAATTTTTGGAGGGAAAAAGGAATTGACACTATATACGACTTTTGAGAGTTATCCGCGTGAACGTAAGATCAGGACATGTTTTTTTGTTTATTGACATAAACCCGAGAGTTGGTCATAGTGAAACATGAAAAAAATAAAAAATATACAGTGAAACATAGGACCTCCTCCTTTTTGAAGTCTGTTATTTAGCTCAATGTCTGTGTCTGTCTTTTGTTTTTAGTATTTAAGTCGCGCAAGTTCTGATAAACTGATAATTACTTGTTTCGATTATCTTTATTAGAAAAGAGCTCTGTACCTACATCAAGATTGATAAAAAAGCTGGTATATGTACCTACGTTTTTTTTTCATTGTATTACTAGAGGTTTACTTTTAAGTTCATCAGTAATAATTATTTTATGTAGGTCTTGTTTATGGTAGAGTTATTGGATTTTTTTAAATATATTTAATTTCTTCAACACAGTTATGTAAAGAAACATCAGTATTTTAATTCAGGTTTAATTAATATATAATTATAACCAGATAACCGTGTGAAAAAAAAAAAATTTTTTGGTAAGTTACAATATACCTTTTATGCTCACGATAGTATTAATATAAAAATAAGTAAATTAATTATTAATTATGTACAGAAAAAATATTTTGTCGCCATTATATTATCTCTCCCAAATTTTAATGAATAATAATGGTTGATTTAAACTAGTAGGTACCTGTGTACATAGTTACTTTAAAATAATTAAAATTTAAAAAAATCTCTTACCGACGGACGCATCAACTTCCAGACTTTTTTCTTCATTCTTCAGCTTATTATTACTAATTTCATGGTAATCACTAGGGCTATAACTATCTAAATACTTATTATTTTCTATATTTTTGGTATTCTCATCACTGGAATTGTAAAAGTTAGCACCACAACTGGGACGAATAAATAAAAGTATAAACAAACAAGAAATGTACATAAATTTACACATTTTCACTTTATGTAGCAAAATATGAAAACACGGAATGAACCATTTAATAATTTCTTTCAAGTCCATCATTTTATCAACAAAATACGATTATATACGTTTGCTTTTGTATACAACGCGCGACAGATTAAAAAACAAAATGGACGTCATTTCGCGCCCAACGCTGTTTTGAAACTGATGCGTTCGGAAAGCCCGCTTGCTTTCGTCTTTCACTAAAGGTATCTCAACACTGCGTACTAAGTTGACAAATAAATATATTTAGTCACGACTTTCGCTTTCCCATTGAAATTCAAGTCCTGTCCGATTTAAGTACAAATGTGTAGTTTTATGAAAACCCAAGAAACAGTAGAAAATATAGAAAGTTTTTTTACTGGCAGGTTGGCTTTAGAAACAATAGTTGTGCCTACTTCCGTGAACTCTTTTTATTTGTAATTAAAGTGACAAATTGAGGTTCATTGTTTTATCTGCGGTTAACAGTTGAACGATGTTATAAAATAATGCATTTTATGAAAGTGGTAGAACGTTATAATCTTAGCTTAAGGCCTAGGAATTTCTAGAACTCTAAGCTATTTAAGTAGGTACCTACATGTGTATCTATACAAATAAATAAAATTGGATTCTCTGTTTGTAATATTAAAATAACCGCTTTTTAATAAATGCATATGTATGTACCTATACACTATACACGATACATGTACCAAAATATCATTTTTTACGATTGTTGTCTATCTGTCTGTCGGTCTGTCTGTTTGTTAATCTCTGGAACGGCTGGACCGATTTTGACGGGACTTTCAATGATAGGTAGCTGATGATATAAGAAGTAACTTAGGCTACTTTTTATAGACTAGCTTCGCCCCGCGGCGTCACCTGCGGTCCAGCTAGTTTCAAATAAAATAACTAATAATACGAAATAAGTATGTACATTACAAGCAAATGTGTAGTTTAATCAATCAAAGTCAATGAAAGCTCTTTTAAATTTGCATTGAACACAAATGAGATCGATTATTTCTGGATTTCTCAAAAAAAAAAAACCTAATAATAAAGGAATTTCTTGCAAATTTTCTTTTTATTAAAGCATTTTTTGTTTAAAGAACGTTGTATTTTTAGTGCCTGTTCAGACACGGCAGAATCCGCTCGGATGCGAACCGCGCGGTTAGTAAGTGTGAGGAGTGGGGTAGGGTGACAACCGCTTCATTTTAACTTTGCCTTTGCCTTTTTTTCTAACGAATCCTCGCTTTCGCCAAAAATGTCCACTAACTCCTGTCAAGCACCGTTTTTGAAATTTTATTAATACTCTGCGCACTGCATGTGCATGTCCCACAAAGCTGGTCATTTCTCAACTTCGTCGATAATTATCTCGGTGTCGAAGCGATCCATTGTCACCGTCAAATTCGCGCGGCTTCCGCGTAGCAACTGAACGCCTCTAGGTTACATCGAGTAAATAGAACCGCTCGGTGGCCGCGCGTATTCATTTTCAAGCGGTCGAGTGGCAGTAGCAGTAACAGGTCTGAACGAATGATAGGGGCTAATGTAAATAAGATCAGCGCGGTCGAACCGAGCGGTTTGAATCCGAGCGGATTCCGCCGTGTCTGAACAGGCACTTATGTGTGGAAACCCCCTCAGGCCGTCACTCCACCGGGGTTTGCGTTGGGGTGGTGTGTTGGAATGAGGGGAAGGAAGAGTGAGAGTGTCCGAGATGATAGGGATTCAGAAACAGCTCTTATTACGATATCCCTTGTTACCCGACTTCGGGAAAGCTAAAATAAAGGGTAATAATTCTGGCGGTCTATGTATGTTTTTATGTTCCACCGTAGTGCTTAATCTAATAAACTGAGGTGTCAATAGATTCATAATAATGACCCGGGTGACTATGAGTTTCTTCAAAACTTTTTACGAAGTCGAATAGAGTACCTGAAGATGTAGAGAAAAGAAGAAATGAACATGTACATTTCTTCTTCTAAAAAATAGCAAATACAGTCCAAAAGAAGGCGATCCTATTCAATGAGAACCAAACTTTTTATAAACATACTTACTAGTATATATTTATAAATACATACATGCCTCGTTGGTCTCGCGGTTGGCGTGTGCGACTGGTGATCATGAGGTCTCGGGTTCGATTCCCGGGTCGGACCAAATGTTTGTATGACCTACAAATATTTGTTTCGGAGTTTGGGTGTTTTCTATGTATAATATGTATGTATTTACAAAAAAAAAAGTATATATGTATTTGTATCAGTTGTCTAGTACCCATAACACAAGCTCTGCTTAGCTTGGGACTAGATGGCGTTGTGTGTTAGATGTCCGAAAATATTTATTTATTATACATATTATAGACTAGCTGAGCGGTACAGCAACAACCGCGGGTAGCGCCGCGGAGCAAAGCTAGTCTAAAAATAAGTAGTCAAATTTACTCCCTACATAATCAGCTATCTGCCAGTGAAAGTCCCGTTAAAATCGGTCCAGCAGTTCCAAAGATTAGCCGGAACAGACACACAGACAAAAATTGTAAAAAACATGTTATTTTGGTATATGTACCGTGTCATACATATGTATTTGGTGAAAAGCGGTTATTTTAATATTAAAAACAGACACTCCAATTTTATTTATTTGTATGTATAGATATAGATAAATTACACCCAGAAACAGCACATAATGATCGTGCTCATCACACAGTTGTTTGTCATGGGTAGGAATAGAACCCACAACTCATACTAGGCTAGCATACCCGTCAATATAAATGATAATAACTTATCATAGTTTTTTTTTTATTTCAAGGTCAAACAATCTGAATAAAATACGATGCATAAAAAATCCGTTATATTTTTCTCAAAATATTTGTGTTAAGTGACAATAATCTCTTTGTGTCTATTCTCGACACATGACAAAAGGAAGGTCACATACTGGGAACTAAAACAATAGTAAAACTTAAATGTCGTTTAATTATCAGTCAAAAAATTCATTGTCTTCTTAACCTACTGAAAATAATATTAATTAAATACATTTTTAAAGTAACCAAAATAGTTTTTACTTTTCTATTCTTATTTTCTAAAAAGACAACTTCCGCACTAGAGTTTGATATTCTGTATCACGACCGACTTCACAAACATACCTGAAATGAACACAAAGAACATCCAGACTTGAAAACTAGACAATAGGGTATTACACCCATTTTTAACCGACTTCAAAAAAAGGAGGAGGTTTCTCAATTCAACCGTATATATATATTTTTTTTTATGTGTGTTCGCGGATAACTCCGTCGTTTATGAATCTATTTTGATGATTCTTCTTTTGTTCAAAAGGAGATGTTCCGACGGTGGTACCATGACAAGGAAACTAGGATCTGATGATGGAATCCCAGAGAAATCGAGGGGAAACCTCATGTTTTTCAGGCACATACTATCTATTTCGTATATTTTCTGAAGCTACTCCGGTATTTGCGTCTGGTAGTCATGATTTACTGATGATGAGCTGATGATGAAAGGTACAACTCCTTAACGGTTTGGAGTTGGAGGATAAATCTTTAAATGTCATATGTATGTATGTTATCTTTAGTCGTATTCTTTCAAGTTATTTAGGTGAGCTGATGATGGAAGGTACGACTCCTCAACGGTTAGGAGTTGGAGGATAATTCTTTCAATTTCATACGTATCTATAGACCTTTAGATGTATACTTTTAAGATATTTAGGTGAGCTGATGACACAGGCGCTATGATGACTAACCCCTAAAGGTATTTTGCTTTAAGTAACTCATCTGCTCTGCTTCTATTTCATCACGACATTTAAGCTTGAACACGATTCCTGTTGCCCCGTAGACCACGTTCTCGGTAACAGAAATCTTGCATCTCAACATAATTTGAGCATACTCAGTTTTAATACGTGTTTAAACCACTAAAGATATTCACATCAGCAGAAATTATATGAAATAGTTCAACTTACTGACAACCTACGATTGTTTGCACTAAAAATGGAAAAATAAAAACTTTTTATAAAAAAAAACCGACTTCCAAAAACCATCCAACGAAAACTCCCTGCCAAAAACACTAAAAAGCGTAAAATAAACTGGCTCTTCATAAATTGCTATGTGCCAATTCTTGTCTGTACCTAATTCTTTATTCATTTAAATAGTAGTATTATTATATGTACTAGGTACCTAAAATCTGTTTGAAGTCGGAGCCAAGCCAAAATGTAATAGGAGGTACCGCACTCGCCGCTGCTGGAGCTGCTTCTCGTGTAGCAGAAAACAACCCAAGCGGGCAGACACGCGCGGGCTGACGCGACGTCGTTGATAGTCGTCTCCAAATATAGCGAGTGTGGTAACTACTATTACATTTGGCTTGGCACCGACTTCAAACAGATTTTAGGTACCTAGTACATATAATAATACTACTATTTAAATGAATAAAGAATTAGGTACAGACAAGAATTGGCACATAGCAATTTATGAAGAGCCAGTTTATTTTACGCTTTTTAGTGTTTTTGGCAGGGAGTTTTCGTTGGATGGTTTTTGGAAGTCGGTTTTTTTTTTATAAAAAGTTTTTGAAAAGTGTCTTACTTAGATTCTATAGTGCTATTAAACCACTGCAAAAAAAAACACTTTTTTTTATTTAATCGATAAGTGCCATAAATTTAAATTTTACATTTTCTATTTTCGCTCGCAATTTATGAAAAACGCTGGACGCAGTGGACGCTATATTACTCTGTGATATTGACGTCAGTTCGCTTTGTAAACAAAAACAAATGCGCTGACATTTTAGAGCATAAGCTGATCAGTTGACACTTTAGTTTACACAGCGGTTTGACGTATTATCATAGCAGTATTCATGGTGTTAGAACAGATAAAAAATCTGAAAATTATAAAATATTTTTTTGTAATTATTTTATGAACCAAAACTAACATTTTTCGACTGCTTTTTGTCTAAGGTATCTCAATAAAATATTTTTAGAATTTTTCTCGTATGCAGTAAAATACCCTATTCGAGTATCACAACACTCAGTGCACCAGACCGTTTAAACCACTTCAAGTATTAAATTAAGTAACCGGTAATTAAATTTATTATAACTTTAATTTGCAAAACTAATAAGATAATAACGCTATGATTCACAATAAAAAATGACCCAATTCCAAAAACAAAAGCATACCTAATACATTATTTGCTTTATTGGAATTGCTTTGAATTGAGAGCACCTCTACCGTTAAAATTACCCGAATAATATATTGTTTTGAATATAATCACAATCTGTATTCATAAAATTAATAAGTTGGTTTGTTTATGCTTCAAAAACTCAGAAAGTTTTCAACAGATTGAACTTAAACTTTGATACGGTTAACATTGGTAACCGCGTAAATTAATAAAGTTAAACAATAAAAGTCAGGTCGGTTTATGATAGGTAACCATTTAATTGGACTAATCCCGCCCAAAATATTAGGTGACCATTTGTAAGATATTGAGACTCTTCTGTGCCTCGGAGAGCACGTTAATGCGTCGGGGACCGATGGCCGGGTACCATACGAGTATCTTTGGCAATTTCGTTACGGGAAGTGGAGCTCTAAAAAGTCTGACGATTATCTTACTACAGAACTATCATAGTAGACTTAAAGCCAAGCACATCCTTACTCCATACATAATAAACTCGAAAATAACGTCTGTGTGTTACGCTTTCACTGCAAAACACTGCACCGATTTAAATGAAATTCGTCATGGAGATACTTTGATTCTTGAGGAAGGACATACACGCTAGTGATGTATTTTTAAAAAGGGTTCAGAGGTAAATACACAATCGCACACGCTTTTTTTTTTTTTTTTTAATCTTGCACATGACGCACAAAGACAGACTTAATGCCATGAGGCATTCTCTGTCAGTCAACCTTCAGGTGATGTAGAAATATGATGCAGTAGGTGCAAAGACAAAGTTCTGAGTTTGACAAGGATCACAAAAGCTATTTAAATAACAGACAAACTTACATCGGATAAAACCAATATACAAATCTACTACCATACAAATCTATACATACATAACACAATTAAGCATACATACACATACATATTTTACGCGTCAGTTTTGTTCCTAATTTCTCATTAATGTAACCACAAACTGTACAGAGCTATACAAAGCGAAGTAGGGTACAGCACTACAGCTACTATATTACAGTAGACAGATAACTCTAACGGTTCAAAAATAACGGTGACCGCACACAGCCATTATAGAGGAGACTCACTGGTATAAGTTTAATTAGTTAAGTCTTTATATACTGACTGTAAAGTGATACTTGGCATCTCTTTGAAATGGAATTTTTGGACTTTTTTTATGGGTAAACGAGTAGACTTATCGCGTGATAGTAAGCGATTACCGCCGCCCATGGACCGCCGCGCAACACCAGAGGCGTCACAAGTGCGTTGCCGACCTTTGGGGGATGGATAGAGGGATAGGGGGAGGGGTTAGGGTATGGACCTCCGGTATCCGCACTCACTCGGTGAAACACAGCGCAGGCGCTGTTTCACAACGGTTTTCTGTGAGACCGTAGTATTACTCCAGTCGAGTCGGCCCATGCATGCTGAAGCATGGTTCTCCCACGCTATTTTGAAGCCACTTTTGGAGCTAACTTACCTTATCTATTTCTAAATATTACATTCCTACTTATTTAAATCATTATTAGTCTATCTCAGTCCACTGCCGGATTAAGTCGAGGATTGACCAAGTGACATGCAATTGGAGAATTGCATGTCACTTGGTCAATCCTCGATTTAATTGTTTTAAATAATAATTTATTAATAGATTGATTAATATAAAAGAGCTATAAAACTTTGTACTGAATAAAACAAGATTTTGTGCATAATTTTGCATTTCTGCTATGAAAATAGCCAAAATTGAATGAAAAAAGCTATTTTTAAACATAAGTTATTAATTGTTAAAAGACTTTAAAAAGTATTCTTTCATTGAAAGCATTCGTTATAAAATAAACATTACGTATCTTTTTTCTTTTTATCTGACTTCCAAAAGGAGGAGGTTCTAAATTTAATTGGTATTTTTAACCGACTTCAAAAAAAGGAGAAGGTTCTCAATTCGACTGTTTTTTTTTATGTTTGTTACCTCATAACTTTTGACTGGTTGAACCGATTTTGATAATTCTTTTTTTATTTTAAAGCTGGTGCTTCCCGAATGGTCCAGATTGAAGTTTTTTTTTTGTTAAAATTTGTAGGTAATTATTTTTGTCGTCTTTTTTTAAGATGTATTTAAATAGATAATATAAACTTAAAATTTTAGGTATAATTAGCATTTTTTTAATTATGAAAATATTCAAAAGCTATAAAAAGCTTTTTTTTAAACACAGCTATTAATTAAACACAGTTAGTAAAAGACTTTTACAAATAGTAGAGGATACAATAAGGAATGACTTTCACCCATCTGTTTATTGGATGAAAAGTATTTTATATCAAATTTAATATATTAAATAATATATCGCGGGTGAGTTGGTTAAAAAATTCCTGGCCAAACTATTATTAATTAAAATTTTAAAAATGATATTTTATTAAACATTGTACCCATGAGTTTAACGAATAAATTTTATACCAACCGAAGGTATAAAGCCTGTAGAACATACAAACCTTGGGTTGTCTATTTGTTTCCTGGCATAGCTACTGGGTTGGCACGTATAAACAGCTATGTCGATATTAGTTAATTTCACCCATTTGGTTAATACAAATTAAGTATAGGGTTGTCTGCCAAAAACCTGGCCGAAATAACGGTTGTCGAGTTTTGAAAAGTGAAATTTTAATGCGAATGGAAACTTGCGACAAAGAGTATATAAATCGCTACACTTGCGACAAAGAGATTTAATTTAAAATTATCTATCTAATCTATCTAATTTAAAATTAAAGAACATATTGTTATAAACGTAAATGTGTAAAAAAAATAACCGATAAAAATACCATCACGTCTGAAATACCCTTTACACCAATTGTAATGGTACATGACTTTGTAATAAAACCATATCATTTATTTAATTTTGATACCATTATTATTTACGCTTCGTAATTATTTAGTTCAAAAGATGTTATTTAGTGGAAAGAAAATCTAAAATATAGCACACGCCTTGTTAATGACTTTCTATTTTGATTTTTCGAATGAGCATAAACAATTAAAAATTAAGTGTGATCAAAGAAACGGCTACGTGAAAGGTGATGTATGTTGAAGGCCTTTTCTAGCCCACAGCTGGACTAAAGCTATAGAGTCACGCTGATTTCATCGAACAGGCAGGCTCGATCGGGGTAGTACCTACTTTTTTTTATGTGTGGCCCTGCCAAACTGATTCTACTCTGCCTGATGTAAAGCATAAGCAAAATCCAAAAGTGGTGGTTACCATACTCATTGCGAATGCAGACAATGCAGCATGGTGACCCACATCAGTGCGGCCTAGTGATGCTTCTGCATCATTGGGTCTTCGGTCTCGCACTCACCAACGAAACACGACAGTACGTACGTTCTCATTTTACGTTGATTTTCTGTGCGAGGGTAGTACCGCCTCTGTCGAGTCGGCCCGTACACACAGGACACCACGATCAACAGCAGTGACCCACGAACACACCGAGTTAGACACTCGGGAAGTCCCAGGAAAACATAAACTTTCTTGGAACCCGCAACGAAATTAATCAAAAGAAAAACTGCAGGAGTTGGAAATATAATAAGTCCACTTTCCTCCTTAGCAAAGCGCGAGACAAAATGAGGTCAAAATAGACAGACACCTTTTTCAAACCGGGAAGCACCACAAGATAAAATATTATGGGTTCTAAGTGAGCCATATTTGATTACTATATATAGAACTAGCGACCCGCCCCGGCTTTGCACGGGTGGATTTCAGATGCCCCCGCCGACGACACGATTCGTGCATTTTAAATCTGTAATATCTTCGAATATATTCATTTAAATTAGATACTGTAAAGGGCCATTTTGATCTATATTAAATGCACAATGTATTTAATTTACTTAATTGTATAAGGATTCATTTTGTATTGCTTAAAATTACTTCGTAAATAAGCCATTATTTCTCGTAAAAAGAAAGGAATAAAAAATGGTTGTTGTGGGTTATCCCTAAGAGGTAGACATATACCGTCGCGGACTTTTTTGTAGTACTTTTTAAGGTGTACAATACTGTAGTACATTATTTTGATCTATCTCGTAGGGTGCAACCAGCGTTTGCAATGTAAGCGCAAAAAAAGTGTTTATTTGCTACATCACCTTAGAAACCTCGAAAATTAACAGTGTTTCCATACTATATTATGCATTTATTATACATAAAAACCTTCCTCTTGAATCACTCTATCTATTAAAGGAACCCGCATCAAAATCCGTTGTGTGGTTTTAAAGATTTAAGCACACAAAGGGATATAGGGACAGAAAAAGCGACTTTGTTTTATACTATGTAGTGATGATGTATGGCAGAATCGCCTAAACGCACGGCAATTCGCCGCAGTTGACACAAGATTCCCATAGTATACCGCAGATGTCACTTGTTAGTATGGTGACCACAACTGTTGGATTCTGTTTATGCTTTCCTAAAAATGAACTGCACAGACACAGACAAAATGATCGTGTTCGTCGCCGAATTATGTGTCCTGTCCCCTAGCAAAGTTCAAATTCTACAAAACGTAAATAGAACACTAACAAATTAATAAGATACCTACGTTATCTCAACGCTAACCAATAATACCAGAGAATAGAGGCGTCAGCGATGATAGAAAGAGAAACACTTTCATCTTGGCTAAGGAGGTTGGATGGGAATCGAAACCATTACCGACTTGGCAGACCGGAGAAACCACCACCAGATCAACAGGTCTGTTATGTCCGTTCCTTATTGAGAGACGCCTTGGGTAGGAACATGAACTAACCCTTCTATGTAATCCTATCCTACGATATCCATACTAGTATTATTATTTCCAAAGTAAACTAAACCGCTGCATCGATAGCAATGAAATTTGGCATGAATTCTTGAGGAAGGAGATAGGCTACTCTTTACCGCAATAACTGATGTACACGGGCGGAGCCGCGTGCAAAAGCTTGTTCTACTAATATTGTAAATGCGAAAGTTTGTTAGCATGTATAAATGTTTGTTACTCTTTCACGCAAAAACTACGGAATGGATTTCGATGAAACTTTACGGTAAGACTGCCTCCGTGAGGCTCCGTGGCGCAGTGATAGCGTATGCGACTGCTGTGCTTACGGTCTTGGGTTCGATTCCCGGGTCGGATCAAATGTTTGTATGATCTGCAAATATTTGTTTCGGAGTTTTCATATGTATAATATACTTATATCAGTTGTCTAGTACCCATAACACAAGCTCTGCTTAGCTTGGGACCAGATGACGTTGTGTGTTAGATGTCCGAAATTATAATAAATAAATATAGCCTAAACATCAGAATAACACATAGGCTACTATTTACCTCGATTACCGACATACACCTCTGGTAATGTGGGTGTCCATGGGCGGCGGTAATCGTTTACCATCAGGCGATAAGTCTGCTCGTTTGCTCCCTATCCCATAAAAAAAATAAGCGGGTGGAGCCGCGAGCAATAGTAGTAGACAAATAATTAAACCATGTAAACGTTAAAAGCGCAAGTCAATTACATTGCGTGTAGTTATGGCCGGATGGTTAAAAGTTATATTAGGATGTGTCCACGCTGTATCGTAGCTGTCATTGTTTGAATAAACGGTAAGTATACGTATATAGTTTCAATTGTGTATATGCATATAATAAAATAAAAAAAACTATAATTTAATATAGTCTGTTCATTTTCATAGTGTCATTTTGATCGTGCCGCCCCGGCGCCTGCGGTTCATTGTCAAAGGAACGCCGACACGAATCAAAGGAGCCACGTGCGGCGCACGCCCACAAGTAATTATAAAAAAAAAAAAACTTATTAGTGGGCGGACGGCGCAGGCAGCTTGATTGTATACGATCAAAATGACACTATGAAAATGAACAGGCTATACCTTTAAACGAGCAAGTATTGCATATACAGGGTTACTGGTAACATGTAGTAATCCCTTTAAGAGGTGATAGTAGAGATCATTAGCTATCAAATTGTCCTCGGGTAAATGTGTCAAAAATGTACCGTTTTGGAAATAAAATAAAAAAACTCATTTTTTTAACAAAAGTGGATCACGCTACTTCAAAGTGCTCTTAAAACAAACACTTGCGTATTTAATGGTTGTTGTTGGTGTTTTTAGTTTGCTAACACCCTAATACGTAATAATAACACAAAAAAGAACAGAAATATAGTACAGTTAGTGAATTTCACACATTTTACTGTTTCTTATGACTAAATGCAATTTTATTAAAAAAGATCACCTTACAATTGTATCGGCGTAATAGCTTTGTGGCGACTTCCACATACAGCGCAACAGAAATATACTACAGCGCCATCTACCGAAGTTACACTGAACTACGAAGTAACGAAGGCAACTAAGAAACTACCAATCCTGAATCGCGTAGTGAAAGTTCGCGCGCCAATTAAGATACATACCACATCCCAACATCAACCGTTGGGCAGTTGGCCCGCCAGGCATGATCACCTCGCCTGGTCGGAGGATCCTCCCTTTGTGTTGCGGGCAAACGAGCAGACGTATCGCCTGATGGTAAGCGATTACCGCCGCCCATGGACACCTGCAACACCAGGAGCGTCACAAGTGCGTTGTCGGCCTTTTCGGGATGGAGAGGGGAGGTAGGGTAGGGGATTGGGGTACGGGCCTCCGGTATCCTCACTCATTCGGTGAAACACAGCGCAAGCACTATTTCACACCGGTTTTCTGTGAGGCCGTGGTATCACTCCGGTCGAGCCGGCCCATTCATGCCGAAGCGTGGCTCTCCCACGGTAGCGTTATATTTTGCGGTCTAAACTTAAATTTACAGTCGATTTTCAAAGTGTGAGCCCCTATTTCTAATGTAAGCACGCATTCTTGTCCTCAATTGAGTTTTTACAACACCACTAGACAACGAGTTTTTGATTTCACTTGCGGCATTAACTATGCGGATCCTTAAATCTACAATATTTGGTACAGGCGAGATATCATAGACCAGGCTCACACACACGTAATAATCCATCAGCGTAAGATCAGGACAACTTGCTGTTCCTGGGGTAGGTCCTCCCCTACCAATCCAACTATCAGAAAAAAATGATTTAATCACCTAACCTGATTTATCACTGACTAGAGTCAGGTCAGAAAGGTTCAATTTCTCTGTCACATTACTCTGCCGCAAACCCCGGTGGGCAACAGAGTTAGGTCATGCCAAAGTTAAGTTAGGTCAGAGTTAAGTTAAGTAAAAAAAACACTTGTTTTAAGAGCACTTTGAAGTAGCGTGATCCACTTTTCTTAAACAAATGTTTTTTTTATTTTTTTTCCAAAACGGTACATTTTTTACACATATACCCGAGGACAATTTGATAGCTAATGATCTCTACTATCACCCCTTATAGGGATTACTACATGTTACCAGTAACCCTGTATATATTTATATAAACTAAATTTCGTAAGCGTCTGGATTTTCATGAAATTTAGTATCCAGGGGGATTTACATAAAATGCATATAATAAAAAATACTAAAAAAAGTACCCGGCAAAGCTCGGTCATCCAGCGTTTGAAGGTAAATTGTACAAGGAAGTAGAACCATGTTCGTTTCAACGAGAACGAGCCGGCTAGACCGGGGAGGTACTACTCTCTCACAGAACGAAATGACAGCATTCGTGCTGTCGTGTTTTGTTGGTGAGTGCGAGACCGGAGGCCCAATGACTCAGAAGCATCTCAATATGCCGCCACAGCGTTGGTCACCATGCCGCATGGTTGCAGATTGCGTCCAGCAAAAAAACGATTTTAAAAATCATAGACTGAGCTCATAAAATGAAAATTTTACAGTGATAAAAACATTTCTAAATGTTTAAACAAATTAATTGTTTGAAATTAATGTTACTTATCTATAAAAACTTTTTACAAAGTTTATAAAGCCTATGACACCCGGGTTATTAGTATGAATCTGTTGACACCTCATTCATTAAAATCGGATCAGTACCTAGCTCAGGCAACAAAGATGGAAGATAGAAATATACATAGAATGCCAAAACTTTACCCTTCGCTTCTACGCCGTAGTCGGTTAAATAAGATCTTGATTTTTTTAACGAAATACAAATACCTACCTTAAATCAGTGAAAGTAAAACGCGGATGCGGAACTTGTCAAGAGTGTGGCTATAGCCTTATATGTTATACAACCAGTATATTCACCTCAATGCATGAGAGATGGTGCAGACGACTGAAAAACATCGTTTAATGCGGAAATACCGCTAAATCGGAAGTAGTCAGTTTATGATTAATAGGTACTAGCTTTTTCATGTATCGGAAGACGGAGTGTAAGTAGGCCGCCTACGAGATGGTCTGACGTTCTGGTGAGCCGCTGGAGGAGCTAAAGTAACTCACAAGGAAAAAAACTTGTGGCACTCGGGGACTGCCGCGGTAAAGCTATTGCATAGCATTTTTTATCAACTTATGCAATTATAATTATTTGTTTATTTTTATTAAGCAGTTTTTTTTTTCTTTGAACATGTATACTTACGGGGCGCGCACATGCGGTGAGTGTGTGTGTGTGAAACTCTTTTGGGGTAACAGCTCGAGGGGGTTACCATACGTAAAAAAATATCACCTGTCACATTTTTTTTACGTATGGTATCCTCTCAGGCTTATACTATAAAATACAATCGATTTGAGAACTTCCTCCTTTTTGAAGTCGGTTAAAACTGTGGTGAAGTAAATTATCAGTATTAATAAAACAACATCTACATATAACAAATATTTATTTTCAAATATAAATTACAACGAAAATTTGATATTGGTTTATAACTAAACTTGAAAACTATGTCGACCTTTGCATTTCCATTCCTTTTATTTTTAAATTTCAATAATTAAAGAAAAAAGGTTATACAGATTAAAAAGAAAAATGGTTCAGTAAATCGCCGCTAGGGGCACTGATGGAATAAAAGAATTTGTCTCAAGTTGATGATTAATGGCTATAAAGTTCATTAGGGGAAAACATTACACTATTTTTTTAAATTAAAAAAACTCCCGTTTTAGTCAATGATGGATATGGTACAACAGGATTATACCTATATAAAAAGCCACACGATAATTCACGAATGGGCTTTCATAAACAAAAAAATCCTAGGGTTTTCACGATGATTATCTATGGTTATGGAGTCTATGATAAATTAGTTATAGGGCAAAACATTTACAGATCTTGAGTAAAATATGGCAAGCGGTCATCTGTACCCGATTCCTCTGCCAATGCCTGTATTGTTAAAGTCGAGTCGCTAGCTCCATTTTCGTTTATGTTTCACAGCCCATCTCCTCTCAAACGATTGGAAAAAAACTACTTGACGTAGAAGATAGTAGAAATAGAAGATAGTTATAGAAGAATTATTAAATAATACAATATTAACTACAAACTATTTAAAACTAAATAGTGCAAGTATATGAAGTAGGATCAAAAGACCTTTAAACTTTGAGAATTCGAAAACTAATTTTTTAACAATTTTATGTAGAGGTACTATTTTTTTAATTTAAAGTTTAGGGGTTTAATAATTATATTAAAAATAAAGTTTTAAGCTTTTTTCCACCCCAAATACATATATTAAATAAATAAAAATATTAAATTTATTGACAAAGAATGAGTCGACATTTTTTATTTTCGAAACATTGAACCGAATTAATAAAATACATATGGAATAAATAATTATTAATAAATATGGTAGTTATATTTTACTATTTTTTTTTCACTCTCCAATATATCTATTTTTAATTTTGTAGTTCAAATTTATACATAATAATAATTAATATTATATACACTGTTTTTTAAATTTAAATGTGAAATTCTCGTCATATAGATAAAAAACCTGTGATGTTTTAAGTCTGCATTTTTAATTAATTACATAAGTGACTTTGCAGAGTTTTAACGTCTAGTGTGATATGAAACATCAATTGCAGACTAACATTTTGAAAGAAAAAAAAAATAGCAGATGCGAGCTAAATATTGTCCTTTGAAATAAAACGGTAGTCAGTAATTAACGTTTAAACTCTATCCTGAAGTAATTGTAGATTAAGCAGGTATTCATAATAAAATATGGCTATAACACTGGTGTATTAAAACAGTAATAAGTGAAAATTGCAATCTTCCAACAACACTTACAAACGGGCCTTAATAAATAAATCTGCAGAGTTTAAGTGAATTTGCAGAGATGTAACTTGCAGTAACTGACACGACGGTACAACATTACAATTCTTTGCGATATACCAAAACTTATTATCTCGATGTTTTCACATACATTTTGAAGTAAATGTTTATTTAATAGTATCTCGTCGTCCTATATTATTTGCTTGATGCTAGTCATACGCTTGGCCATTTTTCCTTATAAGAATCATCGTCTCTTTCTTAAGGAGAAAAGTTTTAGGTCCATAGAACATTGTTACACATAAAATCACACAATTCAAAGCAGACATAACCATACCAACACTGTGTTACATTTGTCCATTTTTTCTCTCACCCTAGCACTTCTTTTTTAGCCACTTTCTTTGAATTGTATGATTTTTAAGTAACAAATAGTCAATACAAATAGTTCTTAATAAGTGAGTTTGCAGAGTTCAAGTGGTATTGCAGAGTTTACACACTACATCTGCTGAGTTGAGTTCCCGTTCCATGTGTTGTTGTCGTCGTCTGTGGGTCTATCGCTGGGCAAGCGGTGGACGTTGCCGCGACGGCGGAGGTTGCCGATACCTGGTTGGGGGGGTTGTGGGGCTGGGCTGGGGTCACGGGAGGTCGTCCTCGGTGGGGGCGGGAACACTCTTGTTCGTATCCATTGGTACAGTTGCTGTGATGGTTCTAATATCATTGTTGTAAATAACTGTGTGAAATAGGCTGAAAAGAAATTATTATTTTTTAATTTGTGAAGAGGACTTTAGAATATTTATTGCTGGATTGTTAGAATATGTATTGAACACATTAATAAAAAAATATATTGAAATATTGGCACATTTTAGATTAAGATTTTCCGTTTATTTAAAAGTTTGAGTTTAACCAGAAATTCTAGCTGATAACAAATAATTTGAAAAAAAATATACAATTATTTATTATTTGGACATTTTCAGTAAAATCTGAGTGTTACATCGACATCGATGGTCTACCTAACCTGGTTACTAAATAACTTGAAAGAATACGACTAAAGGTAACATACATACTGTATAGAATCGAAAGGCCTTCAGGTAATTTTTTGTAATAAAATCTCAAATGGACTATCTTCTATAGGGTACTATAATTCAAGTGATTTGAGGTAAACTGACAATATCGTTAGGACCTGTTTTATATATATTATTATGAAATTAAATGATGTCTACAGAATATGAAGAAAGCAGACAATTGCTCTTAACTTCATTGCAGGCGCTCACGTAAATTTGAGGGTTTCCTTCGATTTCCTTAAGATCCCATCATCAGATACTGATATGGTGGCAATGGGACCGCATGGGGAGCATACCCTTTCGAATACAAAAAGAATTTTCAAAATTGGTCTACAAATTGACGGAGTAATCCGTGTACGGACATTAAAAAAAAACCGATGAAATTGAGAACCTCCTCCTTTTGGAAGTCGGTTAAAAAAAGTGCACATGCAAAAATAAACTTTACTACAATTACTCAAACCTCTGTTTTCACATATTTGTAACAAGTGTGTGTATACTGACTGATAAGCGCGGTGAAGCTGGTGGTGGTGGCGACGGTGGGCGCTTGCCTTCGCGGCAGCACCAGTAGCGCTGCGGACGGGGCCAGCTGCAGCCCCTCGAGACTCGCTGAACACTCCGTCAGCTCACGCCGGGGGAACGCCGTCCACAGGGAGAATGTTGAGGTGGACAGCTGGGGGGTACATCATATTATTATAAACTAGCTGACTCGGTGAACTTCGTACCGCCATATTTACATATGTCTCAGCTTCCCACAGACAGAGTACAGTCGAGAACAAAAATTGACTTTTGCCGTTTTTTTTTTGTACTAACAATAACGATCACTTATAAAAGAATTATTTAATTTGGTGCAGCCGATCGGAAGTTATCCGCGTACATACATTTCGGGAATTCATTTATATATATATATATATATATATATAGATAGATAAATAAATATTTCGGTCATCTAACACACAACGCCATCTAGTCCCAAGCTAAGCAGAGCTTCTACCATGGATACCAGATAATTCATATAAACATTTGGCCGAACCCCAGACCTCGCTCGGCTACCACTGCGCCACTTAAGATTATATTTGATTACTATAGTATGTATGGCAGAATCGCCTGAACGCACGCTCAGTATGGGGTTTGCGTCAAGTTCTCCTTCTGTTTGCAGTAGTTCCTTACCTGCAGGTTATCAGCGACGTATCTCTGCACATCGGCGAGGACGGCCTGGGCAGGGAAGTGTGCGGTGTGCGAGGTACCGTCCGGCAACTTGAACTGGATGCGAGCGCGGCCACCGCTGTCGCCTGATGCTGGACAGGAGACGAGGGTTACAAGATAACATGGAATATTTACGCTCTAAATGAAGGCACACAAGTGTTATGTTACAGGTGGCAAACGAGCTGACGTATCACCTGATGGTAAGCGATTACCGCCGCCCATGGACACCCGCAACACCGGAGGCGTCACAAGTGCGTTGCGGACCATTGGGGGATGGGGAAAGGGTTGTGGGGAGGGGTTGGGGTATCCTCATTCACTAGGGGTTGGGGTATCCTCATTCACTAGGGGTTGGGGTATCCTCATTCACTCGGTGAAACACAGCGCAAGCGCTATTTCACACCGGTTTCCTGTGAGGTCGTGGTATCACTCCGGTTGAGCCGGCCCATTCATGCCAAAGCGTGGCTCTCCCACGGTTATAGTGGTAAGACTACACCGTTAATAATAAAAATATTATGTAGTGTTAACATAGGTAGGTATATTATAAATTATATAAGGTATATCATGATATTTATTATGCGAATAAAAACAATAAAACTAATGTCACTACATTAATATTTTTAAGATATAAAAATAAAAACTTTTATATTATTAAATTACATTTTGGAAGCAAATTGTGGCTTTTATAATTAAACTAGCTGACCCGGCGAACTTCGTACCGCCACATTTTCTTTTGTAAATATTTTCATTAATTTCTGAAAATTGTAGAAATAGAAATACGGCACCATCTACCGGATAATCTACAAATAAAAATACGGCGCCCCCTACCGGATATCTGTGCAACTTAGATGCCAAACCGCCATCTATTAGGATTTTATAGAACTAACCGATCAATACACACTAAAGTCGTATAATAAACAAATAAATAGACCACGGAACAATATATAAAGTAATTGCATCTAGCAAAAAAGATATGTTATTGAATTACAACTAAGTACATATTTTGACTTTCATCCCCTCTCTCCAGGAAACCATGCTGAAATTCGGGATAAAAAGTGTGCTATGTCCTACCTCGTAGTATGAACTCAAATCATGCCAAGTTTCATTTGAATCCATTCAGTAGTTTCGGCGTGATGCGCGGCCAAGATACAGACAGACAGACAGACAAAAATGAAAAAAAAAAACTGTTTTGGCTTCAGTATCGATTATAGAGAGCCCTACAAAAAAATTAGAGCTGTTACATTTTTATTATAAGTATAGATTCAGTATCTAATCATCAAATAGTACTATTTTATATTTATTTTTAAGCGATCTATGTTTTTTTAAAGACATAATTCCGCATTAGGAATGTACATCCTGTATCAGGGAACTTTACAAACATACACGAAACGGACATAGAGAACACCCAGACTCAGAACAAAAATTTGTGAATCACACAAAGTGTTGTCCCATGTGGGAGTTGAACCCACATCCCTCAGCACACTAGTAAGTGGCGAAGTAATTCCTTAAACTACTAGATCACCTTCGCTATCGTTGTTGAGCCTAAGAATGATATTCCACTGACAAAAATTAATCAAAAACATTTAAAAATAATGAAACTCACTAGCGGGCTGTTGTGCGGAGTTCTGCGCGAGGGGTGCAGGGGTTGGTGAGGGGATTGTTGCGGGGGTTGTTGTGGGGGTTGGGAGGGGTGCGTCCCTTGCTCTCCTCTCGGCGCGGTCCTGCGCGATCTGCTCCAGAATCCGCTGCCGAGCGAGGTTGTTCTCCATCTTCTCTCGTTTGCGTTCCTCCTGAACAGAAACAAATAAGTAAAAAAAAAACATAATGCAGGCATGAGGACGAAAACTTAAAACTTTTTTTTTTTTTTGGATATTGAATTTGTTTGAATTTAGTTCACCCTCAGGGTTCCGCAACCCTGAGGGTCCGATGCCAGTCGCTATGTCTAAAAACTGATATTCAGGTAAAACCGGTTGAACTAGTAGCCGACACCAAATCTTGGCAATAATAAAGGCCAGGAAGATGAAGATTAAAATTGTTTAATCTACAATTAAAATTTCATATTCAAAATAATGCACGGAGGCATATCTATGTACAATTATATACAGTTTTTTTTGGATTATGGGGCAAAACGAGCAGACTTATCGCCTGATGGTAAACGATACGATACATGGACGGGTGTCCATGGGCGGCGGTAATCGTTTACCAGCACCACTGACCTCTATTATACAAGTATGCTGGACTAAATATTCTCTAAGAAATGACAGTTGTTTTTGTGCCGTTTTGAAGCGCCCCTCACGAGGGTCTCACGTACTAAAATTGACATTTGTTGCAAATGACCGTTGTTATTTTGGTGCATCTCTGTTTATTTAAGACTATACTTGTTATGTTTGGTGTTTGCCAAGTGATATTTAAAACATTTATATATTAAGAGTTTGTGTATTTGAACTTGCAGTGAACTACTAGTGAATAAGGGGGTTAAATTTTATTGAAACTGAAAATGATTGTTAGTAAAGTTGATTTCTTAAATGCTAACAAATTATTAATAACTGGGTGAAATTCCTTTTATGTCTTGTAAGTACACATATAAAGGAGGTAATGACACCAAGTATTTATATCGATAAAGTGATGCAATACTTCAAGTTATGTCTCATCCCTAATATTAGTTCCACGGAACTTCACACTGTTATCAGCGCCAAAATGGCGAAAATTAAATGGCTTCATTTAGATTACGACGTATGCAGTCCAGCGTACTTGTATAATAGAGGTCAGTGACCAGCACCCAATAGCTATTATAATTACCTGAATATGTTTTAACTCCTGATCTGCCTGCCACCTCTTCAATTCAGCCACTCCTTTCCCTTGATTACGGCGTTCTAACTCCTTCTGTTTTTCAGCCTGTAAGATAAAGAGTTTATCATCACTATATTAGTTGACCCGGCGAACTTCGTACCGTCACATTTTATTTTGGAAATATTTTCTACATTTCTGAAAATTCTAGAAATAGAAATACGGCGCCATCTACCGGATATCTGTGCAACTTAGATGCCAAAGCGCCATCTATTAGGATTTTATAGAACTAACCGATAAATACACACTAAAGTCGTATAATAAACAAATATTGAGATCAATAATTGAGATAAAAACTACCCTATCTCCACAGTTGGACCAAATTGCAGATGCTTACAAAATTGGATCAAATAGGATTCTTTAATTACATATATAGATTTTAATCTTATATGATCCAGTTCGACTGGAGTAATGCCAAGGCCTTACAGGAAACTAAAGTTCAAAACTCTCTTCTCTGATGCTAAGGGGAAAGGGGAGAGAGTTAAAGACGATAATTCTTTCTCCCTCTGCATTGGTGTATAAGTAACTCGAAGTTACAGCAGGTACTCTTGAGCGGTGTTTTTCACTTAATTTCAGATAACCCGTCTACTTATTGGCTCTCCATGAATAAATAATAATTGTATATACACACATCAAAAGTGTCTAGGGATCAAGCAAATTTTTATGCGGATTTCTTGAGATTGAGATGTGGCTTTGGCCCTGGCCTGCTCAGTCGCCAGACTTGAACCCGATTGAGCATGCATGGGATATGCTTCAGAGAAGAGCTCTGCCGAATATGGAGGGTATCCAGTCGCAAGAAGACCTTTTTTTGTTGTTGCAACGAACATGGGCGGCCATTCCACAGCGTGATTTGGATGAACTCATGTTGAGTATGCCAAACCGATGTTCTTGTGTTAGTGTTCGCGGTAGAAACACGGATTATTAATTGTTTGAGTTACCTAATAAAATTTTAAAGAAAACTGTTATTTCAGACTTTTTTTGGAACTTTAATGTTAGTGGTTCAAATGTCAAAAAACTTTTTATTAGGAAAATGGCAAATTTCTTTATTAATGCAAAGGTGACTTGGTTTATCGTTACTGTGACAAACGAAAACACTTTATTTGATGAATCCTTAAAGAAAATTTTAATTAATATCAATCAGGAGAAAAGTTATTGCAAAAATATATGTTGATCCCTAGACACATATGTTGATCCCTAGACACTTTTGATGTGTGTATATGATCTGAATTTCGGACAAGGCTCCAACGATTTTTATGAAACTTAGTATCCCAGGTCATTAAGGTACTCCTAATATTATAAAGAGGTAAAAATTGTGAGTTTGTAGAAGGTAATCTCTAGATTTACTGAACCGATTTTGAAAATTCTTTTACCAATACAAAGACACATTATTTATGAGTGTCATTTACATATATGTATTTTAAATTCGGAAGTAACTCTGTCTGTATATCTATCTATCTGTTTGTTATGCCTTCACAGCTAAACCGCTGAACCGATTTGGATGATTAATAGCATAGGCTTTTTGTCGCGATTACCGACTTATGCGCGCACGAAGCCGCGAACTAAAGTTAGTAGACTAAATCAATTTTATCAAAGCTATAAGTAATCAGGGTAGTTTTAGGGTTCCGTTGCCAAATGGCAAAAAACGGAACCCTTATAGATTCGTCATGTCTGTAACTATACTGTTGAAACTTGGTAAGTAGATGTATTCTGTGAACCACATTAAGATTTTGACACAAAAATAGAAAAAAAAAACAATAAATTTCGGGGATCTCCGTACTTAGAACTGAAACTCAAAATTTTTTTTTTTCATCAATGCCATACGTGTAATCTGTGGATAGGTCTTCAAAAATGATATTTAAATTTCTAATTTTTTTTTTAAACTGAATAGTTTGCGCGAGAGACACTTCCAAAGTGGTAAAACGTGTCCCCCCTCGGTAACTTCTAAAATAAGAGAATGTTAAAACTAAATAAATAAATATGATGTACATTACCATGCAAACTTCCACCGATAATTGGTTTGAACGAGATCTAGTAAGTAGTTTTTTTTAATACGTCATAAATCGTAAACCGCAAAAAAATACACTATTATTAAAATATCGATCCAAGTTACAACGAACTACAAGAACTTTTATATTATGTTACTTGCTGCTTTAGAACCCATCATGGGCGAGTCCGACTCGCACTTGGCCGCTTTTTTAAAACATTTTTTTACATATTAAAGATTTACCTCTTTCTCTTTATCAGTCTTCTCCCTTTTTCTGGCTTCTATAAGTTCTTTTGCGCGTTCCATCTTCTCTTCTATGCTGGCAGCACTTTCTGATTCCTTCGGTACATTCTGTGGACAATATGTACTCAACGGTTTTTACAATCTTACGGTGACATACACAGGGTGTCCCGAAATTCAACGTCTAACGGCAAGTGGGGCGTAGGTGTCTATATGACTGTATATAAGAATTACTCGTCTAAAGGTATTTTAGATTTATTAATTCGACGAATAGAAATTCGACTGAATATTTGTGTTTATGTCTAGCGTTATATCAGTACAAATAATTTGAAAACTACCTGTGAGGCGTCAGTGGTGGCAGGAACAGGTGGGGTCATCGGCTGCGAGGGTCCAGCTTCGTCAGTTTTGGGTTTGACCTGGCGAATGCACACACCATCGTTGCAGACCACTTCGTATTCTGGTGAGGTATCAGTCTTGGCCAGCTTCGCAGGAGGGCCGGAAGAATCTGGGAATAGAAGTCACTTATTTGCAACTAGAGGTAGAAAATCTTTTACGATCTTAATGGTATATTTTAACCGACTTCAAAAAAGTAGGAGGTTATCAATTCGACTGTGTTTTTTTTCATGTTTGTTACCTTAGAACAATCGACTGGGTAAATCGATTTTGATGATTATTTTTTTACTTGCATGTTGGTGCTTCCCGTGTGGTCCCATTTTAATTTGAATTTCAAATTACACTTCTTGAAGTTGGTTTTTTTTGTTAAAATTTTAGATTATTTGTTGTTCATTTGAAGACTCTGACTGTAAGCTTAAGGCTGTGGATTCAAATCCCACCCAGAACAAATAATTTAGTGATTAGGACGTTTAGTTATACTGTTTTTGTTTATTTTATCTAGAACTAGCTAACCCGGCGAACTTCGTACCGCCATATTTACATATCTGCCTCAGCTTTCCACAGACAGTGTAGAGTCGCGGACAAAAAAAAAGACATTTCCCGTTATCTTTTAATTTTTCTTGTATACAACTCTTGTCCTAACAATAACGAATACATAAAAAATAATCACAAATTTTAACAAAAAGAAAAACCGACTTCAATCTGGACCAAATTTAAATGGGACCATACGGGAATATTGAGTTATTCGTTAATTTGTCGCGTACATACATAATGCAAATTGAAGACTTATATGGATTCCTCATGGATGACATGTCAGAACTGGACCAAATTTAAAAGGGACCATTCGGAAAGCACCAGCTTTCAAATAAAAAAAGAATCATCAAAATCGGTTCACCCAGTCCAAAGTTATGAGATAACAACAACAACTCAACAGCTTTCAATGCAGCAATAGATAGAGTGATTCAAGAGAAAGGTTTATATGTAAAAGTACCTTTACAATACAAACCGGGTAACATCGCGGGGTGCATCTAGTAATATTATAGTAAGATAAATAACGCAACGCCATTTAGTCCCAAGGTAAGCAGAGCTTGTGTTATATGTACTAGGCAACTGATATAAATACATATATGCTTTTTTTTGTAAATATTATACATAGAAAACACCCAAACTCCAAAACAAATATTTGATCATGCAAACATTTGGTCCGACCCGGGAATCGAACCCGAGACCTAAAACACAGCAGTTGCATACGCTACCACTACACCACCGAAGCAGTTATTTTAAAAACATTATCACCTGCTTCTGCTTCTGAAGATTTAATCTCAATATTCTTCTCTGACATGCCTTCTGCAGCATCACTCTTCTCCTCGGCTGGGCGAGAAGAAGTCATCCTGGCTTCTGCTTGTAAGAAGTTGACCGTCTGCTCTCTGAGGTGTTCAGAAGACGTGGAAGGCTGGATTGATCTTTCTTTGTCTGTAAAGTTAAAATGATGATGACCACTTAACCTCATGTAACATAGTGGTATGTTAGTCTTGTGGGTCCTGACTTCTATGCCAGAGGTCACGGGTTCGATTTCCCCTCTAGACAAATATTCTGTAACATGTTTTCAATACATATAAAATAACTTGCTCCAACTTTGTACCTGCAGGCAGACCAAGGAGGCCCTCCCGACGATCAACCCCGGATTGTCACGGAAGCTGAAACAACTTAAGAGGCCGCCGCTTCGACTTCTGATCGGAGCAATGACTGGTCATGCACTATTAAACAAAAATCTTTTTACTCTAGGTGTAACGGACAGCCCTCTGTGCAGAGCATGCATGGAGGAGGAGGAAACAGCCGCCCATGTCATCTTGGCATGTCCTGGGGTGCCAGAATACCGGGCGAAACACCTTGGATCGCCGAGGTCACTTCAGGAGGTCGTCGGCAACGCCAGAGGTCTGCTAGGCTTCCTGGAGGAACTGGGATGACACCACTAGTGCCGACCCACTACGGAAAATAGGCGCATCAAAGTCGTCGAGTTGCGGAAACCCAGCCAGCGAGTTCAAGTTCAAACTTGCTCTAACTGATTGACTCATGAATACAGAGCTTAAATGACTGAGATTAAAAACTTGACATTTTGAACTATGAAAAGATTTTTGGAAATTTCACCCCTAAGGGGGTAAAGGTAAAAACAAGTGTGCTTATACCACACGACTGAATTAAAACTTCAAGTGGTACCAGGCCTGCGCCGTGTCTTAAGCCGGGTCTCCACCGAACAAAAGTTGTCAATTTTTGTGTTGTCAACACGTGTTGGTGACAAAAGTTTCTGTAATTTCCTTGTGTTGGCAAAAAAAATTGTCAACAAATGTTGGCAACCGTGTTTCTGTTTTTGGCGGTAACCATTAAAAGAATACGCTTGTTGAAGTTCTTTATTGGCTCTGTGGAGACGCTTAGATCGAATGTTTTTCAAATTGTTGGCGACTCGGTGTAGACACAATGGAAACAAAAGCTGGCGATTTTTGAAGTGTTGCAAACAGTTGGAGACACCAAAATTGCCAATTTATATAAAAAAATTGGTGGAGACGCGCCTTTAGATATACGAAACGTAACTGGCTATGGGAGAAAGAGAGAAAGAAGTGTGCTCGCACCTGTCTCTTTTGCCCCTATAGTAATATATGAAACGTAACTCTTTTTCTATCTTCACTAACTTGTATCTCCCTCTCAACTTCCGTTCGTCTCGCCCGATCACACTTTTCATAACGCTCTCGTCACGCATTCACCAGCTTACTCCCCAAGTCAAGCGAGCGTAAAGCAGTTTTACTTTAATAGGGGATGAAGGGTTGTATGCGAGGTCATCCTTTTTGAAATGAGAAATAAACACGCAAGCGAAACCATGGGGTATGGCTCGTACAATAGTAGACATATTTCCTCCACACAAATATTTTCAATAGGCAGTATCGAACCAGCAACGTCCTGTTTTTTTTAAGACAACTCCCTCATTAGGTTTATACACCCTGTTTCGCTTCCCGCTGTTCCGCGTCACGTGGGCTTTAAACAGTAACAGACGCAAAGAACACACAGACTCAGAACAATAATTTGTAGATCACACAAAGTGTTGTCCTATGTAGGATTTTAACCCACAACACTTGGCGTGGTGACCGCTTAAACCACTCGGCGAAACGTGCAGTCAAAAAAAGTTTCATCCCTAAGAGTTCATCATTTTCGAAATGAGAAATAAACACGCAAGCGAAGCCGCGGTGTGCAGGTAGTATATGTCAGACATATTATATACACACAGCGAGTATCGAACCTGAGACGTCCATCATTGGTGGTATACTTACAATGTTCCTCCAATATCCTGTCTATCCTAGTCGCTAGATTACTAGGCTGTACTCCTGCGCACACAACCTCCAAAGGAGTGCCATTCCTCCCTATGAAGAAGAGTGATGGAACCGGAACGAATTGATCTGATGCGAGAGTTAAGATATCATTAAGTAGATTCAGCGCCATCTAAGTTTGATGGACAACATTAAAGCCATGAGAGTTGCCGTATTTCTTTAATAGGTGGCGTTATTACTTTTTCTATCTTACACTGCTGCTAGACATAAGAGGGCGTCCATAAATTACGTGAGGTGTTTTTTTTAATTTTCTGTCCCTCCCTCCCCCCTGGTGAGATTTCGTGAGATTTTATTCAACCCCCTCCCCCATCCCCACGTGAGATTATTCAAAATATGGGTTTCTTACGTAAACGCGTTGGATTGTTATTGTAAAAAGAAAAAAAAATTGCTTCGTGCTTTTATTTACGACTAGTTAAGACTAGTTATCAATATTGCTGAGAGTTTAATTATAAGTGTAATAAATTTTAACAATAGAATACTTAAATCGTAACTACTAACTAACTAAAAAAAGAATATCTACTCTAATTCAGTCGATGGAGTATCATGCGCGGTCTCAAGAGAGACTAATGGAACCAACATGTCCATATGATTTTCAATAAAGTCATCTGCTCCTTCAACTTCGTTCTGATCTAGCCACTCTAAGCCGTTGGCGCTTGCGCACAGTAGCTTATTAGCTCGTCTTGTGACAATCCGTGAGGGTCGCACTTTGCGGAACATACGCGCTTGCTTAGCTGGTGCTGTAACGTCGAAGTATGAATGAAATTATTTTCTTTCGAACGAATTAGTGATCTGATGTCGAATCGTATTACGATAACGCTTAAGATTAAATCTTAAGCATGTACAATCTGGATTAAATGGACCAAAATAGTTTTCTTTTTTGTTTCAATCCGAATAAAAAATTGCGTGATATTTGCCGAGACCCCCCCTCTCTTAAACGTAAGATTAGATGAGATTTGACTCGACCCCCTTAAACGTCTCACGTAATTTATGGACGCCCCCTAACGCGTAAGCCTATCCTTAGAAAGTACATATATACTTTTTCTGATATACTTGTATTTTATTAATTTAGCCTGGTCGAAATAATTTATTTGGGATCGAGGCATTGTGTAATATTTTAGATGGTCTTGTAGCAATCGTAATGAAAAGTAGATCGGTTCTAAAAAACACAGAACCAATAAAAATATGAAAATCTAATAATACTTTTGTAGTAAACGTTCGGTTAGATGGGACTATGGCAGTAGGTAAATGTGGCAAGAAAACCAAAAAGGTAGAAAATCTTCAAATTTTCGCTTAACTTAACTTACACCTAACACTGAACATTAAGTAAATCATCATTATATCATCAGCCTATTGCATTCCACTGCTATACATAGAACAAAATCAAGACGATTAATCCGAATGCGAGTTGCCCAAAACAGATCAGATCTATCTAAAACGTCAGCGTTCGTGCTGTCGTGTTTCGTTGGTGAGTGCGAGACCGGAAGCCCTATGATGCATAAGCATCACTATGCGGCATTATTGCATTGTCTACATTGGCAAGCAAGCAAGCAGAATGCTTTCCATCAGGCAGAGTAGTGGCACTTTTGCCGGTCCATACATAAAAAAAGTAAATGTTACTATAATTTCTTTAAAAATGTTGGAAACCCTGACTAGAACCCACAAGTCCAGAGAGAGTTCTTACACATTGGTTCAAAGGATACAAATCTGTGCGAAGTGAGTGTAGTTAGCTGATCCACTCTTTAGCTTCACGGCTAAGAAGTTGTCTTGGTTTGACAGTCGAGTCACGACCGCTGTGTCGTCGATCGTCGCCGCCATCTCCACTGAGAGATCGTTGTCGCCTAAAAGAGAAGAATAGAGAATATTAAATAAAATTACTTTTACAAAGTTTAGTTTGTACATTTTTTTTTGGACATCTAACACACAACGCCGTCTTTTTTTTATGATCTGTAAGCTGGTGCTTCCCGTGTATTCCCTGTTCAAATTGATCCAGTTTTTAAATCTTTTTTTTTGTTAAAATTTGTGATTGTTTTTTATTATGTAAAGAGTGAAGATTCGTGAATCCTCATACTATGTTTCCTAAGTCAAATTACAACTTTGAACAAAAAAATCTTTATAGCAATTGCAAGATACAAAAAAAATTGTTGGCAATTGGCCAGACAGTAGTTGGCAGTGTGTCTGTGTTTTTCTGACTCATTGACAGCTGGTGAGGGTCTGTATATATGTATGATAACAATGTGATTCATACATGAAAAAATATATGTAGGGTAGTCATTTTTTTTTTAAAAGACCACCCCCTCACACGAATATTCCTGTATCCCTGGTGGCTTTACAAACATTCATGAAACGGACACAAAGAGCACCCAGACTAAGAACAACAATTTGTGCATCACACAAATTTTTTGGTTTTTTTTTAATGGAATAGGCGGGCAAACGAGCAGACGTATCGCCTGATGGTAAGCGGTTACCGCCGCCCATGGAAAACTGCAACACCAGAAGCGTCACAAGTACGTTGCCGGCCTTTTGGGGATGGGGGAGGTAGGGGTAGGGGGATTGGGGTATGGGCCTCCGATATCATCACTCACTCGGTGAAACACAGCGCAATCACTATTTCACACCGGTTTTCTGTGAGGCTGTGGTATCACTCCGGTCAAACAGGCCCATTCATTCGAACCGGCCCATTCATATTTTAAACGCACAACACTCAGCGGCGTGGCGACCGCTTAAACCATTGCGCCATTTGTGCAGTCGCATTGCGCAAAAAAGCGTTTTAATAAGTTGACTCTGACAGCCAACCCTAGGTTATTTCTAGATTATATATATGACGAATTTAAAATAAACTGTTACTCAGTGTACACAAAGAGCAATCATTATTTCTAAAATAAATATTGGTAGCCAAGTTGTCTAGTTTGTTGCATTTAGCTGCCAAAAGGACTCTACTTTGAAAGCGTTAGTAGAATCCAAGAGTGGTGATCATCATCCTCATTGCGAACGAGGACACTGCAGCATTATGACCCACACTATGGTGGCCTAATAGATGCTTTTTCACACCCCGCTTAAAGGAACTGGGATCGTAATGGGAGGAAAACAGGAGCGAATGTCTGATGTAGAAAGGAAGAAGAAAGATGTCGGATGAGACAGCACAGGAACGGTTATTGTGGAAAGCCTCCAGAGAGGTCATGGTCAGTAGTAGACATCTTTTGGCTGGGATGATGATATGTGAATATGACTGAGTTGTTTGTCTAGTTATATGTCGGAATGAGGGTATTCGAATAATAAAATTATTACAAACACGTGACATAATCAACGGTTCTATGAGTCAGGCGAGGTACGGACAGTAGTTATATGAATCGGCACGATCGGAAACTGGGGACAGTTTCTCTTCAGATCTCGCTCTATCCACACCTCTTAATTGTGACACTCCTGAGTTTAGTTTTAGTTTATGATTTATTGATCTATATGTTTATATTGTGTTTATATTTATTTCGTGTGCCTATATTTATTATATAGAGTTTATGTATTTGTTCTATTTATATAAGGAATTATGTATGTAATGCTTTGATTTGCATTTTTAGCTTTTTAAGTATGCATGTACTTCATGTGTGCCTACCTAACAAGATATCTACACCACCCAAAGGCTGACTGGTAGAGAATGCCTTGGGCATTAAGTCCACCGATGTACAATAGTGCATAAAGTTATAAATAAATATGTTACTTTTTGTGTTACCAATTATTATTTAATCAATTTGTGTTTAAATGAATTCATGTCCTTTTAGTTTTTATTTACAGAAATTGGAAGGACTTTAGAATCTATACAATCGATTTCGGGGGCGGGGGTGGGGGGAGGGGGTAGGGGAGGGGTGGTATATAGCCCCCCTTGAAGGGGGGGTTGCGACTCCTCATAGTTTTTTTTATATGATTTTTTGAAAATTTTATAGGTTAGGACGCATTTCGCAATATATACAATAGATTTTGGGGGGAGGGGGTGGGGGATACCCCTTACTTGGGGGTCCTCCTCACCTCCTCACCATTTTCACCCGCCGGAAATACTTGGTTCCCTTAGAAAAAGTAGAAATTTGTACAAAAATTGTTTGTATATTCCACTTAATAAACATGTTCTATCGCTGTTATTTATTATATAAATATGTATATAAAAACTGGCTTCAATTATGAGTCGACGGAGCCCCGCTACGCGGGGCTCCTATTTCTGGGTGGTTTATAAAAAAAATAACCACGATGGCTAAGGCGGGAGCTTCGCTACGCTGTGCTCCCGCCTTAGCCATCTAACCTAACCCAATAAAGCTGGATTGTGCCAACTCGGAGTAATACATTGCTATTAATTACCTAAGAATTATATCCTGTTCTTATACATTTCCTATAACACATAACATATATAATTCACAACTCTAACCTAACCTACAAAGTTAGCCACTAACAAAAACATTAGGGTGTTGCTAAGTTGTTGTAGTTCTATAACTGAAATGGCGTCGCGTCATTAGTGTTGCGTTTTCGTTCTCCTTTTTTAAGAAAATATGTCCTTTATTAAAAGTGAATATCAAAATGTAATATATAAAAAATACTCGAAAAGTATTTTTTCGTATATTACGGTGTGTATTACAATAAAAACTAAATTAATTTAGCAAAAAATTACACAAAAACTATTTTGAGAGTTTGAAAAAAGTTTAAAACGAATAACGTAAGGAATAACAAAACGCAGAGAAGATGTCAAAATTATTTTCACGTATTTTATTTATAATTTCAAAAATTTATATCTCAAAAACTACGATTTTCCGCAAGTTGAAATTTTAGGAGTAGACTAACAAAAGCAAGAACTATCAAACATAAAATTGTCAACTCTCAAATCGATTGTATAGATTCTAAAGGTTAGCCCAGAAATTAAATAATTAATGATTAGCTTTAATCCAAATTCACTATATTTGTGGTACATATTTTTGTTTGTAGGTAAATAACTAACTCCCTTTATAGAAATTAAGGTTTTTCATCAGCGCTTGCCTTAACCAATTTTATAACAGATTTTGGTTCCAATCAATTCAATACCTTCAAACATTGCTGAAATGAAGGGTCTAGATTTACAGACAGACGGGACAACAAAGTGATCTTATAAGGGTTCCATTTTTTCTATTTGAGGTATAGAACCCTAAAAGTAATAAGAATAATATATCTGACACTCAACGCCATCTAGTCCCAAACTAAGCAGAGCTTGTACCATTGGTATTATTAATCAACCAAGTTATCAAACAATGGGTTGCTTTTTCAAATTATTACTTTTATTTTAAAGTCCAATTGGAATACATTAATTGTTTTCTTAGCATTTCATAAAGCAGTACATCACTTTTCTTTTATGTCCTTGATATCAAGTTAAAAAAAAAAACATGTTATTCAGACATCTTGGAGCTAATAAGAAACTCGTCTGAAGATTCCGTTAAATATGCAGATAGATAGAAATATAGATAATAAAACGAGAGTTAAAAAAAAAAGGCATTTTACTTTTATAGGGTAACTGCTAATCTTCGGCTCCTTTTGATCTAAGCGTGCTGTTATCATTGGCTCATGAGCAAATTGTAGGGATTTCCTTTCTAGGGTCCGCACAGAAAAAAAACTGCTAAGATATATTCATTAGATTATCAAAAATATTTTTTTCGTCAAAGTACGAGTTATAACCTCGAACTTTGACATAATTTGACCTACATTTTAACTTAAGTTTAAAGTAATATATCCACTTTTGTGGGCAATAACAATAAGATAAACGAACTTCAGGACACACATTAAAAAAAATTAAGGAATACCTTCAACAAAAACGACGAAAATTGCATTTTTTTGCTTAGATAGATTCACCGCCTCGGCGATGCTTCCCCCGAACCAATGCATCCTTCTTCTGCTGTTATAACAGTTTTCTAGCTCAGTTATAAGCTGTTTGAATGTATTTTTTCTATTTAGGACGAAGCCACAATGATATGTTTTCAACAAAAATATTACGCCGACATGACACAACAAATTTTGACAGCTGACGTGTTTATTTTTATTCTTTTTTACCATCGGTTCGGTTTTGCTCGAAAACCTTATTTTAATGATTTGTAATAATGAAAATGTTTGATTCTCACAATGTTCTGTTAAACGCTTATTATACTAAATAAAGAGAATTTAATAAGAAAACTTTGTTAGTTTCGATTTTAGTACTTTTCACTCTTTTATATTAGTCATGTCATTAAAATAAAAAACAAGTTTTAGAATTAATTAATTTAATTTCACATGAAAAACAAGAAAAGAACATTTCATTAATAAAATCTTGGTATTTGGTGCTTTTGAACGCAAATATGTTAATGAGTTATAATTCTACTAAAATGAAAAGTCACAGATACAGAAATATTGTCACCAAATTCCAGTTCGTGTAAATGAATAAAGTTATATTTAAAACGAGATGAATGATTTATGAGATTGTCTATGATTTACTTCATGTGACCTTGGAGACCACTACTCGTTACTAGATGGCGCTGTAAATTTTCCTATCATTACCAAAAAATTGGCACTATTCGATAGTAGATGACACCACAGCACATAAATATTTACTTAGCCTTATTTATCTGATATTAGCTGAACCGCGCAACTTCGTCTTCGTTATGAGTTTTTCTCGTTCTTGCAATACTTTTCATTCTTTTCAATGATATTAGGCTCCTTTAAGTCGTATAAGTCATAGTCTGCTTCGGTAGAAGGGCTTACAAACAAACACTAGGTAAAAGGACACCACAGCACATAAATATTTACTCAGCCTTATTTATCTGATATCAGCTGAACCGCGCAACTTCGTCTTCGTTATGAGTTTTTCTCGTTCTTGCAATACTTTTCATTATTTTCAATGATATTAGGCTCCTTTAAGTCGTATAGGTCATAGTCTGCTTCGGTAGAAGGGCTTACAAACAAACACTAGGTAAAAGGACACCATCACAGCACATAAATATTTACTCAGCCTTATTTATCTGATATCAGCTGAACCGCGCAACTTCGTCTTCGTTATGAGTTTTTCTCGTTCTTGCAATACTTTTCATTATTTTCAATGATATTAGGCTCCTTTAAGTCGTATAGGTCATAGTCAGCTTCGGTGGAAGGGCTTACAAACAAACACTAGGTAAAAGGTTTTTTAACCAACTTCATTTAATTCAAACCACCTACCCAAGTTCCTGAGATTAGACTAAAAATTTTAATAAACTATAAGTACTATAAATTTTTAATAATAATATGTATAATATAATAATTGTATAAATTGAATAATATTTATGAAACTAATAATAAAAATAATTAATGTATTAAGTAAATATTGTTGTTTCTTTTTTATTGTTATTTCCTTGTATAATAATTAAAATGTATATTATAAATCAGAATTTTATACAATCAATGATAATATACTCCTACCTACCTTACCCCTCCTGTTGCTAAAATATTTTTATATAGATAATTAGCTTTTACCCACGGCTCCGCCCGCGTGTTTTTCGGTTATAGCAGTAAAGAGGAGCCTATGTCCTTCCTCGAGAATAAAACTATCTCCATGCCAAATTTCATTGAAATTAGACATGACAGAGAGACAAAGGAACTTTCGCATCATCATCATCACTACATAGTATAAAACAAAGTCGCTTTCTCTGTCCCTATGTCCCTATATCCCTTTGTGTGCTTAAATCTTTAAAACTACGCAACGGATTTTGATGCGGGTTCCATTAATAGATAGAGTGATTCAAGAGGAAGGTTTTTATGTATAATAAATGCATAAATATAGTAAGGAAACGCTGTTAATTTTCGAGGTTTCTAATGTGATGTAGCAATTAACACATTTTTTGCGCTTACATTGCAAACGCTGGTTGCACCCTACGAGATAGATCAAAATAATGTACTACAGTATTATACACCTTAAAAAGATCTACAAAAAAGTCCGCGACGGTATATGTCTATCTCTTAGGGATAACCCACAACAACCATTTTTTATTCCTTTCTTATAACGAGAAATAATGGCTTATTTACGAAGCGATTTTAAGCAATACAGAATGAATCCTTATACAATTAAGTAAATTAAATACATTGTGCATTTAATATAGATCACAATGGCCCTTTACAGTATCTAAGTTAAATGAATATATTCGAAGATATTACAGATTCGCTAGTTTATAATATACGTATGAATTGAAGTTATAGTTTAATTAAAAGCGACATTTTTCATTTCATTGTTTTACTTAATTATTGTGTTACGGCACCCTCGAAACAGCCGAACAAATCCTTAAATAATCACTTTGTGGTGCGTCTTGAGCGCTGGAGGTCGAAGTGATCGTGATGAAATTCAAACTACGTTCCTACAGTTCTTTGAAACTAAAAAAAAAACAATTTTCTAAGTTCATTGCTATCATCAGTAGCTTTTATTAGTCCATTGCTAGGCATAGCAACACTACAAAAAGTCGCCGTGGCCTAGGGGCCTTACTTGTCGACCTGTATTATGCACACAGCAGTTATATTATAATGTTGGAGAATGTTCCATAACATTTGTTGACTAACATTTTTTAACAAATTGTAACAAAGGTTATAAATTGTTACTGAAGTTTTTTTTTGTGTTTGACCCTGCCAATATGACTCTACTCTGCCTGATGGAAAGCATGAGCAGAATCCAAGATTGGTGGTCACTATACTGCGAATGCAGACCATGCAGCATGGTGACCCATACCATGACAGGCTAGTGATGCTTCTGCATTATTGGGCCTCCGCCCGGTCTCGCCCTCACTGACGAAACACGACAGCACGATCGCTGTCATTTTATGTTGATTTTCTGTGCGAGGGTAGTACCGCCCCGGTCGAGCCGGCCCGTTCGTCCTAAAATCAGCGTGGCCCTACTACCTTGAGAAGTTATATAACTTCATGTAACAAAATGAATTCACAAACTTAGTGCACCCGAGCGATGTTCTAAATTCAATTTACTTTATTCTCTAGAGGATAAAAACGACTTTTACACTCAGATATCGAAGGGCAAAAATACTCTTTACGAGCTGGTGGGATGAAAAAGTCATTGTGTACAAATAAATTGCAATTGAATTAATCGCAATTCATTATTTAATCGCGTATTACAATTAAATATTTAGATTATTGCACAATGCGCATCAAATGTACCTAAATCAAATTAAAATAATTACAATTAACTTTTTTAATTGTTTTATGAAGCAATTAAAACTAACAATTAACTTTTTGAGGCATTTTGTTGAGAACGATGGTCTGAATACGTCCTGGAAGTTTAACGTTAGATGTCCCTTACACACCCATTAAAAGTAGGTAGGTAGGTACCACAGAAATATATTAGGATAGTAATAATATATTAGACATGTCAGCGACAGAAACAAGCTCAATCTCGTTCAATGCACCACTGACTAAATTTGAACTTTCAATGCTCCAGTTCTTTGCTGAAAATAAAAGCCAAACCAATTAGCACTTCCTCCATTGAGCCACTAACAGCTTCCTCGAAAAGCAGACCCTAAGTCAAACTGATTGTTACAGAATGTTATATGATGTTATACAACAAGTTTAATCTGTGTGGGAGAGCTTGCAACATATAACATGTTGTAGCAAATGTTATAAAATGTTATCGTGCTATACAATGTTTTATAACGTTATATAAGTGTTGTGTAGGAGCACCTTTAGAGAATATGTATTTAAATAAATATTTCCCAGCTGGCTCAAGCGGTAACACTTGAACTGATCATGTCGATGACGACTTAGGTATATTAATTTACGCTCCATGCTCCATGCAAATTTGCTTTAAAAAGTTATCACTTCAATTATTTTTCTAAAACAGTGTAAATATTATTCCTTTTGACAGCAAAAAAACGGGGAAGATATTATTCTTTTTGACATACGAAGACGAAGTTCTACAGGTCAGCAAGTTGGACATAAACAAATGATTATTAACCCTAGGGTAAAAAGCGATTCGTACCCGGACGACAGATCCCTAGTGACGGCAGTCTACTCAAAGTTTACAACCGTTATCCAACCATTAGTTTATATTCATACTTTGATTGAACCTTGTGATGTGAAATTTAAAAAGTTAATCTAATCGATTGTAGGACAGAAAATATGTTAATTTGAAATTACAAAGAGATAAATAAGCTGACATATTGTTTTCCCCCATTTCTGGGGGAGGGTCAATTCTCGGATTTCGTCTACTACAATACTACCTATTACTTCCTCTTGAATCACTCTATCTATTGCTGAAAACTAACTTAAACTCCGTTGAGTAGTTTTTAAGATCTATGCGAACAGATAGCGAAAACGACTTTATTACCCGACTACGGCAAAACCAAAGGAGGGATATGATTTTGACAGGCTATGTACATACATACATACATACATATGTATGTATGTAAGTATGTATGTATGGATGTTCATTTGTTCCCTCATAGCTCCTTAACTACTTATTAGAACTGGACAAATGAGGTATCGTTAGAAGCGTCTAGAAAACGACGCTGAAAAAGTATGAAACAAGTTTCAAAAGCCGTAGTCACATGTTACGTAGAAATGTACCGTAACACACTAACAACGCGTGACTACGGCTTTTCAAACTTGTTTCATACTTTTTCAGCGTCGTTTTTTGTCGTAGTTGGGTTTTACTTTTTATTACTTTTTTTTTTGCTATGTATAACTAGGTACTACTTTTGTGCTAATTTTGTGATGTTTATAAGTACATCTCGTACTTAAAAAAAAAGAAATTAAAAACTAATAATACTAGCTTGGGTGTTCAGTTACTAAAACATCAACACGAGTATCTACAAATATTTGCAAGAAGCAGAAACCGAACCTTCAACCATGGAAATAACACTCGAACAAAACACCGCCGCACTACAAAAAAAATATCAACCCCTAACTTGTACTTGTCAATACCAAGTCACAAGACAAAAAAATGTATAATTAAAAGGTAGGTAACTGTCAACATCTCTAATTAGAAATCCTATTTTTAACTGGCAAGAAGGCAATTAAACAATTTGTTTTCGACGCTGGCAACACGGTCCAGCGCCTGCTGTTTATTACTGTGGCAACATTTTACTTACAAGTGAAAATTATGGGTTTAAACGTAAATGGAGCGTGAAATGGTATGCTTTAACGCTTTGACTGTGCTGCTAAAATTGGACGGAGTGTCGGTGAGCGACTGACAACTGTCGTTTTATTATTTCGCCAAGTATTTGCTCACTGTAGTTAGTGATTTAATGATTTGTTTTACTCAGCAATGTATATATTCATATATTGTACTAACTGCTCCTTGCAACCTCGTCTGCATCTCCTATTGTCCGTAGCGTGATGATATACAGCGTGAATTAATTTTATTTACCATAAAAAAAAAGTAAAAACTAAAACCCAACTACGAAGAACTTTGAAGAGTTTGTTGCCTCCCGTCCAGCTGGTTTTTCTCAAGAAGGGCATCAATAAACTGCCAATGCGTTGGCAAAGATGCGTCGATTGCATGGGTGATTACTTCGAATAACAGAAATAAAAAAAGTTGAAAAAATAAGTACTTTCACTTATTGCATACAAAACGGCAATTTCATAGGTAAAGACCTATTATATATATTTGAAATGTACAAGTAATGCCCTTTTCAATAATACCAAACAGGGCTACCCTAAGGGGCTACCAGACAATATCAAACATATATTTAACTCAAATTTATTTTTTAATACAGTACTTTATACCAGCTAGAGGGCGCCACATTAGATTCAGTGACACGTCATATAGCCTATAACCAGCGGACGATCAAGACGCTTCTAAAGATACCTCATTTGTCCAGTTCTAATAAGTAGTTAAGGAGCTATGAGGAAACAAATGAACATACATACATACATACAATACATAGCCTGTCAAAATCATAACCCTCCTTTGGCTTTGCCGTAGTCGGGTAAAAAGTTTTTTAGACCTTTTTATTGGGATCAATTCTGCCATACATTACTCTTCTGAAACCTTGTATTGTATTATCCTTACTTTATTGTACACACTAAACACAGAAATACATAAGATTCAAGGAGATGTCATGACAAAGGCGAGATTAACCCAAAACTGCTTCTTCTTTTTTTTTCCAGCAAACCGACTTGATTGACTGCCTCTGTGGCGCAGTGGTATCGTATGCGACTGGTCTCGGGTTCGATTCCCGGGTCGGATCAAATGTTTGTATGATCTGCAAATATTTGTTTCGGAGTTTGAATGTTTTCTATGTATAATATGTATGTATTTACAAAAAATAGTAATATATATGTATTTATATCAGTTGTCTAGTACCCATAACACAAGCTCTGCTTAGCTTGGGACTAGATGGCGTTGTGTGTTAAAATGTTTATTTATTATTAAACCTTGAGTGAGTGATTGTTAATCGTTGACGCATCGAATGCAATGGAAGCTCGTGGGAGAGCCACGCTTCGGCATGAATGGGCCGGCTCGACCGGAGTGATACCACGGCCTCACAGAAAACCGGTGTGAAATAGTGCTTGCGCTGTGTTTCACCGAGTGAGTGAGGATACCGGAGGCCCATACCCCAACCCCTCCCCCTATCTCCCCCCTCCCACCCTCAAAGGCCGGTAACGCACTTGTGACGCCTCTGGTGTTGCGGGTGTCCATGGGCGGCGGTAATCGCTTACCATACGTCTGCTAGTTTGCCGGTCTATTCCATAAAAAAAATAAAAAAAGCTCTCAAAAGGAATTTCCTACGTTTTTGCAACATTTTTTATTGATACTCCACTCCTATTGGTCGATATATGAGGTATCTAAATGAAAGGACTTTTCAAATCGAACCAGTACTTCCTGAGCAAGTCCATCAAGGTATCAGAGATTTCCTTTCTAGGATACACCTGGTACTCCAGCACTAGAACATGGTGCAGTTTTTAACTGGTTCCTTCTTCTATTGTACCGGTTATTGAGTGATATCACGAGCTTAGAGCCGATTTAGCTCATACTCCTAGCCGATTTCGGCCACGGCGGCGGGCAGTCTCAACGCACAAGAGACAATACAGTGCACAAATGTGGGAACAATCCTTCACTCTCACAATCCGATGGGACGTTTATCGGCACGACTGGGGAGAGATCGGGCACAATTTTAAATGTAATTGGGTAATAAATATAACAGTTATAGACAATATCAATTAATTAACCACCCATATGACATTTCATTTCCTTAACACTGAGGTTTATCGGTTATTTCATAAATATTCAACCTATTTAGACCTCCTTAAGAGTTGATTATAATAGGTAATTAATGCATTCACGAATTAACCAACAACGAAGACGAAACCCGTTAGACGCATCTCACGCATCCTTCCAAGAAATTTAAATCTCTCACTAAGACAACCCTAATGTCTTCTTTCACATGAAGGGCAGGGATCCTTCGGGGGAGTAAAGGACTGTATAAAGACATGTTTTATTATGTGTAACCTTTTCTACGATTTTTGGACCCTCGGATATGAGAGGCCAGTCATTACTTATGAAGGGGCCATTGTTAGGGCTCCCTGATTAAAAAAAAAAAAAATTCTTTAGCGTTGAAGACTTTTTGGTAGGAGAAAATCTTATAAGTGCGCGTCACCGACATGCTAATGTTTGATGTTGATAATTTAAGTTTTCCCTTCTATCGGCAGTCATTATGACTGCCATTTTTTTATTTGCTTACAGGAGTTTGCCTACTTCGTTTTATGGTATAGGGAACAGAGGAGGACGCAGACCATTGAAGTGTCAGTACTATCATTTCTTAAAGGTTTTCATTCCCCAAAGATTTTTTCTTTGTTTTTACTGTGAGATGTTGCTTTTAGGCAAAATTCAGGATTGTAGGTCACCATGATTGATGCTCATCAACTCTTCACACCTTACTTTCATTTATTTAAATTGGATCCAAATCAACCAATCGCCGTCCACTGCTAAATGAAGGTCAAGGTCAAAGTCAAGGAGCACCAACTAGCGCGGTCGTGGGCAGTTCGCCATTTCGCATCCATCCGCTGCCAGCCACTTCTTTTAAATCGTCGGTCTACTATGGCGCCCTACACTACTTTTACCTAATCACTGTGAAATAGATAAAATTACTAAATTAATTACTCCTTAACTATCTGTTTCCCAAACACAGGAAACTATATTTTACCAAAATAAAAACAAAAACTGACAACCCTAACATCTATTGATCCAAATTACTCGTCAAGCATTAACGACTTTGTTAATTTGTAACACAAAACGAAATTAGATTTAAATAAACCAAAGACAAACAGATCGACTTTCAGCTGTCATCAGTCTGTCACGCTAACTCTCAGCTATTTTAATTTGAATTCTTTGCGGCCGTTTGACAGGAATGCTACTTTGATATGTTGAACGTTTAAATTCTTAAGTGATTGTATGTTGAGTTGACTTGAAATGAACATCTTACTAACCTGGAGATCGCTTGGTTTCTTCGACTTTTTCAAATTGAACCTTATTATTTTTTAAAAGACAGCTCTAGCAGTAGGAATATATATACATCCTGCGTCGCGGGGGACTTTACAAACATTCACGAAACGGCCACAAATAACAACCAGACTCAGAACAACAATTCGTATATCACACAAAGTATTGTCCCATGTGGGATTTGTACCCACATCACTTGGCGCAGTAGAGTGGCGTGGCGATCGTTTAAACCACAAGGCCAACCATGCAGTCCGTAAACTAGTAGCTAATGTTTTTATGTTCTAAGCACTTACTAAAAAAGGATTTTTGTAAATTTCCCCCCTATGAACAGTTGTATGAATGGTTCTCATTTTCAAAGTTTAAATCTGGAAATGAGAAATCATCACACGAGAAAAGCTGCGGTGAAGAACTAGTTGCTAATACACAGGACATATTCATTTAAAGTTTTACAACCCTTTGAATCAGTACTTAAGTATAATATCACATCACCCCTTTGTAATTCTCCCTTGCATATTAAATTAATGAGTAGTCGATGATCGATCGAATTTAAACAATGCAAGGGCGCTTCTTTTACCCTCTAGGTAATGTTAAAACACAAAATTGTTTTATTGATAGCGATTAGAACTCTTAGCTCGTGTGGTGAGTGATGATGGATTAAGAATAAGGAGTGTCACCACCCCTATTCATCCCATGGGTGTCGTAAGAGACGACTAAGGACAAACTACGCAGGACCATGGTCTAAGAAAACAAGGTCTCGCATTCCGAGAGCTCCCCGAGGTGACGTCACTATCCAGTTACCACGTGATAGCAACATGACACGAAATTAACCAATCAGAACGAGCGAATAGCAACATAACTTACATAACACGAAAGAAACCAACCAGTGACAGCGATGATGACGTCATGTCGTTCGTCGGAATACCATACCTGGCGTAGTATATTGTTATACCATGGACAACATCACTGCAACAAAACTGGAATTAAACCCTATACCAACCCGTCTGGCCAGCGTGGTATAGTAGACCATAACCTCCTTTCTAAGGAAAGGCTCATGTCCATCTGTTGACTGTTAAAAGCTGTTATGATATGATGACCAGTTTGAAGGTCAGAGAGCCTTCCTTTAGGATATAAGAGTAGGATTGACCTGAGTACCACGACTTTAGAGAGTAAATGAGGATACCGAAGCCCAAACCTTTTCCCTCCTTCTGATACTGATACAAGTGTCTGGTGTCCACTTACCATCAGTTGATCCGTCTGATCTTTTCCCCTATGCTAAACAAAAATCAATTTCCATCCTCTCACAATTTCCCACCATTTTTTTTCTTTTTCAACCATCTAGTTGTCTATGCTTACAAACAAATAGGCCGTATAATGTGTAATTGCCACTTAAAAAAGGAGGGAAAAAAATATTTTTACAACTGGTAACTATAGTAATTATAAGTTTGGCGTCCCCTTTGACATATACATTTGGGCGACATTTAATTTGACAATTTGTGAATCGTTGTTTGAGCATGTATCCAAACCCAATATTAACAAATTATAAATTTATTACACAAATGATTGTATAGACTTAAAAATGGCATAGAGAAGTAATTTTGAAAATTAAACAATTTTATTTTTGTAATCAAGAAATTTGTAGAACAATAGCAGCTCGTTCCTTGAAGTAACGAACCCTTGATACTAGTACTCCTATACGGGCCCATCAGATATAAGCTAGCTAGACAATCGAAGACCGATCACCTGGTGAAAGGATTTCAACTTATGGCGCTAACACCCTTTAAATACAATTTTCTTATCACTAACCTGGTGTATGCTGCGTCGACATCCGAAGCGGTTAGGGGCGCCCCTATAAGAAGTCCACTACGCAGATCCTTGCACAATTACACCAGGTTCCATTTTCGAGTCAAGCACTTTGTTAGTATCCGTACGAGGAGCCGGGTGGATGCCTTAATCCAACTCAACAACCGGCTACAAACACCTCGGTCATTCGAGCGATCGACGATAATTCCGTTTTATCGTTTCCGAACGACCACAAACACTCGTTTTATTATATTACAGCTTATCAAAGGCGGTGGCCGAACGATTTCACACCGAAATTCAAATTCACAATTTTACTGTGTTGATAAGCCCCCGCAGGCATACAACTATCAAACAGTCAAACCATCATCATCATCGTCTTAACGTTGTTCCCGGTTGCTTCCAAAGCTAGCACTTTGGAGCCCGAGGTCCGCTTTCCTACTTTTTCTTCTCCACTTTGCCCGGTCTTCGGCATCCTTGGTAGTGAGACCATTAGCACGCATGTCACCTCTTACGACGTCAAGCCAGCACTTCTTTGGTCTACCCCTTCTACCGGGACCCGGCGGAGGCGGCATGGCCAGACATTTGTTTCCCACGTAGGAAGGCGGTTGCCGCAAAACGTGGCCGAACCAGCGCAGGCAACTCTCCTGCAGTTTGTCTGCGATGTCACGGACACGGAGGTAGCCGCTAATGCGGGAGTTTCTCACACGATCTTTCGCGTGACTCCGCACATCCACCGCAGCATATTCACCTCCGTGACGCGCAGCTCTTGCTTGTGTCGCTCCAGCACCGGCCACGCCTCACAACCATGTAAGAGAACAGGCCTAATGATGGTTTTATAGACCTGTCCTTTCAACCTAACCGGCATTTTGGGGTCGCAAATGACGCCTGTCGACTCGCGCAACTTGGCCCACGCGGCAGCAATGCGTGCCTTGACGTCGCAATCGATGTCACTAGACGCCCGAAATACAGATCCCAGGTATTTGACCTGATTCGTGCTCTCGACTAGGTAATCGCCTAAGCGGACGGGTGAGGGATCTGAACAGTTGAATGCCAAGTACTCGGTCTTTGTCTCATTAAGCTTCAGACCGCCGTTCTCAAGCGCCTCTTTCCACGCTTTCCCACGTCGCATCAATCTACACCTGTCCGCATCTGCCAGCGCGATATCGTCAGAATAGATGAGCAACCATGGGGGTTGCTCATGTGTGTTTCGAATGCTGTCCGAAAAAACGTCTAATATCACGCTAAACAGAAACGGCAAGGTAGTAGAGCCACGCTGATTTCAGCACGAACGGGCCGGCTCGACCGGGACGGTACTACCCTCGCACAGAAAATAAACGTAAAATGACAGCGTGCTGTCGTGTTTCGTTGGTGAGTGCGAGACCGGAGGCCCAATTAGGCCACTACTCTTGGATTCTGCTTATGCTTTCCATCAGGCAGAGTAGAGTCATTTTGGAGGGCCAAATATAAAAAAAAAAAAAAAAAAAACGGGCTAAGAACGGACCCTTGGTGTACCCCGACGGTGACAGGAAAGAGTTTCGTGTCGCCAACAGCGGTCCGGACTATGGAGTCGGATTCGTGGTACACATCTCGGATAATGTCAATATAGATCTCTGGAACCCCTTTCGATCGCAGTGCCCACCAGATTACGGCACGAGGATCACAGTCGAAGGCCTTCTGCATGTCCAGGAACAGGCAATGCAGAGGCGTATTCTTCGTCCTGTATCCTTCCGCGACAATTCTCAGGCCAATAACCGGGTCCATTGTCCCGTGACCGGGGCGAAACCCATATTGACACTCCGAGAGTGTGCACTCCTGTCGGATCCAGGAGTCAATTATCCTCTCAAGGAGCTTCATGGTGTTGGACATCACTTTTATACCGCGATAGTTGCCACACTACTGCACCGATCCCTTGCATTTGAAGACTGGAGTAATGATACTCAGTCTCCATTGCTTTGGAATCTTGCCGGTAAGGAGTGCGCGGTTGAAGATATAGTTAGGATGCTCACACCACGGGGACTCATCGCCTTCCAGGCCTCGATGGGAACTCCAAACTATCAAACAGTCAAACCAACACTTCCAAAGTGAATCACTATGATCGCCGAACAGCTCTGGGAGGACCTTTTAACAATTATTACCCAAGAGACACGCCCGCACGCGTTACATTTTTTCCGGCATGGACATGGCAAGCGCTCATAGCTCAGTTGCACTCGGTGATTAGAAACAATCACCGAGGGTAAGAAACAAGCGGCGTGGTCAGTACCTGGATGGGTGACCGCTGGTGGCATGATACCATGAGCGTCTCCGTGATTCGGAGGTCACGTTAAGCAGTCGGTCCCGGTTGTTATCATAAGATAACAGTCGTGAAGCTTTGTTGGAGGCCTTTGGGCGGCTTAAGAACATCCAACGGCAAGATTACGTAGCCACAACGTTGTGTTGCCAGTTCCCAACCCGCACTCGGCCAGCGTATGACGTATGGCCTTAACCCTCTCCTGAGAGGAGACCCGAGCCCAGCAGTAGGACATTATGGGTTATTGGTAAATGGTCTAAGATACGTAGAGAAACGTGCTTCACTCTTTTAATGGATGAAAAGTATTTTAGATCAAATTTAATATATGAAATAACATATCACGGGTGGGTTGGCTAAAAAATTCCATAAAAAAAGTAATTAAAAAAGTATTAAAAAAGTAAAAAAAACAAGTAAGTCGCCTCTATACTTCTTCAAGTTCTGTGTAACAAAACAAACAGAGAGTCGCGAGCTCTGAATAACATGTATTAAGCAAATGCATGGCATGCTTGACTACCCGATAATTACCATTTTAAGTTTACATGTTGGAGCCAATGTTAGGTACAATATTTGATGGCAATACTTGTGACGTATGTTGGTCAATATAAGCTAATACGTGGGTTTTTTTGTAAAGAAAGTTGTCGCGCTGAAGCATATCATATAATTCGGAGTAATAAAGATGTAAATAATATTAATATTTTGAACATCTGACACACAACGCCATCGTGTGCATCTGGACTGAGGGCCCATTTTTAAATTTAGGCGAAACGATATAAAATTCAAATAGGAATTAGTTAAAAATAGTCAAAATCTAAAGCAATGGGTCATACATTTCTTAAACGTGAAATAAAGCAGTTATGATCACATAACTTGGGCCCTCAGTTCACACGCTTGCAAAAATGACATAGCCTAGATCTCAGAAAGTACTGCCTCTAGGTCACTGCTTTTTATTTTAGAATTTAGTTAAGAATTTCTGAAAAGTTTTAAGAAAATCCCAAAACTGTAGAATACGACATTACGGACTTATGGCGTCATAATATAGGGCCCTCAGTTCAGTAATGTCTCTACGGAGGAATCGGCAAAAAAGGCAATTATCTGAACAAATACGTTACGAAAACTTTATAATATTTTAGTTAAATACTTCTGTGAATTAATTAAAAAGAAAAATTGAGATAGAAGCCAATTTTTAATATGTAAATCAAAGTTGAATTTTTCTAAAACGTTTGAACTGAGCGCCCAAGGTTTTTCGCCTTTACTGACTTAAGTCAACCTCACAGATTAACGCAAACTATACTAAGTTTTTTTTACTATTCTTTAACTAAAACCTGACATTTCACCACGTTCTCAATGCTATACTTTAAGAGAAAATTGGTTTTGAATTTTTCATAGGAGAATATTTTGTAGGGTATACATGATTTTTTAGTTTCTTAGGACAGATCCCTTTGCATGTACCCATATACAATATTTTTTTAGCGACTATAGCCCATCTAGAAGAAACGAAACAACCTGATGGGTATCGTAAAAAAGGAAAGGCCAGACAGAGAGTCCACGTGATTGAGCACCGATGACGTTTTCTATGCAAATAAATAAAATTAGAGTATCTGTTTGTAATATTGAAATAACCGTTTATACTAAATGCATATATGTTTATGTATACACAGCAGGTACATATACCAAAACAACATTTTTACAATTTTTGTCTGTCTGTCCGTCTGTCTGTTTGTTTAGGCTAATCTCTGGTAGGTCTGGACCACGAAGCAAATACAAAGAGGAGATGCCCTAATGAAATTTTTGTATGAAACAATGCGTGACAATTTGCGGGGGTGAGGGGGGGTTACTTTGCCCTTTGCCATCTACCAATCAATAGCAAAACTACTTGCATCGTTACATGTTGATGTTGCTATGTAGTTTAGCTATTTGACACTAAGCGTACGATGTAAGGGACATACAGGGACGTACTCAGAATTTTCTTATCAGGTAGTTATTTTTTTAAAGTCAATTTTGTAAATCATTTTGATGCATGTATCGCAAAAATATTATTAGTAAGAAACATCGTACATAAAATCTATACTAATATATTCTATACTAATATATGAAGCGTAAGAGTTTGTTTGTTTGAACGCGCTAATCTCAGGAACTACTGGTCCGATTTGAAAAAAAAATGTGAAACTTTTTTTTTTTTTAATGTTTCAGTGTTAGATAGCCCATTTATCGAGGAAGGCTATAGGCTATATATCATCACGCTTAGACCAATAGGAGTGGAGCACCAATGAAGAATGTTGCGAAAACGGGGGAAAATTATTACGCTACGGGAAATAGGAGACGTAAACGAAGTTGCGTGGGTCAGCTAGTATAGTATAAAAGTGAAAGTTTGTGTGTTCTTTATATCTTCCTCGTAACCTTGCTGATGTATTTGATTTATTACTTATTTAAATATGTCACCGTAAGATTATAAAAAGCATTATATTATAATCTACCTAGCGAGATTGCCAACTATCGATGTCATATACTACTTACGCGCGTCAAATTGTCAACTTTCCCTGATTGTTCGGTTTTATAGTAGGCCGATCAATGCCCATAGAGATAGTTTAGGTTATTACTTCTTTAATTAATCACAAATTATTTTTTCTGCCACAGCAACTTTATATAACTAATCCTAAAGCTGTGAGATATTTTCAACATGAAATCAGTTTACAATCACAGAAATACTTTACATTTGGCATCAAAGACAAATTAACAAACAAATATGGCGGCGCGGGGACGTATGCTGTTCAACCAATCAGCGCGCGACTTGCGATTCGTAGATACCATTTTACAATCTCGCGAGATAGATTACAATCTAACGGTTTTGACAATCTGACGGTAACATATATATTAAAGAGAGAGAACAAAAACAAAGAAATATAGTACAACAACAAACACATACAATAAAGAGAACAATAACATACAAGTAGGAGTATAATACAAAAAAAAATGTTTCTACAAATTAGTTTTTCATTTATTATAGTTTCAAATTCTTCAGTTTTCGTTTGATTAATTTCGTTGTGGGTTCCGAGAAAGTTTAATTTTCCTGGGATTCCTGGGATAGAATTTTAATTAATTTGAAAACCTATCAAATAATCAGTATAAGTAAAATTTGTTTCATTTTCAAGTACTTTAAATTCTAGATTAATATAGATATAATTTAAATATAGATAAAAAAAAATCTAATTACGACCCTGTCTCTTTGTTCTGTTGATGTTTGTTTTCCTAGTTGACGATAGACGTCAGTGTTCACAAAATGATTACAAAAAATACAAAAAATAATACTTTTTCGATTAAAAATTCTTTAGGCAAGAATGCAGAACATAATTATTTTTACGGGAATTAACGCGATCACTTATTTCAAGGTATTACATACCTCTGTTTTGCCTGACGTTTCGACCAGGTTGCACTGGCCGTGGTCACAGGCTGACCACGGCCTGTGGTCAGCCTGTGACCTGGCCGTGGTCACAGTCAGCCTGTGACCACGGCCAGTGCAACCTGGTCGAAACGTCAGGCAAAACAGAGGTATGTAATACCTTGAAATAAGTGATCGCGTTAATTCCCGTAAAAATAATTATTGTTATAACATGGAACGCGAAAGTTTAAAAGTTAGTAATGCAGAACATATTTCAATATTTTTTTATGATTTACTTTATAAATACTCAGCTCTACGAACCTTTGTATTTTTATTTCCCATCACACAAAGTTTTTCCATCTAGTGGCGAATAGATTTAACTATATTTCAACAACACACTGAGAGATTTTTCTAGAACTATTTTAAGAAATTAAGTATAAAATTACTTACAAATGAAATATTATGCCATTCATGGCACCAGAACGTCTATCCAAGTTATTTGTACAAGATAAAACACAACACTTCATCTTTTACTTAATTGTACCGAGAATATTCAAGGATTGCGATTTTTCGATAAAGTTCTAGAACATTGACGTTGACAGTCTAATTTGTAAGTCGCGATAACTGCGATGACGTCGGGCCCTGTATTTTGTCACGGGACCTATGCGCTTATGCCATCTCCTCCAATGATATTTTATATAGAAAAAGGTAGATATCGCACTATCGCGCTAATTGTTGCAGACAAATTCAGTCAATTGGTGTAATTTCATGTAGTCGGTTAATAGAAGCTAGCGAGTAAACACGTTGTCAAAGCGTTTCCATGGAGTGTGTTTATTATTATCAAAATGCCGAGCTGTGTGTTAAGAAAGTGTAAAACTATGGTTCCAAGGTGAATAAAAATGAAGGAGTTACATACCACACGTAAGTATTTATAAGTTACGTAATATTTGTATTTTGTCATGGATTTGTTTCCCATTTACTGAAATTAATATATGAAATCCTGTATTATTAAAGACACGGCAAAAAAAGGATAGAGAATATGATTGTAACTGCAGTGCGACAAGGACAAATAACGGGCGCCTGGCATGCGTCATAGATTAATGACACAGAAGGGATATCGTAGGCACAAACATAGCGTCCGTATTAGTATTTTTTATTCTATAGATATGCTCATATTACTATTATTTTCACTGTTTAGTTGCCTTTGTCTTTCAGTTAATATGATGATTATATTAATTATAAATAATAGTGTTAGAATGTACATATGTTGGTAAAAAGACAGTGAATATTGTTTTGTATTTTCCAGATTTCCAAGTGATGATCTTACGAGACTGAAATGGGTTAGCATGGTTCAGGTAGAAAGAAGTGAATACAACTGGACGCCTGCGAAAAGTAGTACTATTTGTTCCGCACATTTTAAGCAGGAAGAAAAATACACTACTTTGAAAGGATACATACGATGATGATGCGACATTTCTTTACAGAGCTCCTATGGCCACCTTTTAGCTCCAGCATCAGATCAGCTCTATGTGATAATAATATTATATATAATTGTCACGCTGTATACATATGCTTGCAAAATTTCAGCAAAATCGGTTGAAGATATCTGCTTCAAAATTGAGTTGCAAGATTCAATCCGAACATACAAGCATACATACATACATTGCAAGTTAATAAAAAGCTTGTAAAAATATGGTTTATTATTATTTTGCTTTTATGATGCTTTTGCGTTAGGGAAACCTAACGTTTTTTGTAAAAAAAATATCAACAGGCAGCAAAATTTGTCAGTTAACGGACTTTGAAATGGGACGATTAGTTTATTTTTGCTGTTTTTAGAGTATTATATATATCGTACGGAATTCCTCTTCCAATGTTTTTTTTTCTTATTCACTTTTTTTTAAAAAGAAAATTATTTTCTTCTTTTTAGTTCGGCTAGTTTCAACAGCGTGATTTTAAGTTTCTTTTTTTAAACAATTACGTATTTTCTACTTTTTAGTTAATAAATTAATTAATAATTCAATAATTATTGTATTGTCATAGTTATTTGATAACTGATAAGTGTGAGAAGTTTCAATTATATATTCTCTAAGATAAAAACCAAGCTAATAAAAGCGTCTTAAAAAAGACAACTCCACTCTTTCTCTCATGGTAGCATGTCGATGTATTTATGTAAAAAAATTGAAGCGACTTCAAAAAGAAATTAATTCAAAATAATGAATTATTATTGATATGAAACATCTATAGCGGCGGATTTGAATAACAATATATCCTTCTTAATCTGTACAAATTTACTGTTTTTATGAAACATCCATATATGTATTATATTGTAATTAAAAATAAATCGATAATAATTTTCTTCCTTGTTTTATTTTTACTACATACGTTTTTTACGGAACACTCATCATGTCATTACTAATCAGTAGCTATTAGCAAACATGCAAATGGAGATATTCAATGTCATATCTGTAGCAATTCTTACTATAGTCTATAATTTACTAGGTACTTCAAAGTGCAACTCACAAGAGATAGCTATCTCTTTCTCTTCCATGCATTCCGTATTATCTGTCGCATTCGTAAAAATAATGTATGTAAACACGTACGTCATGTCATTCCGCAACAATAATAGACGCCGTTTAGTATGAAAGTAACCTATCTTTCTTTAAATATCATTGATCTCCTCTTTGTATTTGCTTCGTGGTCTGGACCGATATTAACGAGACTCACTGGCAGATAGCTGATCACATAAGGAGTGAATTAGGCTACTTATTTTTAGACTAGCTTTGCCCCGCAGCGTTACCTGCACTTGTTGTACCGCGGGGCTCAGCTAGTTTTAAATAAATAACACAACATGTATTGAAAAGTTACCTTGAGTTATTTGTTTAAAAGAAACGGAAAAAGTGTTTATTTTCAATAAAAGATTTTAAATTGATTTTTATAATTACTTGTTATTTATAGTTTAATGTAACGAAGGATGAATATTCTAGTACGACGTTGAGAGGTAGCCAAACGTCAGAAAGATCTCGTTGATTTCTTGAAGCACGGAATAATGAATCTTACATCAATATATGTAAAATCAACCGATGCATTTTTTGCCGATTCCTCCGTAGAGACATTACTGAACTGAGGGCCCTATATTATGCCGCCATAAATCCGTAATGTTGTATTCTACAGTTTTGGGATTTTCTTAAAACTTTTAAGAAATTCTTAACTAAATTCTAATATCAAAAGCATTGACCTAGAGGCAGTACTTTCTGAGATCTAGGCTATGTCATTTTTGCAAGCGTCTGAACTGAGGGCCCAAGTTATTTGATCATAACTGCTTTATTTCAAGTTTAAGAAATTTATGACCCATTGCTTTAGATTTTGACTATTTTTAACTAATTCCTATTTGAATTTCATATCGTTTCGCCTAAATTTAAAAAATGGGCCCTCAGTCCAGATGCACACAACGCCATCTAAACTAAGCAGAGCTTATACTATGGGTACTAGACAACTTATATAATATATATACATATTTATATGCTTTTTTTGTAAGTACATACATATTATACATAGAAAACATCCAAACTCCGGAACAAATATTTGCAGATCATATAACCATGTTTCGAACCGGCAATCGAAACCGAGACCTCAAGCACAGCAGTCATATACGCCACCGAAGAATAATAAAAATGTATATATAAGACGTGCACAAAGCTAAAACTTTATAACACTGTCTAAACTGATATTATCCATTGCATGATGCAGCCACGGCTGCACCGATTTCAATGAAATAAGGCTGGGAGATACTTTGAGTTTTGTGGAAGGACATACTCTTTACCGTGACCGCCGCGAGCAAAAACTACTAGGTATGTATTATAAAGTCAAATAGTAAGTATAAAAGGCAACATAAATAAGATTATAGGGGCCTGGTTTATGTTTAGACCTGTCATGGCACCAAGTATTTAAACACAAATGAAATTGAAGTGTATGTTTGTAATTTCAAATTGACAGCTTTTCACTAAATCCATATATAAGGTACTTACATCAAAAATCATTTTTTTAAAATGTTATCTGCATTTTTGTCTGTCTGTTTGATCCGGCTAATCTCTGGAACGCCTGGGCCGATTTTGACGGAATTTTCTATGGCAGATAGTTGATGATATATGGAGTAACTTGAGCACTTTTATTTTTGACTAGCTTCGTCCCGCAAATGCTACCTGCGGGTTGCAGCTGTTGTTGTACCACGGGTAACACCGGGCTCAGTTAGTACCAATTACAATTATTAACCCTAGGTGGATATCGAGTCCACGGACTCTGGCTTAGAAGTCTTGTTCATTCACCACTAGACCAACACGCTAGCCAAGTCACAAGAGCAATAAAATACCCCAGTATTGGATCAAACGTTGGCCCTATAGTCGTTCATTAGTAAGAGACCGCTATTCGATAATGTTCCCTTCAAACCTATAATTTGCGGCCGAAAGTTCAGAACGAAATATTGTAATTGTAAATTGTGATAATTTGTTATGAAATACGTGTCTGTTTTGTATTTTCAAACAAACAAATTACACATTTAAGACAATACGATTAAAATTTTGTATTTTTTGTAAAAGATAACTCCCGCGCTAGGAATATAGGTAGGTACCCTGTGTTGCGTGTGTGTGTGTACTTTACAAACATACATAAAACGGACACAAAGAACAACAAGACTCAGAACAACAATTTGTGGATCGCACAAAGTGTTGTCCCATGTGGGTAAGCCCACAACACTCCGTGTAATAGAAAGCGACTAAGTTACCCCTTTTACCACTAACCAGAGTAGTCATTATGGTTCCTAACAATAATGAAAGGTAGTAGTAGAGCCACGCTGATTTTAGCACGAACGGGGCGGTACTACCCCCCACACAGAAGACCAACCTAAAATGACAGCATTCGTGCTGTCGTGTTTGGTTGGAAAAGTTGTTTAGTTTCGTGATCTGAACCACCTATTAAAATTTGGCAGGGGTCCAAAAATAATACCTGTATGTAAACAATAAGATTGAAAAATAAAATAGTTTTATCTTTAAAACAGTTTTTATTAAGGAAGAGGAGCACAGCCAAGATCATCATCACCAGAATCGTCGGAGCTTGTGTCATCATCTCGAACTTCAATTATTATTTCGTGTTTAATAAAATTGTCGAAGTGGACGTCGTGCATCCAGTCAGTTAATATTGCTTCTTTGACGTGTCGTACTACATTTGCCCAGTTTTCAGCGGTCACTTGACCACAAGCTTCTTCCAACAAACGGAGCATTTTGTTTGCGGTGAAGGGAGGATTATATCGGCTTTTTCGTTTGCCATCGTCGGAGCCTTGTCAAGTTGCGTAGAATGATAGGATGCATTATCCATTATTCTTATAGGACCATCCAGGTTATCCATCATTTTATAAAACCATTCCGAAAAAGTTTCGAAGTTCATCTCTTCGTGATACTCATTCGTTTTTTAGGATTTAAATGCCAGTAAACAGTTTGGCACAAAACCTTGGGCAGTACCTGCCTTACAAATTATCAGTCTCTCCCCTTTTCCTTCTGGTACTTTTGTAGACGATTGGGTAGTATCATCGTTCCATGTTTTTTTAACAGTGTGATTGGCATTCAACCAAGTTTTACCTAAAAACACAACTTTTTCCCAATTGATAATATTTTTGGCTTTTCTTAAGAAATCAACTCGTTTGAGGACAATGTCATTCCTTTCCAAAAGAATCTTGCGGTTGTTGGATTTTTGGTAATGAAATCCAATTCTACGCAATAGTTTTTTTTGACAGCGAGTTTCGACCGCCGTCATATTTTTTTTTTATGGTATACGTGGCAAACGAGCAGACGTATCACCTGATGGAAAGCGATTACCGCCGCCCATGGACACCCGCAACACCAGAAGCGTCACAATTGCGTTGCCGACCTTTGGGGGATGGGGAAAGGGATGTGGGGAGGGGTTGGGGTATGGACCTGTTCATTTCTCTCGCCAGGGCAGCGATCACTTTGTGATACTTGAAATATCTTACTGCTCATAGAATAAGGTATTCAATCGCTATAACAATGTCCCCTGGAAGGAGCAATGAACCACGGCAGTGTCACCGTGTTCTTAATATATACTAAAATAATTCAAGCACTTACAGGAGTGTGTGTCTTCACGTTCTTCTCGGCGTTCCCAAGAGCTCTTGGGTAGGTGGGTAGGTTCATCCGCTCCTGCGTCTCCACACAAACACACGCTCCCAAAACGCTGTACAAATTCCAAGGTATTCGAACCAATCTCAACAATCCCGTTTCAGCTTACGCGAACACGCCTACAAAAACCCGCGACTCCACGACCCAACACAATACGGTTTATCACCAAAGAGACCGCGGGTCGATGGACAATACAATCAGCTTACTATCAAGGGATTTTCACAATAATACATAAAACGTCGGCCCGTTTCAACACACGCTCGATCACAAACTTATAATTCTCGCGAGTTTTATCACAATTAATTTTCACAAGCCTGGCCGATCAAACCGTTCTCAACTATTATAAGTATTTTAGCCTAACAAACCCAAAGTGTCATCACTATCACGCGGAGGCTCTGAATACACAACATTAACAATCAAATTCCATTACGGCACCGGCCATTTTTAACACGATTTCATTTCGATTCCTTAGAACATTAACCTCAACCGTCAAACGTCAAACACACCAGAGACAATCAAAATGTTGCCAGTACAATGACGTTCGAAATCCAACAGACCTCCGGTATCCTCACTCACTCGGTGAAACACAGTGCAAGCACTATTTCACACCGGTTTTCTGTGAGGCCGTGGTATCACTCCGGTCGAGCCGGCCCATTCATGCCGAAGCGTGGCTCTCCCACGGTATAAATCAGCTTCTCTTAGTGTCACCAGCAAGTTGTCAAGTGTGGGCAATTCTTTTCTTGAATAATAACCATCAATGTGGTTCCGTATGGCCGCACATTGAAAATCGTCAATATTGACGGTAGCTTGAAAACGCCTACGTTTTTTATTAGGAGGCGACAGTTTATTCTCCTCACCATCTTCTTTACCATTTTTTTCCGTATTCGTGTCACAGTAGCTAATTCAATCCCCAAAGCGTCAGCTACACGTTGCTGGACTTGAGACAATGGCAATAATGGTCCCCCATTTTGTGACTAACGCTCAAAATAATCGCGTATGCGAATCACAAACTCACGCGTTTCACTGTTGAGTATAGTTTTTTTTACTTTTCGGCATGTTTAACAAAAGTTCAAAACAAAAACATAAGTTCAACAATAATAATGTGTCGGGCAGGTAGTCTTGCTTCCTCTTAACCTCTTATTTCCTCTTGACTTTAGTCCACACTACTGACCCCGAGTGTTTCCGATATTCGGCTTATATGACCAGTCGATGATGGAACAATGGAATGCGTAATTCAAATTCAATTCAATTTTCTTTTACCTTATTTTTCTAAAAAGAGTTAATACCAGCTAAAGAGACCCCAACCAAAAGGACCCCCTTCGTTCGTAACAATAACTTAACAATGATCTTTAATAATGATTTTTTGTAATCGATATTAGTAACAGTTACTGTCTGCTATTCGTGTCATTTATTTGTCAATTTACATCTGTCAAAAAGATCAAGCTATCTTGAACAGAGTATAGAGAGCATATTTAATATGAAAATAACTTCACTTACCACATAAACTATAAATAAACACTTTACTTTTTCAACCATCTTTTAATTATTTTCGACAGTCAGTGACAAAATGGCGGCCGAAGTCGTTCCGTTACGCGCGATAAATCTTGACGTTATTAATTATTACTATCCCATTAGTTAAAGCGACCAAATTAAGTTGAGATTTCATTATATCAATGAAGATTATTAATAGAAGACCACCCTTATTTCTTTACGCATCTACAAGATATTAATGTTTAGGTACTTTACTTGAGATATTTTACACGAAAATGGCGGAGTCGAAAGGAAGGGAGCTTCTTTGGCAGTCTGTGCATCTTTGTATATTCCACCATAGTGCCTAAAGTATTAAACGGATTTGAATGAATGAGGTAACAATAGATTTGTAAAAATTGCCAGTGGCCCAGGTGACATAGGCTATATACACCTATATACATATTATCAAAAGATTTTACTAAACATAGTTGGGTTATAGCTTTTAAAATTTGAAATAGCTTTTTAGACTTGAACGTAGTGGTTAGGTATAAATGTACATATATACCTATATATATAATGTGGCTTTTTATTAAGTTAATTTGTTATTGACTTCGATCCACATAAGCTCATAGGTTGACTCGTCCTGAGTAGCGGCTACATAGAAAATCAGTGTCTAGCACAGTTACCATTAAGCTAGTGATGGGTAGTGATGAAAATGTACCTAGATAATATTGATACGACATATTATTGTATTTATTCGAATATTATACACGAAAAGTTTAGTCAAATCTTTTGATTTTTCTAGAATGTATTATTCCCAAGATTATTTAGAGTAGGCTCCTAGTTTAAACAGTTTACCTGAATATCAATTTTTCCACGGAGCGACTGGCAACGGACCTCCGCAACACTGAGGGAGAACTGAAATCGAAGATTGAACTAGTTATCGGTATATTTGAGGGCACTTCCCAATAACGATTTTCATAGATGTTTATGACAACCGGGACTGACGGCTTAACGTGCTCTCTGAGGCACGGAATTTAGTCGAATGATTAGATTATTAAGATAGAAAAGTTTTCCAATAACATTTTATTCAACATGTACCTAAAATACTTTGGGTATTAACAAGAAAAATATTGCTAGAACTATTGCTACTAGAAAGCCACTATACTAGGACTGGACTGCCATTCGTCCAGATTTTCCCGGAGTTGTCCTAGTTTAGAAATCGCGGCGTCCAGGGAGCTTCTGGGCGCGGTTTTATTTGCAACCCAGATGCTTATGCATACAAAATGTTAAAGTTATTTTTTATCTTTATTTACGAAGGTTAGTAACAATTATAACCTGGTCTCTCCAAATAATTTAAAATTGTCAAAATATGCTGCTATTTTAAAAAGGTTTCTCAAAACTGAATTAAGATTCTTTTTGTCACAAAATTTAATTTAAAAAATGTTTGAAAGCTAAATAATTTAAGGCCATTTGAACTTGTTTTTTTATATTGACTAAATTAAAAAAAACTTGACGTGTCCGGGTTTTGAAGTCTAAATTGCAGCCCTACACTATACTCACTGCGAATGCAGACAATGCATATGGCCGCTTAGTGAGATGCTTTTTCACGCGCTGCTTAAAGGACCCGGGATCATTATGGGAGGGATTAGGGAATCACATATGCTAGCAGTGAGTTCCAGGTTTTAATTGCTCTGCACATGAGGGAAGACACATAAGAGTTTTTAGTGCTTAAATATAAATAACCACCTAGTTTTTACCTGCAATTTCGCTCGCATTACTTTTGGTTATTTCGTATTTCTAACTACTTTCAAAATCACGAACTTCCAAATACATTTCCTGAGATTAGCACCAAGCAAACTTTTTAGATTTATAATATACTTACTTTTGCCCGCGGCTCCGCCTTTGTCCTTCCTCAAGTATCAAAGTATCTCCATGCCAAATTTCATTTAGAACGGTCAGCATTTTACCCGCGAAAGAGTATTAGACAGACAAACAGAGTTACTTTCGAATTGATAATATTAATATGGATTCTTATCTATTAGTAATTCAATATAAATGAATAAAGACCAAAATAACCAAGTTAATCTATCTTTCCATAACATTTGCAGACAAAACCACTGTCATCTTAATATTGTCAACATTTAACATCAAAGCCTAAGGTAGGGGAGTTCTAACAGAACTGGTCGATTTTAATGGGTCGTGTCATTTTGCGAGCGCACGTTAAGTAAAACGGAACGCGGCCGGAAGCCACGCCCCTTCCGCCGAGCTGTCATCGTGACAGCCGCCAAATTACTTGCCACAGATTATACCACTAATAGAAATTGTGTAAAGAGGTTTTGTAAAGTGATATCCTTATTTTCACTTGTCTTAAAAATGTTGTTGGGTTTTTCTTACAAGTAATTCTTAATAACAGCCTGGAGTATTGACGGTGTTTCCCGATCGTGCCTCATAGAGCACGTTAAGACATCGGTCGGTTGTCATAAACATCTATGGCAATCGTTATTGGGAACTCAGTGCCCTCAAATATACTGACAACTAGTTCAACCTTCGAGTTCAGTTCACCCTCAGGGTGCCAGTCAATGCCAGTCGCTTTGTGCAAAACTGATATTCAGATAAAACCGGTTGAAATAGTAGACGACCGCAAATAATCTTGGGAATAATAAAGGCTAGGAAGATGTTATTATCAATCAATCAAATTATATATGTGAAAGTCTGCACTGCACATCTGTCTTTTTGTTAGTAAGTTAAGACACTACTCGATGACACTGCATCGGGAATAAGTTTACATATGAATAGCTCATGAGAGGTAAGAGCCCGACTTCACTGGCAGTTCAATATGATAGGAAAACTAGATAAGATGGAAAGACAACGGTAGGAAAGGCAATAAGGACTTTTACGTATAGCTGGGCTTTTTACGTTACTGAAACTGTTTTTATCAGCGATTTTTAGTTATTTAGTGCACTTCAGCCTTTTGCTATGCAGTAGGCATAACGAAGGGCACCTCCAATTATTACAGTCTTGGGTAGTCCGCATCCATCCGCTGTCAGCCGTTTTCCTCAAGTCGTTGTCGTTATTTACGACATATTTATTATCAAATAAGGACCTAATTCAACAATTTTCAAAGAGAAAAACATAACCATTGTTACTAGGAATGATATAAGGTCTCTCACAAATAATTTTTTTTTCGGACATTAACACACAACGACACCCGTAGACAGAGAAAAAAAAGGTTGTGTTATGGCCGTTATGGGTACTAGATAACTTATATATGTAAATACATTATATACTTTTTTTTTGTAAAGACATACATATTATACATAGAAAACACCCATACTCGGAAACAAATATTTGCAGATCATACAAACATTTGATCCGACCAGAGGGAATCGAACCCGAGACCTCAAGCACAACAATCGTATACGTTACCACCCCGCCACCAAGACAGTCAAAGTCTCATGATAACCCTATAGCACTAATAAAGTCAAAAACTCAAGTAGTACTTGTCACGAAAATATTAGGTATTTCTATTTTGTAGATCTCGTAATAATTTTCAACAAGACACCAAGTGTTTATTGATTTAATCGCTGTTCACTTAAGTTCGCAACCCTCTCTAACAAGTAACAATACATTTAGGGAGAATATTTGGAATCAAATTCTTACAAAGCTCTTCCATGATATTGCGTGGTTTATTATTCTGAACTGGAATATGGTAGACGACTGTTTTGTAAAAAATACCGATGTCTCCTTCATTAAAACGAATTTTACAAAATATCTCGGAAAATATAATTGTTATAGCTTTTAATTTCTACTACAAATTTTAATCAAATAAACATTGAAAAATATTGCTCAACTAGTTGTTGCCAGCGGCTCCGCCCGCGTGTATGTCGGTTATCGCAGCAAAAAGTAGCCTATGTGTTATTCTGATGTATAAGCTATATTACTGTAAAGTTTCATCCAAATCCGTTTAGTAGTTTTTGCGTGACAAACTTTCGCGTTTATTCACGGTTAACGCCCAACGAAGTGGGCACGGGTCGGCTAGTTTGAAATATATATATATGTTTTTAGAAATTTATAAGAATGTTTTTCTGCGATCTGGCTAGGACAGGGTACAGCACGGTCGTGTGTGAGATAAATGATATCATTATTATTATTAACCGACTTCCAAAAAGGAGGAGGTTCTATGTTCCACTGTATGTATTTTTTTTATGGATGTTCACCGATTACTACGTCAATTGTGGACCGATTTTGAAAAAAAAATTGTATTCGAAAGGATACCCTTTCGAATCTGGTGGTCCCATTGCCACCATATCAGGATCTGATGATAGGATCCCAGGGAAATCGAGGGAAACCCTCATTTTTTGTAGGCACATATTATGTTTTTCGTAAATTTTCTGAAGTTACACCGGTATTTGCGTCTGGTAGTCATCATGTTATGATGATGAGCTGATGATTACAACTCCTTAACGGTTAGGAGTTGGAGGATAAATCTTTAAATATCATTATGTATGTATGTATGTTACCTTTAGTCGTATTCTTTCAAATTATTTAGGTAAGCTGATGATGGAATGTACAACTCCTCAACGGTTAGGAGTTGGAGGATAATTCTTTCAATTTCATACGTATCTAAATCCAAAGACCTTTAGTCGTATACTTTCAAGTTATTTAGGTGAGCTGATGATAGAAGGTTAAACTCTTCAACAGTTAGGGATTAAAGGATGATTTTAATACTACAAGTACTTGTAGACTTTAATTTGTATTCTTTCAGTTATTCATATGGATCGTTTCATTGAGTAGACACCCACTAAGGAACGAATTTTGGAATTTCTACTCCTAAGGGGGCGAAATAGGTGTTGAAAGTTTGTACGAAAGTCCGTTATTTTTTATGTTAGAAACATGAAACTTTATCTTTGGGCTACTGATTAAAAATGAGTAGAAATATCTTTAAGCGTTTCTGGATATTCTACTACCCCTAAGAGCGTGAAATATGGGTTGAAAGATTGTATAAAAGTTCGTATTTTTTTAGGTTAAAAACGTCAAACTTTATTTTTGGGCTACTGATAAAAATGAGTATTAACGTATTACGTAGTGTTTCACAACCAAGCAACCAAGTGGCGCACAATTGGAGAGGCCTATGTCCAGCAGTGGACTGCGATAGGCTGATGATGATGATGTAGCGTTTCTGGATATTCTATACCTAAGGGATGAAATAGGTGTTGATATTTAAACCATATAAGTTATTTGCATCAACATAAATTTTATGAAATAGTTCAACTTACTACTTACCTACGATTGTTTGCACTAAAAACTGAAAAATAAAAACTTTTTATAAAAAAAAAACAAACCAACCAAAACTCTCTGCCAAAAAACACTAAAACGCGTAAAATAAACTGGCTCTTCATAAATTGCTATGTGCCAATTCTTGTCTATACCTAATTCTTTATTCATTTAAATAGTAGTATTATAATGTGTGCTTGGTACCTAAAATCTGTTTGAAGTCGGTGCCAAGCCAAAAAGAATACGAACGAACAATTACAAAAATCTAAGCGATAGTCGCTTGGCACCGACTTCAAACAGATTTTAGGTTTAGCAATTTATAAAGAGCCAGTTTATTTTACGCTTTTTAGTGTTTTTTGGCAGAGAGTTTTCGTTGGATGTTTTTGTGGAAGTCGGTTTTTTTTTTCTACCTATATCTTTGCATACATTAAACCTGGACCAATGATAAAAAAAATGAGTTTATAATCCATACGTAATATTACAAATTCTAAAGTAGCTCGTTCTGTTACGCCTTCGAGACAAAGGAGATTTTATTGAAATTTGGTTTGAACGAGATCTAGTAAGTAGTTTCTTTTTAATACGTCATAAATCGTAAACCGCAATTTACCTTTCATTCAATCACGGAACCCTTCATGGGCGAGTCCGACTCGCACTTGGCCGCTTTTTAACCGACTTCAAAAAAGGAGGAGGTTCTCAATTCGACTGTTTTTTTTATGTTTCATAACTTTCGACTGGGTAAACCGATTTTGATGATTCTTTTTTCATTTGAAAGCTGGTGCTTCCCGTGTGGTCCCATTTATGGTATAACAAGCTACATAGGTATATATAGGTAAATCTACCTACGATAATTAGTGTAGGTACCTAATTATCGTAGTTAGGTATCATCACATCACTAATGAGCTCGTTACGTCTTTGTATAAAAATAAATCTTGAAGATAATTTCTCCCGCCCTTTGTAGAAAAAATATGTCAAATTTTAATAAGTTTTTTATGTGTGAGCCTGCCAAAGTGACTCTACTCTGCCTGATGGAAAGCTTCACGAATGCTGTCATTTTAGGTTGGTCTTCTTTTTTATTCGTTCTTGATTACGGAGTGACACCATCAACCGTGGTTGTCGTAAGAGGCGATAAAGGGAGCAAACCGGTCCTGTTCCTCTCTAGGAACATGCCTATGTCCAGCAGAAGATTATTTAAGGCTGTTGTTGATAAGATTTCAGCTCCGGTAACCTGCTGTAAGGTTTGTGAGGCGTCGTAGTGTCATTTCAATTAACACGCTCTAACAGTAACTATATAAGTTGTATTCTCTTAAAGGTTTTCCACCATGCCTTAAAAAAAGAAATCAAAAACGCTCAAAATATGAATTGCAAATGCTTACAAGAAACACTTGGCTCTATCCCTAGGGCATAAATAAAATTACAATACATTCGCTACGCGTAACGGAACGTCAACTCACATCACTATTTGAGTGCATTCGAAATGCGTTACTAATGTAATTTTATTACCAACTTAATTTACAAAAACAAAACAAGGAATTTTAGACTTTATCTCTATTAAATTAAACTCTCAGTAAAGAGTAAATGTAATTTGCGCACTGAGTTTAATGTTTTGATTTCGCGCTCCTTTCGTCAGAAATGGCAGGTTTTTGACACTTTTGATAGCTGGTAAATGGAATCAAATCTCAAAGGATGAAATTGTCGTTATGGGGTTTGCCTAAATGGGTTTAGTTATTCTGCAATTTTGATATTGATTTGTTTTAAAAGTCATTTACATTTTTAGCTATCTTACTTTCTTTAATGAATGTCTTTTGATAAGATGGCAACCAGCAAATCAGCTATTTCTGCCAATGTCAAGTATTTAGTCTTTAAATCTTAAATAGAGTCTTCAAGCCTTCGTCGTAATGAAATTAATGATAAAAATATTTAAAAAATGTGGATGAGATGAAATGGGAACGGCTTTCGAAAAAACCTTTACGTCCGACCCGAAAGTCCATTTAATAAAGCTTGATCTCTGTGACAGCTGTCACTATTGTCATTTTAGAATTTACAAATTGTTACAAATGACTATGGTGACCACCAGTCTTGGATTCTGCTTATGCTTTCCATCAGGCAGAGTAGAGTCATTTTGGCAGGGTCAAACATAAAAAAAAAGAAAAATAATATCAATGAAATAACTCGATAACTACACCAGCAAGATCTTATTTGTACTCTACGTACGTACATAAATACTATAAAATAACAAAAAACTGTTAAAGAAGTACGAAATTATATCATCCACAATAAACAAATTACTACTAAATTAATGAGACGTATATTCTCAACAAGATTAAAAATATCCGTCGGCGGAACGCCGGGCGTCATGCACACTGCTAATGAAAGAAAATTACGACCGAAAAAAAACAAGAAGCGTTTCAAATTTCGAACCCTATTAAACGACCAATAGTAGCGCCGACTTTTGATTGCGGGGCGTGATAGCGCTCATTACTTACAGAATAACAGAGAGAACGCAATAACAGAACTATAGCTGTCTTCCTCTTTCGTTTTGTGTTAAGAAAGAGATGTTGAATAATTTGATTTTCGAAAGCAATTTGCGCGGGTTGTTGGGCACTTCACAGCGTGTTTTAATATTTAATTTAATGGCGGCATTAAATTTGTTATGAATAAGATTATTATATTATTGTAGATTTATGTGAGGGATCGTAATGATGCGTCCTCTGTTCCCGTTAATGTTAGTAAATGTGATTTGTTTATTTTACACATTAGATAGTGATTTTATTTATTATTGTACGCATGGTTAATTTAATTTGGTGGTACGAGGGGAAAGATTTCCTTAAAGAAGTAGTTATGGGATGTTTTCGACGAGATATTGTGTTGAAGTTTTTAGAATTTTCGTTATAGTACCTAAGAATTTCGTAGAATTTAGAAATAAGTAAGTAATTGATTACTTTCCGTTTGTGGTTTACGATTTTGACCTCGTTTTTATGGAAGAATCATCTGATAGTAATTGACTACCTTGGGCACCTTCAACTGCTACTCAAACAATGAAATAAAGAAAAAAATATTTGGTACAAGTTTTGAACTCCTAGACAGCCTTAGACCATGAGAGTCTTGGTCTGAGGCCGTGTTATTAATTTATAATTCTAGTCGAGTCGGTTCGTACTTATGTATCAACTATAGGTACTACCAAGCCTCCAAAGACCTATTTCTTAGCGTTCCATGGATTCACCGTGCGGGTGCCGGGTCCATCGCGTGATAGATGGGGGCAACACGTAAACATATTTAGTAGGTAATAGGTATGTCGGTTGTTTTGTTCCATAAAATGCTGGACCTGGAGTGCCGTAGAGATATAGCTTCTAAGTATTCTCTTGTAAGTATTATAGGGAATGGCAGGAATCTCCAGTACTACGAGGAAAAAAAGGAAACACTCTACAACTTGGAACTTTTCAAGTAACATTTTGCGCAAATGAATAGATAGCTTGTTAGACAGATTGTGTTCTGTGGTAATTGCCGACCCTCAAACTTAGAAAAATGAGTGCAATTATTCACAAGTTCGACCTTTAGGGCAGTACTTACTTACTTACTTCGCTGGCTCAGCGACCCAAAGTGTGTCTTGGCCTCCGACAGTAGAATGCGCCATTATTTCCTCTTCTGTGCCAACTCAGACCAATCGGACACTTTCATCCCTTCCATTTCTCTGTTAACCATAAGTACCTAAGTAATAACCTATTACTTATTATTACAAAAAAAAACAACTACCTCTTTAAAAATCCTCTAGACTAAAGAAGGTTTTCAAATTGTAGGTATTTGGTCATAATTTCGAATCTAACACATAAAGCGGTCCATTTGTACATCGAACCCAAATACTCGTAGGTACCACGTAATAAACACATCAGTACCGAAACAGTAAAAGCCACTAAAACCTACTTTTAGTCCCTTTCTAGTCTAGTCTCGTTCGACGTTCCCACAACGACATTCAACTAAATCAGCTCGGTGGACATACAACGCGTCAGCCTATGACTATGAATTTGAAACAATAGATTATTCATTATGTGATCATAAAGTAGCTTGTATTAAATTTAAAAGATAAGGCGGGACAATAGATGCCTTCGTTGACAGTTAAGTCATCGCTTTGAGACATGATTCATTAATACTTTTAATTAAGTCATCAATAAGCTCTGCACTCCTTTCAAACTCATTAGCTTCCAATATATTCAAAATGTTTAATATATATATTAGGTAGGTACGGACTTTGAAATAAATATTTGCATATCATACAATCATTTTATACGAGAATCAAACTCGAGACCTCATGTACAACACGGTCGTGTACGCTACCACTACGCCACAGTCAGTTAAGTAATGGGTAAAAGTCAATAAAAATTGAACAGGTCAATTTATCAATGAAAATAGCATACAAAATAAAATAAAATACACTTAAAATTAGAATTAACAACTTATGTGAGTTTAGAGGGGTTGGTATAGCGCTTCTGTCCAGCAGTGGACATTAAAAGCTGTTGTTGAAGATGATGTAAGTTCATCATTAGGTACATTACGACTGTACACTGTACTCAACAGGTCAAAAATCAATGTTATTTACTCATAGCTCTGTTTCTATAAAAATATTGCTGCAACTCTTCATTTGTACGACTTTTCTTAGTGGTAGGTTTATAAATTGTTCTGCATGAGTCAATAAAGTGATTTTTAAAAACTTTTTGACAGCAGTTTCTTAAATTATTTGGAATTTGATTGAATATTTTTACGCATATTTTGTAAGAGTTGTAAGAAGCCCAGGGTTTCCCCAGGGTAGAGTCTGGATAGACGTGGCTTCGATCCTGGGGAGGACCTGATACCTGAAATAACACGGTCCGGGTCCTCCTCAGAGCAGGGCGCCTGAGACCGGCCGCCGGGGTGGTTTTTAGTGGAATCACCACATACCTGGCTCCTCAGTCCCCAGATTTTCCACCTCGTATACAAAATAAAGGTACCTAGGTATATTAATCACACAAGAATTCCGATGTAACCCGATGTAGAAATCAGCTAAGTATTAGATAATTGAAAAGATTGGATATCCTGATCAATTGACTGAAAAAAAACAAAAATAAAAAAAAAACTAGAAATCATTATTAACAATACGAGTATACCGCCAAATATCTACCATAGATAATCCACCAACCTTTTAAAAAGCATCCCAAACTGACAACAAAAGTCACAAAACGAAAATGCCAGAAAACCACCGCGCAAGTTTATGATACACAATTTATTACCTCTATTCACACAAATATATCATAAATTATGTTGTAGTACATCAGTGCGGGAAATGGCCACAATCAATTTAGGAGGGGGTGCTGCTAAGTGCTGAGGGGAGGGGACAAATTGTTCTCTAATGACGAGTGCTTGCTTCAAGTTTGGTGCTGGCTTTGAATTTACTGGCTATTATAATTATGGTTTTCGTATCTAGAGATTTTTTTTTTCAATAAATCTCTGTCTTATTATGCTGTGCATTTCCTGGGATTCGGACATTTAGGTACAATGCATGCAGTGTCATATTATTATGTCAACTTGAAAATATGAAACAAGATTAGATATGTTTTTGTTGTATTGAATGATTGTAACTCTTAATAAATTGCCAATAACTTTATTTTTCGTCCCTACGACAAATACTCTTAAATCAACAATATTTTGTTGAAATTAAACCTGAACTCTTAGCAGAACCAATTTTCTTAAATAAATAAATATTTAGATTATATTAACCATAAATAAATCAATCGTATTGAGAACTTCCTTCTTTTAAAAATAGATTAACCACATTAGGTAGGTAGGTTTTTAATCCTACTAATATTATAAATGCGAAAGTTTGTAAGGATGTGTGTGTTATTCTTTCACGCAAAAACTACTGAACAGGTTTGCATGAAACTTTACATTAATATAGCTTATACATCAGAATAACATATATGCTACTATTTGCCGCGATAACCCACATAAACGCGGGCAGACCCTCCGGCAACAGCTAGTCTATATCTATACCTACTAATATTATAAACGCGAAAGTTTGTAAGTATGGATGGATGGATGTTTGTTACTCTTTCACGCAAAAACTACTCAACGGATTTGGATTAAACTTTACAGTAATATAGCTTATACATCAGAATAACACATAGGTTAGTATTTGCCGCGATAGCCGACATACACGCGAGCGTAGCCGCGGGCAACAATTAGTAATAAATAAAAGTAATTTATAATAGAACATTGTTTATTGCCGTAACAATTGTTTTGTTCGGGATATAGTCAAATTACTTACATCAAAACTAACCACAAGCCACAATTATTTTACATATTGTTTACTACTAAGTCAGTGATACAAACACACACATGTTTTTTTAGGACTACACCTGTTTCACGACTTTACAAACATGTGCAACGAACACCCAGACTCAAAACAACAACTTGTGTATCATACAATTTGGTGCCCCACGTTGGGTTTGAACTCACTACACTCATCGCAATAGAAAACGAAGAAATGGCTGAATAAACCACTAGATAAGTAGGTAGGTACGTCATCCATGCAGTCTGTGTAATTTTACTAACATCAATTATTAAGAAAAAAATAAAAACAAATATTCGCAGATATATAAATTAAGTAAAACTATCTCTACTATTTCAGTCTATTGCCGACCATTGCTGAAAGAAAACCTCCTGAATGAAAGAAATTAGCTCTAAGTAACTTTAAAAAAGTGGCCAAGTGCGAGTTGGACTCGCTCATGAAGGGTTCCGCAGCAGCAAGTAACATAATATAATTTTTGTTTTATTTTTATATTTGTGTTGATTGAATGAAAGGTAAATTGCAGTTTACGATTTATGACGTATTAAAAAAAACTAGTTACTAGATTTCGTTCAAACCAATTTTCGTTGGAAGTTTACATGGTAATGTACATCATATATTTTTTTTAGATTTATCATTCTCTTATTTTAGAAGTTAAAGGGGGGGGGGGGGACACTCTTTTTACCACTTTGGAAGTGTCTCTCGCGCAAGCTATTCAGTTTAGAAAAAAACCATGTTAGAAACCTCAATATCATTTTCAAAGACCTATCCATAGATACCCCACACGTATGGGTTTGATGAAAAAAATTTTTTTGAGTTTCAGTTCTAAGTATGGGGACCCCCAAAATTTATTGTTTTTTTTTATTTTTGTGTAAAAATCTTAAAGCGGTTCACAGAATACATCTACTTACCAAGTTTTAACATTATAGGTCTAATAGTTTCGGTAAAAAGTGGCTGTGACATACGGACGAACAGACAGACAGACATGACGAATCTATAAGGGTTCCGTTTTTTGCCTTTGGCACGGAACCCTAAAAAACGGCCAAGAGCGAGTCGAACTGGCGCAGGAAGGGTTCTGTAGCATTATATATACATTTCAAGCGTCTACATGTTGCCGTTGTCAATATCGAGCAAAAACGAGCAACGAAATCACGTTTGTTGTATGGGAGCCCCCTTAAATATTGGTTTTATTCTGTTTTTTTAGTATTCGTTGTTATAGCGGCATACATAATAACAGAAATACATCATCTCTGAAAATTTCAACTGTCTAACTATCACGGTTCATGAGATACAGCCTGGTGGCAGACGGACTGCAAAGTCTTAGCAATAGGGTACCGTTTTACCCTTTTGGTGGGGATCTCTAAAAATATCACCAATTATGGGTCTCATGTCGCATTGCTGGACGTATGCTTCTTCTTAGAATGGAGATTAGGCCTACTGTACCACCCAGGCCAGGGGTTCGGTATACCTAGGGTTTTTTTTAATGGAATTAGGGGCAAACGAGCAGACGCATCACCTGATGGTAAGCGATTACCGCCGCCCATGGACACCCGCAACACCAGAGGCGTCACAAGTGCGTTGCCGGCCTTTAGGGGATGGTGAGAGGGATGTGGGGAGGGGTTGGGGCCTCCGGTATCCTCACACACTCGGTGAAACACAGTGCAAGCGCTATTTCACACCGGTTTTCTGTGAGGCCGTGCTATCACTCCGGTCGAGCTGGCCCATTCATGCCGAAGCGTGGCTCTACCACGATAAAAGTTATTTCAAGTTTTCCTTCTCTTTACTGTTATTTTCGAAACTACAAATTAATACCGATTCAAAAATATGATGACAATTAAAGAAGTTTAAAGTTATCTTTAAATTTTATCGTGTGGTGATGGATTAAGAATACAGGGTGTCATTACTTCTATTCATTTCATGGATGACGTAAGAGGCGACTAAGTGAGCAAATTACACAGGACAACAGCACTGCAAAGAGAAGAAAAACTTGATACAAACTAGGTATATATACCAACCAGTCTGGTCATCATGGTATAGTAGACCAAAACCTCCTTTCTAAGGAGAGACCTTTGTCCAAGAAAGCAGGTCCAAGGTCACCATACTCATTGCGAATGCAGACAATGCAACAATGCAGTACGATGACCCACATCATGGCGGCCTAGTGATGCTTCTGCATCATTGGGCCTCCGGTCTCGCACTCACAAACGAAACACGACACCACGAACGCTGTCATTTTACGTTGATCTTCTGTGCGTGGTTAGTACCATCCTGGTCGAGCCAGCCCGGTCGTGCTGAAATCAGTGTGGCTTATGGCTTATGGCTTATGAAAATGGCGTGGAGATTTTTAAATAGATACATTATCTATTGATAAATAACACCCAGACATAGGACAAATATTCGTGTTCATCACACAAACATTTGTCCTGGGCGGGAATTGTACCCTCGACTTCTAGGTTAGCAGTTAGGATCTCTAACTACAAGATCGACAAGCCCTTTAACGTGCTTGTTACCTATAGATAATAGGTGATAAGAAAGAGACTAAAATGTCTGTAAAGTATGGTTGCAGTAAACTTTCGGGGGTAAAAGACGCGAGACAAAAAATGGTTAGGCACTAACTTCACCTTCCAGCTGCCATCGAAAAAAGTTAAATTCCAATCAGGTTTGCAGGCAATTTCACACACAATAATAAGACTACACTTGGGTATGCTGCTACTAAAAACATAAAATATACACCTAACTCGTTAGATTAGGTGGTTACCTAATTGACCAATATCATGCGTTTACGATATTAACTCCTTACCTATGAATCACCATCTCTTATCCCCATTTTTTAAGTCAACAAGTTTTCATCTTTCATTCTATTCTACCTATCATTTGTTAGATAACAGCTTACCCTATTTCTGGCCATATCCTCTTTCACATTGTCTTTCGTTTAAAAAAAAAGTCCTATAGCTCATGGTCATTTTAACATCCTAGTGTATCGTTTTCTAGTATTTGAATATGCACTAACAAAATTGCAATAAAAATTAAAAAACATATTTTAAGTTAATAACCATTTGAATAAAAAATACAAAGTAAATTGTAAGAATAAAGCTAAAGTAAGTGACAAGTTTACACTAAACGGGGCACAAAACGATGAAATTTATACCGAGTGCTGACACTGGCAAAACATTCTGATCACCACCAATTACCAGTGTACAGTGCCAGCACAAATATCACTAGTCCCGTCTCTTTCCAACGACGGTATTACACTACTGGTATCTCTTTCACACATCACACAGAAGCGTTCTTAATCATTTGTTGTTCGGAATCAGAAAGACGCATCTGCTCTGAGGAACAGAGAGCAAGTAATATTATACACTTGCAAATAAGGTTCATTTTTGATGATAAACAAAATTTTCAGAGGTTAAAAGTTGCTTGTAGAAATTGGTCCTTAAAAAACACGCAAAGAACATCTTTTTGTATTCTCCTATTCGTTTGTTAAGCTGTATTGTATGTGAGTGGGATGTGGTAATGATAGTAGTATTGTTACCTCAGCAATAAAGTCTAAATTCGCTCGTCCAGTAGTTAGTTCTAATAAAATAAAATAACGTTTTGACAACACCCCGTATGGGCGTGGCGGTAAGTCATGAGTTTACGCGGGAATCTTGCGGTGGATGGACGTACCGTTCTAAATTCAAACGTGTTACGTTTAATTTCTTTTTAATTATTTGAAAAAGAATATTAAATATTTGAAGGAACTCTATGGTAAAGTGTGACAAAGAAAATAGGTTTAAATTGTTTTTTTGCACAGTGATAACTTAGACTAATGAAAGGAAAACAAAGGATTTTCTTTTTTTTTTAATAGTGTTTAGTGTGGTGTTTAAGAAAAAAAAAGTGACAATGGAATCCAGCATAGATATTAGCGAAACAAAAAGTCAAAAGAAGATCCCTAAACCATTTTCTATAGAATCTATAATTGGAGACAGAAAATCTCCAGAAATAGACATAGAGAATAATATTTCAGAAAGTTCTAGAAATTCAGAAGAAGAAGAGAATGAGAGATTAGAAGGATTAAATCAGATGAGATATTACGCGCCATTTTTACAACAGAATGGCTTTCCTTTTCTATTGGGTTATCCTGAACCGTGGTTGTCGAGGGTATTGGGGTCAGTACCAGGACCTGTGAAAGAGACTAGGGAAGAGGAGAAGAGGGAGAGTCCTGTTAGTGTTGGGAGTGAGGCAGAGAGCGACGGAGGAGAGGAAACTAATCCAGGTTTGTAAATATTATTACATTAAAAGAAGTTTATGTATTTCTCATGCTTTATTTACTTAATTATATAAACTAGTGGTCGTCAATACAAAACTTTTGCATCTAGACATGCGGCAGCGTGTCAAGCCAAGTTCAAGCAAAGGAACTGGCTAGCCAGCGCCGAGTGTAATATTACACGAACTACTTGGTGCCACTTTTGACCCTTCGATAACTCAAAACCTCAAAACCATAACGTAAACACATAAAACTACGTGTGTTTAATTATATCCATAAGAACATATAGAAGCCCAAATTTCATGAAGCTAGCTCAAACGGTTATTAAGATATAAAGGTCAAAAAGTCATAAATTTTAGCACTGACTGACATATATATAGTACCTACCTAAACCTAACCTACTCCCAGTTGACCTAGAAGGATGAAATTTGGAATCCAGCTCGCTAATTGTAAGCGTAGGAAAAATTCTAAAAATAAAAAAATGTTAAAATTTGGGGGGGTACCCGTACATTTTTTTTTTAAATTGTAGCGTTAGAACCGTCTTTACAAGCAGATATTTGAAACTATCCCAATATATGTATTATTAAATCTCAATACCTGCCTAGTTTTATTTACAAAAAGTAATGATATCCCACCAAAAACATAAATGTAAAAAAGAAGAGCCAAGTTCAAAACAAAAATTATGCTTGGCTGTGGGCTTCGTTGCAAAAATAATGGATAAATGAGTGCCAAGTTCTATGCAAAATCCAAATATGTATTTATAGGAACAAAATAAAATTTTGAACAAGTATTAAACTCTATTTCTTTGCTTTATTGGATACCTATAACAATTGCTGTTAATTAAAAATGTGAGATCTTAAAGTAGGTTAGATTTGACTTGGCCAGTTTTTATCAGAATAAAATATATATATCTTGAATAACTTTATAAAATGACTGATGTTATGAAAACTGGCTAAGTCAAATCTAACCTACTTTAAGATCTCACATTTTTAAATAACAGCAATTGTTATAGGTCACTATCCTCTATGTGAACGTGGACAGAGCAGCATAGTGACCCACACTATGGCGGCCTAGTGAGATGCTTTTTCACGCCCCGCTTAAAGGACCCGGGATCATAATGGGAAGGGAACACGTGCGGTGGTAATGAGTTCACTCGTAGAAACACAGCGCACGCAAGCGCTACTTCACACCGGTTTACAATACAATTTGGTGTTGGAGGGTAATGGTAGTAGCTCCACGTAACAAATCGAAGTTCAGCCGTGTCGTAGTAGACTTAAAGCCGCCCCACGTAGACTGAAAACAAGCTACCGAAATAATACCGAACTTACATTATGGGGAGACCCTTCAACTGGGCACTTAGGACGAATAGGATGACTTGGAATATAATGAAAGGTATAGGAAGGGAAGGGAAAGGCCATGAGTTCCTTTGCCAGTATTCTTCTCATAAGGCTCTACGCATTTTAGAAACTGGAAGTAGATCGACACAAGTTGGGTTCTATTGCGTTCAATTTTTGAACGCAATAGAACCCAAAACAATGATTTTAAGATTTGTTGTCTGTTTGTCTGTGCGTTTGTGCGCGCTAATCTCAGGATCGGCTTAACCGATTTGAATGCGGTTTAACCAATATGTTGTGGTTTGCTTCACTTAACATTTTGTGTTTGTTTCATCTTAATTGGTTAATAAATAAAAAAGTTATGTCAGTTTGAAGAATCACCGCGACATCCGACATTTACGCGGGCGGAGCCGCAGGCAATAGCTAGTTGGTAATATAATTGACTGGCTTGTAGTAGATCTAAGGGTAACCAATCCGAACTGAAAATACAGAGGTAGTGAGGTAGATTTCTCTCCAGGACAACTTCGACTCTGTGACTCTGAAAATAGTTTCCCTATTAATTTTATTAAAGTTAATTAAATGTTTTTCCGTAGCCAACCTGTCCTGTCCTGTGTACTTCCTAGACGTACACGGGACAGGACAGGTTGTAGGTTTACTTACGTAGGTAAAGCGATAGAGTGCCCTTTAGCGTAATACTCACGGTAGTAGAGCCACGCTGATTTCAGCACGAACAGGCCGGCTCGACCGGGGGGGGTTCTACCCTCGCACAGAAAATCAACGTAAAATGACAGCGATGGTGCTGCCGTGTTTGGTGAGTGCGAGACCTAATGCAGAAGCATCACTAGCCCGCATTGTTGCATTGTCTTCATTCGCAGTATGGTGACCACCACTCTTGGATTCTGCTCATGCTTTTCATCAGGCAGAGTAGAGTCATTTTGGCAGGGCCAAACATAAAAAAATATATACTGATGTACAACATCAAGTGCTTTTAAGGAGGCTCTTCTTTATTACACCGCCTCCATCCACAGGTGTCTTATTTTATTCATTCGGTTTCTTGTTATAGTATCCAGTTTTGACTGCCACGGTGGCGCAGTGGTGAGGTGTCGGGTTCGATTCCCGGGTCGGACCAAATGTTTGTATGATCCGCAAATATTTGTTTCAGAGTTTGAGTGTTTTCTATGTATAATATTTATGTATTTAAAAAAAAAAGTATTTATGTATTTATATCAGTGGTCTAGTATCCACAATATAAGCTCTGCTTAGTTTGGGACTAGATGCCGTTGTGTTAGATGTCCAAATTATTTATTTATTTAGTTCCCTTGGCCAAGTTGCAGGTGTTGCATGTCGATACTCTTTCTACAGTCGTTAACGACTCTATTCTTTTATTCTGGTGAAACCAAAATATTTATAGCATAGGTATATTGCTTAATAATTATAGCTTTATGAACTTCTTCTATTAGGTCTTTACCTATGAAATTGCCTTTCTTCAGTACTGGTAATTTCAAATAAAAAAAAGTTTGTAATGGCTCTGTATTCTAAATTCAAATTAATTTTGTTTTAAAACCATGACATTCTATTTACAAACTCAGTCTTTTGTTTTTTGATTAGCGTTGTATTTTCATTACATTTGAACATTTTTTGTCATAATGGATACTTTAAAAATACGTGTAATTATGGAATATGAGTTCCGTCGTGGCACCAACGCGACACAAACGGCACGTAACATCAAAAACATTTACGGAGAGAACTGTACAAACGAACGCACAACCCGTTATTGGTTTTCCCGGTTCCGTTCTGGAAATTTTGACTTGAAAAATGAAGCTCGTGGTCGTCCGGAGACTTTGGTTAACAATAATGAATTAAAGGCGATTGTGGAAGCTGACGAAACTCAATCTACAGCTGAGCTAGCAGCAGCTTTTAATGTAAGCATCAAAACAATATTGATCCATTTGCGACAAATTGGCAAGGTAAAAAAGCTTGATAGATGGGTGCCCCACGACCTTAACGATCGCCAGCGCAATGTACGCGTCGAGACCTGCCTTGCGCTGCTCAACAGGCAAAGAAATGAAGGAATTTTGAAACGAATTGTTACGTGCGACGAAAAATGGATTCTGTTCGACAATCGAAAGCGCTCAGCGAGTTGGTTAGACCCTGGTTCAGCACCAAAGCAATGCCCTAAACCAAAAATGACCCCTAAAAAGGTGATGGTCACTGTTTGGTGGTCTAGAGTGGGTGTGATTCACCACAGCTTTTTACAAAACGACATGAGCATTAATGCAGATGTGTACTGTGAAGAACTGGAGAGAATGATGGAGAAGCTTGCACATCTGCAACCAGCTTTGGTCAATCGGTGTTCCCCACTGCTCCTTCACGACAACGCGCGACCCCATACTGCGCAACAGACAGTCTCCAAGCTGCAAGAGCTGGGGTTGGAAGCTCTCCATCATCCGCCATACTCACCAGACTTTGCACCTACCGACTATTACTTTTTCCAAAATTTTGACAACTTTTTAGTGGGTAAAAAATTCAATTCCCGAGAGGCAGTACAAAATGCCTTTGAAGAGTTGGTTGCCTCCCGTCCAGCTGATTTTCACAAGAAGGGCATCAATAAACTGCCAATGCGTTGGCAAAGATGCGTCGATTGCATGGGTGATTACTTCGAATAACAGAAATAAAAAGTTTGAAAAAATAAGTACTTTCACTTATTGCATACAAAACGGCAATTTCGTAGGTAAAGACCTATTATATATTCTAAACAGTATGAATTCTAAATATTATGTACCACATTCCCTGCGCCATATTTGTTTAAAAAGTATAAAGAGTTTGCGTTAATATTTAGATTAGTATTGTTATTGTGTGTTCGATACTTCAAACCGTTTTAATTCGAAAGTAAAACCATTTAGAACTTAACACCCTTAGGATTTTACCAGAAAATCAACAAATAAAGCAATTAGAAATGGATGCTTGACGTTACAAAGACAATTTCACGCCACTATAACGCATCTGTGCCGTAAAATTAAGGCGGAACGGAACGAACTCTTGTTTGGCGCGAATTTGTTTCCAGGTGACAACTGTCAAATAATTTTTTTTTGTGATGTCGATTGTCGATCATTGAATTTTTAGTCTACTTTTAGCTACTTTTGATAAACAACGCAATCGTATTTTTTTACCTCTATGGGTAGTGTGAGAATGATCTTTTGGCGCGTTATAAAATCGGTAGTACGGCCGCTGTATTGTGTAACAGCGTCTCCAAAATTGTTGGCAATTTCAGTGTTTCCAACTGTTTGCAACACTTCAAAAAATTGCCAACTTTTGTTTTTATTATGTCTACACCTAGTCGCCAACAATTAGAAAAACATTTGAACTAAGCGTCACCACACAGCCAACAAATATTTGCAACAAGCTTATTCTTTTGACGTTTACCGCCAAAAACAAACACTGTTTTTTTTCCCTCCCATTTGGCAGAGAACTTGGCTCGCACTTCTGTGCATTTGCCAGCGTCAAGAAACCCTGTTCCCAACACTTGTTGTCAATTTTTGTTGCCAACACAAGGAAATTACAGTAACTTTTGTCACCAACACGTGTTGACAACACAAAAATTGACAACTTTTGTTCGGTGGAGACCCGGCTTTATACTTTTAAATCAAAAGGTCACGGCAAACATATTTATTACGGGGCTTCAAATACCGAACTAGCATGACAAATCACCATCAACAGCCTGTAATAATAGTTCACTGCTGGACACATGCCTCTCTTAGAAAGGAGGCCAGACAGGATGTTATAGGGTATGTGTCAAATATTCCTTCTTTGCCGGGCTGTTTCTTTCTTCTTCTTTCTTCGGCACCACACGGACATATATCTACCAATATTATAAGGCTGAAGGTATTGTTTGGTTGGTGGTTTCGAACTAATGGGTCAAATTTAAAAAATCTTTCAATGTTAGATATCCCATTTATCGACCAATAGAAGTGTCTGCCGAGTGTCAATAAAAAGGTGTTACAAAAATTTTAACAATAAAAATGACTTCAAGAACGGGACCAAATTGAAATGGGACCATACGGGAAATACCAGCTTACAAATAAAAAAGAATCATCAAAATCAGTTCACCCACAGAACACGATAGACTGGTGAAAGAGGCGTGGCACGTGTGCTGAAAGCTTGCACTATAGTGCATAGTATTAATATCGCCCGCTCATTACGCAGCGAGATTCACGGAACGGCGTTCACAGCGTAACAAAACATCAAAAACTTCATTACGATGCCGTATTGTGCAATCACTAACTGTTAAATTAAGAGTAGTGAAGTTAGTCTGAAGAAAGGAGGCATTTCCTTTCATCAGTAAGTACAATTTTTTAGTAAAAACAAAGATAAACAAGAATCAAAATGTTCTTTCAACCAGTATTATGTTGTCAACTAGAAGCAATTATCTATTTACTTTTTCATTAAGGTACTGGATCCATTACGTTCAATACACAAGACTCGTACTTATTCCCGTGAAGTGACCGCGCAATGAATATCGAAATAAACAATCGTTCCGAACGCTCAATTAAACTGTTTGCACGAAGTACGGAAGCCCGATGCGACTTGCGCTAGAGCTTGATACACTACGTAGGTGAATGTATCGATAAATTGTTATTATGCAGGAAAGAGACTATTTAATTCTGGTAGTATTATTTTTATATTGTTCAACTATGAACTGTGAATGAGAATGTGAAACTTATTGTCTATTTGAAATAAAAATAAGTTTGGTAGGTATATTAGTCAAAATATTTACATTATAAATAGTATATAGTACTAATAGTAGTTACTAGGATCCTATTAAATAAAAAGGCTTTATTATAATTATTATCACATTCCAAAAACATCCATTATATACCTACCTAAATTACGTGTATGTTATTATAACCGATAAATATTATAAATTTGGAAAAAAATGCTGTTCTAAAAGTTTATTATATTTTTTATAATAAGTTGCATTTCAGTTTTCCAATGATTCCATTCTTCGATAAATAGACATGAAAGTGTGACACTTCGCTAGTCAACGCTCGCGCATTGACCAATCGGGTGCGTTTTGTTGCCACGCAGGATTTATATGGCAAAGTACTTTCGTCACCAATCTATCCTGATCAATATCTGTGGTTCACCCAGTCGAAAGTTCTGAGGTAGGTAACAAACATAAAAAAAAAACAGTCGAATTTAGCCGACTTCAAAAAAGGGTAGGGAGCTCCTCCTTTTTTGAAGTCGGCTGAAAGGAGAAAAGTCATTCCACTTGAGAGAGATGCTAATTAAGTTGAGCAGATCAGCTGGTCTGTTACAAAATTTCTTCGCATTTTCATCGCCTAACAGAGTTCTCATAAAGCTAGTAGCCACGTAGAATAGCAATAATAATTATCAGTGCAGTGAAGAGCTAGAGCCATCTGGCGACGAGAAAGGTTTTCTTTGGTCGACTTCGTTCTCATTCAAGTCTCATAGTAATAAAATTATTGTAAACCCATTTTATTTATTTTTAAAAAGTAGCAACCATGGAGTTTCTTGCCAGATACTTCTCAATGAAGGGTAGTCTGCACTTGGAACTGGCGACTAGAATCACTCGATTTTTAAATATTGACTATTCATAAGTGCCTGTAAAATAAGTGCCTTTTTGAATAAAATCCTTTTGACTTTGATGTTGAAGTTGAGTTGTATCTGGGGGCACGGTTGTGTGCCCGCCAAGACGAGTTAAGCGAAGCGCAAGGGCACTACCTACCTTTACTCGAAGTGTTTCGTCGTTTTTTTTAACCCTTATAACTTTGGTTTCCGATATACCAGATCGTTCAAATTCTCAGATTGTGATGTCAATAATTGACTAATTAAACATACAAAGTTTCAATTGCAACGCTCTGACACTTAAGATTTTATTAATATCTAAAAAACACCGATTTCATCACTGACACACTGATGATCATCAAAACTGTTAGGGTACTTCCTGAAGTGCTAGAAAGCTGAAATTTGGTATGTAAACCAAGTTTAGTATGTAAACAAAAAACAATTCATGAACTTACTACTTTTACCCCCAACCCCAAAAATTGGGGGGTGGAAGGTTGTATGAGACTTTCACTAGTTTTCATGCTCTAGCTTTTATTCTAGGTATCTAGGTTTTATTTTTGGTATACGGACTTTTTCGAAAGAAGAAAGAAGATGTACAAGAAATGCACCCAAAAGAAAGAAAAAAAAACAGTAAAAAATATTGCCTTAAGCAACTTACAAAAAGAAATCCCACCAAAAACATTTTCATGTAAAATGTTGCCAAGACGAATGCATGTGGTTTGCCTTTTTATTTTATTTAAAGCTATTGCATAGCTTTTATCGCGGGCTTTGGGGCCTTTGTGCAGAAATTCCGTAACGTAACAAAAAAACCTGTCACCCGAAGCTCGCAGCATCGAGACGAGCTGCTCCGAACGACGAATCAACGAATCTGTGTCCGAACGACGAAGCAACGAATGCTTCTATCTCTGTCACGCACGAACATACTGCTGAAAAAAATATAATTGCATAAGTTGATAAAAAATGCTATGCAATAGCTTTACCGCGGCAGTCCCCGAGTGCCACACGTATTTTTTTTTGTACGGAAATCCCCTCGGATACTACCATGTCAGAGCCGAGGAGAGAAGCTGGGGAACCAGGTGCACCCTCGGAAGTAAATCCCTGGAACCCCGGCGTACCTCGGGCCACCTACGGTTTGTAGATGGCCCTCTCCTGTGTAGGGAACCCTGATGCTCCCTTTTCTAGACAGAAAGGGGCGCGAGCACTATGTAGATATCGCGCCGCCACCCCGGCCTGCTTCTGCTAGGGTGACTGGTGGCCTCACCTGTCACCCCCAGGCTTGCGCTCGGACGGAAATCATTTTGCGATCTCCGGCGCCCGAGTGGTCTGCGGTACCTGGCCCGTTCCCGGGCCTGACGGACCGGGAGAGTTCTAAACCTCTCCCGGTCCCGCTCCGCCGTCTCCTTCGCAAGCATAACTTGCTTGCAAGAAAGAGGCGGCAGAGTACCACGCGCTCTCGCTCCGCAACATGGCCGCAATCATGTTACCGAGTGAGAGGACACCCACTTCGATGGCCGACACGAGATCATGCCTCGGCTCGTCCCACGCTGTACATTCCGCCAGCGTGTGGAATGCCGTGTTCACGGCCTGGCCATCGCAGTGGTGGCACTCAGGCGTTGGCTCCTTGCGGATCAGACACAGGTGTTCTCCGAAGCATAGCATGTGTCTTACCCTGTAAAAAAGAAATCAGATCTCATATAAAGCTTCTGAACCTACACGCCCTAACTCTACCAACCCTAACTTCACAAACTCTACATCTCAGTAAATATGTATAGCTTGTCTTCTAAAAATGTCAACAAGTTCCATACTTGTTGACTAGACTAAAAGATGCAGAAGCATCCCTAGGCCGCCATGGTGTGGGTCGCCATACTGCATTGTCTGCATTCGCAATGAGTATGGTGACCAACACTCTTGGATTCTGCTTATAATTTCTATCAGGCAGAGAAGAGTCATTATGGCGGGCCAAACATAAAAAAAAAAAAAAAAGTATGTAAACTGTAGTAGATAGTCGCTCCGAGTCAACTGTAGACGAAAGTCGTTCCCGGCATATTGTCGTGAAATGTTAACTTTATTGTAATCAGTATAATATATTTACCAGAATGAACGGACTACATCTTTAATTTATCACCATGCACAAAGGGCACTACATGGGCATACAGCACATCTTAGTTGTAGATTATTATTCAAAATTAATTATGCAAGGACTACTTGAACAAAAGTAGCAACACTTTATGCATAATATGCTTGTATTACGCATGTAAACCTTCCTCATAATTCACTCTATTTATTGCTGAAAACTAATTTAAAATCCGTTGAGTAGTTTAAAAGATTTAACAGACAGAGGAAGGGATTTCATTTTATATTAAAATTATTGATGGATAAGTAGCTGGCGTCTCGGTCCTGTAAAGACGACATGCGACATAACTTCAGCCGTATTTGTTACCGTCATAAAATATATACCCTCTAAAATCGCCGCCCAATAACAGCTAAATGCAAGAGTCACAAATTGGTTGCCGACCTTTGAGTTCGCTCTTCTCTAAGAATCAGTTTTTCAATCAAAATATACGAAAGAGCGCCTTTACTCCGGCTTTATATGAGGCCGTGGTATCATTCTACTAACTACATAATGTATGTCGAAGCGTACTCCCACGGTTAGTTCATATCAGAACTAAAACAAAAATGTGCAAATGAAATTAAAATTGCGATCACGATAATAACAACTACATTTGCTTTAAAATATTTATGTTTATTACTCAAATATAACATAAAAATAACAAATAAAAACATACATCAACCACTTTTATTTTACATTTAAAATTCGTAAGCCATTCAAGGAAAACTGTCAATGTGACAGCGTGAAAATTTAAACTAAAATAGAACGTGACCGCCATTTTTAGTGATATATTTATTGTAATCGATTCATCTGATTCGACTAAAATGCATTTGAGTTCACAATCGATTTAACTCGCCGCTCAGTTCGGAAATTTAAAATTCAATCCTCGGTTACGGCGGAGACTTTATGCGTTTACAAATTTATTAAATGCACCCTTTTCGTTCTTATTTCAACTTGTATTGAGCCTGTTGTTTATTTTTAGCCGGTAAATGCAAAATGGCGGATTTTACAATTCATTTGGCGCTTCGATAACTGTCAATCGTTGTTGGTTTGTATAAAATAAATATATTTATTTGCTTAAAGGGTTCTTTTGTTGAATGTTTTCCATGAAAGTTCTTGAATTTATATGGTGTGGTGTTTTATAACTTTATTGTTATGACTTTTCCTACAACCTCAATCAAACATACATGGGCCACATAAACAATGTTATTTTAAATAATTTAAAATAATTTTAGTGGGCTAATTTCAACGGATATTATAGTTCCATAAATATTTTTTTGCTTTTTAAACACAATTGGGTAGATGCTTATCTTACTTTAAAATATTTCATTATTTTTTCACAGAGTATTTTATTCCAATAAAATTCTTTGAAAATAATGTAAAATCTCTCTCAAGATGGGAAAGAGGTGCTTTAGTGCATAGGAGTCGGCTCGATCGAAGATATATCACGATTTTGCAGGAAATCAGTGCTAAGCTAAGCAATGCTTTCGTTAAACCTTACCGTTGAGTTCATTAAGTTCAATAACAGTCTACCCAATACAAAAGTCTATTGAACTTCAATATCGCCTAGCATTTTGGTTGGGGGGGTCTGGTGGTAGTAGCTTCACTCTAAAAGAATTAAGTTTAATCGTGTCGTAGTAGACTGTTTGACTTCAACCTACTTTGTGGAAAGGTTCGGGCGTCTGGTATTCTATGAAATGCTCCCACTAATATCCCAAAGAGCAATGATAACATTGGTATCACTCGCAAGTGCAAGACAGCAACATAGAACCTTTAATTTTTGATTGACGCGGGTGTGTGGCGGTCTACTTTGGGAAATAGTGTATAAGTTTTTCAATAATTTTGTTAAACGTTTTTGTTGCAGAGGTTTTTAAGAAGTAATAAAAAAGTACCTATACCGACTAGACCGACCGAGTACCGACTATATAGTCGGTAAATCAGTTGATTGCAGAGACAAACCAGTTACCATTATGTACCGATTAACCACTTTAAAACACTTCCATGCAATTCATAAGTGTGTATGTATAAGAGAGAGAGAGCTCTTTGTAAATTAATCTCTATTTTATGAATTCAAGATTCTCTGGAAGATGGAGTCTTACTAGCTCTATTTTTATGTATTTACTAGTTGTTGCCCGCGGCTTCGCCCGCGTGTATGTCGGTTATCGCGGCAAATAGTAGCCTATGTGTTATTCTGATGTATAAGTTATGTTTTCCTGTACTGTAAAGTTTCATCCATATCCGTTCAGTAGTTTTTGCGTGAAAGAGTAACAAACATCCATCCATCCATACTTACAAACTTTCGCGTTTATAATATTAGTAAGATGTATGAACCTGCCAATGTGACTCTACTATGCTCGATAGAAAATATGAGCAGAATCCAAGAATAGTTGTCACCATTCTCACTGCGAATGCAGACTCTGCAACAATTCAGCATTGTGACTCACACTATGGTGGTCTATTGAAATGTATCTGCTTCATGGGGCCTCCGGTTTCGCACTCATCAACGAAACATGACAGAACGAATGCTGTCATTTTAGATCAGTCTTCTGTTAGACTTTCAAGTTTTCCTTCTAAAGAGCTGCAAAGGCTGTGATGTTGTTAATAAATGACTTAGGGAGAAATAATTTGAAAAAGTCAACATTTTAGTCTTGGCTCGAACGAAAGTTTTAACTAACAAAGGTCAGTAAAATTCAACAAAAATCAAAACAATCAAATTTGTGTCGCTGGTGGAACTGTGATCTTTAGTATAAAAAATAGACGCAGTTTTGCTTTTCAAGTGTCATCGGTCCCCAATCGCTCAATCAGAGTAAATTAGACGGTCCGGTATAGGCGTGGCTTTGACTCAGCGATAGTCCGCCGGAGTTTTTTATCGCCCATTCGGACTCGGAGATATTGGTCACAAAAACGTCGTAGGAAATGACGGGTGAAGAAAAACAAATGTCAATTGTAAATTGCGTCTGGAGAGGGTGATTTTTTATCTGTGGTCGGAGAACATTTTGTTTTTACTGACGGTTTTTGAACGAAAATAAATTTTGCTTCTGTTTTGTTCTTTTTAAACGACTTCAAAAAGTAAAAGGTTTCTTATTATTTGTTCATTTGGGAGCATTGAGATAATGCTATGTACCTATCTAAAACATGTATGTTTCTAATAATGAAAAATTAATTCTTTATCTGTTAAGCAATTTATCTTAATAAATCTACTGCACATGGGTATATGCAGACATTTCAACCTACTTTAAGATGAAATTAAAATACTATCAAATAAAAAAAACATTAAAAATATTTGCGTACAAGCGTCAAAAAATTACTCCGCATCATTGCCTAATGGTAGCGTTCACAAAAGACTGGCAACGTTGCCACATAGAATGGCAATGCTTATTCTCTGTGAGAAAGGAGCGTCGATCAGTTTGCTTTAGCCAGTTGAAGAATAATGTTTGGTTTGCGATTAGATTTATACATGGATAGATAAAAATTATTTGCACACCATTTTACAGAGTTAAAAGAGAATATATATTATAAAATGTCCGAAATATAGTGTAAAAAGGGCGCGCCTTATTGCCAAAAGCAATCTCTTCCAGGCAACCTTAGGATAGACCAAATGTTTCGGAGAGACAGTAGCAGTTGACGGTACATTAAGATTAGATGTATCAAGTTAATATATCGATTATATTCTTCATTAATAATAAAATATGTGCTATATTGAATATTACTTAAATTAGCATGAAAGTAATCATGACATCAATATTTTTTGCTTATGATAATTAATATTTTCATTTCCACTCTTAAAATAGAAAAAAATACGTAACCAATAACATTGAACCGTTTATAGCATTTCCCGCTTACACTAATACAAACAAAAAGAAAACTATTAAATATATTTAATAATGATTTAGGAACTGTCAACGTAGCTATTAGTTGCAAGGTCACCCTACCGCCCGTTTCCCGCAAAAAGGTCATGACGATATTTTATTGCGAATCGTTTAGTCGATTTTATTGAAATCCCATTATGTGGTTAGTAGATTAACAATCTACAATCGATTGTAATAATATTTATTTGTCGTCCTATGAAAAAAATAAGAAATTAACGTTTATTGATGATTGTCAAATAATGACAGTTCGATTTTTGAAATTGTATTCAGAGAAAACCACGTTAAATGGCGTAAGTCTGCTTTCAAAGTGGGCGATGATACAAAAAAATAATTAAAAGAGACACTGACAAAGTTAATCACAATATTGCGATTTTGTATACCTATAACTAGTGACTCGGCCCGGCTTCGCACGGTAGTCTTTAAATTTCTCCGATTTCCTCTACTACACTATGCATCACACATATAAATCTTCCTCTTGGATCTTGTTATCCATTGCTGAAAACTGCATTGATGTCCGTTGAGTAGTTTAAAAGATCTAAGCGAACAGATCTATGTAAAGACTAGTTTTTGCCCAAAGGTTCACACGCAAGTATATCGATGTATTTAGGCGTAGAAGCGAAGCAAACTCACGTTTATAACTTTAGTTAGGATTTCAAAATAACACAAATTATACTGTGTTCGACCATTGGTGCTTTCTCCTGAGAAACTGGAGGAAAAGGGACTGGCAATGCACTTGTTAGCTTCTTTTTTCACGCTTTCACGTAGTTATTTCTGTTTACACTTGAAAACTACTAGTATTGAACGACTAAGAGACAAAAAGCAAAATCAATACAAATAAATAAAATTAAGGAATCTGTTTGTAGTTTGAAATTAACATATTTTCACTAAATGCATATGAAAGTTTATATGATGCTTACCTACATCAAAAAATCAATTTCTAAATTTTTTGTCTATCTGTTTATTCCGGCTAATGTCTGGAATAGCTGGACCGATTTTGATGGAAATTTCACTGGCAGATAGCTGATGATATAAGCAGTAACTTATGCTCCTTTTTAGGCTTCCGTGCCAAAGGCAAAAAACGGAACCCTTATAGATGCGTCATGTCTGTCTATCTGTCTGAAACTACACACATCAAAAGTGTCTAGGGATCAACATATGTGTCTAGGGATCAACATATATTTTTGCAATAACTTTTCTCCTGATTGATATTAATTAAAATTTTCTTTAAGGATTCATCAAATAAAGTGTTTTCGTTTGTCACAGTAACGATAAACCAAGTCACCTTTGCATTAATAAAGAAATTTGTCATTTTCCTAATAAAAGGATTTTTGACATTTGAACCACTAACATTGAAGTTCGAAAAAAAGACTGAAATAACAGTTTTCTTTAAAATTTTATTAGGTAACTTAAACAATTAATAATCCGTGTTTCTACCGCGAACAATAACACAAGAACATCGGTTTGGCATACTCAAAATGAGTTCATCCAAATCACGCTGTGGAATGGCCGCCCATGTTCGTTGCAACAACAAAAAAAGGTCTTCTTGCGACTGGATACCCTCCATATTCGGCAGAGCTCTTCTCTGTAGCATATCCCATGCATGCTCAATCGGGTTCAAGTCTGGCGACTGAGCAGGCCAGGGCCAAAGCCACATCTCAATCTCAAGAAATCCGCATAAAAATGCTTGATCCCTAGACACTTTTGATGTGTGTATAAGAACTATACCGTTGAAACTTGGTAAGGAGATGTATTCTGTGAACCGCATTAAGGTTTCACATAAAAAAAAACAATAAATTTTGAGGGTCCCCATACTTAGAACTGAAACTCAAATTTTTTTTTCCTCAAACCCATACGTGTGGATAGGTTATCTATGAATAGGACTTCAAAAATGATATGGAGGTTTCTAATATCAGTTTTTTCTAAACTGAATAGTTCGCGCGAGAGACACTTCCAAAGTGATAAAATGTCCCCCCCCCCCCCCACTTTAGAAGTTACAGGACAGGGGTCCTGTAACTTCTAAAATAACAGAATGATAAAACTAAAAAAAATATATGATGTACATTACCATGGAATCTTCCGCCGAAAATTGGTTTGAATGAGATCTAGTAAGTAGTTTTTTTTAATACGTCATAAATCGTCAACCGCAATTAATCGATTACAGTTACAACGAACTACAAGAACTTTGATATTATGTTACTTGCTGCTACGGAACCCTTCATGCGCGAGTCCGACTCGCACTTGGCCTCTTTTTTTAGACTAACTTTCCCCTGCGGCGTTACTCGCGGCGGTTGTTATAAAGGAAGAAACAATCGCAGGAAACACCGCGTCTCTCAGCTAGTTAACAATAATATCTTGACATATCTCACACACTAGCTATCCCAAACTAAGAAGGCTAGGCTTAGCTAGTACAAAATATAAATATACCTACTCTTCTTCACCAGGTAATGACTCAGAACAAGACCAAGAGGATTCTTCAGACAACCCTCGAGAGAGTAAAGCCCGAAGAAGAAGAACCGCCTTCACATCGGAGCAGCTCCTCGAGTTAGAGCGAGAGTTCCACGCTAAGAAATACCTGAGCCTCACGGAGAGGTCGCAAATTGCTTCTGCCTTGAAACTCAGTGAAGTACAGGTACTAATCTATTTAATAATAATAACTATTTGGATTCCAAGGTGACAATCAATCCGCTGCCACTGTAATTGCACACTAGGGAACCAAGAACGCAGGACAGCACTGCAAAGAGAAGAGCAACTTGAAACAAACCCTTTTTTTTTTTTATTTAACGTTTGGAAATCCCATCGGACCGTCACCCCACCGGGGTTTACGGCGGGGCGGTGTGTCGGACTCGAACCGACTAAAACCACACGGTGTGCCACTCTGCGCCTGTGAAGGGAGGAATCCGGGAACTGCTGATATTAACACATCCGGACCCCTCCCAGCGCTTGCCCGCACAGAAGCGGGCACCGTCACCTGATGGACTCTCTAAGTAGGCGACGTACGGCACACGCGTACGTCACCCCCTCGCGGGTGGCCACTAGAGCGGATGGAGGGGAAAACCCGTCCCGACCATCCGCGGCCACACTCAGGGCGGCATGAGGCGCATATAGGCGCGCCTCCGCCGCCCGGTTCGCCGGCGGCGGATTGGGTCCGAGTGGATATCATCCTCCCGGGCCTTCTCCACCACCTCCTTCTGCGAGATCACATCTTCGCAGAAGGTTGCGACCGCGGTAAAACTGCTGTCGCTATCGGCCACGGAGCGTATGACGGCCGGTAGCGAGAGATCTCCTCCGATGACTGCAGTGAGGGCCCGGCGCTGCGACGCCCAAGCGGGACGAATCGCCAGCGTATGCTGGGCCGAGTCCTCACTGCAGTCGCAGTGGTGGCAGGCGGGACTCAATTCCCTCCTAGCGACCGAGTGCAGGTACTTCCCGAAGCAACCATGCCCGGAAAGGACCTGCGTCAGTCGGAAGGAAAGGGTCCCGTGCTGCCGCCCTGCCCACTCGAGGATGACCGGCTGGAGAGCCTCCACGGCGGCAAAGCCAGCGCGTGGAGTCTCCAGCCGGAGCGACCATCTGTCCATAGTGGCTCGACGAGCGGCTTCACGCCATTCGCGTACCTCTTCGGGCGGAGGGCGAAAGCCACTTTCCGCCCGATATCCAGCCACCCGTCGATAAACTTCGGCGAGCACTTCCGCCTCCAAATCCCACGGGGGTGTCCCGGCCAAGGCGCACGCCGCCTCGGTCACCGTGCGGTATCCGCGTGTGGCTCTGACTGCCAATACCCTCTGAGGCCGCCAGAGGCGAGCCTTATTTAGGGCAGTCAGAGCCGCCACCCACACCGGTGCGCCATACAGCGCCATCGACCGGACAACCCCCGTGTATAGGAGTGTCGTTGCGACGCTGGCTCCCCCAAATTGGGCAAAAGTCGCCCAAGGGCGGAGGCAGCGTCGACCAGCCTGGGACCAAGCTGTCGGAAGTGCTCGTCGAAGAGCCACCTACCGTCGAGGATCAGGCCCAGATACCTCATCTGGGCCCGAACCGGTACGAGGACCGAATTGACCTCTATGGAGGCGACGGCGGGTGGACCACGACGGGGCCCATGGAACAAAAGAGCCTCCGTCTTGTCTAGTCTTGTCTTGTAAGGTCCTCTAAATAGTCTGCCACTAGCCGCCTCAGGTACTCTGGCACCCCGTGGTAGTGGAGTGCTTCCCTGATGCAGCTAAATGGCAGACTATTGAAGGCGTTGGCGATGTCCAAGGACACCGCCAACACCACGCCGCCACAGCTTACCGCCTCTTCGGTCACGACCCTAAGCCGCATCACGGCATCGACCGTCGAACGCCCCTCTCGGAACCCGAATTGGGCGTCCGACAGGTCGGGGCCCACCTCGCTGAGGTGCCGGACGATGCGGGCAGAGAGTATCCTCTCAAAAAGTTTACCCGCCTCGTCCAGCAACACGATGGGCCTATAGGCCGCGACCGAATCGGCAGGCCGTCCCGGCTTCCTCAACAGGACCAGTTTCCCGCATTTCCAGCACTCAGGGAAGCGTCCGGACGGCAGGCTAGCGTCCAACACCTCCCTGAGGCGGTCCGACATATGGTCGAGGGCTCGGGCCATCACTCGGGTTGGAACCCCGTCCAGCCCGGGGGCGGTGTTCTTGGAACGGATCCGAAGAACAGCCGCCCCAACCTCCGATTCCCTAACGGGCGGCACATCGTCCTCTCTACCCCCGTCGTCTATGACCGCATAGGCCATCGACGGGGGTGTGTGCTCCGCCCGCTCAGGGAAAAGGCCCTCGACCACTTCCTGCAGGAAGCTGGGCTGGAGAAGTCTCGGTAAGGGGGGTGCCCGACGTGCGGAGCTTCTGACGCACCGAACGGTATGGGCGACCCCAGGGGTCACGGTCGAGACTCTCCAGCATCTCCTTTCTCTTTTCATCTTTGGCGCGGCAAATGGCCAGCTTCAGAGTCCTCCGCGCTTCGCGGTACTCCTCATGAAGCTGGTCCCCGCCACCGTCTCCACGGTGACGTCGCCTGCTGCGGGTGTAGGACCTCCGGGCACGAGTCCGGGACTTGAAACAAACCCTATACCAACCCGTCTGGCCAGCTAGATATGGTTAGTAGGCTAAAACCTCCTTTACAAGGAGAGGGCTGTGTCCAGCAAGGGACCACTAAATATCTGTAATAATATTTATGATGGAGTGGGAGAGCCACGCTGCAGCATTACTGAACAGGCTCGACCGGAGTGACACCACGGCCTCGCAGAAAACCGGTGTGCCTGCGGTGTGTTTCACCGAGTGAGTGAGGATACTGGACGCCCATACAGCAACCCCTCCCCCTATCCCCCTCCTCATCCACTAAAGGCCGTCAAGGCACTTGTGACGCCTCTGGTGTTGCGGGTGTCCATGGACGGCGGTAATCGCTTACCATCAGGTGATACGTCTGCTCGTTTAACCACTATACCAAAAAAAAAGGTAAAAAATCTTGTAAAATGTAAGTAAAAGAGCAGGTTAATGCCTCTCGTTACATAAAATTTTTCCTTCCTGCAGGTTAAAATTTGGTTCCAAAACCGTCGTGCGAAGTGGAAACGCGTGAAGGCTGGTCTTGCATCAGGCAGTCATTCCAGCAAGAACGGCTCCGGCACCAAGATCGTAGTTCCTATACCCGTCCACGTGAACCGCTTCGCGATACGGACCCAGCATCATCAGATGGAGAAACAGAATCTTCAGTTCAGGTTTTAATTTTTTTTATTTTAAACTAGCAGACCCGGGGAACTTCGTACCCCCATACATAATTACATAATATGTGTCTCAGCTTCCCACATGCAGTGTTCAGTCGCGGACAAAAGAAACTTTTCCCGTTATCTTTTAATTTTTCTTGCACATAAACCTTGTCCTGATAATAACGAACACATAGAAACGAATTATCCAATTTGGTGCAGCCGATCGAAGTTAAGCTCGTACATACATTTCAGTGATTCATTTTTATATATACAGATTTTATGCACTTTTGAACACCGGTTCTTAATGCCTGGGGAATTATTTGCCAGTTAAACTTTGGATTTTGTAGAAATCTTGTAAAGTCGACTGCACACTTGGCTTAGTGGTTTAAATGGTCACCACGCCGCTTTCCACTGTGCCAAGTGTTGGGTTGTTCTGTTTTTTTTTTTTTTTTTTGTTTTGTTTTCCCATTTGGGTTCAAATCCCAAATGGGAAAACACTTTGTGTGCTCCACAAATTGTTATTCTGAGTCTGGGTGTTCTTTTTGTGTCCGTTTCATGTATGTTTGTAATGCCCCCGCGAAACGGAATGAATAGTATATCCCTATGCGGGAGTTGTCTTTTTTTTTAAAGTAGGAGAACGTAGGTTGCGTATTATGTTAACAACAAGCTGAACCAGTTTGTTGAACAAGACACTCTAATTTTATTTATTTGTATAGATGTATAGATATACTATTAGACGACCACTTGGTAAAAATATTAACAAAAAAAAACTAATTCAACACTTAATTTTCAGATTAGAGAGACAGCAACCACTGCCGGGCAGTCTACTTCAATCGCAGGGCTCAGCATTCCTCAGCGCGTCCAAAATCGATCGATTAGACTCTAGAGAGGTACTCAGTGCCCGTCACGGGGGCAGCCCTATTTACGCCGACGCGACAATGCCCCGTATAGGGGCCATGAGTTCTAATAATATGAGACATTATCAATCCAGGCCTAGTTAATTTATTTAGATGTTATTTTAGAATATGTTAAGTGTCAGGTATCTTCATTAAGGTATTATTTCGTGATTATGCCTGTTTTGTATAAGATACTTATTTATATTTATCTTTCTGTTTATTACGGATTTCACTCCTTAAGAAACGATTTTCATATTTAGCCTGTACGAGGTAAAGAAATAGCGGCAATTTTATCAAAAGTAAAATCAAGGATGCCCTACGCCACGATGGACTGGCAATTTAAATAAAGTGGATGGCAGCGGATGGATGCGGACTGCCCTAGACCAGGATAGTTAGTGTTCCTTGTGGGAGACCTTTGTTCAGCAGTGGACTGCGATTAGTAGATTTGTAAATCAAGTGGTAACTAAATGTGAGGCGTTACGTTGCAGCGCTTTGTTATTAATCATGTCGTAAACACAGGTCATAGACGAGTGGCCGTCGCGGCCGTGGGTGGCGTAACGTAAGCTGCATTCCGGCCGGTACTGAGAACACTTTTTTCATAATAGGCATATTAGATTGTTAGTTTAACGGTTAGCGAACCTGATTACTTAGCCGGAGGTTGCGAATCACTCACTTTATCTTCCCCTAATTTGGGACTAGACAGTCTACGTAATATGTATCAAGTTATTATTATTATTTATTGTCAGAATTAGAACATTTAAAATTTGACTCTCTGGATCCGAGAAGAACACTTAAAAAAAAACCATTCACAGAAGCACTGCCCCTTGGCCAAGATGCAAATATTTCATGTTGATTCTCTTTCTAGAATCGCTAACGCCGCTTTTCTCTTATATAGGCCAACATTTTTATTTTGACCACTTGACTTATCGTTGATAGATGTCATTCCCATACATTTCATAGTTTTATATGAACGATTGTAGAATGCCAACTTGGCTAAGGGAGCTATTGCTAATTAAACAAATAACTGATATTGATATTAATAGGCATCGATGAAACATTGCGATCATATGGGTTGTGTGTTCATTAGAGAAATCAATTACATACAAATGTTTATTTATTATTCTAATTCTGGTTGTACATTGTGAATACAGACTTTTTTATTAATATGCACAGTGGTAAACTCACCCAGCTGCTTGCGTCTCTTTTAGGAACGAGATGTCTCTCCTGGATTGTCAAATTTAATGACGATGGATAGGTTAAAAGCAGCGTTCAGCCACTCTTACTACTGAAATTCTAAAGACGCATAGCGACTATACTCTTTGCGCTGTAGCATGGCGCGTGGTGGTTTAATTTACTTTAATTTACTACAGTTTATGGTTTATTTAATTTACTATAGTTATTAATGATTTAATATATTGCGAATGTGGTACAGCTGAAATACTAAGTCATAATTTGTAAATTGCGGCAACTATCAAGAGTAAAACGAAATGTTACTGAAACTGACACCCGCGCCATGCTACAGCGCAAAGAGTATAATCTCATTTGCATCACATGTCTTTCAGTTGTAGATAACATTATTTCGATGCTAATATATGCTCAATCGATCAGTTTATCACCAACAGTGCACTGTGTACATCGGGTTCTACCAATTTGTGCCATAACACTTGCTTCCTCGCCTTCACTATCTCCTTAGTCTTTTTCAAGTTATCAGACTATCTGGTTAGGCGTCATCCTTGCTTCCTACGTCTTTGTTTATAATATACTAGCTGTTGCCCGCGGCTCCGCCCTCGTGTATGTCGATATTCATAAACATATAATCCTGATGCTTGTGGATAATATATCCGATCGCGTAAACGTCAGTAACAGAACCCCCACGACTAACTAACCTATTTAGGTTAGATGGGTTTACAAGGATAGTAGCAATCTATAACCCATGTTACTATTATTAATGAAATATTACTAGTATTTATTATTAAAAATATTATTTAATGTTGAAAGAGTATAAAAGGATGATGTACAAAGCCAATTTGTTTTGTCGCTCTCACAGTAAGGTAAAAATATATAGATTTTCTTTTCTCCTGTCTCTTTTATTTAAGATATTATTGTAAAATACAAACCTGAAATCGAAGGCCAACTCTCATAATGTAATTTCTGTAAAATATAGTTCCGATCTTTTATGATAAAATAGTTTTCACGACATCTGTGAGATCAGAACAAATTAGTATTACGGGAATTGACCTTCAGGTTGATATAAAAAAAAACATGTAAAATATAAAATTGTAATAAAAGCAATGCCTATTATGTAATAATGTCAAATTATTATTATTAAACAATGTGTGATAAAATTAAATCTATGGTTTCATTTAAATCTGTGAAAAAATAAATTAGGTACATATTAACTGCCTCGGTGACGCAGTGGTAGCGTATGCGACTGCTTTGCTTGAGGTCTCGGGTTCGATTCCCGAGTCGGACCAAATGTTTGTATGATCTGCAAATATTTGTTTCGGAGTTTGGGTGTTTTCTATGTATAATATGTATGTATTTACAAAAAAAACTATATATGTATTTATATCAGTTGTCTAGTACCCATAACACAAGCTCTGCTTAGCTTGGGACTAGATGGCGTTGTGTGTTAGATGTCCGAAATATTTATTAAAATATTTATATTTTCAAACCATCAAGAAAACTGAGTCTTAGCTCATGAATTGCAGCTGTCTGAGAAGTTGTACTTATATACCTATACTAATATTATAAAGCTGTAGAGTTTGTCTATTTGTTTGTTTGGTTGAACGTGCTAATCTATGTAACTACTAGTTTTGTTTTGGATAAAAATTATCGGTATTTGATAGTCCCTAGGTGATTCTTAGATGATGCTGCTCATATTTTTGTAAATGATTACAAGAAAAATGATAGCTATAGGCGATTTACGATCACGCTACAAACAATAAAAGCTGAGTAGCAATGAAATATGTTGCCATTTTAAAAGTTTATTCTTTTGAGGAATACAGATGAAGTTGAAGAAAACCATTGTAGTGCGCACGAACGTGTTGCCATTTTTTAGGTGCCATCTGAAAATTAGCACTGCACCGACACCGTGAAGCATAGCTGAGATGGTGACCTGTTCTGGTTCACAATTTTGTTCAAAACCCCGTCGGCTAATGTACAACAAAAATGTCCTTAGTACTATATAATTGTGTGTTCGCTTTGTATTATGTGGGCTACGAATAAATCATTTCCATTCATTCATTCACTCTTTTGATCAAGTTAAGTCAATTTCTAAATGCATACAGATTTATGGATAATTTACACCCAGACGTAAAACACAATATCATACTCGTAACATAACTATTTTCCTAGGTTTAAATTTATCTGGCCAGCCAAATTTTACACCCTTCTATATAATCGTCATCATCATAAGCCTGTCGCAGTCCACTGCTGGACTCAGGCTCCTACAATTGCTCGCTACTTTGTTCAATCCTCGGCTCAATTACCTACCTAATAATTTACCTTTATAATAACAGTTCGCCCAGTGGTTTAAGTAGTCGCCACGACGCTTTCTACTGCACCGAGCGTCGTGGGTTCAAATCCGACATGGGACAACACTTTGTGTGATCCACAAATAGTTGTTCTTAGTCTTAGGTGTTCTTTGTGTCCGTTAAATGTATGTTTGTAAAGTCCCCCGCGACACAGGATGTATGATGTGGGAGTGGATGTGTGTTTTTTAAATAAATTAAATAAATGATCAATTTATTTTAGTGATATATTCCTACAAACAAAACATGGTCAACCTACTTTCAGTATAAAGGGCGTGTCAAAGAAATAATTCTTTATTTAACCACATCTTCAATGTAAAAACAGACTCAACACAATGCAATAAAGTCCAAAATTGAAGAACCATTCATTAGAAATCAAGAATTAGAAGCACTACAGTATTAAGGAATTGAATTACAAGTTGCAAATAAGGAGCCTAACAATCCATGTTTTATTTAAATAGGGCCGTAGGGGCGAGGGGGGTGGAATCTTCAAACACTGTAGCTAAAATCATATTATACTAAACTAGAAATCCGTCCCGGCTTCGCACGCTTCGTTCTTTTCACGTAAAATATAATATAGCCTATGTTACTCTGAGAAGATGTGCGGCTTATTTTTTTCTAACGTCTTCAACAAATATCGTTATATTTTTACCCGACTACGGCAAAGCCAAAGGAGGGTTATGATTTTAACAGGCTATGTATGTATGTTCATTTGTTCCCTTATAGCTCCTTAACTACTTATTAGAACTGAACAAATGAGGTATCGTTAGAAGCGTCTTGATCGTTCGCTGGTTATAGGCTATATGACGTGTCACTGAATGTAATGTGGCGTCCTCTTGCGGTCTAGCCGACATTAAGTACTGTATTAAAAAAATAATTTGAGATAAATATGCCGTGTTTGGTATCATTGGAAAGAGTGTTACTTGTACATTTCAAATATATATATATGTAATATTAATAATGGCACCAAAACATTTTAAATAAAAAAAAAGTAAAAACTAAAACCCAACTACGACAAAAAAGACGCTGAAAAAGTATAAAACAAGTTTGAAACGCTGTAGTCACACGTTACATAGAAACGCACCATAACACTTTAACAACGTGTTTTCTTTTTTTTTACTTTTTTTAAAACCAATATACTCAAAATTTCTTTATTACTCTTTTTTTAAGTCAGTACCTACTCTTTATTTACAGAGGTGGCAACCCTAGTTATCACAGTAAAAACTAATATGACGTGTAAGTAATATCGATTTTAATAAAATTTTGTTTTTGAGGAAGGGCATCCTCATATAGTCGTCATATTAGTTGGGATGTAGAATTTTCTCAACAATGTATAATTGTACAATAACAAACAGCATCACTTACGAACAGATGTGTGAGACTGTTCATCACGCTATTTAATCTAGGGGCGGGGCAGAGCGACAGGCCCGCGGGGCTCGCACAATCTAACAATGAGTGAAAACGGTGACAATTCACCAGGTCCGAAGTCAAAGTTGAAATGATCAGCTGCAGTTATTATATAATGGGATGATATCACGCCCGTTTAGGGATGTGGGGTTTCATAAAATGTACCTAGGTGGCAAAATAGGCGCTCATAGAAAAAATCACCGAGGGTAAGCAACGACGGCGCCGTCAGTACCTGGATGGGTGACCGCTGGTGGCATGGTACCATTAGGGTCTCCGTGATTCGGAGGTCACGTTAAGCAGTCGGTCCCGGTTGTTATTTTTTTTTTTTTTTTTTTTTATGGAATAGACCTACAAACGAGCAGACGTATCGCCTGATGGTAAGCGATTACCGCCGCCCATGGACACCCGCAACACCAGAGGCGTCACAAGTGCGTTACCGGCCTTTGGGGGATGGGGGGAGGGGTTGGGGTATTTCACACCGGTTTTCTGTGAGGCCGTAGTATCACTCCGGTCTAGCCGGCCCATTCATGCCGAAGCGTGGCTCTCCCACGATTTAAATGTTATCATAGAATAACAGTCGTGAAGCTTAGTTGGAGGCCTTTGGGCGGCTTAAGAACATCCAACGGCAAGATTACGTCGCCAACGTTGACTTGCCAGTCCCCAACCCGCACTCAGCCAGCGTGGGGAAGTATGGCCTTAACCCTCTCCTGAGAGAAGACCCGAGCCCAGCAGTGGGACGTTATGGGATATTGTTGATTGGGATATAGGGCTTTTATGGTGAAGGTGGCAAAAGAGGTAAGTTACTACCGCTTTTAAGAGTCACAAGTACGAGTAATCTTCCCCCCCCCCCCCTACTGACTTGGAAATCGTTAAAATGCAACGGTAACAGAGAGATTTACATATAACCTTCCATATTTCATACTAATTTCATACATTCGAACTCGAGTAAATCTGTCTGTCTGTTTCTCAGCTATACTTTCACGACGAAACCACTGCACCGATTTTAATGGTATTTAGTATGGAGATACTTTAATTCTTGAGGAAGGAAATAGGCTAATATTTACCTACCTCGGTGTCGCAGTGGAAGCGTATGCGACTGCTGTGCTTGAGGTCTCGGATTTGATTCCCGGGTCGGACCAAATGTTTGTATGATCTGCAAATATTTGTTTCGGAGTTTGGGTGTTTTCTATGTTTAATATGTATTTACAAAAAAAAGTATATATGTATTTATATCAGTTGTCTAGTACCTATAACACAAGCTCTGCTTAGCTTGGAATTAGATGTCATTGTGTGTTAGATGTCCGAAATATTTATTTATTTACCGCGATAAGTGACATACACTCGGGTAGAGCCGCTGGGACTCGAACCCATGACTTACAGCTTAGTAATCAGGATAATTTACCACTACACAAATGTCTAAAATCTCAGCTGTATAGAATATTTGTTTCATAAAACCTACTGTTTTGAATCCCCGCCCTTTATAACACATTATAACTGTAATAGCTACCGAAAGGGGGCGTTGCGCTCGCTTAGCTCGCTTTTGTGATCGAATTAATTGTTGTTTTGTATTTTAGGGTTCAGTGCGTTATAATGACTGTCACACCGTTGTCAAATGAAATTGATGTGACTTGTCAAACTTAGTTATTTTTGAGTAGCTCCATAATACATGTACCTACTTATTGTTTTATTAACAGCTAAAAAAAAATAAAAAAAAAAAAACATTAAAATTAAAAAAAAACCCTACGAAGCATTAGGTCGAAGTTATCAAGTAATTGTCATTTAACGATTATACTAGCACGCTAAAGCACTTACTCGTAATCGAGTAATCATACCCCAAAAATGCCTTACATCATTTTGGAAAAGAGCTGATACTCTTACACTGCTAGACCGATATTAACCAAACATAGCTAAGAACCACCGCCAGGAAACTGGCTTTCAAATGAAAAAAAAACGCATCGAAATCGGTTCATACGTTCGAGAGCTATAATGCCACAGACAGACAGACACTCGGGGCTGAGGTGATACTGCTACCGGGCGCGTCTCCACCAGCGGATAGGAGAATGCTCGCCGCTCACAAGAGCGGAGGGTAGGAGTGAAATAAAATAGCTCCCGCGGACAAAACACCCCAAGTTAAGACGTTAAGATACCGTGTCGAGGACTGCATGGCGCCAGGGAAGTGGCGTCGCAAACGGTTCCCCTGGGGTACCGGGTCCAACCCCAGGCGTTTCTTAGTGGCCTTACTCCAGCAACCGGGGCTCTGCTGGAGTGGACGAAAATTTTCCTAGGTACTCGTGGGAACATTATGATAAGTCTTAATACTAATATAAACCAAAATAATCAAAGAAGTAACAGTGGCCAGGAGGCCCAACAAGCAACTGTAGACGCAAGCGCGGACATAAAAAGGACGCAAGCGTGGGACCATCGTGAGAAGTTAATTGACGAGCTCAGAGATTTTGTCCAACCTAAAATAAACGTCCATAAGGAGATAAAAACCAAGGTGGCCAGTATTGGCAGTGCCTTCAAGAGACTAAAATCATTGGAAGATGCCCGTCTCACAGACCAGTCTCGAACTAAATTGACGCCAATAGTCTCATGTACACCACCAACACCCCGTGTACGGAGCGTCACTGAGACGACCACGACGATAGACAGTGAACTCGAAACTGATGTCGAGTCCGTTGCTGGAGAAAAACGTGATATCCGCAGGGCTAAACGAAAGGAGCGGACTCCACCAGAATCGGGGAGCAAGAACGCGAAGAAAATTAAGGGAACAGGACCCACCCCACTCGCGGAAAATAAAACACAAACACCCGACAAGACGGTATTAGAGTGGCAGACAGTTAAATCCAAAAAAGAGAAGAAGCTATCTCAAAAGAAGAAGCCAAAATAATCAGTGGAGAGGCCCAATGCACTGATTGTGCGGCCTAAAGATAAAAAAAAGTATGCGGAAATACTCAGTCGGGTCAAGAAGGATGTTCCCGATGAACAAGTCCGCTCAACGGTAGATAAAATCCGCAGGACAGGGACTGGTGATCTGTTGATCATCCTTACCAAAGAGAGCACAGACAAAGGTCACGGGCTTCAAAAAACCATTGCTAAACTCCTTGGTAATGAAGCTGAAGTTATAAGCAAGGGACCGCAAGAGGAAATCGAAATACGAGACCTCGATGACACGACGACTAAACAAGATGTTCTCGAAGCCCTACAGAAAGCGGTAAAAGAAGATGATGAACTGACCCTGGATGTCATCAGATCACTACGCAAGGCCTATGGCGGTACACAAACTGCATCAGTGACACTTGCAGCGCCGTTAGCAAAGAAGGTCTTGGGGGAGCACGGCAAAATCAGAATTGGCTGGGTCAACTGCCGAATAAGAATGGTGGAGAGACCAACCAAGTGTTTTAGGTGCTGGCACTATGGACACCTTGCCGCTAAGTGTAAGAGCAACGTGGACCGGTCAAATCTCTGCACTAGCTGTGGAGAAGAGGGACACAAAGCTGCTAACTGTAAAAAGGATGCTCGATGTGCCTTGTGTCTCGAAAAAGGCAACACGAAAAATTGTGCCCACATTGCTGGTAGCAGCAGATGCCCAGTTTTTAAAGAGGCACTCCAGAAGGTGAGAAAAAAGAAACAATTATGAAGATACTGCAACTAAACCTCAATCATTGTGAGGCTGCACACGACTTGCTCATGCAGACCGTGCGAGAACTGAATCCAGATCTTGTTCTGATTTCGGAGCCATATAGACATCTCACAACTCAACCATGGGAAACAGATAGTACCACTAAAGCTGTGATTTGGGCCTGTGGCGGATGTACTTTTCAACATTCTGCTAATAACGGTGAGGCTGGTTTTGTCGTTGCAAAACTTGAGGGAATTTATTTCTACAGCTGCTATGCCCCGCCCAGCCTCTCACTCGATGAGTTCAAGAGCTTTGTGGATCGGCTGACCGAAGATGCCAACCAATATTCCCCAATTGCAATCGCAGGGGACTTTAACTCCTGGGCAGTCGACTGGGGTAGTAAGGAGACAAACGCACGAGGAAAGGTGCTACTGGAGGCAATGTCCAGCCTTGATGTGGTGTTGCTAAATAGTGGAGATAAACCTACGTTTGTTCGAGGAGAAGCGAATTCCATCGTTGACCTAACCTTCGTCTCCAGCAGTCTAGTTAAGGGAAACTGCTCTTGGGAGGTGATGGATACCTACACAGCCAGTGATCACTGTGCACTATTGTGGGAAGTATCCTCCGAACAAAACACTGGAAGAGTGCATAGGAAAACTAAGAAAATTGGTTGGAAGATAGGTGCCTTCGACCCCGAAGTTTTCATGATGGCTCTTAATAGTGAACCAATCAGTGATGGGAATGCTGAAAGCATGGCAAAATATCTGATGAAGAGAATTACAGAAGCCTGCGACATCACAATGCCTAGGAAACGTGCTATGATCCGGCACTCCTCGATGCATTGGTGGAACGAGGACATCAGTAACCTCCGTAAAAAGTGTCTCAAGGCGAGAAGAGCAGCACAACGCGGTAGGAAAAGACCAAACTATGAGGAACTGGTGGCAGTATATAAAATAACCCGCCAAAGATTAAACAAAGCCATCAAAGACAGCAAAAGAAAATATTGGAATGAGCTGATTCTTGAGGTAGAAGACGACCCATGGGGCAGGCCGTATAAGGTAGTCATGACTCATCTAAAAAGCCAACCAATGCCATCGCCCACTTGTCCCAAACTCTTAGACAAGATCGTTGCTACGCTGTTTCCTCACCAAATGCAACTACATCATGAGATAGAGCAATATGAAACAGAAGAAATTCCACCCATTACAGAAGATCAGCTGTTCGAAGCATGTTCTAGAGTAGGGAATACGAAGGCTCCGGGCCTAGATGGAATTCCAAATATTGCACTAAAAGCTGCCATTAAAGCAGCGCCTGCAATATTCCTTGACGTCTATAACAATTGCCTCACAGAAGGTACGTTCCCATCGATGTGGAAACAGCAGAGGTTAGTCCTCCTCCCCAAAGGAAAGAAGCCTTCGGAAGAACCAACATCCTACCGTCCGCTCTGCATGTTGGATACAGTTGGCAAAATACTCGAACGTATAATACACAGGAGGATCGAAGCAGCAGTCGAACCGCTTCTTGCCAGCAACCAATACGGCTTTCGGAAAGGACGCTCTACATTGGATGCAATTAGCGCTGTCGTCAGTACAGCTAAGGAAGCAATCGCCGGTACCAGATGGAAGGGAGGCACGAAAAAGTACTGCCTGGTGGCAACGTTAGACATAAAAAATGCCTTCAATTCCGCCAAATGGGATTGCATCATGAAGGCTCTTTACGAAATGAAGGTACCAGGATACTTACGAAGGATGGTTGCAAGCTATTTTTCTGACAGGATCCTAAAATATGACACAAAGACTGGCCCGAAAACATACAAAGTTACTGGAGGTGTACCTCAGGGCTCAGTTCTAGGCCCACTTTTATGGAATATCATGTATGACGGATTATTAAAACTAGAACTTCCAAAAGAAGTCAAACTCGTGGCATATGCAGATGATGTGGCCGTAGTGGTCGTAGCAAAGCATCTCGAAGAAATTACTTTCGCATTTGACGCTACCATCGAAAAGATTAGCCACTGGATGAACACAGTTGGACTGCAGTTGGCAGAGCACAAGACTGAGGCAGTACTCATTACAAGCAGGAAGCGATTGGAAACCATCACACTGCAAGTCGGAGCACATGAATTCACATCCCAGCAGTCTCTTCGGTATTTGGGCGTTATGATTGATGCCCGACTCAACTTCAAGCAGCAGACACAGCACGTGGGTGCCAAAGCGTCGTTGGTCAGGGCGACTTTATCAAGGCTGATGCCCAACATAGGAGGCCCGAAGCAGAGAAGGAGGGCGTTACTGACGTCCGTAGTTACATCAGTACTCACCTACGGAATCCCCATTTGGGCCGATGCGCTTAAAACACAGGAAGCACGAAGGAAAATTGCACCAGTATATCGGCTGAGTGCATTAAGAGTTGCCAGTGCTTTTCGCACAGTGTCTGATGACGCTGTGAACGTTATTGCCGGGATGCTGCCAATTGAAGTACTAGCCGAAGAACGGAAAGCCCTTTACCACCGTAAAGTAGCGACCACACTAAGCCCTGAAGAACTTGGCAAGGAGGAACGGCTAAATAGCATACGACGATGGCAATCGAAGTGGGATACCAGCACAAAAGGCAGATGGACCTACCGTCTTATCCCACAAGTTGATGCCTGGTTAAACCGTAACCATGGTGAGGTCAATTACTACCTGACACAAATGATCTCAGGACATGGGTGCTATCGGGCATACCTCTATAAATATAAGCATGAGGTATCTCCGACGTGCCCGTCCTGCCCAGGAGTTAGTGAAGACGCAGAGCACGTGTTCTTTAGGTGTCCTCGTTTCGACCTGTTACGCAGTACCTGGGCAGAGGCCCTTATGAAGAAAGTTCAGCCAGAGTCTCTGATAGATGCTATGCTTTCATCGGAGGCAGCATGGCAGGCGACAAGCGCTTTTGCGACGGAAGTCCTTCAGGAACTCCGCCGTTTGGAAAGAAAGCGAAAACTAAACCCGTGACATTAGTACGACGGAAGAGCAGTAGCTAGAGCCTCCCTCCACGAAGTAATGCCTAGCGGCGGTTCCGGGGGGGAAGAGGAGGTTGACGCCAGAGGAGGTTTTTTTTTGGTCGGTATGGGTGTAGTCAAAACATCGAGTCCGACATACCCAGGTTAGACCTGATGATACGTAAGAGTAGTTTTTCTCCACCTCTGGAAAAAAAAAAACAAAAAAAAACAACAGACAGACAGACAGACATCGACGTCAAACTTAAAACACCTCTCTTTTTAAGTCAGAGGTTAATAACTATGTTACGTTATTGAAACACTAGTGGTTGCCCGCCCGGTTATGGCGGCAAATAGTAGCCTATGTGTTATTCTGATGTATAAGATATAGTACTGTAAAGTTTCATCCAAATCCGTTCAGTAGTTTTTGCGTGAAAGAGTAACAAACATCCATCCATCCATACTTACAAACATTCGCGTTTATAATATTAGTATAGATATACGTAGCTTAGTAATCTAAGATTAAATTAATAAAGAACAGTGCCTCAGGATTATTGCCGCGGATGTTGTTTTGGTGTCATTTTTTCTACAATAATAGTAGCCTAAGTTACTCCTTATAACATCAACTATCTGCTAGTGAAAGTACCATCAAAATCGGTCTAGGATAAGACAGAGAATTTTTATACGTTATAATTTTTTGATGTAAGTAGGTACCCATATACTTTATGTGCATTTAGTGAAAACCTGTTAATTTAAAATCACAAACAGACGATTCATTCTTAACTTAAGCCGTCGTTATTAGGAAGTCACTGCCCTCAAATATACTGACAACTAGTTCAATCTTCGAATCCAGTTCACCCTCAGGGTGGTGAGGTCTGATGCCAGTCGCTCCGTGAAAAAACTGATATTCAGGTAAAACTGGTTGAGCTAGTAGCCGACCCCAAACAATCTTGGGAATAATAAAGGCTAGGAAGGTGAACTATAATCTAACTTCTTTTAAGTATAATATTAAATTCAAAATTTAAAAACTTGCACTACACATGCACTTAATCTAGTACCTAATCATACGCCAATTATATTTTTGAAGGCATTCTGTTATTCTTCCCCACTTTCACCCCCATAACTTTTAAACGACTAAACCGATTTTCATGAAACATGTCTAAGAACACTCGCACGTAACTCACCTTTCATACAAAAAAAACTAAATTGAAATCGCTTCATCCGTTCGCGAGCTACGGTGCCACAAACAGACAGACAGACAGACAAACAGACAGACAGACAGACACGTCAAACTTATAACGCCCCTCTTTTTTCGTCGGGGGTTAAAAATAAAATACAGTCGAACTGAGAACCTCCTCCTTTTTTTGAAGTCGGTTAAAAATAAGAAACTAACAGATACGGGGATCCGTAATTGTAGAGGAAACAGGTGTTGACGGTGAGCCGGTCTAGTCTAAGTCCCCGTCAGCTTTCAGTTCATAATTGACGGTATTTAAACTAACAGAGAGATTCACGCACTAATTGATCAACACATAGCTCAAAACGGCTGGCTCTAGAGGAATGAAATTTTGCACAAATATTTTTTATGTGACGTAGATGGCCATTAGGAAGATTTTTGAAGTGAAAACTTCTTTAGCCGCGTTGAGCACTTTTTGGCAGGAGAAAATCTTATGAGTTCGCGTCAACAACATGCTGACAATACATTTTCAAAGTGAAAACTTCTTTGGCCGCGTTGAGCACTTTTTGGTAGGGGTAAAATGTTATGGGCTCACGTCACCGACATGCTAATGTTTGATGTTGATAATTTTAATTTAAACATTATGAAATTTCTAATTTTTCACATTCATTTTACAAATGATTATTTGTAAATTTATGACCTTCTTCTAAATTTATGACCTTTAACGGCAGTCCTTATGACTGCCAATTTTTTTATCTTATAATTTTGTGAAAACCTGTTATTTTAAAATCATAAACAGACGCTTCATTTTATTTTATTAAATTGTACGAGTATACTAACGCAAAAGCTGGTATCAAATATGGATTTAAAAGCGAACACTAGCATAATTGAAACTGTGTTAACTTTTAAACCGCTTATTTCGCATTATAAGGTTGATTCCGGCATTGAACCTATAGCTTTTCACTGTCGTGCAGTTAATGGTTGTCACTCCCCTAGCTTAGAGCGACCACGCCCCATGGTATCTAGCCACCCTGTCATATTAAGCGAAATTAATCGCATACAACGCGAACGGACCGAGCCAGATGTCGTTTGACCAGAGAAAAGACATTATTATAAGCCTGTTAATCTTCATGTTTCTTTTTCTAAGCCGACTAATCGTTTTATAAGCTAGACCTAGTGCGATAAAAATCTAGCTTTTTAGCTTTATTAGGCATCGCCTGGGGTTATATTTTGATCGCTTTGCGTGTCTGCATACTCGACTGGTTACGATTTTCAGATGTAGGTATAAGTTTTACCTTTTTTAAAAGACAACCCCCGCATTAGGAATATATCCCTTGCATGTCGCGGTGCGCGCTGTGCTTGAGATCTCGGGTTTGATTTGCGGATCGGATCAAATGTTCGTACGACCTGCAAATATTTATTTCGGAGTTTGGGTATTTTCTATGTAGGTATGTACTTATAAAAATAAAGTGTATAAGTATTACATCAGTCAATTTAGCTATCATAGTACAAGCTTTGCTTAGTTTGAGGCTAGATGTCGTTGTGATATATGTCCGAGATATTCATTATTATTTATTTATACATAAAACGGACACAAAGAACACCCAGACTATAAACGACAGTTTACGGATCACACAGAGTGTTGTCCCATGCGGGGTTTGAACCAACAACATTCAGCGCACCCGAAGGCGACTGTTTAAACCACTACGACATCCGTACAGTAATCTTCGTAACATTTTATAATCCGACTAATCGTTCTAGAGGTTAATGCGATCAAAAATCTAGCTTTTTAGTGATATTAGAGATCGCCCGACGGGTATTATTCGATCATTTTGCGTGTCTTAATACTCGACTGCGAAAAGAAGGTTATGTTTTTTTTTTTTTACGGAATAGACCGGCAAACGAGCAGACGTATCGCCTGATGGTAAGCGATTACCGCCGCCCATGGACACCCGCAACACCAGAGGCATCGCAAGTGCGCTACCGGCCTTTGGGGGATGGGGGGGGGGAGATAGGGGGAGGGGTATGGGCCTCCGGTATCCTCACTCACTCGGTGAAACACAGCGCAAGCACTATTTCACACCGGTTTTCTGTGAGGCCGTGGTATCACTCCGGTCGAGCTGGCCCATTCATGCCGAAGCGTAGCTCTCCCACGGTTAGTTGTTTTTCAAATGTAGAATATTGTTCTTTGGCATGTTCTGTAGTTTAAACGGCTTGGTGGATTTAGGTACTGATGATACTTAAAATATTAAATAGTTCTTTGGGTCATATTTATTTCAAAAGGGAGTTTGAGATGACCGAGGACTGACCGACCTGGATTTTTTTGGTAAATTCTCAAAAAATCAATCCTATCTTGATCGATTTATCGCCCGTTAAAGATTAGCCTATGTCCTTTCTTAAGAATCAAAGTATCTCCATGACAAATTTCATTAAAATCGGTGCAGCGGTTAAGCTATGAAAGCGTAACAGACAGTCAGACAGAGTTACTTTCGAATTTATAATATTAATATGGATGTTAACATCAAATCGAAAAATTGGCACATTTAAAAACAAAAATATAAATCAAGAAATTAAATAGCAAACAAAACCACATTCGAGTGCGATATCCCATAATCCCCATTACACTTCTATAACCACCCCACGCCGCGTACAACATTGGGTATAATCCGCGTGGCGTTTAAATCAATTTTCATGTCAGCTCTGTTATGCTAATGCTTGTCGTTTGTAACTCACCCCAAGGAGATAGGGATGGGACACACTATTAAGTATCGATACATTTTAGATGTTTAATTAAGACTGCCATTGGCAGTTACCTAAAATGTGTTACGTGTCATAAAATTACGTTCTCCAGAATCAAAGTATCTCGTATCTAAGTACCGAGGTATTGAATAAAGTGGCTAGCGGCAGATGGATGCGAGCTGCCCCAGACCGGTGTTGATTTCGCTCCTTAGGGAGGCCTTCGTTCAGTAATGGCGATAAATTTTTGCAACATGTTAAAAAAGAATAACCCTAGATTTTCTAATAGCAAATTAACTAGATATTTTAGTTCGTGGAGTTCGTTTCTGGTTATTGTTTGATACTGGCGGGTAAGGTTGACGACAGCCCTAGTGTATATTTCAATTAATACATTTTTATGTTCCCGATCAATATATGCGTGGCGTTGGAAGACGACGACATAGACTCTTGGTGCTATCCGCCTACGTGGCGCTCTATCAAGGCCGACAACAGTCCCACTGCTGGCTTTAATTTGTTAATTGTTAACAAGTTATTTTTCTCTCTTCTTCTTATGAAAATAAATAAATAAAATGGCCAGCAGCAAGCTTCACGACTGATCTCTTCTTAATTGACTCCCGATAGTGAATAAATCATATTATATTTTTTTAGACTCCTGACATACTCGTCACTCATACCTTTAGTTGATCAATCGATTTCAATGTTTACGAATAAAAAAATTAAAAGTTATTGAGTCTACACAGAAATTGTCCCATCCCTATCCCGGAAGGCTGGCAAACGGTGCATAAAATTCATAGCCATGTTCCCCGAACAATATCTGAAGCGCACTTCACTCATCATTATGTGGCAACGAATATATTATCTGTATTTACTGAGAGTTAATGCTACGTTTATTTTTATATCACACTTCTGAAAAAGGAGAAGGTTCTATTGACTCCTAATTCAGCTGGATTTAGCACCCTCGTAGACGATTTTTATGGGAAGCATAGTGATACCAGTGGGCAACTTAACCTAGTGAGAAGTACATATAGTGATACAAGGATGAAAATGGTAACAAAGAGGAAAAACAGGAAATATACATTACAAATGATACTGTAAAATCAAAACCTAAACAAATTTGAAAATACAAATAAAAGTTTGTTTCTTCAAAACTCTGCCGTTTATGGGTGGATTTATAACTTCTTTTTAGGAAACTAAAACAGTAGGTAAAGGATGTAAAAAAACAGGTTATTAACATTCATAATGATAAGCGCATTGAAATCGGTGGTCATTTGATCAATCTACAGTTATGAAAATGTTAAGTCGATTTGTGTTCAATTTGAACTCAAAAACTTCTGCACCAAAAGCGGTGACTGAGCATTGAGCCATTCAAACGCCCCGCCATTTTTCGCGCGCTTTTGACATGACCAATGACGTCATTGTCATTTCGTGTTTGTTTACTATTCAGTGTTTCAGTTACTTTTTACATATTTACAGTTTTAATAACTATAAAAATCAGGGAAGAAGTTAATTTTTCTCACAAACATTAGTTACTAACTAACAAAAAACTACTAACTTAGTAGGAATTTCAACGCCAATAATTTCGATGACGTGACCATAAACGTCACATTTCGTTTCGACCAATAGTGCGCGTTTTGTAAGTTTGAATTTCTGGGTTTATATTATATACACACATTACATATTTTCTGGGTTAATATAAAGGGATAATCATTAATTTAAAAAAGTACCTTTTATGTATATGGTAAAGACAATAAAGAATCTAGAAAAGAATATTTGAGACAAATTAAAATTTTATGCATATTCCCAATCGTCTTTTTAATTTCTAAAATAAGTTAAAGGTTGCGAACGCACAACATTAAAGGGGCGAAGCAGTATTTCTTCAATAGGTCATCATCATCAACAGCCTTTTAATTGGTAATCTACTCCTGGACGTAGACCTTTCTAAAGGTTGCTAAAGCAACAATTGCAAAGTAATGGATTAAGTATATTGAGTGCTGCAAGAGCACTGCCACAAATGGGTGAAGGTGAGTAGGTAGGTACGAAGGAGAACATCACTGCAAAGAGAAGAACAACTTGAAACAAACCCTATGCCTACCATTCCTTCTGGCCAGCATGCTATTTTGATTTAAAAAGGATATTCAACAGCCCTGATAATTGTCAATTTAAATCATTTATGAATACAATGTGTAACTTAATAAATTTAAATAGATGAATATATTTTGAAATGAGCGCCATCATAAACATTCCGCATACTAAACAGCCGAATCATAGATAACTAAATCATATTTTTTTGAATAATCCGCATTGTTCTTTTTTTCAAAACCACGAGCGTCCGTGGCGCCTTTTTTACCAAAGATTAATATTAAAAACTTATTGTAACACATTTTTTTAGGAATCCGGCGGGAATTGGGATTTGTCGGAGAAATATACAATGGCGCCAAGGAAAACGTGATTAGAAGTCGAATCATTTGTCCTATTGGGATGTAGATGTATATTAAGTGTTTAATGGTATGTGATACTATTGTTTTGTAAGTACTCATCTGCATTTTATAGACATTAAGTGTTAATCGACATCTTTATGACCATGAATGATGAAACCATTGATAGATATCTAATTTATAATCTCAAGACAGTAGCTAGTTCGTTGCTAAGTCGTTTTATTGCTTTGCTTTTAGTAAAAAAAACACAGCTAGGGATCGCACATACTGATTGATGACAATGGCTGCGCGTCCCATAGAACGGTTACAGATAGTTTAAATACTTAGTTTTTTTATTTTGTTGATTATTATTTGTCCACATATTAATAAAATATCCTGATTATGAGAGTGTGGAAACAGAGAGTGCACCTGTGTTCACACATATGTGCACTATTATATCTCCCTTTTTAACCGACTTCAAAAAAAGGAGGAGGTTTCTCAATTCGACCGTATAGGTTTTTTTTATTTTTTATGTGTGTTCGCGGATAACTTCGTCGTTTATAAACCGATTTTGATGATTCTTTTTTTAATGGAAAGGAGATATCCCAACAGTGGTACCATGATAAAGACACTAAGATCTGATGATGGAATCCAAGAGAAATCTAGTCGAACCTTGAAGTCGGTTTTTCTGTATCACACATTGCATGTATGATAGGTTGAACACCGTTTTAGTTGGAATACGTGCGCTTTGTTAATTAAGCAACCAGATAATATTGAACTTGCCGTATTCACTCAACACATAACATTACAACTCCAAATGCCGACAATAATATTTAATATCGCTCTATTTATATATAAACTTTGGTAACAAAAGGATTGCGCGATTCAGAGTGCTGAGACAACGACGTCTATCGAGTGGCAGGTAAACTTTGTGTAGCTTATACATAAGTAGATTAAGCATTATGTGAACTCTCTGTCTTAGGTATAGAGTATGTTTTTGTGCCCATAAACGTCTATATAAAGTTTAAAACAAATTAATGCTGCTGTTTCTATTGTTAGAAAACTCTCTAAAGTTCTAAACTAAAAACCGACTTCCAAAATAAATCTAACGAAAACTCTCTGCCAAAAAACACTAAAAAGCGTAAAATAAACTGGCTCTTCATAAATTGCTATGTGCCAATTCTTGTCTATACCTAATTCTTTATTCATTCAAATAGTACTACTATAATGTGTGCTAGGTACCTAGAATCTGTTTAAAGTCGGTTGTTCGTTGGATTTTTTTTGAAAGTCAGTTTCTTTTTTTTAAAGTTTTTTTTTCAGTTTTTAGTGCAAACAATCGTAGGTAAGTAGTAATTTGAACTATTTTATAAAAAATCTGCATATATGCATGATATAAAAAAATAACTTTAGGTTTAAAGACGTATTAAATGTCAACTGTAACTTTCAACCCCTATTTCACCCCCTTAGGGGTAGAAATTCCAAAATTCCTTCCTTAGTGGGTGACTACTTAATAAAACGATCCATATGAATAACTGAAAGAATACAAATTAAGGTCTATCTTCTTCTTCAAGCGCCTCTTCAATCTCGAAGGTTGGCCGTCAGCTTCCTGTACTCCTCCTTGTCGTTAGTGAAACAGTTTTTCAACGGAGGTGGTACCGGTCCACTCCCGGATATTTCGTAGTCACTATTTTTTTCTTCGTCCAGCGCGTCTCTTACCCTCTACCTAGCCCATCATTATAAGGTCTATACGTACGTGTAATATTAAAATCATCCTCTTATCCCTAACTGTTGAAGAGTTTAAGCTTCTATCATCAGCTCACCTAAATAACTTGAAATTATACGACTAAAGGTCTTTCGATACGTATGAAATGGAAAGAATTATCCTCAAACTCCTAACTGTTGAGGAGTTGTACCTTCCATCATCAGCTTATCTAAATAATTTAAAAGAATACGACTAAACGTATCATAACATATATATGATATCTAAAGATGTATTATCCTCCAACTCCTAATCGTTAAGGAGTTGTACCTTACATCATCATCCTAAAATGATGACTACCAGACGTAAATACCGGTGTAACTTCAGAAAATATACGAAAAACATAGTATGTGCCTTAAAAAGATGAGGGTTTCCCTCGATTTCCCTGGGATCCCATCATCAAATCCTGATATGGTGGCAATGGGACCACCTCGGGAGTATACCTTTTCGAATACAAAAATAATTTTCAAAATCGGTCCACAATTGACGGAATAATCGGTGAACATACATAAAAAAAAACATACAGTGGAACATAGAACCTCCTCCTTTTTGGAAGTCGGTTAAAAATTACTAAAAACGGTCAAAAGATGTTCTAAATGTCAAAGATTGACTAAAATGAGATAGTCATACTAAACTTAGACGTATGTAAATAAATACAATGTTGGAAAAAACTCTAAAAGTAGCATTTTCGAAATTCCTTTTTTTATGTATGACTCTACTCTGCCTGATGGAAAGCATAAGCAGAATCCAAGAGTGGTGGTCACCATACTCATTGCGAATGCAAAAAATGCAACCATGCAGCATGGTGACCCACACTATGGCGACCTATTGAGATGCTTCTGAATCATTGGGCCTCTGGTCTACGCTCACCAACGAAATACGACAGCACGAAAGCTGTGATTTTACGTTGATTTTCTGTGCGAGAGTAGTGCCACCCCGGTCGAGCCGGACTAACCGTGCTGGAATCAGCTTGGCTCTACTACCTCTAACTTTGCTTGACTACATGGGAATAGAAGATGATTTGGAGAAATTTTAATATAGTGAGTAACAACAGAATTAAAAATGACAAGGGAGCGTGTTCTAAAGAATTGCGAATTGCTTCATACTCCGTGAAGTTGCACATAGTTCAATTTTAAAAACTAACAGCAAGTACAAATAAAAATACAAACAATTATTCTAAAATAATCAAAACTGGCCATCTTGTCACGCATTAAGCCTATCAATTGATTAAAAATTCAACTTGCAACAAACCTTCTTTGAAGCACCGCAGTCATAGACAATGCGTTGTCTATAGCCCTATTTCTTTTTAATTTCTTTACATCGCCGCCGATCATGCGTTCGGGGAATAATCGACTAATGTACGTGTGGTAAATATTTATTTGTGCTCAGAATAAGCCCGAGCAATAAAATCTGACGTGCTTTATTTTATCGATAATCTATACTGTCACGGCGTAGTAATACAGTAGAAGTGTTTTAATATTGTGATTATTAGAATTTTATTGTTTGAGGAAAATATAGTACATAATACTATAATGGACATGATTAAGAGTACGGAGTGTCGCCAATCCTATTCATCGCTTGTGGTTCGTAAAAGGCGATATGGGAGCGAACTACAGAGAATAAAATTACTGCAAATAGTGAGAGAGAGAGAGAAATCTTAAAACGTACCCCATACCAGCCTGCGGGCTAGGGTGGTAACACCTCCCTTTAAGGGGGAGCCTATATCTAGTATTAAAGGCTGTTGGTGATGAGTGTAACCATTTACTGGCAAGCCATTATTTCATCATCATTATATGGGTCAGCCAGAATAATACTAGATCCTTACGGAGAACACCATTGCCAGCAATCTGGTAACCATTGTACTGGGCCTGACTAGCTAAGGATTGGCTAAGCGGCCCAATGTCATCATCTTATTAGCGTTTATTATTTGAAGTCGGCTACTAATTCTACCAGCTTTATCTGAAGGTCAGCGTTCCCACAGAGCGACTGGCATTCGATCTCCGCAACACTGAAGGCAAATGAGGATATTTAATTAATTATCCCCGTGCCTCGGAGAGCACGTAAAGCCGACGGTACTGCGCCTGATCTCTCCCCGGTCGTGTCACCATCACATCGGATTGTGAGAGAGAAGGAACAGAGAGTGCACTTGTGTTTGTAACTTTGTACATATACATACTTGAGCACTGTAATATCTCTTACGTAGTTGACTGGTCTCCATTAAGACTGACCTCCGTGGCTGAAATCGGCTAGGAGTACCTACATCATAATAAATCAAAGGCCCTATTCTAAATTGAAGTACCTAAATAAATATTATTTTATCCTTACGGGTCTTCGGTACCAATTGAATGATAAAATAGAAAGCAAACATCACAATTGTGATCCTCGTACGCGATAACCTAATAAATACTGCTGCTACCGCCATTTTTAAACGATCGGTATGTTTGAAGACAAGTATGGAGCGATTTCTTTGATACGATATAGAATCGTCCAGGATTATAAAGAAATGTAAGTACTTATATATTTTTCTTAAATAATAGTCTACTCTACTCTGCATGATAGAACGCCTGAGTAGAATCATAGAATAGCCATCAACATCCTCGTAGCGAATGTGGTCAATGCAGCATGGCGACCTACAGTATGGCGGCCTATTGATATAGTTTTACACGTTCTACTTGCAAAACAACACGTTATGATCCCTACGGCAATTTCATTCATAAGACTGAAATGTTTTCAAGAGGTTAGGATAATTAACCAAGAGTAGTTATGTCATTTGTTCGATTCACGTTACAAATATTGTGAGACATGCCAGATCATTTTGTTCTGTGCCTGGCTATTTAGTTTCCTTTTTCTGCGAGCAAGTTATGCTCGAAGAAGAGAAGGCGGACCTGGAGAGGCTTAGAAATCTTGAAGGCCGGGGCGGCGTCACCTCGCTCCCCATAGTGCGTGCGCTTTTAGCTTTTGTAGTCTTAGTCTTTACTCAGAAGGGGACCATCTGTAAGCCAACGGGCTCGAGGTCGGTCTAGGTGCCAGGAATTTTCTTCATACCAACCGTATTGTTGGTTCCCTTGGTACTGATACCCGGGGCGTTCTATTTATTCAGTTCGAGTCCGGCACACCCCTACCGGCCGTCTACTGGGTGGTATCCTGGTATCCAAGAGGATTTCCGCACGAAAAAATATATAATTGATATACCCTAAGCATAGATTAAATAAGAACCTGTCGTATGACAACTTAGATTAATTAAAGAGAAACAGGTATTCACTAGTATATTTTGAAAATTATACAAACATCGTCATTATTAAATCACAAGACTGGCAACACCATCGCATTGAATCTCAATAGGTAATAATTTAAAAAGGGCTACCGTCCTACTCCCTATGCGTTGCACGTTCCACAGATAACATCCGTCTTTGATGTGCATTACAAACTTAGTGCAACGACGATCTTAAACGCCACATCAGGAATAACAACCTTGCGCCCTTTGCCTTGGACGTGAAAAAAGTTAGCACTCATTGTCTATTGCCATAGAGTTGTAGCCACAGAGTATGTTGTCCAGTGTTAGTTGAGCTCTAAGTGTGCAAAGGAGGATGGTCAACATTAAATCTCATTTTTGATCATATGCATCATACATACGTCAATGCACTTTGGGAAGTATTATAGATGGAAAGATTGGAAGTAGGTATATAAGAAGGGAAAGAAGGCAAAGAGAATTACTATTATGATCACAGAGACCCGTTATTAGAGATTTTTTGAAACTAGATATTATCTGTACTTTAAAAACTTTATGAACTAAATTGAAAAATATATTTTCTCTTTCTAGTGTAATCTTCATTAATCTGAGGAAATACATAGGTACCTCTTTTTATCATCGTATTATTTACCCACGAGCTTAAGATTGTTTTTTATTTTCAAAATAAGTTCTTTAATCAATTTATACAATGTCCTAAATATTAAATTAACAACAAAAATGGGTTTCCAACGTATCAATACATGCCAACCGTGGAAAAAACTATTCCCAAAATTAAGAGATTATTTCGAAATATGTATATAAGTACAATTCAATCCCATCTTCAATTTTTTAATTCATCATAAATATCATAATTCGTTAAAAAGAAGTTTGCTTTAAAGTTGACAGTTCTAAACAAAATGGCTCACTTAAAATGGCTTCCGCGCACATATTCATGTTATGCTAATTGATTAATTGGAATTGAACGTCGGCGGCGGTGCGTCAAAGTGCACTTTTGTGCCATCGAATAAAACGTAGTCGCCATTTAATTCAATTTTCACGTCAGATATTTCTCGGAAACTTCCTTGGGAAGACGTTATCGGTCGATTTCCCGCCATTTTGCTGTCAAATTGTTCGGTTGGATTTGTCACTTACAATTTGTGGACGAATTCGTCCGAATTTACTACACATAAAGATATATTTACTTGTTCTGACTGACTGATTGATTCATCAACCCATAGTTTAAAGCGGTGGAGTTATAAAATTTAACTACTAGAAACTAGAAGGGATTTCACGAAATTTCTCTATAAAGATTGTGTGGAATTACACGTTCTCAAAGTTAGCTAAGCCAAACTACGTAAGACAAACAGCACTGCAAAGTGGAGGAAAATTTAACATGGTACTACGCGGTATAGTAAGTCAAAACCTCCTTTTAAGAAGAGTCCAATGTCCAGCAGTGGACTATTAAACGCTGTTGATGACGTACTTATTACTACTACTTTAACTACCGGCTTTACTTCAAATCTACTCATTGTATGTTTAATATTCCCGAGTTATAAATAGATCCTGTACTGACTACGACACGTCAATAACTTATTAAATTACGTCACACAACCCATAGACATCCACAGCGCTAGAATCAAAGACAAATCAATTAGAGGTCCGCCTGTCGTTGCATTATAATGCAATGCGATGCCCGCTTGCCTTTATGCTGCCGACTAGACGTGTGATGCATAATACCAGGGGACATTGAAAGGGCCGCAATTAAAACAATAGTAGGTATATTGTTGGTTAGTTTCACTTAGAGAAATGAAGAGAAATAATGGTTTTTTGAGATATGTTAGCTCCTGGATCGAGCTTGGTTGAATTATAAGTTGTTCTATTTCATGTACAGGGAATGCCAACTAGTGATAAATTCTTCTAATATAAAGGGTACTTCGACCAGGTTGACGACCCCCCTTAGCCGAATTGCAAGTTAAGTTATGGAATCAGGCGTTACTTTTCGGAAATCCATGACATTAAATTAGCTCAAACGCTCGACGAGTCAACATCTCCTGAGGATGCCCCGTGGAGGGGCGAAACACGTGTCGAGTATAGGTTTGGTTGCATGGCATGCTAATTATTTCTCACTTGTTTTGTATGTGTACATATGCATGATACCCATATGTGCATGTGAGTATGCATGACGGTGGGATTTGTGCCCTGCTTTCAGACCTGGATATTTGTCTCGCGGAATTAAAGCTAAATATATTTCATAGCATTTAACGAATTGCAAGTGTTTACGCCTGTATTTTCTTATATATTGGCTGACATTTCGTTTTGACCACGTGATTTAGCGTTGCAAGACGTCAATACCATACATCTCTTAGTTTTTTATTAATGTTCACATTTGTAGAATGTAACTTAACTACGGCTGGCTGGTCACTACGCGGGGGAAGACTCTGGCTTCTCTTGAGACCAGAAATAACATGGTACTCTCCAGAGTAGGGTGTCTGAGCCTGGCCGTTGAGGTGGCTCTTAGACGAAACGCCACATACTTCTGGCTCTTGTATACCCTAGGAGGCATAGATGCTAAAGGACTTGCCAACCAAACAACTAAAGAACGATGATCGTGCCTGTGGAACAGTGACCCAACGGTTGACATTGGGAAGTTGTATTTAATCTACGATTGCGACATGCAGGATTCTTGAGAATTAGTAAGGATGATACTAAAGTTAGTTTTATCTATGTTTAAGCTAGTTATCAAAAATATAAGACGCCACAATGATTTGTCATCGTTTCCAATATTTAAGACATTGGCTTACCATGCTAGTTCATTTTTTATTTTTATGGGGTAGGCGTGCAAACGAGCTGACGTATCGCCTGATGGTAAACGATTACCGCCGCCCATGGACACCTGCAACACCAGAGGCGTCACAAGTGCGTTGCCTGCCTTTGTGGGGATGGGGGAGGGGAGAGGAGATAAGGGTAGGGGGGTTGGGGTATGGGCATCTTACTAATATTAAAAACGCGAAAGTTTGTAAGTATGGATGGATGGCTGGATGTTTGTTACTCTTTCACGCAAAAACTAATGAACGGATTTGGATGAAACTTTGCAGTAATATAGCTTTACATCAGAATAACACATATGCTACTATTTACCGCGATAACCGACATACACGCGGGCGGAGCCGCGGGCACCAACTAGTATTGCAATAAATTTGGACAAATGAGAGTATATTGGAAGGTAGGTAAAAGGAGAAGTAAGTGAAGTAAAAGGAGAAGGTCGCCTAGGTGAAGTTTCCATAACAGTAACTCGAAGTGGTTTTGCTAGAGAGAACTAGGAAGACCGGAGACCCAATGATGCAGAAGCATCTCAATAGGCCGCCATAGTGTGGGTCACCATGCTGCATTGTTGCATTGTCTGCATTCGCAATGAGTATGGTGACCACCACTCATGGATTCTGCTGATGCTTTCCATCAAGCAGAGTCACTTTGGCAGGCTCTTAAATAATATTTTTTTATTTATGAAATAGGGGGCAAACGAGCAGACGTATCGCCTGATGGTAAGCGATTACCGCCACCCATAAACAACCGCAACACCAGAGGCGTCACAAGTGCGTTGCCGGCCTTTGGGGGATGGGGGGAGGGGTTGGGATATGGGCCTCCGGTATCCCCCGCACTCGGTGAAACACAGCGCAAGCGCTGTTTCACACCGGTATTCTGTGAGGCCGTAGTATCACTCCAGCCCATTCATGCTTCGCGTGGCTCTGCCCAACAAAATATGATCGTTCTCATGGCGTCGTCAGGACCACTAACCAGTACACAAACAGACCTGTCAATAAAAATCATCAAAGGACTTAGATAAAGTCATTAATACTCGCTTAAAATGTATAGTAAAATATACTACGGAACCCATCACTGCGTGAGCTGCACATTAAACAGAACGCAGGCGGTTACATAAATAAACAGATTTTAAAAAGCAATAACATTTCATTAAACACAGGTGTCACTAGAAGGCATCACTTAAGATTATTGGGGAAATGTAATACTAACTATTTTATTGACATTAAATAAATTACGGATTCGATAGACATTGTTTCCTTTTCTTCTATGTATATCCGGTCTTTGTCTATGGCCATTGGACATATTCCAATAGCTTTTAAACAAATGCATCTTGTTAGGTATAATTTTGTTAATCAATTATTTTTCTCTGATTGTAGCCTACGTGTTATTCCAGCCTGTAATCTATCTCTGTGCCAAATTTTATACATAACTGTTTAGTTTTTGTGCTATTAATGAAATAAATTATGAAAATTAGAAATATTAATTTTTTACTGCATTGGCAACACTTAATTAGCATTTTATTTTTGAAATTTACAAAGTGGTGCCATACCACCATTTAATTATTAAGTTTATTTAATAGCAATAGCATTGGGTTGTATCCGAATCAGTCACCGCTCTTCATTTAGAAAATCTATTTTGAATAAAGAAATTAACACACCTATTTTTAACCGACTTCCAAAAGGAGGAGGTTCTCAATTTCATCGGTTTTTTTTTTTTTAATGTGTGTACATCGATTACTCCGTCAATTGTGGACCGATTTTGAAAATTCTTTTTGTATTCTTTCGAATATATGGCCATATATTCCACTGGGGCCATATATATATGGACCACATGGGGAGCATACCCGAAAGGGTATGCTCCCCATGTGGTCCCATGGCCACCATATCAGGATGTGATGATGGGATCATAGGAAATCGAAGGAAACCCTCAAATTTACGTGAGCGCCTGCAATGAAGTTACGAGCAATTGTCTGCATGCCTTCATATTCTGTAGACATTACTAAATTTTAAATGAAATGATGATGAGAGACTTGAGAAAGACTAAAAAGCGAAAAATAAAAATAAAACTTCGTTTAAAAAAAACCGACTTTAAAAACTAAAAAGTATGAAATACCTTAATTTGTATGTGCTACCTATTCATAGGTTTGAAGTCGGTGCCAAGCCAAAATGTAATAGTAGGTACCGCACTCGCCGTGCGTGACCTTGAGCGGGATAGCTGCTCTTCGCGTTGAACAAAACAACCGAAGCGTCGTTGACGTTCGTCTCGAAATATAGCGAGTGTGGTACCTACTATTCCATTGGCTTGGCACTGACTTCAAACCTATGAATAGGTAGCACATACAAATTAAGTTATTTTATACTTTTTAGTTTTTGAAGTCGGTTTTTTAAACGAAGTTTTTTTTTTATTAGCGAGCCATATCAAAAGTAAGAAGATTTAAAATAAACTACTCAGATTATAATCATGAAAGCTGCATATGAATACGTCTAGAAATATAAATAATTCACAAGGCCGAGTTCTGCATTTGCGATTTGCGATATTAAAATAATTGTCAACAACTGTCAAAAGTGACGCATACAGTGATACCACAGAATATATAATGCATAACTCAGGATGGATCCCACACGGTAATTGATTAATAAAATGTATTTGTTTAGCTGAACCACAACGAGCAACGTCAAATGCCTGCACGAAAATTGTACGGACAACATAATAAGGCAATAAAAAGCCGTGTAAACAAATTATAGCTTGTCTTTTGTAAACTCTAGCTATTGCCCGCGGCTTAGCCTCCGTAATATATATTTTTATTTGACAGCCTACCAAAGTGATTTTACTCAGCCTGATGAAAAGCTTGAGTAGAATCTAAGATTGGGGGCCATGGGAGATGCTTTATCACGCCCTGCTTGAAGGAACCGGGATCACATAGTATGAGGGAATCAGAACCGAAAAGAGGGAGTTCCAGCTTTTGACTAGTCGGCACAGGAAAGAAGAGACAGAACCGTTAGGTCGAGAGCATATTTCTACGATTCTGAGGCGGTGACTTCCAAGACCAGCGCGTGTTGTATTGAAGAGGAAGGGAGAAGGTGGGACCAGTTTTAAGAGCTTTTCAACTTCACAGCTGACAATATAAAGTTGACAATGGTAATATTCGAACACAAAAGCAGACAATCTATATTAATATAACAGTCTAAAGAAGTTCATCTTAGACCTGAACCTTAGGTACGGATAACAGAAACTAGATTGTAAAGGTGAGTAGTGTCTGTGAGTGAATATGTGTACGTTATGTTACATACACACATCAAAAGTGTCTAGGGATCAACATATGTGCCTAGGGATCAACATATATTTTTGCAATAACTTTTCTCCTGATTGATATTAATTAAAATTTTCTTTAAGGATTCATCAAATGAAGTGTTTTCGTTTGTCACAGTAACGATAAACCAAGTCACCTTTGCATTAATAAAGAAATTTGCCATTTTCCTAATAAAGGGATTTTTGACATTTGAACCACTAACATTAAAGTTCGAAAAAAAGACTGAAATAACAGTTTTCTTTAAAATTTTATTAGGTAACTTAAACAATTAATAATCCGTGTTTCTACCGCGAACACTAACAACACAAGAATCGGTTTGGCATACTCAAAATGAGTTCATCCAAATCACGCTGTGGAATGGCCGCCCATGTTCGTTGCAACAACAAAAAAAGGTCTTCTTGCGACTGGATACCCTCCATATTCGGCAGAGCTCTTCTCTGTAGCATATCCCATGCATGCTCAATCGGGTTCAAGTCTGGCGACTGAGCAGGCCAGGGCCAAAGCCACATCTCAATCTCAAGAAATCCGCATAAAAATGCTTGATCCCTAGACACTTTTGATGTGTGTAGTTTATTTATTATCTCATGTTTCTAACTTCCAAAATAACGGAATGTCCCTACAAACAATGGTTCCTTACTTTATTCCTTTAGGGGTGAAATTTCTAATAAATTCTTTCGTAATGGTGGTGCTCACAACATTAGAAGCATCAGTTTTCAAAATGTCAAGTTTGTGGCTCCCTCGTCATAGGTTTCTACGTTGAGGAATCAGCAATCAGGGCAAAAAAAATACTTGAATCCAAAGAAAATCATTCCTTTTATTTTATTTCGTACATCTAACACACGTCATCTAGTTCCAAACTAAGCAGAGCTTGTAATATAGGTACTAGGCAACTGATTTAAATACATATATACTTTTTTTTGTAAATACATACATATTATACTTAGAATACACCCAAACCCATATATTTGCAGATCATACAAACATTTGATCAGGCCCGGGAATCGAATCCGAGACCGCATGCATGGAATGCACAGCATTCGCTTACACTATTACTGTGGTAGAGAATACTACAAACCAACGGTAAAACCAACGATAGTAGAGAACTAGAGCGTATTACAGCGTTTACTAATATTATAAGTAATTCCGTCTGTCTGTCACACTTTCGAAGCTGAACCAATTTAAATGAAATTTGGCATGCACATACTTTGACAAATATTTGAGGAAGCACATACTAAAAATAAATAACCGACACACAAATAGGCAGAGTCACAGAAAAAAGCTAGTAGTTTATAAAATAAACACTTAGGTATATAAATAATACATATGTAAATTAACCTACATTTAAGTTTTGGTTGCGAACGGTACCCCGAAGCGTCCGGTAGTCTATGGTGCGCTCACAAATCTTTATATTATGATAATTGTCTATGATAGCCAAACGGAAATTATTGTCAAAATATTAACGATGACTTTATTGATTGGTAATGTACTTTAATATGATGCTATTTATGTTAAGCCGTCATATAGCGATTATTTTTGAACTTAACAAAAGCTCGAAGTTTGAAAGTTGGGGTCTTAGCCCCTGTGCCACGGAGAGCACGTAAAGCCGACGGTCCTGTACCTGATCTCTCCCCGGTCGTGTCGGATAACCGTCCCATCCCGGTGTGTTTGCGCACTTGTGCACTAGAATATCTCCTGCGCAGTTGGTTGGGTGGTGTGCGTTGACACATGCAGCCGTGGCCGCAATCGATTAGGAGAACATTAGTCAGTCAGCCAGCTTCGTAAGTAATCGGACTGTTACACTTGTAGCTACTGCTAAGCCGCTATATCCATATCATTGTGATTTAGCATGGAAATACATTGATTTTTAGGGTTCCGTACCTATAAAGGAAAAAAACGTAACTATTATAGGTTCACTTTGTTGTCCGTCTGTTTGTCTGTCACGACCTTTTTTCTCAGGAACGTGTATCAAACTGAACTTCATATCAAATACTCAGGTCTACTGTCCCTTGTAGTTGTGAAAAAAAATACATACAAAAAACAAACTTGTAAGCCTACGCAATGAAAGATACAGCCGCTTGTGCTGCAAATTTTCAACACTCGCAAGGGAATCAAAACCTAGGGTACTACCCGTGAACTCAGAATCTTGAAATTTGGTACGAAGCAACGTCTTAAGGCGAAAAGCATACATTTTTAGTATAGTATCATATTATTATTATAAAATATTTTTTTATAATTTTAAACTTACTACACCTTCCCTCATGAACGCGTAGAGATATTAAATTGAAATTCATTACAGGTTTTAACAGAACTCTTGGTGCACGAGTCCGACTCGCACTTGGCCGGTTTTTTATCGTCAAAACCTTCGATCAAATATATTATATCATCATATATACCTACCTATATAATATATTGATATATTTGATCGAAGGTCAAAACAATATTTTAACTGCTCTAATGAAAAGTAGTTTTTTTGCAGAACTGACATTATTAAAAGGGACCATCGATATGAGGAGCAGTATTTTATGAAAACATTATTATTTTTCTCTCTTCTACAAATGACTACGAGTATAATGTTAGCTACTTTTTTGAACCTATCCGTCATAGAACAGACGTGACTGTATGACGTAATGTGGGACGTCATCATACCTATAAAGAATCAGGGCGACATTGATATGCATATTAGATTCGAATAATTGTGGTTCATCAATAGAATAATAATATGAATGTTGAATGTTAAAGTGACTGCCTCGTTGATCTAGTGATTGGCGTGTGCGACTGCTGATCATGAGGTCTCAGGTTCGAAGCCTGGGTCGTCCCACAAAGTGTTTTAATGAGTGTGAATTATTATAATAATTCTTTATTGTAACAAAAGAGGATTACAAAACACTGTATTATAGCTGACTCCAAAAATAGCGTTAGCTATGTGTTGGGGTTGGGAGTTGGGAGTCGGTTACTTTTCAAAAAACAAGACAATTGTTACAATATGCAATGGTGGACATGTGGAGGAACGGGTGATCGTGTCCCTCCAACACAAAGGGAGGATCCTCCGACCAGGCGAGGTGATCATGCCTGGCGGGCCAACTGCCCAACGGTTGGTGTTGGGATGTTGTATATATATTATAATCGGCGCGAGAAGTTTCACTGCGCGATTCAGGATTGGTAGTTTCTTAGTTTCCTTCGTTACTCCGTAGTTCAATATAACTTCGGTAGATGGCGCTGTAGTATATTTCTGTTGCGCTGTATGTAACCAGCTGAAGCACGGCGAAGCTACTGAGAATAAATCAATTTAAAATAAATCTTTACTATGCAGGACAACAGCACTGCAAAGAGGAGGAAAAATTAAAACAATCCTTATACCAAAACGGTCTATCCAGCGAGGTACAACAACCTACAACTTTCTTGCTAAGGAAAGGCCTATGTCCTGTACTGGACGGTTACATGCTGTTGATGATCGACAAACACCGCATCTTTGGAAAAAAAGTGGATGCATTACTTCATGGTCTGTCTTTATGATGTTAACTTTCCTTTGGTTTGTAATTGTTTTCAGACGGGACAAGTAAAAAGATTATGTCAAGCAAAACAAATTGAGCGAAAGAAATGATATATTTATTTTGTAGTTAACAGTTTACAGTTAACAGAGGCAGCTATAGGAGGAAAAAGACATATTGCAAGCCTCGTGCAGAGAGAAATCTGAAAAGAGAACCTGAGTACACAAAGAACCCAGAACAGAGTTTTCTTGGGCAGACGTATAAAGCGACTGACCCCAGCTAAACTGGAAAGTTGGACGATGAGAACAGATAGAGTTGATGAGCAAGATGGCTGGCAAGAGCTGGATGCGAGAAGCCTAAAAATCTATCACAGGGATGTGTAATGGAAGAGGCCTATGTCCACCAGTGTAGTTGCAATAGACTGATGATGATTAGAGTACCTTGACTGTCATCCCGGTTATCATGAACATCTATGGCAGTAGTTATTCGATAAGTCAGTGCCTTCACATGTACTGACAACAATTTCAAATTTCGAATTCAGTTTGCCTTCAGGTTGCGGAGGTCTGATGCCAGTCATCATCAGCCTATCGCAGTCCACTGCTGGACATAGGCCTCTCCAATTGCAAGCCACTTAGTTCGATCCTCGGCTTCTCGCATCCAGCTCCTGCCAGCCGTCTTGCGCAAATCATCACTCCACCTGGCCTGTGGACGTCCTACACTACGTTTGCCGAAATACGGTCTCCACTCAAGAACCCGTTTACCCCAACGGTTATCGGTTCTAGGCCAATATTTCCAGCCCACTGCCACTTCAGCTTGCTAATCCTGTGGGCTATGTCGATCACTCTAGTTCTCTGCCGGATCACCTCGTTTCTGATACGGTCCCTTAGAGAAACGCCGAGCATAGCCCTTTCCATAGCACGCTGAGCGACTTTGAACTTGTGGACCAGCCGTACCGTAAGTGTCCACGTTTCGGCTCCGTATGTCATTACGGTTAGGACGCACTCATTGAAGACTTTCGTCTTTAGGCATTGTGGGATCGACGATGAGAAGACCCGACGAAGCTTCCCAAACGCTGCCCAACCCAGCTGAATCCTCCTGTTCACCTCGTCCTCAAAGTTGTTTCTCCCAAACTGCAAAGTCTGCCCGAGGTACACGTACTTTTGAACAACTTCGAGAAAGGCACCGTGTACCGCAACCGGTTTCGGTAGTACGTGTTCATTGAACATGACCTTGGTCTTGTCCAAGTTCATCCGTAGGCTGATGCGTAGAGAAGCGTCAGCCAGGTCGTTCAGCATCTGTTGTAGGTCCTGCAGCGTCTCTGCCATGATGACGATGTCGCCTGCACATCCATGTTGATGCCACGCCCTTTCCAGTGCAGCGTCTTGAAGAAGTCCTCCATTGCATTAGTGAACAATTTCGGGGGTATAACGTCACCTTGTCTCACTCCTCGATGCAATGTTATAGGTCTTGTATGCTGATTCTGTACTTGGACGGACATAGTGGTGGCTTCGTAGAGACATCTCAACACTTGGATGTATCGCCAATCCACTTGGCAACGCTGCAGGGACTCCAGAGCAGTCCAGATCTCGATCGAGTCAAAGGCCTTCTCATAGTCCACAAATGCTAGACACAGGGGCTGATTATACTCTTCTGTCTTTTGTATAATCTGCCGCACTGTGTGGATGTGGTCTATGCTGCCATATCCGCTCCGAAACCCAGCTTGCTCTGGTGGTTGGAATTCGTCGAGTCTTCGCGCAAGACGGTTCGTGATGACTCCTGAAAACAGTTTGTAGACGTTGCTTAGAAGAGAAATGGGCCGATAGTTATTCAACATGGTCTTGTCACCCTTTTTTGAAGAACAGGACGACCACACTCCTGCTCCACGCCTGTGGAGTTCTCCATTCGAACAGGACAGTGTTAAAAAGCTTTTGGAGCTCCCTCAGTACGGGCATACCCCCAGCTTTCAACAGCTCTGTTGTAACGCCGTCCTCTCCAGGGGCTTTTCCATTTTTCAGCTGTCTAAGAGCCATCACGATTTCATCAGTGCTGACTTCTGGCAGATCTTCGGTGTATTGGCGTGTTAATGTGGCTCTAGGGTCCTCATTTTCGGGATCAGGTCGAGATGCATGCGAAGCGAAGCGAAGTGGGAGAGCCACGCTTCGGCATGAATGGGCCGGCTCGACCGGAGTGATACCACGGCCTCACAGAAAACCGGTGTGAAATAGTGCTTGCGCTGTGTTTCACCGAGTGAGTGAGGATACCGGAGGCCCATACCCCAATCCCCTGCCCCTGCCTCCCCCCCCATCCCCAAAAGGCCGGCAACGCACTTGTGACGCTTCTGGTGTAGCATGTGTCCATGGGCGGCGGTAATCGCTTACCATCAGGCGATACGTCTGTTCGTTTGCCCGCCTATTCCAAAAAAAAAAAAAAGAAGCGTATAAACTGCTGTAGAAGCCTTCGACTTCCGAAAGGACGGTCGGCTTGGAAGCAACGACTTAACCACTTGATGTGGTCAACTTCGTCAGGTGGCTTCTTCCAAGAGATTGTATGAACACTTTTGACCCCCGATTTCGCTCGATCGCTCTTTCGATGCGCTCTTGATGCCAGTCGCTCCGTGCAAAAAAAAAAAACACAAAGCAGTCATGAGGACTGCCGACAGAAGTGAAAACTCAAAACTATAAACAAACTGTTGTTTAAGCTCACCTGAAATTAAGCTATTTGCTCTTCAAATAAAGTACGCGACAAAAGGAATTAAAAAAATATAGCTCGTGGAAAGCGTTCGGTGACGATGACGCGAGTTCCTTGATTTTTGTCCACCCAAAAAGTGCTCAAAGCGCCAAAAGAAGTTTTCACTCCAAAAATATTCAGGAAAAATCTGTTGAAATAGTAGCCAATCCTAAATAATTTTAGGACAAATAAAGGCCAGGAAGATGAGTGGGTATATGCAAACATGTCATTGGTTGGCAAGTGACTATCAACGTCTAACCCCGAAGGGACAAAATGTAGAATGTGTATGTATGTATGAAATTGTGAATGTTTTTTTATTTGTTATGTTAAATGTGCGAGTTCGTAGAGACAGGCGATTATTTCTGTATATGAGTTTAAAATATGTAAACGTGTAAATTTCCCGAAAAAATTGACAGATTGTTTTGTATCGGGAAAAGACATCGGCTATTCCACTCTGGTTCGCCGGACTGTGTTGCTCTCTGACGTACACTCAATAATGTTAAGTTACACTTTTGAAGTAGGGGTGTATACACTCATTATGCATGACCTTCTTGGTAAACTGCAATAATATCATAATAACAACTAATAACACACAACAATAATAATGATAATCACAATTATTATAATAAATCGTTTCACAAACAATTAGATAGCGTCACTAATTAATATTAAAGTAATTGGCGGCCATTGTTACAAATTGGTCACAATGGTTTGGCGCGAACTCGTCGAATATGGTGGACAATTACGAGGCGATTGCGTGCCAAATATGTTGGTAGTATTGTATGCAAAGTTGCCAGTGCATCGGTTAGTTACTGATTGATGACTTTGTGGTTCTCAAGTTTCGTTTTTTATTGTGTCAGTTGTAGTTTATGCTTAAATTTGTGTTTGTGTTTAAAGAATATCTGCTTTGTTAAACGTTTTAATAAATTTATTTATGTTAAATTTGTTACACTTCATTTTGCATTTTTTTGCAAAATAAACTTGTATATAATGGGTTCGTTGGTGGTACTTAGAAAATGATAATGTTGAACTAAAACATGTTGTGACAAGCAGTCATCACAGAATAGATAGCTACTGTTTATGACTTATGAGCGTTGTTTTATAATAGATTAGGTGACATACCAAGGTGCACCTGATGAAATGTAATGACTGGCCTTTAAAGACACTAAAGTCCAACTTAAAGCTTTCTTTAAGGTCCCTGATGTCACTCACTTCAGTCATTTCGATCTATTGTTTTCTCGTCGACGTTAAACTGGGCTAAATATACGGTACTATGAAATCTCTTTGTGTGAACCTGTTTTCTTTAAGTGAGTTAAGATTATGAGGTTTAGATGGCCCTGTGGACATGTACCTAAACGTCGTGTGGTGTGTGACGGGTTTGAACCACCTGCAGTCAGTACTACACCGTAAGTATCCTAAGAGACGAATAAGAGAGTCAACTACGCAAGATAATACAACAAGTAAAGATACGGAAATCTTGAAAATTGTCGAAATAAGTCTCGGTATAGTAGGCCAAAAGAATCCTCCACCTCCTTTCCATCGAGAGGTCTTTGTGCAGATGTGGACTATTAGAGACTGTTAATGACGAAGATCACAAAAGTTCTTGTGTAGCCAAAGTGTGCGGATAGTTTAAAAACTTACATACCTACAAGCAAATACTCTTAAAAGGACAACAGAATTATCATTTCGTTTTTAGCGTAGGAACAAAGAACATTATACTGCATTGTTTGAAAAAACTTTTAGAACCACCGACCAACATTTGCAGCATACAAATAGGTCGATTATATCGATTAGAAATCAATTTCGAGAATCGATTTTACGATATAAGGATATCGATTCTTTAATCGCATTTAATTATATTATTAGGTATTTTTATGTGTTTGTGTATTGCGAATGCGTACGTTTTAAGGTTGTTACCTTCGATCAAATATATTATAGATGCACAGTTCCATACAAAAGTAAACAAAATACTGTCCACGCTTCTATACGTACTTAGGTATATGTATACCACTTGAGATATAGCGAAAAAAGTCCTGAACTGGTATACAGCTTAACCTAATTTTAACTTTAAGCAATTGACGTACGGATGGAAATAAATCCATATTAAATTCTCTACATATTACCTTTTAGTTTGATGTCAGGATAGGACAAAAAAAAATTATGACTCTTTCAAAAATCAGAAATAAAACAACACATGCCCAAAAACAAGTGTATTGAAAAATTAATCTTAACGTATTACAACAAAGCACATAATAGTACAAAGAATAACGAGAGTTACATTCCACTGACATTAAATAGTGTGTTCGCGTCTTATCGCTTCTATTTGGAACATGGACAAAATGGAGTTGCTTTTTGATTTAAAAAACATACGGTAGTTGGATGGACCAACAAATAATTAATTCTTCACCCAATTTTTATTTCTTCTTTTGATTCTGATAGCTAAAAGTTTGAATAGAATTTTATTATAAATTATAATAAGTATTAATTTTTTTTTTTTTTTTATTTTTTTTTTTTTAAATACCTAAATATAAACAAGGTTTAGGGTTTTTTTTTTCTTTTTTTAAAGACACCTCCCGCATTAGGAATAAACATCCTGTGTCGCGGGGGACTTTACAGACATACATGAAACGGACACAATTAACACCCAAACTCAGAACAACAATTTGTGGATCACACAAAGTGTTGTCCCGTGTAGGATTTGAACCCACAACACTTGGCGAATTGGCAAGCGGCGTGGCGACCGCCTAAACCACTAGGCCAACCGTGCAGTTATTGCAGTGCAGTTGAATATTCCATTCAGATATTAGACCTTCTATACCTACGTGCCTGTATTTATACATATTATATTGCACTATTCCATAAATTGGACTACACCTAAACTATAATCATCAAATATATTTTATATTCCAACTTAAATGTTTTTCAGATATTTACGAACGGACGGATAATTTTAAATTTTGGTAATCACGTTTAGAATCTGGTATAGACCAACATTTATAAACAGTTTGCAATTTTGTCAAAAATACATACATGCAGATCGAATTAATAACCTCCTTTTTTAAAGTCGGTTAAATATTCTTAGTAGAATATAATACCTACCTGTGAAGTTGGTAAGGCTGTCTTTTTTATTCTCCTGAATATGTAAATTTCAAAAAACTAAAACAAAAACAAATCTTCAATTAACCTAAAAAAATTGTAACGGCGACTCCATCATTATCCTACTGACTTTGTTCGCTAGCGCTAGGCTTGTCTTTTTTTCTCTTATGAACATCGCGCGTGAGTGTGAAAGGGATGGATGCGTACATTAGAAGCCGTTCTAAGTCACAAATTTTATCAAAATATTAATAAAATTAGCTTTAAAGCATAACGAAAATACACCAATATGTTGGATTAAAGATAGACTTACTGAAAATATGATATTCCATCCTTTTTTTGCACTTTTAGAGTGTAATTTTTACATTTTTTTGTGTGTAAACACGAGCACGGCCACCAAGCGAATGAGAGTGAAACAAGGCATATTGTTGTTTTATGCCTTGTTTTGCCGGTGCCACTTTTTAAGCGGCAACAGTGCATCTATGATATATTTGATCGAAGGTTGTTACCCGTCTAGCGCAATAATAGTAAAATACATACAATGCATTCTAGTTATAGTCTCTGGCAAAAATGTTGCCATGGCCGGCTGTATGTGAGAGGTGTGAGGTTATTAAAAAACAATTTATTTTCTTAATGAACCTGCCAAAGTGACTCTACTCTGCCTGATGGAAAGCATGAGCAGAATCCAAGAGTAGTGGTCACCATACTCACTGCGAATGTTGACAATGCAGCATGGTGACCTTCACTATTACGGTTGTGGCGACCTCCACATACAGCGGCAACAAAAACATATGACAGCGCCATCTATCGAAGATACACTGAACTATGAAGTAACGCAAAACACGAAGTAACTACCAATCCTGAATCGCGCAATAGAAGTTCTCGCCATGATTAACATATATACAACATCAACCGTTGGGCACTTGGCCCGCCAGGCATGATCACCTCGTCTGGTCGGAGGATATTCCCTTTGTGTTGGAGGGACATGACACCCGTTCCTCCACACGGCTTATTGAGATACTTCTGAACCATTGGGCCTCCGGTCTCGTACTCAATGAGAAAATTGAAATCTTTCTTTCTTAACCTAATTTATTTCTTAACATTTAGTTCTTTCTGGATTACTCCAAAAGTCCAAACGAAGGTATAGGCCCCCGGCATGCGCCGGCACGTAACTTGGCCAGTTTGCGGCGTAGTGGGGGCGTAGCATGTAAGTTGGCGCATAGTACACTAGTGCAACAAATCAAAACAAACAAAAACCAAAGTGTAGTCGACTGACGCTCCAATCGCTTGTTCGGAACGGTGCTACTACAATCCACACGAATAGTTAGTTAGTTAGTTTAGTTTTCTGTGATACCACGGCCTCACACTCAAACCGGTGTGAAGGCCCATACCCTAAACCCTCCCCCAATCCCCCTCCCCATCACCCAAAGGCCGGCAACGCACTTGTGACGCCTCTGGTGTTGCGGGTGTCCATGGGCGACAGTAATCGCTTACCATCAGGCGATACTTCAGCTCGTTTGACACCTATTCCATAAAAAAAAACCTCACGTCCCTCTATCAATCAAAGGGACCTAAAAAATAACTTCTGCACATCTAACGAATCTGGCTAAGTTACGTGCCGGTCTCTATATAGCGCACCTTCCCACTCATTGCCGCACAACCCAACGGTAGACTGGTAGAGAATGCCTTTGGCATTAAGTCCACCATTGTACATAAAGTCAATATATAAATAAAAGCAAATCAGCTTTTTAGAACCTCAGAGATTTGGGAACGAAAAAGATTTTACGTACACCTTTCGAAAACACAACTATGTATCATTTATCTATATCTAAGCTGAGCTCCGCGGTGTTACTCGCGGTTATTATTACTGTACTAGTCATAAAAAAGTAGCCTAAGTTATATCATCATTTACAAAAAGACACTTCAATTTTGTTTATTTGTATGAATTGCTATATTCATAGTTGTATGTATACTAACCCTAAGATTACCTCACTCTCCATCCAAGATGAGTCATCACCATAAAACAGTCCCACAGCCCCATAAAACAATATTAATAACCAAACAGGTGTGGACGGTTTAATGTTCATAAACTGCGATTGCTTCCGAATTATGTGTGCCATGAATGTTAATTGTTTTATAGATTCTTGGTACTTCATTGTCATAATGGTATCTAATAGTAGCATTCATTGGTTAACGACTCAATTTTCTGGTTAAAAAATGATCATTTAGCTTGAGTAGCGGTTGACGTTAAAGAAGGGTTCAAAATCAAACTCAACTTAATTTCAAGTTGGCCTTTAAAGGCACTTTCGAAACGTTTCATTAATGACTCTAGCTTTGCGCGTCCAAAATAAGAATCTCATTCTTATGGAGAAGAACCGGCGAAAAACTACATTATATGTTGGTTGCTTAGGAATTGGTTGAGCAGAGCGGCATCACAGGACTCTTTCCTTCTGACTGACGCAGGTCCTTTCCGGGAACGGGAATTGAGTGTTTGTCTGTCTGGTGGCAGATTAAGGATACATAGTGTCATCACTCCTATTTATTCTATGGGTGTAGTGCAAAAGCATTCTCAGATGCTACGGACATACCACTGGGAGCTATTGCCGAGAGACTCTGAATGCGAAGAGAGTCACCACTTGTAGCTATAGACTGGATATTTCCAGCACTCAAGCTAGCGTCAATTAAACCATTGCTTGCTCCAAAGCCAATATCAATACCAGAGTCAAAACCAAACCCGCCACTTTATCGGATCGCAGAGATCTACATGAGGATACACCAGTAGATAGTACAATCGCAGTTAGAGCGTAGTCTCTACCAGAACGAATACATTGACCGAATACAACCTGTAAGACTCGAAGAAGAGCCGACTGATGGGACAAACTATGCAAGACAACAGCACTCCAAGGTCAGCGTGGTATAATTGGCCAAAACCTCCTTTCTAAGTGAAAGACTATGTCGAGTAGTTGCCTATTAAAAGCTGTTGATGATGGATGTGATTATGTCACCACCGCGATTGCAGTAAGGATTCGGCTCAGCACACTTGCCCTGAGTGTGGTTCCACCTGCCAAATACGTCACTTTAATAGAACATATACCCGAAGGTTTAAGAAAGGTCCACATGTCTTAATACCAGTAGTTTTAGATAAAAGATAAAATAGTATAAATAAAAGGAAAGCAAAGCATGAACAGTAAAAATGGAAGATAGCTTGGATAAAACAGTATATATAGTAGTAGTAGTAGTAGTAATAGTATAATAATAGAAAAATGCACTCAGAATAACACTATAGAGATATAAGAAATTAATAGAATACATTGAATATAAATTAAAAATTTAGAAGACTTAACAAACCTAAAAATAAAGCCTGCAACGTAAAAATCCTCTGCTTTGTATTGTAATTGTTGCATTAAAGACAGAAAACGGAAATTTAAAGTCACACATAATCACATAACACACAACACACAAAATAGAACGAAAGAAATTTATATAACACACTGATTATAAATTAAAAACTAAGAAGACTATTAAAAAACCTAAAAATAAAACCTGCAACTTGGAAATCCTTTGTCTTGTATTATATTTATTGCATTAAAGATAGAAAAAGGAAATTTAAAGTCGAATCGTATCATGTTAGAAATTAACGTTGCATTGTATAAATTCTATAGCAATCAAACAATAAATAGAAAAATTAACTAAATTCTATATATTGATCAAACAATAAATGAAAAACTAACAAAAGCAAAGTGATGGAAGGGTGGCACTTGGTGCGAGGCACCAAGGGCGGATCCAGCTTTGGGGCCAGGGGGGGGTCATATAGTCGTGTTCAAGTCACACAACAATTTAATTTTGTTAATAAATAGATACAGATAAAAAGTAGGTATTTTAATAATGTATGTAAGTGTAATAATGTAACTACCTAATGTGCTTGGTTTTCCCGGGCTGTTTCCACACTTGAGCATGGACGCCCAGGCTGCTCCTCGTATTCTGAGGGGGGAGTGGGGGGGGAGGGCAAAATTGCGCTCAATTATGCCCGGGGTAAGAACAGAATTAACATGGCACCCCCTACTACCTGGTCGTGGACCCTTGCAACATCAGGGGATTGTATAGTAATTCTGTCCATCACCACCTCGAGACTGCATAGCCAGCCTTGCTTGTATTGACCGAGACGCAGATATCGTCTCCAGCGGACACTCCTACCTCACTCACCCTGGGTACGGACTAGAGCACTCCTACATGTCTAAGGACAGAGAAGTGTGTACGTTTGAGACGATATCAGTTTTCGTCACCTCAGCAATCTTGAAGGTAGGGACTTCTCAATGCTACGGCTCCTTGTAGGCGACCTTGTCAGCGACGACCACCTCCGCGTCTATGCGTGCCTCTATAGATCCCATAGCGGTGATGCCGAAACTGACCGACTCATTGACAACATCCAGATGGCTACAGACTTCGTGCAGCCGCAGATAATGTCCGCAGAGATCGTCTTACTTGGTGATTTTAACGTCCACCACGCCGACTGGCTTAGTAATAAAACGAATCATGAGGGAAGATGTGTTCACGACTTCGCACTGGTATATGGCCTGACACAACTTGTTAACACGCCCACGCGAGTCTCAAATATGGAGGGTCAGAGTTCTTCGTTGTTGGACTGTTCTGCTGACTTTCATCCGGACGGTTACCAAGTATCCGTAGACGCTCCTCTTAACTCCCGAGAACATTGCCTTGTCCGGAGTACAGTGCCTCTCACATGCTCACATGCAGCCGCCGTGTGTAGCACTACAAGTCAGCAGATTGTGTTGCACTACAGTCCTACCCTTGGAGACAGGTATGCTTCTCGCCGGATGATCCCAACACCGCTGCTGATTTTGTTGCTGATGTGGTGGTGCAGGGTATGGAGCTTTTCTTTTCATTCTCTGTGGTCCACATAGGTGGCAAATGTCGGCCCTGGTTTGGTCCATCTTCTAAAAAGGCTTCTCGCAGGAAGCAGAGTTTAAAAAAGGAGTACAACTTTGCCTCCAGGTCCTTCAAGAGAGACATTGAAAGGGTGAAGTCGGAGCACATTGTTAGGATTCGCGGTAGGCTTGAGCGTCTTCCTCCGGGAACTCGGGCGTTCTGGTCTCTTGTCATTGCTATCGAAGAGAATTTCTGTAAGCCATCCTTTCCACTTCTACACATAGAAAATAATTCATTGGCCTACGGCAAAGGAGAAAGCTGATCTTCTGGCTAAAGTCTTTGCGTCTAACTCGACCTTGGATGACGCGGAACAGGATCCACCTACCATACCGCGGTGCAAGAGATGTATGCTGGATATCCAGTTCTACCAACGCTCAGTGCGTTTAGCATTTCTATCTCTAGATATACATCTTTCTGCTCTTTCTCAGCTTTCCTACACTTCTGACGTAGTCTCATTGGACATTGCGAAGGCCTTTGATCGGGTCTGACACAAAGCGCTTCTTTCGAAGCTCCCTTCCTATGGACTTCCTGTAAAATTATGCGATCACTAGCTTTTTAGCAGATAGAAGGATAAAGGTCGTAGTCGACGGTGAGTGCTCTGACTTCATCTGTGAATGCTGGTATCCCCCAAGGCTGTGTGCTATCTCCTACTTTGTTCCTCCTCCATATCAATGACATGTTACAAATCAGCGGCATTCATTGTTATACGGATGACAGCACGGGCGATGCTCTCTATAGCGGCCCCACGAATATCTCACGGGAAAACGTCATTGAGAATCGAATCAAACTTGTGTCTGAAATTGAGACTTTTTGGAAAAGATCTCAGATTGGGATAGACTTAATATTCATTTCGTACAATTTCACCGCTAAAAAACTTCCATTGGTCGTATGTCCTCGTTTTGAAGACACTCCCTTATCTGCCTCAGATAATATTGAAATACTTGGTTTCGACATATCGAGTGAAGTCCAGTTTCATGGCCATTTGGAGGGTAGGGCCAAATTGGCCTCGAAGAAGCTTAGCCGTTGGCGTGCTCAATAGATCAAGAATATATTTCACTCCGGCCCACCGCCTTCTGCTTTATAAGGCGCAGGGTCAGCCTCATATGGAATACTGTTCTCATCTTTGGGCAGAGGAACCCCTAGTACCAGCTCCTCCCTCTAGACCGCATCTAACGGAGAGCGACTCCAATCGTCGACTGCCAAGATGTTTCAAATCGGCTGGCCGCCTCTTTCCGCCATCGTCCTACGTGACAGCAGATTCATCCCTATCGTTTAGACGGTTGGCACTTTGCGCACTACTGAGCGCTTCTATAGAAACTTTCTGCCACGCATAACAAAACTGTGGAATGCGTGCCTGCGGTATTCCCGGACCAATACAACCTTCAAACTTTGAAAAAAATAACGTAGGTACTCCCTTTTAAAAGGCCTGCGACGCACTTGTGACGCATCTGGTGTTGCAGGTATCCCTGGGTGGCGATAATCGCTTACCATCAGGCGATCCGTCTGCTCGTTTATCACATAAAAAAACTTAGCCTCTTGATTGGGCCATTGTACGTGGTTTGAAGTACTATACTTAAAAATACCTATATTTAAATAAGAAAATCAGTTTTTCTTTTACGTTTTCTCCGTAAACGCGCTATTACTTGTATTGCTACTTGAATGGATACGTTTTTATGGATGTGTAGAAGCGTCAATCCGGTTAGACGTTCTTCAACCATTGAAGCTCTTACTTAGCCACGATTAAAATCTATTGTAACAAACGGCAATAATAGATGAATATATTTCACTTGGTAATGAATTATTTATTTAATGCTTATATACATATAAATCGTACACATATAATTTAAGGAGAGTTCCGACTTATTCAAGTGTACACAACAGAATGATCCGCTGAATGAGCGGGTCAAGCATTTATAACCATGATTTGACAGTTGGACGTGACGTCACCGACGATTAATGGCGGGCTTGGCTGACAGTTTTGGCGTTAAACTGTCGTGGCGTGGCATTGGCTTGGCTTGGCTTTTAATGGCTTGGCTGGCTATCACTCGGCACGGCGTGGCGTTACAATCGGCCATCCTGTAATCATTGCTCCCGCAATGGAGCATATGCGATTATTAGCTTTCCAGCAGGTCAATGAGATCCTCAGTCTCTAGTTGCTCATCAGAGCTGCTTGCACTGTCAGATATGGGAGCTACACTACGATAAGGTCGCAAAGAGTCTGCAGAAACTAACCCAGTAAAATTTTTGTAACCCCTTAAGCCCTTTATGCTCCTGATCCTGTATCTGTCGTTGCCAACGACTCTAGTGACTATGTAAGGGCCTGAATATAAGTCATCTAGCTTTGTGTTAACTTTAGAACCACTACTAGTAGGTGCCTGCCTCCATAAAACTAGGTCTCCCTTTTTGTAAACACGACAGTTTTTGCGGCGTTTGTCAAAATTATGTTTCATCCTAGCACTAGCTTTATTAATACGCACACTAGCCTTATTACGCTTGGACTCGGTCAATTCCGAAATACGATCAGGAGTAATCACGTCGCATACTGGCCTACTGTTACGTGCGAACATCAAATCAAACGGCTTAAACCCAGTAGTATCATTTAAAGTATTATTCATACCCCAAATTACATCAGGTAAACAGTTAGACCAGTTATTGGCTGCTTCACTAGGGTCAGTGGCACGTAGAGCATTTAAAATAGTGCGGTTAATGCGTTCAACTTGTCCGTTAGAGCGAGGACACGCGATAGCATTCAACGTATGTCTAAACTGTTTATCTGTCGCAAATTTCTTGAAGTACCTACTAGTAAAAGCTTTTCCATGATCGGTAACTATCCTATCCGGGTACCCGAAGATTGCAAACGTTCTTTTCAAAACTCTGATGGTTTCCACCGAGTTAACTGTGCGCGTACACTCCGCGATTACGAACTTTGAAAATGCGTCAGTTATAACTAACATATATTGATACCCTTTCTTTGTCCTACAGAATGGGCCTAAGTGATCAACATGTATCATTCGAAATGGTTCATTAGGCTTAGGGATCGGATGTAACTTGCCTTCCTTTCTACCATGGTCTCCCTTCCCATACGCGCAACTTAGACAAGATGTTACGTATTTCCGAATGAAGCGAGTCATCTTGGGAAACCAATAATCACTTTTAATCAGATCGGTGCAACGTTTCAGTCCTACATGTCCTATTTCATCATGATGCATTTGAACTATCTTCCACTTAGCAGCCCCAGGCACTACAAGTCGATTACCAGCGAGAGTCTTCCTATATAATCTATTGTCTAACAACACGTAATCTTTAACCACATCGCGTCCGGCTGACCCAGTTTTCAGTTGGTCGATAATATTCTTCAACTTGTCATCCTGATATTGAATTGTATAAAACCAGTCAATGACTTCCAGACGATTAATATTTACAGCATCAATTGGGTTTCTGCTTAGCGCGTCGACATGTTTCATACGTTCCCCGGGTCTATATTCTACGCTAATGTCGTATTCCTGTATTGATAGCCACCATCGTGCAATACGGGGTATAATATCGCGTTTCGTAAGAGTGGCGCGGACGGCGGTACAGTCTGTCACTATCTTTACATGTTTACCTACTATATACACACGAAATTTACGCAACGATTCCACAACTGCCAATGTTTCAAGCTCATAGCTATGATAAATACGTTTCCTCTCGAGATGTTACTCGGCTAAAATACATAACAGGGCGTAGCGTTTTGTCTCGTTGCAGTTGTAGTAATATACCCGCTATCCCTAATTTACATGCATCAGTATGTATCTCAATATCCAACGCAGGGTCATATAAGGCTAACACTGGTTCAGAGCACAAACGTTTCTTTAACTCCTCGAAACTATGATCCTGCTTATCACTCCACACCCACTGCGTATTTTTCTTAGTTAATTCCGTTAAGGGGCGAGCTATAACAGCAAATTTATGTATAAATTTCCGGAAGTAACTACATAAACCTATAAATTGACGCACTTCGTGTATATTTTTCGGTATGGGAAAATGTGAAACTGCTATTAATTTTGACTTTGACGGTTGTATACCTTTGTGAGAAATTTCATGTCCTAAATAAGTTACTTTGTTTTGTAAGAAAGAACACTTTTTCATATTTAATTTTAGATTTTCGGATTGAAACTTTTGTAGCACAGATTCTAAAATATTTATACCTGAATTAAAATCAGACGAGGGTAGTAGTAAATCATCTAAGAATGCAAGAATGTCATAATTTGTTGAAATATCTTGTTGGGAGGTTGGTAACGATTGTCTATGACAGATTGAATTGACAAGCTTACTAATCATTCGCATAAAAACTGCTGGTGCGTTAGCTAACCCAAATGGCACGCGTAAATATTGAAAATGGCCCTGAGGTGTAATAAAAGCAGTTTTGTGAGCGTCTTCGGGTGCTATTGGCAGTTGATGATAACCTTGTGCCATATCAAGGCACGTAAAATATTTCTTTCCAGCTAGTTTTGAAATCTGATCATCGATATTAGGTAACGGATATCTATCTTTAACAGTTATCGAGTTAAGGGCACGATAATCAACACATAAGCGACTATCACCGTTCTTTTTCTTTACTAGGATAACTGGAGAGGCGTATTCGGATTCCGGCATCTAATAACTCACGTACTTTACAGTTAACTATTTGTTGTTCAGAGTGTGATAACCTATAAGGTTGACGATATATAGGTTGCCGTGTGGTAAGTTTTATTTTCATGTGGCACAAATTTGTACAACCGAGATCTTGTGTATTGCTTGCAAAAGTGTGTTTATATTGTGATAATAAATGTAATAAAATTGTGCGCTCGTTTTTATTTAAACATCCTATACTAATGTCGGTTAAAGGTACACCACCTATGCTATTACAAGTGATTTGGGTCGTGACTAAAACGGAGGCAGACGGCCTGGTAGGATAACGTAAATCGCAAGCTGTTTTCTCTAAACAGTTTGGCTTATATGGCAGAATTTGTGACGAGCAAGATAATGGCTTGGCTGAACTTACCCGGCTAGAGTGGGTTGCTGATTCGACGCAGCTATATGCTCGGGTTAGGATCTTGCCGGCTTCCCAGTTGACATTCGAGACACCAGTGTTGATAACCTTCATGTAGCCCTCTCTGCCTCGGAGCAATATAGCCGGTAACGAGTAGGAATCTCCCTGCAGTTCATAGAGGCGAGGTGCCGTGCATACATCATTTTCTTCAAAGTTACCCAGCACACTAACTTTGATGATAGAGACACCGGGTGGCAAAGATTCTTGGTTTGATGTTACTACCTTAAATTTATGGTTTTCTTCCATTACCTGACATTCGGAAAACGGGTCGGCATCCATTCTCAATGTAGCGGTTCCGTTAGTCACCACTAGTGAGACTTTATCAGCGTTGATGACTGGCTGGCAAATTAGTAAATGAATATCTTGCATATCTACTTCTATTACATGCGCTGTACATCGTACTTGAATATTATCAATTTCGAGGTCAAAGTCTACTTCACCGCGGCTTGTCAGTAAACCACCAGAAAAGCCTTTTAAAATAGTTCTCTTTGGTCTAACGTTAAGCGCCAAAACACTAATGATGCGGTTGTTTATAACATTGACTTGGCTTCCTGTATCTATATAAGATTTCAGAAAAATCCCGTTTACCTTCACAACTTTTTTATAAATCTCGTAATTTTGCACAAGATTGATTTCTTTGACATTGCCATTTGCTTCGGCTGAAGGTTTCGTATGTGTTGAGGAAGTAATGTGAGAGTAATGACACCGAGAGGCAATGTGACCTTTTAGTCCGCATTTGTAGCAAGTCCGTTGATCGGGTAATGGGCAATTTCGTAGGACATGGCCAGTTTTCTTGCAACGGGGGCAGGGATCAATTTCAGGGTTGACCTTCTTTTCCAGGTTGGACAATTGTTTGGCATCTTTGCTCAACCTCTCTCTTGATTCATATGTCGGTAGACGATAATCATCGAGGGCACATAGAAAGGCCTCATAAAGTTCATCTGGACGCTGACATTGAAATGCTCGTGCATTTGATTGTAACGAAAATGGCAAGCCTCTGATTATGCACGATACACTAGCGGCATCAGATAGATCGCAACGGAAACACATAGAAATTTTATCTTGGTAATATTTCGTCATTGTTTCATTAGGTAGCTTCTTTCTGTTCATCATTTCGTCTAGTAGTGCGCTGTAGTCGCGGTGTTTGGGAAAAGCCCTTAGTAACATGTGTTTCCACTCGGCCCAGGTGTAATTATATTCATCGAGTCGGTTATACCACTTGCGGGCTTGACCACGGAGTTTATCTTGTAAGTGAAACGCTTTTACCTTGTCGCTCCAGCCGTGTATGTCTCCTAACTGGTCAATTTTCTTCAACCAGGCCGTTACTGTACAATCTTCTCCTTCAGGATCAAATTCTGGGATGAGCGACGCTGCGCGATGACCCTTGAAATTATTAAGTGAAGAGAATTCTTCGTCGAGTTCATGTATCGCCTTCCCAACCTCATTTTCAAGCAGGTATTTGAGTATTTTTCTTGCGGGTGGTGGCGGGTAGTCTTCATCTTCACTGGTTTGTTCTTCTTCTGGTCCACACCATCCAGGCGGACGGACTCCATGTCCCACGTCTTCGTTAGGGAGATTACGTTTCATCCCACTTCTGAATGTAATTAACTGCAATAATAGACGAATATATTTCACTTGGTAATGAATTATTTATTTAATGCTTATATACATATAAATCGTACACATATAATTTAAGGAGAGTTCCGACTTATTCAAGTGTACACAACAGAATGATCCGCTGAATGAGCGGGTCAAGCATTTATAACCATGATTTGACAGTTGGACGTGACGTCACCGACGATTAATGGCGGGCTTGGCTGACAGTTTTGGCGTTAAACTGTCGTGGCGTGGCATTGGCTTGGCTTGGCTTTTAATGGCTTGGCTGGCTATCACTCGGCACGGCGTGGCGTTACACTATACTGTGCCAAAAAATATTAAGAACATTAAATTTTACAGTTTGATTTAGGTCATGACAACAGCCCAGGGGGGGGGGTCATGACCCCCATGACCCACCCCCTGGATCCGCCCTTGCGAGGCACACCAAGGAATGGCAAATATACGACTAGTAGAAAGGTCCTGTCGTTATTATGGACGGGGGAAAGCATCGTTATCCCTCGGGATAACATAAAAAATAAATAAAAAAACCAGTAGTTTCCGAATTCCTTCTGTTTCAGGCGCAGAGTAGAACACCGAGTAGTTTAAGAGGGTCAGATTCCAATCTACAACCCTCCTGAGATGACGGTCCATGACAATATGTGCCTGATCCGCAAGGACCCATAGTACTACCATACCACGCCTGAGTAGGTACCATAGCTAAGCAGGCTGGACCGTGAATACGGCACTCCACACACTGACAGAGTGCCCGGCGTCAGTGGAACAGAGGCGTGACCTCGTGACGTTACCAATCGTCTTGAATATTATGTTTTGTTAGTGTACATTCATTCGCTGTATTTAGTAAATACATGTCATTATTAGAGATGGGCCGATCATTACTTTTGCCGATTAGCCGATTAGTCGGCCCTAAAAAGGCCGACTAGTCGGCTGACTAATCGGCCAAACCGAGCGTGGTTTCGGACATTTCCGTAACTCTTCGTTTACAGCTGATTCGCGCAAACGCCGCCTGCGAACCTTGTTTCTTCATTTTTGCTTCTGTAAGGGTCGGAGTCGGAGCGGTGTTTTAGTGTAAAAAATATTAGTGTAGAGTTAAATGAAAAATAAAATCTCTTGTGCCGATGTTTTTTAAACAAATGGACAATGTTTTTTTTTTGTATCTGATAGCCTGCCAAAGTCATTCTGCTGAGTCTCATGAAAGCTTGAGTAGAATTCAACAATCCAACCCCATACTCACTACGAAGGCAGACAATGCAGTATAGCGTCCTACACAATGGCGGCCTAGTAAGATGCATTTTCACATTTTTATAATGACTCATTATAAATAAATACCTAATTAAGAGTTAGCAAGCTAGTTAGTAAGCTATTGTTATTCCTACAAATGAATAAACTTTAATTTAGAGATCCGATATTGATTTGAAAACGAAAAAACCGTAGACAAAAATTAACCATAGTCATATGAGCGCGCCAAAACGCTAGTCAAATACCTACATAGTTGTCAAATTGAGCGATGCAATGGACACGTTTGATTAATGGCCAATTCGTTAGAAATAAGACTTTAAACGTGATTAGTTTGCCAATTTGTCCGAAACGACACAAATGAGTGCTAGAACCGCTAGTTCGTGGTTTAATACGGCTCTGAAGTGTCAAATGTAATTTTAAAGAAGGAAAAGTAGTACAAAAATCTACATTAATTAGAGTTCGTTTGTGTGTTTATATATCGGTACTACTGGTTCGAATTGAAAAAATCCTTTAACGTTGAATACAACATTTATCTAAGAAGGCTGTAGGGCAGGCCTTATAATGTGACGCTGCGAATAAAAGTAGCCGAGTAGGTATAATAAAACTGTTGCAAAAGATGAAAATGTATTTCTTTTAGAAGATGCAGTTGCGCGGGAACAGCCAGAAAGTAAAAGAATCGAATTAGATTAGAAGTAGACTTTATTATACATACCTACATGAATGGATGGTTAACCACTGATACTGCCTCGGTGGCGCAGTGGTAGCGTATGCGACTGCTGTGCTTGAGGTCTCGGGTTCGATTCCCGGGTCGGATCAAATGTTTGTATGATCTGCAAATATTTGTTTCGGAGTTTGGGTGTTTTCTATGTGTAATATGTATGTATTTACAAAAAAAAATAGGTATGTATATATGTATTAGTATCAGCTGTCTAGTACCTATAACACAAGCTCTGCTTAGCATGAGACTAGATGGCGCTGTGTGTTAGATGTCCGAAATATTTATTTATTATTATTATTTCTATTGTTTATATAAAAACAATGTCTATGGGTACCAAAAGCAATTCTTAACTTATCCATGAAACAGGTATTCCATCAGGTCTTATAGTGCCTACACCTAACAAGTATGAAATACTAGCTTTTGCCCGCGGCTCCGCCCGCGTTTATGTCGGTATTAAAATTTTAAAAATCTCTATAAATTTTAACTTATTATGCTTTTCCGATGTCTAAGCTATATTACTGCAAAGTCTCATGAAAATCCGTTTAGTAGTTTTTGCGTGAAAGAGAAACAAACATACATCCTTACAAACTTTCGCATTTATAATATTAGTAGGTGTAACGGTCGATTAGCACCAAGTAGAACGTTCGGGATATGAATGCCTGAAATTACTCGAACGAAGGTATTTTTATAGTATTTGACAGGCTTGACCCAATTCAATACTAAATTCACATATTTAGTAGATAATATCGAATATTGTTTACCATAAATATTCTAATGATTATTAGCATACAATTATTATTTGATAATACAGGATTGTGTAACATTAAAGATTTGATATGAAATATAAGTCGCGCCGGAAGCTGACAAGCGGAAGGCGCCAAGATATTAATATGAAACTATTTACTTGTTTATAAAATCACCAATTGAATTATAAGTTTATAATATATTTTATTGTATGCCTAGTAATTATTAAGATTTAAACAAATGAGGCATTTATACGAGGTTGGAATCGTTACTTATAACATTCGGCCATCCTGTGCATGCCGTGTCCCACGGCGATCAGAGCTGCCACTAATTTAATTAAATCTGGTACTGACCAATTTATTTATTTTTCCTAGATCACATAGCTTTTATTTGCTATACGTCACACAGTTTCGTATTTGCTATACGTCACACAATTTCGTATTTGCTATACGTCACACAATTTCGTATTTGCTATACGTCACACAGTTTCGTATTTGCTATACGTCACACAGTTTCGTATTTGCTATACGTCACACAGTTTCGTATTTGCTATACGTCACACAGTTTCGTATTTGCTATACGTCACACAGTTTCGTATTTGCTATACGTCACACAGTTTCGTATTTTCTATACGTCACACAGTTTCGTATTTGTTTGTAATACGTCACACAGCTTTTGTTTTAACCTGCATCACACAGCTTTTATTTTTAATACGTCACACAGCTTTTGTTTTTACTACATCACACAGCTTTTGTTTTTACTACATCACACAGCTTTTGTTTTTACTACATCACACAGCTTTTGTTTTTACTACATCACACAGATTTTATTTTGTACTACATCTATAGTTGTTACACGGACTTGATCACATAGCCGCCCGTATTCACATGTAGTACTTGAATTTGGAAACATAGCTTAATTTAAGTAAATAGACTTGATCACACAGCCGTCTTTACAGGTAAGATTTAACACACAGCGGTAAATAACTGTTTACTTAGTATTATCACACAGTGAAGGTACTATATAATTGCAGACAAGTATAGGTAAATGGAAATCATGAACTTTTGTTTACACTTTTAAATTTCATTATAAATAAACTGGAACGTACTCACCAGATGTACAGATAGATATACTTTACTGCACCTTCACCAATTACTCGAACGAAAACAAGAAACTTTCGTAGGGTATCCAAATAAAGATTTCGTTAACTTTTAAATATTTTCAAAACGGGACGCGCGAGAATGCTAGATCCCACTTCTGAAATGTAACGGTCGATTAGCACCAAGTAGAACGTTCGGGATATGAATGCCTGAAATTACTCGAACGAAGGTATTTTTATAGTATTTGACAGGCTTGACCCAATTCAATACTAAATTCACATATTTAGTAGATAATATCGAATATTGTTTACCATAAATATTCTAATGATTATTAGCATACAATTATTATTTGATAATACAGGATTGTGTAACATTAAAGATTTGATATTAAATATAAGTCGCGCCGGAAGCTGACAAGCGGAAGGCGCCAAGATATTAATATGAAACTATTTACTTGTTTATAAAATCACCAATTGAATTATAAGTTTATAATATATTTTATTGTATGCCTAGTAATTATTAAGATTTAAACAAATGAGGCATTTATACGAGGTTGGAATCGTTACTTATAACATAGGATAGGATTATATCAAAAATAACTTTTTTGTTTAATTTAATTTAAAAAAGTTAATTTTTACCCAGCCCTTTTTATGCTACTTTTTATTGATTGATTATTTGATTTAATGACTTATGACGCATCACTCGTCTATTCGTATGTGTAATCAATCTACAACACATCCCATTGTTCTATCGATACTTGTCTTATTTACCAAGAACGCCTATTGTTATTGTACTTCAAGGAAAAGGAAATTGTCGTTGATTTCCTTCGTTGCCTATGATATTTTTTTCTAGATTTAATTTGTCTAGACTTAGGTAATAGACTTAATAGAAATTGTATAAGATATAGTTTAGCGGAATTTCAGCATAATAGGGTGTCCGACAACGGTCTAGTCTTAGTGTTTTCTTTTCACAGTAAACGTTTATCATAAACAGCCTTTAACATTCCACTGCTGGACATCGTTAAGGTATATTTGAATTGAATCAGTTAACCCTTAAATTGACATCGACGTGATGTACAACTTATTCAAGAAAAAATAGAGAATAACTAAAAAGTTTATTCATAATTTTCTATTGTTATTTTGATGGCCACATACATGTAAACCTACCTATTTGGTAAAAAATATAATCGCAGACCGAGCAACCCTTTTGACATTACAAGATACAAAATGGATAGTTTACCGTGGGAGAGCCACGCTTCGGCATAAATGGGCCAGCTCAACCGGAGTGATACCACGGCCGGTGTAAAACAGCGCTTACGATGTGTTTCACCGAGTGAGTGAGGATACCGGAGGCCCATTCCCCAACCCATCCTTTTAAGGCCGCAACGCACTTGTGAAGCCCCTGGTGTTGCGGGTGTCCATGGGTGACGGTATTCGCTTACCATCAGGCGATACGTCTGCTCGTTTGCCCCCTATTCCATAAAAAAACGATGAAGAAACAAGTGACGCTCACCAAGGGAGAAACCATTAGTTTTCTTTTAACTCTGTATACATTTTACATTTAATTTTGTCTTATTATTATTTTATACTTCAAACTCTTCAAATATCAGTAAACAGTAATATGGAAAACAAAGCTCAACAGGACTAGAACATACTTTTATCTAAGAGTCCACGATCCGAATTGAATCAGTTAAAGCTACATGGTGTCGCGGTGCAACGTATCCAGTCACATGACGTGAATTTACTGCAAGGGACTTAATAGTGTGAAAGGACAGGTCACATGTCCCTCCAACACAATGGGAGGATCCTCCGACCAGTCGAGGTGATCATGCCTGGCGGGCCATGCCCAACGGTTGATGTTGGGATGTTGTATGTATGTTAATCGACGCAAGAACTTCTATTGCGCGATGCAAGATTGGTAGTTTCTTTACTCCGTAGTTCAGTGTATCTGCGGTAGATCGCGCTGTAGTATATTTCTGTTGCGCTGTATGTGGAAGTCGCCACATCAGGAAGGAAGAAGTAAAAGATATTGGCAGAAATGGAAAAGACTTGCATGCGTAATAAAAACATTTCGTTTTGAGAAAAAAAATATAGTTCAGTTCAGATTGGAATAAAACTCTTTTAAAATAGAAGCTTTAGACATCATTGCTTGAAGGATTTACATTGTAAAAAGGTTAGGTTTTATATTATGTAGGATTACTTTACAGGTAGTAGAGCCACGCTGATTTCAGCACGAACTGGCCGGCTCGACCGGGGCGGTACTACCCTCGCCCGGAAAGTCAACGTAAAATGACAGCGTACTTGCTGTCGTATTTCGTCGGTGAGTGCGAGACCGGAGACCCAATGATGCAGGGACATCACTAGGCCGCTATAGTGTGGGTCACCATGCTGCATTATCTGCATTCGCAATGAGCAATGCGTAAAGTGATCACCACTCCTAGATTCTGCTTATGCTTTCCATCAGGCAGAGTAGAGACATTTTGGCTGGGCCATACATTAAAAAATAAGATTTTTTGTGATATTTTTGGAACGCAGTTCCTTATGAGGCGTTGCGGAGGGGTACCCTAGCCGGCAAAAAACGTCCATAACGTAAGATTGATGCCTCGGTGTCAAAAAGGTAGCGTATGTGAGGTCTCGGGTTCGATTCCCGTGTAGGATAAGTTTTTTTTTTGATCTGCAAATATTTGTTTTTTGAGAGTTTGGATGTTTTCTATGTATAATATGTATGTATTTACAAAAAATGTTCAAAATATTTATTTATTTATTTCGTGACGAAAAATTTATATAATCTGTTAGTTGCACGTAACCGGTACGGAGTAACTCTAGACAGAACTTGTTTCAGTAGAGATTACTAGGTGGCAGCACAGGTTTAGTTATATATTTTTTTATCGTTAAAAAATCATAATAAAAAATATATACCTGAATAGTTATTTTCTTTATACCTCGCATAGAACTTTTATATATTTTATAAATCATTTTAAATAAAATAAAGGTGTTAAGACAATTTTGTGGTTCTTAAAGAGCCTGAACGAAAAATTTTGTATAGCGCCATCTTTAAGTTGCATGTATTATTATATTGTTAGGTGTATCCCAACCCTAGCGATAAATTATGCAGTGCGAACCTATAAAAAGACGGTACTTGGCTATGCACACACACTTGCTGTTTGAGAAGCGGTCGGTAAGGTGTTTTAATTATAAATAAGAACTGAGTTTGGGCTATCTCCTCTTTGGTTCTTTTATTTAATTCTCACTCCTAGTTTATAACAATATTTTATCTATAGTAATTCTATTTGTTAATATACTCAGATGTTAAAACAATTATTAAACGGCTTTATTATTACAGTGTATGATTATTTAAATAGTAGAAACATTACAAAATATTTTATAAATTTAGTCATAGACATAAAGTATTTCTAATATCATTAATTTTTAATGTAGCTGAAGGAAAAGATTAGTAACCCACAACTAAGACCACTATCATTATTACATTGAACAGTTTCTGATGTTGATGATGATGGTCTCAACTATGGTAAAATTTCTAATATTTTTTCTGAAATATCAGCGAATTGATTCAAAATTATAACGTGTATTTAAAATTCTGTTAAACAGTGCATTTAAAATTGTATTCTATCTATCTTTCACTTCAATTCTCTGCGATGGTAATCACCTCCATTTTTATTTTTATCGATAAAAAAAATACCCGAATTAATTATTTTCTTTATACATTGAATAGAACTTGTAATAAATATTTTTATAATAAGGAACTTCGTTCCTATCTGGTGTTCCACGAACGACACCACACGACTTTTTGTGCTATTTTTAACCGACTTCCAAAAAGGAGGAGGTTCTATGTTCCACTGTATGTATTTACTCCGTCAGTTGTGGACCCATTTTGAATTTTTTTTTTGTATTCGAAAGGGTATGCTTCCGAGGTGGTCCCATTGCCAGCATATCAGGATCTGGTGATGGGATCCCGGCGAAATCGAGGGAAACCCTCACTTTTTATAGGCACATACTATGTTTTTCGTATATTTTCTTAAGTTACACTGGTATTTGCGTCTGGTAGTCATCATTTTATGATGATGAGCTGATGATGTAAGGTACAACTCCTTAACGGTTAGGACTTGGAGGATAAATCTTTAAATATCATATGTATATGTGTTACCTTTACTCGTATTCTTTCAAATTATTTAGGTAAGCTGATGATGGAAGGTGGAAGGTACAACTCCTCAACGGTTAGGAGTTGGAGGATAATTCTTTCAATTTCATGCGTATCTAAAGACCTTCAGTCGTAAACTTTCAAGTTATTTAGGTGAACTGGTGATAGAAGGTTAAACTCTTCAACAGTTAGGGATTAGAGGATGATTTTAATATTACACGTACGTATAGACCTTAATTTGTATTCTTGATGATGAAATTTGATGAAATAGTTCAACTTACTACTTACCTACTATTGTTTGCACTAAAAACTGAAAACTTTTTATATAAAAAAAAACCGACTTCCAAAAAACATCCAACGAAAACTCTCTGCCAAAAAAACACTTAAAAGCGTAAAATAAACTGGTTCTTCATAAATTGCCTATACCTAATTCTTTATTCATTTAAATAGTAGTATTATAATGTGTGCTAGGTACCTAAAATCTGTTTGAAGTCGGTGCTAAGCCAAAAATAATACAAACGAACAATTACAAAAGTCTAAGCAATAGTCACTTGGCACCGACTTCAAACAGATTCTAGGTACCTAGCACACATTATAATACTACTATTTAAATGAATAAAGAATTAGGTATAGGCAATTTATGAAGAACCAGTTTATTTTACGCTTTTAAGTGTTTTTTTGGCAGAGAGTTTTCGTTGGATGTTTTTTGGGTTTTTTTTTTTTTTATAAAAAGTTTTTTTTTACTTTTCGTGTATAAATGCGTATATTCTTAAAAGTATGTAGGTATTAGCGATATTATTCAATGTAACGAACTTTTGTTCTAACCATAGAGATTTCACTTTTAATCCAAAATGGCTGCACAAAAAATAAGATCTTTTATCTGAACAACAAATTATGCTAAACATATAATTTAAATCGTAAAACATAACCGGATGTAACAAGTGTGAACAGATCAATTTCTAACACTCAATGAGACGCCATGACTCGTGTGAAACAAAACAATAGACCATAGACAATGTGTTAAATTTCCAAACAAACGCACACTGATATTATCTATAAAGCCTAATAGAAGTGATATGGCGGAAAATAGAGAGTTCCGTATGTGAATCGTTAATTAATTTAGGTATAGGTACTTTGCTGAACAACCAAGAAGCAAGGTAGTAGAGCCATGATATCAGCATGAACGGACCTGCTCGAACGGGGCTACCATCCTAAAGAAGATTAACCTTAAATGATAGCATTCGTGCTGTTGTTTCGTTGGTGAGTGCGTGACCGGGAGCCCAATGATGCAGAAGTATCTCAATAAGCCGTTATAAGTTCACCATTCTGCATTGTTGCATTGTCTGCATTCGCAAAGAACTACGCTGGCTAATTCATTAATATGGGTTTGGTATAGGGTTTGTGTGAATATTTTTTGTATTTATTTTGTGGAATATTATATTATATTCTTTTCTATTCTATTCTGTACATGACAGTTCTTGTGACGATGATGCTGTCAAACGGTTAGCTATAGGCAATAGTATTGTGTAATAAAATCTATTAGAAATAATGGCTATTACAACTTACAAACAACCCCTAGAACTTTAAAGGATCTATGTCAACCTTACCAGTAACTCTGCATATTGACTTAGGTATATGACTTCATTTTGTCTCTCGCTTTGCTATGGATTGAAGTGGAATTCAGGCGCGGTTCCAGCCTGAAATTTTGGGGGGGGTCACTAATCAAATAAGTCGAGTAAATTAGACTTTATTGCACAATACACAATTTTATTTCACACATTAAAAACAAATGGATATCTTTTGTTTTTATTGGTAAATCTATTGGGATCATAATATTTGAGACATCCCCCCTGTGACCCCCCCCCCCTGGAACCGCGCCTGGTGGAATTATTATATTTCCAACTCCTCCAGTTTTTCTTCTGATTAATTTCGAAATCAGTTTTAATTAATAATTTACGAAATTAGTTTATTTTTTTCTGGGACTTCCCGAGTGTCATAACTCGGTGTATTGTATTACGAGCGTTTGTGGTGCTGCACTGCTGTTGATCCTGCTGTACAGGAGTTACAGTGGTGTGCGCGTGGGCGGGTTTAGTCCCATGAGGCCTAAACCGGTTAATATTTATAGTTTCGCAAAATTTAGTTGCAGAGATTAAAACGAAAATAAGTTACCATGCGTGGAAATAAAATTGTCAATGTAAGGTCCTGTTGCACCGGATATAGATGAGTTTCGGATGTCTTTTGTGACAGATAATATAATGTTCCATAAACATTGTGTCAAATCATCGGTCAGATAAGCTATTCGGCACTTTAAACAGTAAAACTGGGCCTAAGTGTTTTAAATTGTAGACGTACCTATCTCTAAAACTCCAGATTAAATAATAAAGTGGAAAGTGACAGAACAAAATGTAAATAACATTATTTAGTTAGTGCTGTGTCACTGTACCAATTTGTTGGAGCAGCCATCTTGTATTGATGGTTCGGATTGGTTAGACAAGGAATGTATGAAGTTGTCATGAGAACTAAAATAATATTTATTGACACCTAGGTTTTCTAAAAAAAGAATAATTAACATGTAGATTTTGGTGATTATAATCATTATGCATACACAATACATTAAGTCAAACAAATATCATACACTCTCTGCTCGAAATAAGTTTAGGCGTAATAAGTCCTAATACTTGAGTCATTATGACCTAACGCTTATCTTTAATAAGGTGGCTATACCCACAGACATTTTGAAATTAATATATTATTAGAAAAAAGTTTATCATAGTATACTGTATTAAGGCTATTTTAATAGTTTTATGATTGACTAGCTTTTACACGCGCCTTCGCTCACGCAGACTTTCATGCCCTGATTTACCCCCTTAGGGGTGGAATTTCAAAAATTCCTTTCTTAGTGCTCACTCACGTTATGTAAATAACCTACATACAAAATTTCAGGATTCTAGCTTCAGCGGTTTGGGCTGTGCGTTGATCTCTGGGTATGTCAGTCAGTCAGTCACCTTCCTCTTTTATATATATAGAAGATAGAAGATTATATATATAGATAGATGATCTTTAACACGAAGTATGGGTATAATAATGCAGTATTCGTGTGGAAAATGCCTATTTTCATAAATATAATTATTACGTACGACGCTAATAAATATATATTTACTTCATATCTGTTTAAATAACACAAATATTACTAATGTCATAAAATACTAAAAAATATTAATTAAATTTGTTTTATATTGCTACTCAACAAGTTTCGCAAACCAAATTGAAATTGGAACACTCATAGACAATAACGATGGTATCGATAGCCGTTTAGCATACTACACACAGTTTAGTTTGGCAACAGACGCCTCTTTTTACCCGACTACGGCAAAGCCAAAGGAGGATTATGATTTTGACAGGCTATGTATGTTATGTATGTTCATCTGTACCCTCATAGCTCCTCAACTACTTGGTATCGTTATGAGGTATCGTTAGAAGCGTCTTGATCGTCCGCTGGTTATAATTTATAATATGACGTGTCAAAAGTACTGAGTTAAAAAATAAACTTAGATCAATATGCCGTGTTTGGTATCATTAGAAAGCGCGTTTCTTGTTCATTTCAAAAATACATATAGCCATTGCTCGTGAGCAATGGCTATATGTATTTTTGAAATGAATAGAAATATCACAATTATCGAATAATTTATTCGATAATTGTGATATTTCTATGGTAGGTATTTAAAATATACTTTGCAAAGAAATTAATATTATAACGGTACCAAGACATTTTAAATAAATTTAAAAAAAACTAAAACCCAACTATGACAAAAAACACGTTGCATGCAAACGTACCACAACACTTTAACAACGCATGACTACGGCTTTTCAAACTTGTTTCATACTTTTTCAGCATCGTTTTTTGTCGTAGTTGGGTTTTAGTTTTTACTTTTTTTATTGTGTTCTGGGTTTAAAAAACTGACGGTTTGGCGCCTAAACGTATAGTTAAACCGCTGCAAGTTGTACCTAATTATAACATTTAAATAATCTATACTTACACTTAAAATAAAAATGTAACAGGTCCAATTCTGTACATTAAAGATATTTTGAGTTTTTTTTTTTGGAGGACTCTCTATTATCGTTACTGAAGCCAAAACTGTATTTTTTTTTGTCTGTCTGTCTGTCCGTCTGTCAGTCTGTCAGACTGACAGTCTGTCCGTCTGTCTGTCTGTCTGTATCTTGGCCGCGCATCACGCCGAAACTACTGAATGGATTCAAATGAAACTTGGCATGATTTGAGTTCATACTACGAGGTAGGACATGGGATACTTTTTATGCCGAAATTCGGCACGGTTTCTTGGAGAGAGGGGATGAAAGTCAAAATATGTACTTAGTTGTAATTCAATAACATATAGTCCGATTTGTTTCATTCTTTTTTTGCTAGAAAGAAAAAAAATAAAAGATAACGGGAAAAGTCTTTTTTTGTCCGCGCCTGTACACTGCCTGTGGGAAGCTGAGACAGATATATAAATATGGCGGTACGAAGTTCCCGGGTCAGCTAGCATAAAAATAAAAGCTAAAATCTATATTTTCTTAACATGTCATACAATAGTAAGTATTCGTTAGTCTTTATTAAAGTAACAGAACTCAAAATAACTTCTTTTTATTATGTTTGTCTCTGTGCGCAATAATCTCAAAAGTGGCTGAACCGATTTGGATGCGGGTTTCTCTTATGTTTGGCCCGCCTAAATGACTCTACTCTGCCTGATGGAAAGCATAAGCAGAATCCAAGAGTGGTGGTCACCATGCTCACTGCGAATGCAGACAATGCAGCATGGCGACCCACACCATGGCGGCTTAGTGATGCTGCTGCATCTTTTAGTCTAGTCAACAAGTTTGGAACTTGTTGACTAGACTAATTGGGCCTCCGGTCTCGCACTCACCAACGAAACACGACAGCACGCTGTCATTTTACGTTGATTTTCTGTGCGAGGGTAGTACCGCCCCGGTCGAGCCGGCCCGTTCGTGCTGAAATCAGCGTGGCTCTACTACCTTCTTATGTACTACCTTCTCTCTTATGTATTGTGGTAAACTTCACTTAATATTTAGAGTTAGTGTTATTTCCATTAACAAATAAAAAGTCATATTCATTTAAAGAATACCTACCATACCACCTACTTACCTACCTTAACATTTTTATCTTGAAACAATTCTTTCTTGTAGGTAGGTATATTTTCTTCCAGTCAAACCTTTGGGTGTTGCAAAACTGTGTGTGGCAGGCGTATTTTAAAAAGAAGTATTACGATAGGTTAAATTAAAATATATTACAAAACTAACGATTCTACAGATATATACCTACACATATATAATATACACACATATACATTATATATAGATATATATACATACACAGATACACACACATATAAGATATATATGTATATGTATAATCTGAATCTCTGAAACAGCTCCAACGATTTTTATGAAATTTAATATGCAGGTGGTTTCGGGGGCGATAATTCGATCTAAGTTACCGGGAAAAAAATACGGCCATCCAGAGACTTATATTTTTATTATTATTTAATATGATTCTGCCAAAGTGACTCTACTCTGCCTGATGGAAAATAATTATTTATTTATATATGTTATAGAGGACTTACAGCTAACATAATAACATTTGCAATCAAGTAGATAACAGTGAGGCAATTACAAGTCCTCACCTGTAGTGATATGCTAAACATAAATGTGAGCGACAGCAAAAATAAAAACCGTAATAATATAAGCAGAATCTAAAAATTGTGGTCACCAAACTCATTGCTAATGCAGACAATGCAGCATGGTGAACTCACACCATGGCGACCAAGTGATGCTTCTGCATTATTGGGCCTCCGGTCCTCGCAATCACCAACGAAACACGACAGCGCGAATGCTGTCAGTTTGGGTTGATATTCTGTACGAGGGTAGTAGATTAGTCCATACTTCGCTTATGCTTCCTCTTCTTCAGCCGTCCACTGTTGATAAATAAATAAATACTATGTCATATGGACTGTCGATAGAAGTAAAAACTTATAACTTGGAACTTTATTTGTAAAATCAATGTGTAAAATTAGAAATTTCATAATGTTTAAATTAAAATTATATTATCAACATCAAACATTAGCATGTGGGTGACGCGAACCCATTAGATTTTCCCGTACCAAATAGTGCTCAATGCGGCCAAAGAAGTTTTGTGACGTCAGCATGTCAGTGACGCGAACTCATAATATTTATTTTCCTCTACTAAAAACTCACTTCAAAAATAGATAAATTTCAAATGATGCAAAAGCATCTCAGTAGGCCATAGTGTAACCAACACCATGGCCTACTGAGGTCCTTCATGTTGCATTGTTGCATTGCCTGCATTCGCAATGAGTATGGTGAAAAATACTCTTGGATTCTGCTTATGCTTTCCATCAGGCAAAGTAGAGTCACTTTGGCAAGCCCATATATAAAAAATAATAATATAGGCAATCTGAGGCTTAAAATCCATTACTGTAATTTCATGCTTAGTTAATAATTATTAGAAATGGTAACGACAATAATATATTATGTACAAAATGTAAAACGTTTGTAATAATAAATGCTGCTTGATGAAACTACTACCGCCACCTAGCGACAAGTAGCAAAGAGTAAAAGTCACATGAAACATGTTAAAATAAAGTACTAATCAGATTGAACTCTATAACTGAATATATATTTATGGCAGTACCTAAAATAATTACAGAAAATCGCAATCGAAACCTGTCAAGATTTCTTGATATTTTTCAGGTTTTTTATAATTGGTTATACACTATTTACATTAAAAAAACAATTTAGGTATAGAACAGATTGTAACTAAGTTAAAGAGTACACATAATTTATTATATACGAGTATAGTTATATACCTGCATGTACATACTTGATTACTTTCTTTCTCTTACCGCCAAATAGAGTAAAAACAACCTTTCAACCCTCTTTCTGTTTTTGTTATTTCATTTTAATACTTTTGTAATCAAAAAAACTAAAAAATTTAATAAATTTAAAAATATAGTGTAATAAAAAATACAGTGATAATCCTGAATATTTTTGGTTATTCAATCTTTTCTTACTGTCACCGCCACCATTGTTTACTATTGACAGCCGTGTACTAGCACCATCTCTTATCCACTAGCCAAACTAAATCTATTTATAAACTGTAACCTTGTCTATGGCACTTGGCACAAGTACCCGAGTGAAGTTCAGTTTTGACAGTTGTAATGTAACAGTGGTCATCCTAGTTTTTTTATACCTCCTTGCATTTTGATACCAAAATATTAGATATTCGTAAAGTGGTATTACGTGAACACGATGAAAATGAGAGCCCACGCACATCGGGAAAGGTGGAATGCGACCCGCTAGCGACGGTGAGTACAATAAACACTATGTAGTAAGCCTCTGTCTGTATTTTTAACTGATTAAAAAAAACCGTAGTCAATTGGCTGTTAACCTTTTAACTAAAAGCGGGAGACGCGTAATTCGACGCTATGCCGTGTATAATTTTATTACTATTCGCTCGGCGGCGCATACATTAGCAAGAAGACGCGCGCCCACATTATTTTTCGGTCTACAATATTACTACTACTAACTGTAATCGTTACTTATCAAAACGTAATTGTTTCTTTATCTATATTAGTACAAAATTCTTATTTAAACCCTTGATTGGGTGTAAACTGCTTGATAATACCCATTAACTATAATGCTCAGTTTATTTATCATAAAAAAATAATAATCAGTGATTGTGGATACAGTTGTGTAATAAATAATTGGCTGAACGCGAATTGTCAAAGCCTATTTTTTTTTCTGGAAATTTAATGAAGAGTTTGTAAATGGTGAGTGAAATTTAAAATAGTATAAAAATATTATTGAAAGATGTTTCTAATTTACTTTGTTCATTATCATGTGAGATAATTTTATTATCAATATTTTTATGACATTCAATTAAGTTTGTACTGTAATCTAAAACTTGTATGATTTGAATTCACTTCAAACAAACTTGTGAACTTCTAAACAGTTACTTTAGTAATTGTAAATATTATAAACTTTTGTATTTTGTGTCTCATCAAATTGATTTAGTATTAATCTGCAGATCAATTAACCTAATTTTAATTTAATTATGACTTACCTACCAAGTTGTGGCCTAAATAATTTAAAACAAATTTGAATTTAGTTTTTTTTTTTAGATGTCACTTTGACACTCATTTAACTCTATTTTATGCCTAGTTTGTAAGTGTAACACAATAGAACCTTTTTATTTTACTTTTTGACATCACATGACATTTTTAATCAACTTAAGTAATTATTCACGGTATTATCTTGAACAGTTAAATTAAATACAATGCTACTATTTAGGACGGTAATCTTTTTGATAAATATCATACTTATCTTTTTTGTTAAATTGTAGTTATTAAGTTATCAATGATTAGGAGTTTTATGTAACATTCTTACCATATTAGAACTACTACATTTAATGATTAACTATTTTTTTATAGTGAACTTATTTAGTTGAAGAGCTATTTTTTTTAAATTTATTAGACTACTATTGATATTAAATAGATATTCATAAAAATATATACACTTAAATATATTATAGAATACCGAGATTAGGAATATATTTGAAATATGATTTTAATAATAAAAAAATCTAAAAAATCCAACCCATGATATACAAACACTTACAATTTTTTTTCTTTTACTCAGAACTCGGAAACTATTACGAAAGTCTTTTAAGGTCTTCAACGCGTTTCTGACATCCCTAGTATTGTACTGAGTACCTGTACTAAAGGCTCACATATTTTTTTCTGCCCACTACTCAAAACTGTCATATTTCGTAATCTGAGTGTGGTGTCTGCTTTCCCTGTTTGCACGCGTATTTGTATATAACATGTTTATATACTTCTATATCACGTACAATAAATAATAATACCCATCGGCGATTTTGTACACCTGAATTTCATGACCTCACTTCGAAATTTTCGCATAATTTTTAGGGTTCCGTACCCAAAGGGTTAAACGGGAGCGGAATCCTATTACTAAGACTCCGCTCTCCGTCCGTCTGGTTGTCCGTTTGTCACCAGGCAGTATATCAGGAACCGAAATTTTAACAGATGATGTATTTCTGTTTGCGCTTTAACAACAAATACTGAAAACAGAATAAAATAAATATTTAAGGTTGTCTCCCATACAAAAAACGTGATTTTATTGCCGTTTTAATAGATATTGCTACGGAACCATTCGTGCGCGAGTCCGACTCGCACTTGGCCGGTTTTCCTTCTTTTATAAGACAACTCGTGCACTAGAAATATATCTTATGTCGTCGTTGTCGTCAAACATACATGAATAGAACACAAACAACACCCAGACTTGGAACAACAATTTGTGTATCACACGAAGTGTTGTCCCACGTGGATTTTGAACCCACAGCACAGCGCAGTAAGGAGCGACGAGATGTTCGCTTAAATGATGCAGAACTACCTCAATAGGTCGCCATAGTGTGGGTCACCATGCTGCATTGTTGCATTGTCTGCATTCGCAATGAGTATGGTGACCACCACTCTTGGATTCTGCTTATGCTTTCCGTCAGGCAGAGTAGTCATTTTGGCAGGCTTTGGCGAAAGTTTGTGAGGATGTTTGGATGTTTGTTACTCTTTCACGCAAACCAGCTTAAGGGTTTTAGATGAATCTTTTTCAGTACTATAGCTTATACATCAAAAGACCACATAGGCTACTATTTATCACTATAACCCACACACACACGGGGCCGCGGGCAACAACTAGTATACAATAGTAACAAAAAATTTAACGAAAACAAGACAAGACAACAACCGAATTCAAGAACTGGACCAAATTGAACTCAAGAACTGGACACGGGAAGCACCAGCTTTTAAATAATAAAAAAATCATCAAAATTGGCTCACCCAGTCGAAAGTTCTGAGTTACCAAACATAACAAGTACTCGCATAGATTTTATTATCTTTTGTTCAATCAATGTTCACGGACTTAAAAAAAAGACATCTCTGTTGTTAGTTTCGGCATTTCTTCCCAGAGTGAGTCTTAGGAAATGCTGGTTTCTTCTAGCTGTAAAGTCCGACGTGTAAAAATATCTGAAAAGATTTACTTACATAATATTTTAACAAAAACAAAAACCGACTTCAAGGTTCGACTCGATTTCTATTAGATGCCATCATCAGATCTTAGTGTCCTTATCATGGTACCACCGTTGGGATAAATTCCGTTCCGTTAAAAAAAAGAACCATCAAAATCGGTTCATAAACGACCAAGTTATCCGCGAACAAACATAAAAAAAACATATATACGGTCGAATTAGGAACCTCCTCCTTTTTTGAAGTCGGTTAAAAATAAATATCATTTATCCAGTCAAGTAAACTGCTTTCTCACAAAGCATTAGAGAGAGTAATAAAAAAAGTTAGCTGTGTGGTGACGGATTAAGAATATATAGTGTCACGACCCCTATTGATCCCTTAGTGTCGTAAGAGCCGACTAAGGGAGGTACCTCCTTTGACTGCCTCGTTGGCGCAGTAGTAGCGTATGCGACTGGTACGGACCAAATCTTTGTATGACCTGCAAATATTTGTGTTTTCTATGTATAATATGTATGTATTTACAAAAAAGTATATATGTATTTATATCGGTTATTAGAACTACTACATACAGTACCCGTAACACAAGCTCTGCTTAGCTTGGGACTAGATGGCGTTGTGTGTTAGATGTCTGAAATATTTAATCTAATAAAAGGAGCTCAGCAGGGGACTTTTAAAGGCTATTGATGTGACTGATAATTGCATACTTCCAAGTCCTATTCCAAAGCCCGTCAAAGTATTCCTAACTCTTGAGTTACAGGTGGGCGACGGTAATCACTTACGACCAGGGTTCAACTGCTAGTATTTATGTACACATTTAGGAGGGAAACAAACCCCCGACCCAATGTGGCATAACAGGGATAAAGAAAGTTAATAGGAACGCTGATTCACTATATTGGGACTAATTCCGCCCACACGCCCACCATTGTAACTCGTGTACACCAGGATCAACAGTAGTGAGCCACACACAGAGTTATGACACTCGTTAAATCCCAGGATAAATTAAACTGTCTTGGAACCCGCAACGAAATTAATCAGAAGAAAACTGGAGGAGTTGGAAATATAATAAGTCCACTTCCCTCCTTAGCAAAGCGGGAGACAAAATGAAGTCAAAATACAGAGACGCTGATACGGCTGATACGCTATAATACAACTACACCTGTCCCGAACGACCTCTGACGGTTATAGTGCTAACTTTTTACCCGACTAGGCGAAGCCAAAAGGAAGAGTTTGTATGTTCTGACGTAGCGCCTAAAGTACTGAACCGATTTTAATGAATGAGCTGACAATATAATAAATTAGGCTACATAAATTTTATGAAAAGTTTTTACGTAGGCGGGTTATAGTTTTTATTAATTTTTGTTCACATACATCTACATCTTCGTAGTTGGTGACACAGATGGCGCAGTGGTTTAAGCGGTCGCCACGCCGCTCTCCACTACGCTGAGTGTTGTGGGTTTAAAATAAAATCGCACATAATAATAATAAATATTTCGAACATTTAATACACAACGCCATCTAGTCCCAAGCTAAGCAGAGCTTGTGTTATGGGTACTAGACAACTGATACAAATACATATATACTTTTTTTTTGTAAATACATACATATTATACATAGAAAACACCCAAACTCCGAAACAAATATTTGTAGATCATACGAACATTTGGTCCGACCCGGGAATCGAACCCGAGACCTCATTATCCGCAGTCGCATACGCCAACCGCGAGACCAACGAGGCAGTCAAACATTAGATAACACTTTGTGTAAACCACAAATTGCTGTTCTGAGTCTGGGTGTTCTTTGTGTCCGTTTCATGTATGTTTGTGAAGTCCCCCGTGACGCAGGATATATATAATTAACTAGTTGTGCCACGCGGCTCACACGGTATTTATTGCTTTTGAGACGGATATTGTTCACCATTTCATTGGCTTTCATTTTTATTCGCGTAATTTTTTTTTCTTGAATAAAAGTAGCCTTAGTTACTAACTACAACATCAGCTATCTGCTAGTGAGAGTCCCGTCAAAATCGTCAGCCATTCGAGATCAGCCGGAACAAACAGACAGACCGTATATACTTTCGTAGGCATATATAGTGAAAAGCTGTTACTTTTAAATTACAAATAGATATTTCGATTTTATTAATTTGTATCAATGCGGACGTTATATTTAATAGAAATAGTTTTTTTTATGTATGGGCTTGACAAAGTGACTCTACCTTGCCTGATGGAAAGCATAAGCAGAATCCAAGAGTGGTGGTCACCATACTCACTGCGAATGCAGACAATGCAACAGTGCAGCATGGTGACCCAGACCATGGCGGCCTAGTGATGCTTTTGCATCATTGGGCCTCCGGTCTCGCACTCAACAACAAAACTGACAGCTTTATTTCTTAACCTGATTATTTCGACATAGAATATACTTTATTGTACACCAATTACAATCCAATCATTAGTTTTAAGATTTACAATGGGGGGCCTTATTCCTAAAACAATATCTTCCAGGCAACCTTTGTATGGACATATCGACATACGATAGGAGAAAAAAAACAATGGGTAGTTTAGGTGTTTTAAAGCTATGATGGAGTTAAAATAAATATATAAAAACACACACATGCACACATATATACCTACACAACATACTTAAATATATATATTTTATATCTATCTTCTAGTACATATATAATATATTATTATAAATGATTCACGGAAATGATGTATATACGCGGATAACTTTCGATCGACTCCACGACATTGGATATTTCTTTTATTTATGTGGTTGTTATTGTCAAGACAAGGTTTGTATATAAGAAAATTATAAGAAAACCGGAAGTGTTATATTTTCCTAGTCCGCGACTATACACTACGCGTAGGAAACCGAGGCGGGCATGAATACTAAAACCAGCTTTTCGGAAATTTAGAAAATATTTACGAAAAAAATATGGCGGTACGAAATTAGCCGGGTCAGCTAGTATATAATAAAAATATCTCTATAATATACTGGCATTATTATTAGAATGCATTTTATGTATTTTTCTATCGTCGCTAGACGGGTAACAACCTCTAAATACACGTTTGCAATACACAAACATAAATACCTAATAATAAAATTAAATGCTATTAAAGAATCGATCTAGAACAACATCTAGTCTCATTTAAGTGCTTAACAAGTTTATACTGCCTCGGTGGCGCAGTGGTAGTGTATCTGACTGCTGTGTTTGAGGTCTCGAGATCAAATCCTGGGTCGAACCAAATGTTTGTATGATCTTCAAATAGGAGCTACTGACATCGGACCGCAGACCTGAGGGGGAACTGGATTCGAAGATTGAACTAGTTGTCAATATATTTGAGGGCACTGACTTCCCAATAACGATTGCCATAGATAGACGTTCATGACAACCGGGATCGTCGGCTTGACGTGCTCTCCAAGGTAAAGGGTAAAGACCCCAATTTCCAAACCCCAAAACAGCAAAACTACATTTTTTGGCCCAACCTGGGAATCGAAATCGCGATTTTTTGATCGGCAGTCGCATACGCTAAGCTACGATACCGTCGAGGTCGAGGATAACTAAGCACAAGATCAATAGTAACATTGGCGAAAACAAAATAACTGATTGCAATCAATTGTATAATAAATTATATCGTAATGTCCCATAAATATTCATGAATTTATCAAGTTTCGTAGGTTGGGCATATTTTTTATGTGTTCGTTATTGTTAGGACAAGGTTTGTGTAAAAGAAAAACCGACCTCCAAAAAACATCCAACGAAAACTCTCTGCCAAAAAAACACTTAAAAGCGTCCAACTCCTAACCGTTAAGGAGTTGTACCTTACATCATCAGCTCATCATCATAAATTGATGACTACCAGACGCAGATACTGGTGTTACTTCAGAAAATATACGAAAAACATAGTGTGTGCCTATAAAAAATGAGGGTTTCTCTCGATTTCCGTGGGATCCCATCATCAGATCCTGATATGGTGGCAATGGGACCACCTCGGGAGCATACCATTTCGAATACAAAAAAAAATTTCAAAATCGGTCCACAATTGACGGAGTAATCGGTGAACATACATAAAAAAAAATACATACAGTGGAACATAGAACCTCCTCCTTTCTGGAAGTCGGTTGAAAAATAAAAGATAACGGGATTTTTTTTTTTTTGCCGCGCCTTTGGGAAGCTGAGACAGATATGTAAATATGGCGGTACAAAGTTCGCCGGGTCAGTTAGTTATTGTATATTACTCTCTTAGTCAATATAAATTTGAGATTTATGTGTTTATCTACAACAAAATCACAAATTTTAACCAAAAAAAACGACTTCAATCTGGACCAAATTGAAATGGGACCACACGGGAAGCACAATAAAAAAATAATCATTTAAATCGGTTCACCCAGTCGAAAGTTATGAATGAGGTAACAAGCATAAAAAAAACGAATTGATAACCACCTCCTTTTTTGAAGTCGGTTAAAAATAGAGATACTTGGTGGGGTCACTACTCTGACTCTGGCCCCATATAAAAGTGATTTAGAATTTTAAAAACTTATAAATATTCATATATCAACTCCAGTTAAACTAAAATCGACTATAAACAGGTAATAAAACGTCCTTAAAATAACTAATAGAAATTCCAAGAGAAATTAATTGATAAAAGTTAATTTCCACGCTCATTTATTGGTTTATAGAATCTTTATCTATACATATTAATATTATAAAGAGCGTTTCTAACTTTGTTTGTATGGTTGTAGGGGTAATCTTCGGAAGTACTGATCCGATCCTGAAAATTATTTCACTAACAGAAAGCGACACTATTCAAGAGTGACATAGGCTATATTATATATTATGATTGAACAAAAAAATCAGTTACAAGTAATAGTATTTGTAAATCAAGTCGGAGAAAAGCGGGCTGTTAACGCCCAACGATGTAGGCACGAGTTAGCTAGTTTCTCATATAAGAACAATTTCAGTTCACTTAGGTGTTGTGATGTCGCGTCCCTATTATTAAGTTGAGCGTAACATCACTAGAGAGTGTCATGGCTGGAGGTGAGACAGATTGACTTTGGACTACTAAGCGACTACACTGTGTGAACTTCTGAACTGTAAGGGTTCTTCCACACAGACCGGCTCGGAGAGGAGAGCACATTTTTATCACATTAGAAACAGAGTTTTGAGTAATTGTAGTAAGGTTTATTTTTGCATGTGCACTTCTTTTGACATTATAAATGCTTGAACGCGCTTCGAGTGAAATAATAAGAGGAGCCGTCCGGCTCCGATTGCGTGCTCTTTTTCGCTTGCACTCGTGCAGATCTCTTCCAGCCAGTCTATGTGGCGGCTCCGCTACGGCCAGTTCCAAGTGTATACGATCCGGTCTGTGTGAAAAGAAAAATGCGATCCGATGCCCACCGAGCCGGTCTGTGTGTACAGACCCTAATAAAGCAATCAATCCTGAAGACGTATTTCATTCAAGCCTCGGAACATAACGTTAGGTACATGAGATAACAATGTCTTATAAGTAACATTTAGTGTCATCTTGTAACGAAGCATGCGTATGCATGCATGTATATTCCAAAACATAAATACCCAGGTACAACATAAAAAGGTGCAGTAATTAAAAACTATATAACACAAAAAACGCAAAACAAATAAACAGAATATAACTACCTATGAAGATCACCGTAAACTGACAGCGTTCGTGCTATCGTGTTTCGTTGGTGAATGCGAAACACGACAGCATGAACACGACTGGTATTGGTCTCGCCAGGAGACCGGAGACCTAATGATGCAGAAGCATCTCAATATCCGCCATAGTGTAGGCAGGCCTCCGTCACTCCATGTACTTGCGCGCTATAAGTGCCTACCGCGCAGCCGAGCGGTCTCGGTCCGCCGGCGGATCAAATTCAGTGCGGTTTTCGCAAGCGAAGCGCGCGCACGCCGTTCAATTTTAATAGTGCTGTTCGTTCGTACGCGTATTACGATGCCGTGTGGTGCCTTATGTGCTGTAGATGGGTGTAAATCAAGCAAAAGAAGGGATAAACACCTAACATTTTTCCATTTACCTGTCAATGAATGAATGAAGAAAGATTTAATAATTTCTTCTTTGATGTCGGTGCTTTTTCGATTCGTAATTACCAGCTGTTAGCACTAACATAAAAAAAAACAAATTATTTCTTACGGCTTAGTGCTTTATTTGAAGTCCGTTCTCTTTTTTAAGGCTTTTTTTTCAGTTCTAGTGAACATCTCCGAAGATCATCATCAAACTAAGAAGTATTATACTTATTTTAAAACGTTCTCCTAACAAATCCTTTTCTGAAAACCGCATCGATATCGGTTTAGCCAAACGCGAGATTATCGCGCACAAACATACATACCTAAAAAACCATACAAGTCAAACATCTCAGTTTGGCCTGTATGTCTGATCACCTCCTTTTTTTTAAGTTGGTTAAATATTTTATAAATGATAAAATTTTTAACTGCCACATAAAAGTCGGAACATATTCACAGTTCTCAATAACATAGATAAAAAGTTATGTTAATTTAATTATATCGAAGGGCAGCCCTGCGATTACTGTAGAATCGTGCGGTGCGAAGCAATCACTGCTGTACGCTTGGGCATTTAGGCGCATTTTAGCATACAGTGGTTGTTGACGCGAGGGAGTAGGCAATTATCGTAATAGGTATTGGAAAATTTCTACTGAGTGAAGTATCTGTTACGTAGTAACTAATCAGTAATCTGTGGTGTAGGTCACCATGCTGCATTGTTGCATTGTCTGCATTCGCAATGAGTATGGTGACCACCACTCTTGGAATCTGCTCACGCTTTCCGTCAGGCAGAGTAGAGTCACTTAGGCAAGCCCATAAAGTTCTAAGGATGGCAACCCTATCTCTATGTAGTAACTTTATAGATTATCTTAATTATAGTCCTTAAAATAAAGCTTGGTCTCTGTGATCGTTGTCACTAATGTCATTTTAGAACGATCGAACGATTAATTACGAGTTATACTTCATCTATACTTATCTATACTTATAATAAAAATGTAACAGGTCAAATTCTGTACATTGAAGATATTTTGAAAATTTTTTTGGAGGGCACTCTGTTATCGATACTGAAACGAAAACTATTTTTTTTTTCATTTTTGTCTGTCTGTCTGTCTGTCTGTCTGTCTGTCTGTCTGTCTGTCTGTATCTTGGCCGCGCATCACGCCGAAACTACTGAATGGATTCAAATGAAACTTGGCATGATTTGAGTTCATACTCCGAGGTAGGACATAGGATACTTTTTATTCCGAAATTCCGGACGTTTTCCCTGTGAGGGGGGATGAAAGTCAAAATGTGTAATTAATTGTAATTCATTAACGAGTAGTCCGATTGCAATAATTCTTTTTTTGTTAGAAAGGAGATACTCTGAAGATTGTAGCATTAATTATTTAATTTATCACAATCTCTCTATCTATTGGAAAAAAAAATATAATGAATTTATCATTACGAAATACGACACGTAGTGACATCTTTTGGAAGACATGCGTAATTAATAGCACTTTGATTAATATATCGTGGAATAATCGTAGAACGTATTACGTATAATTCGGTGTAGCATTAAGTATTTGATTCATCGAAATCTCTCTATCCATAAATTCAGCACGGTTTCCTGGAGAGAGCGGATGAAAGTCAAAATATGTACTTGGTTGTAATTCAATGACACGTGATTTCATTCGTTCTTTTTTTGCTAGACAGCAAGTACTTTAAATATTGTTCCGTGATCTATTTATACATATATCCCGTATAATAAATCTGTAGACGTTGAGTTTGTCTGACATGTCTTGGAATCAAGTAACTAACTTTCCAATAGGTACGTAATATGATTTTCTTTTGAACGTATAATAAAAATGTGATGTAACAGATCAATTCTGTACATTAAAGAAATTTAGATGTTTTAACGGGAGGGCTCTCTAATCGTTACTGAACTTAACTTTTCTAAACTTAACAACGACATCTATTGGAATTAAGTAACACTAACTTCACAGTAGGATGTACCTATGCTATATACGAGTAATCCATATATGATTAATTTTTAAAGTAGGTATAATAAAAAAAAAACATTAATTCTGTACATTAGAGAAATTTAGATTTTTTTTGGGAGGACGCTCTAATCGATTCTGTACCAAAAACTAAAATACCATAATAACGTTAAATGGTCATTGTAAAGGAGCAAGGTCCAAATGTATGAAGGAAGACGACTTTTCAGTAGACTGTATTTAATTTGCTGGTTTTACAGTAATAGATTACTAGAAAAAACTTGCAAAGTTGACAAAACAATTTGTATATCTTCTTCTTCTCTTATATCCTATCAAAAGCGGCCAAGTGCGAGTCGGACTCGCCCATGAAGGGTTCCGCAGCAGCAAGTAGCATAATACAATTTTATTTTATTTTTATATTTGTGTTGATTGAATGAAAGGTAAATTGCAGTTTACGATTTATGACGTATTAAAAAAAAACTAATTACTAGATTTCGTTCAAACCAATTTTCGTTGGAAGTTTGCATGGTAATGTACATCATATATTTTTTTTAGATTTATCATTCTCTTATTTTAGAAGTAACAGGGGGGGGGGGGGGGACACATTTTACCACTTTGGAAGTGTCTCTCGCGCAAACTAATCAGTTTAGAAAAGTATGATATTAGAAACCTCAATATCATTTTCGAAGACCTACCCACACCCACACGTATGGGTTTGATGAAAAAAAAATTTTTGAGTTTCAGTTCTAAGTAAGTAATTTATTGTTTTTTTTCTATTTTTGTGTGAAAATCTTAATGCGGTTCACAGAATACATCTTCTTACCAAGTTTCAACATTATAGGTTTTATAGTTTCGGAAAAAAGTGGCTGTGACATACGGACGGACAGACAGACAGACATGACGAATCTATAAGGGTTCCGTTTCTTGCCTTTCGCACGGAACCCTAAAAATGAATTGCTGTTCGTTTGTCTCGCTAAAACTCGAGAACCGCCGGGCCGATTTAGCTGATTTAGGTTTTGAAATGTTTGCCGTGGTTCAGGGAAGGTTTAAACGGTGAGAAAATATGGAAAAATTGCGGGGAAGATAATAAAAACAACAATTTCCTTTTGCCCATAAAAACTGTTCTACCGACTTTCCTGTCAAACTTTTGACTGTCAAATTGAAGCACTTATTAAATTAAGGGTTTTAAATAGGCATCATATATTATTACACGAATGAAATTAAGGGTTTTAAATAGACACCACATATTATTTATATATTATTATCGCGTATTTTAATATTATTATTTTGATGGTTGTTATTGTTGGTTCATTCAGGAATTGTCATTGTATTGACATATTTTGTTGGTTGTCACTGCTTAGAATGCAAATAAAAATGGTAAAGATATTAGATAATATTTTTAAAATTCAGTATCAACCTATCTATTTATATAAAAATGTATCGCCGAAATGTTAGTACGCGCATAAATTCCGATCGGCTGCACCAAATTAAATGATTCTTTTTTTATGTGTAGGACCTTATTGTTAGGACAAGGTTTGTGTATAAGAAAAATTAAAAGATAGCGGGCAAAGTTTTTTTTTTGTCCGCGACGTCTATCTGTATCTTGGCCGCGCATCACGCTGAAACTACTGAATGGATTAAAATGAAACTTGGCACGATTTGTTCGTATTTTGTTCATACTACGAGGTAGGACATAGTTTTTTTTTTAAATTTTTTTAATTTAATTTTTTTTAATAACGGGAAAAGTATTTTTCTTTGTCCGCGACTGTACACTGCCTGTAGGAAGCTGAGACAGATATGTTAATATGGCGGTACGAAGTTTATTTTTATTCTACCCTTCCTGAATATTTTCGCTCGATTTCTATTCTTCTCTTCCTGAACATTTTCACCGTATTGCTATTCTTCCCTTCCTGAACATTTTCGCCCTAATTCTATTCTACCCTGTCCTGAATATTTTCGCTTTATTTCTATTCTTTCCTTCCTGAACATTTTCGCCCTATTCTTATTCTTCCTTTCCTGAAAATTTTCGCCCTATTTCTATTCTTCCCTTCCTATTCAAAGTGCTGCAGCTTTCAAAATTTACTTATAGACAAGTCTGTTCTGATTTCTGAGGACTTTTTATTTTGTCTAAATCTGCCTAACCATAAAACTAGATAAGAAAAATTTAAAGTTATGTGGATTAGGATTTTTAACTCTTACCACAGTAAAAAACAAAAAAGGGAACGCCTCAAGACGATCGACGAGAGATGAGACCGCCTATGCTCAATAAAAGTGTAAAATAAAAATATAGTTTTGTGACTAATAAGAAACATTGTTTTTTATTACTTAAAAATATTTTTAAATTATGGTGTACCTCCAAAATTTTTAATCTTCCTAGATGTACCTTGAACCCAAAAAGTTTGCGGAACACTGAATGTACTATGGTGATGTGTGTTACTTCGACCTGAATGCAGACCTCCTTAACAAGCTTAACCATCTTCTTAATAACTGCATTCGATTTATTTTCAATATTCGAAAGTATGACCATGTGTCTGCTTTGCGTTCCCAGTTAAAATGGTTACCTATTCGCCTACAGTGCAATCAGCGAGCACTTACCTTCCTATTTTCATTTCTCAACTCGCCATCCTTACCTACCTACCTTGCTCCGTATTTCCGATACCTGTGCTCTAATCACGATAGAAATCCTAGCTCAGTCAATAATCTGCTGCTCTCATGTCCGTCTCATTACTCCGACTTCGTGAACTGTTCCTTCTTTGCTCGAGCAGTAATACTCTGGAATGCGCTCCCGCTCGAAATCAGTATGTCCACTAACCGATATACATTCAAAAATAAAGTACATGAGCTCTTTCTCAATGAACTGGCAGAATTTTCTAATCTATAGCTTACCGTCCTTTTTAAACGACTACCAAAAGGAGGAGGTTCGCAATTTCATCGATTTTTTTTCTTAATGTATGTATGTACACGGATTACTCCTCCGTTAATTTATGGACCGATTTTGAAAACTATTTTTGTATTCGAAAGGGTATGCTCCTCATGTGGTCCCATGGCCACCATATCTCCTGATATGGCGTGACCTTGAGCGGGATAGCTGCTCTTCGCGTAGAACAAAACAACCGAAGCGTCGGTGACGTCGTTAACGTTCGTCTCGAAATATAGCGAGTGTGGTACCTACTATTATATTTGGCTTGGCACCGACTTCAAACCTATGAATAGGTAGCATATACAAGTTATTTGATACTTTTTAGTTTTTAAGTCGGTTTTTTTAAACGAAGTTTTTTTTTCCATTATTTAGTGTATAAATGTTGTATTTATGTATACGTAATCTGTATATGTATATCTACTTATATATGTATGTTTGTATGTATAACGTTGAATATGATGTGATTATTGTAAATTTGAACGGACTTCTTATGTATATAAGATTTCACACACCTGCCTTATAAGATTTCTCCACCACCCGAAGGTCGACTGGAAGAGAATGCTCTGGGCATTAAGTCCGCCGATGTACATTCTTAGTGCATAAAGTTAATAAATAATATATAAATAATCTACATTGTATTTATATTTCCAAAAAAGTGTGTGTGACCAGTTCCTAAAATTATCATCTCAATGTAACTAACACAACATCCACATCTGGTAGTTCTTAAACAGTTTCTAAAAGATACTTTACAATAGGTACGTTATATGATTACTTTTTTATCGTATAATAAAAATGTAAAAGATCAATTTTAAGTTTAAAATACTTGAATTAGGAGTTATAATTTTTAATATAAACAAACATATAACTTAATAGTTATGATAATTTACCAGAAACAAAACACAAAATGTGTGTGAGTGTGTGCGTTTGTTACTCTTTCACGCTAAAACTACTGAACGGATTTGGATGAAACTTTACAGTAATATAGCTTATACAGGTTACTATTTGCCGCGAAAATCGACATTCACGCGGGCGGAGCCGCGGGCAACAGCTAGTTATTATATAAAGAGATAAAGTTTCTGGATCTAATGGATCTAGTCTCTGGATCTACTAAACCGATTTTGCAAATTCTTTTACCAATAGAAGGCTACGTTATTTGTGAGTGACATAGGATATAATAATAACCCGAAAAGTGGAAAGACTTTTTCATGGTAGCCAGATTTGCAAAGTAAGTCGGAGACAAAAATGTTTACTGCCCAACGAAGTGGGCACCGGACACCGGTCAACTAGACTATACAATACTACAAAACAAATAAATAAAATTAGTGTAGTTTGTAATATTAAAATAACCGCTAGTTAATAAATGCATATATGAAGAGCCACGCTTTGGCATGAATCGGCCGGCTCGACCAGAGTGATACCACGGCCTCACAGAAAACCGTTGTAAAATAGCGCTTGCGCTGTGTTTCACCGAGTGAGTGAGGATACCGAAGGCCCATACCCCCAACCCCTCCCCTCATCCCCTCCCCATCCCCCAAAGGCCGGCTTATAGCGTGCCGACTGCGAGCCGCCCGCCTGCACCTCGCGGGCAACGAGTCTTGCTGCAGCTACGACCTTTAGTCGGCTCTTACTATATCTACAAGAAGAATAAAGGTGGTACTCTATTTCCTGAATCCGTCACCACACGGATCTACATATTCGACACAAAGAATAATTAGTTTTTATCGTATATTGACTCGCCATTAAAACCAGAAAAAATATATCTAAATATTTGTAGTACAGACTGCTAGCCGACAGCGCGACAGGAAACAAAACAGGATTTCCAGTGTGAAGGGAAATAGCTTCATTCACAAATAAATAACGTGTTTTTAATACTTAATAACAGATATTATTAAATAATAACTATGATGTTTATCGATCGTTAATAGTTACGTTCACATCTAATAATACCTTTTAACGAGCAAGTCTTGTATGTCACCGTAAGATTGTAAAAACCGTTAGATTATAATCTACCTAGCGAGATTGTAAACTTTCGATAGATTGTCAACTGTGATATACTACTTACGGGCGTCAAATTGTCAACCGTCCCTGATTGGTCGGTTTTACAGTATGCAGTTCAATGGCAATAGATTTCGGTTAGAACTTTGAATAATCACAAATTCATTTTATATAACTAACAACAATTTTATATAACTAATTCTAAAGGTTTGAGGTATTTTCAACATGAAATCAGTTTAGAATTTCAAAAATACTTTACATTAGACAACAAAAATTAACAAACAAATATGGCGGCGCGGGACATATTATGTTGTTCAACCAATCAGCGCGCGACTTTCGATTCGTTGCCTGCCATTTCACAATCTTTCGACTGTTTGCAATCTCGCGAGATAGAATACAATCTAACGGTGTTTACAATCTTACGGTTATATACCTATACAGGGTTACTGGAAACATGTAGCAATCCCTTTAAGGGGTGATAGTAGAGATAATAAGCTATCAAATTGTCCTCGGGTACATGTATCAAAAATGTACCGTTTTGGAAATAAAATAAAAAAACTTATTTTTTTAAGAAAAGTGGATCACGCTACGTCAAAGTGCTCTTAAAACAAACACTTCCGTATTCAATGGTTGTTGTTGGTGTTTTTAGTTTGCTAACACCCTAATACGTAAAGCCTGCGACACCATTTTATGTTTTTAAACACCAAACGTCAAATATTTATCAAAATATGGGCATGGCCTAACTGTTTTGTTAATTTTAACAAGCAAACATGTTATCCAAAGCCGACTGAAAACATCCCAGCGTATACTTCTCGTATAATGAAACTGAACTGAACTAACATTAATACTTATATTATTCATATTTATACTATAAAAGTAAGTAAGTAAGTGTACTATAAGTCATTTTGTCGAGTAGATAAAATATTTTTGCTTTTCGTGTAATCGTGTTTGATGTTCGTTTAAAAGTCCGTCTCCTGCGACTTTTCGCTAACATGTCTACTTAACAAGTTTTGTTAATTTGTTTTGTTAATTTTAGCCGCAGGAGACATGCCTTAATAATAACACAAAAAAGAACAGAAATGTAGTACCGTTAAGCTAAGCGTGCACTACGATTAAAAATCGATGCGAAATAATATCGCAAATCTGTGAACAATAGAAAAACACTACAATCCGCGCACTACGAAAATAAATCGTTTGCGATTTAAAATCGCAGATGCGAAATCGTATGTACCGTAAATAAAAATTTTGTACCGTATGAAGTGGTATCAAAAATCGCGCATTGCGCAAAAAATCGCAAACGATTTATTTTCGTAGTGCGCGGATTGTAGTGTTTTTTAGACAACCCATTTTTAATATGTTTTCTAATATACTAAATTAATTATAAACTAAGTTTTATTCTATTATCAGCTCGGTGAAGGTTGTTCTTGAGTCGGATCTTAGACTATAACTGGACGCTGTTAAGCATTCGTGTGTTAACCCACACCGAGCTAGTTTTGAGTAATCGGCTGTTAAAAGTTTTTTGTGAACAATCTTCTTTTTCCGCTTATGTTAAGCAAAAAAATATTGTTATGCGTATAATTTTTTTTGTTGAAATGCATAGATTAATAAAATAAATGTATATCTATACTTCTAATAAAAATGTAACAGGTCCAATTCTGTACATTAAAGATATTTAGAAATTTTTTTTGGAGGGCTCTCTATAATCGATACTGAAGCCCAAAATGTTTTTTTTTTTTTCATTTTTGTCTGTCTGTCTGTATCTTGGCCGCGCATCACGCCGAAACTACTGAACGGATTCAAATGAAACTTGGCATGATTTGAGTTCATACTACGAGGTAGGACATAGGATACTTTTTATGCCGAAATTCAGCACGGTTTCTTGGAGAGAGGGGATGAAAGTCAAAATATGTACTTAGTTGTAACTCAATAACACTTAGTCCGATTTCATTCATTCTTTTTTTGCTAGAAAGAAAAAAATAAAAGATAACGGGAAAAGTATATTTTTTTCCGCGACTGTACACTGCCTGTGGGAAGCTGAGACAGATATGTAAATATGGCGGTACGAAGTTCGCCGGGTCAGCTAGTTTTACAATAAATTCATTATTAAATAGAAAGAGATAAAAAATGGTTGATGCTTAAATTGCTAAAGGGTTTGTTACATTTAGCATTAAGATGTTATGTGCCTTAACACATTAATGCAAAATTCTTTCTTTTATATTCTGGTGGCGCCACCCATTAGTTTAATTATAAATCTGTTTGGTGTCTAATTCCTACTCCCGCCCTATTTACCTTATCGAGCAACCAAAGTGTTTCGCCAAAAATAATATAGATGGCGATACCAGTGCGATTAGACCCCTTACGGTCTGTCGTACCTTAACTAGTGCCTTGCTAGTAGTGTCCTACGAAGGGTCTTAGCTTTCCTTCGTCAAGGAGCTGCGCTCGCAAGCAGTGCTGAACTCTAACCGCGTCGGCTGTGTAACTGGGTACAGTCGATAGACGAGAAGCGGTCTCCACGCTCCGTCCGTAGTTAAACCGCAGGAAGTGAGACGTTCCGTGATCTAATCAGACTGACAGTGAATAGTGTCTCGTCATCATCAGCAGTGACCCTGGGAGCTCCTGGGAAGCGGCAGCAGGCTGGAGAAAACGTGAGTTGGTTGCTTTCCTTTACCCTTCCTGTCGGTCCTTTGTTTTAGCGAGACACCTTTGCAATTAATCAAATATTAAAATCATACATATTTTACCGCATACAGTCCACTTGAGTTATTGTCAAGTCTGGTGGACCACGGGCGCCATCATTTTATTTGGCCCTTAGAGCCGGATTTTATCTTCCCGCTTGGTACTTAGGTACCTGCCGCTTATATATAAATACCCGCATGTAGATGCACAAATTTGGCATTTCATTTGGTTGCTATAAGCTGCATTTAATCCACCTTATATTATCACCGCTAATTATTTTCCCGCTATTTAATTACCCCGCATAATTAGGTATCTGTATTTTTACCACGTCGTGTCTTTTAGCTACACGAATTTCGCATATTTTCGTATATACCCGCATATATATTTTATATCCCGCTCAGGTTATTCATAACCAAGTTACTTATCCCGCATATTTCTAATTAATTCTGCGTGTGATTAAAGAATTTGTTAGAATAAAATCGCCACTTCATTCATCCGCTATTTAATTCAACCGCTCGTGCGCGCTGTTGTTTATCACCAAAGCGAAGGTAGGTTCGTTAGGTAGGCTCGCACAAAGTTTGCGCTTAGTCAATTTTTGAGTACCGCACTTATCTTATATTTATTTTATTTTTTTTCCTTTATTCCAATATGGGAAAGGAAGAGGAAGAGAAATCCCTCGATTCTCAATTAATTCTTATTGAGGCAAGGCGAAATACGCTTTATGAATACATACAACAACTTTACGATATGGGTACGAACCTTCGTGAAAACCCGCAATTAATTCGTAAATTTATTTATGAAAGTGAAAATATTAGTTTCATTCGCGAAGAGTTCCATCAAATGCTTCAAAAGTATAATGAGCATTTGCTTACCGTCGACCCAACCGCTAAGCCAAATTTTAAACCGCTAATCTCATATGAGCAAATGCATAGTGCCATCTTGGGAATGCGCGCTCAATATTCACCTAAAAAAGAGGATAAGCCTGATCCTCCTACCAAGTCAAAGCCTACGTTGCCACCCATTGAATTAGTTCCATTTAAGGGTGACATTCGCTCATGGCCGTTATTTTACGCCAGTTTTAAATCTGTGATACACGAAAATACATCTCTTACAGACTCTGAAAAGTTGTACTACCTACTTGGTAAAATTTCAGACAAAGCCTCGGCCGCCATTTCGGGTATTACACCGAATTCGGAGAATTATAATCTTATATTGAAAGCATTAGTCGACAAGTATGAGGACAAACGTACCCTCGCTTCAACGCACATGAAAACCATCGTAGATTTTAAACCTTTGACTAATGCTTCCGCAAACAACTTTGATTTATTTATTGATCAATTTGTAACAGCAGTAAATGCCTTGCATAATTTAAAAATTGAGGATTTGGCTGATTTCATGGTTTTACATATCGCGCTAAAAAAGCTAGATCCCGACACTTTTAAGTTGTTCGAAATGAGTGTTGATTCAAATACTAAAATTCCCAAATTCGAAAGTCTTGTCAATTTTATTAAATCGCAAAGTAAAATATTACAACGCTCATCCGCCAATCATACACATTCCGCTAAGAAATCAGCTGATCGCCCGCACTCTTCCTCCGTTCCGCTGAACTATCAAGCTTATGTCAGTACGACTGAGCCTGGTACTTCATATAAATGTCTATGTAAAGATTTTACTCATCTACATTTATATAAATGTCCCGCTTTTAATAAAATGACACCCAAAAATCGGTTTAAATCCGTAAAGGAAAATAATTCCTGTACAAATTGTTTGAGTGTCAAACATCGCGCGACGCTTTGTAATTCTAATACGAAGTGTCGAGAATGTGGCTTAAAACACCACACGTTACTTCATTTTTTCCGCGACCGGGAATCGAACCCGGGCACCTCGCACTCAGTAGCGCAACCTACTGAGTCATCGCAGCGGTCTACCCAAGAGGCGGCTGTCGCCGCAACTCATACGCCGTCCGCTCCTCCGCCAGTGTCGGGCGTCTCACTCGTTGCGACACACGCGCATTCGACGCATTCATTCGCTCCGCGCAGTCGTAAAGAACATCGTACGGCTGCCACAACTGTTCTGCTTGCTACCGCTCAGGTAGCAACGTATGATCGACATGGAAATAAGCACCTAATTAGGGTTTTACTCGATTCCGCGTCTCAAAGCAACTTTATTACTAAAGAGTGCGGCGAGCGATTAGGATTGCTTACGCAAGACAGACAGCGTGTTACTGTGAAGGGATTCGGCGGTAGTGAGAGGGTCGTATGGGGTTCCGCTAACTTAGAATTTTCTTCTTGTTACGATACGAACATTAAATATACAGTTTCGACGTTGATTGTCGACCAAATCACAGATAACCTACCAACTGCTGTGGTAGATGTTTCTTCGCTTTCGCATTTTAATAATTTGAAGTTGGCCGATAAAACGTTCGCTACTCCTAATAAAATAGATGCTTTGATTGGTGCATCTCTGTTCCCGCGCTTGTTGTTGTGTCACGTAGTTGACAATGATACGAACTCGCCCTCCGCTATTGAGACGGTGCTGGGATACGTCATCATGGGGTCCGTACCTATTATACTTAATTCTCGCGCCGCTACTTCGACCCTTTGTAGCGTAATAGTCCAGGAGCCGATCGATAATTTATTAAAGAAGTTTTTTGAGCTCGAAGAGCTTCCCGCTTGTGCGCCCGCTCAGCATGTAGTTGAGGCTGAGTGTGAAGAATTTTATCGTATGACCACTCAACGGGACCCTTCTACTGGCAGGTATATAGTTGGTCTGCCGTTCTGTGAAGATAAATTTTTACTCGGTAATTCATACGAGTCTGCCCGCAAATGTTTTCTTGGTTTAGAAAAGAAGTTACAAGCCTCGCCTAAATTAAGAGCCGCGTATGACGAAGTTATACAGGATTATTTAAATAAAGGTTTCCTGTCACCCGCGCCTCCTGCAGATCGTGACGAACCGTGGCAACCCACATACGTTATCCCGCACCACGGCGTCATAAGGGAGGATAAATTAACTACAAAATTACGCGTTGTATTGAATGGTAGCTTCAAAACTTCGTCGGGTCATTCGCTTAACGATTTGTTACACAGTGGTCCGAATTTACAGGGGAACTTGTTCCAAATTATTTTATTGTTTCGACTATTTGCTGTAGCAATGACCGCTGACTGTCGTCAAATGTACTTACAAATTATAATGAGACAATCTGACCGCCGCTTTCAAAGAATCTTATATAGATTCAACCCGCAAGAACCTCTTGTTCTTTATCAATTTAACCGCGTTTGTTTCGGTTTGAAGCCTAGTCCATATCACGCTTTGCGCACTGTGCAACAATTAGTTCAGGATGATGGTTCTAGGTACCCGCTGGCTAGTGAAGTTGTTTCAAGGTCACTGTATATGGATGATATCGCCTTCTCAGTACCGTCTGAGTCCGAGGCGGCTGAGACATCCGCCCAGCTCAGCAGCCTATTCAAGGGCGCCGGCTGGGACTTAGTGAAATGGAATAGCAATTCGAAAACCGCTCTCAGTGACGTTCCCGACTCACACAAACTTCCTACTGAAGTGGAGTTTGATAAGTCGATGGACAATAAAATATTAGGCCTACGTTGGTCTACGAATGCTGATTATTTTCATTTTAAAATTTCTCCGCTTGACGAGAAGTGCACCAAACGCACCATTCTGTCTACCGTCGCTCGTTTATGGGACATTATGGGGTTTGTCGCTCCTTGTATAACGTACGCCAAGCTGCTTATTAAACAGCTTTGTCAGGCAAATCTCGATTGGGATGAAATCCCTCCGCCCCACATAATTAAAATGTGGAGACAGTTTTGCACGGAGCTGCCTGTCCTAAATGACTTTAAAATTCCGCGTCATCTCGGTGCAGGACAGGACTGTGTCATCACACTCGTCGGGTTTTGTGATGCCAGTAACCTTGCTTACGGAGGTGTGGTATATCTTCACGTCAGCTCGCCCACTGGGTTAACAGTTCAGTTAGCGTGTGCAAAGTCGAAAGTTGCGCCTATGAAGCCGCTTTCGATCGCTCGGCTTGAACTATGTGGTGCTGTTTTGCTCGCTAAATTATTACGAACTGTTCATGATACTTACCGCTCGCGCTTCCCGATTAGGATTTTCGCCTTTACCGATTCAATGGTCGCTTTATATTGGATCAAAAGCTCACCACACAGATGGCAAACGTTCGTCGCTAACCGCGTCGTGCAAGTCACAGAAAATGTAGCTGCAGACAACTTCCATCATGTCTCGGGAGTAGAAAACCCCGCGGACTGTCTGTCGCGTGGTCTTACGCCACGAAAAATAATTTCGCACCCCATGTGGCTACACGGCCCCGAGTGGCTCTCTTCCGATCCCTCACAATGGCCTATTAGTGACGTGGAGATTCCGACTTCGGATATTCCAGAGCAAAAGACTGTCGTACATACAGTGGTTCTGCCAGTCGACGATAGTCCTTGCCCTGTGTATGAACTGGCTCAAAACTCCTCCTCTTGGATTAAGCTTATTCGTGTACTAGTGTACATACTTCGCATGTGCTCACGACTATCACGTCGCGACCACACTGTTGCCGCTAGTGACTTAGATATAGCAGAAATTAAATTGCTGCACATTATCCAAAAGAAACACTTCGCTAATGAAATTTCAAATATAAGTCGCAATGAAAATTGTTCTCGTGCTTTAAATAAGTTACGTCCTTTTATACATACGAACGGACTTATCCGCGTAGGAGGCCGTCTCTCTAACTCGGACCTTAAATTTTCGCATAAGCATCCTGTTCTTTTACCGCGTGACGATCATGTGATCACTCTACTAATTGACTATTATCATAAAAAATATTTACATGCTGGTCCCGAGCAATTGATGGCGCTACTCCGTCAAAAGTATTGGATTCTTTCCGCTCGCCGTGTTATACGGCAGAGAGTCCATCTATGCAACACGTGCTATAGGGCGAAGCCGCGTCCTACGTACCCGCTTATGTCAGCTCTACCTGACGTTCGAACGCGCCAAGTTATAAAGGCATTTACGAACACCGGCGTCGATTATGCCGGGCCCATCTTTTATATGCCTGTGCGACGTAGAGGCGCTAAGAGTGAGAAGGCTTACCTATGTGTCTTCACTTGTCTCACGACCCGCAGTTCGCATATTGAGATAGCCACTAGTTTGTCTACCTCTTGCTTCCTCGGAGCGCTAAAACGCTTTTTAGCCCGCCGCGGACCCGTTCAACTTATTAAGTCCGACAACGGAACTAATTTCGTTGGGGCTAGTTCCTACTTGAAAGACTTATACAAGTTCTTAACAAAGGAATATCAACCGCGCTTCGAAGAGCATCTCGCTGAAAACCGCATTTCCTGGCAGTTTAATTGCCCAGCTGCCAGTCATTTTGGCGGCTGCTGGGAAAGCATGGTCAAAGTGATTAAGAATCATCTTTTCAAGGTGATCGGTAATCAGCTACTTACGTATGAGGAGCTGAGCACTGTACTCACTCAAATTGAGTGCTTATTAAATTCACGCCCTTTGACCGTATTAAGTTCAGATCCCTCTGAACCTACCGCGCTGACTCCTAGTCACTTCCTTCATACCGCGCCGCTCAGTTCGCTTCCGGCGGCTGCAGTAGCTTGTGAAAATTTAAATTTACTTGAAAGACATGCACTTTTAGATAAACTTGTACAGTCTTTCTGGAGGCGATGGAGGTTAGAGTATTTGCACGAGCTCCAAGTTAGAGAAAAATGGAACACTCCTTCAGTTCCCATCGCGCCTGGAACTGTCGTTGTAATTATGACTGAAAACTTACCTCCTCTCGCGTGGCCATTAGCGATTGTCGAAAAGGTTCACCCCTCCAAAGACGGCATAGTTCGTGTTGCTTCAGTAAGAACGTCTAGGGGAACTTACCTTCGCCCAGTCGTTAAGCTTTGTCCACTCCCAACTCAGTAAATACTTTCAATACTTTAATCATTCGCTAGTTAGTTAAGTTTCTTGTTTATTTTATAATATAATCCGCTAGATATAGGTATAGTTAGATACATAGTTTACCCGCTCTCTTTGTAGCATTTTAATGTGCATCATTTTGTTTTCTACCGCATTATTCTTCTCTTAAAGGTACCCTTTAAGGGCGGCTGGAAATGGTGGCGCCACCCATTAGTTTAATTATAAATCTGTTTGGTGTCTAATTCCTACTCCCGCCCTATTTACCTTATCGAGCAACCAAAGTGTTTCGCCAAAAATAATATAGATGGCGATACCAGTGCGATTAGACCCCTTACGGTCTGTCGTACCTTAACTAGTGCCTTGCTAGTAGTGTCCTACGAAGGGTCTTAGCTTTCCTTCGTCAAGGAGCTGCGCTCGCAAGCAGTGCTGAACTCTAACCGCGTCGGCTGTGTAACTGGGTACAGTCGATAGACGAGAAGCGGTCTCCACGCTCCGTCCGTAGTTAAACCGCAGGAAGTGAGACGTTCCGTGATCTAATCAGACTGACAGTGAATAGTGTCTCGTCATCATCAGCAGTGACCCTGGGAGCTCCTGGGAAGCGGCAGCAGGCTGGAGAAAACGTGAGTTGGTTGCTTTCCTTTACCCTTCCTGTCGGTCCTTTGTTTTAGCGAGACACCTTTGCAATTAATCAAATATTAAAATCATACATATTTTACCGCATACAGTCCACTTGAGTTATTGTCAAGTCTGGTGGACCACGGGCGCCATCATATTCCGTGGGAGAGATACGCTTCGGCATGAATGGGCTTAGCTGAGTGATACCACGGCCTCACAGAAAACCGGTGTGAAACAGCGCTTGCGCTCTGTTTCACGGTGTGAGTGAGGGTACCGGAGGCCCATCCCCCAACCTCTCTCCCATGATGGTGCAGTTGAAAGACAGATTGTTACCCCAGAAGGGTACCAACTGCGCTAGCGTTGGAGAATCCCTCTATGGGCGTCCGCGCTCAGGACACAACGCGCCTGAACGTGGATGCCCAGGCTGCCTCTCGTATTCTGGGGAGGGCAAAATTGCGCTCAATCAAGCTCGGGGTAAGAGCAGTAACGTCCTACCTTGCTGGTCGTGCACTTCTGCAACGTCAGGGGATTACATAGTAATCTTAATGCTGTCCATCACCATCTCGGGACAGCAAAGCCAGCACTGCTCTTTTTGACCGAGACGCAGATATCGTCTCCAGCAGACACATCCTACCTCAGCTACCCTAAGTACGGACTAGAACATTCCTTTATGTCTAAAGCCGGAGTGTGCGTGTACGTCAGAGACGATATCAGCTCTCGTCGCCTCAGCAACCTTGAAGGTTGAAGGTATGAAGGTATCTCCATATTATGGCTCCGTGTAGAAAGCGACGACCATCCCCGCGTATAAACGTGCCTCTACAGGTCCCAAAGCGGTGATACAGAAACTGACCGTCTCATGGAGCACATCCAGATGGCTACTGATCTCGTGCAGTAGCAGATCCCTTCCGCAGAGATCATCTTACTTGGCGATTTTAACGCTCATCACGCCGGCTGGCTCAGCTCCAGTAAAACGAATCATGCGGGGAGAGCTGTTCACGACTTTGTCCTGGCATATGGCCTGACTCAATTGGTTACCACGCTCAGATGTGGAGTGCCAGAATTCCTGGTTGTTGGATCTTCTGGTGACTTGTCATCCGGACGGATACCACGTATCCGTAAACGCCCCACTTGGCTCCTCAGACCATTGCCTTGTCTGGAGTACAGTGCCTCTCACATGCTTGCCGCGATCGCGAGTTTCACGCAGCCGTCGTGTGTGGCGCTAAAAGTCAGCAGATTGGGATGGGATGTGGTTATTCTTTGCGTCCTACTCTTGGAGACGGTTGTGCTTCTCGCCGGATAATCCCAACACTGCTGCTGATTCTGTTGCTGATTTTGTGCTACAGGGTATGGAGCTTTTTATTCCATCCTCTGTGGTCCCCATTGGTGGCAAGTGTCGGCCACGGCTTGGTTCATCTTCCAAAAAAGCTTCTCGCGGGAAGCAGGAAACTTACCAAGCCTGGGCTGATGCGGTGGCGGTACGGGATAAAAACATCAGCGCTCTATAAAAGGAGTACAACTTTGCCTCCAGGTCCTTCAAAAGAGACATTGCAAGGGCGAAGTCGGAGCCCATTGCCAGGATTGGCGAGAGGCTTGAGCGTCTTCCTTCGGGAACTCGAACATTCTGGTCTCTTGTGAAGGCTATCGAAGGTAATTTCTGTAAGCCATCCCTTCTACCTCTGCACTTGGGAAATAATCTGTTGGCCTATGACGCAAAGGAGAAAGCCGACATCTGGCAAAACACTTTGCGTCCAACTCGACCTTTAATGATGGGGAACAGTAGCTGCCTACCATATCGCGGTACAAGTGCCGTATGCTGGATACCCAGTTTCACCAACGCTTAGTGCGTTTAGCACTTTTATCCTTGGATATCCATAAGTCGAGTGGCCCTGATGGAATCCCCCCTATAGTCTGCGTCTGCGTATGAAGATGCGTCTTTTTCGGCTCTCCTACTCTTCTGGCGTAGTTTCGATATCATGGAAGGCAGCATTGGTCCACCGGATCCCGACAAAAAGGCGATCGCTTTAATCCGTCCAACTTCAGGCCGATAGCTATAACTTCCCTCTTCTCAAAAATAATGGAGTCCATTGTCAACTGTCAACTCCTACGGTATCTAGAAGATCATCATCTGCTTAATGATCAGCAGTACGGCTTCCGTAAGAGTCGATCGGCTGGTGATCTTCTGCTATACCTGACACATCGCTGGGCACAGGCGATTGAGACTAAGGGACGAATAGGAAGCCTTGGTAGTTAGTTTGGACACAGCGAAGGGTCGATCGGGTCTGGTACAAAGCGCTTCTTTCGAAGCTCCCTTCCTATGGGCTTCTGGAGAAATTATGCGATTAGGTCACTAGCTTCCTAGCAGATAGAAGCATAAAGGTCGTAGTCGACGGTGAATGCTTTGACTCCATATCTGTGAATGCTGGTGTCCTGCAAAGCTGTGTGCTATCGCCTACTTTGTTCCTCCTCCATATCAATGACATGCTGCACATTAGCGGTATTCATTGTTATGCGGATGACAGTACCGGCGATGCTCTCTATACTGCCCACGCCAATCTTTCTTGGGAAAACGTCATCGAGAGTTGAAACAAACTTGTGTCTGAAGTTGAGACCTCTTTGGAAAAGGTCTCAGATTGGGGTAGACTTACTTTAGTCCAATTTAACCCCACAAAGACACAAATTTGCGCGTTCACCGCTAAAAAAGTGCCGTGGGTCGTATGTCCTCGTTTTGGAGACACTCCCCTATCTGACTCAGCAACTCGGCGTCGACATATCGAACGAAGTCTAGTTTCATGGTCATTTGGAGGGTAAGGCCAAGTTGGCCTCGAAGAAGCTTGTTGTGCTCAACAGATCCGAGACAGTGTTTCATCCCGGCCCACCGCCTTCTGCTTTATAAGGCGCAGGTTCGGCCTCACGTGGAATACTGTCCCCATCTTTGGGCGGGGGCACCCAAATACCAGCTCCTCCCTCTGGACCGCAATAAAAGCAGAGCGATTCGAATCATCGATTGCCAAGAACTTTCAACTCGGCTAGACTCTTTGGCGCTGCCTAGCGTTGTGGCTTCGCTGTGCATCTTCTACCGCATTTACCATAGGGAGTGCTCCGAGGAATTGTTCGGACTGATTCCTGCCGCCTCTTTCCGCCATCGTCCTACGCGACAGAAGTCTCATCCCCATCATCTAGATGGTTGGCAGTCCACAACTATGCGCTTTTCCAGGAACTTTCTGCCTCGCACAACAAAACTGTGGAATGAACTGTCGCCTGCGGTATTCCCGGACCAATACGACCTTCAAACCTTCAAGAAAAGAGCGTACTCCGTCTTAAAGGGCCGGCAACGCACTTGTGATTTTTATGTTAACCGCAGTATAACACATTATTGCTTTTTGTTGTAGTCTCATTAGATTTAAGCATTAATAATGTAAGGCACTTAGGACACAAATGCTAAATACAATTATATTCTATCCTGCGGCAGCAGGATCTCTGCGTAGGGTTCGAAACTTTCTTCCCATCAACACTAAAGTTGCGCTCGCACAATCTCTTCTTCTTCCCATCCTTGACTATAGTGATGTCAGCTATCTGGATCTCACCGAAGACCAATTAAATAAACTTGAGCGACTCCAAAACCTCTGCATCAGATTCATATTTGGTTTGCGCAAATATGACCATATCTCAGAGTACCGTTCTAAACTCAGGTGGCTACATATACGCTTTCGCCGGAATCTTCATATACTTTCTCTTTTATACAGTGTTCTGTTTCATCCTCGCACACCCTCTTATCTCAAAGAACGTTTTCAGTTCTTACACAATACACATTGCAGGGACCTGAGGTCATCGGAGAATTTAATACTAAATTGCCACAACACTCCACTCACTTCGCAGACAAGTCCTTTACTGTGCAAGCAGTAAGACTTTAGAACAGCTTGCCGGAGACTATCCGAAAAGCGAAAACCTTGGTTGTTTTTAAAGCCTGGTGAAGGATTATTATCTGTCACTATGAATACTCTCGGATTCATTATGTGTGGTAAGCGTTGTAGTCTGTATGTGCTTGTGTGTATATATATATGTGTAGGTATACGTATGCATTTTTGTTTGATTTATTTATTGTTTTAATAATTTAGAATATTCACGTGATGTTGTGTTACTGTTGTATTAACTACCTGAAAAATCTTAAACACCTAAAATCCATTTGAAGGTTGTCTGGAAGAAATCGCCGTGAGCGATAAGACCGCCAATTGTTACTTCTCTAGCTTTGTAACTCATCTATTGTTATGTTTTTATTTTTTATGTACACAATAAAGATATAAATAAATAAATTCTTAATTTATGAATTAAGCAATAACAATTTTTGTACTCTAGAATATGCTGCGATTTTTTTTCAATAAAATGGATTGCACTATTGTAAACCTTAGGATCTAAAGAATAAGACTGCATTCATAACTCAATACCCGATTTTCTGTGGGTTAACACACGAATGCTTAACAGCGTCCAACTATATTTTGCCTCCGCTATTCCGCAAGCGAAAATAAATCGTAGTGCGCGTAGGAACTATTGTCGTTTGCGATATTATTTCGCATTTTTAAAATCGCAACGAATAAAAATCGCAGTGCGCGCATAGCCTTAGTGAATAATGATTCAGGGAATCTAAAATTTTTCATACATTTTACTGTTTCTTATGACTAATAGTTATTTGTTATACAAGAGTGCAAAGTTGCTTTAAAACCGCGTGCTCAATTTTGATCACCGAGCAAGGGAAGGATTCTAAACTTGGATCACGAGCGTAGCGAGTGATTTAAAAATTAGAATCCTGAGCGTCAGCGAGGGAATCAAAAGAGCACGAGGTGAAAAATCTTTGCACTCGAGTGCAACACGTAACTTTTCATTCCACAAAGAAGAAACAACTAAATGCAAAAAAAGCATCAACAATCACAAGATACTTTTATTTCAGTTTAGGTATTAATATTTATTAGGTACTACATTATGATAGGTAAGTATTACAGATTAATTTTTAAATTATTTCTTAAATACTTAGATACTCGCTCAACCCCACGGTGTTACCCGCGGTTTTTGTCGTACCGCGAGTAACACCGCGGGACAAAGCTAGTCTAAAAAAAGTAGCCTAAGTTACTCCTTAGATTATCAGCTATCTGCCAGTGAAAGTCACGTCAAAATCAGTTCAGCCATTCCAGAGATTACCCGGAACAAACAGACAGACAGACCGACTGACAGACAGACAATGTAACAGAAATTATAAAAAAAATATTTTAGTATATGTACCGTGTATACATACATATGCATTTAGTAAAAAGCGGTTATTTTAATATTACAAACAGACATTTCAATTTTATTTATTTGTATGGATGTATAGATAAATTATGAAAAATTGAAAATTAAGTTGCTATAGTTACATAAGAAGAAAATGGTGCGGGCAGAGCAAATTAAAAAAAAAACTACACCAAGAAGGTTCCCAGTCTGAGATTTTAACAAATAAAAAATATTGCATGATTAATTCGGCAACATTTTGAATTCACAAACTTAGTGCACTCGAGCGATGCTCTAAATTCAATTTACTTTATTCCTCTAGAGCAGTGTTCTGCAAAGGGTGTGCCGCGGCACACTGGTGTGCCGTGGTCATCGGTTGGTGTGCCTCAGAAAAATATCTCACAATTATCCCACAAACCTAAGACGGCCTAAAGAAAAATATTTGGTACACAGATGTTAATTACGCAAAAGCACTAGGGAGGCGTTTTGTTTCGTTCATCTCTACTAAGTGTGGGTTTGTCAAGAGAGTTAGCGTTATTCTAGGTGTAGTCTACTGCCTGTCCTGCTATTAACTACTTCTCCAAAGAACCGAGTTCAAAAATACTATTAGTTAGAATGATATCAATTGTCATTTCTCATTCATAACTACGCCGGATCTTTAAACTAAGTATCCCACTATTGACTCATTTGAATTTTCTTTATTGTCTTTTGAGGACATCAAAAATATTATCCTATCTATACGCTTTAATGCCGTGGAGCATGATGGCAGTAGCGTAAGGCCTACGTCATCCCTCTTCCCAAAAAGAGTAGTTCCTCACGTCCTGAACATTTTCGCCCTATTTCTATTCTATACTTCCTGATTATTGTCGCTCTATTTCTATTTTACCCTTCCTGAATGTTTTCGCTCTATTTCTATTCTTCCCTTCTTGAACATTTTCGCCCTATTTCTATTCTGCTCTTCCTGAATATTTTCGCCCCATTTCTATTCTTCCCTTCCTGAACATTTTCGCCCTATTTCTATTCTTCCCTTCCTGAACATTTTCACCCTATTTCTATTCTACCCTTCCTTAATAATTACGCTCCATTTCTATTCTTCCCTTCATGAAATTTTTTACCCTGTTCCTATTCTTTCCTTCCTGAACATTTTCACCCTATTCTTCCCTTCCTGAACATTTTCGCCCTATTTCTATTCTACCCTTTAATGAATATTTTCGCTTTATTTCTATTCTTCCCTTCCTGAACATTTTCGCCCTATTTCTATTCGTCCCTTCCTGACTATTTTCACTCTATTTCTATTCTTCCCTTCTTGAACATTTTCGCCCTATTCTTATTCTTCCCTTCCTGAAAATTTTCGCCCTATTTCTATTATTCCCTTCCTATACAAAGTGCTTGAGTTCGGTGCATATAAGCAGCTTTCAGAATTCACTTACAGAAAAGTCTGTTCTGATTTCCGAGGACTTTTTATTGTTTTATTCTGTAATTTCTGAGATATTTTTATTTTGTCTGCCACTGCCTAACCATACAAGTAGATAAGAAATATTTAAAGTAACGGAAGAATATTTCGATGAACATAATTTGGAATAGAGCAATGACCTATTTATGTGAATTAGGATTTTTAACTCTTACCACAATAAAATACAAAAATGGGAACGCCTCAAGACGATCGACGAAGAGATGAGAATCAGATAGTCTATGTTCAATTAAACTGTAAAATAAAATTATGCCTTAGCCACTGCACTGTCCAGCGCGCGCGCCTAGGTCGTTGACTAATAAGAAACATTGTTTATTACTTAAAAAATATTTTTTAATTTATGGTGTACCTCCAAAATTTTTGTCTTCCTAGATGTACCTTAAACCCAAAAAGTTTGCGGAACACTGCTCTAGAGGATAAAAACGGCTTTTGCACTCAGATATCGAAGGGCAAAAATATTCTTTACGAGCTGGTGGGATGAAAATGCACTTTTATTTAGAAAAAATCACCTTACAATTTTATCGGCGTAATAGCTTAAAAACAAGTATGTTTTATTAGCTATCCAACGAGGTATAAAAAATTTATTAATTTTTATAATTTTTTTATACCTCGTTGGATAGCTAATAAAACATACTTGTTTTTAAGCTATTACGCCGATAAAATTGAAAGGTGATTTTTTTTAATAAACTTACATTTAGTCATAAGAAACAGTAAAATGTATGAAAAATTTTAGGTTCCCTGAATCATTATTCACTAACAGTACTACATTTCTGTTCTTTTTTGTGTTATTATTATGTATTAGGGTGTTAGCAAACTAAAAACACCAACAACAACCATTAAATACGCAAGTGTTTGTTTTAAGAGCACTTTGAAGTAGCGTGATCCACTTTTCTTAAAAAAATGAGTTTTTTTATTTTCGTTCCAAAACGGTACATTTTTGACACATGTACCCGAGGACAATTTGATAGCTAATGATCTCTACTATCACCCTTTAAAGGGATTGCTACATGTTGCCAGTAACCCTGTATATATAATACTAGCTGACCTGAAGAACTTCGTACCGCTATATTTTTCTTTCGTAAATATTTTCTGAATTTCTAATAAACTTGTTTTTAATAGTCAAAGAGAAATGGGAGAGGGAAGATTTGGGGTCCTGTAACCTCAGTCGGTAAAAGCAACGTAAGAATCACTTAATACTGGTTTTCTGTGAGGCCGTGGTATCACTTCACTCAGGCCGCCCTATTTGTACCTACGTTTATTTTCTATATAATATATAAATGGACAACCGATCAGATTAGTTACCTGATGGTAAATTACTACTGAAGAGGCACAAGAGCATTGAAAGCCTCAAAGAGAAATGGAGAGGAAGATTTACGGTTCTTTTTTTTTTATAAATGAGCTAGCCAAAGTGACTACACTGCCTGATGGAAAGCATAAGCAGAAACCAAAAGTAGTGGTCACCGTACTCATTGCGAATGCAAACAATGCAGCAGGTGACCTACACTTTGGCAGCGTATTGAGATGCTTCTACATCATTGAGCCTTCGATCTCGTACTCACCAGCGAAACACGATAGCACCGATGCTGTCATTTTAAGTTGGTTTTCTGGGAGGAGGGTAGTACGGCCGGTTCTTACTGAAATCGGCTCTACTACCCGATAACCTTGTGAACTCACTCGGGAAAAGCCAGTTTTCGGTAAGGCCATGGTATCACTGCGGTCGAGCCGGCCTATTTTTTTCGTAGCATGCCTCTCCCACGGTAAACTATTTTTTTATTTAAAAAAATAGTGTAGTCACAAAAGACATGCGAAATATAAATTTTATAAAACTAAAAATAGAGGTATATTCATTAATTATATTACATTATAAGTTATAACTGTCTATACAATAGAGCGGTCGCCTCTGAGCGTCGAACCCACGTACACGTGTACGCGAAATAGGTGAAATAACTCAACAGTGCAAATAATATATATAAAAAACTATTTATACGGAAATAACTACGGAAATTTTAGTTATAATTTTTGAACATATTTATTTTCCAACGAATTCGAGCTAGAATTTATCTACCGGTGACTAATTAGGTACTTGCCCACAAGAAAAAAACTGTTTTTTTTTTTGTAGTCAAACTTTTTTTAATAAGTCTTTTTTAATTTGTAACATCTTTCTTTTTTTGTCCTGCAATATTTCAATGTGATAATGTAGAAAGGGACGGAAGTGTGTTACAGGAAGTTGAAAAAACGCGCGCTTTTTAGTTTAACAAATAAGCGCGCGCTGTACAAAACCTAACTGTCAGATATGTAGTGTAGGTGATATGTCAAAATATTACACATGCACAGTGCACCTTATAAGTTAAATGCACAAATGGCTTAGTAGTTTAAGCGTTGACAAATTATTGTTCTGAGTCTTGGTGTTCTTTGTGTCCGTTTCATGTATGTTTGTAAGTTCCCCCACGACACAGAATGGATATATTCCTAGAGGTTATTTATAGGTATAGGGAGCCCCCCTATACCTATAAATATCCTCTTAAAAAATGGTACCCCCAATTTTATTTTAGTAGTAATAGGAGCCACACGAATGCTTACAAAAATGTACTGCGTTTGTTAAAAGTACCTTCCTACAATAATTAAGTATTAAGTCAAATTAAATCAAAGAATATTTATGTACGTGTGTTATATGTGGGAGGAGCTGAACAGTAATTATATTATATTCTATTGGCCATTTGCAAATACAGTCAAAAATATACAAGAAAAAAAATCAAGTTAATTTATACTTAACCGATACTTATTTAGGACCGTATGTTTCCTTTGCTTTCATACCAACAAAAAATATGCGAATCTATAAATTTAACCATCCAAGGCTATTACCGTTAAGCTACTCGGAATCGGAATACACAAAATAAACCAGTTAAAATCTTACACGTGCCGAGTTCACTTACATACAGGCCGTTTATTAGTTTACATTTATAATTTATTTAAAACAACTTTTATTTCCCCACGTTACAACACTAGTGAAATAATATTTTTTCAAATTCGCGTAGTCAATTTCTAATCGTAATCTAAATGCGAAAATTATGAAATAATTATTACGGAGGGTTTCGAATTTTTCGAACTTTCGCGAATGCAACGGGCAGAAGTGGACGGGAAGTGTATTCCAAGATGATATACCGAAACGATTTAATAGTAAGTATATTTTTATTTAATTACGGAAATCCCTTTGGGTCGTGACCTAACCGGGATTTAGATGACCGAGGTGTCGGAATCGAATATACTAAAAACCGATACCTGATATAAATTGGATCCGGGTAAAACAGTGTAGTACTGAAGTAACGCGAAGAACGTGTAGTCTAGTTTAAGAGATTCCGGAATAAAATTCCGACTCAATCCTAGAGGTTAAAATCAAATGATCCAGTTTCTGAGGTCGACCGCTTTAGGAGACGTGAAGGGATTTTCCACCCCGTGACCAAAAAAACAAAAGGGTAAGAGAATCAGCGAATTTCTGCAGGGATTGCAGCACTGAGGAACCGCGTGACCCTGTGCCTGGAATTAAAAAGGTCGTTAGAATAGTAACATCGTCTGTAAAATCCGTTTTAATTATTACTTACTAGCTGTTGCCTGCGGCTCCACCCGCGTGTATGTCGGTTATCGCGGCAAAAAATAACGTATGCGTACGTAAATATTCTGATGTATAAGCTATATCTTCTAGTTTTTGCGTGAAGAAGTAACAAAAATACACACTCACAAACTTTCGCCTTTATAATATTAGTGTGATCAAATATATTGTTTTTGTGAGTGTGAAAGAGTGTTAATATGTAAATTAATATTTAAATGAATTCATGTCTTTTCCTGCCTTTTTATTAAGATTTATTACGACAAGATGTACGGCGCTTCACACCTGCACTCGCACTTAGCAAAGTGAATACAGGCCTGTATACAAAGTTTAACGATAAGCGATCCAGCAGTTAAGACGTTGAAACGTAACAAACAAACACATTAATCTATAGCCTTTTTAATTCACCATTTTCACACGAATATTTATTTAAGATTTCTTTAAATAGATTTCATAATAAATATATTATGCATTTTATATCTAAGACATTTTGGTTGTATAATACGATCTGTGACGTCATAGAGTAAGGTTGAATGCAATTTTTGTAACATTCGTTTACATTATATAGAGATGTATCGTGTTGTGTTTCTCCGATGGCCAGATCCCCGACTATTGCTTGGTTATCACATCACACTATATTATAAGTTTGTGAATGTGTATGTTTGTTACTTTTTCGCACAAAAACTACTGGACGGATTTGGATAAAATTTTACAGTAATATAGCTTATACATCAGAATAACACATAGGCTGCTATTTGCCGCGATAACCGACATACACGCGGGCGGAGCCGCGGACAACAGCTAGTTTTTAATATGAATAAGCCAAAGCATAATCTGATTTGATATAAAATCAAATCCTTTAACGGAATAAAAAATAAATCTTTCACGAATAATTCCTGACAATATTTAATACTCTTGTCCGTGTAGCCTGTCTGAGTGTCTAGTATTTATATCCGAATTTTACGTTTTAACGCTCGTCTCAAATATTGCAGAGCCTGTGACCACAGGCTCTGCAATATTTGCTGGACTGCTGATATACTTATACACGTATAAAGTTAGTTAACGTAGCATGTATCAGATATGCAGAACAAAACCAATGCGAAAAAATATAAAGACAATCTTTGAAGCGGTTTGTATAATGATCATCATCATCAGCAGCCTATTGAAGTCGTCTACTGGACATAGGCCTCCCCAAATTATAGTTTAGGTTTGTATATCGTTTTAAAATTTTAGCTCAATCGGTGCAGAACTTTTTGTGTTTTTTAAGCGTGAAAACCAACTTGACATTTTTATATGTAGATGTAGATATGTATCCGTACATTTGGTACAACACTATAACTTTTCAATATTAGTGTTTGACGTAATAAGCTTTAATTATAAATAAATTTAAATATTTTTTTCTTTAAATTATGAATATTTCCGGTCTTTATCGTTATTCTCAATGATATAAAACTTAATAATTCAAGTTAAAATAAGGTCATTGCTGTTGAAATGTTTCTCGGTCTAATACACGCGTCACGTGAAACCTTAACTTGGAACTTACTAACAAAAGCTGTAGACCACTGTTGGATATAGGAAGGACCTCTAATTAGAAAGGAGGTTTTGGCCTTGACTAGAATGGCAATGAATGCGGGTTTGATTCTCATCCAGGACATTTTCGTCGCTACTAACAGGCTTTACAAGTCTACTAGTCACAGGCTTCTTCTTAAAAAGGATATTTAGGTCTATTATAGTCTAGTCTATAGGTAGTAGAGCCACGCTGATTTCAGCATGAATGGGCCGGCTCGACCGGGGCGGTACTACCCTCGCACAGAAAATCAACGTAAAATGACAGCGTTCATGCTGTCGTGTTTCGTTGGTGAGTGCGAGACCGGAGGCCCAATTAGTCTAGTCGACAAGTTCCACTTGTTGACTAGACTAAAAGATGCAGCAGCATCACTAGGCCGCCGTGGTGTGGGTTGCCATACTGCTTTGTCTGCATTCGCAGTGAGTATGGTGACCACCACTCTTGGATTCTGCTTATGCTTTCCATCAGGCAGAGTAGAGTCATTTTGGCGGGCCATACATAAAAAAAAAAAAAAAAAATATATATACCAGATAGAGAAAAGAGCGCAATCCTTCTTAAAAGGCCGGCAATGCACTTGTGATGCCTCTGGTGTTGCGGGTGTCCATGGGCGGCGGTAATCGCTTACCATCAGGCGATACGTCTGCTCGTTTGCCCTCGGTATTCAATAAAAAAAAGATGGGTTAGAATACGATTTATGTGAAGTTTTAATTCTCTTTACATTGCTATTGTCCTGCGTAGTTTACTCCCGTCGGCTCTTACGACACCCATGGGATGAATAGAGCTGGTGACACTCCGATTTTTAATCCGCCACCACATTGATCTTACTTTGTTACTTCAATCGTGGGAAGCGAATATGCTTCGGGTACAAATAGGCCAACTCGACCGAAGTGATACCATGGCCTCACATATAACCTGTTTGTAATTATTTCGTTGCCTTTACCGAGTGAGATTACAGGACTCCAAATTTTCCCTCTCCCATTTCTCTTTAAGGGTTGCAATTCTTTTGAGCCTCTTGAGTAGCAGATACCAGTAGTAATTTACCATCAGGTAACTGACCGGCTCGTTTGCTATTTTAAATATATAAAAAAATGTATGGGGTACAAATAGGCCGGCCCGAGTGAAGTGATACCAAGGCCTCTCAGAAAACCAGTTTTGAAAACTTTTCACCGAATGCGTGAGAATACCTGTAAAGTTTTAGAATAATGTTGTGTTTTTCTATTTTTAACCGACTCCAAAAAAAGAGAAGGTTTTTGAATCAGTTGCTTTTTTTAAATTTGTTTACACATTCTTTGGTCATTTATGAACCCATTTGAAATTAAGAAGGATATACTTCCCGTTTTAAAATATGATTAAACATAAAATCATAAAATCTTATTAAATAAATGTATTTTCTTTATTTCGTTGCGAAAAAAAAAATGTAAAAAGATATAATTTTGAAAGCTTTTTACTCCAAGATTAGACTTAATGTTTGGTTTCGAGGAGTTGATTTAAACGGAAATGTATAAATACTTGCTTGATAGACTAGTTTACGAACTAGTATTCAAATCTAAATTAGCGCTGTAATAAACGAGCAATTCTTATATATATTTACTAGCTTTTACACGCGGCTTCGCTCACGGAGACTTTCATCCCCTGATTTACCCCCTTAGGGGTGGAATTTCAAAAATTCCTTTCTTAGTGCTCACTTACGTTAAGAACCTACATGCAAAATTTCAGGATTCTAGCTTCAGCGGTTTGGGCTGTGCGTTCTCTGGGTATGTCAGTCAGTCAGTCAGTCACCTTACTCTTTTATATATATATATAGATATATAACTAGCTGACCCACGCAACCTTGTTTGCGTCTCCTATTACCCGTAGCGTTATAATTTTCCCCCGTTTTTGAAATATTCTTTATTAGTGCTCCGCTCCTATTGGTCTTAGCGTGATGATATATAGCCTATAGCCTTCCTCGATAAATGTTCTATCCAACACTGAAAGAATTTTTCAAATCGGACCAGCGGTTCCTGAGATTGGCGCGTTCAAACAAACAAACTCTTCAGCTTTATATAATAGTATAGATAAGTATAGATGAGTCTCGGCTCGGCTCTAACAATTTTCATGATATTTAGTATGCAGGGGGTTTTGGGGTGATAAATCGATCTGGCTAGGATTTACTTTTAGAAAATTTACCGAAAAAAATCTCGGTCATCCAGTTACTCTAAATTAATGCCGTAAAGTAAATTGTATGATTGAGTGTATTAGACAGATTGATGTAGTTCTATGATGAAGGACGCAAACGAACCGACAGGTTACCTGTTGGTAAGTGATTACCACCTCTCATAGACCTGTAACTCGAGAGTAACAAGTGCGTTACCTCTCAAAAGGAGGGAGGGCTTGGGGCTATTCACTTGGTGATAAGCATCAAAAGAATTATTTTTCGGTTTTCTGAGAGGCCTTGGTATCACTCCGGTCGAGTCGGCCTATTTATACTGAAGCGTGCCTTTTACAAATGATACCACGGCCTTACAGGACATATGTGCAATGCCATGTGCAAATCTTACTAATTTTATAAAGGCGAAAGTTGGTTTGCTCTTTCAAGCAAAACGGTTTGGAGATCTGGATGAAATTAAAGCAAGGTTTGGGCCCGGACAGTACAGGCAGCGTATTAGACTAGTACCGAACTAAATAGAAATGGGACTACTGAAGGCCCAGATTAAAGAACCAAATTACACAGTGTTACGTTATATATGTTAGTTTTATCTATGCTATAATTTATACTTTTTATTTATGGCACCTGCGTCTAGGAATTTTTTGTCACTCTTCTTTGGAATCACTGGATTACATACGCTACAAATACCATCATTTGCTATTTCATTTATTCCTTGGAATTAAGTTTATCCAGATATTGTCTACTTAAAAAGGAGTCCCTTAACCTAGGGACGAATTAAACCAGTTAAACGTAACGGATGTGACATACTGTGAATGGGAATTACCAGGTTTGAGTCCCAGCCTGATGTTTTGTAGATTAAATAAAATAATTTATAGCGATAGATTTTTAACGGAAGTTAAATAGCAGTTATATTCGCGCGTATTATGTTAATTTGTTGAAAATCAACATTGAAATGTAATTATAATATAAAAGTAGTAAATGATCTAGTTCAGAGTATTAGCAAGCCATGGGAACGGAGTAAGTTGTTTTTTGTGTACACTTTCTTATTGGGGACGGCCATAAATTATGTGTACAGTGTGTACTAGGTAATCACGTTTGTTACACTCTTTAGTTACACTCTTTAGTTACCTATTACCCTCGGTATTGCTAGCTAATACCTCAAGTCCGAACTTATTGTTTGTGGTAAGACCTTCATGTTTTATTTCCCCACTAGCTTTTGCACGCGACTTCGCTCACGAAGACTTTCATCCCCTGATTTATCCCCTTAGGGGTGGAATTTCAAAAAAATCCTTTCTTAGTGCTCACTTACGTTATATAAAGAACCTACATGCAAAATTTCAGGATTCTAGGTTCAGCGGTTTGGGCTGTGCGTTGATCTCTGGGTATGTCAGTCACCTTCCTCTTTTATTATATATAGAATATAGATAGATCCTCCTTCGGAATAGCCCCGTGAAGACAATGGGCGTAGTTAGGTAGTCCGATTCTGACTCCCTTAGCGAAGATTGAAGTGTTTCTTAGCGTCGTTTCTATTTCAACACTGACTTAGCTTTGAGAGACGTAATTACCATATATTTGTTAGTTTTCTATTAACGTTTAACAGCTCGGAGTAGGAAGTTGGGGTCTGAACCTGAAAAAAGCTATTTTGGTAATGTACCGTGTATACATACGTATGCATATAGTAAAAATCGGTTATTTTAATATTAGAAACAGACACTTCAATTTTATTTATTTGTATAGATTATTATGAAGCAGCAGGTATCTTCTGAAAAATGACTTAATGACCTTTTTTTCTAGAATAATTTATGATGGTTAGGTATAAACTAAATTTGTTAAATGTAATTAAGTAATTAGTACCAAATAAGCTATCTAGATTACGTTAACTATTTATAATTTTTATATTAAAATACTTACGTATTTTAATATTTTTTTTTTTAAATTTAATATTTTAGTGATATTTTATAAACGGAACACTTCATTGTTTTAGTAATACTCGTAATGGGTTTCGAAGCTGGCTACGAGAAGTATTCCATGATAATAATTTAAAAAACATACAATTGAATTTAAAAATCTCCTCCTTGTTCGAAGTCGTTTTTTTATGGAATATGCGCCAACGGGCAGACGTATCACCTGATGGTAAGCGATTACCGCCGCCCATAGACACCTGTAACACCAGAGGCGTCACAAGTGCGTTGCCGGCCTTCGGGGGATGGGAGGAGGGGTTGGAATATGGGCCTCTGGTATCCTCACTCACTCGGTGAAACACAGCGCAAGCGCTATTTCACACCGGTTTTCTGTGAGGCCGTGATATCACTCCGGTCGAGCAGGGCCATTCATGCCGAGGCTCTCCCACGTTGAAAACATCTCACACACAACCGTCTGAATCCAAACTAGACAAAGCCAGTACTATGGTAACCAAACTGCTGATGAACATACTTACTTACATATTTCTAAATACATACATATTAAAGGCGCTCATAACCCAGTTGCACTCGGTGATTAGAAACAATCACCGAGGGTAAGCAACATACATACATAGCTCGGTCAGTACCTGGATAGGTGACCGCTGGTGGCATGATACCATGAGCGTCTCCGTGATTCGGAGGTCTCGTTAAGCAGTCGGTCCCGGGTGTTATCATAGGATAACGGTCGTGAAGCTTAGTTGGAGGCCTTTGGGCGGCTTAAAAACATCCCACGGCAAGATTACGTAGCCACAACGTTGTCTTGCTAGTTCCCAACCCGCACTCGGCCAGCGTGGGGACGTATGGCCTTAACCCTCTCCTGAGAGGAGACCCGAGCCCAGCAGTGAGACACTATGGGTTGTTGATGTTCATACATATTATAGATAAATTAAAGGTACCCAGACTAAGAACAGTAGTCTTTTTCTAGGTATCAAACCCTGGGCAAACTAGTATACCTAACTCGTAATAATATCAAATTACTTATTTTTGTAATAAGCGAAGCACCTCAGTAGGCCACCATGGAGTGGGTCACGGGTCACCATGCTGCATTGTTGCATTGTCTGCACTGGCAATGAGTATGGTGACCACCACTCTTGAATTCTGCTTAAGCTTTCCATCAGGCAGAGTAGAGTCACTTTGTCAGTCTGATATATGTATCTATATTACCATTTGTATATATGTGTTATCAATACATTATAATAAAATCGTTACTGGTCGCTGTCTGTAAATGGAAGATATATAAGAAAAACTTATATAGGAAGTTTTATGAAGGAACGCAATAGACCCCAAAACATTTTTACATATTTTGTTTGTTTGTGTGTACGTTCGTCCACGCTAGTCTCAGAAAAAACTTTACCAATTTGAATGCGGTTTTCACAAATGCGTTGTGGTTTGCTTCAAAAAAGCTATATCAGTTAGAAGATTCCCCGCGGTAACCAACCTTATACTCGTAATATATAAAAGCTTATTTAAATATATAATAAATAACCCTCCTTTGGCTTTGCCGTAGTCGGGTAATAAATTAATGTTTCGGACATCTAGTCCGAACACAACGCCATCTAGTCCCAAGCTAAGCAGAGCTTGTATTATGGGTACTAGACAACTGATATAAATACAAATATACTTTTTTTGTAAATATCTTACATATTATAAATAGAAAACACCCAAACTCCGAAACAAATATTTTCAGATCATACAAACATTTGATCCGACCCGGGCATCGAACCCTGTGCTTGACTTGACACAGCAGTTACGTACGCTACCACTACGCTACCGAGGTAGTTTATACAAACTTGAATTGTTGATATTATGGTATGCAATTAAGTGTATCAATATCTAAACCCAAGTAGTGGACAACTTAACTATAAATACACATACATGTATATTAGACAACAGGTTTAAAACAAGTATTATAAAATTAACATTTAGAACTTATTTTAAGTAAAAAAACGGGCTTGAATGTATCTGGTGTTTACACGTGGTTAGTATAAGTCGCACGTTGACCCGATTCGCGTGTTGTTACCAAGGTGCGCAAGCGCAGGTCTGTTAACTTAGCAGAACTTAGAACTAGACTAAAGATCTATACGAATAAACATAATTGAAATGTCTGTTTGTAATTTCAAATGAACATTTTTTCACTAAATACATATGGAAGTATATACGATACTTACATATAAAAATCAATTTTTATTTTTTTGTCAGTCTATATGTCTTGGCTAATCTCTGGAACGGTTGGACCGATTTTCTTGGTGCTTTTACTGATAGGTAGCTGATGGTATAAAGATTATCGTAGGCTACTTTTAAGACTAGCTTCGCCTCCCGTGGGGTTCAGCTAGTATTATTATATTGAGTGAAGCAGATTAATTTGTATCCCTCTTTAGGCACGGGAACTTGTGATATTTGAAATACTTTCTACTAATAAAAATGCGCAAGTTTGTGAGGATTAATGAATGTTTGTCTCTTTCAAACAAAACGTACACGTACAGTAGGTACGGATTTAGATGAAACTTTACAGTAATATAGCTTATAAATATATCAAAATAATACATAGCTACTATTTACCGCGATAATCAACATACACGCGGGCAGATAGCGGTAAAAAGGTAGTATTTTCCTGAACAAGCTATGCCTCGGCATGAATAGGCCGACTCGACCGTAGTGATACCACGGCCTCACAGAAAACCGGAGTTCTTCTTTTTTTAATGGAATAATTGGCAAACGAGCTGACGTATCGCCTGATGGTAAGCAATTACCGCCGCACATGGACACCTGCAACACCAGAGGCGTCGCAAGTGCGTTGCCGGCCTTTGGGGGTTGGGGGAATGGGCCTCCGGTATCTTCACTCACTCGGTAAAACACAGCGCAAGCGGTCAAGCAAGTTAAGCGGTTCTTTCGTTGATCGCTGCAGTCGCCAAACCAAACCTACCCCCCCCCCCTCTATTCCTTCTGAATGGGGGATTCATAAAGAACTGCAACACACAGATCACTCTTCAGCTCGTTTGTATAATATCTAGTTAAAATACAAAGTCCAATGACAAATCGCAAATCTGCAAACATCCTTATTTCTGCTGCATTAAAACAAAAATAAAATGTCAAACGGCAAACTGTTATTTAAATGCCATTTAGTGCAGCAGTGTTTTAAAATATATTCTAAAAAAAAATCATCTTCCCACATTGTTGTTAGTGAGGGTCTTATTAAGCGTCTACACAGAGGGAGAACTATAGAATCACAATAGAAAATTAATCCTTTAATTTATATTTGAAAATCGAACGCCAGTAGTGAAATCTGGTTTTAACATCGTATGTACAACGGCAAATGATTATGAGCTTTATTTCAATAAACATAGTAGTGTTTCCGCAAACGTGTGTACGTAGAAATAGGCAAGCTCGACTGGGGTGATACCACGGCCTCACAGAAAACCGGAGTTAGTTCTTTCAGTGCTTTTCACCGAGTGTGTGAGGTTAGAAGCTTAGCACCCAATAGGTGGAAACGCATTTGTGACTCTGGAGGCCATGGTCATTAGTTACTGACTTACCATCACTTTCTAGATTGTTCTATTAAATACAGCATATACCGTGGGAGAGCCACGCTACGGCATGAATGGGCCGTCTCGACCGGAGTGATACGACGGCCTCACATAAAAACGGTGTGAAATAGCGCTTGCGCTGTGTTTTACTGAATGAGTGAGGATACCAGAGGCCCATACCCCAAAACCCTTCCCCCAACCCCCAAAGGCCGGCAACGCACTTGTGACGCCTCTGGTGTTGCGGGTGTCCATGAGCGGCGGTAATCGCTTACCATCAGGCGATACGTATGCTCGTTTGCCCACTAACAATTTGTTTATAATGAGCCAACCTTAAAAGGTAGTCATATGTACGCTGTTGCAGACCTTTTTAGATGGAACATTTAAAGGGGACCAATTCTTTTGTACAATATTCTTGTGACTATTTGTGTTTGTATTGTGATGTATTATTTACGCAATAGAAACTCTCAAAAGGAATAACTTTCCCATGTTTTTAACCGACTTCAAAAAAGGAGGAGGTTCTCAATTCGAATGTTTTTTTATGTTTGTTACCTCAGAAATTTCGACTTGGTGTTCCGATTTTGATGATTCTGTCAACTTACACCATAAATTGACATTTAAATATTTTATCTGTCAAGGCTAAGGAAACACCGAAGCGGCCTCGTTTCTTTTTCAAATAAATTATATCTGAGAATTTCCTATAAAGAATAAAGAAGTTTTTAATGTATATATTTTTTGTCTATCGATACTTTTTATAGTTTTTTGTTTGAACGGTAGATATTTTTAATGTGGTTTTTAAACTACTTTTATATTGCCATGATAAGGTAATTAATCTATAATGTATTGGCTAGCTATTTGGATTAACAATTTATTTGATAAATTCAGGGTGTGGTACTTCCTTATTAGAATTACGCTCCCCACTCTCGTCGTGGACTACTGATTTCGTCATTAGTTTGGGAGTGGGGATTCCTTACAACATCCTTGTGGTGTTAATTAAGAATACAGTGTATCACCACCTCTATTCATCCTATGAGTGTCGTAAAAGGCCTAAAGCCGAGTCTCCACCGAACAAAAGTTAGCAACTTTTGTGTTGTCAACACGTGTTGGTGACAAAAGTTGTTATAATTTGCTAGTGTTTGCAAAAAAATGACAACAAATGTTGGGAACCGTGTTTCTGTTTTTGGCGGTAAACATCAAAAAGAATACGGTTGTTGCAGATATTTATGCTTATAGTTGAAATGTTTTTCAAATTGTTGGCGACTCGGTGTAGACACAATGGAAACAAAAGTTGGCGATTTTTTGAAGAGCTGCCAACAGTTGGAAACACTGAAATTGCCAACAATTTCGTTGGAGACGCGCCTTAAGAGAGGATCAGAGGACTTAACTACCAGGATAACATCACTGCAAAGAGATGGAGAACTTGACACAAACTCTATACCAACCCGTCTGGTCAGCGTGGTATAGCAGGCCAAAACCTTCTTTCTAAGGAGAGGCCTATGTCCTAATTATACTAAATGTCGATATATACAAGCATCATCAACAAGCAATTGGTCCTCTACCTGGAAGATCACCCCTTGCTAAATGATCAGCAATATGGCTTTAGGCCGAACCGATCCACGGGTGATCTTCTAGCGTATGTCACCTTTGGGGTGAGGCTATTGACAGACATGGGGAGTCCTTGGCCATCAGCCTTGACATGGCCAAAGCTTTCGACAGGGTTTGGCATCGCTCGCTTCTCTCCAAACTTCCCGCATTCGGCCTGCCCCCTAAACTCTGCACCTGGGTCGCCGCATTCCTGCACCAGCGCCGTATTAAGGTCCTTTGCGACGGTGCGGTCTCTGATTATCGGCAGATAAACGCCGGTGTACCTCAGGGCTCCGTCCGGTCGCCCACGCTGTTTCTTCTGCATATCAATGACATGTTGGCCCTTGGCAATATACATTGCTATGCAGACGATAGTACAGTTCATGGGCGATATTTTGGTCACCCTACAGCCAAGTCAGCGGACGTTGAGGCGAAGCGACGGGATCTTGTCGCTGAGCTCGACCTGGTTCTAAGTCGCTTCTCTCAATGGGGCAGTGAGAATCTGGTCGAGTTTAACGCCAAGAAAACACAGTTGTGCGCGCTATCTACCAAAAAGTCTCCCTTCCTTCCCCTCCCAACTTTTCGGAACACTCAACTGCCCCTGCAAGACAAGCTCGGTATCCTGGGTATGGATTTCTGCCGTGATCTCGACATGCGTGAGTACATCGAGAGCATCATTAAAGCAGCCTCGCGGAAGTTAGGTGTACTTAACAAGGTGAGACGGTTCTTCTCGCCCGGGCATCTGTGTCTTCTTTACAAGACCCAGGTTCGCTCGTGCTTGGAGTACTGTTCTCATCTATGCGATAGTGCCGCACAGTATCTATTTGACGCTCTCGATCGGTTGCAGCGGCGAGCAGTCCGCATCGTCGGTAATCCCGAAGCCACCGAGTCCCTAGAACCTCTACAGCTGCGAAGAGATATCGCCTCTATGGCAATCCTCTATCGCCTGTATCATGGGGAGTGTTCTGAAGCGCTCTTCCAACTGGTCCCCCCTTCTCCTTTCCTGTACAGGACAACACGTCTTCGCAGTCACCCTTTTAGAGTGGAAGAGATACGCTCTCGAACGCAACGTTTCGGTTCTTCCTTCTTGTGTCGAGCGATCAAAACATGGAACTCACTACCACCACACGTGTTCCCTTCCCATTATGATCCCGGGTCCTTTAGGCGGGGCGTGAAAAAGCATCTCACTAGACCGCTATAGTGTGGGTCACTATGCTGCTCTGTCCACGTTCACATTGAGGATAGTGACCACCACTTTTGGATTCTACTTATGCTTTCCATCAGGCAGAGTAGAGGCATTTTGGTAGCTTAAACATTTCAAAAAAAAACTGATATAATACTTATATACTTTTTGTTGGACATAGGCCTTCCCTGAAGTTCTCTACAAGAACCAGTTCTATGCTGCCCACATCTAACGGTCTCCCACGACCTTCACCAGGTCGTCGAACCACTTTATGGAGGGGCTTACTCACACTCCGGCTTCTGGGGTTTGTTGAGTCCATTCGTTCCATCCAATCATTAGGTTATTAAATCAAATAACAAAATGGTGGGAAGGACTTACTGAATGAAGGAATCCCCATTATTATCATCGACATTGGACTGCCTCGTTGGCACAAGTGGTAGCGTATGCGACTGCTGTGCTTGAGGTCTCGGGTTTGATTCCCATGTCGGACCAAATATTTGTATGACCTGCAAATATTTGTTTCGGAGTTTGGGTGTTTTCTATGTATAATATGTACGTATTTACAAAAAAAAGTACATATGTATTTATATCAGTTGTCTACTAGTACCCATAACACAAGCTCTGCTTAGCTTGGGACTAGATGGCGTTGTGTGTTAGATGTCCGAAATATTTATTAATTTGTACAGATAAAAGTACGTAAGATAAAAGTAGACACCTAGACAGTGAACAAATGATCTTGCTCATCACACAAATATTTGTCCTGGGCGAGAATCGAACCCGCGACCTCAAGTTTAGCAATCAGGGCCATTAACCTCTAAATCAACAACCCGGTCAATATGGACATTAAATTAGAACTTCATGCTGTTTGGTCTAGAAATCTAGTCGAGACGATAATTAAAAATTAATCTAATTCTAATTATTGTATTATTCTAGAAATCTATAAAATGGCTATAAAAAGAACAACTTAGATATAAGAAATTAAATTAGACTACTTTATTGGAATCAATTTGTCAGCTTTTATTCTAAACATATAATGAAATTACCGTGGGAGAGCCACGCTTCAGCATCAGGGATATTCCGGTTAGGGTTAACCTAACCGAAATAATCTGTTATTAACCCTTTTGGAAATGGGTTAACCTAAATTTAGGATTAACCTAAATATGTGTTACCGAATTATAACTGTTAACAGGAATAATCTAATACAGGATAATTACGGTTAACCTTAACCGAATTTGATATAGGTTTCTGGATATTTGTAGGTCCGTGATTCATTTTTCGTTACAGTCGTCGGTGACGTTCATTATTTGCGTGGAATGGGAAAAGGGGATAACAAGTTAATTTTTTTTTCACAAGAGATCAAGTAAAATTGATTAATTTTCGAATCGCGTCACGTCGTAAAATAACCGAAATCTTGGGTTAACATCTATCATTTGGGTTAACAATTTCAAAAACATAAACCCTTTAATTTGGGTTAACCCTTATTGTTTGGGTTAAAACAATAACATATATAATCTGTTAACCGAATCGATGAGTAACCCTTTGAAACGGTTACAGATTGATTCGGTAACCGTTTATAACGAATACCGTTATGCATGGGTTTTCCGATCCCTGTTCAGCATGCATGGGCCGGCTCGACCGGAGTGATGCCACGGCCTCACAGAAAACCGGTGTGAAACAGCACCTGCGCTGTGTTTCACCGAGTGAGTGAGGATACCGGAGCTCCCCAACTCTTCTCCCCGTCCGGCAACGCACTTGTGACTCCTCTGGTGTTACAGGTGTCCATGGGCGGCGGTAATCGCTTGCTATCAGGCGATACGTCTGCTCGTTTGCCACTTATTCTATATTCTAGAACTAGACTAGACTTCAAATAAAATTTTAACAAAATAAAAACCGACTTCAAGGTTCGACTCGATTTCTCTTGGATGCTATTACCAGATCTTAGTGTCCTTATCATGGTACCACCGTTGAGATATCTCCTTTCTATTAAAAAAAAGAATTATCAAAATCGGTTCGTAAACGCCGACGTAAGACATAAATACAAAAATATATACGTTCGAATTGAGAACCTCCTCCTTTTTTTGAAGTCGGTTAAAAAAGGAGGAGGTTCTCAATTCGACCGTATATATATATTTTATTTTATTTTTTGTGTTTCTTCGCGGGTGGATAACTTGGTCGTTTATGAACCGATTTTGATGATTCTTTTTTTTTATGGAAAGGAGATATCCCAACCGTGGTACTATGATAAGGACACTAAGATCTGATGATGGCATCCAAGAGAAATCGAGTCGAACCTTGAAGTCGGTTTTTGTTTATTTTTTTTAAAGTAACAGAACTCAATACAACAGTTTTAAGATTTTTTCTGTGTGTTTGTGTACGCTAATCACAGAAGTGGCTTAACTGATTTGGATGCGAGAGTATTGTAGTGAACTTCACTTAACATTTACTTATTTATTGTTCTGCCTAAGAATCGACTCACGATCTCTAGCGGCGCAGTTAGAATCATAACCAATATTGACAAATAGTTAACAAAACTAAATATCTAACATTACAAAATCAATTTAGGATATATAAATCTTTTTGGTTCATTTACACATGATTGTAATTAAATCTTATCACCAAAATAGCTGAACCAGTTTCGATTAAACTCATTTATTACCAGTTTTATTGAACTTATTCTTGTGTAGGCGTAACCGAAAATATTTGAACGACTTTTTAAGTTATTACCATAATTTAGGGTAATGAGTTATGGGTGACATTCACATATATTTAACTGCTAAGTATCTATACATATAATCTATACAAATAAATAAAATTTTAGTATCTGTATGTAATTTAAAATTAACATCTCTTCGCCAAAATCTATATGAAAGTATATTGGTACTTGCATTAAAGAAGCATTTTTTTTTATATTTCTTTTTGTACCGGCTAATCTCTGGAACGGGTATACCGATTTTGACGGGACTGTCACTGGCAGAAAACTAATGATATAAGGACCTAAAGGTACAACAACAACCGCAGGAGAAACTAGTTCAAAATAAAATTTTAAATATTTTTCACATAAATTTTGTCTTACCAAGCTTTACTAACTAAAACTCCCACTAAAAGTCCATCTCTCATTGTCCACAGAGTGATATGTCAACACGCAGCTCAGCATCATCATTCCGCGCGCGACGCGGCCACAAGGAACGCTCGAAGAACTTCACAGAACTGGAGAAGAGAACGGTGCTTGAGTTGATAGCACGCCATCGCGATGTGCTGCGGCAGGGCAGATCCAACAACGCCACCAACAGAAGTAAACAGGTACGCCTTAAAAAACAGTTTGACAGCCTTGGTGGCGGAGTTCGATGGTTCGTGGGTTCGATTCCCGGGTCGGACCAAATGTTTGTGTGATTTGATTTCACCGATTGAGTAAGGATGCCGGAGGCCCATACCCCAACCCCTCCCCATCCCCAAAGGCCGGCAACGCACTTGTGACGCCTCTGGTGTTGCGGGTGTCCATGGGCGGCGGTAATCGCTTACCATCAGGCGATACGTCTGCTCGTTTGCCATTCCATAAAAAAACAAAACGAAGCTGGGTTATGTCGGTAGTATAATAAATATAGGTTATGTAAACAATAAATTTCAAAGGCTACATCGTACACGAGTTGTGTTCGTTTGTTTTGTCAGCGAAAACTGCGAAACTATTTGGTTTTACGTTACACTATAGTGCAAGAATGCAGGTGTCGAGTTTATGTATTATATGCGCAGTTTTACATAGGTACTATTATGTCGGAGGGGTTTTGTTAAATGTTTTATAATAGAGACCGATTAGGCATACATCTCACTAGGACTAACTTGTCTACCTGTGACTGCCTCATTGGCGCTGTGCATGAGGTCTCGGGTTCGATTCCCGGGTCCAAATGTTTGTACGATCTGCAAATATCAATTGATAAAGATATTAGATAGATGGATGCAATAAAGATTAACTAGTGATCGAAATTTGACCGTCATTATTTTTTTTTAACCCCCGACGCAAAAAGAGGGGTATTATAAGTTTGACGTCGATGTCTGTCTGTGGCATCGTAGCTCTCAAACGGACGGATCGATTTCGATGCGATTTTTTACATTTGAGGTCCTTGCGGTGGTTGTTAGCTATGTTTGGTTAATATCGGTCCAGCAGTGTAAGAGTTTCAGCTGTTTTCCAAAATGATGTAAGGCATTTTTGGCGTATGATTACTGGATTAAGTGCTTGCGTAGGGGGTTTTTAAAATGTTTAATTTTAGCTTGTTAATAGTTTTTGTTTCTGCACTCCTCCATATTTTGACTGCCTCTGTGGCGCAGTGGCAGCATATGCGACTGCTGTGCCTGAGGTCTCGGGTTCGATTCCCGGGTCGGACCAAATCTTTGTATGAGCTGCAAATATTTGTTTCGGGGTTTGGGTGTTTTCTATCTATAATATGTATGGTATTTACAAAACAAAGTATATATGTAGTTATATCAGTTGTCTAGTACCCATAACACAAGCTCTGCTTAGCTTGGGACTAGATGGCGTTGTGAGATGTCAGAAATATTCATTATTATTATTTATTACATTGTACTTTTACTGTGCCAAATATCATACTCTACGTTCTCATAATTTTCGTAAAAATGGGTACAATGTTTTTACTTATAGTATTAATGTATAGATATTAAATCTATCCTGTTCTGTTATGTGATATGTCGGACGATTATGCTTTCAAACAAACTATTGAAATAGACACCTCATTTGTACTCAGCAAATGAATATAATATTAAGGTGCTTCTACACTGATATTTACAACACTTGAAAATAGTTTTAAACAGTTTTGTTTTATAAAAAAAGGTAAATTTAACAAGTAAAATTTTAACAAAAAGCAACCGACTTCAAGGTTCGACTCGATTTCTTGACTCGATGCCATCACCAGTTTAGTGCCCTTATCATGGTACCTCCTCTCTCCTCTCCTTTCCATTGAAAAAAGAATCATCAAAATCGGTTCATAAACTACGAAGTTATCCACGAACACACATAAATATATATATATACGGTCGAATTGAGAACCTCCTCCTTTTTTAAGTTGGTTAAAAACACCTATGAACATTTCGTACAAAGTTTGTCTGGAAGAGATCGCCGTGAACGATAAGTAGACTTCCATGTATATCTGTACAATTTTTTATACTTTAATGGTGTGCAATATATAATTGCTCCGCATATATATATATAATAAAAAAACAGGAGCAATTATAATATTTATTTAATAAATATAATTGCTCCCGCTCCATTCCCAAATGCTTACAAACGTGATCACCAGTGTGGGAGCACCTTTATGTAGTATTTGATATCATTAAGTGGTATTTTATTATAATTCGTGTACATTCAAAAGTTCGAGTGCTAGGGGGGAGCTCTTGTAAAATGGACCCACAAAGCCAGTTATATAATTATGTAAGTTTTTTATGAATATAAATTAGCGTAATGGCCATAGAAACATTATAATTTTTGAAATGAAAACTTCTTTAGGCGCGTTGAGCACTTTTTGGGTGAACAAAAATCATGGAACTCGCGTCATCGTCACCGCACACATTCACAACTTGCTTAGTATTCACTATTCACGTCCCCAAAAACTGCCCCACTTTTGAGATAGATATATGTTTTGCGAAATTTTTTAGCGGAAATGAGTACGAGCTTTGAAAACTGTTAGGAACGGCATTACTTATACTGTTCATGTGATACCAAGCTTACCTCTTGTTGATTTATTTATTTAAGCCCAAAAGAACTGTCGGTAGCAACAATACACATTTATAAAAATTTAAAATCAAACCAAATGTTTTTTTTTTGAGGTATAGCGGGCAAACGAGCAGACGTATCACACCAGATGGTAAGCGATTACCGCACCCATGGACACCCGCAACACCAGAGGCGTCACAAGTGCGTTGCCAGCCGGGAATGGGGGGAGGCGTTGGGGTATGGCCCTCCGGTATCCTTACTCACTCGGTGAAACACAGCGCAAGCGCTATTTCTCACTGGTTTTCTGTGAGGCCGTGGTATCACTCCGGTCGAGCCGGCCCATTCATGCCGAAGCGTGGCTCTCCCACGGTAAAATGTTTATAGCAAATCTGCAAATATAATTTAAAAGTAACTGTGTATACAAGGTGGATATGACAATACGACATTAAACAAAACCGTGGGCTTTTTAAATGTATTGGTTTACTTTGGGATCGTTTAAATTATCCGAAAACGGATAATCTGAAAAAAAAAACAAAATTTTCAAACAAACTAAATATCTTAAAAATGAAAACCAATAAAGACACCATTTGTAATTTAAGTTCACTAACCTGAGTGACAGCGGCGGCTCGGTCCCGGCCGGGCGGCCGTAAAATAAGTACCTAAAGCACCGAACGACGCGCAACGTAGGTTTATAAAGTAGATACCTACCTTATCGACACGTAAGCTAAATAGCAGAAGTAATATTATGTATTCACGTTTTTTTAAATTCACGTTTAAGTCACCATAATAATCACAAAAAAAAACGAAAACCGCAAGGTTTTAAATTAGGTCATTTCCAATCGAGGTTACAACTGTAAGAGCATTATCTCTATTCTCGTATCTCCTGGATAGTTTGTATAATAATCCGACTATTAATAGGTAGTAGGATAAATAAACATTATCCGTAAATTAATATTTTATCCGTAGTAAATTATTCACTAGCCGTAGAAGTGTATAACCGCAGTCGAGGCATTGTTTCATTTAAATTCACACAAAATAACATAACGTAACAATTAACAAACTTAACTAATGTGCCCTGTCACGTCACTATAAAATCACTACAAAATACCTATTAAACACAGGGCTCTCGCGCCCATGGCAACGCGCCGCGGCTGGTTCAAAGGGAGCGCGTGCGACGATAGGCAACATCGGTCATTGACCCAACAACATCGTGTAGTAAAATTCAAAAACGGAAAATAGTGTCCTATGGCTAAATTACTGAACCATTTTTTTTGGAAATTTTGTAGGTGGAATTTTAACAAGTGCAGGTAGGTCTGGTTCAAATTAATGTCGTATTGTCATATCCACCCTGTATAAGTACCTATTGTATCAGTATATCTAACTTGATCATAGTTTGAACTAGATGGCGTTGTGTGTAAGGCGTCCGAAACATATTATTATTACTAGTGTCACCCGTCTAGTCGTCTAAAAAATGTAGCCTAAGTTACACCTTCTATCATCAGCTATCTGCCAGTGAAAGTCCTGCCAAAATCGATCCCATCGTTTCAGAATTAGGCGGAATAAACAGATGGCATACAAAATATTAAAATTTGAGTTTCTGATGTAAGTGCCGCATATACATACTTTCAGGTGCATTTAGTGAAAGCTGTTAATTTAAAATTGCACACAGACATTTTATTGTATAGAATATAGCCTCTCAAGTGACCTGTACATTTCTGTGCTCCCTAGTTGGTGTGGTCAACAATATGCGAGGAGGTGAACAAACGCTGCGGTGGCGACCGCCCCCGGACCCCTGCGCAGGTCAAAATGTGGTACGAAAACTATAAGAAAAAGTGCAAAATGCGCGCCCACGATACTCAGGTAAGAAAGAAACTTTGATAGTGAGATATAAGTTTGACTCTAGCGACATCTAGCGGTGAATAGCCGAATTATTTAGAAATTGTTGGTACCGACATCTCATGTTAGTAGTATTGTGAATTGAGCCGTCTTTTTACTTCTTTGTAGCGCCTTTGAATTAATAACATACCGACAGCAGCGCCACCTATCGAATCCAATAGTGTCTTCTAACCATCCAGAAACCCATTGAGGTATAGGTACACACAAAATTTCAGACAAATCGTTCCAGTCGTTTAAGAGGAGTTGTGACAAACACGTGTACAGAAGAATTATATATATTAAGATAGATAATAACTTCCAAAAGTCATTGTACGTACATAGTCTTTTTTTTTTTATGGAATTGACCGGCAAACGAGCAGACGTATCGCCTGATGGTAAGCGATTACCGCCGCCCATGGACACCCGCAACACCAGAGGCGTCACAAGTGCGTTACCGGCCTTTGGGGGATGGGGGGGGAGATAGGGGAGGGGTTGGGGTATGGGCCTCCGGTATCCTCACTCACTCGGTGAAACACAGCGCAAGCACTATTTCACACCGGTTTTCTGTGAGGCCGTGGTATCACTCCGGTCGAGCCGGCCCATTCATGCCGAAGCGTGGCTCTCCCACGGTTACGTAGGTCGTCCCATAGTCGTTGGCGTATAGGAAAAATGGTTAAAAATAAAAACTCAAATGAATTCTTCACTTCATCACATTCTTTCAGAGATGCTAAACCTTGGTATAGAATAAAGAAAAGTAAAAAAAAAAAAAAAAACTAGTAAATAAAATATAATAAAAACCGACTTCAAGGTTCGATTCGATTTCTCTTGGATGCCATCATCAGATCTTAGTGTCCTTATTATGGTACCATTGGGATATCTACTTTCCATTAAAAAAAGAATCATCAAAAATCGGTTCATGAACGACGAAGTTTTCCGCGAACATAAATAAAAAAAATATAAATGTATGGTCGAATTGAGAAGCCTCCTCCTTTTTTTGAAGTCGGTTAAAAATGTAAAATTATCACCACTGCTTTCAACTAAGTTAAAAAACAGCAGATTCTTTTCATTTTTGTCTTCTACAGAACTTTCGACTGGGTGAATCGATTTAGATGATTATTTTTTATTTGAAGCTGGGCTTCCCGTGTGGTCCCATTTCAATTTGGTCGTTCTTAAAGTTCGTTTTTTCTTGTTTTTTAGGGTTCCGTACCTCAGAAGGAAAAAACGGAACCCTCATAGGATCACTGTGTTGTCCGTCTGTCTGTCTCTCAAGACCCTTTTTCTCAGAACCGCGTGAAGGTATTAAGCTGAAATTCATATGAAATACTCAGGTCCACTGCTCCTTAGAGCTGTGAAAAATTCAAACTTCTAAGCCAACGCAATCAAAAGATACAGACGTTTATGTTGCAAATTTGCGACATTCGCAAGGGAATCAAAACCTACAGGGTACTTCCCGTGAAGTCATCTTCTTGAAATTTGATATGAAGCAACATCTTACTGTACTGATAAAAGAATAATTGCGAAAAGTATAATTTTTTTGTTACATCATATAATAAAAATATTTTTATACTACACCTGATCGGAACAGTAGTCAATATTCCCTGAAAATGAAAAGAGAACGTTAGTCTTTTCCTTGACCTGAATAAGCGGGAGGAAAAAATGTATGAAAATCCATTTCTAACGTGTTTTAGCGGAAGAGAAAGTTATATGAATTTTCATTTGTCATGTGTTATCTTATCTATGGCGCGCGCCTGCCCAAGGAGTTTTCATATAATTTAAATATGGAATCTCCGTGCCACTGACATCCTTTTGTGAAGAATAAAAAAAACAAAAGAAGCGCGAAATATCGGTCAAATTCTAAGCTAAATTGTGTCATACATGGTGTCTTACGTTTTGATTTTATTTTAAAAAATAAAATGTCGACTTCTAGCAGTGAAAACATAACTTTTAATTATGTTAGTCATGTTCTTTGTGATAATTTTTTATTTCATATTATTAAATACTTTCTACAATACAAGTCTTTAAATGTTCCTCACAGGTGTAGTATAAAGCACGGTGTAGCACTTGGGTGAAAGTCCGATTCCTACCTCGGGAGTATTATGGCCCTAGGCTGCGCCTTCGGGCCAGAAGGGCCACAAACTGCTCCCTCGCTAGTAATCGGTCCCTTTCCTCCCTCGGTGAACAATGTACTATTTTTAATTTTAAACTTGCTACCACTTTCCTCATGAACGCGTAGAGGTATTAAATTGAAATTCATATTAAATACTCAAGTCTATAACACCTTTAAGCTGTAACAAAATCAAACTGCACGTTTGGCCTAGTGGTTTAACGGTCACCACGCCGTTTCCTACTTCGCCGAGTGTCGCGAGTTCAAGTCCCACGTAGGACAATACTTTGTGTGATCCACAAATTGTTGTTCTGAGTCTGGGTGTTCTTTGTATCCGTTTCATGTATGTTTGTAAAGTTCCCCGTGACACAGGATATATTCCTAGTGCGGGAGTTTTCTTTTAAAAAAAAACTTCTATGTTAACGTCATCGAGATATTACGTACTACGTACTAGAGGAGCCACTCAAAACCAATTTTAAGTTCCGTTTATATTTGAATTATAACTAAAAAGCGCTGCAGCGCAGCCAAACAATAATTAGTAGTCTAATCCAACAGTATTAACAAGCAGCGCTCTATCGCATTTGAGCTGTAGTTTCCTCGCGAGCGAAATGTCATAAGCGCCGTGATTTTCATGGCGGTTACGCGTTTTGGCCAACGAACTGTTGCAAAGATTCGCTTTCATAGAGTAAGCGCCAAGCAACAAAGCAGAACGGATAAATAGCTTTATACCTACGAAGCTTTATTAGGAAATTCACACTGAGTAAATATTCTGTGTCAATAGCTTTGCCAGTTTCCGTTTTTTTGTAGAATGCATCGAGGTATAAAGTATAAAAGCCGAATATTCAATTTTTTTATTATACTTTAAGTATAATTTTGAGTATAATTATTACAAAAAAAATGTTATGGGTTATTAACGAAGCTATTTTTAACAACATTTTATTTTTACTTATCCAATTAAATACGTTAGATACGTTGTGCATTTAACGTCAGTTAATTCTACCTAAATATCACTTCTGTATGTTTTACTGTAAGTACTCTATGTCGAGTGAGGCAACAATGGCGTCTTAAAATATTTTGTTCGTATTTAATTTTAAAACAATTATATCTAGTTAATTACTGGTGAAAAGTTATTCCTTTGTTTGTCTCCGTATTCCTTGTATTATTAGTGCAATATCTCAATACACAAAATGGCATATTTCACGAGTTTTAGAACGTTTTTAAATTTAAACAATCACACGCTTAAGCCACCTCTTCAGCAGAGTGTAGCTAGCAAGCGACTGAAGGAAGTGCGGCGCAAGCGCCGCAAATGCATGGAACACCGCACTTGTAAGTGGCGTCTTCTCTATACATTATATCTCGATGGTTAACGTAATCAAAAGAAACAGCAATTTAAGCCCTATTTTTCGAAACTCGCAACTACTAGCAAGGGAATCAAAACCTACAGGGTCGCGTGAACTCAGAAACTTGAAATTTGGTACAGAGCAACGCCTTATAGCACAGATAAAGGAAAAATTGCAAAAAGCATATTTTTTAGTTACATCTTATAACAAAAATATTTTAAAAAATTAAACTTACTACTCTTTTCCTCATGAACTCGTAGAGGTATTAAATTGAAATTCATATCAAAAAGTCAGGTCTGGAAACTCGCAACTACTCGCAAGGGAATCAAAATCTAAAGGATACTTCCAGGTGTTCTTCTTCAATCAATCATTTAATCTTCAATCTTGAAATTTGGCATGAAGCAACGTTTTATAGCACAAATAAAGGAAAAATTTCGTAGATCTTAAATTTTTTGTTACATCACATTTTTTTTTTTATAATTATATAACTATGTATTACCCTTTGCCTCATGAACGCGCAGAGCGCGTTTATATCAAAATTAGGTCTAATTGCCTGTAAGCTTTGAAAAAAAAAAATTCAACGCAAAAACGCAAAACGCACAAAAGGTACAAACCGCATGTTTTGAAACTCGCGACTGCTCGCAAGGGAATCAAAACCTAAAAGCTGCTTCCTGTTGACATAGAAAATTGAAATTTGGTAAGAAGCAATAGCTTAACAGCACAGGTAACAGAAAAATTCTGAAAACTTTTACTTATATACCTACAAGTTTGTATGGAACCCTTGGTGCGCGAGTCCGACTCGCACTTTACCGGGTTTTTTTTAAACTTATTGCAGTGATGTTGCCTCCGTAGTTTGCTCTCTTAGTCGTCTCTTACAACACCCATGGGGTGAATAGGGGTGGTGAAAGTCCGTATTGTTAATCCGTCACCACACGGCTTTAACCTTCAGTGTTTGTTCCAGCAAGTGCAGCCAGAGCCGCCCAGCTTATTGGATGGTATGCTCTGGCAGAACATACACCCACTCGATGTCAAAGGTGAGTTATCAATAAAATATATACCTACCCTATACGATCGGAATTGAGTGCAAAATTCTCAACACCGACAACTTTAAGATACGACCGTGGGAGAGCCACGCTTCGGCATGAATGGGCCGGCTCGACCGGAGTGATACCACGGCCTTACAGAAAACCGGTGTGAAATAGCGCTTGCGCTGTGTTTCACCGAGTGAGTGAGGATACCGGAGGCCCTATACCCCAACCCCTCCCCACATCCCTTTCCCCCATTCCCCAAAAGTCGACAACGCACTTGTGATGCCTCTGGTGTTGCGGGTGTCTATGGGCGGCGGTAATCGCTTACCATCAGGTGATACGTCTGCTCGTTTGTCACCTATTTCATAAAAAAAAAAAAAAACGACCTACTAGCGGTTGCTTAACTAGATACTTTACATAGTATGTTCTAGAGAAGTTAGTCTTTAAATTATTTAAGTAATAGTACAAAAGGTCCGCTGGGTGAGATTATTTAGACAAATAGCGACCTTATCGCCAACAAAATAAAGCACAATTCAGATTGCGCATTGCTAATCGTTATAGTTTTATTCACCTAGAAGTTCCCTATCACTCTAACTTATAACTGTTATTTCTTCTGACAATGTTAACAGTTTTCAATGTCATGGTCAACTTAATGACGATGATATTGACAATAGGGTATTACACCCATTTTTGAAAAGTGTCATAAAGTTAGATTATTATTTAAGTTAGATTCTTAAGTGAAATTAAACCATGAAAAAACAACATATATTTTTTAAATTACATTTTCAAATTTCGCGCGTAATTTGTCAAAAACGCTGGACGCAGTGGACGCCATATTGCTCTGTGGTAATGACGTCAGTTCGCGTTGTAAAATGTGGATGACATGAATATAATTTCAACAAACAATATAAAGTACTTACAAAGCGGTGTGACGTAATAACATGGCCGCTACTATTCGAGAGAAACCCTCAATTTTTATAGGCACATACTATGTTTTTCGTATATTTTCTGAAGTTACACCGGTATTTGCGTCTGGTAATCATCATTTTAGGATGATGAGCTGATGATGTAAGACACAACTCCTTAACGGTTAGGAGTTGGAGGATAAATCTTTAAATATCATATGTATATATGTTACCTTTAGTCGTATTCTTTCAAATTATTTAGGTAAGCTGATGATGGAAGGTACAACTCCTCAACCGTTAGGAGTTGGAGGATAATTCTTCCAATTTCATACGTATCTAAAGACCTTCAGTCGTATACTTTCAAGTTATTTAGGTGAGCTGATGACAGAAGGTTAAACTCTTCCACAGTTAGGGATTAGAGGATGATTTTTTTATTAAACGTACATCTATACAGACCTTAATTTGTATTCTTGATGATGAAATTTGATGAAATAGTTCAACTTGCTACTTACCTACGATTGTTTGCACTAAAAACTGAAAAATAAAATCTTTTATATAAAAAAAAAAACCGACTTCCAAAAAACATCCAACGAAAACTCTCTGCCAAAAAAACACTTAAAAGCGTAAAATAAACTGGTTCTTCATAAATCGCCTATACCTAATTCTTTATTCATTTAAATAGTGGTATTAAAATGTGTGCTAGGTACCTAGAATCTGTTTGAAGTCGGTGCTAAGCCAAAAAGAATACAAACGAACAATTACAAAAGTCTAAGCGATAGTCCCTTAGCACCGACTTCAAACGGATTCAAGGTACCTAGCACACATTTTAATACTACTATTTAAATGAATAAAGAATTAGGTATAGGCGATTTATGAAGAACCAGTTTATTTTACGCTTTTAAGTGTTTTTTTTGGCAGAGAGTTTCTTCTAAACAGTTTTTTTTTTTTTTTTTTATGTTTCGTTTCGTTTTCGTTGGATGTTGTTTGGAAGTCGGTTTTTTTTTTTATAATTAGATATTTTCTCGTATACAGTAAAATACCCTATTATCACTCTGTTATTAACAGTTCACTGCTGGACAAAGGGTTCTTATTAAGTTTGTTGTGATTTGTTTCAAGTTTTCCTTCTCTTTACGTCCGTAGCCCGTAGTCGTCTCTTACGAAATCCAGAGGATGAATAGGGATGATGTTTTCTTTTTTTTTTGTTATTTGAAGGCCTGCCAAAGTGACTCTACTCTGCCTGATGGAAAGCGTATTAAGCAGAATCCAAGAGTGGTGGTCACCATACCCATTGTGAATGCAGACAATGCAGCATGTTGACCCACACTATGGCGGCCTAGTGATATGCTTTTTTATACCCTGCTTAAAGGACCCGGGATCCGGGATCATAGTAGGAGGGAAACGTCGTTAGAGAGATCCAGGAAGGAGTAATATTCCGTATTTGGGGGTCGCGATGATGCAATACGGTTAAACAGTAAATGCATGGTCAGCTAATGTAACACGTCGCGCCTAGGGCTCCCCAGTCCGTACCACCAACAGCTAACGTACGTCAGGAGCAGTCAGTCCGCTCCACTGATACGCAATGTACGTTAGGTGAAGAACACGTGACCTTCTGATAACGTCGGAAGGTCACCACTTTTGCTGGTATATACCCGCGACGTGATCAGAAGGTTGCGTGTTCTTCAATAAACGTACATTGCGTTTCAGTGGAGCGGACTGACTGAGCTGACATTAGCTGACCATGCATTTACTATTTCACAGTATTGAATCATCGCGACTCCACAGTATATCTCAATCTTTTTATCACATTAACAACCTTTTATCCACCTCTGGACTTCCAATAGAAAGGAGGTTTTTGCCTGCTATATAATGAGCAGATTTCAAATGTAGTGGTCACCATACTCATTGTGAATGCAAACAATGCAGCATGGTGACCCACTAGGCACACTTTTAAGATGCTTTTGCATCATATGACCAGCACTCACCAAGGAACACGACAGCACTGCTGCTGTCACTTGAGATTGGTCTTCTGTGAGATGGTAGTACCGCCCCGGTCGAACCCATCCTTGGTGACTCTACGACCTTGAAAATTCGTATGGTTTGTTTTTATCGTATAGTATATTTTTTTCAGATGAAGATGGGGACCCTACCACGAGCGCGGACGGTGGCCACAGCGTGAAGGATGATGACTGTGTACCTGTCAACGTAACTATATAATTGTTTCAACATACACTAACACATATATCTACTAACCTGTGGACTTAACTTTAATCCCAGTTAAGCAACAAAATGTTAGTTATTACTTAACTGGGACTAAAGTTATGTGATGAAGTTAGTGACTTTACTGCTAAGCCAGAAGTCGTAGGTTAGATTCCTACCCAAACTGCGTCTGGGTTTAATTTATCTAATGAAAAAATCAACTTTTGGGTGTTGATAATAATATGTGTATGGGCAGCATGGGTGTATGAATAATTATGTGTGTCTGTGCGAAAAATATTTGGTTAGTTTTATTTTTGTTAATTAACTATTAATCTCGCTCTAAATATGAAAATAAATACGTTTTTTATACTCTATGAACCCCATTTTTATCAGATAAATACATAATTCTAGTGGTTCTTGGTTACTGTCATCATGCCTATTTCACACACATAAAATATGTACATTCTGTGTCATAACAGTGTAATTCGTAGGCCCATTTGTGTTAATACTTTGACAGAGGGGAACCCCTGCGTAATGCTACTACCTACCGTGTTGCTATATACATAACTAGTTGTTGCCCGCGGCTCCGCCCGCGTTTATGTTGGTTATCGCTGCAAATAATAGCCTATGTGTTATTCTGATGTATAAGCTATATTACTGTAAAGTTTCATGCAAATCCGTTCAGTAGTTTTTGCGTGAAAGAGTAACAAACATCCATCGATACTTACAAACTTTCGCGTTTATAGTATTAGTATAGATTGTTTTTTAACCGACTTCAAAAAAAGGAGGAGGTTCTCAATTCAACTGTTTTTTTTAAATGTTTGTTACCTCATAACTTTCGTCTGGATGCACCGATATTAATGATTCTTATTTTATTTGAAAGCTGGTGCTTCCCGTGTGGTCCCATTTAAATTTGGTCCAGATTGAAGTCGGTTTTTTTTTGTTAAAATTTGTGTTTATTTTATTTTCAGATGTCGAACGGTCGATTATCAAGTACGAACGAAAGCGAAGACACGATGCCCAACGTCCTAGAGCCCCAAGTCCAAATAATACCCCAATCATCCCCCACCCCACCGCCCCACAAACTACCCTTAACCCCCTTACCCATACCCGCACTCCCCATACTAACCAATCCCCTCCAAGCAATCGAACAAGCAAGGATACAACAGAACTTCCTTCAAAAATTAAACGAATTATCAAATACCCCCTTAAATTTGAGTAATTTAGATGAGATTAAACGAAAAAATGGCCACGATAGGAGTCAAGAGAAGACAGAAGAGCAGATAAAGCACGACAGCGGTACAGCGACGGAAGAAGAGAGATTATACTTTACAGCTAAGAGACAGCACGCCATATGGGAACACGAAGCGAAGATGAAAATTCTCAACATGGAATTACGGCAGAAAGAGGAGATATTCTCTTTGCAGAAACAACTGTTTTTGATAGAACTGAAATTGAAAATGGACTTCTTAGAGAAAGCTAGCGCTAAATGACGGGGTGAGTGATTTTATTAACATAACTATTGGCTCCAATATCGTAAGAGCCGACTGGCCAGAGTGATAGAGTAGGCCAAAACCTTTCTAAAGCCGAGTCTCCGCCGAACAAATGTTGGCAACATTTGTGTTGTCGATCAACATGTGTTGGTGACAAAAGTTTCTGTAATTTCCTAGTGTTGGCAACAAAAATTGTCAACAAATGTTGGGAACCGTGTTTCTGTTTTTGGCGGTAAACATCAAATAATACTGTAGTTGCAAATCTTTATTGGCTCTGTGGAGACGCTTAGTTTGAATGTTTTTCAAATTGTTGGCGACTCGGTTTAGACACAATGGAAACAAAAGTTGGCGATTTTTTGAAGTGTTGCAAACAGTTGGAAACACTGAAATTGCCAACAATTTTGGTGGAGACTCGCCTTAAAGCAGTAGTCTACTACAGAATTACTTTAGCACCTTGATATTGCAGCACTTTGCGATACCACAGTATTCTAGGGAAATTTATATTATAAATCGTGAGTGTTAAGGTTGGCATTGGTTTGTACCACACAAGATTTCAAAAGATTTTTTTTTTTTCAGTTCGCGCTACACATAGAGAAGCAAGTCGTGAACCGTATTTGTTATAAAACGAATACGACAAAGGTATCAACCCGTTCGGCCGAGTGTATCTAGTTTAATAAAAGTGCCATCTATCGTAGAGTTACCGAATTATTTTCTCTGGTTTGTGTTGTAGTCAAACTACTATCAAACCCATAGATTAAAAGTGTTATTTTCTTTGCAATATTACTTAATTTTCTAAGCAGCTTTTGTGGAAATGTATTATACATAAGCTCGTCTTTTTTTGACGTTACTATGATCAAGCAATAAAGGTCAACATATTTTAGCAGTTGGCGAGTTTGAGATTACACTAATAAGCCAATAAGACAGACTTTGTTAAATCAATTTCACTCTTATTTACTCTAAATACGGAGTTTCAAGCAAACTCACATTAATAAAGTTTATTATTTTTATAAACCGTTATATTTTGCGTATAGCTTATTTTTTATGATTTTATTTTGACTAGACCGTAAGAAACGTGCTTAAGTTCAGAAACGGCTGCAGTTTTTAATTTATAGTATTATCTGTGGCAGCTAACATTGTAGGTCGATGTGTCAAATTTTGGATTTAAAAATGATATTTTTATGTACTTTTACAATAAAATTAGTAATTAGCGATGGTTTTGCAATGAATACGCATTAAAGTACATTTAAGTGGAACTAAGACGCCTGATCGTTTGACGTTTCACCTGTCAGAATTTGACACTATTGACGTTTATAAAACTGCCAAGTACCGCGTATTTTTTTAATTAATTAGTACTTAGTAACCACTGGTCCTTAATTATTTTCGATGAGGTCCATAGCTCTAGTACGACTCTTATTTATACGGATAAAATTGAAGTTCGATTCTTATCTATGGCGACTTGGGAACGTGAAGGTCAAAGTAGTTGGCGCTAGTGTGACAGAAGTCTGGATTACTTAAAATTGGAACATGTTTTATATTTTCTTATTTTTAAATGTAGAACATTTTTCAAATTTAAATCTTTACTAGCGACATCTATGAGTCGAGATTTGGGGGAGTAGTATGTATCGTGTCTGTAACAAGATGGCCGTTTTGCTTATAAACATTATTTCATTCTTTATGCTTTTCGATATTCAACAATAACTTAATTGTATTGGCGCCTAAAAGTATTAAAACAATATTATAATGCTCAATAAATAAAAATAAATGTTTATAAGCAAAATGAAGGTATAAAACCTAGTCTTAAAATTTGTATTAATTGTATGAAATAGTTTAAATTTACCATAGACAATAGCGTTTCGTTTCATGTTAGTTTTTCTAGAAAAATCATTGACATGTCATACTTACTTTTAAACTTTATTTGTTAACTATTCTTATTTGAAATTAATCATTATCGGTCAAGCGAAACGGATGTGATATTTATATTTGGATTAGGGGAAATTTAATGGAGTGTTAGCATTTATGTCTTAAGACATAAGTCCCTCAACACTCAGTGTGGACCGATTTTGAAAATAAAATTCTACTATTTCATACAATTTTTAAATCGAGTCAGTGACGTGCCAATAATCGAAAACCATTGTTAATAATAAATAATAATAATAATAGTTATTACATATATAAGATATTGTTATTTTAGATTTCTAGATACGTAAATACGTTTAGAGAAAAAAATAATACTTCGAGACAGTATGATATTATTATTATTAATAATCTAGACAGGAAATAAAAGAATCAGTACAAAGACTTCCGGTTGGGAGCCGTTACCTCAGTGCAGTGTATTGTAAATAAATAAAATAGGTTTAGATGTAAAAAAAAACAAAGTTTTAGAAATTTTTACGAGGGCGACTTACACCTTTGCGATTATTGCATAATTTTTGTGTTCAAATTCCATTTTTTAGCCAGATACAGAGTTTAAATAATTTCTGGCAGTATTAATCTAAAAAAAATATGTAAATATAATTATTATTTTTATTATTTGATATTTTAGCGTTAAAATGGTGTAAGCACCTCAACCATGGCAATACTTTTTTAAATATTTTTTAATATGGCAATGTAATGTTGTGATGTATTTTACGATCTCAAGACAGATTTAAAAGATATTTTTTTTTACCTCCGACTTAATTCTGTACGAAATTGTATGACAGAAGAAAAAAAATTGCAATTTTATTTAGAACTTTTTTTAATTAATATCGATACGTTAATCTGATGAAATTGGATATTATTGAAAATAAATAATTTATTTTCTGTTTCAATGTTTTTTATTACAAATAAACCTACTCAATCCACTAACATAGTTTTGAAAAAAAATTATATTTGTCTATAGAAACTGGGGAAGTTTAAATCATTTGTTTGCCCTTCTATACCTACTTTAAAGACGATATTTGTCAATCCAATAACACCGAAACTTGTACTCGTTGGGGACGCCCTTAAAACTGGTTTTACTTGATGGGTGTGGCAACTTCAGCGCCATCTACCAAAGACCCACCGAACACCGAATTCTCGTATCGACGTATAGTGTTACTAACGAGTAACACCCAAAGTACTGGTGTTACAGGAATCAGGCTATGAGAGAAAGAAAATGTGTGCTCGCACCTCTTTCTCTTGCTCTTACAGTAATATACGAAACGTAATTTTCTCTCTTTCTATCTTCACTAACTTATATCTCCCTCTCAACTTCCGCTCACCTCGCCCGATCACACTTTTCGTAACGCTCGCGCGCTCTCGTCACGCATTCGCCAACTTACTCCCCAAGTCAAGCGTGCGTAAAGTTTTACTTCAAAAACCCAACGATTGTAACTGTTACACGTTTGGGTGTTACTAGATAACATATAAGGAAGGAACATTAAATATAATTATAATAGGTCTTTACCTATGAAATTGCCATTTTGTATGCAATAAGTGAAAGTACTTATTTTTTCAAACTTTTTTATTTGTTATTCGAAGTAATCACCCATGCAATCGACGCATCTTTGCCAACGCATAGCCGTTTTATTGATGCCCTTCTTGTAAAAATCAGCTGGACGGGAGACAACAAACTCTTCAAAGGCATTTTGTACTGCCTCTCGGGAATTGAATTTTTTACCCACTAAAAAGTTGTCTAAATTTTGGAAAAAGTAATAGTCGGTAGGTGCAAGTTCTGGTGAGTATGGCGGATGAGGGAGAGCTTCCAACCCTAGCTCTTGCAGCTGCTTCACGACAACGCGCGACCCCATACTGCGCAACAGACAGTCTCCCACCGTTTCTACGGGTCTTCCTGGACGCCGGTTCGATTCACGCCAATCTTACTATTATTTCACGAGCATTCCACCGCTTACACACTTATCGCGATAACTGTCACCGCTGCATCAATAGGCCTCCGGTCTCGCACTCACCAAGAAACACGACAGCACGAATACTGTCAGTTTAGGTTGGTATTCTGTGAGAGGTTAGTACCACCCCGGTCGAGCTCTACTATCTACACACATCTCACAATTCAGCCACTCTTTAGAAGCTTGAACGCCTTTTTTTATCAAAATTTGCTGGTACCGGCAAAGTTTGCAACCAAGTTCTAGTCTTTAAAACACAACCAATCATGTCTCTAGCAAAATTCGTGTTTCCAAAACATCAATGTAGTCATGCATGATCTTAGTTACTTGGTAATTAGTATATAGACTAGTTTTTCTCGCGGCTCCGCCCGCGTGTATGTCGGTTATCGCGGCAAATAGTAGCCTATGTGTTATTCTGATGTATAAGCTATATTACTGTAAAGTTTCATACAAATCCGATCAGTAGTTTTTGCGTGAAAGAGTAACAAACATCCATCCATACTTACAAACTTTCACGTTTATAATATTAGTAGTGGTATGTATTGTAAATGGGGTATTCGAATATAATGTTGTATTTGTCTACCGACCTTTGAATAAAGATCAGTCTCATTTCATACCTTGTTTAATTGCGTTCGGTTTCCCTTATTATTTAGTATAAACCATTGGCGACGAGTTTAGAAGTGTTAAAAGTAGTTTTTATAATTGAAATAACCGATATTAGTCGTGAGTTCAGTTGTACATCAGTAATGGCCGATATTACTGGGTTAAAAGAATTCAAGATTAACGTGGACCGGTGGTCGACATATATGAGCAGACTCAAGGCTTGGTTTTCAATTCAAGACATTAAACCGGCCGATCAATCGAAATATCTGGTTGCGGCTGTTGGTACTGAAGCCTTAGATCTAATAATAGATTTATGCTACCCAGACAATCCGGAAATAGTGTCCGTCAGTAAAATTGAGAGATTAGTCGAAGAACATTTATCACCTAAACGATCCGTGATCGCGGAAAGGATGATATACAGAACATGTAAACAAGCTGAAAATCAGACTGTAAGCCAATATATAGCTCAGTTAAAGAAGTTGAGCAAGGCATGTAAGTTTGCTAATGTGGATATTTTAAAAGAAAATTTACGCGACCAGTTTGTTTACGGACTTAGGAGTGAACGCATTCGTCAACGAATTATGACCGAAGAGGATAGCCAGCTCACGTGCGCGAGGGCCACAGAGCTGGCACTTTCCTTAGAGGCAGCGGTACGAGACTCAGAAGCGTCAGGCGTGGCGCTGACGGGCGCAGCGCCCGCGCCCGTGCATGCGCTCGGCGGCGGCGGCGCCGGCGGCCGTGCGCGGCGGCCCCTGCGCCCCCGCCCTACCCTCCAGCGCGGTAATGTAACACCCGCGGCGAGTTGTTATCGATGTGGTGGTAGACATACCGCGGAAAAGTGTTCGTATTTAAATTGTGATTGTTTTGTGTGTGGTAAAAAAGGTCACATAGCGAAAGTGTGTCGTTTGCGTAAACGAAATTCCGTGCACGGAGTGGGTGAGGAGCGCTCCACACCCACAGCACCGTCTTCGGGGTCTGAAAGTGACGGTGGCGTTACCGTTTATCAGTTGAGTGACAGTGATAATGATAGTTCGGACCAGCGTTGGATCATTAGAGTTAAAATTAACGGTAAACAGTTAAAAATGGAAGGTGACACCGGTTCAGCTGTAAGTGTAATATCATATGGGACTTATAAGAATCTCTTCAAAAATAACAGTTTGCTACCCTACTTGTCTAAGTTAAAAATGTACAGTGGTCAACAAGTTAAGCCAAAGGGTAAGATTATTTGTACAGTATCTTTGAACAACACTGTGTTACATAATTTAGACCTGATTGTTTTTAACAATGAGTTTAGCCCTTCATTGTTAGGACGCGATTGGATGCGTTTGTTTGGTGTCGCTTATCCCCGTTTAATGACAATTAATTCTGTCGAAAGTAGTGTTCCTAACGATGCTGAAACGGCCTTGGCTGTCTTAAGAAATAAATTTCCCACATTTAATAAGTCTATAATAAAGTTAGAGATAGCGGAGGGCTGCAGCGCGGTGTGGCGCAGCGCCCGCGCTGTGCCTCACGCCTTGCGGCCGGCTGTGGAAGCTGAGCTGGCGCGGCTTCAGCGCGAGGGTATTATATCCCCTGTGGAGTGGAGCGAATGGGGAACACCGGTCGTTCCTGTACTGAAAAAAAAAATGGTCAGGTACGTCTTTGTGGCGATTTTAAAATAACTGTTAATCCGTGTTTAATAAACGATAAGTATCCGATACCTAGGATAGATGACGTCTTTGCCTCCCTACAAGGTGGTAGATACTTTGCAAAAATCGATCTAAGTAACGCATATTTACAATTTTTGCTCGACAAGCCGTCAAGAAAGTTATGTACTATTGTTACACAGCTGGGTATGTTTTCTTTTAACAGGTTACCCTTCGGAATTAAGTGTGCACCGAATAAATTTCAGCGTATCATGGATAAATTGTTTAAAATACCCAATGTATCCTGTTATTTGGATGATTTGACCGTGAGTGGAGTAGATTTTCGGGATTTGTGGGAGAGAGTATTAACAGTATTTAAGATATTATCAGACTGTGGCTTGCGCGTAGCCCCAGAAAATTGCAGTTTTTTTCAAAAGTCAATTTCTTATTTAGGTTACGTCATTGATGCTAAGGGTTTACACACTGATATTAGAAAAATAGATGCAGTTTTACAAACATTGATTCCTAAAAACATTAAAGAATTAAAAGCTTTTCTGGGACTCGTAAATTACTATGGGAAGTTTCTAAATAAATTAAGCGATACATTAAATCCCCTATATGATTTACTTAGAAAAGGGACTAATTTCGTATGGACTGACTCATGTACGGCCGCGTTTGAGCGAGTAAAGAGTGCACTTAAGAACTCGCCAGTTTTAGCGCATTTCGACCCTATGCTATGTACGCTAGTTACTTGCGACGCGTCGGGGAGCGGTGTAGCAGCCGTGCTGTCGCAGCGTGACGCGAACGGCACCGAGCGACCCGTCCTGCACGCTTCGCGAACTCTTTCTGACGCTGAAAGGAACTATGCACAGATCTGTCGCGAAGGATTAGCTATCATTTTTGGCGTCACAAAATTTCATGATTATATTTATGGCAGAGAATTCATGTTAGTCACCGACTGTAAACCGTTAGCAGCAATATTTAGTGAAAAGAAGGGAATACCCGCGATGGCTGCGAGCCGCCTCCAACGCTGGGCGGTTATTTTAGGAGCGTATAATTATACGGTGATATGTATAGGCACTAAACAAAACTGTGTAGCGGATTGTTTGTCTTGGATGTCAATTATAGAAGAGGACGTTAAAACACGAGTAGATTATTATTTAAATTTCGTAGAAAATTATACACCTATTAATTTTAAAGTAATAGCAAAAAGTACCGCGTCAGATACAGTTTTGGTTAATCTAATAAAAGCGTTAAAAGCTAACTGGCAATACTGTTATTCAAATGAATTAAAACCCTACTTTAAACTTAGACAATACTTGAGTATCGAACAGGGATGCATTCTTTTCGGTCATAGAGTTGTAATTCCGAGTTCGTTGCGTAAGGCCGTGTTACAAATGATTCATGAGACTCATCAAGGAATAGTTAAGTGTAAAAGTCTGGCACGTAGCTATGTTTACTGGCCGGGTCTTGACGCAGACATTGAGCGCATATGCAGTGCTTGCGACACGTGCAATCGGGAGCGCGTAGCCCCTCGCGCGGCTCCCCTCCACCCCTGGGAGTGGCCGCAGCAGCCTTGGTATCGTATACACGTAGATTTTTTCTCAATGTCAGGGAATACACTATATTATTTTGTGATAATTGATGCCCATTCTAAATGGATCGAAGCGTTGAGAGTTTCGAGTACATCGGCGCAGTCGACCATACTTAAATTGCAACACGTATTTTCTCAGTTTGGCTTGCCATATGAATTGGTTTCCGACAACGGTCCTCCCGTCAGTAGTGCGGAATTTAAAAATTATTTAAGTTCTAATTTCATAAAACATATTACTATATCCCCGTACAAGCCCAGCCGTAACGGTGCAGCAGAAAACGCCGTTAAATTTATAAAAACGACATTAAAAAAGGCATCTTATGAGAAAAGCCATCTTGAATCAGCTCTGGTAAAGTTTCTATTTATTTATCGATCAACGCCTCACAGCATAACGGGAAACAGTCCAGCCAAGTTGTTGTTAGGCAGGGATGTGCGCACACCTTTTGATGTATTGAGACCTAGTGTAGCAGACGTAGTAATGCAAAAACAAAATTTGCAAAGGAGTTACAAACGAGGATGTGAACGCCAATTTTTTGTAGGAGACAAAGTATATTTTATGTTGTTTAGAAATAATACACATACGTGGGAAAAGGGTACCGTTACGGATCGGATTGGACCACTTACATATTATGTATTGTATAATAACAAATACTACAAAAAACACATTGACCAACTCCGCTCAGATACAACTGCTGATCAATTTAATTGTAGTGACGAGTTATCTTTAACATGTAAAAATAAAATAAATGATTCAGAGCAGCCTATTACAAATGCTTACAATAGTAACGAAAGCACTTCTATCGAACCCGAGAGCGTGGCTCCTTCGATAAGCCCAAACTCTCTCGACTCTGAACCTTGTGATGACCACGTGTCGAGCACGGCGAGTTCGCCCTCGCAGCCACCACTTACTCAGGAGCCTATTGCCACACGTTCCAAAAGGGTGCGACGGCCACCGAAAAGGTTCGGTTTTTAAATAGATTAAGTAGTAGTCACACATACATATTTATCATAAGATACAAATTAGTTTTTTTTTTGTCCAACCTTAGTCTTAAGTTGAGTCATGAAGTGTCTCTTTTTGTATTCTTGTACCTATTTGAAAGATATTTGTATTAATTAAGTGCTTAGTTAATTCGAAGTAACTTTCTAGATTTACCATTTTCTCTGTATTCTTAAATTTATGGTGGAGGAAAGAAATAGATGTACTTAGTATTAAATAGTAATAAAAAAAATATTTTGAAATAGAGGGGGGAGAATGGTATGTATTGTAAATGGGGTATTCGAATATAATGTTGTATTTGTCTACCGACCTTTGAATAAAGATCAGTCTCATTTCATACCTTGTTTAATTGCGTTCGGTTTCCCTTATTATTTAGTATAAACCAAGTAGGATGATACTTCACCCGTGTGGTGTGGATGGATTAAGAATATGGAGTGTCACCACCCCTATTTATCCCTTGGATGACGTAAGAGACGAGTAACAGAGCAAACTACCAGGACATCACTGCAAAGAAAGAAAACTTGAAGCAAAGCCTATTCCAACCCGTCTGGACAGCGTGGTATGGTAGACCAACATTTCCTTACTATGTACAGCAGTGCACTGTTCAAAGCTGTTGATTATGTACCATAATAAAACAAAAGTATATAGTTAAAAATGTGTATTAGAGTAAATGCTTATAATACAACACTCTTTTCAGTAAATGATTATATATATCATACAATCGTATTTACATTTATTAAAAGATAAACGATTTCATTAAAATTTTTAGACCTGAAGAAGGTAAGGGCACCTCCGCGTCAATGATTGAGTCTCAAGTGTCACACAGGTGACGATGGGTACTGAGGACCTAGTGTGAGTTTTTTCACATCAACTCACTCTCGAAATAAACTCACACTACCGCTTCTGATTCCTAGTGTGTCTTTATTTTACGTATAGGTACTTGATCGTTACGGTGACCACATTCGACGTTGCGTATGGCCTGCATTGAAATCTTAATCAATCAGTGTACTGAACGCGCTCGTGTTTATAACAAATTGTTATGAAACAAACTCACACTAGGCCCCCTGACTGCACTGTCAATCACAGTACCATTCCTGCCTAACTAAATATGAATACCACAAACGAGTTTTTATTCTTACTTTATTCACAATCATAAGAAGTAGCCCTAGATGTAATCGCAAGTTGCCAGAGAGTAAGGTCCTCTGGTGGCAAATTAAATGCTGCGGTCTGAGGTAAGATTGTGGCACGTGAAAGCTTCTGTGCCTTCCCCAAAGATAGAGCAGTGGCCCTTAGACCAGCATTTGAGGTGGTTTTTAGAATAAACACATAATCCTGGCTCTCGCATTTCTGAGGAGTCGAGTGATTTTCCACCTCGTCAACAAAACAAAAGGCCCTACTTTAATGCTTTTCTCAAATAAAGCATTAAGTCAAAACTGAAATATAATAGGATAGATGACTGTATCGTAAATAAATACTGTCGAATATTACAAAACATTTTGGAAAATATAATTATTACAGCTTTTCATTTCTGTTACAAATTTTAATGATTATTTCATTGATCAAAGATTGAAATATATCACACAATGGAGTAGTCTAAAGCCGAGTCTCCACCAAACAAAAGTAGGCAACTTTCGTGTTGCCAACACGTGTTGGTGACAAAAGTTTCTGTAATTTCCTTGTGATGGCAACAAAAATTGACAACAAATGTTGGGAACCATGTTTCTGTTTTTGGCGGTAAAGGTCAAAAGAATAGGCTTGTTGCAGTTATTTATTGGCTCTGTGGAGACGCTTACTTCGAATGTTTTTTCAAATTGTTGGCGGCTCGGTGTAGACACAACGGAAAAGTTGGCATTTTCTGAAGAGTTGGAAACACTGAAATTGCCAATAATTTCGGTGGATACGCGCCTTAAAACAGTGTCGTCACAAGTTTTTATTGAGTACATTTTTCATATAAAGTTAGGTATCGTTTGAACAGATGATAAAAAGTAACTTATTTGACTAAGGTGTCATCTACCCTATTGGGTAACTTCGATCAAGCATCTACAAGCGCCGAGCCTTGGTAAAGGTTTGGATGCCATTTACACGCCTATGAGTGTGTCAATGTTTTCCCAAACAGGTAGACGTGGACCAAGTTCAATCTGCTATTGCGTTTAGCTTGACATTTATCTATTTATTACATGGTCAACAAGAATATAACCTAGCAATTTTTATAAATAATAAATTATTGGTCTGATGCATATTTAATTCAAGAAGATCGCAACATGCATTAAAAGTCAAGCATAATAATACTATCACACAACTTAAAAAATATTAAACTTAATCAATGTATATTTATCACACACATATATATATTTAAAATATAAACAGCGACGCCAAATTCATGCTAACATGTAAATACGTTTATACGTGCAAATGTTTGCCTCAAATTTCCTTGGACTTGTACTCAAAAACCGATCACCGATTCTCCAATCGACCGACCGACCGAGCCACGCTAATCCAAACAGCCCGTTCACACGCTTGAAAACACAAGCCAAGACTTGGCAAGCGTGTAAATTCAGGGTTATTTTGATCTATACAAATATTATAAAGCTGAAGATTTTGTTTCTTGAAGATATTGAAATACTGATTGGAAATGAAAAAATGTTCTAGTGTCAGTCATAATAAAATAGTTTTTTTTAAAGCGTCTAGATTCCATAGTTAGTCTAGAAATATTAATGATAACAAAATCCAATAAAAAAGCGCAGTAAATAAAACTTTGCTTATCACTTAAAAAGAACATAAAACTTATAAATTAGTATTGAAAAACATTTACGTAAAATAAATTTAATACATGTCCATAAACAACCGTTATGATTTGAATGCAGAAAAGATTTGGTCCCGATTTAAAAAAATATTTAAGATTGTCGTTGATTTAAAATATGATTCATTTCAATTTATGTTTACAAAGAAAATATTAATTTAATACATTTAATACTTTAAAATGTGCTCAAATACTGATTATATCTGCGTTTAAAAAGCTATTCAGAACGAAGATTGATGTGTATTATATATGAATCTACTAGTGTCTCTACTCTGCCTGTTAGGACGCATGAGCAGAATCCAAGAGTGGTGGTCACCATATTCATTGCCAATGAATATGGTGAATATATAAATAAAATATGATTCATTTCAATGTATGTTTACAAAGAAAATATTAATTTAATACATTTAATACTTTAAAATGTGCTCAAATACTGATTATATCTGCGTTTAAAAAGCTATTCAGAACGAAGATTGATGTGTATTGTATATGAATCTACTAGTGTCTCTACTCTGCCTGTTAGGACGCATGAGCAGAATCCAAGAGTGGTGGTCACCATATTCATTGCCAATGAATATGGTGAATATATAAATAAAATATGATTCATTTCAATTTATGTTTACAAAGAAAATATTAATTTAATACTTTAAAATGTGCTCAAATACTGATTATATCTGCGTTTGAAAAGCTATTCAGAACGAAGATCGATGTGTATTATATATGAACCTACCAGTGTCTCTACTCTGCCTGATAGAATCCAAGAGTGGTGGTCACCATACTCACTGCCAAAGCAGACAATGTAGCATGGCGACCCACACCATGGCGGCCTAGTGATGCTCCTGCATCTTTTAGTCGAGTCAACAAGTATGGAACTTGTTGACTCGACTATTTGGGCCTCCTGTCTCGCACTCACCAACGAAACACGACAGCATTGCTGCTGTCATTTTCCGAACGAAAAAGTAGTAAATAATTTTAATGTAAAAAGCGTGGGGCGACATTTTTGAAATATTTTCAGAAAACACCTCACGCTTTTTTTTACATATTTTTTTTTTCTACTTTATAGTTTAGTATATTTATAAAAGCGTGTTTGTTTAGTTTTTTAAAACTTTTTTTTACACTAATTATTCATTTTGGTTTTTTTTTTTTTCAAATTATTGTATTGTCATCGGCCCTTGACGCCTGTGCAAATTTCCAAGTTAATCAGGGTCAAGCTAATAAAAGCGTGTTAATTAAAAAGGCGCAGACAAAGGGTTAGTTAGTTGTCATATAATACTTTTTCGACATAAAATTTGTTTTCTTAATGCTAAATTCACTATTAGTTTTAGAACTCACTGCTCCATACAATGCATGCTAGTCAATAGCGCATTTACACCCACTATAGGGTTCTTAATATGCATTTTAACATGAACTTTCAACCCGCTGGCCTTTCTAAAAGACTGACCACATTGATTACATATATATGGCCTCTCACCCGTATGACATCTTATGTGAGTAATTAAATCATTTCTCTGTACAAACGCCTTCTCACAATATGAACACTGAAAAGGTCTTTCTCCGGTGTGAGTTCTTCTGTGGTTCTTCAAAGTCCCGGATGCTGCAAATCTCATAGGGCATAGGTCACATTGGTAAGGGCGTTCTCCGGTGTGGATCCTGCGGTGTTTGACTAGTGCACTGGAAGTTGTGAAGCCGTTCCCGCAGTCATCGCAGACGAATGGGTGAGCGCCGCTGTGTTTTCGAGTGTGGGCGTCTAACTCGCCTTTGGAGACAAATCTGGAAGATTAAAAAGAATATCTATACTAATCAATAATAAATTTTAACAAAATAAAAACCGACTTCAAGGTTCAACTCGATTTCTCTTGGATGCCATCATCATATCTTAGTGTCCCATGGTACCACCGTTGGGATATCTCCTTTCCATTAAAAACATAATCATTAAAATCGGTTCATAAACGGCGAAGTTATCCGCGAACACACATAAAAAAAACATATTATATACGGTCGAATTGTGAACCTCCTCCTTTTTTGAAGTCGGTTAAAAAGAGCAATGTCGAATTTCGATAACTGGGCGACCACTAGTAGTATTATAAATTAGAAAGTAGCTCTGTTATGGTTGACTAGCTTTTACGAGCGGCTCCTGCGTATTTAACGCAGTAAAAAGTGGGCAATTTAATGTTTGTGGTAATAATTCTTACTCAAAAATCAAACAATGCCCATGATAAATAACCTATTCTTTATTCTGGACACACAATACTGTTTCGAAGAATATTCGGGTAAAGACTCGACATTCGGTTTGGCCATACATTGAACAATGAACCTTACACGAATAAACATAACGTTGAATATTGTTAACGCCATCTATCGGCGACTCATTTATTAATAATTATTAATGCCATCTATCGGTGACTCATGTATTAATAATCGATTGACCAGTTTTACCGCCGTCCATTGGCGGTAAAGCGGCAACTTAAGGCTCCCTCTAGTGTCGAGCGAGGGATCGACTGAAGGTCCCCACCATCAGGCGAACCTGGCGAGAGCGGCAAGGAGGGAGGCGTTGATGAGGACTTGAGAAAAGGAACGAAGAACATTCTGGAGAAAACCAAATTGGTAGTCGGTTCACCATCACAAAGTACATTGTTAATCCAGTTCACTATTAATTAATTATTTTTCTATGTAATTTAAAAAACCTATGTATTAATATAAAAGGTACAAAATAAACGTCTACATCGACAATATAAATAAAGGAAGTTCATTGAAGAGTCCTTGACCACCCAACATATTGGACCATTCGAACCGGATCGGAGCGGCTTCTAAGGAGTTCGAGAAGTCGGCAACCAGCAGAACTGCAAAAACTGGTCAGGCCATTCAGTGTTCCTATCCAAACCCATCCTTAAGGATCATTTGTGCTAATATCGTGTATTTTTGTTTAAAACTCCAGTTACCGAGTCGAGCCCGCGGATATATATCTACCTACATACTTATTGCGCTCGAGCGTCGTGCGTGATTTCGAGCTCGATCAAGCTAAACTGTAAGTACTTTCTTTTGTCTTTTGTAGTCTCCCAAAATGCAACTTGATGATTATAAAGATTTGATCAAGAAAAGGGGTGTAGTTAAAGGAAAATTTAGTGTATTTGTTAAATACGTGCAATCGTTACAAGACGCAGAAATATCAGAATCTCAAAAAATAGCTCTCGAAGATCGTTGTAAGAATATTGTAACATTGTTAGAAAAGTTCTCAGCCATTCAGGATGATTTAGAATTCCACCTACAGGATTCAAAACAAGACTTAGAAAAGCAATTAATTGAAAGAGAAATCTTCGAAAATCTATTTTATGAGATCACCTCTAAGGCGAAATGCATGCTGAAGAGTAAAGAAATTATTGATAAAAATGTTAATGTCGGTAACCAAACCTCTAGCATTAAATTACCTACTATTTTATTGCCCTCCTTTGACGGTTCGTTTGAACAGTGGTTAGAGTTTAGAGATACCTACATATCCCTTATACATAATTCTAAAACTATAGATGAAATTCAAAAATTCCATTACTTACGATCTGCTCTCACTGGCGCTGCTCGTCAAATAATAAAATCGTTACAGTTTACCGCCGAAAATTACACAATAGCCTGGAGTTTATTAGAGAACAGGTTTAATAATAATAGATTACTAGTTCAGAACCACGTTAAAGCTCTGTTTTCGATACAGTCTTTACACAAAGAATCCGCATTTCAAATTCGTAAGATGATAGATAACATACTAAAAAATATTCGTGCTCTTAAAGGTCTAGATGAGCCCACAGATCAATGGGACACTTTAATAATATTCCTTATTGTTACTAAGTTGGACTCAATTACCGAGAAAGAGTGGGAAAGTCATAAAAGTACACTTTCCAAATTGCCGAGTCACGAGAATAAAAAATTAACACTAGACGATATGATAACATTTCTTACCGACAGGGCGGACATGTTGGAATCTATTAAAGGTACATACGATTCTAGTAAGCAAACGTCTGAGAATTTCGTAAAGAAATCATCGTCATACAATCAATCGAAGCATACTAGCTCACATAGCTACATCGCAATGCGTAATAATAATAATACTTCGTCTAGATCATCACAAAACTCAAATTCGCACAATGATTCAAAACGTTACCAAAGGTGTAATATGTGCAAAGAGAATCATTCGCTTTATTCGTGTAGCAAGTTCAATTATCTTCCTATGAAGGAGAAATTATTATTCGTAGACGAGAACAAACTTTGTAAAAATTGCTTGCGCGCCGGACATACCGTGTCTAAATGCTGGTTCGGCACATGTAAGCTATGCAATCGTAAACACAATACGCTTCTTCATGATGAGTGCTGTGATAACGGCAACTCGTCAAAGTCTATACGGACGCACGACGCAAATATGCCGGCGGCGTCCACATCGAATCGCGAGTTCGAAGCAACGGGTAACGCACACAGTACAGTGCTACACAGTGCGTCAGCTTCAACGCGTCAACAAGTTTATAATAAGCCTTCATTTCAAGAATCCGTTATTCTTTCGACGGCATTATTAGAAATATTAGATAATGATAATAACTATCATACTATTCGTGCTATTTTAGATAATGGCAGTCAACATTCGTTTATTACAAAATCATTATGCGATAAATTAAAAATTAAATTGATACAGTCCACAGTACATGTCGCAGGGGTAGGTAATTCGGTAACCCAATCTACACAATCGTGCAAAGTGCAGTTGCGATCTAAACATAGTGAATTTAATATGCATTTGAACTGTTTAGTCTTACCTAACATTACCGCAACGTTATACTCAGTCAATCATAATATCGCAAAATTTATGATTCCGACTAATTTATCACTCGCCGATCCAAATTTTTATCTGTCTAATAACATCGACTTATTAATCGGCGCGGATATGTTTTGGGAGCTTCTGAGTGAAGGATTAATTCGACTTACAAACGGCCCATACCTACAAAATACGAAATTAGGTTGGGTTGTATCCGGTGCCATACATGGTACTAAAGGTTCATCCGTTAATCGAGTGCAATGCAACTATACGCCCACGTACGACAACAATTTAGATACTAAATTAACAAGGTTTTGGGAATTAGAGGAGATAAGCTTGATAACGGATAATATGTCTACGGAAGAACGTGAGTGTGAAAATTTATTTATAAAAACTACTACACGTGATAGTCATGGTCGTTTCTCTGTGCGTATTCCACTGCGCGAATCAGCTGATAGACTAGGTGATTCGTACTTCCAAGCCGAGAACCGGTTCCTTGCGCTTGAGCGAAAGTTAGGTCGTTGCACACCGAGTTATAAAAAATTATATTTAGATTTTATGCGTGAGTATTTAGAACTCGGTCATATGACGAAAATAGATACTTATGCATCTCCAACTTATTTTTTACCGCATCACGGTATATTCAAAGAACACAGTACAACTACAAAATTACGGGTAGTATTTGACGCTAGCGCTAAAACTACATCCGGGCATTCGTTAAACGACATCCAACTGATTGGTCCATCCTTGCAAAATGATATATTTGACATTCTGTTGAGATTTCGACAGTACACATATATTGCCTGTGCAGATGTCGAGAAAATGTACAGACAAATATTAATTCAACCCGATCAACAATATTTACAATTAATTTTATGGAGAGAAAAACCTTTAGACGCGCTCAGTGTGTATCGGCTTAACACAGTCACCTACGGCACGGCGTCTGCGCCATACCTAAGTATGCGATGTTTACAACAGCTGGCGTCGGAATGCACTGATAAGGAGATCGCTAATATTATTTGCAAAGATTTTTACGTAGATGATTTAATAACGGGCTGTGATGACAAAAAGGAATTATTGGAGATTTGTGATAAGGTTTCTACTGTATTACAATCGGGTTGTTTCTGTTTACGAAAATGGTTGTTTAATTTTGATTTGTCAACCATAAATGCGTCAAGGAACTTATCTCTAGGCGAATCATGTCAAAGTAAAACCTTAGGTTTAGGTTGGTTCGCAAACACAGATGAGTTACATTATACAACGAAACTGAAATTAAGCGCGAGTCATGTTACTAAGCGCATTATATTATCGGCATTTTCACAAGTTTACGATCCATTAGGGCTATTAGCGCCTATTATAATACTTGCTAAAATATTATTGCAGAAATTATGGACGTATAAAATTGGATGGGACGACCCGGTCCCTCATGATATTTTAATAAATTGGCATAAATTCGTTGACACTATTAACTCTTTAAATAAATTACGAATACCACGTCAGGTTGTAAATGGTAAAATGCAACATCGAGAATTGCACATATTCACAGACGCCTCTCAAAATGCTTACGGCACTTGTGCCTACGTGCGTATGTACTCGGATAATGATTCTAAGGTGTCCGTAGCCCTGTTATGCGCTAAGTCAAAGGTCGCGCCTATCAAACCGATAACTATACCGAGGTTAGAGTTATGTGGGGCATTATTAGGTGCTAAGCTGTACACCAAAATTATAAGTTCACTTCGTGTGAATTTCACTAATGTTTATTTCTGGTCTGACTCCACAATTGTGCTGGGATGGCTACGAATGTCACCTAACACTCTTAAAACATTCGTGCAAAACAGGGTGGCTCAAATAAATGAACTCACTGGTAGTTTACAATGGTTACACGTAGGAAGTAAATGTAACCCAGCTGACTTGGTGTCACGCGGGGTCACGCTGGACGCGTTGCATACCACTGAGATTTGGTGGCACGGCCCGGCATTTTTGCACAGGCGTCTTTGTAATTTTAGCTACGATCATACATGTCACAACGTTAACTTCAACGAGTTGCCAGATGTCAAATTAACCACCACACTGTTGGTACATGCAACAAATAAGAATACGTTTCCGTTTGATAGATTCTCTTCGTTTACTCGTATGAAGCGTGTTGTTGCTTACATGTTGCGTTTCATTAATAATGTTCGTATTAAAATAAAGATGAATCGTAGATGCGGCCCGCTTCAAGTAGACGAATTAATTAATTCTATTAACAAGTTGACTCAAATGTCGCAGAACCAATCGTTTCCTGATCTAAATATGTCATTAAAAAATAATTTATCCTTAAAGGCTACTCGTAATATATCTGGGCTTAATATTTTCTATGATAATAATAACATTATTAGAGTAGGAGGCAGATTAGATAATTCTCCCAATTTTTCTTACAATAAAAAACATCCCATTCTGTTATGTAGCAAACATACCTTTACACGTTTGTTGTTTCAATATGAGCATAAGCGCCTTCTTCATGTAGGTCCTCAATCACTCTTAGCTAGTATACGAGAAAGTTGGTGGCCCCTCAGAGGCCGTGATTTGGCTAGAAATGTCGTACATAGATGTGTGACCTGTATACGTATTAAGGGTAAAACTGCTTCAGTTCAAATGGGTAACTTACCCGTCGAAAGGCTAGAATCAGGTTATCCATTTATGAGATGCGGTGTAGATTATGCAGGACCCATGTTTATTCTGAACCGTAAGGGGAGAGGTGCTAAACTGGAAAAGTGCTATGTTTGCCTATTTGTTTGTTTCTCAACGCGTGCAGTTCATCTAGAATTGGTTACTAATTTAACAACAGATGCTTATATGTTAGCATTAAAAAGATTTGTGTCTCGAAGGGGTAAACCGGCTGAGATATTTTCCGACAATGGAAAGAACTTTGTCGGAGCAATGAAAGAAATTGCACAATTTTTAACGAACGATCGTGATAATATTATGGAAACTTTAGCCAATGATAATATAAGGTTTAATTTCGTACCACCCTTCTTCTTCTAACTCGCTTCACTCTTGGCAGAGCGGTCGTGATCACGTAGAGTGCACACTGGTTGTGGAGGCGCACAAAGCCCCTCGTACAACTTCCCGCCATCTCACCCTGTCAGCAGACTGCCGGCTGCAGTCAGACACACGGCTTCCGATTGTGGACCTCACCTGGTCGGTCCAGCGCATGGGTGCCCTGCCGCGGAGTCTGATCCCCTCCACCTTTCCCTGCACTACCAGTCGCTCTATTGAGTCACTATTCCGTCTAGAGACATGGCCAAAGTACTGCAGTATGCGCGACCGTACTATGGTTGACAGACGCTGTGTAATGCCGAGTTCCGCTATCACGGACACGTTAGTACGGAACTCCGTCCACGATATCCCGAGCATTTTTCTCCAGCACCACATTTCCAGGGCATCTATCTTCCTTCTTTCCAACTCGCGTACTGTCCACGTCTCCGCGGTGTATAGGAAAATGGGAAATATAAGCGATTGTACAAGCCTGATCTTGGTGGCTTTGGTAATGTTCTGATTTCCCCAAATTTTTCTCAATTTCTCCATTGCAGCTTTGGTTATGGCCATTCGTCGTTTTACTTCATCTACGCAGCCACCATTGTTTGATATTAAAGCCCCAAGGTATACGAAGCTCTGCACCACGCCGCAATTCGCAATCTGTGTCACTTCGGGCGAGTTATTGTTGACGCGGTCCACGATCATCATTTTGGTCTTGGATCGGTTTATCTGTAATCCAAACGTAAGGCTCACTCGCTCCATTTTGAGAAGTAATTCCTCCATTAGGCCAGCACTACTCGCAAACAAGGTGGTGTCATCTGCATACCGTAAGTTGGTAACCTTGTATCCACCAATCGCAATACCATCAGTCCAGTCCTCGAGAGTGATTCGCATCACAAGCTCGGTATAAACGTTAAATAGCAGGGGCGATATTATGCAACCCTGTCGAACGCCTCTACTTGGATGGAAACTATCTGAGATGACTTCATCAGTCCGCACTGAGGCTGTTCCTCCTTCGTATAGCTCTCTGAGCAGGTGCACGAGATGTTGTGGTGTGCCCATGTCCAGTAGCGTTTTCCACAATGCTGGCCATCTCACCGAGTCGAACGCTTTGGAGAAATCCACGAAGCATATATAGGTGGGCTTGTTGAACTCTCGAGCCTTCTCGATGATCTGACGAACAATGAGAATCTGTTCTCGGGTTCCTTTTCCCTTAACGAATCCGGCCTGTTCTGGCGCAACCTCTCCGGACAGATATGCTTTCAGCCGCTCATTTATAATGTGTAGCATTATTTTGCTGGCATGTGTGATAAGAGCAATAAGTCGAAAGTTGCTACACTTCTTCGTGGAACCCTTTTTGTGGAGAGGAACAAATACTGTGTGAGCCCATTCAGAGGGCCATTTTCCTGTAAGCCATATCCTATTACAAATTGTGTGAAAGATGTCAACGCCACGCTCTCCCAATGCTCGTATGGTTTCAATTGGAATATCGTCTATCCCTGTGGCTTTGCCATTCTTTAGGTGTTGAATGGCGGCTCTTATTTCTGACTTCAGGATAACGGGTTCACACATGTCACTCGCAGGTTCCGTTGATCTATAGTTTCGCGACTGATTGTCCAGGAATAAGGACTGGCAGTAATTCTTCCAAACTTTCGAAATTTTCTCCAATTCAGTGACCACTTGGCCATTCTGGTCTTCGATGGCCCAAGTTTTGGATGGCAAGGATTTGGTGATGCGGCGAATCTTGTGGTACAGATCCCTTGCTTCGTACTTGTCGGCATGAATTTCAACTTCCTTGCAGATGTTGTGCAGGTACGTGTTGTGATCTTGCCTGCATCTGCGTTGTATCTCTGCTGAAATCACATTGAGATTCTTGGTATCAGCTCCTGCTGCCTTCATCCTCCGACGTTCCTCAACAAGTCTGAAGGTACTACCACCCTACACACCGCATTTTGGGGGATTGTGGGAGGCAGGAGTAAAGTCTTGCAAACATCACATTCGTCGTGTTATTGGCAACGCGAACCTAACGTACGAGGAGTTTAGCACGATATTAGCTCAAATCGAAGCCGTCCTAAACTCTCGACCTATGTACCCGTTGTCAGCAGACCCCACTGATCTTCTTCCCCTCAGCCCTTCTCTGTTTCTGATTGGCCGACCGCTCACTGCACCCGCCAGCCCAGATCTAACGACTACAGCTTCACATCGCCTGTCCCGCTACGACCGAGTGGAGCAGATGCGCCAGCAATTCTGGCAGAGGTGGTCAAAGGAGTATATAGCGGAGCTGCAGACCAGAACGAAGTGGAAGACAAGTAAGGAAGAACTAGTACCTAATACTCTCGTACTCATAAAGGAGGATAATTACCCACCCCTTAAGTGGCGCTTGGGGAGAATTCTTCATACCTTTCCTGGGAAGGATGGCGTTTCACGAGTCGCTGACATCAAAACGGCTACCGGGCCGGTACGACGGGCGTTCTCTAAAATATGTCCATTGTTACCACAAGCAGAGAATGAGAAGACAGATCCACAATAATCGTAATTATCCTTTGCATCAGTCAACATCTTCAATACTTCGTTGGAAGCAGGAGCTTCCAAGGCCGGGGGCATATGTTAACGCCATCTATCGGCGACTCATTTATTAATAATTATTAATGCCATCTATCGGTGACTCATGTATTAATAATCGATTGACCAGTTTTACCGCCGTCCATTGGCGGTAAAGCGGCAACTTAAGGCTCCCTCTAGTGTCGAGCGAGGGATCGACTGAAGGTCCCCACCATCAGGCGAACCTGGCGAGAGCGGCAAGGAGGGAGGCGTTGATGAGGACTTGAGAAAAGGAACGAAGAACATTCTGGAGAAAACCAAATTGGTAGTCGGTTCACCATCACAAAGTACATTGTTAATCCAGTTCACTATTAATTAATTATTTTTCTATGTAATTTAAAAAACCTATGTATTAATATAAAAGGTACAAAATAAACGTCTACATCGACAATATAAATAAAGGAAGTTCATTGAAGAGTCCTTGACCACCCAACAAATATATGTTGATTATCGCGCGGTTGGCTTGTTTTCGTTTGACAGCATTTTCTCGGCACGCTCATTTCAGAGGCCCTTGATTGAACTTTTCAGAATGGACTTGAAATAGTGGCGTCTAATAAAAAGGCGTTTCGTGGACCTTAGTTCAGTTCAGTTTGAGCTACAGTGCGACAAATATCTGAACTAAGTGATTAACCAGCGGCAGATCATTATGGACGATTTTTCTGTGTTATTCTGTGGTTTTAATACTGTCTATAACAGTCTCTTCTATTCGTCAAAAGGCTTATTTTTCAAATTGTTCGAAGCCTAACACGTAACAGTTCATACAAAGACCTTCCTAGCGCTCTTAATAATCTGCTCATTTCATGTACCAGTAAAACCACCATACCATGCAAATCATATTAAGGAAACATGGTACCGTAAAATCTATTAGTTTAACAAATACATACAGAATTTAGTCCGAGAGTTAATAGTGCACAGTTAGCCTAGTCACCTAGTGGCTTTAGTGGTCGCCATGCCGCTTTCTAACTGCGCCAAGTGTTGCGAGTTCAAATCCCACATGGAACAACACTTTGATGTTCTAAGTCTGGGTGTTCTTTGTGATATTTCATGTAGGTATGTCTGTAAAATCCCAAGCGACACATGATATATTCCTAATGCGGGAATTGTCATTAAAAAAAAAGGCATATTTGAAAAATGTTGAAATTATGATGCAATATGGTCTAAAGTAGTGGTTGTAGTAGTGAGAGAAAATAACTAGTCATGAATGTTGATGAAACAATAATAATATTAGGTCTTTACCTATGAAATTGCCGTTCTTCAGTACTGGTCATTTCAAATAAAAAAAAGTTTGTAATGGCTCTGTATTCTAAATTCAAATTAATTTCGTTTTAAAACCATGACATTTTATTTACAAACTCAGTCTTTTGTTTTCTGATTAGCGTTGTATTTTCATTACATTTGAACATTTTTCGTCATAATGGATACTTTAAAAATTCGTGTAATTATGGAATATGAGTTCCGTCGTGGCACCAACGCGACACAAACGGCACGTAACATCAAAAACGTTTACGGAGAGAACTGTACAAACGAACGCACAATCCGTTATTGGTTTTCCCGGTTCCGTTCTGGAAATTTTGACTTGAAAAATGAAGCTCGTGATTGTCCGGAGACTTTGTTTAACAATAATGAATTAAAGGCGATTGTGGAAGCTGACGAAACTCAATCTACAGCTGAGCTAGCAGCAGCTTTTAATGTAAGCATCAAAACAATATTGATCCATTTGCGACAAATTGGCAAGGTAAAAAAGCTTGATAGATGGGTGCCCCACGACCTTGACGATCGCCAGCGCAACGTACGCGTCGAGGCCTGCCTTGCGCTGCTCAATAGGCAAAGAAATGAAGGAATTTTGAAACGAATTGTTACGTGCGACGAAAAATGGATTCTGTTGGACAATCGAAAGCGCTCAGCAAGTTGGTTAGACCCTGGTTCAGCACCAAAGCAATGCCCTAAACCAAAAATGACTCCTAAAAAGGTGATGGTCCCTGTTTGGTGGTCTAGAGCGGGTGTGATTCACCACAGCTTTTTACAAAACGGCATGAGCATTAATGCAGATGTGTACTGTGAAGAACTGGAGAGAATGATGGAGAAGCTTGCACATCTGCAACCAGCTTTGGTCAATCGGTCGTCCCCACTGCTCCTTCACGACAACGCCCGACCCCATACTGCGCAACAGACAGTCTCCATACTGCAAGAGCTGGGGTTGGAAGCTCTCCCTCATCCGCCATACTCACCATACCTTGCACCTACCGACTATTACTTTTTCCAAAATTTAGACAACTTTTTAGTGGGTAAATAATTCAATTCCCGAGAGGCAGTACAAAATGCCCTTGAAGAGTTTGTTGCCTCCCGTCCAGCTGATTTTTACAAGAAGGGCATCAATAAACTGCCAATGCGTTGGCAAAGATGCGTCGATTGCATGGGTGATTACTTCGAATAACAGAAATAAAAAAGTTTGAAAAAATAAGTACTTTCACTTATTGCATACAAAACGGCAATTTCATAGGTAAAGACCTATTATAATAATTAGCAGCAAACACAGTAGCTAATAAATACAATTCAAACACACATTTAGATATATATATTTATACTAGGACTAGGAGCACGCTGTGATGGCCGGTTTGACGTTTGTCAAATCATGAAGTTTCGTATTATTAGTAACTAGCTTTTACACGCGGCTTCGCTCACGCAGGCTTTCATCCCCAGATTTACCCCCTTAGGGGTTGAATTTCCGAATTGGAATTGCTCACTTGCGTTATATAAAGAACCTACATGCAAAATTAGGGGGATGGAAATGCAGATAGGGGGAGGGTTGGGGTATGGGCCTCCGGTATCCTCACTCACTCGGTTAAACACGGCGCAAGCACTATTTCACACCGGTTTTCTGTGAGGCCTCACTCCGGTCGAGCCGGCCCATTCAAGCCGAAGCGTGGCTCTCCGACGTTACGTAGTAACTTTTAAATAATGTAGAAATACTTTATAGGCCCCCTTTTTTTTTCAATTAGCCACCGGTTTTGCCGCCGGGCCTGTTGACGACATACCCGCCGGCATAGTGTGTAAATTTTAATCAGACACTTTAGAACTATGTGCACATGAAAAGAAAAAAATACATAAAATCATCATCAACAACCCATAATGTCCCACTGCTGGGCTCGGTTCTCCTCTCAGGAGAGGGTTAAGGCTATACGTTCCCACGCTGGCCGAGTGCGGGTTGGGGACTGGCAAGACAATGTTGTGGCTACGTAATCTTGCCGTTGGATGTCCTTAAGCCTCCAACTTCACGACTGTTATCTTATGATAACAACTGGGACCGACTGCTTAACTACGAAACCAAATCACGGAGACGCTCATGGTATCATGTCAACAGCGGTCACCCATCCAGGTACTGACCGCACTGTCGTTGCTTACCCTCGGTGATTGTTTCCAATCACCGAGTGCAACTAGGCTATGAGTGCCTGCATTTTATTTATTTTATACTTTGGATTAGATTGGATTTTTTAAAATGTTTAGTGCAAATTTCATGCATAATTAAACTTCAAACTGGTTCAAATGTTAAGCAATTCAAAGTTGTGTTGAAACATCTAATTGTTATATTTCTAAATGAATCATCATTAACCAGATTACTATTTTGACGATTTCTTACTTTTAAACATAATTATACTTTTTCAAGTATACGAATACTCACTAAAGTATGTCTATACATGGTTATAGCTAAAGGCCCATATTCACTTTAATTAGTGTGAGTGCAGGTGTGAATTGCAGGTGATCAATGATTGATTGGTAGAAAATATGACTGCAGCGACTTCGCGGTCCACATGTATTGTCTACCTGCAATCACAGATCACCTGCACTCGCACTATCAAAGTGAATATGGGCCTTAATGAAAACATTATCAATGTGCAGACATTAACAAAAACTAGGATGACCTACCTTTTTTCACAACTCTCGCATTTAAACGGTTTTAAGCCCTGATGTCTTCTCATATGCTGAGCTAAGTTTGTCTTCTGACTAAAGCCCTTCCCACACTGGAAACATAAGAAAGGCTTTTCACCCGTGTGTGTCCGCATATGTTCCTTTAAAGTACATAACATCTGAAATGTCTTATTGCAAACGGAACAACAGTGTTTCTTTTCACTTTCATGACTTTTTTTGTGAGCTTGTAGAGCTTCTTTATTTAAGAAACTTTTCACGCAAATATCACAGGTGAATCCATTTGTCCTAGAATGAGCAGTGCGTACATGGTTTTCTAAATAAGCTTTGTATTTGAATTCTCGTTTACAGATTTCACATACATGTTTTATACTATCAGTTTCTGCATGCTTCTGTATGTGAGCAGAAAGTGAGACATTATTTTTAAATTGTCGTAGACAAAACGAACATTGGAATGATTCCGTTCTGTTGTTTAAATTTGTGTCATTGTTACAGTCCGTATTTCTGATAATTGGACTATTCTCTCTATGAGTATTCTGATGGTATTTCCAACCATTAAAAGAAGTAAATTCTTTTTCACATTTAGTACATGGAATTTTATGCTTACCTTTATTTGATTTTATTTTAAACTCAACACACGGTTTATCTTTTAAATGAGATTCATATTCATCTTTATTCCAGAACTGTGTGTGACAGTAGCATTCATAACGAATACGTATTTTATTGTTCACCGTTTTCACTTCTTGGTTATTCTCCGGGCTCTCTGAAGGATTTTCAAAATGATCACCATCATCAAAATGGTCCATATACTGATCCTCTTCGTCATTACTACTTAGTGTCTCTTTCTTAACTGTTTGCTGCTCTTTATCAGAGAATTCTGAGGTTAATTTGTTTAGACTAAGTCCTGTTGTTGAACATAGCGAAAACTCTATATTTTTCTTATTTAAATCATAGTGCGAGCCGCTATGTGAAGGGATTGGAGATAGAAGAGTACCATATTCACTTAGCTTTTCTCTCAGATCTGTCTTTTCATCCTTAATTGAATAGTTTTCAAGGCATTTTAATGAATTCTCCGTGACTGTATTTGTAGTTTGGTAAACATTATGTAAAATGGTCTCAGACTCATGGCATCGACGTATAAACGCGTCAGCCTTACATATAATAGATTCGCAATCCCTACACACCTGTTTCGGAAGGCTGTCTTCAATTTTAACATCGATATTTGCCGTAAAAGCTAGTATTTCAAGCAAACTCCGATCATCGCCATCTGTCTTTGTAAATAGGGATTTTAATTCGATAGATTGTACTAAACAGACTCGGCATATTTTATCAAATAATTCCACATTCATTTCCATTTGTTTAAAAAGATAAATTAAAAATATTTTTATTAAAACACTTGACAGACAAAAGACAACAACATAACTGACGAGTGACGCCTGACGCTGAAGCTGTGTGTGTTGTCAGATGACATTTTATCAAACTAGTAGGACTAGTGGGTGCGAAATCGGTATATTGGCATAGAAACGTTAAAATAAGAATATTTTTGAAAATCCATACTAATGTTAGAAATTCGAAAGTAAATCTGTCTGTTATGCTTTCACGGCTAAACCACTACACTGATTTCGATGTTTTTTTAATGTTTGACCCTGCCAAAATGACTACTCTGCCTGATGGAAAGTATATGCAGAATCCAAGAACGGTGAATTCAATCCATACTTTGAATGATTCAATATGAATGTAAAGACCCAAATTGAATATTTGATTCTTGAGGAAGGACACGGGTCGCGGACAATAGCTAGTGGACTTATAATTTACAAAACTAAACTATCTACATATTTTCCTTCAAAACTATACAATATAATACAATACAATATAATAATACAATAAACTATAAAATAAACAACTTCATGTAAAAAGATTTGAGGGAGAGGAGAGACTATGAATTCTATTCTATGTCCAGCATTGGATTGTTAAAGGTTCTCGATGATTTGTCTTAGTAATATTGTCAATGAAATCAATGCATTAGTTATGGTGTTCGATAGACAACACACACTCCTTGGTTACATAACTAAACAAAATTTAACTATGTATATCTGTATATAAGGGTTTTTTAAAAGCCTGCCTAAACGTCTCTACTCTTTCTGATTTGATGGAAAGCACGAGTAGAATCCAATAAAACAGGGGCCAACATACTCACGAATGTAGACATTGCAGCATGGTGACCCACAGTATGGCGGACTACTGAAAAGCTCCTAGGGTGATCACCTATAAGTTCAGGGCTCCCGTTTTACCCTTTGGGTACGGAACCCTAAAAACTGTAGTAAAAAATGTTTCAACGTAAAATAATTCTTAAAAAGTCTATGGGATCTTCGCTGGGGTATGACTTACTTAAGGTCCTATGTCCCCTAGATGGGGCAGAGGGTGTCCACAGTGCATCGCCATCCCGTTCTGTCTTGAGCGTCTTGCTTGATTTAGCTCCAGGTCTTGCCAAAGGCCTTCGCTTCATCGATGATAGTCCGCCGCCAGGTTTGTTTTGGACGGCTTGCGTTTTCCTTGGGGATTCCAGTTTAGGGCTTGCCTCGGGATGTGGTTGGATCTTTTCGGAGGGTGTGGCCTATCCAACCCCATTTGCGTGTCCTCTTCAGGTCCTCCAGTTTCTGACACGCAGCTGCCGAGGTAGGTAAACTTGTGGACGCGTTTCACTGCCTCTGTGCCGATGACCAACGGGAATGACCTCGTTGTCCCGCACCTCATTTCCTGCGTCTTCCTGGTGTTGATCTTTAGCCCCGTCTTTGCCGCCTTTACATGTAGGTCATCCAATTTAGCCTGCATATCTGCGCGAGTGTGGCTTAAGAGGCATATGTCGTAGGCATAGTCCAAATCTTCTAGGACGCTGGGGTATAGGTTCGGTAAAAAGGCATGTCAAAATCAGAAAATATATCTAAGCAGAAATCTCAAGCCCTTCTACAGTTGAAAGTATTGTGGTTATATCTATGCTCACAGTATCTCCGTATAGAAATTACGAAAAACTTTTTTACTACAATTTTTAGGGGACCGTACCCAAAGGATAAAACTGTCCGTCTGTCACCAGGGTGTATCTCGTGAACCGTTACAGTTGGAATTTTTAGAGATGATGTATTTCTGTTGCCGCTACCACAACCAATACTAAAAAACGGAATAAAATAAATATTTAAGGGGGCTCCCATTGGTGACGAGCAGATTCCCTAGCGGCAAGTCGCGGAACTAACGTATGACAGATAAAAATACGTATACACGTTAACATTCCACTTTTAATATACTGATCACCCTCACGAAGTGGTCTTATAGTATTTTTTACTACTCCGTAGACGTCTATTAATGAAATCATTGTAGAAAGAATTTAAAATAACAATGCACTCGCTCTGTATATTAAACTGTCAGGCAGAAGTATCTGTCTTACGTTAGTCCCGCAAACGGCCACTAGGGAAATCTGCTCGTCACCAGTACACGTTAACATTCCACTTTAAAAATACTGATCACCCTCACGAAGTGGTCTTAAAGTATTTTTTAGTACTCCGTAGACGTCTATCAATAAAATCACTGTAGAAAGAATTTAAAATAACAATGCACTCGCTCTGTATAATAAAAAGGTAGAAGTATCTGTCTTACGTTAGTTCCGCAAACGGCCACTAGGGAAATCTGCTCGTCACCAATACAACAAACGAGATTTTTTATAAATTTTAACATGCCTTTATTAGCTTCACCTGTGTGTTAGCCAAATTGTGTGACCGTATCCTAGAACGTACGTGGGAGCGCCACGCTTCGGCATGCATGGGCCGGTTCCACCGGGGTGCTACCACTGCCTCACAGAAAACCGCTGTGAAACAGCGCCTGCGCTGTGTTTCACCGAGTGAGTGAGGATACCGGAGACCCATACCCCATCCACTCCCTCAAAGGCCGGCAACGCACTTGTGACGCCTCTGGTGTTGCGGGTGGCCTTGGGCGGCGGTAATCTCTTACCATCAGGCGATCCGTCTGCTCGTTTGCCCCCCTATTCTTTAAAAAATACACATACATACACTCTAAAAACATAACCCCCTTTCTTTCGCAGTCGGGTAATAAAATAAAACAAACAGTACAATAAATACGGTATATAATTTATTTGTTGATCTGTAGCGCTGCGAGCCGTTTCTTCAGATCGAGAAGCACGCTGACCTCGGGCTGCCAGACCGACTTGTCTTTTGTAGACGCCTTCAGCTTGCGGACTTTATCACCCTGGTGATAGAAAAGGGTTTAAAAGTTAATGGAATACATGGGCCGGCCTGACCGGAGTGATACCATGGCCTCACAGAAAACCGGTGTGAAATAGCGCTTGCGCTGTTTCACCGAGTGGGTGAGTATACCGGAGGCCCATACCACTCCCCCGATCCCCATCCCCCAAAGGAAGGCAACACACTTGTGACGTCTCTGTGTTGCAGGTGTCCATGGGAGGCGGTAATCGCTTACCATCAGGCGATACGTTTGCTCATTTGCAACCCCTATTCCATAAAAAAATAAAATCAAGATTAATTAACTTAAATTTAACTTGATCGGTTTCACCTTATGGCAATATTCAAGTGACGCCATAAGGCAAAACCGGTAAAGTTTAAGTTAATAAAATAGTGGCATAAAAGTACTAGTGAGTTTAATTATTTAACTGCCTCGGTGGCGCAGTGGTAGTGTATGCGACTGCTGTGCTTGAAGTCGCGAGTTCGATTCCTGGGCTAAGAGAACGACATGTACTATTAACTCTAAGTTCCCGGGTCGGACCAAATGTTTGTATGATCTCAAATATTTGTTTCGGAGTTTGAGTGTTTTCTATGTATAAATTTGTATTTACAAAATGTATATAATATGTATTTATATCAGTTGTCTAGTACCCATAACACAAGCTCTGTTTAATTTGAGACTAGATGGCGTTGTGTGTTAGATGTCGGAAATATTTATTCTTATTATTATTATAATTTCAAGGATGTATATTACATGTAAATATATTACACGCAAACAAAACAACGACCTTGTTCATATATAGACTCAGTTCAGATATTTGTTCTTGGTAGGAATCGACCTGAGCAGTTACGATCGCTAACCAGCTTTTTTGATTTGTTTCTATGAAAAACTAGCTGACCCGGCGAACTTCGTACCGCCATATTTACTTATCTGTCTCAGCTTCGTGTCGCGGACAAAAAAAAGACTTTTCCCGTTATCTTTAATTTTTCTTGTACACAAACCTTGTCCTAACAACAACGAATACAAACAAAGAATTATTTAATCTGGTGCAGCCGATCGGAAGTTATGCGTACATACATTTCGGCCATTCATTTTTATGTACATAGTAGATATTCACTTTAAATCAGATTCTATCTTTACACATATATATATAATTAACATTACTGATAAAATAAAAATTTTATATACAAAAAACACGACATTTTCTACTATTTTTTTGTGTATTACTCTTTGTGGTTTTAAATGATGGCAATACTCATTCATACCTGTACTGTGATCGCCTTCTCCAACTCCTGCGCGGTCTCCCCAGAACTGGGGGAGGGTTGTGACGCTGCTACACGATCTTTAGGGCTCGCTTTCTTGCTTGAAGGGGACTGCAATAGAGACAGCACAGAATAATAATCTCGCACATCTCATATGATCGTCTGATTCCAAACAAGTAAAATTTTAACAAAATGAAAACCGACTTGCAAGGTTCGACTCGATTTCTCTTCGATGCCATCATCCGATCTTAATGGCCTTATCATGGTACCACTGTTGGGACATTTCCTTTTCATTACAAAAACAATCATTAAAATCGGTTCATAAACAACGAAGTTATCCGCGAACAGACATTAAAAAAAAAGATTTTGATGATTCTTTTTTAATTTGAAACCTGGTGCTTTCCGTGTGGTCCCATTTCAATTTGGTCGAGTTCTTGAAGTCGGTTAGTGTTTAAACTTTTGTTTTTCTGTTAAAAGACAACTCTCGCACTAGGAATAAATCCTGTGTCGCAGGGACTTTACAAACATACATGAAACGGACACAAAGAACACCCAGACTCAGAACAACAACTTGTGGAGCACATAAAGTGTTGTCCCATGTGAGGTTTGAAACCATAACACTTGGCGCAGTCGAAAGTGGCGTGGCAACCGCTTAAATCACTACGCCATCTGTGCAGTATTTTTTTTTTAATCGGTATACCAGTAGTATTACCTTTGCCGGTTGAGGAGTGGCCTGAGCAGCACCCAACTGCTTCTTCAGATCCAACAACTTCTGCACCTCCGGCTGCAACACAGACTTGTCTTTCGTGGAAGCTTTCAGTTCTCGAACCTTGTTACCCTGAAACAAGAGTTTATAGTGTTACAAAGAAAGATCATTCCAGACAAAAAAACTCGAACACGGCCAAACATCATGAAAGTTCTCGTGTTTCTTGAGGCACAGAACAATGAACCTTACATCGATAAACATGGCGTCGAATGTAGATTGATGGACGCGCGGTTGGTTTGTTTGACGGACCTTTCCCGAATGTACTAGTAATAACGGCATGTAATATAAAAAGGTGACTGAGAGTCACCTTTTTATAGTTTTTAGGCAGCAGTTCTGTTTGAGCTACAATGCGATAAATATCAGAGTGATATCAGTGAGTAACCTAGCGACCTTGGCGATAATTAAATACTATTATTCTGAGTTTTACTGTGTTTTTTAAGATTGTTTTTTTTTAAATAAAGTCTCCTGTACTCGTCAGAAGGTTTATTTCTCGAATTCATAGAACCGTAACACGCAACAATAGTATACTAACGACCCGACCCGGCTTCGCACGGAAGTCTTCGAAATTCTCGGACTTCATCTAATATAATATACATCCCACCAAAAATATTTTCATGTAAAATGTTGCCAAGACGACTGCATATGGCATACTGCTATGGCTACCATACTGTCACGAAGGGGAATCGAACGCTTTTTGTGTTTGCAAATATCTAGTTTCTGAAGTAATGTGTTATACGAATATTTAGTTTCTGAAGTAACAAAACAGCCAAGCCATACATTTTTACTGAGATGTAGAGTTTATGAAGTAAGGGTTGGTAGAGTTAGGGCGTGTAGATTCAGAACCTTGGTTCTACATGAGATCTGATATCTTTTTCACAGGGTAAGCCATATGCAGTCGTCTTGGCAACATTTTGCATGAAAATGTTTTTGGTGTATTCCGTCTGTCAGTTTGTTCGGCTAATCTCTGGAACGGCTGGGCCGATTTTGACGGGATTTTCACTGGCAGATAGTGGATAACACCGCGGTGCTCAGTATATTATATTTTCTTACCTGTTCTACGATTGCCTTTTCTAGTTCAGCTACATTACCTCCAGTCGCAGGAGAGGCCCCGACACCATTTTGCTAAAAGAAAATAAACGAATTTAATGTTTCGTTTCTTAATGGGGTAGGCAGCCAACAAGCTAGGCGTTTTTCACGTGGGAGAGCCACGCTTCGTCATGAATGGGCCGGCTCGACGGGAGTGATACCACGGCCTCACAGAAAACCGGTGTGAGAAAGCGCTTGCGCTGTGTTTCACCGAGTGAGTGAGGATACCGGAGGCCCATCCCCCAAAGGTCGGCAATGCACTTGTGACGCCTCTGGTGTTGCGGGTGTCCATGGGCGGCGGTATTCGCTTACCATCAGGCGAAACGTATGCTCGTTTGCCCTCTATTCCATAAAAGAAAAAATGCCGCTTTTTAGTACCCTCCCAAAGTAAGAATACCGGTAACCTTACTCCCTCAGAAAAAAACCTTATACCCTCCTGGGTTGGATTCCCGGGTTGGACCAAATAAACATTTGGTCTAAATATTGGATAAAGGTCTTTGGAATAATCTACATTCGTTTCGAAATTTGGATGTTTTATAAGTATAATATGTATGTATTTACGAAAAAAAAGTATATATGTATTTATATCAGTTGTCTAGTACCCATAACACAAGCTCTGCTTAGCTTGGGAATAGATGTGTTAGATGTCGAAAATATTTATTTATTTTAATCTCTCACCACACGGATATGTTACCTTGTTAGCTCTCTCAGTCCTATCGCTTTGTGAGCCGGCGTACTTAGCGCGGAGGCTGTCCAGCAGGTCTGGTTCGATCTTGGCGAACAGGGGTTCTGGTTTGCCAATCACATGCCCCGAAGGTAGGTACTGAAGGAGTGAGGGGTTCCTACAAGTAGAAATGAGGAAATAATTACAACAATGATATATTTTTACATAATAGGTATGCTGTTTTTGGTAAACACTTGAATTGAAAACAATTGGACTGATTTTTACCCGACTGCGAAAGAAGGATGTTATGTTTTTCGGGTGTATGTATGTATATTTCTTTGGCACGCCCTAGAGCCCAAACAGCTTGTCGTATTTTCATGTGAGTGGTATATCAAAATTAAAAAAAACAAAGTTCAGGATTTTTGGCGCCAGAAAATAATCTAAAAAAATAAGTTTTCAAAATACATCGAGTGTGGTATCAAGATTAAGAATTTTTAACGGAGGAACGAATATATATATCTATCTAAATCTAATACCTTTAAACGAGCAATTCTTGTATATATATATTTATATATGTATAAATATATAAATTAATAATCTGAATCTCGGAAACGGCTCCAACGATTTTCATGAAATTTTGTATGCAGGGGCTTTCGGGGGCGATAAATCGATCTAGCTAGAATTCACTTTTAGAAAATGTCGTTTTATTCGTGTTTTAACAATCAAATATATACAATGAATGTACATCTAGCGCCATCTATCGCAACTCGAACGAACTACATTAAACTGTACTGGAATAAGGTGCAGAATAAACAGTATCAGGGCGTACCAAGAGAGGGCGCCACTTAACTTTTTTTTTTTTATTGGAAGAAAAATAAAAAGGTGGCGATTAGATTGATAGTTCCGTCCTAATGTTGCCTAAAAACCCATTTATATAAAAAAAATACCGTCATCCAGGTACTGTTTTATTAAACAAAACTGAATTTAATAAAGATGACATATTGACGCAGTCGGTTTTTTTTTAAATAATTTTATTCAAATTGTCTGTTGGGTCTATTAAAATTTAAAGGCAAGCAATTAAAAATTTAAGATAATTGTAGTGCATTCGTTCTCCATATCAGTAAACAAGTTAAATTCTCGATTCAGTAACAGGAATTGAAATGTAGAAAAAGGGTTACTTTATTTATATATGAGCTTTCTAAAGTGACTACTCTGCCTGATGGAAAGCATAAGCAGAATCCAAGAGTGGTGGTCACCATACACATTGCGAATGCAGACAATTATTTATGGATTAGGCGGCAAACGAACTGGCGTATCACCTGATGGTAAGTGATTACCGCCGCCCATGGTCACCCGCAACACCAGAGGCGTTACAAGTGTGCGTTGCCGGCCTTTTGGGGTTGTATCCGGTATCCTCACTCATTCGGTGAAACACAGCGCAAGCGCTATTTCACACCGGTTTTCTGTGAGGCCGTGGTATCACTCCGATCGAGCCAGCCCATCCATGCCGAAGCGTGGCTCTTCCACGGTGTATATTCCGAGATGTTTTGTAATCATTGAAATACAAAAAACCCAAGATACACAATCGGCGTCTTAAAACTGTCCGCAAAAAAAAAACCGACTTCAATCTGGACCAAATTTAAATGGGACCATTCGGGAAGCACCAGCTTTTAAATAAAAAAAGAATCATCAAAATCGGTTCACCCAGTCCAAAGTTATGAGGTAACAAACATAAAAAAAAAAACAGTCGAATTGAGAACCTCCTCCTTTTTGAAGTCGGTTGAAAAAGAAGGCAAGTGCTTTCATTTCAAAATAGTAAGACGTCAAATTTCAATGGTCGCTTATTCAATCCAAGAACAATATATTGGGATCGCCTTTCATTTTAGTCGTTTATTAAAAATGACCCTGTTCTATTTATTAATGGAGTCGATTTTTTATTATTGTTTTTTTAAATTAATAAGCTAGTAACTTATGAATATATTTTTTTGACACCTCAATTTTATTTATTTATTATTAATAATAATTATTTATTGTAACTAAGTATGGATACAATAGGCATGATGACAATGATATTTTAAAACTATAGATAATGTTACGTTCGTAATAATTTGCGCCGAAATCTGTGCCGTATGGTCTAAAACTGCATGTATTGACAAATTTCAGTGAGGAATAAATAGTAAGAGAGTAAATTAATAAAAATTTCGGACAACTAACACAACGCCATCTAGTCCCAAGCTAAGCATCGTGTCTCTACTCCATTTCCCACTTTAAAAAATATACATAATTTATAAACCAACAAAAAATATTTCTCTATAGATAAAAATTACTTCTACGTTTATATGAATATGTTAACGATGGCGATGTAATGTTAAACTTTGTAGATTCATAACGGAACTGTTCCTAAAAACAAATTACTTAATTGAACTATATATATATATTTTAGTTTTCCTCGTGCCCTATACGGTGTGGAGAATGGAGATCGATAATTAGCGAGCAAAGACATCAAGATTAAGTAGGTGGTAATAATGGAAATTTCACAGCTGGGCTTTGTCTTGTTAGTTTAGCAAAGCTACGGTATCTGTATTTATAATAGGTCTTTACCTATGAAATTGCCGTTTTGTATACAATAAGTGAAAGTACTTATTTTCTCAAACTTTTTTATTTCTGTTATTCGAAGTAATCACCCATGCAATCGACGCATCTTTGCCAACGCATTGGCAGTTTATTGATGCCCTTCTTGTAAAAATCAGCTGGACGGGAGGCAACAAACTCTTCAAAGGCATTTTGTACTGCCTCTCGGGAATTGAATTTTTTACCCACTAAAAAGTTGTCTAAATTTTGGAAAAAGTAATAGTCGGTAGGTGCAAGGTCTGATAAGTATGGCGGATGAGGGAGAGCTTCCAACCCCAGCTCTTGCAGCTTGGAGACTGTCTGTTGCGCAGTATGGGGTCGCGCGTTGTTGTGAAGGAGCAGTGGGGACGACCGATTGACCAAGGCTGGTTGCAGATGTGCAAGCTTCTCCATCATTCTCTTCAGTTCTTCACAGTACACATCTGCATTAATGCTCATGCCGTTTTGTAAAAAGCTGTGGTGAATCACACCCGCACTAGACCACCAAACAGTGACCATCACCTTTTTAGGGGTCATTTTTGGTTTAGGGCATTGCTTTGGTGCTGAATCAGGGTCTAACCAACTTGCTGAGACCTTGCACCTACCGACTATTACTTTTCCAAAATTTAGACAACTTTTTAGTGGGTAAAAAATTCAATTCCCGAAAGGCAGTACAAAATGCCTTTGAAGGGTTTGTTGCCTCCCGTCCAGCTGATTTTTACAAGAAATAAACATCAATCATCAGCATCAATAAACTGCCAATGCGTTGGTAAAGATGCGTCGATTGCATGGGTGATTACTTCGAATAACAGAAATAAAAAAGTTTGAAAAAATAAGTACTTTCACTTATTGCATACAAAACGGCAATTTCATAGGTAAAGACCTATTATAACGAATGTTCTGATTTTGGAGCACCGTACATTGCTAGTAGAAAATGTATTCCAGCATTAACAATGACATCTCGAGAGCAATTTTCTTGTTGGAATATTTCTGCAGAATTGTTTAAATCGGGTCTTTTTTCCATCATCTTCATGACATTCATTTTTCCTTTCCCAAAAAGTACAATCTCTTGCCACCCAGCTCATACCAGAAAAGTCGTAGTCTGACCGTGGGCATCGACCCGGTTTAGGCCAGCCCAGGCGATCAACTACGCTACATACCACGAAGTTTGATCAGAGGCATCGACCCAGTTTAGGCCAGCCCCCTTGATCAACTACACTACATACCACGAAGTTTGATCAGAGGCATCGACCCGGTTTAGGCCAGCCCCCTTGATCAACTACACCACTTCTAACTGCCTATCCAGTGCCGTAGGCTCTAGATCGATTCTCATTCTTTTCCCTAAATAATTATGTCGCTCGAAATACAGCAATCGTATACTACATGAAACAATAACCACACTTAATAAAACCGGATTAAAACTGTACATAGAATTTCAATGTTACAATAAGTGCGGGCGTTACCTACCCTCAATAATGTTACTGCACTATATTGTCGTTTGCCTATAAATTCATCTGACAGAACTTGTCTTATTAAATTGCATTCGGCACAAAATAAAAATAGTACGACTCACCAGATTGTTGGAGTTGTCCGTACATACCGGTTACTACCGCACGCTGCCGCTGTTGTAGGCTGCACGTCTCACACCGTTCGTACGCGAATGGCTATACCGACACTTTGACACTATGTGCCCGTTCTCGCTTACAAAAATTTAACAAATGCCACCTCGTACGATTTTCAAGCGGAGGGTAGTTCGACCGCTCGCCGCGACCGACGATCTGTTGCACTCTCAAACATTGTGGGCAAATGAGATTCAGATCTCACTTCTGATGTCGGAGGGCACGAGAATAAAACGAGCACATGATTCACAGATACAGCCAATCTGGACTGAAGCCAAACACTAATCACTACTAAACGGATACGAATTAACTTAAACACCATCAGCAACCCCCACGAAGGGGTTGGGGCAACGCTCACTCCTCCGCGGTGCCCTGTGGAATTCGCTACCTAGGATAGTAATTCCCCCACTGGTGAATACCGCCTCGTACACACGATATAAAACACAGAGATACAATAAATCACAAATCAAATAATAGAAAACTACTACTACTCGTGTCACAATCAAGAGATATGGTCGTCGCGAGTTCTGAAGAGAAACTGTGTCCTGTTACCGATCGCGCCGCTTTATATAGACTCCATTACTACCGACCCGACTCACGGAACCGTTCGATACTTTTATTATTCGGATACCCTCATTCCGACATATATAAAAATTAAAATAAAAAACATGATTCGTCTCCACGAAGCTCGTTGTTCTATTTTGATTTCTAACGCCCTTTGTTTTTCAGTCATAGAATTCAAAAGACATATAAAACGCGTTCCTCGCTTGTGAAAAGCAACTTTATGCAGTACGTGTAAGGTAGTGTTTTTGTTTAGTTAGGAAAAACTTATGATATTTTGATTTATATTTTTGTTTAATCTATCGACGACGCTTTATGAGGTGATATTTGCAAGGAACTGAGCATCTTGGGTTTTTTGTATTTCAATGTTTGTAATATTCGTTTTAATGAAGGAGATATCGGTATTTATTTACGATACAGTCATCTACTCTATTGTGGTGGTATTCATTCATCCATTTCATTCTTTCTCTAAACAAATAATGATTAACTTACTCTGGGTTGATCCTCAAGGCTGTTGCATCTATTTTGAGTTGTTCTCTCAGCTTTCTACTTGTGTCCGGCATGTATGGAGCTAGCAGGGTACATAGAAGTGCCACTAGCTGGCAACACAGACCGATGGCTGTTGCACCGAGTTGCCTGAATAAAAAAAGAATATTGTTTACTATTACAATTAATCTCTATTTTTAACCGACTTTAAAAAAGGAGGAGGTTCTCAAGTCAACTGTATATTTTTTTTAAGTGTGATCGCCGGATAACTTCGTCGTTTATGAACCGATTTTGATAATTCTTTATAATGGAAAGGAGATATCCCAACGGTGGTACCATGATAAGGACACTAAGATCTGATGATGGCATCCAAGAGAAATCGAGTCGAACCTTGAAGTCGGATTTTGTTTTTGTTAAAATTTTATATTGATTAGGTACTGAAACAGACAACAAAACAAAACCAAGCAAATATTTTACATTGCAGTTTACAATATGTAGGTCTGAAGTCGAGAGTTCAGTGGGAGAGCGACGCTTCGGCATAAATGGGCCGGCTCGACTGGAGTGATACCATGGCCTCACAGAAAACCGGTGTGAAACAGCACTTGCGCTGTTTCACCGAGTGAGTGAGGATACCGGAGGCCCATGCTCCAACGCGTCATCTCATCTTCCAAGTGCAGCTGGCTATGCCGGCGCTGCTGCTGCTTCTGCGGAAAGCCTTAAACGGCGTAGTACCAAAATCTAATGGCCTCCGGTATCCTCACTCACTCGGTGAAACACAGCGCAAGTGCTGTTTCACACCGGTTTTCTGTGAGGCCATGGTATCACTCCAGTCGAGCCGGCCCATGTATGCCGCTGGTTTCGAGTTTACCTTCTCTTTGCAGTTGGCTTTTAAGAAGAGAAGATGTTATTCATCACCATCTCCTCTTTATCATACTCACTTGTCTTCATCAGAGCCTTTAAGCAGCACCCAGGGTTGTGTGGACTGCATGTGTTGGTTGCCGATTCGTGATATACTCATGACATGCCGAAGAGCTTCTCGTAGACGACCTTTCTCCATGTGCTGGACGTAGGCTGAAAAAAAGAAAATTTCGGACATTTAACCCACAACGTCATCTAGTCTCAAACTAAGCAGAGCTTGTGTTGTGTGTTTGTGTGTGAGCTTGTGTTCCCAACATTTGTTGACAATTTTTGTTGCTAACACAAGGAAATCACAGAACATGTGTTGACAACACAAAAGTTGACAACCTTTGTTCGGTGGAGACTCGGCTTAAGGTATCAACTTACCAATAACTTCTCTATTGATTAGTGCGATCAGCTCGTAATCTGCCAAATTTACCAAATCTGGTACCTTTCCGTTGAAAGAGTTAGCACAGAATGAAAGAGTTCTGTGGCAAAAGTTGCCCAGGTTGTTTAACAGCTCGGAATTGTTTCTGAAATTGAAAATATTCACTAAAGGCATATGGTCTTAATACGGTATTTATATCAAAAGGATCAATTTTAAAAATGCTTGTTTGTCTTATCTGCTAATCTCTGGAACGGCTGGACCTATTTTGACGAGACTTTCACAGGCAGATAGCTAATAATATTGAGAGTAGCTTAGGTTACTTTTTTTATTAGGCTAAAGTTAGTGTAAAGGTACTATTGACAAACTTGAATCATGATCCACTTTTATACAAAAGGGTACAAGCGAGCAGACGTATCACCTGATGGTAAGCAATTACCGCCGCCCATAGATACCTGCAACACCAGAGGCGTCACAAATGCGTTGCCGGCCTTTGGGGGATGGGGAGGGGTGGGGGAGGACGATAATTCAAATATGTCGATAGTACAACACCAACCGTGGGTTACAACGCGGGGCACAACTAGTAAGCAATAATATTTAGCCACTGACAGTCCTTTTGCAAAAGCTTGGCTTCTTTTATATACAAAAACTAGTATGTGGCATGTTAAGATGGCTTGATAGTAAATGAAATCTAGCCCTCATCTGACCAATCAAGAACATCTGTCTTAAATGTCTCCTGAACTTACCTGGTCCCTAATTCAGTCCAACTGAAGCTAGAATCTGAAGTTTCAGGCCGAATACTTGCTAAGTAGAATCGCCAGACGTCTGACGGTATACCAGTTTCTTGTGCATCAGATCCGAACACTCCCACACCTCGAGATTTGGAGAATTTGCCGTCTTCGTAGTTTAAGTATTCTGGAAAGAACAAGTTAAATTAGTACTTTTTAAGTAATAACTTCTTTTGGCGCACCAGTTAAGTGACAGCATTCGTACTGACGTGTTATGTTGGTGATGTTAGGATGTCGCGCTCCTTTTATTTAGTATGTTTAGTGTAACATCACTAGAGGGTGTCATGGACGGACTTCAGACACCGCCTACTGGTCAGACAGATTGATTCTGGACTGAGAAGTGACTATATTGTGTAAACTGTAATAAACCAATTAATTCTGAAGATGTCTTTCAATCAAGCCTCGGAACATAACCGGAGACCGGAGGCCCAATGATGTAGAAGCAACATTAGGCCGCCGTAGTGTGGGTCATCATGCTGCATTGTTGCATTCGCAATGAGTATGGTGACCACCACTCTTGGATTCTGCTTATGCTTTCCATCAGGCAGAGTAGAGTCACTATGATAGGCTTATATAATTATATATAAAAGCATAGACGCATAGAGGACGAATACCCTGATGGAAAGTGAATATGGGCATTACAAGTGTTAGGTTCATCACAATTATTGTCAATCATCAACAGCCTTTAACAGTCAACTGCTGGACATAGGTCTCTTCTTAGAAAGGAGGTTGTGGTCTACTATACCACGCTGACAACTCTTCAGAAAATCGCCAACTTTTGTTTCCATTCTGTCTACACCGAGTCGCCAACAATTTGAAAAACATTCCAACTAAGCGTCTCCACAGAGCCAATAAATATCTGCAACAAGCGTATTCTTTTGATGTTTACCGCCAAAAACAGAAACACAGTTGGCAATATTTGTTGACAATTTTTGTTGCCAACACAAGGAAATTACAGAAACTTTTGTCACCACAAAAGCTGCAAACTTTTGCTCGGTGAAAACTCTGCTTTAGTCGTCTCTTACGACACCCACGGGATGAACAGGGGTGGTGATACTCCGTATTATTAATCCATGACCACACGGCTGTTTATAACAGTATATAATAATTTAGTCACCTGTAGCGTAAATGTGTTTTACGAGTACATGTCCTTCGTTGACTCCCATCAACGTCGCCGGGAACATGATCACGTGAAACGGAACGTTGTCTTTTGCCATGAACTGGTATAACTGTACCTGTAATGGAAAACATTTTAATTAGATATGCCTGAAGTATGTGTTTATTTATAACTAGTTGAGCCCCGCGGCGTTAAAGCAATTTTATTGGGTTTAATTTTGTTTTTTCATAACCTTATATTTTCTTAACTAAAAGTAGCTTTAGTTACTCCTTGTACCATCAGCTATCTGTCAATGAAAGTCATGTCAAAATCAATCTAATCCTTTTACATTTTTTTTCTATTTGATAAACTATACTGATGTAAAATATTGACAACTGCCATTAAGATTGGCACACCTGAGAAAATATTTAATCAGGGAAACTATATACATATGTGTTCGAAACCGAGCGTAGTAAACGTAATTTGTAATGGCCACACCAGGGTTTGACTTTAGGTTAGGTCAAAATGTCATTCGATAAGTTCATAGAATGCTCTGGAAGGTTTTTTTCGGATGGTGTCATGGCCGGCTAAAGTTTAAGGATTAATTTTGCTCCCGCGTTGAATTTTATATATTTATATAATTTATGTTGGGCGGATTAATCTGTTTACCGAGTATTTGTTTGTAGTCGCGTCGTAATTGTGTAAATGTACTTATCGAGCGATCCTCGTGATTCGCACGGAATGGCCGGTGCCATAATTATTGTAATATAGCTTCCAGTGATATCGTTGTGGCCACTGTGTCGGTCAAGGTATTAGTTGATTGTATACAATACAATCAACTAATACCTTGAGACAGATAAAAAAGTCGTTACCAAGGAAATGCATATGTACGCGAATGTCGACCTAATTGTATTTGAATGTCTGTAAGAAAGTAAGCTTATGGTGGGTCATGATTCAAATTCGTCGATAGTACCTACATATTTTATACAAAAAAAAAAAAAAATTTTTATTATTTTTCGGACATCTAACACACAACGCCATCTAGTCCCAAGCTAAACAGAGCTTGAGTTATAGGTACTTGACAACTGAAATTAATTCATATTTACTTTTTTCGTAAACACATAATGTACATAGAAAACACCCAAACTCCGAAACAAATATTTGCAGATCATAAAACATTTAGTCCGATCCGGGAATCGAACCCGAGACGTCAAGCACAGCAGTCGCATACGCTACCATTATGCCACCGAGACAGTCAAGACTTGAAACTTCTACTTACGTCAAACTCCTTATCAGGCTTCCACCACTTTTCGTACTGATTCGTCAAGATGTCTGTTATGCTCATGTAACCGATCGGCGCGTCGAACCAAACGTAGAATACCTGCACGCAATTAAACGCATAAACTATAAATAAATATTTCGGACATCAAACGCATATCGCCATCTAGTCCCAAACTAAGCAGAGCTTGTACTATGGGTACTAGATAACTGATGTAAATACATATAATTTTTTTTCGTAAATACATACATAATTATACATAGAAAAAACCCAAACACCGAAACAAATATTTGCAGATCATACAAACATTTGGTCCGACCCGGGAATCGAACCCCGAGCATAGCAGTTGGATACGGTACCACTGCGCCACCGAGACAGTCAAATCTAGCTATAGTTATTAGAATAGGCATTATAGTCAATTGACAATAATAATTATACAGCTTTCTGGTCTTAAACTATTATAACCAGACATCTTCCAAGCCTTTATTATTCCCAAGATTTGGGGTCGGCTACTAGTTCAACCGGTTTTACCTGAATATCAGTTTTTACAGGGAGCGACTGGCACCAGACCTCCGCAACCCTGAGGGGGAAAAGAATTTGAAGATTGAACTAGTTGTCAGTATATTTGAGGGCACAGACTTTCCAGTAACGATTGCCATAGATGTTCATGACAACCGGGACCGATGGCTTTGCGGCCAAATGTTCATAGTCCGGGCTGTTATTAAGAACTTCTTGTAAGAAAAACCCAATAGCACTTTTGGTCCAACCCTGGAACTGAACCCGAGACCGCTTGATTGGCCGTCGCTAGACCCTAGACCGACAACCATACGGACTAATCCCGACCACACGCCCACCAATGTAACTCCTGTACACCAGGATCAACAGCAGTGACCCACGGACACACCGAGTTATGACTCTCGGGAAGTCCCAGGAAAAGTTAAACTGTCTTGGAACTTGAAAAATTAATCAGAAGAAAAACTGGAGGAGTTGGAAATATAATATGGCCACTTCCCTCCTTAACAAACCATACGGGCTCCTACATAAATTATATGTAAAAATATATGAATTTGTTGTACCTTATTGGTATACCCTTCTATAGGCACCGGAACTCCCCACTTGAGGTCCCTGGTGACAGCCCTGGATCTGAGGGGTTCCTTGAGCCAGGCGCGAGCGACAGCCCTGGCTGGTGGAGACCAGGATTTTTCGTTCGCATTTATCCAGGTGCGGACCGAAGATTCCAGCTATAGACAGAAAAGAATCATCAAAATCGGTACATCCACTAAGATGTATGGTAATATGATGGTATATAATGAACGTAATTAATCACCTGTCCCAATTCAATGAAGAATTGCTCGCTGAGTTTGAGAACAGGAGCATGCTGGCACACCTTACACTTGGGCTGGATGAGATCTACTGCGTTGATGAGCTTCCCGCACTTGTCACACTGGTCACCACGAGCACCCTCGTACCCGCAGCCAGGGTGGGGACAGGTACCCTCCACGAACCTTGACGTTATGATATAGGGGTCAAATGAGCAGATGGAAAGTGAATTCCAGGTCGTGAGCGGTGTTAATCACTTTTTTTTTTTTTTTTCTTTTTATGTTTGGCCCGCCAAAATGACTCTACTCTGCCTGATGGAAAGCATAAGCAGAATCCAAGAGTGGTGGTCACCATGCTCACTGCGAATGCAGACAATGCAGCATGGCGACCCACACCATGGCGGCCTAGTGATGCTGCTGCATCTTTTTTTTTGGGCCTCCGGTCTCGCACTCACCAACGAAACACGACAGCACGCTGTCATTTTACGTTGATTTTCTGTGCGAGGGTAGTACCGCCCCGGTCGAGCCGGCCCGTTCGTGCTGAAATCAGCGTGGCTCTACTACCTACAAAACCTACTTTCCATCAAGGCCCTGTCACAGGAGTCACAAATGTATGTACTGGTCTTTGAAGTCAGTCAGTCGAGAGACGATCCGGTGATGTTCATGTCCATAAGGATTAGGAATACGGAGTGTCACCACCCGTCTGGACATCGTGGTATATAGATCTCTCTAAAGTGCCTACCACACGCGCGTATCACCGCAGTTATAACTGCGCAGGTAAAACGCGGACGTAGCTACGACACGGCACAATTAAGTACGCGCAAGCCTCATTCTTAACAAAATCGTCGCCTTGAAAACAATGTTTCCCAATGAGGAACTATTTATTGTTAGTATTTTAAATGTTTGCTGAAAAAAAAAATACTATGCAGAAGTCAAAGCGTAAACGATCGAAGGGGACTTGAACACTGAAAACCTAACCACACGCAGGCAAGTACGCGCAGGCCGGGCTGGTGCAGGCAAAATTTTAAACAAGTCGAAAAAAATTTAAGCCGTGTTATGGGGTTGGCGCGTGATACAGTTTTACCAACCGCACGTACGGTGTTCCGTGTACAACGAAAAAACTGTGGTGATACTAGCGCGTGTGGTAGGCCCCTTAGGTAGTAGGTACTTAGTTGGCTCCCTTTATCAGCTCTTACGACTCCGAATAGATTCACCTGGATCTATTCATCTCGAGGGATGGACCCTTTTCTTTAAAGGAATAGGGTAGATGACACCTTAGTCAAATAAGTTACTTTTTATCATCTGTCAAAACGATAATTTTGTATGAAATATGTACTAAATACAAACTTGTGACGTCACTGTTTTACACTACTCAATTATTTCAATATTTATTTGATTAAAATTTGTAACAGAAATGAAAAGCTGTAAGAATGATTATACTATTCGAGATATTTTGTATTATTCGTTTTAATGAAGAAGACATCGGTATTTATTTACGATACAGTCATCTACCCTATTATTATTATTGATATTTACCTGTCCGCTAGAAATCTGTCACAGTTCTGACACAATAGCTGGTCGACAGACTGTGTACTCACGAAGCCGTTCTCACGAAGTTTCAAAAACAAACTCTGTGTTATCCTGTTAACAAATTTAAACACATTTTACGACGCTGGTTGATTCTGTTGTAGTGTCGCTAAACTAAAATTTATCTAAAGCCGAGTCTCCGCCGAACAAAAGTTGACAACTTTTGTGTTGTCAACACGTGTTGGTGACAGAAGTTTCTGTAATTTCCTTGTGTTGTTTGTTGTGAAGAAAAAAAATTGTCTACAAATGTTGAGAACCGTGTTTCTGTTTTTGGCGGTAAACATCAAAAGAATACGCTTGTTGCAAATATTTATTGGCTCTGTGGAGACGCTTAGGTGGAAAGTTTTTCAAATTGTTGGCGACTCGGTGTAGACACAATGGAAACAAAAAATGGCGATTTTCTGAAGAGTTGCAAACAGTTGGAATCACTGAAATTGCCAACAATTCCGGTAGCGCCTTAAAGCAGTTTTACTACAAAAATATACTCACTGTGTCTGTTGCGGTGTGCTTGTCCGTCCGAAGTAATCGAACCCAATATTGAACCATCGATACACGTTGTTGTGTAACTCGAAGTATTTGTCGCATATCTCTCGAGGGGAGACGCCTTCTTCCAGAGCCTAGAAAATAAAAAATATAAAAAAAATAAAGACAACTTATACTCTAGAAATATATTCTGTGTCGCAACATACGAGAAATGGACACAAAAAACACCCAGACTCAGGAGCAGTCTATTTAATACGGTCTTGTTTAATAGTAATATTTTTGATATCTAAAGTCGCGTATCTACCGAAATTATAAATATAAATTATAATTACTTCACCTTTTTATGTTGTGTTAATTTAATTAGCATATGCAATATGCATGCTTCGTCACAAGTTGACACTAAATGTTACTTAAAGGACATTGTATCTCATATCAGAAAATATACGAAAAACGTAGTATGTGCCTATAAAAAATTGAGGGTTTCTCTCGATTTCCCTGGGATCAGATCCTGATATGGTGCCAATGGGACCACCTCGGGAGCATACCCTTTCGAATACAAAAAAAAAATCAAAATCGGTCCACAATTGACGGAGTAATCGGTGAACATACATTAAAAAAAAACATATAGTGGAACATAGAATCTCCTCCTTTTTGGAAGTCGGTTAAAAATATAAACTTGTGACGTCACAGTTTTAGACTACTTAATTGAGCAATATATTTCAATGTGCATTGGATTAATATTTGTACATAATAGAAATTAAAAACGGTACCAATCATATTTTCCTAGATGTTTTGTATAATATTCGTTTTAATGAAGCAGACATCGGTATTTATTTACGATACAGTCCAACTACGCTATTAGGCTAATTTCTATCTTTTAATAACCGACCGAAAATGAAGAATCGTGCAGCAAAATTACACAGTGATAGTAAATTCGTTCACGCCACGGTACCGTCACGTCTTGCTCGCTGTCTGGCACAACCTTAAGCTACTATATTATCGAGTTTACTGACGGTCTTACCTTAGTTTATTCGCCAGTCGACTACGCTAACCGCTAGACCAACGATGCAATTAGGCTTTTATTTTCAAACTTTATGCACTCATGTACATCGGCGGGCTTAATGCCCAAGGCATTCCCTACCAGCCAACCTTTGGGTGATGTAGAAATCTTGTGAGGTAGGTTGAGGTTTATTTCTCAATAACGGACTGAAAATTGAGAATCTTCCAGCAAGCTACACAGTAAAAGTAAATTAGTTCACGCCACGGTACCGTCACGTCTCGTCCGCTGTCTGGCACAACCTTAAGCTACCATACTATAGAGTTCATAAACGGTCTTACCTTAGTTTCTGTGGCGGTTCCGTATTCATCCGTACCAGATATATAAAGGGTGTTGTAATCACACAGCCGACAGTACCTGTAATATTGAATTACTACTGAAACACTTAACACTACTAAAGATAATAATAAAAACTAGAAGTGGCCATCATTAACCTTTTTTTTGTTTTTTTTTTAAATTTCTGTACTCTTTCTCCATATAAACTTTAACTGTGCCAAATTTCATACTCCACTGTTCGCACAATTTGCGTAAAAAGGTTACTTATTAATATATAGATTATAATCACACATAATTATATTATACACGGCCCGTACACGGTATGATAACCAAACTATGAATAACTAATAACAGTCTACTGTTGTAATTATTATTATGTCTCTCAGTATGACGATAGATGTTTCTTTTGTCGCGAAATAAATTGTTGCCAAATAAAATTGGAGTGTCTCTTTGTAATTTTAATATAACAGCTATTTACTAAATAAAATCACACTTATATTATAAAGGTGTAAGTGAGTTTGTTTGTTACGATTTCACGGGAAAACTACTTAACCGATCATCATGAAACTTCGTGCACATATTCTTGGAGGTATATTTTATTTTTATGAAATAGGCGGGCAAACGAGCAAGTCGAGCAGACGTATCGCCTGATGGTAAGCGATTACCGCCCCCCATGGACACCCGCAACACCAGAGGCGTCACAAGTGCGTTGGCGGCTTTTGGGGGAATAGGGGGAGGGGGGTTGGTATATGGGCCTCCGGTATCTTCACTCACACGGTGAAACACAGCGCAAGCACTATTCCACACCGATTTTCTGTGAGGCCGTGGTATCACTCCGGTCGAGCATAGGATACTTTTTATTAAATACGAGCTAAGCCGCGGGTGAAAGCTACAGTTAAATAAATGCAAAACTCACCGAGCAAATATGTCTGCGGATAACACACAGCCGATAATATTGCCCAAATGTGGTACATTGTTGACGTAAGGTAGCGCTGACGTGATCAAGATATTCTTCCGTCCTTTCACCGGTAATCTGCAAAATATAACAAATATAATAAAAATGTAACACGTCCAATTCTATACATTGAAGATATTTTGTAATTTTTTTTGGAGGGCTCTTTATAATCGATACTGAAGCCAAAACTGTAATTTTTTTCATTTTGTCGGTCTGTCTATCGGTCTGTCCGTCTGTCTGTCTGTCTGTCTGTCTGTATCTTGGCCGCGCAGCACGCCGAAACTACTAAATGGATTCAAATGAAAGTTGGCATGATTTGAGTTCATACTACGAGGTAGGACATGGGATACTTTTTATGCCGAAATTCAGCACGGTTTCTTGGAGAGAGGGGATGAAAGTCAAAATATTATATATATATAAATTCAATAATAACAAATATTTCTATTGTTTTAAAAAAATATATCATAAACACTGTTTACTTCATTCCTAAAGCCAATAAAAATAAATAATAAAATAAAACTATGACATTCCATAAAAAAAATATGACACTATTGATGAATATGATATTGAATTATAATGATTACATATAAAATCAAATATTTTTATTATTTTATTTGTATCTAAGTAAAATTATATTTATATTTACTTTACTTTTTCTCACCAAATTTACCCAAATGTGTTTTCAGTTTTATTATAGCTCCAAAGGTAATAAATAAATATTTACGACACCTAACACACCACAACGCCATCTACTCCCTAAACTAAGCAGAGCTTGTGTTATGGGCACTAGACAACTGATATAAATACATACATACATAATATACATAGAAAACACCCTAATCTGAAACAAATATTTGCAGATCATACAAACATTTAGTCCGACCCAGGAATCGAACCCGAGACCTCAAGAACAGCAGTCGCATACACTACTACTGCACCACCGAGGAATCAATATGGATCATCCTTTAACGAACTCCAGTCAGGTATAAAACTATTCCAGCATCCCCAAAGGCCTATTTTCAAGAAAGTGGGGGGATATAGTCAAACTTCAACTTACACTAATTTCTCCTGTTTAAGGGGATTCTGCAGTTTTTTCAAACCGTTGAGCCAGTTGTCCTTTGCAGATTCTATCTCCTCCGGTGTTGGACCGACTTCCACATCCTGGTCTGGTGTACTAGAAAAAAAATGACATCTATATTAGGAATTCATTTTGTTTAAATCTATACAAATCTATACAATCACTCTACAATCTATATACTTATAATAAAAATGTAACGGGTCCAATTCTGTACATTAAAGATATTTTGACAATTTTTTTTGGAGGGCTCTCTATAATCAATACTGAAGCCAAAGCCAAAAAAAACTTAAAAAAAAAATAGTTTAATATATTTTTTTAAACGAAACAAACACGCCTTTATAAATATAGCAAACAAAAAAGTAGAAAATAATTTATAGTTTAAAAAAACTAAAAAAAACACGCATTAATAGCAATCGAACTAAAAAGTAGAAAAAAAAAATTAATGTAAAAAGCGTGGGGTGCTTTCTGAAAATATGACAATAATGTCGCCCCACGCTTTTCACATTAAAATTATACTTTCTTACCCAACTGGTGATACTAGACTGGCTACTTGTGGTATGCCTAAGACTGAGCTTGCACCAAAAGGTCCTGCTGCAGAACCGCCCCACTGATTAACAGCTTCCTGTGAGTAAAAAAATATTTATAATGAATAAGCCCAGACCAATACTTGTAAAGTTTCATCAAATGGCTACCATAGATGCTATATATATATGCTATATTCACCAAAACAAACTTGAAGGGCAGCAGTGTAACAATCTCAGAATTTCTGACAAAAACAAGACACAATGTCTTCATATCTGCACGTCAGAAGTTTGGTATAACCAACTGCTGGACCCGGGAGGGCATTATCCACATCATGGGTCCTGGTAATGAAAGTATCGTATTACGATACTTGGTGAGCTGAATGCTATTTGTCAGGATGTGGCGAAGCCAGTAGTGGTGACTAAAAATGCTATTTTAGATGTACCGTGTATACATACATATACATTTAGTAAAAAGCGGTTATTTTAGTATTACAAACAGATACTCCAATTTTATTTATTTCTCTAGATCTATAGATGAATAGATATGAGGACAGGTCGTAAAGTATTTTTCATACTCCAACCTCATTTTTAATCGCTATTAGACTTCGCTACCTTCATCCCGTATTTTTAATCGCTTTGACAGTTTACTTCCACATAAAAAAAAAACATAATAAAACACCATCTATCGATGATACACCGAACTACGACGTAAATGTAATCCTACATCGCGCAATGAAAGTTCTCGCACCGTTCTCCACAAAACAATATCCCACATACCTGTATTGCCTTAGCTCCAGCTAGTTCCTCGATCCATCTCATAATATGGCTACAGTCGGCCATATACACTTGCTTGAGATCATTATTGTAGTACACGGGGTACAATGTACTCCATGTGGCTATATCCACTGCAGATATTTTGTCCTGTAAAGAAATAATACTTTCAACTTCGCAACATTTGAATTTACTCACACTAGAATTATCAAGATAAAAAGAAAAGGAAATATACAATAGTGCGTTTTGTTTTGAGCTTTTTGTAAAACAACCCACAATGTCCGACTGCTGGGCTCGGGTCTCCTCTCAGGAGAGGGTTAAGGCCATACGTCCCCACGCTGGCCGAGTGAGGGTTGGGGACTGGCAAGACAACGTTGTGGCTACCGACTGCTTAACGTGACCGTCAAATCACGGAGACGCTCATGGTATCATGCCACCAGCGGTGACCCATCCAAGTACTGACCGCGCCGGCGTTGCTTACCTTGGGTGATTGTTTCTGATCACCGAGAGCAACTGGGCTATGAGCGCCTCAAAATCAGACACCTGATAGTAATTGACCACCACCGCCCATTGACACATGCCATTCAAGGAACGCAATTAAATCACCACCCTATGCGGTGCATCCCAGGATTAGAGGGTCAGGAGAATTGGGGCTCTCGCTCTAGTAATCTCACCAGGCGATAAGCAACACAAGAATTGCTAGTGCAGTGGATACACTAAAAGCAAAACTAAGGATTTTTGGCGCCAAAAAGTAATCTAAAAAAGATTAATGTTTTTAAAATACATTGAGTGTGGTATCAAAATAAAGAATTCTTAACGATGATTACGAATATATTATATAACTTATGTTTTATTTAAAAAAAAGTTTTTTTACTAATAAATAATTACATAATGCCGAACTAGACAAATTTTCAAAATATTAAAAATAAACTTACTCCAAGAATATACTGATGTTTCTCGAGCATCCCATTTAAAGTCTGTAGCAGTCCTTGCAAAACTTGCTTCACGTCTGATGGTACAGACTTCGAAGTTAGCACTATATTCACCGTGGGCTGGAGACGAGTAGCTTCCCATTCTAGCATCTGCGGACTGAGAGAGATAGGGAGTTAAAAAATCATTGCAAACATAGTCATTATCAGCCTATCGCAGACCACTGCTGGACATACGCCTCTCCAATAGGCAAGTGACTAATTTTTAAAAACTGTTTTATAATGTTCGGAAATATCTCCTATTGCCAAAAACAGTTACATTTCTTTAAAAAATAAAGTTTTAGTAGTAAAAAATTGTGATTTAAATTTTAAGTTTAAATTTCACGCCATAAAAAAAAATACAGGTTGCCTTATAATTAGATAGGTACGAGTAAATGTATTCCAAATTATGCAGAGACTTGTGTATTGGGTGGCAGTTTTCAGTCAATCTGAATTACAATTAATTACACTCTTTCTATTCACGAAAGTAGACGTTGTCACTGTATGCAATGAGTACATGACTATCACATCACACTAATATATAAAGGCGAAAGTTTGTGAGTGTGTATGTTTGTTACTCCTTCACGCAAAAACTACAAAATGGATTTGAATGAAACTTTACAGTAATATAGCTTCTACATCAGAAAAACACATAGACTACTATTTGCCGCGATAACCGACATATACGCGGGCGGCGCCGCGGGTAACCACTAGTATTATATAAAAATAAGATCATAAGTGGACCGTATGTTATTGAGTGAATATGTGTATTGGTGTGTCTATGTGTGTTTGTGGGCGTGTGGGGTGTTGTTATTGCGGTATGTATTTCATATTTTGTGTTGTGTTATGTATTCTTATCCGTCAGGCTAGCATGACACGATGGTCAAAACCTCTTTCCTAAGGGGATGCCTATGTCCAACAGTAGACTATTTAATGCTGTTTAATAAGAATACATACCACTGTCCATTCTCCGACAAGTCCAATATTGGAAAGAGGTACTGCGCAGCCGCGTTGCTGGCGAAGAAGCTGAGACTGTCGTCCACCTCCAGCAGCGGGAGCGAGCGTGGCCCTGCGAATACATCATCTGAAATCACAAGCGATTTCTCAGTACCATTACCCAGGTTAGTTACATGCAGTTAATGGAAGGTTAGCATAGAACTATATTTTTTTGATAAATAATAATATATATTTTAGTTATTGACCGGATGACATCGTGGTTTGTGTAACAGACTGCGGTTGCGGGTTCGATTCTTGCTCAAGTGAAACATTTGTGTGCATGAACATTTAATGTTTGGTTAGCTCTGGGTGTTTCTATGTATATAATAAGTATATAATTTATTTATATCAGTTGTCTAGTACCAAAAATACAAGCTCTGCTTAGTTCGAGACTAGATTGCGTTGGGTAAAATTGTTAGAATATTTGACATACAACGCCATCTAGCTACATACAAAGCAGATATATGAAATATGCTATTTACTATGAAAGCTATACTGACTGATACTTTCTTTTGTAAATATATCCTTACTAGCTATCCCTGCGACTTCGTCCGCATGGAATAGTGACTTTGGGTAGCATTTATACAACCTTTCCCTCCCCCTTTCAACCCCTTACAACCCTTTTTAACTGACTTCAAAAAAGGAGGAGTTCTCAATTCGACTGTATATTTTTTTTTTATATTTCTTACCTCATAACTTTCGACTGGGTGAACCGATCTTGATGATCCTTTTTTTAATTGAAATTCCCATGTGGTCCCATTTCAATTTGGTCCAGATTAAAGTCGGTTTTTTTTGTTAAAATTTGTGATTTTTTCGCAATATAAAGTCATGCTCTACTCTAGAGTCTATCTATCTGTGTACCAAATTTCATTTAAATCGGTAGATTTGGAATGTACGTGAAACGAGCTTCTTCCTATCTAGGTTTCATACGTGTACATAAATTACGAGTGCGTTTTCTAAAACATGCGCATTCTTTTCTCGAAACAGTCTTTTCTGACCACACTAACCCTGCTTTCACACCCGCACCGATCTGCTCACGCGAGGTTAGTAGATACAGCACTAAATGACACATGTAGGATAATTACAGGTTGCCTCAAACCGACCCCTACCAAACTGCTGTATCCGCTGGCCGGCATAGCGCCACCGGTGGTTCGGAGGACTGTGGCGAGTTCCGCAGAGAGGGCAAAAATGGAGAGCGACCCACGACACCCCATGTACGGCTACACCCTGCCCCAACAGAGACTAAAGAGTCGTAGGAGTTTTGCGAAATGTGTCGACCCACTGACCTTGGGCCCATCTCAAGCTAGGTGCAAATTGTGGAGCGACAGCGTGTCATTGCCGGAGCCTTTTGTGGTGCCGGCTGAGCGCCTACCGCCTGGACACGAATTACCGTGGCCGACCTGGAGGTCCTTAAACAGACTTCGGACTCAGGTCGGCCGGAGCAAGGAAAACATGTCGAGGTGGAGCTTTGCGGACGGTGACAACCTGGGCTGTTTATGCGGTGAAACCCAAACGATGTCCCACCTTACATCATGCCCTGCCTGCCCGGACACCTGCACGAGGGAGGATTTGATGGCTGCCACCGACAATGCAGTCAGAGTGGCCGCGTTCTGGTCTGCTAAGATCTAATTACACTGACACGAAACGTTTGCCGCCGAAACGCTAAGAAGAAGACACCCGCACAGCACATTCACATGCCTATCCAATCAAATACTCTTATAACTTACAGGAATAATGATATACAACAAACGAAACTTCATAATTTACTGATTTGTAGTACAATTGAACCTCTCGGAAAAAAAAGTAGAGAGAATAGTTATAAAGGTGTTAGTCAAAGTTTTGGAATGTAGATTTTAATAATATAACTAAATTAAATTCAAAAGCTTTTTAAAAACAAGCTTTTACTGAAATGCCTAGGGACGAATCAAACGAGTCCAAACTCGATGATGTTTCGACGTTTCTTTGCAGAGTTCCTATGGCCACCTGCCAGATCTAGCATCAGATAAGCTCCATGTCATTATAATATTGTAGTGTCACGCTGTATACATATGCTTGCAAAATTTCAGCAAAATCGGTTGAAGATATCTGCTTCAAAATTGAGTTGCAAGATTCCACCCGAACATACAAGCATACATTGCAAGTTATTAAAAAGCTTGTAATAATACTAATAATACTTATTGTAAACACATCCAATAAAATTTCTAGTCTGGTTTAAATGTAGGTGTTATTTTAGTATGTATATTATCATAAGTTTACATGTGTGTGGTTCAATCTAATACCTTTAAACATGCAATTATTCTTGTATACATGATCTTGGAAAGGGCTTCAATGATTTCCATGATATTTAACATGCAAGGGGTTACAGGTTGATATATGGATCTAGGTAGGATTCCATTTTAGAAAATTTACCAATAAAACAAATTGTAAATCTATATAATTATATAAAATGATTTGCTGAAATGTATGTACGCTCATAACTTCTGATCGGTTGCACCATTAATTAATTCTTTTTTTAACTGACTTTAAAAAAAGGAGGAGGTTCTCAATTCAACTGTATTTTTTTTTTTATGTTTGTTACCTCATAACTTGCGACTGGGTGAACCGATTTTGATGTTTCTTTTTTTATTTGAAAGCTGGTCACATTTCAATTCGGTCCAGATTGAAGTCAGATTTTTTTTGTTAAATTTTGAGATTATTTATGTGTTCGTTGTTGTTAGGGCAAGGTTTGTGTACCAGAAAATTTAAAAGATGACGGAAAAAGTATTTTTTTTTGTCCGCGCCTTACACTGCCTGTGGGTATCTGAGACAGATATGTCAATATGGCAGTACGAAGTACGCCGGGTCAGCTAATAAGAGATAAATATAAACATTAAATATAACTAATATACAGAAATTTACTACTACATAATATTATATTAATAAATGCACTATAGATATGAAATTAATTATCTCGTTTAGGTATCTAGATTACAAAGTAACTAAATCTAATAGGTTGCTTTTAGTCACACTAGAGGACAATACATCCAACAGCAGAAAGGAACTAAGTAGCAATAGTTTTATGAAGTACTAGCTGACCCATGCAACCTCGTTTACATTATATCGATTAGTATATAGATTATAGTATAGATCATATGGATCTAATATGAATAGCTGGAAAAGATTTATTCTAATTTGATTCTTGTTAGATTTTACTGTATTTCACATGCAAAAAAAGAAAAATTACTTTAAAAAGCATATTAATAAAAAAAATGTGACCTATGTTTGAAGTTTACTTTTAATAAGGCAAGTATTAAGATACTTAAAATATGAGCACTAAGACTGATTCCTATGTGAGAGACTAGAGACCGTATTTATTGTTTAGAGTTTCTAACAATAAATACAAAGAATAATCCAAAAAGACTGGATATTTTTGTGTCTGCACATTAACTACCATTCCAAAACATAAAAGTTATTAATATATATTTATAAAAATATTTAGGAGCTAGACTTTTTTTATTGTAGTTTAAACATGCTAAAACCACATGCAGCTATATCCCATTATGTAGTGGTTTCTAGTATATTTTTAAGACTCAAAGACTTGTCATCGGGGTAAAATATTGAATGAGGAAAACCTAACTTTTTTTAATGGGGGAAATTCTATAAACAGTAAGAATGTGAAGAATTTATGTAATGAATCAGACTGACGCAATGTTGTGGAATTATTGAGTCTTTCGGCTTCGCTGCTTCCACATTGCAGCATTATAATAAATATTTTTTTTTACATTTTTACAATAAACAAAAGCGCATACTACAGACAAAATAAAAGACCATACATTTTTTTTAAGCCTTTGTGACTTCTAATTTACACAGAACGCTCAAAATTACAACTTACAGTAATTACAAGGAAAATATACCTACCTTCAAACGATGCATCGACAAGTTCCACCTTTTTCCCGGCTAACTTAGCCGCAATTAGGAGCTTTAATGTCGAAGTATTATTTTTATTTGTGTAGATTTTCATTTTAATACAATTTTCAGTCTTAAGTGTTAATATATTTTCCAATAACAGTTTTCCATAACCTATTGCTACCCAGCTGGCAGAAAAACTGGTAACCCTATTTACCCTATGAACTTCAGTGTTTTATCAAATCTTTAGCATGGTTTTCCAATTTAACACAATTTTTACACACATTCCGAGCGAGATAAAACATTGCGGAATTCCAAACATCGCAACTCCAAAATAATGGAACGCGAACAGGACAGGTGTCAGGTGTAAATGCAAAAATGAGTGATTGGACTGACAGCTCGTCAATGTTACCAGTATGGAGTGTAGAGATAAGGAGTACTATCTAGAAGTTAAAAAAGTGTCCGCCAAAACGCACTAACTAAGTTACGCCGCTGTGCAAAGAGTGTAAATTTTGAAGAATTAGAAAAGATAATTAAATGAACTACACACATCAAAAGTGTCTAGGGATCAAGCATTTTTATGCGGATTTCTTGAGATTGAGATGTGGCTTTGGCCCTGGCCTGCTCAGTCGCCAGACTTGAACCCGATTGAGCATGCATGGGATATGCTACAGAGAAGAGCTCTGCCGAATATGGAGGGTATCCAGTCGCAAGAAGACCTTTTTTTGTTGTTGCAACGAACATGGGCGGCCATTCCACAGCGTGATTTGGATGAACTCATTTTGAGTATGCCAAACCGATTCTTGTGTTGTTAGTGTTCGCGGTAGAAACACGGATTATTAATTGTTTAAGTTACCTAATAAAATTTTAAAGAAAACTGTTATTTCAGTCTTTTTTTCGAACTTTAATGTTAGTGGTTCAAATGTCAAAAATCCCTTTATTAGGAAAATGGCAAATTTCTTTATTAATGCAAAGGTGACTTGGTTTATCGTTACTGTGACAAACGAAAACACTTTATTTGATGAATCCTTAAAGAAAATTTTAATTAATATCAATCAGGAGAAAAGTTATTGCAAAAATATATGTTGATCCCTAGACACATATGTTGATCCCTAGACACTTTTGATGTGTGTATTATTTGTTTATGTTTGTCGGACAGGATACTACGCAAAGTTTTTCATATATAAACCACAATTTAATTATTTATTATGTTTGTCGGAAGCTTGCTACGCAAAGATTTTAATTTTTAAACCACAATATAATCAAAAGAATTAAAACGATATCATACTCTCTTCTCACTCCAGCGCCTACGTGGTCGGTTTTCGAACTATTATTTAGTCATGTTTGACGTAAAATTTCATCAAACAATCCAAGACCCACACCATTGCGGCCTAGTGATGCTGCTGCATCTTTTAGTCTAGTCAACAAGTATGGAACTGGTCGACTAGACTAATTGGGCCTCCGGACTCGCACTCACCAACGAAACACGACAGCACGCTGTCACTTTACGTTGATTTTCTGTGCGGCGAGGGTAGTACCGCCCCGGTCGAGCCGGCCCGTTCGTGCTGAAATCAGCGTGGCTCTACCGTGGTACTACCCTCGCACAGTAAATCAACGTAAAATGGCTGAGATCGTGCTGTCGTGTTTCGTTGGTGAGTGCGAGACAGGAGGCCCAAATAGTCTAGTCAACAAGTTCCATACTTGTTGACTAGACTAAAAGATGCAGCAGCATCACTAGGCCGCCATGGTGTGGGTCGCCATACTGCATTGTCTGCATTCGCTGTGAGTATGGTGACCACCAGTCTTGGATTCTGCTTATGCTTTCCATCAGGCAGAGAGAGTCATTATGGCGGGCCATACATAAAAAAAAAGTTATTTAGGTGAAATGATGATGAGAGACTTGAAAAAGACTAAAAAGCGAAAAAAAAAAACTTCGTTTAAAAAAACCGACTTCAAAAACTAAAAAGTATAAAATAACTTAATTTGTATGTGCTACCTATTCATAGGTTTGAAGTCGGTGCCAAGCCAAAATGTAATAGTAGGCACCGCACTCGCCGCGCGTTACCTTGAGCGGGATAGCTGCACTTCGCGTAGAACAAAACAACCGAAGCGTCGGTGACGTCGTTGACGTTCGTCTCGAAATATAGCGAGTGTGGTACCTACTATTACATTTGGCTTGGCACTGAATTCAAACCCATGAATAGGTAGCATATACAAATTAAGTTATTTTATACTTTTTGGTTTTTGAAGTCGGTTTTTTTAAGGGGCGCGTCCCTAAAAACGCGCGAAAAGGCACTTGCAGTTTTCAAAACACAAACAACTCAATTAATTATTTGACACAAAAAAAAAAATCTCAGTAGTTTAATAAATCAGTCTACCAATCTACCGAGTGACATTCAAAAATAATTCTTTATTTTTGTGAAAAAAAGCCTTAACAAAGATCAAAATCACCGAAATCGACCTTTTTAATTAGCACACTCTGTCCTATTTCGTGCTCTATTTTAAATGTTTTTTTTCTTATTTCGCGAGAAAAAAGTATGGAGAAAAGATTTACCATTTTAGTTTTTTATTAATTCTCACCAAAAAGCCATAATCTAAGGCTAAACATCATTTATATATCAGTAGCTACGCTCATGAATGCTACATCACTATGTAGGTACATTAGATGCGTTTGACAAAATATTAAAATTTTGGATAACTAATAATAAAAAAGGAGGCGGCAAATTTACAATTGGCCCCGGGCGGCGAAAGTCCACGCTACGCCACTAAGGTACAGGCATATTAAACGGCCACTTTTCGTCAGTATTTTGGTGCCACATTAATAGGTGGCGAGCCTATTAATGTCAATCGGGATCTTTTGTTTGCCAAATCCACCAAGTACGTCCATCAGTAGGTGCACCACTAGCAGCTATGATTGGCTTGGGGCCCTAAGTTCTTGGTGGGTACGCTATGCATCTATACAAATAAATAAAATTTGAGTGTCTGTTTGTAATATTAAAATAACAGCTTTTTACTAACTGTTTATGTATGTATGCACGGTACTTAAACCAAAATATCACTTTTTACAATTTTTGTCTCTCTGTTTGTTCCGGCTAATCCCTGGAACGGCTTGACGACGACTTGACGACCGACTTTGACGGGACTTTCACTGGCAGATGGCTTATGATATAAGATGTAACTTAGGGTACTTTTTCTTATCCCAGCTTCGCCCCGCGGCGTTACGCGCGGTCTTTGTTGTACCGCGGAAAAAAACCACGGAGCTCAGTTAGTAACATTTATATAAATAAAAGACAAACCAATTCTATATGATAAATATTTATTTTCGTAGAAATGAAATATATTTTGTTACTTATTTATTCCTACACAATATTAATCACTTACAATTAAATTATATATCGAGTTTGGAATAAACTTATAAACAAATAGTAAAATGCAAAAACAAGTGACAATAATATTACATCAACAGGTACTTACTGAGTAATCATAAATATTAACCTTTTAGAAAAATATGTAAATACATATGTGTTTTAGGATTATTTACAATAAAATCAAAGTTGTACATGAATTTAATGACAGCGTGTAAACAGAGTAACAAAAGTTTTAAAAAAGCAGTACAGTATTATAGCAGTAAAGTAAACTGTCAAAAATGTCAACTACTATGTTTGACATAGAAACAATAGAAAACACACAGTTCATAAACTTACAGATATGCTATTGTATAATAAAAATGTACTTTGTAATAAATAATTAACAAAAAAATCGTGCAATTAAACCAATACAATTATGATATGAATTTTTTGATGTATTGACTAACATATTTATGGAAATTATATAGTAAAAGATACATATTCTTTCTGCCACAATATGTATATGTCACCGTAAGATATTGTAAAAACCGTTAGATTATAATCTACCTAGCGAGATTGCAAACTATCGATAGATTGTCAACTATGATTACTCTGACGGTAACATATACATATTTAACAAAAAAAAATATTTACTTGTACTTGTAACCAGCATACTATGAAGACCAATGTATAACGTGAATAACACTCTAAAATTATAATTGCAGGAAAACTGTTACCTATCTTTCGTCGATAGCTTCTCTAAAATTATCTTATATTTTCGCGATGTTCATAAAGTTTACTTTAGTTTATGTATAATGGTCCGTACTCACATGTGGTATTACTCGATAGTTTTACTCCAAAACGAGTAAAAGTTTACGAGTGGACCGCAAAACTCACAACTCGAAGGCTCGCATCGAGCCGGCTCGATGGAATTAAATAAAAGTAATTTCCTTCGCACCTACTTGAAGCGAGCCGTCGAGCTTGACTCAATCGTGTGTATGTAACCGCGAGTGGCGCGAGTCAGTCCGCCGTTGTTGATCGTCTAAATACACGTGTTTAAAAAAATAATAATTACGATTTTTTTTCTTGAATTCTTTTATAATTAAGTAAGAATTACGAGACTTGTTAAATGGCTACATTTATGTTTCCTCCGGCTCGAACGGTTCGGTGAATAACTACTGAACGGCGCGCGTCACTCGATAGATTAATGCTGAATGTGTAGACGGAAGCCCATGCCGTGGTTTTTACTGGACATGTTAGGTCGATCGAGTAAAACCGTATGTGAGTACTTAGCTTTAAGATAACGTATATTTTATGATGACATATCTAATTTTGGTTGTCTTTGACATTCACGTTAGAACGTTTGTCACGATTTTTTGTGATTTTTAGTTTAATTTAGGGAGATTTCCAACAACAGAATCAACAACACCAATTTCTTCATATCTCCAAAGCGGAGTATGTAGTCCCAGTATTAGTGTGTTATTCAGTTTACACATTTCATTTATAATCTTAATTGTTATTATATTAATATATATATATAAAAATACGAGATCTCCGTACATAGGTGAACTGCTTTTAGTATGAAGGATAGTTTTTAAACTTACTTTAATCAAATGTAGTTATTATTTAAATATATATAACATAACTCACACATACTATACAAAAGAAATAGGGGGCTATTTTATCATTACTCAACTTCATAAGTTATTAAGTGTTTTATTTTTAATAAATAAAAAGAAAATTACCCCCTTCCACAGTCACACTGTCTTAAAAAACTAAAGACTATAATATTATATCCTAATTCTAAAATATTAATATCTTTTCTTTTATCTGTACTTTGTGGTTTTTATTATTTTGATTCTAAATATTCATCAATAACTTACGTATAGAAAAAGCAATGTTAGCGTTCGTTGCCTAGGCATATGTTATTATGAGTTGATTGAACGGTTGGCCTAGTGTTTAAGTGGTTGCCACGCCACTTCCTACTGCGCCTAGTGCTGTAGGTTCAAAGCCTACATGGGACAACACTGTGTGATCCACAAATTGTGGACCTGAGTCTGCGTGTACTTTCTGTCCGTTTCATGTATGTTTGTAAAGTCCCCCGCGTCACAGAATGTTTATTCCTAATGCGGACGTTGTCTTTTAATGCTGGGGCTACACTAACGAGAAACGCCGTTAATTATCGCGATGATGAACGTTTGACGTTGGTGTAGCCACGACTTATTGCGATAATTTTACAACGGCATTCACATTGCCGTTTCCCGTTTGGCGATAACTCGAGTGACGGTACATCAGAGATTAATGCGTTGAAGCGGCCACACTACGTTTGTCGTTGTGAACAAAATTAACGTTGTAATTAACGCAGTATTTATCGCGATGATCATCATTGACGTTTCCCGGTAGTGTAGCCCCAGCATAAGTGTTTCACAAAGACTTTAAACCACTCGGGAACACCTTAAAACTTGATAAAATACTCTCGAAGTATTATATCTGACCCCTTTGTCAAGTTGCAAGTGTTTCGCATCAATTCTCTTTCTACTATCGTTAACTTCTCTATTCTCTTGTATTATTAATTGCTAATATTTTGTATTGACACGTAACTTAGCAATCAGATGACGTCATTCACATACATTTATTAGATTTCTATTTAAGTTTACGTTTGTAGAATGCAACTTGACTCCTTAGTCAAGTTGCATTCTACAGCCCCTTGGCTGTTGTCTTCTGATAAGGGTTCCTTCCCAATGCATATTAATCTGATAACATACTTAGCTCGTTGGTATACATATAGTAAACCAAAACAATTCTACTACACGAACATACGACACTTAATAGACTGCCAAGATTAACTATAGGGTGAATAATCCTATACATATACCTTTAACTTTCAACTTTATTGCTTAGATTTAGAATTGATTTTTAAGTACCTTCTGTTATTTATATTATATTGTGTTGCCAATGCCAATATTTAGAAACAAAATAATAAAATAGAAAGTACAATCAGTCGTTAACGAGACTACCGTCAAACATTAAGCCAAATATCACAATTAAAAATATTAATCAACACAAACGAAATGTACACCAATAATGGAACTAGAACTTTGAATAGCCAAGTTTCGTGCTTTTAAAGAATTACTTATTGTTAACGTTATTTAACTTTAAGTAACGATTCTTTGTTATTTTCAACTTTAAACTGCCTTCAAAAAAACATAAAACCGCTGCTTAAAGCTAAATAATTTTGATGAATAAAGTCCCGTATTCACTTTGATTAGTGCGAGTGCTAAGTTGGCTGCGAAGTAATCTGATTAAAAGCGTTTTCTATTTAGTTGCGAGTGGATTGCGAGTAGTAGCGTCCCGCGCGCTCTTCCTTACCCCTCACTTGCAGCGTGCCTGCATTTTTGTATTATTCACTTCACACCTGCACTACACACCCTCATTTACTTCGCACCTGCACTCGCACTAATCAAAGTTGATACGGGCCTTTAGGTTGTTATAGAAATAAGGTATAGAAGGGAATAGTTGGTTTACGCTGTTTAACGTGGGTAACTTTAGCTTGAACATATTGATGTAAATATTAAATTAAAGTCAACAAAGGATAGTTTGAACATTATATATAAAATAATGCTTTCTGTATTTTGACTTATTTATTACAATAGGACTCTTAGAAAAAAGTCAATTTTAATTTTTAGAGTCCTGTAGAACCTCAAGAAAAAGTAAAAAAAACTATTCCCGACTATGTAAAAACTGTTGATAAAAATGTATACGAGTTTAGCCTACTCCTATTACCTTTGTGAGCAAGGCCGTTATTACAAATCTATTGTAACATCATTCATTAAAATCGGATCAGGTGTTATTTGTGGAACATACAAACATAGACTACCAACAACTATTACCCTACCTTTTGGCTTCGCTGTAGTCGGGTAAAAAATAAAGCTAAAGTTACCCATCATATCAACAATCAGAAAATCAAATTTTTACATTTTAATATGTATTGAATTATGTAAAAAAACACCTGACAGAAGTTAATAAAAAGAAGTAAGAAATGTTACAAGTACACAAAAATATTCTACGATTCAACTATAATAAAACACTCACGAAATCTACCGAATGTAACATATTGTACTTGGCCACACTTCGTCTTTTATACTTCAACAGCTTTCCAAATTTAAGATTTTCCTTCATTACCCTTTCTTATTCGTATTTTTTCTCTTTATTATGTGCATACTTTGAAAGATACCATAAATTACTATAAAAAGTATAGACTGTAGATTTATTTATCATAATATCTTCACTTACACAGTTTACAAGAACAGAATCATTGCAGTTATTTTTTTTATTTAAAAGTTCTTCCTTTAGAATTAAGGAATCACATTTTCTTTCAATCATTGTTTTTTTTTCCTATGGCGACTGTGAATAATTTGACAAATGTCAAAATTGAAGTTTTGATATGTCAAATGTCATTCTTTCCTTTCATATCTTTTTTTAGACATTACTGCGCAAACTGTAATACATTTAAAAAATTATCTTTCAAAGTATGCAAACTAAAGAAAAACAAAATCAAATTATAAAATTAAGCACATAATGTTGTGTATTTCTTAATCGTTAATTATTTAATTAAATATTTATAGAAGTGAGTAGCGTAGTGTTGCAACGCTTGATTAATAATCGACAAAATTATCTCATTAGTAATATCGATAATAACAGTATTTTTAATCTAATTATATTGGTTTTACACATTATTAGATATCTATTTAGTTCTAAAATTTATCATTATCATCGATAAAACGCTAAAAGGTATGTGTATCGATATTCAAACAACACTACAACGACATCTAACTATTATATGTTATATATGTGTCATACCTAGAATTAGGGCTGGACCAAGATTTTAAATTCAGAAACGTTAATAATCGCTATTAAATCGAACTCTTAAATACTACAACATCGATAATTCTAATAACTACCAGGGATGGATCCAGGTTCTACTTCTGAGGGGGTACTTCTACTTAAGACTTACAAGCTCCAATTTGACTATCTACTTGAAATCGTACAAACCAACCTCCCACCAAATCCACCCCTAATGGTAACCTATACCTGTATACAAACTAAAAATACTACTATTTTATCGATATTACTGTAGCCTATTCATGGCAACACTGTTCTCCAACTCACTTCCTCGTTTCGAACTATAGACTACGAGAAGAAGATAACGGTGATACCTTCTCCCTGTTTTTCTTCTCTGAGGCGTTGGAGCCTGTGTTCAGAGAGCCGGACCAGTCACCTAGCTGTGACACCGGCCGGTAGAACTTGCTAGAAGTGCGGTTGAACACTGGTAGGAGTTCGTTCGCTTCGTTTGTTAAAGCCTGTAGAAAATAAAGCGTTCTTTATAGAAATTGGATATGATATATGTATGTGTGGTGACAGATTAAGAATACAGAGTGTCACCATCCCTATTCATCCCATGTGTCGTAAGAGGCGACTAAGGGAGCAAAAGAGAAGGAAAAATTGAAACGAACCCAATACCAACCCGTCTGGAAAGCGTGGTATAGTAGAAAATCCTTGGTTCTGTCTAGCAATGGAGTATTTATAAATAGCAAAGAAAAAAATATTTTGAGTAAAAACGTAAGAAACAATCTCAGGTTCAGGCTTATGATTTAAATTATAATATGTTAATGACGTATATTTAAGTTTTACCTTCAAATAAATGACAGCATCAGTGCCGTGCCCCTCGCAGGACATGAGAGTAAGGTCCCCGTGGAAGTAACGCGCGTACAGCCTGGAGATAGGCAGCCCATATCCGTAACCTGGCAAAGAAAACAGTATTAATTTATTAATTATATTATTATTAGCTAATAACAGATTTCTACTAAATATAGTAAACTTCTAACCGATTTCTACCAAATATGGTAGAAAACCTTTGTTTCTACTACAATTGGTAGAATTCTATAACAACACTACATTATTAAATTTTCTTCTGTATCCCTGAGGGCTATCAATCTTTTTTACATACAGCTTTTAACAGTCCACTGCTGTATAAATAAATAAATTTCGGACACACAAATCTAGTCCCAAACTAAGCAGAACTTGTATTCCTGACTAGCTGAACCCCGCGGTATGACAGTAGTCGCGGGGAGAAGGTAGTCTAAAAAAAAGTAGCCTAAGTTACTCCTTATATCATCAGCTACCTATCAGTGAAAGTCCCGTTAAAATCGGTCCAGCCGTTCCAGAGATTAGCCGGAACAGAAAAACAGACAGACAAAAATTGTAAAAAATGTTGTTTTGGTATATGTACCGTGTATACATACATATGCATTTAGTAAAAGCAGTTATTTTAATATTACAAACAGACACTCCAATTTTATTTATTTGTATAGATAAAAAGGAACGTAGGTCTCTCCTTGGTGCATCATCATCTCAGCCAAAAGAAGTCAACAATTGTTCGTAGTGCATGCTTCCTTTATACTATTTTAGTATTAATTAGTTGGTTGTGGTCCTTGGGGGGAATTTAATTTGCCGGGTTGATGACGGCAGTAGTATATGAAGTTCTTAGGATGTCGCGTCCCTATTAGTTAGTAAGTTTAGTGGACATCACTAAAGGGTGTCATGGCGGACAGATTGATTCTGGACTGCGAAGTGACTGCAATGTGTGAACTGTATTATACCAATTAATCCTGAAGACGTCTTTCAATAAAGCCTCGAAACATAACAGAAGTGACGTTACAATCTTACCAGCCAATGGCACGGTGTGTGAATCAGACTTTGAGGGCTGTGGAGCTGTGCTGTACATGTACTTGAACAGCAGGTCTGTCACGCTTCGCGGGATACCACCGCCGCGGTCTGACATCTGGGGTAAAGAAGAAAAAAACTTTGAGATCTGTGTATATAGTAATTCTAATCTCTATGTCTAATGGCATAAAGTTGAATCTCGTTCGTTGTATGAGAGTACTTTTTACACGAAAATAATAATAATTTTACTCATTTCAAATACGGCAGGTTGATCCGAAACTGGAGCCTGTTCTATGGGAACCATACTGCCGATAAACATACTTATTTAATTATAATTTAGTTACGTCGGATTTGAACCGACTATAAACCGTACGTCTCTCGGGTACCAGTTCCACAAAAGGAATTGACCAGTAAGGTAACGAATACGTTTAAATTAAAAAAGAAATATCTTTAAGACAACTTTCGCGCTAGGAATACATAATGTTGACCGGGGCATGTTGTGTCTAGCACTGACTCCGACTACCCTAGTTATTTTTAGTTTTAAGTGGCAACACTGTTAGTAGTTTTAAGTGGCAACCCTAGTATTAGTTAGTTCCTATATAAGGCAAGGCATCGACAATAAACCCCTTTCCCTTTTTTCTCGCTGTTCGAGACACGTTGGACGTTTTATTTTACTCCTTCACCACGTTCACACTCATTATATATTTCACGCCGAAACATATCAGTCCAGTCAATCCAACAGTAAGTTGTTGCGTGTACCTTAACAGAGACGTCCTCTCGACCCTGGATGACGTTCACGACGATCGGAGGCGGAGTGTCATGGTTCTCCATGGTGGCTCTCATGGAGTTCTTGAACAGTTCGAACAGCATATGATACAGATGAGACGGTACATACACTATGTGCATGGGCCGTTCACTTGGCACTGGAATGGTTACAAGTACACTATTATATGTCATACTATTTTTACTACGCCAATTCAATTTTTGGTAGTTTATGCATGTTTGTATGTTTCACCGTAGCGCCTAAACTACTAAACATAATATTTTAATAATAGATTCGTAACAATAACCCGGATGACATGGGCTGTATAAATTTAATGAGCGTTTTGGCGTGAATTTGAAACTTAAAATTTAAATCGCAATTTTTTCCTACAAAAACTTTATTTTTTGTAGAAATATAACTGTTTTTGACAATAGGAGATACTTCCGAACACTATAAGACAGTTTTTCAAAATTAGTCATCATGCCTATTGTCTTGAGGATGAAAGGGCGCAACAAACTCAGGGATTATTATCTCTTTTAAACTTCAGACAATCTTCTTCAAGCGCAATTCGTTCGATGGTTTACCTAATAAACAATTAAAACAACTTCTAACAGGTTGATATAATGGTGAGTACAGTCACCAGATCTCTATATAAGAACAAAAACCAAATTTGGCAACACAACAGGGAGGTCGAGTTTGTTTATGTATATTGGCAATCGCTTACCAAAAAAAACAAACAAAACTTTATCAGCATTTTCAAACTGACAAAATATACAACGTAATTAAATTTGAATCGTATTCCTTTACTTTAAGGTGCAAATTTACTTAAAATTATGTGTAATTACTACGCTTCTGCATAAAAAGAAATATTTACATTTTTATATTTTTTTTATATTTTAGCTGCTAAAATGACTCTGACCTGCCTGATGGAAAGCACAAGCAGAATTTAAGAGTGGTGGTCACCATCCACAATGTGAACAAGAACAGTGCAGCATGGCGACCAGCACTATGGCGACCTAGTGAGATGCTTTTTCACGCCCTGCTTAAAAGACCCGGGATCATAGTTGGACGTGCGCTGGTAGTGAGTTCCAGGTTTTAACTGATCGGCACAGGAAGAACATACAATACTATTTGCACAGAAGGTAATTGAACCAATGACCTTTGTAAAAACGCTGACCTTAATACATAACTTCAATATGGTTTGTACCAACGAACAAGTGTTTTTATGGTACAGGGAGATAGAGAGGGATCATTTGATGGTAAGGGATTACCAACAGCCACGGACACTGGCAACTCAAAGAGTCACGGACACTGGCAACTCTAAGAGTCACTTGTGTGTTCCGACCTTGGACTGTGATAGTCAGGAGGAACCAGGAATTAGGCTCCAGGATCCCTCCCTCAATTGGTAAAACCAGCCCTGCCCATTTATCTCGTCGCATGACTTTCTCATGGTGTGAAAATATCCTGGCAATTGAATTACTTTAATTGCTAAAAGTTTGCTATAGGTTACCTCCATGCTGCAGCAGCTGCAGATCTGGTGACGCCATATAGTACCTATCACATAGGAACCTGGCGTTTTCATAAGCGTCCTTGACAACTCCCACTACATCACATGCTGGATCGATGGAGCCGATATGTCTTCCACCATTCTCAATACCATTTACGGAGACTTTTCTTGCACCGATCTGTTCGCCGAAGAGTAGAGCTGTGAAAGAACAATTAATCACATTATACCAACAGCACAACAATAAAGGTAGTAGAGATACGCAGATTTCAGTACGAACAGGCCGGCTCGACGGGAGCGGTACTGCCCTCTCACAGAAGACCAATCTAATGTGACAGCATTCGTGCTGTCGTGTTTTGTTGAGGAGTGCAAGACCGGAGGCACAATGATGCAGAAGCATCTCAATAGGTCACCATAGTGTGGGTCACCATGCTGCATTGTTGCATTGCCTACGTTCGTAATGAGTATGGTCAGGCAGAGTTTTAAGTCACATTGGCAGGCCCATTGTAAAAAAAGAGGATTGATGTGTTTAGAAGTATGTTTATCAGCAAGCCCTGGCTATAAGGGCATCAGATGGCCATGTAATATATTTAAAATATTAATATTTTTACTGATATAAATACTTAAATACTTTTTTTTGTAAATACATACATAGCTTATATATAAAAACCAATCGCTGTTCGTTTGTCTCGCTAAAACTTGCTAAAACGGCTTGGCCGATTTAGCTGATTTTGAAATGCTTGTCGTAGTCTAGGGAAGGTTTAAACGGTGAAAAATTAAAAATAACTTGAAAATCCAAATGTCACCTGTACGAAGTTAGCACAGCTAGTTATACATAGAAAGCACCAAACAAATTCCGAAACATTCAAATAGTTGTAGATCATAAAAACATTTGGTGCGAACAGGAAACCCCAAGCACAGCATTCGCTTACGCTATCACTGCTAGTAGTTGTGTTACTCTATGAAGTTATTATTAACTTTATTACTTACTGTGTTGATTTATCAGCATTCTGATAGATATTCTACTCATATAGAATCTGTCCAAGAAGTACTGTATCGAGTTCTCGGTGCCAGGATCCACTTCATGCGACTCCTTGAGTTCGAGGACACCCTGGGCCATAGTTTGGACCACGTCTGCATGGCGATTGCGTATGTGAGATAGGCGTTCGCAGAACCTGAAAAAAAAGAACCATCGTTTAAAAAGATCTACCAGGACGGGGAAAGATTTGACTGCCTCGTTGGCGAAGTGGTAGTATATGCAACTGCTGTGCTTGAGGTCTCGGGTTTGATCCCCGGGTCGAGCCAAATGTTTGAATGCTCTGCAAATGTTTGTTTCGAAGTTTGAGTGTTTTTTTATGTATAATAGGTAAGTATTTACAAAAACAAGTAAATGTATGTATCCATATTAGTTGTTACTAAACAACTAATATGAATACATACATTTACTTGTTTTTTTTTTCACCTTTATACTTTATAGAGTTTATACTATACGGTTTAGTAGTTAGTTACCCTGAAAGCTAAGCTGCAGGTTATGGGTTCAATTCCCACCCAGGACGAATATTTGTGTGGTGAGCATGATGATTTGTTCCGTGTCTGGGTGTAGCTAATTTATCTACATTCTACAATATGGATCTGTCTCATTTGCAATCAAACTGGCGTGTGTGAGATAAATGAACTGTAAAGTTAGTTTTTAACCGACTTCAAAAAAAGAAGGAGGTTCTCAATTCGACTGTATTTTCGTATGGGTATTTCGTATTCGTATATATTCGTAACTTTCGAATGGGTGAACCGATTTTGATGACTCTTTTTTTATTTGAAAGCTGGTGCTTCCCGAATGGTCACATTAAGGTTTGGTAGTTTCTTAGTTTCCTTCGTTACTCTGTAGTTCGACGTATCCTCGGCAGATGGCACAGTAGTATGTTATTTTTTTTATAAATAAATAAATATTTCGGACATCTAAAACACAACGCCATCTAGTCCCAAGCTAAGCAGTGCTTGTGTTATGGGTACTAGACAACTGATACAAATACATATATACTTTTTTTTTGTAAATACATACTTATTATACATAGAAATCACCCAAACTGAAACAAATATTTGTAGATCATACAAACATTTGGTCCGACCCGGGAATCGAACCCGAGACCTCATGATCAGCAGTCGCACACGCCAACCGCGAGACCAACGAGGCAGTCGAGTTATGTTGTTGTTGCGCTGTATGTGGTGGTCGCCACACTAGAGCAAAAACCTTGGATTCGTTAGACCTACAATATTCGGTTTGGTGTCTTAGATGGAACTGAACATAAGAGTAACACGGTAGGTACTAGCCATACGTAGGCGTTCCCCTCTGTCAAAATATAAGCCCAAATGGACCTACGCGTTACACTGTTATGACACAGAATGTGTTTGTGTGTGTTTTTTTTTTATGGAATAGGGGGCAAACGAGCAGACGTACCGCCTGATGGTAAGCGATTACCGCCGCCAATGGACACCCGCAACAACAGTGGCGTCACAAGTGCGTTACCGGCCTTTGGGGGAAGGGGAGGGGTATGGGCCTCCGGTATCCTCACTCACTCGGTGAAACACAGCGCTGTGGCTGTTTCACACCGGTGTTCTGTGAGGGCGTGGTATCACTCCGGTCGAGCTGGCCCATGCATGCGGAAGCGTGGCTCTCAAACGGTTACACGGTTGTTAATGTTTTGTTTTAATTGTTATGTGTGAGTTTGTAGTGACAGGCGATTGTTTTTGTATGTGACATAAGTGAGTCTAAAATGTATATGTGTGAAGATTTTCCAGCGCAAAAATGGACAGGCTATTTGTATCGGAAAAAGACTTGGTTATTCCACTCCGTCCTGGCTATGGCACTGAAGTACGTGTTTATTTTCGCCACAATGCTATGGACAAAATCTATTTAGTGCGCATTTTAACTTAATAGCTTAAAATAGTCGGTCTATGGAAATAATATGGAAGTCTTGTATTTATGTTGATCGTATAGAAGTTCTTCAAAGGAAATTTTTAAGATATTTACAATTCAAGACCAATTGCAATGGCCACGGTTACGAAGCCAGATGTAGGAGGTTCCATTTCCTACCCTTAAGCGATAGACGAGCTGTGTCTGATGTGGTAACACTGCTGAAAATTGTTAATGGTAATGTCGATAGTTCCGTCCTTCTTGGTAGAATCAAATTATCGGTACCACGAAGAATACCAGTTCGACATTATCAATGCGACATTATGGCATTACCTAGAGCCACCACTAACTATCGACAGAACTCATTCATTGTTCGCGCAAGTAGATTGGTGAATGATTTATGTAAAAAGAATAACGAGTTTGAGGTATTCGGATCCAAGCCATCACAGGTGAAAAAAATATACACCCTAGATTTTTTTGGCTCCGACACGGATATGACAAACCAATAGAATAGGTTTATTGGTGTATGTATCTTGTAATTTTCTTATGTTTTGTTTCATTTATCCTGTTTAAGTTTTCTCTTTTATGTATTTCTACAAGCTGGAAACCTATTAGCGAATGCCTGTCAATAGCTCTGTAGTTATTATTTTTAGGACCTAGAAAATGTATTTATATGCTGTTGGTATTCCAAAAAAATGTAAAATAAAATAAAAAAATAAAAATAACTATACTATTGAATGTAAATTTTCGACTGACGTGATATCCTCACCCCTGGCCTCTACACAATTGCTCAGTTACAAAAAAAATGCATGTAATTATACATTCTGTACCACTTACAAAAAACTATACAAATTATTGTGCGTACGGTCTTTTATACCACAGTTATTTAAACAATCAGTAGGTTTGAACCATAATTTTCTGTACAACAACAAGAACCCATAATATCCCACTGCTGGGCTCGCGTCTCCACTCAGGAGAGGTTTAAGGCCTCTCCACTCTGGCCGAGTGCGGTTTGGAGACTGGAAGACAACGTAATCTTGCCGTTAGATGTTTTTAAGCCACCCGAAGGCCTCCAAATAAGCTTTACGACTGTAATCCTATGATAAGAACCGGGACCGACTGCTTAACGTGACCGCCGAATCACGGAGACGCTCATAAAATCTTGCCACCAACGGTCGCCCATCTAGGTACTGGCCGCGCCGTCGTTGCTTACCCTTATTGTTTATAATCACACCGAAGCAACTGGTCTTTGAGCACCTTAATTTTCTTTATTTGTATACATTTGGCGTGGCTCCGTGCGCCTAAGAATTTTCTTAGTATATTTAGTAATGTACAGATTTTAAATTATCTCCTTAGTTCGTGTAATTAAAGAGAGAGTGACATCAGCGAACTCAAGGTGTCACCATGTAATAAGTATACAATTTCCTAAAATATAATAGTCATATATGAATTGGCTTGTCGCCATTGCATTCAAGTAACACGTGTTGGCAGTACAGGAACTGACAACATTCAGAGCATATTTGTGTCCAGGGCGTAGATAGATTTTAGTTTCGGAGGGTGTTTCAAGATAATAAAATAACTATGTTCCTTTAACTGTAATATTATTATGAAAAAAAAAATGCCTCGGTTGCGTAGTGGTAGCGTATGTGACTGCTGTGTTCTCGGGTTCGATTCCCGGACCAAATGTTTGTATGATCTGCAAATGTTTGTTTTGGAGTCTGGATGTCTTCTATGTATAATATGTATGTTTTTACAAAAAAAAAAGTATATCTGTATTTATATCAGTTGTCTAGTACCCATAACACAAGCTCTGCTTAGCTTGAGACTAGAGCTTTGAGTGTTAAATGTTCAAAAACATAAAAAAAATAAGAGGTAAAAAATATTGTAGGTAGTAGAGCCACGCTGATTTCAGCACGAATGGGCCGGCTCGACCGGGGCGGTACTACCCTCGCACAGAAAATCAACGTAAAATGACAGCTTTCGTGCTGTCGTGTTTCGTTGGTGAGTGCGAGACCGGAGGCCCAAATAGTCTAGTCAACAAGTTCCATACTTGTTGACTAGACTAAAAGATGCAAAAGCATCACTAGGCCGCCATGGTGTGGGTCGCCATACTGCATTGTCTGCATTCGCAGTGAGTATGGTGACCACCACTCTTCGATTCTGCTTATGCTTTCCATCAGGCAGAGTAGAGACATTATGGCGTGCCATACATAAAAGAAAAAAAAAACATTAGGGTAAAACATTTCGGGGGCAGGGTAGGAACACCCATAATAAAAAAAAATAATGCAAAATCGTTGAAGTCGTTGCCGAGATTCAGATAATACAAGTATTTCTCGTTTAAAGGTATTAGATACTTAAATTATTATATAAAAATAATATTTGTCTTAGTATAAGATATCAATGCATGCGGTACTGGCATGATGGTAATGTTTACACCAGAATAACATACTTAAATAGACATATCCTGTTAGGCACTGCATCTTAGTGTAAACAATTGTTAGTGAGTCAATAGAGAGAGAAAAATGATTGCGCGATACAGAATAAAGTAGTTATAGTCTGGGATCCCCGGAACAAATTTTACAAGTTATTATTACAATAAAGCAAATTTTTCGTGAATGGTTTCATTTTGATGAGGGGCCCACCTTTCACTTTATAAAAAATTTAGATTGTGGTAGCTAACACTAAACGACATTTTTATCCAATAAGTAATAATGTTAGTTAATATTTATATTATTTAACAGCTACATTGTCCTACAAATTGCGTGGTACGTTATCCCGGTCCTACGCTCAAAAGTTTTTTGTCCCTGCTACCGCTGTTAGCTACCACAACCGATTTTTTTTTGTAATTTGTAAACTTTTATCACTAGGTGTTAAAGGTGTGATGAACTTATATCACACAGTGACAGCGTAAATAAAATTAGTGGCCAACAGTTCAACACATTTTATTTTTCTAATATCCTTACGATAGAGCAGCGACATCAGATTCAGCAAATCAGTCTTCAGGTAATAACGCCACCACGTTGGTTACTACCAAGAGTTTACGTTCCGACCCCGCCAATCCCCCAACAGTCAAAGTAATACTTACTGGTTCAGCACAGGTGGGTCAGGTTCGCTCTGTTCGAACTGAATGATCTCTTCGAAGGATCTCTCATACCACTGGTTCACCAACCCCACTGATGGCATCCGCAGCAAATTCTCTGGTAATAGCGCTATCTCTTTCATGATATTCGCCAGCCTGTAACAAAGAAAGAGACAAATATTAAATGCTTCCGCCATTTTTTTTGTATTTGGAGTCCGCCAAAGTGACTATTGTGGCTGATGTAAAGCATAAGCAGAATCCAAGAGTGGTGGTCACCATACACATTGCGAATGTAGACAATGCAGCATGGTGACCCACACCATGGCGGCCTAGTAATGCTTCTGCATCATTGGGCCTCTGGTCTCACACTCACCAATGAAACACGACAGTGTCATTTTACGTTGATCTTCTGTGCGAGGATAGTACCGCCACGGTCGAGCCGGTCAGTTCGTGCTGAAATCAGCCTGGCTCTACTACCTTGAAAAAGTGTTCATGTAACTTCATTGCAGACTAAATGATTTCATTTCATTTCCTTCGTTCTAAAAGTGTCACGTTAGTTAGTAGGTAGTAGAGCCACGCTGATTTCAGCACGAATGGGACGGTTCGACTGGGGCGGTACTACCCTCGCACAGAAAATCAACGTAAAATGAGAGCGTTCGTGCTGTGGTGTTTCGTTGGTGAGTGCGAGACTGGAGGCCCAAATAGTCTAGTCAACAAGTTCCATGCTTGTTGACTAGACTAAAAGATGCAGCAGCATCACTAGGCCGCCATGGTGTGGGTCGCCATGCTGCATTGTCTGCATTCGCAATAAGTATGGTGACCACCACTCTTAGATTTGACTCTTAGATTCTGGTTATGCTTTCCATCAGGTAGAGTAGAGTCATTTTACCGGGCCATACATAAAAAAACGTAGTATAGGCATGCTCCTTAACTTAATCTGATAGCCGCATGTTGGTTTGTTTATTACATTATATCCGGCCGGCCCAATGAACCTCAGAATACAAACGTGTGCCTTCATCGTAAGATGTACACACGTATACAATGCAAAACAATCAGCATACAGGTTGATGCACCAACAATTAAATACAACATCCTGTTATTAAGGATATTTATAGACATACTATGTGCGCCTCGCGGTAATACCCCTAGTTTTTTTGCTGCTTTTGAATCAGATTGTTCACGATTTTCTTAGTTTTAATTTTGTTTTCGTGTTTTTTCTTTTTCTATATAAATAAAAATGAATGTTGCTAAGCGCATAACTCGAGAATGGCTGCACCAATTCGGCTGATTTATTTTTTTATATGATCTATAAGGGAGGTTATAGTAACAAAAAAAAAGCGGCCAAGTGCGAGTCGGACTCGCCCATGAAGGGTTCCGCAGCAGCAAGTAACATAATATAATTTTTATTTTATATTTTTACATTTGTGTTGATTGAATGAAAGGTAAATTGCACTTCACGATTTATGACGTATTAAAAAAAACTACTTACTAGATTTCGTTCAAACCAATTTTCGTTGGAAGTTTGCATGGTAATGTACGTCATATATTTTTTTTGATTTATCATTCTCTTATTTTAGAAGTTAGAGAGGGGGGGGGGGACACACATTTTACCACTTTGGAAGTGTCTCTCGCGCAAAATATTCAGTTTGGAAAAAAATAATGTTAGAAACCTCAATATCATTTTTGAAGACCTATCTATAGATACCCCACACGTATGGGTTGGATGTAAAAATTTTTTTTGAGTTTCATTTCTAAGTATGGGGACCCCCAAAATTAATTGTTTTTTTTCTATTTTTGTGTGAAAATCTTAATGCGGTTCACAGAATACATCTACCTACCAAGTTTCAACATTAAAGGTCTTATAGTTTCGGAATAAAGTGGCTGTGACATACGGACGGACAGACAGACGGACAGACAGACAGACATGACGAATCTATAAGGGTTCCGTTTTTTGCTTGGCACGGAACCCTAAAAATGGGGATCACGGGAAGTTTACAGAACGAAGTCTGTCCGGGCAGCTAATCCTAAATAAAAGTAGGCCAAGATACCATCTGTAACGTAAAAGTCCTGTCAAAATCGACCAACCAGACTGACAAAATATAAAAATTGTTTTTTTGATGTGCATTTAAGAACAAATTTTCACAAAAAAAAACAATTCAAAGAACTGGATCAAATTGAAATGGGACCACACGGGAAGCATCAGCTTTCAAAGAAAAAGAGAATCATCAAAATCGGTTCACCCAGTCGAAAGGTATGAGGTAACAAAAAAAACAGTAGAATTGATAACCTCCTCCTTTTTTGAAGTCGGTTAAAAAGCTGTTTACATATAATAATATTTGAAATTACAAACAGACGCTACACTTTTATTTATTTGTATAGATGTACTCGCTTCGTACTCGATGTATTCGCTTCATACATACACGCAGACTTCATAATAATAGGTCTTTACCTATGAAATTGCCGTTTTGTATGCAATAAGTGAAAGTACTTATTTTTTCAAACTTTTTTATTTCTGTTATTCGAAGTAATCATCCATGCAATCGACGCATCTTTGCCAACGCATTGGCAGTTTATTGATGCCCTTCTTGTAAAAATCAGCTGGACGGGAGGCAACAAACTCTTCAAAGGCATTTTGTACTGCCTCTCGGGAATTGAATTTTTTACCCACTTAAAAGTTGTCTAAATTTTGGAAAAAGTAATAGTCGGTAGGAGCAAGGTCTGGTGAGTATGGCGGATGAGGGATAGCTTCCAACCCCAGCTCTTGCAGCTTGGAGACTGTCTGTTGTGCAGTATGGGGTCGCGCGTTGTCGTGAAGGAGCAGTGGGCACGACCGATTGACCAAAGCTGGTTGCAGATGTGCAGCTTCTCCATTATTCTCTCCAGTACTTCACCGGACACATCTGCATTAATGCTCATGCCTTTTTGTAAAAAGCTGTGGTGAATCATACCCGCACTAGACCACCAAACAGTGACCATCACCTTTTAGGGGTCATTTTTGGTTTAGGGCATTGCTTTGGTGCTGAACCAGGGTCTAATCAACTTGCTGAGCGCTTTCGATTGTCGAACAGAATCCATTTTTCGTCGCACGTAACAATTTGTTTCAAAATTCCTTCATTTCTTTGCCTGTTGAGTAGCGCAAGGCAGGTCTCGACGCGTACGTTGTGCTGGCGATCGTTAAGGTCGTGGGGCACCCATCTATCAAGCTTTTTTACCTTGCCAATTTGTCGCAAATGGATCAATATTGTTTTGATGCTTACATTAAAAGCTGCTGCTAGCTCAGCTGTAGATTGAGTTTCGTCAGCTTTCACAATCGCCTTTAATTCATTATTGTTAACCAAAGTCTCCGGACGACCACGAGCTTAATTTTTCAAGTCAAAATTTCCAGAACGGAACCGGGAAAACCAATAACGGGTTGTGCGTTCGTTTGTACAGTTCTCTCCGTAAACGTTTTTGATGTTACGTGCCGTTTGTGTCGCGTTGGTGCCACGACGGAACTCATATTCCATAATTAAACGAATTTTTAAAGTATCCATTATGACGAAAAATGTTCAAATGTAATGAAAATACAACGCTAATCAAAAAACAAAAGACTGAGTTTGTAAATAGAATGTCATGGTTTTAAAACAAAATTAATTTGAATTTAGAATACAAAGCCATTACAAACTTTTTTTTATTTGAAATGACCAGTACTGAAGAACGGCAATTTCATAGGTAAAGACCTAATATTGCCAAATACATACAGTTATAGAAGGGCAAGTGATCAGAAGGTCACTTGAAGGTCCATCCTACTCGCAATGATGGTGATGATGATGCGCCTGATCTCTCCCCAATCGTGTCTGATACCTGTCCCATGGAATTGCGAGAATGATGAAACAGAGAGTGCACCTGTGTTTGCGCACACACTTGTGCACTATGACATCTCCTGTGTAGTTAGATGGTCTTCGTTGAGACCGGTTGCCGTGCCCGAAATCGGCTAGGTGGAGTACATACGTACATCAAGGCCAGTTCCGGATAGCCTATCTGACAGATGGTTGGACACAAATCGTATGGAAGACAGGTAAAATTATCTGTCAGATAAACACACACAATTTATCTGTAACCGGTGAAACAGGGCGTAAAAATGCTTATTTACGATATGCTAGGTTTGTGTATTGTTTGATTATATCTCCAGAAGAGTAAAGAAGTGTAACAGAAGTCAACAAACATGGTTACATAAATTATTATCATCTGATTACGGAGTCACCGAGTGTCACCAGACCTTGGTGGCCTGTACGATATGTCAACACATTGTTCGTGATGGTGACAACGACATGGTGATGAGCGGAGCGTTGAGCGGTTTCATTGTTTAATAAAATGTAGAAAAATGACAACTAATACGATTTTGATAGGATCGAAGATTGTGTATGCAGATAGTTCATCTAAGCGATTCTCGAAACCGTTGCCTTTTTTTTATTAACACGCTTTTATTAGCTTGACCTGTATGTATGTATGTAACAAAACCTTTGACTTAATTTTCACCTACTTCTAGGAGTCTGATTAACTTGAAAATTTGCACAGGGATCAAGGGCCGATGACAATACAATAATGTGAAAAAAATACTAAAAATAATTAAATATTGAAAAAAACTAAACAAACACGCTTTTGTAAATATACCAAACTAAAAAGTAGAAAATAAATTATAGTTTAAAAAACACGCTGTAATAGCAAACGAACTAAAAAGTAGAAAATAATTTTAATGTAAAAAGAGGTAAAAAGCGTGGGATGCTTTCTGAAAATATTTCAATAATGGCGCCCCACGCTTTAACATTAAAATTATTTTCCTTTATTTTTTCCCCACTATATATCTGGTAGTAGGTAATCAATAGGGTAAGAAGGGTAGGTCAAATGGTAGAGAAACCATTTTTTAGTTGGGAAATCTCCTTCGTTATTTGAGAGATGGTATCACATGACATCACATCATCAGCTTTTAACCTTACACTGGTGGACCCTGGCTTCTCCTTGGAAAAGAGGTTTTGGCCTACTACACTCCGCTGACCAGAGGGATTGGTTTACATTAAGTTTGTTACAACTTTTCCATCTGTTTACAGTGTCAGAAATATGTAGGACTCTCTTGCCTTTGTAATCCATAATAATCTTTACTATAAACTGATTCAATATTATCGTTTCCGCTTTCGTCAGTACTTTATAAGAATATAACTTCAAAAATGCCTCTTCTTCTTTTGATGAAATGGCAACCAGCCGGATCTCTCAGATCAGCTATTTCTGCCAATGTCAAGTGTTTATAATCTTCATATCATAAGTCTTCAAGTCTTTAGTCTTCGTCGTGATAAAATTAATGAAAAAAAATATAAAAATGTGGATGAGATGAAATGGGGACCGTCTTCCGAAAAAACAAAAAACGATCTTTAAAAATGCCTCTTAAAATCGCTTATTTTAATGGGACAGAAACCGCTGACGCTTGTGACAGTGTCACGACATCGTGACGTGTTCTCACATAAGGCTGGATATAACAATAAAAATACTTCAAACAAAAAGCGTTTATTTTATAAAAGTTAAACCATTTATCAATATAGTAAACGGTTGTCTTTGATAATATAATTATAGTAGTTTATCAGTTAGTGGGAAAAACATTGTTATTCTTGAGCGAATTTGTCACAGTAAGTAAACAAGTGGTTTTAACAATAGAAGAAGAGATTTCTGACATGTACTACGTGAGATGGCAGCACTGTAGCGTTAGGTCCAACAACCTGTCAAAATACATACACACGATTTGTATTTTTCGATCTTTTTTTTTTGGTTTATTTATTCTTACATACAAAAGGAATTTCTTTCTAGAATGTCACAGTGTGTTTGAAAATGAAACAAAAGGGCATAAGTTCCCGACAGCAGATAAAAGCCGATTTTTTAACCGACTTCCAAAAAGGAGGAGGACTTCCAAAAAAAAAAATACACTGTATGTATTTTTTTTTTTGTATGTTCACCGATTACTCCGTCAATTGTGGACCGATTTTGAAATTTTTTTTTGTATTCGAAAGGGTATGCTCCCGAGGTGGTCCCATTGCCAGCATATCAGGATCTGATGATGGGATCCCAGGGAAACCGAGAGAAACCCTCATTTTTTATAGGCACATACTATGTTTTTCGTATATTTTCTGAAATTACACCGGAATTTGCGTCTGGTAGTCATCATTTTATGATGATGAGCTGATGATGTAAGGTACAACTCCTTAACGGTTAAGAGTTGGAGGATAAATCTTTAAATATCATGTGTATATATGTTACCTTTAGTCGTATTCTTTAAAATGATTTAGGTAAGCTGATGATAGAAGGTAGAAGGTACAACTCCTCAACGGTTAGGAGTTGGAGGATAATTCTTTCAATTTCATACGTATCTAAAGACCTCCAATCGTATACTTTCAAGTTATTTAGGTGAGCTGATGATAGAAGGTTATACTCTTCAACAGTTAGGGATTAGAGGATGATTTTAATATTACACGTACGTATAGACCTTAATTTGTATTATTGATGATGAAATAGTTCAACTTACTACTTACGTACGATTGTTTGCATTAAAAACTGAAAAATAAAAACATTTTATGAAAAAAAACCGACTTCCAAAAAACATCCAACGAAAACTCTCTGCCAAAAAAACACTTAAAAGCATAAAATAAACTGGTTCTTCATAAATTGCCTATACCTAATTCCTTATTCATTTAAATAGTAGTATTATATAATGTGTGCTAGGTACCTAAAATCTGTTTGAAGTCGGTGCCAAGTGACTATCGCTTAGACTTTTGTAGGACAGAGCTGCGGACAAAAGCTAGTACATATATATTCATTTTAAAATATAACCCTCCTTCTGGAGCAATCGAGTAATATGTGATGTATTAATTCTTTAGAAATCAAGTGTGTACAAGTCTTAGCACAATAAACTCAATGCTCTTAGATAACAGACAAACACAAACATTAAAAACACATGGTGCGATGATAACGACTTATGACGTCAAACCTGTTATGTCGATAACTTGTTGTAAAAAACTATCTATTCTACGTTTAATGGAGGAGTGACGGTTAAAAATACGGACTGTGAACACCCTATGAGTGGATCAAAATACGCAAGACAACAGCACTGCTAAGAGAAGGTTAATTCTAAACAAACCATTTACCAATTCGTATAACCTGTGTGGTGTGTGTGGTAAAGAAGCCCAAAACTCCCAAACAATCGTATGTAGTTAGTCCTGTGGAGGTGGCATTTGCCAAAAAATCCTAGTACTTTTTTTTATGTTTGACCCTGCCAAAATGACTCTACTCGGCCTGATGGGAAGCATAAGCAGAATCCAAGAGTGGTGGTCACCATACTCACTGCGAATGCAGACAATGTTACAATGCAGCATGGTAACCCACACCATGGCGGCCTCGTAATGCTTCTGCATCATTGGATCTCCGGTCTCGCACTCACCAACGAAACACGACAGTGTCATTTTACGTTGATCTTCTGTGCGAGGGTAGTACTGCCCCGGTCAAGCCGACTCGTTCGTGCTGAAATAAGCGTGGCTGTACTACTCGTACCTTGAAAAACTACCTTGGTTGTATAAGTGGGTTACAAAATAAATGCATCAACTGTCAAAAGTACAAGTTTGTAGCCCTAAAGTGATTGAGGGTCTCCGGTGATGTTTTATTATTAGAAAGACAGCTGGACATAGATCCAACAGTAGACGTTTTGAGCTCTATGCCCCCTTCAAAGCTCTCCACAACAACACGTGATATGTTGTCTGCATCCAACGGCTTCCGCCAACCTTCACCAGATCGTCGTATCGCCTGTCCAATGTATAAGTGGACAGTAAAGAATGAACAGTCCATGGACATAGGCCTCTCCTAATAAAGGTGGAGATATACTTTCTAGTTATATTCATTAGAAAATTATAATTTTTTGAAACTCATTGCACCGTCAACTACTGTCTCTCCGTTACATTTTGATCTATCCTAAAGTTGCCTGGAAAAGACTGCTTTCGGCAATAAGGCCGCCCTTTGTACATTACCTATACATTCGTCATTTTCTGTAACCTCTTAAATCTGTAATACGGTGTAAAAAAAAAGTTTTCTATTTATCTATCTATGTATAGATAAGATTTGTCTTGACAATGAAATAGATTATTAAAACCAGTCAATTTTGTGACCATGAAAAATGACATTCGGCCTATGGATAAGGATATCACGCTAAGAGGGGGATTATTATCTCAAATTGATATTAACGTATGATATTGAAGATAGGAAATGAGATCAGTAGGTCAAGATTTGTATTAGTATTACAACTATTGTTATTGTCAATAAAAAATATTTACGATAAGTTGGATTAATAAAAAGTAAACAGTTAATCCGTAGCAATCCGTACTAATATTATTCATTCGAAAGTAACTGTCTGTCTGTTAGGCTTTCACGGCTGCGCTGATTTCAATGAAATTTGGCATGGAGATATGTAGTTTGATTATTGAGGAAAGAGACCTGTATCAGGCTATTTTTATCGCGATAAGTGAGATAAACTCGGGTGAAGCCGAGGGCAAGTTAGTTAAATATAAATTCCAGTTAGTTCTCAATATCATGGGAGTGCTTTGGCATATAAGAGCTGGAGTATGCCAGGGTTCTATACATCATCTATACACACGACATTAAATAGAGTGCTATTTAATGTAGCTCTACCATTTATGATGCGGACGAAGCAAAAGAGGTGGATCAGGACCGTAGTAATTGAAGATCAATTGACTCTACCTACCCCTCTAGGAAACAGGCGTGACGTTATGTATGTTGACATTCACAGATTTTATCTGTTCCTCTGTAACCTTCATTTCTGTTGAATTCAATGTTTGTAGGTCGACAGGAAGTAATTTTATTGGTTTAAATTTCCTTGCGTGCGTCTTTTGCATGTTAAATTAAAAATTACGATGAGTACAGGTTCTCAAAGTAAAAACTAAATACGAAAACTTAACTGTCGTATCTCATAATTCTCATATCACTACAATTGACTACATATTATAAAACAAAGTCCTCCGCCGCGTCTGTCTGCTGTTTGCGATAAACTCAAAAGCTTACCGCACGGATTTTGATGCGGTTTTTACCAATAGATAAGAGTGATTCTTGAGCAAGGTTTTTTTACTTTTCGTAATTTTTCCTTTATCTGTGCTTTAAGACGTTGCTTCGTACCAAATTTCAAGATTCTGAGTTCACGGGTAGTACCCGTTCGGTTCGGTTTTGATTCCGTCGCGAGTTTTGTTTGTTGCAGCATATGAATCTTTTGATTGCGTTGGCTTAGAAGTTTATTTTTTCACAGCTCCAAAGGACAGTAGGTACACCTGAGTATTTGATATGAATTTCAGCTTGATACCTCCAAGCGATCCTGAGAAAAAGGGTCTTGACATACAGACAGACGGACAACAAAGTGATCTTATTAGAGTTCCATTTTTTTCCTTTGGAGGTACGGAACCCTTAAAATAAAATAATAATCATCTGGTCTAAGTGGCAGAGAACAGTTGCACTAAGTGCATCCTAAATAACAAACACACCTGTTTTCACAGCGTATTTTTCCGTAATCTGATATTCATTCGTGTATATTCACGGAAGGATATAATGAGGAAATGCATTGTTATGCCAATTGACGCAAGGGCAAAGGGAAGGTGGGGGCAGTGGAAGTCTTATCTATATAATATATAAAAATGAATCGCCGAAATGTATGTACGCGCATAACTTCCGAGCGGCTGCATCAAATTAAATAATTATTTTTTTATGTGATCCTTATTGTTAGGACAAGGTTTGTGTACAAGAAAAATTCAAAGATAACGGGAAAAGTCAATTTATAAGTCAACGGGAAGCTGAGACAGATATTTAAATATGGCTATACGAAGTTCGCTGGGTCAGCTAGTATACATACATATATTTCAGATGTGGGAAAAATACATACACACATTTATGCATACGTACACTACATATGCAATGGCAAATATAGACAGATAATTATTCCGATGACTCCGTCAACAAGTCTCTGTTTTATCAAAGTCTTTACACAGTGAGTCCGTCAGTACATGTCAGAAATATTTATTATTATTTATTATTTATAGTTACCTGACTGGCAGCTCCTTTCGCAGGAATAAGAAGGACTTCCTTTCGCACGCATTGAGACCTGGAACAAAACAGAATATATTTAGTCTATGTATCTATAGGAGGGATTCTCAAAGTGGTGAATGTTGACCCCAGGGGTTAATGGAAAACTCGGTAGGCGTCTACGTTAGCGTGAAAATATTGATCAAAGCCAAAGTCAAGTTGTAAATGAGGGTCCAGGTAAATTAATAGGATTCATTGATAGTAAAGATGTTGATGTATTGTTGTATTTTTACATCAATTACATATTTTATGAGGTGTAGTAGCGTAAATTTTTGTAATGTTAATTGTGTACTCTTTTCGCGCCTACGTCACAAGATTTCTACACCACTCAAAGGTTGACTGGTAAAGAATGCCCTGGGCATTAAGTCCGCCGATGTACAAATGTGCATAAAGTTATAAATAAAAAAATTTTGGCATGGATTCACTTATAACTACTACTGCAAAGGCAGTTCACTACAACTCAGACAAAGGTAAAAAAAATATAGGTACCTTATCGATTGACCTAATAATCATATTTATATTTATTGTAATAAGTTTTGGGATTACAGTAGAAATATTACAACAGGGGGTCCACTGTTACCAGTAAACTTGCGAAGTGGTCGAAAAGAAAAAACTTTGGGAGCCTGTGATCTATATTTCAATATGCCACTCGACTTGAAACAATTTGATAGCTATCTAACCTAGTCCCATTTCATCCCTCATTGTTTTCTATTTGAAACCAATAAACAGACCCTCAGGGTCATTTCACACTACAATGCGTAACAATTTTCTAAGCTAATGGTTCAGAAAACGATTAGTTAGTCCTATCTAAGTAGATTATGCTACAATTTCTGTTCTGACTAAATTGTAACTGCTTTCTAAATTTCATTCCTATCGGAACTTTATGTGCAAATATTGTATTTCTTTTAATAAAAAAACCTTATCCAGGCAATTTAGTGTAAATCTAATATATAAAATTCTAGTGTCGCGGTGTTTGTTACTAAGTGCTCCGAAACGGCTGGACTGATTTTTATGAAATTTTGAGTGCATATCGGGTAGGTCTGAGAATCGGTCAACATCTATTTTTCATACCCCAAATGATAATGGTGGCCCACCCCTATTTTGTTTAATACTTTTGACTAACAACGTTTGCCGGGTCAGCTAGTAAATAAATGAATATTTCAGACATCTAACACACAACGCCATCTAGTCCCTTATACATAGAAAACATCCAAACTCCGAAACAAATATTTGCAGATCATACAAACATTTAGTTCGACACGGGCATCGAACCCGAGACTTCAAGCACAGCATCCGCATACGCTACCACTGCGCCACCGAGGCAGTTATTTGAGGCAGAGATTAAGTACACCCTACAACCTCACAAACTTTACTTCTTTATAATACTCGTATTAGTATGCCCGAGTACACAATAGTATACTTTGTTTATAATAAGGTAGTTATCACCATGGTGAAACAAGAAAACAAGCTCTCGCATTCCGAGAGCGACACGGTGTGACGTCACTATCCAGTTACTACTTCATAGCGACATAACACGAAATGAACCAATCAGAACCAGCAATAGCGATGATGACGTCATGTCGGTTTCTCTGTCTCGTCACTGTGTCTCGGAATGCCATACCTGGCGAAGTATATTGTTATACCATAGGCATTATGTTTCAATTAACGGCCTATGTATTTTTTACTCACAAAGGGCAAAGGAACAGACGAGTCACCTTGGTGGTAACTGAACACCAGTGACCTTGGATATCTGTACACAAGAGTTATAAGTGCTTTGTGGTTTTTTAAGTCTCCTCTTGAAAACCATTGGGAGAGAATATTTGAGCTAAAGTACCTCTCTCTCTCTCACAAGAGTGAGTGAGTTTCTTGATCATTTGGTAATAGGTAAGAGGTAATACGTGGTCTCTCGTTTTGAGAGAGAGAGAAAGATCTCTCTCTCTCAAAACGAGAGACCACGTATTACCTAGACATGTTTCTAATATTTGTAAAAATCATGAAACTTCAAAACTAACTTTAGATTTTAAAGATTGATTTAGATTGAAAACCTGGCGCATTAAACAATGTTCCAGACAAATTAAACCTCAGAATACAACTTTATTGCAAAAAAGTATTTTTCTTGTAATATCTTTGCTTACTTTACGAGACATTAAAATTGTTACGTCTACTCATTAATTTCATTAATCAGGGTTATCCTTCACACCACTGGAATTTATAGCGCTATCTCTTTTCAAAATACAAAGAGTCAACCACAGAGTACATTCTTTTCAAAAAAGGAGGAGGTTCTCAAATCGACCGTATATGTTTTTTTTTTATGTGTGTGTTCGCGGATAACTTCGTCGTATATGAACCGATTTTAATGATCCTTTTACTAATGGAAAGGAGATATCCCAACGGTGGTACCATAATAAGGACACTAAGATCTGATGATGGCATCCAAGAGAAATCGAGTCGAACCTTGAAGTCGGTCAACACTTAAAAAAGAAGAAACATGATTCACGATGGCCACTAGTCATTGGATGGAATCAATAAATAATGCTATCCCTTTCATTTCCACTAATAATAGATAATGCTTAAAGTATTGCCATCTCTTTCATCACTATGAAAACTCCATAGTGTCAAAGCACTTGAGACAGTTGAGACCAAAGTTGAGACCTTTGTACGCGTTCGAAATATAAACATTGGCGACCTTCGCGCGCATTTGGTGCGTGTCTAGATCAATATGGCGGAGCAAAGTTCACGCACAATGATTGGCACCAAATACAAGAATGTTCAACGATTCGTTTCGAAGTAATGTTAGTTGACAGTAATTGGTCTTAGTAAATTGTTACATCCTCTCATAATGATCATGTTGATAGTCTTCTTTTAAAAGTTTTAAAACACAACTCCTGCACTAGACATATTTCCTAGACATATTCGCGCGGACTTTCCAAACATACATGAAAGAGACACAAGTAACACTCAGAAAAATAATTTCTGGATCACATAAGTGTTTTCCATGTGAGGTTTGAACAAACAAAACTCAGCGCAGATAGTGGCGCGGTGACCGATTATGCCACTAACCCATCCCTGTAATAGTAAATTACATAGTAAATAGTAAAATAGTAAAATTAAATAGTAAATAAACGTTATTTCCTACATGTGGGAGAGCTATGCTATTCACAAATAGGCCATCTCTACCTTAGTAATATGACACAAAAAACCGAGAGAGACACACAGGGAGGGCCCCGTTTACCCCTTCACAGGGCGGCAATGAACTTATACTCTTGAGTCTATGGCTGTTAGTTGTCACTGTTAAGTGATACTGCCTCTGTGGCGCAGTGGTAGCGTATGCGACTGCTGTGCTTGAGGTCTCGGGTTCGATTCCCGGGTCGGATCAAATGTATGTATGATTTGCAAGTATTTGTTTCGGAGTTTGGGTGTTTTCTATGTATATATATGTATACAAAAAAAAAGTAATTATATACTTATTATATTATACCTACTTAATATATTATATATCAGTTGTATAGTACCCATAACACAAGCTTTGCTTAGCTTGGGACTAGATGGCGTTGTGTGTTAAATGCCCGAAATATTTATCTGCTTCTTTGCTCCTTATATCATCAAGTTAGGTAAAATTCAGATCACGAAAGATTAAGAGGTTTACCGTACTGTATGTAATAAAACGTATATATAACTTCTAATTTAGGTAGGAGAGCAACGTTAATTCATCACGAACGGATCAGCTCGACCGGGGCAAAACTACCTTCTAACAGACTACTAACTTAAAAAAAATGATGATTACCAGACGCAAATACCGGTGTAACTTCAGAAAATTTACGAAAAACATAGTATGTGCCTAGAAAAAATGAGGGTTTCCCTAGATTTCCCTGGGATCCCATCACCAGATCCTGATATGGTGGCAATGGGACCACCTCGGGAGCATACCCTTTGGAAGTCGGTTAATAACAGCTACGTGCTTATAACTTCGTGAAAGTTGGTTAGTGAGAGACCGGCGGCCCAATGATGCAGAAGCATCATTGTTGCATTGTCTGCATTCGCAATGAGTATGGTGACCACCACTCTTGGATTCTGCTCATGCTTGCCATCAGGCAGAGTAGAGTCAATTGAGCAGGCTCAAATATAAAAAAATATATATGTATAACACATACATATATGTATTTATATTTTAATGGCATAAATTGTTATTTATTACATATACCTATTACTCGCATTACTCATTAGTACAATGGAGTAAGTACACCATAATGCAGACTGCAAAAGGTACGTAAGTACTACACGTGCCGGATATTTAATTTAGTCATAGACACACGCTTTTACACGTGTAACGTGTTAGTTTGAATAACCATAAACAATTCATACCGAGTTGATAAGACATTCGGTGTAATTTTTTTTCTTTGAATTTCGAACGTTATTCCCTCAATATTAAAATGAAAAATCATAGACAATTTTGTGTGGTTTCATATTAGGTAAGTGCAGAGTAAGCGAAGCCAGCCTAAAAAACTTAAGTTACTCCTTATTGTAACGTGTTAGTTTGAATAACCATAAACAATTCATACCGAGTTGATAAGATATTCGGTGTAATTTTTTTCTTTGAATTTCGAACGTTATTCCCTCAATATTAAAATGAAAAATCATAGACAATTTTGTTTGGTTTCATATTAGGTAAGTGAAGAATTTTTAGGCTGGCTTCGCTAGCCAGCCTAAAAAACTTAAGTTACTCCTTATATCATCAGCTCTCTGCCAGTGAAAGTCCCGTCAAAATCGGTCCAGCCGTTCAACTCGCGGTTATTGTTGTTATAGGTATCGCGGGTAACACCGCGGGACTCAGGTAGTATATTTGTTAGCTTGATAAAAATATAGTTATTTTATCTCATGTTTAGATAAACGGAATCATATTCTAGAAAGCCTTTTATGTACGTACGAAATTTATTACATAATTACGTCAGTTAGCAGTATTTTGTGGTAGACTGGCTGCGCCCCGCGATATTACTTGCGAGTTTTGTTGCTTTTGAATCGGAGTTAGTTCACTTTTTTGTTAGTTTAATTGTTTTCGCGTAACCCTATTTAAAAAAAAAGTTGCCTAATTAGTAACTTGAGCTACTTTTAATTTAGAAAACTGTTACGTGTTACATCTGCCAGTGAAAGTACTATCAAAATCTGTCAAGCCGTTCCAGAGATTATTTGGAACGAAAAGACAGACAAAAATTTACTGAAGAGGCTTAAGAGCACTCAGAGCACACGGGTCACTTGATCTTGAGCCGCCCATGGACACCCGAAATTTAATAGTCGGAAGTGAGAAGTCCTAATCCCACCCCCCTCCCCCCAATCGAGTTCAATGAAGAGGAAGATGTTTGAGCCCATAGAACCTCGATGTAAGAGATTATCGCCGACCATGGTCAGGGATATTCCGGTTAGGGTTAACCTAACCGAAATAATCTGTTATTAACCCTTTTGGAAATGGGTTAACCTAAATTTAGGATTAACATAAATAGATGTTACCGAATTATAACTGTTAACAGGAATAGTCTAATACAGGATAATTACGGATAACCTTAACCGAATTGCATATAGGTTTCTGGATATTTGTAGGTCCGTGACTAATTTTTCGTTACAGTTGGCATTATTTTTCGTAGGTAGTAGAGCCACGCTGATTTCAGCACGAATGGGCCGGCTCGACCGGGGCGGTACTGCCCTCGCACAGAAAATCAACGTAAAATGACAGCGTTCATGCTGTCGTGTTTCGTTGGTGAGTGCGAGACCGGGGGCCCAAATAGTCTAGTCAACAAGTTCCATACTTGTTGACTAGACTAAAAGATGCAGCAGCATCACTAGGCCGCCATGGTGTGGGTCGCCATACTGCATTGTCTGCATTCGCAGTGAGTATGGTGACCACCACTCTTGGATTCTGCTTATGCTTTCCATCAGGCAGAGTAGAGTCATTATGGCGGGCCATACATAAAAAAAAAAAAAAAAAAAAAAAAAAGATGGGAAGAGGGGGATCTCGGCTAATAACAAGTAATTTTTTTTTCACAAGAGGTCAAGTAAAACTGATTACTTTCGAATTGCGAACGTCGTAAAATAACCGAAATATTGGGTTAACTTCTATCATTTGGGTTAACAATTTCAAAAACATAAACCCTTTAATTTGGGTTAACCTTTATTGTTTGGGTTAAAACAATAACATATACAATCTGTTAACCGAATCAAAGAGTAACCCTTTGAAACGGTTACAGATTGATTCGGTGACCGTTTATAACGCATACCGTTATGCATGGGTTTTCCGATCCCTGACCATGGTTACCTACAATACAATGGACACAATGCTCGCAAGACTTGGTAGGGAAAAGTCTTCTTCTTAGTTAAAGGAAGGAAGAGTCATGAACCTCATTCTCGTCGCACAAACAGCAGTTACCTGTAACTCCTATAGCTTTTATCGCAGAATCTCAGCGCGGCGACCGAATCAAGAAATTCCGTAACGAAAATAAAACCTGACACCCAAAGCTCGCACGAGACGAGCTGCTCCCAACGACGAATCAACGAATCTGTCTGTCGTGCGTGACAGAGACAGACAGATTCGTTGACGAGCTGACAGACAGACAAGTCAGTCTGGGTTTGCGCAAGTATGCTTCAACGTGTATTTCCGGCTTAAGCAGCTGTTTGTGAGAAAGTATATAGGTGTATAGGAATCTATTATATCTTTATAATGCCACACCCACCGCATGTGTATACATCTTCAAAGAAAAAAAAATACTGCATAAATAAAAAATAAATAAATAATTATAATTGCATAAGTTGATAAAAAATGCTATGCAATGGCTTTACGCGGCAGTCCCCGAGTGCCACACGTCTTTTTAGGGTTCCGTGCCAAAGGCAAAAGACGGAACCCTTATAGATTCGTCATGCCTGTCTGTCTGTCCGTCCGTATGTCACAGCCACTTTTTTCCGAAACTTTAAGAACTATATTGTTGAAACTTGGTAAGTAGATGTATTCTGTGAACCGCAGATTTTCACACAAAAATAGAAAAAAGTAAAATTTAGGGGGTTCCCCATACTAAGAACTGAAACTCTTTTTTTTTTTTATCAAATCCATACGTGTTGGCTATTGGATGACCTATGGATAGGTCTTCAAAATAATACTGAGGTTTCAAATTTCATATTTTTCTAAACTTATTAGTTTGCGCGAGAGACAATTCCAAAGTGGTTAAATTGCCCCCCCCCCCCCCCTGAACTTCTAAAATTATAGAGAATGATAAAACTAAAAAAAATAAATGATGTACATTACCATGCATACTTCCACCAAAAATTGGTTTGAACGAGATCTAGTAAGCAGTTTTTTTTTAATAGTCATACTCGTAAATCGTAAACCGCAATTTACCGCATTTTGGAAACTGGAAGTTATGGATCGACACAGGCAGGCAGTAGATTTTGGTGTTTTCGCCTAACTTACCTCGACAATACAGCACATGCTGTGGCCTCTGTTTGTGTCGATCTATGATTTTTAACTATAGCTTCAATTTGACGTTCATAAGTGTCACTTGGTGTCTTAGATGAATAAATGATTTTGATTTTGATTTTTTGATTTTACCTTTCATTCAATTAACACAAATATAAAAACAAAACGAAAAATATATATTATGTTACTTGCTGCTACGGAACCCTTCATGGGCGAGTCCGACTCGCACTTGGCCGCTTTTGTTTTTATCTATGTATGTATATGTATTATGTTATATAAAATTGTATATTACATATTATATATTACATATATAGTACACACAAATATACATACATTTACATATGTATGTATGTTTGTGTGTACACCTACAACTACCGCTGTTTCCTGCATACATGTACATACATAGGTTGCCTGGGAGAAATGACTGTTAGCAATAAGGCCGTCCATTGTACTTTATAATAAAGACAAAAATAGGACCAAAAGCTTTGATTAGCTATGTAAGTTTTTTATATTTGTTAACCTTTTAAAACTTCATGTATTAATCATACATTTTTAATCGTGATTAACGATTACGATTAATAATCGTAATCAACAAAATTCTGATTATGATTAATTAATTTGAATCGCACAATTTGCGATTAACTTTTTAATCGTAATTTCTCGGACTCGGATTTTAATCGGACTAACTTTTTGCCAACACTGAGAATCACTGTCTATAAATAAAAACCACATAAAAATCCGTGCAGTAGCTTTTGAGTTTATCACGAACAGACAGACAGACGCGGCGGAGGACATTGTTTTATAATATGTAGTGATAGTGATAATGGAACTCTTGAAATAACTTTTCATTAATATTTTCGCATATAATATCATATTTTGGAGTGATAACCTTCCTTCTCAGATAGGATCATGCGATACTGATAACGTTACCAGAATTATCCGGATAACGCCAATAACGAAACTGTTTGATAAAGATTTTTGGACAATCGATTCGGTCTATCAGATATCGGAATCGGACATTCGGAAGTGTGAATATTTTGGTAATAGATCTGCCCCCTAGCCAAGTTGACATCCTTCAAACGTATATCATAAAGAGAATATATTCTCTTTCTACAATCGCTAACGCCTTATTTCTCTTGTCTTACTGACTAATATTTTGTTTTGACCACGTAACTTAGTTTTGAGGTGACGTCATTTGTTTGTTTTCTATTAACGTTTAGGTTTGCAGAAGGGACAGGACCGGTTGCTGTAGCGAACCTTGGGAGGGGTATGTCCAGAAGTTGACATCTTTCGGCTGAGATGATAATGCTGATTGGTTAGTCATTCAGAAACAGAACAAGAATGTATCGCTATATAGATAAGATTAAACCATACGATCTGATGCCAATTTCTGCACAAACTTTCCATCATGAAACACTATTACTTTGAAATATATTGAAGCTAATGTTTCTTCAGATTCTAGGTAACATTCCTGTTTACGTTACTAGGGTTGCCAATATTCAGTACGAATTACGGACAATTCTCAATTCAATAGACCATAATAACATGCTGCGCTGTCTGCATTCGCAATGAATATGGTGACCTCCACTCTTGGATTCGGCTTAAGCTTTCCATCAGGCATAATAGTCAATTTGGCAGGTCCATACATAAAAATAGGTTCTACTTTAAGATGAGGAAGCTCTAAAACGGGTCGGTTTAGGATTTATTTAAAGTTTGCCTTCCCTAACTTAAAGGCTTTACTAACATTACTGTATATGAGATTGAAAGTTTTTGAGAGTTGGACTCCTTCGCTCTCCAATAGCGGAGGACAACCACGAGGATCTTCCACCCAGTTATATAAAAACTTTATAATTTTTTTACAAAAAAAAATCGACTGAAAACCCTGCAAGGGACGCACCAGCTTTCAATCAAAAAAAGAAACATCAAAATCGGTTCAAACCAGTCAAAAGTTCTGAGGTAAGAGACAGACTAAGTTTCTTTAGAATTTATAATATTAGTATGGAGATCTTTTAATATTCTAGATCGTCTTCGGTCAGCGAACTTCTTGGCTCACTCGTAATCCATAAATAATGGTTAAATATTGGAATATTGATAGGTACACCCGCCATATTGATGTCAATGTGGCGGGTGTAATGTGTTTTTTGTACTTGAAGCACCTCCAAATTTCCGACCCGCCGAAACTGGCCGAAACCGAATCTTCGATCGGTCACTAGATCCTGTATATTATATCGGCATAAATACATCCGTTTCCCTCCTAACATTCCGACCGAACCGTTAATTTCTAATCATTCAAATTATTTAATCAAACATGTCGGGTAAATGCCCTTCGTTGCTTTATCCGGACAGCGGCCCTAGCCAAGTTGCAAGCGTTTTTCTTTCTGCAATTGTTAACGCCTAAATTCTCATGTGGCTATTGGCTAATACTTGTATTGATGTATGTCTAAAGCCGAGTCTCCACCGAACAAAAGTTGGCAACATTTGTGTTGTCAACACGTGTTGATGACAAAAGTTTCAGTAATTTTCTTGTGTTGCTAACCGTGTTTCTGTTTTTGGCGGTAACCGTAAAAAGAATACGCTTGTTGCAGATATTTATTGGCTCTGTGGAGACGCTTAGTTGGAATGTTTTTCAAATTGTTGGCGACTCGGTGTAGATACAATGGAAACAAAAGTTGGCGATTATTAGAAGAGTTGCCAACAGTTGGAAACACTGAGATCGCCATCAATTTCGGTGGAGACGCGCCTTAAGATTACTTTGTCTAAGATTAGGCCAATAACACACGAGAATTTAGGCGTTAACAATTGCAGAAAGAAAAACGCTTGCAACTTGGCTAGGGCCGCAGTTACGATATCCGACAACATGCGTACAGATGTCTACACTAATCCTACGTCACGGAATCGTAACGCTTTTGGCGAAGCGTCAACATCGCGTCGCCGCGTCGTTGTCACCGAGAACATTTTAAGACAACGTTCAGTAAGCAGTCAAGAGATTTAATGAAGCCCTTGAACTCAAAGAGAAACTTTTTACAGCTACAGGTATCTAATACCTTTAAACGGTGGGTAACCGTGGGAGAGCCACGCTTCGGCATGAATGGGCCGGCTCGACCGGAGTGATACCACCGCCTCGCAGAAAACCGGTGTGAAATAGCGCTTGCGCTGTGTTTCACCGAGTGAGTGAGGATACCGGAGGCCCATACCCCAACTCCGCCCCCCATCCCCCAAAGGCCGGCAACGCACTTGTGACGTCTCTGGTGTTACTGGCCTTTTAAGAAGGAGTACGCTCTTTTCTTGAAGGTTTGAAGTTCGTATTGGTCAGTTCATTCCACAGTTTTGTTGTGCGAGGCAGAAAGTTCCTAGAAAACCGCACAGTTGTGAACTGCCAGCCATCTAATTGATGAGGATGAAACTGCTGTCGCGTAGGACGATGGCGGAAAGAGGCGGCAGGAATCAGACTTACCTAAATTCAGGTAAAACCGGCTGAACTAGTAGCCGACCCTAAACAATCTTGGGAACAATAAAGGGATTTTAATTTACATAAACGAGTACTATTACAATGATATTTTTTAAGACATATATCACAGCGCTATCTAGAGCCGGAGTAAGCATACCTTGTTTATTACCATATAAAATGTAGATAAACAGCCTTATGTATAATAAATTAAATCTGGGGGCACGGTCGTGCCCCCGCCAAGACGAGCCAAGCGAAGCGCAAGGGCACTACCTACCTTTTCTCGAAGTTTTTCGTCGTTTTTTTGAACCCTCATAACTTTGGTTCCCTATATACCAGATCGTTCAAATTCTCAGGATATGATATTACCAATAGACTAATGAAACACACAAAGTTTTAATTGCATAGCTCTAATACTTTAGGTTTTATTGATACCTAAAAAACACCGATTTCATCACTGACACACTGATGATCATCAAAACTGTTAGGGTACTTCCTGAAGTGCTAGAAAGCCGAAATTTGGTATGTAAACTAAGTTTAGTAAAACAACAAAAAAAATCATAAAACTATTACTATTGCCCTCAAACCCCTAAATTTTGGGGGTGGAAGTTTGTATGAAACTTTCACAAATTTTTATGCTAGAGGTTTTATTTTTAGTACACGGACTTTTTCGAAAGAAGAAAGAAGATGTACAAGAAATACAGCCCAAAAAAAGAAAAAAAACTGCCTTAAGCAACTTACAAAAAGAAATGAAATCCCACCAAAAACATTTTCATGTAAAATGTTGCCAAGACGACTGCATATGGCTTACCCTGTGAAAAAGATATCAGATCTCATGTAGAGCCAAGGTTCTGAATCTACACGCCCTAACTCTACCAACCCTAACATTTTTTTTTTTTTTTAAAAAGGCAACTCCCGCACTAGGAATAAATAAATAAATATAAATAAAAAAAAAAAAAAATCCTGTGTCGCGGGGGACTTTACAAACATACATGAAACGGATATAAAGAACACCCAGACTCAGAACAACAATTTGTGGATCACACAAAGTGTTGTCCTACGTGGGATTTGAACCCACGACACTTGGCAAAGTAGGAAACGGCGTGGTGACCGTTAAACCACTAGGCCAAACGTGCAGTCCTAGTGGCGAAGCCATACATTTTTACTGAGATGTAGAGTTTATGAAGTTAGGGTTGGTAGAGTTAGGGCGTGTAGATTCAGAACCTTGGCTCTACATGAGAGCTGATATTTTTTTCACAGGGTAAGCCATATGCAGTCGTCTTGGCAACATTTTACATGAAAATGTTTTTGGTGGGATATACATTTATTGGGAAAACATTGAAAGAACACTTTACAAGTTACCAGGTCGAATGCATCTGTACATATACATAAATATATACATAATTATGTATTTATTGGCGCGTGCAGGCCAATGACACGTGTTAGGACTTTGAACGTGTAAATATAGAAATAAAGTACATAAATATATTTAACATTCTTTTATTTTCCATTAAGTATATTGAATTTCTTAGACTATCTGATTGGTATTGCAAAGACACAACAATTAGCGAAGGGTGTAGCTGGCGCATTATAAATATGTATAAAAAAGCGGCCAAGTGCGAGACGGACTCGCGCATGAAGGGTTCCGTAGCAGCAAGTAACATAATATAAAAGTTCTTGTAGTTCGTTGTAACTTTGATCGATAAATTGCGGTTTACGATTTATGACGTATTAAAAAAACTACTCACTAGATCTCCTTCAAACCAATTTTTGGTGGAAGTGTGCATGGTAATGTACATCATATATTTTTTTTAGTTTTATCATTCTCTTATTTTAGAAGTTACAGGGGGAGGGACTCACATTTTACCACTTTGGAAGTGTCTCTCGCGCAAACTATTCAGTTTAGAAAAAAATGATATTAGAAACCTCAATATTTATTATAATATAATAATATAAATATAATATATATATTATATAATATAATAAATATTTTTGAAGATCTATCCATAGATAACCCACAAGTGTGGGTTTGATGAATTTTTTTTTTTTGAGTTTCAGATCTAAGTATGGGGGACCCCCAAAATTTATTGTTTTTTTTTTGTGTGAAAATCTTAATGCGGTTCACAGAATACATCTACTTACCAAGTTTCAACAGTATCTTCTTATAGTTTCGGAAAAAAGTGGCTGTGACATACGGACGGACAGACGGACAGACGGACAGACGGACAGACGGACAGACAGACAGACGGACGGACAGACATGACGAATCCATTAGGGTTCCGTTTTTTGCCTTTGGCACGGAACCCTAAAAACGTGTGCGTCTCGGGACGCCCGACAGAAGTAACGTTAATAAATGTCACTTAGGGTCCGTTCATACAGACCGGCTCGGAGAGGAGAGCAGATTTTTATCACATTGGAAACAGAGGTTGAGTAATTGTAGTAAGGTTTATTTTTGCATGTGCACTTCTTTTGTCATTAAGAATGCTTGAACGCGCTTCGTGTGAAATAATAAGAGGAGCCGACCGGCTCCGATTGCGTGCTCTTTCTCGCTCGCGCAGCCGATCGGCTCTGATTCTCTTCCACAGCCGGTGCATGTGAAATAAGGGCGGCTCCGCTCCGGCCAATTCCAAGCGTATACGATCCGGTCTGTGTGAAAAGAGTAAAGCGGGCCGATGCTTTACGAACCGGTCTGTGTGAACGGACCCTAAGTGTCTTAATTTAATAAATGAATTATATAAATGATTGCACGTTTGGCCTAGTGGTTTAACGGTCATCACGCCGTTTTCTACTTCGTCAAGTGTCGTGGGTTCAAATCCCACGTAGGACAACACTTTGTGTGATCTACAAATTGTTGTTCTGAGTCTGGGTGTTCTTTGTGTCCGTTTCATGTATGTTTGTAAAGTCCCCCGCGACACAGGATTTATTCCTAGTGCGGGAGTTGTCTCTAAAAACAAAAAAAAAGTATTTGATAACTTAATACTAGGTCCGTATACAAGTGGCGGTCTTATTGCTCAAGGCAACCGTTTAAATATGCACTATGCGTAAAAATCCATGAGGTGGTGTATTAAGAGTACGGAGTGTCACCACCCCTATGGGTGTCGTAAGAGCTGACTAAGGCAGCAAACTACGCAGGATAATAAATAAATAAAAATAAATATTTCGGATATTTAACACACAACGCCATCTAGTCCAAAGCTAAGCAGTGCTTGTGTTATGGGTACTAGATTTCTATTCTTCTTATTTGTTTTTCTATGTCCAGCAGTGGACTGCGACAGGCTGATGATGATGTCGATGACACAAGAATTGCTCGTAAAAAAAATATTAAAACTGCGAGCGTAAAAGTAGCTAAAATAAATAACAGTTATGAAAACGCCTCTGTCTACCTGTTAAGAGATAAAGACTTGGGTATATTATGTGCGTAAGTAAATAAGAAGTTATGTGATATCATAGCTTCAATGTGTAGCGGACGTGAGGTATACAGAATCAACTTCAACATCTGTAACTCGACACAAGTGCGGTGAGACGCAACAACTCGTTGCGCAAGCGCATGACACAATACGAGCATACTGTTGACCGAGTTGTAGGGACGACGATACTGGTTAGCAGGGATAATGGGTAGATATGGTTTGTCTGTTGGTTTTTAGGGCAAGGGATATTAAATTATGTCGACGTAGTCTATAGTTTTGATGAAACTATGGTAAAAGGGCTACGATTATTGCCTTCAATTGGGCACTTACATGCAGCGGTTACATGGGAAATTGGCAATTCAATTATAAATATTTCAGACATCTAACACACAATGGCTTCTAGTCCCAAACTAAGCAGAGCTTGTATTGTGGGTACTGGACAACTGATATAAATATATAAATACTTTTTTTGTAAATACTCCGAAACAAATACTTACCGATCATACAAACATTTGTTGCGACCCGGGAATCGAATACGAGACCTCAAGCACAGTAGTCGCGTACTTTACCACTGCGCCACCTAGGCAGTCAAATATAAATGGATCGTATTGTTTATACATATAAGTAGATGGATGGGAAATGTAAGCTCGAGTAGGGTCGGATACCTGTAAAGTTAACAGCACGAGCTTGAGGTCTCGGGTTCGATTCCCGGGTCGGACCAAATCTTTGTATGATCTGCAAATATTTGTTTCGGAGTTCGGGTGTTTTCTATGTATATTATGAATGTATTTACAACAAAAAAAAGGTATATATGTATTTATATCAGTTGTCTAGTACCCATAACACAAGCTCTGCTTAGCTTGGGACTAGATGGCGTTGCGTGTTAAAATGTCCGAAATATTTATTTATTATTTATATTTCCATGTCTGTCTCAGCTTCCCACAGGCAGTGTACAGTCGCAGACAAAAAAAGACTTGTCCCGTTATCTTTTATTTTTTTTCTTTTTAGCAAAAAAAGAATGAAATAAATCGGACTAAGTGTTATTGAGTTACAACTAAGTACATATTTTGACTTTCATCCCCTCTCTCCAAGAAATGGTGCTGAATTTCGGGAAGTATCCCATGTCCTACCTCGTAGTATGAACTCAAATCATGCCAAGTTTCATTTGAATCCATTCAGTAGTTTCAGCGTGATGCGCGGTCAAGATACAGACAGACAGACAAAAATGAAAAAAATTACAGTTTTGGCTTCAGTATGGATTATAAAGAAAAAAAAAGTTTCAAAATATCTTTAATGTACAGAATTGTACCTTTTACATTTTTATTATAAGTATAGATTATAGACTATCGTTCCATAGTTAAATTATCTGGATGAGCGTTTTTTTTGATAAATTTTCTACAAATAAATCTTAGATAGATTGATTTATTGCCTCCAAAACCCCCTGCATACTAAATTTCATGAAAATCGTTCGAACCGTTCCCGAGATTCAGGTAATATTTAATAATAGAATTGCTCATTTAAAAGTATTAGATTTGCAACCGAAAAATATAATCTATGTAAGATTGAACATCAATTTATAAAAAAAAAACCGACTTCCAAAAACATCCAACGAAAACTCTCTGTCAAAAAACACTTAAAAGCGTAAAATAAACTGGTTCTTCATAAATTGCCTATACCTTATTCTTTATTCATTTAAATAGTAGTATTATAATGGGTGCTAGGTACCTAAAATCTGAATAAATAAGTCTAAATCTGTTTGAAGTCGGTGCCAAGTGACTATCGCTTAGACTTTTGTAATTGTTCGTTTGGATTCTTTTTGGCTTAGCACCGACTTCAAACACGTTTTAGGTACCTAGCACCCATTATAATACTACTATTTAAATGAATAAAGAATTAGGTATAGGCAATTTATGAAGAACCAGTTTATTTTACGCTTTTAAGTGTTTTTTGACAGAGAGTTTTCGTTGGATGTTTTTGGAAGTCGGTTTTTTTTTTTTTATAAAAAGATTTTATTTTACAGTTTTTAGTGCAAACAATCGTAGGTAAGTAGTAAGTTGAATTATTTCATCAAATTTCATCATCAAGAATACAAATTAAGGTACGTGTATATTAAATACATCCTCTAATCCCTAACTGTTGAAGAGTTTAATCTTCTATCATCAGCTCACCTAAATAGCTTGAAAGTATACGACTGAAGGTCTTTAGATACGTATGAAATTGAAAGAATTATTCTCCAACTCCTAACCGTTGAGGAGTTGTACCTTCCACCTTCCATCATCAGCTTACCTAAATAATTTGTAAGAATACGACTAAAGGTAACTTATATACATATGATATTTAAAGATTTATCCTCCAACTCCTAACCGTTAAGGAGTGGTACCTTACATCATCAGCTCATCATCATAAAATGATGACTACCAGACGCAAATACCGGTGTAACTTCAGAAAATATACGAAAAACATAGTATGTGCCAATAAAAAATGAGGGTTTCCCTTGATTTCCCTGGGATCCCATCATCAGATCCTGATATGCTGGCAATGGGACCACCACGGAAGCATACCCTGTTGAATACAAAAAAAAATTTCAAAATCGGTCCACAACTGACGGAGTAATCGGGTAACATACATAAAAAAAAAAAAAAAAAAAAAAAAAAAATACATACAGTGGAACATAGAACCTCCTCCTTTTTGGAAGTCGGTTAAAAACAAACTAGATTGTTTTACGACAACTGAACGCTGTCAACAAAGTATTTGCTTCTGTAACGTAATGTAAACAATGCCATCTTTGCAATAACAAAACGTTTTATTTTGTATAGCATTCGGATAATTATTTCATTCATCCTTCTATACTTTCTGGAATAAGAAATCTATACTAATATTATAAAGCTCAAGAGTTTGTTTGTTTGTTTGAACGCGCTAATCTCAGGAACCGCTGGTCCGATTTGAAAAATTATTTCAGTGTTGGATAGTACATTTATCGACGAAGGCTGGAAGGCTATAGGCTATATATCATCACGCTAAGACCAATAGGAGCGGAGCACCAATGAAGAATGTTACAAAAACGGGGGAATTTTTTTACGCTACGGGCAATAGGAGACGTAAACGATGTTGCGTGGGTCAGCTAGTCAATGATATTGTAAGAAAGTCATTTAATCCTAATTTCAGCACGAACGGAATTCGTCAAATGATTTGCATTTCATTCATCTTCTAGTATATAATTTTCATTCATTCGTCTCGTGGTTCTTTTCGTAGACCCCAGCTACGGTCTCGGGGTAACTTTTCCAGGTCTACAACCCGTACAAGTGGTAGTCGACGCCGCCTGCAAAAACAGGCGGGTCACTGGGTTGGGCCCTGATGGGCTTCTTGGCAGTTCCGGGGTGTGGGTCCGGTGGGGTGGCGTTACTAACGGGGTTGTGTCTTTGTGGGTAGGCTCAACGGGGTGACCGACCTGCCACCCGGGTCTTGTCTAGTGTGGTGATCTGTGCTTAGCGAGGTGGAGCTCCTAAATGTGTAGAACCTGAGGAGCCGTGCTGTCGTGTTTGGTTGGTGAGTGCGAGACCGGAAGCCAAAGTATGGGTCACCATGCTTCATTGTTACATTGTCTGCATTCGCAATAAATTTAGACTCCGGTAACCTTACTCACTCGGCCTCGGTTAAAAGTAACGGAAAATTGCTTAACTCCGGATTTTTGGTGATGCTGTTATATGACTCCAGTAGAGCCTCTCCCAAAGCAGTTTGAGGGTTACTATAGATTCTGACAGTGCATGCATTTGAAATGCATGTATTGTCAGCCTGCAGCTTGGACTGAGAACGATATTTCATAAAATTTTAGTTTATTATTTAATGTACACACTCACACACACATGAATATTAAAAAAATACAAGGAAGTGTCATGCAACAAAGGCGTGTTTAACCCAAAATTGAGTTTTCTTTCACCAAACCCTGAGTGAATAGAGGATATCGATTACAACGCGGTAGAATGTTTTGGTATCTATACAAATAAACAAAATCAAAGTGTCTGTTTGTAAATTCAAATTAACAGATTTTCATTAAGTGTATACGAAAGTACGAGTATCTACGATATTTACATCAAAAAATTAATATTTAATTATTTTTTCTATGTCTGTCTGTTTCGGCTAATCTCTGGAACGGTTGGACCGGACTCACTAGCAGCTGATCATATAAGAAGTAACTAAGGCTACTTTCTTTGAGTATTTTCAAATAAAAACACATTAAAATTTATAAATAAATCAAAATCGCCGTCCACTGCTAAACGAAGTTCCAACTATCCCGGTATGCGTCCATCCGTATAAATATAAAAACGACAGTTTTCAACTAATTAGTATGAAGACAAGGCCGTTAACCGCACGAATACGACAAAAATAACTTTATTACAATCATCTCACGTAAATAAACTACATATATATATATATATTTGTACTGGCGTATACGTAGAGCTCAGCTAACTAGCAAACAAACAAACACACCTTATTTCCAGGTGCTAATGTGACTAAATTGTGTTAAGTTGCATTTCTGTGAAGCCTGTTTTGTGACGTCAGAGGTCATGTCTGATTGGATGTGAGTATTTACAAAATAATAATACATTTTCTAAGATATATAACTATAACATAAAATTAAATTCAACTAGACCGGGGTGGTGCCACCTCTCACATAAGATCGACGTAAATGACAGCAAGCCCGCTGTCGTGTTTCGTGTTGGTGAGTGCGAGATTAGAGGCCCAATGACGCAGAATCATCTCAATAGGCCGCCATAGTGTGGGTCCTTTTGCCGTTCTAGAACAAAGAAACTAAAACACATATTATAGTATCCAAAGGCTATCAAACAAAAGTGTATTACTTAATCGATCGATTGCCTTGAAAGCGTCCGACAGTTAGATAACACCGTCCTCACATTAGTGTTATATGTAATAATAATAATGGTTTTTATTTCAATACTAGCTAAACTCCGCGGTGTTACATGCGGTACGTCAATAACCGCGGGCAACGCCGCGGGACGAAGCTAGTCTAAAAAAAGTAGCTAAGTTACTCCTTATATCATCAGCTACCTATCAGTGAAAGTCCCGTCAATATCGGTGCAGCTGTTCCAGAGATTAGCCGGAACAAACATACAGACAGACCGATAGACAGACAAAAATTAATTCTTTTTTCTATATATTATGTTATTTATTATTAGGAAAAGGTTTGTATACAAGAAAATCAAAGATTAACGGGGAAATTTTTTTTGAAAGAAAAATATGTCGGTATGAAGTTCGTCGGGTCAGCTAGTAACTTATGAAATCAGGCCACGCTAAGTCGATACTGTTTTTTTAAACTGTAGTTTTATAGAAAAATGGTTAGGGGTAAGAGAACTTTTATTTAAAAAAAAAACTCATGGAACATGCTTAAATATATAACCTACGGCTTACGATATTCAACCAGCACAATACATAAATAACCACAAATTTTAACAAAAAAAAACCGACTTCAATCTGAACCATATGTAAATGGGACCATCGGGAAGCATCAGCTTTCAAATAAAAAAGAATCATCAAAATCGGTTCACCCAGTCCGAAAGTTATGAGGTAACAAACATAAAAAAAAATCGAATTGAGAACCTCCTCCCTTTTTTGAAGTCGGTTAAAAACAACAGTTACAGATTAAAAATATCATAAGAACCGTAATAAAAGTTTTTTATAGTAATAAAAAACATTACTGAATTATCCATTGATATTTCAACAACATTGAATAAAAAATGCGGCCAAGTGCGAGTCGGACTCGCCCATGAAGGGCTCCGAAGCAGCAAGTAACATAATATAAAAGTTCTTGTAGTTCGTTGTAACTTTGATCGATGTTTTAATAATAGTGTTTTTTTTTGCGGTTTACCATTTATGACGTATTAAAGAAAACTACTTACTAGATCTCCTTCAAACCAATTTTCGGTGGAAGTTTGCATGGTAATGTACATCATATATTTTTTTTAGTTTTATCATTCTCTTATTTTAGAAGTTACAGGGGGGGGACACACATTTTACTACTTTGGAAGTGTCTCTCGCGCAATCTATTCAGTTTAGAAAAAATGATATTAGAAACCTCAATATTATTTTTGAAGACCTATCCAAGTTTCAACAGTATAGTTCTTATAGTTTCGAAATAAAGTGGCTGTGACATACGGACGGACAGACAGACAGACAGACAGGTGGACGGACAGACAGACAGACAGACATGACGAATCTATAAGGGTTCAGTTTTTTGCCTTTGGCACGGAACCCTAAAAAGTAAAAACTAAAACCCAACTACGACAAAAACGACGCTGAAAAAGTATAAAACAAGTTTGAAAAGCCGTAGTCCCACGTTACATAGAAATGCACCATAAAACTTTAACAACGTGTGATTACGGCTTTTTTTATTTAAAATGTTTTGGTGCCGTTATTAATATTATATATATATATATTTGATATGTACAAATAACGCCCTTTCCAATGATACCAAACACATATTTATCTCAAATTTATTTTTTAATACAGTACTTTATGACGGCTAGAGGGCGCCACATTAGATTCAGTGACACGTCATATAGCTATATCTATAGCTATAACCAGCGGACGATCAAGACGCTTCTAACGATACCTCATTTGTCCAGTTCTAATAGGTAGTTAAGGAGCTATGAGGGAACAAATGAACATATATACATACATACGTAGCCTGTCAAAATCATAACCCTCCTTTTGCTTTGCCGTAGTCGGGTAAAAAGATAAAGGGACAAAGACACCAATATCATAGACAACAACGATGTTTTTTAAGATGAACGTTAAATAAAATAATCATAATGTATTGATATGGTTAGTTGACAACATTGACATAAGCTGTCGCCCGCCAATATCACTGTCAACAGTTTTTATGATTATGAACAAATAAAAGAAGGTATTTTATAAAGATTTCGATTTGGTTTAAAGTTTATTGTATCTAAGAGGCTTCAAAAAAGGAAGTTCTCGATGTTTTTAACCGACTTCAAATAAAGGAGGAGGTTCTCAATTCGACTGTATTTTTTTATATTTTTTTTTATATTTGTTACCTCATAACTTTCGACTGAACCGATCGGGTGAACTGATTTTGATGATTTTTTTTTGGTTTGAAAGCTGGTGCTTCCCGTGTGGTCCCATTTAAATTTGGTCCAGATTAAAGTCGGTTTTTTATCAGTTAGACTAGGACAACACTTCTACTTATTAAGGTTTATTTTTTTATGGACTATGGGAGCAAACGTATCGCCTGATGGTAAGCGATTACCGCCGCCCATGGACACTCGCAACATCAGAGGCGTCACAAGTGCGTTGCCGGCCTTTGGGGAATGGGGAGGGGGATGGGGGAAGGGGTTGGGGTATGGCCCTCCGGTATCCTCACTCACTCGGTGAAACACAGTGCAAGCGCTATTTCACACCGGTTTTCTGTGAGGCCGTGGTATCACTCCGATCGAGCCGGCCCATTCATGCCGAAGCGTGGCTCTCCCGCGGCACTATTACGATATTTCATCATCACCATTAATAACTGCTGGATATTGGCTTATCCTTAGAAAGGTTTTGGCGTGCCATACCACGCTGGCCAGAAGAGTTTGTATAGGGTTTGTTTAGTTTTCCTTCTCTTTGCAATTCTGTTGCCCTCCTGAGTCGGTTCTCGTAGGGCTCTCACACATAACTGCGATACGATGCGGTGTGAACTTCTTGTGGTGCATTCGTGCGAGCTCGCAGATATTTGCGATGCGTTGCGAATTCACAGTTATGTGTGGGAGCCCTTAGTCGGCTCTTAAGGCACGTCTCCACCAAAATTGTTGGCAATTTCAGTGTTTCTAACTGTTTGCAACACTTCTAAAAATCGCCAACTTTTGTTTCCATTGTGTCTACACCGAGTTTCCAACAATTTGAAACCTTTAGAAACCCATTCCAACTTAGTGTCACCACAGAGCCAATAAATATTTGCAACAAGCGTATTCTTTTGACGTTTACCGTCAAAAACAGAAACACTGTTCCCAACATTTGTTGACAATTTTTTTGCCAACACAAGGAAATTACAGAAACTTTTGTCACCACCACGTGTTGACAACACAAAAATTGACAAATTTTGTTCCGTGGAGACTCGGCTTTACAACACTCACGGGTTGAATAGGGTTTGTGACTTGTGACACCTCGTATGTTTTATCCATTACCGGATCACACATATAGTATGTACATTATATTGTGCAGTTATTGTTAATTCTTATCAAAAACTTATCTTTACCAGATAATCCGCCCCGATTTTGCCGCCACAAATCAGTCATAAAAAAATAAATACGCATGTTTATTAGTGTGCGCCCGCGCACGGCCATCGCCACGTGAATCGAGAAGAAAGAAATAATATTTATGAACAAGTTAAGATAATTATAATTTTTCGAGACTGAAGATCCAATGATGCAGAAGCATCTCAATAGTGTGGGTCATGCTGCGTTGTTCTTGGTCTGCATTTACAATAGTATGGTGACCTGCGGTGACCACTACTCTTGAATTCTTTACAATGCAGCATGGTGACCCATACTATGGCGGTCTATTGAGGTTTTTCTGCATACGGTCTCGCACTCACCAACGAAACAATGCAATACATTACATAACTTCTTTACATTAACGATATATTTCTTTAAGTATATGCGTGATAGATCACGCATATACTTAAAGAAATATATCGTTTTTACAACACTGCAAAGATTATTGGTATATTAAGATTATTGTTCTGAAACTACGGATTATGTAAGTAGTTTAATCTTAGTACCTATCATTAGAAACATTTGGATGGGTGTTTGTTATTCACTGACAAACAGCGTTGCCAGGTTTTTTTAGTCAATTCGGGATTTTGAGACTTTTTAGTTTCTTTCGTCGAAAGCGGGACAAAGTAAAAAACCGCCCAAGTGCGAGTCGGACTCGCGCGATGTAACTTATGTTTTTCGCAATTTTTCCTTTGTCTGTGTATAAGACGTTGCTTCGTACCAAATTACAAGATTCCGAGTTCACGGGAAGCACCCTGTAGGTTTTGATTCCCTTGCCGGTGTCGAAATTTTTCAGCATAAAAAAATTCGTGTATCTTTTGATTGCGTTGGCTTAAAAGTTTGATTTTTTTCACAACTTTATAGAACAGTAGACCTGAGTATTTGGTATGAATTGCAGCTTGATACCTCCGCGCGTTCCTTAAAAAAAGGGTCAGTACAGACAGACGGACAATAAAGTGATTCTATATGGGTTCCCTTTTTTCCTTTTGAGGTATTACGGGACCCTAAAAACGTCTCAACGTATCGCATCCAATCAGAAATTACGACACATGAATAAGAGTGACAAATATAAACAAACGTCATTCGCCATCGAGATATAATGTATAGAAAAGACGCCACTCATAAGTGCGGTGTTCCATGCAATTGCGGCGATTGCGCCGCACTTCCTTCAGTCGCTTGCTAGCTACACTCTGATGAAGCGGTGGCTTAAGCATGTGATTGTTTAAATCTAAAAATGTTCTAAAACTCGTGAAATATGCCATTTTGTGTCTTGAGATATTGCACTAATAATACAAGGAATACGGAGAAAAACAAAGGAATAACTTTTCACCAGTAATTAACTAGATATAATTGTTTTAAAATTAAATACGAACAAAATATTTTAAGACGCCATTGTTGCCTCACTCGACATAGAGTACCTAAGAGTAAAACATACAGAAGTGATATTTAGGTAGAATTAACTGACGTTAAATGCACAACGTATCTAACGTATTTAATTGGATAAGGAAAAATAACATGTTGTTAAAAACAGCTTCGTAAATAACCCATAACATTTTTTTTGTAAATAATTATACTTAAAATTATACTTAAAGTATAATTTAAAAATTGAATATTCGGCTTTAATATTTTATACCTCGATGCATCGTACAAAAGAAATGAAACTGGCAAAGCTATTGAAGTACTATTTACTCAGTGTGAATTTCCTAATAAAGCTTCGAAGGTATAAAGCTATTTATCCGTTCTGCTTTGTTGCTTGGCTCTTACTCTATGAAAGCGAATCTTTGCAACAGTTCGTTGGCCAAAACGCGTAAGCGCCATGAAAATCACGGCGCTTATGACATTTCGCTCGCGAGGAAAATACAGCTCAAGTGCGATAGAGCGCTGCCCATTAATACTGTTGGATTAGACTACTAATTATTGTTTAGCTGCGCTTCAGCGCTTTTTAGTTTTATTTCAAACATAAACGGAACATATTATTGGTTTTGAGTGGCTCCTCTAGTACGTAGTACGTAATATCTCGATGTCATTCGCACTATTATTGTTTTTTTACTACATCATCCCTAATTCCCTTCCTTTTAGCTTCGCCTCAGTCGGGTACAACAAGTGACACGAAATCGCAACCGAATTCGCAGGCAAAACTACTATTACTACTAAACAATAAAACAAAATATGATTAGATAACGTCTTGTCAAACGGCATTGATAACTTAATGCTCGCATCAATACCACTCGTCGGCAAAATACCGATAATGTGGGGGACTTCATTAATCCCCAGATGACAATAACATCAGGCACTTATCGGTTAATTCTTATCAATGGCCTTGTCCGTTGTTATAGCTTAAGGCCCGTATTCACTTTGATTAGTGCGAGTGCAGGTGTGAAGCGCAGGCGATCAACGATTGGTAGAAAATACGTGTGGACCGCGAATTCGCTGCCTACACGTACTTTCCACCAATCACCCGAACTAAGCACCTGCACTTGCAAAGCAAAGTGAATACCTTTAGATGTAGCTATACATGTGTCGATAGATGCGTGGAGAAAATTCTTCGACGTTCGTTTTAAACACATATGATTTTATTTATTTATATAGATTTCAAATTCAATCCTCAATCCGCCATCTGTTTTTTTATGGGATAAGGGGCAAAAGAGCAGACGTATCACCTGATGGTAAGCGATTACCGACGCTCATGGACACCCGCAACGCCAAAGGCGTCACAAATGCGTTGACGGCCTTTGGAGGATGGGGGGAGGGTTTGGGGTATGGGCCTCCGGTATCCTCACTCACTTGATAAAACAGACCGCAAGCGCTGTTTCATACCGGTTTTCTGTGAGGCCGAGGCATCACTACGGTCGAGCCGGCCCATTCATGCCGTATAAGTGCCGCACATGCGGTGAGTGTGGCATTATAAAGATATGATAGATAGAGACCTATACACCTATATACTTTCTCACAAGCAGCTGCTTAAACCGGACATACATACATGTTCAAGTATACTTGCTCAAACCCAGACTGTTTTGTCTGACAGATTTCGGAGCAGCTCGTCAACGAATCTGTCTGTCTCTATCAGACAGATTCGTTGATCGTCGTTCGGAGCAGCTCGTCGCGATCCGTGCGAGCTTCGGGTGTCAGGTTTTATTTTCGTTACGTTACGGAATTTCTTGATTCGGTCTCCTCGCTCAAAGGACTCAAAGCCCGCGATAAAAGCTATGCAATAGCTTAAAAACCAAATGCCAAAATACGTATCAGTGAAGTGTTATATTTTTGTGCATTTATTATTATTAAATTATAATTGGTTGTATAAATGATTGTGCAATTCGCACTTTTTAGTACTTTTGTGGTGGGATGAGTTAAGAATAGAAATTGGGATGATTTGAGAACAAAAAAATAATTTTAAAGGTGGGACAAGTACGGAATAGGCATTTGGGATGATATAAGAATGGGATGAGATTGAGTGGGATGAAGACGGAACAACCCTTCTCGTCTAAGTCGTCTAAGTGGCTTAAATGTGTCTTTATGAGAATAAATTATTTAAACCCATTAAGCTTCTTATCTAACCGATGTCGACTTTAAAACAGCCAAGAAAAGCCGAAACCACATTCAGTCACAACTAATGTTACTCAAAATTATTTACCTTTTTTTAACCGACTTCCTTCCCGCTACAGTTTCATAAGCGCTTCGACGCTTCTGACAATCACAGCGTGACAAAGTGTGCGTACAATATCTCAATGTAAAATAATTCTGCGATAAGAGATCGACTTAAACTAAAACAATACAACACTGATTCCCTTATCAGTTTTGATTATGCATACCTACTTTTTTAGTTAGAAATTTCCAGATTCGACATCTAACACACAACGTCATCTAGTCTTAATTAAGCAGAGCTTGTTTTACTCCAACCCCTCCTCACATCCCAAAGGCCGGCAAAGCGCTTGTGATACGTCTGCTTGTTTGCGCCGTATTCCATAAAAAAGTAAAAAATGCGTGAAGTGCCTACGCGCGACAGAAGTGAAACTTCGTAATTTGCAACAGTGCTTTCATACCCCCTCCATGGTAGCGTTAAACGTTTAACGCAACCGTTAAACGTTCGGCTCTACTGAACCGATTTTAAAAATTCTTTTACTAATAGAAGGCTACGTTATTTGTGAGTGACATAGGATTAATAACCCAAAAAATGGAAAGACTTTTGCGTGGTAGCCGAATTTGCAAAGCAAGTCGGAGAAAAAATGTTTACCGCCCAACGAAGTGGGCACGGGTCAGCTAGTTAGTAATAAAATCACTTGGTCAAAGTCGCAGTGTCGGTACATAACGTGGCGACCACGTGGCGACGCATACTGGAAGACGCGTCGCCACGAAAAAACTTACGGTATACTTTTGATGCGGTGGTATTCATTGGGCTTACCTGTAAGCAAAGAAATTCATATTATAAACATTTTGCAACACTAGAAAGCTTTTAACTTAAAACTTATGGTAAGTAGGTACTTTTACTAATATTCATCACCATCATGATTCGTTCTTCATCATCATCAAGGGGTCATCATTTCCAAGGTAAGTAGAGCCACGCTGATTTTAGCACGAACGGTCCGGCTTGACCGAGGCGGTGCTACCCGTGCTACAGAAAATTAACGTATTGGAAATCTGGGGGCACAGTCGTGCCCCCGCCAAGACGAGCCAAGCGAAGCGCAAGGGCACTACCTACCTTTTCTCGAAGTGTTTCGTCGTTTTTTTGAACCCTCATAACTTTGGTTCTCGATATACCAGATCGTTCAGATTCTCAGGATATGATGTTACCAATAGACTAATGAAACATACAGAGTTTCAATTGCATAGCTCTGATACTTTAGATTTTATTGATACCTAAAAAACACCGATTTCGTCACTGACACACTGATGATCATCAAAACTGTTAGGGTACTTCCTGAAGTGCTAGAAAGCTGAAATTTGGTATGTAAACTAAGTTTAGTACACAAACAACAGAAAAATTCATAAACCTATTACATTTGCCCCCCAACCCCCAAATTTGGGGGGTGGAAGTTTGTATGAGACTTTCACAAATGTTTATGCTAGAGGTTTTATTTTTAGACTTTTTCGAAAGAAGAAAGAAGATGTACAAGATATACAGCCCAAAATAGAAAAAAAAACTGCCTCAAGTAACTTACAAAAAGAAATGAAATCTCACCAAAAACATTTTCATGTAAAATGGTGCCAAGACGACTGCATATGTCTTACCCTGTGAAAAAGATATCAGATCTCATGTAGAGCCAAGGTTCCGAATCTACACGCCCTAACTCTACCAATCCTAACTTCGTAAACTCTACATCTCAGTAAGAATGTATGGCTTGGCTGTTTCGTTACTTCAGAAACTAAATATTCGTATAACACATTACTTCAGAAACTAGATATTTGCAAACACAAAAGGCGTTCGTCTCCCCTTCGTGATGGTATGGTAGCGAAACGGCGAAGCCATACATTTTTACTGAGATGTAGAGCTTACGAAGTTAGGATTGGTAGAGTTAGGGCGTGTAGATTCGGAACCTTGGCTCTACATGAGATCTGATATCTTTTTCACAGGGTAAGACATATGCAGTCGTCTTGGCACCATTTTACATGAAAATGTTTTTGGTGAGATTTAATTTAAGTTTGGTGATTATCATTTTTACGCTAGGATCAATATTTGCGGAGTTATAAACTATGAAGTTTGGAGGGTTGCAGGCTTTTATGGGCATAATGAAACACAGGCGAAAGCAAATATGAGAATATGAAATATAAATTGTCTATATTAGGGATACGAAAGAAAGATAAAAAAATACAAGGTATCAAAGTGAAAAAGTATAGTCAAAAATGGAGGAGGACTTTACCCTACAAAGGGGTTCTCATAAATAACTTAAAAATAAACATTTATTGTATTTATAATAATTAAATCGTATTGATTATTTTTAATACCAAAATATTGCAATACACAAATAAAAAATCATAATAAAAATGAACACAATCTGCATACCTAAATCTCTTGTAAATTTTAATTTTTATGTTAGAAATAAAGCACAAATCATATATGATGTTTGTTGGATTTCGAACGTCATTGTACTGGCAACATTTTGATTGTCTCTGGTTCGTGTTTGACGTTTTGACGTTTGAGGTTAAATATGGAAAAAAGATTGTGATAGAACGCGTGTTGAAATGGCCGGTGCCGTAATTTATTGATTGTTAATTTTGTAGTACTCGTATAGTTTCCGCGTGAGATTGATAACACCGTGAGGTTTGTTGAGCTAGGGTACTTGTGGGCTCGCCGCCCAGCGTGAGACGAGATTAATATCGAAAGTTGTTGAGAAGGCTTGTGAACAGTTGCCGTTATTTGTGATTAGACTCGCGAGAATTGTAATACGTGATAGGCGCGGCCCACGAGAACTAAAACGAGTGTATTGTAATTCGAATATCTGTGAAAAGTTGATTATTGAGATTAATTCGGATACCTTGAGAAATAACCAGCACCTGGAAGCAATGTTTGTGTGAAGACGAAGAGCAGTGAAGAAACTACCACACCAAGAGATCTCTTGGGGACGTCGAAAACAGGACGCCACACAACTCCAGTAAGTGTAGTTTAGATTAAGAACACGGTGACACAGCCGTGGGTCATTCTTCCTGCCAGTGGTATTAGTAGTGATTGTATATCTATCTATGGGCCCGTAGGTATTATAAACTTCACAAGGTGATCACTGCCTTGGCAAGAGGATTGATCAATGTTAATATAATAGATTTAAGTTGCATGTAATGAATGAATATTGTGAAATGGAGAACTAATAAAAGGCTTGTTTATTTATTTAAACTATGAAGTTTATCAAAAAAATCGTAAAGGGTGGAATTTTATTTTCTTCAACTTTGGTTCTCGCACCTTTTTTTACTCCACGATCAATATTTTCGGATTTATACTCAAATTGGAGGTGAAATTGTTTTTATTTTTCATATATTTTGTTTAAACGTAATCCAAAGCAGTGCCAAACTGCGTAAGGTAGATGACTTCTGTACCTGGACGGAGGGAATGAGGACAAAACCTAGCAAATGCTATTGCCTTTGTCTGGGCCGGCGAGGCACCAGGTATACCTCATATGACCCCGGGATTGCTATTGGTGGAGAAAGTGTTTCAATAATATGAGAAACCGTGCCCTTTAAATTCCTTGGAAGAAAGATAGACTACAAAGGTCGTACTCCATCTATAAACGTAATAGTCGATGACTTCGTAAAAGACATTGACAAGGTAGACCAACAGCCAATTAGTATCGTAAAAAAAGCTTGGATTTACGACAACTACTTAACATCACGTCTCAACTGGCCGTTTCTAGTATATGATATAAACCAGAACCACATAAGAAAACTGGACGCGAAAGTCACTAAGACATTGAAGTCGTGGCTCGGGCTAGCACCATCTGCAAACACCTAAGAGTTACCAAAATGCATGTCTTGTCAAAATCCCAAGACGAAATCGTTAGATCCCTTCCAAAAGACAAAAAATCATCAGAGCTAGAGTCACGGCTCCAATTCCACAAAAAATTCATGGTGGGTACGCAGTCCAGTAGAGTTGGTTTGGGTAATGCTAGAAGACAGACCGACAAAGAGATAACAAAATCTTTCATACAACAAGATGAAAACGAGACCTACAAGGTGCACGCAATGAACCTAGAAATGCAGAATGAATGGTTAACTCTAGGAGAATTTTGTATCCCACCAGCTTTGAAATGGCGCACACTTTTATATGATTGGTCACCCGCCCTGTTAAAATTCTACCTCAACGCCATTCAATTAACTCTCCCCGATCAAAGCAACCTTGTAAGGTGGGGAAAAGCTACAGAAAAGGCTTGTACGATGTGCAATGCGGCAATAGGTACAGCCAGGCACTTACTGACAGGTTGTAAGGCGCTATTAGACCGGGGTCATTATTCACGTCGCCATGATAGGGTATTACTCATCATACGCGAAGCTATGAGTTTATCACTGGCGAGAGCGAAAAAAGGAATAACAACAAACATAAAAACTAACATCGCGTTTGTAAAGGAAGGCTCAACAAAAAGACTTCACTCACACAAAAGCCGTACTCAATTATAAATACCGCCAGTGACTGGACATTATTAGTGGACACGTATGAAAATCACTACAGAATACCGGAGGATATCTGTGCCTCGGCGTCCAGACCGGACATATTTCTTTATGCAATGTCAATTAAGCGTGTAGTACTAGTAGAACTCACGGTGCCGTGGGAAACGAACATCCCTAAAGACCACGCTTTAAAAAGAAACAAGTACTTTGACTTAACCAACGAAATAACTAAAAATGGTTATGTCGTTGCGCTGTATGCCGTGGAAGTGGGTGCGAGGGGTATACCAGCGAAATCCCTCTATAACCTGCTTAAAGACCTTGGATTGCCAAGAGCTTCAGTGAGCTCTTTTCTTGAACGAATATCCAAAGCGGCATTGCTAGGCTCACTTCAAATATGGTTAGGTAGAGGGGGTAACACGGCGGACAGTGGAGGTGAGCGTTGACGCGTCGTAAGGAGTGCTCCTTAAACCTAAACCTGGGTCGCAATTCCCAGGCACTGCCTATCACGCGATGGACCCGGCACCCGCACGGTGAATCCATGGAACGCTAAGAAATAGGACTTTATTTGTAAACAAAAATTGTTTTTATGTTGATAGTATAACTCTGCAAATATTGATCCTAGCGTAAAAATTATAATAACCAAACTTATGAGAAATTAAGTTTCCAACAACTTTGGATACTGCCATTTTTGCTCTAAAGTTGAAAATTGACGAGTTATTTCAGAAAAACGAAAAAAATTAACTTCAAAGCAAGATGGCGGCGAACCCTCTACCGGGATTAGTTCGAAAATCGAGATTTATACTTCGAACCAACGACGTTTAAACAAAAATCGCTCCCCGGATTTTTTTCTATTTCAGGCTAGTTTTATGTCTATCCCGACTGGACTAACCTTACTTCATTTAAAATAGAGATAAAAATCGTATGCAAGTTATGTGATAACCTCCGTCCAGTGTCGTGGGATTTTCAGCTCTATGTCTATTGTCATAAGGTTTAAAAACTGTTGTATTGTGTGGCGTTGAATGTGTTGAGTCAACAAGCGTATAAAAACACTGTTGACACTTAGGGTCATCAACCACTATTGCTGCGAGTATTTATAAATATTAGTTATTATACTTATTATATAATCAACGGGTTGTATATTTTTGATAAAGCAAATGCAAGTAAAACTGTATAAAATGTATCATTTATTTTTATTTATGAATGCAGTCACGCGTCATAAACTATGAAATATGTGATACGACGACGTAAAATAGAGAATGATTTACATTGCTAATTTAAATACTGTACTATGCAGCTCGATTATGTAAGTACCTACACATACATACATTTATATACATACGAATACACAGTCACACTTATATTCCAGGAGGACAGCAACGGGAAGAAGCCATCTACAAAACATCGTGGCCCGAGGTACGTCGGGGTTCCAGGGTTTTCCTTTCAAGGGTGCACATGGTTACCCGGCTTCTAGTACCCGAGACGACGTGCGGTTTTTAGTCATAACCACCAGCAGGTGGTATCCGGGGGATTTAAGCACGGAGAAAAAAGGAAGGATAGGTGTTAAACACCTTAAGACCCGCTAAAGGAATATTCCCGTATACATACATAGTAATAGACAAACCTAATGTCTTTATGAGGCGCTCATAGCCCAGTTGCACTCGGTGATTAGAAACAATCACCAAGGGTAAGCAACGACGGCGCGGTCGGTACCTGGATGGGTGACCGCTGGTGGCATCATACCATGAGCATCTCCGTGATTCGGAGGTCACGTTAAGCAGTCGATCCCGGCTGTTATCGTAGGATAACAGTCGTGAAGCTTAGTTGAAGGCCTTAGGGCGGCTTAAAAACATTCAACGGCAAGATTTACGTAGCCACAACGTTATCTTGCCAGTCCCCAACCCGCACTTAGCCAGCGTTGGCCCTCTTCTGATTTTTTGAGAGGAGACCCGAGCCAGCAGTGGGACGTTATGTGTTGATGCAAATGGTTTAATAAGTACTAAATTAGATAGAAAAATTATAAGTGACGATGGATTGAAAATTATGAGTATGGCGTAAAGAAAGGTATGAAGTGAACGGGTAGCACTAAGTGTTATCCCATATGTGGGGTTGGAAGAACCCACAACAATCAGTGCAGTACAAAACGAAGAAGGTAGGTAGGAGTAGCGAATGCTGAAATCACTACGCCATAAATGCAGTAAATCCATTTCACAAACCCATAAAAGATGAGATTATTCTAGAAACATGTATGCCCTCATAGTGCGCATCATCCGTTTGGCCTCGCTAGTCATTTGTTTGGTCAGTTCATATTCCGTGTTAGTCATGGGACACTGGCGCTTCAAATATAAACAATAAGATATAGAACTGAATAAACAATAACTTGTTGCTCCCACGGAAGTATTTTTATGAACAACTATACATATGTACACACATCAAAAGTGTCTAGGGATCAACATATGTGTCTAGGGATCAACATATATTTTTGCAATAACTTTTCTCCTGATTGATATTAATTAAAATTTTCTTTAAGGATTCATCAAATAAAGTGTTTTCGTTTGTCACAGTAACGATAAACCAAGTCACCTTTGCATTAATAAAGAAATTTGCCATTTTCCTAATAAAGGGATTTTTGACATTTGAACCACCAACATTAAAGTTCGAAAAAAAGACTGAAATAACAGTTTTCTTTAAAATTTTATTAGGTTACTTAAACAATTAATAATCCGTGTTTCTACCGCGAACACTAACAACACAAGAACATCGGTTTGGCATACTCAAAATGAGTTCATCCAAACACGCTGTGGAATGGCCGCCCATGTTCATTGCAACAACAAAAAAAGGTCTTCTTGCGACTGGATACCCTCCATATTCGGCAGAGCTCTTCTCTGTAGCATATCCCATGCATGCTCAATCGGGTTCAAGTCTGGCGACTGAGCAGGCCAGGGCCAAAGCCACATCTCAATCTCAAGAAATCCGCATAAAAATGCTTGATCCCTAGACACTTTTGATGTGTGTATATACAATTTACTTTGTCATATTATCATATTCCTGATCTTTTCTGAATTTTATTTTAAGGTTCTATCTATCTATATAATCTATAAACGTACAATATATATACAGGGTTTCTGGTAATAAGTAGCGATCCCTTTAAGGGGTGACTGTAGAGATCATTAGCTATCAAATTCCTCGGAGAAAAAATACAAATAATCACAAATTTTAACAAAAAAAGAACTGACTTCAAGAACTTGACTAAATTGTAATGGGATCACACGGGAAGTACAAGCTTTCAAATGATAAAAGAATCATCAAAATCGGTCCACACAGTCGAAAGTTATGAGGTAACAAACCTCCTTTTTTAAGTCGGTTAAAAAGAACAGAAATGTTGTACCGTTTGTAAATGATGATTCAATTCAAAGGATAAAAAAAAACATATTTTTTTCCTGTTCTTCATGACTAAATGCAATTTTATTACAAAAAATCACCTAGCAAATTTATCGGCGTAATAATTTAAAAACATGTATGTTTTATTAGCTACCACCCGTATTTATCCCGTGGGTATGTTACTGTATATTACTGTGTTTAAATAAATGAAACCATAACGTATGTTTTCGCGACATTATAATGTTCATTTCCACTTTGTTAAAACTAATTAAAACACAAGAGCAAATTAATGAACTGAGTACACGTGTCGAGGTTAATTTAGTTGAAACTCATCAGTCGCATATGGATAAGCTCTTATTACGTAACTAGCTATTGCCCGCAGCTTTACCTGTTTCACGGCTTTGAAAATGTCGAACTTCATTCCTTATTTTATCCCCTTAGGGTTGAAAATCTAAGGTAGTAGAGCCACGCTGCTTTCAGCACGAACATCCCGGTTTGATTTGGGTGGTACTACCCTCGCACAGAAGACCAACCTAAAATGACAGCATTCGTGCTTGTCGCGTTTCGTTAGTAAGAGCGCCCAACTATGCAGGAGTATCTCAATAGGCAGCCATCATGTAGGTCACCATGCTACATTATCGCGTTGTCTATAATCGTTATGAGTATCATGACCATTACTCTTGGATTCTACTCATCAGGCAGAGTAGAGGCACTTCGGCAAGCTCATATCCAAAAAAGAATCCTCTGGATGCTCGGGAATCACTGACTGACTTGTTACGGTACAGAGTTTGGTTCTAAACTGTTCGATTTAGACATATCAATTCACAACCAATGAGCTGATGACTTGTAGTTTCTACAAGATAATCATCATTATCATTAACAGATTCTAATAGCCTACTGCTGGTCATGGAACTCTTCTTAGAAAGGATGTTTGGCCTACTATACTACGCCCAACCTTGCCCCTGTTTCCTGCTACATACTGCCGTCCTTTCTTTCCAAATTACTTCCACAATTTGCAGGAAAGAGAGAACAGATGTATATCTAGACTTTCATTCAAAAATAACTAGCTATAAATATCCAATATAATATGCATATCACACAAGTTTTATTTCCAGCCACGAGTCGGGAAGTTACTCAGTAACCAGGTAACAACTGTGTAGTTGCAGCATCAATTGAATGGGAAGCATTTGTATCAATCAGGATTGGCCGTAAATCTCACTGATAGTCCGTAGAGCTTCTAGAAATACCTATTATATATGGTAGGATTCATTCGTGACAAGATGCTTTTAATAATATAATTGCTTTTAATGATATGATATTGTATTAAGAACACTGAAGTGTCACTGCTGCTATTCATCTAATGGGTGTCGTAAGATTCGACTAAGACATGACCGCCTCGATGGAGCCTTGGTAGCGTATGCGACTAATGTGCTTGAGGTATCAGTTCGATTCCCGGGTCGGATCAATCAAAGATCAATGTTTCTATGATCTGCAAATATTTGTTTCGGAGTTTGAGTGTTTTCTACGTATAATATGTATGTATTTACAAAAAAGAAGTATTTATATAAATTTATGCATTGATATTGAAGAACATTACATTAATAAACATTACGCTTGATCGTATTTTTCGGCAAAATACTCTCGCTTCTGACATTAGATAAAACTGCATCTGAAGATATAACAGACAAACATGTTCCAGCTGATAAACAGTGGCGTTTGTTGTTTAAACAAACGATTATTCTAGAATTACGAGCGATTAAAGCCAACTGTAATAGCTTGATATCAGCCAAGCCGTGTATTTTCTAGGGATCATCCACATATTATGTCCCACGAATTTTAAGAATATCTCAAAGAGACGGGGGTACGCCCTCGTCCTTGTCACATTCGTAAAACTGACGCTTTCAGAGTGACGTTTGACGTTGACGTTTATTTCAAGAAATCTATATATATATCCTACTAATATTACCCATCAAAAACATAAATGTGAAATGGGAGCCAAGTTCAATATTATGATTTATACCTTAGGTCCTGTATTTACTTCAACGACAAAAGTAGTGACATCTAAATGAGTGCCAAGTTCAATGGTTAGTTCGCGTGTATGTCGGTTACCGCGATAACCGACATACACGCGGGCAAAAACTGTTATATTATATATACAAACTACCTGAACCCCGCGGTGTTGCTCGCGGTCATTGTCGTACCGTGGGTAACGTAAAAGTAACCTAATTTACTCCTTAGATCATCAGCTATCTGCCAGTGAAAGTCCCGTCAAGATCGGTCCAACCGTTCCAGAGATTACCCAGAACAAACAGACAGACAAAATTTTTGATATTGAATCTTTATCACACAATGTCATACTATATCGATCCCCTCTCACCCCCTATAGTTTGTAGGCAGTGGAAACACTCTGAATTCGACACGAGTGGCTCGACTGAGGCGTTACCCTCTCACAAAAGACCAACCTAAAGGGACAGCATTCGTGAGGTTTTGTTTCGTTTGTGAGTGCGAGACCGGAGGCCGAATGATGCAGAAGCTCATAGGCCATGGGTCACCATGCTGTGTTTTGTTATATTGTCTTCATTCGCAATGAGTAAGGTGACCACCAGTCTTAGATTCTGCTTATGTTTTCCATCAGGCAGAGTAGATTCACTTTGGCAGGCTCATAAATAATATAAAAGTAAACGGTAAACTAAGGATAGCCGCTATGTTATTAACAAAGGATCTTTACTGTTCTCATTCTACGGCGCGGTCTTTGTTGACAAACATGGCTTGCGTGTTTCTGGCAACAGTTCAAATGCTCTTCAACCTCGGTACCAATTTAAACATAATGCTAAGGTCTTATTTGAATAGTATACTATAAAACTTCTTTTTCATCCCCCCATCTCGGAAAGAGTATTTTTGCCCTTCGATATCTGAGTGCAAAAGCCGTTTTTATTCGCTAGAGGATAAAGTAAATTGAATTAAGAACATCGTGTGCACTAAGTTTGTGAATTCAAAACGTCATTAAACCTATTTACTTATACCTCCATGGTGCCGAATTTATCATACAATATTTTTTAATTTGTTAAAAAACTCGGACTTGGAACCTTTTTGGTGTAGTTTTTTTTTATTTGCTTTGCCCACGTCATTTTCTTTTTGCATTTAGTCATTTCCTCGCTGAGGTGGGATGAAAAGTTACGTGTTGCACTCGAGTGCAAAGATTGTTCACCTCGTGCTCTTTTGATTGCCTCGCTAACGCTCAGGATTGAGCACGCGATTAAAAAGCAACTTTGCACTCTTGTATAACAAATAACTATTATATTGCATTAGTATTTTTTTTGTATTCCTGTCCCTAATATATCTCTGTACCAACTACACACATCAAAAGTGTCTAGGGATCAAGCATTTTTATGCGGATTTCTTGAGATTGAGATGTGGCTTTGGCCCTGGCCTGCTCAGTCGCCAGACTTGAACCCGATTGAGCATGCATGGGATATGCTACAGAGAAGAGCTCTGCCGAATATGGAGGGTATCCAGTCGCAAGAAGACCTTTTTTTGTTGTTGCAACGAACATGGGCGGCCATTCCACAGCGTGTTTGGATGAACTCATTTTGAGTATGCCAAACCGATGTTCTTGTGTTGTTAGTGTTCGCGTAGAAACACGGATTATTAATTGTTTAAGTTACCTAATAAAATTTTAAAGAAAACTGTTATTTCAGTCTTTTTTTCGAACTTTAATGTTAGTGGTTCAAATGTCAGAGATCCCTTTATTAGGAAAATGGCAAATTTCTTTATTAATGCAAAGGTGACTTGGTTTATCGTTACTGTGACAAACGAAAACACTTTATTTGATGAATCCTTAAAGAAAATTTTAATTAATATCAATCAGGAGAAAAGTTATTGCAAAAATATATGTTGATCCCTAGACACATATGTTGATCCCTAGACACTTTTGATGTGTGTATCATCACAAAACTATTCAGCCGTTCTGACTAATAAACATAAATCCGTCTACCCAAACAAAATACGTCCAGACGTTCCAGAGATTATCAAGAACATAGAGACATATAAATAAAAAAATAGTTTTTTTAATGTAAGTACCGTATATACTTTTATATGTATTTAGTGAAATTTGTTTTTGAAATTACAAACAGACTATAATTTTATTCATTTGTATAGAGTTACACCTGGGATACATGAAGAATTCGGTCTTACAGCAGGAACAAGTTACCGTCTCTTACCCCTCAATCCTGGGGTAAGCACTAAATTGGCAACACACTTCCAAATATGGAGATAGCATTCCGAGTTGTAACTAAATTTTTCGTGTTGGATACTAATCGTTACCGATGCAGACAGATTTACATTTGTGTTAATATATGAGTATATTTATGTTAATATATGTGTATATTTGTGTTAATATAATGTACCCTCAATATGTAATTGACATTAGTAACTGGAAATTAAACACAAAATAAATAAATCTATACTAATATATAAAGCTGAAGAGTTTGTTTGTTTGAACGCGCTAATCTTAGGAACTTCTGGCCCGATTTGAAAAATTCGTTCAGTGTTAGATAGCCCATTTATCGAGTGTTCTCGCCACTAGTGAGACGTCTGCAGGAAAGAAACGTAAACGTCAAAGTGACAAGCGAGTGACGTTTTACTTGAACTAGAACTTGAATAGACTCAGTACCCGGCGCGCGCGCTATTACAAGTGTGAAAACAATATATTCTGCTCAGACCAAAAACGCGAGTGTGAACAAAACCCTAATCAGCACCTTCATCTTGCCGTGCCGTGTTATTGTGTGTGATATAGTGCCACGAACAATTGATTTGCGTACCTACCAAGAGGTCTGACAACCCGCGGATTCTACCACCAGAACATACCCGTCACCAGCCCGTAAGTACTTCTCACCCATACCCAATCCCCCACAGTATGTATGCGTCACCCCAAAGACGCATATAATACATCGAGGAAGGCTATATATAGGCTATATATCATCACGCTACGACCAATAGGAGCGGAGCACCAATGAAAGATGTTTCAAAAACGGGGGAAAATTATCACGCTACGAGCAATAGGAGACGCATACGAGGTTGCGTGTGTCAGCTAGTAACTTATATAAATATTCGTAGAAATACCAAGCATGTGCATAGCGGCAAAATAGCGGAAAATTTTTGTATTCCATTGCGAGTTGAATAACGATTATAGGTAATTAAGTTAATTATTGGTTTAAACATCAAAATAAATCAATTTTATTACCTTATTTTGATACTTTTATTTACGTTTAATTTCAATATACATTATGCCGTACCGGAATAATATAATCAACAAATTTATAACAGTAATGTTCACAAAGAAGTAAAAGGTTAAAAAACTTTTGTGATAAAATTTCCCGGGCCATTATTACTAATCTATTGTCACACCACAATCATAAAAATCGTTTTAGTACATAGTACTAAACATAGACTTCCACAAATAATGTAAAAAAAGAAAAACATGCCTTCCATCCAATATGAAATGGAAAACCACTATCTGTCGAAGGTAACCAACTTTATTTGGTGCATGGATTGATATGGATAATGGTAACATGGATTTAAGTCCATGTTGAGTGTTTAACAACAACCTATAATGTACCACTGCTGGGCCAGGGTCTTCTCTCAGGAGAAGATTAAGGCCACACGTCCCCATGCTGTCCAAGTGCAGGTTGGGGACTGCCGACTGGCAAGACAACGTTGTGGCTACGTGATCTTGCCGTTGGACGTTTTAAGCCGCCCAAAGGCCTCCAACTAAGCTCCACGACTGTTATCCTATGATAACAACCGGGACCGACTGCTTAACGTGACCTCCGAATCACGGAGACGTTCATGGTATTATGCCACCAGCGGTCACCCATCCAGGTACTGAGTGCGCCATCGTTGCTTAGCCTCGGTGATTGTTTCTAATCACCAAGTGCAACCGGGCTATGATGGCCTATGTTGAGTGTTAATTTATGTAATAGGTACGCTAGTTTTTAGCGACTCACTGTTACTCAGATAGAACCTGCGAGGTGTTCGTGGTGCAGTTTTCAACATTGGGTATGTAAATTACTGTATATTGGAAACAATAAAAAAAAACAAATATTACGCCTCGTTATGGCTTCGTAGTAGTCGGGTAAAAATTTAAGATCAGCTGTCTGACAGCCATAGTGCAGGGTCTGTCCAGCTAGAGATTTAGTAGGTATTATGTAACATTATTATTTTTATTATTTCTTAAAAAAATTATGAATATTATATTGATACGAAGAAAGAATATTCTAGTACAACGCTCGAGACGAAGCCAAACATCGGAAAGTTCTCGTTGATTACTTGAGGCACAGAATAATGAACCTTACATCAATAAACATAAAATCGAATATGGATTGATTGTCGTGCGTTTGGCTTGTTTATATTTCGCGGAAATGTCATGTTCGAGATGTGTTATCGCTGTTACGTCGGGTCGTCGTGGAATCGACTAGCAGAACGTTCCAGTTGCAGTCGCGTCGAATATAAAAAGGCGCTTCGTCGGCGTTCAGTTTGAGCTACAGTGCGATAGATGTTGGATTGATATCAGTGATTAATCTCGACCTCGGCGACAATTAAGGACTGTTATTGGAAATGATATAGTGATTTTAAGAGTGTTTTTTATATATTATCTTTTACACGTCTAATGGTTTATTTCTCAAATTCATCGAACCCTAACATGTAACAATATAAAACCAAATAAGAATTAAAATAACAAAAGGTCATAAGCATAAAATTAAGACGCTTCCGCTGTCTGTTCGCTTAGATCTTTTGAACTACACAAAATATTTCAAAGGACTTTTCAGTAATAAATAGAGTGATGTAAGAGGAAGTTACCCGCGTTTTATCTAAAACAAATAAACAAAAAATACATTAATGCAACAATGTCAGTTATAACCTTTCTTAAACGAATCTGCATTTGCACGGACACGTGGATTTGTTTTCATCATACGATTGGCCACAAGCATGAGTCATGAGCTCGTATGGAGAAACCGGTCATTATCTTTACACACATTGCTTTTGCGCATCTATGCAATTAAATATTATGAATGTATTTGTTTTTTAAGCTTCAGTGCTTCAATTACTTAAGAAATCGTCATTATAATATCTACCTTTTGCCAGCGTCACCGGGCGCTACTATGGCGTTTGCTTTTTAGGGTTCCATACCTCAAAAGGAAAAAACGAAACCTTTATAGGATCACTTTGTTGCCCGTCTGTTTGTCAAGACCCTTTTACTCAAGAACGCTTGGAGGTATCAAGCTGAAATTCATATCAAATACTCAGATCTACTGTCCCTTGGAGCTGTGAAAACTTCTTAGCCAACGCAATCAAAAGATACAGCCGTTTAAAAGCTGCAAATTTTCGACACTAGCAAGGGATTCAAACCTACAGGGTGCTTCACGTGAACTCAGAATCTTGAAATTTGGTACGAAGCAACATCTTATAGCACAGATAAAGGAAAAATTGCGATAAGCATAAATTTTTAGTTACATCATATAATATACCAACAGGTTTGTACGGAACCCTCTGTGCGCGAGTCCGACTCGCACTTGGCCGGTTTGTTTTTCCACATTTATGAGCCCGTTAAAGTGACTCTACTCTGTTTGATGAGCAGAATTCAAGAGTCACCATACTCATTGTGGATGTAGACAGCACAGGCTGAGCTTACTTTGAGATCACACGACTTGCAATAATACATTTCAGATCTAAATTCTATGATAAGATATCTACCTGGTTACAAATAAATTTTATGCAGCTATTTATAAGTCTTTTTCGAGACTATTTTTCAATGCAATTCAAACGAATAAAACCCAAACAATGACAACAATGGGCGATAAGATTTATTTTATTAAACTGCGCACGCGCCGATTGCAATAATATTATTTGCCATCTGTTCATGAGTCACCGGCCGGGGCGGACGTCTCTTACATGTAAAAAGTAACAATATGCTCATGGTAAAACAAAATAACGGACACGACAGTTGGTTAATTCACAGAACTGAATTGGTATGGTTTTAAACTAAATGGTTTAAAACAAATGGACAAATACTTCGTTGTACTAAAGTACTATGCGGTGTTTCCGTCATAAATCTATCAAGGGACTCATTTATACACCGCATAATACTTTAAAATAAAGTTAGAGCCACGCTGATTCATATTGTTGCATTCGCTGTGACAACCATCGACAAAAAAGAAACAAATTCTTCCTTCGCCTTTTCCTTAAACTACGTTTGGGGGACGACGGCGTCATCATCAGACCTCCACACCCCAGGTATAAGCTGATATCGAAGTTATAGACAAAGACTGTTGTCGGACATTTTAGAGCTATAACTTCCCGTTATGATTGCCACAAATCTATAAATACTAGTCAAAACAAAATAAGGGCCACTAGTTTATTTTGACGTTCGAAACGATTTAATTTTTAGGCTATCGTAACCAGTTAAGTTTTTTTATGGCGTTACATTAAGGCTGAAATTTATAAAGCGTGCTTAGACTTTGCTTACGCTATACTTACTTAAGTTCCTGCTCAGTGTAATCTTAGCGTTCGAATTTATAGTCCTTTGGGCTAAGTATTTACTGAGTGTATGCTAAGCGCTAAGCAAGAGCTCAGGAAAAAAATAGTGACCGACCGAAGGTTCGGTTTCGGCCAGTTTCGGCCAAAAAATCTAGGTTCGGCCCTGGTTTCGGTTTCGGCCAAAAAATGGCCGAACCTTCGGCCGCGCCGGAACTCGAGTGAGTGTGAATAATCGTGCGTCATTCGGCGAACTTTGTTACTCACTCGTGCTCACGTGCTCACACGCTCACGTGGCCGGCTCAGTTCGCTACCCTTAATTCCATCGTTAATCGAATTGAATTGATTTTATGTTTAACATATGTATGATTAACATATGAAATACTGTATTTGTTTAGTTAAGACAATAGTATAGGTTCCCAATCCGAACTTCAGCTTTGCATGTCTAGTTTTTCCCTACAGACAACTAGTTTCTCTATCCTCTAGATAGAGGATATTATTTATTATTATTATAGAGCTGATGATAGAAGTAAAACGATTAGGGGTTAGAGAAAGAATATTTACATACCATATACACGAATAGGGCCTTAGGATTAAGAGATCTTAATCTCACCTGTCAGATCACCTAAATAACTTGAAAGAATACAACTAAGGCCCTATTCGTGTATATGGTATGTAAATATTCTTTCTCTAACCCCTAATCGTTTTACTTTCTATTATCAGCTCATGTGAATAACTGAATGAAAACGACTAAAGGTAACATACATATGACATTTGAAGATTTATCCTCAAAATTCTAACTGTTAAGGAGTCTTACTTTCTATCATCAGCTCATCATCATAAAAATCATGACTACCAGACGCAAATACCGTAATAGCTTTAGAATTTATATGATAAACATGGAACGTGCCTAAAAATTTGTGGGTATCAATCAATTTCCTTGAGATCCCATCATCAGATCCTTATATGGTGCCAATAGGACTACCTCGGGTGCATGCCCTTCCGAATACAAAAAAAAAAATCCAAAATTGGTTTACAATTGACGGAGTAATCGGTGAACATACATAAAAAATACATACCCTAATTACCTAAGATATAACAACTTTTGAAAAAACTTTTTATAAAAAAAAAAACCGACTTCCAAAAACATCCAACGAAAACTCTCTGTCAAAAAACACTTAAAAGCGTAAAATAAACTGGTTCTTCATAAATTGCCTATACCTAATTCTTTATTCATTTAAATAGTAGTATTATAATGGGTGCTAGGTACCTAATATCTGTTTGAAGTCGGTGCCAAGTGACTATCGCTTAGACTTTTGTAATTGTTCGTTTGTATTCTTTTTGGCTTAGCACCGACTTCAAACAGATTTTAGGTACCTAGCACCCATTATAATACTACTATTTAAATGAATAAAGAATTAGGTATAGGCAATTTATGAAGAACCAGTTTATTTTACGCTTTTAAGTGTTTTTTGACAGAGAGTTTTCGTTGGATGTTTTTGGAAGTCGGTTTTTTTTTATAAAAAGTTTTTATTTTACAGTTTTTAGTGCAAACAATCGTAGGTAAGTAGTAAGATGAACTATTTCATCAAATTTCATCATCAAGAATACAAATTAAGGTCTATACCTACGTGTAATATTAAAATTATCCTCTAATCACTAACTGTCGAAGAGTTTAACCTTCTATCATCAGCTCACCTAAATAACTTGAAAGTATACGACTGAAGGTCTTTAGATACGTATGAAATTGAAAGAATTATTCTCCAACTCCTAACCGTTGAGGAGTTGTACCTTCCACCTTCCATCATCAGCTTACCTAAATAATTTGTAAGAATACGACTAAAGGTAACTTATATACATATGATATTTAAAGATTTATCCTCCAACTCCTAACCGTTAAGGAGTGGTACCTTACATCATCAGCTCATCATCATAAAATGATGACTACCAGACGCAAATACCGGTGTAACTTCAGAAAATATACGAAAAACATAGTATGTGCCTATAAAAAATGAGGGTTTCCCTCGATTTCCCTGGGATCCCATCATCAGATCCTGATATGCTGGCAATGGGACCACCACGGAAGCATATCCTGTCGAATACAAAAAAAAATTTCAAAATCGGTCCACAACTGACGGAGTAATCAGTTAACATACATAAAAAAAAAAAATACATACAGTGGAACATAGAACCTCCTCCTTTTTGGAAGTCGGTTAAAAATGGGTTTGGTTCACTTATTTTTCAAGGGCAAAAAAGGTTCGGTTTCGGTTTCGGCCGAAACTGAGAGCCAGGCCGAAGGTTCGGTTTCGGCTGAAAAACCAGTTTCGGTCGGACACTAGAAAAAATGTTTAACGGTTCCATTAGCATAGCATATTTATTTAAATTATATAGGCATTTCAAACACATTTTATTTTTAAAATAGCTGCATTAAACTTAAATATTAGTAATCTTATAATCTTTATCGTATAATTGTATATCAATCAATTTAAACCGTTATTTTTTATTGATTTTAAGTGAAAAAGGGCCAAAATAACACATGTACAAGTAAAATAGAATGTATCTTTGACTTGTCATTCAAAGAAAAAAACCGGATTGACACCGTGGGAGAGCAACGCTTCAGCATGAATGGGCCGGCTCGACCGGAGTGATACCACGGCCTCACAGAAAACCGGTGTGAAATAGTGCTTGCGCTGTTTCACCGAGTGAGTGAGGATACCGGAGGCCCATCCTCCAACCCCCTCCCCTCCCACCCTAAAGGTCGGCAACGCACTTGTGACGCCTCTGGTGTTGCAGGTGTCCATGGGCGGCGGTAATCGCTTACCATCAGGCGATACGTCTGCTGGTATGCCCGCCTATTCCATAAAAAAAAATTGTCAACTATTATTTAGATTGTCTCGATTTCAATTACATATAATTAATTATCAATTTCTAGAAAGAACTTTTTACTTTGACCCTGGCATGCCCTTACGGACTTCTGTTATAAAGTTTTCAAACTAGATTACGGTTTTTTTACCTGCTCAATCGAACCATCTTTACAAGTACGAGCACGTAAGTATTCGCTAAGTCAAGGATTTCGGTGACTTAGACTATGCTAGGCATTTGCTCAGCTTGAGCTAAACTGTTTAGCTCAAGCTGAGCAAATGCCTGTGTGCATTGAAATTTATAGTCATTATGTTTAGCCTAAACATAATGACTATAAATTTCAATGCACACTTAAGTCGTGAGGAAAGTCTAAGCAAAGCCTAAGCACGCTTTATAAATTTCAGCCTAAGTGTTAACAAACATTGAGAGAGTGTAGCACTCGCTTAATTTTTGAAGTGGGTAGGATTAGACATTTTTTTTAAGACACTTATAATTACCCCGTTTTAAGAAGACAGTTTTGTGTCACTCAAACTCTCGAGTTCTTTGTAAACGGCAGAAATTTGCTTTGTTAGTGCGTCATTAACATTTTTAAAGAATAATGCCAAGAATTCGAAGACATATGGACCTTCAAACCTCAACCAGGGCCATAATGCTGATTCAGGAGGGCCATTCGCAGCGTTCTTTTTTTTTCTTTTTAAAAGACAACTCCCGCTCTAGGAATAAATCATGTGTCGCGGGGGACTTTACAAACATACATGAAACGAACACAAATAACACCCAGACTCGGAACAACAATTTGTGGATCACACAAAGTGTTGTCCTACGTGGGATTTGAACCCACGACACTTGGCGAAGTAGGAAACGGCGTGGTGACTGTTAAACGTGGCCAAACGTGCAATCAAGTTCTGTAGCTTTGCAGCTGGGTTTTTCAAGGCGAGCAATCCAGAATGCTTGGATCCAATTTCAAGAGATTGGGAGAGTTACCAGAAGACGAGGATCAGGCAGAATTCGAGTAACCACAGTACAGGAAGACCGCTACATACGACTAACTACACGCAGAGAGCGAGTCGTAACCGCCAGCTCTTTACAAAATCGCTTGCGCCAGGCGACGGGTATCCGCGTAAGTGAGCAAACGATTAGAAATCGGTTGCATGAAGACCAACAGTTCTCTAGGCGACGAGTAGTGCGAATTCCATTGACATCCGTGCATCGTGCAACGCGATTATCATTTGCAAGGCAGCACCAGGCTTGGAACATGAATGATCGGAGCAAAGTATTGTTCACAGATGAATGTAAAGTGATGTTTTTTAGTGATGACCGTCGCATCAGAGTTTAGAGAAGAGAAGGAGAGCGATTTTCCGATGCTTGCATCCACGAAAGTGACAGATTAAGGGGTCCCAACCTAATTGTGTTGGGCGGAATTTCACTATCGGATCGAACCGAGCTCGTATACTCAACGAAGGCAAGGTAACGGCTCAACGATACATTGAGCAGGTCATAGGACCCCACGTAGTGCCATTTGCACAGAGAATAGGTGCAGGATTCAGATTATTGCACGACAATGCCCGCGCTCATACAGCCAGATCAACTTTAGAAGCTCTATAAGAAGCTGAATTAGAAGTGTTACCGTGGCCCGCCGATAGCCCGGACCTTAACCCCATTGAGCACATGTGGGGTTTGTTAAAAAAAGATTCTGAGACACAAATCAACCAGTAAATAACGAACGACAGCTCATCAACGTGCTCTAGACAAGCTGGGAACAAATTCCGCAGGTGACATCTGGTGGAAAACATGTCTTCCAGGCTTGTTGAATGCATAAGAAAAACAGGGGGACACACACGTTATTGAAAAAAAACTGAAAAAACTTCAGTTTTTTTACTTAGACTCAATTTTTCACATTGTAAATTTTTACGAAAAAAATCGGTACCTATTTACAAAAATAATAATAAGCTATGTTAATTTTATTGTAAAATCGTTAATCTGCTGGTATTTTCATTAAAAATGGATTAATTAATTTAATCTAATCATTTGCATACCCTTAAATACAATAGTTTTTTTAGATCATCAGAAAAACATGTTGGCCCTTATTTTGTTTTGACTAGTTCCTCCCAAACACTTGAATAAACAATATTGCGGCTATAAAGAAGTAATGACAAAGACAACAAGTTAAAATACAATTTTATGGTAATCTAATGCATAAACAAAAACTCTACCTAGTCGCTTGAAACAAAGAGGAATTTGAATACTTATTAAATTTGCATCAGACTAAATATGAAACTTTAAGGTAATAAAATTTAATTAATTTATTCTGTAAATATTTTCATCTCTCGATCCATACATACATAAACTCACGCCGACATTCCTGAATGGGTAAGCAGAGTCCTATTTGTCAAAAGAACTATAATTCGACTACTTATAAACTTTATATAGTCTATGTCACCCGGGCCTTATTACGAATCTATTGACACCTCATTAATTAAAATCAGTAAATCAGTGCCTTCAGATTCCTTCAGACGCTTAGAAGTCAGTTATACCTACTTTTTTTAGAGTTAATTTATTTGAAGTATGCTTGCTGGTAAAGCAAGGACAACAAAATGTACGTTCCATAAAAACAACAAACTCTATAAATATTTCGGACAAATATTTCGGACATCTAACACACAACGCCATCTAGTCCCAAGCTAAGCAGAGCTTGTGTTATGGGTACTAGACAACTGATACAAATACATATATACTTATTTTTTTTGTAAATACATACATATATTATACATAGAAAACACCCAAACTCCGTAACAAATATTTATAGATCATACAAACATTTGGTCCGACCCGGGAATCGATCCCGAGACCTCATAATCAGCAGTCGCACACGCCAACCGCAAGACCAACGAGGCAGTCATAATCAATAGTCTATTACTCTATGGCAATAAAAAAACTAAGTACGCTCAAATATTGTGGTTTATTGACCTGAGACTCACTTAAGTGCTCTAGTCTAGCGCATCTTTTTTTAAATAGAGCTGCGAGCTGCGGAAGCAGTGGAAAAATCCTCCACAGATAATATAAGCAAATTGAGGGGCCAGAGAGTAAAGTGTTTAAATCGTGTTGTTAGCGTTTCGAATGTTCTCGGATAAATTTCTACATTGTTCTGGTGTTTGTTAAGAACGTGACACCGGTAATTTCGTACTGAGTTTAGTCATGTTTTTAAGGGCCTGTCACGAAGGATGGTCGCTCGCACCATTTGATGAAGATCTTCCAAAGGGCCCGACCATTCAGGAATAGTCTTTTTTTGTAGTGCTTATTGTTCTGCACTTTAGAATCACGAGGGAGGGTTTGAGTAAAAAACAAAGAAAGAACACCGGTTTACCATGAGACCTTAAGATCAATCCGGTAATTAATATTATGAATAAATGCTAAAACATATTTTAAGATAATGTTGTGCTATTTCTCTTTAGTAAAGGAGGTTTTGGCCTACAATGCCACTTTGGTGGGTTGGATAGGGTTTGTGTCAAGTTTTCCTTCTTTTGCAGTAATGTTGTCCTGGTAGTTTGCGCCCTTAGTAAACTCTTAAGACAACCACGGTATGAATAGGAGTGGTGACACTCCTTTTTTTTCGTGCGGAAATCCCCTCGAATACCACCGGACTCGAACCGACTAAAACCGCACGCCTTCTTGGGAGTACTAAGAGCCGGGGAACATGGTGCACCCTAGAAAGGAAAACCCTGGAACCCCGACGTACCTCGGGCCACCTAAGGAATGAAATGAACCAAGTTCCAAGTTTTTATTTTATAACTAGCTGAGCAAGTGAGCACCTCAGTGTTATCCGCGATACAACAACAACCGCGGGTGACGCAGCGGGACGTGGCAAGTTTAAAAAAGTAGCCCAAAAATTCTCCTTATATCATCAGCTATCTGCCAGTGAAAGTGACGTCGAATTCCGTCTAGCCTTTCCAAAGATTAGCCGGAACAAACAGACAGACAGATAATCATTTTGAAAACTACTTTTTTGATGTAAGTACCCCATTTACGAGTATATTAATGCATTTAGTGAAAAGCTGATAATTTTGAATTACAAACAACACTTCAATTCTATTTGTTTAATAATGAAAAATAATTATTTTTAAGCATTTTTCTTCTAAATTACAAGGTGGCAGCCCTACATTCAACACCACTTGTATGTAGGTAAAACAATGACATCGCATTATCGACCCTGCATTTCATTTGTACACAAACTGTGTCAAACGTGTAATTAAGGAGTTCGTTCACCATGTATTTACTAGTAATAGACACTAGATCTTTATACTTTTGAAACAATTACTTTATTCGTTTTAATGGTATTATATTATACTCGAGTAAAAATGAGGTTTTAAATCGGTTAAATTTGTTTTTAATTTGTTACATTAAAACTCCATAATTTAGGAAACGATTTGGAAATATATTTAAGTATTGCATGGTTGGCCTAGTTAAGTGGTCGCCACGCCGCTTCCTACTGCTCCAAGTGTTGTGGGTTCAAATCCTACATAGGACAATACTTTGTGTGATCCACAAATTGTTGTTCTAAGTCTGGGTGTACTTTGTTGTTTCGTGTTTGGTTGTAAAGTCCCCCACGACACAGGATGTATATTCCTAATGCGGGAGTTGTCTTTTTTACCCGACTACGGCAAAGCCAAAGGAGGGTTATGATTTTGACAGGCTATGTATGTATGTATGTTCATTTGTTCCCTCATAGCTCCTTAACTACTTATTAGAACTGGACAAATGAGGTTTCGTTAGAAGCGACTTGATCGTCCGCTGGTTATAGGCTATATGACGTGTCACTGAATCTAATGTGGCGCCCTCTAACTGACATAAAGTACTGTATTAAAATAATAATTTGAGATAAATATGCCGTGTTTGGTATCATTGGAAAGGGCGTTACTTGTACATTTCAAATATATATAATTATATATATTATATATTAATAACGGCACCGAAACATTTTAAATAAAAAAAAGTAAAAACTAAAACCCAACACCGACAAAAAACGACGCTGAAAAAGTATAAAACAAGTTTGAAAAGCCGTAGTCACACGTAACATAGAAACGCACCATAACACTTTAATAGCGTATGATTACGGCTTTTCAAACTTTTTTTATACTTTCTCAGCGTCGTCTTTTTTTAAAGATTTATTTTTCTTAAGGTTAAATATACATAGTTCTCGTCTTGTTTCTATTCCCATTGACGGGCATGTTGCTTTAATGGGTCGTAATCCTGTTGTCTTTTAAAATAAAAATAGAGAATAAAAAAAAATTGCTAGGGAGAGCTACGCTACGGCATGAATGGCCCGGCTCGACCAGAGTGATACCACGGCCTCACAGAAAACCGGTGTGAAATAGCGCTTGCGCTGTGTTTCACCGAGTGAGTGAGGATACCGGAGGCCCATACCCCAACCCCTCCCCACATCCCTCTCCCCATCCCCCAAAGGCCGGCAACGCCCTTGTGACGCCACTGGTGTTGCGGGTGTCCATGGGCGGCGGTAGTCGCTTACCATCAGGTGATACGTCTGCTCGTTTGCCCCCTATTCTATAAAAAAAGTTAGTCTATAATATTTATTTATTTAAAAATATATGTATACGTATTTTTTTTAACAATCTGTTTACCATAGTACAGGTTCTTCGCAATGTAGAATTCAATTCAGACAGTCGTGTGACTCGTGTGTGAGAAATATCACGTTTTTATTATTTTCCACAAACTCCGACAATATATTTATATACAAACATGATTTTAAAACACAATATTTATCAACCGAAAAAAAAAGGAACTTGAATCATAGGGGGTATAATAACTACGTTTCATAACAGCTGATAAAAGCAGTTCACCTTGAACGAATATGCGTCGGAATCGAGCAATTTCTTGTTTGCAATATCATTTACCAACATATCTACACTTTTTATTTCACTTGAGGACACTAGACTGTCAATTCTCGTAATCAAAATTCCGTTCTGATCGGTTACCGTATTCTGGTAATCCGTGTGGTGGCGGATTAGGAATACGGTCTCTTACCACCTCAATTCGTCCCGTGGCTGGGTGTCGGAATATGCGTCGGAAGAGAGTTATTTCTTGCTAACAACATTTCCTATACTTTTTATTTCACTTGAGGACACTAGACTGTCAATTCTCGTAATAAAAATTCCGTTCCGATCGAATCGGTATTCTCGTAATCCATGTGGTGGCGGATTAAGAATACAGACTTTCACCACGCCTATTCGTCCCGTGGGTGTCGTAAGAGACCATTAAGTGAGCAAGCAACCAGGACAACTGCCCCGCAAAGAGAAGTATAACTTGACACAAACCATAAGGCAGAGCAGGAACGTCGACACTTTTGTATCTTGTGTCGGACACAAGCTACCGATGTATATTAGATTTCTATAGAACCAGTATGAAATCATCTATCGCTGCGCATACGTAGACATTTTTTGTGCCTAGTTGCTTCCACTTAACACATACTCATGACGATCAAAAAGTGTTCGGTGTCGGTAACTGGAAACCTGTTGAAGACACAAGCAACATTAAGAAATTTCCTTACAACATCGTGAGACTGACGGAAAAAACAAGCCACGAATTGTGGCCAGTAGTAGCAACGGACGACACGTTTGCGCAGCACCTTAGTGTCGTCTGGCCTTCATGACATTTGTGAGTTTGACGGTAGATCCGAACTGAATCTCAAACGGATTTTACAACGATCCTTGACATTTAAGAAATTTTGTGCCATGAATTCGGTCAAGGTTTCGGTGAACAAGAGATGTTGGCATACTATATAATCTACCAGCGGATCCACGCATCACACAAAAAAAATTCTTATCGGAAAAGTATTTACTGAGATTAGCGAGATCAACCAAACAAACTACAGGTTTATACGAGTAATACTAATTAGTATCAAATTTATTATCACGCATAACTCTTCCGAATGGAACAGTTAATACATTATTCATTGCAAATCCACGAATAAAAGTATGTGTTAAATGCACTGATAAAAGATAAAACGGACGATTAAGCTGTTAATACTTATTTACGTAAAACCCTTGAGCCACCATTTTTCTGAAGGTAATTTTGATGAAAATAACACTGAGTCTAACAACAAAAATATTGGTTACGGAACTGCTTAAAAACTTACAATAAATAAACCTCGAAACTAATTTTATTTTGTCAACTCTATCGTTTTGGAGGACTCGAGACGCTTTCGTTAAAATACTTTAAATCGTCAATTCACTTTAATTTACACCTCATTTGTTTAAATAAAAAAAAGTTAAAGCGTCACTTACCTTCTTGTATAATTCTTTGATAATCTGTATCAGGAAGTGTTCTATTTTTAAACTGTAGGTATGTTGCGGACAACATTGACCTAGACAACGTTGTTTATGGCTTCGCGCCAAAACGAAGGAATATCGATATTATAATTACTGGATGAAAGTTTTATGGATTATTTTAAGTTTTTTTTTTATTGATAGGGGGCAAACAAGCAGACGTATCGCCTGATGGTAAGCGATTACTGCCGCCCATGGACACATGGCACGTGGCAACACCAGAGGCGTCACAAGTGCGTTGTCGGCCTTTTAAGAAGGAGTACGCTCTTTTCTTGAAGGTTTGAAGGTCGTATTGGTCCGGGAATACCACAGGCGACAGTTCATTCCACAGTTTTGTTGTGCGAGGCAGAAAGTTCCTAGAAAACCGCACAGTTGTGGACTGCCAGCCATCTAAGTGATGGGGATGGAACTGCTCTCGTGTAGGACGAATGCGGGAAGTGGCGGCAGGAATCAGTCCGAACAATTCCTCGGAGCACTCCCCATAGTAAATGCGGTAGAAGATGCATAGCGAAGCCACATCTCTACGCAGCGCCAAAGAGTCCAGCCGAATTGAATATTCCTGGCAGTCGACGATTCGAGCCGCTCTCCATTGGATGCGGTCCAGGGGGAGGAGCTGGTACTGGGGTGCCCCCGCCCAAAGATGAGGACAGTATTCCATATGTGGCCGAACCTGCGCCTTATAAAGCAGAAGGCGGTGGGCCGGAGTGAAACACTGTCTCGATCTGTTGAGCACACCAAGCTTCTTCGAGGCCAATTTGGCTTTATCCTCCAAATGGCCACGGAACTGGACTTCACTCGATATCTCGACACCAAGTATTCCAATGTTGGCTGAGGCAGATAGGGGAGTGTCTTCAAACCGAAGACATATGACCCACGGCAGTTTTTAGCGGTGAACGCGCAAATTTGTGTCTTTGTGAGGTTAAAGTGGACTAAATTGAGTCTACCCCAATCTGAGACCTTTTGTGTATGGTATTTTTAAATATTGTTATAAATATCGGCAATTGTTGAACGCTATGAAAAAGTAAAGAGGGTTAATGGTTGGAAAAGACATGACTTCTCTACAACGGAAAAATAGAAGACAAGAGAAAAGGATAACAGCCTAGATTATCGTAAATACAGCAAGTGAAGGAGAAAATAGGAGTCGTGGCTTATCATGAAGTCAAACAGATTACCAGTGAGGGAGTTGTTAAAAGTACCGAATTAATATAAGACATGAATAATATAATACATTGTTCTAAATCTTTATTAATGGCACTTGAGTTTTGAATTCGTATGTGCTGACTCTTTTCTTTCTCCCGGTTGTATCAGATAGCCATCGGATTGTATGAGTGAGGGAACAGAGAGTGCACCTATGTGAACTGCACTATATATGCACTATTATATCTCCTACGTAGTTATCTGGTCTCCGTAGCTGAAATCGGCTAGGAATACATTATAATTGAAGTATGACTGACCCGCGATTCTTTGCGTTCCATCATTCGGTCTCATAACCGCATTACATCAAGATAGATGAGACATCAGCCCCTCTAGCCAAGTTGCAGGCGTTCTTCTTTCTGCAATCGTTATATCGCCTAAATTCTCGTGTGTCATTGGCTAATACTTTGTCTAACATTAGCCAACGACACACGAGAATTTAGGCGTTAACGATTGCAGAAAGAAAAAGGCTTGCATCTGGCTAGGGAGGCAGTGCCAGAACGGAGCCAATTCTTCCGTATTAAATGTGTAATATGTAAAACAGTAAACCTTCTACCGTAAAGACGGGTATCTTGCCAAAAATTGTTACAAACACAGTTAGTAACAATTTTGGAACAACAAGTTTGGAAGATATTTACAAATAACCGATACGATATTGACGTAAGCGGCAATATCATTATCTATATTCAGTCTAATTTGTGTAACGATGCCATATTGACGTAAGCGGGATAATCATTAACTATATTCAGTCTACTATGTGTCAGATGAAACAAAGAACACCCTCTTAAACCCATACATGGTTATTTTGATCGAAATGTCTGAAACCGCATGCCGACTCCACTTCACCTATAAAGAAAATCCCTGGTACTCCGAGGGACACCGACTTATCTATGGCTTACATATAGCCCCTTGGCCTGTAGGGATAAACGGTCCCCTAATAAAGAAAACCCTTATTAGGAAATTATTACAGGTGACTAGAGGAAAATGTATTTTCCGTCCCTTTACATTCTTTTATGTATGGCCCTGCCAAAATGAGTCTACACTGCCTGTTGAAAAGCATAAGTAGAATCCAAGAGTGGTGGTGACCATACTCATTGCGACTCAGACAATGTAACAATGCAGCATGGTGACCCACCCTATGGCGGTCTAGAACTTTCTGCATCATTGGGCCTCCGATCTCGCACTCACCAACGAAACACGACAGCACGAACGCTGTCATTTTACGTTGATCTCCTGTGCGAGGGTAGTACCGCCCCGGTCGAGCCGGCCCAACCGTGCTGAAATCAGCGTATCTCTACTACCTTGTTCATACGAATTTCAAAGAAACGACCGAATCTATATCTAAACTATTATTTAAAGCTGAAGAGTTTGTTTGTTTGAACGCGCTAATCTCAGGAACCGCTGGTCCGATTTGAAAAATTATTTCAGTGTTGGATAGTACATTTATCGAGGAAGGCTATAGGCTATATATCATCATGCTACCACAAATAGGAGTGTAGCACCTATGAAAACTGTTTCAAAAACGGGGGAAAATTATCACGCTACGGGCATTAGGAGACGCAAACGAGGTTGCGAGGGTCAGCTATATTATATAAGTCAGTAGATGAAGGGATTTTTTATAGGATAAAGCACAAAAGAACAGCCGAGTCACTTAGTGGGAAGTTACTTCTTAAACTCAAGTGTCAAAACTTTGTTGAATCCCTCCAGAATCAGGAAGAGATAAGTTTGAGCTTCAGTAATCTTACTCAGAAGAAATCAACGTAAGAATTACCAAACACAGGTTTTCTATGATGCTGTGGTATGATTGAGATGGAGCCGGCGTTTGTGGCGAATAATGTCCCTCCCGTGGCGAAAAACGTGGACCTTATGACAAAGAGAAAAAAAATAAGAACTAACCCCTTATTCAAAAACGTTATTTAAAGTTGAAAATAACAGAGAACTTTTCTTAAAGTTACGTTTATGAATAAATATTTTAGGACGTTTAACACACAACGCCATTTGATCCCAAACTAAGCAGAGCAATGGAGTAAATCGAATATTTAAGGTTAAAACTAAAACCCAACTACTTACGACAAAAAACGACGCTGAAAAATTATGAAACAAGTTTCAAAAGCCGTAGTCACGCGTTACGTAGAAATGTACCATAGTCCATAACACACTAACAATAGATGGAACACTAAAATAAATCTTTCAATCTAAACAGTAATTTCAGAGACTAGCGTGTTTAACGAAACCTACAAACGCTAAAGTTTTTAACGACTTCAAAAAAGGAGGAGGTTCTCAATTGGACTGTATTTTTTTTTGTGTTTGTTACTTCAGAATTTTCGATTGGGTGAACCGATTTTGACGATTCTTAAATTTCACATAATTTTAGCATAGATTAAAATGACATGAAGCTTGCTTGCTTCCACATTTTAAAGTCATCAATTCCTTTACCTCTTCTTCTGAGTCCCGCTGATCTTACATTTTTTACCCGGAGCGATTTTCATCAAACCTCCACAATCTTCTTAGTACACACTAAGTAGGCTTTATCGAAGTTCTATAGAAAGAGAGCTTCAACTGCCCATAACGATTCCCAAACATATTCGTATGGCAACCGGCGGCTTAACGTGGTTTTCGAGGAACGGAGTAGTCTCAATATGTAAACAAAAGGTCACCTATGCGTATTGAACTGGCAATGATTGCTTATCTTTGCAAAGTTACCGCTTTACGCGAGCCCCTCCTTCGAGGGGTCATATAATTCCTTGACCTATTTAGCTTTAAATGTTTATAATAAATAAACAATAGGCACTATGAATATGTTACAACACATAACGTTATCACATTACGGTATAATACTGGCAAAGCGTTTGTTGGCGTACGTGACTGGAAGCATCTCGCATTTGTAACAAGTAGGTACCTAGATGAGTGGATGACCGAGCTTTGTGCAGTGTTTTTTTTTGGTAAATTTTCTAAAAATGAATCCCAGCTGGGTCGATTTATCGCCCCCTTCATACTAAATTTCATGAAAATCGTTACAGCTGTTTCCGAGATTCAGATTTTAAATGTCGCAGGCAATGATATTATAATAAAATCATTGGTCGCAGGTATATTGTCAAAGCCATGATATTACAAATTTCAGTAGTGATATAATAATACGGTAGTTTTTGTTTTATGGAATAGGTAGGCAAACGAGCAGACGTATAGCCTGATGGTAAGCGAATACCGTCGCCCATGGACACACGCAACACCAGAGGCGTCACATGTACGTTGCCGGCCTTTGGGGGATGGGGATGGGAAGTGGGCAGGGGAGGGGGTTGGGGTATGGGCCTCCGGTATCCTCACTCACTCGGTGAAACACAGCGCATGCGCTTTTTCAGACCGGTTTTCTGTGAGGCCGTGGTATCATTCCGGTCGAGCCGGCCCATTCATGTCGAAGCGTAGCTCTCCCACGGTATAAATTGTTGTCAATCGATTTCGTTTCTTTCAATTTAACGCCCTCGTTTTAGTGACTAAGTACGTTAGGTTAGGTAAACGTATGAGATGTTTTACTGCACCATTGGCCTAGTGGTTTAAGCGATCGTCACGCCGCTTTCTACTGCGCTGAGTGTTGTGGGTTCAAATCCACAAATTGTTGTTCTGAGTCTTGGTGTTCGTTGTGTGTGTTCATGGTGTTAGTAAAGTCCCCCGCGACACAGGATTTTTCCTTTTGTTTGGAAATATCTTTTTTTTAATGTATCCTTAATTTAAAAAGACAGAACGTAATATTGTTATCTCGTTTCGGCGACTTTTTTTATAAAAATATGGACCATGATAATTCAAAAGTACGGTCCCTGCAGAATTACTTAAAGGTCCCTTCCTCTAGTTTTACAAGTTTTATAAATGTTATCGTTTGCGCAATGTAGACATTATATTCAAACTCATTAAGAAATCTTAGCTACAGAGAAGAATCTAGGACATACATTTTTAATTCGACCTTCAGTACGTTTTAACGATCAACAAATTTTTTGGACTTGTAGTTGCATTCGAGTAGATAGGTATATGTCTTCATCTTTCTAGTCTTTATTATTCCCAAGATTTGGGGTCGGCTACTAGTTCAACCGGTTTTACCTGAATATCAGTTTTTACACAGAGCGACTTGCATCGTACCGATTCGTAGGTTGATCTACCTAATTGTCAGTATATTTGAGGGCACTGACTTCCCGAAGCACGGACGAGTAACACCGCCATCTTCCATATTCCAGGCTGCTATTAAGAATTTCTTGTAAGAAAAACCCAACAGCAGTCCGACCCGGGAATCGAACCCGAGACCTCTTGATCTTCAGTCGCTTACACTAACCACTAGACCAACGAGGCAGTCCTGTAGGTAGGTATAGTGCAAATTAAATATCGGGACAGTAGTATTATTTACCTAATGATATTCATGTTCAGTATGGGCGTAGAAGGGGGTTTTTTTGGGGTCCAAACCCCCCCGAATATTTTTTAAACTTCTCATTTTTTTCATAATAATATTACGGTTAAAGGGACATGGTCATTTTATTATCTTAAACCCCCCTCGAAACTAAAACCTAGCTATGCTCATGATGGTCTGCAAATAGATTAATGTAATTATATCGTCTCTTGGACCCAATTGGAAACTAGAGTCAAGTTTTTGCCTGACACATTGTTGAATTAGGTCCGTTTTTCGCACTACAAAATTGCTCTATGCATCCTATTTTTCTGATTCGGTCCCAGGTACTTAAGAGCACCACACTAGCATCTTTTCTTTCCAATTTTCTGAAATTAATTTATATTTGTGGTCACCCAGCAGTAGAAATCAGATAATAATTAAGTACTTAATTTAAGTATTTATTTTAATAATCATTTTTTTTTTGCTTTCTGGCTTCCCTTGCTTTCTCTTACAGGCAACTCTTACAGAGTTATTGTCAACCTTACAAAAGGTGCAATTGGGCTTTTAGTAATGTTCGATTACACTATTTGACTTTATTTGTTTACAGTACATTTATGTAGCTTGTAACCGTACTTCCACTATATGCATGCAATTCAGGCAGTACCAAACAAGAGTTGATCAGAGACACACACTTGAGTTTTAGTGGAAACCCTTAACTAACATCTATTGAAGAATGCACCTTATTAACAACTACATTAAACAAATATCTGAATCTATTATGAACAACATCTAAAGATATGTTAGGGAGTTTTAATGAAGTCAAAATATGTATTATTTATTTTATAAAATTCCTTTATAAAAGCGTTTGTGACGTTGTAGAGGGTTATCTCTAGATCTACTGAACCGATTTTAAAAAATCTTTTACCAATAGAAGGCTTTGTTATTTGTGAGTGACAGAGATATATAATAACCCAAAAAGTGGAAAGACTTTTTCTTGGTAGCTGGATTTGCATAGTAAGTAGGAGAAAAAAATTTTTACAGCCCAACAAAGTAGGCACGGGTCAGCTAATATATTTTTTTTTTCAAATTGGACCAGCGGTTCCGGAGATTAGAGCGTTCAAACAAACAAACTTCAGCTTTATAATATTAGTATAGATAGTCAATGAGTACAAGCTACATTAAAAAAACAATTATGCTTACTTTTTCATTATTTTTTTCTAGATTATAGTAAGTTTAAAAAATATGTGATTTTATCCAACCTATTTTGGAATAAAAAAGTTATGACGAAATAAAATAAAAAAAGACAAACCAAAAAAAGTATAGTCTGGTAAATAAATGAAAAAAAATAGTTTCAAAACAAATGGCACATCCCTACAAAAAAAAAACAAGTAAATAGTGTAATTATTATTCAATTAGAACTCATTCAAGTGTGATATAAGTCGTAGTTAATTAAAACACATTTGAATGTTACTTAGTACAACATAATAAACAATAATATTGAGGTCAATATGCAAAAAAGGTAAATTTTGACCTTGACATGACGAAGAACCAGTCTTATTTACTAGAAATGTTGAATTTACTACATAATTACTTACCAAAATCTATAAATTGCTTTATAGACAGCGGCGAAGGGTTAAACTGCGAGTAAAAATCGAGCATTTTCGTAACATTGCTGAAAATTGCACCTGCCAACCTCATCTTGAATAAGTTTGATCAACGTTTAGTGGTAAGACAATATACGATATTCACGTCAAAACCAATTCACAGTCACAAGTAAATAAAACACATCTTTAATATTTTTTTCAAAAAAAATTTTCACTGGCACACACTATCCCGTTCGAGAAAATTTCGACTGAACTAGTGTTGTGCAAGTCTCTCGCTTATATACTGTGACGAAATTATGAACTTTGCCCAGTTGCGTCGCGTCGTGTGGTGACGTTTTTCTGTGCAGATTTTTTTCATAAATTGTTACTGGAAACCAAACTTGAAATAGATTTTTTTTTTTACACTGAAACTTACTTTAATTAAATAAATTATTTTATTGGAACCCTTTTTGTATTTCTTCACTAACGCTTGCTTGCCACTTGCCTTTATTGAGACATTGAGACCACAGATTTTCCCTCCTCTCACATATTTTGTCTATATTCTTGACGTCTCTATAAATTGTCTTTGGCCTTACCATTTTGACAGGAATAACGTTTACCATGTAATGGTACAGTCAGCATACTAAGAGACATACTGCATTTAATACATTATCAATATTCTAGAAACAATATTCAATTTATAGTTTTTTAAGGGCACAGGTACTGAGACTGTAGTAGTTTGGAGAGAAACGTAAGTTAGATTTATGGTTGAATTCTAAAAAGATCATGATATAGGTGATAAAAAGAGCAATCAGAAGCAATCTGAAATGATGCATTATATTATTAAATCACTTCTTTCAGTATATTGGTCAGTTTCTTAAGTTAAGTCTTTCAGAATTTGTTCTAGGTATTCCTAGGTATATTGTTAGGAAGAAAGAATATTCTAGTACAATGCTTGAGACGACGCCAGACGTCTGAAAGTTCTCGTTGATTTCTTGAGGCATAGAATGATAAACCATAAATCAATATGCATAAAAAGCGAATATGGATTGACGTTTGACGTGATTGACGTAAGTTTGGTTTGTTTATATTTCGTAGAAACATCATATTCAAGATGTTCCTTCCCGTGTTACCTACGTCGTCACGGAATCGACTAGAATTTTCTAGTTTATTTCGCGTTGAATATATAAGGCGCTTCGTCGAGAGCAAGGCGGTTCAGTCTTGAGTTACAGTGCGAGAAATGTTGAAGTTATATCAGATATCAGTAATTAACCTAGTGACCTCGACGACAATTAAGGACTGTTATTCAGAGTGATATTTTGGTTTTAAGAGTGTCTTTAATAAAGTGTTTTTTACACGTCGAAGCTTTATTTCTCAAATCCATTGAACCCAGCACGTTACAGTATTGCTACAATCTCATAAAAAATAAAATTATATTTCACGCATTCATCATATTTTGTAACTTCTTCCAATTGATATATTTATTTATTTTTATTACGCTGAACCACCCCAGATGGTAAATAGACAATGGAAGAGAGATATTTTATGTACTTATTTTGTAAAAGTGTGTAATGGTATGGTATATTATTTTCTTACAACATTATTTTTGAATTGAACGATTTCTACGTATGTATTTGATATGAATTTCAATATTATTAAAATATTACATCACCTCATCATCGTCACTCGCATCTCGCATCATCATCATTTTAGCCAAAAGACGTCTACTGCTGGACATGGGCCTCCCTTAAGGCTGTTCACAATAACCAGTCCTAGGCTGCCCTACTCATTACCCTCATATTTCAGGAGCATTTATATTTTACACATTCTTTCATTTTGATGATATTTAAAAAATCACAATATATTTTCGACTGCACTATTTGAATACAAATCATTATCAGGTTTTAGTTTTTACTTTTTGTTTATTAAAAATGTTTTGGTGCCGTTATAATACCTATCACAATTATCGAATAAATACGGAAAAAGTCACGAGCAAATGCCAATAATATATATATATATATTTGAAATGTGCATGTAACGCCCTTTCCAACGATACCAAACACGGCATATTTATCTTAAATTTGTTTTTTAACACAGTACTTTATGACCGCTAGAGGACGCCACATTAGACTCAGTGACCAGTGCTGCCACCTTAGCGCTTTCGGAGTTAGATCTAGCGCTTTTTTGAGACACTGCGCTGAATTTTCAATACTAACTCCTAGCGGAAAATATAGCGCGTTTTTATGACAAAAAAACTTAGTAGTAATGAGTGTGTTCAGGACAACTAATCACAAAAGAGGAAAGAGGAAAAATATTTGAATTTGGCGCTCAGAAGTTTTATTAATTTGTGATGAGTGTTGAATTGTGATTAAATGTCATAAACACACTCAATCATAGACAGTGATTGTGCAGAAAATGATTGTGTGAAAACTATGCAGTCACCTGCATAGTTTTTAGCTTTTCATAGATTAATGATAAGCAATACTTAACATGTACCAAGTACCAGTGTCAAAAAAACACAATAATATTATAAACAACGTTATAAGTCTGAATGGGAAATAAAGCCTGAGTTCAAGCATTGGTTGAAGGCGTTTCCAGGTGATTCTACAATCTACAAGATTCCTCAATCCAATCCTCGGTAAGGAAAGCACTCGATAGTTCGAAATCGAGTCGGTACTTTCCATTAAAGTATCGATTCTTTTATGGAATAATGAGTATGATCCTTTTTTTTCGAAACTACTCATGCATGAGTACAGTATTGCTATTATTTTATTCGATACCGTGTCCCATTGGCGAGCTTTTTTTTTATCTATACTTTGGTTTCGCTACCGTGTCCCTAGTGCAATCTAGCAGAATCTAGCGCTATTTTCAAGCGCTTTTAGCGCTGGTTTGCCTCAGAGAGGTGGCAGCACTGTCAGTGACACGTTATATAGATAGATAGCCTATAACCAGCAACCAGCGGATGATCAAGACACTTCCAGGCACTTCCAGCGTACAGCTCTTAGCGAACAGATGAACATACATAGCCTGACAAAATCATACCCTTCTTTGGCTTTGCCGTAGTCGGGTAAAAAGATTATTCAATAAGATCATATCTATTCTTTACAATTTTGACGTAATAATTATATTCTCTGACCTTTAATTTTCAATTTGCTGCTGACTGTACCATTCTCATCAATCATTCTAAAGTGTCAAACAAAAATACTTACAATTTTCATTAGTTTTAATATTTATTGTGGCACGCGGCAATTTCGAAACAGAGGAAAGTATTTATTTTATTTAAATTTGTATAAAATCTAATAAGAAATGGTTGGAATTTTAAATACTTTACTTGTACCTAAGATTTTAAGTTACGGAGCGATAAGAGCTAACTCTGTAAGATAATTTTAAAACAAAGAAATTGTTCTTTGAAAGTTTAATGTAGTTAGAAATAGAGTTGGATATATGTAGTACGACTTCTTACTGCCATATAAGACATAATTTTAATAGTTCAACTTACTTTTGACTCTTGAGTAGCGGACTTTTCCATTTCTTTCTAAAGACTATAGAGGATCCGTACATAGGCCTATGTCCATCCAGTAAGAGAGATATTCATGGCTCCTAAAAAGTATTCATGAATATCTAGACCAGCGTCGCCAAATGTTTTTTTGTCAAATCTGAATTTTGAAACTACTTAGTAATTCTTCCGTCAAAAGCAGAACAGAGTAAAAAAATAATCAAAAATTAAGAACACTACGACGAAAAACAAAGGTTGTTTTCAATATTTTTTTAAAGAAGCATTTTAAATAATTTTTTTAAAGAAGCCAGGTGCCATTTCAATTTGTATAATGATGCCAGTAGTGCCTTTTCATTTTTTATTGCTTTCCAATTTTATTTACGATAAAGCACTACAGGTAACTAACTAACATCTCTTTTGGCCAGTTATCCCCAAAAAGCGGGACATTTAAATTTTGATTAAAAAATCGGGACGTCCTGCCAAATTCAGGATGTCTGGCAATGCTGATATAGACAGACAGAGACTCATATACATTAAGATTTCTTATAGGTATTTATTCTGTTTTAAACATATAAAAATATCATTCCAGATGAACCACAAAGTATTTGTCTATGGTACATTGAAACAAAACGAACCAAACCACCATTGGTTGACTAATAAAGAAAATGGAGAAAGCATTTTCCACGCATATGGAGCTACTGTTACTAAGTATCCGCTGATTATTGCCACCAAATATAATATACCATTCTTATTGAAAGACCCCGGCAATGGACACTTTGTTAAAGGTAAGATGGATTCTGCTGGTATCCTGTGGGTCTCGTGAGTAGGGTCCTTAACTGCTTAGCAAAAGCAAAAGGGTTCAATGGCCAGGGTTAATGATTGTGTAATGGAAATGGTCATTTCTTCGTGTCTGTGTATAATATGTATGTATTTAGTAGTGATGTTCCGGATAACAGTATATATATCTGCAGGTAAAAAGTATTTTCTTTTATGTTTGTTACCTTAGAACTTTTGATGAGGTTAACGGATTTTGATTATTCTTTTTTTATTTAAAAGCTGGTGCTTCCCGTGTGGCCCATTTCAATTTCATCCAGTTCTTAAAGTCGTTTTTTTTTGTCTGGAATAATCTTTCTTCGGATCATTGGTGTCAATATCCGCGAAAATCCTCCTCTCATAATTTTATTCAAATAATCTTTACCATTTTTAATCACCCGGAACATCAATACTATTTTGATATATTTTAGTATTTTTATCAGCAGTTTCGTTTCCACAGGCTCTGCCTAGGATCGTCTGTCTTCTGTGTTGAAGTCATTCTTGTCTGGTTCCTATGATAAATAATATATCCTACTGTCACATAGGCTCAAATACCAAACGGTGCACACACCAGCTATACGAGCTTAAGCTATAGCAAAGGGTTATCGATATTTATTTATTTTATTTTATTTTATTCAATAGGTACAGATACAGATAACAGATTGAAAAAATACAAAAAGCAGTTTTAACAGTACATTATAGTAAACCTGCCATCCAGTTACAAATGTACACAACTTTGGCAGTAGACAGTGCTTCGCTTTGGCATAGGGTTAAATATTATAAGAAAATTATGAGAAAAAAAACAAAAACTAACCATAATTAGATACATCGTTACAAACTAAATAGATATAATTATATAGGAAACTGAGATGTGCTTTAAAATTAAAGCTTGCTATAACGATGGAGAGAAGATTTGAAAGCATTGAGGCTTTCGTGAAAGACATCCAACTGTGGGCACACGGTATTATAGTTCCTGCACATTCTGTTTAGTGGGTTATTATGTGAAACATTGTTATTGCTGGGAGGTACACTAAATAATTGCGGTATACGTACAGATCGTGTGGGTATTTTAATTTCAATCTTTTCTACGAGATTACTATCGATTGTACAATGTACAATTTTGTGTAAGGTGCACAAGTCACCGATCCATCTTCTATTTTCCAAAGATCTTAAAGAAAATTTTTGCAAACGATCAACATACTCCGGTATTTTGCGTCTTAGCCCACATCTTGAGCAGAGAGCTCTCACGAATCTCCTCTGTACCGCCTCTATCCGGTCTATATGTATATTATAAATTGGAGACCATACGGGTGAACAATATTCTACAATACTTCTTACCAGAGAGTAATATAAGACTATCACAGATCTTGTATTTTTAAATGGTCGTGAGGTGCGAAGTATAAATGAGAGCATGCGGTTAGCTTTGCTGCATATATAGTCATAGTGCGATCTAAAATTTAAAGAGCAGTCAAATATGACTCCTAGGTCCCGCACCTCCGTAACTCTGTCTATGTTGGTGTAATCGATATGATAATTATACTTCAGAATATTTTTATTTTTGGTGAAAGTTATTACTTGACACTTTTTAATATTTAATGTCATAAGATTTCTAGCACACCAGTTTACGATGGTATCAATGTCTGCCTGGAGGAGTTCACAGTCACTATGTGTGGAAATTCGCTTGAATATTTTTATGTCATCAGCATAAGCTAAGCATTCACTTTGAATCATATTAAGTAGATCGTTGACAAATATTAGAAACAGGAGCGGGCCCAGATTAGAGCCCTGGGGCACCCCTGATGTGGTTAAATACGGTACAGAGTTATATCCGCTGAGTGTGACCAACTGTGAGCGATTGAGCAAATAAGAAGAGAGCCATCTGTACAAATTACCATGGATCCCCATGTGGTGGGCCTTCAGAAGTAGAACCGAATGATTAACGCGATCAAAAGCTTTAGAAAAATCAGTATATATAGAGTCGACCTGATCCCTACCGTTAAAGGATTCGCAGATATAATTAGTATAATAGAGAAGATTGGAGGTGGTAGATCTACCTGTAACAAACCCATGCTGTTTTGGACTTAATATATGCTTGAAGTGTTTATACAAATAGTTATAAACGTAGCCTTCAAAAATTTTTGCAAAACAATTAAGAAGGCAGATAGGACGGTAATTTGAAACATCATTCTTATCTCCTGACTTGTATATCGGTGTAACCTTTGATATTTTCCATAGCTCTGGGAACGTGCCCTCCTGCAATGATTTATTAAAAATTATATACAGCGGAGTCACCAAGGTCCTCGCACACATACGGATGAAAATTGGGGGTATACCGTCAAAACCACCACCCTTAGATATATTAATTTGTCGGAGTTTATTTAACAAGTCTTGTTTGTCTATATCTAAGTTAGTAATCGAAAAGTTAGACGGTTGAAAGTCAGGGAAATAGCTACCTGATATGCCGGGGCTGTAAACTGAAGAGAAGCAATCAGCAAAGAGATTGACAATGTCCGCACCCGTATTGCCGACCCTTTTCTCAAAGTGCATACTACTGGGCACGCCATTAGTTATGCGTTTGCTTTTAGTGTAGCGCCAAAAAGCTTTTATATTAAGATCAAGGTTCTCCTCAGTACGCCCAATGTATGCTTTAAAACATTGATCAGCAAGTATCTTCGCCCTAGCTCTAAGCATCGAAAACAAATCGTAATCTCTAGGATTACCGTGGTGTCTGAACCTGGAGTGAGCTTTGTGCTTTAATGTTAATAATCTTATAAGACTCCTAGAGAACCACACGGGATAGCTACTATTCGAGATCTTTACTTTTGGAGTATACCTCTCTATTATTGTATAGAGAGTATTGTAAAAAAATTGCACGAATTCATCACAAATCATCCTCTCAGCATTCACTTCCCAATCTATTAGTCCCAACTCTAGATTACACTTATCAAAGTCAGTTTTATGAAAACACAACCTTTCAGTTGGCAAGTTTTTCAAAAGTGAGCCAGTACCGGTTCGAAGTGATATTTCAAATGGGGGGTGGTGAATGTCCAGACGGCTAACAGGCACAGCTGGGGCGACAGTAATCGCATCCGGTCCATCAGTTATGACTAAGTCAAGGAGACGATCATTCTGGTTTAAAATACCATTCAGTTGACGTATAGAATTTGACTGAAAAAACTCCAAGAGCAACTTGGACTTCTCGCCATTACACCCCAGAGGACAACCTGTTTCTGATGACCATGATATATTACCCAGATTAAAGTCACCCATAATGCAAGTAAAGTGCTTAGATGTATTGCAAAGTCTGTCATTACAGTTTTTTAGAAACTTACCAAAAACTTCCACAGGTAAATACTCAGGAAGATACGCAACACAAAAACTAACAGTCAGTGATTGGTTCAGCTTGACCTGTACCCAAATATCTTCCAAATATTCAGATTCCCAGTTCTGCTTAAACAGAACCTGGAGTCCCTTTGAGTAAGCGACCAGCACTCCTCCACCATGGTCCTTTCTATATCTCGAACGAAATTTACCATCACGATCTCTACGCACCACACAATATCTATCATCAAACAGCTCAGAAGACAGTACAGTCTCGTCCAACCAAGTCTCCGTAAAACAGATAATATCATAATTATTACATAATATTGTGTTATAAATATCAATAGTCTTGGTCTTCACACCTCTTACATTTTGATAGTATACTGAAAGGTACATTTATGATAGTTTAAATTTGAACAAAAGTCAATAGTACTAGCACTAAAGTTCACAAATGCATTCAACAAATGAGACCAAGACTGTCCCTGTCCTTTATTAGTATATACGGAGAGTCCACTGCCTTTCTAACATATATACGTCCATTCTTGACCCAGACGAACTTGTACCCCAGCTCCCTAGCCTTCTGCCGTGCTGCTGCATGCAAAACCTTGTTAGCAGGAGAGAGATGCTCCGACACATAAATAGGTTTTTTGTCGCCGCCAATTCCTAATAATGAGGTGTTAAGTTTGTTACTGGGGTTTGCTTTATTATATCTGTATACCGCGGAATAAAATTCATCTCGATTTCTTGTGCTTTTAAATTTGACTATGATGGTACGTGGCAGTTTGCTCTCTTTGTTCAGCTTAGCGACACGGGTGCATTTTACAATGTCATCCACCTTGAAGTTGCTACCAACTACACGAGAACATTGCTCCACGAGATTAGGTAGATTTTCATTGTGGTGCTCGGGCACACCGTGTATTTCGACGTTTTCTTCGCGCAAGTGTTGCTCCAAACTGCCCAAACGCCCCGAGAGTTCCGACACAGTAGCTTTAAGGGTATTATTCTCCTTTAACATCATTATATTATCGCTGACTAGCGTATCGACCAAGGTTTTCATTTCATCATAGCCCGAACTAATGAAGCTAATTGATTTTCGAAAGTCCTGTAAATCTTCCTTTATAGAGGACAGTTCGGCCCTCATGACGCTGGAGATCATCCCAGGTAATTCCAGTAGGATCAATTTATGGACACGATCACCAACCGCTGCCACAAGTGAAATATCAATATTTTGAGGTGGGCTAGGTGACATCAGGACAGGATCTGACTTCAAATTGCTCTCACTTTGTTTTCTCCTAAGGGTGACATTTCCCAGGTCAGAGTGTTGTTCCTCGCCACCCGGTAAGTTAGTATGATCCTCCTTAAGGCTGCGAACTGGAGTATTGAGGTTTCCCGTCTTTGGTTGCCTACTCTTACATTCACAGCATATCCACTTCCCTTTCTGACCCTCACTCATAGATTTGAATTGCTTCGGAGATATATTCGCGCATGTAAGATCATATATTTGGTAACATTTACAACACTTCAAACAGACTCCGTTGCCGATTGCTTCCTGACAACCCGCACAATAATTGACTGTAGGCGCCATCTATGTTTTGTGTACCGGAACTGCACAGTGCACTCTGATGTCAATATTATAAGTTATCTTAACGTATTAATAGTTTGAACGATTGTGACTAGTCCTGAGAAGTGAACCGAGATGTCGCTATCAGCCCGAATAGATAGTATAGGCTGCCTTTGCGACGAAGTGTCACTGTCTTGGTGGCGCAACCGTTGAGTCTTCAACTTACGTTTCGGAGGTTATGGGATCAAATCCTGTCTGTCGGCGCACTTTTCCAATGTTGCCAAAATCAGCCAGGCACATCCATTAAGCGCAACAACAATGCGGTATCTCGCTTCCGCCGCCTACTGGGAGGAGTCTTACGTAAGAAACGCACAGGAAGAAACGGGAGCCACCGATTTTCGGATGTCCACCAATCACAAGTTACAGTTTAAATTCACAATAATTTCTAAAGGCAAACGAACGTGCGTCCACTCACAACGAAGCCCAACGATGAACTGTATCAGTGTGGGTAATAGAGAACACTCAAGCTCTTCTAGTTTCATCCGCCATCTGGTTTGCGGCGGGGTGATGTGTCAGAATCGTACCAACAGAACCACACGGTGTGCCACTCTGTGCCTGAGATAGGAGGAATCCGGACACATCTGTTACTACGATATCCAGACCTCCTCCTAACGCCTGCTTTCATGTAAATTCTATTTAGGCGACGTACGGCATACCCGGACCTCGCCTTCTTACATCCACCAGCCAGCAGCAGCATACTAGTTTGAGCCAAACTCTGAGGAAACTGTCAAGGTAGTAGAGCCACGCTAATTTCAGCACGAACGGGCCGGCTCGACCGGGTAGGTACTACCCTCGCACAGAAGATCAACGTAAAATGACAGCGATCGTGCTGTAGTATTTCGTTGGTGAGTGCGAGACCCGAGGCCCAATGATGCAGAAGCATCACTAGGCCGCCATAGTGTGGGTCACCATGCTGCATTGTTGCATTGTAATGAGTATGGTGACCACTACTCTTGGATTCTACTTATGCTTTCCATCAGGCGGAGTAGAGTCATTTAGGCAGGGCCATACATAAAAAAAAAAACACCATCTTTCCGTAATGTAGTTTACATATAATTTTCCTCATACAGCTATGAGAAAAATTATATGTAAACTACATTACTGTCGACACTCTTCATTCACCAACAGCCTTTAAAATTCCACTGTTGGACACAAGCCAGAGAGGCTTATGTCCAACAGTGGAATTTAAAGACTGTTTTACACAAGAGGCCTAGTACACCACACTGATAAATTTTAATACTGGTGTAGGCAACCTACTACACATAAATACATACACACATTTTAATATATTATTATATCATAATCTTATAAATAAACTTATACCTAAATCTTATAAGTATTTATATATTTACACTTATACATATCCAGATACACTATATAATTAACTTACCATCTATATGTACATTTACTTATATAAAATATTAACACATATTTATAGGCCAGCATCGATATCGATTATCGACACCTGGAGGCACTAAACCATATAATGAATACATATGTGCCGCGCAACACGACTTGTGCGCGGGCGCACGCCGCTCAGTCCTACGATGTCCTCCGGAAGAACAAGAGCGGGGTCTGCTGTTCCTTTCTGACGAAAGCTTTTGGAACTGCTTCCTCAATTCTGCCACTTCTCTCGTGAGGTCGCTGATGACAGAGCTAGGGGTGGCATTGCTCACTGCGGCGACAATCGGAGTTGTTGAGGTGAGCTCATTAACTCTGTCTGCCAAATCTGCTAGATCTTCGAGCGAAGCTGTGGCAGGTTGACCGGCGAGTACGGTCTGGATGCCATGTGGAAGACGGCTAGTCGAGATCGTTTTCAGGAAGTCATCGGGGACGTTGACACCTGCGAGACTACGAAGATGGCGAAGAAATTGCGATGGCTTCCTGTCTCCGAGCTCTTCGTACATCAACAACTGCTTGATCTTCTTCTCGTTAGAAGCGCTAAGTCTCTTAATCAATTCTGACTTTAATGTCTCGTACCGATTTGTTGCTGGAGGATTCACGATGATGTCTTTCACCTCTCTAGAGTGCTGATTATCAAGTTAGCCGATAACATAACTAAATTTCGTATGGTCGCTAGTGATACCAGAAATGGCAAATTGTCCTTCGACTTGAGCGAACCATATGTCAGGTTCTTCCGGCCAAAACGGTGGCACTCTGACACCGACTCGAAATACATCGGTACTTATCGACTCGTGACTTATCGACATGCCCCCATCACTAGTGGTGGGTGGGGCTCAGCCTTCTGGTGTTGGAAATTCCTTCGGCATGTTTCTATAGGGGTCACCAGTGTGGTACTAGTATAGTAACCACTTACCAGAGTCGAAACTTGTTATTGACGCAGAACGCACGCTTGCTTACTTAAGATTGTATACTTGTGTTAAGCTCTTATGTACCGCCAATATACCTTATGTATATTGTGTACCATCTTTGACTATCTATCTTCCAGCTTTAAACTATTTATTGTGCTGTGCTTCTGCCTGTATTTCCTTTTCGCACCTTCTATTGTTACTTGTGAGTGTTAGATAACAATATAGATTAAACGTGAGTTGAACATTTTATTTTATACCTGTTACACCCAAGGCAAGTGGTTACTATACTAGTACCACACTAATATGCCAGACGGGTTTGTGTAGGATTTGTTTCAAATTTTCCCTGACTTTACGTAGTTTGCTCCCTTGTCGTATCTTACCTCGAACGTCGAACGGGATGAATACAGGTGATAAACTTTCGTATCATCACCACAGAGATTTGTTCCATAGCTGCTTAATCAGTAGGGTTGGCGCTCTTTGGAGGAGGCCTTCGTTCAGCACTGGATGGCAATAGGTCAAAGTAGTTGGGTACAATGGTGATGCAAAAGTCCTACTTAAAATACTGCAGTTCATTGCCTGATAACTGTTTTCAGGTGAAGTGTACGACATAGATGAAACCATGCTGGGTCGACTGGACATATTGGAGGACCATCCAAATTATTATGAGAGAGAATTAGATGACATAGCACTTGTTAAAGAGTACGTATAACATTGTTTTTTAAATGCCCCTTGAAATGAAAATGGGAAATTTTATGGAAAATGTTAGTTCAGTTTTGTTATATTATTAACCAGCTGATTGTAAAATGTCTAGGTGGTGTATATACAAAAAGAATAATTCGCAGCCGGTAGGATTCGAACCTACGCTCCCAGAGGGAATCTGATTTCGAGTCAGACGCCTTAACCACTCGGCCACGACTGCTACGTTATTAACTGTAAATTCATGAACTCCATTTGAAATACGGTTTGTGATGAACAAACCTTTGTCTTTATAATACTTATTGATAAATTTCTATCTATCTTATAATCCATCTAACCTCTATCCCAAACTAGATTGTGGACAAATTTCAGGCTACAGCTGAATTTCGATTTTTTACTTGGAGCCACTGTCATCTCATAGGCCTCATAGGGTAAGCAACGACGGCGCGGTCGGGACCTGGATGGGTGACTGCTAGTGGCATGTTACTGATGTTACGATGAGCGTGTCCGTGATTCGGAGGTCACGTTAAACAGTCGGTCCCGGTTGTTATCATATGATAACAGTCGTGAAGCTTAGTTGACGGCCTTTGGGCAGCTAAAAAAAAACATCCAACGGCAAGATTACGTAGCCACAACGTTGTGTTGCCAGTCCCCAACCCGCACTCGGCCAGCGTGGGGACGTATGGCATTAACGCTCTCCTGAGGAGACCCAGTGGGACGTTATGGGTTGTTGATACTGTCATCAGTTCTCCACAACCCAAGTACTAGGTAATATCTAAGTAGACTGAGTTCCCCCTCTAAATGGGGAGGAAGTGATACTAAGAAGCAGGCAACGGCAACGCCACAGGCTTTAATGAGGCGAACGACGCAGTTTGTAATGCGCAATCGCCACAGTATTAGTGCGGCGATCTCCACGGCTTTTTATGCGGCGATCCCCAGTGATTTGAGAGTGATCATCGCCTAGTTTTTGTACGGCGAACACCATAGTTTTTTGTGCGTTGATCGCCACTTAGCACCATTTGACATTTGACACTACTCGCAATCCTTGCAATCGCCTCAAACTTGTTAAATGATGAAAATTTTGTAATGAAATTGTTTCAGCGGTCAAGAAACAGATCAATATATAAGATGCTGGGTGTATTTCCTGAAGAAATTCAAACCGGAACTATTGAGATATCCAATGCTTGAATCCTATACATCCGCAGGCAGTCATGGAAAGCAGTACATGGAAAGGTCAAAAAGAGATCCTAACTATCAATATCAGTTTGAGGTTTTGAAGGTTAAGGATTGAGTGTATCTAGCCATAGCATTTTGTGTATCCATCGTTTCGAAATTATCACTGAAGAACCAATTATTATCTTGCTAGCCTTGAATAATCATGAGATTATTTTGGATTGACTACCAGTTTGGAAGAGCCAAATAAGTCATAATAATTTGTCATCTGTCATTGGTACAACGTATATTTTTGATTCCATGGATATTTTTAAATAATGGATACTGCCATTTAGTGGATATTTTGATGTAGTGGATATTGGTATTGTGGTACAATTTTTAGTTATTTTGAATGCAATTTTTAGTTTGTCAATATTTTCATTCCAATGCAATTTTTAGTTACATGGAATTTCATTCGGGTCTTATTTTTATTTAGTGGATATTTAAATTTGGGTGACGTTTTTAATTAATGGATACTCTCATTGGCATTATATTTATAATTAGTGGATAAACATTCATTCAACTTCAATTTTTGTTTAATGTATATTTTTATTCAGATGCCATTTCATTTAGTAGTTATTTCCATTCCTTGGCCCTTTATTTTAGACCACATTGTTTTTTAATGGACATTCTTATTTAGCAGGCATTTTAATGAATAAAAAAGTCTCTATCTGCAAAATATATAAATAAATCTTTGGGGTGCTGTTATGTGTCACGAGAATAAATTTAAATAATTTATGTATAAGACTGGACTGCAATAGACTGATGATGGTGATGAATGTATAGGAAATAATAATGATGACTAGAAAAAGCATTATGGTCCGTACTCACATACGGCATTACTCGATAGTTTACTCCAAAACAAGTAAAAATTTACGTGTGGACCGCAAAACTCACAACTCGAAGGCTTGCACCGAGCCGTCTCGATCTCCTTTTACGTTTCTCCTTTTCCGTTTCTCCTTTTCATTTTCTTTAATTCTTCTGTAATTAAGAATTTCTAGACTTGCTAAATGTAGCCACCGTCTCCTTTTTGAACAGACATCATTTGGCTCGAACGGTTCGGTGAATACTGAACGGCGAACTAAAAGATGCGTCACTCGATCGATCAATGCTGAATGTGTGGACGAAAGCCAGTGCCGTGGTTTTTATTTACTCGACATATTTGCTCGATCGAGTGAAACCGTATGTGAGTACTTAGCATTAAATATCTAAATCCTATTTAAAAAATTTAATTCCCCTAATAGGTAGATTTTTTTTTAACCAATTACTATTTAAATAAAGCCATATGGAACAGGAAAGGGTAATACGTGGAAAACTAGTGGGTAGTTAGAGGGGACGGAATGAAGTTATATAAAATCCACCCAAAATACTACCTACTATGTTGACACGCCAAACAGTGTGCTGCACTGTAGTTAAATGATAAAAAAAAACAAAATCCGTACAAAAAATTGGGCAGGTAGTGACAAATACTTCACGAACTATTCACATATCTGCCCTTTAAGATAGTAGGTAGGTACATAAGTATAAAAATATCATTATAATCGATCGAGCTGTTTTCACGCAGTGCAACTACAAACAATAACTTAATTTTCTTTTTTTTTCAGCGGGAATGAGTCGACTATCGAAGATCTCAACGATAGTTTTGTGAAAAAGTAAATTGTTTTTTTTTTACAATAGAATAGATAAATTATTTTACACATTCCTATACAAATCTGATGAAATTATCGAATAAGTATTTATAAATTGTTGACTGTTGTATCACATATTTAACATTGTTTTTATATAAAAAAGTCATTGTTACCATAAATTTGGGTGTTTAATTTAAACTAAAACTATAAAAAGACAAGAATGAAACCCAATACATAGCCCAGTTGCACTGGGTGATTAGAAACAATCACCGAGGGTAAGCAACGACGGCGCGGTCAGTATCTGGATGGGTGACCGCTAGTGGCATGATACCATGAGCGTCTCCGTGATTCGGAGGTCACGTTAAGCAGTCGGTCCCGGTTGTTATTGTAAGATAATCACAAATTTTAACAAAAAAAAGCGACTTCAATCTGGACCAAATTGAAATTGTACCACACGGAAAGCACCAGCTTTCAAATAAAAAAAGAATCATCAAAATCGGTTCACACAGTCGAAAGTTATGAGGTAACAAACATAAAAAAACAGTCGAATTGATAACCACCTCCTTTTTTGAAGACGGTTAAAAACTGGAGACAAACAGGTAGATGGGTTACTTACATCAGTGGCGTAGCTAGGCGAAGGGCGAAGTGGGCCCTCGCCCACGGCCTCGCACTTAGAGGGGCTTCGCGAGGACTCTTTGAATGCGATGTCACCAGATTTAAAATTTCCATTAATTTTTTAATTAGTTAAAAACCTAAAAAATATTGGCCACACTCGTCACATACTGGCAACACAGCTAGGCTTTGTAAAGATTTTCTTTACTCACATACTTTATACAAAACGGCAAAGATGATAATAATTTTGGAAAAAAGGGAGGATTTTTAAAATACACAATTCGGCGGGGTGTTACACGCGGTTGTAAATGTACAACAATAACCGCGGGTCGCACCGCAAGACTTAGCTAGTATGTTTGTTGTACCTATGTTTGTTCGGGTGGATTCTGCAACTCAATTTTGAAGCAGATATCTTCAACCGATTGTGTTGAAATTTTGCAAGCATAATACACACATCAAAAGTGTCTAGGGATCAAGATATGTGTCTAGGGATCAACATATATTTTTGCAATAACTTTTCTCCTGATTGATATTAATTAAAATTTTCTTTAAGGATTCATCAAATAAAGTGTTTTCGTTTGTCACAGTAACGATAAACCAAGTCACCTTTGCATTAATAAAGAAATTTGCCATTTTCCTAATAAAAGGATTTTTGACATTTGAACCACTAACATTAAAGTTCGAAAAAAAGACTGAAATAACAGTTTTCTTTAAAATTTTATTAGGTAACTTAAACAATTAATAATCCGTGTTTCTACCGCGAACACTAACACAAGAACATCGGTTTGGCATACTCAAAATGAGTTCATCCAAATCACGCTGTGGAATGGCCGCCCATGTTCGTTGCAACAACAAAAAAAGGTCTTCTTGCAACTGGATACCCTCCATATTCGGCAGAGCTCTTCTCTGTAGCATATCCCATGCATGCTCAATCGGGTTCAAGTCTGGCGACTGAGCAGGCCAGGGCCAAAGCCACATCTCAATCTCAAGAAATCCGCATAAAAATGCTTGATCCCTAGACACTTTTGATGTGGGTATGTATATAGCGTGACAATGCGATATTACAATGTTAAGGAGCTGATCTGATGCTGGAGCCGGAAGGTGGTCATAGGAACTCAGTAATGGAACGGCACAACACCATCGGGTTTGGAATCGTTTGATTCATCTTGACGAGTACTGTATGTTTTGATAGTATCCAGGGTCTGATGATGAAACAGGAAGGTGGTTATAGGAATTCTATTATGAAACGACGCAACACCATCGAGTTTCAGCCTCCCGAACAAGCCGGTTTCCGTAAAGGCTATAGTACCATAGACCACATTCATGCGCTGCGGCAAATTATACAGAAGACCGAGGAGTATAATTTGCCACTATGCTTAGCGTTCGTGGACTTAGAAAGCCTTCAATTCGATCGAGACTTCGGCAGTGCTGCAGTCTCTTCAGAGATGCCACATTGACTATCGATATATCGAAGTGCTGAAGTGCTTGTATAAAAACGCTACCATGTCGGTCCGAGTACAGGACCAAAGCACAGAGGATATTCCGTTGCGGAGGGGAGTTAGGCAGGGTGATGTCATCTCACCTTAACTCTTTACCAATGCAACGGAAGACGCCTTCAAGCTACTGGATTGGAAAGGATTCGGCATCAATATTAATGGCGAATGCAGCACTCACCTTCGGTTTGCCGACGACGTCGTAGTCATGGCAAAGACTTAAGAGGAGCTCAGCACGATGCTCGGAGGCCTCAATAGAGTGTCCCAGCGGGTGGGCCTTAAGAAGAACATGGACAAGACGGAAGTCATGTCAAATGTCCATGTTTCGCCCACCCCCGTATTACTGGGAGGCTCGGCTCTCGAAGTTGTTGATGACTATGTCTATCTGGGACGAACGGTCCAACTAGGCAAATTCAACGTCAAGAAAGAGGTCAATCGACGAATCCAACTCGGCTGGGCTGAGTTCGGGAAATTACGCAGCGTTTTCTTGTCCAAAATACCAGAGTCCTTAAAGACCAAGGTTTAATCAGTGCGTGTTACCAGTGATGACCTACGGTGCCGAGATGTGGTCTCTTACTATGGGCCTCATAAGTAAGCTCGGGGTCACACAGCGAGCTATGGAAGGGCTATGCTTGAGGTCTCTCTACGAGATCGAATCAGAAATGAGGAGATCCGTAGACGAACTAAAGTTACCGAAATAGCAGAGCGAGTCAGCAAGCTGAAGTGGCAGTGGACAGGGTACATTGTTCGGAGAACCAATGGGGCAGAAAGGTTCTTGAGTGGAGACCACGTGACGGCAAACGCAGCGTAGGAAGATATCTCGCAAAGTGGACGGACGAGCTAGTTAAGTTATAATTTGGCACCTTTTCATCACTGTGCTCGGAATAAAAATGACTTTTTTTTTCTCCATACCTAAGTGACCCACCCTAGTAGGCAATAGTAGGCATGTCGTGTCGACGCATGTTTGGTAAGATAAATTTAGGTATTAGGTAGATATTGGGAACGAAAGAAGGGGCCTCGCTGATGTGACTTCGCCCACGTCTATGTAAGTCCACGCTATGCCACTGACTTACATAATGGTAAGTAGCTACTAGTAGCAGTAATACCAGTTCCTGGTATGCAGGAATCACAAGTGCGTTGCCGCTTTTGAATTCCGACTTCAAAAAACAGCTGGTGGGCGTTTAGGTTCTGCTAACATATATGGGTGAAAAGGTACAAAATATTTTATATGTAGGTACCATAATATAATATACTATAGTAGACAATCCATATTTACCTATAATAATATACCTAAATGTGAAAGTAACTCTGTCTCTCTGTCCTGCTTTCACGGCCAAACCGCTACACCGATTTCAATGAAATTTGGCATGGAGATACTTTGAATCTTGAGGAAGGACATAGGCTACTCTTTGCTGCAATAACCGACAAAATCGAGGGCGGAGCCGCGTGCAAAAGCTAGTGATATTATATCTAATCTATCTTATACCTTTAAACGAGCAATTCTTGTATATATATATATATATATATATAATAGGTCTTTACCTATGAAATTGCCGTTTTGTGTGCAATAAGTGAAAGTACTTATTTTTTCAAACGAGGCAACAAACTCTTCAAAGGCATTTTGTACTGCCTCTCGGGAATTGAATTTTTTACCCACTAAAAAGTTGTCTAAATTTTGGAAAAAGTAGGTAGGTAGGTAGGTGTAAGGTCTGGTGAGTATGGCGGATGAGGGAGAGCTTCCAACCCCAGCTCTTGCAGCTGCTTCACGACAACGCGCGACCCCATACTGCGCAACAGACAGTCTTCAAGCTGCTCCAAGAGCTGGGGTTGGAAGCTCTCCCTCATCCGCCATACTCACCAGACCATGCAGCTACCGACTATTACTTTTTCCAAAATTAAGACAACTTTTTAGTGGGTAAAAAATTGAAAAAAACAGAGTTGCAACTTGCAGGCAAACTTTATTTTGACAGTTTGCGTCACAGAATCAGGGCCGGACCGTGAGTTTAGGGGCCCTGGGCTAATACTACTTAGGGGCCCACAAAATTTTTTTTTTTAAAGACAACTCCCGCATTAGGAATATACATCCTGTGTCGAGGGAGACACTACTATAAACATACGTGTAACGAACACAAAGAACACTCAGAGTTATAACAACAATATAATATATAATAATGTGGATCACACAAAGTGTTTTCCCATGTGGGATTTGAATCCGCAACACTTGGCGCAGTAAAAAGCGGCGTGGCAATCATCAATCAAACAATAACTCAAATATATAGGATAAAAATTTAACGATAAAATATTTAATTTGTATTGTAATATTAAGCCTTAAGGCTTTTTAGTGTTTAATAAGTACAATCGTAATTAAATTGACAAATGATAAAGCAAACTTTCTGCACTTTCCTATGGCAAGTTTAATTTAGATTGCTTCTCACATTCTAAATTCTTAGTTAACAACATTTATGGACAAAACGGATAAAAGCCTATATATGCCATCGCTCGGCTTAACAACTTGTGATTAGTGAGGTTAAATATATTTTAAGATTGTATAGCAATTCGGGAATACGTCAACAAGCTTATTTTCATAAATATTCGCAAAACGTCTACGCAAGATGAATAGGACTCTGTCGACTGAATCAAATAAGTTTTTAATTAGATGCATTCATTGACTAAACATTCATCCACATTATCGGTATAATAGTCAATAACCTTACGTGTGCTTTCGAAATCAATGTGTTGCACGATATTTCCTTGCCAAACCATTTTTTTTTCTACATGCCTAATAAACTTAACTTCTTTGATTTAAATCTGTATTCAGTTTATTCAGTGCAACATTTTGCGTTGAACTGCACTGAATAAACTGAAATTAACTGAATACTGTCTATTTTAAACTTTTCTGCACCGTTTACTGCGACTGTCTCTGTACAATTATCAGAATACTTTGATAATAGTAGTTAGTTAGTTATAGTAATGTGTCTGTAGTTTATACTTAGTTTTTGGCTTTTTCTTTGTAATCCTTTCTACTGCTGCTACTGATCTCTTTTAATGACACAATTAACTTATATCCTACACAACCAGGACTCTGTAATTTTTATTAACTGAATTAAATCTTTCAATAATTTCTTCCCAATAAAAAATAAACAAAATTGCCAGTTTATTGAATAAATTTCTTGCCTCTTTTCAAAAATCAGCTTTTTTCCTCTTCATTTTCGCTAAAACTAATCAAAACTTTCACAATGTTATCATAGTTATTTTTTTTATCCTTGAGACAGTGATAAAGAGCCACAAGGTCTCTTGCCTCCAGGTCCCATGGTGGAGTTCTGGCCAGGAGACTTGCCGCCTCAAGAGAGTTCATGCGGGTACCCCTTTATGATCTTGATGGACAGCACTCGTTTCTGTCGTCGCAATAGCGCGATAGTGCTGGCCCTCAGGGCCTCCACCCATACTGCGGCCCCATAAAAGGCCATGGACCGCACGCCCGTTTGACTGTCCCCTACAGTTATCGAATGGTAATCCAGTTTTTTTCAAAAAGTCCTGTAAAACATTAAATAAATGTAAGCTACTATGACTACTAATTTTAACCTATACTAATAATAAAAGCTGAAGAGTTTGTTTGTTTGAACGTGCTAACCTCAGGAACCGCTGGTCCAATTTGAAAAATTATTTCAGCGTTAGATAGCCCATTTATTGATAAAGGCTATATGCTATATATTATCACGCTAAGACTAAAAAGAGCGGAGCACCAATGAAGAATGTTTCAAAAACGGGGGAAAGTTATGATCTACGGGCAATAGGAGACGCAAACGAGGTTGCGTGGGTCGGCTAGTTAACGATATACATCTTTCGTACACTTTTCCCCGAAAGCAGTATCGAAGTACGATAGTTAACTGATCATTATGAGATAGACCTGGGACTGAGAACAGAACTGCAAAAAAGAACAAAATTACCCTAGGTGATAAGCGGTGGGAATTCCCCCGTATTATAGACTCACCCATAGACTCACTCACATTTATTTGTTTTTATGGGCTGGTAGCAAGATATATGAGCCAAATATGCTTACTCACTCTCGAACGAAAAAATACTTGATGTGGGTATAATTAGCGGAACATAGTTATTATCACATGGTATTTAGAAATACTTTAAGTGTTAACGTTAATCACGTAAGAGGAATAAAAACTATGATAAATATTTAATATGTGAGCAAAATCGTTATTTAAATATTAAATCGTAACGTGTAAAATTGATGAAGCAGTATCTACAACTCTAGAAAATTAAGAAAACGACAGTATGTCGTCCGTAAATAATCGATGGGGAAATCCCCGTTCCGTTTGACACGCATTATCGTCTATATTTTACTTTAACTTGACTTGGGGCCCCTGGAATCCACGGGGCCCTGGGCTTAAGCCCAGGGCCCCGTGGATTCTACCATATGGTAGATCCGGCCCTGCACAGAATGCCTCACTATACACCATTATCCTCTATACCCTATACTCTACACACTATACACTCAACCAATCAGCTGACAAGAGAGCGTGTTTGATTTGATTTCACTTTTGAGGTTATATTATGAAAGATAAGTTGCTGATAACAAAATAAAGAGTATTTTTAACCTTATATGTGGTTAAAGTTTTGGTTAAAGTGACATGGATTTTGCGCGTAAACAATTGGAGAAATACGGCTGGTCCGATGGTATGTATTCTCAATTTTTTTAATGTCTAATAAAAGTAATCTAAGCAAAAGTTAATACTACAAACACACAATTTCAAACGATCACATTTATCTTGCTGAAGGATAATTTGCCTGCCTTTCTTCTTTTAAATGAATTATTTAAAATAACATTATGTATGGTGTGCAACTTAATAGAGTAATCTAAATAAACAGCTATATCATTGCTACTTCCAGATTTCTTAAGTGTAAGAATAACCATTTCAAATTGAACCAGAGATTGTATTTTAAACAATAAAATGATCCACATTCTTTAATAGTCAATTACTGAACATAGGCCTCCTTAAAAAGGTGGTTTTGGCCTATCACACCATGCTGGCAAGACGGGTTGGTACATGATGTAGGATGTGTTTCCACGTTCCTTGTTTTTGCAGTGCTGTTGTCCTGAGTAGTTAGGTTCCTTAAGCGGCTATTACATTACACGATTTCTCGGGCGCTGTCTCTCGGGTGCCCTGCCTACCAGTTAGGGTGCCGCTTATTACACTACGCTGGAAATCGCGCCCTGTGTGACCTTTACTCAGTTATAAGGTGAACGTGAATGACTGTGCACGTCTGTCGCTATGGCGCGGACTTCATCGAAACATGAAATAAATAAATACCATCATTTTCTCCAATAATCTTAGTGTACGTATCTTATAGATACATACACTAAGAGTATTGGAAAAAAGTAAAAAGCATTTACTATAGTAAATATTTTATTTATTTTATTATTTATGTAATCTAATATTATATATAGTTATAGTGTTTAAGTATTTGTATATAGAGTTTATGTATTTGTTGTAAATACAACAAATATAACAACAATAAATACATAAGGACTTATGTATGTAATGCTTTATAATGCATTTTTAGCTGTTTAAGTATGTACTTCATGTGCGCCTACCTCACAAGATATCTACACCACCCAAAGGTTGACTGGTAGAGAATGCCTTGGGCATTAAGTCCGCCGATGTACAATAGTGCATAAAATTATAAATAAAAAAAATAAAAAATGCCATAACGCCATCTAGTCCCAAGCTAAGCAGAGCTTGTGTGATGGGTACTAGACAACTGATACAATTTCATATATACTTTTTTTTTTGTAAATACATACATATTATACCTACATAGAAAACACCCAAACTCCGAAACAAATATTTGTAGATCACACAAACATTTGGTCTGACTCGGGAATCGAACCCGAGACCTCATGATCAGCAGTCGCACACGCCAACCGCGAGACCAAGGAGGCAGTCTGAAAGTTGCTTTAGCGATGACTTTGGCACTTACTACCATGAGGTATTCAAAAAGGAAGAAGAGGAGGATGTGGGTGAATATTTGCTCTTTAGAAACTAACTATCAAATATTCAAATACTCAGTGTTTTGGACTCGACAGACCTACAAAACTACAGACCAATTTGACGACCTATTAAGCTTAGTAGCTCCTTTTATAGAAAAAAAAAACTATCTTGAGATAGCATGAGTGCAAAACATAGTATAGTTGTTACTTTACGATTCTTAGCCACTGGAAACTCCTATCAAGATTTAAAATTTAGTTTCTAGATATCTCAACCTCTTCTATCCAAAGACGAACGTGTGAACTCTGCGCTCGCGCCGCAGCGACTGAGCTCCCTGTCTCCCTGTTTCTTATTACACTACCCAATCGGCAGCGCGGCAGGGAGCTAGGGAGATCGGAACCACTCGAGCGCCCTGTTTAGGGACCCTGCCTCCCTGTTTCTTATTACACTGCCCTGTCTCTGCGGGCAGGGCCCGAGAAATCGTGTAATGTAATAGCCGCTTTAGTCCCCTCATACGACACCTATCGAAAGAACTGGGTGGTCACACTCTGTATTCTTCATAAATCACCACATGGAATATTATTCTTCACAGTTGCGATTCTAAACGGGATTAATACTTTCAACGACATTTAACTGATACCAACACTGAGTCTATCTTTACAAGAGAAAGTTTAAAGAACTACAACCTATCTAAAACTTTGCTAAAATCTATATAGCCTATGTCACCCTGTCCAATATTATGATTCTATTGACACCTGATTCATTCAAGTTGGTTCAGTAGTTCAAGCGCTATGGTGGAACATGCAAACATACATATATGTACTGCCAAAACTAACTTTTGACATTACCATAGTCAGGTATACCATAGACTAGACAATCATTTTTTTTCTATTCAAAGATAATTTACTTTTTGCAGGCAAAGGCTTAGGAAAATACGAAAATGGTATATCACAACCATTGAAGCCTAAATTAAAGCGTAGTGCTGCTGGCGTTGGTTATGATCCAGCATCAGAATTCAATGAACACTGGTGGAGTGCCTTGTATGATAAGGCTGCTGCTAATGTTGAGGTGAGCATAACTGTAGCCTTGGTGTACCTACTATACTGGATTCCCCAAAGCTTCGCTGGTGGAGAATACCAATTAAGTCTACTGATATAAAAACAGAATAACAGGCAGAGAAACAAAACAAATCAGTATTAATAATCCACTGCTTTATGTAGGCCTTGAAGGTGGTTACAGCCACTACAGCATGCTGGCCAGACGGTTTGGTTTAGGGTTTGTTTCAAGTTTTTTTTTTTGTTTTTTTTTTTTTTTTTATATTTGGCCCGCCAGAATGACTCTACTCTGCCTGATGGAGAGCATAAGCAGAATCCAAAAGTGGTGGTCACCATGCTCACTGCGATGCAGACAATGCAGCATGGCGACCCACACCATGGCGGTCCAGTGATGCTACTGCATCTTTTAGCCTAGTCAACAAGTATGGAACTTGTTGACTAGACTAACTGGGCTTCCGGTCTCGCACTCACCAACGAAACACGACAGCACGCTGTCATTTTACGTTGATTTTCTGTGCGAGGGTAGTACCGCCCCGGTCGAGCCGGCCCGTTCGTGCAGAAATCAGAGTGGCTCTACTACCTTCTTGTTGTTCTTCTCTTTGCAGTGATGCCCTGAATTGTTTGCTGTCTTAGTCCATAATCCGTCACCACATACATATAAGTAACAATAATTCAAAATCTTTTAGGTTGAAGAAAAAAATGGTAAAACGAAAAAAATCAAAACAAAAGATGATTTTGAAATAACAGACAAAACATGGAAATTGAAGCAGAAGAATAAAGAAGGAGATAATGGTGAACAATATTCTGAACACTTTGTACGAACTGAGGTGTTGACTAATGGAGGAAGTAAAGTTGAGAACGTAAGAGAATCAGAGTCGGAAGGAGAAGAAGAAAAGAAAGATGTTTTTAAGATGACAGATGAAGAGTTGTTTAAGGCTTGTGAAGGAAGGACAGCTCATAAGTAAGTAATTATCTACTTGGTTATAATAGGGCTGCCATCTCTAAAATTTAGAAAACAGGACATAAAGCGCAATTTCCCCGGATTTTAGACTTCAAAACCCAATTAGTCAATATTATAAAATAGTTCAAATGGCCCTTAGTTATTTATTTTCTTACATTTTTTAAATTAAATTTAATCATAGACAGTGACAAAAAGAATCTTCAGTCTGGTTGAAAAAAAACACACATTGCAACATGCCCTTTTAGGTTTAGACAAAAATCAAATAGCTTTTATTTTAAGTAGGGCTTGAACCTCCTTGGTAGTGATGCCTTGGCCTTGCCAAAATGTGATTCCTATGGAGAGCAACCGGCAAGAAACTGCATTTACTCATTTAAATATTTCTTTAACTATGGAAGTATATGTTTTCATGAAATTATTTCTGCTTATTACAGGGGGGCTCGACATGGTCTTCGAGCTACAGGAAAACTAGCTAGAATAGCTCAGCAAGAGGCTATGCTGCTTACGGAATCAAGATTCAGTGGCTATTCCCATGCCAAGACATTAAAAGACCAAGTGGTTGATGAAATGAATTTCAGTAGTGATAATAACATCACAGAACGTAAAAAGAAAAAGAAGAAACGGAAACGCTGTAATAGTAATGGAAAACAGACCGAAAACGTTACTTTGGCTGAATCAAATGAAGCGCCTTTGCTTTCAAATTATGAAGTAATACAAGACGACAGTGTTACCAATACAATAAACGAAGAAAAAGTTAGTAGAAAATCAAAGAAATCTAAAAGAAAAACTCGAAGCACAATTGAAACAATTCCTGAAGGTGAAGAACTCGTAATTGAGCCTAAGAAAGATAAAAATAAGGTGAAAAAGAAGAAAAAGAATATGGTCGATTTATAATAATAATAAGCAGCTTAATTAATTAAATGATTTTTAAGCAAGGTTTAGTTTAATTTATGCTAGGTACTAAGATCTTGAGATTGACCATATTTGTTTTTGCCCTCGACCCATCTCTATTCTCTACCAGTCAACCTTAGGGTGGTGTAAAAATCTTGTAAGGTAGGCTCAAATAGGTTATACAATCGGATCTAAGATATACATAAATGTATGTAATAGACAAGACATTTAAACCTTTCTCTTTAATATCATAACTGCCTCGGTGTAGCAGTGGTAGCGTAAGCGACTGCTGTGATTGAGGTCTCAGGTTCGATTCCCGGGTCGGACCAAATGTTTGTATGATCTGAAAATATTTGTTTCGGAGTTTGATTGTTTTCTATATACCTATACCAGTGTTTAAACAACTAGCTAAGCAACTGATCGACGCTTCTCGTGACCAGAAGACCGGGCTTTTCACAGAAAATTAGCATTGCCATTCAACGTGGCAATGCTGCCAGCCTTTTGGGAACGCTTCCAGTAGGCGATGATGCGGAGGAATTTTTTGACGCTTTGTAAATATTGTTGTTTCCTTTTTTTTATTATTATTCCCTAGTATTTTAATTAAGATTTGTAATCGACCTATATTAAGTATGTCATAATAAAAGTATATATGTATTTATAAAAGTTGTCTAGTACCTAAAACACAAGCTCTACTTAGCTTGGGACTAAATGGCCTTGTGTGTAAAAAAAACAACATCTGATGAATAGTCGTGGTCAATACACAGATAAGTTTCTAATAAGTAGTTTCAAAGATGTTAGCGAACAGGCAATGAAAGCGACTCCATTTTAATCTATGTAAAGCATAGAGTATAGTAATATAGGTGGATGTAAAGAAAAGAAAAAAATTAGGCTCCTGGCAACACAAATGCTAGTTGTCAATTAATTGTCAAGTCAAAATTGACAATTGACAAATCGAGATCGAAAATATTTTGTAGGAATCTCGGGGTACCTACGTTCTCGAGTTTGCGTAAAAAAATGTCTATAGTAAAGATATTAGGGCTCGACAAAGTTGCTACTTTGTTTAATATCATTCGGCAGAATGGTGGCATAAGGGGTTCCTTGTATAAACTTTACAGGTGAGCTATATTATATAATTGTTTACAGGTTAGGTATTCCACTAGAAAAAGTCTAGAATTATGATTAGCTTGACTCATGTACCTGTAAAAGTATGCATATACACTTTGCACCACAACATGCTATATAAGGTAATATGTACCATTAATTTTAAGATTGTTATTTGTTTTCTGTAAGGCAATAAACCTACAAATATCACCCAGATTTGAAATACATTGAAATGTATTTGTAAACTAATTAGTAAGAATTAATAATATAGACTACAAAACATCGTGCTACGAACTTAGGAGCTGAGTGACACAGTAAAAAATTTAAGAGAATATGTATGTACTTCAAGATAATAATTATACATTTTATGTATTCTCTTGAAGATCTGGTATATGGTGTAGAAATAGTTTTCTATTAATTTTAACACAGTAATGAGTAGTAAATAATACTGCTATTGAAATTCCTCAGAAAATTAATGACCCATTTCGTAACTACGTAACACCGGAAAGAACGTCTCGAACATGATGTTTCCGCAAAATATAAATAAGCCGAACTCACAACAATGAATACATATTCGATTTCATGCATATTGATGTAAGGTTCTGATTCTGAAGATTATTCTGTGCCTCAAGACATCAACGAGAACTTTCAATGTTTAGCTGCGCCTCGAGCGTTGTAGTAGAACATTCTTCGTAACAAAACTAATAATTAGAAATATATTATGCAAAGGTCGTTTCATATTTTATTTACATTTATACATTACAGACAAGATGAATTGAAAGAAGGCACTCTAGTTGGCGAAGACAAGTTCGGGAACAAGTATTTTGAGAACCCTCGCTACTTCTATGGCAGGAACCGTTGGGTGGAGTACTCTGACAATTACAACATGAACTATGATGGCAGTCAGGTAAGTCCTCCATATTAATAAAGACTAAAAATATTACATATGTCCTTGAAATATAGCTTGATTTCTTAGCCATTGCTAGGGAACCCCCAAAGTAACTTTGGACTAGCGATTTTATTTTTAACCCCTGACCCAAAAAAAGGGGTGCTATAATTATGACGTCGATGTCTCTCTGTGGCACCGTAACTCTCAAACCGATAGACTGATTTCGATGCGGTTTTTTCATTAGAAAGCCAGTTTCCTGGCGGTGGTTGTTAGCTATGTTTGGTTAATATCGGTTGAGCTGTGTAATAGTATCAGCCCTTTTCCAAAATGATGTATGGCATTTTTTTCGTATGATAACTCGATTAAGTGCTTTATGGATGCCAGTATAATCATTAAATGACAATTAATTGATAACTTCAACCTGATGGTGCGTAGGGATTTTTTTAATTTTAATGTTATATTATAATAATAAATATATTTTTTTTTACAGTTTCTCGTTATTCTATTTAGTTAATAATTATTTTCCTCTTCTACTATACTATGGATATTTATTTAAAAATATTAAAAGAAAAAACTAATTGTCTACTGTTTCTTTTTGTTATGCTATAAATCTATTTAATTTCTGCAAGAACCCCTAATTGGGTAAAAGCCTCCTCCGAAGATTTGTTATTCTTGCTTCCTGTTGCTATGGTTACTATTTTCTTCCTTTGGAGGGTTTTGGTCCTAATCGTCCACAGTGACCAGCCGGATTTTTTTGTTTGTGGGTTCTAATGTATAATCTGTATTAAATGAGAGTCAAATGAGTTGATTTCTAAAATAACACTAGTGGCAACTGTTAGAGAGATCAAGATAAAATTTAAAGATTATTGAGGAGTACCTATCCTTTTTTGTTTTTTCGAAAGACAGTCCTCAATTCATCTCATACACAGTTTTTATATTTTTATCATTAATTTCATCACGATGACAATTTGAAGACTTTAGAATTGAATCAACATTGGCAAAATAGCGAAATATCTATTGGTGACGAGCAGATTCCCTAGCGGCAAGTCGCAGAACTAACGTATGACAGATAAAAATACGTATACACGTTAACATTCCACTTTTAAAATACTGTTTACCCCACGAAGCAAATACAAAGAGGAGATGGCATAAGCGCATAGGCCCCGTGACAAAATACAGGTCCCGACGTCATCGCAGTTATCGCGACTTACAAATTAGACTGTCAACGTCATGTTCTAGAACTTTATCGAAAAATCGCAATCCTTGAATATTCTCGGTACAAATAAGTAAAAGATGAAGTGTTGTGTTTTATCTTGTACAAATAACTTGGATAGACGTTCTGGTGCCATGAATGGCATAATATTTCATTTGTAAGTAATTTTATACTTAATTTCTTAAAATAGTTCTAGAAAAATCTCTCAGTGTGTTGTTGAAATATAGTTAAATCAATTCGCCACTAGATGGAAAAACTTTGTGTGATGGGAAATAAAAATATAAAGGTTCGTAGAGCTGAGTATTTATAAAGTTAATCATAAAAAAATATTGAAATATGTTCTGCATTCTTGCCTAAAGAATTTTTAATCGAAAAAGTATTATTTTTTGTATTTTTTGTAATCATTTTGTGAACTCTGACGTCAATCGTCAACTAGGAAAACAAACATCAACAGAACAAAGAGACAGGGTCGTAATTAGAATTAAAAATTTTATCTATATTAAAATTATGTCTATATTAATCTAGAATTTAAAGTACTTGAAAATGAAACAAATTTTACTTATACTGATTATTTGATAGGTTTTTTAATTAGCTAAAATTCTATCCCAGGAATCCCAGGAAAATTAAACTTTCTCGGAACCCACAACGAAATTAATCAACGAAAACTGAAGAATTTGAAAATATAATAAATGAAAAACTAACTTGTAGAAACATTTTTTTTTTGTATTTATACTCCTACTTGTATGTTATTGTTCTCTTTATTGTATGTGTTTGTTGTTGTACTATATTTCTTTGTTTTTGTTCTCTCTCTTTAATATATATGTTACCGTCAGATTGTCAAAACCGTTAGATTGTAATCTATCTCGCGAGATTGCAAAATGGTATCTACGAATCGCAAGTCGCGCGCTGATTGGTTGAACAGCATATGTCCCCGCGCCGCCATATTTGTTTGTTAATTTGTCTTTGATGCCAAATGTAAAGTATTTCTGTGATTGTAAATTGATTTCATGTTGAAAATACCTCACAGCTTTAGGATTAGTTATATAAAGTGTTGTATAAAGCGCGCACTAAGTAAGTTTAAAATTTTATTGTAATGATATATGATATTGTAACTATTTGATAGAATTAAATTCTTTTGTAAGAGAGGGATGACTGTGGGGTCGCGATGATGCAATACAATGTAATAATAAAATGCATGATCAGCTAATGTAGCACATCGCACCTCGGGCTCGACAGGGCTCCGTTGGAGTCGCCAGTCAGTCCGTACCTTCGATATGTAACACACGTTTGGTCGGACTAGTCAGTCCGCACCTCCGATAGCTAACACACGTTAGTGTCAGGCAATCTCAGTCACTCAGCTCAAATAATTAATGTATCCACTCAGCTCAAATAATTAATGTATCAGCCCATATAAGGAACGCGAAATATATTCGGTTTACATAAAGAACCTTTCATTTACAACATTACTATATTAGCTACATATGCTAAACTGTGGCAGAAAAAATAATTTGTGATTAATCAAAGAAGTAATAACCTAAACTATCTCTTTGGGCATTGATCGGCCTACTATAAAACCGAACAATCAGGGAAAGTTGACAATTTGTGTGCGTGTGAACTGAGGGACCATAGTGATATTTTTGTTTGAAATTTTTATAAGATTTAGTAGTAGGCTCAAAACAATTGTAGAACAAACATGAGAATTTGTAAAAAGATATGTTAAAAACTACAGCCCTTTAAGTGTGGTCCCTCAATCCTCACATACCATCAGCCAGATCTCGGCAAGTATGTAAAAAAATAAGGTATTGTGACTGCAGACATTTAGTAGAGAATTTGTAAAGATATATACTAAATAACTGAGCACAAATCATCAACGATTAAAAAAATACAACGACTATACTGTGGTCCCTCAGTCCACACACGAAAGATTTTGTTATACTGAATATTATCACATCAACGTAATAAAATCTTTATTTTCTTACATAATGTTTTAGAACAAGTCTTATAGCAATTTGTAAAAAATAAATTTAAAAAAAATATCGACGCACTTTGAAGATATTTATAATTAAATCTGGTCCCTCAATCCTCACGTTCTCAAACATACTTGCATGTCTAGCTGCTAGACGACTAAAGTATCACAAAGTGTAGTGTATTAAACTTTTTGTAAAAAGTTTCTACAAAATAATAGGTATCTTTAATTGTGTGTATCTTACCTCTAAAATGAGATTATAGCATTTCAGTGATCTTATGAACAGATATACGAGTAGTGTGACCACACAATGAAAAAAAATATAGACTACCAATATAATTTATTTGTAATAGTCGAAACCCAAGGTTGTACGGTTGATTTAGTGTTATGTTACATTACGTGTCTTTACAAAGCATGAAATAAAGTAGCTTTTAGACGCTTATCACCATTTAGGCTATGTTTCAAGGAAGCTTTATGTACTTATATTACCCCAGTATTTTACAAACCATTATGGTAACATAGTGGTATTATTTATACAGCTCAGTTTTATACGTTCTATTAACACATAAAATTGAACATTTAAAAACACAGGATTTTGTAAAATATTTACAAAAAGTTCGCGATAGTACCTATCGCGATCTATATTAATATTATAAATTTGAAAGTGGCTTAGTCTGTTTCTCTATTACGCTTTCACGGCTAAACCAATAACAGTGCCTGCACTTGGTAAGACATATAACTTATTGTAATACTTTTGTTTGTACGATGTTTCTTACTAATAATATTTTTGCGATACATGCATCAAAATGATTTACAAAATTGACTTTAAAAAAATAACTACCTGATAAGAAAATTCTGAGTACGTCCCTGTATGTCCCTTACATCGTACGCTTAGTGTCAAATAGCTAAACTACATAGCAACATCAACATGTAACGATGCAAGTAGTTTTGCTATTGATTGGTAGATGGCAAAGGGCAAAGTAACCCCCCCCTCACCCCCGCAAATTGTCACGCATTGTTTCATACAAAAATTTCATTAGGGCATCTCCTCTTTGTATTTGCTTCGTGGTTTACCCTCACGAAGTGGTCCTAAAGTATTTTTTTTTACTACTCCGTAGACGTCTATAATTGAAATCATTGTAGAAAGAATTTAAATGATGACGAGCAGATTCCCTAGCGGCAAGTCGCAGAACTAACGTATGACAGATAAAAATACGTATACACGTTAACATTCCACTTAAAAAATACTGTTCACCCTCACGAAGTGGTTATAGTATTTTTTAACCGACTTCCAAAAATGAGGAGGTTCTATGTTCCACTGTATGTATTTTTTTTTTTTGTATGTTCACTGATTACTCCGTCAACTGTGGACCGATTTTGAAATATTTTTGTTTTCGAAAGGGTATGGTCCCGAGGTGGTCCCATTGCCAGCATATCAGGATCTGATGATGGGATCCCAGGGAAATCGAGAGGAACCCTCATTTTTTATAGGCACATATTATGTTTTTCGTATATTTTCTGAAGTTACACCGATATTTGCGTCTGATAGTCATCATTTTATGATGATGAGCTGATGATGTAAGGCACAACTCCGTAACGGTTAGGAGTTGAAGGATAAACCTTTAAATATCATATGTATATATGTAACCTTTAGTCGTATTCTTTCAAATTATTTACGTAAGCTGATGATGGAAGGTACAACTCCTCAACGGTTAAGAGTTGGAGGATAATCCTTTCAATTTCATACGTATCTAAAGACCTTCAGTCGTATACTTTCAAGTTATGTAGGTGAGCTGATGATAGAAGGTTAAACTCTTCAACAGTAAGGGATTAGAGGATGATTTTAATATTACACGTATACGTATAAACCTTAATTTGTATTCTTGATGATGAAATAGTTCACCTTACTACTTACCTACGATTGTTTGCACTAAAAACTGAAAAATAAAAACTTTTTATAAAAAAAAAAACGACTTCCAAAAAACATCCAACGAAAACTCTCTGCCAAAAAAACACTTAAAAGCGTAAAATAAAGTGGTTCTTCATAAATTGCCTATACCTTATTTCAAACAGATTCTAGGTACCTAGCACACATTATAATACTACTATTTAAATGAATAAAGAATTAGGTATAGGCAATTTATGAAGAACCAGTAGATTTTACGCTTTTAAGTGTTTTTCTAAATTCTTTATGATCTAATTGTTCCGGCTAATCTCTGGAACAGCTGAACCGATTTTCACGGGTTTTTCACTTGCAAATAGCTTAAGGGTTCCTGGTTCTAAAGCTACTATAATAACCGCGAGTAACACAGCGAACTCAGTTAGTATTAAATAACTATGAAAAGCAATCTTGAAGTATTAAATAACTATGAAAAGCAATCTTGAATTAATCTTCTAATTTTTATTATTTGTTATATGAAAACGGAGCCAAAGTCAGTGGATTTTTTAATTTACGAACCACATAAGCTTAAGTTTAACAAAAATTTTATTCAACTTTCAGGTTCCCGCTGAATGGTTCGGCTGGCTTCATTACAAGAGTGATCTTCCACCACATAAGGTAAGCCTTTTTAACTCATTTTCATCTACAGTCCACTGCTAGGCATAGCCTCTTTTAGAAAGGAGGCTGTGGTCTACTATACCCTTAACTATACCACGCTGACCAGAAGTGTCAGAATAGGGTTTGTGTCAAGTGTTCATTCTCTATGCATTGATGTTGTACTGCATAGTTAATTATTCTTATTTTAAATAACAACTTTTTAGACTGCACGTATGATCTAGTCGTTTAAGCGGTAGTGCGCCAAGTGTTGTGGGTTCAAATCCCACATAGGACAACACTTTGTGTGATTCACAAATTGTTGTTCTGAGTCTGGGTGCTCTTTGTGTACGTTTCATGTATGTTTGTAAAGTCCCCCGTGACACAGGATGTATATTCAAAATGTTTGAGTTGTCTTTTTACAAGCTTTTTATTAACTTGTATGTATGCTTGTATGTTCGGGTGGAATCTTGCAACTCAATTTTGAAGCAGATATCTTCAACCGATTTTGTTGAAATTTTGCAAGCATATGTATACAGCGTGACAATACAGTATTATAATGACATGGAGCTGATCTGATGCTGGAGCTGGAAGGTGGCTATAGGAACTTTGTTGAACGTCACAACATCATCGAGTTTGGACTCGTTTGATTCGTCTCGAGGCATTCCAGTAAAAGCTTGTTTTTAAAAAGCTTTTTAATTTAATTTATTTTAAAGAAAAGACAGATAGAATATCAAAATAGAGGTTGTAATGCAGATTTTCCTGGTGGCACTGTTAACAGAAAAAAAATCATTTTGTGTGTTTTATCTGGGAGAAGTAACTGTAATGTAAATGTACAAAGTGGCAAAGTCTACCAGTATCTATAGTGATTTTTGTCATGAACTATTTAAGGTTCAAACTCAAGATAATAAGTCTCTCGCTTTTGCCAGCGGTTCCGCCCATTCATAAGTCGGCCATCGCGGTAAATAGTAAGCTACATTACTGTAAAGTTTCATCTAAAGCCGTTCAGTAGTTTTTGCTTGAAAGGATAACAGATATCCATACATCCTTACAAACTTTCGTATTTATATTACCGGTGTTGTTATTCTAGCCGATTTCGGTAACTACGGCTTGTCTCAACGGAGACCATGCAACTACGCAGGACATATTATCCAACTTCTAAACTGCAACTAGTTATTAAGCATTTCTATAGTCAGAAAAACTCAATAACACTTTTTGGCTCGACCTGGGATTCGAACCCGAGAATGATCAGCAGTCGCATATGCCAATCGCTAGGGCAACGAGGCAGTTTAAATGTTTAGCAATTTATTGGTTTATTTTATACATACATGTTTTTCCAGGACCCTGCCCGCCCAAATTACCCGTGGATGGCAGAATTCACGGAAAATTTGTCTGGTACTACAGGACAGTATACTCCTTACAGCACCACTAGACAGAAGGTAGAACCCTGGGTACCAGAAAAGAAGAGCGCTGTTTAACTTCTGGGACAATGTTTCTTTTGATGCTGGCTAAACATACACAGTCATGTGCATATAAATTTCATATTGTTGCTATAAATACAAGAAGCCTCTCAATAAGCAGCCATAGTGTGAGTGGCCATGCTGAATTCGCAATTAGTATGGGGACCACCACTCTTGGATTCTGCTCATGCTTTCCATCAGGCAGAGTCAATTGGGCAGGCCACTAAATATTTAAAAAAATTAATAGGCAAAATGCACTTTAAAAGAAAGAACATTCAAAATAATCTCTATTTTCATGCGTCAAGGCCTTTGTTATTCTTTTTTTAATCTTGTCACCCTGTGCTCATAGACAAAAATATGAAAAAAAAATGTCAGCCAATTTTTAAATTCTGTTTTTTAGTTGTAAGTAGAAAATGAAATAGAAGAAAATTCTGTTAAGTATTGTTTTATTTGCTTATAGCTTAATGTACTTAATGATAATGATATCCGATGGGGTTATAAAATATTCACATGTATTTTCACTATAAAACGAAAAGAAAAATTGAAACTACGTGTAAGACCGTCTATGGCGACCATCTCCTAGTAGACCAAGTAGGCCAAAACATCTCTAAGGATAGGCCAATGTCCAGCATTGGACTGTTAAAGGATGATGATATTTATTGTCTTTTTAACGAAAACTAGAAAAAAGCTCTCACGGTTTAAACCGCTGCACCGATTTCAATGAAATTTGGTCACACTTTGATTCTTGGGGAAGTACAGAGGTCACTTTTCCCGCGATAACCGAAGTATTCGCGGGTGGAGCCGCAGGCAAGAGCAGGCTAGTAATTGAGTAAGTGCTTCAATTAATTTTGTGAAGTCAACATGGTGGAATATTATGCATTAATAAGATTACAAAATACTGTACTCTGTTAATATACTGAATAATTATACCTACTGTTTGACGACCCTATGATCTTAAAAAACTGCCAGATAATAAGTACACACATCAAAAGTGTCTAGGGATCAAGCATTTTTATGCGGATTTCTTGAGATTGAGATGTGGCTTTGGCCCTGGCCTGCTCAGTCGCCAGACTTGAACTCGATTGAGCATGCATGGGATATGCTACAGAGAAGAGCTCTGCCGAATATGGAGGGTATCCAGTCGCAAGAAGACCTTTTTTTGTTGTTGCAACGAACATGGGCGGCCATTCCACAGCGTGTTTGGATGAACTCATTTTGAGTATGCCAAACCGATGTTCTTGTGTTGTTAGTGTTCGCGGTAGAAACACGGATTATTAATTGTTTAAGTTACCTAATAAAATTTTAAAGAAAACTGTTATTTCAGTCTTTTTTTCGAACTTTAATGTTAGTGGTTCAAATGTCAAAAATCCCTTTATTAGGAAAATGGCAAATTTCTTTATTAATGCAAAGGTGACTTGGTTTATCGTTACTGTGACAAACGAAAACACTTTATTTGATGAATCCTTAAAGAAAATTTTAATTAATATCAATCAGGAGAAAAGTTATTGCAAAAATATATGTTGATCCCTAGACACATATGTTGATCCCTAGACACTTTTGATGTGTGTATTACCCCCCTAACAGGCAACACTTAATAAACATCTGTCTAGATATTTATCGCTATAGTTCCTTTTCCGCGAAAACAATATTACAAAGGAACAAATTGAAAACAGCTTTTCGGTTATTACAACTTTTTATGTCTCATCGAGTTATTAAATATGTAGTTAGTTTTGCCCTTAGAATAAAAACGCATTGCGTTATTATTCTAAGGTTTTGCCAAAACAAATATTTAATTTTAAAGATTTGAATCGCTAATCGCTATTGATATTTTTTTAAATAACTCTAAAATACTACAAAGTTCATGAGCATTTTAATAAAATATAGAAGTATAAAAAAACTATTTTAGTTATTACTATTATTAGGCATAAACTAGGTACATAATTTTATGTAATCAATTTCTTTTTTAAATTACGAGACCTTAACCGCCAAAATTCCCGGCTTTATTTCCCATTTGATCGATAGATTCGATAGTAAAACGTGACTTCTCGTGGATGTTATCGTCTTACTGGGCTTAACTTCAAATATTTTTAGGTAACTGAATAAGTTGTTATTATTTTTAACAAACTTTTAATAATGGGTCTGCGGGCAAAATCACTTGACACAATTTTTTTTTCGCAGAAGCTTAACGGGTGTAGATATAACATTTCGGTACGGTTAATTCGTATTCATCGCTTGTTATTATTTCTACTTTAAACCTGTTTTGCACTGCCACGGCGCTGTCAGTGTTTCTCAAAGATTTCTTGTAACTTATCAGAAATAGTTAAGTCAAGACAGAATTTCTCATTCAAGGCGACAAATGTGCGCAACACGTGCTTGCTATAGCTAGCATATCAAGTGAAGCTAAGAATCACGTTATCAGTGTCGACCAAGCGGGTGACCAGAACGCACGTCCGAGTTTTTGACGTAGGTTCGTTTCCCCCCCAGGACAAATATGTCATGAGTACGAGTATTTGTTCGTATATATATACAAATATATCTAATTATGTATGTATTTAGAAATATGTGTGTATTATTTATAAATAAATAATAATAATAAATAAATATTTGGACATCTAACACACAACGCCATCCAAGCTAAGCAGAGCTTGTGTTATGGGTACGAGACAACTGATACAAATACATATATACATTTTTTTTGTAAATACATACATATTATACATAGAAAACACCCAAACTCCGAGACACATATTTGTAGATCATACAAATATTTGGTCCGACTCGGGAATCGAACCCAAGACCTCATGATCAGCCGTCGCACACGCCAACCGCGAGACCAACGAGGCAGTCAATGTTATATATATACACACATCAAAAGTGTCTAGGGATCAAGCATTTTTATGCGGATTTCTTGAGATTGAGATGTGGCTTTGGCCCTGGCCTGCTCAGTCGCCAGACTTGAACCCGATTGAGCATGCATGGGATATGCTACAGAGAAGAGCTCTGCCGAATATGGAGGGTATCCAGTCGCAAGAAGACCTTTTTTTGTTGTTGCAACGAACATGGGCGGCCATTCCACAGCGTGATTTGGATGAACTCATTTTGAGTATGCCAAACTGATTCTTGTGTTGTTAGTGTTCGCGGTAGAAACACGGATTATTAATTGTTTAAGTTACCTAATAAAATTTTAAAGAAAACTGTTATTTCAGTCTTTTTTTCGAACTTTAATGTTAGTGGTTCAAATGTCAAAAATCCCTTTATTAGGAAAATGGCAAATTTCTTTATTAATCCAAAGGTGACTTGGTTTATCGTTACTGTGACAACAGAAAACACTTTATTTGATGAATCCTTAAAGAAAATTTTAATTAATATCAATCAGGAGAAAAGTTATTGCAAAAATATATGTTGATCCCTAGACACATATGTCGATCCCTAGACACTTTTGATGTGTGTAGTTATAGAACATGCCTTGCCTGGATTGGAATCAGTCAGTCGTGTGTGAGATTGGTTATTATTTTTAATATTAAAGAAACGAAAACGTATTTCAGATTGGAGATTCAGCACAGCAAAAAACCCGCCATCGCCTAATACTGAGATCCATTACTTAGACACACTAACAAAACAGAAAATGCACTCCTATCCCTTATTCGCCTTCTGCATTTAATACTCTAGATTGAGTCTAGATAATAAACGACTTTGTAGAAGAATAATCCAACTCACCTATATGGTGAAGAAAAAAGAAAAAAAAAAAATAAGCGATGCCAACAGAAGACTAAAACAAAAGATGGTTTCTTTGAAGTCGTCATTAAATTTAGAGGAGGAGAAATTAAATTAAATCTGTAATCAAACGATTTGTATTATTGGCTAAATGGTAGAAGTAAGGAGTAACATTTCTGTGCATGAAGGGTGTAGTTATTTTACGGTCCAAACTTAAATTTACAGTCGATTTTCAAAGTGTGAGTTCCTATTTCTAATGCAAGCAGGCATTCTTGGCCATAATTAATTTTTTCAACACCACTAGACAACGACTTTTTATTTCACTTGCGGCGTTAACTATGCGGATTCTTAAACCTACAATATTTGGTACAGGCGAGACATCGTAGACCAGGCTCACTCACACGTAATAATCCAACAGGGTAATATCGGGACACCTTGCTCGTCATGGAAAACTTTCATTTAGTCATTGGCGGACAGACAGTTTCGTTGACGAGCTGCTCCGAAATCTGTCTGTCTCTGGCACGCACTTTGTGACGAGACAGACAGACAAAACAGTCTGGGTTTGAGAAAGTATATAGGTGTTTAGGTATCTATCATACCGACCGCCTCGACCGGAGTGATACCATGGCCTCACAAAAAACCGGTGTGAAATAGTGCTTGCGCTGTGTTTCACCGAGTGAGTGAGGATACCGGAGGCCCATACCCCTTCCCCCTATCTCCCCCCCCCATTCCCCAAAGGTCAGTAACGCACTGGTGACGCCTCTGGTGTTGCGGGTGTCCATAGGCGGCGGGCGGTAATCGCTTACCATCAGGATACTCCTGCTCGTTTGCCGGCTTATTCCATAAAAAAAAAATGGTATAGCCTTATTTCTAAGAAGACGTCCCTTTGTCTAGCATATTAAAGGCTGTTGATGACGATGAGTTACATAATAAGTAACGAAAATTAGTCAAACATACCAAGTGGTTTTAGTCATAAAATTCCTGCAACGCTTGCACGGCCATAGGGTCAAACAAAACTTTAAGAATCATTGTTACGAACCAACTGCCCACAATATATCTACAGCGCACACGACTTAAGACCAAGCTTTAATCAACACTCAATAACATACCTTAACTTAATCAAGTAAGCATCTAAATTCATCAACAGCACTAATAAGCATCCAACTCACGATGTTTCCCAAATACAAATGAAATCATTCTTTACATTGCAAGTTATATGGTTTAAAGTTGCTTGTGAAAATCAATTAAGCTCCAAGAACGGACAAAACTTTTTTTGCCATCGCAGGTAAAAATATCTTCTACTTCGACTCAAATTCAGTGAAAATACGACGCGACGCGATGTACACGCGTGCATCTTACGCTTAAATACTTTTGATTTATTTAGTTAAGTTACTATAAACTAAAATTTTAAATGAAAAGCTCAACTATTTGTAATCATAGTGTTTATACTCAGTGTATGTGCAACCGTTGGCAGTTTGACATGTGTTCCCATTTATAAAACAGTTTCGAAATAGTTCTGTGCTGTGCAAAAGGTGTGCTCTACGTTTGGGAAACAGGATTTTGTGATTTAAACACTTTTATGGTAAGTTATGGATAATTTTGTTGCAAAGTTATACTATTTTAAGTAGTTAGGCTTGATATATTGAGGCATAGAGGCCGGTGAAGAACAAAGGCGTCGTAATAAACTAGTTTTGAAAGTAAGCGGCGTAATATATATTTCGTTAGTTGAACCGGTAACAAGGATTTTTTTTCGAGAATCTGTGCCTCTTTTTAACCAACTTCAAAAAAGGAGGAGGTGGTGTTTTTTTCTTCTTTGAATATAAGTTTGCGCGGTGGCGGATGGGTCGATTATATTTTATTAAGTTAGAAATACAATGATATTAATCAGTAAATTTTGATATGTTAAATTAAATTGTTACTTAAATATTACAAAGCCTCTAAACATATCTTTCAAATAAAATTATTCGTAATGTTTCGGCCTCTAATACTGTTTCAAGATAGTACGGAGTACCGATTTAAATACAATACATGTAAATGTTAATCTAAACAAGAAACAGTTAATTTTGATTTGTTTGTTCTTAAATAGGCTAACCTTTAGAATCTATACAATCGATTTGAGAGTTGACAATTTTATGTTTGATAGTTCTTGCTTTTGTTAGTCTACTCCTAAAATTTCAACTTGCGGAAAGTCGTAGTTTTTGAGATAGAAATTTTTTAAATTACAAATAAAATACGTGAAAATGATTTTGACATCTTCTCTGCGTTTTGTTATTCCTTACGTTATTCGTTTTAAACTTTTTTCAAACTCTCAAAATAGTTTTTGTGTAATTTTTTTGCTAAATAATTTAGTTTTTATTGTGATACACACCGTAATATACGAAAAAATACTTTTCGAGTATTTTTTTATATATTACGTTTTGATATTCACTAAAAGAAAAAAGGACATATTTTCTTAAAAAAGGAGAACCAAAACGCAACACTAATGACGCGACGCCATTTCAATTAAAGAACTACAACAATTTAGCAACACCCTAATGTTTTTGTTAGTCTACTTTGTAGGTTAGGTTAGAGTTGTTAATTATAATATTATGTGTTATAGGAAATGTATAAGAACAGGATATAATTCTTAGGTAATTAATAGCAATGTATTACTCCGAGTTGGCACAATCCGACTTTATTGGTTTAGGTTAGATGGCTAAGGCGGGAGCGCAGCGCAGCGAAGCTCCCGCCTTAGCCATCGTGGTTATTTTTTTTATAAACCACCCAGAAATAGGAGCCCCGCGTAGCGGGGCTCCGTCGACTCATAATTGAAGCCTGTTTTTATATACATATTTATATAATAAATAACAGTGATATTAAGTGAAATAAACAAACAATTTTTGTACAAATTTCTATTTTTTCTAAGGGAACCAAGTATTTACGGCGGGTGAAAATGGTGAGGAGGTAAGGAGGACCCCCAAGTAAGGGGTATCCCCCACCCCCTCCCCCCAAAATCTATTGTATATATTGCGAAATGCGTCCTAACCTATAAAATTTTCAAAAATTCATATTAAAAAAACTATGAGGAATCGCAACCCCCCCTTCAAGGGGGGCTATCTACCACCCCTCCCCCACCCCCTCCCCCTACCCCCGCCCCCGAAATCGATTGTATAGATTCTAAAGTCCTTCCCTTAAATATGACACCACAATAATAAAAGCGTAGTTCCTTAAAAAAAAGAAATTATGTTGTGATCGGCTTTAAGTCTACTACGACACCGCTGAACTTCGATATTTCACGTAAAGTGATTGCCATGCCATCAGACCTCCACGACCTAAGTTTGTAGGTAGTATTCGATATGGAAGTTCTGTAAAAAGACTTGTCGTCGGACTTTGTAGGGTTCCAAGTTCCAACTACCCGTAACGATTGCCTAAGATGTTTGTCAAGGCCCGTATTCACTTTGATTAGTGCGAGTGCAGGTGTGAGGTAAGGTGATCAATGATTGGTAAAAAATACGCGTGGATGTGGATGGCGAATTCGCGGTCCACACGTACTTTCCACCAATCACCGATCACCCGCACTATGCACCTGCACTCGCACTATACAAAGTGAATACGGGCCTTACGGCAAATGGGACCAACATGGCTTAACGTGCTCTCTTGATGAGGCACGGAAGGGTCTCAATGTGTTAAAAAATGGCGATCCATTCAAAGACAGACTTGGCTAGTATTGCTTAACTTTGCTATTGTGTTACACTGCTCGGTTATTACTGAGCCCTTATGACCCTAGAGGTCCTCTTAGATAGTATTATTTTAGAGGACTACCAGATACTCAATAAAAGAAAAAAAAACGTGTGGCACTCGGGGACTGCCCCGGTAAAGCTATTGCATAGCATTTTTTATCAACTTATGCAATTATAATTATTTATTTATTTTTATTTATGTAGTTTTTTTTTCTTTGATATTAATAAATGCACTTTGTTTATTCATATTTAAAACACTTTATACACAAATTTTACGCGTAGGTACAGCTATTCACCAGCAACTGCTATTCACTGTTGTACATAGGTACACCTATGTATACATATACCTACCTAGGTGTATACTTACGGGGCGCACATGCGATGACTGTGGCATTATAAAGATATGATAGATACACACTATACACCTATATGCTTTATCACAAACAGCTGCTTACGTATTCGTCCGATTTCGGAGCAGCTCGTCTGGATCCGTGCGAGCTTCGTACAGTCGTGTCGTACCATACATACACGTTAAGCGAACGCTCGGCCGAGCTACATGGTAGGCGGAGTGGGGGTGTTAGGTTTTATTTTCGTTATGGAATTTCTTGATTCGGTCGCCGCGCTCAAAGCCCGCGATAAAAGCTATGCAATAGCTTAAAAAAACAAATCTTGGATTACATATGCCTAATGCAACAATTAAGTAATGCAAGGAGATGCAACATTTTTTGCAAGTCTTGCAGTTTTGTTCTTTCGACTGAAATCGTTGACTGTTTAAGTTTTTATGAACAAAAAGCAGTTGTTTCTATAAAGTGAATAGTCAGCATTTCCACGCTTCATCAGATGGTTGGTAAGCAGAACGAATCGAAACGAAAGAGTCAACGACCACAATCCAGCTTTTTATTACTTCATTTACGTTAGGACTGCGGAAACAATTATGATTATTGATTAATCCTATTGAGGAATACCAATAGAAAAAAAATGCGTTATAAAGTAACTACTGCGTTAGGCAGGTTTGAAGAATCAGCTACAAAATTAGATACTATGTCAGACGATTAATTAAAATACATATTCATCTAAATGTTAAACAATAAAATGCTTATAATGGATTTAATTTACACATACATTTTCCCAGCCTAGAAAAGGCATATTCCGTAAAATCTTATGGTACCTATTCAAAACGTAAAAAAAGATGTCAGATATATGCATGGGATGTTAGTTTGTACGTGAGATGTGATATCCACTCTTTTTTTGCTTCACTTGTGCATATTAAAGGATGAATATTGAATTCGAAATGTTTAACGATTTGCCACGGCATAATGCAGTAATTTATGTTATTTTCTGCTTCGATCAATAAATTTTCTGGTACATTACAGACCACGCTATGATACATCTACATTATCTTTGTATTTTATTTTTGCATATCCATAAAATAATACGTGAAGCAAAACCTTCGTATCCCTTTTACGAAAATTGTGCGAATGGTGTATGAAATTTGGCACATATAAAGGTTGCGAGTGCAGAAAAATAAAAGAGAAAAAAATTGGTTGAATTTAGAAAACTGAGCGATCACTATTTAAATTGAATTTGTCTATGACTTTTGGCGCCTATCCTTTTATCATGCTCAAAGCATCTCAGCATCCTTTTCTTAATTCTTATCACTACATCTCTAAATCCACCGTTTCTATATAAATACCTACATAGTTGTAAATATTAATTCCTTTGCTTCAGTTCTTCGAAGTAAGAACTTGGTATGTGTCAGCTGTTCACTTCATTATTACAAGAATAAATTAACGGCTGAAGACTTCAATAGTTTTTACGAATATCGATTACATACTAGTGGAGATATTTTCTATTAAGTAATTTTTAATTTATTTTTTAGTAATACAGATGTTTTTATGAAGTTTTATTTAACTTGCAATGTTTGTTAGGTGTGTTCATGTTTAACAAAATAAGGACCACTAAGCGCTGTCCATCTAATTTGGCTTAAATTCGGTATGTAATGTTCATCATCAACAACCCATAATGTCCCACTGCTGGGTCGAGTCTCTTCTCAGGCGAGCGTTAAGGCTTCCCCACGCTGGCCGAGTGCGGGTTGGAGACTGGCAAGACAACGTTGTGGCTACGTAATCTTGCCGTTGGATGTTTTCAAGCCGCCCGCGGGCCTCCAACTAAGCTTCACCACTGTTATCCTATGATAACAACCGAGACCGACTGCTTAACGTGACCTCCGAATCACGGAGTATGTAATGTTCATATTTGTCCGTCATTCCTGTGTCTATCTTTGTGCGTGCGTTACACAAAATTTATATATCCGGTGTGGTAATGCTATTGTCACCAACCCTATTGATTCTTTAGGTGTTGTAAGAGCCGACTAAGGGAGCAAACTAGGGAGGAGAACAGCACTGACAAGTAAAATTTTATCAAAAAAAAAAACAACTTCAAAAACGACCAAATTGAAATGGGACTGAAAAAAAATTACAAATGCACTAGACGCCCCTCCGAATTTCGAAGGTTCCCCTCGATTTCTCTTGGATGCCGGATGTTCTGGCTAATCTATGGAACGGCTGGACCGATTTTGACGGGACGTTCACTGGCGGATAGCTGATGATATTATAAATATAAGGAGTAACTTAGGCTACTTTTTAGGGTTCCGTGCCAATGGCAAAAAACGGAACCCTTATAGATTCGTCATGTCTGTCTGTCTGTCTGTCCGTCTGTCTGTCAGTCCGTATGTCACAGCCACTTTTTTCCGAAGGTATAAGACCTATAATGTTGAAACTTGGTAAGTAGATGTAATATGTGAACCGCATTAAGATTTTCACACAAAAATAAAAAAAAAAACAACAAATTTTGGGGGTCCCCATACTTAGTACTGAAATTCAAAAAATTTTTTTTCATCAAACCCGTACGTGTGGGGTATCTATGGATAGGTCTTCGAAAATGATATTGAGGTTTCTAATATCATTTTTTTTCTAAACTGAATAGCTTGCGAGAGAGACACTTCCAAAGTGGTAAAATGTGTCCCCCCCCTGTAACTTCTAAAATAATAGCATGATGAATCTAAAAAAAATATATGATGTACATTACCATGCAAACTTCCACCGAAAATTGGTTTGAACGAAATCTAGTAAGTAAGTAGTTTTTTTTTAATACGTCATAAATCGTAAACTGCAATTTACCTTTCATTCAATCAACACAAATATAAAAATAAAATATATTATGTTACTTGCTGCTGCGGAACCCTTCATGGGCGAGTACGACTCGCACTTGGCCGCTTTTTGAAATTGTATTTAGAGAAAACCACGTTAAATGGCGTAAGTCTGCTTTCAAAGTGGGCGATGATACAAAAAAAATATTAAAAGAGACACTGACAAAGTTTATCACAATATTGCGATTTTGTGTACCTATAACTAGTGACTCGTCCCGGCTTCGCATGATAGTCTTTAAAATTCTCGGATTTCCTCCACTACACTAAGCATGCATCACACATATAAACCTTCCTCTTGAATCTTTTTATCCATTGCTGAAAACTGCATTGAAGTCCGTTGAGAAGTTTAAAAGATCTAAGCGAACAGATCTATGTAAAGACTAGTTTTTGCCCAAAGGTTCACACGCAAGTATATCTATGTATTTAGGCGTAGAAGCGAAGCAAACTCACGTTTATAACTTTAGTTAGGATTTTAAAATAACACAAATTATACTGTTTTCGACCTTTGGTGCTTTCTCCTGAGGAACTCGAGGAAAAGGGACTCGCAATGCACTTGTTAGCTTCTTTTTTCACGCTTTCACGTAGTTATTTCTGTTTACACCTGAAAACTACTAGTATTGAACGACTAAGAGACAAAAAGCAAAATCAATACAAATAAATAAAATTAAGGGATCTGTTTGTAGTTTCAAATTAACATATTTTCACTAAATGCATATGAAAGTTTATATGATGCTTACCTACATCAAAAAATCAATTTCAAAATTTTTGTCTATCTGTTTATTCCAGCTAATGCCTGGAACAGCTGGACCGATTTTGACGGAAATTTCACTGGCAGATAGCTGATGATATAAGCAGTAACTTATGCTACTTTTTAGGGTTCCGTGCCAAAGGCTAAAAACGGAACCCTTATAGATGCGTCATGTCTGTCTATCTGTCTGAAACTATAAGAACTATACTGTTGAAACTTGGTAAGTAGATGTATTCTGTGAACCGCATTAAGGTTTCATATAAAAAAAAAACAATAAATTTTGAGGGATACTTAGAACTGAAACTCAAAATTTTTTTCCCACAAACCCATACAAAAATGTCTTCAAAAATGATATGGAGGTTTCTAATATCAGTTTTTTCTAAACTGAATAGTTTGCGCGAGAGACACTTCCAAAGTGGTAAAATGTCCCCCCCCGCCCTGTCCTGTAACTTCTAAAATAACAGAATGATAAAACTAAAAAAAAATATATGATGTACATTACCATGCAATCTTCCGCCGAAAATTGGTTTGAACGAGATCTAGTAAGTAGTTTTTTTTTAATACGTCATAAATCGTCAACCGCAATTAATCGATTCAAGTTACAACGAACTACAAGAACTTTCATATGATGTTACTTGCTGCTACGGAACCCTTCATGCGCGAGTCCGACACGCACTTGGCCTCTTTTTTTTGAATAGCTTTGCCCCGCCGCGTTATCCGTGGTTGTTATTGTTGTATCGTGGGTAACACCGCGGGGTCTGCGGAGCTCAGAATAATAGATGATTGTAGTCAAAATTTGCAAAGACCACTAAAGTCGGCCCATCTCTTATCCACTTTTTTTAGTTACAACTGAGATCAAAATAACAGGTAGTAGTTTTTTCATTCTCCACGTTGAGTTGGAGTGTTTTTTTGCCCTGTCCCTTTAAAGGGACTATTTTTTCCGGAAAAAATCGATTCGCGTTCACATTCCTTAGAACCTATTCTTAGTAAACTTTATATTATTTGTGGCAATCATTAATTATTTCGTGAGTTCATTTGTACGACTAGCCGACCCTTGCCCACTTCGTTAGGCGTTATCCTATATATTATACTATTATTCCTAACTGAATTTTGTATTCAATCATAATAAATAGCCTATGTCACTCCTGAATACTGTCGCTTTCTGTTGATAAAAGAATTTTTAGGATCGGATCAGTACTTCCGAAGACTACCCTCTACAACCGAACCATATAAACAAAGTTAGAAACTTTACCATTTTAAAATGGTTATTTCGATATCTAACCACGCTATTTTTCATTAAATTCATGCTACTTATAAATTCGAAAGTAATTGTCTGCTAAACCGCTTCATCGATTTCAATGAAATTTGACATGAAGAAAGAAGAAAGAAAGAAGAAGAGTTAGTAGTAGTAGTAGTAGTTGGCTGGTCTTCTTTGAGACTGGCCGCCGTGGTCGAATTCGGCTTGGAGATAATTATCATGAATGATGATGATGAACTTCGTAGACAGTTCTTTCATGGGTCGACATTATTAGAGGTTTGCGACGGGTTCTTGACTCCACCGGTAGTTTGGAGAAACTGCGGGATCTTTTTACAATCTAACTTCTGCTGTCTGTTGGTCAAAATACATGAATTTAAACTGATTTGTAGGTTAATTCATTTGACTGCTGACCCATTCTAATTTAAAAAAAAAGCTTCTTTTTATTCATACTCATTTAAGTAAGTAAATAAATATTTATTTTAGTAGATTATAATTGGTTCAGTTAGTTTTAGTTGTCATTTACGATAAAATGAAAATTATGTGGACTGATTAGATCACATTGCAAATTAAAGTCGGGTTCAAGCAAAGGTATACAAAGTGCATTCGGTCTAACATTCCATTAAATATAACTGAACCATAAAGTAAAGAGGCAAGCCAATGGCCTCAGACTGCCACCATTAGTTCCGAGCGAAGTAACTCTGACTCGACACTCGACTTGATGAGTGTGAGAACGAACCAATCAGTTCTATTATTTCATAAATTGAAAGGACATAGACGCCATGCTGTTTACACATTTGGCGTGCCTCTTAATTTCGCGGTAAAAATTGAAATTGCGTTTGTACTGTAATTTTTATTGTTTCTTTTTATTTTACATGTTGTGACTGTGGAAACAATTGTGTGTATCTAACAGTAGTTTATTTAAGCGTGGAAATGCGATATTTTTATCAAATTACTGACTTGATAACTACAGTAGTGTTACAAACGGCGCGTCTCCACCAAAATTTGACAACACAAAAAAAGGTTGCCAACACAAAAATTGCCAATTTTTGTTCGGTGGAGACTCGGTTTTACAGAAACTTTTGTCACGAACACGTGTTGACAACACAAAAATTGACAACTTTTCTTCGGTAGAGACCCGGCTGTTGTAACCCACACTTCCCTAGTACGTTAAGGCACTACGGTATACCTGGTACCTGGTTATCATCAAGTGTAACCCTATAACATAAAAAGTTAATATAACTATATGCCTATAATAATTTATTAATTATAACTTATTATAATTACTAAGAACGGAGACCCAATGATGCAGAAACATCTCAATAGACGGCCATAGTATGGGGCACCATTCTGTTTTATTGCATTGTCTCCATTCGCAATTAAGTTCTACACGTTTTGTAGATTATATCATTTTATTATCATCAGCCTATAGCAGTCCACCGTTGGACATAGGCCTCTGCTATTGCATGCCACTCTAATCCATTTCCTATCCATAGCCATCTTGCCTAAATCGTCATCCTTAACTATAATATTGTAAATAAATGTAAATCCTTAAAAATATTGTTCGTTTTCAATCGCAAAATTCTAATTAAACTTTGCCATCTCTGTTCTTCATTGACCCCGGAAGACCTTTGGGTGTGACATAGAGAAGTACTGTTCAATAATAAAGGACCGCTTAAACAGAAATATCGTTATCTTAATATAGATCTGAATGTTGCTTAATTATTTAGGTATATTGCCAAATAAATGAATGAAGGAGTACTGAACGAATGATTTATCCTCAATGTCATCTTTATCTATTCTATAAGTAAACTTATTTTGTGCCAGTTAATAAACCCGCTCTACTCCATTTGCGTCTTCCAAAAGTAAGAAATTTGTGCAATTTTGACAACATTTTTCATTGATTCTCGGCTCCCCTATTGGCCTTAGCGTTATGTTTTATAGCCTTATAACCTTCCTCGATAGATGGACTACCCAACACTAAAGAAATGAGCGAAATGGGTACAGCCGTGATCAAGGTAAATAGGAATTCAGTTGAATGTAACACATAAGTTGTAAAGTGTACGCACTTAAAACTTACTAATTTTTACAATTTCTGATTACCAATTATCACAATTAAGAAGAATCTAATGATATCTACTAAACCAAAATCCATTAAGCGGTTTAGACCGCTGCGCGCGCTGGGCCTATATAGGCCTTCTCAAGCCTCTACAACTATACACCATAACCGGTCCTATATGTAAAGAAATAATATACATAGTCCTAAATAAACTCGAGAAACATAACCATTCTTCCGACACAAAAAGGTAATTATAGGTGATATAATGAATTCCTAATAGACGCGAATGTATTATGTAAAATTAAATTCATTATTAAGCAGCCTTTAACAGTCCACTGCTGGACATAGGCCTCTCCTAAGAAAGGAGGTTTTGGTCTACCATACCGCGCTGGACAAATGGTTTGGTATAAGATTTGTTCGAAATACCAAAGTTACAAAAGTACAAAGTTAATGTACAAAACAATGTTCGTTTCAACGACATTGTCTCTAGAAAGTGTAGTTAAACGACACAATGTGACACAATTTTGCCAATTGTCCTCGCGTCGTTTAATTGACCTCGTGTGCTGAGAATTGGCCTCTGGGGGGAGAATATCACTTAATAGCCAACGCACTACTTAACGGCGTCACTTTAGGAGATGATGAAATAATCTTGGAATGAGATTGGTGGTTTCTGAAATGAGAGCGTTTATTTAAACAGGCTTGAGCCTTATGGCTCAAGCCTGTTTCAAGTCAAGTCAAGGCAGATGTTTATAAGATTATTCTTATAAACATCTGCCTGCTTTCTGATCTTATTTTTAACCCACTTTCAAAAAGGAGGAGGTTCTATGTTCCACTGTATTTTTTTTTATGGATGTTCACCGATTACTCCGTCAATTGTGGACCGATTTTGAAAATTATTTTTGTATTCGAAAGGATACGCTCCCGAGGTGGTCCCATTGCCACCATATGAGGATCTGATGATGGGATCCCAGGGAAATCGAGGGAAACCCTCATTTTTTTTGTATGTTTTTCGTATATTTTAAGTCAGTGCATTGTGTACCTACCTACTTATCTTTAGACAAAGTTTTCCCTCGACTCAGTCCCGTTTCCCGATATTCCTTAAACTAGGTACCCTCGCGCACTAAGAATATATCCTGTGTCGTAGGAGACCTTACAAACGTACATGAAACGGACACAAAGAACACCCAGACTCAGAACAACAATTTGTGGATCACACAAAGTCTTATCTCATGTGGGATTTGAACAAACAATACGCAGCGCAGCAGAAAGCGGCATGCTTTCCATCAGTCAGAGCAGAGTCATTTTCAAACCCCTAGGCGGCTTTTACGTGGCAGTGACGGTGACATCAATAGGCAAACAATCAAAAGCTTTCCCAAAACAATTTTATGTAGGCTATAATTTGCCAATTGTACATTAGCTTAATGTCTGTAACTACTCGTTGCTTTAGAAAGCTTAATGTTAAGGTTTTTAATGTAAATTGTAGGTATGCATGTAACATAGACAATGCAGAGTTCACAAGCTAACTGCGGGTCAGGAGAAAGTAGTTTATGGTTATTTTGTTTATGACAGTTGAATGAAAAAAACAATATTTTAAAAATGGAAGCAGCATTTAGTACGTGAGACTTTTTTTACAAATGGTTGTTGAAGTAAATATATACTTTCAATCTACGTATTATATACTACTTAATCCATACTTATTCCATAAATTCGAAACTATCTGTATGTCTGTAACGTTTTCACGGCTAAACGACATAGACTATTCAAATAGGTTATGTCCACCCAACAATTTGATTACAGATAATGGGATGCTGTGAATGGCATACAGCGGGCACCGGTTTCAATGGTAACGCAAAACTATTTCCTTACATTTATCATCTCCCTTTAGGGATGCTTCATTTTTTCCTTCATTCATGTCGTTAAAGTTTTCTTAGAACGCTTAAATTAAAAGTAACCGAACGTTAAACTTCAAAAGTCAAAGTCTGTCAAAAACGTCTGTTATTAATGTCTTGGCTTACCTGTTAAATGAAAACGCGAGCCGCAGTCCACCCGTCTGTTGCAATTGAAATTTCGAATAGTTGAAAAAAAATTGACGTAGATTTTTGTATCTAGCCAGATTTTGTGTAAATCCATACTTCCATACTATATTAAATTTATACGAATGATTACTAAATTTACTTTACAGTATAATATTAAGGCGCGTCTCTACCGAAATTTATGGCAATTTCAGTGTTTCCAACTGTTTGCAACACTTCAAATAATCGCCAACTTTTGTTTCCATTGTGTCTACACCGAGTCACCAACAATTTGAAAAACATTCCAACTAAGCGTCACCACAGAGCCAATACATATTTGCAACAAGCGTATTCTTTTGATGTTTACCGGCAAAAACGGAAACACTGTTCCCAACATTTGTTGACCGCCAATTGTACTTTCCTAGTTTAAGTTTTATTATTTAAATTAACCTCGTTAATGTTTTTTTTTAAAAAAAGAAAACTCCCGCACTAGGAATAAATCCTGTGTCGCGACGGACACAAATTACACCCAGACTCAGAACAACAATTTGTGGATCACACCCACACATTGAACCCACGACACTTGGCGAAGTAGGAAACGGCGTGGTGACCGTTAAACCACTAGGTCAAACGTGCAGATATGGTACAATAAATAGATTTATTATTATTATTATGCAAAGCAAGAAAATTTTAAATTCAAATAGAATCTAAACTACCACAGTTAACCAATCACTACAATGCATTGATTATACAATCTGTATGATTCTATGGCATTCCATAGAGCCTCAACTACACCATTATTTTCTATAATTTTTTAATACAATATTCTTTATTTAAGTTTCGCTTTGAATACAAAGCTATTGAAATAACAACAACACTGGCTACCTGCCTTTGAATCCATTTAGAAAGTAACAATTTATTACGGCAGGTAGGATCTTCTAAGATTTATGTGTATTAGAAACTAGTGCAATGAATGAATGCAATAAAATCTCCACGATAGCTGAATATTTTGTTCAAACTCTCATCATTTTCGGACTTTCGGTAAGACTTTACTGGCTTCTTGGGTATATCACCGCTCATATCTGCTGTCTATGGCGAAGCCTAAAGGAATGGAAATAATTTTGTCAGTCTATGCTGCATGTTTTATTGTAGCGTCTTGACTACTGCCCCGCTACCCAAGTTGCATTCTGCAAACGTAAACATTACTAGAAAGAAACAAATGTATTCCCTTCCCAATGACGACTCTCAACGCTTAGTCACGTGGTCAAAATAAAATATTAGCCAATAATAGCCGACTGCCTCTGTGGCGCAGTTGTAGTGTATGCGACTGCTGTATGTACTTGAGGTCTCGGGTCCGATTCCCGGGTCAGACCAGATGTTTGTATGATCTGCAAATATTTGTTTTGGAGTTTGGGTGTTTTCTATGTATAATATGTATGTATTTACAAAGAAAAACTATATATTTAATTATATCAGTAATCTAGCACCCATAATACAAGCTCTGCTTAGTTTGGGACTAGATGGCGTGGTGTGTTGAATGTACGAAATATTTATTTATTCATCATCATCTTCCTAGCCTTTATTATTTCCAAGATTGGGGGTCGGCTACTAGAAATATTTATTTATTATTATTATTTATTAATACAAGAAGATAGAGCCGTTAGTGATTGTAGAAAAAGAATGGACGCAAAACATTTGCAGCTAGATTAAGGTGGCTGAACCGATTTATTTAAAGAGATGTCACTAGATTCGTATTAATTAACGTCATGATGTAATGACGAACTTTTAATAAAATTCTTATAGCCTGCTATGTAGCAGGCTATATGAATTTTATTAAAAGTTTTAACTTAGTCGGGTTATAGGTAGTTTTTATACTTTTTCTTTTACCCTTGTTATAGTTAGATTGTCGGTCCTTTGAAGCGTCGACAGGTTAAACACCTCTAACCTTATATAACAAGGGTATAATATACCCTAAATCTACCTGCTTTTAATATATTTTTATGGCTTTATTCCTGACCGCTTTTGTAGACCTGCAGTGTATATTTAGCACAAAAAAATGATGTGTCTTAGATCAGAGGTTATAAGATTTTTGTGTTTGAATTTGAAGAGAAGTTTTTTTTATTTGATTGTTGTTGTGGTGATAACTTTTGGTAGAGCCTAATCTATACAAATAAATAAAATTGGAGTGCCTATATGTTATTTCAAATTAACAGCTTTTCACTCTAAACGCATGTGAAAGTCGACTCGGTACTTAAAAGAGCAATCTTTAAAATTTTCGTCTGTCTGTCTGTTTGTTCCGGATAATATCTTGCATGGCTGGGCCGATTTCTGTGGGACCTTCATTGGCAGATAATTGATAGTGTAAGAAGTAACTGAAGCTGTTTTTATTTTAGACTATTTACGACCCGGGTATTACTCGCGGTTGTTGATTTAAAGGTAAAATATTGATAAAAACAACCGCGGCTAACACCGCGGGGCGTAGCTAGTTGTTTGATAAAACTGAGGATTTATTTAATTCAATTGTTTCTTTAAACGCACGAATCTCCTGAAAAAACCGTTAGTTTTTTTTGTTTTATTATCGGGTAGAGTTCAGGTAAATTATTGAAAATGTACCTACATCAAGCTAAGTTCGAACTAAGTGGCGACTAAAAAACCGGAAAACTGCTAGAAAACGATAAAATGGCTAATCATTCCACTTCAAAAGATCATCTGTTTATTTTGGAGTAGAATCTATTTTAATAATCACTAAACATGCGCAGAATACAAAAATAATCAAATAGGCATTATGCTCTTGTCTCCCACGATTTTAAAAAGAAAAAAAGCTCACGAATTGTTGACAAACCACTCCGCGGAGGTCGATGACCGCGCGTAATCGTTCAATCATTCACTCTCCGTCATTCACTTTAATATGATCTGTGACGATCGAAATTTAAAAGTATGGTTTGTTTGGAAATGGAACCAACTTGATAATCTTTTGGCGCCAAACGCTGAAAATATTATAATATCGAACTAACCTCTAAACTCATGCGATTCATAACCTATAATTAATTACATAAAATAATTAACGTTATTAACAGTTAAAAGGAATCACTTGGAGTTCGAATTTCGGTCACCGATCGTTTTGAATCTCAAATTCATGTCCAATTTAACTTGAACTGTTATTATTAGACTTTTGTAGCATGGCCCTACATAACAGCTTTATGGATCTAGGTACATGTATTTTACACATTAAAATTTGTTTTATGCAATAGCTTATATTGTTTAACGATTGTGGCTAATATTCAATGTTCCAAATGTCATTTTCGGGTCTGACCTGTTGATTCAGTGGTAAGTGGCCTTATCTGTCAAGCTGGAGGTCCCTGGTTTGATTTCCACCCAGACTAAATATAGTATGAAGAGTACCATCATTTGTTCTGTCTGTGTGTCATATATTTAGAAATATATAAGTATATTTATCAGCAGATCTAATAGATAGATACATGCAGTTAAAGGCCGTGTGGGAGATTCTGCCAAAGTGACTCTACTCTGCCTGATGGAAAGCATGAGCAGAATCCAAGAGTGGTAGTCGCCATACTCATTGTGTTCGAGACCAACATCAATATAGTGCGATCAAAACCACTAGTTCAAAAATTAGTTCCTTTTTGCTCCCTAGATGGAGCTGTTACAAAAACTTAGATCGCGCTATCGTTGTGTTACACGTGTTAGTATATAAGGTGTACAAATATTTTGTATGGCTGGGAACAAGGCTGGTGTTTAGTTCAAGGCGATTGCTATTTAAACTGTGGAGTCTTACGAACCCACAGAACAGTGCATAGTGGTTTTATTCAATTCCCTACTAGTGTCACACACCCAGTCTAACTATACCACGCTTGGTATCAAACACATTGCGAATGAAACAATGCAGCATGGACCTACACTATGGCGGCCTAGTGATGCTTCTGCTTCATTCGATTGGTGAAGTTATTTTAAACATGTGTTTCAAATGTGATTTTTGCATGGCACGGGTCGAGTAATTGACTTAATCAATTAGTCGACCCCTGACTAAAGGTTACAACAACCAATGTTAATAATTACAGTGCTTTAGATTAAATTAAATATGCATATAAGATATTATCGTCAGTTCGTCACCCGTCTTTTACATTAGTTTCCAATCGCAGATCTCCGAAAGTTAGACTGCCACGGTGCGGTGGCGTAGCTTTCATAGTACAAGCTCTTATTTTGAAGCTAGATGACGTTGATGGTCAGATATCCAAAATATTTATTCATTTATTTTATTGTTGAAAAACAAATATAGAATTAATTAACCCTAGTTTTCTTAGAGGCCTTGTTATCCTTCAAATCGAGTTAGGAATGTCACTGAAGTTATTCTTTCTACATCTGGCTACCTCCAATCCTTTGAAATAGCCATTTTAAAATTAGCAGCTGCATGTTGACAGCTGTTTAGTTAGCTGAGAGGCCAATCGCACCGGCCATATTGCAAAAAGGCACAGAGTAAAATGGTAGTAGGTACATATAATGGTCAAATAAGATAAATTTTATATCAATATTCTAAAGCTGAAGAGTTTGTTTGTTGATTTGAATGTGCTAATCTCTGGAAGTATTGGTTTTAAGTTAAAATTCTTTGTATTGGATACCACTTTATAGGAACTGGGATGATAAATGTTGCAAAATATTTGGCGAAAAATACTACAAGCTACAGGCGTTTATACTCTTTGCGCTGTAGCATGCTGCGTGACAGTTTCAGTGACATTTCGTTTCACTCTTGAAAGTTACCGCGATTTACAAATTATGACTTAGTGTTTCGGCCGCGATTTTCCAATTATGACTTAGTATTTCAGCTGTACCACATTCGCAATATATTACCTAAATCAAACATAACTAGTAAATTAAATTAAACCAACCAAAATTTTCAAAGAAATTCTAAATTTTTCTTGTAACTAAAAAAAAACTAGGTATATATTTTTTATTATTTTTCCTTATGTACTCATGAGCAGATCTACCTTTTGGCACCCGCTTATCGTTGAATTTTGGGACACATGGTATATTATAAATTTGAAAGTGGCTTAGTATGTTTGTCTATTACGCTTTCACGGCTAAACCAATAACAATTGCCTGCACTTGGTAAGGCATATAACTTATTTACTTAAAATATGATGTTGAGATACGTTATTTTTAAAAGGGAAATGAACAAAATTGACAACTGATTTATGACACAAATATATAAGTACTATAAGGCCGACGTATTTTAGCGAGTCTGAACTTCGCGCAGAATGTTGCGCAATAACTTTTTTGCTTTGTTCCATTTTATATGTTAATTGCACGTGTACAACTGAGCTGTATAAATAATACCACCATGTTACCATAATGGTTTGTAAAATACTGGGGTTTTATACATAAAGCTTTCTTGAAACATAGCCTAAATGGTGATAAGCGTCAAAAAGCTACTTTATTTCATGCTTTGTAAAGATACGTAATGTAACAAACACTAAATTAATCGTTCAACCTTGGGTTTCGACTATTACAATAAAAATTATATTGGTAGTCTACATTTTGTTGCATTGTTTGGTCACACTACTCGTATATCTGGTTATAAGATTACTGAAATGCTATAATGTCATTTTAGAGGTAAGATACACAGAATTTTAGATACCTATTATTTAGTAGAAACTTTTTACAAAAAGTTTATTACACTACACTTTGTGATACCACTGACGAAATATATACTAGACCAACACTCTACTAGGCGAGACCTGTACGCGGATTTATAGTAAGCTTAATGTTCCCTAGATGTCACTAAGTGCATCAAATCGTGAATTACAACGATATTTTCTAACCCCCAACACCAATACGAACCCAACAGTCAACTGTCAAGTTTATTGACATTGTATTATTGCGAAATGTACCACTAGATGTCGTTTTTTAAATAATTAATTATCTTAGTACCTACATAATTTTTTGTAATATTTTATCGTCAGAGAGATCTACACAAATAAATAAAATTGAAATGTCTGTTTTTAATTTTAAAATAACCGCTTTTCTCTTTACAATCTTTTTTTTTATTAATTGTTTGAAACTTTTTTATTTTCAATGGATTCACTTTAAACTTTGTATGCATGTTTCTCAATTGACATAGGTAAGGAACTAAGGACTGACATTTTATTTTTTTAATGGATTCAAAAAACAAAATAAAAATTGATGAATTAATAAAATATAGTTGCATGTTGCAGTTGCAATTCCCGTCCTTAATGACACATGTCTAAAAACAGTTTTTGGCATTTATAAATGTTGTTGATCGTGAATGTATGCAAATAAAAAATTTGATAATTACGAGTTGATAATGTCGAGAATTGCTTGCACATATTAATTAACAACTGTAGATGACAAAAAGGTGTAATTAAGGATTTTCTTTCGGTTTGTGTCTTATAAATAATCCTAATGTTAAAAATGCGAACGTAAGTTCCTTTGTTACGCTTTCCGACGAAAACTACTTAGCTGATCAATCTGATCATCATGAAACACATATTCTTGTAGAGGTATTAGAAGTAACATAGGATACTTTTTATTAAATGCGAACGAAGTCGCGGGCGAATAAAGTCGCAGGCGAAACCTAGTTATTAATAAAACAATCATAAGAAATGTTTTTAGAACGAAGTTCCCTAACGCGCTTTTCGCGCCAAAAGTTGTAGCGACACTTAACATTGAGTTGACGTCATAGTGCTGGATACTCAACGTTAAATATAACAAACTGAATGCCAACGTCCATACCGTGTTGAATGCACCGGTTCTCGTCCGATCACCGAAGTTAAGCCACATCGGGCGTGGTTTAGTAATTGGATGGGTGACCGCCTGGGAATACCACGCGTGTTGTTGACTTTTTGCATTTATTTACAGAAAATAATATATTGTTTTATAGTATATTTTGTAAAGTTTGATTATTTCTAAAATAATTTGACAAATGCGTTACCGGCCTTTGGGGCATAGTGGAGTGGGATGGGGGGAGAGGTTGGGGTATGAGCCTCTGGTATCCTCACTACTCGGTGAAACACAGCGCTGTGAGGCCGTGGTATTACCAGGGGCAGGGGTCATATTACGTCGCGTCGCGCGTAACCAAGTTAAATAATATCCAGAAACGGTTAAATACGTATCTACTCATTTTTAATCAGTAGCCCAAAGTTAAAGTTTCATGTTTCTAACTTAAAAATGACGGACTTTCGTCCACACTTTCAACCCGTATTTCACCCCCTTAGGGGTAGAAATTCCAAAATACCTTCCTTAGTGAATGTCTACTCAATAAAACGATCCATATGAATAACTGAAAGAATACAACTTAAGGTATATACGTAATATTAAAATCATCATCTAATCCCTAACTGTTGAAGAGTTTAACCTTCTATCATCAGCTCACCTAAATAACTTGAAAGTATACGACTAAAGGTCTATAGATACGTATGAAATTGAAAGAATTATCCTCCAACTCCTAACCGTTGAGGAGTTGTACCTTCGATCATCAGCTTACCTAAATAATTTGAAAGAATACGACTAAAGGTAACATACATACATATGATATTTAAAGATTTATCCTCCAACTCCTAACCGTTAAGGAGTTGTACCTTACACCATCAGCTCATCATCATAAAATGATGACTACCAGACGCAAATACCGGGTTAACTTTAGGAAATATACGAAAACATAATATGTGCCTAAAATAATGAGGGTTTCCCTCGATTTCCCTGGGATCCCATCATCAGATCCTGATATGGTGACAATGAGACCACCTCGGGAGCATACCCTTTCGAATACAAAAAGAATTTTCAAAATCGGTCCACAATTGACGCAGTAATCGGTGAACATACATATAAAAAACACAGTGGAACATAGAACCTCCTCCTTTTTGGAAGTCGGTTAAAAATAAAAGTACAGTCGAATTGATAACTACCTTCTTTTTTTGAAGTCGGTTAAAATAAACATTCATATTAATTAAATTTTTGAACTGAGTACGCGGCTCAAGCGACGTTGCCGTTCCGTATTAACTACTGGAAGATATGAACGATTTTTGCAATGTTGCCATTCATGAGTGCATTGTTTCTCTGATTCAACCAAATAACTTATAAATGTGACATCTAGCGTAGTAAATAGGTCATTAATTTCAAGTTTATTTAAATCGATTGCAACGACATCTCCTAAACATAGGTGATAACTTTTAGTTATGCAATTGAAAATCATTTTTTTAAAGCAAGCAATACAAAGCAAGTTTTATATTTGAAAAATAATAATATAGTTACTAGAATTGAAGCACATCAATAAAATACTGTTAAACTTTGTTAAACTGCTTTTTAGAGCTTATTTTAAGCGCCATCTAGATTTAGTTGAACTTTTCTAGCTTTTTACGGCGTACAGTATTGGCCAAGGGAGGGACGGTCTATAGTATATTGTGTCATTGGTGATACTTAATCGCCTAGCAGCTAGTACATGCAGGTACGTTTGAGAACGTGAGGATTGAGAGACCAGCTTTAAGTAATTATATATATCTTCAAAGTGTGTCGATATTTTTTTAAAATTTATTTTTTACAAATTGCTTTAAGACTTTTTCTAAAACATTATGTAAGAAAAGAAAGATTTTATTCCGTTGATGTGGTAATATTCAGTATAACAAAATCTTTCGTGTGTGGACTGAGGGACCACAGTATAGTCGTTGTATTATTTTAATCGTTGATGATTTGTGCTCAGTTATTTTAGTATATATATATCTTTACAAATTCTCTACTAAATGTCTGCAGTCACAATACCTTCATTTTTTACATACTTGCCGAGATCCGGCTGATGGTATGTGAGGATTGAGGGACCACACTTATAGGGCATATTTGTTCTACAATTGTTTTGAGCCTACTACTAATTCTTATAAAAATTTCAGAAGAAAAAAACACTATGGTCCCTCAATTCACACGCACACTCACTACATAGTATAAAACAAAGTCGCTTCCGTCCTCTGTCTGTCCCTTTAAATGCTTAGATCTTTAAAACTACGCAACAGATTTTGATGCGGTTTCCTTTAATAGATAGAGTGATTTAAGAGGTTTATATGAATAATACATGCATGATATAGTAGAAAATAATTGATGATTTTAGAGGTTTCTAATGTGATGTCGTAAAGAAACCCATTCTTTTACGCTTACTTTGCAAACGCTGACTGTACCCTACGAGATAGATTAAAATAATGTACTTCAGTATTGTACACCTTATAAAGCTCTACAAAAAAGACCGCGATGGTATATGTCTATCTCTTAGGAATAATTCACAATAACCATTTTCTATTATTTAATTTAAATTTAATTTATTTAAAAATTATTTCAGTGTTGGATAGTCTATTTATCGAGGAAGGCTGTAGGCTATATTTTATTTTCAAAAAAGTTAGGGAACCGTAAGAAAATTGCTATTTCGTAACCCAAGGTGCGAAATCGAAAACATATTTTTGCGTGCGCTGCAATAACTACACTATTGACAATAGAACAAAATAATGTATTACGGGTTTGTAGGTCCCATTAAGATCTACAAAAAAGTCCGCGAGAGCATATATCTAACTATCGTGGTTTAGTTACAAATGACAATAACCGCTTTTGTATTCAAAAAAATATTAAATCGTCTGAAGAAAGATAGTACGTTAAATGTGTATCGTAATATTAATCCTTATCCAAATTAAGCATTATGTTATCAAGGGTATTTATGTAGAAGTAAAATACTTCTTGTTTCATCCCAATCGGACATTTCGTTTAGAAGTTATCACGAGTATAAGACGCTAAGAGTTGGTTCCTAATAATGAGTTATTTGCCAAAGAGTAAATGTGTTGTTGATTATGGGTATTATCTTAGAAGAGTATAATAATACATCTATACTTAATATATAAAGCTGAAGAGTTTGTTTGTTTGAACGCGCTGATCTCAGGAACTCCTGGTCCAATTTGAAAAATTATTTTAGTGTTAGATAGCCCATTTATCGAGGAAGGCTATAGGCTATATATGATCACGCTAAGACCAATAGGAGCGGAGCACCAATGAAGAATGTTTCAAAAACGGGGGAAAATTGTCACGTGACGGGCAATAGGAGACGCAAACGACGACGTTGCGTGTGGGTCAGCTAGTAATTTATAATGCCATTTCTTTTACATGACGCAACAAGCTATTGGTTATTTATATATTGACTTTATCGTGTACTTTCTTTGCCTAGTCTAGTTCTTATTTCGAAGAAAAAAGAGCGCCTGTAGTCATATTCCTATCATATTTAATTTAGCGGGAAATTCGCCTGAAATTAACGCATTTCAGTCTGCTAAGTAAGTGAGATTATGCAATAAGGCCACTATTCAATGAAATACAGCCATAAACATAATACCATTATTGGAGGATCGGTTAAAACAGCTGGTTGCACCGGATGTGACCATAGAGGCCGGATGTGTGTAGATTAGCTGTTGTTTTTGCTGACATGGAGCGCGCCATTTGTTTTTTGCCCGCGATTGTAAGGTATGGCTATGGAATTTTATATAGAGTATGTTGAGATCGTGTAAATGTGTTTTTAATTAATTTGTATTTATGATATAATATTATGTCTGTGTGTTTAAGGAATACAGGTCACTAATACCAGTTTATTAGGTAGGTTCCTTTTATCTGCAGGGCTGGCATTTGTCCGGGTTTTCCTGGATTTGTCCTAGTTTAGAGAGCGTCCGGGAAGCATCTAGGCGGGGTTTCATTTGCAATCCGGGTGTAACCGACCGACCAAACACCGAAGATTCTTTTTGTCACTGTCTATGAAAGGTGACTTAATATAATAAAAACAATGTTGAAAAATAAATAATTTAGTAGGGCCTTTTTAGGGTTCCGCGCCAAAGGCAAAAGACGGAACCCTTATAGATTCGTCATGTCTGTCTGTCTGTCTGTCTGTCCGTCTGTCCGTCCATATGTCACAGCCACTTTTTTCCGAAACTATAAGACCTATAATGATGAAACTTGGTAAGTAGATGTATTCTGTGAACCGCATTAAGATTTTCACACAAAAATAAGAAAAAAAACAATAAATTTTGGGGATCCCCATACATAGAACTGAAACTCGAATATTTTTTTTCATCAAACCCATGCGTGTGGGATGGGTATCTATGGATAGGTCTTCAAAAATGATATTGAGGTTTCTAATATCATTTTTTTCTAAAGTGAATAGATTGCGCGAGAGACACTTCAAATGTGTCCCCCCCCCCTGTAACTTCTAAAATAAGAGCATGATAAATCTAAAAAAAATATATGATGTACATTGCCATGTAAACTTCCACCGAAAATTGGTTTGAATGAAATCTAGTAAGTAGTTTTTTTTTAATACGTCAAATCGTAAACTGCAATTTACCTTTCATTCAATCAAAACAAATATAAAAGAAAAAAAAATGTTATGGGCGAGTCCGACTCGCACTTGGCCACTTTTTTAAATTGACTAAATTAAAAAGAAAAACTGTTAACGAATCCCGGCTTTGAAGTTTAAAATCCAGGGAAATTGCACTTTTTGTTTCCAAATTTTGGAGATTCCTACTTTTAAGTAACAATGGAGAAAGCTTCTGGCCGCCTCTTTTTCTCTCTCTAGTCATGTTTGAGGATCATGGTCAGTATCAGGACTGCTTCTGGAGCGGATGATCTCTCTCCAACACATCTCAGGTTCTTATCCAGCAGTCCAGCACATCTCTGGAATCGAAAAGAAAATGGAGAATACGGAGCAATACCTCTATTATTCTTCACATGGACGTCGTAAGAGCCGACTAAGGGACCAAACGAGACAGTATCACTACAAAAAGAAAAAAAATCTGTAACAAACCCTAAACCAACCCGTCTGGCCAGCCTGGTATAGCTGTCCAGAACCTCCTTTCTAAGGAAAAGCCAATGTTCGGCATTGGTCTGATAGCATCATCTTCCTAGCCTTTATTATTCCCAAGATTTGGGATCTGCTACTAGTTCAACCGGTTTTACCTAATTATCAGTTTTTACACGGAGCGACTGGCGTCGGATATCCGCAACCCTGAGGGTGAACTGAATTCGAAGGTTGAACTAGTTGTCAGTATATTTTTTTCGCGGGAAGCTGGTCCTGTTGAGGAAGCCGGGACGGCCTGCCGATTCGGTCGCGGCCTATAGGCCCATCGTGTTGCTGGACGAGGCGGGTAAACTTTTTGAGAGAATACTCTCTGCCCGCATCGTCCGGCACCTCTGCGAGGTGGGGCCCGACCTGTCGGACGCCCAATTCGGATTCCGAGAGGGGCGTTCGACGGTCGATGCCGTGATGTGCCTTAGGGCCGTGACCGAAGAGGCAGTGAGCTGAGGCGGCGTGGTGTTGGCGGTGTCCTTGGACATCGCCAACGCCTTCAATAGTCTGCCATTTAGCTGCATCAGGGAAGCACTCCATTACCACGGGGTGCCAGAGTACCTGAGGCGGCTAGTGGCAAACTATTTAGAGGAGCGTACCGTCGTGTACGAGGACCGAGAGGGCGTCTTGAGACGGCGACCCATGTCGTGCGGCGTTCCGCAGGGGTCTGTCCTTGGACCACTCCTGTGGAACGTGGGATACGACTGGGTCCTACGAGGTAGTCTCCCCCCCGGGCTGGGCGTAATTTGTTACGCCGATGACACTCTTGTCACAGCCCGGGGGGCGAACTTCCAAGAGGCGGCGCGCCTGGCCACCTGGGGTGTTTCTCTGGTGGTCGGGCGAATCGAGGCGCTGGGCTTACGGGTGGCCCTGGACAAGACGGAGGCCCTACTATTTCATGGGCCCCGTCGTGGTCCGCCCCCCGGCGCCTCCATAGTGGTCAACTCGGTCCTCGTACCGTTTCAGGCCCAGATGAGTTATCTGGGCCTGATCCTCGACGGTAGGTGGCTCTTCGACGAGCACTTCCGACAGCTTGGTCCGAAGCTGGTCGACGCTGCCTCCGCCCTTGGCCGACTTTTGCCCAATTTGGGTGGAGCCAGCGTCGCAACGAGACTCCTATACACGGGGGTTGTCCGGTCGATGGCGCTGTATGGCGCACCGGTGTGGGTGGCGGCTCTGACTGCCCTAAATAGGGCTCGCCTCTGGCGGCCTCAGAGGGTATTGGCAGTCAGAGCCATACGCGGATACCGCACGGTGTCGACCGAGGCGGCGTGCGCCTTGGCCGGAACACCCCCGTGGGATTTGGAGGCGGAAGTGCTCGCCGAAGTTTATCGACGGGTGGCTGAATATCGGGCGGAGTATGGCTATCGCCCTCCGCCCGAAGAGGTACGCGAGTGGCGTGAAGCCGCCCGTCGAGCCACTATGGCTAGATGGTCGTTCCGGCTGGAGACTCCACGTGCTGGCTTTGCCGCCGTGGAGGCTCTCCAGCCGGTCATCCTCGAGTGGGCAGGGCGGCAGCACGGGACCCTTTCCTTCCGACTGACGCAGGTCCTTTCCGGGCACGGTTGCTTCGGGAAGTACCTGCACTTGGTCGCTAGGAGGGAATTGAGTCCCGCCTGCCACCACTGCGACTGCAGTGAGGACTCGGCCCAGCATACGCTGGCGATCTGCCCTGCATGGGCGTCGCAGCGCCGGGCCCTCATTGCAGACATCGGAGGAGATCTCTCGCTACCGGCCGTCATACGCTTCATGGCCGGTAGCGATAGCAGTTTTACCGCGGTCGCAACCTTCTGCGAAGAAGTCATCTCGCGGAAGGAGGTGGCGGAGAAGGCCCGGGAGGATGATATCCACTCGGACCCAATCCGCCGCCGGCGAACCGGGCGGCGGAGGCGCGCCTATCAGCGCCTCATGCCGCCCTGAGTGTGGCCGCGGATGGTCGGGACGGGCTTTCCCCTCCATCCGCTCTAGTGGCCACCCGCGAGGGGGCGACGTACGCGTGTGCCGTACGTCGCCTAAATAGAGAGTTTTAACAGCAGACGGTGCCCGCTTCAGTGCGGGCAAGCGCTGGGAGGGGTCCGGACGTGTTAATAACTGCAGTTCCCGGATTCCTCCGTTCACAGGCGCAGAGTAGCACACCGTGTGGTTTTAGTCGGTTCGAGTCCGACACACCGCCCCGCCGCAAGCCCCGGCGCGGGTGAAGGTCCGAGGGGATTTCCACACGTTAAAAAAAAAAAAAAAAAGTTGTCAGTATATTTTAGGGCACTGACTTCCCAATAACTATTGCCATAGATTGGCATAGATGTTCATGACAACCGGGACCGTTTCCGGTCCGGGACGGCTTAACGTGTTCTCCGAGGCACGGGCGGGAAACACCGCAATCTTCCACATACCTACAAGAAAAACCCAACAGCAGTCCGACCCGGGAGTCGAACCCGAGTGTCCCGAGACCTCTTGGTCTGCAGTCGCTTACGCTAACCACTAGACCAACGAGGCAGCATTGTTCTGTTATAAAATTGAAATTGTGAGAGACTATGTTTTGCGAGATATTGGTTTTAAAGTAGTTTTGAGTTCTTATAAGTGCCTTTTATTTTTTTAATTAATTAACTTTGTTTTATGTTTTGTGTTCCTTTTATTATTATTTTAATTTATCTTGTCATTGTTTTTTTATTTTATGTTTGTTGTTATTTAATTTTAATGTACCTATGTTAGGTAATATTGTTTTTTTACCGTTTTAATTGACTATGAAATGAAAATAAACTAATTGTTGATGCGAATATGAGAATATGTGAGACCGGAGGCCCAATGATGCAGAGGCATCACTAGGCCGCCATGGTGTGGGTCACCATGCTGCATTGTTGCATTGTCTGCATTCGCAATGTGTATGGCGACCACCACTCTTGGATGCTGCTTATGTTTTCCATCAGGCAGAGTAGAGTCATTTTGGCAGAGCCATAAATAAAAAAATCTAACTTTTGCTCATAGCTCCGCCATCGTACTTTACCTCTTTATAAATATAGACATAGTAAACGATATTCTTTTATATTACAGTAGCACCACAGAATCTCAACTTTCGGGATGTCTCTGGGAGACGTGACGTCAGCGCGGAGCTCACCAGCGCCGGAAGCATGCCCTGAATGCGATGCCAGCGCATCCGTCACTTCCGATTTACACAAGGTACTTTTAAAAAAATACATGAATATTCTCGGAGATAACACACAACGCCATCTAGTCCCAAACAACTAAGCAGAGCTTGTACTATAGGTACCTACCAGACAACTGATATATATGAATACATATTTACATACATAGATACATACATACATAGAAAATACCCAACCTCCGAAACAAATATTTGCAGATCATACAAACATTTGGTCCAACCCGCCATCTAGTTTCAAGCTAGACATAGCTTGTACTCGTACTGTGAAAACTAGATTAACTGTCAGACTACTTACATACTTTGTAAATACATATATAATAATAATTAATAATACATAGAACACACTTAAACTCAAATATTTCCAGATCATACAAACATTTTGTACAATCCGAAAATCGAACCCCAAACCTTAACACAGTAGTCGTATACGTACTAGTAACCACTGCACCACCATAATAGGCAGTGAATTGTCGAATTACCTATCTGAAGTCGTTCTAGACAGAGTATTAATTTAAAACAGTATCGAAGAAATGTTTTAATGTAAAAACAATTTTGAGTGCCTCGGTGGTGCAGTGTTAGCGTATGCTACTGCTGTGCTAAGGTTTCGGATTCGATTTCCGGATTGCACAAAATGTTTGTATGATCTGAAAATATTTGAGTTTAAGTGTGTTTTATGTATTACACATATGTATTTACAAAGTATGTAAGTAGTCTGAAAGTTAATCGAGCTTTCACAGTACAAGCTATGTCCAGCTTGAAACTAGATGGCGTTGTGTCTCAGGTGTCCGAAATATTATGATAGGTTATAGCTAGAGCTAATAAACGTTTAGACGTATATAAATATTTGCACTGAGCGAGAGACGAACCCGTGACCCGTGGTGGTTGACACAATGGTTTCTTATAGGTAGGTACTTATAATATCAGTAAAATTACCTACCTACTACTACTTCCATTCTCTTTTCCAGTACCAAGAAGCCTGCACATGCAAACCAGGTTCAGCTCAGTACGCCTGTGCTGATGAACCAGGCCCTCCTCCACCTGCGAAGACTGACACACCTCCTGCACTTCCTCCTAGACCTCCTACTAATGCGCTAACGGTCACTAACCGAAGGAATAATGGTAAGAATTTGTCCAATATTATGTTCTCCACTTAAGGTTCTCTAAGTTTACGGCCGTTGCTAGGGTCCTATCGGTTGTAGCGTCATAAATAAAAAATAAAAAAAAGCCTGTATTTCCTTATCCTTAATTTCCATTTCAAATGTATTTGTTCCTTTCTCCCACCAGGGCAGCGATCACTTTGTGATACTTGAAATATCTTACGGCCCATAGAATAAGGTATTCAATCGCTATAACAATGTCCCCTGGAAGGAGCAATGAACCACGGCAGTGTCACCGTGTTCTTAATAGATACTATACTTACTGGAGTTGTGTGTCGTCCTGTTTTCGGCGCCGTTGATGGGGTACCCCACCGCCTGGTCTGTCCTGGTACGTTTACACATACAGCTCCTAAAATGCTGTACAACTTCCTATGGTATTCGAGCTACAATACCCTCTTTTCGGCTTACGCGGAACAGCCTACAAAACTCGCGAATCCACGACCTAACACAATACGGTTTATCACTAAAGAGACCGCGGGTCGATGGACAATACAATTAGCTTACTATCAATTGATTTTCACAATAACAAATAAAACGTCGGCCCGTTTCAACACACGCTCGATCACAATCTTATAATTCTCGCGAGTTTTATTTTCTTATATTTCTCTTATATTTATCGTCTTATATTTTCACAAGCCTGGCCGATCAAACCGTTCTCAACTATTATAAGTATTTTAGCCTAACAAACCCAAAGTGTCATCACTATCACGCGGAGGCTAAAGAATACACAAAATTAACAATCAAATTCCATTACGGCACCGGCCATTTTTCCCACGATTTCCTTTTCCATTCCAACCTCAAACTTCAAACGTCAAACACGAACCCGAGACAATCAAAATGTTGCCAGTACAATGACGTTCGAAATCCAACAGTATTTGTTAGTATTTATTGAGTTATTACTATTTTGTTTATTACCTAAATGTTAGTAAGAGTTAGTTTTTCCTATTGGATATGGACCCCTCCTCGGGTGAAGGCCTCCTCCAGTCTTTTCCACTCATCTCTGTCCTTACTGATAGTTTGCCAGTCCCTTCCTATTAGTTCGGTTATATCGTCAGCCCATCGTCTTTTCGGTCTCCCTACCCTTCTTTTGCCGATTGGCCCTTTCCACCTTATAGTATTTGCTGTCCACCTGTTGTCTGTGTATCTCGATACGTGACCTGACCACTGCCATTTCAATTTCAGGGCTTGTGTGAGGGCATCTGTTATTTTTGTTTTCTGTCTGATTACTTTGCTCCTGACTTTTTGTATTTTTCTTATGTTTAGGATACTTCTTTCCATAGCTCTTTGTGTTGTTGTGATCCTTTGATTTGCTTTTGTCGTGCATATCCAAGTTTGGCAGCCATACAGAAGACAAGGCAGTATACAGGTGTCTAATACCGTTTTCTTAAGGTTTATCGAATAGTCTCCTTTTAGAATTTCCTTGAGTGACCAAAATTTCTTCCAGGCTATGTTTGTTCTTCTTTCAATTTCATCTTCGTTATGCGTTTTTAAAAATGATATTTGTTTGCCTAAGTAGATATAACTGTGGACATAATCTATAGATTTTTCTTTTATATTGATGGGCCATTCTCTGCTGTTTGTCATGATTTTGGTTTTTGTGAAATTCATCTCTAATCCTACTTTTGAGCTTGCTTGAGCAACAGAGCGGAGCATTTCTTGTAATTCATTTGCTGTTTCAGACAGCATGACTATGTCGTCCGCAAATCTGAGATGTCTTAGATAGCTGTTGTTTATTTTTATGCCTCTAGTTTTCCAGTCTATGTTGCGAAACACGTCTTCTAAAACCGCAATGAACAATTTAGGCGACAAAGGGTCCCCCTGTCGATATTAATTGCATCACCCCTAGATTCTAGCATGACGTTACTAATGCTGTTCTTGTTGTGTTTTATAATATTTATATATTTTAAATTTATGTTTAAATTATTTAGTGATTTCCATATAGAGTTGTGGCTTATGCTGTCAAATGCTTTGCTATAGTCGATAAAACCTAGATAGTGGCTTATTAAACTCTTCGTATTTTTCTATAACTTGTTCCAGTGCCTGTATATGGTCTAGTGTGCTGAACCCAGAGCGAAAGCCAGCTTGTTCTATTGGTTGTGCATTTTCAGTATCTTGTGTTATGCGTTTAAGAATTATAGATGAGAAGATTTTATATATGTTTGCCAGTAAACTAATTGGTCTATAGTTGTTAATATCGAGAGGGTTTCTTTTTTTATACAGTAGTATGATGTCTGACGTACACCATTGGGTTGGTACGATTTCTGCTTCTAGTATGAGATTGAATAATTCTGTGAGAGGTTTGAGTAAAACTGGTGCACCTATTTTCAAAGCTTCATTGGTTATTCGTTAGCGTGATAATAGCCTCTAATTCAGACTCTTAGTATTGTAGAATACGAAATATCCTTGTGAATCACAAACCCGTGACATTTAGATCGCAATTTCGTTTCCATAGACGCCGCCATGGAACAACCTGTATAAAAATATTCTATACAAATTCCTACATTTTGGATACAATATACTAGTTTATGTAGTGTTCCTTATATGCAATAAAAAATAATGCAACGATTTCTTTTTGGCGCGCAGGTAGTTGTACCAAAACTGTCAAGTATTTCATAGACTTCTTAAAACTTTTTGTGATTCGGCCTTTTCGATAACATTAGTTACAATTTGACAGAATAAGGATTTTTATCGTCAGGTGTTCTTCGGTCATCAAAAGATTTAAAAAAAAACGCTATAAATATCAATGTCGTTTGATGAAACTAATTCAATAAACCAGGATGTGGGTGAACTATCTTCCCACGAATCGTATTATTCGTACCTATCTATTCTTTGCACAAACGTACAGGTACATGTGAGTATTCTACCTGTGTATGTGTTCAAATAACAATACACGTACACGCGTTTGTAAAAATCCACAAATAAATCCATAACTCACCATTCCCTTGTTAATTTAGACCTTCCTACCTGGACATTATAAAGAACCCATTGCGACTGCGCGACGCCATTGTTAAATCACATAACCTAACACGTAAACTGTGTAATGTAACAATATGTTTACCGTCGCGAAACCATTTATTAAAATTGATAATTGTCCATAAAAATCGCGTATTTTGTGTCGCTCAATGAAGTTATGTGCTGTTTGTGTTATAAATAATAAGAAAACAAAAAAGGAGGGAGAATAATAAAAAAAAAACATCACTACCTAGGAATTTGAATTTGGAATTGATTTTTATTTTTCACAAGAATGTGTGGATGTTGATAAAGTTCAGTGCTCTATTTAAAATTACTATTTGTTGTTTATGTAAAGAGGTCATTGTTCTTTACGCACCGCTTGGGTTGTAACTATCGATTTTTAAGACATGGCGCGAGTTTTGAAAGTTCCTTATCTGTAAGGATATATTTAAAAAAAACTTGTTTTATAGAATAATTTAGTGAGAAATCGATTTAGTTATTTGTTTAAGTGGTAATTGTGCAATAAACAGCGAATTTCGTGCAATAATAATTATAATAAATAGTGTTATGAGTGGAGGCTAGGGATGCAATCTTGTGGTGTTATGCAAGTCGTGCAATATCAAGTTTCGACTCCAAGGTCGACTATAGCATCTGATGTGGCTCAACACTATGTACCACCACCGCCATATTTTGGTAATTTTACTTTTAAATTTATAAAAAAATGTTTCTACTTGGTTTATAAACCTATATTTTATTTTGCGGTTTTGCAACTCGTCGCTTTATTAATATTAAGATTTAGTTAGTAATAGATTATTATATGCTTTTTAACCGACATGAAAAAGGAGAAGCTCTCAATGTGGTGATTTTAATTGTTTGTTAGTGTGTAGTGAGTTTAGAACTTCGTCATTTATTTATAAACAGATTTTTAACCGACTTTAAAAAAGGATGAGGTTCTCAATTCGACCGTTTTTTTGTGTTTTCGCTGATAACTTCATGAACCGTTTAGGAACCGATTTCAATGGTTCTTTTTTTAATGGAAAGGAGATACCCCAACGGTGGTACCATGATAAGGACACTAAGATCTGTTAATGGCATCCAGAGAAATCGAGTAAACCTTCGAAATTCGTAGGGGCGACTAGTGCATTTGTTAATTTTTTTATTTTATTTGAAAGCTGGAGCTTTCCGAGTGGTCACATTTCAATTTGGTCGTTCTTGAATCTATACTTCTATACTTATATTATTATAATATTATCACATCACACTAATATATAAATGCGAAAGTTGAGTGTTGTGTGTGTATGTTTGTTACTTCTTCACGAAAAAACTACTGAACGGATTTGGATGAAACTTTACAGTAATATAGCTTAAACATCAGAATACCGACATATACGCGGGCAGAGCGGAGCCGCGGGCAACCACTAGTATTGATATAATTTAACAGACACATTGTCCTACAAATTGCGTGGTACGTTATCCCGATCCTATGCTCAAATGTTTTTTTTCCCTGATAGCCCTGTTAGCTACCACAATTGAACATTTTTGGAAGATGAAAGGTGGGCAGCTCATCAAAATGAAGCCACTCACGAAAAATTAGCTTGTTAGTAATAACTTGTAAAATTGATTCCGGGGACCCCAGACTATAAGTGACATTTATGAACGTTAAATTGAAGCTACAGTTAAAAATCATATATCGACACAAACAGACGCCACAGCATGTGTACTGGCTTGTCTAGATAAATTAGGTGAAAACACCAAAATCTACTGCCCGATTGTGTCGATCTATAACTTCCAGTTTCCAAAGTCCGATGAGCCTTATGAGAAGAATACGGGCAAAGAAACTCATGGCCAAACAATACTCTTTACGATGCAGGCGCATTACATTCGATGACTTATAAACATTTTTTAAATACTCTAAAGAAAAACAATACTCGAATAGGTATAAGCGTCATATGTAACAAAAACTGCTCAAGTTACATTTCAAAATATTATAAAATACGTTTCAAAATAATCGTGAGAAAGTCACTGACATATTATATGGATCGACTTGCTCGAAGTCATAACATGGCCTTGCAGAAAACCAGCATTAAATATTTTTTCGTTGCATATCACTTGATTTGATGATGTATTACCGTGGGAGAGCCACGTTTTGGCATGCATGAGCCGGCTCCACGGCCTCATAGAAAACCGGTGTGAAACAGCGCAAGCTTGCGCTTGCGAAATTTAGAACTGTTATAGTTTATATAGAGGAGATATCGCAAATGTTTGTATGATCTGCAGATATTTTTTTCGGAGTTTGAGTGTTTTCTATGTACAATATGTATGTATTTACAAAAAAAAGTACGTATATATGTATGTATATCAGTTGTCTAGTACCCATAACACAAGCTCTGCTTAGCTTGGGACTTGATGGCGTTGTGTGTTAGATGTCCGAAATATTTATTTACATATAGATTTCTTTTATTGTAAATCATCTAATTATAACAACACGGCCCTAGAATGTCATAAAATCTTAAAAACTCTTCTAAATCTAAAAAAAATAAAAAAGTAAATACTTACAACATTCGTTGAATCACGATTGTCGGTACTTAGAGCTCGTAAAAAATAACGGTCCAAAAACGTGAGTTACGAAATTGTCGAAGATGAGACTCGAAGATATTCTATGATAAATGAAATCAAGAATTATTTAAACCCGTGTTGTTGTACCTTTACAACAACTACCGCGAGTAACACCGCAAGGAGAAGTTAGTCTAAAATCCTACTAATATTATAAACGCGAAAGTTTGTAAGTATGGATGGATGTTTGTTACTCTTTCACGCAAAAACTGAAACTGAACGGATTTGGATGAAACTGTACAGTAATATAGCTTATACATCAGGATAACACAAAGGCTACTATAAGTTTGATAAAGACGACTATTTGCCGCGTTAACCGACATACACGCGGGCGGAGCCGCGGGCAACCACTAGTATATATTTGTAGAAACACATGCTTAATAATCATACTTACATATTATAATGTTCTCCTAGCCGATTACGGCCACGGCGGCCAGTCTAAACGGAGACCAGCCAACTACGCAGCAGACAACTACATGGTGTACAAGTGTGTGCGCAAACACAGGTGCGCTCTCTGTTTCCGCTCACTCAAAATCCGACGGGACGTTTAACCGTCACGATCGGGGAGAGATCAGGCGCAGGACCGACAGCTTTACGTGCTCTCCGAGGCACGGGGGTTTAGACCCCAACTTCCAAACTCCGAGCTGTTAAGTATTTCTATAATAAAAGAAACTCAATAAGTATGTGTGATGTGAAAATTAGTGAGGAATGTACTTATAAGAGAACGTTGTGGATTGAAAGATGTAGTGACAAGGATTGAAAAGGGCGTGCTTCGATGGTTTGGCCATTTAGAGTAGATGGATGATAGAAGACTCACGAAAGGAATTTATAGCGCGAAAGTGTATGGAAAGGTCGGAAGAGGTCAGCCACGGCGAACATTTGCCGGCCAAATTGGTGATGATTTGAAAAAGGGTAATCTGAAGAGCACAAGGATGCAGCGTTTGATAAATGTGGACGAAGCAAAAGAGGTATGTCAGAACTGTATGTATGTATGTATTTGTAATTACGACAGCCTCGTTTGTCTAGCGGTGAGCGTAAGCGACTCTCGATCAAGAGGTCTCGGGTTCGATTCCCGGGTCGCACTGCTGTTGGGTTTTTCTTCCAAAAAAATCTTAATAGTAACCCGGAGTATGGAAGATGGCGGTGTTTCCCGGCCGTGCCTCGGTTAGCACGTTAATCCATCGATACCGGTTGTCATGAACACCTATGACAATCGTTATTGGGTAATCAGTGCCTTCAAATATATTGACATTATTTTAACCTTCGAATTCAGTTCACCCTCAGGGTTGTGGTGGTCCGATGCTGATTGCTCCTTGGAAACACTGATATTCAGTTAAAACCAGTTTAACTTGTTGAATAATAAAGGCTAGGAAGATAATAATAAAATTTTAACAAAATAAAAAACCGACTTCAAGCACGTCCAAATCGATCGATGTCTCTTAGATGCCATCATCAGATCTTAGTGTCATGTAGTAGTAGTGATCATGGTACCAAGATTGGGATATCTCCTTTCTATTAAAAAAAGAATCATCAAAATCGGTTCATAAACGACGAAGTTATCATAGACATATATACGGTCGAATTAAGAACCTCCACCTTTTTGAAGTCGGTTAAAAAGAATAAAGAAGAGAGAAGGTAAACTTGAAACAAACCCCTATACCAATTTGGTCAGCGTGTTACAAGTACGCCATAACCTCCTTTTTAAGAAGAAATTAACAGAAGAAAAAACAGAAAACCGGTGTTAAATAACGCTTGCGCTGTTTCACCGAGTGAGTGAGGATATCGGAGGCCCATCACCCTCCCCATCCCCCAAAGGTCGGCAACGCACTTGTGACGCCTCTGGTGTTGCTGGAGTCCATGGGCGGCGGTAATCGCTTACCATCAGGCGATACGTCTGCTCGTTTGCCCACTATTCCATAAAAAAAGTCTAACAGTGGACTGTTCGATGATGATGATGTTTTAATGAAAGTTTTCTGTTTCCAGCATCAGTTGGCTGCAACGGTAATGATGGCACCTGTCGCCGGCGCAAATATGCATGGTGGTGTGTGGGTTGTGGTGCGTTGGCGGCGGCTCTGGGTGGTCTACTGGCAGCTCAGCATATTCTCCTTAGAGCTTATACGGCGTCTCCACAACACTTGGAGACCGTGCCTGCCGCTGTTCCCGCTGCTATGGTGAGTGGTTAAAACCTTTTTCTTTAATTATATAAATATTAATTTATGTTTATATACATATTTCAAATAGCATTATTGTTATCTATAAGTTAGCGTTTTTTACTCTCTCTTATTCCTCCAAACACCAACTCAGGGTTGATTAGTAGAAAATGTCATGTGGTATTAAGTCCACCTCGTGCAATTGTTATGGAGGAAGTATAAATAAACTAGCCCCCAGGAGAACGTCAAAATATTCCACCGCTAAGGTTGAAATATACATTTTATTACAATTTGTCGTTACCGTAACTCCAGACCCCCTTATCCTGATTTTGAATGGAGGGGAGGTTAATCAAGTACACTAATCACCGGATTACTCTTAAATTGCATTTGTGCATGGCCGCCGATAGCCACTTTCCAACTTTCCGAACGACCTTTCTGCTCGTTTGCTTCCTCATAGCATTAAAACAGTACTGTTTTATTATTTTTGATTGGGTATTAGTTTTGGCAGTCTATGTATGTTCATATGTTCCAACGTAGCGCCTAAAATACTTGTTACGGAGGATTCGATGGATTTGAGAAATAAACCTTCTGACGTGTAAAAGAGTCTTCATTATAAACACTCTTAAAATCACAATGTCACTTAGAATAACAGTCCTTAATTGTCACTGACTTAATTGACTGCATGTTTGGCCTAGTGGTTTAACGGTCACCACGCCGTTTCCTACTTCGCCAAGTGTCGTGGGTTCAAATCCCACGTAGGACAACACTTTGTGTGATCCACAAATTGTTGTTCTGAGTCTGGGTGTTCTTTGTGTCCGTTTCATGTACGTTTGTAAAGTCCCCCGCGACGCAGGATTTATTCCTAGTGCGAGAGTTGTCTAAAAAAAAAAAAAATTTTGACTGAGGTCGCTAGGTTAATCACTGATATCACTCCAATATTTATCGCACTATAGCTCAAACTGAACTAAACTGCGGCCCGCGTGAGTTCCTATTTATAACCATTATTATTATTACTAGCGCATTCTAGTAACTACTCGTACATACAAGGTCGTTCACCGTACCAAGGACCCGCCCGCCGGCGAGTTCGCTGGAAACAACCCCGCAACAATCAATCGATATTCGACGCCGACACCGAAATATACATAATTTCGGTGTAAGGTTCATTATTCCGTGCCTCAGGAAACCAACGAGAACCTTCCGATATTAAACGCCTCGAGCGTGTCGTTCTAGATATATCTCTCGATATCGGTCTCGCACTCACCAACTCAACACGACAGCACGAACGCTGTCATTTTACGTTGATCTTCTGTGCGAGTGTAGTACCGCCCTGGTGGTGCTGGCCCAACCGTGCTGAAATTAGCGTGGCTCTACTACCTTTGTAAGGCACACGCGTCGGCCTATTGAGATGCTTCTGCATCATAATTTATTCACCCACGTTTTATACCTTGCTTGTGTTATTTCAGTTGGTCCTGACCGGAGTGTGCATCATGAGCCTAGCGCGCCGTCGCAATAGATACAGCTATATGGTAAGAAAAGTATGTTCGTTTCCACTTTTATTACAGCATGATGCATGAATACAGAGGAATTAGATAAAAAAACATTGCGTCAACAGCCTTTAACAAACATAGACTTCTCTGTAGAAAGGAGGTTTTGGCCCACTATACCACCCTGGTCTGAAGTCCTATACAATCATCAATAGCGTTTAGTTGTCCCCTGGTGTAGCTAAAACTGTTCTTAGAAAGGAGGTTTTGGCCCACTATACCACCCTGGTCTAAAGTCCTATACAATCATCAATAGCGTTTAGTTGTCCCCTGGTGTAGCTAAAACTGTTCTTAGAAAGGAGGTTTTGGTGTACTATACCACGCTGGCCAGACGGGTTGTAAAGGGTTTGTTCTAAGTTTTCCTTCTCTTTGCAGTGATGTACTGCGTAGTTTGATCCCTTAGTAGGCTCTTACGACACCCACAAGATGAATAGGGGTAGTAACACTATATTCTTAATTCGTCACCACACTAATATAATTAAAGGTTTCTGATGGTGATCATTGATAAGTTGCATGTATCCAGGAGTGATGGCTGTCGCTTTCCATCAGGTGTGTAAAAATAAAAAAACCACTATTTTAAGATGCTGTTTTGTCAACAGATCAAGGTTGTGGGAGCTTGCTGCCTGGTGTGTGCTCTCACCTGTGTTCTGGTCACTATCACCACTACCGTTATACATATGAATAAGTAAGTATCAACATCATAATTAACATCATTAATGTGGATCCTAGATGGTTACGTTAGAGGTTAAAAGGTATTAGAGCCACGCTGATTTCAGCACGAATGGGCCGGCTCGACCGGGGTGGTACTCCCTACCCTTTCACAGAAGACCAACCTAAAGAAGCAGCATTCGTGCTGTCGTGATGAGTTGGTGAGTGCTAGACCGGAGGCCCAATGATGCAGAAGCGTCACTAGGCCGCCATGGTGTGGGTCACATGTCACTCTGGCAGGCTTATATACATAAAAAAAGATGTTAATACTAATTTAGTATTGACCGAAATAAAATTTCATAGTCAAGCGGTTGACGTATGCGACTGCTGATCAAGAGGTCTCGGGTTCAAATCCCGGGTCGGGCCAAAAGAGTTATTGAGTTTACCTTATTATAGAAATACCTAATAACAGCTCGGAATTTAGAAGTTGGGGTCTGAACCCCCGTGCCTCGGAGAGCACGTAAAGCTGTCAGTGCTGCGCCTGATCTCTCTCCGATCGTGTCGGTTAACCGTCCCATCGGATTATGAGAGTGAGGGAACAGAGAGTGCACCTGTGTTTGCGCACACACTTGTGCACTATGATATCTCGTGCGTAGTTGGCTGGTCTCCGTTGAGACTGGTCGCGCCGTGGCCGTCATCGGCTACGAGAACATCAAAATCGTCAACTCGTCAGACTCGAACCCATAACCAATCGACTAAAGTCTACTCCATACGCTTTGCACTGATACAAATTCATAATATGTACTTTTATTAAACTGTATCCATTTGTTACAGACTCCAAACCCTCAAGTTCTGCGAGTACACGAAGATCACTCGCACTTGTACTTGCTTCTCGAAGCCGCCGGATGCTCAGCACAGTGGCGATGATGAAGGTAAGCTCTAGAAGATATAGGACATTAAGATGGAAATACTCTTATTAAATCATAAAAGTAAAAAATCGGTCTCTTATTATTGTTTTTTTTTATTTGGTAGCAATTTTATTGAGATTTAGTGTTACCAATAAAAAAAATGAAAACATATTTTAAGCTTATTTTTTAAAAAAAGGAGGAGGTTCTCAATTCGACCGTATATATGTTTTTTTTTATGTGTGTTCGCGGATAACTTCGTCGTTTATGAACCAATTTTAATGATTATTTTTTAATGGAAAGGCGATATCTTAACGGTGGTGCCATGATAAGGACACAAAGATCTGATGATGGCATCCAAGAGAAATCGAGTCGGTTTTTATTTTGTTAAAATTTTACTTGTCAAGAAAATACACGTATCATTACATTATAAACTAAGAGCCACCGTTCGGCAGACTTACGGTATAGTAGCAAAGTCCATGTTAATGCTAGGTATACTATTTGACCTGCTGTAGGTGAAATGGGGATTCACTATTCCCATCAAGGGTTCCTTTGGGCGTGACCAGAAGTCGAAAACCATGAAAATTATGCAAATTTACGTTATTTATTTTTTGACTGCCTCGTTGGTCTCGCGGTTGGCGTGTGCGACTGCTGATCATGAGGTCTCGGGTTCGATTCCCGGGTCGGACCAAATGTTTGTATGATCTACAAATATTTGTTTCGGAGTTTGGGTGTTTTCTATGTATAATATGTATGTATTTACAAAAAAAAAGTATGTATGTATATGTATCAGTTGTCTAGTACCCATAACACAAGCTCTGCTTAGCTTGGAACTAGATGGCGTTGTGTGTTAGATGTCCGAAATAACTAAACGAAACTAACAAACTTTCAAGAAACTAGCGCGAGGTTCCTGCCTCACCTTATTTTTCCTGTTTGTATTTATATCTAAGTGGAGATGTCTATTTCTACTAGGTAGTAGAAACTAGGAGTATGAGGAGGATGGAGGAGTAAACTAGGAGTAGGAAGGAAATGCAGGTGCTCATTTCCTTCCTACTCGTAGTCTCCTCCCAGAGTTATTGGAAGGGGGGATTGACCCATTATCCCACATTATTTCCCACTCTACTTAAATAATAATACCTAAATATTTTCGCATATTTAACACAACGCCATCTAGTTCCAAACTAAGCAGAACTTGTGTTATGGGTACTAGACAACTGATATAAATACTTAATTAACTTTTTTTGTAAATACATAAATATTATACTTTTCACCGTGGGAGAGCCACGCTTCGGCATGAATGGGCCGGCTCGACCCGAGTGATACCACGGCCTCACAGAAAACCGTGTGTTTCACCGAGTGAGTGCGGATACCAGAGGCCCATACCACCCCTGCCCCTATCTCCCCCCTCCATTACATAAAAAATACACCCAAACTCCGAAACAAATATTTGCAGAGCATACAAACCTGGGTCCGACCCAGGAATCGAACCCGAGACCTCAAGCACAGCAATCGTTACTTAACCTATGTATTTGTGTACATGCAGGTGTCCGCTGCGTGTTCGAGGGTGTGTCAGCTTGCGGAGTAGTTCACGGTGCGTTGTACTGGTGTCTACGTGGAGTGTTCGCCCTCTCTGTCAGCGCGGTGCTTGTTTGCATCTTTAGCTGTATGCTGGCTTATCAACTCCTCAGGTATGTCCTTTATGTACTAGTATAGGGTTATTTGTGTAAAAATCCGATCTAATGACGAGACGAATCCTTAAGGCGCGTCTCCACCAAAATTGTTAGCAATTTCAATGTTTCCAACTGTTGGCAACTCTTAAAAAATCGCCAACTTTTGTTTCCATTGTGTCTACACCGAATCGCAAACAATTTGAAAAACATTCCAACCAAGCGTCTTTACAGAGCCAATAAATATTTGCAACAAGCGTATTCTTTTGATGTTTACCGCCAAAAACAGAAACACAGTTGCCAACATTTGTTGACAATTTTTGTTACCAACACAAGGAAATTATAGAAACTTTTGTCACCAACACGTGTTGACAACACAAAAGCTGCCAACTTTTATTCGGTGGAGACTCGGCTTTAGAATTGTGTATCTTCTGCTCATATAAATAAATAAATAATAATAAGTATTTCGAAGATTTAAGTACCTATTTATTTACAAAGATGCGGTTTCCTCGCAGGCTCTCAGCCCAATACGATTGTGTAGTTACATAAGATTAATCAAATACAAAGAAATACTAATCACTTCTTAATCAAAAAATCTTATAATTTTAAAAGGTAACTTAAAGACCAATACAAATCTCTTGTGAATTCGCTCAGTGAACATGTAAACAGTACAGTATGGTCCGACATTGTGTTGAGCGTATTTAGAGCCCTAGTCATCGGCGCGTGGCGCAGAAGATTAATCCGAACATCTAACACACAACGCCATACTAGATGGCGTTGTGTGTTAGATGTTGTAACAGAGCTTGTATTATGGGTACTTGACAACTGATATACATATGGACGTATGTATTTATGTGTATTCGTAAATATGGATCCAGAAATAATTTCTTTAGTTAGTTGGCGTGCATCTATGATTTTCGACTACTATGGGCATACCATTAATTTCCTTTTTATAATTGATAAAAAAACTAATTTAATATCACATTTAAAAAAAAAAAAAACTTTCCTTCTTCTCATCGGGTAGGCTCTTGGCAGAGCGGTCGCGATCGTTATGTAGTAGCAGTTTTGGGAGATGTGATGCGTTTCACGACGTTTCGCCAATCAATTTTTTCCATCATATTAAAAATATTGCAAACTGAAAAGCCCAGTATCCAAAAAAAAAACTTATTCCAAACGTCAAATGTGTCAGAAGTCACAACAACATGCAACCAATAAACAAACCCAGAACCATAAACCAGAACAGACAACAAACTAATTAAAAAACTAATTAACACCATGTTTTAAACGACATTTTCAAACCTAAAAAAAATGTGTCCTTGCAATTATCGGCGTCATAGAGAAGTCCTGTTCCACCGTGGAACTAAATGCCATTGTTCTTGTTCTACCATCATAGACTCCAAAAAAATACCTAAGATATTTTTCCCAGGGTACTGGAAGGTATATTTCCATAATTTAAAGGTCAAGTCTAAAACAAAGAACAACAAACACGGAAGACAGGGAGGTTGTATTCCATGTCGTGATTCTAAAAGAATGGCGGAATTCGAAGCTCCTTGCAAAAAAACACTATTGAAATAAATTTAAAAATGTAGATTTTACTAGCTAAGGAATAGAATCATCATCAATAGCCCTTAAATGTCCACTGCTGGATATAAGCGTCTCCTTAGCAAGGCCCAATGATGGAGAAGCCTCACAATAAGCCATCATAGTGTGGGTCATCATGCTGCATTGTTGCATTGTCTGCATTCGCAATGAGTATGGTGAACACCACTCTTGGATTCTGCTTATGCTTTCCATCAGGCAGTGTAGAGTATCTTTGGTAGGCCCATATTTAATTAAATGAGGTTTTGGCATGGTTTTGGCTATAGAATATAGGTTGTCACAAATTTATAAATATGTATGTATTTTGTAATAACACTTAATTGTCTTTTGTTTGTATTTATATTTTATGCTTTTTACCTCAGAACTCAATAAATTATCAACTGATTTGGATTTTTACTTTATTTTGGGAGAGTCTACTTTCATCACCAGGACATCTGGATAGGCCTCTCGTATTGTACGCCACTTAGTTCGATTATCGGCTCCTTCTATCCAGCTTCTGCCGCTTTATATTGTTGAATATTGTATGCTCGGAGAGCACGTAAGAGTGTTTTCACATTATCCGATCCGATCCGATATCGGTGTCGGACGCCAATATGATATTGGACGAAGTAAAATCTATGTTTTTTTTTTTTTTTTTTTTTTTTTTATGTAATAGGCGGGCAAACGAGCAGACGTATCGCCTGATGGTAAGCGATTACCGCCGCCCATGGACACATGCAACACCAGAAGCGTCACAAGTGCGTTGCCGGCCTTTTGGGGATGGGGGGGGAGGTAGGGGTAGGGGATTGGGGTATGGGCCTCCGGTATCCTCACTCACTCGGTGAAACACAGCGCAAGCACTATTTCACACCGGTTTTCTGTGAGGCCGTGGTATCACTCCGGTCGAGCCGGCCCATTCATGCCGAAGCGTGGCTCTCCCACGGTGAAATGTGTATTTATAATAGTATTCATATTTCATACATTTAACTTTCTCCGATATCGTATCGGCGTCCGACACCGATATCGGATAATGTGAAAACGCTCTCAAACTGTCGGTCCTGCGCCTGATCTCTCTCCGATCGTGTCTGTTAACCATCCCATCGGATTATGGGAGAGAAGGAACAGAGAGTGCACCTGTGTTTGCACACACACTTGTGCACTATAATATCTCGAGCGTAGTTGGCTGCTCTCCGTTGAGACTGGCCGCCGTGGCCGTTATCGGCTAGGAGAACATTATTACACGATGGTCATACTTCTTACCAACCCCTGCCACCTATTAAGGCATAGACCTCTTCTTAGCAAGGAGATTTTGACCTTACCACACTGGCCACGAGCCAGACGGGTTGGTATACAATTAGTTTCCAGTTTTACTTCTCTTTACAGTAACACTGTCCTGCGGATGTTTTGTAACGCACTTCTGTGTCTATAAGTGCAGATATCCATTGCGAATAGCATTCACTTACCCTGTATATCATAAAAAATAACATAAATCGGGTGGTCCATGAGACTTTTTAAAGTTGATGAAAGGTGATCTTGTCATATAGTACAAAAAATAAAAGAATCTGTACAAAACAAAATTCATTTTAAGTAGTGTGTCGGACAATCAATGCAGTCGCAATTACGATCGTGACACGCTTTGGGTATTCTGGCATTTTCCATCATATCATTCAGGGTTCTGGTTACTGATGAATTACTGATCCTGTTTCTGCAATCGCTCTTAAACTTCCTCGCGTAATAAGGCGCAGAGACATACGAAGCTTCCCTTGCGCGAGCCATGGCAATAGAGGTCGCATTCGAAACGGAATTGCTGACAGACCTTCCAGACCGAATGGAGAAGCTTTTTAAACTTTGATACAAACTCCTGGATCCTCTACTCAAATAAGAACCTGCAGTTATTGAACTACTTCTCAGAAACATTCCAGTAGCCCTGGATGCTCTTCCTATATATCTGCCAGCGCTCATCGATGATCTACCCATGTATCTGCCAGCACCATATGTTCTATTGCCGACATACCTGCCTGTATCTAAGGAAGTTCTGCTCAAATATTTGCCGGTATTTCTCCCAACGTATCTGTATGATTTTCTAGCACGTTGACCTGCCCAAATGGAGCTTCTGCGAGCTTCTTTGGCGCATCTTCTCGCAGGTATACATAGGATCCAGCAAGCCTTTTGGACATTTTCTTTCGTTTTGTCTATTTTTGGTGTGTTCTTTTCCATTTTGTTTAGGACTTCAGCGCGGGCATTGTGTATGGTTGCAGTCCAGTACCGTTTATAAAATATTTTTGGTATATGACTATAGTCGATTGTAGTAGACCAACTTATTTCTCCAGTTGCCTCATGGTTGAACTCTCTCATGGTTGAGGTTTGACCTCGGTTTCACAATCTGAAACCGAGTTCAATACTGTTACAATTCTTGCTCAACTTTGGAAGTACATTTCAGGAAATATTATTCTTCTAATCATTTTTAGTTATTTTTACATTTAGGGGTAATTTAAACCATGGCTTATTAAAGCCTGCTACTTTTTATATTATCATAAGTTAAAATTATTTGGTGACATTCTTTGATAAATTCGTGTGAAGGTTACATAGTCTGTGGTCTACTGATATTTTTAGTCTGTGGTACACAAACAGTACATTTGAAAACTTTTTAGTATATGATTCCTAGGAAGAGGGAAGAAATAAGAAGTTAAGGTATACCTCGAGATAAATCCTGGATGAGTAAATATTCTCGTTGATACGAAAACATTTAGTCCGGAATCTCCGGAACAAATTGTACAAGTTATTACTATCAAACCAATTTTTTGTGAGTGGCTTCATTTTGATGAGGGTCCCATCTTTCACCTTACAACAATTTTAGATTGTGGTAGCTAACAGGGGTAGCAGGGCCAAAAAAGTTTTGAGCGTAAGACCGGGATCACGTACCACGCAATTTGTAGGACAATGTGGCTGTTAAATTATATAAATATTCACTAAGCAACTGTTAAAAAATCAGCTAGGTAGTTGGTATCATTTTTTATGACTTCGTTATCGATACATGTTGGAAGGATCAAACCATACATTTTGGAGGACAAATATTTTTTTCCAATAAATAATAATGTTAGTTAATATTTATATAATTTGACAGCCACATTGTCCTACAAATTGCGTGGTACGTTTTCCCCATAGATATAGAATACCAATATGGTATTCTACATCTATGGTTTTCCCGGTCCTACGCTCAAAAGTTTTATGTCCCTGCTACCCCTGTTAGCTACCACAATACGAAAAATTTTGTAAGATGAAAGGCGGGCCCCTCATTAAAATGAAGCCCCTCACGAAAAATTAGCTTTACAGTAATAACTTGTAAAATTTGTTTCGGGGATCCCGGACTAATTAGGATTAGTAGAACAGTTACTTCATAGTGAAATGTGTATCATAACTTTCATAATGTTTTCGTGGCTAAGAGCTTTAACATGAATTTGGAGTAAATAGCATAATAATAACCATTAATTAAAACACATATACTAAAATATAATCAATCATAACGCAATATAAGACAATAGATCTAATAAACATGATAAAATTTAAAATCGTATCACTTTTTCTCTATCTCAGTAGATAACATCGACTGCTGATGAATTTTCTTGTGGATCGATGTGAGAGCAATCTGTTGTATACGCAGCCTATTCTCCAGCATTTTGATCCCATTCTTTAAGTCTGTGACCTCAGCTTTGACCAAAACATAGTCCATAACATCTGGGACCTCATAAGCCCCTCTTACTGTCCTCACTTCGTCAAGTTTTACGGACAAACTATCGGCTTGGACTGCTATAATATCCCTCTCTTTGTCCAACTGTATTGTCTGCAATTCCTTTTGCTTTATTGATTTCAAGATGTTGGTTAAATAGGCATTCTGCGCCATCATAGACTTTTTATGTATCGTTAAATTCAAATTTGCATCTCCTGTCATCTTCTTCAGTTCCCCCAACTGTTGCAGTTTCTGATCTATAATTTTCTCACATTCCGAATTTTCTATTTTCAACTTCTCGAAATCTACAGGCCGTAAGCTCTCGCTCAACTCTTCTTTCACTCTTATCTGCCCTTTTAATTTGCCATACTGTGTGTTCAACGTACTGGTTCTCAATCTCAGCTTGCCAATTTGACTATCACATATTTTTACCCACTCAGTCATAAATCTAATCCAAATTTCGGCCGGTATCCTTTGAGCTATCTTATCCCATCCCTGGACTATGACATCTTCTTTAAACATCTTTTCAGCTCTTTCTATATCGCTCACTCTCACACCTACTTCTTCTAACTGGGCTTTGAGTAAAGCTTGCTTTCTTGCAGCATTACGTCTTGCTCGTTCCAAATTTTTTACCACTATTTCCATTTCTGTTGAAACCAATTCAGATCTTTCTAAAACGTTAATCCTGGGTCCCGATCCAAATACAGTTCCTCCAAGTTTGGCTGAAGAGTCGACTCTTCGCGTGGATCCTCTCGAAGGACTCATCATGATTCGAGAAGGACTTGTACCAGAATCAGCGAGAGCAAACCTCGACACTTGCGATCTTGTGAAACTTCCAACATTTAGTGAAGAACTGCTCTGCAATTTCGCTGCTAACTCTATTGCTTGTGACACCCCTGCCATCAGTGAAGCGTCAAGTCTGAAAATAACCTTTTCCAGGATCTCATTCTCAATTGCAAGAATTTTCACTTGATATTTACTATCATTTACTAGTTGTATCAGTTCTTCGTCAGTTAATTCCTCATTAATCCCGTGGCTTATTGATCGTGATGGTTGCGAATATTGACTGACGCTGCTTCTCTGCGTCGCATGTAATTGTGCCATTTTTTGTTGATTTTATCTTATAAAGAATATGTAAAAATAAAGGTATATTTGATTTACACAAACGCTGTTTCTGTCAGTGGCCTGTCAGGTTCTAGTATGGGTGTTAGGTGGTCGTATGTGGTTGCTAGGCAACCGTGCCTGTGCTAGTTTTAGGTGCCATTCGTAGCCTACAAAATAGTTGTGTGACCTTGTAATAGATTGTTATTGGATGTTGACATGTAATCATAAAATGTTCGAGTGTGATAATATATTGAGTTTATTTTTCTTTGGCGTCTGGAGGTCGTTGACTGGGTTTTGAGACGAATAAAGAGGACAGTTTATTTTATATGTTATCAGAAAGAAATTTAATAAATTTATTATCGAACTATATTTTACCCGCAGATCTGCCCGTAGGTATGCCGGTTATCGCGACAAAAAGTAGCTTATGTAATGTACCCATCTCTTGGTGAAAGACTTTTGAAAATTTATGAAAAAACCCAAATTCACATTATTCATAAGTTAAGGCGAGTCCCAATCACTCTAATCCCTTAATAATTAAAAAACTCCACTAAATAATCTAATAATATCTCGTGTCACGCTATTTGTAGTCGCACTTCTCCGAAACGGCTTTACCGATTGGCGATTTTAATGTTTTTTTTTCGTATATTTAGTAAGTATGACAATAGATCGTAAAGTACATATGTATCATCCTCCTCCATCTATACCAATGAACAAAATTTAAATGTATGTATCATTGTACATATGTGAGTATATTCAGGACATTTACATAAAAAAAAAATCTGCCTCTTCTTTCCTCGCTATTATCTGGAACGGGCAACCCATTTTGACGGGAATTTCACTTGCAGATAGCTGATGATATAAGGAGTAACTTATTGGACACAATAATGTATGCAGAAGAACGTGTGCCAGGTCAGCTAGTAATATTATAAATGTTTGTTCCAGCCATGAACGGAAGAAGATGTATTGGGAACAGTTGGAGTTGAGATGCAGATCCTTGTACCGCCCTTCCGCTGGCCAGCCAGCACCAGCTGCTGGTAGACAAGTACAGGTGAGATCTCTTACAAACCTCCCCTCTGTTGTAAACTGTCTTGCATGTTTTTTTTAGAGGATATTACAGGCAAGAAAGTTTCATCACAAATTGATCGATCCTTTAAGACGGCATAGGGACAAACAAACATAAATCGTCGAATTTCGTAATTTCGATTGTATAGGGGAGTACAAACAAGCAGTTCTTTCATTTGAAAGCCAGTTTTCTTGCGGTGATTCTTAGCTATGTTTAGTTAGTATCGGTCCAGCAGTGTAAGAGTATCAGCTCTTTTCCAAAATGATGTAAGGCATTTTTGGTGTATGATTACTCGATTAAGTGCTTACGTAGGAGGCTTTTTTAAATTTTGAATTTTAGCTTGTGAATGACAGTAAATCTTGTGACACAGACACCTTTTTTTTCCGTGCGGAAATCCCCTCGGATACGTCTCAGGTACTAGATGCCTGCGAGGATCGTTCTCCGATCTCCGGCGCCTGAGTCGCCTGCGGTACCTGGCCCGTTCCCGGATCTGGCGGGCCAGGAGAATTCTTCTGTGTCACCTATCATAGTTTCTAACAGCTGTTTCTTTTACAGACTAATTGCAGTTGCTGTGCACAATGTCATCCTACTCAGCCAGCCTGGGACATCAGTTTGCAGCATCGATTCTGGGCACCAGGTACCTATGATATTATTATGTTATTGCAAATAGGCAGTAGAATAACCTGGAAGTGCTTACCGCCGCCCATGGTCACTCCGCTAAAGAATCATAATTGCGTCACCAGCTGGAATTAGAGGGGAGGGAGGTTCCTCCGATAACTTTACCTTGTAAAAAGAAACGTAGTGTAGAACCACTAATCACCAGTTTTCTGTAATGCCGTGGTGATAAAAAAAAGAATTCTATTATATTCTCTTTTTAGTTTGCTTTATTTATCAAAGCGTGTTGTTTTAGTTTTTTTTTTACAATTTTTTTTTCTTCAAGCAATGAAATTCAATAAAATAAATGTTTATAATTTTTTCTCAGGACGTATCGGCAATTTATATTCTCCAAACCCTGGAACTGGACGGAAGACTTCTGCGTGGAGCTGGTTCCCTTGGCCGAGGAGTAACAGTCAGAAGTAAGTAACAATATCAATATCAAATTAATCAGCATGTTGGTCTATCGGTTAGTAACCCTAACTGCTAAGCCGGGGGTCGGGGGTTCAATTCCCACCTAGGACAAATAACTACCTCGGTGGCGCAGTGGTACCATATGCGACTACTGTGCTTGAGGACTCTGGTTTGATTCCTGGGTCGGACCAAATTTTTGTAAGAACTTTAAATATTACTTTTTGAGTTCTTATGTTTTCTATGTACAATATGTATTTATTTACAAAAAAAGTATAAACATAATAAATAAATATTTCGGACATCTAACACACAACGCTATCTAGTCCCAAGCTAAGCAGAGCTTGTGTTATGGGTACTAGATTCGAATTCGACTGTATTTTTTTTATGATGATGAACCCGAGACTTCAAGCACAGCAATCGCATACCTACCACTGTGCTACCGAGGCAGTTGTCTCTAAAACACAACTCTCATTGTCCATATTCCTTCCAGTTCCCGTTGCCGTATGGCAGGTGGAGTTCCCCAGTCAGGAGACAGCGCATACGGCTTCTGTGAAACGGAAGGTCCTCCACAAAACGCGGCTGGCTATGACGGCCGGTATCCTCACAACTTCGAGCAACCATTCCAGCGGGCACAGGTCCACAACCCACAGACCTTCAACCAACATCGAGAATTTGTTCAGCATCAGCAGAATTTTGCACAGGTGAGGACACATTCTTGAGATACTTACTGTTGACTAGCTATTTAACCGACTTCAAAAAAAGGAGGAGGTTCTCAATTCGACTATAATTTTTTATTTTATGTTTGTTACCTCATAACTTTCAACTGGGTGAACAGATTTTGATGGTTCTTTTTTTGTTTGAAAGCTGGTGCTTCCCGTGTGGTCCAATTTAAATTTGGTCCAGATTGAAGTCGGTTTTTTTTTTGTTAAAATTTGTATATTATTTGTATATACGGTCTACCAAAGTGACTCAATTCTACCTGATGGAAAGCATAAGCAGAATCCAAGAGTAATGGTCACCATACTCTCAGACAATGCTACAATGCAGCATGGTGACCCACACCATGGCGGCCTAGTGAAGCTTCTGCATCATTGGACCTCCGGTCTCGCACTCACAACGAAACAAGATAGGACGAATGCTGTCACTGTAGGTTGGTCTTCTGTCTGCGATGGTCGGATCGTGGATACGGCTCTCCACACGCTGGCAGAATGACTGGCGTGGGGGGAGCTGAGGCGTGATCTCGTGGCGGCCATTGGGGTGGGGGTTCTCTCGCTCGGTAACATGATTGCGGCCATGTTGCGTAGCGAGAGCGCGTGGAACTCCGCCGTTTCTTTCTGCGAGCAAGTTATGCTTGCCAAGGAGACGGCGGAGGAGGATCAGGGGAGGTTTAGAACTCTACCAACTCTACCAGGCCCGGGAACGGGCCAGGTACCGCAGGGGACTCGGGCGCCGGAGATCTCAGAACGATCTCCGTCCTCCATAAGCGCAAGCCTGGGGGTGACAGATGACGCCAACTGTCACCCTAGCAGAAGCAGGCTCGAGTGGAAGCGCGGACTGGGGGGAGAGACGGGAACACCGGGGTTCCCACACAGTTGGGGGCTACTTACGAACACGTGGGTGGCCCGAGGTACCTCGGGGTTCCAGGGTTTTTCTTGCTAGAGTGCACCTGGTTGCCCGGCTTTTAGTACCCGAGACGGCGTGCGATTTTAGTCGTTTCGAGTGCGATATACCACCAGGAGGTGGTTTCGAGGAGATTTCCGCACGAGAAAAAAAAAGGTTGGTCTTCTGTGAGAGGGTAGTTGTGCTATGAGTATGCCATATGTCCAACAGCACAACTATTGTACTTGGTCTATAGATACATGCTGTATTTGTTTTATTGCCCCTTTTAGAAAAACAATATATTATTTTTCCTTTAAACGAACTACCCTCTTACCCAAGTTGCAAGAATTCGCGTCAATTCTGGCTCTAAAATCTTTAACGCCTCTTTTCTCTTCTATTATTGGCTGATTGGCTTAACTGCCTCGGTGGCGCAGTGGTAGCATATGCGACTGCTGTGCTTGAGGTCTCGGGTTCGATTCCCGGGTCGAACTGTTTGTATGATCTGCAAATATTTTTTTCGGAGTTTGGGTGTTTTCTATGTATAATATGTATGTATTTACAAAAAAAGTATACACGTATTTATATCGGTTGTCTAGTACCTTTTTTTTTTTTTTTTTTTTTTTTTTTTCGTGTGGAAATCCCCTCGGACCGTCACCCCACCGGGGCTTGCGGCGGGGCGGTGTGTCGGACTCGAACCGACTAAAACCACACGGTGTGCCACTCTGCGCCTGTGAAGGGAGGAATCCGGGAACTGCAGTTATTAACACGTCCGGACCCCTCCCAGCGCTTGCCGTCAGCTGTTAACATCTCGATTTAGGCGACGTACTGCACACGCGTAACGTCGCCTCCTCGCGGGCGGCCACTATAGCGGATGGAAGGGAAAGCCCGTCCCGACCATCCGCGGCCACACTCAGGGCGGCATGAGGCGCTGATAGGCGCGCCTCCGCCGCCCGGTTCGCCGGCGGCGGATTGGGTCCGAGTGGATATCATCCTCCCGGGCCTTCTCCGCCACCTCCTTCTGCGAGATTACGTCTTCGCAGAAGGTTGCGACCGCGGTAAAACTGCTGTCACTACCGGCCATGGAGCGTATTATGGCCAGTAGCGAGAGATCTCCTCCGATGACTGCAGTGAGGGCCCGGCGCTGCGACGCCCAAGCGGGGCAAATCGCCAGCGTATGCTGGGCCGAGTCCTCACTGCAGTCGCAGTGGTGGCAGGCGGGACTCAATTCCCTCCTAGCGACCGAGTGCAGGTACTTCCCGAAGCAACCGTGCCCGGAAAGGACCTGCGTCAGTCGGAAGGAAAGGGTCCCGTGCTGCCGCCCTGCCCACTCGAGGATGACCGGCTGGAGAGCCTCCACGGCGGCAAAGCCAGCGCGTGGAGTCTCCAGCCGGAACGACCATCTGTCCATAGTGGCTCGACGAGCGGCTTCACGCCATTCGCGTACCTCTTCGGGCGGAGGGCGATAGCCATACTCCGCCCGATATTCAGCCACCCGTCGATAAACTTCGGCGAGCACTTCTGCCTCCAAATCCCACGGGGGTGTTCCGGCCAGGGCGCACGCCGCCTCGGTCGACACCGTGCGGTATCCGCGTATGGCTCTGACTGCCAATACCCTCTGAGGCCGCCAGAGGCGGGCCTTATTTAGGGCAGTCAGAGCCGCCACCCACACCGGTGCACCATACAGCGCCATCGACCGGACAACCCCCGTGTACAGGAGTCGCGTTGCGACGCTGGCTCCACCCAAATTGGGCAAAAGTCGCCCAAGGGCGGAGGCAGCGTCGACCAGCTTCGGACCAAGCTGTCGGAAGTGCTCGTCGAAGAGCCACCTACCGTCGAGGATCAGGCCCAGATACCTGGGCCCGAACCGGTACGAGGACCGAGTTGACCACTATGGAGGCGCCGGGGGCGGACCACGACGGGGCCCATGAAATAGTAGGGCCTCCGTCTTGTCCAGGGCCACCCGTAAGCCCAGCGCCTCGATGCGCACGACCACCAGAGAAACACCCCAGGTGGCCAGGTGCGCCGCCTCTTGGAAGTTCGCCCCCCGGGCTGTGACAAGCGTGTCATCGGCGTAACAAATTACGCCCAGCCCGGGGGGGGAGACGACCTCGTAGGACCCAGTCGTATCCCACGTTCCACAGGAGTGGTCCAAGGACAGACCCCTGCGGAACGCCGCACGACATGGGTCGCCGTCTCAAGACGCCCTCTCGGTCCTCGTACACGACGGTACGCTCCTCTAAATAGTCTGCCACTAGCCGCCTCAGGTACTCTGGCACCCCGTGGTAATGGAGTGCTTCCCTGATGCAGCTAAATGGCAGACTATTGAAGGCGTTGGCGATGTCCAAGGACACCGCCAACACCACGCCGCCACAGCTCACTGCCTCTTCGGTCACGGCCCTAAGGTGCATCACGGCATCGACCGTCGAACGCCCCTCTCGGAATCCGAATTGGGCGTCCGACAGGTCGGGCCCCACCTCGCAAAGGTGCCGGACGATGCGGGCAGAGAGTATCCTCTCAAAAAGTTTACCCGCCTCGTCCAGCAACACGATGGGCCTATAGGCCGCGACCGAATCGGCAGGCCGTCCCGGCTTCCTCAACAGGACCAGCTTCCCGCATTTCCAGCACTCAGGGAAGCGTCCGGACGCCAGGCTAGCATCCAACACTTCCCTGAGGCGGTCCGACATATGGTCGAGGGCTCGGGCCATCACTCGGGCTGGAACCCCGTCCGGCCCGGGGGCGGTGTTCTTGGAACGGATCCGAAGAACAGCCGCCCCAACCTCCGATTCCCTAACGGGCGGCACATCGTCCTCTCTACCCCCGTCGTCTCCGACCGCATAGGCCATCGACGGGGGTGTGTGCTCCGCCCGCTCAGGGAAAAGGCCCTCGACCACTTCCTGGAAGCTGGGCTGGAGAGTCTCGGTAAGGGGGGGGGCCCGACGTGCGGAGCTTCTGACGCACCGCACGGTATGGGCGACCCCAGGGGTCACGGTCGAGACCCTCCAGCATCTCCTTTCTCTTCTCCTCCTTGGCGCGGCAAATGGCCAGCTTCAGAGTCCTCCGCGCCTCGCGGTACTCCTCATGAAGCTGGTCCCCGCCACCGTCTCCACGGTGGCGTCGCCTGCTACGGGTGTAGGACCTCCAGGCACGAGTACAGGCCGCACGGAGGTCCGCCAACTCCTGGGGGTTGTCTAGTACCATAATACAAGCTCTGTTTAGTTTGGCACTAGATGGCGTTGTGTGTTAAATGTCCAAAATATTTATTTATGACTTGTATTCTGCATAAGGTATTTATTCCTTCTTTTTTTACCTAACAGGCTCAGCCAAACTTCCAACCAGCTAACTTCGCCCAAGAACAGTTCGGTGAAGCGAGTGGAAGTTTTGATGCAGCCACTGGAGTGTGGGGTCCTCCGCCCCCTTACAGTCCTCAAGGGAGAAGTGGAAGCAGGTTTGTATATTCACCATTCTAATTTTTGTATCCTGCAGTCGAATGAATCATTCTTTCTTATTCTATGGGTCTGTTCACACAGACCGGCTCGGAGAGCATCGGCCCGCTTTTTTCTTTCCACACAGACCGGATCGTATACGCTTGGAATTGGCCGGAGCGGAGCCGCCAACTATTTCACACAGACCGGCTGGAAGAGATCTGCCCGAGTGCGAGCAAGAAAGAGCACGCAATCGGAGCTGGTCGGCTCCTCTTATTATTTCACCCGAAGCGCGTTCTAGCATTCTGTGGCGACTTCCAGAAACAGCGCAACAGAAATAGCTGTGGGAGTGAACATGATGGTGGCGTGCTGATGCTGCTTCGAAGGCTGCTTCCAATTACGTTGGGGTCACCACTGTGGAGGGACGGATGACATGTCCCTCCAACACAAAGGGAGGATCCTCTGACCAGGCGAGGTAATCATGCCTGGTGGGCCAACTGCCCCACGGTTGATGTTGGGATGTTGTATATATGACAATCAGCGCGAGAACTTTCACTGCGCGATTCAGGATTGGTAGTTTCTTAGTTTCCTTCGTTACTCCGTAGTTCAGTGTAACTTCCGTAGATGGTGTGCTGTAGTATATTTCTGTTGCTCTGTATGTGGAAGTCGCCACACATTCTGAATGACAAAAGAAGTGCAAATGCAAAAATAAACCATACTACAATTACTCAAAACTCTGTTTCCAACGTGATAAAAATCTGCTCTCCTCTGCGAGCCGGTCTGTGTGAACGGACCCAATCTCTTTTATTTTTTCTCTTTCTAGTATTTTTTTTTAATTTATGGGCCTCCTAAAGTAACTCTATCTGGTGGAAAGCATGAGCAGTATCTAAGACTAGTGGTCACCATACTCATTGCGAATACCAAAATGCAGAGTAGTCTTCTGTGTTGGTTATCTTAGAAGTAACCTTCCCCCAAAAACCCCCTTTAGGCTTTTTTTTTGACGGCCCGCCCGCCCGCCAAAATGACTCTACTCTGCCTGATGGAAAGCATAAGCAGAATCCAAGAGTGGTGGTCACCATACTCATTGCGAATGCAGACAATGCAGCATGGCGACCCACACCATGGCGGCCTAGTGATGCTTCTGCATCTTTTAGTCTAGTCAACAAGTATGGAACTTGTTGACTAGACTATTTGGACCTCCGGTCTCGCACTCACCAACGAAACACGACAGCACTGCTTCTGTCATTTTATTTTGATTTTCTGTGCGAGGGTAGTACCGCCCCGGTCGAGCCGGCCCAACCGTGCTGAAATCAGCGTGGCTCTACTACCTTTTGACTACTGGCTAGGTTTACCATGGCCATAATAACTGTACTTTACTTTAAATAGCATCTTTCTATACTGTTTAGTTATTGTTTACTACTAATGTATCATGATACACATACAATAGTCAACCGAGAGCTTATGAGGATTATTCGTGACACATATGTTTAATTATCTGAAAATACCGGTAACTACTGACCCAATTTTATTCCCCAATATAGTACCTATAGTATCTCTTATAACAGCCGTAATCTTATTACGTAAATATTTTCTCTTATTCCAGACACCATTTACATCTCCAAGACCCAGCAGCGGCAACTTTACTTCATCACCACCACATGGATCGTCCAGATCATGGACAAACCCACACCTGTCGAAACTCCTACCTAATGCACCAACCAGACCCTCTTCCAAGGCATGTAGACGTCAACCGTCCCGAACTAACCCGAATCAACCCGGAATTAGCCGAACTCGCACGGTTGAACCCAGAATTAGCTCGATTCAACCCGGAATTAGCGCGGTTGAACCCGGAATTAGCTCGGTTGAATCCGGAATTAGCGCTGATGAGTCCGGAAATGGCTCGCATGGCACAGATGGCACCAGTTGCGCACTACCCGCCTGAAGTGATGCAGGAAATGTCGTCACACTTGCCGGAAGCTCGGTTTAATACGTTGAGGGGTCATTTGGTTCCGTACAGGTGCCAGAGATTAGGGATGAGTGCTAGTAATTTGCACAGAGATTGTAGATTACCTGATGATAATATTGCCATTGAATGTTTACATCAAAAGACTGGAAGTAAAGGTGAGAGGCTTTTTTAATATATCAGAGGTGAATGATTGAATGGTAGAGTGAATGATATTGCTAGCCGTGGTTGGTAATACGTATAGAAATTCTTGGCCGCCTGGTCACGCCTGGTGACTACTTAAGAATACGGAGTGGTATGATCAGGAGTGAATGAATGAGTGAATGATAGAATGAACGGTATTGCTGTGAAAGGCTATACGTGATGGAACTCATATTTATTATTTAAAGTAATTTATACGTATATATATATCTATGTTTAATATTGGTCCATTATTACTGTTTGGAATATCAATTATATAGGTTTTCTGTGTTTTAGTTTCAGATCAAAGCACAGATTCTTGCCAGAAACAGGGTAAGGAAAATTTGGGATTTCAGAATGACAAACATTCGCCTATGAGGTGAGTTGTATATACTGTTATTATGGTTTTATCTCATTGACTATTATAATAAATAAATAAATAATAAATCTTTATTGACATAAATACAAATTACAATAATTTGAAGTCCCTGTCTCCCGTGCTAGGTATTACACCTGTATTACAGGAGCCAGTGCCCTCTCCTTTTTATATGACCATTACACTTATTATGCAATAAAGGTATCACTATCTACATTAAGGTACATTGTTTAAGATTACAAATAAAACTTAACTTCTAATTATAAAAAATAAGAGTAGTCGACATATACTGGTCGCCTATGCTAATACGGTTGCCATAGAATTTTAACTTTTGATTTCTGCACATTTTCTATTGTCTCTATAAATCTGCCTTAAAATTTAATTATGACTTTGCAGGGCCTCAATGCAAGACTGTCGCCAGCTGGCTGCGAACCAGAACGCTGAATCTGAAGTATACTTCGCTGATGTATCTAGCTGTTGCAATGTGTCTGTCAAGGTAAGCGTTTTTGAAGGCAAAAGCTGAGTTGTAAAATTATTTTACCTGTATTGTGTTTAATTCGGACTGCTTGGATGGCGTAGGATAAGCGGTCTGTTTTCTACTGCGCTGAGTATTGTGGGTTCGATCCCTACATCGCACAACACTGTGTGATCCAGAAATTGTTGTTCTGAGTCTGGGTGTTCTTAGGATGTATTCCTATTGTGGGAGTGGTCTTTTTAAGCTATTTCTTAGAATATTCCTCCTAAGGTCTTATGTTGTTTCAAGAACCATTAAGAATCTACTCGTTTGATATTTTAGGCTGATTGCTGCATGAACGCCAACGTCTCAGCACTAGTGGGCACCATAGAGAATCACCCAGAATCAACCTCTGAATCCGACACGGGTTCATTCACCCTGACCCGCCAGCAAAGACCCCAGCCTCAAGTGGGTTCAAAGAGAAGACCCCGTCAAGAGAAACATGTTAAGAATCAAGAAAAAAATCGTCAAGTTCTAAACAGTTCTGTTAGATTAACCGAACATCAAATAGAACAATTAAATAATTCCATGAGAATGACAGAACGGATTGAAAGAGAACGAATGGGTGAACGAATGAACGATTCTAGAGATAGATTGAATGACAGAGAACGTATGCATGATGTCAGAATCTGTGACCGCATGAATGAAACCAGATTAAGTGAGAGAATGAATGAATCTCGTGACCGATTGAGTGACAGATGTGAACGCATGGAACGAATGAACGATTCGAGGATCAGTGATCGTATGAATGAAACTCGCTTAAGCGAACGCATTAACGACTCACGTATTAGCGATAGGATGAACGAATCTCGTTTGAGTGAACGTGAGCGAATAAATGAAACTCGTTTGAGTGAACGAGAAAGAATGAATGAACCCCGTTTAAGCGAACGAGAGAGGATGAATGAAACTCGTTTAAGTGATCGGGAAAGAATAAACGAAACCCGTATAAATGAACGGGAGAGGATGAATGAAACTCGACTAAGTGAGCGAATGAATGAAACTCGACTAAGCGAACGAATGAATGATTCTCGTGATAGAATAAATGACTCAAGAAACTGTGAAGCCATGACAGACCCGCGTATGGAAAGGCTCAATGATTCACGAATTATTGACCGAATGAATGAATCTCGCCTTAGTGAACGCATGAACGAAAGTCGTATTGAGCGACTGAATGACAAAAGAATGGAAAGAATGAACGACTCTAAGCTAAGTGACCGGAGTGACCGCCACGACCCTCGAATTGAACGAATGAGTGAATTAAATTCAAGTGTACGAATGGAGAACCAACGTTCGCATATTTCACCTCTACGTCTTAGATCGAGTCCAAAACCAAAAGAAAGACAAACAGACTCGAAAACATTCAGTCAAATATCACCTCTATCTCCTAACACTGAAGAGTCATTATTGTCTGACGATGGCACACCAGACCAGGTATACTCGAATGATCCAGAATCTTCTAAATGCTTAGGGCCTGATTCTCAATATGAGCCTGTCAGGGAATCTAAAGAGGAGATTTTAAAAGTTAATATCAATCATATACATTGCTATAGCGACACTAATACAATGGATTCAGGGTGGCAAAGTGGTTCGGAGAAACAGGTAACTGATTAAATAATAATATGCTAGGGTATATAGCTAATTACCCTATTTAAAGGTAATATTGGGTAATTTTTGACTTTGCACTGCCCAAAAAAATGGGAAATTTACTCAAAGCAATAACAGTTTATAATGCTGTATATCTGTTTGCCAATAGGGGTGGCTATTTCATGTTTTTTATTACCTGTAGACTATATTACTAATAGTGGTTTTAAATATGTGTGTAATTTGAAAATGACAATAGTCTTTTCTTTGGAGAGTTATTTTGTAAAGTCCTTAAATTTTGCCACAAATATTATGATATAGTTTGTTTATCAATTATTCACCAAAACTGTTTTATTCAAAGAAAACAGATAATATAACTTGCCTATCTTGTAAGTATGTGATGTGTTCTATAAGCTGTGCTAAAACTATGAAATTTATAGTAAATTATAGTTATATCGATAATATAACGATGTCATTAATACATACTTAGGATTTTTATCCACATTTTTATACTATAGTCGTGTGTGGGTTGTGTTTTTAGGAACTGGGTAGACGAAAGACACCGGCAGACATATTTAGACCTCAGACATTTATTATCTTATCAATATAGACCTTAAATTGAGAGACATATGCTACATTTTTATATGGTATTGCAGTTTTGTCTATGTTCATTATCGCTCATAAATTGGTTTAAATACACTTAAACACATTATTTACTGTCTTACGAGCTTTTAATTTGTTTTTCTAGAATAAGCCTATTCATCAAATATCTATTGCCTTTGTAATATTATCTCTGATATCATCATCACATGCAACATTTTGAGGGGCATTCTGCATCTTATTAATTCGTCTATTTTTCATCACGACGACCAAAAGATTCTTGAACCGGGTTGAATTGAAGACTTTAGATACTTGACATCGGCAGAAATAGCTGATATTCGGCTGGTTGCCATTTTATCGAAGAAAGATGATTGTCTTTCGTCTACTTCTGACTTATAACGCGTTTTGAAGCCTAGTTGCATAGATCAACGTAATTAGTACGTGTTAAATAATAAAATAAAAGAGTTTATTCAAAATTTATTCCTTGTGGGGTTGCAAGGATAGGTATTAATCATGACAGTAATTTTAATAATTGAACTCAATATTTAATGATTAAATTTATCATTCTTACGCGTGTCAAATGTATTCACTGTTTTAAAACAAACGTTTGCGTCATTCGATTGAACACTTTTGTAATCATTCGTTCTTTCATTAAATTTATCATTCGTTCTATTCGAGCTTTAGTATAAGGATGAAAACAAAAAACTTAGTTTATGAAAAAGGCTGTAACAATCTTTTCGCCAATCAATGCTTTTTCTTTTTTTATAAATTATGTATTGAATTGAAAATTACTATACAATTTCATAAATTTATTAATAATCTTGTATTAAATGGAGATTATTATTTGTAATAAAATTATTGAATTTAGTAATCAATATAATTTCGAACTTCAAAAATATCGTGAAAAATGTTGAGTCAACAAAAATATAAGAAAAACAGTCATAGAAAAATCTAAATAATACAATATAATAATAATAGTAAAAGTACATCCGTTAGCATAAGACTGTCTATTCAAGGGAATTCTTCATAACAAAAGTTTTGGAATATTACCTTACTTTTGGGGAAAGTAAAACATGATTCGGGTAATTTAAAATAGGTGTGCTTAGAAACACTGTTAGTGCTTTAGATACAGTTTTATAAGCAATATCTTACTATGAACTGTGTACTTGCCAATTGTAGTAACGATTTTATATATAATATACTCTTATGTAATGTGAATATTTAGCAAGTGTGCCAAGTAGAGTGTGTTATAACTTCAAACGTTTTATTATATATTGGAGTTGATACTAGTAAAATAAAACATACAGACGGTAATAACCAATAGTTTACTGGAAGAACCAGGTTTCAGCATAAAGGCGTCGACTGCGATAAATGGTCGCCACCGGCTAGGGGTGCCTCGCGTATTCTAGAGGCATCAAAGTCCATGGGTTGCAAAAGTCGGCTCGATTGTTCGTCGTCCAATTATATATAGGCAAAATATTCGTTGCTCTCTTCTATAACCTGACAAACTTTTCGTTGCTCTCTTTGTTAAACTGATAAAATTTACTACAATTAGATTGATGTTTCGACTGATTTGTACTCAATAGCTCTAACATCATTCATTCATTCGGTCTTTTACTGTTATAGCAAGAAATATTTCATTCATTCATTCACTCCTGAACACTATATTGACAATATTATACATTCTTTCGTTCAGTAGTTAGTGACTACTGATTGAAAAGAACTACTGAATTTAAAGAAGTATTATTAGTGGTAGTACTACTAATAATACTTCTTTAAATTGAACGAATGAAATAATCAAACAGAATGAGAGCATGAACGAATTCACTCACAAATAATTTATTCTCAGTGTTTATGCTTATAGTGGTTTGAAAGAATAACTAGTATCCTCTTCAATATACTTTATAAATAGTTTTTATTATAAAATCGACCAAACTTAGATTCCTATGATCTTGTATTGTAGTTTCTATTTATTTTAAGAGGTACTTGAAATAACCGTCTGCCTAAATGTTATTTATTTTATATTTGTCCGTCCATCTATCTCACCATTCTTATATTCAGTCATCCGTTCTTCATTGTTGACAGTAATAGTGTTAAGAACGCTTTATTTATGTGCTGATTTTCATTCAATAATTTATAGACTAATCTTCATGGAATAATATGTATGAAGGATTTTTTTTATGCTTTATTATTTATTGTGGTTATCATTCATTCAATCGTTTAGCGGCCAAATAATTCATTTTGATACTACAAGTACCTCATCCTCCATAATAATGATATAAACGGCAATTTATTTTAATAATAACTAGCTAATCAAGAACAAGAAAAGTATTATTTTATTGAACAAGTGTTGCCATAAAAGCATTGTTTTATTCTTCCATAAAAAGCAATAAGTTTTGTAAATATTTTATATTATAAGCATAAAGTGTAATTTTTTGTCTATTATTCTAAATATAAGGTGCAGTAATATTATTAATTAAAAGTATACCATTAGGGATTCTTATAAGAAAAATACTGATATCACTTGTTCAGAGCTGAACCGGTCATATGAAACTAAAATCTTCAAAACCATTCATAATGTATGTTCCTAGCTTGTTTTTTTTTGTGCAGAGTCTCTTGAAGGCCTAATTAATGAGCCCAATATGCAAAGAGCAAGGACACAAACTAATCAGGTTATTTAAGTAAATACTTACATTTACATATAGACCGGTTCGACAGTAGTGATACCACGGTCCTATAAAAAATGGTGTAAAACAACTCTTGTTCTGCAAGCCCTCTTCACTTCCTTTAAAGGGCGGCAATACACTTGTTTGTAGTGACGGTGTCGCTTAACAACCACTTATTCCATCGTGTGTCCACCCATACACCCGAAAAAAGGTGGGCGTTGCCAGTAAAATATACTAACTCCGAATTGGTATATTTTTGTAAATTAATATTTCCGCGCCTTATTCAAGTAGTAATTAGATTCGTCTGTAATGCCTATATGGAATTGTTTTACTGTGTATCAGGGTGTAAAATATAACGATATTAAATTGAATTGATTTTTAACGATTTATCTTTTGTTTTTGAGATAACGTTAAAACTGTTATTGATATTATTTGATATACATTATCTTATCATGTTAGTTAAAACACTCTGTATACAGTCATTGTTTAAACATTCAACTGTTTGTGTATATTATTTTTAAGTGTGTGTTAAAAAATAATTTTATCTAATGTTAGATAAAAATTGTATTTGTGTAATAGGACTTGCTAATTTAAGTATTAAAATGTATTTTTGATTTAACAAATATCCAACGAACTTGGCATTGGTGAAGTATTAAAATTGTACGTAGATCGATTTTTAATATGGCAAGAAATTTTGCTTGACATATTAAAAAAAAAAAAAACTACCATTTGTCTTACTTTGCTTGAAAATAGTATTAGTTGTTTGTTTATCTATGAAATCTCTATTTATCCTTATGATTAAATAGTAATGTGCTTTTATTTTCTATACAAGTAGTAAGGGACAAAAAGAATTGTAATGAAGAAAAAGGGTTCATGATGCAAAATGTTTTTTTTTTATTGTGATGTTTAGATGACGAAGTGTACACACGTATTGTAACAAGAACAATGCTGACCACGTTACGGAAAGTTTCTACATTGACGGGTCAACTTATACTAGTATAGCTCGGTTTGATAATTAAAAATACGTTTATTAATGTAAGGTTGATGTATTACGAGTATGTTCAAAACTCGACTCATAACAAACAACTAATATTATTGCGTGGTTCAAAGACCATTAATAATGTCTTTAAATCAATGTTATTTTATTTACACAATATGTAATAAATAATAACTGATTTGAAACTAAAATTTGTATCAATAATCGTGTTGTTTTATTATTAATTATAAATAGGATTATTTTTCATTGTACCTACTTTGTTAGATCGATATTATTAATAATGGTTCTATTAAAAGACTGAAATCTTATTCTTGAGTTTTTCTCTTTTTAACTTCTATTGCATTTATGCTGAGACGTAAGATCTTCTTCATCGCGAATGCAATAATGCAGCATGGTGACCCACACTATGGCGGCCTATTGAGATGCTTCTGCATCATTGGGCCTCTAGTCTCGCTTTCCCCAAGGAAGCATGACAGCACGAATGCTGTCATTTTAAGTTGATCTTCTGTGACAGGGTAGTGCTGCCCCAGTCTTTCTACTGTTGCTTGTTGTTGCTGAATATTTAAAAATAATAAATCTAGAAAATAATTGCAACATTTTTGTCTGTCACCAAAGTAGACATTTGTCACTGAACTGATATTCAAATATCTGAGATGTGTACCCCAAATAAGTAAAAAAGCGGTCAAGTGCGAGTCGGACTCGCGCATGAAGGGTTCCGTAGCAGCAAGTAACATTATGAAGGTTCTTGTAGTTCGTTGCAACTTTGATCGATAAATTGCGGTTTATGATTTATGACATATTAAAAAAAAACTACTAACTAGATCTCGTTCAAACCAGTTTTCGGTGGAAGTTTGCATGGTAATGTACATTATATATATTTTTCTTAGTTTTATCCTTCGCTTATTTTAGAAGTAACAGGGGGGGGGGGGGACACATTTTACCACTTTGAAAGTGTCTCTCGCGCAAACTATTCAGTTTAGAAAAAAATTATGTTAGAAACCTCAATATCATTTTTGAAGACCAAACCATAGATGGGTTTGATGAAAAAAATTTTTTTGAGTTTTAGTTCTAATTATGGGGACCCCCAAAATGTATTGTTTTTAACCGACTTCCAATAAGGAGGAGGTTCTATGTTCCACTGTATGTATTTTTTTTATTTTTTTTTATGTATGTTCACCGATTACTCAGTCAATTGTGGACCGATTTTGAATTTTTTTTTTTATTCGAAAGGGTATGCTCCCGAGGTGGTCCCATTGCCACCATATCAGGATCTGATGATGGCATCCCAGGGAAATCGAGAGAAACCCTCATTTTTTATAGGCACATACTATGTTTTTCGTATATTTTCTGAAGTTAAACCGGTATTTGCGTCTGGTAGTCCTCATTTTGTGATGATGAGCTGATGATGTAAGGTACAACTCCTTAACGGTTAGGAGTTGGAGGATAAATCTTTGAATATCATATGTAGTATGTTATCTTTATTCGTTTTCTTTCAAATTATTTAGGTAAGCTGATGATGGAAGGTGGGAGGTACAACTCCTCAACGGTTAAGAGTTGGAGGATGATTCTTTCAATTTCATACGTATCTAAAGACCTTCAGTCGTATACTTTCAAGTTATTTAGGTGAGCTCATGATAGAAGGTTAAACTCTTCAACAGTTAGGGATTAGAAGATGATTTTAATATTACACGTACGTATAGACCTTAATTTCTATTCTTGATGATGAAATTTGATGAAATAGTTCAACTTACTACTTACCTACGATTGTTTGCACTAAAAACTGAAAAATAAAAACTTTTAATATAAAAAAAAAACCGACTTCCAAAAAACATCCATTTTTTTGTGCTGTATTTCTTGTACATCTTCTTTCTTCTTTTGAAAAAGTCCGTGTACCAAAAATAAAACCTCTAGCATAAACATTTATAATAGTCTCATACAAACTTCCACCCCCCAAATTTGGGGGTTGGGGCAAAAGTAATAGGTTTATGAATTTTTTTGATGTTTGTATACTAAACTTAGTTAACATGCTAAATTGCACCTTCCTAGCACTTCAGGAAGTACCCTAACAGTTTTGATGATCATCAGTGTGTCAGTGACGAAATCGGTGTTTCTTAGGTATTAATAAAATCTAAAGTATCAGAGCTATGCAATTGAAACGTTGTATGTTTCATTAGTCTATTGGTAACATCATATCCTGAGAATTTGAACGATCTGGTATATCGGGAACCAAAGTTATGAGGGTTCAAAAAAACGATGAAACACTTCGAGAAAAGGTAGGAAGTGCCCTTGCGCTTCACTTGGCTCGTCTTGGCGGGGGCACGTGATCTTTCTTTATATTTTGTATAAAAATGAATCGCCGAAATGTATGTACTATAACTTCCGATCGGCTGCACCAAATTAAGTTTTTTTTTTTTGATGTGTTCGTTATTGTTACGACAAATTTGTGTACAAGAAAAATTAATAACTATAAATTCACAAAATTAAGTAAAATAATAACCTGAGTTCCCTTTAAAAAGTAAAAAACACATTATGCGCTTTCATTTGATTCGGTTACTCTTCCCCACTTTCACCCCCATAACTTTTAAACGGCTCAACCGATTTTCATGAAGCAGGGAGAGCTTCCAACCCCAACTCTTGCAGCTTGGAGACTGTCTGTTGCGCAGTATGGGGTCGCGCGTTGACGTGAAGCAGCTGCAAGAGCTGGGGTTGGAAGCTCTCCCTCATCCGCCATACTCACCAGACCTTGCACCTACCGACTATTACTTTTTTCAAAATTTAGACAACTTTTTAGTGGGTAAAAATTTCAATTCCCGAGAGGCAGTACAAAATGCCTTTGAAGAGCTTGTTGCCTCCCGTCCAGCTGATTTTTACAAGAAGGGCATCAGTAAACTGCCAATGCGTTGGCAAAGATGCGTCGATTGCATGGGTGATTACTTCGAATAACAGAAATAAAAAAGTTTGAAAAAATAAGTACTTTCACTTATTGCATACAAAACGGCAATTTCATAGGTAAAGACCTATTATTTATCTGTCGGCTTTAGTTTGGATACAAATAAAACAATTTCTTTGGCAGTTTTTAGTTATTTTATTAATATTTAATTAATTTCCTATACTTAAAAATAGGCTTAGGACCCCCTTTACAAATAAATTGTTTACTAATTGTAGTATTTGTAAAATAAATATGTACCTATATGTTAAAAAAAATAATTTTTATTATTAATTTAAGCTTGTTTTTTGAAAAAAAATCCCTTACACCATCAGTATAAAATTGAATAATTAATTATAATCCCTTCACCAATCCCAATCACTTGTCTCTTTCAAGTTCTGACTTTTGTCTTTTTCTCTTATAAATGAAAAGAAAGAGACATAATACCCAAATACGTACCGATCATCTGTAAAAGGGGTCATAAACAAAGCTAAATTAAAAGTAATCACAAAACGTGAAAGTAAGTATTGCAAGCACCAAAAATTAAAAACTATTTAGTAAAAAATATGGCCAATTATACATGTTCATTTTTAAGTCATAATGTACTCACTGGTATGAGTATTTCATTTCGATATTATCCTCTTTTTTGCCGCATAAAAGAAGGGTCACATCACTAGTGGATGGCGTACAAAAATGTTCGTCGACTACTGACATTTGAAGTGTTGTTCTATAGAAGTCAGCACCATAAGAAGGGTTTCTTGCATGACAATAATGCAGCTGGTTCGTAAAGTATTTGTTAAGCAATGATATATACAACAGTGTAGTGCTAATTAAAAAATAAGTTACTCGTTGTATTTTTCCAAATAATTTTGTCCAACAATAATTGCCAGTTTGTTGTCAGTGTCTTTTTAAGAAGAAATACTAAGTTCTTTAAATTATATGAAACTACAGATGATCAGTTGGTGGTAAAGAGATTTAGAGGACTAAAAATCGAATTAATCGTTTTTTCTGAAATTTTATGATAATTGCAGGCAGATATTTGTGTACCTACAATTTTAAATTTTTGCACGTTGACTAAAGAAAGAATCAGGAAAAAAAAAGATAAATCCATATTTTAGTTTATTATTTTGATTTCTATTAATTGTGGTAACCCTAAAAGAAATGTGACCAAGTATTGTCAGTTGGCTCATAAGTAGTACAGGTCGAAGCAACTATGTTATATTCACAATTAATTCATTATTGATCTGAGTTCTTATTGAAAGTTATCATAAGACTAGTGGATTTAAATGCGCTAGCATTATCTTATAGTTAAATGCACATTATCTACGCAATAAAAAAAACACTTTTTTACTTAAATTGCCAGAACAAAATATTGGACTACCATGGATTCCTACACATAATGGTAGTCTTTGAGATATGTAGATTAGCTTTTTGAAGAAAACGAGCAAAGCGTATTTTTCCAACAGTATTTTGAGAGCCTAATAAATATCTTGTAATATTCTGGTTTAAATAGCTCATTACTTCAGTATACATATTTAAATTAAATGTTAATGTGCATTTAACTTTACACTGATATTAAAATCTAAACTAAATTATTTACGTCCTTACTTTATCGTTAAATCACTTTATTTTAAAACTAAATTGTGAAAATATCTAATGGAACGGCGTAAAATTGACAACTTTAAAAATGGCTATTATATTTGGCAACACAATACAAAATTGAAACTATGAGCAAAGTTTTAGAAATGTGTACATTTAAAATGCTATTAATTATAATTTACAAACTCTCGCATAGTAAAATAATTTAAGTTTTATTGAATCATTACTATAAAATTACGGTTTTTTTTTATCTATCCACAGATTATTAACTAAAGCTGTCATATTTTCGCGCGCATTACGCATTGTACTCGGCTTAAGTGAAGGCGCGCGAAAATAAGGCTACGTCTAGATGACCGCGCGGCACCGCGCGGCGACGCGCGTTCGAAGCGTTCACATGAATATGTACGCGCGGCAGTCTGGTATCAACATTGATTGAGAATGGACGTGGAGGAGGCAATTTGCTTATGGATTTAGTACCGAAAACTGAGATGTTGGAGAAGAAGTTTTTCTTTTTTCTTCAGAATCCTTAATAATGCAAAAAATTAAAACTAATTCTTCCCAACACATTATTTTTATTATTTTATTTGAATATCCTTAGAGTTAAGATTCCAAAGGTATTTTTTTTTGATTTCGTCGCTAAGCAAATCGATAAACACAATACTTTTTTAAAATTAATTAGAGATTAATTTAGTTATAAGATACTGTATGTTTTCCAAATAAAATAAAATAAAAATACCGTCTTCGCTACTCGTTTTTCTTTGATCTATGTGTCAGTCCGCCTCAAACCGCGCGGATCAACTGAACAGGTTACGCTTACGCTAGCGCGCGGCTGACGCGCGGTACAAGATTAGGCGCGCGGGTCGCCGCGCGGTGGCGCGCGTTCATATAAATAGTTACCACTGTTTGGATTGATCTTGTACCGCGCGGTGCCGCGCGGTCATGTGAACATAGCCTAAGTCGAGTGTGAATTTTTAAGTACAAAAAAGTTATTGAACACTTCGGATTAGGTTAACAGAAAAATATTATTATTATATTAAAAAATCCTACAGTGCGATCAGTAATTTTAGTAACAAAGTTGCCATTTTAATTGTAGTCCATTTATTTAAAGTGTACTAACAAACACACTAGCAGTAGTAGGCAGCTGAGAACCGCCATATTGGAACTGTCACGAAGCGAATCGTGATGGTTTACTAATACAAGTCTGTTGTCGGATTTTTGTTCGGCTACGGTGGCTGGAGTGCCGTCCATGTCTCCAAGACGTTGGTTCGCGACTCTCAGGTGACGGAGCAGAGCTAAAACGTCTTCTGTAAAAGAAAAAAAAAAATCGCTTACCATCAGGTGATACGTCTGCTCGTTTGCCCCTATAAAAAAAGACTAAGCAATACAAATAAGCCAGGGAGATTGATACCCTTATCAAAATATGGTTAGAGGAAGATCTCCGGGACATGATCACCTCGGCATCGAGCACCTCCGGTACGCAGGAGTACACTTGCCTAGAATACTAGCTATGTTTTATACATTGTGCATGGGTCATTCGTACCTACCCGATGATTTAATGAAAACACTAGTGGTACCAATTATAAAAAAACAGAACTGGTGACGTGTCTAATCCTTGTAACTACAGACCGATCTCTTTAGCCACAATCACAGCTAAAGTGCTGGACTGTCTTCTTGATACACACATTGCGAGCCGTATAAAACTCCATGACGCTCAATTTCGATTTAGACACAGTGCCATTTTGTGTCTCAAGCAGACCGTGCAGTACTATACATCCAGAAAAACACCGGTCAACGCGTGTTTCCTTGATCTATCCAAGGCTTTTGACCTGGTGTCGTATGATGTCCTGTGGGAAAAGCTGCATAAGGAAACAACAGTCGATGCTGCAGCTATTTTTTTACTTAAATATTGGTACAAAAATCAGATGAATTATGTCAGATGACAGTCAGACGTTTATAGAAAGGAATGTGGGGTGCGACAGGAAGGGATTACCTCCTCGCGCCTTTTTAACCTGTGCATTAACCGGTTGATCCTTGAACTCAGTAACACCAATGTCGGTTGCCATGTCGATGGCGTTTAATTAACAATATCAATTAGGCTAATGACATGGTGTTGTTGAGTCCATCGATCGGCGCTCTCAGACAGCTCCTTAAACTGTGTGAAGATTATGCGGTGGCGTATGGGCTTAGGTACAATAGGCTGGCACTAAATGCTACGCCAACATTCCGAACGTAACCATCTGTAATACTCCTCTAACGAGAGTGACACGTTTTAAGTACCTGGATCACTGGGTCACGGATAGTTTAAACGACGATGTGGATGGACTTGGAGATAGAGCGCAGGGCGTTGGCTGTCCGTTGTAATATGTTGATTCGCAGATTTGCGCGGTGTAGTAAACAAGTATAAATAACTCTTTTTAGAGCTTACTGCACGTCATTTTACACAGTCATTTTACAGTCTGTGGGTTAGATATACGCAGGGGGCATAACGATCTGCATGTCCAATACAAAAATGCGTTCAGGATGATGATGGGGCGGCCGCGTTTTTGCAGCGCTACCGGAGGCGAGCGTTGATAGTTTTCATGCCATCGTTCGCAAACGAAGCGCTTCCTTACTTCATAGAGTGCGTAACAGTACTCATAGCATCCTGAACGTATTTTGTGATAGACGGGATAGACCAATGTTGGGACGCTGGATACGTTTACATACGTATACAGTGTCCTAATGTAAGCTTAAATTTGTGTAAGTTCATTTTGCTTGTATGTTTCTGTCACTTTTACTAATCTTAGGTTAAGACTTTTATAACTATAAGTACAATATGGATCTCGGTCCGAAATAAATGATTAATAATAATATTTTCATTGCTATTCACCGAGTGTGTAACGTTTTAGGTGAATCAAATCACAATGTGAGGATTACGAAATCACTGGCTTTATTCCCGGGGCGTTTAAAATCGTGGTATTGAGTTTTCTGATTAAAGAAATGGTTATACGGTAATCCGGAATTTGCAATGGGGTCTTAACCCGTGCCTTGGAGAGCACATAAAGTCGTTGGTCCTTGGTAAACATCGACTTGCTAACTTGAAATAGTTTTGAGTATGTATTATAATAATTTTATTCGAATATGACTCTTATTTCAGAAGTCATAAAGCTTAAAACACAATAACACGTCTAACCTGCCTCTTTCTGTCCTTTCTCGTAGTCCACCTTAATGAAAGTGGTAAGCGACACTTCGTAGATTTTGTTGGAGTCACTCGAAGCGATCGACCGCCGCCTTCGGCCGTAAGCGAACTGTCCATTACTGCATTGCACCTGGAATTTATGAAAAACTTTAATAATAAGCTATCAATGTACTCGTACCTATACTTCTAATGCACGAATCTAAGTTCCTCGTCTTTTTATATAGAGCCTAAAAGGCCAAACAATGAGTAACTTATTATTGTATTTCTACAATATAATCAGCGCCATCTCTGTAAAGCATGCTTAACTACTTCACGAGCCTGCATCGCATAATAAATGTTTTTATGTTGATCAATTGCCTTATTTGGAGCAGAGAAAGACGGTATTTCTAATGCAAGAACTTCAACGACTACGGCATCCTAGCCTTATCATTTATCATCATCAACAGTTTTAATAAGTCTCATCCTATCCTTTTCCCAAATTTATTGATTTTTTTTCTCCATTCTCCTCTATCACTCGTCAGTGCGCTTACTCCCTTCCTGGCCAAATGGATGGACTGCATAAAAGAGGATATCCTCTTTTATGCAGTCCATCCATTTTTCTTTGGTCGTCCTCTACTCTTACAACCGTCGACTTCCCTCCTACTTAAAACTTTCTTAACTACATTTTGCTCATCTGTACGCATCACATGTCCAGTCCAGGTTAACCTGCTGCTTGTCAACTTTTCAGGTGCTACTTTCAGGCTTCCTATAATGTAGTCTGTCTACTGGTGGATATAAGTGTCTTTTAGAAAGAAACTTTTGGCATACTATACCTCGCTGGTTAGACGGGTGGGTATAATGCTCGATTCAAGTTCTCATTTCAGTGCTAATGTCCCGCGTAGTTTGATCAGTTTTTCGATTTTAGTTTTTGAAGTGAAAACTTCTTTAGCGGCGTTGTGCACTCTAGCAAAATTTATTTTGGAATGGGTCAAAATGTTAAACTCGCGTCAGGACACGTCGCGACAGGACATGTGACCTGACCGTAAGACGGCGGCGCAGAGCGCTTGCGCGAGTATGCATGGTGACAGCTGATGGCTCGACTGTGTAATATGGTTATATGTTTAAACTATATTTTAACTTCACTGCATTTTTTTAACTTCTTTTTATAGAGCATTTTATTTAAAGAGCAAAGAGGTTCATTTCATATGAGCTTAAACAACTGTTTGTTTATAGTTTTGAGTTTTCACTTCTGTCGGCAGTCCTCATGATTGCTTTGTGTTTTTTCATTATTTAAAGGGAAATTAAATACCTTTATTCTCATGAAAGTCTTCAGATCCAGCTTTCAATAAGCAACAGACAAATAAATAGACTCAAGAAAAATCTTATTTAATATTAAATTCAATAAAAACTTAATTCAACTTACCCCTTGGCATTTATCCAGACACACGGTGACAGTACCCTTGAACTGTACGTATGTGGTGTCAGGGAATTTGAATGCCTTGAATTTGGCGGACAAAGTATCGCCGTCAGTGGTTAAGAAGTTGTCGAACAGGTACGGGTCTACTGAACACCTGAAATATAAATAATACGTACGTATTAGGATTATTGTGTATTTATTATTTTAATTTAATTTAAATTTGCAATATGACTGTATCGGTGCAACTGCTGTGCTTGGGTTCGCGGGTTCGATTCCCAGTTCGGCTCAAATGTTTGTATGATCTGCAAATATTTGTTTCAGATTTGGGTGTTTCTGTTTTCTATGTTTATTATATATGTATTTACAAAAAAAGTTTATTTGTATGTATTTGTATCAGTTGTCTAGTACCCATAACACAAGCTCTGCTTACCTTGGGACTAGTTGGTGTTGTGTGTCCAAAATAATCCTACTAATATTATAAACGCGAAAGTTTGTAGGGGGCAACCACTAGTAATATTATAAATGCGAATGTAAATAGAATAGCGGGCAAACGAGCAGACGTATCGCCTAATGCTAAGCGATTACCGCCGCCCATGGACACCCGCAACACCAGAGGCGTCACAAGTGCGTTGCCGGCCTTTGGGGGACGGGGGGGGGGGGGGGGTGAGATAGGGGAGGGGTTAAGTTTGTTTGTTACGCTTTCAAGCGAAAACTACTTAACCAATCATCATGAAAGTTAGTTATTTTAATATTAAAATATTTCTATTCTAGAACACCGTTATTCCTCTTTTTATATAAGATAAGATCAAAAGTATTATGTATGTGTGTTATGAAGGGTTTACAGTCAGACAACACCCAGATATAGTTTACTAAACATTCAACATAAAATCCTGTTTTCTAAGACTTACCCGTTCAAAATAATAGTTTCCTGTTGCTTCCCGGTGTCTGTGACGTGCATGTAATTCACCAACAGCCCGTAGACAGCAGCTGACGGCTCGTTCAGGAATATCTCCATGGTCAGAGGAGTGCCTGGAGTCACTGAGATCTCACCTGACACTCTAGAAATAGAAAGAACTTGGTTGGAGTGATCGGTTATTTTGATGCTAAGAAAGGTATAGTCCATTCGCTTAGATGCGTTCACCTCAATCGCGTTGCCGTCGCAAGTGCGGCAAGCCGCCACAAAATCAAAGGGCCGGCTGCAGCGTAGACCCACAAGCGAGTATGATTTGTCAGTTTACGCCGTTCGATTAATATGTTCGTATTTCACAACAATAACCACAATTGCGCGCGGCTGCACCGACACTATCTAAAGTTCTAAACGTATGACTATACTACAAGAATCATCACTGATCACAGTCTTTATTAGTCCACTGCTGGACATAGACTTTTCGTAATAATAAATACCCCATCAGTTCGTAAATTGCTATGTGCCAATTCGTGTCTATACCTAATTCTTTATTCATTTAAATAGTAGTATTATAATGTGTGCTAGGTACCTAAAATCTGTTTGAAGTCGGTGCCAAGCAAAACACGAATTGGCCATAGCAATTTATGAAGAGCCAGTTTATTTTACGCTTTTTAGTGTTTTTTGGCAGGGCGTTTTCGTTAGATGTTTTTTTACCAGATCGTTACAAATCGAAAAAGTAGTCTGTTGCAGAGGATAAACGGATTGTGCAGCTGTTTGCTAGGAATCCTTTATTATCACTTCGCTCTGGACAAGAAAAGTTTAAGAAAAAGGGGGTTTAATAATATCATTTGACACTATTAAAACGCGTTTAGTTGTAAAGGGCGTGAAATATCGAAGCATTCACATTGCTTTGATATTTCACTCTCGAGAACTCTCCTTTCTGAAACGCATATTGAAAAAAGGCTGCATTGGGCGTGCGAAAACAGACACCATGACTGGGACAAGAGAATTTTCTCTGATGAAGCTTTATTTTGGGAAACCGGTTACTCGACTCGAGCTTGGACTACGGCTAACAATAGACTGATGGTACGAACCGTGAAACACCCTTTAAAGGTGCATGTTTGGGGATGCTTCTCAAAAAAGGGTTTCGGAAATTTGCACTTATTTACCGGTACTTTGAATGCTGAGAAGATGACGAAAATTTATGAAAAAGCATTATTGCCGCCGGCTAAGGAGATGTTTCCACACCAAAATGATTTCTTGATTCTGCAAGAGGATAATGATCCAGTTGGCCCGCCAGGCATGATCACCTCGCCTGGTCGGAGGATCCTCCCTTTGTGTTGGTGGGACATGACACACCTGTCCCCCACAAACGTATTGGATTGGCCCTCACAGTCCCCTGATGCCAATCCAATTGAAAATGTTTGGGCGTGGATGAAGCTTAAACTAAGGGCAAAAAATGTAGTGACCGTCGCTGACCTCACTCGTGACCTGAAGTCCGCGTGGAGGTCTTTACCTCCCAGTTAAGCTGAAAAATTGGCGGAAAGTAAGCCGCGAAGATGCCAAGCGATTATGGATAATAATGGAGATTGGACACCGTATTAATATAAAGCATCAAACAGCAATAAAATACTTAATTGATTACAATTTATCGTTTAATATTTCTAAGATTTTCATTAAATTTTGTCACGCTCTTTTCGCACATAGTGTATATTGTAATGCTAATGACGAAATTAATTTCTTAACTTTTATCGACAAAAGAAGATCGTTAGTAGGAACGTACATAAAATCCAGGGAGGCAGCTGCCCTCCCCTGCCCCCCTGAGTACGCCCATGAGTATTAGGATATAAAGATACTTACTGCTTCCCATTCTGCTTGACAATGGCACCAAGAATTGGTTCTGGAGCCTTTCCTTCTTCGTAACGGGTGATGTTCAAAACACTGGAACAAGTAAATAAGATAATAGGTCTTTAGTCTTTACCTATGAAATTGCCGTTTTGTATGCAATAAGTGAAAGTACTTATTTTTTCAAACTTTTTTATTTCTGTTATTCGAAGTAATCACCCATACAATCGACGCATCTTTGCCAACGCATTGGCAGTTTATTGATGCCCTTCTTGTAAAAATTTACAGCTGGAGTTGAAAAACGCGCGACCCCATACTGCGCAACAGACAGTCTCCAAGCTGCAAGAGCTGGGGTTGGAAGCTCTCCCTCATCCGCCATACTCACCAGACCTTGCACCTACCGACTATTAATTTTTCCAAAATTTAGACAACTTTTTAGTGGGTAAAAAATTCAATTCCCGAGAGGCAGTACAAAATGCATTTGAAGAGTTTGTTGCCTCCCGTCCAGCTGATTTTCACAAGAAGGGCATCAATAAACTGCCAATGCGTTGGCAAAGATGCGTCGATTGCATGGGTGATTACTTCGAATAACAGAAATAAAAAAGTTTGAAAAAATAAGTAGGTACTTTCACTTATTGCATACAAAACGGCAATTTCATAGGTAAAAACCTATTATTATAGAACTTGATGAAGCAAGACCGTGGTCATCAAGAACAATGTCGATCTGGTGGCAAGTGACAATCAGAAGCTGTGAATACTTCCAACACCTTACGTTGTTAAATTGACTGTTTGACTGCCTCCTTGGCTAAGTGTCGTGTTGCCGGGTCGGACCAAATATTTGTATGCACAGAACTACTTTTTGTTCTGTGTTTGTATGATCTGCAAATATTTGTTTTAGAATTTGAGTGTACACAACAAACACACACCTCACACACATACACTCACACCATGCACAAAAATATGTACCTAAACAAACATAATATGTCCACCATTGCATTGTAACAATTCATTTATTCCTTTTGCCTATGAAAAGGAATTGACTTCCAACTCCCAACACACAGCTAGCGCATTTTGGGAGTCAGGGCTGTACAGTGTTTTGTAATCCACTTTTGTTACAATAAAGAAAGTCCCCGTTTAGTACAATTATTTATTCCGTTGCTGCCGCAATACTGTTTGGAGCAGCCACAATGCATGTCATCACAAAGAGGTTTGACTGGTTTCTTGTTCAAAATGTCCTCATTATCAGCATGACCAAAAGAAGAAGATCAACAAGAGACAGAAGGACTTACTCAGGTTCATCAAAGTCCAGTGGAAAGGCTTGTACGTCTCTTTTGTTTAACCTCTGTTTGCCCAACACCACGCATCTGACTGCGACGGTTTCCCGACCTCCTGCGTTGTCCTCAATCACAATCTTGTGGTAGAAGATACGTTTACCCTGAAAAAGAAGAAGTTAAAAGTTAGCAAGTCTTTTTTCTCGTTCCAGAAAGAGACTTGAGCTAAGAGTGCTTTTCATGAGTAGGGGGCGTCCATAAATTACGTGAGATGTTTAAGGGGAGGAGGGGTCGAGTCAAATCTCATCTAATCTTACGTTGGAGAGAGGGGGGGTTTCGGCAAATATCACGCAATTTTTTTTTCGGATTGAAACAGAAAAGAAAACTATTTTGGTCCATTTAATCCAGATTGTACATGCTTAAGATTTAATGTTAAGCGTAATCGTAATACGATTAAGATCATTTACTAATTCGTTTGAAAGAAAATAATTTCATTCATACTTCAACGTTATACATCCACTGACTGTCAAACCACCATATTTGTTTTACCACCACCAATTTTTTTTTCTTTTTACAATCCAACATTACAATAACAATCCAACGCATGTACGTAAGAAACCCACATTTTGAAAAATCTCACGTGAGATTGGGGGATGGGGGAGGGGGCTGAATAAAATCTCACGAAATCTCACCAGGGGGAGAGGGAGGCACAGAAAAATAAAAAAAAACACCTCACGTAATTTATGGACGCCGCGTAGGGGGTTTCGGAGGCGATAAATGGATCTAGCTAAGGTTCGTCATCCAGGTACTTAACAATTTATTTTTAAGACAACTTAGTAATGAACCCTGTGTCGCGTGGGACTTTACAAACATACATGAAACAGACACAAAGAACACCCAGACTCAGAACAACAATTTGTGGATCACACAAAGCGTTGTCCTATGTAGGATTTGAACCCACAACACTCATCGCAGTAGAAAGCGACGTGGAGGCCAACCGTGTAGTCAATAATACTTATATACAATTTAACAGTTAATATATAACACAGATAATCCCTGTATTATAAATGGTACTCATTTATAATACAGGGATTATCTGTGTTATATACATCACATATATATTATCACCACAAATATTATATACATCCAACTGAGTACATGAATTCTCTAAGGATAAAACGACCCAGAAAATCTAGTTTTAAACATTTGACCAAAAATAATGGGTAAGGTTGATGTTGTACAATATAGTTGTTTTAACTTGTTGTTGTAATGATTTGTTTATCTCTGGGGGTAGGGGTAGCTTTAACAAGGGTAGAAAACCCCTATTATACTTTAAACATGTTTTAATAAAACACAGGAGTCGGGATTACTAGTTAGAGATTGACAACTGACAGAACTGTTTTATTATGATCAAGGTTATGTTTTGCCCACAGCCCAGGCGCTCGGTAATTAGAAATCCCACCAAAAACATAAATGTAAAAACTCTCTGCCAAAAAAACACTTAAAAGCGTAAAATAAACTGGTTCTTCATAAATTGCGTATACCTAATTCTTTATTCATTTAAATAGTAGTATTATAATGTGTGCTAGGTACCTAGAATCTGTTTGAAGTCGGTGACTATCGCTTAGACTTTTGTAATTGTTCGTTTGTATTCTTTTTGGCTTAGCACCGACTTCAAACAGATTTTAGGTACCTAGCACACATTATAATACTACTATTTAAATGAATAAAGAATTAGGTATACGCAATTTATGAAGAACCAGTTTATTTTACGCTTTTAAGTGTTTTTTTGGCAGAGAGTTTTCGTTGGATGTTTTTTTGGAAGTCGTTTTTTTTTTTTATAAAAAGTTTTTATTTTTCAGTTTTTAGTGCAATCAATCGTAGGTCAGTAGTAAGTTGAACTATTTCATCAAATTTCATCATCAGGAATTCAAATTAAGGTCTATACGTACGTGTAATATTAAAATCATCCTCTAATCCCTAACTGTTGAAGAGTTTAACCTTCTATCATCAGCTCACCTAAATAACTTGAAAGTATACGACTGAAGGTCTTTAGATATTTATGAAATTGAAAGAATTATCCTCCAACTCCTAACCGTTGAGAAGTTGTACCTTCCACCTTCCATCATCAGCTTACCTAAAGAATTTGAAAGAATACGACTAAAGGTAACATATATACATATGATATTTAAAGATTTATCCTCCAACTCCTAACCGTTAAGGAGTTGTACCTTACATCATCAGCTCATCATCATGAAATGATGACTGCCAGACTCAAATACCGGTGTACCTTCAGAAAATATACGAAAAACATAGTATGTACCTATAAAAAATGAGGGTTTCCCTCGATTTCCCTGGGATCCCATCATCAGATCCTGATATGCTGGCAATGGGACCACCTCGGAAGCATACCCTTTTGAATACAAAAAAGAATTTTAAAATCGGTACTCAACTGACGGAGTAATCGGTGAACATACATTAAAAAAAAATAAAAAAAAATACATACAGTGGAACATAGAACCTCCTCCTTTTTGGAAGTCGGTTAAAAAAGGAGAGCCAAGTTCAGTACAAAAATTATGCTTGGCTGTGGGCTTCGTCGCAAAAAGAATGGAGATCTAAATGAGTGCCAAGTTCTATGCAAAATCCAAATATGTATTTATAGGAAGAAAATAAAATTATGAACAAGTATTAAACTCTATTTCTTCGCTTTATTGGATACCTATAACAATTGCTGTTATTTAAAAATGTGAGATCTTAAAGTAGGTTAGATTTGACTTAGCCAGTTTTCATAACATCAGTCATTTTATAAAGTTATTCAACATATATTCTTGAGTTACCTCCACCACAGTGTCTACCTTACAAATTTCTACATCACCCAAAGGTTGGCTGGTAGATAATGCCTTGGACAGTGAGCCTGCCGATGTACATCGTGTCTTTTTTTTTCTTTTCTTTTTTAAAAAGACAACTCCCGCACTAGGAATAAATCCTGTGTCGCGGGGGACTTTACAAACATACATGAAACGGACACAAAGAACACCCAGACTCAGATCAACAATTTGTGGATCACACTAAGTGTTGTCCTACGTGGGATTTGAACCCACGACACTTGGCGAAGTAGGAAACGGCGTGGTGACCGTTAAAACACTAGGCCAAACGTGCAGTCAAAGTGTCAGAGTGCATGAAGTTTTGTAATAAAATAAATAAACGCCATAGACGCTGGTGAAGCCGCGAGCAAAATCTGACTAAATTAATTAGAGGAAAATTAACAACCCTCCTTAGCAAATCTATTCAAATAAATAAAATTGGAGTGTCTGTTTGTAATATTAAAATAACCGCTTTTGAGTACCGCGGTAGGTGGTACATATACCAAATTAACATTTTCTTAAAATTATTGTCTGGCTGTCTGTTTCGGCTAATCTCTGGAACGGCTGGACCGATGTTGATGAGACTTTCACTGATAGGTAGCTGATGATATAAGGAGTAACTTAGGCTTTTTTTAGACTAACTTCGCCCCGCGGCATCACACGCGGTGCGATAGAACCGCGGGTAACACCGCGGGACTCAGCTAGTCGCAAAATAAAAGCTTTATAAACTTACGGTTTTGTTATGAAGAATCCTAGTGACACCACATTTGTAAGGATCTTGCAGGTCAAGAACGAACATGGCTGTCTTCCCATCCAGTTCCGGTTGACAAGGTTTGTATTCTGAAATAAAAAAAGACAATTAAAAATAAATATTTCGGACATCTAACACACAACGCCATCTAGTCCCAAGCTATCTATATAAATAAAAATGAATCGCCGAAATGTATGTAGTATGTACCTACGCGCATAACTTTCGATCGGCTGCACCAAATTAAATAATTCTTTTTTTATGTGTTTGTTATTGTTTTTTTTTTTTTTTTTTTTTTTCTTTTCCCCGTCCAAAAGTTCGACAGGACCTTGTCATTCTGGTGTTACATTCCTGTCGTTAGTATATTGTTTGTTCTCGCACCAAGTGCCTCTCATTCGTCTTTTGTTTTAAGTTTCCATTATATTATTTTACAGTTTGTTTTCAATTCTAAAATTTTTTACTAGTTATTTATACTGTGTTTGTCTAAATTATATGTTTTAGTTTCATTATTCCAAACGTCCTGTTTTTGTTCTAGCGATTCGGTTTTTTTCTTTGTAATATGCGATTTTAAAGTTTTTATAATATTTACTATTTATTTTATTAATTTATTAATTTACAACCACGGTTATTAATCTCTAATTATTTTTCTTCTATCAACAGCTATTTATTCTGAGTTCCAAATTATTATTTTTATTTGTATCTATCTTTATATATTTATTATTCAACAACGTGCTCCATTTCAATCTTTCCATGATGTCTCCGTGTTACCATCATTAGTGTGCGACTGTGTCATTTATGACTCGGTGTTGTGTATAGTTTTTTGTTGTTTGTTTGTAAGTTTGTGAAATTTGTGTCAGTGTAGTTCAGTTTTAGTCATGTTTTTGTTATTATTGTCAATATAATATATATAGATTATTATATACATTTATTGCAATTTCTTATGCCGAAATTTTTTTTTTGAGCTGTTTTCTAATTAATTGTTTGTATACGTGTCCAGTGCTTGTGTGTGTGTCTTGATATCTCCATATATAACTATTATATATTTATAAAATCAATGTGTGTGTGTGTGTATGTGTTCCTGTGCAGTGTGTGTGTGTTCTAATGTGTGGGCGAGTCATAAGTATGACGTGGTTTGTCGTGCCAGGTAATCCCATTTCAGCCGCGTTGGGCAATCGGCGCTAAATGCGTTATGGCCTGTGTTCTTCAACCTAGAGTGCAGGCAATTGCAACACTGCGGTTGGCTGCCCGCAGTGTAGTTGGGGCATTCCGCCCGCAGGTGCGGGCCTCCGCAGTGGCTGCACCTGTCTGCACTCTCGGTGCAGAATTTACGGCCATGGCCGAACGCAAGGCACTTCGTGCATTGGATGAGCGGAGACTGGTCCTCCACTCTGACCCTTTGCAGGTCCAAGTAGATAGTTCCAGCCTCCGTCATCCTCTGCCATACTCTTGGTTTCACCTGGACAACGACATGTGAGGTCTTCGGGTTTCTGGTCCTCTTTTTGTACTTGATGGTAACCTCTTGCTCCTCTTGTGGTAGGCCCATGAAAATACCGGCGTTTAGGGTGTAAAGTGCCCGTACCATCTCGCCGTCGTCACCGTCCAAGAAGACGTCTTTGAGGACGACGAGTGGGTCCTTGTTTCTCATGGGCACCACCACAAGCCCATCATCGCAGCTCTTAATTTTCTCCCCCACCTTGGTTCGTTCCACCTCTGTGTCACATCCCAAGATGACGGTACCACCTTTGGCCTTCCTGGCTTTGCTTACCCTTAGGCCGGTACCCCTGGCGTCGACCGCCTTCTTCACTCTGGCGAGTACCTCATCGGCAGTCTCCTGACTGTCCTTTGAGGTCACCGCCATCGAGTGAAGCGCCGGTCGGCGCCCGGGAACGGCTGCTGCGGCTTTTGCGTATGTCATGGGGATCGGGATTGGGTCCGGGACGCTGACAGGTGTTAGTCCCTTTATGGCTGCGCCGATGTGCGTCTGGGTCTCCATGACGACATCTCTAGTGCGCGCATCACCATAGTTTCGGTCGCCTGGTCGATGTCGACCTGGGTCTCTTCGATTTTTTCGAAGACCCTCCCCACGATCCCCTCGGCAGCCTTCTCCATGGCCTGCGTGGTCTCCCCGGCCTTCTTAAAGACATGGTCAATGATTTCGGCGCCCCACTCATCGTTGCCACTGTTGAGGTTTTCCATTCCTGTCTTAAGGTCCTCTTCCACCTGGCCAATCTTCGCCGTGATGTTTTCCTCCATCACCCTCAATCTCTCCAGTAGCACCTCTTCCCTACCAGAGGATTCCGCTACTGCGTCTGTAGCAGCCACAGGCGCCGCCGCCTCCAGTCTCTTCATCCGCCCGCTCAGCTCAAAGAGCACGCGGATGCACCTGTCAGACTGGGACTCCAGGAAGACCTTTATATCCCGCCGCATTTGAGGATATTGTGAGACTTTTGCGGGGATATCTTCGAAGGTCTTCATGACCTCCTGGAGTAACTGGTCACTCGACTGGCTAGCGTAGTTGGTCTGCTGCCTCTTATAATGGTCCATGTTGTCGAGTGACCGTCGTTTGGTTTCTGGCCTTCTTATGAATGTTTTGGCGGCGTCCTGCACTATCGAGGGTGACGTGGTGATGCCGGGAGCGGCTTGTGGCTTGGCTGCGCCAGATGTGGTTGGAGTCTGGAACATGTTGCAGGTATGTGTGTGTATGTAATAAAATGTGGTGTAGTGTGTAGTGCTGTATGTGTGTGTCCTTCTGACCCTGTATAGGGGGGTGAGTGTCAGCTTAATACTAGGGTAAAATAACAGAGTGTTTGTAGAACACAGTTCTACCGTTATAAAATATTTATGTACAAATATCACAATACCAGTTTAAGTTAAAAGTTTCGCTCTGTATCGAGCCGATTTGTGTGGAATGGCAATGTGGAAATTTAGCAACTTCTATTTATCAACCTATATAAAAGAGGTGTTATTAGATAGGCCTTGATGAGGGCTATCTATATCTGTAACTATGTCAAGTTTGAGGCGAAGCGTTATCGAATAATTCGACAAAAACCTCGAAAATTTGGTAGCTTGTTTAAAGAGGTGTATATAGCCTCAGTCTACAATTTAAGATAATACGAAATAAAAATTAAAATAAAAGGGGTACGAAATTTTCGCTAGAATTGAAGGGTCAGTGATCTTTACTCCGCAAAGTCTATATGGCCCAGTAAAAGATGGGAGGGTGGGCGACCCAATTTTTCAATTTTCCGTCAGGCGGATCCGGACGAAAGTGGTGTCGTTCGACGGGTAATTGAGAGGGCTATCTAAATATATATAAATGATAATTTGGAAAACAAGGGCTATCGAACTAATCGACAAAAACCTCAAAAATGACTAAATTTGAAATTTAAATGTCGGTTTTCTAAGATTCTATTTACCAGATTTAATTAAAAGAGGTGTTGTTAGATAGGTCGTGACGCGAGCTATCTAGGTATGTATGATTTATTGTCCCCAAAAAATGAGGGGGCAAGTTATTCAAAGAAAATCTCCGAAAATTTTCGAAAAAGCCGTAAATTGAGTTTTATATGTTGAAAATTTACTACTTCTATTAACCAGATCTTAATAAAAGAGGTGTTATTAGATAGGCCTTAACGAGTTCTATCTAAATATATATAATTAAAAATTTCGAAAATAAATTTCGAAGAGTTATGAGCCAAGAGCTTTGAAAAATTCCTTAAAAATACCGAAAGTCAAAATGAATGTGGAAATTTAGCAACTTCTATTTATCCAACCTATATAAAAGAGGTGTTATTAGATAGGCCTTGATGAGTGCTATCTATATCTGTAACTATGTCAAGTTTGAGGCGAAGCGTTATCGAATAATTCGACAAAAACCTCGAAAATTTGGTAGTTTAGAAATTTCAAAATATTCTAAGTCCAGGAACTAAAATTGTTCTTTGTTTTTCAGGTTTAAATCTTCCCACGGGACGCAGGAGTGTCTACAAATATGATACCAACAAATAACAACGATACTAGCAGCTGTTTTCAATTAAAATATCGCACTGTTTGTTATTGTTAGGACATGGTTTATGTACAAGAAAAATTAAAAGGTAACGGAAAAAGATTTTTTTTTGTGCGCGACTGTACACTGCCTGTGGGAAGCTGAGACAGATATGTAAATATGGCGGTACGAAGTTCGCCGGGTCAGCTAGTTATATATATTGTGGCGACTTCCACATACAGTGCAGTACACTACAACGCCATCTACCGAAGTTACACTGAACTACGGAGTAACGAAGGAAGCTAAGAAACTACCAATCCTGAATCGCGCAGTGAAAGTTCTCGCGCCGATTATCATATATACAACATCCCAACATCAACCGTGGGGCAGTTGGCCCGCCAGGCATGATCACCTCGCCTGGTCGGAGGATCCTCACTTTGTGTTGGAGGGACATGACACCCGTTCCTCCACAATATAAAACAACCAAACTCCGAAACAAATATTTGCAGATCATAAAAACATTTGATCCGACCCGGGAATCGAACCCGAGACGTCAAGCACAGCGGTCGCATACGCTACCACTGCGCTACCGAGGGAGTCAAAAATCATTAACGACTGTTAACAGTCCACTGTTGGACATATGCCTCTCCTTCAAAAGGAGGTTTTGACCTCCTATACCACGCTGACCAGACGAGTTGGTATAGGGTTTGTGTCAAGATTTCCTTCTCTTTGCTGTGCTGTGATATTTCTGTTTAACACACAGAGTGATTGTGATCATCACACAAATATACACACATCAAAAGTGTCTAGGGATCAAGCATTTTTATGCGGATTTCTTGAGATTGAAATGTGGCTTTGGCCCTGGCCTGCTCAGTCGCCAGACTTGAACCCGATTGAGCATGCATGGGATATGCTACAGAGAAGAGCTCTGCCGAATATGGAGGGTATCCAGTCGCAAGAAGACCTTTTTTTGTTGTTGCAACGAACATGGGCGGCCATTCCACAGCGTGATTTGAATGAACTCATTTTGAGTATGCCAAACCGATTCTTGTGTTGTTAGTGTTCGCGGTAGAAACACGGATTATTAATTGTTTAAGTTACCTAATAAAATTTTAAAGAAAACTGTTATTTCAGTCTTTTTTTCGAACTTTAATGTTAGTGGTTCAAATGTCAAAAATCCCTTTATTAGGAAAATGGCAAATTTCTTTATTAATGCAAAGGTGACTTGGTTTATCGTTACTGTGACAAACGAAAACACTTTATTTGATGAATCCTTAAAGAAAATTTTAATTAATATCAATCAGAAGAAAAGTTATTGCAAAAATATATGTTGCTCCCTAGACACATATGTTGATCCCTAGACACTTTTGATGTGTGTATTTCGTCCTGGTTGCGAATCAAATCCGCGACTTCTGACTTGTCAGACAAGCAAAGACAAAATCTTTATGACCTAGTAAATACGGTTGAAATTCGTTTGTTTCTAGAATATACCTTCTGTTAGCGAGTAGTATCTAGACTTATACCCTGGGGACACACTAGCAGACATCTTAGCCGCTGGATCCAATTAGGTAAACACGTAATAATCCGGAATATATCTGTCCCGGGAATTGAATTAATCATTGTATTACGTGAATCGGATATGTAAACGCAGTGGTATACGATATGAATTCAAATTGCCTTTAAAATATATAATAAATAGATTCATTATTACATTATGTATTAATAAATCTCCGGGCACGTAGTCTTGTTAAAATTCTATTTAATTTGTCTTATTATTAGTATTACTACTAGCTGAGCCCCGCGGTACGACATCAACATCGGTCCAGCCGTTCCAGAGATTAGCCGGAACAAACAGACCGACAGACAAAAAAAAAAAGATTTTTTGATGTAATTTCTTTTTTTATATTTTTTTTTATTTAATAAGGGGCAAACGAGCAGACGTATCAGCTGATGGTAAGTGATTACCGCCGCCCATGGACACCTGCAACACCAGAGGCGTCACAAGTGCGTTGCCGGCCTTTTAAGAAGGAGTACGCTCTTTTCTTGAAGGTCGTATTGGTCCGGGAATACCGCAGGCGACAGTTCATTCCCCAGTTTTGTTGTGCGAGGCAGACATTTCCTAGAGAACCGCACAGTTGTGGACTGCCAGCCATCTAAGTGATGGGGATGAAATTGCTGTCGCGTAGGACGATGGCGGAAAGAGGCGGCAGGAATCAGCCCGAACAATTCCTCGGAGCACTCCCCATAGTAAATGCCGTAGAAGATGCAAAGCGAAGCTACATCTCTACGCAGCGCCAAAAAATCCAGCCGAATTGAAGATTCCTGGCAGTCGACGATTCGAGTCGCTCTCCGTTGAATGAGGTCCAGAGGGAGGAGCTGGTACTGGGGTGCCCCCGCCCAAAGATGAGGACAGTATTCCATATGTAGCCGAACCTGCGCCTTATAAAGCAGAAAGCGGTGGGCCGGAATGAAATTCTGTCTCGATCTGTTGAGCACGCCAAGCTTCTTCGAGGCCAATTTGGCCTTATCCTGCAAATGGCCACGGAACTGGACTTCGCTCGATATCTCGACACCAAGTATTCCAATGTTGGCTGAGGCAGATAGGGGAGTGTCTTCAAACCGAGGGCATACGACCCACGGCAGTTTTTTAGCGGTGAACGCGCAAATTTGTGTCTTTGTGGGGTTAAAGTGGACTAAATTGAATCTACCCCAATCTGAAACTTTTTCTAAAGAGGTCTCAATTTGGGACACAAGTTTGTTTCGACTCTCAATCACGTTTTCCCGAGAAATGTTAGCGCGGCCAGAGGCAGAGCATTCATCGTCGACTACGACCTTTATCCTTCTACCTGCTAAAAAGCTGGTGACCCATTCGCATAGTTTCTCGGGAAGCCCATAGGAAGGGAGCTTCGAAAGAAGCGCTTTGTGCCAGACCCAATCGAAGGCCTTCGCAATGTCCAAACTAACTGCCAAGGCTTCCCCCTTAGCCTCAATTGCCTGTGCCCAGCGATGTGTCAGGTACGCCAGAAGATCACCAGCTGATCGACCCTTACGGAAACCCTATTGCTGGTCGCTAAGCAGATGATGATCCTCTAGGCGCAGGAGTTGATGATTGATGATGGACTCCATTATTTTCGAAAAGAGGGAAGTTATGGCTATCGGCCTCTAGTTAGATGGATTTGAGCGGTCGCCTTTTTTAGGGATCGGGTGGACCAATGCAGCCTTCCATGATTTCGGGACTACGCCAGAAGAGTAGGAGAGCCGAAAAAGACGCGTTAAGACCGGTGCCAACTCTGGAGAGCACATCTTCAACACAATAGGAGGGATTCCATCCGGGCCCCTCGACTTATGGATATCAAGGGATAAAAGTGTTAAGCGCACTGAGCGTTGGTGGAACTGGATTTCCAGCATACAGCTCTCGCACCGCGGTATGGTAGGCTGCTCTTGTTCCCCGTCATCCAAGGTCGAGTTGGACGCAAAGAGTTTTGCCAGAAGACCGGCTTTCTCCTTTGCGTCATAGGTCAACGGATTATTTCCTATGTGCAGAGGTGGAAAGGATGGCTTACAAAAGTAGCCTTCGATAGCCTTGGCAAGAGACCAGAATGCCCGAGTTCTCGAAGGAAGAAGCTCAAGCCTCTCGCCAATTCTAGCGATGTGCTCCGACTTCGCCCTTGCAATGTCTCTTTTGAGGGACCTGGAGGCAAAGTTGTACTCCTTTTCAGAACGCTGGTATTTTGATCCCGTAGCGCCACCGCGTCAGCCCAGGCTTGGTAAGCCTCCTGCTTTAAGCGAGAAGCTTTTCTGGATGATAGACCAAACCAGGGCCGACATTTGCCACCAATGGGGACCACAGTGGATGGGATGAAGAGCTCCATACCCTGTAGCACAACATCAGCAATAAAATCAGCAGCAGCGTTGGGATTATCCGGCGAGAAGCACAACTGTTTCCAAGGGTAGGACGCAAAGAAGGACGCATCCCATCCCAATCTGCTGACTTGTAGTGCCACACACGACGGCTGCGTGCGACTCGTGATCGCGGCGAGGGTGTGATAGGCACTTTACTCCGTACAAAGCAATGGTCTGAGGAGCCAAGTGGGGCGTTAACGGATACGCAATAAGCGTCCGGATGAGAAGTCAGCAGAAGGTCCAACAGTGAAGGATTCTGGTCCTCCACATCTGGGACTCACGTGGGCGTAGCAACCAGTTGTGTCAGGCCATATGCCAGGGCGAAGTCGTAAAAAAACTCCCCGCATGATCCGTTTTACTGGAACTGAGCCAGTCGGCGTGGTGGGCGTTAAAATCGCCAAGTACGATGATCTCTGCGGAGGGGATCTGCTGCTGCACGAAGTCTGCAGCCATCTGGATGTGCTCAATGAGTCGGTCAGTTTCGGCATCACCACTATGCTCAAACTCAAACTCAAACTCAAAAATATTTTATTCATATAGGCACTTATTTTACAGGCACTTATGAATAGTCAATATTTAATATTAAAAAATCGAGTGATTCTAGTCGCCAGTTCCAAGTGCAGCCTACCCTTCATGGAGAAGAATCTGGCAAGAAACTCCATTGTTGCTCCTTTTAAAAAATAATAATACGTTTTACAATATTTTTTTCACTAAGAGACTTGAATGAGAACGAAGTCGACCAAAGAAAACAAAATAAAAGGTTTGGAGTCATTGCTGCACAGCCATGAGCTAACCAATCATGCGCCGTTCTTACTGATAGCTGTAAGATTCTTACATTGTTATATTGTGACATTGTATTGTTATATTGTTATATTGTGAGGACCACTTATGGAAAATAAAATCCAAATAGCACTTTCACTCACAGTCAAATTTAAAAAGATGTAATATGTCCAAATATAAAATAATCAATAAATGTCACAAATAGAGTAAGACGCATGGATCAGCCATCGACCTATTCAACCATAGTTGAGCTGCGTACTCACGCCGCACGGCAAATCCTCAGGTCAATTTCAAAGAAATTAATAATTAATAATAATCATAGTCGACAAGGTGCTCATACAATAACAAGTGCGTATTTAATAAATTGGGAAACATTGTTAGATAAGTACCAAGGTACCATCATGTATTCATTTACATTATCCAAGTATGTGTATGTTTTCATTTATAAGTTGCAACTAAAACAACTTGTATTTAAGAAAAAAAAAGAAAGATGAAAATTAAGTAGAATTGATACAAGAAAGAGATAAAATAAAGGAAAATTTAAACAAGAACAAACTAATTAAGAGAAAAAGGAAATTATTAAAGAAAATTATACAGAAAATAGTTACAAACAAATCTTAACTTAATTAAATGTCGGAATTAGATGTCGCTAGGTTAAAGTATACAAACAATTCATACCGGAGTACCAACATGTCAAAATTTATACATTATTCAAAAAAAAAAAAAAAAATAACTCAATTTCAAGACGAAGTTAGTGTGTATATAATAACATTAATAACACCTTAAACCCATGACTCTTTGTCGTTCAGATAATCGCCAATCGTATAGTAGGCTTTTCTAATAAGGTGATTTTTTACAGTACGCTTGAATTTATCTATAGGAAGGTCAATTACATATGTAGGAATTTTATTATAAAGACGTATACCAAGACCTTCGAACGAGTTGTGTACCTTATGTAAACGATGATAGGTACCAACGAGTTTAGACTTATTTCTTGTATTAATATTGTGTACATCACTGTTTTTCTTATAGTCATTAATGTTTTGCCTAACAAACATAACATTTGCAAATATGTACTGTGATGCAACAGTTAAAATACCTATATCTTTAAACAACTCTCGAAGAGAGACTCTAGCACCTAAATTGTATATTGAGCGGATGGCTCGTTTTTGTAGAATAAAAATCGTTTCAATATCAGCCGCCTTGCCCCAGAGTAGTATACCATAGGACATGACGCTGTGAAAGTAGCTAAAATAAACTAGCCTAGCTGTGTCCGTATCAGTGAGCTGACGTATCTTCCATACTGCATAAGCTGCCGAACTAAGTCTACCTGCAAGGCTATCTATCTGGGCTCCCCACTGTAGTTTGCTGTCTAATGTAATTCCCAAGAAAACTGTTGAGTCTACAATACTTATGATTTCACTATTTAGAGTTAGATTAGTGCCTAGCTGTTTTACATTTGGCATAGTAAATCTCACACACTTTGTTTTATTTGAGTTAAGTAGGAGATTATTTGTTGTAAACCAAATCAATACATCATTTAGTGCCCTATTCACATCGTCAAAAACTGTTTGCTTACGATCGACTTTAAAAAGAAGTGACGTATCATCAGCAAATAGAACTATATCACAGATATCTTTTAAATAATATGGTAAATCATTTATATTTATGAGAAAAAGTAGAGGACCCAGTATAGAGCCCTGCGGAACGCCCATAGTAACAGGTAGTCCAGAGGACCTCGCACCATTGACATCTACGTGTTGAACTCTATCTTTCAAGTAGGAAACAATTAGTTCCAAAGCAATACCATTAACGCCATAATGCCTAAGTTTAAGAAAAAGCGTGCTATGTTCTACGCAGTCAAAAGCTTTTGAAAGATCGCAAAATACACCTATCGCATCCTGCGAATTCTCCCATGCATTAAATATATGTCTCAAAAGAGTAGCACCAGCATCAATTGTTGAACGACCCTTTGTAAAGCCATATTGTTCTTTGTGAAATAAATTATTTAGATTAAAATGGCTTTCTAGTTGTTGCAAAATGACTTTTTCAAAAATTTTACTAATAGCCGGTAAGATTGAGATTGGCCTAAAGTTACTTGGTTCAGTTGTACAACCCTTCTTGAATAAAGGTATTACTCTGCTATACTTCATGAGGTTAGGAAAAACACCCGAATCAACACATCTATTGAAAGTTATAGCTAAAAATGGTGCTATATCAATTATAATAGTTTCTATTAATTTAACAGAAATCCCCCATAAGTCCCCTGTTTTTTTAGAATTAAGAGACTTAAATGTTTTCATAATATCTGTAGGGTTTATGTATTCAAATGCAAATAAATTCTTACATTCATTTACATTGGCCTTTAACAACAGTTCAGACCCGGACGCACAAGAATTCAAGATACTAGTTGTACTAACTGGTATATTTGTGAAAAAGGTATTAAAAGATTCAGCTATGTCTAAGTTGTTTGTTAAAAACCTATTATTAATATTTAATTTTAAATCATTGTCTCGAGGTTTACTACGTCCAGTTTCATTGTTAATAATGGTCCACGTAGCTTTTATTTTATTATTTGAAGACTTAATTTTATCACCTATGCACAAAGACTTCGCCACGCGACACGTCCTCCTAAAAATCATTGAGTAATTTCTAACATAATCATGAAATTTTGGGTCAAAATTACTCTGCCTCAAGGCATACAAACCATAAAGCCTTTCTCTACTTCTGTATATTCCTGGCGTCGCCCAATCACAGAACGTCATTTTTGGCCTTTGCATAATTGTTTTTGACTTAAATATACTGTTAAATTCGAATTCTATCATACCGAATAAGCAGCCGTAAAGCTTATCCGGATCCCTTTGAGTCCAATCTAAATTGGAAACCTTATCTCTAATGTTATTACTAAAATTCAATAATCGGTTACTGGTCATGGGCCTGCATATAATTTTGTTTATTATATTTGCTTTTATACAAGGAAATGTCACAAATTGCCCACAGTGATCAGATGTTAAATCACTTAAAATTGACCTATTTAAATATTCCCCATTGCTAAATATGTTATCTAAGCAAGTTGCCGAGTGAGAAGTAATTCTTGTAGGCTCAGAAAATAAATAATTCAAGTCAAATGACTCAAATAGGCTCACTAATCTTATACTGATAGGACACTTTTCTAATAAATTAATATTGAAATCTCCACAAACTACCAAGACCTTACTACTGACACATAAACGTTTCAAAACTTCTTCCATAACTATCTCAAATATGCTAAAGTCACTCTGTGGTGGCCGATACACACTAACTATAATATGGTGTTCTAGTTCTACACAAGAAAGTTCCACAGTACGCTCAGTAGACAAACTAACGACATCTTTCCGTTCTTTAGACTTAATACTATTACGAACAAAAATTAAAGACCCTCCATGGATTGACTTCTTTCTTACATACACACTTCTAGCAGAATAAAGTTCATTATCAAGTATTAACTGGTGGGCCTGTAGCCAATGCTCTGTGATGCAGAGCACATCAACATTATATTTATCAAAAAATAATTCTACTTCTAAGTCTTTCCTAGATAATCCTTGAATATTTTGATGAACTATGTTTATGGTCATTGACCTTTTTACTATATTACTACATTTTTTATTTATTTTTATATTTCTATTATTGATAATACCATCATTGAGTAACTGATGTGATATGCAAGAGATAGGCTCTATTGTCTTAACAATTAATTTAAAGGATTATTGTCACAATGTGCCAAGCTATTGGCTGAATTAATATTAATAAAATCATTATTAATAAGCTCAGAAGGTGCACTATGTGAAGCCAAATGTTTGGCTACAGTATTCTTTCATACTAAGGGGTGCTCTATAGGAGCTGTCTGGTTAGCCAAGTTCTTGGCTGTTATTCTAAAATAATAAGATAGCGAAACAGCTATTTGTCTTTTATAATAATACGGCAGATAATAACTATCTGTTGTCGAAAAAACATTATCGTAGGCAATCCTATTGATGTCAATTAAATGAAATTTATTATAAAAACTACCATTAATTTGGCTTGTTAAATTAAACATAGTCATGTTTAAGTTATTCCTAATATTTTTTTCCTGTTGAGACAACCCTTTGCTAATTGGCAGTGTAAATAGTACTATTTTATTTGCATTGAGTTCCGATAATTGTTTAAAGTATTTTATGAATGTTTTTTTATTTACACTACCCCTATTCCCACTAAAAATTATGAGGCTAGTATTTGTATCAAAAGTTGCACTAATAGCCTTTTCTAGAATCATATTATATGCTAGGTTTGGCATACAAAAGTTACTAAATGAATATTCCATAATTGAGTTTGTCATTAATTTACCTAAACCTTTACCAATTTCATCGCTGAACATTATTATATTACTATTGATACAGTTCATTTGATGATGAAGATTTCTATTGTTATTCTGTATACTAATCACATTATTGTTATTTGTTGTCAATATCCTAGGATCACATGATACAGGCAAACTGTCCAAAGAACTAGTGGTTTCATTGTGGCTATCAGAATACAACAATGAATCATTCGAAATTATTATATAATACATATATATATACTAGTTCACTAACCTAAGTGGCCGCGGCGCGGTCCGGGCCGTAAAATAGGTACCTAGAGCACCGAACGAAGTGCGACGTAGGTTTATAAAATAGATACCTACTTTATGAACGTAAGCTAAATAGCACAAGTAATATTATATATTCACTTTTTGTAAATTACACAGTCACCATCACAGAAAACCGCAAGAGGTTACAACTGTAAAAGCATTATCTCTATTCTCGTATTTCAATCTCGATAGTTTGTACAATAATCCGACTATTAGTAGGTAGTAGGATTAACGAACATTATCCGTAAATTAATAATATTTATCCGTAGTAAATTATTCACTAGCCGTAGAAGTGTATAGCCGAGTCGAGGCATTGCTTCATTTAAATTCACACAAAATAACATAACGTGACGTAACAACTAACAAACTTAATCCCTGTCACTATAAAATCACTACAAAATACCTATATTAATTAATAAACAATACAACACACACAACGCGACACAGGGCTCCCGCGCCGATGGCGGCTGGTTCAAAGGGAGCGCGTGCGACGACGCGCCACGGCGACGATAGGTAACATCGGTCATTGACCCCACATCGTGTAGTAAATTTCATAAAAGAAAAAAAGGGTCCTAGGGCTAAACTATTGAACCAATTTTTTTGGAAATTTTGTAGGTGGAATTGTAACATGTGCAGGTAGGTCTAGTTCAAATTAATGTCGTATTGTCATATCCACCCTGTGTACATAATAATATACTCATATTATAAAGCTGAAAGTTTATTATTATTGTTACTTGTTGTTGTTCTAAATTAAATAAAAAATATATTTTTACGTTGGTGGTGGTTGGATGGTGAAATTATGTAGTCTATCGAGGAAGGTTACATAATTTCACTCTAAGACCAATAGCAGCTGAGTTTTCATGAAAAAATTGCAAAACGCGAAAGATTTGTTTCTTTTTAGAGACTCGGACGAAGCTGCTCAGCTAGTAAATAAATAAGAATGAAGAATATTGTATTTTAACCGACTTCAAAAAAGGAGGAGGTTATCAATCCGACTGTTTTTTTTTTTTTTTTTTGAAAGCTGGTGCTTCCCGTGTGGTACCAATTTAATTTGGTCCAGTTCTTGAAGTCGGTTTTTTTAACGTGTGATTATTTTTAATGAAATAATGCTACTCTTTGGAACTGTGTGTTTTGTTTGAAACTTGAGTTGCATAATTATGAGGGAATTTGTCGGATATTTGTCATTACATCATGATAATAAGAACCAAAACAACGAATAAAATCATTTCATTATTGCGAGGAAAGGCTAGTCCAGTATACAAATGAAGCTTTCAACAGCTAATATTTCAAACAATTTCAATAAACAACCGCGAGGAGTCCTAACATTAGCCTTGTGAAACCAAAAACAAGTCATTCAGATTTATCTACCGTCTCTTTCCCGCCATTGAAATGTCAATAAAGTCAGTTTCCGCGGACATCTTTATTTTTAGACAGATTTATGAATTAAACATTTGTATTGTAATTTGCCATTTGTAATTTGATTACAGTTTAATGCTAGCTTTTAGACATCAAAAGTATATTAAACGTAAGATATACGAGTATTTTTGGAATGTTTTTTTTATGGAATTGGGGGCAAACGAGCAGACGTATCATGATGGGGGTTTCGGGGGCGATAAATCGATCTAGCTAGGATTCATTACAAAATATCAGGTCGCTCTAGATAAATTACTAGAACCCCCAGACAGAGAACAAATGGCACGCTTCGGCATGAATGGGCCGGCTCGACCGGAGTGATACCACAGCCTCACAGAAAACCGGTCTGAAATAGCGCTTGCGCTGTGTTTCAAAATACTCCAACCCCTCCCCACATCTCTCTCCCTATCCCCCAAAGGCCGGCAATGCACTTGTGACGCCTCTGGTGTTCCGGGTGTTCATGAGCGGCGGTAATCGCTTACCATCAGGTGATAAGTCTGCTCGTTTGCCCCATATTCCATAAAAAAAGCAGTACACCATGCGAGTACTGACTTACTAATTACTAAACTACTAACTCGTGACCAGGTTTTTCTTACGATTTACATAAACTATATTAACTCATTCGTTCCCACGTGTCATTGTCATGAGAGAAAGTGTTATTTCTCATGCTAATTAGGCCGCCATTTTGTACATTGTCGTGTTTCGTTCAGAAACGGCGGAAACTTTTTATTATACGTGGCAAAGTTTAATGTGTGTTGGCAAATAACTTTTGTTGAGAATTTTAAACGTTTATTAAATTAGTGATTATGAGGGCCCGGATAAATATGTATTAAAAATTTCAAAATATGTACATATAATATGGACCAAAAAATGCAGAATATGGAAAAAATATGGAGTATGAAATAAGAATATCTTTCATATTTAACATTGTTTATTGTGAAAGATTACTAAAAAATTAAGTTTTATACATCTTACCCTAAATCTGTCTTATTTATTTGATTGCAGTACACAATCACATGCTTTTTTAAATTATCGAAATTATAGGTCTGTCGATTTGGGCTAAATTTAGCCTTATGCCTTCAGCCAATATGAAAGATCTTTCCACGTCACATGTTGTAATGGGAGCGTACTTAGAGACGCCTAGTTCCGTAAAATAATTCTGTAACACACGTCTGCAGTACCCTCAAAACTTTCGCACAAAACTCTATTAATATTTTTTAGTGTATCAAATGTTTTATTTTTGCCTAAAATATACTTAAGTTTTTGTTTAGCTATTTCAACTACAGGGCCTTCCGCTTCAGAAACTTTTTTTTCTATTTCTTCAATATCTTTAGGTTTTAATTTAGCGATTTTGAAGTATTTTCTAGTGCTTGTATCTTGTGAGATAAAAAGCAATGATTGCTTTTTATGTAGGACAAATCATTAAATATAATATGGAATATATTGACACAGATAATGTGGAATAAATGAAGTTAGAGGATCAAAAATTAAATTACGACAAACAATATGCGGGAGAAATGAAACACGCGCGGCTGTGTGGTGGCGAGAATGTAAACACGTAAAATTATATTAATTTTTGTAAACTAACACATGTTCTATGATATAAAAATCGAAAATATGGATAATTGTGGTATTTTTTTGTAAAATATGGACATAACCATAAAATATGGAAAAATATGGAAAATAAAAATTAGGTTTTCACAATCTATATAATTATAATATTCGATGAAGAAAACACATTCGAGACCAAAAATCGTGTAAATTAAAAATATGTATTTACATATTAATCCGGGCCCTAGTGATTATAATGTTGTAGTATTTGTGATACATGGTCTATTTAGTCTTAAAACTTAACGCAGCTTCTACTATAATGTTCTCTAAAATATGGATAATTACTAATTAGTATAGTAATAAATAAATAAATATTTAGTACATTTGGCACACAACCCCATCTAGCTTCAAACTAAGATCGTACGTCATATTACACAGACACAACAAAAAAAAATTGTGGTATAGTGGACATTTGACTGCCTCGGTCGCGTAGTGAGTGGTAGCGTATACGGTTGCTGCGCTTGAGGCCTCAGGTTGGATTCCCAGGTCGGAACAAATGTTTGTATGATCTGCAAGCAGTCAATCTAGCTTTCACAGTACAAGCTATGCTTAGTTTGAGACTAGATGAAGTTGCGTAAAAATAAGAAAAAAAGAAAAATATGGTTTACCTTTCATCTGATCCAGGTATGAGATTCTTCGGTCTCCGTCCATAGGCACCACCACCTTCATGATCTCCGGAGTACATTCTATCTGAGACTCGGACCCTGAAACAAACAAATATATTCATTAAAAAACATTTCGAAGAAAATAATTTACTTTATTAAATGTTGCTGATGTTTGATAAACAAACATACGAGTATGTATATTTCTAAATACACACATACCACGGAGGCCCAATGATGCAGAAACATTACTAGGCCGCCATGGTGTGGGTCACCATGCTGCATTGTCTGCATTTGAAATGAGTATGGTGATGATGACCACCACTCTTGGATTCTGCTAATGCTTTCCATCAGGCAGAGTAGAGTCATTTTGGCAGGGCCATACATAAAAAAAATACATACATATTATAGATAAATTACACCTAAGCACAGGCAAATGGTGATGGATTAGGAATACAGAGTCACCACCCCAATTTAACCCGTGGGTAAGAGACGACTAAGGGCCGTTTTCAATAACCTATCTCCAGTGTTAACAAGACTTAGATTAATTATTTAAACAGGTCTGAATTTACCAAAGAGTATTGTTAGAGAACAATACTATTTTTTCTCTCAATTCTCAAAAAAGAGAAAGTCTCTGACAACTAAAACTCAAATCAAAAAACATTGAACCTGCTTATCAATGAAAGTATTGAATCAAACATAATGAAATAAATTGAGGGTCGTTTTTAGGGTTCTGTTCCAAACGCATAAACGGTACCCTTATAGATTCGTCATGTCTGTCTGTCTGTTCGTCCGTCCGTCCGTATGTCACAGCCCCTTTCCGAAACTAAAAGAACTATACTGTAGAAACTTGGTAAGTAGAGTTATTCTATAAACCACATTAAGATTTGCACACAAAAATAAAAAAAAAACAATAAATTTTAGGGGTCCCCATACTTAGAACTGAAACTCAAAAATTTTTTTTTTCATCAAGCCCATACGTGTATGGATAGGTCTTCGAAAATGATATTGAGGTTTCTAATATTTTTTTTTTCTAAACTGAATAGTTTGCACGAGAGACACTTCCAAAGTGGTAAAATGTCACCCCCCCCCCCCCCCGTAACTTCTAAAATAAGAGTATGATAAAACTAAAAAAAATATATGATGTACATTACCATGCAAACTTTCACCGAAAATTGGTTTGAACGAGATCTAGTCAGTATTTTTTTTTATACGTCATGAATCGTAAACCGCGAAAAAAATACACTATTATTAAAACGTCGATCAAAGTTACAAAGAACTACAAGAACTTTCATATTATGTTACTTGCTGCTACGGAACCCTTCATGTGCGAGTCCGAACCTTGGCTGCTTTTTTTTGTTACCTTATAAGTTTCGACTGGGTGAACCGATTTTGATGATTCTTTTCTTTTGAAAGCTGGTGCTTCCCGTGCGGTCCCATTTCAATTTGGTCCAGATTGAAGTAGGTTTTTTTTTGTTAAAATTTGTGATTTCATCAAGACGAAGACTTGAAGACTTTAAATACTTTACATTGGCAGTAATAACTGATTAGCTGGTTGCCATCTCATCAAAAGAAGAAGAAATTAATTGAAATAAATTAATATAAACTATCTCTGGTTTTATCTTGAGAAAAATCCGTTGAGTAAGAGAAAGCGGAAGCGAATTATACTAGCTTTTACCCGCGGCTTCGCTATTCGCTCGCATTTATTAAAAACTATCCTGTTTTTTTTTTCAGACATCTAACACACAACGTCATCCAAGCTAAGCAGAGCTTGTGTTATGGGTACTAGACAACTGATATAACTACATATATACTTTTTTTGTAAATACTTTCATATTATACATAGAGAACATCCAAACTCCGAAACAAACATTTGCAGATCATACAAACATTTGGTCCGACCCGGGAATCGAACCCGAGACCTCAATAAATAAACTTGTTCCCTGGTAAGGATGGGACCCCCCGGTCCGCAGAGGTTCTTGTTGGGGACTCAGTTATCAAACGAGCGGTAGCAACGTTATCTCGCCTGCCTGTAGATTAGGGAACAGGTACGGACCTGTTCGGGCGGATGACTGTTAGAAATTGAACGTCATTGTAATGACAACATTTTTGATTGTCATTTTTCTTGTTTGACGTATTGCAGTGACAAGTAGTACTTATGGACGCTTTGACCGGTCGAGCAGGGCTTCGTAAAAGAGTGCCGGTTTTAAGTGGAATTTAATTGAAATTTAGCTAATTGTCGATCCGACTCGGTTCCTTTCGTTGCTTACCGTTATGATTAGTCTGGTTTGGACTCGCGAGTTTTAGTAGTCACGTCAATTAGGCGCGATCCACGATAGTTAAATCGGGTGTCTTGTAATTACGAGACTTCGGGAGCCTGTAAGCATTAGGAGTATGTATGTGTGAACGCGGTGAGAGGAACGGCAGTGGGGTACCCCTCAACGACCGACGAGATCAAGGAATCCACACACACTCTAGTAAGTGCTTGATTACATCAGCTTAGAATAAGAACACGGTGAAACGCCGTAAGGTTGAATTCTCTTGCCAGTGAACGAGTTAGCGATTGAATGCCTATACAAATGGGCCCTGCAAGCATTATAAAATTCACAAGGTGAACGATGCATTGGCGAGAGGATTGAACAGTTACTATGTAGTGATTAGCAGTCTTGTGAGCTCAGGCTTTATCTAATTATTTAGCTGCTTATTCAAGAGATGTGTAAAAAATATATTATTGTTTAACATAAATGTATGACACCAGGAACTGGCCAAGATTGTTAGCTGTATTTTCTGTACTCTGTACCACGGAAACAGGTTACATTATATGCAAAAACTTAATAAGAAAAAAGCCAACCTTCTGAACAGGTATTGCTTAAACCTGACAAAACAAGTTTGTACAGTTCTATTCTTTATGCATTTGGTTACATCATCATATATTATTTATACCAAATTACTTAAAAAAATGAAAAAATTAAAACCGACTTCAAGGTTCGACTCGATTTCTCTTGGATGCCATCATCAGATCTAGTGTCCTTATCATGGCACCACCGTTAGGATATCTCCTTTCCATTAAAAAAAGAATCATTAAAATCGGTTCATAAACGACGAAGTTATTCGCAAACACAAATAAAAAAAAAAGACATATTTACGGTCGAATTGAGAACCTCCTCCTTTTTTGAAGTCCGTTAAAAAGAAGAAAAACTTAAACAAACCCTATACCAACCCGTATTATTATTTCGTGTTTCTAACTTAGAGAATGATGTCAAAGTACTCTGCCTGATGGAAAGCATACAGCAGAATCCAAGAGTGGTGGTCACCATACTCATTACGAATGCAGACAATGCAATAATGCAGCGTGGTGACCCACACTATGACGGCCTATGCTTCTGCATCGCATACTGCCTCGGTGGCGCAGTGGTAGCGTATGCGACTGCTGTACTTGAGGTCTCGGGTTCGACACCCGGGTCGGACCAAATGTTTGTATGATCTGCAAATATTTGTTTCGGCGTTTGGGTATTTTCTATGTATAATATGTATGTATTTTCAGAAAAAGTATATATGTATTTATATCACTTGTCTAGTACCCATAACACAAACTGACTTGGAACTAGATGGCGTTGTGTGTTAGATGTCCGAAATATTTATTATTTATACTTACAACTCGTTTGAATAAGTTCATCTTATATTCTTGGGGAGAAATTTCAAAAAATCATTTCTTTGTCGATGCTTGCGACATAATAAATAAAATTAAAAAGCTTTTTAAAAACAAGCTTTTACTGGATCGGGACGAATCAAACGAGTCAAAACTCGATGATGTTGCGACGTTTATTTACAGAGTTCCTATTACAGAGGCCACCTTCTAGCTCCAGCATCAGATCAGCTCCATGTCATCATAATATTGTATTATGCTTGCAAAATTTCAGCAAAATTGGTTGAAGATATCTGCTTCAAAATTGAGTTGCAAAATTCCACCCGAACATACAAGCATACATACATTGCAAGTTATTAAAAAGCTTGTAAAAAGCATCAGTTTCAGGCAAATCCGTCAGTAATAAATTCGAAACTAACTGTCTGTCTGTCTCGCTTTCACAGCTAAGCCGCTGTATAGATGGCAATGAAATGTACCATGGATATCATATAGATATACTCTGATTCCTGAGGAAGGACATAGGCTACTTTCTATCGCGATAACCAACATACATACAGGCGGAACGGCGTACAAAAGCTAGTTTTATATATACAAGATGCACATCTTTTGCCGACAATTACCACAAGGAAACGAACTTCTCATAAATTAAGTTCCCTTACGAGTTAAATCTAAAACAAATTGCGTTCAAGTTTCGTCCATTATTCTGGTATAGATAAAGGCTGGCTCACACGCAACGGCGCAGCCGGACGGAACGAACGACGAACTGTAGGAACACGGTGGACGAGAGTAGGGTAGCCATTTGTAGAGATTTTATTAGGATAAGTCCTGTTTTTGAAGTTTTATTGTTTGGCCAAATGAATTGATATTTTATATTTGCACCTACCGGATCATGCTTCTACATCACCGACAGAACTAGATCCTGGATCTAATTTATGTACATACTAGATGCATCCTGCTACATTTCGCTGTGACAGAAATAAGGAGCTAAGCTAATATGGAAAATAGATAAAAAACAATCTTTGAATCATGTTGTAAATAGCGTAAATTTAAGATCAATGGGTGCAGAATTTTTTTGTATTTGATGTTATATGTGTTAGGTACTAAAACAACCGCGGGACGCAGATACATAGTATGTTATTTTCTTAAAAGTTATAATAGGAGAATATATAATAGGTCCTACAAGTGGCTATCGTTTGCTCACATTAGTTCGCTGAAAATTATTTTCAAAAGGATTTACTCACTTGAATATTATTTATTCAAGTAATACTTTAATCTGAGTTAAGGACGTAAAGAAGTTTATATTTAAAGACAGGGCCGCAAGAAGGGATTACGTCTGTGGGAAGTTATTAAAGGGTTGATGACGTCAAACTTGACATATAAATAATTTACATATTTTAACACGCTTTCCTTGACTTTATTTGTAACATTTATTAATGCTTTGCCGACCTGTTCGACCTGTTTCGACACAAATGTACCGAAAGAAACTGGTATGGAACACTTTTTATTTGCATTTCACCGAATGTGTAAGATTACCGGAGCCTTAAACCCTCGTGGATGAATTTAAGAGGTTTTTATAGCTAGTGTTACTCCTAACACCGTCACGACAGGACGTATCGCTCCTTGAAGAAGGGCTCTCGTAGAATCCGGAAGTATTCGGGCATGTCAGATCTAGTCACGTGAGTAAACTATAAATATTTGACAAAATAAATGCTACTCTTGAATGCTCTGTATATGATCATCATCAGTCCGTTGCAGTCTTCTGCTAGATATAGACCTCTCCCAAGGCTACCTTTTGACTCTTTAAGAAAAGTTGCTGTCAGAAATTTTACCGATTAGATTCACAACTCAGGATGATGCGAGTTGTGAATCTAATCGGGATGGATCTCTCTGCTCACAGAGAGACCGGGGGGATAGTTTGAGACGGTTACCAATGACCACTACTCACAAACTGTCTCTAACTTTTTTACTTTCACAACAAATAATTTCAAAAAGTGTAAGTGAGCAACCAATACCTCCATTTAAAAAATATTTTTCCAGAACGGTTCATCTACAAACATTGTAAAACCTATCCGTTGAAAAGAAGGGTTGACTATAAATGTTTTAAATAAGATATTTCCTATCATACACATCTAGCGGAGATCCAGGATAGATAGTAACATTTCTCATTGCTCTTACGTAACTAAAATACTTGAAGCATTTAGGAATCCCAAGTAGAAGCTTTGTTGACAAGACGATAGCGATCTCTACGTACCTGTTAAGGGTCGCGTGTTCGATTACCTTTCGCGATAATAAAATTTATTGCCTCCAGTATTACTTTCCTGTTATTTGAACACACATACTGTGTATTCTTTCACTGAAAATTATAAGTTTTATCGCTGTTATGTAACTTTAAAATTTGCATTTGTAATTTCATTGTCGGAATTTTTTAAACAAAAGTTTATAATTAGCTTATTGTTGTTTAAATTTACAGGAAATAAACCTATTTTAGACATGCGAAGGCTTGGTTATACTTCTTATAAAATAGGGGGATTTATTACTCATGGGAAGTGACTTCCACCGCCTATGGGCGTCTGCAACTCAGGAGTCACAAGTTTCCGTCCTTTCAGCCCCGTCCCCTAGTTTAAGGAGAGGTAAAAGATTTGGGTACTGGGCCTGCAATCTCAACATAGATAGCGATCGTTAAAGTTGCGAATTCGGTAGCTAATTCATATCGATAATTTTATAACTAATTTTTGGTAGTCTCTACCGTTGCAAATATCGATTTTCATCGGTATCGTATCGATTTTGCTGTCAATTTAACGACAATCGCAAATCGCTTATCGATGCATTTTGGCCGCCCGCTAACTCGATAAGTATTCGAAAAGGATCGTTAACTGTAAAATATTATAAAAATAGAAATTGTATGAAGATACATATTTATCAGATTGTAATAATATCTTTTGCAAGTGTAGTGCACTAATTTATAATATTAATTGTACATAATGGCGGAGGTTTATTTGACTTATCAATGATAACAATTGATTGAGAATGTTGCAAGGATATAAATATGTGTCCTATTAAAAAAATGACAATTTAAATGTATTTTGGATTTAAAACTATAAATAAAAACTTGAGAGGTTTCAAGGGACACCCGGATGGAACGAAGTATATATACATATCCCTATACCTATGCCTAGGCCTACACCAATATCTATACCTATACATATACCTATACTATACCTACCTATACATAAACCTATACTATACCTATACATTTACCTAACCGTAACACATAACAATCATTAACGATCGCTATCTATGTCTAGACTGCAGTCCTTTACGATTTTGGACGATAATTTATGAGTAGAGACTTGCCCTTGTGATTAAGATCGTTACGGCAATAGGATTCTCTTTAGAAAGAAGGTTTTCATCTACTATACCACGTTGGCAAGAGACGTTGACAAGAGACGTTGACAATTTTTCGTCTTTACAGTAGGTACTGTTGCGACACTTGCAGGATGAATAGGATTAGTGACACTCTGTATACTTAAGCCGTCACAGCCGTCCCAATATAATATAAAAACGTGTGTGTCTCGGGACGCCCTTCAAAAGTGATAACTTATAGTAATCTTAGTTAAACTATTTACGGCTAGCGCTGTGGGTTAGAGGAGGAGCCTGCCTACCGCTGCCGTATGCGTGAGAGAAAGGGAAGTCAGACAGACTGGCGCCGTAACGCATAACGTAACGAAGCGGTTTACCATCCCATAAGAAGTTATCACTTCAAAAACAAAATGTAACAGGATTATCCTGTGAAACGGTTGTTACTCTACTCTTTAGTAAGAATGTGGAGTGTTAGACCTTCAGAACATAAATAAATTATACTGCAAATCATTTGACATTTATTCAACTTCTGTCAAAAATTTTATTGGAAGAAGCGATATGTTATCGACTTAGAACCTATCTTTCACCAGTAGGGGTATATTTAACGTACTATTCGTTATTAAAAATAAAATGTGGGGCAGTCTTTGCGGGACTGCTGATAGATGTGAAAACTAAGTATTTTGTGAAGCGTGCGGTGACGATGACGCGAATTTCACGCTTTTTGTTCACCCAAAAAGTACACATATATGCACAGTAGGTATAGATAAAACTCATGGAAAGGGTGACGATGACTTGGGTTCCATGATTTCTGTTCACCCAAAAAGTGCTTTACGCGCTTAAAGAAGTTTCGCTTTCACTTCAAAAATATTTAAAAGCGGGTAGATTGCTAATCAAATTATTGAGAATCGTTTGACTGGGGACTTACCAACACCCAACTGTGTGGGTGGGTGTTTGTGATAGAGTAGTTTTTACACGTTTTTATTAACTTGACATCACGTCATTACATCTTCAGCGTTTACCAATCCATTGTTGGACATAAACCTCTCTTTACAAAGCAGTTTTTGGCCTACCATGTGCACGTTATTTTTTTTTAATGAGCCTACAAAAGTGTCTCTACTCTGCTACTTTTTTAATTGCAGATTTTTTTTTTAAATTTCATTTCATTTCAGAATGCAGAATGAATCATGGCGTAGGCCGCCATGATTCAATATAGGTATATAATCTTTACTAATATTATAAAGCTGAAGAGTTTGTTTGTTTGTTTGAACGCGCTAATCTCAGGAACTTCTGGTCCGATTTGAAAAATTATTTCAGTGTTAGATAGCCCATTTATCGAGGAAGGCTATATATCATCACGCTAAGACCAATAGGAGCGGAGCACCAATGAAGAATGTTACAAATACGGGGGAAAGTTTCTACGCTACGGCCAATAGGAGACACAAATAACGTTACGTGGGTCAGCTAGTATGAGATAATTCTGCATCATTGGGCCTCCGGTCTCGCAATCACCAGCGAAATAGTATAGTACGAATGCTGTCCCTTTAGGTTGATCTTCTGTGAGTAGTACCACCCTAGTCGAGCTTAAATTCGTCTCTAATTTAAGCACGAACCGTTCGTTCGTGCTTAAATCAGCGTGACTCTACTACGTAAAATATCATTTGTTTCATCTTTTTGTCAAGTGTTCCTTCTCTTTGCAATTATGTTTTCCTGGTAGTTTGCTCTCGTCGGCTCTTACGACACCCACGGGATGGATAGGGGTGGTGATACTTTCTATTCTTAATCCACCACACACCATTGCCGTCACACCATTCGAGACTCGAGTGTCAGTGGGGCGTGGGAGAGTCACGCTTCGGCATGAATGCGCTGGTTCGACCGGAGTGATACCACGGCCTCACAGAACACCGGTGTGAAACAGCTCTTGCGCTGTGTTTCACCGAGTGAGTGAGGTTACCGGAGGCCCTACCTCTCCCCCATCCCCCTCCCCATCTCCCAAAGGCCGGCAACGCACTTGTGACGCCTCTGGTGTTGCGGGTGTCCATGGGCGGCGGTAATCGCTTACCGTCAAGTACCGTATACGTCTGCTCGTTTGCCCCCTATGCTATATAAAAAAATATATGTATTTTTGAAGTTATTTACAACGAATTTCCTTCAAAATAAAATATTAAATGATACATTTTTAATTAACATATTATGATAGCAAGAATAGGAAGTGTTGCCATGGTTCACGGAACACGGTTGTAAGTTTATTGTAATAGACAAAGGAATACACGGGTGGCTTAACTTTTTGTAATAGGTCGATGATCTGGGAATTCTCTACCATAGAGTCGTAAGCAGGACTGTTTTTCTTTAAAAGTTTTAATTTATTATCCTACTCATAGATTAAAGAAAAGAACAGAGAAGTTACTATGAAAAGACTTCCATAATATCTTTGGTATTAATTTTTATATGTATGTGTTTGTGATTGAAGTATATCTTACTAAATTATTTGATAAATTTTCATGTTTTGTGTATATTTGAGCAGGTTTACTTGCAATTGAAACTGGTAGGTGGTTAAAAATGTAGCCTAAGTTACTCCTTATATCATCAGCTATCTGCTAGTAAAAGTTCCGTCAAAATCGGTCCATACCACAGACAGACAAAAATTAATTAAATTATTTTTTTTGTAAGGAGGTACCGTATATACCTTCTTAAGTACATAAAATGCTGTTATTTTAAATTACAAACAGACACTTCAATTATTTCATTTATTTGTATAGATGGCCATAGACAACAATCAATTATAGTTCTTGTTTGATACTATTTGCATTTGCAGACATATTTTTTGTTAACCGACTATGGCGAAGTCAAAAGGTAGGGTAACATTTTTGGCAGTATACTTTGTTTGTCTATGTTCCCCCGTAGCGCCTAAACCACTAAACTAAAAAACTCATGGTTGCTTGCAAATATTTGTTTCGGAGTTTGGGTGTTTTCTATGTATAATATGTACCTATGTCTTTACAAAAAAAAAGTATATTATGTATTTATATCAGTTGTCTAGTACTTGGGACTAGATGGCGTTGTGTGTTAGATGTCCGAAATATTTATTTATTTATTTTATGCATAAAATTTTAATTTGTCTCAAATTTTTTTTTCTAGATTTTTTATTGCCTTTACAATATACTAAAAGGTATTTTTTTTGTTTAGTGATTATTTAAACCCAGAAAATATTAAATAAAAAGTGAAAATTTAAGGGAGGGAAATTCAAACGTACAAAACGCGTCACTATTGGTCGAAACGAAATGTGACATCGATGGTCACTTCATCGAAATTATCGGCGTCGAAATTCACACTTTGTTAGTAGTGTTTGTGATGAAAATTAACTTCTTCAATGTTTTTCATAGCAAATAAAACTGTAAATACGTATAAAGCAACTGAAACACTGAATAGTAAACAAACACGAAATGACAATGACGTCATTGGTCATGTCAAAAGCGCGCGCAAAATTGCGGCGTTTGAATGGCTCAAATTTAGTCGGTGTTTTAAATTTCAATTTGAAAATTAGTTTGACTGTTTTCAAGCCTATTTATATTTTGCTCTATGTTATAGAGACGAAAATTATCAGATTAAATTAATGTACAAATTTTAACAAAACAAAACGACTTCAATCGGGACCACGCGGGAAGCACCAGCTTTCAAATAAAATCTTTCAAGTAAATTAGGGGATGAAAGTCTGCGTGATCGAAGCCGCGTGTATTAGCTAGTTTATTATAAAACTGGTTTTATTGAATGAGGTGCCAAAAGATTTTATATAATGGCAGGGTGATATATGCTATATAACATAAATTTGATGAAAAGTTTCCTGTTTAAAAAAAAAGAAGAAAATCAGTTAATACACAGTGACACGTGAATTGAATAAAATCATTTTAATCAGTGACTTTATTAATTGCAGAAGACTTAATTAATTTTAAAAGGGACTTTTTACATTCGCGGTGGGAATCAGACCATCAATCCTTAATGGCTCAGATACTTTCTATATTAAGATATGGCTGAAGAGGGCCAGTTAATTTATTCATCTGTATATGGTCAGATTTACAGCGTGTCCCCCACATAACTCAGGGGAGTTCCTTATCGGACGACGCGAGGGTTAAACGGTAGGTTAGACGGTGGTCTAAATTCTGGCGGTTAGAGATTTTAGAAGGAGATTTTTGAAGTGAAAACTTCTTTAGCCGCGTTGAGCACTGTTTGGCAGGGGAAAATCTTATGGGTTCGCGTCACCGACATGCTAATGTTTAATGTTGACAATTTTAATTTAAACATTATGAAATTTCTAATTTCACTCATTAATTTTACAAATAACATTATAGGTTATAAGTTTTCACTTCTATCGACAGTCCTTATGACTGCCATTTTTTTTTTACAAATATTGCAGTACATGGGTAAAATAGTTGCTACATTGTAAAATAACTAACATATTACAATTATTAACTCAGATTTACAGCGCGGGTCCGAGTGCTCGCGCTATGTTTAAACAACTAGCCAAGCAACTGATTGACGCTTCTCGCGACCAGAGAGCCGGCCTTTTTCTAGCACAGAGAATCAGCATTGCCATTCAACGTGGTAATGCTGCCAGTCTTTTGGGAACGCTACCAGTAGGCGAAGATGTGGAGGTTTTTGACGCTTGTATGTAAATATTATTATTTTTTTATAAATTATGGTTATGTACATAGGTTTCTATATTATGTAATAAATGTATTATTAACTTGCGCAATTGAGTAGTCTAGAACAGTGACGTATGTATGGGGTGGTATGTGTCACCGGTATCCTCACTGACTCGGTGAAACACAGCGCAAGCATTATTTCACACTGGTTTTCTGTGAGGCCGTGGTATCACTCCGGTCGAGCCGGCCCATTCATGCCGAAGCGTGGCACTCCTACGGAAACGCACAACAATGTTCTTTGCGTCCGTTTCATGTAGGTATGTTTGTAAAGTCCCCCGCGACATAGGATGTATATTCCTAATGCGAGAGTTGTGTTTTTTTTTAATTTAGTCCGACCCGGGAATGTAACCGAGGAGATCTAACCGCCGAAGCAGTTTATATCTCTGAAGTAAATACCGCCGCTGTCTTAAATCGCTTAATCGCTTATGACTTGGGATGTATAACACGGAAACAATAAGAGTGACCAGAGCTCGGTGACCGAATAATTGTGCAACTTGTTGGTCCATGATTATATTCTCTGTAGGTACAACACTACGTGTGAAACTGTCTGCTAGATTTTGCATAAATATATCTACCGTGAGAAATACTAACTTTTGCCCGTGACTTTTATTTAGTTAATGAAGATTTTTTTGAGCTGCAGAGTGTCGACATTGATTTGTGTGTACCTAATCCGAAACAGTTCTTTTTTTGGTCATACCAACCCGTCTGGCCAGCGTGGTATAGTAGACCAACACCTCCTTCCTAAGGAGAGGCCTATGTCCAGCAGTGGACTGTTATAGGTTGTTGATGATGATGATGATTTTCTTACCATCAGATGGTGCATTTTCTCATTTGCTGCTCTATGCATGTTTGCATTTATGTGCAAATCAATATATTCGTACCTATTTTCGGGAAATCGATTTAAAATATTACTACCAAATCGAAGTTATTTTTTTTAACTGGCAACACATTAATCGGTTACTTCAAAGCGTATATCGTGACGTCACTCCGACAGCTTCTGTTATAGGCTGGTCACGCGCTGTGGCGCTTTTGCATTGACACCGGATGTGATGCGCAAGCGCAGTCAGTCTGCTGTTTGCGCAACGTGATTGTGATTGCGACCTATTTTGTCTTGCTCTTTTATGTAAGTGTAGCATACTAGTTTTTGACTGCGACTTGGCTGTCGTTTGTATTCATTTTAATCAATTAATGATATTATCTTTAATCGATCATGTCGTGACAGATTAAGAATACAGAGTACTACCGTGAGAAATCCACGGCATGTACGTGCCGACCGGAGTGATACCATGGTCTCACAGAAAACCGGAGTGAAACAGCGCTTGCGCTGTGTTTCACCGAGTGAGTGAGAAAATTGGAAACCCCTCCCCCATCCGCCTCCCTCAAAGGCCGGCAACGCACTTGTGATGCCTCTGGTGTTGCGGGTGTCCATGGGCGGCGGTAACCGCTTACCATCGCCGCAAAACAGAGGAAATAATCGAATCCCTAGCGCAGATCAAGCAGGCCATCCAGGAGTCGATTGAAAAACAGGTACCAACCAGCGCTTCTTTTGCTGACATGGTGAAAAAAGGATCTAGCAACTATATTCGTCCCAGCAGTCTCAGTTTGGTAGTTATTTATCCTAGTGATAACTCGAAATCTAGCGAGGATACCAAGATTATGGTGCAGAAAATAATAAGCCCTGAAGCTATGAAACTCCACGTGCGAGAAGTCCGAAAGACTAGAAATGGCGGTGTTGTCATCAGTACTGAGACCAAAAAAGATATCGAGAAGCTCAAGCAAACTGTCCAACTTGCTGAATTAGGACTTAAGGTTGATGAACCTTATTATTATTATTGTTATTATTCTTAATTGGAGTTCCTACAATAATGTCTAAAAATGAGGTCTATAAATGTTTATACGAACAGAACATAGCTGAAAAATTTCCTGAATTGACGAAGAACTCTTTTATGATTTCTATAAAACTAAGTCACAAATCAGGCAAGAAAAACGCTGAGACGCAATACGTAAAGCTCTTATTACCCAGAACCGGATATTTATTAACTGGACGTCCTGTCTGGTCAGAGATTTCAGAATGGTGACTAGATGCTTCAAGTGTCAGCAATACGGACACACAGCCAAGACGTGCAGAACGGCTACTTCTACATGCGGACACTGTGGTGAAGACGGTCATTCCGTCCAAGACTGCACAAGAAAAGTGGAGCAACCAAAATATGCAACGTGCCTGCGCTTAAAAAAATCAAGCAGCCACAAAACGGGAGACATTGATTGCCCAGCTAGACAAGCCGTTGAATTTAGGTATATAAATTCCATAGATTATGAGGGCGCCTAAGAGCGTCACATATTTTCTTGTATATATTAGATCTACCATTACATTATCTTATGGATATTAATTTACCATACATGTAACGTACACAAATAGAACCCAGCCTTAGGACAACAATTTGTGGATTACATGAAATTTTCTTCCACGTGGGATCTGAACCCACAACACTCAGCGCAGTACAAAATGTCGTGTGATTGCTTAAAAAATACTACGCCATCTGTGCCATTCGTGCTTACATATTCATTTAACAAGTACATATTTAAAACAAGCTGCGCCCCGCGGTTGTTGTTGTAAGCTTCCTCACATAACAAAAACCGCAGGGCGCAGCTAGTCTTAAATAAAACTATACTATGTTACTCCTTAAATCATCAGCTATCTGCCAGACACCCTGTTTGTAATTTTATCGATTTTATTTATTTGTATAGGCATATAGTAGGAAAAACTAGTTCAAATATAGTAGAAACGACATTACAAATTCACATACATAAATATAATAAAATTAACCTTAATTTAGATACAAACATAGCACACTTATTAAATAAATGCACTTATGATAATAATTTTGTAAAATTCTCAATTTTACTTCATTTAGTAATTAAATTTATTTCTAAATGTATTATAAGTATTCACTCTTTTAATTCAACGGGCATTTTTAATGTTTGCAACATTTCTAACTAAAGGCAGTAGAGCCACGCTAATTTCAGCACAAACGGGCCGGTTCGACCGGGGCGATACTATCCCCACACAGAAGATCACCCTAAAATGACAGCATTCGTGCTATCGTACACGGAGTGTACAGATACAGATTAGGCTATATTTTAAGGACTGTAGTTTGAGTATTATAGTGTTGTGTAAATTGATCTAAAAACATTACTACCTTATGTAGTACTAGGACAGGGATCCTGTTCCTACGAGGTTACTCGGCAACCCTGATAGCTATATACGAACTGGTGGGTCCGCAGAAACTGGTCCAGTCATTAAAGCAAGAATGTTGCATATGTGGTACACTTATTAGTGTAGAAATAAAAAGTTTATGTAAACCAGACTAGCTTTTATAATACTTTTTAGTATGTGGAGGAACGGGTGATCGTGTCCCTCCAACACAAGGGGAGGATCCTCCGACCAGGCGAGGTGATAATGCCTGGCGGGCCTACTACCCTCTGGTTGATGTTGGGAAATATATGTTAATTGGCGCGAGAAATCTTATTGCGCGATTCAGAATTGGTACTGTTGTGTACTCCGTGTCGTGACGTCACACCGTAGTTCGGTGTATCTTTGGTCGATGACGCTGTAGCATGTTGCTGTTGCGCTGTATGTGGAGGTCACCACAAGTATAGTAGAAACGCCGAAACAAACCACAAAGGTGTCTTTTTTAAGTGCATGATTGAGAAGGTAGTTAGTGTACAAATAATAACTTTGTGATGAGTACACGATGCTGTGCTAAACTACATGTATTCTAACAGAGTCCTAAGGGAAAAAAATAGAAAAAAATACAACATAACCATATAAAGCGAATGGAGGCTACTGCAAAAACTAGTTAGCAAAGTTTTATCCCTTATTAATATTCGTTTGATGACTCGATAAGCTATATTTTACAACTGACACGCTGACATACTCCAGCTCGAGAATTTATAACATACAACTTGTCTGATATGAACGTAGAACATGTTACATGCACTTAACAGTCTTAGCTTCAGAACAGGTCTAAACATGTCTGTAATGTGTTAATAACAGGATAACCTGCTAGTAAAAGTTCCGTACGTGGAGGAAAGAGGATAAAGAAATGTGTTTTAATGTTTTTTACTGCCATTTGACAGAGATATGTGTACTTTTTTTTCTCTAAAATATGTGTGATATTGCGTACTATTTATATTGTTGCGAGAGAACTCTTGATCTCTGATTGTCTTGTCACTGGTGTCATTTTATAACTTACGAGGTAAATTTTAGGTGTAATTAGAGTTCCGTGCCAAAGGCAAAAAACGGAACCCTTATAGATTCGTCATGTCTGTCTGTCTGTATGTCCGTCCATCTGTCTGTCCGTCCGTATGTCACAGCCACTTTATCCCGAAACTATAAGAACTATACTGTTGACACTTGGTTAGTAGATGTATTCTGTGAACCGCATTAAGATTTTCACACAAAAATAAAAAAAACACAATAAATTTTGGGGGTCCCCATACTTAGAACTGAAACTGAAAAAAATTTTTTTCATCAAACCCATTCGTGTGGGGTATAGGATATATGTGGATAGGTCTTGATAATGAGAATGAGAGAGAAAAGAATGATATTGAGGTTTCTAATAATTTTTTTTGTAAACTGAATAGTTTGCACGAGAGACACTTCCAAAGTGGTAAAATGTGTCCCCCCCCCCTCCCCCCTGTAACTTTTAAAATAAGAGAATGATAAAATTTTAAAAAATATATGATGTAGGTACATTACCATGCAAACTTCCACCGAAAATTGGTTTGAACGAGATCTAGTAAGTATTTTTTTAATACGTCATAAATGGTAAACCGCAAAAAAAACACTATTATTAAAACATCGATCAAAGTTACAACGAACTACAAGAACTTTTATATTATGTTACTTGCTGCTTCGGAACCCATCATGGGCGAGTCCAACTCGCACTTGGCCGTTTTTTTTGTATATTTATAATGTACCTACTACTAGCTGTGCCCGCTACTTCGTACCCGTCACATTTGGATTTTCAAGTTATTTTTAATTTCTTATCGCTTAAACCTTCCCTGGACTTCGACAAACATTTCGAAACCAAATTCAGCTAAATCGGCCCACCCGTTCTCGAGTTTAAGAGGGACAAACGAACAGCAATTGATTTTAATATATATGATTGCACTTTATCTATACAAATATATAAAGCTGAAGAGTTTGTTTGTTTGCTTGAACGCGCTAATCTCAGGAACTACTGGTCCGATTTGAAAAATTCCTTCAGTATTATCTAATACTGAAGGTTTTGTCGGGACAGGTTTTGTCCCGCTTTTTAGGAATAACTGGCAGGACGTCCAAAGTGAAATTAGTTAGTTAGCCGTAGGCCCGTAGTGCTTTATCGTCAATAAAATTGGCATGCAATTCACGAATTAGGGATGATGCAGCATGTAGTAGAGAATCAAAAATATTGCGTATGGCCTTTTTTAGGTCACTCCTACTCGTGTGTCGTAATTTGAGATTAGATACGATACGTTTTTTTTCACTCTTTGTCCCGCTTTCGACGAAAAAATCCCGCTTTTTCACTAAAAAGTCACAAAATCCCGAATTGACTAAAAAAATACGGCAACGCTGCCACACGGACATTATTAGAAGCCGGCAAGATCACTTTTACAAACAGAACTTCTCAGCTAACATGACTGCTATTGTGTAACGAATGATCATACATATGTAGACAAGATTACTCAGTCATACATGATGTAATTATCTGACTACCTACGCGCCATTTTGTTTTATGTGTTTTGTCTCCCGCCAAAAGATTTGGCTGGTAAAATAAAAAAAAAGTAAAGTAATGTTGCTTGCATTGGAAAAAGTAAACAGAAAATAAATCTTTTCAGATTAATAATTACCCTTAACTACAAACAGACTCCCGCATTAGGGATATACATCCTATGTCGTGGGGGACTTTACAAACCTACATAAAACAGACAAAAGAACACTCAGAATAACAATTTGAGTCTGTATTCAAAAAAATCTCATTCTAAACGAACCTCTTTTAAATAATGATGATCCCTATTTTATTTATTTAGCTACAGAACCCTATTCAAAAGCTGTCTCAATATATCCAACTTTGAGACAGGTGCAAATATACCACAAATAGAACAATTATTCCTTATATGTTGGACAAGTTATTTTATAGCACAGGTTTAAAAATAGGTTATGAAACCACACTACTGAATGTGGTTTGTTGGTTTTTAATGATTATTTTGTACGTGTACACACATAGTTGCGAGGCGAATGGTCGGTTTAAAAAAAAAAAAAACATAGTTTTTTTTTGTAAATGTGTGAGTGTGTGTACGCGCAAATGTGTATGTGTGTGTGTGTGCGAGTGGAGTATTGAGGATAAACACATAAAAATTATAAATACATTTAAAAAAAAACTTTTGAATTATGCTTTGAAAAAAAAAACTACTGCATTAGGAATACAGTTCGTTGATGCGTTCCACTTCAAACTCCACCAGAAGTAGATAATGTAGGAGGGGTTTGAGGGCTTAGATTTAGTTTGGTGCAAATAAGAATCAATCAATATATCTCCGCTAAAACAGTTTAGCGCTAAGTAAGATAGTTTGGAAAACCGAAAGAAAATCTATCGGTACATATACACAGATAAAAGCAGAGTTATAAAGAATCCACAGAAATAAATCATTTAAAAATCACAAAATGAAACAGTAAATTAAAATAATTGATATTCCGATCAGATTTTTTTCGGCGGGAAGCATTGACCGCTTGTGTTTGTCAACGCCATTTTATAAAAAAAACTCTTTAACTTATGGGAGTTTTTATTCGAATCTCGAGTGGGGTCAAAAAGTGTTGTTGAGATTTTCTGATTATAGAAATGTTCAATAACAGCTTGGAGGTTGGGGTCAAAACAAGTTGGGGTCTTACCGTCTTAGCCCCCGTGCCTCGAAGAAAACGTAAAGCCGTCGGTCCTCCAAGGTCGTGTCGGATAACCGTCCCATAGATAGAATTATGAGAGTGTGGGAACAGAGAATGCACCTGTGCACACACTTGTGCATTATAATATCTCCCGCGTAGTTGGCTGGTCTCCGTTAAGACTGGCCGACATCATTTTATGGAGTAAAGATTGCATTGTTAAGAAATGTGAATAAAAGTAACGAGATTTTATGAATTATATATAAAAAAATAAATTAAAAAGCTTTTTAAAAACAAGCTTTTACTGGAATGCCTCGATACGAATCAAACGAGTCCAAACTCTCGTTTCTTTACAGAGTTCCTATGGCCACCTTCCAGCTCCAGCATCAGATCAGCTCCATGTCATTATAATATTGTATTGTCACGCTGTATACATATGCAAGTTTCCACCCGAACATACAAGCATACATACATACGTTGCAAGTTAATAAAAAGCTTGTAAAAACTATAACAGTCATTAAGCGGGATGTACGAGTATATTGTGTTAAAATTTGATCCAATCGGTACGTTTTTGAGTTTTTTAAGCGCACACAAACTATTTTAATATCTGTCTGTCTGTCTGTCTATCTGTTACGTGTTCACGGCACTACTGCACCGATTTTATTTTTCGTCTCGCAACACCAGAGGCGTTACAAGTGTGTTGCCGGCATTTTAAGAAGGAGTAGGTACGCCCTTTTCTTGAAGGTTTGAAGGTCATATTAGTCCGGGAATACCGCAGGCGACAGTTCATTCCACTGTTTTGTGCGAGGCAGATAACCGATATACACGCGGGCGGAACCGTCGAGAAAAAAGTAGTATTATATGTATAAAGATAATTTATGTGGGTATCTGTAAAATGCAAAACCAAGCGCCTCCGTAGCATGTGAAAGTAATAATCTTCTTTAATATTTCAATTATTTTTCTTTTCCTTGCTGATGGGACTGGGAATAACTATGCAAATGAAACAGGTGTTGCCAATAAATAAAAGGAAAAGATCAATTTATTTTATTTCTTTATGTTTAGGTATGTTTCTTAGGCCTGTGGTGTTCGCTTGTTCAATTTTTTTACCATACTCGAGACTGTTATTGTTCTTGGATTTTTGAAGTGAAAACTTGTTTAGGCCCGTTGAGCTCTTTTTAGGTGAACAAAAATCATGGAACAACGTCACCGAACTTACCGAACGCTTTTACATGATCTATAATCAATATTGTATACTGAGATTTTTGTGTACTTTTTGGGTGAACAAAAACGTGAAACTCGCGTCACCGTCACCGCACGCTTCCTCGACTATAAAATTAATTAGTTAGTTAGTTTTCACTTCTATCGGCAGTCCCCAAAGTTGTACTTCGACGTGGGAAGTTAGAGAACAATTCTGCCCCTTCCACCATGATGTCTTGTTGCACCAGAACGTAAATGTAATATAAAATTAAAAGTTTCAATTTTACATATAGTTTTTCTGATTATAGAAATGTTTAATAACAGCTTGGAGTTTAGAAGTTTACAAATTTACATTCACATATTCAAATCACTATACTATACTTTAATTGAATGCCTCGTTGGCGCAGCGGTAGCGTGCGTGACCGCTGTACCTACATGAGGTCTCGTGTACGATTCCCGGGTCGGACCAAATGTTTGTGATCTGCAAGTATTTATTTCGGGTTTTGGGTGTTTTTATGTATGTTTTTACAAAAACAAGTATGCATGTATTTATATCAGTTGTCTATTAGGTACCCAGAATACAAGCTGTGCTTCGTTTGGGACTAGATGCCGTTGTGTGTTAAGGGGCGCGTCCCTAAAAATGCGCGAAAAGGCACTTGCAGTTTTCAAAACACAAACAACTCAATTCATTATTTGACACTAAAAAAAAATCTCAGTAGTTTAATAAATCAGTCTACCAATCTACCGAGTGACATTTATAAAATAATTCTTTATTTTTGTGAAAAAAAGCCTTATCAAAGATCAAAATCATCGAAATCGACCTTTTTAATTAGCACACTCTGTCCTATTTCGTGCTCTATTTTAAATGTTTTTTTTCTTATTTCGCGAGAAAAAAGTATGGAGAAAAGATTTACCGTTTTAGTTTTTTATAAATTCTCACCAAAAAGCCATAATTTAAGGCTAAACATCATTCATTTTTAGCGACAAAAGTTCCATACATTTTAGTACGTAGATATCGTCTCCCGTAAATTGCAATAAATAAGTTTTATCGCGCTCAAAAAATTCAGTGCCCTCCGAATATTCAAGGTGACACCACGTCCGTTTGTAGTTCGCACTGAGCTCCATAATACGTAAATGACAAGTTCTAGGGTGGGTTGCTAGTGAGTGTCGAATTGTAACTGTTAATTTGTATTGTTGAATTTAATTTCATTTTTTTTAAAGAATTATTTCAAAGAAAAATATTAGTATTTTTTATTAACACAGAACTTATTTTTATAAGTTTTTTTTAATTGTTATGTATGTATATATCTAACTATATTTGTTTAGACGGAATCTTGCAACTCAATTTTGCAGATATCTTCAACCGATTGTGTTGAATTTTTGTAGGCATATGTATATAGCGTGAAAATGCTATATTATGATGACATGGAGCTGATCTGATGTTGGAGCTGGAAGGTGGTCATAGGAACTTTGTAACGACGGAACCTATCGAGATTGGAGTCGTTTGATTTGTCTTGACGAGTACTTTGAAGACACTTTGACAGACCGAGACACTTTGAGAAATTGTTTTTAAAAAAGTAAAAAAAATTTTTTTTTGTGATTTCTGTTACAATTGAATAACTACTAATGAAATAATGAAAGCCCTTAAAATTACAGTTTTAGTTTTGACTGCATGGTTGGTCTAGTGGTTTAAGCGGTTGCCTCGCCGCTTCCTACTGTATCAGGTGTTGTGGGTTCAAATCCCACATGAGACAATACTGTGTGATCCACGAATTGTTGTTCTAAGTCCGGGAGTCCATTGTGTCCGTTTCATGTATGTTTGTAAAGTCCCCCGCGACACAGAATTTATTGGATATATACGGGAGTTGTCTTATATGAAAAAAAAAAACTAGCTGAGCCCCACGGTCTTACCAACCGCGGTTACTCCTTATATTATCAGCTACCTATCAGTAAAAATCCCGTCAAAATCGCTCCAGCCGTTCCAGAGATTAGCCGGCACAAACAAACAGACAGACAGACAAAAATTGTAAAAAAGGGTCCCATCTACACTTTACGTCATTTCCATTATTATTCATCGCTTAAGTTCGAATTTAATCAATTGGTGGAATGTAGATGATGCCCTATCCCTTACATTATCTGATATCTGTAATCTATATAAATACAAGAGGAAGGTGACTGACTGACTGACATACCCAGAGAACAACGCACAGCCCAAACCGCAGAAGCTAGAATCCTAAAATTTTGCATGTAGGTTCTTTATATAACGTAAGTGAGCACTAAGAATGGAATTTTTGAAATTCCACCCCTAAGGGGGTAAATCAGGGGATGAAAGTCTGCGTAGGCGAAGCCGCGTGTAAAAGCTAGTATTATATATTTAAGGAAGTTTCCATTTCAAAGTTTTACACTCTTAATATTAATTTTAAGACAAATAGTTTGTTTTTTAACCGTCTTAAAAAAAGAAGGAGTTTATAAATAAACTGTTTTTTTTTACCCGACCACGGCAAAGAAGAAGGAGGGTTATGATTTTGACAGGCTATGTATGTATGTTCATCTGTTCCCTCATAGCTCCTTAACTACTAATTAGAACTGGATAAATGAGGTATCGTTAGAAGCGTCTTGATCGTCCGCTGCTTATAGGCTATATGACGCGTCATTCAATTTAATGTGGCGCCCTCTAGCCGACATAAAGTACTGTATTAAAAAAATAATTTGAGATAAATATGCCGTGTTTGGTATCATTGGAAAGGGTGTTACTTGTACATTTCAAATATATATATATATAGGTATTATTAGCAATTGCTGGTGACTTTGTTCGTATTTATTCAATTTTTTTTTATATTTCTATGTTAGGTATTTAAAATATAGTTTGCATTTTATATATTATTATCACTACACCAAAACATTTTAAATAAAAAAAAGTTAAAACTTAAATTAAAATAGAAACGTACCATAACTCTTAAAAACGCGTGACTACGACTTTTCAAAACTTGTTTCATACTTTTTCAGCGTCGTTTTTTGGCAAAAAGTAAAAAAAGGGCGTACATCTATGTAGTAAAATTTAGTCAATATGAGCAATAAAAGCGATCAAAAATTATATTTTTAAGAAACATTAACATTATGTTCCATTAATATAACATATATCATACAAATTTTATTTCATAACATAGCATTAAAATCCGTTGATTAGTATAAAAGATCTAAGCTGACAGATAGCGTGATCGACTTAATTTTATACTGTGTAAAAATATATTATTTGTTCATGAAATGAATTAAAAATGAATACACTTGAACCCCATTCTCGGCCGTTGACGAGTAACTTAAAGCCCGCGGGCTTTCCGATATGACTAGGATACATTGCGTGCTTTGTAGGACATTCTAAACATTCTTCAAAGGCGAACAGTTAATGAATATGTAACTAGAAGAAAAAACCGAAAGTAAATTTATTAGTTGCCAGTAGAGATGGGTAAGCACCCGGGTTAAAACCCAAAGGTGGGTAAAAACCCAGTTTTAACCCGATTTTAACCCAGTTAAAACCCATTTTGCTGGGTGAAAATGAAAATTATAATCATGCTACTAAAAACAAAATTATAATCATGCTACCTAAAACTAGAGACGCGTAAGCACCCAGGTTTAATACCCATAAGTGGGTAAAAACCCAGTTATCACTCATTTACTCATAACATTCCACAAACTGGGTGTTTTGGCTGGCTGAAAACTAAATATGTATATTTTTTATTGTTTTTCATTAAAATACTATGAAAAACAATTAAGTTTTGCGGTTGAATGTAAGTGTGTGTGCGTTTAATTGTTGAGCGTTAATATTTAATACATTATTTGGCTCTACGGAATCGTTTGTGTGCGAATCCGACTAATATTTGGACGGTTTTTTGTTTTTACACACGCAACTCGCTACGGCGGGGGTGCGGGGTTACAGGACCATGCGGGCGGGGTGTGTGAAGCGCACGCGCTGTGATTCCCGCGCCCCTCTCTTACTCGAGTTAGTTCTGCTAGTAAGAGTGCTCGTATTTTATGCAAGTTTGGTGTTTTTATTTATGACCCGGAATTGTTATAGTGACCTGATCCTGCTTTAATGTGAATGACCTTGGCTTGAACATACTGACAACGATTTGCTTATTGGACTAGTTTATCAACTTACGAAAGATTACAAGTAAGTACATAATATATCTATACTATAACATAATCGAAAAAAAGCGAAAGAGATTTTTTGTTTGTTTGTATTTTCAAATGCGCTAATTCCTGGAATGCGTTTTGTTTATGATAGCAAGTTTAATTAGGAATGGTAGGTATAGGCTATTTAGGATTTTGGTATACCTCTCAACTAGCGTTAAATATTGATTTACGTTCAGCGAATCTTAAGAAAAAGTTGTCCCTTACTGCTTTTGCTGGCTTAATGGTTAGTGATACCTAAATATAATGCTCAACAAAAATGTTATCCCTTACTAAATTCAAAAAAACTACACGATACAGCATTTCCATCTTTTATATTTGTGCCACAATAATATTTAACTACAAACATTAATTTTAAAGTACATTTGTACACCCGAGCTTTTTTTTAAACTAATTGATTAAACTTTATGACGGCTCGAAACATCGTGCGTGTCGATGCGCAGTATACCCTTTTCGGTATCAACGGGACGTAAAGGTGTGTGTGTGTGTGTGTGTGAATTTGTCCGTACACTACATGCACGCATAGGTAATCCTGCAGTTTTAAATTGTTTCGTAATCTACTTGTTTTCCTGTTTTTTATTACTTGTTTTATTATTGACTGTTGGAGTTTTTCGTATTTGACGTAAACTTTTCGATACTTACATATTTGCTATTTTGATTAAAATGCTTCGCGGACTGTATAATCACTTTAACAACGCCTACGCCGATAGGCCAGAAAAATGTTATTATAATTAAATAAAATTTGATTAATACTTGAGATCACATTTTATTTGCCTCGAAGAACATTTCAATAATCCTTCTATTTGTTGTCAGTTAAGAATGCTAGGGACCTATTCATGTTTTTATGAATGGTTGTACCTATAAAATAATTACATGTAATAATAAAATTTCTTATTAAAATTATCTCCACTCATCTAATTATTTTCGACATAACAGTAACTGCACACACCTGCTTGTGCAGTTAACTTCAGAACCGACATAAAGTTTGGTTCGGACCATATTACTCTTGTATTTAAAGTAACAATATATTATTCGTATTTTAATTTGGTGGGCAAAGAATATTTTTGATATACCTACGTATAATATACCATTAAAAAAATTGTATTTACTAGCCCTGCAAATTATGCAAATTTTGTTATTTAGTACGCACAAAATGTAGGTATTTCTTTATGAGGTCAATTGTACACATTCTCACTATATCATAGTTTTCTTCTACCAGTGACTCAACACCTAACTAATTTAATTATCACTACTAACTTACTAAATTTTCTTTTTATAGGGCAATAATATGGTGAGACCAAAAAACCAACAAATATGGATACATTTTCGGGAAACCGAAAATAAATCGGCTACATGCAAATATTGCGAAATAAAATATAAAATAGCCAACTTGCAAAAAATGGCCAGACACTTACTGAAATGTGCTAATTTCCCAGAAAACTACAAACAACAGTTGAAAATCAATACAATGGCGTTGCAAAGTTCAGGATCTTCTACCGGTGACAGCACAATTTTACAAACGATTGACAAAGAAAATGTGAGACCTGATTCGGAATTGAGTTTGTCGATTGAGGGCAATGCATCTTCAGTGAACACGACAATGGTAAATAAAGAAAAAAATAATTTATTACTAGCAAAGGCTATTTATGTATCAGGCACACCTCTATCAATAGTGGAACACCCTCTCTGGATCAATGTATTATAGAACTCCAGCCATTATATAAATTGCCTACCAGAAAAACTATTTCTACCACCATGTTAGATAAAACTTACAAGAAAATGCATCAAGAGTTAAAAGATAACATTATATCCCAAACGTGTTTGCACTTAATGCTGGACGGTTGGTCTAATGCTAGAAACGAAGGCATTATTAATTTTATAATATCCAAACCAGAACCCGTTTTTATTAAAAGCATTGCGACAGGAGACAATCGACATACAAGTCATTATATTAGCGAAGAAATTTTAAAAATATTATCCGAATATGGAATAAATAAATTTGCCACAATGATCGGGGACAATGCAAATAACATGCAGAAAGCATTTCGTCTCGTGAAAGATGTACATCCAAACTTAACATACCTGAACTGTGCTGCTCACACCTTAAATTTGCTTTGCAAAAATATTGTCAAAATTGACGTAATAAATGCTTGCAAAGATATGGTAATTAACGTAATTAAAACCATAAAAAAAAGTCAAGTATTAACAGCTTTACTTGCAAAAATTGTAAAAGAAAAAAATGCTGGTGAAACTTTGAAGTTGCCGTGCGATACCAGATGGGGTAGCTACAGCACTAGCTTTAAAAGTGTCGGAAACACAAAAGAAGCGTTGCAGACTTTAGCTGTACATGAAAAAGCAACACTTTTACCAGCAGAAGAAAAATCAGCGCTATTAGATGACAATTTTTGGAAAATTGTTCATCAGTGCAAAATTATTTTAGAACCAATTTCTGAGGCAATTTTCCAATTAGAAGGAAATGACAAAAATATACACAAGGTATTTTTGATATTAAAAAATATAAAATCAAAGTTACTTTTTAGTTTACCAGAAATAACCATAATAGAAAATGAGAAAAGAGATGAAATTTTAACTAAAGTCGACGAGAGAATTGAAATGTGCTTAAAACCGATTCATTTTGCAGCGTATTTATTAGACCCTACAGTCCAAGGAATAGAAATTGACGAAAGGCAAGGAGTTGATGCCATGGAATTTATATATGAAATCGGACAAAGTATGTCTTTAAACGTGATGACAAATTTAGCATCATATAAAGCGAGAGATGGTTTTTGGAGTCGACGATTTTTATGGGCAAGCGTCAACGAAATGGCCCCAATTACATGGTGGAAAGGAATATGTAGTTCTACTCCATTAAGCAAAGTCGCTGTCCGAATACTTACTGCACCTTGCACATCTGCTGCTGTAGAAAGATGTTTTAGTACTCATAATAACATACACAATTTAAAAAGAAATAGACTGACTACGGAAAGGGCAGCAAAACTTACATATTTAGCTTACAACTGGAATTTGTTGTACAAACACAAAGACGACGTAAGTGATAACATGGACGACTGCATGCCTGATTCACCACCCATATCCCGAACAAGTGTAGAAACCCTGAACCATCTACATCTGGCATAAACAATTTAGAATTTTTAGATTGTGACAATATTGCCGACTCGACTGAAGATTCAGATTAAATAAAACTTAATTTATCATAATTGTTTATATTTTTCAAATTAATAATACCTAAATATATCTGATTTTAAGTTCAGACTTATATTTTTTAATAGCATGATTATGATTCTCATTTTCACCCAGTAAAATGGGTGCTTATGGGTTAAAATCGGGTTAAAACCCAAATCACCCAGTTTTAACCCAGTTGGGAAGAATGGGTTTTTACCCATTACCCATCTCTAGTTGCCAGGGTTAGTATGCAACAGTGCCCGATGCGTTTGTGTGCATGTAAAATTTGAATGTGGGTGTTCAATCACAAATTCCCACGCTCAAGGACTACAGTCTTAAATGTCTGAAAATATTTATAGTATGATGATAAATATGTACTTCTCATATTAACGTGTCAAAATTTGATATCAATTGGTTTAAAACTTTTTGAGTTTTTCAAGCTTATAGAAAACAATTCAATGTTGTAATATAATTAAATATAAGAGTTAAGTAAGTTTAGTATAGTATAGTTTAGTTAAGTATCTGAGTAATCGCATAATTTTGAGATGATACAAAGACTTTCCAATTATCCGATAAATCGACTAAATTGCACAGGTCGTTGATTATCTGGTATAATTTATCGATTATTATTCGATTCAATTGCAGTCGTGAGACCAGAGTCCTGCAAATTGTTAGTTAGTCTGTATGTTAGGGAATTATCTACGTTCAATTGTATAGGTATGTGGCATAAAGTAGTATTGGTGGATTATTACAGGATTATTCGAATATAATATATAATATGTTCCTTGCAATTTTAGCTGTATTTTTGGTTACTGCTTCGATCTCGTAAGAACGTAAGGACGTTCACTGGCAGGTAGCCGATGATATAAGGAGTAACTTAGGCAAATTTTTTTAATACTCGCTTCGCCCCGTCGCGTTACCCGTGGAAGTTGATGCACCGCGGGTAACGCCGCGGGGTTTAGCTAATCTATACTATTATTACATTATAAAGCTGAAGAGTTTGTTTGTTTGAACGCGCTAATCTCAGGAACAACTGGTCCGATTTGAAAAATTCTTTCGGGCTATATATCATCACGCTAAGACCAATAGGAGCGGAGCGCCAATGAAGAATGTTACAAAAAAATTCTACGCTACGGGCAATAGGAGACGTAAACGAGGTTGCGTGGGTCAGCTAGTATCTTATATTCTTCGACAACATATGTTAATATCAATGATGCGATCCGTTCGGGAGAAATGATTCCTTAAACGAATTGACATTAGCGTGTCTGATTACTCATGGTATTTACGTTCTCCGTGTGTTGACGGATAATGGTACAAATCCCACATGGGGCAAGATTTTATGTGATCCACAAATTGTTGTTCTGAGTCTGGGTGTTTTATGTGTCTGTGTCATGTATGTTATTAAAGTCCCACGCGACACAGGATTTATCCCAAGTGCGGAATTTGTGTTTAAAAAAAAAACGACTTCCAAAAAACATCCAACGAAAACTCTCTGCCAAATAACACTTAAAAGCGTAAAATAAACTGGTTCTTCATAAATTGCCTATACCTAATTCTTTATTCATTTTTTAAATAGTAGTATTATAATGTGTGCTAGGTACCTAGAATCTGTTTAAAGTCGGTGCCAAGTGACTATCGCTTAGACTTTTGTAATTGTTCGTTTGTATTCTTTTTGGCTTAGCACCGACTTCAAACAGATTTAAGGTACCTAGCACACATATAATAATAGTATGTGCCTATAAAAAATGAGGGTTTCTCTCGATTTCCCTGGGATTCCATCATCAGATCCTGATATGGTGGCAATGGGACCACCTCGGGAGCATACCCTATCGAAAACAAAAAAAAATTCAAAATCGGTCCACAATTGACGGAGTAATCGGTGAACATACATAAAACAAAATAAAAAAATATACATACAGTGGAACATAGAACCTCCTCCTTTTTGAAAGTCGGGTAATAAAAATACAGAGTGTCACCACCCCTATTCATCCCGTGGGTGTCGTAAGAGCCGACTACTAAGGGAGCAAACTATGTAGGACAACAGCACTGTGTCATGTCCCACCAACAACACCGATACCGGAGGCCCATACTCCAACCCCTCCCCCCTTTCCTCTCCCCATCCCCCAAAGGCCGGCAACGCACTTGTGACGCCTCTGGTGTTGCGGGTGTCCATGGACCGCGGTAATCGCTTACTATCAGGCGATACGTCTGCTCGTTTGCCCCCTTTTATTACATACTAGCTGTTGCCCGCGGCTCCGCCCGCGTGTATGTCGGTTATCGCGGCAAATAGTAGCCTATGTGTTATTCTGATGTATAAGCTATATTACTTTAAAGTTTCATCCAAATCCGTTCAGTAGTTTTTGCGTGAAGAAGTAACAAACATACACACAAACTTTCGCCTTTATATATTAGTGTGATCTGATGTAACATTAGTTACATATGTAACATATTACATAGGGCCCAATGATGCAGAAGCATCACTAGCCCGCCATGGTGTGGGTCACCATGCTGCATTGTTGCATTGTCTGCATTCGAAGTATGGTGACCACCACTTTTGAATTCTGCTTATGCTTTCCATCAGGCAGGGTAGAGTCATTTTGGCAGGAAATACAAAGGGAGGATCCCCCAACAAGGCGAGGTGATCATGCCTGGCGGGCCACTGCCCAGTGGTTGATATTGGTATGGTGTATACATAATAATTGGCGCGAGAACTTCTATTGCACGATTTAGGATTGGTAGTTTCTTCGTTTCCTTCGTTACTCCGTAGTTCGACGTATCTTCGGTAGATGGCGCTGTAGTATGTTATATTGTTGTTGCGCTGTATGTGGAGGTCGCCACCACTGCAAAGACTTAAAACAATCCCTATGGCCTATGCGGTATAGTAGCCAAAACCTCCTTTTAAAGGAAAGGCCTATATCCAGCAGTGGGCTGTTAAAGGTTGTTGATGTGTGTATGTGATGTGAATGGAACTTAATATTTAAAGGGGATAATTAAATGTAAATGTCAGTGGCGGTACTGCTATACTGGCGATAAGCAGGTGGTAATTATACTTTGTACCGATACTTTAGTGTTGTATTATCCTGTTTAGTGATGTACCTTAACGAGTTAAATTTGTCAAGTGAGTTGTCGATGAGTTGGAAGTTCTGTATTTATTTGTTGGTCTAACAATTAGATGTAATTGCAAGTACTAAAAGATGAACAGATTTTAAATTAGATTTTTGGGTTCTTAAGGCTGCAAATAAAAAATGGTTAAGAAGAAATAAAATATGGAAATTTCACCCTAAGGTGGTAAAATAAGGGATGAAAGGTTATATGGAAAGTTATCTTTTTAAAGTTAGAAACACGAAATAAGAAATGATGACGTGAGTGAAATCGCGGACAATAGATAATATTACTTATGTATAAAAATAGGAGACCCGAGCCCAGCAGTGGGACGTTATAGGTTGTTGATGATGGTGATGATAAAAAAAATTAGACAAAACGATTATAAAATAAAAAATACTAGCTTACATAATATACATTCTCAAGGTAGTAGAGCCACGCTGATTGCAGCACAAACGGGCCCGCTCGACCAGGGCGGTACTACCCTCGCACAGAAAATCAACGTAAAATGACAGCGATCGTGCTGTCGTGTTTCGCTGGTGAGTTCGAGACCGGAGGCCCAATGATGCAGAAGCATCACTAGCCCGCCATGGTGTGGGTCACCATCCTGCATTGTCTGCATTCGCAGTATGGTGACCACCACTCTTGGATTCTGCTTATGCTTTCCATCAGGCAGAGTAGAGTCATTTTGGCAGGGCCAAACATAATAAAAAAATACCAGCTTTTACCCGCGGCTCTGCCCACGCGTATATCGGTTATCGCGTTAAATAGTAACCTATGTCCTTCCTCAAGAATCAAAGTATCTCCATGACAAATTTCATTTAAATCGGTTTAGTCGTAAACGCGTAACAGACACACGGATGGAGTTACTTTTGAATTTATAATATTTTTATTTATGTAGTTGTAAAATCTGTTTTGAAACGATTTCCTTTTATAGACTCTATTTTGTGCGGTGACAGAGCGTGCTTAAGAAATACTCGAACACACACACACACACGTGTATACACACACACACACACACACACACAAATACACACATGCATTTAATGAACATTACCTTCCTTCGTGGTAACTGTGATATAAAAAATATATTTACAAAGTAGATAAGTGTGTGAAACTGGTAATTAAATACTCATAGCCGATAGCTAACTCGAGTCTGACACTCGAGTATAAAATTCCCGTAACTAGCTATCACAACCCTATTGGGGTAATTACCAGTCGTCCGGTGGTCGCGTAAGTAGGTAACACAGAGACACACATTCGTATCGGACACAGGAAAATAACTCGACTTGATCCATAGCTTTCATTCATCTCAATGTCTGTTATATTCCTGGTGATTTCTCATTTTTTAGATTAGGAGATATTCATAGTCAAATATTTGACAAAATTGAGCCCACATTTTGCCAAGCATTTGCGAAATTACACCTACATGAAATACACCGTTATTTGCCAAATATTTGGCAAATTGTGAGTGGAATTACACTCATATTATATACGTCGACTTTTGCCAAATAGTTGTCAAAATGTAGGTGTAATTCTATTGTCTAAAGCCGGGTCTCCATCGAAGAAAAGTTGGCAATTTTTGTGTTGTCAACACGTGTTGGTGACAAAACTTTCTGTAAAACAGACTCTCCACCGAACAAAAATTGCCAACTGTTGTGTTGTCAACTTTTTTTTGTGTTGTCAAATTTAGGTGGAGACGCGCCTTTAGACTGGACACTATTCGTGGGAATACATGCTTTGGCACAAATGGACCAAGCTTGACTAGAGTGATACCATGGTTGCACTGAAGCGGTGTACAATTAAATAAAAAAATATTACGGACATTATATCACACAACGTCATCCCAGTCCCAAGCTAAACAGAGCTTGTGGTTTACTAGATGGCGTTGTGTGTTAGATGTCGGAAATATTTATCTATTTTCTTTTATTTTACTTTAATGTTGCCCTGTGTAATTTTATTAACTTTTTATTAACTAAATCTTTAGTAGCTTGTTTATCAGGCGAGGAATTATGAAATGAAAAGGGGCCATATAAGGTCTTAGATGTAGGGCTCTATCGTGGTTATTAGTCTACTTAGAACCATTGTTCCCACAATCAGAGATACAGTATTCATATGGATAATAGATGAAAGACTGCACGTAATTTAAATAACATCATGTCTTGCACAGCAAAGTGTAACAGATTACATACGATCTGTATGTTGTTAGTCCAAATTAGTCCCTCCGGCCAGTCGTGAGGTGCGAAGGGACTTAGGCAGGCTCTACACTGGCGACTAAAAGATGCAAATACAAAACAAGAAAATGTAGGTTTACTGTATACGAGTTAGCTTAAATTGATTTATGACCAATACAAATTGATGAAATGTACAAATGGTTGCTCTTTTTATGTATGGGCTGTGTGACTCTGCCTGATGGAAACCATGAGCAGAATCCAAAAGTAGTTATCTACTCGATGCGAATGCAGACAATGCAACAATGTAGCATGGTGACCCACACTATGACGGGGATGGCGGCGTATTGAGATGCTTCTGCTTCATTGCTCATGCTATATTTATCTAAATACATACATGTTATAGGTAAATTACACCCAAACAGTGTAAATAATTGACTATCACAATTTATTGTGTATCAAAAAAGATAACTTCCGCATTACAAATATACATCCTGTGTCACGCAGAATTATACAAATATGCCTGAAACAGACACAAAGAACACCCAGACTTAGAACAACAATTTGTGGATCACACAAAGTGTTGTCCCATGTAGAATTTAGACCCATAACCTTTGGCCTCGCAGAAAGCGACCGCTCAAACCACTAGGCCAACCGTGTAGAATTATATGTCTTCAGTGGGAATTGAATCCACGACTTCCGACTCAACAGTCAGAATTCTAGTCTCGTCTTTTTAACCGACTTCAAAAAAGGAGGAGGTTGTTGCAGTTGCTAACCGGCCACTGTATTTTTTTTATGTTTGTTACCTCAGAACTTTCGACTTTTTTTTTATTTGAAAGCTGGTGCTTCCCGTGTGGTCCCATTTAAATTTGATCCAGTTCTTGAAGTCGGTTTTTTTTGTTTAAATTTTTGATTATTTTCGTTACGAAAGGACAGTTTGCGACTAATCGCCGATGTGTCACCGCCCTTACAGACCCTACAACCGGGGGCCAGTTATTTAGGACACATGTCCAACACGACGCTGCTAGTGTGATTGATGACCTACTCGTTGTGAAAGGTTTGACCTAGGTCTAAAGAATGACCTAAGGTCTAAACAAGATCGGTTAGCGGTAACCATTTGTAAGTATATTGTAGATAAACCACGACGCGACGCAATGAAGAGAGTTCTAAATCAGTTTGTAGCAACGGCAACGTAGCTCCTAAACGGATGAACCGATTTTGCTTTTTTCTTTTAAAAGTACTTTTTTTATGAGTTTATATATTATGTATGTCTACTATGTACTTATGTATATAATAGTATAGTATAGAATAGTCGTGTGAAGTTCGTGTAAAACGATCTGACTCGTGTTGTGTAAAGCCGAGACTCCACCGAACAATAGTTTGCAACTTTTGTGTTGTCAACAGGTGTTGGTGACAAAAGTTTCTGTAAAGCCGAGTCTCCACCGAACAAAAGTTGGCAACTTATGTGTTGTCAACAGGTGTTGGTGACAAAAGTTTCTGTAAAGCCGTGTCTCCACCGAAAAAAAGTTGGCAACTTTTGTGTTTTCAATTTCGGTGGAGACGCGCCTTAAGACTCTACACTTCTTAAAAATTTTAAATATTAAGTATTTTCATTTTTACCTAAAAAAGCCATGTCGCTGCTTCATGCAACATGAATCAGTCGAAAGTTCTGAGGTAACAAACATAAAAAAATACAGTCGAATTAAGAACCTCCTCCTTTTTTTAAGTCGGTTAAAAAACCGTACCAACCCGTCTGGATAGCGTTGTATAGAGCAGTATAGTATAGTCCATCAGTAGACCATTAAGTGCTGTTGATGATGATGACGTATTAGCTTTATTCTTAATTTTGTACCAAATAAATTTAAATTAACATACTAGGAAATAATAATTTTAAAAAAGCAATAACAATATTTACATACACGCGTCAAAAACTCATCATCGCCTACTGGTATCGTTCCCAAAAAACTGGCAGCATTGCCACGTTGAATGGCAATGCTAATTCTCTGTGCTAGAAAAAGGCCAGCCTTCTGGTCGCGAGAAGCGTCAATCAGTTGCTTAGCTAATTGTTTAAACATAGCGCGAGCACTCGGACCCCAAACGGTTCAAAAATGTTATTACCTCTTGGATTTTGGTACTTATGCCGTTTGAGGCTTTCCGCAGAAGCATCAGTAGCGGCATAACCAGCTGTACTTGGAAGATGAGATGGCGCAAGTGTGTCCACGCAAGTTGCGTCCCACACCAAAGGCTTACCCATCTTCCATGGCAGTAACGACGTACCATCTGGTGTCTTGCCATCGTCCCGTACCAGACTATTTGGTTCACGTACAGCTGGAACGCCGGCGGTAAATAATATGTTTAGAAGATGTTTACCGTATAACAGGTACACAGGTACAGGTATTTAAAACACCATACCGCGTTATCGTCCGTCACGCCCTCGGTCAGCCCTAACCTTTACAATCTCAAAAGGAAAACCGTCAACTGTCTTGCACAGGTCAGGCTTAACCAACATTTTCCCAGTAAAAGACAGTTACTAAGGTGACGAGAAATGATGTTATCATAAAAATGGATTTGTTTTTAATACTGTAAGACATGGTCCCACGATCGGTAAGTAAGGTAGATGGACAGTAATATGAAAACACACTATGATATACCATCTGTGTGGTGATAAATCTATATTATATAAAAGAGGAAGGTGACTGACATAGAGAGAGCTCAACGCACAGCCCAAACCGCTGAAGCTAGCATCCTGAAATTTTGCATGAAGGTTCTTTATATAACGTAAGTGAGCACTAAGAAAGGAATTTTTTGAAATTCCTCCCCTAAGGGGGTAAATCAGGGGATAAAAGTCTGCGTGAGCGAAGCCGCGTGCAAACGCTAGTTAAGAATAAAGAGTATTATTTTCTTCTTTTAAAAAGATAACTCCCGCATTAGGAATATACATCTTGTGTCGCGGGGGACTTTACAAACATATATACATACATCGCTTTCTACTTTGCTAAGGTTTGTTTATACATATAGGACAACACTTTGTGTGATCCACAAATTGTTGTTCTGAGTCTGGGTGTTTGTTGTGTCCGTTTCATGTATGTTTGTAAAGTCCCCCGCGACACAGGCAATAACGGGTCACCTCGTGGCAAGTGATTACCGCGCCCATAGACACCTGCTATTCTAAGTCACATGGTCAAATCAAAATATTTGCCACTAATATAAGAGAATGAAGGCGTTAACTATTGAAAAAAAATTAAATTAAAAAGCTTTTTAAAACAAGCTTTTACTAGAATGTCTCAAGATGAATCAAACGAGTCCAAACTCGATGATGTTGCGACGTTTCTTTACAGAGTTCCTATGGCCACCTTACAGCTCCAGCATCAGATCAGCTCCATGTCATTATAATATTGTATTGTCACGCTGTATACATGCTTGCAAAATTTCAGCAAAATCGGTTGTAGATATCTGCTTCAAAATTGAGTTGCAAGATTCCACCCGAACATACAAGCATACATGCAAGTGCATTTTGCATTGCAAGTTTATAAAAAGCTTGTAAAAAAGAATCGACGCGAAACACAACTTGGCTTAAGGGGCAGCAGAGATACTGTTCCATGTAACGATTAGAGATTTAATCAAAAAATTGCCTTAATTACAACAGACAGACCGTAATTACAACATACCACTGACAATAACTACGTCAATAGATAAGTATCTCGTCTGGTTCTCACATTTCTGCTGACACCAGATGCGTATCAGCGTGATGATATTAAGATTTTTTCACAAATGAATTGCTTGGGAATAATTTTAATGGGTGAAGAGATTTATTTGATTTTATTGAAGATAGTTTAAGTTAGTTCTAGATGAAACAATCTAATTAATGATGAAAAAAACATTTTAATGTGTATCTTTAAATTGTAGCAAATTAAGTTTCGCTCACGCAGACTTTCATCCCCTGATTTACCCCTTCAGGGGTGGAATTTCAAAAATTCCTTTCTTAAGGCGTGTCTCCTGCGGGTAAAAATAACAAAACAAACTAACGAAACTTGTTAACTAAACATGTTAGTGAAAAGTCGCAGGAGATGGACTTTTAAACGAACATCAAACACGATTACACGAAAATCAAAAATCTTTTATCTACTCGACAAAATGACTTACAGTACACTTACTTAATTACTTTTATAGTATAAATATGAATAATATAAGTACTAAGGTTAGTTCAGTTCAATTTCATTATACGAGAAGTATACGCTGGGATGTTTTCAGTCCGCTTTGGACAACATGTTTGCTTGTTAAAATTAACAAAGCAGTTAGGCCACGCCCATATTTTGATAAATGTGTGATGTTTTGTGTTTAAAAACATAAAACAGTGTCGCAGGAGACCCGGCTTTAGTGGTCACTGTTATATTATAAAGAACCTACATGCAAAATTTCAGGATTCTAGCTTCAGCGGTTTGGGTTGTGCGTTGATCTCTGTCAGTCAGTCACCTTACTCTTTTATATATATAGATAGATAGATATAACATATCACACACGTTACGTGCAAGGTTCACCTAAAATATAGGACACTCAAGAAACAACCAATCTATTTAAAAATTCATGTAAATCTTCCTAAATCTGAAATGAAATCATTTTGTTTTTATAATGTAATAGAGCTATTTACTTCTTCGAAATCAATAGTTTAATTAATATTACCTAAATATAACCTATCTAAATCTAAATAAACGAAGATAAGGTCTCCTAAAATCTACATATTTTATTCATAAAATTGGCGCGAACGTCTGCACAAAACGAGTTCTTTGTTTGTTGAAATTTAAATTGAAAAACACATGATTCAAATTCCACTATTCAAGAAAAATAGCGTCAGGCTTGTAATAAACCCGAGTGTAACAAATTGCAGTAATGCTTGCGTGTTGTGCAAAGATATCTTGCAAGTTGCATTAACCCTTTTTTAAACAATGTCTACCATAGATTATAATACAGAATAGAAGTTACTCTATGGTACGATCCATAAAGTATTAAGTCCGTTGGATAATAATTAAGTAAAAATTAATATTTGAAACGCTTTTTAAAAAAAGGCGCACGATAGGGTACCATATTCGGAATCATAATCATCATCATCTCAGCCGAAATATGTCCACATAGGCTTCCTCTCCGCCAAGGCTCGGGGATAGAAGGAGTTATCACGGTCGAAGTTTCGATAATAAGACCGGTGTGAAATAGCGCTTGCGCTGTGTTTCACCGAGTGAGTGAGGATACCGGAGGCCCATCTCCCTCCCCACCCCCCTCCCGATCCCCCAAAGGCCGGTAACGCACTTGTGACGCCTCTAGTGTTGCGGTGCGGGTGTCCATGGGCGGCGGTAATCGCTTACCTGCGTCTGCTCGTTTGCCCCCTATTCCATAAAAAAAGGCTCTCTATAATAAACGGCCCGTACAAACATTATCATTATTCTACAAACATCAAGTATTCATCAACTAGATAGAAGTGCTGAAACGTTAAAAATTAAAATACCTATACTTCATTTTCTTTAAGAGCTACAATTATCAAGAATATCATATAAACGTATGACCTTTCTTGCTATGAATTTATTTCTCATAAATATTTATTAAGTATTTTGATATTCAAAATATCAACAGTGTTAAAAAAATACTGTGAAGGTATAATGTACCTTATAGGTACATTATACCTTCACAGTATTTTTTTAGGTCTTTACCTATGAAATTGCCGTTTTGTATGCAATAAGTGAAAGTACTTATTTTTTCAAACTTTTTTATTTCTGTTATTCGAAGTAATCACCCATGCAATCGACGCATCTTTGCCAACGCATTGGCAGTTTATTGATGCCCTTCTTGTATAAATCAAGTGGACGGGAGGCCACAAGCTCTTCAAAAGCATTTTGTACTGCCTCTCGGGAATTGAATTTTTTACCCACTAAAAAGTTGTCTAAATTTTGGAAAAAGTAATAGTCGGTAGGTGCAAGTTCTGGTGAGTATGGCGGATGAGGGAGAGCTTCCAACCCCAGCTCTTGCAGCTTGGAGACTGTCTGTTGCGCAGTATGGGGTCGCGCGTTGTCGTGGAGGAGCAGTGGGGACGATCGATTGACCAAAGCTGGTTGCAGATGTGCAAGCTTCTCCATCATTCTCTCCAGTTCTTTACAGTACACATCTGCATTAATGCTCATGCCGTTTTATAAAAAGCTGTGGTGAATCACACCCGCACTAGACCACCAAACAGTGACCATGACCTTTATAGGGGTTATTTTTGGTTTAGGGCATTGCTTTGGTGCTGTACCAGGGTCTAACCAACTTGCTGAGACCTTGCACCTACCGACTATTACTTTTTCCAAAATTTAAACAACTTTTTAGTGGATAAAGAACTCAATTCCCGAGAGGCAGTACAGAATGCCTTTGAAGAGTTTGTTGCCTCCCATCCAGCTGATTTTTACAAGAAGGGCATCAATAAAGTGCCAATGCGTTGGCAAAGATGCGTCGATTGCATGGGTGAGTAATAATATATAAGTGCTTTCACTTATTGCATACAAAACGGCAATTTCATAGGTAAAGACCTATTATTTTTAATTAATTTGTTCATTTTGATCTAATTTTATTATACCCTGAGTAAATACACTTACAACAAATTTTACATTGCACGCCATTGAATGACATAACCTGACTCATCCTGAAGTTCTTGTCTAATAGATAGTAATTAGTGTGACTGAGACCGTGGGGCTTTCACATCTACTATTCTCACATTCTGTGGCGAAAGGACACTGCACCGGAGAAAATATTAATGTCGCGGTAAAAAAAAAACAAAGGCGAAAAAACACGTTCTATTTTTAAACCAGCGTCAATTTTATTTTTTTCCCGCCTCGGCCTATGTTGCAAGCTTTATTATTTTTTGAAATAAACAATTTATGGTGAGGATGTTAGATATTCATTTTGTTTATTTAGAGTTATGACTTAAGAGTATTTTCTTAGAATCAAAAAAATGGACGCAACATTGTATTATCTAGTTTTAAAAGTAGAGTTTTAATAATAAGTGTCGATTTGATTGACAACATGATAAAATATTTTGAAATAAGAATAATTAAAAAGCAATTTCTTGAATGCAACCTTTGGATGGGCAAATCGACTGTAGAAAGACAAATTCATTCACTCAATTTTGATATGAAAAAATTAAAAACAAATGGTTCAGTTTTATTTTTTTCAATCCTAAATTCGTTCATAAATAACAAAGACCTTTACTGTCTGTAGTTTTACACGTATTGGCTACCGTCTATCGTAGACTTCATCTCTTTAAAAAACAAAGTCACAAAACACATCTAGAGTCTCCGATATTATTTATGCCAAAGATTGGGTCTTATCGCATTTCTTGGTAACACAACTTACTGTCGCGAGGCAGCCATATTTTATTTTAAGTTGTTTTAAAGCTCTTCATCTTACTATTATTATACAGGCTAAAGTTTGTATGAATGTTTTTTATTCTTTCACGGAAAACGGATCAATAGATCTGGGAGAAATTTGGGACAGATTATAGCTTGAAATAGCACATAGGCTACTTTGTATAATGAGAAAATGTTGTTCGTAGGTATCAAGGTACGAAAACAAATGCGAGTAACACCACGAGGCACAACTAGTCTATACATATAATAAAACTGTAAGAGCTCGATGTCTGTATATAAAAGACTAGCTTTTACACGCGGCTTCGCTCACGCAGACTTTCATCCCCTGATTTACCCCCTTAGGGGTGGAATTTCAAAATTTCCTTTCTTAGTGCTCACTTACGTTATATAAAGAACCTACATGCAAAATTTCAGGATTCTAGCTTCAGCGGTTTGGGCTGTGCGTTGATCTCTGGGTATGTCAGTCAGTCACCTTACTCTTTCATATATATATATATAGATAGATATTGAAGATAAACTAGTAAAAAGTGTTTTTATTATGGTAACAGATCTCAAAACCATAGTTTTTAGAATTTTGTATTTTTTTGTACGCGCTAATCTCAGAATTGGTTCAACCGATTTAGAAGCAGTTTTTTCTTAGGTTTTGTGGTAAACTTAATTTAACATTTAGTAATTGTTTTATTGAAATCGGTTGACAAATAATAAAGTTAAGTATATCAGTTTAAAGATGATTCTTTAGTAGTAATCGCGGTGATCCGCGAGAGTCGACATATACGCAGGCGGAGGCGCAGGCGAAAGCTAGTTTATAATAATAATAATGGCCATGAAGAAAATATTGGCAATGTTTTACTGCTTGTCACTTTCCTTGACACTTTACCGAATGACAGAGGTTAGTCATCTTTGAGCCTTGTTCGGGTATAGACACGCAATATTTCTTCAATTTATGGTTTAGAGTTTGGAGGCAACGATAACTGCCTTATTATGACGCCGTAAACTAAAAGATGTTCAGCAAAAAGTACTAAATAATAACACAAATGCTGACTAAAATGGCGTTAGTGTAGTTTAAGTCGTAATGTGAACCTAGCAGTGTTTGTGTTAGTGTTTGTATGTATTGTCAAAAAACCTTTTTTAAATCGAACGGAGAACGTTTTTAACTTTTGAAGGTTTTTAATTTGAATGTCTTTCTTATGTCTATCTTTACATAAAATAATATCACTCTTAACGCGAACATAACTTCATTCTAATTCTTTTCAAAAAATTAAGTGGGTCAAAAAACAATTTCAAAATGGCTTAATTTACTTTGACAATTGTCTTTAGTTGTATTCTTTAAACAAGTCCTTTTAAAAAAAACAATTGTCTATGACTATATTTACAGCGTGTGTAGGATGTTACGACCTCTTTAATTTTTAATATCTATTTACATGATACCAAATCTATGCTTTTATGTCAAAGGGAGGTTAGTTGTATGTTTCTGTAATCCCGACGGGTCTGTAGTTACAAGTGTATTCGTAAAACTAGACCTTCATGCTTGTTTGAGTTTCATCCCTGGGGAAATTCCGGGGAAACTACATACTGTTGAAGGTTTTATTTAAAAAGATGATTTTTTATGTTTTTTTTTCAGAGTATAAATGTATAAATCCGTTTTTTTGTGATATGGAGATATTACAATGCACAAGTCTGTGCCCAAATACAGGTACACTCTCTGTTCCCTCACTCTCATAATCCGATGGGATGATTAACCGACACGATGGGGGGAGAAATCAAGTACAGGACTGATGGCTATGCGTGCTCTCCGAGGCACGAGAAAGATTTTATTTTACGTCAATTTTAAGCCGTTTTTTTGCTGTGCGGAAATTTCCTCGGATACCAACCGGATACCGAACCGCCATTTCCTTCGCAAGCATACCTAACTATTAACTTGTTCGGTAAAGAAAGGGCGAAACAAACTCGAGGATTAACGTTTAGGTATCTTAAAGTACAGGCAATCTTCTATAGATATGTAAGTAAACCTAATAGGATAATGTATGTAACACATGTTAATCCGATGTCTGAAAAAAATAATTTATAATTCATATTGTTAGTTTACACATCAGACACAGTTCTGCATCATCACAATCCCTTTTCAAATTTCTACGCCCCTAGTCGTCTTACGTAAAGGATTTAACTAAAAGTATGAGTATGACATAATAAAAAAACTATAATACAACTCAACAATTTAAAAATGGAAAGTAAACAGCTCACAATCGCCATCTTGAATCACAAACCGCAATTATTTTTTTCATTCTTTCCCGCGCATGTGTAGAGCATTCGCTGTTCAACCATTAGGGTATATTTTTCGCATACTCTCTGCGCTTGCTCCTTAATTATGGCCGAACTAACAATGTATTTCTCAGAATTGTGGGCGACGACGCGTGTAAATATAATACATGTACGCAGTATGCGCAACTTATTAGGCATTGTTATTTTCAAACTCATCAATAAGCTTTAAGTAGGCCATTGGCGGATATAGACTGCGCTTTACAAATGAGGTTTTGGTTTTGACTTTGTCAGATGAGTTGGTATTGGGTTTGTTTCAAGTTTTTCTTCTCTTTTTGCTCTTTTTTAAATTTCTTTGGAGTTTCTACACAGAAGCAGTGCTGCCAGATGGGGCTATTATGCGCCGATGGGGCTATTAAGCGCCGATGGGGCTTTTAAGCGCCGATGGGGCTTTTAAGCGCCGATGGGGCCATCTCCCTTGCCGAGCGGCTATAGTATTTTAGATATGCGCTGGGCTATCTTTTTTTTCAGAAATATTTAATTAACAAATCATTTTTATGCAAAAAAAATAACTTTTACAGCAACAATCAGTTTCAATAGTTTTTATGTACATATATGTTATAGCATGGATTTTAAAACGTTATGTTAACGTTGTCGGAATGAGGGTATCCGACTAATAAAAGTATAACAAACATGTGCCACTATCGAGCGGGTCCATGAGTCGGGCGATGTGGGGATGAAATCTATATAAAGCGTCGCGATCGGAGGCAGGGGACAGTTTTCTCTTCAGATCTCGTGACGTCCATATCTCTTGATGGTGACATGGGTCACTTCTGAGTTAGAATAGTTTTCTATTATTTGATTTATCATTTATTGTATTTGTGTTTTATATCGTGTGTGCTAGTACCGGCTAAATTGTCCTTAATCTCTCCCTTTCATCCGCGTGAGGCGATATTTGCCAGTGGGGGAATTGCTAGTCTGGTGGCGAATTCCACAGGGCAGCGCGGAGGAGTGAGCGTTGCTCCAACCCCCTCGCGGGGGTTGCTGATGGTTTAATTAATTCATATCCTAGACGTTCTACTTGGTTCTAGTTTGCTTTGCCGCCGTCCTGGCTAATCTACCGTTACAGTTAACTATCTCGCAAAACATATACAGGTACATAATTTTATGTCAAATCTGAGTATTAGTGACGTCACTAGATGGGGGCTATCTCGGGGCTACACGCTCGCACCGGCAAGGCGATTCGAGAAAAAATATTCTGCTAACACTGCACATGAGACGGCCATTTACAAACCATTTGTGGCTCGAGGTTCCAGAGATTTCCTTTCTAGGATTCTGGTTCCGTAGCTTCTATTAGCCAAGATAGTGCGCGATTTTTGACATAAAAACATGCAAGAAGAAATCCGCACAGAAAAAAAATAACTGTTTTCATGCGTAGTTTGCTTCCTTAGTCGGTTCTTACGGCATTTATTTTAAATTGACGAACGTATTTAAATAAATAATAATTATAAATACCTATTTCGTTTATAATATTTGTATTTAAATAAATGAATAGTCTATACTTAATATTATAAACGCGAAAGTTTGTAAGTATGGATGGATGGATGTTTGTTACTCTTTCACGCAAAAACTACACAACGAATTTCGATGAGACTTTACAGTAATATAGCTTATACATCATTATAACTCATAACCGACATATACGCGGGCGGAGCCGCGGGCAACACGTAGTATAATAATAAAGAGTAAGAAATAAGACCATCTATCTACTATCGTGTTTTTTATTTTTTATGTTGTATGGTAGAAACCTGACAACCCGATGGTGAGTATGGTGACCATTACTCTTGGATTCTGCTTATGCTTTCCATCAGGTAGAGTAGAGTAACTCATACTTAATTGAAAAAAACTATAAAAGAACAAAAATTAAGTACCTTTATAAATTTGTTTTTAGCTCCAATTCCCCTGAGTAGCTATTCATAAATCGTAGTATAAATAGTCCCTATTTTATCTTGTAAAAATGTTAAGTAAGTTTTACTTAGCATAAATGAGATAAATTTAGCTTCTACTTAATAAGTGAGAGAAACAATTTATTATTTAAGTTCCTATACTTATGGACCGTGGCTTATTTGTAATCGCAGGTAGTAGAGCCACGCTGATTTCAGCACGAACGGGCCGGCTCGAACGGGGCGGTACTACCCTGTTACAGAAGATCAAACTAAATTGCCAGCATGCGTGCTGTCGTGTTTCGTTGGTGAGTGCGAGACTGGAGGCCTAATGATGCAGAAGCATCTCAATAAGCCGTCATAGTGTGGGTCACCATGCTGCATTGTTGCATTGTCTGCATTCGCAATGAGTATGGTGACCACCACTCTTGTATTCTGTGCTCTCCATGAGGCAGTGTAGAGTCATTTAAGCAGGGCTATACAGGGTCTGGATAGCGTGGTATAGTAGCTAAACTTTCTAAGGAAATGTCTATGCCCAGCAGTGGACTGTCAATGACTGTTTATGTTTTTTTCTGGACTATCTGCTTTTTATGATATAGGGTTTAAATGAGCAGATAAGTCACTTGTTGGAAAGTGATGATCGCCTCTCATGGATACTAGCAACACAAGAAGTGTTATGCCATTGAGAACCCTCCCCCAAATCAGGTGAAAGAAGATTTAGGCTCCGGTATTACTCCATTACGCACCCTATCTCTGTACCAAATTTTATTCAAATCCGTTCAGCCATTTAGGCGTTGCCGTCATCTTAAAGATCAAGTACCTTGATGACCGAGCTTTACTCTAGATAGATTGTATATATCGATTTATCTCCCCAAAAACCGTCTGTATATTAATACTAAATTTCATGAATTCGTTGGAACCGTTTCCAATATTCAGATATAATATACTTGCTGACCTACGCAACCTCGTTTGCGTCCAAACTACCATCCCCCGTTTTAAGCCCAATAGGGGTTTGATTTCTGAAGATACATTATTAGTACACCTCCACACCATCTATAGAGCATATATTTTAAATTTCAAGTCTCTTACTTCAAAAACAATAGGACTTTCATACCAACTTCCAACCCCCGTTTTACCCCCTTAGGGGTGGAGTTTCGTAAAATCCGTTCTTAGCGGATGTCTACACCCTATAAGGATCCTACATGCCAAATTTCAAGTTTGTAGGTGTTATAGTTCCTGAGATTTCGTGATTAATAAGTGAGTGGTATTTCGCTTTTATATATATAGATTATACACTAGTGATATCTATACACTAGTGATGATAAGTTTGTTCACCAAAAAAAAACTGGAGTTTCCTCAATATAGGGGCATGAAAAATAGATGTTGGCCGATTCTCAGGCTTACCCGAATAACACTCGGAATGTCATAAAAATCGGTCCAGCCGTTTCGGAGGAGTTTGGTAACAAACACCGTGACACGAGAATTTTATACATTTGATATTATGCAAAAATCACTCGTTTAAAGATATTAAATATATTTCTATATCCTCTGTTATTAAATGAAAGAAAGTGCAATAAAACATACTAACTACAAGTCCTCAGTAAAAAGAAATATTATCAAGATAGGTCGATCGGTTCTTGAGAATGCAACAAATAAACAAACAACATTCCCTTTTATTAATCTTATTTAGGTACCAATTAGTGCGAACATACATATTACGGGCATTCACAGTAGTTTTAATTAACACAATGTTGCTAGTGTGCAGATAGTATTTAAATGGTCAAAGAGTATACAAAAGTTAAAAATACTATGGGCAGATATGTACTTAACTTTAATGCCTATTTTTAGGTTATACTTAATTATTTCATGCTTAAATAATAAGGCAGCTTTTATATTAGTAGGTAGTAAGAGCCACGTTTCAGCAGGAACGGGGCGGTACTACCCTCTCATAGAAGATCAACTTAAAATGACAGCATGTGTGCTGTCGTATTTCGTTTGTGAGTGTGAGACCTGAGGCCCAATGATGCAGAAGCATCTCAATAGGCCGCCATAGTGTGGGTCACCTTGCTGCATTGTTGCATTGTCTGCATTCAAAATGAGTATAATCGTCAGGCAGAGTAGAGTCACTTTGGTGGGCCCAAATATATTTTAAAAAAAGTGTGCGTCTTGGGACTCCCGACAGAAGTGATAACTTAAACTAATGTGAGTTGAACTATGTATTATAAATACGGCTAGCGCCATGGGTTAGAGTGAGAGAGGAGGAGCCTGTCTACCGCTGCCGTATGCGTGAGAGAAAGGGAAGCCAGACAGACTGGCGCCGTTAACGCGGTACGTAACGAAGTGGTTTACCCTCACATAAGAAGTTTAGAATCATTTTTTTTTCTAAAGCCAAATTTTATTACAATCGATTCAGTGGTTATGCCGTAAAAGGTAACAGTTAGAGCTACTTTTGCATTTATAATATTATTAGGGATTCTTAAATGTCAGAAGTACGTCGCGTCTACATTACCAAGCGTTTATTTAATCTGTGGTTTTATAATAACAGTGTCAGTGTTGCAACAATTATTTTAAACGCTGTAATTCATGGTATCTGTTGTCGCTTTCAACTCATGAACTAAATACTGGTTTCCATTTTAATTGTATTTCGGTGAGATCAACAATTAGAGAGACCTTAGTTATACCACGGCCTGACACAAAAACAGAGTTGCTTTTCAGCCAGTGACTGGTTCTGAGGGGGAAGACTTAAACGACGTGGGACGAATTTTGTCTCAAAAACGTATCCAAGTAAAAGTCCCGTCAAAATCGCTTTGAGCCGTTTTATCTGTTGGAACGAATCATAGACAGACAATTTTTTTAAATTAATTTTTTGATTTAAGTACCGCATTTAGTGAAAAGCTGTTAGTTTGTCGTTACAAACAGACATTTCAACTTTATTAATTTGTATAGATGTGAAAATATTCTGGCCGATATAGTATACTGTTCCTTCATTTCTTCTTTATAAAAAGACAACTCCCGCACTAGGAATAAATCCTGTGTCGCGGGGTACTTTACAAACATACATGAAACGGACACAAAGAACACCCAGACTCAGAACAACAATTAGTGGATCACACAAAGTGTTGTCCTACGTGGGATTTGAACCCACGACACTTGGCGAAGTAGGAAACGGCGTGGTGACCGTTAAACCACTAGGCCAAACGTGCAGTCAAATTAAATCAGTGTTATATTTTATTTAAATTTCAACACGTTATTGGTCACCATTTTTGTAAGTATTACTCTATATTAGGCATATTGCACGCTGTCCGACAACCATATAAGGGGGCGGAACGGTCTGGCGTTATTTGGGTCACAAGTTGCGATAGTTTTGTCGTAAATGTAGCGAGACCTTATTTATTTTTGGTGTCGTACCTACGTATAAAACAGAGTTTTATAATTTCTTGTTTAATTTTATTTGTTTTATAAAAGACAACTCCCGCATTAAGGAATGTACATTCTGTATCGCGGGGGATTTTACAAATATTATTAGGGTGCTGCTATTTCCTACAAAATGTGTTGGAGTGGTTACTACTTGATGCATGCTGGTGTAGTGTAAGAAATGTTGCAGTTTTTTTGTGTTTGTACTGCTGTCATCCAGCATATTAATGTTAAAATCACCTAAGATGATAATATAATCGTAAGGGACTAGTGCACCAATGCTGTCAGTCAGACTGTCCAAGAATTTGTCAATAAACAACCTGGGGGGTCTGTAGGCTGTACCCACCAAGAGCTTCTTTCCTGCTACAGGTAATGAAAGCCAGTACTGCTCCACCTCCTTATGTACTGGGTGGCTTCTTGTTTCTACTTTAATTCCATTTCTTACATAATATCCCACACCCCCACCACGACCATCCCTGATAGATTTAGGTCTTGGAATGTGCCTCAGCCTATAGCCCGGCACAGTCGGTGCCCTCGCCTCCTCACCTGGCCTCAGCCAAGTCTCATTAATGGCCATGATGTCAACTGAGTGTAGACTCATTGCCACCAAAAACTCATCATGCTTAGTTCCCAGTGAACCTGCATTAAAAAAACCAAACTTTTTTTTTTTTTTATGAGTCATGATAAATTAACTTAAGTTTACAATAATTATATTTAATAAAAACTAGTGACAGTTTGTCATTATATCTCCTTGTGTGCCACATGCAGGCAGTCATCACGCAAACCACCATATCATTAGAATTATTATGAGAATGGGCAACCACTATAATCCGAACGAGGATTAATATAATAATAAATATAATGGTCACTTCCACCAGGGGCACAACAAAGCAGATGAAAAACATCATATTATAATGTTATAATTAAATATAATAATTAAAAAAAATACCGAGCAAGGCTCCGTCATACAGATATTAAATTTTTAAACGTACCTACTGTTAAATACACCTTCGTAAACCGTTCAGGTATAACTTCGTACATATCTATATTCTTTCTTTATTCTCTCGTTCACTTATTATCTGACAAGATCTCAAAAAAAATTGCACAAGAAAAATCTTTAGCACGAAGCTTTCAACCTTAGTCATAAACACCTACATCGCAGGACGGCCTTACACGAAAAGGTACCACAAATATACATACACACACATACTTATAACACTGAACTTTATTCCCAAAGGAATAAAGACTATTTTCCATTCTACAAACTGCAAAAACAATTTTGCTATCTGTACTACAATGGTTATACAAATATTAACTCTATTTGTTTGCAGTTTAAGTTGGGTTTTAGATGTTATTCATTGTCCTACGTAAAGCCTTGCTACCTACACCGATTACGTAATTTTGCCAGTCTGTTAGATTGTACTTTGATTAAGATTTTCTTATAAATGTTTAAATATTTTAACGTGGGAGAGCCACGCTTCGGCATGAATGGGCTTGCTCGACTGAAGTGATACCACGGCCTCACAGAAAACCGGTGTGAAATAGCGCTTGCGCTGTGTTTCACCGAGTGAGTGAGGATACCGGAGACCCATACCCCAAACTCTCCCCCCATCCCCCTCCCCATCCCCCAAAGGCCGGCAACGAACTTGTGACGCCTGTGGTGTTGCGGGTGTCCATGGGCGGCATAATCGCTTACCATCAGGTGATACGTCTGCTCGTTTGCCCCATATTCCATAAAAAAAGTTGTCTGCATTCGCAATGAGTATGGTGACCACCGCTCTTGGATAGTGCTCATATACTTTCCATCAGGCAGAGTAGAGTCACTTTGGCAGGGCCATGTATAAAAAAATATGTTTTTTATATTTTTTTGGCATATATATACACTTAAATGTATTAAACAGCATAAGGAAGCAATGATTAGCAGCTTTTTGCTTAGAAATCAAGTTTCCTCTACTTATTCGTATTTAAACAATGTGATTTTGAAACCTTGAAGAGGTAATACCTCCGGCATTATGCCATAGCTGGTCGCTTGTATAATTATCTCACAATTGTACGAAACTTATCTAAAGACCTTCACTTTGATCAGTAATATGTGGCTTGGGGGTTAAGCGAGAGCTTGTGACTAGTTGCTAACAGGCTGTTATAAATGTGCTCTTTTACACAATCCTACTAATATTATAAACGCGAAACCACAGAACAAAAAATATAGGTAGAAATGTTATGTAGGCGGGGCAGGCGCGCCGCGAAATAAGTCCAAATACCTCTATTTTGTCTGCTGGCATTAACTGAACGGTCGCATTCGCATTTTACTTTCAACGGGAAAAAACAATAAAACAATCATACATTGCGTATTAAATTCGATTACTAACTACATTGTTTCCACAAGAGTACGCAATGAACTGCATTTCCTGCGTGAATATTTCGATTTATTTCACCCGAACAGATTTAGTGTAAGGCATAGGGGTGTGCCCAAATATTTATAATGCAATCGATACCGCAAAATTGTGGATGTCGATGATATTAGTTTGTGTTTTTCTTAAGTAGAAAGAGTTGATTTGTTTTTAACCGATTTCCAAAAGGAGGAGGTTCTCAATTTCATCGTTTTTTTTTTTTTTTTTTGATGTATGTACATTGATTACTCCGTCAATTGTGGACCGATTTTGAAAATTATTTTTGTATTCGAAAGGGTATGCTCCCCATGTGGTCCCATGGCCACCATATCAGGATCTGATGATGGGATCCCAAGGAAATTGAAGGAAACCCTCAAATTTACGTGAGCGCCTGCAATAAAGTTAAGGCAATTGTCTGCATGCTTTCATATTCTGTAAACATCATGTCCGAAATATTTATTTATTATTTTATACAGTATGTTGTATGTTACCTTTAGTCGTATTCTTTCAAGTTATTTAGGTGAAATGATGATGAGAGACTTGAGAGAGACTAAAAAGCGAAAAATAAAAAAAAAACTTCGTTTAAAAAAACCGACTTCAAAAACTGAAAAGTATAAAATAACTTAATTTGTATGTGCTACCTATTCATAGGTTTGAAGTCGGTGCCGAGCCAAAATGTAATAGTAGGACTCGCCGCGCGTGACCTTGAGCGGGATAGCTGCTCTTCGCGTAGGACAAAACAACCGAAGCGTCGGTGGCGTCGTTGACGTTCGTCTCGAAATTTTTTTTGGAAAGCTTTTTGATGAAATGGAATAGGAATAATAGAAATATTTCTTTTAAAACTTAAAACATATTTTGAAGATTAACATTTTCAGGCCGTCCGACGTCTATACATTGTTTTTTGTATTTAAATTTAGATATAAAAAATGTACATCTTGTGAGGATATAAAAATAACCTCATAATTACTGTTGATTACAGGGTTCTACAGAAAAATTATTAAGATTATGTGTGTTACGTCTATAGAAAGTTGTGTCGTGTTGATAAGTAGGAAAAGTCAAACTCCAAAATTAGATGTACAATATGTACTTATGTTTTGACAAAACAAATGTCTTATTTTGATATTAACACAAGAAACTAGTACAATTTCACTCAATCAATTTCTAAGACAGTGAATTTCATATAAAAAATAGGATAGCGATATTTAAAAGTAAGAACTATTTCATATAGAAATTAAGCAAATTTAATTATTACAATCGACAGGACCACATCTCTACGGTGGGTGGGTCATAAAGACGAAGGTCCACCTCTAAACACAAAATTGCACGTAAAACTCTACTTAATGCCAAGAGCATAAGGTTGTAGTTTAATATTATATTCATTAAATCCCTTGGACGAATTAGAATAGACTTAGTTATGTGTGTATAATATTATTAATCGTTTATGTGTGCGTCCCGGCGACAAAAGATTACTTACGAAATTACGTCAAAGGCTTTTCTAGTAGTTCTGTGCGCGAAACTTTAGGACTTTAGTTCTTCTAGCCTAAGAAAGTTCAACTTCCTTGGTTTTAATAAAGCGGACATTTTTTTATCTATTTATGACTAACTGAGTCCCGCGGTGTTATTCACGGTAATTGTTGTATCTTTACAACGAGTAACGCCACGGGGCGAAGCTAGACTTAAAAAAGTAGACTAAGTTCCCATTATATCATCAGCTATCTGGGCAAGAGCAATATACATTACTTAGATCACGTTTAAACCGTCTGACAGTAATTAGGGTCCATTAAAAGTGTCTGGCATGTAAATACCTATAAACTATATTATTATACATCTTAAGAAACCGCGCAGCATGCTTTTAAAGAGATTTTTTAATGACTTGCCCATTTGCCCAAGGACTTAGCCATTTTTAACCGACTTCAAAAAAGGAGGAGGTTCTCAATTCGACTGTATTTCTTTAAAATTATTTTTTGGAACGAAGTTCCTTATGGGGCATTGCGGAGGGGTACCCTAGCCGGCAAAAAACGTCCACAACGTAAGATTGACGCCTCGGTGTCAAAATGGTAGCGTATGAGAATGATGTGACGTCTCGGTTTCGAATCCCTTGTAGGATCAAATATTTTTTTTGATCTGCAAATATCTGTTTTTTGGGAGTTTGGATGTTTTCTATGTATAATATATGTATATATTTACAAAAAAATGTCCGAAATATTTATTTAATTATTTCGTGAACGAAAAATGTATATAATCTGTAAGTTGCAAAATTGTTTAAAATTGTATTCTATCTATCTTTCACTTTCATTCTCTGCGATGGTAATCACCTCCTTTTTTATTTTTATCGATAAAAAAAAATCATGATAAAAAATGTATACCCGAATAATTATTTTCTTTATACCTTGAATAGAACTTGAAATAAATAATTTTATGATAAGGAACTTCGTTCCTATCTAGTGTCCCACGACACCACACGACTTTTTTATGTTTGTTACCTCAGAACTTTCGACTGGGTGTGTTACCGATTTTGATGATTCCTTTTTTATTTAAAAGCTGGTGCTTCACGTGTGGTGCCATTTCAATTTGGTCCAGTTCTTGAAGTCAGTTCTTTTTGATTTTTTAAATTATTATTAGGCCTTACGTACTGTAACGCACGACAACAGCACTGAGAGGGTAACTTCAGTAACTTGACACAATATATCAGCCCGTCTGGCCAGGGTGGTATAGCAGATCAAAACCTCCTTTCGAACGAGACAACCAGTGAAGGTGCTTTTTATGTATATGAGCTTTCCAAAGTGACTCTACTCTGCCTGATAGCATAAGCAGAATCCAAGAGTAGTGGTTACCATACACATGGTCTTGCACTCACACAACAGCACGAATGCTATCATTTTATGTTAGTCTTCTGTGAGAGGGTAGAACCGCCCCGGTCGTGCCGGCCCGATCATATAAAAATCAGCGTGGCTCTACTATCTTGAAAACTATACTTTATCGCTCCGTTCTCATGTTTTTGCAAGCTCAGTTTATTGAGACCTGGGGTCCTAGTGCAAGTTTTATTTGACATCGTCTGGATCATTACAGTGACCCCTTCAGCGCTGTGATTGGCCCGCGCTAAAATCTTCACCACACACAACACCGAACGTTGTCGGCTGTCGAGAGCGAATTGTTGTTTATTACAATTATTACACTTACACTTCAAAATCGATTGTAATAGCATTGTTACTTACTGTTTTTTCTCTAGTATACGTAGATAAAGTCTGTATACAGTACTCGTTTTATGATTACCTGAAATAATAAGAAAAACATTAATCAACCATTTATTACATACTAGGTTTAGCCCGTAGCTCCGCTCGCATATATGTCGGTTATCCCGTTAAAAAGTAGAATATGTTCTTCCTCAAGAATCAAAGAATCTCCATGCTAAATTTCATTGAAATCGGTGCAGCAGTTTAGCATGAAAATGTGAAAGATAGAGTTTCTTTTGAATTTATAATATTAGCATCGAAGTAGGTATGGATTTGAATAAGTCAGAGATCGTGGGTCCTATTACTACCCAGGACAAATAAATGTATGATGAGTAAGTAAGATTATTTATTCTGAGTCTGTGTAATTTATCTACAATATGTTTGTATTAAGAAAATTCTTAGTAACAGCCCGGAGTTTGGAAGTTTGACGGTGTTTTACACCGTTTACGCTCGTGCCTCGGAGAACGAGCAGTCGGTTCCGGTTATCATAAACATCTTTGGCAATCGGTATTGGGAAGTGAGTGCCCTCATATATACTGAAAACTAGTTCAACCTTCGAATACAGTTCACCCTCAGGGTTGCGGAGTTCCGATGCCAGTCGCTCGTTGGAAAAACTGATATTCTGGTTAATACGGTTGAACTAGTAGCCGACCCCTCGCCAGGCCTACGAAATGCGCTGAGTTGCGCATCTCGGGCCTGGACGATTCGGTGACGGCTGAAGACGTTCGCGTTGCAATCCGGGCAAGGACGGGTTGCAACGCGGAGAGCGTCAGAGTTGGCGCCATCCGCCCCGGTCCGGGAGGACTTGGCGCAGTGTGGGTGAGTTGGCCCGTGGCGTCGGCCAAAGTTTTGGGCGACGCCGGCAGGCTTCTCATCGGTTTTGTGAGTGCCAGGGTAACAGTCCTGGCGGCAAGACCGATGAGATGCTATAAATGCCTAGCATCGGGGCACACACGCGTCAAGTGCGGGAACTGTTTCGACTCCAGCGGTCTCTGTTTCCGCTGCGGTCGACCGGGGCACAAGGCGGCAGAATGTTCTGCCGCCCCTCACTGCCCTATTTGTGCGGCGGACAACAAGCCCGCCAATCATCAGATGGGGCAGGGGGGCTGTAAGCCATCCCGCGCTTCTCAGCAGACATCGGGGGCTAGCCAATCGACCCAGGCTGCCTCCGATGTCGTTCGTGCGTCTACATCGTCGCCCATGGAGGAGGTTGTAGAGACGATCCCTTAATGGATCACGTCTCCAACCTCCTGGTCCAGACGAACCTAAACCACTGTGCCGCGGCGCAGGATCTCTTCCTGCAAACCATGGCGCAGTGGTCGATCGGTGTTGCCGTAGTCGCGGAGCCCTACTTCGTTCCTCCCCGTCCAAACTGGATGGGTGACTGGGACGGCTCCGTGGCAGTCGTCGGTTCCGCGGTGGCTCATTCCCCGCCCTTGTCGCTTAGAGACAAGGGCTCTGGATATGTTGCCGCCGAATGGGGGGGGATCACCGTTTACGGTGTTTACTTCTCCCCCAACCGGAGTTTGAGCGACTTCGAGGTCTTCCTTAACAACTTGGAGACCTCGATGCGGCGATTAGCGTCTGGGCACGTCCTCGTGCTGGGGGACTTCAACGCAAAATCCATTGCGTGGGGGTCCCCCGGGACGGACGCCAAGGGCGAAGCCGTTGAGGAGTGGGCGGCTTCGGTGGGGCTCTGTTTGCTGAACAGAGGCTCCACCAACACGTGCGTGCGACAGCAAGGGGGGTCGATAGTGGACCTTTCGTTCGCTACCCCTGCTGTTGCCGCACGAGTAAGGAACTGGTGTGTCCTGGCAGAGGTTGAGACGCTCTCGGATCACCTGTATATCCGATTTGAGCTCTCCCGGTCCCAGGGCCCCAGTAGGGGTCACACGGCGCGGCATCCTTCCCGCTTTCCGCGGTGGGCTGTTGCCAAGCTGGACAGGGACCTACTAGAGGAGGCGGCCATTATTCATTCTTGGCTGTCTCCGCAGGCCCCGACCGAGGAGGTCGGTGTGGACGAGGGGGCTGGCCGTTTTCGCGATGCGATTACGCAGATCTGCGATTCGGCCATGCCCCGCGTCCAAGGTCGTCGGCCTCCACGGAAGGAGGTCTACTGGTGGTCCCAGGAGTTGGCGGACCTCCGTGCGGCTTGTACTCGTGCCCGGAGGTCCTACACCCGCAGCAGGCGACGTCACCGTGGAAACGGTGGCGGGGACCAGCTTCATGAGGAGTACCGCGAATCGCGGAAAACTCTGAAGCTGGCCATTTGCCGCGCCAAAGAGGTAAAAAGAAAGGAGATGCTGGAGAGTCTCGACCGTGACCCCTGGGGTCGCCCATACCGTGCGGTGCGTCAGAAGCTCCGCACGTCGGGCCCCCCCCTTACCGAGACTCTCCAGCCCAGCTTCCTGTAGGAAGTGGTCGAGGGCCTTTTCCCTGAGCGGGCGGAGCACACACCCCCGTCGATGGCCTATGCGGTCATAGACGACGGGGGTAGAGAGGACGATGTGCCGCCCGTTAGGGAATCGGAGGTTGGGGCGGCTGTTCTTCGGATCCGTTCCAAGAACACCGCCCCCGGGCCGGACGGGGTTCCAGCCCGAGTGATGGCCCGAGCCCTCGACCATATGTCGGACCGCCTCAGGGAAGTGTTGGACGCTAGCCTGGCGTCCGGACGCTTCCCTGAGTGCTGGAAATGCGGGAAGCTGGTCCTGTTGAGGAAGCCGGGACGGCCGTCGATTCGGTCGCGGCCCATAGGCCCATCGTGTTGCTGGACGAGGCGGGTAAACTTTTTGAGAGGATACTCTCTGCCCGCATCGTCCGGCATCTCTGCGAGGTGGGGCCCGACCTGTCGGACGCCCAATTCGGATTCCGAGAGGGGCGTTCGACGGTCGATGCCGTGATGCGCCTTAGGGCCGTGACCGAAGAGGCAGTGAGCTGTGGCGGCGTGGTGTTGGCGGTGTCCTTGGACATCGCCAACGCCTTCAATAGTCTGCCATTTAGCTGCATCAGGGAAGCACTCCACTATCACGGGGTGCCAGAGTACCTGAGGCGGCTAGTGGCAGACTATCTAGAGGAGCGTACCGTTGTGTACGAGGACCGAGAGGGCGTCTTGAGACGGCGACCCATGTCGTGCGGCGTTCCGCAGGGGTCTGTCCTTGGACCACTCCTGTGGAACGTGGGGTACGACTGGGTCCTTCGAAGTCGTCTGCCCCCCGGGCTGGGCGTAATTTGTTACGCCGATGACACATTGGTCACAGCCCGGGGAGCGAACTTCCAAGAGGCGGCGTGCCTGGCCACCAGGGGAGTTTCTCTGGTGGTCGGGCGCATCGAGGCGCTGGGCTTACGGGTGGCCCTGGACAAGATGGAGGCCCTATTGTTCCATGGGCCCCGTCGTGGTCCACCCGCCGGCGCCTCCATAGAGGTCAACTCGGTCCTCGTACCGGTTCGGGCCCAGATGAGGTATCTGGGCCTGATACTCGACGGTAGGTGGCTCTTCGACGAGCACTTCCGACAGCTTGGTCCGAAGCTGGTCGACGCTGCCTCCGCCCTTCGATGGCGCTGTATGGTGCACCGGTGTGGGTGGCGGCTCTGACTGCCCTAAATAAGGCCCGCCTCTGGCGGCCTCAGAGGGTATTGGCAGACAGAGCCATACGCGGATACCGCACGGTGTCGACCGAGGCGGCGTGCGCCCTGGCCGGAACACCCCCGTGGGATTTGGAGGCGGAAGTGCTCGCCGAAGTTTATCGACGGGTGGCTGAATATCGGGCGGAGTGTGGCTATCGCCCTCCGCCCGAAGAGGTACGCGAGTTTCGTGAAGCCGCCCGTCGAGCCACGATGGCTCGCTGGTCGTTCCGGCTGGAGACTCCACGCGCTGGCTTTGCCGCCGTGGAGGCTCTCCAGCCGGTCATCCTCGAGTGGGCAGGGCGGCAGCACGGGACCCTTTCCTTCCGACTGATGCAGGTCCTTTCCGGGCATGGTTGCTTCGGGAAGTACCTGCACTCGGTCGCTAGGAGGGAATTGAGTCCCGCCTGCCACCACTGCGACTGCAGTGAGGACTCGGCCCAGCATACGCTGGCGATCTGCCCTGCATGGGCGTCGCAGCGCCAGGCCCTCACTGCAGTCATCGGAGGAGATCTCTCGCTACCGGCCGTCATACGCTCCATGGCCGGTAGCGATAGCAGTTTTACCGCGGTCGCAACCTTCTGCGAAGATGTAATCTCGCAGAAGGAGGTGGCGGAGAAGGCCCGGGAGGACGATGTCCACTCGGACCCAATCCGCCGCCGGCGAACCGGGCGGCGGAGGCGCGCCTATCAGCGCCTCATGCCGCCCTGAGTGTGGCCGCGGATGGTCGGGACGGGCTTTCCCCTCCATCCGCTCTAGTGGCCTCCCGCGAGGGGGCGACGTACGCGTGTGCCGTACGTCGCCTAATTGAGAGGATACCAGCAGACGGTGCCCGCTTCTGTGCGGGCAGGCGCTGGGAGGGGTCCGGATGTGTTAATAACTGCAGTTCCCGGACTCCTCCCTTCACAGGCGCAGAGTGGCACACCGTGTGGTTTTAGTCGGTTCGAGTCCGACACACCGCCCCGCCGCAAGCCCCGGTGGGGTGACGGTCCGAGGGGATTTCCACACGTTAAAAAAAAAAAAAAAAAAAAAAAAAAAAAAAAAAAAAAAAAAAAAAAAAAAGTAGCCGACCCCAATTAGTAGCATTAGGAACTAGCTGAGTCGGAGTCGCGGTTATTGTCGTACCGCGAGTAACGCCGCGGGACGAAGCTAGTCAAAAAACGTAGGCTAAGTTACTCCTTATATCATCAGCTACCTATCAGTGAAAGTCCCGTCAAAATCGGTCCAGCCGTATAGTAACAAACAGACAGACAGACAAAAATTGACAGAAAAGGTTATTTTGGTAGGTATTTAAATAATAAATATTTCGGACATCTAACACACAACGCCATCTAGTCCCAAACTAAGCAGAGCTTGTGTTATGGGTACTAGACAACTAATACAAATACATATATACTTTCTTTTTGTAAATACATACATATTATACATACAAAACACCCAAACTCCGAAACAAATATTTTTAGATCATACAAACAATTGGTTCGACCCGGGAATCGAACCCGAGACCTCATGATCAGCAGTCGCACACGCCAACCGCGAGACCAACGAGGCAGTTATATATGTACCGTGTTCACGTACATATGCATTTAGTAAAAAGCGGTTATTTTAATATTACAAATAGACACTTCAATTTTATTAACCGACTTCAAAAAAAGGAGGAGGTTCTCAATTCGACTGTATTTTTTTAATGTTTGTTACCTCATAACTATCGACTGCGTGAACCGATTTTGATAATTATTTTTTTATTTGAAAACTGGTGCTTCCCATGTGTTCCCATTTTAATTTGGTCTAGTTCTGACATGTCATCCATGAGAAAACCATATAAGTCTTCAATTTGCATTAAGTATTTGTGCGAAAAATTGACGAATAACTCAATATCACGCCAACCAATTTCGATGATTCTTTTTTATTTGAAAGCTGGTGCTTCCCGTGTGGGCCCATTTCAATTTGGTCGTTATTGAAGTCGGTTTTTTTTGTTAAAATGTTGCATTATTTATTTGTATAGAGTATAGATAATAAAGGCTAGGATGATGATGTAACTTTATTTTTTTTAAATGGAAAATGGCAAACGAGCCGACGCGACGTATCGCCTGATGGTAAGCGATTACCGCCGCCCATGGACACCCGCAACACCAGAGGCGTCACAAGTGCGTTGCAGCCTTTGGGGGATGGGGGACAGGGGAGATAAGGTAAGGGTTTGGGGTATGGGCCTCCGGTATCCTCACGCACTCAGTGAAACACAGCGCAAGCACTATTTCACACCGGTTTCTGTGAGGCCGTGGTATCACTCCGGTCGAGCCGGCCCATTCATGCCGAAGCGTGGCTCTCCCACGTATTTAGAAATTAATATATAATTATATTTATCAGCAGTTTGGTTACCATAGCACAGGTCAAGTTTAAGATGAGACGTTCATGTGTGAGATGTGTGAGGTTATAAATTCCGCTGATGAATGATCAGCTAACTGTTTACATTTATGTTTCATAAATCATGGAAGTTATATACGGAAAACCATTACAGAGGTACTTTATTCTCAGTTTCCTGTGTGTATTTAGTTTGTAACTGCGTATCAATTATTATTTCTTACTTTTTTAATATGGAATAAGTAGCAAACGAGCAGACGTATCACCTGATGGTAAGCTATTAGCGCCGCCCATGGACACCCGCAACACCAGAGGCGTCACAAGTGCGTTGCCGGCCTTTTGGGGATGGGGAGGGGGATGGGGGGTGGGGTATGGGCCTCCGGCATCCGCACTCACTCGGTGAAACACAGCGCAATTATGTATTTTTTGGTTTTTCTTATAATGTTTAATCTTATGCCAAAACGAAGCACTGTCTACTGTTAAAGTTGTGTACAGTTGTAACTGGATGGTAGTTTTACTGTAATGTACTTTCAAGACTGCATTTTGAATTTTTTCAATTTGTTACTCTTGTTATCTCTGTATCATTTGTTATCTCTGTATCTGTACCTATTGAATAAAATAAAATAAAATGAACGCAATAAAACTCAACACAATTATTTAAAAAAAAATTGTCTGTCTGTACGTTTATGCACGCTATTCTCAGGAATGGATTAACCGATTTGAATGTAGTTTTCGCTAATGTGTTGCAGTTTGCTCCAATTAACATTAATTATTTGTTTCATTTTAATCGGGTAATAAATAAAAAAGTTATATCAGTTACAAGAAACACCGTGATAACCGACTTATATGCGGGTGGAGCCGCAGGCAAAAGCTAGTCTATACAAATAAATAAAATTGGAGTATCTGTTTGTAAAATTAAAATAATCGCTTCTTACTAAATACATATGCACGCCGCCCCGCGGCGTTACCCTCGGTACGACAATAACCGCGGGGTTCAGCTAGTCCTACTAATATTATAAACGCGAAAGTTTGTAAGTATAAATGGATGGATGTTTGTTACTCTTTCACACAAAAACTACTGAACGTATTTGGATGAAACTTTACAGTAATATAGCTTATACATCAGAATAACACATAGGCTACTATTTACCGCGATAACCGACATACAGGCGGGCGGAGCCGCGGGCAATTACTAGTTAATAATAAACCAAATGGCGCAGTTGAAAACAACCTAAAATCTTGACGAAACACTGAACCTAAACGTCTTTGAAATATTTCCCGAAGGTACCAACGCTGTTTAAAGTCTGAACCTATACTTACATTATAAGGAGGTAAAGTTTCTAACTTTGTTTGTATGGTTTTGGGGGGTAATCTTCGCAAGTACTGATCCGATCCTGAAAATTCTTTCACTAACAGAAAGCGACACTATTGAGGAGTGAGTGAATATTTTATTATGATTTAATAAAAAAATCAGTTAAAAATAATAGTATTTGTAAAAGAAGTCGGTTAACGCCCAACTAATTGGGCACGGGTCGGCTAGTATGATTACAAACCACAAGGCTTTTGTAAAACGTTTGAAATAGAAATTGTACGTAATCCAATTAGTGAGTTAATTTATTATAATAAGGGAGGAAAGTTATCGAATTTTATGAGATTCATTTATTTTCGGACTTCAACACATAACGACATCTAGTCCCAAATTAAGCAGGGTATGCTTGCTATGGTTGTAATAGTATGGGTACTAGACAACTGATATAAATACTTAATTACTTTTTTTTTATGTATAGGCCTGCTAACATGACTCTACTCTGCTTGATGGAAAGCATAAGCGTAATCCAAGAGTGGTGGTCACCATACTCATTGCGAATGCAGACAATGCAACAATGCAGCATGGTGACCCACACCATGGCGGCCTATTGAGGTGAATTTTCATCATTGGGCCTCCGGTCTCGCACTTACCAACGAAAAACGACGACGGTTGAAACGCTGTCACTTTACGTTGAACTTCTGTGCGAGGATAGTACCGCCCCGGTCGAGCCGGCCCAACCGTGATGAAATCAGCGTGGCTCTACTACCTAACAGTTTGTAAATACATACATATTATACATAGCTTAGTTAGCATACTCATAGCTATAGAAGCTTTACCGTCCGCGTGCCGACTCGAGGAACAAAATACGTAGAACAATATTTATTTTTAATTTTTTTCACATGACGCACAAAGGCGGACATAATGCCATGTGGCATTCTCTACCAGTCAACCTTCAGGTGATGTAGAAATATGATGTGGTATGTATAAAGACAAAGTACTGAATTTGACAAAGATCATCCTACTAATATTATAAACGCGAAAGTTTGTAAGTATGGGTGGATGGATGGATGTTTGTTACTCTTTCACGCAAAAACTATTGAACGGATTGGATGAAACTTTACAGTAATATAGCCAAAAACTAGTGATGTATATTCCTAATGCGGGAGTTTTCTTTTTAAGGAAAAAAATATCAGTACCTAAAGATAATATTGACGAAATTTATTTATTTATATAAATATACCGTAAGTAGAAAGTATCAAGAATTCGTGAATAGTAATCATGAATTCTTGATACTTTTTATCTGTAGGTACTATGTCTATATGGTACAAATTTCGCAATGTCACCGACCGCTTGCACAGTGTGCCGAACAAGTTTGGCGTGGGACAAAAACCTGTCCAGATATGTTTGGGCAGTGCATTAACCTTGGACAGCAACTGTTTATATGTAGTGATACAATTTGTAGTAAGATGTTATCATTTTCAAGAGAAGTCTAATATACCACAACTAGACGGGTTGGAATAGTTTGTGTCAAGTTTTCCTTCTCTTTGTAGTGCTGTTGTCCTGCGTAGTAATAAAATGAATATACCTTTATATTACCTGAATCTATTCACAAAGTAAACAACAATGTCACACAATAAAGCCACAGGTCACAGCCAAAGTCCTAATTAAAATATAAATATTTTACCAAAGGTTTACAGTTTATTTAATCAGAAAAGTCTATTAAAATTAATTTATTTAGAAATGATTCGATTGTCATCAAAGTCCTTTGACAAAAAATAAAAATTATTCAACTGTTTTGTGTACTGGTATTACAAAAGCTAAATTGTTCACAATTTCAGTAAGAGGGCTCCCCAATTGGTATTTTGTAAAGTGTCGCAAACAAATTTTCCGTCCCAATTAACATTGTTTGACATCAAAGACTTTTTGTTTTTTTTTTCAGTTGTTTATACCTTTTTGATTGAAGACCCTCTGCGGTTTAACAACAGGTAAGCTACGAAAATTTATGTATTGTCAACTAGTTTTCAATTTTTTTAACTTACTTATTTGCTTTTTATTACGCATGTACAACGTCTTTAAAATGATGTACCTAATGGTAAAAGTGTTCCAAAATCTGTTGCGTGGTTTACGAGTTGATGGATATGCCTACAGACAGATGCGTTACCTACTTACTACTACTACTAAGCGTTTTTATTTTATACCATGTAAAGAGTATCATAAGCAACTATCTAACTGACACCGTATCAAGCTAATTAAGTAGTTATCATAGTTGGACTGGCTTGTTGGCGCAAAGGTAGCGTATGCGACTGCTGAGTTTGAGGACTCAGGTTCAATTCTCGGATCGAACTAAATATTTGTTTCGGAGTTTGGGTGTTTTCTATGTAAAATATATGTATGTATTTGCAAAAATTACATATATACTTGTATTAGTTGTTTAGTACCTTTCGTACTAGCTGTGCTTAGCTTGGGACTATTTTGCGTTGTTTAAAAAAAGGGTTTTTGGAAGGAGCTAGTTTATGTAAAAACATCTATATTTTGTACTATGTAAAGATATAGTTGATGTGATTTAACCCAAGGGTGATTTAAGTTAAAGAGTTAAGTAAAATTTTTTAAGTGTATTTATCGGTGGCTTAAAAGCAGAACTATCACTTCAGACTGTGTTTTATTAAAGACTAGGAACAAAGCTGTAATTTAAAGCTTAATTTAACTACTTCTAATTTTTTTTTGATCTACAATATAATAATATGATTTGATTTATAGTTACCAGACGTCTATTAATAGGTGCTCTGTTTTTTCAAAGGTTCCCTGTAAGATATTGCTTTTTATTGATAAGGCTACCACTTGTACGTATTTATTAATTTGAGATAATTTTTAGGTCTACAATAAAATGTTAGAATAATATAGAAATTATGTTCTATTCTAAGAATTTATTTAAAGTTTAAAATAATAGAGATAAAACTAGACGGCCATCACGGTAAAAGTTTACTAAAAATTAGATTTCAACCCACAAATTTGGTTGCTTTTGCCAAGCAATTTTATTAGCTATTTGCAATTTCAGACTAAAAAATATCACAATGTCAAATTAAATACGTTTCACAGCTTTCTCAGCGGATTTAACATTAAAACATGCACTCAATCATACTTAGTATTACCTCTTTTAATTGTTACCCCTTTCTGATTGATTCATGAACAAATGAATACACAGCCTAAGTCATTAGTAATACAAACCTGAAATTTTGACAGCTGATTAATTAAAATTGAAAGCACCCGAAAGTAAGTTTTTTTAAATTTCACACATAAAATAAGGAATGAATTGTTATATGGAAAGTTTTTATACAAATTTAGAAAAACGAAATAAACTCATGAGCAAAGCCACCGACAGTAGCTAGTAATCATAATAAGATTTTTGTTCTACACCCACGTATCCAAGCCCACTGTGCAATGTTAATCATTTAGCCATTAGATTAATTATTTTTTATATATGCACGGAGTTTATTGACTTTTTACGAAGACTTCCATTAGTTGGTTGAATTCTTTCTATAAATATTGGATAAAATATTAAAAGCGTTCAAAGTAAATACTTTGCTAACGGCTTTTTAATTTAAAAGATGAATAAAAATATACTATGGTGTTGATTATTATTTTGATAAAGTCAAAGTTGCGAGTAAGTTGGGAAAAAGTTGTTTATTGTTTGCGGTGAAGTACAATAGCCCTTTTTGGGACTAATCCCGCAGTCACGCTTACCACTGTAACTCCTATACACCAAGATCAACCGCAGCGACCCACGAACACACTGAGTTATGATACTCGGGAAGTCCTAGAAAAATTATACTGTCTTGGAACCCGCAACGGAATTAAATAGAAGAAAATTGGAGGAGTTGGAAATATAATAAGTACTAGTTGTTGCCCACGGCTCCGCCCGCGTGCATGTTGGTTATCGCAGCAAATAGTAGCCTATGTGTTATTCTGATGTATAAGCTACACACATCAAAAGTGTCTAGGGATCAACATATGTGTCTAGGGATCAACATATGTGTCTAGGGATCAATATATATTTTTGCAATAACTTTTCTCCTGATTGATATTAATTAAAATTTTCTTTAAGGATTCATCAAATAAAGTGTTTTCGTTTGTCACAGTAACGATAAACCAAGTCACCTTTGCATTAATAAAGAAATTTGCCATTTTCCTAATAAAAGGATTTTTGACATTTGAACCACTAACATTAAAGTTCGAAAAAAAGACTGAAATAACAGTTTTCTTTAAAATTTTATTAGGTAACTTAAACAATTAATAATCCGTGTTTCTACCGCGAACACAAGAACATCGGTTTGGCATACTCAAAATGAGTTCATCCAAATCACGCTGTGGAATGGCCGCCCATGTTCGTTGCAACAACAAAAAAAAGGTCTTCTTGCGACTGGATACCCTCCATATTCGGCAGAGCTCTTCTCTGTAGCATATCCCATGCATGCTCAATCGGGTTCAAGTCTGGCGACTGAGCAGGCCAGGGCCAAAGCCACATCTCAATCTCAAGAAATCCGCATAAAAATGCTTGATCCCTAGACACTTTTGATGTGTGTATATTACTGTAAAGTTTCAATCAAATCCGTTCAGTAGTTTTTGCGTGAAAGAGTAAGAAACATCCATCGGATGGTCTATCCATCCATCCATACTTACAAACTTTCGCGTTTATAATATTATCTATACTAATATTATAAAGCTGCAGAGTTTGTTTGTTTGTTTGTTTGAACGCGCTAATCTCAGGATCTACTGGTCCGATTTGAAAAATTCTTTCAGTGTTGGATAGTCCATCTATCGAAGAAGGCTATAGGCTATATTTTATTTACATAAAAAATAGAGATCCGTAAGAAAATTGCTATTTTGTAACCCAAGGTGTGAAATCGAAAACCTATTTTTGCGTGCGCTGCAAAAAGTATTGACAATAGAACAAAATAATGTATTACGGGTTTGTAGGTCCCATTAAGATCTACAAAAAAGTCCGCGAGAGCATATATCTAACTATCATGGTTTAGTCACAATAACCGCTTTTGTGTTCAAAAAAATTATTAAATCGTCTGAAGAAAGAAACTACGTAAAATGTGTATCGTAATATTAATCCTTATCTAAATAAAGCATTATGTTATCAAGGGTATTTATGTAGAAGTAAAATACTTTTTGTTTCATCCCATTCGGACATTTCGTTTAGAAGTTATCACGAGTATAAGACGCTAATAATTGGTACCTATTATTGAGTTATTTGCCAAAGAGTTTTTATCAACATAATACCTAATATTAGTCTTTATCCAAATAAATGTGTTGTTGATTATGAGTATTAGATCTTAGAAGAGTATAATAAGTACATCTATACTATTTATATTATATATATAAAGCTGAAGAGTTTTTGTTTGTTTGGACGCGCTAATCTCAGGAACTACAGTAGTTCCTGAGATTAGCGCGTCCAGTTGGACCAGTTGTTCAATTGGACCAGTAACTGGTCCAATTTGAAAAAGTTATTTCAGTGTTAGAAAGACCGTTTATCGAGGAAGTTTATCGAGTTTATCTATATCATCACGCTATGACCAATAGGAGCGGAGTACCAATGAAGAATGTTTCAAAAACGGGGGGAAATTATTACGCTACGGGCAATAGGAGACGCAAACGACGTTGCGTGGGTCATCTATACTAATATATAAAGCTGAAGAGTTTTTGTTTGTTTGAACGCGCTAATCTCAGGAACTACTGGTCCATTCTGAAAAAGTTCATTCAGTGTTAGATAGCCCGTTTATCGAGGAAGTTTAGCGAGTTTATCTATATCATCACGCTATGACCAACAGGAGCGGAGTACCAATGAAGAATGTTTCAAAAACGGGGGGAAATTATTACGCTACGGACAACAGGAGACGCAAACGACGTTGCGTGGGTCAGCTAGTATAGTATAAACAATGCCTTGTTGTAACTTTAGGTACAGTACTCGTATACTTAATCATTGACTGAATAGATTATCCTGTTGCTCTTGCAGTTAGTGATCTTTACTTCTTACCCTGGGGTGGTAGATCTACATATTTCAATCTAGAACAAGTTGTATGATGAGCATGATTATTTTTTCTATGTTTGTGTGTAATTTATTATTTATTTATCCATGTGGTGACGGATTAATAATACGGAGTGTCACCACCCCTATTCGTGGGTGTCGCAAGGGACGACTAAGGGAGCAAACTCTGGTAGTTTGGACAACATAACTGCAAAGAGACGGAAATCTGGGCACAAACCCTATACCAACCCGTCTGGTCAGCATGGTATAGTAGACCACAACCTCCTTTCTAAGGAGAGGCCTAGGTTCAGCAGTTGCCCGTTGTTGTAAAGGCTGTTGTTGGGTGTATTTTTTTTTGTGGAATAGGGCGTAAACGAGCAGACGTATTGCCTGATGGTAAGCGATTACCACCGCCCATGGACACCCGCAACATCAGAGGCGTCACAAGTGCGTTTCCGACCTTTGGGGAATGGGAAAGGGGATGGGGGGAGGGGCTGGGGCATGGGCCTCCACTTTCCTCACTCACTCGGTGAAACACTGCGCAAGCACTGTTTCACACCGGTTTCCTGTGAGGCCGTGGTATCACTCCGGTCGAGCCGGCCCATACATGCCGAAGCGTGGCTCTCTCTCTCTCTGATTTATGTATTTAGAAATGCCCATTTACGTTAATTTAGATATATATATATGACTGCCTCGTTGGTCTGGCGGTTGGCGTGTGCGACTGCTGATCATGAGGTCTCGGGTTCGATTCCCGGGTCGAACCAAGTGTTTGTATGATCTACAAATATTTGTTTCGGAGTTTGGGTGTTTTCTATGTATAATATGTATGTATTTACAAAAAAAAAGTATATAAGTATTTATATCAGTTGTCTAGTACCCATAACACAAGCTCTGCTTAGCTTGGGACTAGATGGCGTTGAAAAAAAAAAAAAAAAAGAATATAATATATGAAAATACTAGCTGATCCGGCGAACTTCGTACCGCCATATGACCCACGTAACATCGTTTACGTTTTTGTGAATCTAAACCATTCCCAGATCCCCTTGAACACACACAAAAAATTTCATCAAAATCGGTCCAGTCGTTTTTGTGAATCTAAACCATTCCCAGATCCCCTTGAACACACACAAAAAATTTCATCAAAATTGGTCCAGTCGTTTAGGAGGAGTTCAGTCACATACACACGCACACAAGAAATATATATATTAAGATATGCCCGGGTGAATTTTACGTAAGAGACAATAAAATTACAGTTGGTAAATTGTGATCGATTAGTTCGCATCTATAACGACGTTTATAATCAGATAATGTAGTAGAGTGAATTGTGTTTCTCTGTTTAATTCGATGGCCTTATATTATGAGATTGTTGACCTGCAATATGGCTGGCTCATCCACGGTTTTTGAGAATACATTCTTCTTCTGCCTCGCCTCATCCCGTAACGCGGGGTCGGCTTTCCCAATCATGCGACGCCATTCACCTCTATCTCGGACGTCATCGTGGAGTCCCAATACTTTCATGTCCTTTTGGACATTCGTCTTCCAGACAGTTTAAGGCTCTTCCCCTCTTTTTTTGTGGCAATGGAAAGGCCCTTTTTTATAACGTGACCATACCAGCGTAGTCCAGCCCCAGAAATTTTATGTATTTTTGAGAACACATTCATGAAAAAATTCATAGCTCAAATTACTTTTATGCTTACATCACCAGCCTATCGCAGTCCACTGCTGGACATGGTGGAGTACCTTTACATTTATTACTACTTTTTAAATCATTTACATCTTATTTCTTTCATATCTATACATTTCAAGCGTCTACCTGTTGCCATGTATAAAAAATCACGTTTGTTGTATGGGAGCCCCCTTAAATATTTATTTTATTCTGTTTTTTAGTTTTTGTTGTTATAGCGGCAACAGAAATGCATTATCTCTGAAAATTTCAACGGTCTAACTATCACGGTTCATGAGATACGGCCTGGTGAAAGACGGACAGACGGACGGCGAAGTCTTAGTAATAAGGTCCCGTTTTACCCTTTGAGTACGGAACCCTAGAAAGTAACCTAAGTTGCTCCGATCCAGAGATTAACCGGAACAAACAGACAGACACAATTTTTTTTAAATTATTTTGATGTAAGTACCGTATATTTTCATATGCATTTAGTGAATAAAAAGCTGTTAATTTGAAATTACAAACAGACATTTCAATTTTATTTATTTGCATAGATGTATAGATAAAAAAAGCCGTATAACCTACGTTTATTGGCGAATACGTGATCTAAGCAATGTCACACGCGTATAAGTTAATGTTTTCACACTTTAACGATATCTACGGAAACGAGAGCGAATCGAAATAACAAAATTTCATGGTTCTGATTTTTGGACGAAGCGTGACTTTTGGCACACTGGCCGACTGATACTAATACATGCTAAGTGCACTGTGTTTAATTTGGCAAAAATTAACAAAACATTAAAACAGTTTGTGGCTTTTTAGAGAGACAATTTGCTCACTGTGTTCATTATATTCAATTTGTTTGGTGATTGTACGTGCAAATAAAAATTTTGAAAACAGTTTTAGAACATATCGAAATATATTATGCTTTTAAGAAACAGCTTGACCAATTTTGATAAGATTTAGTATGGAGATAGTTTACAACTTGGATTATATCTTAAAAATTCTAATGTCCTTGTAGGATAAGCAAGGTAAAACCCCAATCGCAGGTAACACTGCGGGACACAACTAGTTTGAACATAACAAACCAGGGACGAATCTTTCTCGTAACTTCTAAAAAATATATAACACAAACGGGGTCGAACCCAAGACCTCCGTGTGGGCGTCCACCCACATATAAACATAATATACAATTACTTTTTATACCCAGTGACTCATTAGTTAACGGTAAGAACGGTTCATTGGACACTCGTTCGATGCACGGTCCTTAAATGGTTGTCGACCATTATTTGCGAATACAATATCATTATTACTCATTAAAATTTTAATTTGACTGCACGGTTGACCTAATGGTTTAAGCGGTCGCCATGCCGCTTTCTACTGCGCCAAGTGTTGTGGGTTCAAATCCCACATGGGACAATACTTTGTGAGATCCACAAATTGTTGTTCTTTGTGTCTGTTACATGTATGTTTATAAAGTCCCCGCAACATAGGATGTATATTCTGAACGCGGGAGTTGTCTTTTAAAAAAAAAGTCGTGTGGTGTCGTGGGACACCAGATAGGAACGAAGTTCCTTATCAAAAATACAGATGGCGCTATACTACATTTTTCGTTCACGCTCTTTAAAAACCACAAAATTGTCTTAAAACTTTAATTTATTTAAAATGAGTTATACAAATATAAAAAAAAACTCTATGCGAGGTATAAAGAAAATAACTATCCAGGTATATGTTTTTTATTATGATTTTTTATCGATAAAATATAAAACTAAACTGGTCACTTGTGCTGCCACCTAGTAATCTCTACTGAAACAAGTTCTGTCTAGAGTTACTCCGTACTTGTTACATACAACTTACAGATTCCTACGCTATACTAAATTTTTTGTTCACGAAATAAATAAATAAATATTTTGGACATCTTTTTTTTTTGTAAACACATACATATTATATATAGAAAACATCTAAACTCCGAAAAAACAAATATTTGCAGATTGTGACACCGAGGCAGTCAATATAACGTTACGGACGCTTTTTGCCGGCTAACACACATGCGAACGCGCGTTTCTAGAATGAAATTACATGTAGTTGTAAACGCGCGTTATCAAAACGCGCGTTGAGCGCTCATCATCTGAACGTGGCCTAACTCTATCTAAACTATATTATTTATAAACCCAATAATATTTTATCCGTGGTCGTTTCCGTTTCCAACTCTTCCAGTTTTCTTCTGATTCATTTCCCGAGTGTCATAACTCGGTGTGTTCGTGGGTCACTGCTGTTGATCCTGGTGTACAGGAGTTACAGTGGTGGGCGTGATTTTCACCATACATAAATAGCTATAACTATAAATTCTCAAAATTAAAAAAAAACCCCGACATAATAACCTGAGTTCCCTTTAAAAAGTAAAAAACACGTTATGCGCTTTCATTTGAGACCCCACTCGATGATATTTTTGCAGACATTCGGTTACTCTTCCCCACTTTCACCGCCATAACTTTTAAACGGCTCAACCGATTTTCATAAAACATGTCTAAGAACACTCGCACGTAACTCACCTTTCATACAAAATAAATTAAATTGAAATCGCTTCACCCGTTCGGGCGCTACGGTGCCACAGACAGACAGACAGACAGACACGTGAAACTTATAACACCCCTCTTTTTGGTCGGGGGTTAAAAAATAGTTTACAATACCTTTAGCTAAAGCTGCATGTATCAAGCATAGACAGAACAGGATCTTTACTAGCGCCATCTTGAATTGTTGCAAAAAAACGAACACTATTCACTTTGCACTGTGTGTTCCTGAAATAAATAAGAAATATGTTATTTTTTTAAGTGAAATATTATCTTTTATAGTAAACCAACAACCTTCACCTACGTAGTTCCCGTTCCTGTGGGACTACGGGAATACAATATAGCCTATGTCACCCAAGGATAATGTAGGATTCCAATGATGAAAGAATTCTTGAAACCGGTCCAGGAGTTTTTGAGTTTATTCGTTACATACAAAAATACAAATCTTTTTGGTATATGAACCGTGTATGAATACACCGTGTATGAATATACAACCAACATATGAATTTGGTAAAAAGCGGTTATTTTAATATTACAAACAGACACTCCAATTTTTACCCGACTACGGCAAAGCCAAAGGAGGGTTATGATTTTGACAGGCTATGTATGTTATGTATGTATGTATGTTCATTTGTTCCCTCATAGCTCCTTAACTACTTATTAGAACTGGACAAACGAGGTTTCGTTAGAAGCGTCTTGATCGTCCACTGGTTATAGGTTATATGACGTGTCACTGAATCTAATGTGGCGCCCTCTAGCCGACATAAAGTACTGTATTTGGTATCATTAGAAAGGGCGTTATTTGTTCATTTCAAATATATATAATATATATATATATATATTATATATTAATAACGGCACCAAAACATTTTAAATAAATAAAAGTAAAATCTAAAACCCAACTACGACAAAAAACGACGCTGAGAAAGTATGAAACAAGTTTCAAAATCCGTTGTCACGCGTTGTTAATGTGTTTTGTTACATTTCTACGTAACGTGTGACTACGGCTTTTGAAACTTGTTTCATACTTTTTCAGCGTCGTTTTTTGTCGTAGTTGGGTTTTAGATTTTACTTTTTTTTATTTATTTGTATACATGTATTATGGATTTCTGTATGTTTGATAGTAAACTAGCTTAAAGCTGAAAGTCGTCGAGTTGCGGAAACCCAGCCCGCGAGTTCAAGTTCAAGTAGTAAACTAGCTTGCTGGTGACAGATTAAAAATAGGTAGTCCCGACACGACACCCCTATTCATCACATTTTGGTCTTAAGAGCCGACTAAGGGAGCAAAACCATGTAGGAAAATATTACTGCAAAGAAACGAGATACAAACCCAAGTATCAACCCGTCTGGTCAACGTGACATAGTTGACGAAAACCTCCTTTTTGAGAAGAGGTGCATGTCCAATAGTACTGCTCATAGCCCAGTTGCACTCGGTGATTAGAAACAATCACCGAGGGTAAGCAACGACGGCGCGGTCAGTACCTGGATGGGTGACCGCTGGTGGCATTATACCATGAGCGTTTCCGTGATCCGGAGGTCATGTTAAGCAGTCGGTCCCGGTTGTTATCACAGGATAACAGTAGTGAAGCTTAGTTGGAGGCCTTTGGGCGGCTTATAAACATCCAACGGCAAGATGACGTAGCCACAACGTTGTCTTGCCAGTCCCCAACCCGCATTCGGCCAGCGTGGGGACGTATGGCCTTAACCCTCATCTGAGAGGAGACCCGAGCCCAGCAGTGGGACATTATGGGTTGTTGATGTATGTCCAACAATGGACTAAAAAATTACAACTAAATTGAGAGTCTTATTTCCTTGAAATCAGTTAATTATTTAAGCTTTGTATTAAGTTAGCTGACTATTGTTAGTAATTATTTCCACTGAATGGTATATTATAATTTTATTAGCGTACAAATGCGGAATGTTCTCAGACAGAAATGAGCAAAACAATTGATATCATGTTTAATTTGTACGCAAAATGGCGTTAATTAAATAATTTCAATTTATACAAATAAATAAAATTGGAGTGTATGTTTGTAATATTAAAATAACCGCTTTTTACTAAATGCATATTTCTGTATACACGGTACATATATCAAAATAACGTTTTATACAAGTTTTGTCTGTCAGTCTGTCTGTCGGTCTGTCTGCCTGATGATGTAAGGAGTAAATTGGCTACTTTTTAGACTAGCTTCGCCCCGCGGCAAGACAATAACCGCGAGTAACACTGCGGGACTCAGCTAGTTATATATGGTCTTTACCTATGAAATTGCCGTTTTGTATGCAATAAGTGAAAGAACTTATTTTTTCAAACTTTTTTATTTCTGTTATTCGAAGTAATCACTCATGCGATCGACGCATATTTGCCAACGCATTGGCAGTTTATTGATGCCCTTCTTGTAAAAATCAAATTTAGACAACTTTTTAGTAGGTAAAAAATTCAATTCCCGAGAGGCAGTACAAAATGCCTTTGAAGAGTTTGTTGCCTCCCGTCCAGCTGATTTACGTCGGATGCCATTATCAGATCTTACCTTACCATGGTATCACCGTTGGGATGTCTCTTTTCCATTAAAAAAATAATCATCAAAATCGGGTCATAAACGAAGTTATCCGCGAACATACATAAAAAAAAACATATATACGGTCGAATTGAGAACCTCCTCCTTTTTTGAAGTCGGTTAAAAAAAATAATTTTCGTTGTATATATTTTTTTTCTACTGATCCCTAATCAACAATCCGGAAATAAACAACGCGTGTTTATAACGTAAACCCAAGAAAACATACTAATGATTATTTTAATTACCAATCACAGCACGGGAATCGAACCGGTCACGCTCTGGTGATGACCACCGATGCGTTGGAAATCAGTTTACCGTACACCAACATACAAGGGGTCCATGTCTGGATGTGACGATGAAGACCATCGGAGCACAACAAAATCAAAATCAAATAGCTTTTATTTTAAGTAGGCATTTTTTTTTTTATGTATGGCCCGCCAAAATGACTCTACTCTGCCTGATGGAAAGCATAAGCAGAATCCAAGAGTGGTGGTCACCATACTCACTGCGAATGCAGACAATGCAGTATGGCAACCCACACCATGGCGGCCTAGTGATGCTTCTGCATCTTTTAGTCTAGTCAACAAGTGGAACTTGTCGACTAGACTATTTGGGCCTCCGGTCTCGCACTCACCAACGAAACACGACAGCATGAACGCTGTCATTTTACGTTCATTTTTTGTGCGAGGGTAGTACCGCCCCGGTCGAGCCGGCCCATTCATGCTGAAATCAGCGTGGCTCTACTACCTATTTTCAGGCATTTTCGAAACGTTACATTATTCACTCTTGACTGCCTCCATGAGTGGATCAAGGGTCTGATGCAGAAGGCAGTCCTTCTTGACACTGCTCGTATTGTGAGGAGGTTCCTGTCTTTGGAGCCCTAACCACCGGTTTCTTGGTCCCTGTACCCGAAGTGGGTGGTCTACTATTTTAATATTTTTAAATGTATTTGTTTTTATTAACCGACTTCCAAAAAAGAGGAGGTTCTATGTTCCACTGTATGTATTTTTTTTTTGTATTCGAAAGGGTATGGTTCCGAGGTGGTCCCATTGCCAGCATATCAGGATCTGATGATGGGAACCCAGGGAAATCGAGGGAAACTCTCATTTTTAATAGGCACATACTATGTTTTTCGTATATTTTCTGAAGTTACACCCGTATTTGCGTCTGGTAGTCATCATTTTATGATGATGAGCTGATGATGTAAGGTACAACTCTTTAACGGTTAGGAGTTGGAGGATAAATCTTTAAATATCATATGTATATATGTTACCTTTAGTCGTATTCTTTCAAATTATTTAGGTAAGCTGATGATGGAAGGTGGAAGGTACGACTCCTCAACGGTTAGGAGTTGGAGGATATTTTTTTCAATTTCATACGTATCTAAAGACCTTCAGTCGTATACTTTCAAGTTATTTAGGTGAACTGATGATAGAAGGTTAACTCTTCAACAGTTAGGAATTAGAGGATGATTTTAATATTACACGTAGGTACGTATGTACCTTAATTTGTATTCTTGATGATGAAATTTGATGAAATAGTTCAACTTACTACTTACCTACGATTGTTTGCACTAAAAACTGAAAAATAAAAACTTTTTATATAAAAAAAAAAACTGACTTCCAAAAAACATCCAACGAAAACTCTCTGCCAAAAAACACTTAAAAGCGTAAAATAAACTGGTTCTTCATAAATTGCCTATACCTTATTCTTTATTATATTTATATAGACTAAAACGGACACTTACTAATTTCACAGACGTAAACAGCGCCATTTCGAGAGTGGTTCATTGGTTTGACATCAACAATCTGCTTTTAAATGAACAAAAAACTAAGTGCATACGTTTCACAATGCCAAACGTCAAGCCAGTGAAAACTACAGTGGTAATTAAGGATGTCGGGTTAGATCTTGTGGACACTACGACATTTTTGGGTATAACACTAGACTCTAAGCTACAGTGGGGCCCACATATTGATAAATTATCGAGTAGACTCAGCTCAGCAGCATACGCAGTAAGAAAAATTCGAGAGTTGACTGATGTTGATACAGCACGACTTGTTTACTTCAGTTATTTTCATAGCATAATGTCGTACGGTATTCTACTGTGGGGGAATGCTGCCGACATTCAAACTATTTTTGTACTGCAAAAGAGAGCGATTCGAGCACTCTATAATTTAGGCAATCGTTGTTCATTAAGGCAGAAATTTAAAGAAATAAACATAATGAAAGTGGCAAGTCAATATATCTATGAAAATGTAATGTATGTTCAGAAAAACAAAGATAGCTTTTTGAAAAGAAGTGATGTACATTCTTTAAATACCAGGAATAAAAATAAACTTGTAGTACCCGCCACTAGGCTCCAAAAGATAAACAAGTCTTTTCGAGGTCAATGTGTCCGATTTTATAATAAAATCCCAAATAATATTCAAGATTTAAGTATTAACAAATTTAAATCCGCAATAAAACGTGGATTGTGTAAGAAGGCCTACTATTCAATTTTGGATTATATAGAAGATCAAAATGCTTGGGATTAATTAACGCAGGCTATTTCTTAAGGAAAAATGTGGTGTTGGCTAGTGTGTTTTTTATTATTATTTTTTTTTTTTCTATTTTTTATGCTACATTTCATTTTCTCTTTTATTCGATTTTTTTTTTCTTAATCTTGTTTTCTCTTCATTGTCCTTTTACCTTTTAGTACTTAATAACGGACATACTGGCACACATCAAAACAATGTTGTGGTACATGTAATAGTGCCATCTATCTGTAATTTGTAAAAGAGTGGCCATGAGTTTGTTTGCCCTTTCTTCTCATAAGGCTCAACTCCTTTGAAATGGGCGGTTGTAGATCGGCACAGGCAAATACTCGTAATAGATTTTGTATGAGTTTAATTTTTATTAAGCTTATTTGCTTGCTATTTGACAAAACAGAGATTGTTGCTATTGTGTGTGTTGATCTATGACTTTAGAGTCTACATAAAAGACGATTTCAAACAATTTAAAAAATTTTATGAAATAAAGAGAGTTTGAGTTTGAGTTTATTCATTTAAATAGTAGTATTATAATGTGTGCTAGGTACCTAAAATCTGTTTAAAGTCGGTGCTAAGCCCAAAAGAATACAAACGAACAATTACAAAAGCCAAAGCGATAGTTACTTGGCACCGACTTCAAACAGATTCTAGGTACCTTTTTTTTTTTTTTTTTTTTTTTTTTTTGTTGACGGGGTGGAAAATCCCTTCGGATCTCCGGCTCCTCTGGGGCTGAGGAGCCAGGTATGTGGTGATTCCACTAAAAACCACCCCGGCTGCCGGTCTCAGGCGCCCTGCTCTGGGAAAGACCCGGACCAAGTTATTTCAGGTCCCCCCCAGGAACGACGCCGCGTCTTGAGAGACTCTGTCCTGGGGGAAGCCTCGACTTCCCCCTGCCTGTCGGCCCATCCGTTATGTGTTGCGGCCTGAACGCAGTTTTGCAACCAGGCCGCCTACCCGTCGCTGTACCTAGCACACATTATAATACTACTATTTAAATGAATAAAGAATAAGGTATAGGCAATATAAAAAGAACCAGTTTATTTTACGCTTTTAAGTGTTTTTTTGGCAGAGAGTTTTTATGTTAACTAGCTTTTGCACGCGGCTTCGCTCACGCAGACTTTCATCCCCTGTTTTACCCCCTTAGGGGTGGAATTTCAAAAAATCCTTTCTTAGTGCTCACTTACGTTATATAAAGAACCTACATGCAAAATTTGAGGATTCTAGGTTCAGCGGTTTGGGCTGTACGTTGATCTCACTCTATGTCAGTCACCTTCCTCTTTTATATTATATCTATAGATAGATTTAAAAAATATAAATAATATGTAATAATGAATGTAATAAAGTGAATAAGAATAATATTTCGGTCATCTAAAACACAACGCCATCTAGTCCCAAACTAAGCTGAGCTTGTATTATGGGTACTAGACAACTGACATAAATACATAAGTATATATTTTTTTAGAGATAAATCTTATGAGCAAATTAAAAACTAAGAAATGAATATTACTTTCATTTAAAGAGTATTTTTACTACATAAAACACAATTCATTTCACTAAAACTTGCAACTGAATTAATTTAAATCGTCTTGGTCATTGAGTCCGACTCTTCAGACGTATTTATGTGTCCCGGATTCACGGCTCTCGAGTGTAGGTAATTAAAGAAATAAAACAAAAGAAGTCCAGTATGGCTAAGAAATGTTTTAATACGATGCAATTAACGAAACTACGTAGGAAAATCCCATAAACAGACGGCATCTCCCATAAACTTTATGGCCTATATGGTGTTTTATTTCCATTCTATTATTGCTATTACGAATTAATAATATAATTACTATTAAACTATTATTATTTATTAACGATCATGGCTGGTACAAAGAAAATAATTGAGTGCGGCCAAGGAGTAATGCTTTAAACGGTCGATAAGCCGCTTTCTACTGCGTTGAGTGTTGTGGGTTCAAATATATGGGTCCACACTTTGTTTGCCCTTAAATTGGGTGTTCTTAGTGTCTGTTGCTTGTTTTTTTTTTATGGAATAGGGGGCAAACGTATCACCTGACGGTGATACGTCTGCTTGTTATAGGTAGTAGAGCCACGCTGATTTCAGCACGAATGGGCCAGCTCGACCGGGCCGGTACTACCCTCCCTCGCACAGAAGATCAACGTAAAATGATAGCGTTCATGCTGTCGTGCTTCGTTGGTGAGTGCGAGACCGGAGGCCCAATGATGCAGAAGCATCACTAGGCCGCCATAGTGTAGGTCACCATGCTGCATTGTTGCATTCGCAATGAGTATAGTAACCACCACTCTTGGATTCTGCTTATGTTTGCATCAGGCAGAGTAGAATCATTTTGGCAGGTCCGTACATAAAAAAACGTCTGCTAGTTTGCCTTTACAAACATACAAGCGTGAGCCACGCTTCGGCATGAATGGGCCGGCTCGACCGGAGTAATACCACGGCATCACAGAAAACCGGCGTGAAATAGCGCTTGCGCTGTGTTTCACCGAGTGAGTGAGGATACTGGAGGCCCGTACCCCAACCCCTGCCCCCATCCCCCTCCCCATTCCCCAAAGGCCGGCAACGCATTTGTGACGCCTCTGGTGTTGCGCGTGTCCATGGGCGGCGGTAATCGCTTACCATCAGGCGATACGTCTGCTCGTTTGCCGGTCTATTCCATAAAAAAAAAAAAAAAAAAAAAAAAAAAAAAACCATCAGGCGATACGTCTGCTCGTTTGCGCCCTATTCCATAAAAAAATAAGGTAAATTAAATTCTTAGTCAGTTTTCTTTAAACTAATAATTGTGTAGGTACTAAATTCACATTAACGCTCAAAGCCGTCGATTAAAGTTAGTACATCAGACAAATCCATTATCAGAGCTTTGTTTCAAACTATTAAAACGCACTGTATAGAGAACAACTTATTTTTAAGTGCAATTTTATTCGAGTTCTTTATTACATTCATTATTGCGCCAATAAGGCAGGAAATAAGCAAACTCGCTAGGTGGTAAGTTAGTGGATTACTATTGGACTGTAAAAATAAGTTTCTATTGGTACACTCGAGAGCAAAGATTTAAGGTCAGTACTAAGAGAAAAGAAAAGAAAATATTTTAAACAGAAAGTATCGTTATCTTCTTAATTATAATTTTATCACGAATTAGTCCCCAGTGCAATAAAACTATGTGTGTATGTGTAAAAGTTTTTTTATGGAATAGGGGGCAAACGAGCATACGTATCACCTGATGGTAAGCGATTACCGCCGCCCATGGACGACCGCAACACCAGATGCGTCACAAGTGTGTTGCTGGCCTTTGGGGAATGGGGAGAGGGATGTGGGGAGGGGTTGGGGTATGGGCCTCCGGTATCCCCACTCACTCGGTGAAACACAGCGCAAGCGCTATTTTACACCGGTTTTCTGTGAGGCCGTGGTATCACTCCGGTCGAGCCAGCCCATTCATGCCGAAGCGTGGCTCTTCCACGGTAAAAGTCGCGAAAGGTTAAAACTTAATAATATTATCTCTAAAAATAAATAAAATTTAAGTGTTTGTTTGTAATTTCAAATTGACAGCTTTTCACTGAATGCCTATGAAAATATTTACGATACTTTCATTAAAAAAATCAAATTTTAAAATTTTGACTGTTTGTTCCGGCTAATCTCTGGAACAGCTTTACCGATTTTGACAAGACTTTCACTGGCAGATAGCTGATGATATAATGAGTAATTTGGTCTACTGTTTAAGACTAGCTTGGGCCCGCGGCGTTACCCACGGTTGTTGGTATAACAACAATAAGCTCGGCTCAGCTAGTCTATACAAATAAATTAAATTGGAGTTTGTTTGTAATATTAAAATAACCGCTTTTTACTAAATGCATATGCATGTATACACGGTACATATACCAAAATAACATTTTTTACAATTTTTATCTGTGTTTGGTCCGGCTAATCACTGTAACGACTGGACCGATTTTGACGGGACTTTCACTGGTAGATAGCTGATGATGTAGGGAGCGGCGTTACCCGCGGTTGTCGTTATACCGCGGTGACACCGCGGGGCTCAGCTAGTTTTAAATATGAACTTAACCAAAATAAGAATTAAGTTCACATTCGTATGTCACAAATTTCTAAAGAAAAGTGCGAAAATTATACTTTTCTATAGACATCAGTATAAAAGACCATGTTTTATTTACTCGTAAAGTTCAAAATAATATTAAATTTACTTCAGAAAATATTTCTTTAGGACTCTAAAGCAAGATGGCGGCATCTTACAAGGGATTTGCTATGGTTTTCAAAATAATACTCTTATGGATATGAATAAACCTTACAAAACGAGAATTACAAGTATAAATGAGTATGGTGACCACTAATCTTTCTGCTTATGCTTTCTATCAGGCAGAGTAGAGTCACTTTGTGAGGCTTATTAATAATAATCAAAATTTTTTACAAAAATATACGACTTCAATCTGGACCAAATTTAAATGGGACCACACAGGAAGCACCAGCTTTCAAATAAAACGGTTCATCCAGTCGAAAGTTATGAGGTAACAAACAAGAAAAAAAATCCAGTCGAATTGAGAACCTCCTCATTTTTTTGAAGTCGGTTAAAAATTTAAATTTATAGATAGCTTGAAAGACAAAGTGTGATCGCTAAAAACATCTACTAGGCAATTGGCTTGCTCTCAGCAAAACACTATTAAATTTCCTGCCTTAACTAAAAACAGCTTTACAGACTTCGAAGGTCGCACACATATATAGTAAAAGAATAAAACACACAATTGTTCAGATTATACTAAGAAATCCAATGCTGATCTCACTTAAGACGAGTTTTATAATCATTTGTATGCTTAGAAACCGGCTTTAGTCGATGGTGACACAGCATACCGTCTTAATATGTTGAAAAGGTCAAAAGGTGTGAAAAAAAAAGATACAAATTAACAGTAGTGGCTTGTCAGAGGTCGAAATTTGAACCTCATTCAATAAATCTATATTAAATTGTTGTTAGGTTGTTTGGTTACTGTCTCAAATTAATCGTAGACGTACAATAACAACAGCGGGTAACGCCGTGGGGCGAAGCTAGTCTAAAAAAAGTAGCTTAAGTTACTTCTTATATCATCAGCTACCTATTAGTGAAAGTTCCGTCAAAATCGGTACAGCCGTTCAGAGTTTACCCGGAACAAACAGACAGACAGACAAAAATTGTAAAAAATGTTATGTTGTATCGTGTTTACATACATATTTTGACTGCACGGTTGGCCTAGTGGCTTAGGCGGTCGCCACACTGCTTGTCAATTGGCCAAGTGTTCTGGGTTCAAATCCTACATGGGACAACACTTTGTGTGATCCACAAATTGTTGGTCTGAGTCTGGGTATTCATTGTGTCCGTTTCATGTATGTTTGTAAAGTCCCCCGCGACACATGATGTATATTCCTAATGCAAGAGTTGTCTTTAAAAAAATAAATAAAAAAACTACTGATTTAGTGAAAAATGGTTATTTTAATATTTCAAACAGATACTCCAATTTTATTCACTTGTATGTCTGTATAAATAAGTATGTCCGCAAACACAGTAGCTCTCTCTGTTCCTATTACCAGCATATCAAACTAGCTTTATCACGCGGCTACGCTCACGTAGACTTTCATCCCCTAATTTACCCCCTTAGGGGTGTAATTTCAAAAATTTCTTTCTTAGTGCTCACTTACGTTATATAAAGAACCTACATGCATTTCAGGATTCTAGGTTCAGTGGTTTGGGCTGTGCGTTGATCTCTCTCTATGACAGTCAGTCAGTCACATTACTCTTTTATATATGTACTAGCTTTTACACGCGGCTTCGCTCACGCAGACTTTCTTCCTCTGGTTTACCCCGTTAGGGGTGAAATTTCAAAAATTCCTTTCTTAGTGCTCACTTACGTTATATAAAGAACCTACATGCAAAATTTGAGAATTCTAGCTTCAGGGGTTTGGGCTGTGCGTTGATCTCTGGGTATGTCAGTCAGTCAGACACCTTACTCTTTTATATACCATGTGTCCCAAAATTCAACGATAAGCGGGCGCCAAAAGGTAGACCTGCTCATGAGTACATAAGGAAAAATAAAAAAAAAATATACCTAGTTTTTTTTAGTTACAAGAAAAATTTAGAATTTCTTTGAAAATGTACACCCTTCATTTTTTATTTATTTATTTATTACGTAGTGGTGTCCATACTTTTTTTTACAAGACCATGAGTCAAAGTACACTAAGAGTAAAAATATTTCAAAATTGTAGGGAAAAAAAATATTTTGAACGTTTTTTGTGTAAAAACTGCGGGCAATTTGGTGTTTTTAAGAGTTGTGGTGAATAGTAGCAATATCATGTAAGATATAAATTTTCAAAGAAATTCAAAATTATTCTTGTAACTAAAAAAAAAACTAGGTATATTTTTTTAATTATTTTCCTTATGTACTCATTAGCAGGTCTACCTTTAGGCGCCCGCTTATCGTTGAATTTTGGGACACCCTGTATATAGATAGGTATATAGATTTTTTACCAGCGTAGACCCCCCATAAGAAGCTAGAAATCATATTCCTGAGTTGTTTAATTAAGTGTTTATGAGATGCAGTTTCCCACGTTACAAATTTAAATGCAGTCACGGTTCATTTGCAACTCTTATTTGTATTACACGATTAATACAACCGTCTATACATATTAAGTTCTTTGCCCTGACTGTCTGATTCATAAACGCAGAGCTTATCGATTCTAAACCGCTGGGGCGATCAACTTAATATCTAGACAGCTGATGCTTTTTAACCGACTTCAAAAAAGAAAGGACTGTATTTTGACTGTTTTTTTTAAGTTTGTTACCGACCTCAGAACTTTCGACTATACGGAACTATTGCGGTAAATAGTAACTAGTATGTGTCCTTCCTTAACAATCAAAGTATCTCCATATCCATACAGAATTTCATTGCAAGCCAACAGACAGAAAGGTAAAGTTACTTTCGAATATCAATATGGATAATATGGATTCTAATCTAAATTAAGGAACTCATTCTTTAAATGAATCATTATTTATATAAAACCTCTTTGGATCTCATTATAATGGCCCAAATACACACAACATAGCATATTAAAACGGACTTACACTTACACACTAACACCCCGTTAAGAGATAAACTTTACTACACAACTAACACCATCCTTATCACACATGTGTTATTATTACCCATCCCTTTCTCGCATGTTAAAAATTCAACCAAGTTCCTGGCACTACGCTTTGACAGCTTAATTTTTAATACCTACAGACTTTGGAGGTTAGATATTCGTCTAAGAGGTTTAATAGTTTTAAATTCATTAAATATTAGCTTAATATCAGAGTCCACTTTAACTTAGACCTTCAAAGTCATCAAAAGTAACTTAAAGACTACTTAGCTAAGTAAAACATAATGGATTTGAAGTTTTGTAATAATAATTACACTAAAAGTTTTAACAAGGTCTTTTTAACGTTGAAAACACGCAATTCGAGCATTAAAACATTTAAAAAAACTTATATTTACACAAGAGAAACTAAAATACTTACTAAAAACAACTAAATTGGGCACAACACTACACAGAAAAAAAAAACAATAACCTTTTAAACTGACAGCTGTGTAAATTGCAACAGAAAAACTAAGGAAATATTAATTTATTTATATTACATGTTATTCTTAGTACATTCTAAGAAAGACACGTCCGTTTCGGCTGGCGGTCAGCACTCCACTAGTTTCTCCTTGACTTGAATGCCTGATTGAGTAAGGCTGCGTATACGCAGGTGGTTCTAAGGCTGTTTGGGATCTACATACATTTTAAAAATTTTAGACTGTCAGTTTGTTCCGGCTAATCTTTGAAACAGCTGAACCGATTTTGACGGGCCTTTCACTGGCAGAAAGCTGATGAAATAAGGAGTAATTTAAGCTACATTTTTTAGTTTAACATCGCCCCGCAGTTTTACCCGTGGTTGTTGTTTGTAACGCTACAACAATAACCGCGAGTAACACCGCGGGGTTCAACTAGTTGTTGAATAAAGTGATTGATTTATTATATTTACATACATGTGGTTAAATTAGACGATTATAAGCGTGTCAAGTTTATACCTGGGTATATTGTAGCACGTTTTTATAAATAATGTCTTGTGCAATGGTTTTTTAAGGGTTTGGTCGGAGGTAAGTGCTTATAATCATTTAAATCATAATCTTCATATTCTTCATCGATCATAATTATCTATACTCTATACAAAGCTATAAAAGCTCTATATAAAGCTGAAGTTTGTTTGTTTTTTTGAACGGGCTAATCTCAGATACCGCTCTGGTGCGATTTGAAAAATTCTTTCATTGTTTGATAGTACATTTATCGAGGACGGCTATAGGCTATATATCATCACGCTACGACCAATAGGAGCGGAGCACCAATGAAACATGTTTCAAAAACGGGGGAAAATTATCACGCTACGGGCAATAGGAGACGCAAACGAGGTGGCGTGGGTCGGCTAGTATAATATAATAAAATAACAATCGACTATCAATATTATTAATCGATTTTTAAAAACGTTTTTTTACAGCTTTTATGTTGCACTAAGCCTCTAGCAACTCCTTTTTTAATAACATATAAGCTTTTTTAACCCCCGACCAAAAAGAGGGGTATTATAAGTTTCACGTGTCTGTCTGTCTGTCGGTCTGTCTGTCTGTCTGTCTGTGGCACCGTAGCTCCCAAACGAATGAAGCTATTTCAATTTAGTTTTTTTCGTATGAAAGGTGAGTTACGTGCGAGTGTTCTTAGACATGTTTCATAAAAATCGGTTGAGCCGTTTAAAAGTTATGGGGGTGAAAGTGGGGAAGAGTAACCGAATGTCTGCAAAAAATATCATCGAGTGGGGTCTCAAATGAAAGCGCATAACGTTTTTTACTTTTTAACGGGAACTCAGGTTATTATATCAGAGTTTTTTTTAATTGTGACAATTTATAGTTATTATATATGAGCTTACCAAAATGAGTTATGGAATCAGGCGTTACTTTGCGGAAATCCATGACATTAAATGCTATGAAATATATTTAGCTTTAATTCTGCGAGACAAATATCCAGGTCTGAAAGCAGGGCACAAATCCCACCGTCATGCATACTCACATGCACATATGGGTATCATGCATATGCACACATACAAAATAAGTGAGAAATAATTAGCATGCCATGCAACCAAACCTATACTCGACACGTGTTTCGCCACTCCACGGGGCATCCTCAGGAGATGTTGACTCGTCAAGCGTTTGAGCTCGAATGAGCTAGCCGCACCGCTGTCGGCCCTTTATATACCGTTTCGATGACGCTAAATAACGGTCGATACAATGTCACAAAGACATCTGTGCCGAACTACCCGCAATCATACTAGTTACCAAAATGACTCTACTTTGAGGTCGAGCCAGCACATTCATGCCGAAGCGTGGCTCTCCCACAGTAAAAAAACTTATATTAATACTCGTCTAGCCAGCGTGATATAGACTGCCTCGGTGACGCAGTGGTAGCTTATGCGACTGCTGTTCTTGAGGTCTCGGGTTCGATTCCCGGGTCGGACCAAATGTTTGTATGATCTACAAATATTTGTTTCGGAGTTTGGGTGTTTTCTATGTATAATATGTATGTTTTTATAAAAAAAGAAGTATATAAGTATTAATATCAGTTGTCTAGTACCCGTAACACAAGCTCTGCTAAGCTTGGGACTAGATGGCGTAGTGTGTTAGATGTCTGAAATATTTATTTATTATATTATTATTATATAGTAGGTCAAAACCTCCTCTGTAAGGAGAGGCCTATGTCCAGCAGTGGACTGTTAAATGTTGTTGCTGATATCATTCTGTTTTTAGACGTAAATTTTCCAATCTAAATATGTATGACGAAAAAAGTCAAAACACATTTCACACACGGCTTTCTATCCCAAAACATACAGAGCTTGTGCTATAGTTACCAGACTTCTAACAAACACACTTTTATATTTCTAAATACATACATATTCCAATCAAATTATTGGTGACGAGCAGATTCCCTAGCGGCAAGTCGCAGAACTAACGTATGACAGATAAAAATACGTATACACGTTATCATTCCACTTTTAAAATACTGTTCACCCTCACGAAGTGGTCTTATAGTATTTTTTACTACTCCGTAGACGTCTATCAATGAAATCATTGTAGAAAGAATATAAAATAACAATGCACTCGTTCTGTATATTAAACTGTCAGGTAGAAGTATCTGTCATACGTTAGTTCCGCAAACGGCCACTAGGGAAATCTTCTCGTTACCATACCTCTCACACAAATTGTATTTGTCCTGCGTGGGAATCGAACTCTCGACCTCCGAGTTATCAGGGTCGCTAACCACTAGACCAATATGCTAGTGAAATCAATAACACTCAATGTGTCATCACCTTTATCTTCCACGATTGCGAAGTAAAGGCTTTGAAGGCTGTATACGCTGTAACTACAAAACGATACATCTACCAACCCAATTTCCTGAACTTTGAACTTTTTCTCTTATAAATAAATTTTGTTTTACATTGTTATGTTGTTAAAGAGGTGAGATAATTGAATATTGAATCGTGTCTCAATAGTTTTTAAATATATTGTGTTTTGTATGTAAATATTTCGTTTTATGGTACAGTCGTGTTAATATATGAGTTCATAAGTACACAGATTATATAGAAAATAATGAGATATGCTTTTTTTAATAGAGTTCAGAAGATAAGGTTTTTTAAACCTATATATACACATAACATACCATAGGTAAAACCATGGGAGAGCCACGCTTCGGCATGTATGGGCCGGCTCGACCGGAGTGATACCACGGCCTCACAGAAAACCGGTGTGAAACAGCGTCTGGGCTGTGTTTCACCGAGTGAGTGAGGATACCAAAGCCCATACCCCAACCCCGCCTCCCATCCATCACCCCCCAAAGACCGGCAACGCACTTGTGACGCCTCTGGTGTTACGGGTGCCCATGAGCGGCGGTAATCGCTTACCATCAGGCGATACGTCTGCACGTTTGCACACTATTACATAAAAAAAATAATTGTTAAGTTGTTATACCATCACGTTACGAGTAGGTAATATTTGACTGTACGGTTGGCCTAATCGTTTAAGCGGTCGCCACGCAGCTTTCTACTGCGTCAAGTGTTGTGGGTTCAAATCCCACATAGGACAACACTTTGTGTGATCCACAAATTATTGTTCTGAGTCTGGGTGTTCTTTGTGTCCGTTTTATGTATGTTTGTAAAGTCCCCCGCGACACAGGATGTCTCTAGCAGGAGTTGTCTTTTTAACAAGTAATGAATTATTAAAAAAAACCAACTGCGAAAATATTTTTTCGGTTTCTTTTTAAATTTGGATGTACCCAGTGCCAGTCTCACGACTAAGACGAATCTATTGACACCACTCAAATAAAAATACGACGAGCCTATATATACGGCTCTAGGGCGTGCCGAAGAAATATAAATACATATATGTATACATACACCCGAAAATCATAACCCTCCTTCTTTCGCAGTCGGGTAAAAAGAAACAAGAAACCAGTTCAGTCCATTGACCTTTGATAAATGTTGCTGATGTCATCAATTCAAGTTAGAGACCTCCTGGTTTACACATACTTAATTTAAGCGCAATGAGCGCTTTTTATAGAGATGCCAGTCCATCAGCATGTGTCAGGAAGTAGTTTAGCAGCTAGTCAAGACCACATTTGGATTTTATTGACTATCAAACTAGGTGTATTTTGAATTCAACCGAGGGAATTATCGTCTAATGCTTTGGTTTTAGACGGTTTCCGCATTTAGATGGTCCTCTATGCGTTGAGGAATGGTTAGAGATGTATGTGCCACGCAAAATCTGGTCCTTTCAGAAGCGCAGAAGTCTCCTGGAGTGTTCACAGGGGCATGTGGAGGGTCAAATGTCAAAATGAATTCAAATTCATTTTGACATTTGACTGCACGGTTGGCCTAGTGGTTTAGGCGGTCGCCACGCCGCTTGCCAATTCGCCAAATGTTGTGGGTTCAAATCCTACATGGGACAACACTTTGTGTGATCCACAAATTGTTGTTCTGAGTTTGGGTGTTAATTGTGTCCGTTTCATGCATGTCTGTAAAGTCCCCCGCGACACAGAATGTTTATTCCTAATGCGGGAGTTATCTTTTTTAAAACAAAAAAAAAAAAAAACAATTAAGAGACTAAGTGACATTTATGAACGTTAAATTGAAGCTACAGTAAAAAATCATAGATCGACACAAACAAACGACACAGCATGTGCTTTATCGTCAAGGTAAATTAGGTGAAAACACCAAAATCTTAAGAGAAGAATATTGAAAAAAAAAACCGACTTCCAAAAACATCCAACGAAAACTCTCTGTCAAAAAACACTTAAAAGCGTAAAATAAACTGGTTCTTCATAAATTGCCTATACCTAATTCTTTATTCATTTAAATAGTAGTATTATAATGGGTGCTAGGTACCTAAAATCTGTTTGAAGCAACTCTTCAAAAAAATCGCCAAAATTTGTTTCCATTGTGTCTACACCGAATCGCCAGCAATTTGAAAAACTTTCCAACCGTCTCCACAGAGCCAATAAATATTTGCAACAATCGTATTATTTTGCTGTTTAGCGCCAAAAACAGAAACAGGTTTCCCAACATTTGTTGACAATTTTTGTTGCAAACACAACCAAATTACAATAAATTTTCTCACCAACACGTGTTGACAACACAAAAGTTGCCAATTTTGTTCGTTGGAGACGGCTTAATACGCCTTATTTTATAATCACTGGTCTGTTTCTACATTTCGAAGTGAGATGTTACATAGCCTATTTCCTTTATTAATTAATGCTTTATTTATTGAGGACTAGCTTTTGCCCGCGTCTCCGCCCGCATGTACATCGGTGATCGCGGTAAAAAAGTAGCCCATGTCCTTCTTCAAGAATCAAAGTATCTCTATGCCAAATTTCATTGAAATCGGTGCAGCGGTTTAGCCTTGAAAGCTTGAAAGACAAAGAGTTATTTTCGAATTTATAATATTAGCTTGGATATACATTTATATTTTCAAACTAGCTGCGCCTCGCGGTATTACCTGTGTGCGTTGCTATTAAACTTGGAGTTTCTTGCCGGTTTTTCTCCGTAGGAATGACATTTTGGTACAGCGCAACTAGGATGAGGGAAGGTCAGACTCAAAGGAAGTCAAGTTGCAGCTGTCTGTCAGTTATTATACTGTAAAAAATGTTAAGTCAGAATACTATAAAACTATGTGCCTATTTCATTGTTTGGATAGGTATAATTTAGATAACTGTTAATATATCCTGGAAATTATAAGCCTATTCTTCCGAATACCATTAATTTGTGAGATACCGTTATTCACTTTAAAGCAGAAACAAAGTGCTACTTTTTTAAACGTGAGAAAGAAATTCACATACGGACATGTCGGACCTATAAGCTTTTATACAGATATAACTGATGTTGACACTGTCTAAAATCAAAAAACCTTTTCAGGCACTTTCAAAACGTTACATTAATGATTCTAGTTGCACGGTTCCAAACTGCCATTCCTTTTTTTTACGCGGGGAATGCTTTTCGCACCATACCCTCCTTGGGGAGACGAAGGGCGTGTGTGGGACTCCCGGAGGACCGGTCTACCCACGAAACTCCGCGGCGGCCTACCTCGGCATATGGGAGGAGCTCCAGGAACGCATTGGCGGCTTATGGAGACCCCCCTATGGAGAAGAACCGACTTGAAGCTCCATTTCCAGTGATTACCGAAACCCGCATCTCCTTCTTCCATAATACTGGGGACAGAAGGAGAACTCAAAGATCTTCACAGGAAGATATCTCTTAGGTTTTTTTTTAATGTATGGCCTTGCCAAAATGACTCTACTCTGCCTGATGGAAAGCATAAGCAGAATCCAAGATCATACTCATTGCCAATGCAGACAATGGAACAATGTAGCATGGTGGCCCACACTATGGCGGGCTAGTGATGCTTCTGCATCATTGGGCCACCGGTCTCGCACTCAACGACGGAACACGACAGCAAGAACGCTGTAATTTACGTTGATTGTCTGTGCGAGAGTAGTACCACCCCGGTTGAGCTTGTTGAGACAGCTTTTTAATTTTTTGTCTGAGTGTCTGGCTGCTTGTTTCCGTTAATCTCTGAAACGGTTCGGTCAAATTTGACAGAAGTATATTGGCAGATAACTGATGTTATCAGAAGTAACTTGGGCTACTTTCATTTTATAAAAATTAATAGATTTACACGAGAAAAAAATTAAAACCAATGAAACAGTAAACAATTTTCGATTTAAAAGCAGCAAAATCCGCGGTTCGCAGCTAGTTCTTTACAGTACGCAACTAGCTGAGTCCCACGGTGTTACCTGCGGTACAATAACAGCCGCGGGTAACGCCGCATGGCGAAGCTAGTCTAAAACAAATAGCCTAAGTAAGGTATAAAGATTTTAATCATTCGTGTTTTAATTTAGTTGTAGACTATTTAGGGTTTGTTCCATTTAGATTTTAATAAAACATTCTAATTCTAATAGTACAAAATGAATGGATAATGAATGAATCTTATTACAATTTAGATTCAGAGTTTTTAGGAACACTGAAATATTTTATTTAGATTCAACTTTAACAACCGACTTCGCACGGATTTTTTTGAAATTATAATCTACTACAATATGCATGTATTACACATATAAACATTCCTCTTGAATCACTATCTATTGTTGAAAACTGCATTGAAATCCGTTGAGTAGTTTAAAAGATCTAAGCGAACAGACAGCGTAAAGCGACTTCATTTTATATTAGGTAAAGAAAAATATCTGGTACCTACACAGATTTTAGGTATTGTAATTAATTTAGTTGTAGACTACTTAGGGTTCATTTCATTTGAAGCAGAATTAAACATTCTAAGAGACTAAATTAAGGAATAATGAATAAATTTTATTACAATTTATATTTATGTATGAATGTAAATAATTTAAGTTTAGTGATTGTTTTCTTTGAAGTGAAAACTTCTTTGGCCGCGTTGTGAGCACTTTTTGGTAGAAAAAAACCTTATGAGTTCGCGTCACCGCGTCACCGACATGCTAATGTTTGATGTTGATAATTTTAATTTACACATGAAATTTCTAAAATTTGAACACTAGAATATTACAAATACCATTCTAAGTTGTAAGTTTTCACTTCTATCGGCAGTCCTTATGACTGCCAATATTTTTTTTTATGTATGGCCCTGCCACAATGACTGATGATGATAGAAAACATGAGCAGAATCCAAGAGTGGTGGTCACCATACTCACTGCAAATGCAGACAATGCAACAATGCAGTATAGTGACCCACACCATGGCGGACTGGTGATGCTGCTGCATCATTGGACCTCCGGTATCGCACTCACCAACGAAACACGACAGCAAGAACGTTGTCGTTTTACGTTGGTCTTTTTTACGAGGATAGTACCGCACCGCCCCGGTCGAGCCGGCCCAACCGTGCTGAAATCAGCGTGGCGGGCTCTACTGCCTTGAATATAATTGAATTGAATTTTTTTTTTATAAATATTAATTTTCAGATCTTGAAATATACTTTCTACTATACTACTTGAAAAATCTATTGGCAAGATGAATGATACAGCCATTTCTAAAGGCTGTATCAATGTATCATTCATCATGCCAGTAGATTTTTTTAACATTTATGAGTATTCGCCAATCTTTATTAGTATCAAATAAGTAAGTATACTGAAAAATCCAATTGTTAATGTACAGAAGTTGGTTGAAGCTTTATATATTATCCTCTTATTATAGAAATTAAAATTATTTTTGAATACAAAGTTAGGCAAACATCACTACGTAGTATAAAAAAAAAAAACCGACTTCCAAAAACATCCAACGAAAACTCTCTGTCAAAAAACACTTAAAAGCGTAAAATAAACTGGTTCTTCATAAATTGCCTATACCTAATTCTTTATTCATTTAAATAGTAGTATTATAATGGGTGCTAGGTACCTAAAATCAGTTTGAAGTCGGTGCCAAGTGACTATCGCTTAGACTTTTGTAATTGTTCGTTTGTATTCTTTTTGGCTTAGCACCGACTTCAAACAGATTTTAGGTACCTAGCACCCATTATAATACTACTATTTAAATGAATAAAGAATTAGGTATAGGCAATTTATGAAGAACCAGTTTATTTTACGCTTTTAAGTGTTTTTTGACAGAGAGTTTTCGTTGGATGTTTTTGGAAGTCGGTTTTTTTTTTTATAAAAAGTTTTTATTTTACAGTTTTTAGTGCAAACAATCGTAGGTAAGTAGTAAGTTGAATTATTTCATCAAATTTCATCATCAAGAATACAAATTAAGGTACGTGTAATATTAAAACCATCCTCTAATCCCTAACTGTTGAAGCGTTTAATCTTCTATCATTAGCTCACCTAAATAGCTTGAAAGTATACGACTGAAGGTCTTTAGATACGTATGAAATAGAAAGAATTATTCTCCAACTCCTAACCGTTGAGGAGTTGTACCTTCCACCTTCCATCATCAGCTTACCTAAATAATTTGTAAGAATACGACTATAGGTAACTTATATACATATGATATTTAAAGATTTATCCTCCAACTCCTAACCGTTAAGGAGTGGTACCTTACATCATCAGCTCATCATCATAAAATGATGACTACCAGACGCAAATACCGGTGTAACTTCAGAAAATATACGAAAAACATAGTATGTGCCTATAAAAAATGAGGTTTTCCCTCGATTTCCCTGGGATCCCATCATCAGATCCTGATATGCTGGCAATGGGACCACCACGGAAGCATACCCTGTCGAATACAAAAAAAATTTTAAAATCGGTCCACAACTGACGGAGTAATCTGGTAACATACATAAAAAAAAAAAAAAAAAAAAGAAAAAAAAAAAACATACAGTGGAACATAGAACCTCCTCCTTTTCAAGAGGAAGGTTTTTATGTATAATAAATGCATAATATAGCATGGAAACACTGTTAATTTTTGAGGTTTCTAATGTGCTGTAGCAAATAAACACATTTTTTTGCGCTTACATTGCAAACGCTGGTTGCACCCTACGAGATAGGTCAAAATAATGTACTACAGTATTGTACACCTTAAAAATTACTACAAAAAAGTCCGCGACGGTATATGTCTATCTCTTAGGGATAACCCACAACAACCATTTTTTATTCCTTTCTTTTTACGAGAAATAATGGCTTATTTACGAAGTGATTTTAAGCAATACGGAATGAATCCTTATACAATTAAGTAAATTAAATACATTGTGCATTTAATATAGATCAAAATGGCCCTTCACAGTTTCTAATTTAAATAAATATATTCGAAGATATTACAGATTTAAAATGCACGAATCGTGTCGTCGGCGGTGGCATTTGAAATCCACCCGTGCGAAGCCGGGGCGGGTCGCTAGTAATATTATATACATTTGTATGGAATAATGTCTCTTAACTTACAGTTTATTATACCTACACATGAGTAATAGCGAGGGCTTGCGAGAGAATAATATTATCTCTGTTTGTAATACACGTAATAAGAGCATATTTTTATCTTGGAATATGTAATACACAACATTTATTGTATGGAGCGCTGGCGCCTGCTCATTATTCCAAAACAAAACACGCCAAATGTATAATATAGTTATCTTGCTATAAATTTTCCAGCAGGCGTTTCAGTAACAATAATTAAGCACGGAGGACAGTAACGTACCAAAATATAATATTATGATGCTACATATTTATTTATGATGTTTTCTGTAATCAATATTTATTGAAGCATTCTGTAAATTTTAAGCTCGTTAAAATTGTTTATTCACAGTGACGATGGTTATTTATTGATACCGAGTGGTTTATAGTTACATATTTGTAATTTATTGTCAAAATAATGGAGAGTATGGTCGCCATACTCTCCATTATTTTGACACATTGTCTCTTAAAAATCATTCAGTTTGCTTTAGTGATTTAGAAAGTAGTTTTGAGCATTATAAAGAAAGTCCTTTTGCTGGAATTGAGGCAAATGAACTGAAGGGTAATTTTGGGGTATGTCAGTAAGGTCACTCATGCCTGCGTCTCAAGGGATTATGTGCATTGCCACCATCGCAATGCACATTTATTTATGCGGAGTGAGAAAGTTGTAAATGAACTATAAAATAATATATGTAAAAGAATGCATAAAACGAAGGTTGTGGCCAAGTTCAATTTATTCAAAACCAACCCCCCTTAATTACAAACTACACATAAACCTACTTAAAAACTTGTTGACCAGGCACGTAATTAAAACAGTATACCATAAACGCCTTAAAGATTTGATTAGCACTACACGCTACTTCGTTATTAAGTTGTATTGCTATAAATATTTATGCAGGCGTTTTTATAATATTCTTCAGCTTTGTGTTAGAACGTACAATAAGCTGGGCACAAACTCAGACACTTTTGTGTCCTGTGTCAGATACAAGCTACCGATGAATATTTGATTTCTATAGAACCAGTATGAAATCATCTACTCCCGTAAACATTTTTTGTGTGCAGTTGCGAGTGTTGCGACACAAACCACCCACGATGTCCATCGTGAGACTAAATACATTGTACTCTGTGGACTAACGGAAAACAAGCGACGAATTGTGGCCCTAAGTAGCGACCGGTGACTGTTTACGGTTTCCGCCACCGGACACAGCAACTACGGTTACAGTGACCAGTAGTAGCAACGGGCGACACGTTTGCGCAGCGCATTAGACGCGACTCTGACCAAACTTTCTTATGGACCGTTTAACACGCGGACCCCTACATTTTATTTTTTTAAAACAACTCCCACATTAAGAATAAATCCTGTGTCGTTGGTGACTTTACAAACTAAATGACTCGGACACAAAGAACACCTAGCTAGAACAATTTGTTAAACTAAGTGTAGTTCACTGTGGAGTTCGAACTCTCAACACTCAAAGCAAAGTGGCGTGCGAATAGCTTAAAGTCTTAAACCACTGCGAGTTTTTTTTATATGTGCCTGCCGAAGTAACTGTACTCTGCCTGATGAAAAGCATTAGCAGAATTCAAGAGTAGTGGTCACCACATTCATTGCGATTGCTCACAATGTAACAATGGGCGGCCTTTTGGGATGCTTTTTATAATCGGGCCTCCGGTCTTGCACTTACCTACGAAACACGACAGCACGAATACTGTCACTTTAGGTCGTTCTTCTGTGAGAGGGTATTACCGCCACGGTCGAGCCGGTGTATTTGTGCTGAAATCAGCGTGGCTCTAATAGCTTGAAAACCATCCGTGCAATACATGTACACATATATATGTATTTATAATTCATAACAATTTTCTACATCTATTATACTTTGTCCATTCGTTTATTTTCTTTTTGACAGCTCACGCCTATAAATTACCGTTTTTTTTCTCGGAATAATGTGGTACTTTATTGACGGTGACGGTATTTTAATAGATTTTAGTGAAGTGGCCGGTGCATAACAAACAACCACAGACTATAAAACAGTACTTGAAATACGATAAATCGATCATTATGATAAAAATAATTTGACTTCATGTAAGTATTTTTTCTGTAAATTTAATAAAAATAGGAAATAAAAATAGTATCTATGACTCCAAGATTGATTATTTGCAAATAATTATGTCGAAATCTTGGAATTTAGGATCAAACCAAGAGTAAAGAAAAATAACTCTGTTCATTCATCTAATTTACTGATTTATTTTTTATATTTTTGTTTATTTCTTACATAATATAAAAAACTAATAAAGGAATAACTAATATTTAAACTAAAAATATTTAATTATATCGATTGAAAGTTCTTCATAAATAAAATCGCTTTTCATTTCAAATCGAATCGGTAATGTGTGAGGGCGTCACTAATTTCGAAATTTCTTGAACTGTCAAAAAGAAAATAAACGAATGGACAGAGTTTAGTAAATAAAACAATTCTATTACAAACAAGAACAAAGGCAGTTAAGATAATGTGCCTCGTGTCCTCACGTTCCGCCCAACCCTCTCTTACCTCCGCCTCCTCTCTCCAATGACGCAATAATATGGAGCACATCCCGGGGAAGCTGCATTGATTGCAACGCGCAGTGCAGTTGCGCTGTAACAACTATTATAGTGATGTGACTATTGTCGATAACTTTTATAGTTTTTTATCGATACGTACTTAGACGAAATAATAATTGGTGAGCAACTCTTCAAATCGATGGTCCATCTATTAATAATGTCGAATCTGCAAATAGCGATTTTTTTGAGTACCTAGTTCAAACGTTGTTTTGACGATAAAAACAATCTAAGATTTGTGGATATTCAAATTTTCACTGGATGTTTTTTATGCCAGTGAAAATTTGAACATTCACAGTTCTTTGATTGCTTTTTGATGCCTCCTCCTTGTGTCGTGATCCTCAATTCTGAGGGTTGTGACCCCTATTCGAGCTATTCCGCGAGTGATAGCTCGCCACCTGTTTCTATCTTGAGTAGTGTGTATCTTACACACTACTCAAGATAATTTAACTTAAATGTTAATTTTAATGTGGGAGAGCCACGCTTCGGCATGAATGGGCCGGCTCGATCGGAGTGATACCACGGCCTCACAGAAAACCAGTGTGAAATAGTGCTTGCGCTGTGTTTCACCGATTGAGTGAGGATAACGGAGGCCCATACCCCTATCTATCCTCCCCTCATCCCCCCAAAGGCAGGCAACGCACTTGTGACGCCTCTGGTGTTGCAGGTGTCCATGGGCGGCTGTAAGCGTTTACCATCAGGCGATACGTCTGCTCGTTTGCCCAACTATTCCATAAAAAAAAACAATATTACTTTTCAAGATCGAAATTAACACTCATTACATCAAAACGCAAGGTAAACTTTTATTGCCTTTCGTTGAGTTAATCGAAATCGATATTTTAAGCCACTTCCCTATTCGTCCTGATTACGTCACTTCCGTTCTTGACCCCTTGACATCTAACTCCAGATTATCTAACACTTTCTTTGCTACCCTAAATTCAACCTTATCCTCTACACAAAAGGTTTAAACGCACAGTTGACCTGGCAGAGGGAAATGCTTACCTTTCCAAATTAGTCTGTTTTCCTTAGGGAATAAACTTCAAATTCCCGTGTTTATTATTATTGTACCTTGAGCAAAGTGTATTAAAGCTGAAACTAGATGTAGTTTTAGTTAAGGTTCTTCCAGGTTCTTGTAAGAGAATTTTCTTTAAAGATTAAAGTGTATTTTTAAAAGAACTGTAGGTTTAATTAAGTACTTATGTTTAACGGTTATAATAATTACTTTTACCCGACTGCCTCAGGAGGAGGGTAATGTTTTTCGAGCCCGAAAATGGGCAATTAAGGGGGGAGTAGGTCATTACTTTTAAGCAGTCGGGTATTTAGTTTTTATTTTAGTTTCTTATTATCGTTGGATTAGGCAGCACTGACCGTTTGTTGTAGAATGCCTTGGGTCAGCTCTTAGTCCGGTAGTGGACGTCTTCCGGTTTAATTGATGATGATAATATTAAAAGATGATCGTATGGGAGAGCCACGCTTCTGCATGAATAGGCCGACTCGACCAGAGTGATATCACAGCATCACAGAAAACCGGTGTGAAACAGCCCCTGCGTTGTGTTTCACCGAGTGAGTGAGGATACCGGAGGCCCGTACCCAAACCCCTCCCCCATCCCCTCCTCATCCCCCAAAGGCCAGCAACGCACTTGAGACGCCTCTGGCGTTGCGGGTGTCCATGGCCGGCGGTAATCGCTTACCACCAGGGAATACGTCTGCTCTGTTGCCCCCTATTCCATAAAAAAAAAAATTGGTGGTGGATTAAGAATGCGGAGTATCATCACCCCTGTTAATCGCTTGTGTTTACGACCGTTTTCACTAACCTATCTCCAATTCTAACTAGAAATTGCTTATTGAAAGCGTACCAACCTATAGGTATATAAGTAAAATTTATGCTTTTCGCAATTTTTCCTTTATCTGTGCTATAAGATGTTGCTTTGTGCCAAATTTCAAGTTTCTGAGTTCCCGGGAAGTAACCTGTAGGTTTTGATTCCCTTGCGAATGTCGAAAATTTGCAGCATAAACGACTGTATATTTTGATTGCATTGGCTTAGAAGTTTAATTTTTACACAGCTCCAAGGGACCGTAGTCCTGAGTATACAGTTTAAATTTTAACTCGACACCTTTACGCGTTCCCGAAATAGAGAGCCTTGACAGACAGACAGACAGACAGACGGACAACAAAGTGATCCTATAAGGGTTCCGTTTTTTCCTTTTGAGGTACGGAATTCTAAAAAGCTTCCTAAATGCCACAATTGTATGTATTCAATTACTTAAAATTGTAACAGGTCGATAAACAAGTATGAAACCCTTTAAAGAATATCTAACTATTCTCATTATGATAATTTTATATTCAAAGAGACTAATTAGGAGTAATACCTACACTTTTTTTCGAGAAGGGAAGAAATTTCAGCGTCGTCAAAATTAGTGAATTATAAAATGAAACCGCCTTAGGGAAAGACCTTTATTTAGGGAATCTATAATAATATTACTTAATAAAATATCGTTATTTATTTTAACACAACTACGTCGAAACGAAAGAAAAAGGCCCAATGATGCAGAAGTATCACGAGAGCCGCCATGACGTGTGTCTCCATGCTGCATTGTCGCATTGTCTGCATTCGCGATGAGTCCATACTCATCGCGATTGCAGACAATGCAACAATGGTGACCACCACTCTTGTTGGATTCTGGTTATGCGTACCATCAGGCAGAGTAGAGTCATTTTGGTAGGCTCAAACAAAAAAGAAAGTAATAAATTTGACAGTCCATGTGTGTTCCACCGCAGCGCCTTAACTATCGAACCGATTTTAATGAATGATGTGTCAATAGATTAGTACATGCCTGGGTGACACTGGCTATATACATTTTGACGATTGTTTTTACCAAGTCGAGTTATAGTTTTTCAAACTTTTTCTTTCAACAACTAGTTTCTGGATGACCGAGCTTTAGTATTTATTTTGGTTTTTCTAAAAATGAAACTTAGCTAGATTGATTTATCGCCCCCGAAACCCCCTGTATACTAAATTTCATGAAAATCTTTAGAGCCTTTTCCGAGATTTAGATAATACTAGCTGATCCGGCAAACGTTGTTTTGCCATAAAAAATTGGGGTATAAAAAATGGATGTTGGTCGATTCTCAGACCTACCAGCCGTTTCAGAGGACTATCGTAACTAACATTGTGACACGAGAATTTTATATACAAGATATATATAAGAATTGCTCGTCTAAGGGTGTTAGATTCTGTTTATTGAAGTTTAAGAGTGAGGTAGAGGTAGGTAGGGACAGTAAGAGGGGCTCGTCGCTGAGTGGCAATTGAGTTTGGCACATTGCAAATTTACACAATCCCAGCTAGCAACCCTAATCAAGTTCACATTCTACTAACATAAACGTTACCTGATTCTAGCTGTGAACAATCGGCTCATCATATCCTCTGGGAATGTAGTCTTTGGTACAATGAACGTAACACAATTCTAAATAGCTTACAAATGACATCTAGGGCGTATACTATGGGGATCTTGTGTCAACTGCGGTGAACTTCCGTGCATTAGATAGAAATCAAATATAGGTCACTTAGGACCCATAATATTTTATCTGTGGTGCTTCCCGGTTGGAAAAGGTGTCTGCCTGTTTTGACTTAATTTTGTTTCGCGCTTTGCTGAGGAGGGAAGTGGACTTATTATATTTCCAACTCCTCCAGTTTGTCTTCTGCTTAAATTCGTTTCGGGTTCCAAGACAGTTAAATTTTTCCTGGGACTTGCCGAGTGTCATATCTCAGTGTGTTCGTGTGTCACTGCTGTTGATACTGGTGTACAGGAGTTTCAGTGGTGGGCGTGTGGACGGGATCAATCCCATTATCATAAACGTTAATCGAAAACTAACATTACGTATAGCAATGACATAAAGTCAACGCTAAGTCACGTGGTTAAAATAACATATTAGCCAATAGAGATTAAGGACTTTAGCGATTGTATAAAGAGAATTATTAGGTTTTTTTATAAGCTTTTATTAACTTGCAATGTATTTATGTATGCTCGTATGTTCGGGTGGAATCTTGCAACTTAATTTTGAAGCAGATATCTTAATCCGATTTTGTTGAAATTTTGCAAGCATATGTATACAGCGTGACAATACAATATTATAATGACATGGAGCTGATCTGATGCTGGAGCTGGAAGGTGGGCATAGGAACTCTGTAAAGAAACGTCGCAACATCATCGAGTTTGGACTCGTTTGATTCGTCTCGAGGCATTCCAGTAAAAGCTTGTTTCAAAAAGCTTTTTAATTTAATTTATTTCCATGACAGAACCGACACAGGTTTGGACAGAATACTATTAAAAAGACCGATATTACATACCCTTCGATACCCCTAAATGTTCATAGTTATTCGATTTCTTAAATATTCAAAAATAATGTGTAAAACATAATATAATACAATAATAATGTAACTATAATCACAAATTTTAACAAAAAAAAAACCGACTTCAAGAACTGAACCAAATTAAAACGGGACCACATGGGAAGCACCAGCTTTTAATTAAAAAAAGAATCATACAAATCGGTTCTCCCAGTCGACAGTTTATATGAGGTAACAAACAAAAAAAAAATACAGTCGAATTTCTCCTCATTTTTGAAGTCGGTTAAAAATTGCATTGAACTGCACGGTTGGCCTAGTGGCTTAAACGGTTGCCACGCCGCTTTCTACTGCGCCAAGTGTTGTGGATTCAAATCCTACATGGGACAATACTTTGTGTGAAATTGTTGTTCTAAGTCTGGGTGTTCTTTGTGTCCCTTTCATGTATGATTGTAAAGTCCCTCGCGACACAGGGCCCTACCAAAATGACTCTACTATGCCTAAGCAGAATCCAAAAGTAGTGATGACCATACTCATTGCCAATGCAGACAATGCAGCATGGTGACCCACACCATTCGGCCTCCGGTATCGCACTCACCAAGGAAACACGACAGCACTGTCATATTACGGTGATCTTTAGTGCTAGGGTAGTACCGGCTCGGTCGAGCCAGCCCGTTCGTGCTGAAATCAACGCGGATTCCTAATGCGGGAGTTGTCTTTTTAAGAGAGGAAAATTGAAAAAAAAATACTTCGTTGACAACATTTGTACCTAGGTGATCGTTTAACCCACGACGTCATTCGTGCAATAAATGTGGAGTTCCCCCTGTAAAACTGAAAATGTCAATATTAGCGAATTTTATATAACTTATTAGCTAGTGTCGCCTAATGAATCCTAATAAGAAACATTATAATCCTTAAGTGTTATGAACTGCCGGGGTTTAAATCAAACTGAACTTATCTTGCCTCGGTGGCGCAGTGGTAGCGTATGCTGCTGCTGTGCTTAAGGTCTCGGGTTCAATTCCCGGGTCGGACTAAATGTTTGTATGATCTGCAAATATTAGTTTCGGAATTTGGGTGTTTTCTCTATGTGTTTTAAAGGTAGTAGAGCCACGCTGATTTCAGCACGAACGGGCCGGCTCGATCGGGGTGGTACTACCCTCGCACAGAAAATCAACGTAAAATGACAGCGTTCGTGCTGTCGTGTTTCGTTGGTAAGTGCGAGACCGGAGGCCCAATTAGTCTAGTCAACAAGTCCCATACTTGTTGACTAGTCTAAAAGATGCAGCAGCATCACTAGGCCGCCATGGTGTGGGTCACCATACTGCATTGTCTGCATTCGCAGTGAGTATGGTAACCACCACTCTTGGATTCTGCTTATGCTTTCCATCAGGCAGAGCAGAGTCATTTTGGCGGACCATACATTAAAAAAAAGTATAATATGTGTGTAATTACAATAAAAAGTATATATGTATTTATATCAGTTGTCTAGTATCCATTATTATGGATACCAGACAACCAACGGCCACCACTGGTGGTCGTCAGAACAACGCCACCACTGGTGGTGGTCGGAACAACGCCACCACTGTTGGTCGTCGGAACAACGCCACCACTGTTGGTCGTCGGAACAACGCCACCACTTGTGGTCGTAGGAACATCGCCACCACTGGAGAGGTGTTAGGGGGTTAGGAGCATGTGTAATAATAACTAAAGAGTTATTCCTAACAAACACCATTAAAACTACAACTAAAACATTAAACACATTGCAAAGTATGCTGATTACAGCTGATTATTGAATAAATTGCGACGTTTCAAAAGCCATAAGTTCTAACAAATGATCGCCTTAAACGAATTCACATACATGTGTTAAATCAAATAATACGACATAATAATAATAAAACAAATTAAACTATTACATATAATTACTTGCATTCTCAACCTTATCGCGTTGGAATAAGGCATATTGTAATCTTTTAGTTCGCAATATACGTTTGTAATTTTTGCTATATATTGGCAGGATTCGGTGTAATATTTTGTTACTTTATCTATCGTGTTTTTAAAATGAATTCTGTTTCAAGACTAATTGTTTCAATTTTTGTGTTTTTGGCTTTAATACAGGTAAGTTAAATCTATGTATTAAAATATTATAAAGTTGAAGAGTTCTTTGCTTGTTTGGTTGAACGCGCTAATCTCAGAAACTACTGGACTGAAGTTATCGAAGAAGGCACTAGACTAATTATCATCATGCTTTGATCAAAACGAACGGAGTAGCAATGTAATATGTTGCAAAAACGGGAATTATTATTCCTTTTTAACCCCCGACCAAAAAGAGGGGTGTTATAAGTTTCACGTGTCTGTCTGTCTGTGGCACCGTAGCTCCCGAACGGATGAAGCGATTTCAATTAAGTTTTTTTTTGTATGAAAGGTGAGTTACGTGCGAGTGTTCTTAGACATGTTTAATGAAATCGGTTGAGCCGTTTAAAAGTTATGGAGGTGAAAGTGGGGAAGAGTAACCTAATGTCTGCAAAAATATCATCGAGTGGGGTCCCAAATGAAAGCTCATGCGAAAATAACTGTATGTCTGTCTCGCTTTCACGGTTAAACCACGGCACACTTTTTTTATGATCAAGCTACCAAAATGACTCTATTCTGCCTGATGGAAAGCATAAGCAGGATCCATAAGTGGTGGCCACTATCCTCAATGTGAACGTGGACAGAGCAGCATAGTGACCCACACTATGGCGGCCTAGTGAGATGCTTTTTCACGCCCCGCTTAAAGGACCCGGGATCATAATGGGAAGGGAACACGTGCGGTGGTAGAGTTCCGTGTTTTGATCGGTCAACACAAGAAGGAAGAATCGAAACGTTGCGTTCGAGAGCGTATGTCTTCCAATCTAAAATGGTGACTGCGAAGGCCAGCACGTGTTGTCCGGTAGAGGAAGGGAGAAGGGGGGACCAGTTGGAAGAGATTGCTCTTCAGAACACTCAATTAAATTTGGGATGGAGATACTTTGATCCCTGAGGAAGGACATAGGTTACTTTTTATCGCGATAACTGACACATACGTGGGCGGCGCCGCGAACAAAAGCTAGTTTTTTTTATAATGTTTGACCCTGCCAAAATGACTCTACTCTGCCTGATGGAAAGCATAAGCAGAATCCAAGAGTGGTGGTCACCATACTCACTGTGAATGCAAACAATTCAGCATGGTGACCCATACCATGGCGGCCTAGTGATGCTTCTGCATCATTGGGCCGCACTCACCAACAAAACACGACAGCACGAACGCTGTCATTTTACGTTGATTTTCTGTGCGAGGGTAGTACCGCCCCAGTCGAGCCGTCCGACCGTGCTGAAATCAGCGTGGCTCTACTACCTAGACTAGTTATATTAAATGTGCTTAATGTTTCAGGGCATCTCAAGTCATTGGTTTGGACGGCCGATATTCTATCCACCGCCACCCCCGTTTGGATATGGCTATCCGTACCCACGGCTGTATGGATATCCTCCGTTCCCTCCACCGCCTCCACCACCACCGCCTCCGTTCTTTTATAGATAAATAAATCAATTCTGACTACCAATAAATTCGTATTTTTTTTTCAAAACATTTTTGTTTTTTCATCCCAAGGTTGCCTGGAAGAAATTGCTTTTTAGTGATAAGTCCGCCATTTGTACAAAGTAATTCAGTTGATATGTTATTTTAACGGACTTCAAAAAAGGAGGAGGTCATCAATTCGACTGTATTTTTTAATTTTTAAGTTTGTTACCTCATAACTTTCAACTAGGTGAACCGATTTTGATGATTATTTTTTTGTATATGAAAGCAGCTGCTTACCGTGTGGTCCCATTTCAAATTGGTCCAGTTCTTGAAGTCGGTTTTTTATTGTTAAAATTAAAGATTATCATTATGTAAACTGTCATATCTGGTGTAAAATAAAGTTTATTCTTTTCTATTGTAAATAAAGCATTCTGTTACTGTTTTTGTGGTAGTTTTATTTTCTCTTGACATGGTGCGGAAGCATCTCAATAAGCCACTATAGTGTGGATCACCATACTGTATTATTGTATTGTCTGCATTCGCAATGAGTATGGTGACCACTCTTGGATTCTGCTCATGATTTCCATCAGGCAGAGTAGAGTCATTTTGGTAGGCTCATATATAAATAAACTAGCTTTTGCACGCGGCTTCGCTCACGCAGACTTTCATCCCCTGATTTGCCGCCTTAGGGGTGCAATTTCAAAAATGTCTTTCTTAGTGCTCACTTACGTTATATAAAGAACCTATATGCAAAATTTCAGGATTTCGGTTCAGGGGTTTGGGCTGTGCTTTGATCTCTGGGTATGTCAGTCACCTTCCTCTTTTATATATATTGATACGAAGTGTTAGTAATAAATAACAATATAGGTATAAGTAGTTACTGACTTATCTGTTGGTCTTTTTTTATTCTATAAAACAAAAAAAACTGAACACGAAGATGATCTATAAAAAAATATATAAATATACCTACACTTGTATTTTCCCTGCTCGAAATATATCATGTTTATACCAAGATCTAACATCACAAGTAAATATCTATTTCAGAGAAAATCATACATGTTTTTGTAGACACTATTATTTAGTTCTATTTGTATTTTTAGGGTTCCGTACCCAAAGGGTAAAATGGGACCCTATTACTAAGACTTCGCTGTCTGTCTGTCCGTCTGTCACCAGGCTGTATCTCATGAACCGTGATAGTAAGACAGTTGAAATTTTCACATATATATTTCTGTTGCCTGTGTTCTGTTTTTGTTGCTCGATATTGATAACGGCAACAGGTAGTCGCTTGTAATGTATAGATAATGGTACGGAAGACTTCCTGCGCGAGTTCGACTCGCACTTGGCCGAATTTTAACCGACTTCAAAAAAAGGAGGAGGTTCTCAATTCGACTGTATTTTTTTTAAGCTATTGCATAGCTTTTATCGCGGGCTTTGAGGCCTTTGAGCGCGGCGACCTAAACAAGAAATTCCGTAACGTAGGTAACGAAAATAAAACCTGACGCCTGAAGCTCGCACGGATCGAGACGAGCTGCTCCGAACGACGAATCAACGAATCTGACTGTCTTTGTGTGTGACAGAGACAGACAGACAGACTTGTTGACGAGCTGCTCCGAAATCTGTCTGTGTTTGCGCAAGTATTCTTGAACGTGTAGATATGTCCGGCTTAAGCAGCTGTTTGTGAGAAAGTATATAGGTATATAGGTATCTATCATATCTTTATAATGCCACACTCACCGCATGTGCGCCCCGTAAGTATACAATATAAATTTTCAAAGAAAAAAAATACTGCATAAATAAAAAATAAATAAATAATTATAATTGCATAAGTTGATAAAAAATGCTATGCAATAGCTTTGCCGCGGCAGTCCCCGAATGCCACACGTTTTTTTTGTGTATGTATGGCCCTGCCAAAATAAATATTTAAATAAATAAATATTTCGGACATCTTAACACACAACGCCAGCTAGTCCCAAGCTAAGCAGAGCTTGTGTTATGGGTACTAGACAACTGATACAAATACATAAATACTTTTTTTTTTTGTAAATACATACATATTATACATAGAAAACACCCAAACTCCGAAACAAATATTTGTAGATCATACAAACATTTGGTCCGACCCGGGAATCGAACCCGAGACCTCATGATCAACAGTCGCACACGCCGACCGCGAAACCAACGAGGCAGTTTTGACAAATGACTCTACTCTGCCTGATGGAAAGCATAAGCAGAATCCAAGAGTGGTGGTCATGATACTTGCACCACTCTTGGATTCTTTGCGAATGCAGACAATACAACAATGCAACATGGTGACGCACACCATGCCGGGCTAGAGATGCTTCTGCATCATTGGGCCTCCGGTCTCGCACTCACCAACGAAACACGACAGCACGAACGCTGTCATTTTACGTTTGATCTTCTGTGCGAGGGTAGTACCGCCCCGGTCAGCCAGGCCTTTCGTAATAATATGATGTGATAATTATAATGTGTCGCTTTTGTGTGTTTTTTCAGTTTTTATTTTGTTTCGAAACCGACTAATGTTAAACCGAATACTTCGGTGTTAATTAAATTATAATTACGATAAAAGGATCAATAATAAAAACGACATTGCTGACATAATTCATTTATATAATTGTAACACATTAAATACACGAGGTTTACAACATAGTCTTATAATAGCTAACAACACACGGTATCAACAGTACGGCATCAACGCTGGTTTAGGCCACAAATAAAAACAGCAAAGATATTTTATATCTTCAATATATGTTTGACGGAGAAATATATTTTCAGAAAATAGGTGGATCACAGATCTTAGGCTTAACTTTAGACAACGGATTTGAAAACTGTGATTATAATACTTTATAAGTGTTATTTTATATGCTAAATTGATAAAAAAAAGTTTTTTTTAAAACTTTGATATGTATTTCCTAGGCACCTAACATAGTTTAAGAGTTTCACTACCTAAATATAAGCGAAAAATTAAAAATTATCATCTTATATTATCTTAAAACTACAATACGATATGATATGTTTTATAATAGTTTTTTTAATTTTAACATCGATAATTTCTAATGTTATAAATGCCTCAGCCAGCAAGATATGTATTTGTTTCATTGAAGACTTAGTTAATTTATAATTTAATTTTAATCTATTCATAATATTTAAAGATTAAAATGTTATTTTTTATATAATAAGACACGACAAATGTCGTGGTAGACACTAGTTTATTAAACGACATTCATAAGTATTTAATATTGAAACATTTATTTTCTCATATTACTAAGACTAGACAAAAAATAATCAATTTAAAATGATATGTCGCAATTTTGTCCTATTATCTTTTTTTCTATCTTTTTTTCCAAAGCTTCTTTTTTTAAATAAAATGCTGCATCGGTTAACCGTTTTCCAAAGCTAAATTTTCATTTTTTTTATATCCACTTTTTGGTTTTGTGATTACGCTCAGTAAAAAATAAAAGAAATAAAAAACAGTGAGATCAATTTATTGAGTAATTAAAAGAAATAATTTGAAAATTTAATACACGTAATCACAAAATCATTTTTTCATGACGAAAACAATTTTACGGGTTATTCGTCGGTTGTAGAGAACCCGTAAAATGTATCTTTTCTCTTTTTACTAATAAAAATCTAATATTATTAAGTAAGCTTTTATATTTAGCAAATCAAAGGTGTTCTGTTATTGGAATTTTTATTAGTAAAAGAGATCTGTGATCTTTACTTATTTTTCGTTTCGTGTAATGGTAAAAACATATTTAAAAATCAAGTTTAATATTCCAGAAAATTAATTAACAATGGAAATTAATTAAAGTTGAATAAATAATTGAAATAATTATGAATTGGAATACCATTTTACGGAACGAATTAGTTGGATAATTTAATGGAATTTGTAGACGTTGCCAATACGTTTTTCACCGGCGGTATGCTGAACGTATTCACGGATCTGATCAATAGCCACTGGACCAATGCAGACTAGAGGCTCCTTGAAATATCCACAGCTCTGAGGACAAAGCATAATAATATATTATTAAATCACTTTTTAGAAATTATTTACTGTCGCTTCACTAATTCAAGTCAAACTGCACGTTTGGCCTAGTGGTTTAACGGTCACCACGCCGTTTCCTACTTCGCCAAGTGTCGTGGGTTCAAATCCCACGTAGGACAACACTTTGTGTGAACCACAAATTGTTGTTCTGAGTCTGGGTGTTCTTTGTGTCCGTTTCATGTATGTTTGTAAAGTCCCCCGCGACACAGGATTTATTTCTAGTGCGGGAGTTGTCTTTAAAAAAAAAATTGTATTGCACTATGGCCATCGGTTAAGGAGGTCTGATTGCAGTCGCTTCTCATAAAAAACGAATCGTTTTTGACTAAACTTTACTAGTTATATCGATTTAATATATCTATATCTTAAAATGTCCACAAAAATGTCGCAATTTTACATGTTACGTATATAAATAAATAATAAAAAATATTTTGGACGTTGTGTGTTATAAAAAACACACAACGTCATCTAGTCCCAAACTAAGCAGAGCTTGTGTTATGGGTACTAGACAACTGATATAAACGTACACAGAAAACACATAAACTCCGAAAAATGCAGATCATACAAATATTTGGTACGATTCGGGAATCGAACCCGAGACCTCAAGTACAGCAGTCGAATACACTGCCACTGCGGCACAGAGGCGAGAGATCGATCTTACACTTTAAAACGAGCAATTCATCTATCCAAATAAACAAAATTGGAGTATCTGTTTGTAATGTTAAAAAACCACTTTTTACTGAATGCGTATGTATGTACGAGTAAACACGGTAGGTACATATACCAAAATAACATTTTTTACAATTTTTGTTTGTCTGTCGGTCTGTCTGTTTGATCCGGGTAATTTCTAGAACGGCCGGACCGATTTTGACGGGACTTTCACTGGCAGATAGCTGATGGTCTAAGGAGTAACTTAGGCTACCTTTTTTAGACTAGCTTTGTCCCGCGGCGTTAATTGCTCAAACGATTTTGGTTAAATTTAATATGCATGGGGTTTCGAGGGCGATAAATCGATAAAGCTAGGATTCATTTTTAGATTTAAGAAAAAAACCTTTTCATTCAAGTGCTTTTCCTGAATTGAAAAAAAATCCTATACGGAGATAAACTTCCTATTTTCATGTTTTAGGATTTCGTTACAGAGAAATTAATACTTTTAAAAATAATTTTGGTCAATATTATATATCAACCTAGTTTGGGAAAAAACTCGGAGGAAGGAAGAAGCGGATATTAAATAAAATTAGATTACGAACATTAAGACTTCCTTGGTATATGTTAAGTACTCCCCAATATTTTTCCCTTTTAGCAACTAGGCAATAAGGTTCAAATTCCTTTGCGACTCGACTTTAGGTTAATTGGGATGGAAAATTGTATTGCGACTCACAAAATACTTATTTAGGAAGTTTTCTTAAACGAAATTGTGAACAATTTGTTTTTTTTGTAACACTTAACAGTTCATTAAGTTTCGTTTTTTGTCAAATTAATTTATATTATTTTAGAAACATTTCTAAATGAATAAGTTTCGACAGACATGTTTCGTGAACGTTCAGCGAAATAGTAACAAAATGTAGGAAAGTAAAAATAGGTTTTAAGCAAATTGGAAAAATTATAGGTAAATCTTCTCGGGCAAACGAATACAATAGAATAAACTTTATTGTCCGCTTTTTTAACAAGCATACTTCAAATTGGCGAGTTAAAAAGCAATCTCTTACGGCAAGCTTGGAATAGGTAAATCGATTGTAGATAGACGAATTCATAGGGAGTTTTGGTGTGAAATAAATGGAAGAGATTCATCAAATATTCAAGTATAAAGCACTGGCTATTGCCCACGGCAACGACCGCGTGAATATCGGTTATCGCGACAAATAATAGCCAATGTCCTTTTTTTTTTGGAATAGAGGACTGACTTATCACCTGATGGTAAGTGATTACCGCCCATGGATACTCGCAACACCAGAAGCGTCACAAGTGTGTTGCCAGCCTTTGGGGGATCGGGAGAGGGATGAGGGAGGGTTTGGGGTATGGGCCGCCAGTATCGTCACTCACTCGGTGAAACACACCGCGAGCGCTGTTTCACACCGCTTTTCAGTGAGGCCGTGGTAACACTCCGGTCGAGCCGGCGGCCCTTGCATGCCGAAGCGTGGCTCTCCCACGGTAAAAGATCCAATTTATGTCTATACCGAAATTCATCCAAATCGGTTCAGTGGCTTAGCCGGAAAGTGTAACAGAAGGACGGCAACATGTTTATATCTCTTCTTGAATTGCAGGTGTCCATGTAAGAATCTGGAAATCTTCACTAAAGAAGATTAGAGCACGCACAGAAGAACTGAAAATGCATATGTCTGAAGTAGCCCAGGATAGTGTTAGTTCCAGCTGTTTTAGCGACCTTGGAAAGAAAATGGTAAGATAAGAAAATAATTTAGTGGGTCCACTCACCTTCCTAGGCTTCTGGCGATGGCGACGTTGCATGATGCAGCACAAACCCCTGGTAATGTCACATTCACCTGAAGATTCGCAGTCTTCGTTGTACTGCTTACGACCAGCTGACGGTGGACGGCAGACGTGCATTTCTCCTGTGGACAATGACAATATATTACTTCTTCTCATCTGGTACGATCTTGACAGAGCAGTCGTGATCACTATATAATAGTTTTGGGAGAGGCAGATGTAATGCGTTATATGACTCCACTGCTGCCTTTTCGAGGTCATCCTATTGCACTCGTTCACTGAACCTCCCACGACTTGATCTGGTCAGTCCAAAGCTTAGGTGACCTTCCGCGAGGTCCAGTGCGTATGATTTAGCAACCGTTCGAATTGACGACTTTAACCGTTTCCTACTACCCTGAGAGTCCCTATGATCTCTGCTTGGGACAACACTTAGTGTGAACCACAAATTGCTGTTCTGAGTCTGTGTTTTCTTTGAATCCGTTGCATTGATGTCTGTGAAGTCCCCATTGAGTTAGGATACATTCCTATTGCAGGAGTTGTTTTAAAAAAAATATAAATAATTTCTCACCTGGCACAACTTCCTCGCAGACGAGTCCAGCATCACATTGGTTTTCTCTATTGCATATCTCGCCAAATTTTCTTCCTGCAAACGCCGGCAGACAACGTCCTCCGTCCTCTGTTGGCAAGGAATTAGATTTTAGTTTTGACAAAGGCTTACTTATAAAAAAACAGTCAAAGTATCTTATTCACGTTTGACGTTTTCACTAACCAATTTCCTGTAATCGTGTTAAAAAATATTGTATGGTTTATGTTAACATTGGCACGTATCGGATAATCTTGAAGTAAAATTATACTTATTGACACTGCCTAAATTATGATTGTTTGTTATATGGAGTTGTGTCAGCTGTCCGATTTTTTTATATTTACGGAACATTACTACATACATTGAACTTTTACTGTAATTAATTAAGAGTTTAATTATTACGACTTATTAATTACTTTGCAAAATAACAGGGTGTATCCACGTGTCAAACACGAAAGTGCTTCAATTTAGTTTCACTATGTGAACTCGCGTAAAAATCTGGGAGTGGTCAGGTGCTGAAATAATTTATGAAATTTAATTAGATTTTCGCCAACACGACATGCTTGTGTCTAGTCTTTTGTGTGGATTTGATAATGATACATTTTAATTACATGATAAAATATATTTTTTGTTCTGTGATATACATGTTTCTTTAGAGAATCTATAATGAGTCCAAAAAACAGTCTATAATGCCAGCGAAATAAACAAAAAAAGAGTTTAGTACACATGTTTGTATGTGCGTGCTTGGATGTGTATGTCTTTTTGTTTTTGTCGTGTGCGTGTGTTTATCTATGTGCGTGAGTGAGTGTGTGTGTATAGGTGTTGTAATATTATAATTTTATCCAGAACTGATTTAGCGACGACGACCTTATAAAGAATCTCTCCTTTGCAAAAAATACATCAAAGCCTATTTTCAAACATTCTTGTCATTTTTCCTCAACGTTTCTAAAGGCTGTTTTATTATTCAGTGTAGAGACTGAATCCTTCAGTAAATACGGACAGGAAATTTGCTGGGAATCGGAAATGACGAAGATTCGTAACTTCCTGTTGAAGGAAACGTTCTTGTAGATTCTTTTGATGTTTATTTTAGTTACTGAAAGCTTTTTCCCACGACGTTACTTATCTGAAGGTTATTATTCTGTCTATTAAATATAGTAAGTGAATGGACGAGATTTGTTCGGCAGTTTTTAAAGCAATAACTATTGAAGTGAAAACTTCTTTAGCCGCGTTAAGGAGAAAATCTTATGAGTTCGCGTCACCGACATGCTAACATGACATTTTCAAAGTGAATACTTCTTTGGCCGCGTTGAGCACTTTTTGGTAGGGGAAAATGTTAAGGGTTTGCCTCACCTACATGTTTTTTTTATGGCATAGGCTGGCATACGAGCAGGCGTATCGTGTGATGGTAAGCGCTTACCGCTGCCCATGGACACCTGCAACACCAAGCGTCACAAGTGCGTTGCCGGCCTTTTGGGGATGGGGCCGGGGGGAGGTAGGGGTAGGGGATTGGGGTATGGGCATGTTCACTCACTCGGTGAAACAGAGCGCAAGCACTATTTCACACCGGTTTTCTGTGAGGCCGTGGTATCACTCCGGTTGAGCCGGCCCATTCATGCCGAAGCGTGGCTCTCCCACGGTAAGAAAGATGCTAATGTTTGATGTTGATAATTGTAATTTAAATATTATGAAATTCCTAATTTTACACATTATTTTACAAATAACATTCTAAGTTATAAGTTTTCACTTCTATCGGCAGTCCTTATGATTGCCATTTTTTTTGGTAAAATTTCTAACTATGAAACCTAGCTAGATCTGGAGGAGTTGGAAATATAATAAGTCCACTTCCCTCCTTAGCAAAGCGGGAGACAAAATTAAAAAAAATGTGACGAAACGAATGGACATAAACTATTATGGTCTTATGAGAGCTATATTTGATTACTATAGTATGAATGGCAGAATCGCGTAAACTCACGGAAATTCACCGCAGATGACACAAGATCATAGTACATTTTAAGGACTGTAGAGGCAATCGGAGCAACTAAGGACATTTACTGTTTTAAACACATCAGTGTTTGACCCTTTGACCTCCCTCCCCAGAGTTCGGGGAGTATCGAGCAGGGGTTTTTTACTCCGTGAAAATCATCGAAATAATTGCCTAACATTGGTAAGGTCTATCAAATCGGCCAATTTTTGTCGGTAAAGCTTTAACACGCTAAAGTAATTATTAATACAATCTTTAATTACAAACTTAATTAGGAAACAACCATTTCTTCGGTTTCCAAATTGAATACGAGTACACTTCAAAAGGTAATGAATTATTAAAACGACCAAAAGCCTGGAAGCTAATCGTTAAAATTAGTAATTTACTCTGTAAAGGGGAAGTCCCGGCTCACTTAAAAATGTATAACCACATTAGGGAATTACCCGAATTTAAACCAACAAATTGTTTGTTGTAAAGGTTTGGGTTGTTTTGGTAAAAAGCCTTTTGAGTTAGTTGGGTTTTGTAGGGAAGTTTTATGTGATTAATATTTCAGACAGTACAGTATGGAGTACATTAATTGCTTTTTACTTTAAATAGATATAATTATGTGAACTTTGAGATCATTGCTTTAGCGTATATTCATTTTAAAAAAATCATTCATTGTCATCGAGACATAATGTATAGAGAAGACGCCACTCATTAGTGCGGTGTTCCATGCAATTGCGGCGCATGCGCCGCACTTCCTTCAGTCGCTTGCTAGCTACACTCTGATGAAGCGGTGGCTTAAGCGTGTGATTGTTTAAATTTAAAAACGTTCTAAAACTCGTGAATTATGCCATTTTGTGTCTTGAGATATTGCACTAATAATACAAGGAATACGGAGAAAAACAAAGGAATAACTTTTCACCAGTAATTAACTAGATATAATTGTTTTAAAATTAAATACGAACAAAATATTTTAAGACGCCATTGTTGCCTCATTCGACATAGAGTACTTAGAGTAAAACATACAGAAGTGATATTTAGGTAGAATTAACTGACGTTAAATGCACAACGTATTTAACGTATTTAATTGGATAAGGAAAAATAATATGTTGTTAAAAATAGCTTCGTAAATAACCCATAACATTTTTTTTGCAATAATTATATTTAAATTATCATTAAAGTATAATTTAAAAATTGAATATTCGGCTTTTATATTTTATACCTCGATGAATTCTACAAAAAAACTGAAACTGGTAAAGCTATTGAAGTACTATTTACTCAAAGTGAATTTCCTAATAAAGCTTCGTAGGTATAAAGCTATTTATCCGTTCTGCTTTCTTGTTTGGCGCTTACTCTATAAAAGCGAATCTTTGCAACAGTTCGTTGGCCAAAACGCGTAAGCGCCATGAAAATCACGGCGCTAATGACATTTCGCTTGCGAGGAAACTACAGCTCGAATGCGATAGAGCGCTGCTTGTTAATCTGTTGGATTAGACTACTAATTATTGTTTGGCTGCGCTGCAGCGCTTTTTAGTTTTAATTCAAATATAAACGGAACATATAATTGGTTTTGAGTGGCTCCTCTAGTACGTAGTACGTAATATCTCGATGTTCATTGTCATTGAAATTTACTCTTTTTGGTGGACTATCCTCTGAGATCTCTGGGTTTTTTTGGTTTGCAGGAGTATGTAGTGTTACAGTTAAAACCCCACCCCTAGGCGTTAGGCGTTACTCTGAGGAGGATCCAGGTAGATAAAGTAGATTTTAGAACACCTAGGTAATATCAGGTAAAATAAAATAAAACTTGCAAATAAAGAATGAAAACTATGTAATACAAAAACGAGACTTGTTCAAAGTTACTTCGTCAGTTTTGTAACTATCTGTTACAGAGATTTTAAATACCTGTGATTTTTATGAACTATTACTAGAGTAATACTAGTGAATAACGCAGAATGGTTTGAAATATAGCAATTTACAAATGTATGAGTAAACTTAAGAAAACTGGCCAAGTGCGGGTTCTGTACCATCTATGAAAACGGTAAAAAACTCACGTTTGTTGTATACCCTTAAATATTCTGTTTTTAACCGACTTCAAAAAAAGGAGGAGGTTTCTCAATTCGACCGTTTATAATTTTATTTTTTTATGTGTGTTCGCGGATAACTTCGTCGTTTATGAACCTATTTTGATGATTCGTTTTTTAATGGAAAGTAGATATCCCAACGGTGGTACCATGATAAGGACACTAAGATCTGATGATGGCATCCAAGAGAAATCAGGTCGAACCTTAAAGTCGGTTTTTATTTTTTAGTATTTGTTGTTATAGCCATCACACAAATACATCATCCGTGAAAATTAAACCAACTATCACGGTTGGTGACATACAGCCTGGTTACAGACGGACAGACAGACGGACGAACAGCAGAGTCTTATTAAAAGGATCCCGTTTTACCTTTTGGGTACGGAACACTTAAAATGCCGTTTCTTTTTTTTAAATAAATCTAAACTAATATATAAAGCTGAAGAGTTTGTTTGTTTGAACCACTGGTCCGATTTGAAAAAATATTTCAGTGTTGGATAGTACATTTATCGAGGAAGGCTATAGGCTATATATCATCACGCTAAGACCAATAGGAGTGGAGCACCAATGAAGAATGTTACAAAAACGGGGGAATTTTTTTACGCTACGGGCAATAGGAGACGTAAACGACGTTGCGTTGGTCAGCTAGTGTTTTTATAATTATGTTACACAGAGTAAGAAAATTAATAAGGGATGTACTTTTTAATCAACATAAAAATATTGTAAAAATATAATGGGAGGAAGTGACCGTTCCGTCTCTTAATGTAATGGAGGGTTGCCTTTAAGCGAAATGGAAAAAAATATATAAAGAAAATTATCTTTCTTCCTTAAAAGGATTTTATGAGCACTGAAGTTCGCTTCGCGTTTTATTTCATTAAAGATTTAAATACTCATCTATAGAAATAAATACAATTGAAGAGTATGTTTGTAATTTCAAATTAAACGCTTTTCACAAAATGCGTATGAAAATATAAATGGTACTTAGGTACATCAAAAAGCAATTTTTAAATATTTATGTGTCGGTTTGTTTTGGTTAATCTATGGAACGTCAGAGCTGATTTTGACGGAGTTTTCATTGACAGATAGCTGTTCCTATAAGGGGTAACCTGGCTACTTTTATTTTAGAAAATATTGTTACGAGTAACGAAAATACCAATATAACTTTTTAATTAATTTGTAACAATTTTTTTATTTGCTATTATATTTATTATGGCACTTTTATGTAAAATAGCTTTATGCACTTGCATTTTTGCAGCATAAACGGCTCTATCTTTTGATTGCGTTGGTTTAGAAGTTTGATTTTGTCACAGCTCCAAGGGACAGTAGAACTGAGTATTTGATATGAATTTCAGCTTGATACCTCCCCTCCACGCGTTCACGTTCCTGAGAAAAACAGTCTTGAGAGACAGACAGATGGACAACCAAGTGATCCTATAAGGGTGCCGTTTTTTTCCTTTTGAGGTACGGAACCCTAAAAATTACGTATATATAGAGAGATATATATAGTTAAAGAGAATAAACATATGAAACTAATAATGTACAAAGAAATATAATATCCAGTGTATTTATGACTTTCACAATCCAATTATTTTACCCCAACGTAAAACGTACGTAACGTATACTCCAGATATAATACTAGGTAAGGTATATGATACTCGTTACAAATACTCGTAACGTATGATACTCACGTACCTACTGGATATATTATTAGATTCGACAAGGAGAATACGATCCAATAAAATAATATGGTTACGGAAATTGGAGCTTTTGTGTAAAAAAATATTCTAATTATATTTTTTTCATGTAAAAAATTTTGAATTTTGATTAATGGCGTATTTTTGTAATCTGATATGAATTATTTTCATAGAAAAGAGTTGTTTTTAGTAATGTAGGCAAAGAAAATATTCCTTATTATTTCTTTTCTGATTCATCAACAAAATGTGGACAGCTGATGTTTTTTTTATGTTGTAAGCACCAAGGTTTTTTGGAAATTTCACCCCTAAGACGCTTTCCGTGGGAGAGCCACGCTTCAGCATGCATGGGCCAGCTCGACCGGAGTGATACCACGGCCTCACAGAAAACCGGTGTGAAGCAGTGCTTGCGCTGTGTTTCACCGAGTGAGTGAGGATGACGGATGCCCGTAGCCCAACCCCTCCCCCTCCCCTGCCCCCAAAGGCCGGCAACGCACTTGTGACGCCTTTGGTGTTGCGGGTGTCCATAGGCGGCGGTAATCGCCTACCATCGGTAATCGCGATACGTCTGCTCATTTGCCCCCTATACAATAAAAAAAGAAGTAAATAAATACGCGAATTACCTAAGCCACGGGCAACGGCTACGGTCCATTAAACTGTTAATTAATCTGAATGAGTAACTTTAAATCATCATCATCAACAGCCTCTAACAGTCCACTGCTGGATATAGGCCTCTCTTTAGAAAGGAGATGTTGATCTACTATACCACGCAGACCAGACGAGTTGGTATAGGGTTTGTGTCAAGATACACAAGATCATTTATTTGTTCAAAACAAATGGCAAGTTTACCATCTCTTTGCAGTGCTGTTGTCCTGGTAGTTTGCTCCCTTAGTCGGCTCTTACGACACCCAAGGGATGAATTGGGGTGGTGACGCTTAGTATTCTTAATTCGACTAACTTTGAATAAGCAATTTCATTATGTACCACTTACATATTATTATATATCTTCATTCTTTACATGGCAGCTTTTTAAACTCAAAGACGTTTAACATTACCCTGCTCTTAACATTGAATACCTATAAATATGTGACCGTAAGATTGTAAAAATCGTTAGGTTATAATCTCTCTAGCGAGATTGCAAACTATCGATAGATTGTCAACTGTGATATACTGCTTACGCGCGTCAAATTGTCAACTGTCCCTGATTGGTCGGTTTTACAGTGGGCCGTTCAATGGCCATAGAGCTAGGTTAGGTTAGGTTAGAACTTTTTTGTTTAATCACAAATTATTTTTACTGTCACAACAATTTTATATAACTAATTCTAAAGTTGTGAGGTATTTTCAACATGAAATCAATTTACAATCACAAAAATATTTTACATTCGGCAACAAAGACGAATTAAGAAACAAATATGGCGGCGCGGGACATATGCTGTTCCACCAATCAGCGCGCGACTTACGATTGGTCGATACCATTTTACAATATTTCGACTGTTTGCAATCTCGCGAGATAGATTACAATCTAACGGTTTTGACAATCTGACGGTAACATATACAACACTCTCTTTGAAAAAAAGCAATGAATGTCAAAATCACCGATGCTCTCACACTTTTCTTTCGTTTCACAGTACAAGAGCTTTTATCGTTTTTCATCCATTGAAGCGAATAGCGTTATTCATTCTTCGGATCATAAATAGTTTGTATAATCGACTTTTAAAGAGGAATCCAGTAAAACTAATAAGAAATATTTATTTAATGATATTCGACATTCGTATCTTTCAATTTTCTTCTAAACAAACCTTGTCCTAATCATAACGAACACATAGAAAAAAGAATTATCCAATTTGGTTCAGTCGATCGGAAGTTATGCTCGTACCTATGTATGTACGAGCATAACTTCCGATCAACTGAACCAAATTGGTAATAATAAAAATGGTTCCATTTTTATTAAAATGTAGAAAAAATAAATAAATAATATTTTAATTATCATTATAAACAAGAATTTCTCGTTTAAGGTATAAGATCTACAACTAATGTCATCTAAAATATTGGCATTATGGTCCGTACTCACATACGGTATTACTCGATAGTTTTACTCGAGTAAAAATTAACGTGTGGACCGCGAAACTCACAACTCGAAGGCTCGCATCGACCGGGCTCGATGGCTCGATCTCCTTTTACGTTTCTCCTTTTCATTGTCTTTAATTCTTTTATAATTACGAATTGCTAGACTTGCTAAATGTAGCCACTGTCTCCTTTGTTGAACAGACTTCATTTGGCTAGAACGGTACGCTGAATACTGAACGGCAAGCCAAAAGATGCCTCACTCGATCGATCAATGCTGAATGTGTGGACGAAAGCCCGTGCCGTGGTTTTTACTCGACATGTTTGCTCGATCGAGTAAAACCGTATGTGAGTACTTAGCATTATACGTAGGTATAATGCCAACCTGTATCTTCACCAACATCTAAATGACGGCCTGTAATAAAGTACAGTCCGGTGTCAAATAAACTATATGCCTATCTCTATAAAAACGATGTAATGGTTCACGACCTGGTTTTAAACAGGGTAGGTACATTAAAAACCTTTTTGTAATATCCTTTTCACGTCACAGTAAAAGCTGTACGTGCCCTATTATCTCTTTAAATCAATAAAACGTAGTTCTTTGTGTGTAATAAAAGTAAAAGCGTAAAAACTATATAAATATAAATGTTTATTTGATTCAAAAAATTACAAGATAATGTTTTAATAGTAGGAACATCGTTTACGTAACTAATATAGTGTAGGTACTAGTACTGGTTCCCAAACTAGGCCTAAGCCTGTATCTTGGGAAGCAGTTTTCAGTTGCGCTAAGGATGACAAAATAGGTTGTTCACAAATTTGCTGCTACTACCATGCATTTCTTTTTTTTCCAGTAAATTACTTATGTTCACGCACGTGTGATTATCAATATTATTGTGAGAGTACGGATGATGACCAGGTGTGTATGTGAGAGTGTGTGTGTGTGGGGGGAGAGGGGTTGTTGGTGGGTGAGGTTTAGAGGGTGGTGTATGAAGCGTAAAAACTGTTCAAAAGAGAACAGATCTGGAGTGTCAACTATTATTAATTTCGTTATCATACTCTTTATAGTATAATAGACGCAAACCTTCAACGTTATCACTAAGTGTTTTTTTTTTGTTTGTGCGTTAGACTTTGGAGCTTTTTAATAAAAGGAATTTCAGGTGGCAACAGCTTGCATACTGTTTACCTTACATGTAATACTAACACTATTGTACCTGAAAATCAGATTTTGAAAAACAGAAGCCATGAGTTTCTTTGCCAGTATTCTTCTCATGAGCTCTACGCATTTTGGAAACTGCAAGTTATGGATCAATACAGGAAGGTAGTAGATTTTTGGTGTTTTCGCCTAATTTACCTCGACAATACAGCACATGCTGTGGCGTGTTTGTGTCGATCTATGATTTTTAACTATAGCTTCAACTTGACTTTCATGAGTGTCACTTGGTGTCTTAGATGAATAAATGATTTTGATTTGATTTGATTTCATTCATTCATTGAAACGACATACAAACAAACATTTTTAAATAGAAAAAATAAATACAAAAAATAGTAGACCACCAACTTTGGGTACATTATTCTTTTTTTTTTGTTGACGGGTTAAAAATCCCTTCGAATCTCCAGCTTCTCGGGGACACAGGAGCCAGGAGTATGTGATCTTTCCACTAAAAAAGACGCCGACGACCGGCCTCTGGCGCGCTACTCTGGGGGGACCTGGACCATGTTATTTCAGGTCCTCCCCGAATCGAGGTAAAGCCTTATCAGGCCCTGTCCCTGGGGAAATTGTTTTCCCCCCTCAATCCTAGCATGATAGGCTGATTGCAAAATCATGCAATCATGTCGGTATACTGACCGCAGCAATCAAACTGCAACCAGCTGCCCACGGTCTCGTCGATGGTTCTTATCGCCGACGTCTTCCTCTCTCGGGATCGGCTCTCTTCCGATCCTGTTCAGCGGTCTCTTTCTGGAGCATAACAGCTTCGCATAAAGAGATCACTGCGCCTTAGCTCTCCTTACCGACTATCATCGCAGCAATGATTGCTGGCGGACGGGTACAAGGACCTAGACTCCGCTTTTCAGGGACTTAGGGATTTGTCCCATTAAAAACAAGTTCGACAGTTCAACAGTTTTGCATTCGTGTAAACCACTACAGAGCTCGTTAAAAATAAAGACAATTCACAACAAAAGTTATAAGTACTTTATAAGTACTTATTTAAACAATTCCAGAAGACCGAACAAAAATAAATCGCAAAGTTAAAATAAAAGTAAGCGCTCAAAACAAAAACAAAACACTTTGTAAGTGAATCTGCATTTTCAAATGTTTTTCATTGGAATTTTTATTTTGTTTTATGTTTGCAACAAAGCAGAAAATATGGAAACATTTTACAGAACATTATTATAAGTTATGAGAGCGCTGCACAAGCGACGAGTGTGGAACCCCTACTTCTAAAACTCGAAGTTATATCACTTTATTCGTTCGAAATACACTCACGTGTTGGATATTAAAATGAAACTGACTACAAAAATGATTAACTAAAAGGTTTTATTTATTAAACAAACCTATTACCATCAAGACACATAATATATTTCTGTAATAAATAAATAAAAATAAATAAATATTTCGGACATCTAACACACAACGCCGTCTAGTCCCAAGCTAAGCAGAGCTTGTGTTATGGGTACTAGACAACTGATACAAATACATATATACTTTTTTTTTTTTGTAAATACATACATATTATACATAGAAAACACCCAAACTCCGAAACAAATATTTGTAGATCATACAAACATTTGGTCCGACCCGGGAATCGAACCAATAATAATAATATATATAGTAATAGTATATATAATAGTAATATATCACCATCAACAGCTTTTAATAGTTAAACCTCTCTTATCCTTCTAGGAGGTTTTAGCTCACTGTGCCACGCTTATCAGACGGGGTGGTATACGGTTTTCCTCCTTTTCACAGTGATTTTGTCCTTTGTAGTTTGCCACTTTAGTCGGCTGTTACGACACCTATGTAATAAATAGAAGTAGTGACACTCTATATTCTTAATCCGTCATCATACGGAATTATATACATTCATAATATATATCAGATAAATTATACCAAGCCACAGGACAAATTATCACGTTCGTATATTAATTATTTCTTTAGGAGGCAAACTAGCACACATGTCACCTGATGGTAAGTGACCACCGCAGCCTGTGGACAGTTGCTGCTCAAGAGTTACTAGTGTTTTACCATCTTTTGAGGTTCGGTTACTCCACTTCCTATGTAAAAAGCAATGAAAAATTGCTTAACGCCGCCTTTCTATGATCTATGCGATCACCATTTATCAATCTATGTATGACATAGATAACACAATTTCTTTATTCGAGGAACCTTATTTTCAACTTCAAAAGGTCTAAATTGCAAAGTACACCCCATAAATTGTTTCTGTTTTCCATAAACTTTTATAGCCGCTATAAATTAGGCAAATAATAAATTGACTTTCGGTATATTTGATGTGAATCAACGAACCATTGCTACGTTTAATTTAACGAATAAATTTTGGCAAATCATTCCCATGGCTCTAATTTGAACAAGTCTGTTGTATGTCATGTTTTTACATGTTTATTATTAGTAAATACCATTGAAGTGATCTCATTAATCACTCTAACGTAATGATTAATCAATGCGAGCCATTAATCATTAGGTTAGACTAATAAACCGTCACACAGTACGTAAATAAATAATAGGTCTTTACCTATGAAATTGCCGTTTTGTATGCAATAAGTGAAAGTACTTATTTTTTCAAACTTTTTTATTTCTGTTATTCAAAGTAATCACCCATGCAATCGACGCATCTTTGCCAACGCATTGGCAGTTTATTGATGCCGATTGATGATGTTTATTGGACGGGAGGCAACAAACTCTTCAAAGGCATTTTGTACTGCCTCTCGGGAATTGAAATTTTTACCCACTAAAAAGTTCTCTAAATTTTGGAAAAAGTAATAGTCGGTAGGTGCAAGGTCTGGTGACTATGGCGGATGAGGGAGAGCTTCCAACCCCAGCTCTTGCAGCTTGGAGACTGTCTGTTGCGCAGTATGGGGTCGCGCGTTGTCGTGAAGCAGCTGCAAGACCTGGGGCTTTTATTTCCTAAAATTAACACGAAATGGCCAACTGATTTCCCTGATGGCAACGGAAAAAGACATGGCTTTCGAACGCGGCTTGTGTCTCTTATATTATTTTATTACTGTAGTATCAGCCCCGTTTTACATTTTACCCAGCAATGGCAAAGCCAATAGGAAGAGTAATATTTTTGGCAGTTTATATGTATTGTGTTAACATGTTCAACGGTAGCGCCAAAATTACTGAACTGACATTAATAAATGAAGTGTCGATCGATTTGTAATACTGGCACAAGTGACATTGGCTTTATAAATTTTATCAGAAGTATTTACGTGGTCGAGAGTTTTCAAACTTTTTTATGGTATCGAGAGCAGACTGGTCACTAGGTGGTAAGCTCTGCCGCCGTCCATGGACATCCATAACATGAATATCACAAGAGTGTTGCCGCCCTTTTTTTGAGTCCTTACCCTTCAATTATGAGGCAAATCCTCTCTGATATGTGCCCTACTCCTGTTGAACAGGTCCATTTGTACTGAAGGATGGTGTTAGCCCTTTCTCTAACTCCATCGTTCTATTTCAATTATTTTTTCTTTGTGTTTCGTTAGAACTTTCTTCTTTACTACGATTACTTCTATAAGTAATTAAAAACAAGTAATTGTATTTTAGATAATACTAATGCTTATCGTCAATCGTTATCATCAACAGCCTTTATCAGTCCACTGATGGACAAAGGCCTATCCTCATCAAGTTAATTTTAGCCTACGACACCCACGGGGTGAATTGGGTGGAGACACTCCGTCTTTTTAATTCGTCACCACACGGAATCTTTGTTTTTAAATACCTGACAATTATGTATTTTTACTTATTTTATTTAATTATAAATATAAAGCAAAAAAAAAAATACAAAACTCTGAATCGTAGCGAAATCAAAACCAATTTCGTTCGAGTTTCAATAGTAGGTCCGTATAATGAGCCCTATATTTCAGCCGCCTTAGTGAGTTACATTTTCAGTAGCTTTCAATAATTCATGGCAACTTAGCAACTAAAAACACTCGGGCTGAGGGCTGTTACGTGAACACGTATTTTCCACGACTGTTAAAACCTGATTTATAATGTATGATGATAATACGACTTTCAACGGGTTTTTTATTTCGTTTTATTTTTAGTAAATCTTAAAATTTGTAGTTATAGTCGCTTACCATCGGGTGATACGTCTGCTCTTTGCCTCTTAATTATTAAAACAAAGTAGATGAAATACCTCCTTTCTAAGGATAGGTGTATTTCCATCATCGATTCCAAACAGGTTCCAATCTAGGAAGCCAACGTGGTATAATAATCCAAAACCACTTATTTAAAGAGATGCCTATGTCCAGCAGTACTGTTCGTCTGGCCAGGGTTGTGTAGTCATCCAAAACAACGGTTCGAATAAGTGACCTATCTGAAGCAGTATTTTAAAGGCTGTTGATAAATTAAACATTAATTAACCTGTTTCAGAGATCTTGCGGAGTTCTTGTTACGTCCAAGATCAGGTCTCAGGTTAATCAAGCATATCATCAACAACCCATAACGTCACACTACTGGGCTCGGGTCTCCTCTCAGGAGAGGGTTAAGGCCATACGTCCCCACGCTGGCCGAGTGCGGGTTGGGGACTGACAAGACAACGTTGTGGCTACGTAAAATCTTGCCGTTGGATGTTTTAAAGCCGCCTATGAAAAGGTGTATGCCTATTTTGACTTCATTTTGTCTCCCGCTTTGCTAAGGAGGGAAGTGGACTTATAATATTTCCAACTCCTCCAGTTTTTCTTCTGATTAATTTCGTTGCGGGTTCCAAGACAGTTTAATTTTTTCCTGGGACTTCCCGAGTGTCATAACTCGGTGTGATTGTTGGTCACCGCTGGTGATCCTGGTGTACAGTAGTTACAGTGGTGGGCGTGTGGGCGGGATTAGTCCCATTGTTATCCTATGATAACAAACGTCCGACCGTGATTCATGGTACCATGCCACTAACGGTCACCTATCCAGGTATTGTCGCGCCGTCGTTGCTTACCCTTGGTAATTGTTTATAATCACCGAGTGCAACTGGGCTATGAGTACCTCATCAAACATATGTATTATCAGATTTGTACTTACCGGTATCCAGACACAGCAAGCCACGGCAGCAGTCTCCGTTAGTGGCACAAGGGGCTGAGTAGCAGTGAGCCGGTTCATCAATCACGTCATCGATGCGGTTGCCTTCCAGGGCTTCTGCGTAGACTTCTTCAGGCTCCTGGTGGAGAAGACAACAGGGTAGAATAGAATTAAGTTACATTGAATCAATATTTTATTACTTTCTTTCTTTGGTTGCCAGAGTCGAAACACTGGCTTTATTTTACAACAATAGTGGTTTCTATTTAATATTTTAGTTCAGAACTCCGTCAGTTATGAATGGACTTAGAAAATTCCTGTTTTTATTCGGGAGAATGTGTAGCAATTTTTGTTTGACCTTACGGTAAAAACTATTAAAATTAACGATTACAATTTAACGGTTTTGACAATCTGACCAGGGCCGAATTTAAACTTAATGCCGCCCCTGGGCACCGGAAAAAAATCCGCCCCAATACTGGAATTTTACTTAAACTTACAGGTAGTTTATATTTTATTTTTCAAAATTAACATAACTAATTTATGGCAGAAACTTCATCCCGTGATTCATCAGCCTGTAATTTTCTCTTTATTTTTCTAAAAACTGTTGTTTTATATTCTTGACTTTCCGAAATTTTTAAAGCCGTTTTTTTATTCATTGCAACTTAAATTCGCGTATCAGCAACAACGTTGATAATTTATTTATTATATTTAACAACAAAGTATGTTTCATAAATCATGTCTTTTATGATCATGAATAAAAATACTGTTAAAAGTGACATTAAATAAATGTAATTAGAGAAAAACTTGTTTTACTTATTCATATTATTTTTGAAATTGGCTAACACAAAGCAAACAAATATTATTCTATCTAGGCACCAATTTTGAATGTAACTTGCAGCTAAAGATCTTCAAAGTTTTAGCCAAACCAATGACCATTTTGTGTATCCCTTCTAAATATTTTTTTTTGTTCGTCTCAGTTTATAAGTCTATCCATCATTTTTTTTTTTATTATTGTAACATCTTTACGGCACTATAGGTAATGTTGGAGTAAATTTATCTCTGCGAATGGCTACAAGCCACGGTTTTTATCTTCCGTAGGGAACTTATTTTTGTTTTATGCCTATATTTTGCGTTTCTGTTTTATTTTCACACATGGGCACTACACAACACTACGGCATTTTAGAAAACAATATTCGTTTAAGAACGTTTATAAGATTATATAAACCAAAGAAAAATAGGGAAAAATACAAATATCGTAGGTGTATTTTGAGAGTTCATTGGACCAGACGCCACAGTAGTGCCATCTGACGTAGACCATTACAGAAAAACATTAATTTAAAAATAATTGATGAATTAAATTTATTGAATACTGATGGTTCAAAGGGTGCTAGTGGTTTGGGGTCGGCATTTATTGATACTTGTAACAAAATGAGTGGCAGTTTTAGAATGTGCAATAAAAATTTATGTATAATGACAGTAGAATTAACTGCGATTTTAGAGGCGTTACGTTATATTAAAAGTTCTTGTTATGAAAAGGCGGCCATTTTTACTGACAGTAAAAGTGCCCTGCAACATTTGGCTCGATGTGCCTCTGGACCCAGAGGTGCATCGATAGCCTATGATATATTAAATTTGTTGTATTGGTTCGAAATTAATAACGTTTCATTGAAGCTGCAGTGGGTGCCTTCACATATTGGACTCAGGGGGAACGAGCTGGTTGACACCTTAGCGAAAAGTGCAGCTATTAGTGGCACAATTATTGACATAAAACCTTGTTATTTTGAAGTCCTACCTAAATTTAGTGCTGATTGTTATGGAATTTGGAAGGAATATTTTAATAAACTATCACGAGAAAAGGGAATTTGGTACAAAACAATGCAGTGTGAACCTCCTCGTATCCCGTGGTTTTCGAGTAGAACTATTAGTAAAAGACATGTAGTTATTGCACATAGGTTAAGATCTGGACACGTCCCGCTTAATAAGTTTGGCTTTCTAATGAAAAAAGTTAGTAGTCCTAATTGTGAACAATGTGGAATTGTTGAAGATGCCCATCACTTGTTAGTTGAATGTGTCCGGTACAGAAAAGAGAGGGAAGCATTACTGTCCAGTTTAAATAATAATATATTAAATGTTGGTACTTTCCAGTCCATGCTTTCGAAGCCGTACAGTGAGGACGCAATCAAAATTTACAAATTTATTCATACTTTAAAGAAAATATGACTCTATCCATATTATGTCTATTGATTGAGTCTTTATTGTATGTGGTGTATAGGTGTGGTACGTATGTACGTACTTTTTTTTTTGATTTTTTGTTTATTTTTATTTTATTATATAAGTATATATAGAAGTAATTTATAATTTTTTGAAACTTTTATATGTTGTTTGTTAATATAGGATACAATGAGGCTGGCATAATCATGTTTGATTAAAAGCCTCTACATAAAATATGTAAACAATTAGATAAAAAAAAAAAAAAAAAAAAAAATTATTGAATTCATAATTAAAAAGAACATTATTAATGAAAAGAATAAATTAATTATATTGAGCAATCTTAATAAGACACAAAAAAAAATTACTTTCAAAAATTTGCCGCCCTAAAAATTTGCCGCCCTGGGTACTAGCCCCGACTGCCCCTAGTATAAATCCACCGCTCAATCTGACGGTGACATTTATAACAATTGCTCATTTAAAGGTATTAGATAACTTTACGAAACATCCATTTACTGTCCAGCCTACTACTGAATTTATTTTTATACCAAATCCAAGGCTATAAATACGTATTAATTGAGATCACGCCGGTCGACCTTTACGCCTACTTAAAGCGCGATGGCCCGTAAATACACGAGATTTACGCGTCAAATATACACATATTTACGCGTGCCCGTAATTATGTGACCCGCATTTGAAATAGCGGTTATTTGAAACATGTCAATGCGTTATTGGACCGCCTAATCGCTGTCAATCAGGGTAAGATATTTTGATTAATACAGATGAAGTTCCTATTTAAAGGTATTTTTACTTTTCTGAAAAAATATTAAATTAAAACTATATTTACCATAAAAAATTTACTAATAACTAGATGTGGAAGTGCAAAACACAAAAAAAGATAATTTCTCGTTCTATTCATATTAGGACTTTACCTATGAAATTGCCGTTCTTCAGTACTGGTCATTTCAAATAAAAAAAAGTTTGTAATGGTTCTGTATTCTAAATTCAAATTAATTTTGTTTTAAAACCATGACTTTCTATTTACAAACTCAGTCTTTTGTTTTTTGATTTGCGTTGTATTTTCACTACATTTGAACATTTTTCGTCATAATGGATACTTTAAAAATTCGTGTAATTATGGAATATGAGTTCCGTCGTGGCACCAACGCGACACAAACGGCACGTTTCAAAAAATAAGTACTTTCACTTATTGCATACAAAACGGCAATTTCATAGGTAAAGACCTATTATTTATAGAATTATAAATATGAATAGAACGAGATAAAAATAATCCTATTATTTTTTTAACTTTAGGTATAATAAAGGCCAGGGAGATGTAATATGCGAATTTAAAAAAAAATGGACCATAAAAAGACGATAAAAAATTTAAAAATAGAGGGAGAAATAAGAGGGTATCCCAACTCTCTTGTATCTTCTTAGCAGCATGATTAAAAATGGAAATATGGAGAAAAACAATGTAGTAAAAAAAAACAAAAAAAAACAACTCATTTCTGACTCATTTCTCACTCTGTTGCGGTTGTCTATGGGATCAGTTTTTATCAAGTGATCCATCGGCCTATTTACCCCCCTCCCCCATATTATAAATAAAGTAATAGAACAAATCTCACCTGTCCGTAAGGGTAATGACGATACCCGGACCTCCCGTAGCCCAAATTGGCCAGCATGTCAGAGCTGAACCGATTGAACAGTCCTCCCCACGCGTGGGCCGTGCCAGCTACGGTCAACACCAGCACCGCGGTAACAGCCATTGTGGTGCTGTGGGCAAAACTTGGTTATTAGGACAAGTGCGTTTACAGCCTAATACATTTTTTAACAAAAAGAAAACCGACTTCAAGAACTGGCCCAAATTGAAATGGGACCACGCGGGAAGCACCAGCTTTCAAATAAAAAAGAATAACCAAAATCATTTCACCCAGTATAAAGTTCTGAGGTAAAAATCATAAAAAAAATACAGTCGAATTGAGAACCTCCTCCATTTTAATAATAAATAATAAAAAAATTGAAGTCGGCTAAAACGGTTTCTTCATTCAGCTGAATTGAACATTACATAATTTTACGCATTTTATTCCTGAAGAGAATAGGTATGGCCGTATTAAATTAATATATTTTGCCATGTAGAATGTTAATTTCTCTCATTCCTAAGAATTATTGCCAAACCTAATTAAATTTAATTTTCGATTAAATACATACTTCTATATCCACACTAACATTATAAATGAAATATATAATAATATATAATATAATAAATAAAACCATGAAAGACAGACAGAGATACTTATCTCTGTCTGTCTTTCATGGTTAAACTGTGCTTTCATTTGGATGAACCTTATCGTTAGGAGAAGGACTAAACCGAGACCGAAAGCTAGTTAATCACTATCACTGAATATTTAGTATAAAACAAAGTCGCTTTCTCTGTCCCTACACATTTGGTTTGGATAGGTGAGCAATCCAAACCAAATGTTTAGGCTTTGTTTGGAATATTTAGTAGATGGTTTATGTGAAGTTTGCACAAAATCGGTCGAGCGGTTCTTCATTTATCACATTTTTTGTGATTTCACTTTATACGTAGCGAAGCACGTACCGGACCGCTACTAATACATATAAACCTTCCTCTCGAATCATTCTATCTATTGCTGAAAACTGCATTAAACTCCGTTGAGTAGTTTTAAAGACCTAAGCGAACAGACAGCTGAAACGACTTCATTTTATACTATGTAGGTAAAGATAAAGAAGATTGGCTCACTAATTGTATCTCCAATAAATTCGATTTCAAACGCTTTACAAAAGCTGTTTGGTTCCTTTGTAATCATTCGTTTATATATTCAGGAAGCCGAACGCTTCCTCAAACGGTTTTGGAACCTTCGGGAAACATTTATATAAAATACATTTAGGATGGTTTACAGGGTAGATGGTTAATAGCTGTTTTATCTATTTTGAAATGGAAGATATTCTCAATTTGAATGTGGTACGTATGAATACTGTCCAACAGGCAGGACAATGCAGTTGGACCACGAACCCGAAGCCTTTGCGACTCTTGCAGAAATTGATTCAACATACCTACCTACCGTGGGAGAGCCACGCTTCGTCATGAATGGGCTGGCTCGACCGGATTGATACCACGGCCTCACAGAAAACTGGTGTGAAAAAGCACTTGCGCTGTGTTGCACCGAGTGAGTGAGGATACCGGAGGATACCACCAACTGGTGGCTATGTCGGACTCTAACGGACTAAAAACCGCACACCGTCTCAAGTAGTAGAAGCCGGGGAACCAGGTGCAGCCTTGAAAGGAAATCCCTGGAACCCCGACGTACCTCGGGCCACCCACGGTTTGTAGATGGCCCCCTCCTGTGTAGGAACCCTGATGCTCCTTTCTATATAGAAAAGGGCGCGAGCATTTTGAGCACACCCCGGCCTGCTTCTGCTAGGGTGATTGGTGGCCTCACCTGTCACCCCCAGGCTTGCGCCATAAAGCCCCATATACTAGTTTTTCTTATATATTTATCATGTACAGACAGCGACCAGTTTATTATAGTGTTACCAGACCATTTTATTATAGTGTTGTGCCTTAGAGTTAAATGGGTCTCGTATAATCTAGATGATTCGAGATTCGGAGGCCAGCGCCTTCTAGTATCAAGTAGTGCGTCACGACTCTTGAGATTATTATTAATGATTGCGATAGTTTCAACGCTAGATGGCGCTGCAAGTAATAGATAACTGATTCGAGGAGATTCTATATGGTCCAGAATGGTTTATCGAATACTAGGGATCATTCCAGATATTTCGATAGCCCTTTAAAAGTGGAGCGTGTTAGCCGTACGGTCGAGTATTATATTTTCTAGTGCGACTAACGAGTGATTTAGTGAATTATTGTTATAAAAGTGTTGTTATTAATAAATATTGTTTTATTTTTGTGGTAATCAACCGTCTACTTATAATTAATTAATACCCGGCTCGTAATAATATGTATTAATAAATTCACCCAGATACAGAATAAATTATCTTGTTCAAAACACAATTATTTGTTCTAGGTGGGATTTAAAACCACGACTTCTGGTTCAGTTTGACCAAGACGCCAATCGATAAAAAGTAATCAATATACAACTCGTTTACGTTATAAATAGATATAATTTGTATTGTTCAAGACCTTGGTGATGATACAAATATATACTCATATCGATTGATTAAGAGAGTATATATCTAATGTTTTTGTCTTGTATGATTTGATTTTAGGAAAATGTCGAGAATAACTTTAGCGGTTTTTTCTTTGGCTTGCCTTGTCTTCATAACGGTAAGTACTGTCAATTTCTCGGTATGTTTAATCCGTGTCGTGGCTGATTACGAATATGGAGTATCACCACCCCTAATCACCCCATGGGTGTCGTAAGAGCCGACTAAGGGAGCAAACTACCAGGACAACATCACTGCAAAGAGAAGCAAAAATTAAAAATAAACACCATACCAACCCGTTTAACAAGCGTGGTATATTATTACATCGTGGTAGAGCCACGCTTCGGCATGAATGAGCCGGCTAGACCGGAGTGATACCATGGCCTCACAGAAAACCGATGTGAAATAGTGCTTGCGCTGTGTTTCACCGAGTGAGTGAGGATACCGGAGGTCCATACCCCACCCCTCCCCTATCTCCCCCCCTCCACCTATCACCCCACCCATCCCCCAAAGGCCGGCAACGCACTTGTGACGCTTCCGTTGTTGCGGGTGTCCATGAGCGGCGGTAATCGCTTACCATCAGGCGATAAGTCTGCTCGTTTTCCCGCCTATTCCTTATAAAAAGAATGCTTAAACCTACTTTCTATAGACAGGCCTATGTCTAGCAGTGGTCTATTAATGTTAATGTCATGTACAAAGGCGAGCTTTACCCAGAACGGAGATTTCTTCCAGCAGAGTGAATAGAGAATAGCAGAGAAATGTAAGGGCACAGTCATGCGTACCTGTGATGCATTTTATTTTATTGATGTTTTTACCAGTCTACGGCAAAGTCAAAAGTAAAAAAAAAATTTTTGTCAGTCTATGTATGTATGTTCTACCGTAGTGCCTAAACTACTGAACCGATTTTAATGAATGGCGTGTCAATAGATTCGTAATAATGGCCCGGTGACTAGGCTTAAAATTTTTACGAAGTCGGGTGATAATTTTTAAACTTTTCTTGTTTTACAAGTAAGATTTCATGCCTTAAGCTCAGACTTCGATCAACAGTCAGCTTGAGCTACGACCTTGACCTTCCCGACCTATAACTTGACAAACCCCAATTGATCCGTTTAAGCGTAATCCCAATGCCATCTCTTTATTCCCGTTTTATATCCACTAACTAATATTTTTTCTTATTTAATCGAATAAACACATTACAAAGTTAAGCAATGTTAGCCAAACTTCAAATTACGGATGGATGACCGCTTTTAAATATTCGCTTCGTGCTTCGGAGAGCATACTAAGTCAGTTTCGGTAACCATATAAAACCACTTCACAGTTGGCTGCAGGCTTCGCTGTGTTTTATAAAACTGTTTTAATCCACTTTAGACAGCCACGCATCGGCATGAATGGGCCGGCTCGACCGGAGTGATACCACGGCTTCATAGAAAACCGGTGTGAAACAGCGCTTGCGCTGTGTTTCACCGAGTGAGTGAGGATACCGGTGGCCTACACCCCAAAGGCAGACAACGCACTTGTGACGCCTCTGGTATTGTCGTCCATGGGCGGCGGTAATCGCTTACCATCAAGTGATACATGTGCTCGTTTACCCCTTATTCCATAAAAAAAAACTTAAACCATATAGGGAAAATAGAAAAGCTTGAACGGTGGGTACCTCATGAATTGCGTAGAGCGAACCAGCAATAACGTTATGAACATCTATGGCAATCATAACGGATAGCTTGAGCCCTACAAAGTCCATCGAGGCTTTCTACAGAACTTCGATTTCACCTGGTACTTGAGTTGTGGATGTCTCATGGCAGTTGTAATTATTAAAGTTCAGCAGACCATAACCTACTCTGTTGTAATCTAAAATTTTAACAAAAAAAAACGACTTCTAGAATTGCACTAAATAAAATGGGACCACACGGGAAGCACCAACTTTCAAATAAAAAAAGAAATATCAAAATCGGTTCACCCAGTCGAAAGTTCTGAGGTAACAAACATAAAAAAACAGTCGAATTGAACCAACCTCCTCCTTTTTTGAAGTCGGTTAAAAGGCTTAGAAGAGTCGTGGATTCTATTTCTATCTAGGACAAATAATTGTGTGCTGAGTACGATCATTTGTTCTGTGTCTGAGACTAATTTATCTGGTCTAGTGGTTAGCGTAAGTGACTACAGATCAAGAGGTCTCGGGTTCGATTACCGGGTCGGACTGTTGTTGGGTTTTTCTTACAAGAAATTCTTAACAGCAGCCCGAAGTATGGAAAATGGCAGTGTTAACCGCCCGTGAGAGTAACCCTCGGAGAACACGTTAGGCCGTCGGTCCCGGTTGTCGTGAACGTCTGGCAATCGTTTTTGAGAAGTCAGTGCCCTCAAATGTACTGACAACTAGTTCAACTAGCGAATTCAGTTCACCCTTTAGGGTTGCGGAGGACCGATGCCAGCCGCTCCGTGGAAAAACTGATATTCAGGTAAAACCGGTTGAACTAGTAGCCGACCTCAAATAATCTTGGGAATAATAAAGGCTAGGAAGATGATGATGTATGTATCTATACTACTCATAATAAAAATGTAACAGGTCCAATTCTGTACATTAAAGATATTTTGAATTTTTTTTTGGAAGGCTCTCTACGATCGATACTGAAGCCAAAACTGTATTTTTTTCATTTTTGTCATCTGTCTGTCTGTATCTTGACCACGCATCACGCTGAAACTACTGAATGGATTCAAATGAAACTTGGCATGATTTGAGTTCATACTACGAGGTAGGACATGGGATACTTTTTATCCCGAAATTCAGCACGGTTTCTTGGAGAGAGGGGATGAAAGTCAAAATATGTAGGTACTTAGTTGTAATTCAATAACGCATAGTCTGATTTCTTTCGTTATTTTTATGCTAGAAAAAAAAAAAAAAAGGTAACGGGAAAAGTCTTTTTTTGTCCGTGACTGTACACTGCCTGTGGGAAGCTGAGACAGATATGTAAATATGGCGGTACGAAGTTCGCCGGGTCAGCTAGTTTAGATATACATATAAGTATGTTTGCTTAGAAATATATATGTGTCCAGGTGTCGGTAAGAGTTTCGTCACCTGTTACGTAAGTGGTAAGAAGTGTGAGACTATTATACAGCTCTATGTACCCCATAAGGAGTAAAGTCGTAAGTATACGTAAGTATTTAATTACAAATTTTACATTTATACTATAATAATTTTAGACACATACGTTGTACACATAGTAATTTTTACCGAGATCTTTAATTTTAATAAGTCACATTTTTAACCGACTTGCAAAAAGGAGGAGGTTCTCAATTAGACCGTATATGTTTTTTTTACGTATGTTCGCGGATAACGCGATAAGCGTCGTTTATGATTTTGATGACTCTTTTTTTAATGGAAAGCAGATATCCCAACAATACTGAGATCTGATGATGGCATCCAAGAGAAATCAAGACGAACCTTGAAGTCAGATTTTGTTAAAATTTTATGTGTTTTAATTTTGATCGCCAAAAAACAGTGAAGAGTCAGTTTGTCTTCTTTATCGAGGTAATCTACAAATTTGTATGCAGATGTCGTACATCTCGGAAATCGATTTTCGAAACATTCAATTTTTGGTCTAAGTTCTAAATAAAATGACTAGAAGTAGATTGTTCTTTTATAAAAATTGTGTCACGTCACAATTTTTTTTATTACAAAACATAAATTTGTAATGGCAACCAATTTTTTTGGAAATTAGCATAATCAAAAAAGGTTATTCGGATTTTATCAATCAGCACAAGTGCTTAGAATCCTTGAAATGGGTACCTCTGTTCAAACAGCTAAGATAAAGGATAGAATTAGATCAGATATAAAATTCATATTTCGGTAAAACTGGTGTACCTATCTTCTTTTTTTTTCTTTTTTTTTGCGGTCGCCAAAATGACTCTACTCTGCCTGATGGAAAGCACAAGCAGAATCCAAGAGTGGTGGTCACCATAGTCATTGCGAATGCAGACAATGCAGCATGGCGACCCACACCATGGCCTCCGGTCTCGCACTCACCAACGAAACACGACAGCACGATCGCTGTCATTTTACGTTGATTTTCTGTGCGAGGGTAGTACCGCCCCGGTCGAGCCGGCCCGTTCGTGCTGAAATCAGCGTGGCTCTACTACTTGTAAGCCACTCTGTACAGCCTGAGATAACCACCCCCACTTAAATAGGTAACGATAGCGTTAAATACCACTTCATTGGACTAAGAAAATCACTTCCAGTCTTATAAGTTATTACCTGTTGAATCATAACCTTTCTTTGCTACCTTAATGATACAAAAAAGTTAAGTAACTTTTGTGAGGTAACAGTTTGGATAGGTCACCATTCATTAAAGTGATTCAAGATTAAAGGAAAGCTCTGTTCTGTAATATAGTATTTCATTATTAAGGTTTAATATAATTTTATTTAAATTAAAGAAAAGAAATCTGTTAAAAATCTACTAAACCATTAATTGACAATCGTTTGAAAATATTTCAAATCATTAATGAAACAATAACTTTAAAGTAAGATACATAATTGTAAAATTTAATAATAATTATTAATAAATTCAACTCCGACTACATTTGTATAAAAAATCAATCTCAATCTCAAAAAAGGTTCATCTAAAAGTTCAACTTATTTATAAATCGCATTTTTAAATTCGAAATGCCGTTCAAAATTCTAATCAAAATCAAATCGGACTTTCTATAAAAACTTAAAATTATTAATATCACTTTTTTATAATCGTGATTATGGATTTAAATTTAGAATTGAAACAAAAGTAAATATAGAGTCCAGACTTACCGATGCATGGTGTCTTGTCAAGGGTCGCTGAGGAACTGGCGCGCGATCTATACCGAGTGGGGTTGGAGTGCGCATGGTAGGGTGTCATAAGGGTGTGTTCATTTGGGAGGGAAAGATCTTGCGACAGGGAAGTTAAATGCCAAAGGTGAGATTGTAGTGACGAGTGTATAATTGCAAATTCTCGGTGTCTAGGTCAAATTTTCGGACTTCAAATAAAGTTGAATAGTTTAGTGTTGGATATGCTGGGGTGAAAATATAAGGTTTTTTTTAATGTTGTGAAGTAGTATCGGCTTACAAATATAGATGACGACCATTTGTTTCACAGATTTATTTTGCGACGTTTAAAGTTTCTTGAAAAGTGCTAAGCGGAGTAATATTAGAATTTCAGGGTTGGGTGGAATGTTTGTTTTTTTTTATTAAAAGAGTTGTGGTCACCATACTCATTGCGACTTCAGACAATGCAGCATGGCGACACACACCATGGCGGCCTAGTGATGCTTCTGCATCTTTTAATCTAGTCAGCAAGTATGGAACTTGTTGACTTGACTATTTGGGCCTCCGGCCTCGCACTCACCAACGAAACACGACAGCACGAACGCTGTCATTTTATGTGCGAGGGTCGAGCCGGCCCGTTCGTGCTGAAATCAGCGTGGCTGTACTACCCATGTCTTTCCTCGGGAATCAAAGTATCTCCATGTAAATATCAATGAAATCTGTGTATTAGTTTAGTCGTGAAAGCTTGACAGACAGACAGAGTTACTTTCACATTTATGATATTAGTATGAATTAAAAATAATATTTTGTAAGTAGAACGGAAATAGGGTAGATTCCTGTCTTTAATTTATTATACCTAAATCATTGTGGAGGAACGGGTCACATATCCCTCCAACACAAAGGGAGGATCCTCCGACCAGGCGAGGTGATCATGCCTGGCGGGCCAACTGCCCTAATGGTTGATGTTGTGTTACGTTGTAACAAGATCCTGAAAGTAAAAACTAATATATTTATAAACGTAAAAAAAACCAGGTGGTAAGTCGGAAGTAAGGAAGTTAAAAAATGTTAACTGGCGCGAGAAGTCTTACTGCGCGATTCAGGATTGGTACTGTTCTGTGCTGTTCGCTGTATGTGGAGGTCGCCACATTACTTTACTCCCCTTCAAGACCGGAGGTCGATATGAGGAAAGGGGTTTCGGTTTTTCGGTTCGGTTTTTCGGTTTGGTTTTTCGGTTCGTTGTTCAGTTCGGTTTTCGGTTCGTTGTTCGGTTCATTTGTTCGGTTCGGTTTCGGTTCCTTTGTCGGTTCGGTTTCGGTTCCTTTGTTCGGTTCGGTTCGTTTTCGTCAGATCACGTCGGGGTCACCACTGTGGAGGAACGGGTCACATGTCCCTCCAACACAAAGGGAGGATCCTCCGACCAGGCGAGGGGAACATGCCTGGCGGGCCAACTGCCCTAACGGTTGATGTTGGGAAGTTGTATATATATTAACTGGCGCGAGAAGTCTTACTGCGCGATTCAAGATTGGTACTGTTGTGTACTCCGTGTCGTGACGTCACACCGTAGTTCGGTGTATCTGTGGTCGATGACGCTGTAGCATGTTGCTGTTGCGCTGTATGTGGAGGTCGCCACATGATCAATCAACAGTTTTATTGATAAGTAAGATCTTTATTTTTGTCAAGTTTCAGTTTTTAAGTTTTATTCAGAGCATTTTCAATAACTTATTTATTTATTTTTTATTTATTACACATCATGCACTTAACGTACATTGGCGGACTTAATGCCTAAGGCATTCTCTACCAGTCAACCTTTAGGTGAAGCAGAGAAAATAGGAAGTAGATGCATTTAGGTTATTTGTAAAATATACATACATATATAAACTTACCATACACTACACATAATATATAGATGCATATATATGCATACACATACTAAAATATATATAAGTAGTTAGTAAGTACATACATACATAAATACATACATACGTACACAAATAAATACTATACTGCATATGAGATGTCACTTATGTATTGGTTGATTCTGCGAGCTGTTTCAATAAATACTGCTTCACTTTTGCTTTAAACGTAAAAACGTTGGTGGCCATCCTGATCTCGAGCGGGAGCTCATTCCAAAGAAGAACGGACTGCACAAAGAAGGATGAGCCGATGAACTCAGTCTTGTGGGAGGGACAACGAAGTTTAGTGTACAGTCGAGGTGTAAACCTAGATCTTTCACCGTTCGACAAACAGGTATATTAGTCCCATTAAAAGTAATAGCCGGAAGAGTCTCAGCGTTCACTCTGCTCATCGATCGGTGACTTCCCACCACAATAGCTTGACATTTTGTTGGGTTATTTCCAGTTTTAACTAAATAAGTTGTTGAAAGCGACCTTAAATGGATAATAGTCCTTCAAAAGAGGCAAAGAAAGAAAGTACATAAACCAGCAGAAAGAAAATATGATCGGGTCATGAATCTACGCCATGTTTTGGATGGGAAATGGGCCTTGAACCTAAAACCGTTGGTATTTACATGGATGAGACATGATTCGACACTAATAGATCGGATCGTAGACATAGTTTGGAAACCGGAGTATCACAGAAAACCATTAAACAATCATTTAGTTGCTTTTTAACGAGTGAGGAAGGTTATAAGAGCATTCAGATTGTGATGGACCGAATCAAAGTACGGCAACTCATGTGTGACTTGTATTACGGATAGCTGCCTGCAGCTCCACTCGCTTATATGTCGGTCATTATTTAAACTGATGTAACTTTTTAATTTGTCAATCGACTGAAACAAAACAAACACTAAATCTTAAGTGAAGTGTACCAAAATACAAGATTAAAAACCGCATTCAAATCGGTTAAGACGCTTTTAAGATTAGCGCTCACAAACACACAGACAAAAATTCTAAAATCTGTTCTTTTGCGTTCTATCACAATAATAAAGACGTCCTTTATTCGTTTTTCTTCAATATCTTTAATGTACAGACATCTACTTCTTACAGTTTTATTATAGGTATGTATAAATATATATGTCCAAGATAGCGGCAGTTACATTATTACGAAATGAAATGAAATAATTGATTCGCAATTTAGGTTAAATGAATACTTTTGCAAGATATTTTTTTTTCGAGTTCGGCCTTTCCTGACTGTACTAGTCCTGAGAAGAAAGGTCGAAATAAACTCAGGAATCAATGACTCTTTAAAAAGTCAAGACAATCTTCTCAAATGCAAAGGACATCATATCAGTAAAAAAAGCAATAATTGCAATTTCAGTCACAACTATCATAAATTGGTGAAGATAATAATTAAAAAAAAAAAGTCAACAACTGCTATAATTTGCCCAATGATGCAGAAGCATCACTAGGCCGCCATGGTGTAGGTCATTCTGCATCAGGTCTGCTTTCGCAATGAGTATGGTGACCACCACTCTTGAATTCTTGCTTATGCTTTCCATCCGACAGAGTAGAGACATTTTAGCAAGGCCATAATAAAACAATAGGATGACTTAAGATGAAGTGGTAGGTGACCCAACTGTACTTTTGTCCCCTGATACCAAAAAAAACTCTCCGACTAATCGCATAACAACTGTGAAACAGCCCTTATATTTTCACCGCCATTAATGGATGTGCCAAAATACGATGTGACGTCATTAGATCTGATGAATAAGGCATGTATCCACATTGTACGATTGTGGACTGATCTATATTTAGTGTGCGTAACTAACGCTCTTTCTAATCAACTAAAATGTTTTAGTCATTTAGTTGTGTTTTTTATTATTATATGTAAATATAGTTTTTTTGGAGGTTAGTTTATTAGAGTGGCGATAACAGAAAGTTGATTAAGTTGCGTATGTTTTTTCGTAGCTGTGTGTATTAAATTGTTACTAATTGTACAATAGAGAGTACCTTTGCGTTTAGTGATTGGATCTGTAGGCGGGGAAAACCTGGTCCTAACCTGGGGGATTTCCCTTAAACCTGGTTAGGTTAAAAGAGACCTGAAATCACATGTTATCGGTTCTCTCCAGAATATGGCTACAGAAACTAGCCGTCAGGGTGTTTTTTCAGTGAAAACACCATACATTTTTAGCATCTGTGACTCAAGGGAGCTAAATATCTGAAAAGGGTTTGCCATTCCGGTAGCAAAACCCCGTTGTTTGATTTTATTTAGTAGTTAAGTTTAAGAACCAACTAGAGCTAAAAATCTTTTGGATATATGTAAAAGGTGTCGGAAATCAACCACAAATTGACTTTAAGTTCAGATATTAAGTAAAATAATGTAACAAATCAAGACATTTAATAAAAAACACTGATTTTAAGAATTTTTATCTGTATGTCTGTTTGTTTCTACGCTTGTACACGCTAATCTTAGAAGTGGCTTAGCCGATTAGAATGCGTCTTCACTAATGCGCTGCGGTTTGCTCCCCTTTACATTTATCGTTTGCTTCATATCAATCAGTTCATAAATTAAAAAGTTTGAAGAATCACCGCGATAACCGACCTTTACGCGGGTGGAGCCTCAGGCAAAAGCTAGCATCAATAAGACAAAGTTTAAAAATCTATAACACGACTAAGTAAAAACTTTTGAAAATAATTATATAGCCTCTGTCACTAGAGAAAGAAAGAAATAAAGAAAGAAAGAAAATATAGAGCCAATATTATAAATCGATTGAATTGTATAACGGTGTGATGTGTACGGAGGCTGTAGTGTGTGTAAGGTTCATGTAAAGCTGGCATCAAAAGAGGTACATCTCTCCACAGCGAACCCACCAGAAGGACACATACACCATCGGTAAGTGATTCAACTTTATAAGTATTATTAGAAAAGAGGTGAATTGCCTCTAAATTGACCTCCGTTCACCGGTGATCGGTCTACCAGAGTGCTTAGCTTATATCTATGGGCCGTATAAACCTACTAGCTATTGCCCGCGGCTCCGCCCGCGTGTCATCGGTTATTGCGGTATATAGTAGCCTATGTGTTATACTGATGTATAAGCTATATTACTGTAAATTTTCATCCAAATCCGTCCAGTAGTTTTTGCGTGAAGAAGTAACAAACATACACGCAAACTTTCGCCTTTATATATCAGTGTGATTCACAAAGTTTCCTTCCGCTCCAAGGGAACCAGTAGCACTGGTGGACGGACTAAACACACCTCATTCACTAAAATCGATTCAGTAACTTAGGCGCTATGATGGAACATTCAAACATACATAGACTGCCAAAGCTATACTTATCCCTTCCATTTGTCTTCGCCGTAGTCGGGTTCAAACAGTCGAATTAGGAACCTCCTATAGTTTGAAGTCGGTTATAAATACTCAATCTGCAATTAAATCTGTCTGTAGAGAGTGACGCCATCTATGCCTAAAATACCATTAGATGATGTAACTCCACTTAAATAGAAGTTTTAAATCAACGATGGCCTTCTCAATTTCCCGTGTTTGTTTACTATTAATGGCATTTCTTAATGCAGTGATATTTTTAACCGACTTCAAAAAACGAGGAGGTTCCTCAAATTGATCTTATATTTTTATTTTTACTAAACTCTCTAACTGCCTCGGTGGAAAGAGCAGACGGGTTGATATAGAGGATTTAGTAGCACGATGCCTACTATCGCACTTAGTTGAGTTCATAATAATTTTAAACAATTAGTAGCAACAGGCCGATTTTATTGAGTCTTAATACATTAGATCGCACTATGCCTACTTTTTTTTAATTTTATCACAAGTACATCGTAATTCGCCATCTTTTTGGAAAATTTCATCTCGCGATAGCACAATTATTTCAAGTTTTCTTTCTTTCTGTCTTTGTTGTGCTGTTGTCCTTTGTAGTACTCGGAGTTCATCGTGACGAATCTATTATATTTTTACTCTAGTTAGCCGCTAGCACTATAAACTTGGTAACTAAGAAGCACTTTGTTCATATCAGCTTTAAAAAAATACTATATCGTAATCGATCCATTCGTTTAGGAGATACGATTCCAAAGATAGACACACACTGACACGTCAAACTTATAACACTCCTATTAAGGTCAAGGGCTAAAGAAACATCCAAATGAGGTTTACTTATTTATTTAAATAACCTTCCTAGAACAAAAATAACAAATTCATAAGGAACCTATATTAGTAGTGCCAATAAAGCCTTAACGACCATCACGACTAGTTGCAACAGGCCTGGCAGGAGTGCTCCACCGATACCCTGCAGGACGTCTTCCGATATTTCCGTGATTGAGGATATAAGGGTGGTTAGAAGACCTTGCATATTTGTCATGCTTGTTGATGGGGTGTTAGGGTTGGCCCCGACAGCATATTCTGGCAGCGATCTGTGGATTTGATAATGAAAAAAAAAATTGCACACACACAATTTGCAGTGTTGGCGTATTGGCATGACTATCTTGTGATCAATGGTTGCAGGTTCCAATCAAACAACCAACGGGAAACCATTCTTCACGAAAGAAATTAGTTTCGTTACATAAACTGGGGCTTTCATGAATTAAAGCAAAGTGGAATACTTATTCCTTGTTAAATAAAACACCTTCTTACCTCAAGAAATTGACAATGGCGAGAGCTTGAGAGTACAGTTTCAGCAACGAGGTTTCCAAAGCTCCAAGATCCACAGGAATCATACAAGAGATGTTGGAAGGAAGAGTGTCAAAAATGGAAAGAAGAGACAGGAGAAGATTGTAGACATTGTTCAGGAGGGGCAGAAGGATATTGACTAATGGGTAGACTGCTGGAAGCTGGACGCTGGCGTTGGCTGTTACTGGAGTCTGGCAAAGAGATTGTAATTATTTTGACTGCCTCGGTGGCGTAGTGGTAGCGTATGCGACTGCTGTGCATGAGGTTTCGCGTTCGATTCCCGGGTTGGACTAAATGTTTGTATGATCTGCAAATATTTTTTTCGGAGTTTGGGTGTTTTCTATAAATACATAAATAAAAAAAATATTTCGGACATCTATCACACAAAGCCATCTAGTCCCAAGCTAAGCAGAGCTTGTGTTATGGGTGCTAGACAACTATGTATAATATGTATGTATTTACAAAAAAATGTATATATGTATTTATATCAGTTCAAGCACAACACAAGCTCCGTTTTGCTTTGGACTAGATGGCGTTGTGTGTTAGATGTCCTAAATCCAAAAAAAAACAATTAAGATTGAAAAGAAGGGAAGCTGTATTATATCGATCACAAAAAAGTCTCTAATAATCCTCTGCTGATTATAGGCATCTCTTTGGAAAGGAGTTTTTTTTATATATTATAAGCCTGTGAAAGTGACTCTACTCTGCTTGATGAAAAGCATGAGCAGAATCCAAGAGATATGATCATTATGATATCGGTTGGCCTAGTGGTTTTAGCGGTCACCACGCCACTCTTTACTGCACCAAGTGTTGTGGGTTCAAATCCCACATCACACTTTGTGTGATCCACAAATTGTTGTTCTGAGTCTGTGTGTTTTAGGTTTTTCATATATGTTTGTAAAGTCCCCCGCGACAAAGGATGTATTGTATATACCTAATGCGGGCGGTGTCTTTTTAAAAAAAGATAAAGAATAATTTGATTTACTCATGATCTAAGAAAACAAGGTATCACATTCCGTGACCGGCTCGATGTGACGTCACGTTACCACTTTATAGCAGCATAACACAAAATAAACCAACTACAATGATGTTAAATAATATCATTGAACAACCACAACCAGCGATAGTGATGATGACGTCATCTCGATCTCTCTGTCTCGTCACTGAATCTCGGAATGCTATACCTGGCGAAGTATATTGTTATACCATGAATTTACTATACTCATTGCTAAAGTAAACAGTGCAACAATGCAGCATAGTGACGCATATTATGACTGCCTATTGAGATGGTTTTGGCCCTATATACCACGCTAGCCAGACGGGTTGGTATACCGTTTGTGGCAAGTGTTCCTTCTCTTTGCAGTGCTGTTGTCCTGGTAGTTTGCTCTCTTAGTCGTCTCTTACGACGGGATGAGTATGGGTGGTGATACTCCGTATTCTTAATCAGTCACGACACAGATTGAACATACCGAGAAAATGATAGTACTTACCGTTATGAAGACAAGGCAAGCCAAAGAAAAAACCGCCAAAGTTATTCTCGACATTTTGACTAAATAATTATATTATTTTATCAAAACTAAATGTATAGACACACTTAAAATTATATTTACAATATTTAAATAACGATAAATAACAGTTTTATATACATATAACTTACATAACATACATTTCTAATATGTAAGTAATTTTGATAACATAATGTGTTATCGTAGTATTAAACTTAGTTAAAAATTACCTAATTTACTTTATCGTGTAAATTATTTGTATTATATTTTCGCAATAGATATTTAATTATGTAGTAAATATTATTTCTTTTCGAATCTAGGAATGTGTGTGTTAATTATTTATCTATGAACACATCGAAACACTAGTGTTTCGATGTATTCGATGCATTCGTGTGCGTACGCAACGCACACAAATGCACTGACTTAGTATGGCATAGCCAATCATGCCATACCAACAGGTCAAGTGGTTAGCCGTCCTAACTGGGTAAGCTTAGCCAGAGGTCGAGGGTTCGATTCCCAGCTAGAACACATATTATATGATGACTAGGGTCATTTGTTATATTGTGTATATATTATGTGTAGTTTATTAACTATTTGTATGTATTTGGAGGCCCAATGATGCAGAAGCATGACTAGGCCGCCATGGTGTGGGTCACCATGCTGCATTGTTACATTGTGTACATTCGCAATAAGTATAGTGACCACCACTCTTGGATTCTGCTTATGCTTTCCATCAGGCAGTGTAGAGTCATTTTGGCAAGCCCATACATAAAATGATAGCGATCGTGCTGTCGTGTTTAGTTGGTGAGTGCGAGACCGGAGGCCCAATGATGCAGAAGCATCACTAGCCCGCCATGGTGTGGCTCACCATGCTGCATCTTCTGCATTCGCAGTATGATGACCACCACCACTATTGGATTCTGCTTATGCTTTCCATCAGGCAGAGTAGAGTCATTTTGGCAGGGCCAAACTTAAAAAAAAACGCACTTGTGAGGCCTCTGGGCGAGTACCGCCGTCTATGGGCGGCGGTAATCGCTTACCATCAGGCGATACGTCTGCTCGTTTGCCCCCTATTACCAAACGTTAACGATGGTGACGATCACTATGGTCACTATAGGTACTCATGCAAATGCCGACAATGCAACAATGTAGCATGGTGACCCACACTATAACGGTCTATTGAGGTGCTTCTGCATCACTGGGCCTCCGGTCTCGCCCTGAGTAACTAAAGGCGACAGCACAAATTCTGTTCTTTATAAATTCTTTAAAAAGACAATTCCGGCGTTAGGAATATAAAACCTTTGTCGCGGGGGACTTTACAAACATACATTAAACGTACACAAAGAACACCCAGACTCAGAACACGAATTTATGGATCACACAAAGTGTTGTCCCGTATAGGATTTGAACCCAGAACACTTGGCGCAGTAGAGAGCGGCGTGGCGAGCGCTTCAACCACTTGGCCAACTTTTGGGTGTTCTTCTGTGAGAGGGTGGCCCCAGGCGAGCCGGCTATGTTATTTTTATATATAGGTATTATATTTGAACAATTATAGACCATGCACATGTAGAAGGTGAAGATAAAATTACATAACGCTACGTAAAATGGATTGCACATAACGATAACAGGTGCATATAAATACAATACATAATTGATAATTTATCATAAGTTATTGTTAGTTTTAACAAATTTTATATTATTCCTTGAACTATGCATCTTATTCCGATTGCGGTAGCTTTCTGCGTCGTATTCCAGGTTAGTAAGAATTTTAACTTCCTATTCTTAATCGCATCAAATCTACAGATTTTAACAGGCCACTGCTGGATATAGGCTTCTCCTTAAAAGGAGGGGTGGGACTGTCCGTAACATTAATTAGATTTCTCGGCATAAAGCGCAAAAGAGGAAACAACGAGGCCCGATGATGCAGAATCTCAATACGCCGCCATAGTGTAACCACGACTCTTGAATTCTGCTCATGATTTCCATCAGGCAGAGTAGAGTCACACATACATAAAAAAATGTCTCTCTGGTAACAGATTAAGAATAGGGAGAATAACCACCCTTTTTCATACACTACTAAGGTAGCAAATTACCCAGGAAAACATCACTGCAAAGAGAAAGAACACTTGAAATAAACCTTATACCCACTCGTCTGGCCAGCGTGTTGTAGGCCAAAACCTCATTGATAAGTAGATGCATACGTCCAGCATTGGACCAGTAAAGGCTGTGATGCAACAATGGCTCTTTCACTATAAAAACCCCCACCAACTCGCCCCATGGCACGATGTTACCAAAATATACACCGTGGGAGAGCCACGCTTCGGCCTCACAGAAAGCCGGTGTGAAATAGTGTTTGCGCTGTGTTTCACCGAGTGAGTGAGGACGCACAACGCACTTGTGACGCTTCTGGTGTTGTAGGTGTCCATGGGCGGCGGTAATCGCTTACTATCAGGCGATACGTCTGCTAGTTTGCCCGCCTATACCATAAAAAAAATGCCAACTGTAAAATTAAAAGCACTTTAACTCTTCCAGGTTCAGCAAACCGAAGCCATGATTCCAGCCTACTCAGTCAGCGCACTCCGTTTAGCTTTCGACGAGATATCAACGGTTCTACCAATCGCCAATCAGCTAGCGTGTCTCCTACTACCCTTCCTCATCAACCTCATCAACAACTTGAACAACTTATCCAACATCGTCCAGAATCTGACACCAGCTCTTCTGCCATATTTCGGGTGTACACTACCTCTTTTATATGCTACCCTAACTGATTTAGCTTCGGTGCTGTTCTTGTATATAAGTGTTCTAATTTCTCTGTTCAGATCTAATGTTCTAGCAGCTCCAGGTCTTCTGCTAGGTCTGGTGTCTCAAGTTCTGAATTTAGTCCTCAATTTGCTCAGTGGTATGACTGATGGGTCTGGCCTTTTGAGTAGTCTGATTAAGTTAATTACTGGCGTTGTTGTTGAACTTGAAAAATTGTTGATTTAATGTTGTTTGTTATTAAAATAAGTTATACAATAAAAATAATAAAGGTATGAGTTATTTTATTTCAATATTCAAACTGAGTTTATTTGTAAAACAAAAAAATATATAACACAACGCCATCTAGTAAAACCAAGTTGAACTACATAGTCACTATTAATCCTGTATCTCGCTATGAGCGTTTTAACCGACTTCAAAAAAGGAGGCGGTTCTCAATTCGACCATAAATCTTTTTTTTATGTGTGTTCGCGGATAACTTCGTCATTTATGAACCGATTTTGATGATTCTTTTTTTAATGGAAAGAAGATATCCCAACGGTGGTACCATGATAAGGACACTAAGATCTGATGATGGCATCCAAGAGAAATCGAGTCGAACCTTTAAGTCGGTTTTTGTTTTTGTTAAAATTTTACTTGTTATTCGTATATTTTCTGAAGTTACTCTGGTATTTGGGCCTGGTAATCATCATTTTATGATGTTGAGCTTACGATTTAAGGTACAACTCCTTAACGGTTAGGAGTTGAAGGATAAATATTTTTAAAATGTTTGTTCATAGTTTAGAAAAGGCGTTATTGATGACGATATATTTAATTTATAAAATTTTAGATGAAAGTAGTAGTATCAATTTAAAACAAAAGCCATTAACAGTGACAAGGTTGTCTTGTATGAAGCTATTATTCAAAATGACTGGTAAAATATCCGTTACTTCAGTGACTTGTCTTCAGACCTGATTGTCAGATGTTTACCCATTATCATATTACGTTGAAAGCACCTTTTATGGCTTGAAAAGGTTATGATATAATTGAATCGTATAAAAGTATATATACATTTATAGGTAAGTTAAAGTATTATTTATTTTGGAGGTAGGTTACAATGAGGGTTCATATTGCAAAGTTAAGCTATCCTAATTTGGACCGGCAACGCATTTGTGACGCCTTTCTTATTAAAACTTATTAAAAACCTTCTGTGTCTTTAATATGTTGTTGAGGTGGAAAATCCCTTCGGATCTCCAGCTCCGCACTCAGGTTGGCTCGTGATCGTGTCATTATAGATACCTCTGCCTAGCATCCCGATTGTTTTTTTTAACTCCCGCATTCAGAATATACATGCTGTGTCGCGGGGAACTTTACAAACATACATAAAACGGACACATAGAGCACCCAGACTCTGAACAACATTTAGTGAATCACGCAAAGTGTTTTCCCGTGTGGGATTTCAACCCACAACACTTGGCGCAGAAGAGAGCGGCGTGGCGACCACTTAAACCACTAGACCAACCGTGCAGTTGCAGTATTTCTTGCGACCAGGCCGTCATCTTACCGTTGACTGCAGCGGTTAATCTGCTGTACCCACTCTCTGCCAGCTTGCGGTCCTGTCGTCGCGTCGGCTGGTATCGCCGCCGACTTCGTCTACACTCGTGTTTGGCCCTCTCCCGATTTCGTTCAGCGGTCTCTATCTGTGAATAGACATTACTGCACCCCGGTCCTCCTCACTTGCCATCATGGTAGCAATTAATAATAATAAATATTTGGACATCTGACACACAACGGCGTCTAGCATCAAAATAAGCAGAGCTTGTACTATAAAAGCTATATGATTGCTGACGGGGATAGGGCATAGGTACGTGCCTAGGAAAGAGAGAGAAATATACTACCAGCTAAAGTATAGCATGAAATACCTAAACAGGTAGCTCTTAAATTAACAACCCATGTCCCACTGCTGGGCTCGGGTCTCCTCTCAGGAGAGGATTAGGGCCATACGTCCCCACGCTGGCCGAGTGCGGGTTGGGGACTGGCAAGACAACGTTGTGGCTACGTAATCTTGCCGTTGGATGTTTTAAGCCGCCCAAAGGCCTCCAACTAAGCTTCACGACTGTTATCATATGATAACAACCGGGACCGACTGGTTAACGTGACTTCCGAATCACGGAGACGCTTATGGTAACATGCCACTAGCGGTCACCCATCCAGGTACTGACCACGCCGTCGTTGCTTACCCTCGATGATTGTTTCTAATCACCGAGTGCAACTGGACTATGAAAGCCTCTGGCTAATTAGGTAGCTGTTATTCGAGCTGAAATCTTATATGAGTAATGAGTTTTATTATCATATTTAATATTCAATTGGAGAGGCGTATGCCCAGCAGTGGACTGCGATAGGCTGAAGATTATATTTGTGCTATTTTTGTTTTGATCTAACTGTTTCAGGTCAAAGTTTGAAATATTTTTCAAACTGTCGTGTTTCGTTGTTGAGTGCGAGACCGGAGGGCCAATGAGGCAGAAGCATCACTAGGCCGCCATAGTGTGGGTCACCATGCTGCATTGTTGCATTGTCTGCATTCGCAATGAGTATCGTGACGCCACTCTTGAATTCTGCTTATGCTCTCCATCAGGCAGAGTAGAGTCATTTTGGCAGGGCCATACATAAAGACACATACATCACATCTGTGGCTAACAAGCATACTATCTGCGTAGTGATCAGTGGTTCCCATAACCTTCGGACCCTTGCACCTTGTTTAACGGGGGACCCATTTTTAAATATCATCGTCTATAGTCCTTATAAAATATATAGCTAGATCTCTGTAACAGTTATCACTAGTGCGATTTTAGACCTTATGAGGTACATTTAAGGTGTGATATTTTATATTTATGTTGTACTGCACTTCATTTGTGATTGAACTGGCACGTAAAAAATGAAAATATGGGTGAAAAAAAATTGCTTGTTTGAACAATTGATTTTGTATGGATTTTGTTTTGCTACTTCGTCATTTTTGTAACCAACTGTCACAGATCTAACCATTTTTGACGCCGGCTGCATGCACGAAAAAGGATGACTCATTGTCCTGTTACGCTCATTGTCCCGTAACGTTCATTGTACCTCGTTGCATGAGATAGAGCCGCATCTATCTTTCATCATATCTTCATCAATGTTTTGTTTTGACGTTGTCACGTTAAAATATCATCCGTAAACCGACTTTAGAGACAACCATTTTTTTTTATCTGTAATATTAAGATGTTATTGTTATTTTTATGTTTTTTTATTAACTCCTCTATAATATGGTACAATATGTATTTTCTTGTGTATTAACATACGTCAATCGATACTTCTTGTCGATAATAAACAAAATCGTGCTTAATCGATATTTATGACCGCAATCGTTTTATGTAATCGATTAACAAAATGCATATATACACAATATTTTAATAAAATCACGTAGTGATATAAAAAAATTGATTGAAAAAGTATGTTATAAGAAAAATAACTATTTTAATAATTGTTTTGGAAATAATGATTTTAAAAGAAAATGTTTTTAATTATATGGGTGTGTTTTTCGGCTTTTGCGGTGGTAAGTTTATTTTTTCATATGTCACACCTTATATATTACCGTTTCTTCCCAAACTTGAGTAGAAGTAGTACCCTGACCAGCACCCTTATCCAAGTGGATATAAACGTAAATAATAATAGAAAACTATTATGGAAATGATGTCATCTCAATGCTAAGTCACGTCCAGGTGCAGCGTTGCCATATTTTTCATTAGTCATATCGGGATTATGATAGGTACTTTTTAGCGAAAATAAGCTGGATTCTTTCGTCGAAAGCGGGACAATGTCTTCTTTTCTTTTTTTTTTAAAAGGCAACTCCCGCTTTAGGAATAAACATCCTGTGTCGCGGGGGACTTTACAGACATACATGAAACGGATACAATTAACACCCAATCTTATCAGAAATTACGACACATGCATGAGTGAGAGTCACCAAAAAAAAGGTCATTCGCCATATTTTTGTGTTTCTGCTACATGCACATGTTACATCATCCCTAATTCGTGAAAGACCTAGTGACATTTCTTATTTGTAACGTAATGTTGGAATTTTATTATTTATTGGCTGCCAATTTTATTGACGAAAAAGCACGAAGTTAGCCGAACTTCACTATGGGCCTCCGGCCAGTTATCCCCAAAAAGAGGGACGAAACCTGTCCCGCGCGGGACGTTAAAATTTTGATTCAAAAAGTGGGATTTCCCGCCAAAATCGGGACGTCTGGCTAAGTTGCCGCGCTGTCCAGGTGTATGAGTAATCTGTCCCTTTAGCCAAAATGCAAGTTTTTGCGTCGAATCTCTCTCTCTTTCTTCTAACGCCTCCATTCTCTTGTATTATTGGCTTAATTTTGGTAAGGACACGTATTCAGTGACATCATTCTCATAATATATTAGGTAGTTTTCTAATAACGCTTACGTTTGTAGAATGTCAACTTCGGACTTTTGGGATACAAAATATCTATGCAATGAAAGTTAAAATTATAGTGGTTAATGAAATAAAAACGATAGAGTTAATGAATTATGGTCGAGTTTCGACTGAGTGATGATTTTAATACAGTATACTTAGCTCTCTTGCAGTATACCGTGACGGAATATTACATGATAGGTATTTTTCATTCGGACATACAATTCTTTGTGACGTTCTACGAGAATATGCCGTGTCGTGTAGATGTTCTCCAAATTATTTACACCTAGCTTTTGCCCGCGGCTCCGCCCGCGTGTATGTCGGTTAACACGGTATCAAGGTATCTATGACAAATTTCTTTGCAATCAGTGCAGTGGTTTGGCCTTAATATCGTAACACACAGACAGAGAGTTATTTTGGAATTTATATTATTAGTTTGGATCAGTAAATGGTAATTAATAATAGGATTGTTATTTATAATACTAGCAGACCCGGTGAACTTCGTACCGCCATATTTACATATCTGTCTCAGCTTCCCACAGGCAGTGTACAGTCGCGGACAAAAAAAATTACTTTTCTCATTATCTTTTAACTTTTCTTGTACACAATCCTTGTCCACATCACATCACATTAAAAAAAAAGTTGCTGCAGCCGATCGGAAGTTATGCGCGTACATACATTTCGGCGATTCATTTTTATAAATATAGATTCTTCATGATTGTATTTTGTTCCAGGTATCAGCAAACGTTATTCCTGTTCAAACATATCCAATCTACCAACAAAATGGATTTATAAATCCACCTACTAACCAACCAATCAATACACAACCTTTTACTCAGAGTGTTACAACTCAGAATCAATTGCAACAATGGAACATATCACCTTCTTCTATAAAACAATCATTGTTGAATAAACTTCTAGCCAGTTCGTCTGCACAAATGATTTTAAACCCTAATACGCAGAATTATGATTTATATTCGTATAATTCTCTAAATAATCAGGTCCCAGGAAATTTTGTTACCAATAATGTTTTACTACCTACTGTACATTCTATAGATGGAACTAATGATATTAATGACAACATTTTGAGAGATTCTAAAGGCAAAAAGCATCCGAAACGAGCTAAAAATAAAAAAATAAAGTCTAAAAGAAGTCAAAACGATGCTAAAGCGATTGAAGATGATGCCCAAAAACATATTGTCAAAGAAACAAATAAAACTCATAAAAAGAGGAAACGAAACAAAGATATACAAGATTCTAAACATATCAGCATTTCAGAAAGTGAAGGAAGTAAATACAAAACCACTAGAAATAGAAATCGAAAAAGGAAAGAACAAACAACAGAAAATCCTGTTGATAAAAACATCGAAAAAAGTGCAAAGTTGCGACGGCGTAAAAAGAAACCTAAAACAAATAAAATGAAAAAGAATGAATCAGAAAATCTGTCAAGTGATGTGACGTCAAAATACAATGAAAATATTGATCTGGATATAACACAAGATGGAAAGGACAACGAAAATAGAAAGACAAGAAATTCTAAGCATGAAGTAAACGACATAATTAAGTCATATCCGAACACACCTCAAGATATTACCAATAATTTTTTAACAAATTTGAACCAATTTAATAATCCATTAATGAGTAATTGGTTTGCTCATTATGAGAATCTCTACCAGTCTTTATCAAACAAACCAATTATAGTTACCGAAAGTGCACCAAAAAGGAGAAGAAAAAATAAAAACAAAAAGAATAAAAGGAAAAAGAATGCACAAAATAGAAATTCAACAGTCATTACAAAAACTGTTAGCTCAAACACTGATTTATACTCTGATCCAATTGTAGAGAGTTTCAAATCATTTGAAACAAGTGATAAAAATATGAAATATACTAGCAATGAAATATTCCAAGATGGCTACAGTATACACGAATTTGAAGGTAAATATGATCCTGGATATTATGAAGGGTATATAGATGATTATTACCCACTGTTCACGGATAGTGCCGCCTATACAGCTAATAATAAGGAAATCATTTTAAAAAACTTAAATGATCATAAATATTACTATTTAACTGACAGTATTGAGACAACAACGCCAAAAATCAACCAAGACATCATAAAATCAATACATCAAACATCCAGTTTTAATGTTTCAGAAAATGCCCCAAATAATTTTGAAATATTGAAACGTACATATGAAGAAGTCGAAAAGGAGACTATAAAAAATACTTATAAACAAAACTTTGAAAAACAAACTATAGAAGAAATAAGATTTCAGAGTCCACCATTTTTAGAATCGCCGGACTTTGAAACTAGAAAAATAGACAAAAGTGAAATTCAACCAACTCAAGTGATTGAAGACAAAGTAGGTAGATATGTTGGTGATAAATCATTCAGTGCCAAGACTGCTAATTTTAATGGAGCTAAGAAAAATGGGCTTCAACCACAAACTAAAGATATAGAAACTGTATACGCTAAATCAAAAGTGGTAGCATATGGACCAGTTTATATTCCTGAAGAAGATACTTCAACTGCCGATCCATGGGAGGATCATTTTACAAGTAATGTTTATCAAAACGGTGATACCACATACGTTCTTGCTCATTCACTAGATGATGATGAAGAGTATAAATAAATCAATGAGAAGAGAATTAATTAGTTACTGACATAGCAGTTTATTAATTTATTATTATTTAAATATTTAAAGTAATTTATTAGAAATATATTAATTTTTATTAAGGTTCTTTGAGTTTTTTTTTACAATTACTAGCTTTTACCCGCGGCTTCACTTGCATTTAATAAAAAGTATCCTTTGTTACTTCTAATATAGCTCGAACCAAACTTTATGACGGTTCTGAAGTTAGCTGCGCAAGCAGGTGTTCGCAGGTACAGTTAAGTCGAAAACAATTAGACGAGTGGATTTAAATAAAATAGGAAATCTATTATTGCATGTAGGTATTTATTTTATAGATACAATTTAATTTATAAAAATATGAATAGGTACATACCAGCCGATAGAGGCGGCGTGTGTCTCTCTCCCCCGCACTTCTCTGTGTCCCGTTGGTGCCTAACACTTTTGTGCTAATAAATTTGCATCGAAATATGCAGTCTACAGTCAAGTCTAAATTAATTACATGAATGTAAATATATACGTACTTATTTTATGGCTACATTATTCATAAATATGACTAGGTGCCTACCATACTTAACCGACAATAAATAGAAGGATAATTTCAAAGGTGTTGTTCGAGGCAAATAAAATTCAAACTTTAAATATGAATTTCACTTTATTTAAATAATACAATTATCGACGTAAGCGTTGTAAAAGCGTTTGGAAAAATCTCTTTAGAAAATAAATAACTTGGACTTAGAAGATTACACAGTCCTCATAGCATATAATAGACACATCAAATAAGTATATAACCATCGAAAAGTTTACATAGAATACACAAAACAGTCATAAATAAAACAAGTAAGTAAAAATAACAAAACAATTATATTACGAAACAATCGGAAACTAATAACAACTCGAATGTACTTAGATAAGAAGGTTTTTAGGTTAGGTTTTCTTAGGTTTTTTTTTTTTATAAAAAGTTTTTATTCTTTAACCTTTCAATTATACAGTAAATTGCTAACTGTGTTATCTATATTTATTTTTATAATATTATAAATGTGAATGTAAGTTTTCTTGTTACGCTTTCACGCGAAAACTACGTAACCTATCATTATGAAACTTTGTACACATATTCTTGGAGGTAAAGCCCGAACCAAACTTTATGACGTCTCGGAATATCGTGCAAGTCGCTGCACAGTAAACAGTTGTAGGTATCAGCGGGACATAAAGGGGTGCGGGGGAAGTCGACACACGCCGAATCTTGCTTGTGTGTGTGAGCTGTGTCCCTACACTATATACACACACACACAAACAAGCAACAACAACAGATTTTAGGTACCTAGCACACATTATAATACTACTATTTAGATGAATAAAGAATTAGGTATAGGCAATTTATGAAGAACCAGTTTATTTAACGCTTTTAAGTGTTTTTTTGGCAGAACTCTCTGCCAATTCATTGGATGTTTTTTGGAAGTCGGTTTTTTTTATAAAAAGTTTTTATTTTTCAGTTTTTAGTGCAAACAATCGTAGGTATGTAGTAAGTTGAACTATTTCATCAAATATCATCATCAAGAATACAAATTAAGGTCTATACGTACGTGTAATATTAAAATCATGCTCTAATCCCTAACTGTTGAAGAGTTTAACCTTCTATCATCAGTTCACCTAAATAACTTGAAAGTATACGACTGAAGGTCTTTAGATACGTATGAAATTGAAAGAACTATCCTCCAACTCCTAACCGTTGAGGAGTTGTACCTTCCACCTTCCATCATCAGCTTACCTAAATAATTTGAAAGAATACGACTAAAGGTAACATATATATTAGGTTTTTACCTATGAAATTGCCGTTCTTCAGTACTGGTCATTTCAAATAAAAAAAAGTTTGTAATGGCTCTGTATTCTAAATTCAAATTAATTCTGTTTTAAAACCATGACATTCTATTTACAAACTCAGTCTTTTGTTTTTTGATTAGCGTTGTATTTTTATTACATTTGAACATTTTTCGTCCTAATGGATACTTTAAAAACTCGTGTAATTATGGAATATGAGTTCCGTCGTGGCACCAACGCGACACAAACGGCACGTAACATCAAAAACGTTTACGGAGAGAACTGTACAAACGAACGCACAACCCGTTATTGGTTTTCCCGGTTCCGTTCTGGAAATTTTGACTTGAAAAATGAAGCTCGTGGTCGTCCGGAGACTTTGGTTAACAATAATGATTTTTTTTTTTTTTTTTATGTTTGGCTCGCCAAAATGACTCTACTCTGCCTGATGGAAAGCATAAGCAGAATCCAAGAGTGGTGGTCACCATGCTCACTGCGAATGCAGACAATGCAGCATGGCGACCCACACCATGGCGGCCCAGTGATGCTACTGCATCTTTTAGTCTAGTCAACAAGTATGGAACTTGTTGACTAGACTAATTGAGCCTCCGGTCTCGCACTCACCAACGAAACACGACAGCATGCTGTCATTTTACGTTGATTTTCTGTGCGAGGGTAGTACCGCCCCGGTCGAGCCGGCCCGTTCGTGCTGAAATCAGCGTGGCTTTACTACCTACTACTACTACTACTACTATTAAAGGCGATTGTGGAAGCTGACGAACCTCAATCTACAGCTGAGCTAGCAGCAGCTTTTAATGTAAGCATCAAAACAATATTGATCCATTTGCGACAAATTGGCAAGGTAAAAAAGCTTGATAGATGGGTGCCCCACGACCTTAACGATCGCCAGCGCAACGTACGCGTCGAGACTTGCCTTGCGCTGTTCAACAGACAAAGAAATGAAGGAATTTTGAAACGAATTGTTACGTGCGACGAAAAATGGATTCTGTTCGACAATCGAAAGCGCTCAGTAAGTTGGTTAGACCCTGGTTCAGCACCAAAGCAATGCCCTAAACCAAACATGACCCCTAAAAAGGTGATGGTCACTGTTTGGTGGTCTAGTGCGGGTGTGATTCACCACAGCTTTTTACAAAACGGCATGAGCATTAATGCAGATGTGTACTGTGAAGCACTGGAGAGAATGATGGAGAAGCTTGCACATCTGCAACCAGCTTTGGTCAATCGGTCGTCCCCACTGCTCCTTCACGACAACGCGCGACCCCATACTGCGCAACAGACAGTCTCCAAGCTGCAAGAGCTGGGGTTGGAAGCTCTCCCTCATCCGCCATACTTACCAGACCTTGCACCTACCGACTATTACTTTTTCCAAAATTTAGACAACTTTTTAGTGGGTAAAAAATTCAATTCCCGAGAGGCAGTACAAAATGCCTTTGAAGAGTTTGTTGCCTCCCGTCCAGCTGATTTTTACAAGAAGGATATCAATAAACTGCCAATGCGTTGGCAAAGATGCGTCGATTGCATGGGTAATTACTTCGAATAACAGAAATAAAAAAGTTTGAAAAAATAAGTACTTTCACTTATTGCATACAAAACGGCAATTTCATAGGTAAAGACCTATTACATATGATATTTAAAGATTTATCCTCCAACTCCTAACCGTTAAGGAGTTGTACCTTACATCATCATAAAATGATGACTACCAGACGCAAATACCGGCGTAACTTCAGAAAATATACGAAAAACATAGTATGTGCCTATAAAAAATGAGGGTTTCCCTCGATTTCCCTGGGATCCCATCATCAGATCTTGATATGCTGGCAATGGGACCACCTCGGAAGCATACCCTTTGGAATACAAAAAAAATTCAAAATCGGTTCACAACTGACGGAGTAATCGGAACATACATAAAAAAAAATATAAAAAAAATACATACAATGGAACATAGAACCTCCTCCTTTTTGGAAGTCGGTTAATAAGGAGTTAAAAAAATAAAAAGCTATTATAATTTTATCCATATAATATAATATTAACATTTAACAACTTTATAGCACAAGAAACATAATTAACTTGTATATAGTACTGCCAACACAGTGTCTAACGCATCTCAAACAATGTATCCGTCTCCATGCAACAATTCTGCCAGAAATACCATGTCTAACAATTTTTCAACAGTTTTAGATAAAGGTTTCACATTTGAAACTTGAGGTACAGGTGTAAATGATGATGTAATGTCTATATAAGAGGGTAAAATTGGCGAAGGCAAGGTAGCTGGGCAAAGTTGTGATGGTAAATAATCCGAAAAGGACGTTGGAGGCAGCAAAGTAACCTTAGTTGGTGGTGAAGTTCCTGATGTTGATGCAGTTAAGTTATTTAAATACGTGTTAGTGGTTGTTGATGGCATATCATCATAAAATATAGGTTCTAAAGGTAAGAATGCAGTTGTAGGATATGTGTTAAAGGGTGAAAATATAGAAGTGTGTACATGTTGAGGTACGCAAGGCTTCTTTAAGTTAGTATTGTACAAGCCCAATGATAGTGTTGTATAGGGAATAGGACAAACTGTATTTGTTACTTTTGCTTGAGTAGTTGTTAAACAGGAAGCAAAAGAGTTTAAAATATTTCGTGTTATAGAAGACACTACATCGTTGAGTGCAGAAACAGCATTAGCAGATGTTTGGGAAAGTGCATAAGTAGGCGATGTATTTATGTAAGTTACAGGAAATACAGATTGAGGTAATTTAGGAGGATCATTTGTTATTGCGGGGGAACAAACGTCGGATACAGTATCGAATAAAAAAGGATATTCGATGTTTCCTTTACTGTTTGAAAATGATAAATCTATAGGTAAGGATGAGGAAGGAATGTCAATACTATTTTCATGAGGTTTTACTTCAATTGTTACAGAACTTTCCTTAGTAAGTTCAGATAGAGTCAGGTTTGAAATTTTACTAAGATCCTCAATATTATCAAGAATATCGCAATGTATGGTCGTATCTATTATTATATCTATAGTCGGCTGAGTATCATCAAGACAATCGTTATTCATATTACCAATGGTTGCATTTATTTCATTTGTCGATAAAGGTGACGTTTCGTAGTCCTGCATTTTAAAACCAAACTGATCTGCTTTTGGTATAATTGGTTCAGGTAATGGTCTCAAGATTCCATATGAAGACATAGTTGGATTATAAGGATTTCCTAGATTAAAACCAGGTGATAAATAAGAAATATCACAGTTTCTAAGATAAGGAAGAGGTACTGCTGTATTTAAATAGTCTTGATAGTACATTGGAGCTATTTTTCTGCCATATTTGCATTGATTCATATAACTATACTGCTGTCTTTCTAAGCATCTGTTTGGATAAGTTGGTACTAAGAGAGGTACTTTCGGCACTCTTTGTGTGCGGAATGAATTTGAATTTTCATTATTCAGAGTAGAAAGTTCTGGTGCTAAATTTAGAGCGTAACATCCTTCCGTGGATGTAAGAGGGTATACATTTGGGTAGTCATTAATAATTTTAAACGATTTAGGAGAAATTGATCTTAAATTTTCGGCGTTATTTATTGAAAACATCAAATCAGAAGAACTTCTAACATCTGGTAAAGACACTCGATTGTAACGCAAAGGATATGATACGCTATAAAGTTGATTACTAGTGGGATAACCACCGAAATAGTTTTTGCTGTCAGACGGTGTATACAAATTTGGTGAATATGAAACTGCGCCTAAACTTTCAATATTTCTTTTTAATGATTCTAGTGGAATTATTGGTAAAGATGTTATACTAGGTAATGGGATCCCATTTGGAATTACACGTTCATAAATTCTTGGGACTATTGGTGTAGTAGTAAGTGTTACTTTATTACCTAATGGGATCGAAGCTTCAGTTAATATATTTGGCGTTATTAAGACATCAGATGTATATGGCGATATTGCTAGCGACCCACTATTTTTTTGTACAATATTCACTAAATCGTCAACTGCCTGCTTTTCAATATCTGGAACAGGTAGAACCCTTGTTGGTGATGATGATATAATTGCTGGTGATGATATGTCTTCCATTTTAGACAATTGGCTCGTGCCAAGATATTTTACTTTAAAATATTCCAGTAAGGCTTTTCTCAATTTTGGACTAATTGGTGAAGATAATTTGGGTAAATCATTCTCTGATGATGTAGTCTTTGGTACAGATAATGCTTCCACATCCGTGAATGGTAATTTAACAGTACCAAAAGTTGTTGTGATGATTACCTGGAATAGAAATCTAAATAAAGTTATTTTGACAATACAGAAGTCCGAAGAGTATAACCTTTCGCTACGCTTGGTGTTTGTGGACTATGAGAAAGCTTTTGATTCTATCGAAGGTCACCGATATTGCTGGAAAAACTGCCAAGCTTAAGTAGCAGTAGGCGAATATTGCTCGCAGAAACGATGGCCGATGGAGCTATAAAGTTCTTGATTGGTTGGTAGTTCGACGACCTGGTGAAGGTTGCAGAAAGCTGGTGGAATGTGGACAGCATAGGTCTGGTTGTTGTGGAGATAGTTGTGGAGGCCTATGTCGAGGCCTATGGAGATGATGATGCTGATTATAACAGTATGGATTATTTTCATCACTTGCAGAAAAAAGTCCTGATAGATTATTTTGATTTTATCTACCAGGTCACCAAAGAGTTTAGTTTCACAAGGTATATTTATATCTATATACTTATATACTAATATGCTGAAGAGTTTGTTTGCTTGAACGCACTAATCTCAGGAAGTACTGCTCCGATTTGAAAAAATATTTCAGTGTTGGATAGCCCATTTATCGAGGAAGGCTATAGGCTATAATATCATAACGCTAAAATCAATAGGAGCGGAACACCAATAAAGAATGTTACTAAAACGGTGAAAAATTATTACGCTACGGGCAATTAATAATAAATGATGCAATGTTCGCAATAAAAGTTCTTAAAAATAAAATAGACTCTTCGCCTTTACTAGCTTTATTTAACTTTCGGGCCCCATCGAGAATACCAGGCAGTTGTATCACTCCTCTCTACCCGCCACTAAGGAGGACGGCTTTGGGTGCCAATTCTCCTTACATAAGAATGTGCAAAGTCATTAATGCTTGTGGTGACTGTATAGACCCAAACAATGACCCGCAATTCAAAATAAAGCGAACTATCTCTAATCTCCTTTCACAGTAGAATACTACGTGGTGGTACGGTCACTTTTGTAAGTGCAAAATGTTATTTTTTCCTGTACAATTAACATCAGATATGTGGTGTTTACCTGTAATTGTTTGTTACACTTGACTTAATTGTAAGCTATGTATTATTCATGTAATAGTGTAAACAAATGTTGGTAAACCTAATAAATAAATAAATAAATAATAGGAGACGTAAACGAGGTTGCGTGGGTCAGCTGGTAAAAAATACAGGGGTTCATGGTCACTTAGGCGTAGTTTTACCAGAGTCTATTAAAGACACAGATGGTTTCCTCCCTTTAACACTATTTAACAGATAAAAGTTACAGATACATAAATCTTATCTGTGATATTTATCTGACATATTTGTCGCTAGTCAAGACTTGTAAAACCAAAATATGTAGTTATCTGGTAGAAAAGACTCTTCTCAGCAGGTGGGGAAACTGTCCCTTGGTGATTTGTGATTCGGGACTTAATTGCCACTTATTTTATTTTACACCTGATAAATGACGTAGTTTAAAGAAAAATAACAATAACATAAATACCTGGTATAGCACACAGAAGAACCACCATTTCACCCGCATATTGTTAAAACCAAATAGTTTTTAATACATTGACATATATTTATAACCTACTTATGTCACAAGTAACTACAATTTATAGTTAAATATGTAATCGAAATCTTTAATATAATTATTATGTAACTAGTTAAAGTTAATAGTAGCAATTATAACATCAATTCTATTTATTTTTACATAATAATTGTATCACACATTACAAACTATGGCTCTACTACAGAGCCACGTTGACTTCAGCTCAGCATGAACGGGCCGGCTCGACCGGGGCGGTACTACCCTCTCATAGAAGACCAACCTAAAATGTCAGTTTTTGGGCTGTCCTGTTTCGTTGGTGAGTGCAAGATCGGAGGTCCAATGATGCAGAAGCATCTCAGTAGGTATCTGTATGGTTACATTGTCTGCATTCGCAATGAGTGTGGTGACCACCACTCTTACATTTTGCTCATGATTTTCATCAGGTAGAGTCACTTTAGGAGGAAAAGGATTTATAGAAATCTTACCGCCTAGACCTGGTTGAGGAAGACCACTCTATTGCATTATCAGCCACCTAGCCAAGTCGTAAGCGTTCTTCGTTCTGCAATCGTTAACGCCTAAATTCTAGTTTGTCATTGGCTAATCTTAAGCAAAGTAATCTACAAAGTATTAGCAAATAACACACAAGAATTTAGGCGTTAAGGATTAGAAACTTAATTAGAAACTTAGAAAATCCTACAAATATTCTATTAATCCCTTTACACGTCGGGCATGCGGTTTTAAACGGTTTTATTGTTATTCTTATAATTCTACTTTCTGTTTCTATGAGAAGCAGTCACCAAATATCATATTTTTAGTAGACCATTATTTAGATTTCGTTAAATTGTTATTTATATACCTAGATCAGATTTTATTTTTTTCCTTTACATTTTTCAGACATATAACACATTACGACATCTAGAGCAGTTTTATATTAGTTTCTGTCTAGTTCTATCTCGTATGAAAGAAATAATTTGACTGCCTCAGTGGCGCAGTGGTAGCGTATGCGACTGCATTACTTGAGGTCTCGGGTTCGATTCCCAGGCCGGTCCAAATGTTTGTATGATCTGCAAATGTTTGTTTCGGAGTTTGGGTGTTTTCTATGTATGCATGTATTATATATATATATGTTTATATCAGTTGTCTAGTACCCATGACACAAGCTCTTCTTAGTTTAGGACTAGATGGCGTTGTGTGTTAGATGTCTGAAATATTTATTTATTATTTATTTGTTCAATTTCATCACTTTCTAATAAACGTTAAGTAATCGTAGTTAATAGAAAACTCACTTGGGCGATAAGAAGAAACGATAAAAGTGTAGGTATTACTTAATAATGAAACATCACGTCCGAATGGTTGATGATGTAAGGACCAGTGATAAATGATGGACGCACTCAGACTGAACTCTCGTGGGATAAAATCATTACACATTTAGGGCCAATTTCATCAGTTCTTATTAAAATGTCAGCCAGTTATCTGCCATATAACATCAATTACTGCCTCGGTGGCGCAGTGGTAGCGTATGCGACTGCTGTGCTTGAGGTCTCGGGTTCGATTCCCAGGTCGGACCAAATTTTTGTGGGATCTGCAAATATTTGTTTCGAAGTCTGGGTGTTTTCTATGCATATGTGTAGGTATGTATTTACAAAAAAAAGTATTATATGTATTTATATAGTTGTGTAGTATCCATAACACAAGCTCTGCTTAGTTTGGGACTAGATGGCGTTGTGTGTTAAGTGTACGATATATTTATTATTATTATTTATTTAACAGATAAAAGTAAATCTCTTAAAGGCTTTTCGAAGAGATTTCTTCTCTTGCACTGTCAAATAATTATTTACTACGACTAAATTGAAAGCAAAATAAACTAAATTGTTTTATTATTTCCTGAATCCACAAGGGAAGTTTAAATAGATGTATATTTTATATATTGCACTGTAAGTAATCAATCACTTGTTGGGAAACTTCTAGTTTTTTGATTTAGAAACATTCGGATCCCTAATTTAGACGGCTGCGTTAGACGACATAAAAACATTTAGTAATAATATTCTACCACATACACACAACGCCATCTAGTTCCAAACTAAGTACAGCCTTTTTTTTTGAAGACAATGTCGCGGGGGACTTTACAAACATACACGAAACGGACACAAAGAACACCCAGACTCAGAACAACAATTTGTGGATCACACAAAGTGTTGTCCTACGTGGGATTTGAACCCTCGACACTTGGCGGAACACAAGTAGGAAACGACGTGGTGACCGTTAAACCACTAGGCCAAACGTGCAGTCTTTTTTATAAATACAATCATATTATACACAGAACACACCCAAAATCGGAAACAAATATTTGCAAATCATACAAACATTTGGTCCGACCCGGAAATCGAACCCGAGACCTCAAGCACATTAGTAGTATTAGGTAACGCTGCACCACCGAGGCAGTATGATGTTTTTGATCATGTTTTTCGTTACCTTACACCTCATGATGCTTCCGACGATTTAATGTTATTTATGACTAATAATGAGAAGTTTGTCGTGTTAGGACCGACCAAGTGTTCTCAGACACATTTTTACTTGCAATCCAGTGCTATCTTTCTCCTCACCTGTCAAGGAAATATGCTAGCCAGCACCGCCGGTCATTGTTCCTACTTTCTTTAAGTCGCTCAGACAAACATATATATGGATTACAACTTTACAGAATAAAATTTATTTACATTGATGATGTAATTAAAGAAATGTGTGGCTTTCTGTTCGCCTGGCAGGTACTAGTGCTCATCGGAATCACCTGTCATTTTGTTTTTGAACTTCTTAATGAATGAACTAAATCCTATAAAAATTTCAGCCTTACAGGAACATTTTTTTTTTCTCATTACCTACTTAGCACGTTATGACTCATCACTACAAGAGTTTCTAGCCTTACAGACACACCGTTGGTCGAAAGGTTCAGTAGCTCTCTTGCTATAACATGACTATAATTTTTATTTCCATCCTACGAGTAGTAACTAGAGTTGCATTTGCAGATGGCTGAAGGAGATTGCCAGAGAAGTTGAAATCGGCTAGAAGTACATCATCACAGTTTTTTTTCGAAATATGTCCCCGTGTGTTTTCATTGTTCATGTAAGCGATTTCCCAAAGTTGTATGTCTGTAAGTAATATCATTATAACAAACTGTGAGAGGAACTTTCTCACCCTGTATGTTACGTGAACAATATATAAAAGGTGTTACAAATATTTGTTTCGGAGTTTTGGGTATTTTCTATGTATAATATGTACGTGTTTACAAAAAAAAACTGTTTACATCAGTTGTCTAGTACCCATAATACAAACTCTACTTAGGTTGGGACTAGATAGCGTTGTGTGTTAAATGTCCGAAATAGAAACTATTTCAAGACTAATACAAATTGCAATTGTCTTTAATATATTAGTGCCAGGATCCTCTGGTTAGTCAAATGAGTTCGTAGGTCCCTGGAGTTTCATCACCAACATCATCTGTCGATCCATCCTATATGCACATAGATTGGTTGTTGGACATAGGCGTCTCCAAGCACCGCCACAACAACTGGTGTTTGTTTCCGTAATAAATGTTAGAGGTTCAAGAAGTAAGGCCGCAGCAAATAAACTATATATCTTCAGTAAATCACTTGTTTTATTTCATAACAATTTTTACACCTTTAATTTTTTTTTTTTATGATGAGATGGCAACTGGCCGGATTAGTTATTTCAAGACGGATCAGCTATTTCTGCCACTGTCAAGTATTTATAGTCTTTAAATCTTAAGTCTTCAAGTCTTCGTCGTGATGAAATTAATGATTAAAAATATAAAAAATGTGGATGACATGAAATGGGGACCGTCTTAGTAAAAAACAAAAAACGATCTCCTACACCTTTACATTTTTACAAGCATTCCTTTCAAAGAGTTTGACACAGACAAAACCCATAGATTATAAAAGTTTCCTTTTTAATTTTAGTTTGAATACTAGAGGTATAGCATTGCTTGCTCACAAGCTTGCTCATCAATAAAGATATAAAGGCAAGATTACGTAGCCACAACGTTGTCTTGTCAGTCCCCAACCCGCATTCGGTCAGCGTGGGGACGTATGGCCTTAACCCTCTCCTGAGAGGAGACCCGAGAATAGAAGTGGGACATGATGGTTTGATGAAAGTCATCAACAACAGCCTTTATACGTCCACTGCTGGATATAGGCCTCTCCTTAGAAAAGAGGTTGTGGTCTACTATACCACGCTGCCAGATGGGTTGTAGGGATATTTTTGAAGACAACATCACTGCAAAGAGAAGGGAGAATCATTTTTCCTTCTCTTTGCAGTGAGGTTGTCGTGCGTTTGCTCCCATGATCTAAGAAAACAAGGTCTCGCAAGAGCGGCTCGATGTGACGTTCAGTTCACTATCCAGTTACCACGTGATAGCAACATAACATGTGTCGTGTCGATCGTCGGAATGCTATACCTACCTGGTGTAATTCATTTTTATACCATGTTTGCTCACTTAGTCGGCTTTAACGACACCCATGGGATGATTAGGTATGGTGACACTTCATATCTTTACCGTGGGAGAGCTCGACTGGAGTGATACCACGGCCTCACAGAAAATCGGTGTGAAACAGCGCTTGCGGTGTGTTTCACAGAGTGAGTGAGGATACCGGAGGCCCATACCCCAACCCCTCCCCCAATCCCCCAAAGGCCGGCAACTTGTGTGTGTCTAGTATGGCGGTAATCGCTTACCATCAGGCGATACGTCTGCTCGTTTGCCCGCCCATTCAATTAAAAAAAAAACAAAAAAAACATTAGATAAACAAATATAATCTTTATTTACATTACATAATACATATACATTGATTTATACTATTATATATATTAGTAAATGTAGTTATAAGGGCTGTAGCCACAGGAGCTGACGATAGGGGACACCATACCATAATCCATAGGACCATAAGATGGGACCACAATTTCATTGGCAGTCGGCAAAGTGTTGCTTAGTAAATTGCTGACAACCAGAAGTTGTAAGGCATTAGCTAAGTTGTTGGCGACTGTGCTGTCTTGGATAATTGTGGTTCCAGGCAGGGAAACTGGGTTGGAAACAACAGTTTCGAGTCCATATGGTAAGTCTACAACTTGTGTTGGATAAGGTGGGTTTAGGAGGACTTGGTTGGGCATGATTGTTTCAGTTACGGGCAGGAGTCCAGGTCCTACACCACATCCAGGTAGGAATCCAGGCATTCTGTTCAGGCATTGAGCTTGGATTACCTGTAAAAATAATGATGTTTTGTAAATAAGTATGTTATGTGTGTCGTCATCACCATCTTGATGCAAAAATAAATAAAGAAAAAGTATAAAAAAACATTATTTTTATGAAAACTATATAGCCTATTAGCCAATTATATTCCAGTCACCTGGGCAATTATCGCAAAGCCATTGCTACCTCATTCATTAAAATCGGTTTAGTGTTTAAGGCGATACAGCGGAACATAGAAACATACATAGATCATTGCCAAAACTATTGTCCTTCATTTTGCTTCGCCGAAGTCGAATAAAATGTAAGCAATCACTACATATTATTAAACATAGTTTGACAGTCTTTATGTCTATCTATTTAAATGCAAAGTTCTACAAAAACACTATCGATTTTTATACAAGTATTATTAATAGCAGGTTGAGTGGTTTAAAATCAAGCTTAGAGTGTTAAATTTAGTTTTTTAACTGAGTTTGATTTTTGAAAACCCTATAAATAATCTATATTTTAAAATCATTAAAGGATTTTAATTAATTAATTTATAATACTTTTATTTTTCAATAATACAGTTATAATCAAATACTTACATTGAAAAGTGCAAGTTGTACGAAAAGAAAACCGATGAATTTGGCGACCATCTTGCTTTTTTTAACAAGTGCTTCTGTTGTTGATTTGAAATGTTATAATGTCATGTAAATGTGTATAGCGTTTATATAGTATATTTTTATCAAATAGAGGTATTACTCAAGAGTATAACGATAAGTTAGAAAGAACTAACTATTATAAAAAATACAATTCGATAAGATATAAATTATGTAACATTACAACAAAAGACTTGGTTTAGTAACTGAACTTGGAGGTGACATCATCATAATTATTACCTTATAGCACACTACTGCTGGACATCTCATATAAAATGCCACTTACATACATCCCCGATCTCCGGTTTTTCGCATCCAGGTCCTACTAACCATCTTGGGAAGCCAGTCCTTATGATTATATCTCGCGAAAAGCAAAACAAATGATTTAATTTTGATATATGAATAATTGACAAGAAATTTGCTATAATACGAGATATAATTTTGTGTCGCGGGGAACTTTACATACATACATAAAAATTACACAAAGAAAATCCAGAACCCTTTCATCCACATTTCTAACTGAATTTTCATAACAAGCTACGAACATGGAATTTTTTTCTCGCTTAATAACTGCTTAATAACTAGCTATAGCGAAAACAGAATTAAAATGTTGTTTTTCTGGTTTTTATAACCAGCTAAATAAATGTGATTTTTTTTATACAGCGTGACAATACAATATTATAATGACATGCTGGAGCTGGAAGGTGGCCATAGAAACTCTGTAAAGAAACTTCGCTACATCCTCGAGTTTGGACTCGTTTGATTCGTCTCGAGGCATTCTAGTAAAAGCTTGTTTATAAAAAAAGCTTTTTAATTTATTTTCCAATATGTTTTATTCTACACTTTCATTGATATGCAGCATCACCTTTTTTGTTTTTTTTGATAAGTTTTAGTTGTCAAAAAAAGAACAAATAATCTTTTTAAAATAAATTCAAACCGTTTTCAATTACCTTTAAACTGGAGACATGTTATTGAAAACGGCCCTAAGACTGTACTAGATTAATAACTATATACTTAATACTCTTTTAGGGTATAGTGTGCGAACGATGAACAAACAGAGATCACATGATGGTAAGTGACTTCTGATGATCTATGAATAAGTGCTTTTTTCGGAAAAAATAACATGAGCAAGTTTTTAGAACGAAACCAAACTTTGGAAAGTTATAAAAACATTGAAGAGTTATTCTTATCAGCAGAGTTTTGTTATATTTATTAGCTTTGTTATAAGGTTAGTTAAGTTATACAAAAAGTATTTTAAGCTAACAATCCATATTAATACTAGCTGATTCGGCAAACGTTGTCTTGCCATAAAAAAAAATGTGGTATAAAAAATAGATGTTGGTTGATTCTCAGATCTACCCGATATGCACACCAAACTTCATAAAGGTCCGGTTCGGTCCAGCCGTTTCAGAGGAGTATGGTAACTAACATTGTGACACGAGAATTTTATATAATACTAGCTGACCCACGTAACATCGTTTACGTTTTTGTGAATCTAAACCATTCCCAGATCCCCTTGAACACACACAAAAAATTTCATCAAAATCGGTCCAGTCGTTTGAGAGAAGTTTAGTGACATACACACTCACAGAAGAATTATATATATAAAGATAAGATTACACTTTCGCAGCTAAACCGCTGCGGTGATCACACTGTTTGGAATGGAGATACTTTGATTTTTTTATGGAATAGTTGGCAAACGAGCAAGCGTATCACCTGATGGTAAGCAACACCAGAGGCGTCACAAGTGCGTTGCCGACCTTTGGGGGATGGGGAGGGGTATGGGGGAGGGGTTGGGGTATGGGCCTCCCGTATCCTCACTCACTTGGTGAAACACGGGTTTTCTGTAAGGCCGTGGTATCACTCCAGTCGAGCCGGCCCATTTTTGCCGAAGCGTGGCTCTCCCACGGATTTGTTGTATTTCTATCAACTAACTTACTCATTACTGCTGGTCACATGAATGTAATTAACTTTAAGTTATCAAAATCTTTGTAAACACACTGTGTAATGTTATTTTATTATAGTTATATCAGGAGGAGATGGCTGATGCTTATAGTACAGGCTTCGAACCTAGTTTAAGCATCGAAATGTCATCCTGCTGGAAGTTCCATCTATGCCCATTGATGTTGGAGTTATTGTATTTTTAAGTGATAAACCAAAATGGAAACTTAAGTAGACTGGAAACACTGTACCTACTTTCTCAATTTTGTAACATGGGTTTCAAATAAATTAACTAGATTCAAAATGTATCATAAAAGGCAAAGATTTTATTTTATATTCTCATGGCCAATCAGAAAATAGTATCCAATTCAATTTAGAGGTGCCCACCTCTTGTAACACCTTTTTTTTGTACCAAAACAATGATTTTGTAAATAGCGGACTCCTCTGTGGACTCCTTGTGCAATTAGGCTTTATCCAGTATATTGATTTGATGTTTGATTCGCTGATTGTGCAAGAGAGGGCGTAATTTTTGTGAGTTAAAGTAGATTAATGTGAATTTTGTTTAAAAAGGCTTTGATCTGATTTGATAGTTTGTGAACGTTTATGACAGCGTCAAAAGATCTGTCATATTGAGATTAGAAGTGGGAAATTTCTAGAATAATCCGGGAGACTGTGTATTTAAAGGAATGTTTTCAGTCTCGAGCCTTTCTTCTTTGCTTGGAACTTAACAAGTATAGTGTGTCTGACTGTCTGTTAGTTATAATGATTATTAGTGATTTCATCCCGTGTGAAGCGGGCTCTAGCTTACGGTAGAAAAGTATCACCAGTAAGATGCCACCAGGCGTTGCGGCTCAGGGTGGAGATACAAAATTTTTGTTCAATCTACCTGACCTGCAGGGCGTGGCTCTTCGCACCAGAGAACCTCTGATGTGTCTGATGGCATACGGAGGAAGATCTGACGACACATTTCTAACCCACTACCGTACCTAGGGAAGTTATATATTTTATTTTATTTTTTCTTTATAATTTAATGTAATGTAAACCAAATGTGGAGAACCCATGCTACTTTGGACTTGAGTGGAGTACCCAAGGATGAGGAAGCGTTATGGATGGTGATTGTTGTAAGATTAACCATCTTTGTTTTTTTTATATCGTAGTGTCACTACCCACTATGTTTGATGAGAAGTAGTTTGTAGAATAAGGAAACTGTAAATTTCTAATATGAGTTTTGTTATTTAGTTATATGATGTATATGATGTTTATTGTGTTCTTAAGAAATATATATTGTGATTATGCTGAAGTTGTTTCTCTGAAGTGATCCATAAGGAACCCACCCACACACACATCTGACTTCTTTTGTTTTTAAATTAATTTTATTATAAAGGCGCCCTGGGATAACATGCTCCTTCTGGTGACTGGGTCGGTCGGTGAGTGGCACCCCCTGTTCAGGTCTAGGGGACTGCAAGGTTCGAACCCTCCTTCTTGTTAGGTCTATGGGTTGCGACTTGCGAACCGCCTGACAGGCCTTTGGTGCTACACCCTCAGATAGCTAAGCTAAATCACATAGTGAATGTTTCGCTATCCCACTATAAAGAATCCATAGACCCATTGAACAACACATTGGTTGATCTTGATAAACGAATAGAGTAGTTAAAAGCTAACAATTCTAATTCGCCAGACTATACTCTGACGACACATGATATACATCAATACACCATTTGTTACGGCTTGCTGGGAGTGGCCATTATCTTGGCTTCATACTTCTTTTGGAGGAGGCGACGAGCAGTTTCTGTAGTGGAAATAACTGAAGATGTGTCAAAAAGTGTAGTGTTTTCGCGAAAGCAGAGTACGGTTCACCGTGAGTCGAGTGAAGTGAACTTAGAAATAACCAATCAGAACAAACGAGATAAAGCTACATCACCGATTGTTCAAAGGTGTCGCGATAGGCATCCTCTGAGATAAAGCGACATCTTTAGTTAGGCAATTTTATATACCTTATTGGCCCGGGAGCATGTACGATGCAAACCGTTCACTAAGCCGAGTAAGCAGTTTACGTTACTCTGCTACTCATTATGAATTATAAATGAATTCAGTACACGTTCATGATTAGCGGTGATCGCGTGTGCTCCCTCGCTCCTTTACAAAACAAATAATAATTTTCGTCTTCAATAAATTAGTATAAATTATATTCTCACCGCATATTATTTCGCAACTTACAAACTTCTACAATTATTATATTATATATATGACGTTATCACAAGTACTATTAGTTATTCTGTGGTTATCACGTAAAATTATCGATCGTAAACCGACTTTACAGACAACCATTTTTTTCAGTAATACAAACCCGATCACTAAAATAATAACTGAGAATAACAATAACTAAAACAAACAAACGACTATTAACGGTGGCGCAGTGGTAGTGTATGCGACTGCTGTGCTTGAGGTCTTGGGTTCGATTCCCGGGTCGTCCGACGAAAAAAATTTTTGTATGATCTACAAAAATTTGTTTCGGAGTTTGTATATCTATAACATGTATGCATTTACAAAAAAAAGTTTGTATGTATTTATATCAGTTGTCTAGTACCCATAACACAAGCTCTGCTTAGTTTGGGCACAGATTACTGAATAGGTTTGGGACTGGCGTTGTGTGTTAAATGTCCGAAATAGTTATTATATCCGACATACACGTGGGCGCAGCCACGAGTAAAAGCTACTTTATTTATAAATGAAGTCTTGTTCAAAATGTTTACCAAGAAATAACAAGGGAAAAACAATAAATTTATATAGAACAAAGTACCTACTTATTATTTACGACGACGGGTATGAAGCACAAAGGATAATTTAATCAAAGGGAAATGTAAACCTACACAAATGCTTTAAAATGTAATAATACAAACAGAAACCTTGTTAATTATCTTTGTAAGGTTTCAGTAGAATAATTTGTTTATTAACCATCACAGCCCCGAGAAATGATTTATATATGAATTGTAATATTGTCCGTGTTGTTTTATATTTGGGCCTGCAAAAGTGACCAAGAGTGGTGGTCACCATACTCATTGCGAATGTGACAATGCAGCATAGTGACCCACACTATCGCGGCCTAGTGATGCTTATGCATCATTGGGCCTCCGGTCTCGTAGTCACCAACGAAACACGACAGCACGAATGCTGTCATTTTACGTTGCAAATTGTGGAGGAACGGGTGTAATGTCCCTCCAACACAAAGGGAGGATCCTCCGACCAGGCGAGGTGATCATGCCTGGCGGGCCAACTGCCCAACGGTTGATGTTGGGATGTTGTATATATTTTAACTGGCGCTAGAACTTTCACTGCGCGATTCAGAATTGGTAGTTTCTTAGTTTCCTTCGTTACTCCGTAGTTCGACGTATCTTCGGTAGATGGCGCTGTAGTATGTTATATTGTTGTTGCGCTATATGTGAAGACCGCCACACAAATCAAATAAAACGGAGTGTCACAACACCTATTCATTTCGTGGGTGTCGTAAGAGGTGATTAAGGGGACAAACGTAGGAGAATAGAACTGTAAATAGAAGGAACACTAGAAACAAAATATATACTATTATAACCAGTTCGGCCAGGGTAGAACTTATTTTTTAACCGACTTTAAAATAGGAGGAGGTTCTCAATTCAACTGTATAAATGTTTTTTTAAATGTATGTTCGCGGATAACTTCGTCGTTTATGAACCGATTTTCATGATTCTTTTTTTAATGGAAAGGAGATATTCCAACGGTGGTACAATGATAAGGATACTAAGATCTGATCACGGCATCCAAGAGAAATCGAGTCGAACCTTGAAGTCCGTTTTTAATTTTTTTGTTAAAATTTTATAGTTTTCTTTCTCTTTAAAGGGCTAGTAGTATAGTAGGCCAAAGCCTCCCCAGAGTTAGAAGGAGAGGCCCATATCCAAGAACGGACTATTAAAGGCTGTTGATATTAATGACTGGACGCTGGAGCCGACAAGTGCTAGAGTGGAGACCACGATTAGGCAAACGTAGTGTAGGGCGCCCTGCGGCACGATAGACCGACGACTTGAGGAAAGTGGCTGGAGGCGGATGGATGCGGACTGCCCAAGACCGGGATGGTTGGCGCTCTTTGGGGGAGCCATTCGTTCAGCAGTGGACGGCAATAGGCTGATAGATATTAATGACGAGGTGCTGGAAATATTAATTGACAAAAGCGATATTAAAAAACGTGAATAAAACCACGAGCAGAAGCTTGTTTTAAATTGTCATAACTTATCAACATAGCCCATAGGTATAAAATGAAATAATATTGGACATGAGTATGTAATAAAAGTCTAATTATTTAGATATTGTATTATTATTTAATAATTAAAAATATAAATAGTACAACAGACTAACCCTTAATTAATAAACACAAGCTGTGTCCGCTACATTATACACGTGACATTAGGATAATTTTTCACCGTTAAAACCTTCCCTGGACTGATAAACATTTCAAAACCAAAATCAACTAAATCGGCCCAACCGTTCTCGAGTTTTAGCAAGACAAACGAACAGCAATTGATTTTTATATTTACGTTTACCTACAAATACTACTAACTAACTAATAAGTCAATTGGCAGAAACACGTTTCAAAACACGTATCTGCATTACATTACACATCAACTAATATGTAATGACTGTTTCTAGAAATATCTAGAAACCCTGTGATGATATGTTTAATTATATTATTTCAATTAAATCAAAACAAATCATTCATGGGAAAGAAGTCCATATTTGTATCGATCATCGTGTAAGGTGATTGGAAATCTCTTCTGGAAATCGAAGGCATAAATGTAGATGACGAGTCTGAATAGGATTTAGCCAAAGCTTCATACGGTGACATCAAATCAAAATTATTTCGAGTCCGTTTTATTGTTTGCTCGAATTTCGGTTCAGCAAAGTTAGAGACACCTACAAAATTACTAGGCAGTACTTGTTCGGCCTGAGATACGTAGTATTGGGTTTGAGGAGGGCCATAAGTGGTTTGAGGTGGGCTATAACTATTTGGGTTTTGAGTGTAACTGTTTTCAAGTTGAGTGTAACCATATTGAGATGGATTATAACTCGATTGGGAGCTATACGTAATTTCAGGTGGACTGTAACTAGTTTGAGGCGGGCTGTAACTGAGTGGAGGTGGGCTATAACCGATTTCATTTTGGCTATAAGTAGTTGGATTTGGGCTAAAATTATTTTGAGGTGGTATTTTAGGTGCCTCAGCAAGTTTCGGTTTACACCCATCAGATTGTTTCTCTGTAGGAGTTGAATTCAAGATATTGCTCAATATAAGCATCTGCAATGCTATGGCTAAATTATTCAGCAGTTTCCCGTCAATCTTCGATTCTTTTGAAGTAGTAATCTCGCATGGTTCCGTTTGTGGTTTTGAAGCTGCAACTATTAAACTGGGTAATGAAAGAGCTGCTAATGAAGGTAGTCCAGTTCCGGGTATTGCCTGGTTGGTTGTTGGGTTGCTATTGGTTACTATGTTGTTGGTTCCAGGGCTGTGAGGAGGTGACGGAAGTTGTGGCGTAAAATATGGTAGACCAGTTAGATGAAGATATTGCTGTACGGATCGCTGTGCATTAAACGCTGGTAGCTGTAATAAAAAAAAAACTGATAAGTCGACTAACTCTGATTTTTTTTTAATGTAATAGGGGTGAAACGCAAGATGGCTGAAAGGAGCTAGATGCGAGCTGCCCATGTTGGATATAGGCCTCTTCTTAGAAAGTAGGTTTTGACCCATTACATCACATTGGCCAGACGGGTTGGTTGGTATAGGGTTTATTACAAGTTCTGGGAGGGGTCCGGATGTCTTAATAAAAGCAGTTCCCGGACTCCTCCCTCCTCAGGCGCAGAGTGGCACACCGTGAGGTTTTAGTCGGTTCGAGTCCGACACACCGCCCCGCCGCAAGCCCCGGCGCGGGTGACGGTCAGAGGGGATTTCCACACGTAAAAAAAAAAAAAAAAAGGGTTTATTACAAGTTGTCCTTCTCTTTGCAGTGATATCTGTCTTCCGTCGGCATGAATGGGTCCGCTCGATTGGAGTGATACCACGGCTTCACAGAAAACCGGTGTGAAATAGTGCTTGCGCTGGATTTCATCGAGTAAGTGGGGATACCGAAGGTCCTATCTACCCCCCCCCCCCCATTTGTGACGCCTCTGGTGTTGCAGGTGTCCATGGGCGGCGGTAATCGCTTATCATCAGGCGATACGTCTGCTCGTTTGCAAGGATATTGTCTTGCGTAGTTTGCTCTTTTAGCTCTTACGACACCTACGGTATGAATTGGGGTGTTAACACTCCACATTCGTAATCCATTCGACGCACAACAGACAACATATTAATCATGATTATATTCCACAAACAACTTTAATATCCTTGTCACCACTGTGGAGGACAGGTGTCATGTCCCACCAACACAAAGGGAGGATCCTCCGACCAGGCGAGGTGATCATGCCTGGCGGGCCAACTGCCCAACGGTTGATGTTGGGATGTTGTATGTATCTTAATTGGCGCGCGAACTTTCACTGCGCGATTCAGGATTGGTAGTTTCTTAGTTTCCTTCGTTACTCCGTAGTTCAGTGTAACTTCGGTAGATGGCGCTGTAGTATAATTATTTCTATTGCGCTGTATGTGGAGGTCGCCACATCCTCTACACCATCCTACTAATATTATAAACGCGAAAGTTTGTAAGTATGGGTGGATGGATGGATGGATGTTTGTTACTCTTTCACGCAAAAACTACTGAACGGATTTGGATGAAACTTTACAGTAATATAGCTTATACATCAGAATAACACATAGGCTACTATTTGCAACGATAACCGACATACACGCGGGCGGAGCCGCGGGCAACAACTAATAAAGATTAAGACGGAATGTAAGGTAAAACAATATTTAAAAAAATACGTACCAATCCTATCGAAAATATCATAAATAAATAAGAAATCACTGTAGTCCTCATGTCGTCTTCTAAATCACAATCTTTGTTATATTTTAAATTAATGATATCATCCATTGATATACTATATTTTATCTACAAATCTTTCACAATAACTTATAATCTGTAAAAATCAGATAAGAAAGTGTGTGATTTATCTCAAATTCATCTTAAAATATAAATACTTCTAGGTAAGTGAGATATCTTATGTGTACGAGCAGAGATATTTCTTGAATTAATACATTCTAGTAATTTTTATTACAAAGTAGGTACTTTGTCAATATAATTTCAACACATTTTATAACGAACTCTACAAAAAGAGGAGAAAGTTCTGAATTTGTTTTCTTTTGAGTTTGTTACTTTAGGGCTCCCACATATAACTGCGATTTCGCATCGCATTGCAAATATCTACGAGAACGCACGAATACTCCGCAAGAACTTCACGCCGCATCGCATCGCAGTCATGTACGGGAGGGAGCCCTTAGAACGTCGTTCGATAAGGAATTTTTTTTTTATTTTTATTTACGTAGATATGCTATCCGATTGGTCCTATCAAATCTTGAAAGAAAAAACCAGTCCTGAGAATGCAAAGTTAAAGGAATGAGGAATACAGTTTATAATATTTTTTCAAGATGGAGATGCATTAAATGCATCTCACTTTTTAGAAGTTAATTATAAATATTTTGAGTCGTATGTCAGCCGTGACGTATCCCGGAAGGGCTAGAACCCTGGAGGAAGACACACTCATATGCACGCAATATACTTCTGATTCTTTGCGTTTCAGGTGTCCGGGGCTGGTGGTAGTCAATTAATAGTAGATGACCCCTGTTATCTTTAGTACCCTAAACCACAAAAAAATGATTCAATAACCCAAACAGACGAATGAAAATATATATTTAGGGTTCCGTACCTCAAAAGGAACCCTTATAGGATCACTTTGTTGTACGTCTGTCTGTCAGGACCCATTTTTTGAAGATATCAACCTAAAATTCATACCAAATACTGAAGTCTACTGTCCCTTGCAGTTGTGAAAAAATAAAACTTCTAAGCCAACGCAATCAAAATATACAGTCGTTTATGCTACAAATTTTCGTCACTCGCAAGGGAATCAAAACCTACAGGATACTTCCCTTGAACTCAGAATCTTGAAATTGCAGACGAAGCAACGTCTTATAGCACAGATAAAGAAAAAATTGCAAAAAGCATATTTTTTTTGTTATATCGTATAATACCTACAGGTTTGTACGGAAGCCTCGGTGCGCGAGTCTGACTCGCACTAGGCCGACATATTCATGATACCCTACTGACTGCTTCGTTAGTATAGCGGTTACCGTATGCGACTGCAGATCAAGAGGTCTCGGCTTCTATTCTCGGGTCGGGTCAAAGTGTTGTGGGGTCTTACAAGAAATTCTTAATAACCGGAGTATGTGTGAAGTTTGTCGGTGTTACACGCCCGTGCCTCGGCGAGCCGTCGTCGGTCCTCGTTGCCATAAAAATCTATAGAGATCATTACTGAGAAGTCAGTGCCCTTAAATATACTGACAGCTAGTTCAACTGTCGAATTCAGTTAGCCCAAAGGGTTACGGACTCAGTCCGCCGTCCGATATCAGTCGCTCCGTGGCAAAAGTAATATTCAGGTAAAACTGGTTGAATTAGTAGCCGACCTCAAAAAAATCTTGAAAATAATTTAGGCTAAGAAGATAATGATTATGACTCATTTAAAATGTTATTCATTTCAACCAAACGCCGTCCACTGCTGAACGTAGGTCTCCCCCAAGGAGCGCAGTCCCGGTCTTGGTCAGTCACTTTATTTAAATCGTCAGACCACTGTGCCGCAGGGCGCCCTACACTACGACAAAATGTAATTATACGAGTATGTGCAAATATTGTGCAACAAGTTGTTGAAATAGTAATAGATTAATTATTTGTTCTTTTTAATTTGTCAGCGTTATTTCTGGAAGTTAGCAGCGATAAGGGTTTATATATGTACATATTACTAATTTATATATTTTTTACATTCTTGGAAAGTGTGCTATCGTTATTGACGAAATAAATAAGTTAATTGTTACATTTACTTTTGTAATCCTAGGTTACTAGTATAAAAGAGGTTGCCGTGTTTATTATGTAGGTTTTACAAGATGGAGGTTTTATACTGTTTCTTAGCGGCCATTTTGTGTGCAGTAAGTATTTAATTTCCAGTTAAGATCATAATCAATATTTAATAGCTTGCTGTTAGACATAAATCCTTCCTTAGAAACTTACTACACTTATCTAACTTTAACTATGCATGCTAGTCAGACGGTTCAACCCGTCTGAAGAGTTGAGTTGAGAAGTGTTTGTTTCTAGTTTTTCTTCTCTTAATTTATTTATTGATTCACAAACTTTATGCACTACATGTACAACGGTGGCTTAATGCCCAGGGCATTCTCTTCCAGTCAACCTTCCTGGCCAGCCAACCTTCATTGGCTCTCACGACAACTGCAGATTGTATACGAGTGTTGCAATCCAGCATTCTTAATTCGTCAACATAAGACCAACGTATAGATCATAAAATCACTAATCATTTGTATTTCTTTTTCAGACGCAAGCTCAAGTAATACCACTGACCTCACAATGCCAGAACCAAGTCGTCACAACACAACCCGTAGTCGCAACCACTATAGTAGACAACTCAGTATCCAACGCCTTAGCCAATGCCCTCCAACTATTAATCGTTAGCAACCTCATCGAAAATACAATGAACCCTAACTGTGGATTCAATGCATTGCAGGCTGCAGTCGGACCTATATGTGATACCATTCCTTTCCAAGCTCCATTGTATTCACCAGCCATCGATGTTATCACTCCTGACTATCTACCTTACCTACCTTTCGATTCAGTAATATCACCATGTGATGTAATCGCTCCATGTGAACCAGTTATTGATATAATTCCAAATGGTATTTATCCAGAATTAATTCCAAATGGTTGTGGATGCGGGTGTGATATTCCGTTCGTGGATAACTTTGGTTGTGGTAATTGTTATTCAGGTTTGGCAAATATTCTGACAGGTTTGTCAAATATTGGTTGTGGTTGTAACAATTTTGGGTTTGATGTTAACCCATATGGTCCGTTGTGTGCTCGTGACCAATATGGGCCAATATTACCCGAAGTATTACTTCCTGGAATAGTTCCACCTCAAGTTGGTTATGCTTACGCTGGTCCAAATTATCCCATAGGGGTGGCAGAGCCTTGGGCTTTTGGCAATAATTTTATTTATTAAAAATATTTCACTGATTATTATTAATAAAACTGTATTAATGAAAATTGTTTTGTTTTGGATCTATATTCAATACCTATACTACTTTCACGCTATTAATGCTATTCGTTTTAGAAAACAAAAGAAACTTTTAAAGGTGTTTGAGGTCAGGAACTAAAATCAATATTACATTTTTATTTATTGTAAAAGAAAATGCTTTGATTGTATCTCTCTAACTGTCATGATAAAATTGAATTTTCAAACTGTTCTGTTCTTTTTTTAACACCAAATATTTTATTAAATTATACTCTGGTTCAGAAAAAAAAATGTGGGAAAGTTTTAGTGGCCAGACATTCTAAGATCGGAGCGTCCATGTTAAAGGAAATTAAGACACCATGGGACTAGTGGGATAGATTCTTTTTTCGACTATATCCAAAGTTTTTAATAGAAGTGGTCTAATCAAATCAGACGCAAAAAATATCTGAAACGACGTATGCAAATTACTTACTTACCTTACAAGATCTTTAAAACAATATAGGTACATTAAAAGATGTAAGGTAAAGTACACGGCCTTTTAAATATATTACTCAAGAGGAGACTGAGGAGAGACGATTAATGTTCTGAGGCAAACCTTACAATTTAATATTCGTACGACCTTTTAAAGGCTAAATGGAATTCTTACTTTTTGATCTCTGAGGCCTTTAACAACCAAATTATTACGACTGGCTTATTGGTATTGATTAGGAACTCAGGCACGATTACTTGTTCTGTGTCTGGGTATACTCTTTATTATATTTATCTATTTATAATTATACTAGCTGTTGCCCGCGGCTTTGCTCGCGTGGAAGTTGATTATATGTATTTAATTAAAACTGTGTAAGTATCTATGGATACTGTGTTCATGTTTTTAAACGTATTTATTTATAATCAATAGTCCATTAAAATTCACTTTCATACACACTTTCGAACCTTATTTTAACCCCTTTAGGAATAGAATTCCCATAAATGCTGATATAAGTTTTCATTTATTTGTAATCAAAAGCCTGAAGACAAAGTTTCAAGCTACTAAATTAAAAAAATGACGGACTTCCAGTCTAGCCTAGGGAAAGAATATCCAGAAACGCTTAAATACGTATCTCATCATCATCATCGCAGTCCAATGCTGGACATAGGCATCTCCAATTGCACGCCACTTGGTTCGATCCTCAGCTTCTCTCATCCAGCTCCTGTCAGCCGTCTTGGGCAAATCATTATTCCACCTGGCCTGTGGAAGTTCTACGCTACGTTTGCCGAGACGCGGTCACCACTCACAAACCCGTTTACCCCAACGGTTATCAGTTTTGCGACTAATATGGCCAGCCCAATGTCACTTCAGTTTGCTTATCCTGTGAGCTACGTCAATGACCTTGGTTCTCTGCCGGATCACCTCATTCTTGATGCGATCCCTTAGAGAAACGTCGAGCTTTTGTGATGAGAAAAATAAATCATTATTATTATTATTATAGCCCTCTCCATAGCACGCTGAGTGACTTTGAACTTTTGGACCAGCCGTGTCGTAAATGTCCACGTTTCAGCACCGTATGTCATGACAGGTAGGACGTATTGATTGAAGACTTTCGTATTTAGGCACTGTGGGATTGACGATGAAAAGACCCGACGAAGTTTCCTAAACGCTGCCCAACCCCGCTGAATTCTCAGGTCCACCTCGTCCTCGAAGTTGTTTCTACTTAACTGCAAAGTCTGCCCGAGGTACCACACATATTTTTGAACAACTTCGAGATCGGCACCGTGAACCACAATCGGTTCCGGTAGAACATGTTCGTACATACGTATCTCATTTTTAATCAGTAGCCATAAATAAAGTTGCATGTTTCTAACTTCAAGAATGACGGACTTCCAGAATAACTGACTTTCAGAATAACCTATATACGAAATTTCAACCCCTATTTCACCCCCTCTGGGGTGGAATATCTAGAAAGGCTTAAATATGTATCTACTCATTTTTCATCAGTAGCCTAAAAATAAAGTTTCATAATTCTAACTTAAAAAATCACTAACTTCCATAAAAAAATTCAACTTCTATTTCACCCCCTTAGGGGTAGAATATTAAGAAACGTTTAAATACTTATCTATTTATTTTAAATCAGTACCCCAAATATAAAGTTTCATGTTTCTTACTTAAAAAATTACGAACTTCCGTACAAACTTTCAACCCCTATTTCACCACCTTAGGGGTAGAATATTCAGAAACGCTGAAACACGTTACAATTCATTTTTAACCAGCAGACAAAAAATAAAGTTTCATGTTTCTAACTTCAAAAATGACGGACTTCCAGACTGACCTATATACGAAATAACAACCCCTATTTAACCTCTTAGGGGTAGAATATCCAGAAACGCTTAAATACGTATCTAATATTTTTTAATCAGTAGCCCAAAACTAAATTTTCATGATTCTCACTTAAAAAATGACGGACTTCCTTACAAACTTTCAACCCCTATTTCACCCCTTTCGGGGCATAATATCCAAAAACTCCTTAATACGTATCTAATCATTTTTATTTAGTAGCCCAAAAATAAAGTTTCATATTTCTTATTTTAAAAATTACGGACTTCCATACAAACTTTCAACCCTTTTTTCACCCCCTTAGGGGTAAAATATTCAGAAACGCTGAAACACGTATCAATTCATTTTTAATCAGCAGCCAAAAAATAAAGTTTCATGTTTCTAACTTCAAAAATGACGGACTTCCAGACTGACCTATATAGGAAATAACAACCCCTATTTAACCCCTTAGGGGTAGAATATCCAGAAACGCTTAAATACGTATCTGCTCTTTTTTAATCAGTACCTTAAAAATAAAGTTTGTTGTTTCTTACTTTAAAAATGACGAACTTCCATACAAACTTTCAACCCCTATTTCACCCCCTTAGGGGTGTAATTTCGAAAATTCCGTTCTTAGTGCTCACTTACGTTATATAAAGAACCTACATGCAAAATTTCAGGATTCTAGCTTCAGCGGTTTGGGCTGTGCGTTGATCTCTGGGTATGTCAGTCAGTCAGTCAGTCACCTTACTCTTTTATATATATAGATAGATAAATAGTGTGTCGACTTCCACATACGACAACAAAAACATACTACAGCGCCATCTACCGAAGATATAATACCGATGAAACTACGGAGTAACTACTAATCCTGCATCGCAATATAGAAGTTCCCGCGCTGATTAGCATATATACAACATTCCAACGCCAACCATTGGGCCCTGGACCGCCAGGCATGATCGCCTGGTCGGAAGATCCTCCCTTTGTGTTGGAGTGATATGACGCCAATTCCCCTTCAATACATTTTATGGTTTGGTTTCTGCTGATGCTTTCCAATAGGCAGACTAGAGTGATTTTGGCAGCTCCAAACATAAAAAAGTCTTTAATCAAAGGTACTCAAAGGACGGTAAAGCATTTATGAATGAAGATGCAGGTGTCCACTGGCGGCGTTAGTAGCTGACTGTCAGATAAACCGTCTGCTAGTTCCTCGTCCCTATACCAAATACAAGAAGGAGATGACAAGATTGACTGACTCAACAATTTTAAAGGCTACAGAGCCACGCTGATTTCAGCATACGGGCCGGCTCAACCGAGGCGGTACTAACCAATGTGACAGCATTCGTGGTAGTAGTGGTAACGGACCGCTTTGTTCTTGTTGCAGCAAAAAAAGTAGCGTAGTTCCAAGTAAACACACGCGTTACGCACTAACTATGCCATAAACTACGCTACTTTTTGTCAGTATCGTACAAATTGTCGATACTTGTACGATACTGACGGTGCGTTATCTAACTTTTTTTATTTGATCTGAGCCAATAATGCAGAAACATCACTAAGCCGTCATGCTGCATTGTTGCATTATCTGCACGGGCAATGAGTATGGTGGCCATCACTCTTTGGTTCTGCTTATGATTTCTATTAGGCAGAGTAGAGTCAGTCATTAGCAGGGCCATACATAAAATAATCATAAATAGGACTACACGGGAAGCAACTTTCAACAACTTCAAACAGCTTTCAAATAGAAAAAAAACATCAAAATCGGTTCACCCAGTCGAAAGTTACAAGGTAACAAATATAAAAAATACAGTCAAATTGAGAACCTCCTCCTTTTTTTAAAGTCGGTTAAAAAGAAAATGTTATTTTGAGTCTGGGTGTTCTTTGTGTTCGTTTCATGTATGATTGTAAAGTCCCCGCCTGTCCCCGCGATATAGACTGTATATTCCTAATGCAGGAGTTGTCTACTAGTCACGACGCCCAGCAGACTAGATCACCTAGTAATCAATTTAAATTACTCTTGACCATAAAACTCATAGCCGATTATGATCACGGCATCGGCGGCCGGTCTCCACGAAGAGCAGCCAACTACACACGAGATGTTATAGTGCGCAAGTGTGTGCGCAAACACAGGGGCACCGTGCAGTGAGTGCACACACACAAAAACGATAACAATATCTGTTAAAAAAAACACAGTTTAATAAATTGTAAAATAATTTATTATTCGATACTTTAATAACTTAAACTTCAAATATAATAATTATATAATTAACCCTGTATATTGCCTAGCAAACCCATCAAACTATTTAACAAACCGTTAGCATTTGACAATTTGCCCGCTAACGATGTATTAGGCGGTATAGCAGCAGCATTAGGTAGACTATTAGGGCAAGGACTTGTAGGCGTAATGACTCTAGGTGACAAAGGTACGACGTTAGGTCCCAAAATGTTTGTAGGAACTAGATTATTCGAAATAAGATTAGGAGAAAATGGATTAGCACAACCACAAGATAATGTTGGTATTGACATTACTTCATTTATTATTGGTCCTGCTAACTGCATAGCTAATTCTGAATTTCCTCCACTATTTTGTATTAAATTACATACAATCATTAGTTGTATAGTATTTGCTAAATTTTTGCAAACTGTAGGCGAACAATCCGTGATGATGGTTGTGCTAGTCTCTGAAACGACGTTAGGCAGTGGCACTAGGCTGTTGATAGGCGGCTCACTGATCACTGTAGGCGATCTATTAGGTATGAAATTACCTGTTTCTACTATTGTCTCTGGTCTGTTTAGAAAATTAAATTGCGGCGGTCGTAATACTTGTGAATTAATCTGTAAAAAATATATATTTATCAATGATTTTCTTGCCTTAAAGTTTTTTCTTATGATTAAAGAATAATGGTTCCTCATGAAACAAAGTATCTCCGACTGACGCTGCACCGACTTCAATGAAATTTTTGAAAAATTTGATTGAAGTCGGTGCAGCGGTTTAGTCATGAAAGTATAACAGAAAGACAGAGTTCTTTTCGGATTTATATTATTAGTATGAAAGTATAATCCTACCTGGGTTCCAAAAATTGTCAGCAATAAGAAAATAAAATACTCCATATTTGTAAACAATAAAAAATAAAACTGGCCGTATCGATGTATCCCTTAGCCGAATCTTGTTATTAAAATAAAAATAATAAACTCAACTCCATTATTTAACCTAACAGCTATCGTCATTTCGTGACTTATCTGATGAAATCAAATATAATAATATTATAGAAATAAACGTAGTTACATAGTTATTGAGAATTGTTACATAAATTGCGTTAGTTTTGATAAAGTTGTACATAATTGAATTACAAGCGTGGTGTTGACATAGTTAATAATATATTTGTCTGTTTTGTTTTTTTAAGAACCCCGTACAAAGGACACTCAGACTTAGAAGAACCATTTGTAGGTCACACAAAGAGCTGATTCATGTCAGGATAGAACTCACTAGTGTATTTAGAAGCGGTAATCAACATCAAAATCTGTTCAGCAGGTGTATGGTTTCAGAGTGCACTATCGCGAAGTTCAAATATTAGGTCTTTACATGAAATTGCCGTTTTGTATGCAATAAGTGAAAGTACTTATTTTTTCAAACTTTTTTATTTCTGTTATTCGAAGTAATCACCCATGCAATCGACGCATCTTTGCCAACGCATTGGCAGTTTATTGATGCCCTTCTTGTAAAAATCAGCTGGACGGGGGGCAACAAAGTCTTCAAAGGCATTTTGTACTGCCTCTCGGGAATTGAAATTTTTATCCACTAAAAAGTTGTCTAAATTTTGGAAAAAGTAATAGTCTGTAGGTGCAAGGTCTGGTGAGTATGGCGGGTGAGGGAGAGCTTCTAACCTCAGCTCTTGCAGCTTGGAGACTGTCTGTTGCGCAGTATGGGGTCGCGCGTTGTCGTGAAGCAGCTGCAAGAGCTGGGGTTGGAAGCTCTCCCTCATCTGCCATACTCACCAGACCTTGCGCCTACCGACTATTACTTTTCCAAAATTTAGACATCTTTTTTGTGGGTAAAAATTTCAATTCCCGAGAGGAAGTACAAAATGCCTTTGAAGACTTTGTTGCCTCCCGTCCAGCTGACTTTACAAGAAGGGCATCAATAAACTGCCAATGCGTTGGCAAAGATGCGTCGATTGCATGAGTGATTACTTCGAATAACAGAAATAAGAAAAGTTTGAAAAAATAAGTACTTTCACTTATTGCATACAAAACGGCAATTTCATTGGTAAAGACCTATTATTAAAATTCTCTAATTGTTTTTTTTTAGTTCTCTCAAAATTATTTTTAACAAAATGGTTGCATTATTTTCGATGTTACCTATATGTTTATCGATGTCTATATAAACAAGCTACGTCACTAGTGTCACTTTAAAAAAAAAAGATCCTACCAAAATGACTACTCTGCCTGATCGAAAGTATTTAAGCAGAATCCAAGAGTGGTGGTCACCATACTCATTGCTCGTGCGGACAATGCAACATTGCAGCATGGTGACCCACACCATGGCGGCCTAGTGATGCTTCTGCATCATTGGGCTTCCGGTCTCGCACCCACCAACGAAACACGACAGCAGGAACGCTGTCATTTTACGGTGATCTTCTGTGCGAGGGTAGTACCGCCCCGGTCGAGCCGGCCCAACCGTGCTGAAATCATCGTGGCTCTACTACCTCTAATTTCTTCTTACAAAAAGAAACTTCAAAAGTAACATTGATAAATTTGAATTTTATTCAATTACAAAATAACAGGCTTCACTAACGGCGCTATTTCAGGAGCAACTGGAGCGGCCAAAGTTAAACAACCACATCTTGAAGAAGTAGGTAAATATGCGCCGGTAGTCATATACTCTATGGCCGGTTCAAAATAGTCCGCTACCAGAGGCAAAGCAGACTCAAAATATCCTAATCCACTAGGTAATTCAACTGCCAAAGGAGGCAAAATTAGTTGGTCAGTGCATACAGGCCTATGGCAGTCGCAACCATAGTCCATGGTTTCAATGATGGCGGGAAACGGTGTCGCCATGCGGGAACAACAAGTTGGTTTTGGTAGAATCGGGTATGGCTGGCGGCCAATATGTCTCGAATGCACAGTGATCTATGAAAGCAAAACGTATTTTTTAAATTAAATCAGTTCAGAATTTTTAAACAGAGATAAGTAATATAAAAAATTGTAAAAAGAGTTGGCAGTTACCCCACATAAAACTACAATTAAAAACAAAAAGGTTTTTAACTCCATTGTTCCAATTAAAAAAGTATGTAATGGTGTTACCACGATTTATTTATTGAATAAATACCATTTTTCTGTCGCAATAAACGTTTTATATCGGTTTTTAAATTGTGTATGTAAACTATATTGCAATCGTAAGGTGGTTTGGTAACCCATATCTGACTGCATTGCAAGTATTATTAATACTAATGTTGCAACGTACTACAAATTTTTAAAACAATTTAGTTGATTTTCTTATACTAGAGTTCATCAGAAAGACATAACAAACATTGTAGGTAATAGATTTACTGCACACTCAGACTGGTGTCCCATTAGAAACTTGAGTAATTTTCTCTTCTATCCCTACTCCTTTTAAAATCATTTTACTCTTGTTTATTCTACGCAGCCGAGCTAAGTTTGCACCTCGTTGGAATGCGGCGCCGCTGGAATAGCTATTATTGCAGAGTAGGTAGGTACATCATTAAAATTATTACAGAAAATTGACTTAGCCGACATTTTGTAACAAACTTTCGTTTATTTTTTTTGCATACCATACCTAAGCGTAAGTGTGACGTAATCGACGCGAGATTCAAACTTAGCTTGGCTGCGTTGTAAGTACAAACGTACTTAGGAAGGTCATGAACAAAGCAATGCAAGTAAAAAAAACTGCTTGTCTGTCTATTTGTTCCGCCACTTCTTGAACGCTGGACCGATTTTGACGGGACTTTCAATGACAAATAGCTGATTTATATAAGGAGTAACTGCCACCTACCGAAGATACTCCGAACTACGAAATATCTACTAATCCTGTATTGCGATATAGAAGTTCTCGCGTCTATGCTCACCTCGCCTGGTCGGAGGATCTTTCCTTTGTATTGGAGAGAAATGAACCATGAAATGTTTCATGGTTCCCTCCACAATATCACACGAGTATCTCAAACTAATATTATTCCTATAAGTAAATCTATGTTTAGGGCATAGTATAGAAAATTGAATAACTCAAACAATTTTTAATTGTAAAATCATCATATTTTTGCAAGTAGGGGTCACCATCACCATACTCATTTCGAATGCAGACAACGCAACATTCGTATTTTTTAAGACAATAGTCAAAGTAACTGCGTTATTTCTTAACAATTTTACGGACGTTGCGTAGTTTAAGTATCTACAATCTAACTGCGACAATTTTATTGACTATGTCGTTTACAGCAAAAACACACGCAAAAATGAAATTTGCTAAAAAAAATACACAAATTTAAGTCTTTTGGAACACATAATTATTTAATCAATTATTTCATAACCATGAAAATACGTGCAGTTATTACCTAAAATAATATATTTCGTGGTATAAAGTCATATCATACATACTTTCTCAATAAGTTTTTAGTCTAGAAATTATTATGAACGGTATCTGAAAAGAAAATATCATGAAATCGTTGTGAAAGTCATAGATAATATTTATAAGTATTTTAAATAGGCTTGACAATGTTGATTGGTGGCTTGCAGTCCAGTTTACATCAAGATGAAGAGCAGTTTATTGTTTTTTTTAAATTGCTTTATTTTGGCCAAGGTAACTACAATAATATTGAAACTTCTACAAGGATCTAGGGTTTGACAAAAGAAAAAAATTGTGTGCTAAATGATACGATACTTAATCCAGATAAAAAAATGTTTAATTAATAACTGGCTTAATAATTTATTTTATTCCAATATCAGATTTTATAAGGACTCGATTCGTCTTTAACTAACACTTGTGGAATTCAAAACTAAAAAAATATTTACTAAAAAACTAGTTTTACCCACGGCTTCATACAGCGTGTATGTCGGATAACTTGGGAAAGAGAAGTCTATGTCCTTCCTCAAGAATCAAAGTATCTACATGTAAAATTTCATTGAAATCGGCACATCTGTTTAGTAGTTTGCGTAACAGATAGACAGACAGACGCATATATAGAGAGACAGAGAGTTACTTTCGTATGTATAATATGACACATTATATCTGCCTCTGCTGTTTTGGATTTGGGGTCGCGTGTTTGATTCCCGGGTCGTAAAAAAACATTTGTATGTCCTACAAATATTTTAAAACTATATGGCGTTCCGTGTCGGATGTCCAAAACAGTTATTATTATTAGAGTAGGTATGATTTATATTAATTTACTCAATTCAAAAACGTTTTGTAACTTCTTTTTTATTCCAGATAGCAGAGGCACAGCTGGGTCCGATCAAGCCTGGATTACCAAAGACTCCAGGTCCTATAGAAGGCCCAAAAACACTATTACCACCACTCGCATCAGACTTACCACCATCATTTGAACGAATGGCTCCAAAATGTTATCCAGAAACCGCTAAGGCATACTTTCTGCCTGCACCGCCAGTTGCACCAAAAGTAACAGTTTTGGACACAAATCCTATGGATTTAACTCCTAATTTGAGATGCAGTTTAAAGGAAATACCTTCAAATCTACCTGCAGGGCCTAAATTATCCATAAATCAGGCTGGTTTCCTACCTCCACCAATGCAAGTGTTGCCAGATTTAATAGATGAAGTTCCCTTATTGATTCAAGATCGATTTAGCCGTTTGGCTGAATCTGAGGATGTTGGTAAGGTTTGTGAAACCTGTGGCTTGGTCGCAAAGTTGCCAATTTATAATTTTGACCAGGAGCTGTTAAATGGGTTTCTAGCTGGTCTTGGTTTTTAATAATGTTCGGATTAAAATTAGTTATTTATTTCTGTTGGTGTTTGGTGTCTTTAAATAAATTATTTTTTATTCTAAATTTTTTTGTTACCTTGTTACTCCTTCCCAGAGTTTTTATTATTTTTATTACCAAAATATTAATTAAGTTCCTATAAAATTAATTGACTGTCGTAAAAATAGTCAAAACCAGACTTAATAAGTAGATGTATATTGCATTTTATGTTAAATATACAGTCAGAAAGTATTATAATTTAGGCGATCTTACACCAATATTGAGTAGTGCTATATACCTGCCATATAATTTGATATTTTAAGTAATAAATAGTATTAAAGCATCACGAATTGTCTTTAAAAATAAAAGAATTGCAATATTGAATCAGTGTACCTAATATGATTGGTGATGAAAATAAAAATACAAAACAAAATACGTTTGTTTAGAGACTAAGTTTTAGAGCTATTACTCTTCTATCTATATTATATTTTTATTGAGTAATCTTTTATCAGTAGGTAAGTTAAACCCTAAAAAATATATTTTAGACAGGACGCGCACTAGTAACTTTTGTCACATCGTGACAAAAATTCTTTGTCACGGTGACTTTGTGACTGCGCGCACTTGAGGTGACGAAACTTTTTTGCATTCGATTCGATTACGCGGACACGCGGACACGCGGGAGAGACGAAGTGACATATTGTTGCTACAGCCATCTCCGCGGACAAAAACTAACCCAATTTTCACGTATCCAAATGCGCGCACCTTCATTATGGGTAATCTACGCGGTGACAGTCACGCAACAGACACGGTGACAAAAATCACTAGTGTGCGCAGAGCCTTACATTAGAATAATAATAATAATTTTTGCTTGTAAACTTCAGAAATAATCAGAATTATGTTTTACTTTATAGTAAGTAGCTATAGTCGCAGATGGATAGGTACTTGTGACTCAAAAGACCTTAGTATAACCACCAAAGCATCGAACAGTAACTTTCTGTCTTGGTAGAAACATGCCATGGGAGTTTATTACTATTCAGATTACAAAAAAAAAAGGTTTCCAGGTTATTACCTACATTTATAACTATATCTTTTTCGTGATAAGATCAAGACATTTTTAGAATTTTTAGAAATTTTTAGAAACCCAAAGCTTGGTAAATTCAATGATTGATTCAAACCCGAGTTTATCACATGCTGTCTAATGTCACTAGTGTCACTGTACTGTCACTGACAGTCAGTGGCGATTTAGCCGAGGCTTTTTGATTACACATTTTATCACTAACTATTTTGTTTATTAATATTTTATAACAAAAACACAAAAGATGGTTGAAGCTCAAAGATTTAGGATTGAGCAAGAGATGACAAACCTTGTCAATGAGTTGGACAAGAGTTATTTACGAAAAATGCAAGTAAGTTAGGTTATAGTGCCGATTAGCATGGTAGCTTATGCAATAACATTAGAACTTGAGTTATTTACGTATTTAAATGTAGTAGTCTTCGTATTTATTGAAATATAATCTCTGTTTTAATTCTTAAAAGGAAGTAGCAGCAATTTGTGTTGACAACAACTCAAATTCTATTAAGATGTTACAATATGTCCTCACTCTTTTCCTTGAATAGACTAGTGTTGGATGTAAAAACGTAGTCAATTTACTGAAGGAAACTTGAAACAGACCCAAACAAGTGGTATAGCAAGTCAAAATCTCTATTTTATAGAGAAGCCTGTTTCGAACAATGGGCTGTGATATGTGATATTATGAATATAGTAAAATTGGTATCTGTCTAAGATCATCAGAGGTTCTAATTATATAATGGCTATGTTCCAAAATAGACGTACACATATTAATAGCCTCCGTGGAGTAGTGATAGTGTATGCGGCTGTGCTTTAGGTCTCGGGTTCGATTCCCAGGTGGGACCAAATGGAATTTTCTGCAAATATTTGTTTCAAAGCTTAGGTGGTTTCTATGTATAATATGTATGTATTGACAAAAAAGGAGTATAATATGTATCTAGCTTAGTGAGGAAACCGTTGAAAAGTTCAAAATTTGTTAAGTACAAATAAACAAATATCAGTTGTCTAATACCCATAACACAAACTCTTAGTTGGGACTAGATGGTGTTGTGTGACTGTGTGTGTATTTATTTATATGCTTACATGCTAACAAAAACTACAAATATATGTCATTTGTACCAAACTTATAATGGCATAACAACTGCCCTTACTGATTTGGGAATACTACTATTTAAATAAGTATTAGTAAAAAGTGTGGGGTGCTTTCTGAAAATATTTCAATAATGTCACCCCACGCTTTATACATTAAAATTATTTTCTACTTTTTAGTTCGATTGCTATCAAAGCATGTTTTTTTAGTTTTCTAAACTATAATTTATTTTCTACTTTTTAGTTTGGTATAAGTAATTATAAAAGCATGTTTGTTTAGTTTTTTTAACATCCTTTTTTTACTTTTTTTTTTACTAATTATTGTATTGTCATCGGCAATTCACCCCTGTACAAATTTACAATTTAATCAGACTCCTAGAAGTAGGTGAAAATGAAGTCGAAAGATTCCGTTACATTGTATACATACAGGTCAAGCTAATAAAAGCGTGTTAATAAAGCATGTCTGTTATCCCGACAATCTATGCAAAAACCTGTACCTATTTGTAATAAAACTATTCTTCATATTAAACTTTTTGTGATAATACAACCGCGCGATAATACAACAATGATATTTCGGCGCTTGCAACAGCGCCGAAATATCGGATACTCACAAACAAAAAGGTACATGGTAGCAATCCCGTAGATTTCTATTTTAATACAAAATACAACCCTGGTGGTATTTTGGTACGAAAACAAATTAATTGATTCATTAGTAATAAAAATTCTAATTAAATGTGCAAATGGATCAAGTTATGTAGAAAACACCCTTGTTGCTTAGCTGTTGTGCAGAACTCATTTATCTTACTTTTTCAAAAAAATTTAATCTATTATGTTTTTTAGGGATAATTTTATAATCTTTTATTAATTCCACTTGCAATTTACATTATGCAATATTATATATTAAACTAGCTGACCCACGCAACGTCGTTTGCGTCTACTATTGCCCATAGCGTGATCATTTTCCTCCGTTTTTGAAACATTCTTTATTGGTGCACCGCTCCTATTGGTCTTAGCGTGATGATATATAGCCTATAGCCTTCCTCGATAAATGGGCTATCTAACACTGACATAATTTTTCTAATTGTACTAGGTCCTGAGATTAGTGCGTTCAAACAAACAAACAAACTCTTCAGCTTTATATATTAGTATAGATGTATTTATTATACTCTTCTAAGATCTAATACTCATAATCAACAACACATTTATTTGGATAAACATTAATATTAGGTATTATGTTGATGAAAACTCTTTGGCAAATAACTCATTATTAGGTACCAACTCTTAGCGTCTTATACTCGCGATAACTTCTAAACGAAATGTCCGATTGGGATGAAACTATATAATTTTTTTGAACACAAAAGCGGTTATTGTAACTAAACCATGATACACTCATCAAAAGTGTCTAGGGATCAAGCATTTTTATGCGGATTTCTTGAGATTGAGATGTGGCTTTGGCCCTGGCCTGCCCAGTCGCCAGACTTGAACCCGATTGAGCATGCATGGGATATGCTACAGAGAAGAGCTCTGCCGAATATGGAGGGTATCCATTCGCAAGAAGACCTTTTTTTGTTGTTGCAACGAACATGGGCGGCCATTCCACAGCGTGATTTGGATGAACTCATTTTGAGTATGCCAAACCGATTCTTGTGTTGTTAGTGTTCGCGGTAGAAACACGGATTATTAATTGTTTAAGTTACCTAATAAAATTTTAAAGAAAACTGTTATTTCAGTCTTTTTTTCGAACTTTAATGTTAGTGGTTCAAATGTCAAAAATCCCTTTATTAGGAAAATGGCAAATTTCTTTATTAATGCAAAGGTGACTTGGTTTATCGTTACTGTGACAAACGAAAACACTTTATTTTATGAATCCTTAAAGAAAATTTTAATTAATATCCATCAGGAGAAAAGTTATTGCAAAAATATATGTTGATCCCTAGACACATATGTTGATCCCTAGACACTTTTGATGTGTGTAGTTAGATATATGTTCTCGCGGACTTTTTTGTAGATCTTAATGAGACCTACAAACCCGTAATACATTATTTTGTTCAATTGTCAATAGTTATTGCAACGCACGCCAAAAATAGGTTTTCGATTTCACACCTTGGGTTACGAAATAGCAATTTTCTTACGGATCCCAAATTTTTTAAAAATAAAATATAGCCTATAGCCTTCCTCGATAAATGGACTATCCAACACTGACATAATTTTTCAAATCGGACCAGTAGTTCCTGAGATTAGCGCGTCCAAACAAACAAACAAACTCTGCAGCTTTATAATATTATTATAGTATAGATTAGAATGTAATTAAAAATGTCTTGTTTCAGGGTGACATGCACAGATGTGCGGCACAGTGTTGTGATGATCCTAGCTCCTCTTTGGAGCGAGTACACAGTTGCATAGACAGCTGTACTGCACCACTCAATCAAGCTAATAATTATGTACAGGTTGGTTTTTTTATATACAAGTATGCATCTTAAAAGGCTGCCATAGAGTGGGCCACCATGCTACATTGTTGCATTCGCAATGAATATGGTTACTACTACTGTTGTAGTACCACTAGTAGTGGTCGGCACCACTAGTACACCCGCTACGCAAAATAGGCGCATCAAAGTCGTCGAGTTGCGGAAACCCAGCCCGCGAGTTCAAGTACTACTGTTGTATAATTGTATCCTGCTCAGGCAGAGTTGGCAGGCTCATAAATATGTAAAAAAATCCACAGGGAACCTCTCTATGTTCCTTAAGTTTATTTCTCTAACCTTTATCTGACTCTGATGACTGCCTCTGTGGCGCAGTGGTAGCGTATGCGACTGTTGTGCTTGAGGGTTCGGTTCGCGGGTCAGACTAAATGTTTGTATGATCTGCAAATATTTGTGTCGGAGTTTGGGTGTTTTCTATGTATAATATGTATGTATTTACAAAAATTGTATATAAGTATTTATATCAGTTGTTTAGTACCCATAACACAAGCTATTTTGCTTGCAGTAAATTAGCACTAAAAAATTTACACTGTCCAACCACTGCACGGTCTATCAGGCTGAGCATTAGATTATAATATAATATATACATTATTAATACTGTTATTATTTATATCTCATTTTAAAACTATCCCCAAGGTAGGAGATTGACCAACCAGTTATCACATTCTAATTTTTTTCTCTCTCTCTCTTATAGTCTGAAATTAATCATTTACAAAACCGGCTGCAGAGATGTGTCATGGACTGCAATGATGCTGCCAGAGATAAACTGGGAGCAGATCCGAATCAGCAAACGGTAATGAAAAATATTTTTAGACGTTCTTCATGAATATAATCATAGTACGAGACCCGTTTTGGGACCGGTTTGAGGGATCTGCCAAAGATGTTAAGAAGACTGCACGGTTGGCCTAGTGGTTTAATCGGTCGCCAGCGCCGCTACCTACTACGTCAAGTGTTGTGGGATCAAATTCCACATGGGATTGTTCTATTTCTGTGTGTTCTTTGAGTCCATTTCATGTGTTTTAGCGGGCAAACGAGCAGACGTATCGCCTGATGGTAAGCGATTACCGCCGCCCATGGACACCCGTAACACCAGAGGCGTCACAAGTGCGTTGCCGGCCTTTGGGGGATGGGGGAAGGGGTTGGGGGTATGGGCCTCCAATATTCTCACTCACTTGGTGTAACACAGAGCAAACGCTATTTCACACCGTTTTTCCGTGAGGCCGTGGTATCAGTCCGGTCGAGCCAGCCCTATCATGCCCGAGCGTGGCTCTCCCACGGTAACCACGGACCTTCCTCGAGAATCAAAATATCTCCATGCCAAGTTAATTTAAATCGGTGCACTGGTTTAGGCGTCAAAGCGTAATGGACAGACTTACTTTTAAATTTATATGTATGGGTTTAAAGAAAGAATAAAAAAAAATGCTGATAGAAGTGAAAACGTATAACTTAAATCCTACTAATATTATAAACGCGAAAGTTTGTAAGTATGGATTATTAGATAGATGGATGAATGTTTATTACTCTTTCACGCAAAAACTACTGGACGGATTTGAATGAAACTTTACAGTAATATAGCTTATACATCAGAAGCGGAGCCGCGGGCAACTAGTTAATGTATAAAAATAGAAATTTCACAATGATTATATTAAAATTATCAAACATTAGCATGACCGTCGGTGACGCGAACCCATAAGATTTTCCCCCACCAAAAAGTGCTCAACGCCGCCAAAGAAGTTTGGTTACGTCAGCATGTCGGAAACGCGAACTGATAAAATTTTCTCCTACCAAAAAGTGCTCAACGCGGCTAAAGAAGTTTTCACTTCAAATAATATACTCAAATATATGTTTTCTTTTCAGATAGACAAATGTACCATAGACTTTGAAAATTGTGCAGTCAAATGTGTCGATAAACACATCGGAATTATCCCTAGCATGATGAAGACGATGAAAAAAGTCCTAGCAAGTGGCAAGCCACCGCCGCCGAGGTCTGAATGACGATGGGTGGGTTGGACGGCATAGATTGAATGTTATTGATGTAATATTGGTTTCTGGTAGTATTTTTGTGGTACTGTGCTTAAATTGTTTTGTTTAAAATAAGCTTAAAAGTTATGGATCATTTTTAACCGACTTCAAATAACTTTGCTCGAATTAGAGCCGCCCAGTGACTGTTACTCTCTCAAGGTTTTATTTGTGTCTATCTGTGGCATTACTATTGTTACATCATTACATTAAAAACTTTGATAAAATTTATACAGTATGTCACCCGAACCATTGTTTCGAATCTATTGACACTTCATTCATTAAAATCGGTTCAATAGTTTAGGCGCTACGGTGTAACATACATAGACTACATAACGTTTAGTAATAAAAAAACAGACATAACGCTTAAAAATAAAAAAAACAGACAACACTTAAAAATAAAAAAACAGACATAACACTTAAAAATAAAAAAACAGACATAACTTTAAAATAAAAAACAGACAATGCTTAATAATAAAAAACACTACATTACACTTACCAACAAAAACAACTGTCCAGCACAGTTGCTGGACCCACTCCCCATGCAAAGATAGGACTGCCCGTCCGTGTCCAGCTAACAATGTCTTTGACCACCCATTTCAAAGGAAACCAGCCATACATACAAAAAAAACATAGATTGCCAAAAATATTACCCTTCCTTTTAGTTTAGCCATATTTGGATAAAAAACACATCAATGGTTATTAACCAATATTCTTTTACACAGTTAAGAATCTTCTCCAGTCTAGAAGTTTAGATAACCGCAGAAGTTGTTTGTATTTTTGTTGCATTGTCTGCATTCACAATGAATATGGTGACCACAACACTTGGATACTGCTCATGATTTCCATCAGGCAGAGTAGTGTCACTGTGGCAGACCTATAAAAAATAATGTTATGCCCACCTCATTCAAGCCTAAATAATATTATTGCAACTTGTACAAAATGGTATCAGTGTTTTAAAATCTATGTGAAAAATATCTATGTCTTAACTGTCTAAAATATAATCTATGCACTGGAGACGATGTTGCCATGTATACATTTAGTAGATATAATGTGTATATTCTTAGAAATATATGTAAATTAATTTTTTAAGTTGGTTCGTTTTATTTACCTCTTCTGAAAATAATATCGGTATGAATAACAATGTTATAAATTTATATATTAATAGCTGACCCGGCGAACTTCGTAACGCTACATTTTTTTTGGTAAATATTTTCTACATTTCTATGTAAATTCTAGAAATAGAAATACGGCGCCATCTACCGGATATCTGTGCAGCTTAGATGTCAAACCGCCATCTATTAGGATTTTATAGAACTAACTGATAAATATACACTGAAGTCATGTGACAGTGAAGTCACACAGATGCTTACAAAATTTGATGAAAATTGGTTCAGTAGTTTCGGAGTTTATTGCGCACATACATAGTGACAAAATTGCACGGACGGATATGTTTATATAGAGGAGTGCAGAATTCTAAAAAAAACAATTAGGTATGCCTAAAAATCCATTGAATTAATAAAAATAACATTCCACACAATATCACGCGTGTCATACGCATGATAGTGCGTGGAATGTTATTTGCACACATCACAAATATGCATATACACAAATGCAGTAGAGCCACGCTGATTCCAGCACGACGGTTGGGCCGGCTTGACCGGGGCGGTACTACCCTCGCACAGAAGATCAACGTAACATGACAGCGGAGGCCCAATGATGCAGAAGCATCACTAGGCCACCATGGTGTAGGTCACCAAGCTGCATTGTTGTATTTTCTGCATTCGTAATGAGTATGGTGACCACCACTCTGGGATTCTGCTTATGCTTTCCATCAGGCAGAGTAGACTTATTTTGGCAGGGCCATACATAAAAAAAATGTACGTATGTCAAAGCCAAACTAAAAACATGATTCTTTTTTGTCTACACTGGTGGTGATTCTCTTATTGTCCATGTCATCACTAAACTAAAATTTACAAAAAAATGTTATTGGATTATATACTCTACTGTCATCCGCTTACAGTCCGTTTTCGATATCTTACATCTCAGCTGTCATTGTGTTTAGTTTTGTACAAAATACACATTTATCACAAATTTCTTTTATTGTATAAAGAAACACACGTTTCTTTATACAATAAAAGAAACCCTAAGAAGTTCTAATTAAAAAATTAAAAGAAAATTTGATCGAATTTCGACCTCTGGGCGACCATAAGTATAATTGAATACATCAAATCTCACTCAATTAATTTCATGATATTGACTGCATGGTTGGTGTAGTGGTTTAAGGGATCGCCACGCAACTTTCCACTGCGCCAACGGTTATGGGTTCAAACTTAACGGGACATCACTGTATGATCCACAAATTGTTGTTCTGAGTCTGGGTGTTCTTTGTTTCCGTTTCATGTCTGTTGTGTGTTCACGACTCAGAATGTATATTCCTAATGCGAGAGTAGTCTTTTTAGGGTTCCGTGCCAATGGCAAAAACGGAACCCTTATAGATTCGTCATGTCTGTCTGTCTGTCTGTCCGTCCGTATGTCACAGCCACTTTTTTCCGAAACTATAAGAAGTATAATGTTGAAACTTGGTAAGTAGATGTTTTCTGTGAACCGCATTAAGATTTTGAAACAAAAAAAAAACAATAAATTTTGGGGGTCCCCCCCATACATAGAACTGAAACTCATAATTTTTTTTTCATCAAACCCATACGTGTGGGGTCTATCCCATCTATGGATAGGTCTTCAAAAATTATGTTGATGTGTCTAATATCATTTTTTTCTCAACTGAATAGTCACAGACACTGAACTGAAGAGTCACACGCGAGAGACACTTTCAAAGTGGTAAAATGTGTGTGTATGTAACTTCTAAAATAAGAGAATGATAGATCTAAAAAAAATATATGATGTACATACCATGTAAACTTGGTTTGAACGAAATCTAGTAAGTAGTTTTTTTTAATACGTCATAAATCGTAAACTGCAATTTATCTTTCATTGAATCAACACAAATATAAAAGTAAAATAAAAATTATAGTATGTTACTTGCTGCTGCGGAACCCTTCATGGGCGAGTCCGACTCGCACTTGGTAGCTTTTTTAATAAAAAAGTAAAAAATTGGGCAATAATCAGACGACAGTCATCTCTTGAAAAGTTACAACCGATGCATATGTACCTACCATTGCAACTTCAGATATAAATGGGTTGGCACCTTTTAAATATCATCCTTCCGTCATGAAGTGCTATTCTCTGGGGAGGACCCGGACCATATCATTTCAAGGCCTCTCACAGAATCGACATCGCCTAGAGGCGATACTTAGAAGTAGATCCAATGCGTGACCCATTGATGGGATCCCAATAACTACGTTGTGGCATCGCTCGTTGGGATCCGATGCAATTGTTACTACCCACCGTCCTTGTCATTGTTCGGGAGTGGGAGGAGATCTATTGGCCCATATCGGCGCTACGTGGAGGAGCATGTATGATTGTAAAACCTCACAGCAGAGTCATAGTCCTACCCACAATAAAGCAGGGAGGTGACCTCGCGAATTCAAGAGATTAATAGCTTGAAATGGTTCTTAAAATTCCAGTGACTGTCCAGGGTGACCAATATTGGCATCTAGTACTGAACGAGTGAGAATGACACTTCTGCCTGTGGAATCAGAGTTGTCTCAAGCCCTTGAAGCGCCCGTGTACAACCATTACTCTAACACCCTTTATTAAGCGTAGCAATCTTCTTTAGCGCGCAAGTTAATTAAAAAAAAGTGTAGTGGATAGCGTCGCTAACACTGCTGCGCCCGTTTGCACCGCACATCCTGCACTATAGGTAAAGACGGCCTTGTGTGGAATCATACTTTCCCCTATAATGAACTGCTACGCGAAAGCCAGAGAAGATTACCTACTCTTTAGGACCGCACAGGCGAGGTTCTACAAAGTTGATCCTAAGATCAATCCTCGAGATCCTCGACCTATTTTTGGCAGTAAGGAACCCCGCATGAGACTCTCTTTCGGCATTCTCGGTCGAAATACGATATGGACTTAACGATAAATCCTGGTACCTATAATATTATCTACCTGGTAAATAAATGCAAAAGTGTTTCAATGAGCTTCACAAGAACCATCTCATCATCACAGTCGAAAGACGTCCACGGTTGGACATAGACAATCCCGAAGGCTATCCTCGACAACCGGGATTGTGCTGCTCGTATCCAAGAGGCTTCTTAATACCTACTGATAAATAAAAAATAGTCAAATTGCAACTTTTTATATAACGTATATAAGCTTTGTATATAGGTAAGTAACTAAATGACCGATGATGAATAAATGAATAAAAGCTGGATCGATTTATCGCCCCCGAAATCCTCTGCATACTAAATCTCATGAAAATCGTTGGAGCCATTTCCAATCGCGTAAAGGTATTAGATAGGTACAACGTATATACTTGTACATAAGCATTAAGTCCGCCTATGTACAAGATGTGCATTAAGCTTAAATAAATATACAAGTGTATGCAATATTATTTCCTTGTTTTCTAAAACAACTCTCGCACTAGGAATATCCTTGACTACACGGGAGACTTTATAAATACGAAACGGACACAAAGATCTAGCTGCAAAGTGTGACGTGTAAAAATATCTGTTAAAGATTTACCTACTTACAAAAAGTAAAAACTAAAACCCAACTACGATTTTATTTAAAATGTTTTGGTGCCGTTATTAATATATAATATATATATATATATTTGAAATTTACAAGTAACGCTCTTTAAACACGGCATATTTATCTCAAATTATTTTTTTAATACAGTACTTAATGATCTCCAATATATCTATACATGGGCAAAATCGTTTGGGCTGCTTGTCAATCCCGCCAAGTCTCAAGCCATCATTATTGGTGGCAGGTACATGTATAATAGCCTCGATCTGACTTCACTACCTCCAGTGTCCTATAACAATGCTATCATACCATATTTGACACAAATTAAAAATCTTGGGATTTTTATGGACTGCTACATGTCATGGACCACACATATTGCAGAGGTGAGCAGAAAAGTTTTTGGAACATATCATTCTCTCAAACGTCTTCAAAATTTTCTCCCCTTTTCGACTAAAGTCCTACTTTCTCAGTCCCTTCTCCTTCCACTTCTTGATTATGCCGATGTTTCTTTTCTCGACGCTACAGAAGAACTCTGGAATAAGCTGGAACGGTTACAAAATCTCTGTATCCGCTTCATTTTTGGTCTGAAAAAGTTCGACCATGTTTCAGAATTCCGGAAACAACTGAAGTGGTTACCTATTCGGCAGCGTCGAGATCTACATATACTTTCCTTACTATATTCCACTATTCACAACCCCAACTCTCCTTCATATCTTCGTGACCGCTTCGAGCACTTTATTCCCAGAAGCCAACCCTGTCGATCTTCTTCTTCTCTCCTTCTTCGAACTCCTTCCCATACTTCGAGCTGCTACAATAACTCTTTTAGTGTTGCAGCTGTTCGGCTATGGAATGCCTTACCGCGTGCGATACGCGCTAGTTCTTCTCTAACTATGTTCAAGAGTAGAACCAGGGATTATTATCTGTCCCTACAATAACCAGACCCTTATTGTATCATATGTATATATGTATGTATATATGTAAGCATAAACATCGTATGTGTGTATTAATATGTTTAATATATTCAACTGTAGGTATAAATCAGCTTCATAATTACTATTATTACCTTTTTCATTGTTATTATATTCGTTACTCTTTTGATTCTTAAGTACGCATGACTATGCCCTTACATTTTTACTATCCTCTATTCACTCAGGGTTTGCTGGAAGAAAACTCAATTTTGGGTTAAGCACGCCTTTGTACATGACACTTCCTTGTATTTCTTTTATATATTTTTATGTTCTATGTGTACAATAAAGAATAAATACAAAATACAAATACAATACTTTATGTCGGCTAGAGGACGCCACATTAGATTCAGTGACACGTCATATAGCCTATAACCAGCGGACGATCAAGACGCTTCTAACGATACCTCATTTATCCAGTTCTAATAAGTAGTTAAGGAGCTATGAGGGAACAAATGAACATACATACATACATAGCCTGTCAAAATCATAACCCTCCTTTGGCTTTGCCGTAGTCGGGTAAAAATAGAGATCATTTAAAAACGCCTAAACACAGATGTGGGGTTTGAACAACATTCAGCGGAGTAGAAAGCTAGTAAAGCTACGTCATCTATTAATTTAAATCCAGTCATTAAAGAAATAGTCGATAAGATTCTAGGTATTTAGAAATTACTTAAAATATTGCACTGATTATTAAAAAAATAATACTGTAGGTATTACAAGATATTATGTAAAGTGATAAAAAAATCTACGCAATATTAGTTAGTTAATCAAACAAATCATACATATAAATAACAATTTATGTTTTGATTTAATCATTAAGTTATCGATTAACAACTATTTTAGTGTTTAATAAATCAAAATAAGTTATTTAAAAATGTATTTGCGAAAGATCTCCATTTTTTTAATTATATCAGCATGCATTTCTGTAAGTATAAAAATTAAAATAACTTATTTCTTTAGTATCTGTCCATGTTCTGGATTAAGAATAAGGAGTTTCATACCACCCTTATCTTCCTAAAGATGTCAACATCATCCCGCTCAATGTGGTATATTAAGCCAAAACCTCTTTTCTAAGACGAGGCAGATGTCCAGCAATAGACTATTAAATACATTTAATGATGATGACCAATTTACTGGTGATCTTCTTATCAGACTTCTAATTTGATTCCTTTATTACTGCATCATATATCCCTAGTTAATGTATTATATATACCTGGTTTGTTTTTACAGATCTCTGCAGCGGCGATGAAACGGAAATCTATGAAGACAAAAATTAAAAAATCCAGCCTTCAAAACATTGTCTCAGCACCATGTGGATGCCAGAACCCTATTACTGATATTATTAATTGCGGATGCAGAGGTTCAGGAATAGATCCAATCTTAGGAGCACTTGGGGTTCTTGATATAGCTGTTCCTGGATTCCGAGGACCTATAGTTGAAACTCTATCTCCTCCGTCAATTGCCTACCCTGGATGCCGTGGACCTATTTTTGAACCCACTCTAGGACCTATTGAAATAGGGTTCACTGGATATAAACCTCCAGTAATCGACATTCCAAATTATAGATATGCTGACGCAATAGAACTAAATCCCTTGGGATGTCTCTTCCCTGCACTAGAAATACCCAGTTATGGAGTTCTCCCTGCCCCCATATCTTTACCAGCGGCAGAATACTTTACTGCAGTAGATTTGCCTTGTGGATGTCCTGGACCTCAGTGTGGATGTAGAGCTCCAGCTGTTAAGTTACCTTCTTGCCCAATGGATGTATTCTCTTACGGAGCTCCGGTGATCGAAATGCCATCTTACTCTCCAGGGGCTATCATTCAAATTGATGGATGTCGTGCGCCTGTAGTACCATCATGCGGTTGCGCCGGACCTTGCTCATGTCCTGGAGGATCAGTATCTCCATGTGGATGTAAAAACCCTTGTTCGTGTGGTGATTACCAAATTTTGTCGTGTGGTTGTCAGGGACCGTGTTCTTGTCCCCTATCTTTATCGACCTGTGGATGCAAAGGTCCTTGTGGGTGTGGTGGTGCCCCAGCTCCGTGTGGATGCCAGGGTCCTTGCTCGTGCCCTGGAATTCAGTCTTCAGTTAGTGTGTTACCAGCTGTAGAGGTGCCGACCTATGGATGTGGGTGTGGCCTTTCTGGATGCGATTGTGTCAAGTATTTGCGTCAAGTTACTCTTCAACCGCCATTTTTGTAAATTATTATAAAACAAGTGATATTTTAGACTAATGTTTATGATACATAATTGATTTTAAGTAGATAAAATAAAATATTTTAATAAACTGATTTTATTTTTCTATTTTCTAAAGTGGTTTTAAGATTAAAAATGAATAAAATAATTATAACAAATAATGGATTGAATGAAAATGTTCTGCTCAAGAATTAAATATAATAATATTAAAATATTTGACTTAAAGTACACTGGAGAGCAAGATATGGTTTGGTGAAATAAATTGTGTTTATTAAACTGCTTATTTTCATTCAATGTTAGATAAATTATATAACTAACACCATAGTTTTCTTCAAGTTTATTGTTTGTGTTAAATCCACCTACTGCCGTTGCAATATTATTTATTTATAACTAGCGACCCGCCCCGGCTTCGCACGGGTGGATTTCAGATGCCCCCGCCGACGTCACGATTCGTGCATTTTAAATCTGTAATATCTTCGAATACCTATGTTCATTTAAATTAGATACTGTAAAGGACCATTTTGATCTATATTAAATGCACAATGTATTTAATTTACTTAATTGTGTAAGGATTCATTCTGTATTGCTTAAAATCACTTCGTAAATAAGCCATTATTTCTCGTAAAAAGAAAGGAATAAAAAATGGTTGTTGTGGGTTATCCCTAAGAGATAGACATATACCGTCGCGGACTTTTTTGTAGTACTTTTTAAGGTGTACAATACTGTAGTACATTATTTTGATCTATATCGTAGGGTACAACCAGCGTTTGCAATGTAAGCGCAAAAAAATGTGTTTATTTGCTACATCACATTAGAAATCTCGAACATTAACAGTGTTCCCATACTATATTATGCATTTATTATACATAAAAACCTTCCTCTTGAATCACTCCATCTGTTAAAGAAACCCGCATCAAAATCCGTTGCGTAGTTTTAAAGATTTAAGCAAACAAAGGGACATAGGGACAGAGAAAGTGAACAGATTCTAGGTACCTAGCACACATTATAATACTACTATTTAAATGAATAAAGAATTAGGTATCGGCAATTTATGTAGAACCAGTTTATTTTACGCTTTTAAGTGTTTTTTTGGTAGAGAGTTTTCGTTGGATTTTTTTTGGAAGTCGGTTTTTTTTTATAATATACTATGTAGTGACCTTATGCACAATCTGTAGTAGTGTGAGGTAGGCGCACAAAGGTTACGTAACTAATCGACTAAAACATGCTTTAAACAACATTACAACACTACAAGTTTCTCAAAACTATTTATAAAATTGTATTGACTATTGAAGGTTCCGATTCAAAGTTTATTTGGACAACCAGTTTCTGTTACATTAAATCTTAAATATATAACAAATAGTAAATTCACTAAACACTAAGTGCAATCGAAATAGTTTCGATTACAAATTTACAATCGTCGTAGAATTTGTTTGCGAGCTAGACAGAATTATTATCTTTCATTCCAATTGCCAACATCTGTAAGAATATTGTTTGATAGTGACTTCTTGATCTAAAGAATTTTGCAAACGATGTATTGCTTCGTTTCCTGCAGTTCTATGTATGTTCATATTCATAGTTTAGAGACAGCTCGCTAGAATAAATTATTTATTAAAGTCTAACTTTTGCCCGCGTGTATATTGGTTATCACGGTCAATAGTAGCCTCAAAAATCATAGTATTTTCATGCCAATTTTCATAGAAATCGGTTGAGACGCGAATGAAACCAGAGCAACAGAGATAATTTCGAATGTATATTATTAGTATAGATATAACGTGGGTATACGTCGAAAGACACATGTATATGAATAGTCGTCATAAGAATGAGTCGTGATTGTATGTACGTAGAATATCCTAACATACATACCATATATACCTACATACAATGTTTGTTTGTAACTGTATAGTATTTTTTTGCCTTAATTATTGTGCTGAAAGTTACCAGGAAGTAGAGAAGGAAAAATAGAGTCCTTTTTAATCAGAAGAAGGTAAAAGTTTTATTTTTATTTATATATTTTATTTATAGTCTATAATTATGTGAACTAATTAAAACTTAATTACCTTTAAAATAGAAACGGACTGAGTGCAGTGAACATGATTTTGAGTTACGACGTTTCAAAAGTACATTGTTATTTAATAAAGATTTTATTCAAACAGTTTCGTTATCAAAAAAACTTCGTTTAAAAAAACCGACTTCAAAAACTAAAAAGTATAAAATAACTGAATTTGTATGTGCTACCTATTCATAGGTTTGAAGTCAGTGCCAAGCCAATGGAATAGTAGGTACCACACTCGCTATATTTCGAGACGAACGTCAACGACGCTTCGGTTGTTTTGTTCAACGCGAAGAGCAGCTATCCCGCTCAAGGTCACGCGCGGCGAGTGCGGTACCTACTATTACATTTTGGCTTGGCACCGACTTCCAACCTATGAATAGGTAGCACATACAAATTAAGTTATTTTATACTTTTTAGTTTTTGAAGTCGGTTTTTTTAAACGAAGTTTTTTTTTATTTTTCACTTTTTAGTCTTACTCAAGTCTCTCATCATCATTTCATTTAAAATTTAATGATGTCTACAGAATATGAAGGCATGCAGACAATTGCTCGTAACTTCATTGCAGGCGCTCACGTAGATTTGAGGGTTTCCTTCGATTTCCTTAGGATCCCATCATCAGATCCTGATATGGTGGCCATGGGACCACATGGGGAGCATACCCTTTCGAATACAAAAATAATTTTCAAAATCAGTCCACAATTGACGGAGTAATCGATGCACATACATAAAAAAAAAAAAAAAAAAATGCCGATGAAATTGAGAACCTCCTCCTTTTTGAAGTCGGTTAAAAAGAAACCCTTATAACATATTGCCAATAATATTTCGGCATGAATGGGCCGGCTCGACCGGAGTGATACCACAGCCTCACAGAAAACTGGTGTAAAACAGCGCTTTTTCACCGAGTGAGTGAGGATACCGGAGGCCCATTTTCTTTTACATTTGTAAACCCCCTCGGGCAGTCACCCCGCCGGGGTTTGAAGCGGGGCGGTGTGTCGGAATCAAACCGACTAAAACCACACGGTGTGCCACTCTGCGCCTGAGACTGGAGGTCTCCGGGAACTGCTGTTATTAACACATCTGGACCAGGATACCGGAGGCCCATACCCCACCCTCTCCTCCCATCTCCCTCAGCATACCCCAAAGGCCGGCAACGCACTTGTGACGCCTCTGGTGTTGCGGGTTTCCATGGGCGTCGGTAATCGCTTACCATCAGGCGATACGTCTGCTCGTTTGTCCACTATATAAAAAAAAAATAGGTAAAATATATAAATCGGTAGTGTACAAGAAACAATCTATACTAATGTTATAATCGCGAAAGTTAGTAAGTATGGATGGATGGATGTTTGTTACTCTTTTACGCAAAAACTACTTAACGAATTTTGATGAAACTTTACAGTAATATAGCTTATACATCAGAATAACACATAGGCTACATTTGCCTCGATAACCGACATACACGCGGGTGGAGCCGCGGGCAACAACTAGTTGGTTATAATCCACATACAATCGAAAGATGGCTTCCGCTTCGTTTTGACTTTTGATAGAAATTTATCGAATGATTTGACTCAATTAATATTCTTTTCAGTGTAAAAGAATCAGGTAGAGTTCTTTAACGGTATACATTTGTGCCACAATAACTTAAATTAATCTCATCTTATTTTTTTTGGGAAAACGGGTTAGCGGTTATGTTAACCTTTCCCCCTCTTCAGAAGTAGAGCGTAGGGTTGGGTATACGATGACCTTATTCTATATCTCTCACGATCACAGTGTTGCATTTTTATTTAAAGAGAATATCCCTCACCATCTTCCTAGCCTTTATTATTCCAAAGATTATTTGGGGTCGGCCACTAGCTAAACCGGTTTAACCTAAATATCAGTTTTTCCGACTGGACTGGCATCGGACCTCCACAACCCTGAGAGTGAACTGAAATCGAAGTTTGAAGTAGCTGTCAGTATATTCGAGGCCACTGACTTCCCAATAACGATTTCATTGATGTTTGTGACAATCGGAATTAACGGATTAACATGCTTTCCGAAACACCGCCATTTAAAGAGAATATCCCTATTACGCATATTTATTTGGTGTTTGTATACAATTTTTATAACATAGGTAGTTTTAGTGGCTGCCTATTGACACCTTCAACTCAAAGGTCTCAAGTGAATAGAGCCCTTTGAGTATCCGCACTATTGGGGATGGCAGGCAATTGAAGAAGAATAAAGAAGATGAAAGATTTCTGGAGTAATTTATACACTCGATTGTCGGCACTTGATGGAACTTGTTGCAATATATTCTAGAATCAAACTCACTTGTACTTATTCCACCATTTTAATTAAGATAACTTTTGATCACCTTAAAATAATGGAATAAGTACAAGTGAGTTTGAGTCTAGAATGTAGTTCTGAACGTAGTGTAGGACGCCCACAGGCTAGGTGGAATGACAACAAAAACAAAAATGGCTGACAGGAGTTGGGTACAAGGAGCCTAAAATCGATTAGAGTGGTTTGCAGTGGGTCTATGTCCAGCACTGGGCTGCATTAGGCTGATGATGATGAACGTCACTCATTCGTGGAATAGCAACGAAACAATTGATTTGCACCTTTCTTACGTGAGACCGTTGCCATATTACTCCAGTTGAGCTGTTACAGATATGCCTAAGAAAGATAGTGTAGGTAATTATAAATTTTACCCTATGTGAGCCCTATGGTAAAATTTATAATTACACTAACTTATGCCCGCGGCTCCGTCCACGTGTGTACCTATCAGTTATCGCTATAACTGTAAAGTTTCATATAACTCCATTCAGAAGTTGCGTATAATAACAACAAATATCCATACACCCTTAAAAAATTTTGCATTTATAATATTGGTAGGAATGGTAGAATATTTTCGTAAAACAATCTACTATATAAAAATAAGTCGGGTTTTCCTTCCTGACGCTATAACTCCAGAACGCACGAACCGATTTCCACGGTTTTGCATTCGTTGGAAAGGTCTCGAGCTCCGTGAGGTTTATAGCAAAGAAAATTCAGGAAAAATTTCAACAGAAAAGCGGGAAAGTGTTACATAAAACGAAGCCATCTGGTGGCGAAACGGAGTTCGCCGGGTTTGCTAGTTCTTCTATAAGAATTATACAATAACGATTTTAAGCAATCAAATATTACTTCATATCAATTTACGATGAATTGAGTCGAAAATGATTAGACACGAATCTCTAAGAGATTATATTAATGATATTGAGATTTCTTTAAATATCTCGCAACCATCTGTTGTAATAGAGCAGATAAATTTATCTTTTTTATTTTAAATAGACTCTGGAAAGCTTCATTATAATTATTATCCTTGTGTAGAAACGGAGCTAATAACTTAAGAATACCTAATAATTGTTAATTGATAAATCGGGAAATATTTAAGGGGTTTGATTGGAGTATAGTGGTATTTTAATTTGTGGTAAGTGTCCAGTTTTATATTATGTAGTGTTTAGGTGCCCAAGACAGAAAAATATACTGTTTTGTTCAGGCTTTACTAATGTAAACTTTTCTAAATTTCATGGTTGACTCCAAGCCCATCTATATAAATATAAAACCGGAAGGTGACTGACTGACTGACATATCCAGAGATCAACGCACAGCCCGAACCGCTGAAGCTAGAATTCTGAAATTTTGCATGTAAGTTCTTTATGTAACGTAACTGAGCACTAAGAAAATAATTTTTGAAATTCCACCTCTAAGGGGGTAAATCAGGGGATGACAGTCTGCAGCAAAAGCTAGTATAATATAATCGCATGCAGTATAGCAGATTCGCTTAATATTGATCTGCTCGATCTTATGAGCTTACGGGCTTTGGTCGGAGAAGAAGCTCAATGCCCATCCAACTTCACTCAAAAGTGATTATAAGCATTTTGTTTTGTTGTATTTTGTATCACCATACATCAAAGCGAGTGATTTAGTGTCAAGCCATGTTTATACATACGTAAATAAACGAAATCAGTAGACTTAGGATCTTAAAAAAAATATCAGATTTATTCGAAATACAACAAACAATGTTTGTTAGTTTATGACAATTGTATTTTTTTCTGTTCCCTTACTAGATCTCTACAGGTCAAAGGTGCTGATGGAGGATGCCCAGGGCATTAAGTCTGTCGATGTACACGCGTTCATGAAGTTGTAAATAAAATGAAAAAAAAAACTTGCGTTCTAGTCTTCTTATAAAGAAAATAATATCTAAACTTAAATAAAGTCGATAAAAATACTTTTCTTATTCTTAATAATACAACATTATATTAATAAATAACTTTATTGTACACCAGATTACTAAGTACATAACTTAAATCTAGGTAGGTTGAAGTTAATACTAATATAACAAACTTGTTTCAGAAGAAAATGGGTATTTCACACCTATTGTGTATAACAGCAGTCATCACTCTAACATCATGTCATAGGATACCAGCTCACGCCATCACCTCAATAATGCAAGATTTACTATCGCCAAAAAACACTGAACACTTGGCACAACTAATCAAAGGGGCTGCTGGCGGGCGCATGCAAGAATTCCAGATGCCAAACAAGAGAAACGTCATCCCCGAAGCCAGTTTGCCACGACATTTGACAAGAAACGAAGTAATACAAGAAATGATGATGCCAAGAACAGCTGCTGTCCATAAGGCAACACCTGCTAAGGTAGTCATGCAAAGACCGAATGAAGCGGTTCTGCCAAATGCAAAAGTAGTACAAAAACAGAATGAATTTGCTATGCCAATGAATATGGTTATGCAAATGGCAAATGATTTGTCTTCCTCAAAGCATATAATAATTAAAAAACCTGAATGTGCTACTCAAAATAATGTTTTAGTACAAAATCCTGAAGTATCAAACCGTAGAATTCTGGTACAGAAAGCTAACGAAATACCAATGATGAGAAGCATGATTCATCCAAATGGGAACGCTGCCGCATTCAAAGGGGCTTCACCACAAACACTGGTTGTAGCAACCAATAACGTGCCACAGGTTGCAAGACCGGTTGCAGAAATAAATACTTCAAGAGTAGTACAGCAACCAAGGGTTGTTGAATATGCCGCTGAAAAGGTTGTGGCATCTAATCCGTTCTTACCTGCGGCTTCGCCTGGATCATCACTGATGTCAGCGATGTCAAATAGTGTACCTCAATCTAGAGGTCAATTCTTAAGAAAAATACCTATACCTCCTCCAACAATTTAGGAAAAAAGTAGCCAAACAATTTTATATCTTAAAATTTAAGATATAATAAGGTCTAATTTATTTTAGTATATAGTTTTGTGATTGTTAAACCTATTTATTTTTAATAAGTACCTATATGAAATAAAATTGTTTAAATTGTAAGGAATGTTTTTAATGTGAGTCACGATGCTGCATTGTGGCATTGTCCGCATTCGCAATGAGTATAGTGACCACTACTTTTGGAATCTTTCCATGCTTTCGATCAGGCAGAGTAGAGTCACTTTATCAGGCTCATATTTAAATAAAAGTTTACCTCATCTGTCATTAAGGGTGAATTGTCGATTTCATATTAAAGGAATTAAATGCATAAATTCTAGTAGAATTGATAATTTTTTGCGTCCGTGTAGCTTCCATGTTTAATAAGTCGTATTCCTATTATGAATAATTTTCGTCTCCACTTTGCGTAGCAAAGAAATAACTTTATCTTATTTCTAATTCATCCCATTTTGTTGATTAATTCGAATAATGTAAAACTAAACATTCGACCGAAGAACCAACAACTCTCGTATTAGCAATATACATCCTGTGTCGCGTGGGACTATACAAACATACATGAAACGTACTCATAGAATACATACACTCAAAGAAAAATTTGTGGATCACACAAAGTGTTTTTCCTCATGGGATTTGAACCCGCAGTACTTAGCGCAGTAGAAAGCATCATGGCGACCGCTTAAACCACTAGGTCAACCGTGCAGGTAATATTTATTGGCATTAACATATAATTTTCAACGCTGCTCATAATTCTAACTAAAAATAATCTAAAGTAGTGTCACCCATAAATAAATATTGATAAGGACCCCAAACGAGTACAGCAAATGCCGCTGTTTGTAAGTGTTATTGGAAGAATCTATGGGCGGAATAGTGGTCACTATACTCATTACGATTGCAGACAATGTAACAATGCAGTATGGTGACCCACACTATGACGGCCTATTGAGATGCTTCTACATCATTGGGCCTCCGGTTTCGCATTTAGCAACGAAACACGACAGCACGAATGCTGGCATTTTAGGTTGATCTGTGTGGTGGTGGTTCCGCCCCGGTCGAGCCGGCCCGTTCGTGCTGAAATCAGTGTGGCTCTACTACCATGAGAAATATAATTATTATATACTATTTTCACAGCCTTTTTTCTTATTTAATAATCGGTTTGAGATCGTTAATTATTTTCTTAATAATCTATTTTGACGAACCGATTTGGCTTCATGACGATGGTCTAATATTAAAGGACGATTAATAAATCAATTACTAGTCGCAGAACTGATTAGATAACAGTTGGGGTAGAAGTGTTCTGAAAACGTAGTATAGGACGCACACAGTCAGGCCTAGGTGGAGTGATGATATGTGCAAGATGGCTAACAGGCGCTAATTATGAGAAGGTTAAAATCGACCTGAGTGACGTGCAATGGGATATGCTTGTGGCCAATGATGATCCTCCATTTAAGTGTGTTTGTCACTATTTTTTAATAAAACTATTAGAATCGAATTGACTAAAATCACACAGATTACTATCATCATCAACAACCCATAACGTCCCACTGCTGGGCTCGGGTCTCCTCTCAGGAGAAGGTTAAGGCCATACGACCCCACGCTGGCCAAGTATGGGTTGGGGACTGACAGACAACGTAAAGAAACAAAAAAAGACAACTATAATGATGCTTTCGAAAACTGTACCTTTTCACTTGAGTGATAACAGCGTAGTTTCACAATATTAAAATTCAATCGACTATAACCACACGAATTATTTGTCTCACGGGGGTCTGCTGTAAGAGACCTGGGTATACTCTCACGATTTTATTCTTCTGGTGCTTCAGAGTTTGTTACATCGCTTCAGCTAAAACACTAGAAAGTGGTGACGGGTTAGGCATTTTTGGTGGATTGTCGTTACATAAGTGACATTCAGAAGTGCTTACGCTAAGTCTAATTTGAATAAAATCCTTTTGATTTCATGAATCTATGTAAGCCGTAATTCATGTCATCTAAGCAACAACGGTAGAATGGTATGATAGAAATTCACCAACTGAAATCTCATGATGTTACGTCACACATGTTTTTTACCCGACTGTGCGACGTAGGGCAATGTATTTATCAGCCTATGATACATACATATGGGGTATGTATCATAGGCGTGGGTTTGTTTATGATATAAAGGTCAAAGGAGTAGATGGGTCACTTGATGGTAAATTGTTACCGCCGCCCCGCCTCCTATTGACGTCTGGTACTCAAGGGACACAAGTATGTTGACGGTCTTTGAAAGTCCTCTTTCAAAATTAGCCCGAAAACCTTTTGGTGTGCGCTCTCCGCTGCACCGCTTAGTTGATACTTATAATAAAAAAATGTAACATAGACATATTACATTACAATTAGTTACGTTTTAAAAAAATTGTAATTGAAGTTTTAGACGATCGGTAGTGGGCCCAACGGCTTTAGATTATTTTTAAGAACACTGTTCATTTTTTCCTTTGTTTTTTGTTTCAACACTTTTATATCAAGCATGCAATGTATCACGATGTTATTGATATTTGTAGTACCCACTGTTGTTACTATTATTTCTCACACTCCTGAGAAGTTTCAGTTAATATGTCGCTAGTGACAAATTACTACTTATATTATAATTTAATAGACAACGAAAGTTAAATTTTTATAATTAATTACCAACTTTGCTTATTACTTGAACCCCCATAAGTAATCTGTGGAAAACGTAGTGGGTAGTATATATACTAAGTTTAGTTTTTTTAAATAATAACCCTATGTACGCTTCATATGCTACTGTTTGTATTTTGATTTTTGTGCTCAAACATGGCAAGGAAGAACTCAAACTCAAACTCAAAAATATTTTATTCATATAGGCACTTATTTTACAGGCACTTATGAATAGTCAATATTTAATATTAAAAAATCGAGTGTTTCTAGTCGCCAGTTCCAAGTGCAGCCTACCCTTCATGGAGAAGAATCTGGCAAGAAACTCCATTGTTGCTCCTTTTAAAAAATAAAAAATAAAGATAATTGTGTCTAGTCAAGTGCAATTGCCACTTATAGCAATTCCCACAAGCATGCCTTCCAAAACCGAATATTTTAATGAATTCCTTAGGACATCTATTAATTATCATACTTTATCTATTACATAAAAAACTGTCTCGCAATTTTTTGTAACAAATTACATAAAAATGATAATATTGATTATTCTTATGTAAATAAAAGATTGTATATTATGAAAAATTGATAATTTTTCATGTTTATATGCAGGCGTTAGACTAAGGCTTCATAGTCCAGAAGCAGAAATCAGTCGAAAATAGTTTAAAGTATTAAATACTCACAAAATGATAACTTATACAGTATTAATTTTCTCAGCAATTGTTACGGTAAATACCTTTCTTAAATAATTTTTGCTGTTGAAGCATTTTGATGCTTAATTAGACAATCCTATGACATCTTTTTCCATGTTACTGGAATCCAATTTTACTTCCATTTTATAATAAAATAGGAGGCTCTAACTAATCCCCCCACAACACACTCTTGGTCTTTCGTCTCTTATGTTGCTGGTACCGATCTTCTCTCTTCTCTTCTTCTCTTCAGCCTACCGCATTCCACTCTTCAGTCTACAGTCAGTGAATGACAAAAGTAGTGTAGGGCGTCCACAGGCCAAGCGGAGTGACAATCTACGCTAAATAAACGATTTAAGAAAGAACCAAGTCGCTTGCAAATTGAGAGGGATATGTCCAACCATGGACTGTAATAGTCCGATGATGACGATGGGTGGTGTGTGGTTACCATCAGGTAACCCGACTGCTTGTTAGCCTCCTAAACTTCTTTTTTTTTTCTTTTTCAGGTACAATGCCAAATGTACACGATGCCGTACCCTCGACCTTGCCAATGTGGGTTACCACCAGTGCCAGCCAACCCACCATGTGCCAGCCCAGTTCCAGTATACGCTACACCTTATGAAATAGCTGCTCCATTACCAAAAATGGTATTACCACCACCTGCACCAAGAATGGCAATTCCAGCTGCCTATGAATTACCTGTTCCAGTACCTGCTTTACCAAACATGGCAATCATGCCTGCCCCGTATGAATTAGCATTACCAAAACCGTCTTGTGGGTGTCTAGAATCTGCATTGCCGCAACCAATTGCAGAACTCCCTTTACCAGGTTTTCCACTGAATAATCCATTTTTGCCAGCTGCTTCACCAGTCTCTGCTTTGGCTCCATTCAGTCCGTTGTTGCCTCCTGCTAGTCCGTGTAGCAGATGCCAGTATTTGAAGAAGATTCCTATTCCCCCACCTTGTATTTAAGGTTTCCCAAAGTGTCAAATTTTACCGTTAATTACCCACTCTATTGGATTCATCAAAACAAACTATCTATCTACATATTAATATGTAAAGCAAAACTTTGTGCCCCTTATTAGGGAAATAATGCGAAAAAACGAGTTTGAGACTTGGCAGAGTTAAAGTTTATATGGAGGAGCAGTGTAGAAAGCTAAACAAAATTAAAAAATTAAATGAATTTTGGTCATATTTCGACTACTGGGCGACCACTACTATTTTTTAACCGACTTCAAAAAAAGAGGAGGTACATGTTTTTTTATGTATGTTCGCGGATAACTTCGTCGTTTATGAACCGATTTTGATGATTCTTTTTTTAATATAAAGGATATCCCAACGATGGTCCATCATAAGGACACTAACATCTGATGATGGCATCCAAGAGAAATCTACCGATTTGGTCGTTCTTGAAGTCGGTTTTTTATTTTGTTAAAATTTTACTTGTTAATAGACAACTCACGCAATATTAATTTGTCCTGATTCGAATTGGACTTTACAAACATACTTAAAATGGGCACAAATAATATCCAAACACAATTAAAATTCAATTCAGATTCAAAATTAAGTGAAATTTTTGAACGTTAAATTGAAGTTACAGTTAAAACATCATAGATCGACACAGACAGACGCTACAGATGTACTGTATTGTCAAGGTGAATTAGGTGAAAACACTAAAATCCACTGCCTGCCTGAGTCGATCCATAACTTCCAGTTTCTCAAATGCGTGGAGCCTTATGAGAAGAATACTGGCAAAGAAACTCATGGCCACTCTTTTTAACCGACTTCAAAAAAAGGAGGAGGTTCTCAATTCAACTGTTTTTTTTTTGTTACCTCATAACTTTCGACTGGGTGAACCGATTTTGATGATTCTTTTTTCATTTGTGCCGTGTGGTCCAGATTGAAGTCGATTATTAAAAGTCAGATCTTCAGGTACAATATAAGTATTACATGAATGGTTAACAGTATGCCAGCTGTTGCCACCTGAATTTCATTTTATTGAAATGCTCCAAAAGCTAGCATACTAACAAAAAAAAAAACACTCAGTGAAACAAGGTACTTATAATAACAATTTGAAGATAACACAGTTATGTGTTATGGGAAAAACCAGTGGAAAACAGCGTCAAACGAATATCAATACTCCATCAACGCAGGTATATATACCTAAATTCGTAGGGCTTATTAATAAATCATTGAAGAGTTTAATTATACATGTGCTGGTTCCATCATCAGATCATTGGAGTTTCTTACACAGCATGGGCTTCTAACGGTTTAATTGTGATCTTTTTCTAATGTATAGTCATGTGCGTTTATATGTGTCACTGTAACTTGTATTATAAATATTTGTTAATATTATGATTGAATTGTTATTATATTATTAAGAGTTCATGAGTCCTTTTTATTTATTATATATACTTTTGTGTCTCATCATCAGCCGTCATCATCGCCACTTGGTTTGATCCTCGGCTTCTTGTATATAAATGGCGAAAGGACTATGGTCGTATGTAAGTAAGATCATACCTAACTAGCTACTGGTTTTTAAAATCTGACAAATACTACTAGTAGAGGATACAATTGGGAACGACCTTCACCCATCTGTCTCATAGATGTAAAGTATTTCATGTCAAATTTAATACGGTATATTAAATAATACATCGCGGGTGGGTTAGCTAAAAAATCCTGGCCAACCTTTTATATATTTATACTAGCTGCCCAGTACGTGCTTCGCTACTGTAACGGTCGATTAGCACCAAGTTGAACGTTCGGTATATGAATGCGTGAAATTACTCGAACGAAGGTATTTTTATAGTATTTGACAGGCTTGACCCAATTCAATACTAAATTCACATATTTAGTAGATAATATAAATATTGTTTACCATAAATATTCTAATGATTATTAGCATACAATTATTATTTGATAATACAGGATTGTGTAACATTAAAGATTTGATATGAAATATAAGTCGCGCCGGAAGCTGACAAGCGGAAGGCGCCAAGATATTAATATGAATCAACTATTTACTTGTTTATAAAATCACCAATTGAATTATAAGTTTATAATATATTTCATTGTATGCCTAGTAATTATTAAGATTTAAACAAATGAGGCATTTATACGAGGTTGGAATCGTTACTTATAACATTCGGCCATCCTGTGCATGCCGTGTCCCACGGCGATCAGAGCTGCCACTAATTTAATTAAAATTCCGACCGGTACCGACCAATTTATTTATTTTTCCTAGATCACATAGCTTTTATTTGCTATACGTCACACAGTGTTGTATTTGCTATACGTCACACAGTGTCGTATTTGCTATACGTCACACAGTGTCGTATTTGCTATACGTCACACAGTGTCGTATTTGCTATACGTCACACAGTTTCGTATTTGCTATACGTCACACAGTTTCGTATTTGTTTGTAATACGTCACACAGCTTTTGTTTTTACTACATCACACAGCTTTTGTTTTTACTACATCACACAGCTTTTGTTTTTACTACATCACACAGCTTTTGTTTTTACTACATCACACAGCTTTTGTTTTTACTACATCACACAGCTTTTGTTTTTACTACATCACACAGATTTTATTTTGTACTACATCTATAGTTGTTACACGGACTTGATCACATAGCCGCCCGTATTCACATGTAGTACTTAAATTTGGAAACATAGCTTAATGTAAGTAAATAGACTTGATCACACAGCCGTCTTTACAGGTAAGATTTGACACACAGCGGTAAATAACTGTTTACTTAGTATTATCACACAGTGTAGGTACTATATAATTGCAGACAAGTATAGGTAAATGGAAATCATGAACTTTTGTTTACACTTTAAAATTTCATTATAAATAAACTGGAACGTACTCACCAGATGTACAGATAGATATACTTTACTGCACCTTCACCAATTACTCGAACGAAAACAAGAAAATTTCGTAGGGTATCCAAATAAAGATTTCGTTAACTTTTAAATATTTTCAAAACAGGACGCGCGAGAATGCTAGATCCCACTTCTGAAATGTAACGGTCGATTAGCACCAAGTTGAACGTTCGGTATATGAATGCGTGAAATTACTCGAACGAAGGTATTTTTATAGTATTTGACAGGCTTGACCCAATTCAATACTAAATTCACATATTTAGTAGATAATATAAATATTGTTTACCATAAATATTCTAATGATTATTAGCATACAATTATTATTTGATAATACAGGATTGTGTAACATTAAAGATTTGATATGAAATATAAGTCGCGCCGGAAGCTGACAAGCGGAAGGCGCCAAGATATTAATATGAATCAACTATTTACTTGTTTATAAAATCACCAATTGAATTATAAGTTTATAATATATTTCATTGTATGCCTAGTAATTATTAAGATTTAAACAAATGAGGCATTTATACGAGGTTGGAATCGTTACTTATAACACTACGTATAAAGTGAAATAAAAAAAAATGGTGATATAATTTCAGATTTAAACTATCCTATCTCTCAAGTTGGATCGAACTGCACATGGTGTGCAAATTTTATTATAATCGGTTAAGTGGTTTAGGAGTCCATTGAGGACAAACATTGTGACACGAGATTTATATATATTAAGATATCAAATACTTCTATAATTATTATTTATTATCATGCTTAAATATTAATATGTGTATTCGTGTATGTATTTTATACAGCATTTATTTTATTATAATTACTTATAAACCGATACATAAAAGATTTTTTTCCCTTCTCTCTTTTTCCTATCATATGTATGGGAGGATAGGCACCTGCCTTGTCCCTTACTGAACCAACTCAAGGTTGACTGGTAGATTTAAGAAAAAAAAAGCGGCCAAGTGCGAGTCGGACTCGCCACGAAGGGTTCCGCAGCAGCAAGTAACATAATATATTTTTTATTTTATTTTTATATTTGTGTTGATTGAATGAAAGGTAAATTGTAGTTTACGATTTATGACGTATTAAAAAAAAACTACTTACTAGATTTCGTTCAAACCAATTTTCGTTGGAAGTTTGCATGGTAATGTACATCACATATTTTTTTTAGATTTATCATTCTCTTATTTTAGAAGTTACAGGGGGGGGGGGACACACATTTTGCCATTTTGGAAGTGTCTCTCGCGCAAACTATTCAGTTTAGAAAAAAAATGATATTAGAAACCTCAATATCATTTTTGAAGACCTATCCATAGATACCCCACACGTATGGGTTTGATGAAAAAAAATTTTTTGAGTTTAAGTTCTATGTATACCCCCAAAATTTATTGTTGTTTTTCTATTTTTGTGTGAAAATCTTAATGCGGTTCACAGAATACATCTACTTACCAAGTTTCAACATTATGAGACTTATAGCTTCGGTAAAAAGTGGCTGTGACATACGGACGGACAGACAGACGGACAGACAGACAGACATGACGAATCTATAAGGGTTCCGTTTTTTGCCTTTGGCACGGAACCCTAAAAAAGCGGCCTAGGCGAGTCGGACTCGCCCATGAAGGGTTCCGAAGCAGCAAGTAACATAATATAAAAGTTCTTGTAGTTCGTTGTAACTTTGATCGATGTTTTAATAATAGTGTTGTTTTGGTTGGTTGGAAGTGGACTTATTATATTTCCAACTCCTCCAGTTTTCTTCTGATTAATTTCGTTGCGGGTTCCAAGACAGTTAATTTTTTTCTGGGACTTCCCGAGTGTCATAACTCGGTGTTTTCGTGGGTCACCGATGTTGATCCTGGTGTACAGGAGTTACAGTGGTGGGCGTGTGGGCGGGATTAGTCCCATTAAAAAAAAAAAAGTGTTGTTTTGCGGTTTACCATTTATGACGTATTAAAAAAAAAAAACTACTTACTAGATCTCGTTCAAACCAATTTTCGGTGGAAGTTTGCATAGTAATGTACATCATATATTTTTTTTATTTTTATCATTCTCTTATTTTAGAAGTTACAGGGGGGGGGGACACATTTTACCACTTTGGAAGTGTCTCTTGCGCAAACTATTCAGTTTAGAAAAAAAAAGATATAAGAAACCTCAATATCATTTTTGAAGACCTATCCATAGATACCCCACACGAATGGGTTTGATGAAAAAATTTTTTTTGAGTTTCAGTTATATGTATGGGGACCCCCAAAATTTATTGTTTTTTTTTATTTTTGTGTGAATATTTTAACGCGGTTCACAGAATACATCTACTTACCAAGTTTCAACAGTACAGTTCTTATAGTTTCGGAATAAAGTGGCTGTGACATACGGACGGACAGACAGACAGACGGACGGACAGACAGACAGACAGACATGACGAATCTATAAGGGTTCCGTTTTTTGCCTTTGGCACGGAACCCTAAAAAACTGACCTCACGAAGTGGACCAAATTTAATTGAGACCACACGGGAAGCACCAGCTTTCAAATAAAAAAAGAATTACCAAAATCGACTCACTCAGTCGAAAGTCGAAAAAAACAGTCGAATTGATAACTTACTCCTTTTTTGAAGTCGGTTAATTAATAGCTTTTGTTTATGCAAAGATTTTATGAAGGTTTAAAGTTTAAATATCAACTATACTAATATTATAAAGCTGAAGAATTTGTTTAATAGAACGCGCTAATCTCAGGAAGTACTGGTCCGATTTGAAAAATTCTTTTACTGTTAAAAAGTCCAATTTACCAAAAAGGCTATGGGTTATATATATTATCATGCTATGACCAAAAGGAGCTGAAAATTAACCCAAAATGTTTCAAAACCGGGGGTAAATTGTTCGTTTTAAGAGCATTCATTGCGTGCGCTGCTTAAACGTTTAAAGTTGCACAAAAACAATGTACTACTTTAACATCACGCTATGGGCAATAGGAGAGGCAGACGAGGTCGCGGGGATCAGCTAGTATTTTTTTTTTTTTTTTTTTATGTAGGTATGGCCCGCCAAAATGACTCTGCTCTGCCTGATGGAAAGCATAAGCAGAATCCAAGAGTATTGGTCGCCATACTCACTGCGAATGCAGACAATGCAGTATGGCGACCCACACCATGGCGGCCTAGTGATGCTTCTGCATCTTTTAGTCTAGTCAACAAGTATGGAACTTGTTGACTAGACTATTTGGGCCTCCGGTCTCGCACTCACCAACGAAACACGACAGCACGAACGTGGTCATTTTACGTTGATTTTCTGTGCGAGGGTAGTACCGCCCCGGTCGAGCCGGCCCATGCGTGCTGAAATCAGCGTGGCTCTACTACCTCTAGTATTCCCATACTATCATATTTATATAATTTCCAAGAAAACATGGCTATATAACTGTTAACAGCTTGTTTGTTACAATCGTTACAAGCTTTGCACAAGCACAGACAATAAATTATTAAATCCCACCAAAACATTTTCATACTGTTGCCAAGAAGCTTGGCTCTACATGAGATTTGATCACAGGGTAAGCCATATGCAGTCTTGGCAACATTTTACATGAACATGTTTTAGTGGGATTTCATTTCTTTTTGTGAGTTGCTTCTTGCGGTTTTTTACCCGACTGCAAAAGGAGGGTTATGTTTTTCGAGTGTATATATGTATGTATGTATATTTCTTTGGCACGCCCTAGAGCCTAAACGGCTTGTCGTATGGTTATGTGAGTGGTGTCAATAGATTCGTCTTAGTCGTGAGAGTGACACTGGGTACATCAAAATTAAAATAAGGATTTTTTTAGCGCCAAAAAGTAATATAAAATAATTTATTTTTACCCGACTGCAAAAGGAGGGTTATGTTTTTCGAGTGTATGTATGTATGTATATTTCTTTGGCACGCCCTAGAGCCTAAACGGCTTGTCGTATGGTTATGTGAGTGGTGTCAATAGATTCGTCTTAGTCGTGAGAGTGACACTGGATACATCAAAATTTAAAAAAAAATTAAAATAATTTTATTTGTATTGACGCAGTCGGGTTTTTATTTTTAATAACTTGTACTTGTTTATTTTTAATTTTTTTTTGGGTCGTGTTTCTTGTACATGTTCTCTCTTCTTTAGAAAAAGTCCGTATACCAAAAATAAAACCTCTAACATAATAAAAAGTGAAATACTCATACTCATACAAACTTCCACCCCCCAATTTTGGGGGTTGGGGAGCAAAAGTAATAGGATTATTAAGTTTTTGTGGTTTGTACACTAAACTTCGTTTACATACCAAATTTCGGCTTTATAGCACTTCAGGAAGTACCCGAACAGTTTTGATGATCATCAGTATGTCGGTGACGAAATCGTTTTTTTTAGGTATCATTAAAATCTAAAGTATGAGAGCTATACAATTGAAACTGTGTATGTTTCATTAGTCTATTATTGAAATCATATCCTGAGAAATTGAACGATCTGGTATATCTGGTTAAAAAAAACGACGAAACACTTCGAGAAAAGGTAGGTAGTGCCCTTGCGCTTCGCGTGGCTCGTCTTTGCGGGGGCACGACCGTGTCCCCAGATGTTTAATAAAGGTTAACAATTGTAAAACTCTACAAAATAAAAATGTATGTCCTTTTGACCTTTGCCAGTAGTTTTGTTCCTATGAAAGTGATAATATTTTTTCCACTTCTCAGGACAATGCTCTACATACTTATTTGTATTTATGGACTTATCAATTTTCATAATATAATTCTGGCATAAATACCTATAAGTTAATTAATTATTATTTATAAGTTTGTTTTTTAAATTACTTATTACTTTATTCAAATTGTTTTCATCTGTTTAAAAAATATCAGTTTTTATAAGAAAGAAACTTCAGTTTTAAAATAAGTTATAGGTATCAGACTACAAGGTTATTTGAAGTTTTTTTAGTAGCGAATTTATAATAATTATAAACACTATTGAGTATTTACTATCATTAATTGTACTAGGTGTGATAGGATAGAGTCAATCGGATGTGCGCCGTAAATTTTTACGGCGCCCGTAATCTCTAAAAAGTTAAGTATGCAATCCAGGAGTAAATAGTTAGAAGTTCGCTGCGATCCAGATTGTTATCTATTGAAACGACAACACGACGCCCATCATTTTTACCTGTGCCTGTCATTCCTTCAATCAACCTCTCCACCAGTTTAAACGAATTTAACTAACGAGCTTAGCAATTTTATTATATTTTCATGTCAATTCTCTACTCTTCCTGATGGAAAGCATGTGCAGAATCCAAGAGTATTGGTCACCATACTCATTGCGAAAGCAGACAATGCAACTATGCAGCATGATGACCACACTATGACGTCCTAATGAGATGCTTCTGCATCATTGGGGCTCAGGTCTCGCACTCACCAATGAAACACCACAGCACGAGTGCTGTTATTTTAGGTTGGTCTTCTGTTAGAGGGTAGTAACGCCCTGGTCGAGCCGGCTTCCTCGTGCTGAAGTCACCAGGTTCAGGTGGAGGTTCTACTACCAGGGCATTAAGGACAATGGTTTGTAAGCGCCGTCGACGATGTGAATTCCAGTGACCTGACTGGGTATTGTGAAATTTTATTACCTACCTATCAGTTTTTCTAATGTGTCGTGTTACGAACCTGGATAACTTTAGTTATTATTATCCATATTAATATTATAAATTCGAATGTAACTGTTCTTGTTTGTCTGCCTGCTAAACCGCTTTACCGATTTCAATAAAATTTGGCTTGGAGGTACTTTGATTCTTACAGAAGGACATACCTAGGCTATTCTTTACCGCGACAACCGACATACAGGCGGACGAGGCCGTGGGAAAAAGCTAGGATTATAATTAGCAACTTAAAGGAACTATACCTTTACTTTTGATGATCTTTCAATCATGTTGCAAACCTTATCTGAGATGAACAATGATAACATCTTAAGAAACAATATTATATATTTTTCCATAATTGTAGATAACGTAGATAAGGCACATTGACAGATAATATTAGTATATTTAAGTAGAAATACGCGGGGAAAATCATTATACTTAAAGTAAAGCCTGGCAGGTTAGGAGTGACAAGTAATAAAAAATCAATTACTTACTTGCCAGTTTAAAAGAAATCAATTCTCAGTATTTATAGAGCTTTGGAATTTTTAAGTAAATAACATGTCTACAATTAAAAATATATTGTGTTTAGGCTTTCTACAAGTTTTCTTTTTATCTGTGAGTATACTTTTATACCGTTTTTGCCCTTTAGGGAATTTATAAAATAGTGCTTGTCGATGGGTAGTATATCTTCTGACAACCGCTGCTTTTTGCTGTGCCACTCTTTGAACAATATACACTCTAAGATCAAATTAACAGAAATTAGAACTAAAACAATTTAAACAAAACTAACTTTTTTTTCTAAAAGGATTATTATTATGCTACGAGTAATTCAAATCAAGAGGACTACATAAAAGTCAGTATTTACATCACTAACCTTTTTAATTTCATTTTTCAGTCCATCACCGCCCAAATATTCCAAAACATACCAGCATCACAGATGCAAAATATCCAACCCTTACAATACAGCCAGCAACAACCTATGTCGTCACCTTTATTATCTACATTTACAACATCTATGTCCATGGTCGATAAACTTGGTGCCATCGCAAACGTCATACAAAAAATGCCCGCCAATGCTCGAAGCGTTAGTCACAGGCAATCTATGGCAGAAGCATTAAGGCAGTCGGCCATAGAGAGCCTAATGATAGCCGCTAACGCGTGTAAATGTAACCAAAGGCCGGAGAGTTCGATGCCTGTGCCTCAACAACAGATGAGAATTGGCGCTGATGTAATGGGTAATAGGGCGATGAAAGTGAAGTATGTCTAAATTTGAAATAAGAATGTATTTATTTTTGTGTAAGATTTTAATGTAAGGTTATTTATTGAATAAAATTATTTCAACCTGTTTTTAATTTTGTTATTTTTGGAACGAAGTTCCTTATGGGGCGTTGCGGAGGGGTACCCTAGCCGGCAAAAAACGTCCGGAACGTAAGATTGACGCCTCGGTGTCAAAATGGTAGCTCTTATTCTCGGGTTCGAATCCCGGGTAGGATCAAACTTTTTTTTTGATCTGCAAATATTTGTTTTTTAGGAGTTTGGATATATTGTATGTATTTAAATAAAAATGAAAGAAATTATGTATTTATTTAGTAAACGAAAAATTTAGTATAGCGTAGTAATCTGTTAGTTGTATGTAACAAGTATGGAGTAATTCTAGACACAACTTGTTTCAGTAGAGATTACTAGGTGGCAGCACAAGTGAAAATTTTAGTTTAATTTTTATTTTTATCGATAAAAAATCATTAAAAATATAAAAAAAATACCTGAATAGTTATTTTCTTTATACCTCGCATGGAACTTTTATTTATTTTTATAAAACATTTTAAATTAAATAAAGGTGTTATGACAATTTTATGGTTTTTAAAGAGCGTGAACGAAAAATTTAGCGCCATCTGTATTTTTTATAATGAACATCGTTCCTATCTAGTGTCCCACGACACCACACAACTTTTTTATTAACTAGCGACCCGCCCCAGCTTAGTGCAGTAACTTGTAATGTAGCTGTGAGTGAGAAGGTACCTATAGATAAATTGTGTGTGTAAGTATAAATTGTGTAATATACATATCTTCTTCCTAGCCTTCATTATTCCCAAGATTTGGGGTCGGCTACTAGTTCAACCGGTTTTATCTGAATATCAGTTTTTACCCGGAGCGACTGGCATCGGACCTCCACCACCCTGAGGGTGAACTGAATTCGAAGGTTGAACTAGTTGACAGTATATTTGAGGGCACTGACTTCCCAATAACGATTGCCATAAATGTTCATGACAACCGAGACCTACAGCTTATCGTGCTCTCCGAGGCACGGGCGGGAAACACCGCCATCTTTCATACTCCGGGTTGCTATTAAGAATTTCTTGTAAGAAAAATCCAACAGCAGTCCGACCCGGGAATCGAATCCGAGACCTCTTGATCCGCAGTCACTTACGCTATCCATTAGACCAACGAGGCAATAATATTTTTTATTATTATATTATATACTAGCTGACCCGGCGAACTTCGTACCGCCATATTTACATATCTGTCTCAGCTTCCCACAGGCAGTGTACAGTGGCGGACAAAAAAAAGACTTTGCCCGTTATTTTTTATTATTTTTCTTTCTAGGAAAAAATAATGAATAAAATCGGACTATGTATTATTGAATTACAACTAAGAACATATTTTGACTTTCATCCCCTCTCTCCAGGAAACCGTGCTGAATTTCGGGATAAAAAGTATCCTATGTCCTATCTCGTAGTATGAACTTAAATCATGACGAGTTTCATTTGAATCCATTCAGTAGTTTCGGCGTGATGCGCGGCCAAGATACAGACCGACAGACAGACAGACAAAAATAAAAAATATTACAGTTTTGGCCTCAGCATCGATTATAAAGAGACCTCCAAAATTTTTTTTCTAAATATCTTTAATGTACAGAATTGGACCTGTTACAAATTTATTATAAGTATATTATATTACACACATCAAAAGTGTCTAGGGATCAACATATGTGTCTAGGGATCAACATATATTTTTGCAATAACTTTTCTCCTGATTGATATTAATTAAAATTTTCTTTAAGGATTCATCAAATAAAGTGTTTTCGTTTGTCACAGTAACGATAAACCAAGTCTCCTTTGCATTAATAAAGAAATTTGCCATTTTCCTAATAAAGGGATTTTTGACATTTGAACCACTAACATTAAAGTTCGAAAAAAAGACTGAAATAACAGTTTTCTTTAAAATTTTATTAGGTAACTTAAACAATTAATAATCCGTGTTTCTACCGCGAACTCTAACAACACAAGAATCGGTTTGGCATACTCAAAATGAGTTCATCCAAATCACGCTGTGGAATGGCCGCCCATGTTCGTTGCAACAACAAAAAAAGGTCTTCTTGCGACTGGATACCCTCCATATTCGGCAGAGCTCTTCTCTGTAGCATATCCCATGCATGCTCAATCGGGTTCAAGTCTGGCGACTGAGCAGGCCAGGGCCAAAGCCACATCTCAATCTCAAGAAATCCGCATAAAAATGCTTGATCCCTAGACACTTTTGATGTGTGTAGATTATTATTATCATGACGTATATATAAACCTTCCCCATAAGATCCTCACATCCACATTTTATATAGGTATCGGATCCACACGATGTTAGACTTTGCAGTAGTGCTCATTATCCACAGGTCCATCATATTTACCAGAAATTATTTGAACTGGGTGAAATTTCCAGTATTGTACTAAGTGTTCAATTTTATTATTTACTAGCGACCCGCCCCGGCTTTGCACGGGTAGATTTCAGATGCCCCCGCCGACGACACGATTCGTGCATTTTAAATCTGTAATATCTTCGAATATTTAATTTACTTAATTGTATAAGTATTCATTTTGTATTGCTTAAAATCACTTCGTAAATAAGCCATTATTTCTCGTAAAAAGAAAGGAATAAAAAATGGTTGTTGTGGGTTATCCCTAAGAGATAGACATATACCGTCGCGGACTTTTTTGTAGTACTTTTTAAGGTGTACAATACTGTAGTACATTATTTTGATCTATCTCGTAGGGTGCAACCAGCGTTTGCAATGTAAGCGCAAAAAAATGTTTTTATTTGCTACATCCTATTAGAAACCTCGAAAATTAACAGTGTTTCCATACTATATTATGCATTTATTATACATAAAAACCTTCCTCTTGAATCACTCTATCTATTAAAGAAACCCGCATCAAAATCCGTTGTGTGGTTCTAAAGATTTAAGCACACAAAGGGACATAGGGACAGAAAAAGCGACTTTGTTTTATACTATGTAGTGACTAGTTCTTGCTCGCGGCTCCGCCCGCGTGTTTGTCGGTTATCGCTGCAAATACTAGCCTATGTGTTATTCTGACACATAAGCTATATTACTGTAAAATTTTATCCAAATACGTTCAGTAGTTTTTACGTGAAAGAGTAGCAAACATTAATCCATCCATCCATCCATACTTACAAACTTTCGCGTTTATAATATGAGTAGGATTAGTTTTATAGTTTAGGGGATAAGCAAGTAGAAGTGCCACCGCCCATTAACACAACTAAGAGTCAGAAATACGTTGCTTATTTCTGACCTTTAATAGTGTCAGGAATAAGCAAAATAAATAAAAAATATTCCGGACATTTAACACACAACGCCATCTAATCCCAAGCAAAGCAAAGCTTGTGTTATAGGTAAATACATACAAAATTCTACCGTTAGTTAGAGTTATGGACTATGGTACATTAAACTACATGGACTACAGCTTTTGAAACTTAATAATGTACCGTAGTCCATAACACTTTAACAACGCGTGACTACGGCTTTTGAAACTTGTTTTATACTTTTTAGCGTCGTTTTTTGGTGTAGTTGGGTTTCAGTTTTTACTTTTTTTATTTAAAATGTTTTGGTGCCTCTGTAATATTAATTTCTTTGCAAAGTATATTTTAAATAGGTACCATAGAAATATCACAATTATCGAATAAATACGGACAAAGTCACTGTAAAATGCTAATAATATATATATTTTTGAAATGTACAAGTAACGCCCTTTCGAATGGTACCAAACACGGCATACTTATCTCAAATTATTTTTTTAATACAGTAGTTTATGTCGGCTAGAAGGCGCCACATTAGATTCAGTGACACGTCATATAGCCTATAACTATTGGACAATCAAGACGATTCTAACGATACCTCATTTGTACAGTTCTAATAAGTAGTTAAGGAGCTATGAAGGAACAGATGAACATACATACATACATACTTACAGGAGTCACGTAGACGGATCGTGCCAGTGTATAGGAGGAGTGCACTGAGAGTCATCAGTGCTTTTCGCACGGTGTCTGAGGAAGCAGTGTGTGTCATTGCGGGAATGCTGCCCATGGCGGTGCTGGCTGAGGAAAGACAAGCTCTCTACCGGCGTAACAAAACGGCTACGCTGGATCCTGAAGAGCTCAGAGCCGAAGAATGGCAAAACAACATTCGACTATGGCAAGTGCTGTGGGACGCCACGACGAAGGGCAGGTGGACATACCGCCTTATCCCACAAGTGAACGCATGGCTTAATCGCAAACATGGTGACGTGAACTACTATCTGACGCAAATGCTCTCAGGACACGGATGTTTCCGAACATACTTGCACAGGTTTAACCATGAAGATTCTCCGGAGTGCCTGACCTGCCCCGGAATTGTAGAAGATGCGGAACACGTGTTCTTCATGTGTCCCTGCTTCAATTCGCAGCGGGATGCCCTGAAAACTACCTTGAAACAGAAAGTGAGACCAGACAACCTAGTGAGGATGATGCTCTCATCGAAAGCAGCATGGGAGGCAACTAGCACATTCGCGACGGAGGTCCTCCAAGACCTTCGCCGGACAGAAAGGCAGCGAAATAAAGTAAGCGCAGCTAGAAATAAGGAAGCAAAGGCTTCAATTCAAGATGGAAGATCGTCAGCTAAAGCCTCCCCCCGTGAAGTAATGCCTAACGGCGGGTCCGCGGGGGCAGCAGAGACAGAAGAAAGAGGAGTTTTTTTTTTTAGTCGATATGGAGATTCTCTAGTCCGACATACCAGGCAGAACATCCAGTCCTGATGATACGTAAAAGTAGTTTTTTCCACCTCTGCAAAAAAAAAACATACATACTTACATACATACAAAGCCTGTCAAAATCATAACCCTCCTTTGGCTTTGCCGTAGTCGAGTAAAAATATCAAGGTGCTGAAATCAGCTCGGCTCTACAGCCGAGCTGATTTCAGCAGAGGTTGAGCCGGCTCGACCGGGGCGGTACTACCCTCGCACAGAAAATCAACGTAAAATGACAGCGTTCATGCTGTCGTGTTTCGTTGGTGAGTGCGAAACCGGAGGCCCAAATAGTCTGGTCAACAAGTTCCATACTTGTTGACTAGACTAAAAGATGCAGAAGCATCACTAGGCCGCCATGGTGTGGGTCGCCATACTGCATTGTCTGCATTCGCAATGAGTATGGTGACCACCACTCTTGGATTCTGCTTATGCTTTCCATCAGGCAGAGTAGAGTCATTTTGCCGGCCATACATAAAAGAAAAGAAACATCAATTGTTATGGGAACACTGGCTTTAAGTGAGACATTTAAAAAGACAACTCCCGCACTAGGAATAAATCCTGTGTCGCGGGGGACTTTACAAACATACATGAAACGGACACAAATAACACCCAGACTCAGAACAACAATTCGTGGATCACATAAAGTGTTGTCCTACGTGGGATTTGAACCCACGACACTTGGCGAAGTAGGAAACGTCGTGGTGACCGTTAAACCACTAAGCCAAACGTGCAGTCGATACATTTTTACTCGTGTCGAGCGAGTCATCCACAAAATTATTCAAATTCTTTTAAATATGAGAACTTAGCCATCACCTTCTAGCTGTTAAGTCCGACTTGTAAAAAATATCTGTAAAAATATATAATCATTTATCATTCAGTGCCTAGATGACCGAGTTTTATTCGGTATTTTTTTTGGTGAATTCTAAAATTGAATCCTAGTTAGATATGGATTTATCACCCCCGAAATACCTGCATACTAAATTTCATGAATATCGTTGCCATTTCCGAAATTCAGATCTATACTATTACTAATAATATTATATAGAGGTATAGTTTCTAACTTTGTTTGTATGTTTGTAGGGGGAATCTTTGGAAGTATTGATCCGATCCTCATCTTTCACAAACAGAAACCGACACTATTTAGGAGTGACTTTGGCAATATTTTATTGTGATTAAATTCAGTTCATAATTAAAAAATCGAATAAAAAAAGGGACTTCAAGAAATGGACCAAATTGAAATGGGTCCACACGAAAAGCACCAGTTTTCAAATAAAAAAAGAATTATCGAAGTCGGTTTTGCATGATATTAAGTTATTCGTCAATTTGTCGCGCACATACTTAATGCAAATTGAAGCCTTATATTTTTCTCATGGATGAGATTGTCAGAACTAGACCAAATTGAAATGGGACCACACTGTAAGCACCAGCTTTCAAATAAAAAGAGAATCATGAAAATCAATTCACCCAGTGAAAGTTATGAGGTAACAAACATAAAAAAAATACAGTCGAATTCATAACCTCCTCCTTTTTTGAAGTCGGTTAAAAACAATAGTATTTGTAAATCAAGTCGAAGAAATGCGGGCTGTTAACACCCAACGAAGTGGGCACGCGTTGGCTAGTTATAAATGTACAAGAAGGTAATGGATATATGTAGTTATGATTCGGTATTTAGTAACTTTATTTATTGATATGTTACCAGTTAAGGTGTGTTTCTAGATTTATTCTAAGACCTTAAAATCAAAGAAATACGGTACGTTCGTGCATCTCCCCCGATATAGGTACCTTGTGCCCCAAATAAATTACTATTAATATAAATACATAACGATGGACGAAAGCGGCTTGGTTGTATCTCAAATATCTAAAGCTTTTAACGAGCAGTTCTTGTATATACAAATATAATATAATCTGAATATCGGAAACGGCTAACCCGATTTTCATGAAGTTTAGTATACAGGGGGTGTCGGGGGAGATAAATGCTAGGATCCATTTATGGGAAATTTACCAACAAACAAATACATCATCCAGGTACTATTATTAAAGATAATAATATTAAGGAGAAATTGATTTTTTTATTTCAAAATTAACAGAGTTTAAAGTGTAATCTTGAAAAAAAATCGAAGTTATAATCTGAAGGTGACTTACCGACAGCAGCGTCGCCTATTGAGAAATACATACAAAATTTCATTCTAATCGATCCACCCAGTTATGTGACAAACACACGTACAGAATAATTGTATATATTAAGATATCACTTTTGTTATTCATTGTATTCTTATGCTTACTAGAAACTTTGACATCTAAAATGTCACGTGTTACTTGATAACGATCTCTGAAGATAATATAATTACACAATAGTTAGAATACAACTATAAATTACTATAAAAAATGGTTCAAACAAAATATATTATTTAATTACACTTCGTACTTTTTTCGAATATCAGTAATGAGATAAATGAAAATCAAAAATGTTAAACAAAATTTGTGTTATTGTAAAATTATTGATTGTACAGGTAACGAATTTTTCTTAGTCTCTTTTTTTCTTAGACACAGTTTCACTACTTGCTGATAAAATGTCAGACAGTTATCTGCCAAATAACAGTATTTAATAGATACAAGTTGCTGATTTATATGTGTGTCTGATACATGTGTCTCTATCTAAGCCTTGTTCATAATAGTTGGTGTGAAAACTGAATCTAATTATTCTAATTTATTAAGTTAAGCAACCTTATTGAGGTCAAGATTTTGATGGGTGATCATTTATATAAAAGTAATTATGGTACTTAAGACAATTTTACATAACTTCAGTTTATACAACAGAAATTGTATAAAATACATAAATAAATACTGAATTTGTAAGGTTTTTATGACTTACTTTCTATACAAAATAATAAGGGACTCGTGGTTTGTGGTAACCGAGTAGGTTAACGCATTGCAAAGTTAAGCCTAACTTGATTAGATTATAGATAGGTGACCATTCTTAAGATCCTGAGACCCTTCTGTCCCTCGGAGAAAACTAAAGCCGTTGATCTCAATTATTATTAAAATGTCTTTGTTCACAGGTAGCAGTCTGCCAAGTCCTTCATCAGGACCTAAGTAACATACCATCATCACCAGACACCTTGACAAGACGTTCAAGACAGACCAACAATTTGCCTTCATCCATAAACGGTATGCCAGTCGGCAATAACGCATTTCAAAATCTACAATATAGGAATACTTTTCCGAACCCAGAAAATAATATGGTACAAAATTTGAATAGTCTACCAATGAATATAGCAACTTCAAAAATGAATAACTTGGCTATTGAACGACAAATGCAGAACGGTAATGACATTAATACCAATGGATTTTATTTGAATCACGTACCAGCTAATAATATTCAAAATTACAACAGTTTACCAGATTCCAATAATTTACTACATGGAAATGGTATTCCATCAGGCAACAATGTACCATTTAATAACATTGGGCAAAATGAAGATATGACTAATAGTCTAAGAAAATTTAATAATTTTCAAATTGATAACGGACCGATCAATAATTGGCCTTCTGTAAATTCTAATGGAATGCAAAATACCAACAATTTTCAAGTAGATTATCCTGTACCTTTAAATCTACCAGGATCATATAACTTTGGCAATAACTTTCCAGTGAATAATATTATCCCTAATAATAACATCAATAAAATAACAAATTCAATACAAAACAATTTGCCAACTAATAACATGCTGTCAAATAATATGTTATTTACAAATGGAATTAATAATTTACCACAAAGTAACATTTTGAATGGTAATGGATTTGGAAATTGTTTGCCAAATCAATCTCCAATTTCAAAATATTTTCCAAAAAGTAATGGGATTCCAGGAGTACAAGATTTTCAAATGAATAATGGAATAGGAAAACTTAATAATGGATTATCAATTGCTGGCAATAATGTTCCATTTGTTAATAATAATCCATTTAATGGACTTAAAGATGCTAATATTAACGATCCTTTCACAATCACTGGTAATATGCCACTACACACAATTATACCAAGAAGTGTTATGAATAATAATGACAGGATTTTAAATAGTGGCATAATACCAAATGAATTTTCTGATAGTGATAGAATATCACCCAATGGATTGCCAATAAATAGTTGGCCACGTTTTAATAACATGATGATGTCTAATAATGGTCGAACTGATATTAACTTCCAAGTATAATATTAATATGCCAATCACAAATATGCTCAAGTCAATCAAGCCTAACTAGCCTAGCCTAGAGGATAAATAGAACATCTGTCAATATAGTTGCCAATTCAGGAAAAAACCTGCAAAATTCAATAATTGGGTAATTTGCTGTCTATACATGCGAAAAGAGAATTAGATACCGTTTTTACTGATCTTTGCAGATGACGATGAAGTGGTATATTTAAATTATTTGTAAATAGTATTTAATAAATAATTGTAAATTGATTAATTTATTTATCAAATAAAATAGGAATATAATACAATAATAAGAATCGACTACACATATTTCCTAGCTATTAACGAAAAGTTTAATAAAAATAAATATAAAATGACCGCTATAAAACTGCTTTTTATTTTAATCTGTAAAGGTTTCTACAAACGTATAAGTGTCATCAACAGCATATTTAATAGTCCACACTGGACATAGGTCTAATCTTAAAATGAAATTTTGTCCTACTATCTATATTATTAACACACTTTCCAACGATTTCCGTCCTCAATAAGCGCAAGCCTGGCCGCCTGGGGGTAACAGGTGAGGCCACCAGTCACCCTAGCAGAAGCAGGCCGCAGTGGCGGCGATAGATCTATATGGTGCTCGCGCCCCTTTTCTAAATAGAAAAAGGAGCATCTGGGTTCCTACGCAGGAGGGGGCCATCTACAAACTGTAGATGGCCCGAGATACGTCGGGGTTCCAGGGATTTCCTTCCTATGGTGCACCCGGCTTCTAGTACCCGAGACGGTGTGTGGTTTTTAGTCGGTTCAAGTTCAATACAAAAAAAAATGTGGTATAGGGTCAGTAACAATTTTTCCTTCTCTTTGCTTTGTTAGTATCATCTGTAGTTGTTTCCCTTAGTCGGCTCATATGACATTCACAAGATGAAAGAGATAGAGACATTTAATATTCTTAATCCATCACCAAGCGGATAGATGTATTTGGTTGTAATTTATCTGTAAATAACTGAGTCGGCGAACTTCGTACCGCCATATGTATTTAGAAATATAAATATGTTTATCAGCATTTGATTAACATAGCACATCTGACTGCACGGTTGGCGTAGTGGTTTAGGCGGTCGCTTTACCGCTTGCCAATTCGCCAAGTGTTGTGAGTTCAAATCCTACACGGGACAACACTTTGTGTGATCCACAAATTGTTCTGAGTTTGGGTGTTAATTGTGTCCGTTTCATGTATGTCTGTAAAGTCCCCCGCGATACAGGATGTTTATTAATTTGCGGAAGTTGTCTTTTTAAAAAATAAATAAATAAAATAGCTCGTAGGTTTTGCCTAGTATTGGGATCAGAAAGATGCCGACTGTAGGGTGTGAGTCTTTATTAATATGTTTTTATTATTTGTTATCATTAGGGTTGTGTGGAATAAAAGCAAGTACAATACAAAGGTTACATTTAATATACAATTACTTTGAAAATATTACAACATTTCAGATAAATTGCACATTTGTGGCTCTTCGGCACGTATTTATTATACTGAAGTAAACTTAATTCATTTGGTTTTGCTTGAACGTCAAAGTAATTTAAGTTACCAATGTTGCAGTGTATTGGTCGGGAAAAAGACAAGCCGCAATTTTTTTTTTAATAATTTTCATTCTATACTTTCCCAATTAAGTTGAACCTAATGTCACCTCAAAGACAACAATACGCACCTCGACAAATAAAAATAGGAATCTCGTTCCTGACTTGATTATTATACTACGGTATCATTAGGAAACAAATGGATAGGTATAATAGTAGACACTGGAGGTTTCCAGTTAGACCTCTGAGACCCGTCATTTGATTAGCTAAAATGGAAAAATATAGTATTTTCACGGGAAAAGTGGTGACATGCTAAAATTAAAATTCAAAAAACCCCCTAGCGTAGGTGCCATAGGTATCTATGACAACCCAGACTGATGGTTTAACGTGCTCTCCGAGGCACAAGCGTAAAACACTGATATCTTCTATACTCCGAGCTGATACTAAGAATTTCTTGTAAGAAAAACCTAACAGCAGTCCTTGGAGGCAGTGTACTACGGTCGAGTCGGTCTATTTATGCTAAATTCTGACTTTCTTACGATTGAAGCTATAATTATGAGTAAAAATAATTAAGATGTGTTAAAATAAACTTTAAATAAGCGTAGTAGTTTAAGCGGTCTCTCTTACTGCAATGACTGATGTGATGACTACTAAGGGTCCGTTCACACAGACCGGCTTAAGAGCATCGGCCCGCTTTTTTTCTTTTCATACAGACCGGATAATACAAGGTGGATATGACAATACGATATTAAATGTAACCGTGGGCTATTTAAATGTGTTGGTTTACTTTGGGATTGTTTAATTTATCCGAAAACGGATACAAAAAAAATTAAATTTTTAAACAAACTAAATATTTTAAAAATACAAACCAATAAGGACTCCATTTGTAATTTAAGGTCACTAACCTGAGTGGCCACGGTACCGGCTGGCGGCTGTAAAATAGTTACCTAAACGACGCGTGATCGCGTGATGTAGGTTTACAAAGTAGATACCAACTTTATCGCCGTAAGCTAAATTGCACTAGTAATATTTATTATGTATTTACGTAAATTTGATCATCTCGTGTCGAGTTTACAACCGGAAGAGCATTATCTCTATTAATAATAAAAGATTGATTTTTCTCGTATGTCCTGGATAGTATGTACAATAATCCGACTATTGGTAGGTAGGATTAATGAACATTCTCCCTAAATTAATATCTTATCCGTAGTAAAATATTTACTAGCCGTATAAGTGTAACCGAGTCGAGGCATTGTCTAACCTCACACAAAATAACACAACGCTCCGTAATAACTAACAAACTTAACTAATGAGTCATGTCACTGTAAAATCACTAGAAATAAATACCGATTAATAATCAATAGGTACAACAACGTGACACAGGGCACCCGCGCCGATGTCGGCAGCTACTTCAAAGGTTCAAAGGTAGCGCAGCGCGTGCGACGACGCGACGCCCTCGGTCATTAACCCAACAACATCGTGTAGTAAATTTCAAAAACGAAAAATAGTGTCCTATGGCTAAACTACTGAACCAATTTAATTGAAATTTTGTTGGTAGAATTGTATCATGTGTGGGTAGGTCTAGTTCAAATTAATATCGTATTGTCATATCCACCCTGTATACGCTTGGAATTGGTCGGAGCGGAGCCGCCAACTATTTCACATAGACCGGCTGGAAGAGACCTGCGCGAGCGCGAGCGAGAAAGAGCACGCAATCGGAGCAGATCGTCTGCGCGAGCAAGAAAGAGCACGCAATCGAAGCCGGTCGGCTCCACTTACTATTTCACAAGAAGCGCGTTCAAGCATTCTTAATGACAAAAGAAGTGCACATGCAAAAATAAACCTTACTACAATTACACAAAACTCTGTTTAATTACACAAAACGTGATAAAAATCTGCTCTCCTCTCCGAGCCGGTCTGTGTGAACGGACTAAAGTGTGTAATGATGTAACAAACAAACATACATACCCATGTTTATAACATATATAGTCATTTCAAGAAACTTTAATTAAATAGATAACAATTGCACCTGCGCCTTTATAAGTGGGTCATAACTGTGACTCGCGTTTTGTGTGTGTGTGTATTTCAATAACAAATATGGGTCGCTGGGTCGTGGTATTTTTACAACTGCTTACAATACAGGTAAGTAGTATCAAATTCAAAGTTTTGATGACCTTTGGAATTGTTAGTTAAGGCTAAGGGGGTGTACAGTTTTCGGTATATCAGGGTTCTCACACAGAAGGGGGGCGACTTGCCTCCAGTGGATTCCAGAGTTTTCCTTTCTAGGGTACACCTAGTTCCCCGGCTATTGGTACCTGAGACAGCGTGCAGTTTTTGGTCAATTTAAGTATGACAGTAGGTAGTGTCCGTGGGGATATCCGCACAGACAAAATAAGTAAACAGTTTGAACAACACAGTCCATCATATTTCCTTCTAGGCTTTTACATGTAATTAGTTTTTATCAGTTTGCTTTAAATAATTTGCAGAACCTACAGTGTTAGGTGCCTACTTCCATTCTGCTCTTTCTTCAGAAGGAGGGTAGAAATAGAGAAAGGGTCATCTAACGAATCTCATTCTAAAAACATATATTTCTGATAGAAGTAAAATTAGTATTTTGTGTATTTCAGAATAATTGTCATTTTTGACATTTTAAACTGCAATATTCGCTAATAGAATAAGGTATATAAACGGTTTGGTTCTTCCTTCCTGTGCCAAGAAGTTAAAAAGCAGTTAAAAAATGATCCCGGATCCTTTAAGCGGGGCGTGAAAAAGCATCTCATTAAGCCGCCGTAGTGTGGGATGCCATACTATATTGTCTGCTTTCGCAGTGAGTATGGTGGCCCCCACTCTTGGATTCTGCTTGAGCTTACATGAGCATCAGGCTGAGCAGAGTCAGGTTGACAGGTTTTTATTACAAAAAAGGTATTAAACGTATTATTTTTCTATTGATTCTTCTTTTGTCATTTCAGTATGTTATCAGCCAACCTGCGCGTGATTACATACTAGCATACATTCCAGTTGAAGAACTTGATTATTTGACGGTATGGACTTTTAATTCTAACCTTTCATTTTATTTTTCTAAGTGTAATATTACATTTTGTACCTTCGATTAGCCCTATTTTTTTACGAGTTCTTGGAGGTGGTCCTCCCGCCTAGTTCAATGTCACGATATAATTCTTATCTATCTGGCCAGATCAAATAACTCAGTACCAGGATCTTTCCTGTGTAATTCATTAATTTCATTTTTAAAAGGGCTCTATCATAAGCCTATTAATGTCCATTGTTGAATGAAAGTCCCAAGGTGAACCAACTATAAGATTTTGGGGAGTCCGCATCTATTCACAAAAGAATGATTCATTTCAAGGAAGTATCAAAAAACAAATTTTACAGACCACCGAAGCTGTCCCTCTTACATCATACAAGCTGGCCTTACCTGAAGACTATGAAAACGGAGCTGTAATTGTCATAGATGAAACCACTCATTACAATGGGTTGGTTAACTCTGTAGGAGGTATACCGGTCTATCTGAACACAGGAATTCCAGGTAAGAAAGCACATAAAAAGCTTGTAGAATCTTATTGCAAATGTCGATGTGAGTATGAAATAAATGATCACTTCAATTGATCGTAGAGTTAAAAGAGGAACAAAAACATTTATTTCAACAGTTAAATATGAATCATAAAATCACAAAAAAAGTTATTGCATAAATACATGAGTCATAAATTATGGTCTGAGATAAGTTAATGTGAATATACATCTTTATGACAATTTAAATAACTTTCTTTAAGGTTTCGTAAAGGACCATGATTTTCAGTTTTTTTCAGTACACTGAACTCCATATTCCAGTTCCAGTTTCTGCGTCGACTATCTTCTTAGATATATAAAACCAGTGCTTTGCTAGCTAGATGGGACAACTTGAGCATCGGAATTGTATGACTTCCCCATTAATATTTTACTTTCATAACCAGACACTTTTCATTAAACACTTCTTCTACTTCTTTTGTTTCAGTTTACATCGTCTCTTCAACAATTCCCATTTATCAACAAATAAGCTTGCCAACCATATCAGTACTGCCTTCAGTATCAGTGCCAACTATCACCATATCAGGATCAAGTTACTTCCCAACAACTTCAATCTCTATACCAACATTGCCAATAACTTACGAGACTCATGATAAAGTATATGAAGATTCTCCAGTTGAAGAAGTGGCAGCAGCAGCAGTGGTGCCAGCAATTGAATCGGCTCCTGCAACTACAGCGCCTATATCTGGCACTTTGGGTTTTAATGGGATGGTGCCAGTGTCTGGCAAGATTAAAGTTTATGCCCATTGTTTTTAATTTTATTGAAAGTAGGACTTATTAAGTTATATAAACTTTTGTATTATGCAACATTGAATAAAACACGTAAAAGTTTTGTTGTTTAGGTACGCTAAATTGCAATAAATATGGATAACTAGCTGTGCGCGCTACTTCGTACACGTGCCCATTTAAACCTTCCCTGAACTACGACAAACATTTCAAAACCAAAATAATCTAAATCTGCCCAGCTGTTTCAGAGTTTTAGCAATACAAACGAACAGCAATTGATTTTTCTATATAAGATTTTGGGAGCTTGTCTTTTATATTGTATTGATTTTTTTTTTCATTTCTAATAACCTATTTACAAAAAAATATTGCTGTTAAAATGCGTGCTACTAAGTTATTGAATGGATACGCTATGATAACAAAATAGATTGAGTAATAATTCTTTACTTATCATAACAGTTTTAAAGATTCTTACAGCACGCATTTTTATCTGATATTTCTGATAAGACTTCTTATTATTAAACACGTTGGTGGGATAAAAGCGATGGTGATGTAGATGAGCAAGTTATTAATATAAATATTTTGAAAAGAAATGAAGTATTTGAGCGTTTTATTGTCCGTGATTGTGCAGGTATGTTAGTCACTTTATACCATAGAAGAGATATATTTCGACTATTCTAACAATAATCAGTATAAACCATCAGCATATCACGATTCACTTCCTTTCCAACAATATCAATCTCTATCCCAACATTGCCAATAACTTACGTGAAACATGATAAAGTTTATGAAGATCCTCCAGTTGAAGAAGTAGCACCAAAAGCAGTAGTGCCAGAAGTTGAATCGGTTCCTGCAACTGCTGAGCCAATTTTTGGCACAATAGCACATTCAATGTTTTGTTTTTTTTTTGGAAATAGGGGCTAATTAAGTTACCTAAAATTTATGTATTACAGTATTATAACAGTACCTTGTTGTAACTAAAACTAGTAAGTACATATGGGTAGAGTCGACCAGAGTGATTCAATGACCTCGCTTTTTCAGTGAATTCTTTTCATGAATGAGTGAGCTCAAAAACCCCTCCTTATTCATTGGGTATCTCAAAGTGCTTCTAAACATTTGAGGCTCCTTAGGTACAAGTGTTCATTGTCTGGTAAAAGAGTACTGTTGGTCAGTGATACCTCCTCAGTGATCACAACCACGTTGACGTGCTTCGCCGTCCCCGCCAGCAAATACCAGGAAGCAGGAGAAAAACAATGAAAACATTCGTTAACACCGATTTATTGAGTCATCATGGTAGTAACTCTCCGGTGGACGCCATGCAACTTAGGCACAAATGGAGGGGCCATTTGTGCCTAAGTTGCATGGCGCGTCAAAAATAAATCCACATTACAGTTTAATCAACTTATTAGTATCATTAAATTTATAATTTAAATATAATACTTAATTATCTAAATATTCTAAACTTTTCTATTTTTATTTTTCAGTTGACATCAGCACAAATATTAAATGGTATATCAAATAGAAATATGGCTATTGAAACTAATGGCAGTGGATTGTTAGGACAGCTTGGGATGCTAAGAAATAATCCAACTGCAGTTAATGAATTAGCCTATACAAATACAGTACAAGCAAACGTTATAAATAATTTGGCAAATTTAAATGCGGCAGCCAATGGAGTTACTAGGGCAGAATCTAATTTGATAAATGCAAATACTGGTCCGATCATTCCTACCAATTTCAATAAAGCAGGCAGTGAAATATTGGCAACTAACGCAAATAATGTTTTGGCAAATAATATTCTGGCTACAAGATTAAAAACACAATCAATAAATTTGAAAATTGGGAATCCTTGCAATTGTAAACATGGGATACAAGGTGAAATAGGCAACGAAGATTTTGGTTTACAAATTATGCCGGATAATTTAGAGATTTTAGGTACAGTATCTGTGAGTGGTAGAATGCCGCTATTTAGTGTAGTGACTATAAATGCAAATCTACCAACAAATGGTCTAGGTTCTGTTAACTTTGGTAGTGGCTCGCGAACAAATGCTGTGCCTCTTTAGTATCTTCTGTGTTACCTGATAATTTTGATAATTTACTTATTTTAATAAAGTTATTTATTTATTTATGTCGATCTTTCGTTTATTTATTTACTAAAACATATTCGCACGGAACTCTTTAAAAGCTTCAGAGCTTTACTTTAATATGCATGCATTACAAATAATACTACAAAAACCTTCTTCTTAAATCAAATAAATAAATATTTCGGACATCTAACACATAACGCCATCTAGTCCCAAGCTAAGCAGAGCTTGTGTTATGGGTACTAGACAACTGATATCAATACATATATACTTTTTTTTTGTAAATACATACATAGTATACATAGAAAAAAATCACTCTATATATTGATAAAAACTGAAATAAAATTTATTGAGTAGTTTTAGAGATATAGCAAACAGATAGCGGAAGCAATTTTATTTTTATACTATGAAAAGATTGGACAGGCAGTAATTGTTACATTAAGTGGTGTTTTTTTTTTTTTTTTTAATAGTGGGCAAACGAGCTGACGTATCGCCTGATGGTAAGCGATTACCGCCGCCCATGGACACCTGCAACACCAATGGCGTCACAAGTGCGTTGCCGGCCTTTGGGGGACGGGGAGGGAGATGGGGAGAGGAACGGTGGGAGGGGTTGGGGTTTGGGCCTCATTCACTCGGTAAAACACGGCGCAGGCGCTGTTTCACACCGGTTTTCTGTGAAGCCGTGGTATCACTCCGGTCGGACCGGCCTATGCATGCTGAAGCGTGGCTCTCCCACTTTAAGTACAAAAAGCCTTCGAGGAGCCCTATTAAAACACAACGTATTACGCGGTACAAGTATAATGTGTTGAGAAACGGGTTTCATGTAACTCCAACACAAAGGGAAGATCCTCCAGTTAGGCGAGGTGATCGTGCCTCCCCTCGCTGACGAGATGTGGCCCGCAGCGTTGGGCCAGCACCAGTTGGGGATTGCGGTTGTCTCTTATGTTCCCGCGATCCCCGGCGTAGCTGAGAGATGGAACACCGGGGGGTTTTAGTCAGTAAGAGTCTGAAAGACCCCTTCGCCCTCTCCCCAGGGCGGAGGACATACATGAGGATTTCCCCCGTCAAAAAAAAGGGTGATCGTACCTGGCGGGCTACGGCCTAACGGTTGAAGTTGAGATGTTGTATATATGCTAATCGGCGCGAGAACATCTATATGACGATTCAGGATTAATAGTTATTCCGTAGTTTGATATTCGGTAGATAGGTTTGTCTTCGGTAGATGGCACTGTAGTGTATTCTATTCAGTAGTATGTGCAAGACACCACACAAAGTTCAAATGTAAGTTGTTTTGTTAGTATAATTTTTTAACTTTTTTTGACAAAAGTTTTATAAATAAGATTCCTATTTTTCTCCTCTTTCAGCCGTTGAAACGTTGTATACGAACGCTGTAACGTGTTATACCACACTTCTACTAATAAATGTGGCCTAGCAAACATATTATAATAAAGTTTAAAAAAATATTATCTGCTTATTAGTTGAAAAATAACACGTAACTGCTGTTAAGGCGTTTTTATTGCTGACAAGAATTTATTTAAAATCAGTGCAGAAATTTTCAATATTTTTATATAATAAATATTATGCAACTTCCACATGCAATAAAACAAAAACAAATAGGCAGAAGGCAGTATCAACACATAGTTCATGAATAGTATTCTCGTTTCGTTCACAGTATAGCCCATTCGTTTAGAAAGTGTAGGTGCACACGCACGCAATTGTGGTTATTGCAATGAAATACGAATATATTATTTCATACAACGACATAAACTGACAAAAAATATTTGCTTGTGGGTGTGCGCCGCAGGCAGGCCTTTAATTTTGTGGCGGCTTGCCACACGTGTGACGGCTACGCGATCAAGGTGACTGTTTCTAAGCGAATGGACTATACATAGTATAAGTGCGCAACGTGTAGTGCGCAACGTGTCATGCTCATGCACAAGCGCATCAATTGGACGACCTTTTAGCGCGCTTGTGGTGTGACGTAAACTCCGGTCGTACGTCGGAGCTGACACGACACACACTTTTCTTTCTCTTTTTAAACTCTCTTTCGGAATATAAACGATCTTCGAACATAAATCAAAATGAAATGTTGGTAAAAATTGTAACCCTGTTACAGAAATAGTTTATTTTTTATGGGCCTGCCAAAATGACTACTCTGCCTGATGGAAAGCATAAGCAGAATCCAAGAGTGGTGGCCACCATACTCATTGCGAATGCAGACAATGCAACAATGCAGCTTCATGTACTAGTAGCTTTATTGCCCTTACGACCTTCAAACTATCAAGAAAAGAGTGCACTCCTTTCTTAAATGCCTTCTTCCTTTTTAATAGGTCGGCAACGCACTTGTGACGCCTTTGGTTTTACAGGTGTCCATGAACGGCGCTTACCATCAGGCAATCCGTGTGCTCGTTTGCCCCCTATCCCAAAAGAGAAATTTCATTCAAATTAAAATTAAATTTTATTTAAAACAATAAATAATTTTACTCGACTATGTTGAACAGTGGACTGCTAAAGTTTGTTGATGATGATGCTGTATATTGGGGACGAGACTCTCGCTTCTGGGTCCTTTTTTTGGTAAATTTTCTAAAAATAAATCCTAGCTAGATCTATATATCGCCTCCAAAACCTCCTGCATACTAAATTTCATGAAAATCGTTGGAGCCGTTTCCGAGATTCAGAATATATACATACACAAGAATTGCTTGTCTAAAAAAATTAGTTTCATAAAATCTAATAAATAATGTTTTGATTTACGATTATATGTTATAGACATACACATTCTAAAGGTGATAAATAAAAATACGTAGTTCAAAGATTAGATAATTTATTTTAGTACATCTTATTATTTATTCAGGCTTTTCAATTTTAAATACAATACCATACAAACTATGACTTTAGTGATCAAAATAGCACAACAATTAATAAACCAACTGGTTACTATTACAACCACAACCGTTTGCAACACTTACTAAACCACCCGCTGGCACAACGCCCTCAAAAGTAACATAACCAATTACAGGAACATTTCCTGTTACTGCTGCATTGCCACCTACAGGCAACTCTCCAAGAATAGATACATCTCCATACCCCACTGATCCTCCATTAGGTCCTCCTGCTAAATTCATACCAGCAATTGCAGCATTATTTGCAGCAACATTATTTGCTGCTAAACCATTTAATCCCATATTGTTAGCAGCAATATTATTAGATACAAAATTTCCAGGAAAACTGGCCAGATTAGGGCCAAAATTATTAGCAAAATTGTTGGCTCCAAAGTTGTTGAGACCCAAATTATTAACTCCTAAATTGTTGGGCCCGTAATTTGCTAAGCCGTTACCAGGTAAGTTGGCAAATCCATAGCCAGTGCTACCTAAGCCGTTGGGGAGTCCAAAACCATTGTTGGCTAATCCATTTCCAACTCCAAAACCATTTCCAAGTCCATTTAGTCCTAATCCGTTGCCAAACCCAATCGCTTGGCCGTATGAATTCTGAAACAAAATATCTTATTATAAATCCACTTATATTTCAACTCTAGATGTGTCTACTCGCATGAACTGATAGATAAATTTGTCATATATAATCTTTGCCTTTGAAAATCTATAGGTTCGGAAACTCACATTAATTAAATTGTGATCTATACTAATATATATAAAGCTGAAGAGTTTGTTTGGTTGAACGCGCTAATCTCAGGAACTACTAGACCGACTTAAAAAAATATTTCAGTGTTAGAGAGCCCATTTATCGAAGAAGGCTAGAGATTATATAACATCACGCTAAGACCAATAGGAGCGGAGCACCAATTTAGTATGTCACAAAAACGGGGGAAAACCTTTGCGCTACGGGCAATAGTAGACGGGATACGGGAGACGTAAACGAGGTTGCGTGGGTCAGCTAGTGAATTACTTAATACACTTGGAATTACTAGGTGTTCTGAAAAGTTTTCGACCTCAACGTGAAGTTTACAGTACTCGTTATTAAAGACTAGTGAATGTATGCAGTCGTGCACTTTTGCAATTTGCATTGTGCATCGTTGGAAGAAGTTTGTAGAAGTCAGTGAGACTAAAAAATTTTTGGTAGTGCACCTTATGGGCAATGTGTAAATGCATGTATTTTTTATTTAGTAATTATTCTACTACTAGTTTACACTATTTAATCTTGTGCCTTAATTATCTATCAACACTACCAGTAGTAGCCATGGCGGTTAGGAATGTTTTGGCGCTTCTATGTAAATATTTTTATTGTTTTTTTTGGTTTCTAGATGGTTTCTAGTATAATAATTCTATAACAAGTGTTTAGATTTTTTTAAAATTTTTATAATATTATTCGTTTGTCGAATAAAGGAATATCTCATTTTTAATAATAAAAATTTCGTACTTATTTATCTTGAGAAAAGTACCAAAATAAATACATACCTGAATAAACGAAACCAAAACGACAGAGGTAAATAACCTGAACGACATCTTTGTAACACTTAAACTAAATAGAATGAAAATAAAAATAATCTCCAAAGGCTTTATACTTAATTAATCGATAAGTATTGCTTAATTCTTGCATCAGTAGTTAAGATAATAACATTTCAACAAGACAAGACATTTCAATCGACGGGAGAGGTTGATTAAAATTCTTTGTAATCATGATTTTAGATAACTGTTTTATCTTTACAAAGAAATGATTACAAGTTTCTTTAGATTTAGCATCGAAATAACACGTATTGTGCTAACTAAAATAACTTTAATAATAATAAAAAGTTGAAAAGGAAAAACAAATAAAACATTTAGATTTGACTCTAGGTAACAAAACGTACTCAAGGTAGAGTCACGCTTATTTCAGCTGGAAAGGCCCGCTGCGATCGGGGTGGTACAGCCATCTTATAGAAGACCAACCTGAAATGACAGCATTCATGTTGTCGCGTTTTACTGGAGTGTGATAGATCCGAGGCTCAATGATGCAGAAAGATCTTCTAAGCAGCCATAGCGTAGATCACCATGCTGCATTGTTGCATTGTCTGCATTCGTAATGAGTATAGTGATCACTACTCTTGGATTCTGCTCATATTTTCCATCATGCAGAGTAGAGTCACTTTGGCAACTGCCTCTACTCTGCAACAACAATCGTTCATCTCTTATTCAACCACCTTCGGGGTGAAACTTCATTTTTTTTTAAAAGACTAGTCCCGCATTAGAAATATACATCCTGTGCCGCGGGGGACTTACAAACACATATGAAACAGACACAAAGAACACCCATACTTAGAACAACAGTTTGTGAACCACATAAATTTGAACCTACAACACTTGGCGCGATAGAGGGCGGCGCGGCGATCGCTTAAACCACTAGGCCAACCGTGCAGTCAATCTTATAAAAATGCTTATTGATTTGGTGCTCAGAACATGAATAGCATCAGCAATCAACATTTCGAGTTAGAAGAACCAGAGGACAGACGTTGATGAATCAGACAGTAATAATTAATATAGTAATTATATAATTAATATAGTAATTATATATGTATACGCTGACGTTAGGTTTATTAGTCTAACTGCTAAGCTAGTTCGATTCCCACGCAGGATAAGTAATTGTGTGATGAACACAGTTGTTTTTTCTGTGTTTGGGGTAATTTATCCATAAAATACGTAAAGAGTTTTGATAAAATTTTATATATAGCCGATGTCATCTATTAAAAACTCATTTATTAAAAAAAACAGAAGTATAGGCACTGCGGTGGAATATACAAACACACATACATAAACTGGCGGCTTTTGGCTTCGCTGTAGTCGGGTGAAAGAACATTCACCTGTGTTGATGATGATTATTATTATTTTCTAATAAAACCAATATAATAACAATAAACGAATTCAAGAAATTGGTTCATGAACATTTTCTTAATTAAAACAGGCACGAATTAGGGTATCCTGTGAATAGTTTTTTCATACGTGATTTAGTTATGTATATATGTGTATCTATTGGTAAGTGTAAGTATGTGTTATATGAGTATGTGTGTATATATATGTATGTGTATGTAAATACAAAAAAAAATCGATAAAATTAAAAATAAATAATTAAAACCCATTGCACCGTCAACCACCACTGTCTCTCTTATACATTTTGATTCATCCTAAGGTTTCCCGCCCTTTGTACACTACGTCTCACATTGTATGTCATCTTAATCTTCAGTCTATCGCAGTCCACTGCTGGACATAGGCCTCCCCAATTGCACGCCACTTAGTCCGATCCTCATCCAGCTCCTCTCCTCCCAGCAGTCTTGCGCAAATCATCACTCCACCTGGCCTGTGGACGTCCTACACTACGTTTGCCGAGACGCGGTCTCCACTCAAGAACCCGTTTACCCCAACGGTTGTCGGTTCTACGGCAAATGTGGCCAGCCCATTGGCACTTCAGCCTGCTAATCCTTTGGGCTATGTCGATGACCCTGGTTCTCTGCCGGATAACCTCGTTTCTAATACGATCCCTTAGAGAAACACCGAGCATAGCCCTCTCCATAGCACGCTGAGCGACTTTAAACTTGTGGACCAGCCGTGCCGTAAGTGTCCACGTTTCGGCTCCGTATGTCATTACGGGTAGGACGCACGCATTGAAGACTTTCGTCTTAAGGCACTGTGGGATCGACGATGAGAAGAACCGACGAAGCTTCCGAAGCGCTGCCCAACCCAGCTGGATTCTTCACCTCGTCCTCAAAGTTGTTTCTACCTAACTGCAAAGTCTGCCCGAGGTATACATATTTTTGAACAACTTCGAGAACGGCACCGTGTACCGCAACCGGTTCCGGTATAGCATGTTCATTGAATATGACCTTGGTCTTGTCCAAGTTCATCCGTAGGCCGATGCGTACAGAAGAGTCAGCTAGGTCGTTCAGCGTCTCTGCCATAATAACCATGTCGTCTGCAAATCGCAAGTGAGATATGTATTCGCCATTGATGTTGATGCCGCGCCCTTTCCAGTGCAGCATTTTGAACAAGTCCTCCATTGCATTAGTGAACAATTTCGGGGATATAACGACCCTTGTCTCACTCCTCTATGCATTGGTATGGATCTTATTTGCTGATTCTGTACTTGGACGGACATAGTGGCGGCTTCGTAGAGACATCTCAACACTTGGATGTATCGCCAATCCACTTGGCAACGCTGCAGGGACTCCAGAACAGACCAGATCTCGATCGAGTCAAAGGCTTTCTCATAGTCCACGTACATTGTATGTACTCTTGTAAATCTTAATATATATATTTCTTGTGTGCGTGTGTATGTGACTGAACTCCTCCTAAACGACTGGACCAATTTTGATGAAATTTTTTGTGTGTGTTCAAGGGGATCTGGGAATGGTTTAGATTCACAAAAAAGACTGGACCGATTTTGATGAAATTTTTTGTGTGTGTTCAAGGGGATCTGGAAATGGTTTAGATTCACAAAAACGTAAACGATGTTACGTGGGTCATAAATATGGCGGTACGAAGTTCGACGGATCAGCTAGTATGTTATATTATTATTATGTTGTACAAATAAAGTAATTCGGGATCCCCAGAACAAATTTTACAAGTTATTACTATCAAGCAAATTTTTCGTGAGTGGCATCATTTTGATCAGGGGCCCACCTTTCACCTTACAAAAATATTAGATTGTGATAGCTAAAAGGGGTAGCAGAGACAATAAACTTTTGAGCGTAGTACTGGGATAACGAACCACGCAATTTTTAGGACAATGTGGCTGTTAAATTTTATAAATATTAACTAATAATGCCATAGGAACAACATTTTGTGTGATCCACCAATTGTTGTTCTGAGTCTGGGTGCTCTTTGTGACCGTTTCATGTATGTTTGTTAAGGCCCCCACGACACAGGATTGATTTCTAATTATGGGAGTTGACTTCTTTAATAAAAAATATAAAAAAAAATGGCGACACTTCGAGTGTATTTCGACTAGAAAAATATTTTTGAAAATCTGTCTAAAATTGACGGAGTTGTTAAAAGTATATACAGAAAAGAACCATGGTCTAATTAAGAACTTCTATATTTAGACGAAGTGAATTCATTAAAAAAAAATCTGTACGACAACAGCACTACGATGCGATATTCAGATTAATAAGTCATTTGTAAGATGTAAATAAATATTTCGAATGTCTAAAACACAACGCCATCTAGTCCCAAGCTAAGCAGAGCTTGTGTTACGGGTACTAGACAACTGATATAAATACATATATACTTTTTTTGTAAATACATACATACTATACATAGAAAACACCCAAACTCCGAAACAAATATTTTCAGATGATACAAACATGTGGTCCGACTCGGGTATCGAACCCGAGACCTCAAGCACAGCAGTCGCATACACTACCACTGCACCAAAGAGGCAGTCGTGCATGTAAGTTGTAAAGACATGATGATCTCATAAAAATTAAAATTCAGTTAAATGAAGGTCCAACCAGTCTTTTTGGCACTTATAGATGGCCTGCCCTACATCCTGCAGAGGACGTCTTATGCCTGGGCTTATTCTTTATAATATATTTACGGACAGACATATAGTCATAATTATATTATATAACTCAATAAAGCATGATTGATTGGGCCGGCTCAACCGGAGTAATACCACGGCCTCACAAAAAACCGGTGCGAAACAGTGCTTGCGCTGTGTTTCACCGAGTAAGTGAGGATACCGGAGGCCCATAAGCCAACCCCTCCCCCTGTCCCCCGTCCCCCAAAGGTCGGCAACGCACTTGTGACGCCGCTGGTGTTGCGGGTGTCCATGGGAGACGGTAATCGCTTACCATCAGTCTGCTCGTTTGCACATTGTTCAATAAAAAAAAAATGATTACAGTATAAAACCATTTTTATTGGATTACCAATAAATAATCTAACTTCTGTGCACCCATATTAAAAGATTTCCAAACCACCCACAGGTTAATTGGCAGAAAAATACCCTTGATAAGAAGTGTATAAGTATATAGTATAAGTTGAAATAAATAAATAAAAACTAGAAGTTTTGTTTACTTATAAAAGTAGCATATATTTAGTATCTATTAAATTAATTGCATATAAATATGTGTAATGTTTGGGTACATGCAATAACAAAATGTAGAATCTGTAATAGAAGATAATTAAATAAAAAATAACTAAAATATTTAATAACTTTTTTCCATAATTATCGAAATATTTGAAGTTTATCGTGTTTATAGTTTAAGCGATGCACAACTATTTGAATTTTTGAGTATATAAACAAACTTAACATTTATATAATATACACAACATCTCTATTGAGATTAAAATAAAACTTGTCGTGTCCTTTTTCATTTTTCATGTATATCTATTCATCATAAACAATAAATTTACAAACAAAACTCAACATTTACAACTGGATAAATTCTTAATCTAATACATAGCACCATAACCAGCACGGCCGTTGAAACCAAATCCAGCTCCAGCCATACCAGGACCTGCTAAACCTGAAGCGGCAAAACCAGGTGTACCCATACCAGGACCGTAACCAAATCTACCAGGTGCAACAGCTGCAGCAGGTGTGACAGGAGCAATACCCTCGCTCACAATACCAACAGCACCATTACCGCAGCCATAGTTGATACCACCAGCTCCAGCTGTTGGTAAAGCACCTTCCAAAGCTATAGCTGCTAAGAATGGTAACTCTCCAATCACGGACAGAGGACCTTCAATAGCGTTTTCAGACACTACTGTGATGCCAGTAGGAGTGATCGGAGAGATACTGGTTATTGCAAATCCGCCACCGCTGGTAGGAGCTGCATTATGTGCGAATACGGGGACTCCATAACCACCGTAAGCACCTGCTCCATAAGCCAGGTTGTTCGATGTAAATGCAGGGTTATACGGAAAGCCAGCTCCGAAAGCGAATTCTTCAGCCGCTAATGCACTGCCGATGCACTGAGCTGAGATAGTCTGGAAAAAACAAAAGAGAGAAGAACATTTTAGAAAATTAGCATTCTTCATTTACTGAAACCAAGGATCTGCGTAGAAGTAATAAATGTCCGCCAATTCTTGGTACCCGTTTGACTAGTTTTTTTTATTGAATAGCGGACAAACGAGCAGTGGTATCGCCTGATGGTAAGCGATTACCGCCACCCATGGACACCCGCAACACCAGAGGCATCACAAGTGCGTTGCCGGCTTATTAAGAAGGAGTACATTCTTTTCTTGAAGGTTTGCAGGTCGTATTGGTCCGGGAATACCTCAGGCGACAGTTCTTCCCACAGTTTTGTTGTGCGAGGCAGAAAGTTCCTAGCAAGCTAAACTTAGAATATAACACCTTCGGAACCTTTTGCCAAAATAGATTCAGGTTGGCTTCCAATCTATCTATCTGTCTGCCATACGACTGCTCTTCGATTATTCACAAGATTTAGATGAAAACTATTAAGGTCAAGTAGTCAGCTAGACTTAGGCCTCTAGTTGAAAGTAGATTTTGGTCTTTTATTATATACTACTAGCTTTTACACGCGGCTTCGCTCACGCAGACTTTCATCCCCTTCAAAAATTCCTTTCTTAGTCCTCACTTACGTTATATAAAGAACCTACATGCAAAATTTCAGGATTCTAGCTTCAGCGGTTTGGGCTGTACGTTGATCTCTGGGTATGTCAGTCAGTCAGTCAGTCACCTTCCTCTTTTATATATATAGATATTAAATAAAAAACTTTAAACTAAAAACAAACAGCTTCGAACCTGGACGAAGACAGCAGAAGCGCAGAATACAAAGATGATTTTAGATGCCATTTTGTTCTCTTGACTTCCTGAAGACCACAGAATTAAATGATATTTTCAATCAGCTGCACCAAGCTTTTATATTAATATATTTTGTACAACATTTATTGGTTAATATCTTTAATACTATGACATAATAAAGTTGTTAATTTCATGTCATAAGCCAAAGATAATGATTTTTGGAATTAAATTATTTCAGTTTTGAATCTCACGTACAGGTTGGCACATTTACTTAAAACTTTAGAAAGACACGCATTTTATCTCTTGATAATTTTATCTCATACTTTCCTTACGCATAATGCGTTAAATAATATTATTACATCAATTTTAATTTAATAATATTATTACAATACGTTTGGTAGGTATTACTAGACGAATAGACTAAACAGTTTATTGAGGCAATACTACACAAAATTTATGGCATCAGCGTATTAACTTTTTACCCATTCTCCAGTTAAAACTTCAAGGTCAACTTAATCCTTCTTTCCCTTTTATTTGGAGTAGGCGTAATATGTAGTAATGCAAAATTTTTGCTGATTCCGATTAATTTCCTCCACCGGACGGGCACCAAAATTTTTACATAATGTAATTGTTTTTAGACAGGATACAGCTAAGGTACGGCTTACTGCTCATCTGGGATGGCGAACGAATGGTATAGCAACCGGGACGAAATGTTCTTCCAGAGGCACGAAGGAACATCAATAAGTTAAAAACCCACCAACGGTTCGTACACTATTAGAATGAAATTACAAAAATAAGGTTCTTAAAACTAAGCGTCCCGCCACTTACAGGTAGGCACAGATAGGAACTCATTCAGTACTTGGCCATAGTTCTTTAGTTAGCAGCACTAGACTACTCGATTACCACTTAACTACGGGAGAATAAGCTATAAGAAAAAATTATCGAAGAGAATTTTTACAGACCGATCCATATCGACTGTTTAATTTATAAATCCCTTCTATTAATCTATACGTGAAATTTTCAAACACTTGATCATTACAATATCTATACTAATATTATTAACGCGAAAGTTTGTAAGTATAGATGAATGGATGAATGTTTGTTACTCTTACACGCAAAACCTACTTAACAGATTTGGATGAAACTGTACAGTAATATAGCTTATACACCAGAATAACACATAGGCTCCTATTTGCCGCGATAACCGACATATACGCGGGCGGAGCCGCGGGCAACAGCTAGTATTCACATAAATGTTGCGGTAATTGTAAAAAACTCGTTTTTCATACTTACTCAATCACCTGATCAGCCATTTTGTATAGAGTCTAGAGCCGCGGGCAACAACTAGTTATTAAATACAAATGTGGGAATAACACCTTATGAAAACTACATTACTTAATATATTTATACGTAAAAATAAATAAACATTAAGTTTTAAAATTGTTCACGAAAATATTTTAACATAAATCTACAGAAATAGATTTATGTTAAAATATTTTCGTGAACAATTTTTTGTTGGCGTTTGCATTTATCTATTTATTTTATATTTATTACGTTGGCATTTATCCCCAGTGAGGTAATAAACCATGAAAATTTCCACAACTTGTATGAAAACGTGTATGAAACTTGTGCTTGAAACTTTTTAGTAAAAAAAAGCGGGATTCTTTCGTCCAATGTGGGACAAAGTAAAAAAAAAGTATAGATCTAATCAGAAATTACGACGACGCCGACGAAAAAAAGGTTATTCTCAATATTTTAGATTTTCTGCTACGTCATCTCTAATTTTTGAAAGAACTGGTACCAGGTGCAATTTTAGTTTATTGTTATTTTTTAACCGACTTCAAAAAAAGAATGAGGTTCTCAATTCGACTGTATTTTTTTTTCATCTTTGTTACCTCATAACTTTCGACTGGGTGAACCCATTTTATTTTAAAAATGCCTAATGCGTGGGACATTATATTTTTCATTCAAAATTAGGACGTCCCATCAAAATCGAGACGTCTGGCAACGCTGGTATGTATGATGTTTCTCTTTCTCCGAGTCTTAACTAGACTAGGGTCGGCTTTAAGTCTACTAAACAACGAATGAGCTTCGATCTTTTTCGATCACCACAACCTACCTTCCTATCTAACCTACTAGGTAATATCGAAGTTCAGTAGAATGACTATAGTTGGCCTTTTTGCCCGTAACTTATGGCAAGTGATACCGATGGCTTAACGTGCTTTCTGAAGCACGGAATGATTTCAATGTGTTCAGAATTGTAATGACCTGGCTTGTTTAACTTTGCAATACGTTAAACTACTCGAATAAATCTTAGCAACGATCTGCTTAATCTATCTATTATATGTTTTTAATGTAATGTAATACACAATTAGATCTGGCATTGTACTAACACTAGACTTTATAAAACATTGATATTTATAACAATAAACAAATTATTAACCATCAAAAAAGTGTAACCGATTTCAATATGACTACATCATAATTATCTTTATCTGACTAAGGCAAAGCCGAAATGAAGGATAATAGTTTGGCAGTCTACGTATTTTTGTATTTTCCACCGTAGCGCCTAAACTATAGAACCGATTTTAGCGAATAAGGTGTCGATAGATTCGTAATAATAGCCCGAGTGATACAGGCTATCTATATTTTATCGAAAAATTTTACGTGGTCGGGTTATAAATTTTAAAACTTTTTCTTGTTTATTCATTTATTTTTCGTTCTTAGACGTGCTACTTCTTTTTGAAATTTTAATGAGACAAACGGAAAGTATTAATACTTTCTCAAATAAAATAAATAAATCCATTTTTAATTTTATTGCGTTTTGCCTCTTTCTATCAGGCCGATTACCCTCCGCTATGCCTAAAAATAAAACAGTGTTTTGAGGTGTCAAACAAAAAATGAATGTCAATGATAATAAAAATGAGAGTCAAAAATATAATCTTGCAGATGAGACACAAATGTCATAACCGACTTCAAAAAAGGAGGAGGTTCTCAATTCAACTGTATTTTTTTATTTTTTTTATGTGTTTACCTCATAACTTTCGACTGGGTAAACCGATTTTGATGATTCTTTTTTTATTTGAAAGCTGGTGCTTCCCATGTAGTCTCATTTCAATTTGGTTTAGTTCTGACATGTCATCCATGAGAAAACCATGTAAGTCTTCAATTTGCATTAAGTATGTATGCGACAAATTGAAGAATAACTCAATATCACGCCAACCAATTTCGATGACTCTTTTTTTATTTGAAAGCTGGTGCTTCCCGTGTGGGCCCATTTCAATTTGGTCCTTCTTGAAGTCGTTTTTTTTTAGTTAAAATTTTGTATTATTTATCAGAACAGTTCATTAACAGCCTATCGCAGTCCACTGCTGAACAAATACTAAAAACTTACTACCTTTAGTTGATAGAACAATAATGCTGGATATGTGTTTTCTTTTTGATATTCTGCGTGGAGTTTTAGATTGTTCTCAACTTTTATCTTGTATCCAATTAAATACTCCTAAAAGGCGTACTAGGCATACCTCCTTATTCTCGATGCCATCCCACCGCACAAATTATGGTAGAAATTCAATAATGTCCAGAATAGTCAGAACGTATAATAACGGGTTTAGCGATATAGACATTTTTTTCTTGACTAAAAATCATTTCAGAAACGATGTCAAACGTGTATTGATCTCTGCCTCTTGCAATTGATATGCGATTTGTGTATAAAATTATTTTTTCTCCTTTTTTGTTTGATATTACTTGTTTAATATTACTTAGGTTCAATACTTAATTGTTGTAATATGCTACCACAACTTGCCGTGGAACTCTGTAATTGGCTTAAGTTTGTTGTAAATGCAGGCAGCTGAGGCTGACTGTATAACAGATTATATATATAATGTATCTCATAAAATAGCTGTAGAGTTTCCTTAAAATAAAATAAATAAAAATAAATAAATGCTCTCCAGAGAGAGAAGAGTTGATGCTAATAAAAAAGAACTGGACATTTGTATATCAAACGAAGTGTATGGCTTTGATTTTGAAAAACTACATACAGTTATCTGTGTAATTTAGCGAACTAGTAAATAACGCAGTTTAAATTTTTTCAACATCAGCCTAGAGAACACTTCAAAGAAAATCGATGGTTTTTTAAACTGCCTCTGACTTTTAGAAACAATACACTACTTATACTAGTTATCGAAGAAACATTTGCATGTATAACTATGTCTTTCATCCGTCATCATACTCTGTCACTATTGTCATTGTATGGTTCCCTCCTTATCATGGGCATGTTAAAATTCAAAAATCTAAGTCCACCTGCAGCCATACCAATATTTTAAATAACAAAAATATGCTTCTTTGGCGACTCCATTGTGGAATAACGCTTTTTGGATGCAATGGATTTTCCGCAAACGTAACAAAAGCAGTCATAATTTACTTTACACAACCTTTTAAACATTTTACATACACTACACTGCATCAGAATTTATAAGTAGTATATCTTAATATATATAAATCTCGTGTCACAATGTTTGTACTCAATGGACTCCTAAACCACTTAACCGATTATAATAAAATTTGCACACCAGTTGCAGTTCGATCCAAATTGAGAGATAGGATAGTTTAAATCTCAAATTATAGTCGCAATTTTAATTTATTGCTAATTATTGTATATAAATATGGCGGTACGAAGTTCGCCGGGTCAGCTAGTTTAATTATAGGTAGCTAACAAGAAGAAGAAAGAAGAAGGCAACGTATTTGTGATGCCTGTGGTGTTGGTCCATGGGCGGCGGTAATCGCTTACCATCAGGCCATCCGTCTGCTCGTTTGCCCCCTATTCCATTAAAAAAGATTAGGTGGAATTCTAGGTGCTATAGTACACATTAGGACAGACTTGTTTTAAACAGTGAATTAATGATAAAATCCGGAGTCGGATTCTGTATGAAATGGAGGGTAAAATAAAAATTGTATAATCAATTAAAACCAACTTTATTGCTACAACAAATTAACAAAAAAATACTTCAAACTAATATACAGCTCCTAAACCACCCAGACCGTTAAAAGGTCTGCCAGCCATTCCAGGGTATCCCATACCAGGGGCTAATCCAGCCGCTCCATAGTTGTGCCCTGCAGGGTATGCTGCAGGGGCTGCAGTTGGGGCCAACCCTTCACTTACGATTCCAACAGCCCCATTACCACAGCCGTAGTTAATAGCTCCGGCACCAGCTGTGGGTAACGCTCCTTCTAAAGCTATAGCTCCAAGGAAAGGTAGCTGACCAGTGATAGATAGAGGGCCTTCAATAGCATTTTCTGATACTACACTAATTCCTGTTGGTGAGATTGGTGATACACTAGTAACTGCAAATCCACCACCGCTGGTAGGAGCATTAAATCCGTAGCCTGGTGCAGCTCCGAATTGTGCAGCTCCATAGCCGATGGGACCTGCTCCAAAGGCTCCAAGACCTGCTCCGTATGTGAGGGCGTTTCCATTTAGTGCAAGTTCATCAGCTGCCATACCATTGTGGGCACCGATGCATTGAGCTGAAATGATCTGTCAAGCAGGAAAAATGTGAATTATTAACTAAGTTTTGGTAAATTTCACTTTGGAAATAGTTTTTAATAAGTTATGAGAAATAAAAACATAGAGTCACTTTTGATTTCTCGATACATAAAATGAATATAAAATTGTATTTTTATTTCTTTTGTTATAAAAAAAAAAGAAAGTTTGTACCTTGAAGAAGCAGGCAGAAGCACACAAAACCAGAAGTGATTTCGCAACCATGTTGTTTTTATTTTGATTGTTTGTAAGTAGTTGTAGTATGGTATAGTACTTAAAAGAATGGAATGGATTTTCATTTTCCAACGAACTTATTTATATTAATTATTTCTTCATCTTAATAGTTATCTGTATTACGATAGCGAGATGCCGCAACAAGTACCCGATTATTATTTCAAGTTTAGATAAGAAATATGATTTTTTTATTAATAAATATTTTACTATCTTTATGCGCGTGAGTTTTTCAAGATTCATGTATTATTTGTTTTTGGTATATTACATAATGCTATTTTTAAGATAATTAATAATATTGATCTTTAGAAATCTAAGTTTTTTAAAGACAATGGCCGCGTTACGAATGTTTTTGTGTCGTCGGGCACTTCACAAACATACTTAAAACGGAGACCAAGTAGACCCAGACTCAGAGCAACAATTTGTAGAGCACTCAAAATGTTGTCCTATTATAATCTATGGGTAACAATAATAAAAGGTAGTAGAGCCACGATGATTTCAGCACGAATGGGCCGGCTCGACCGGGGCGGTACTATCCTCGCACAGAAAATCAACGTAAAATGACAGCGATCGTGCTGTCGTGTTTCGTTGGTGGAGGCCCAATACTTCTTTTCCATTTTTTAAATGTAATACATACGATAGATGGGAAACACAACTCCGAAACAAATATTCGCAGATCGCACAAACATTTGGTCCAACCCGGGATTCAAACCCAAAACCCCAGAACAGGAGGTATTACCCAATACCACTGCGCCACCGAGGCAGTCAAAACAATAAAACGTATTTTACAAGCTTTTTATTAACTTGCAATGTATGTATGTATGCTTGTATGTTCGGGTGGAATCTTGCAACTCAATATTGAAGCAGAAATCTTCAACCGATTTTGCTGAAATTTTGCAAGCATATGTATACAGCGTAACAATACAATAATATAATGACATGGCGCTGATCTGATGCTGGAGCTGGAAGGTGGCCATAGGAACTCTGTAAAGAAACGTCGCAACATCATCGAGTTTGGACTCGTTTGATTCATCTCGTTTTGAGGCATTACAGTAAAAGCTTGTGTTTAAAAGCTTTTAATTTAATTTTAAACTTATTTCGAGATGCGTTTAAGAGGGCGCTCAAAAGGTGTTTATATGTCGCGGTAACCACTTACCATTAGGTGACATATCTAGTTGTGTGCCATTAAATACCATAAAAAGCCCAAATGTTTTCACTTAAAGACTTTAATCAAATGATATATACCTGTGGTGATAATGATGATGATGATAATAATATATAATTATCATCATCATCATTATCACTAGGAGTATACTCCTAGATGATTTCGGGCACGACGGCTGGTCTCAACGGATACCAATTAACGCAGGAGATATTATAGTGCACATATTATGTGTACACAACCACAGGTGCACTCTCCGTTTCCTCACTCTCATAATCCGACGAGACAGCTATCTGACACGACTATTCCAACTTCGAGTTGTTATTAATAATTTCTTTATTCAGAATAAAAACTTTTTATAAAAAAAAACCGACTTCCAAAAAACCATCCGACGAAAACTCCCTGCCAAAAAACACTAAAAAGCGTAAAATAAACTGGCTCTTCATAAATTGCTATGTGCCAATTCTTGTCTATACCTAATTCTTTATTCATTTAAATAGTAGTATTATTGTTTATGCTAGGTAACTAAAATCTGTTTGAAGTCGGCGCCAAGCCAAATGTAATAGTAGTTACCACACTCGCTTTATTTCGAGACGACCATCAACGACGTGACGTCAGCCCGCGCGTGTCTGCTTGCTTGGGTTGTTTTATGCTAGCTATCCGGCAGCGGCGAGTGCGGTACCTCCTATTACATGTTGGCTTGGCGCCGACTTCAAACAGATTTTAGGTACCTAGCATAAACAATAATACTACTATTTAAATGAATAAAGAATTAGGTATAGACAAGAATTGGCACATAGCAATTTATGAAGAGCCAGTTTATTTTACGCTTTTTAGTGTTTTTTGGCAGGGAGTTTTCGTCGGATGGTTTTTTGGAAGTCGGTTTTTTTTTATAAAAAGTTTTTATTTTTCCATTTTTAGTACAAACAATCATAGGTTATCAGTAACTTAAACTATTTCATATAATTTCTGCTGATGCGAATAACTTTAGTGGTTTGAACACGTATTAAAACTGAGTATGATAAGTTTCCAAAATTATGCTGAGATGCAAGATTTCTGTTACCGAGAACGTGGTCTACGGGGCAATAGGAATCGTGTCCAAGCTTAAATGTCGTGATGAAATAGAAGCAGGCAAGTTACTTAAAGCAAAATACATTAAGGGGTTAGTCATCATAGCGCTTGTGACATCAGCTCACCTAAATAACTTAAAAGTATACAACTAAAGGTCTATAGATACGTATGAAATTTAAAGAATTATCCTCCAACTCCTAACCGTTGAGGAGTTGTACCTTCCATCATCAGCTTATCTAAATAACTTGAAAGAATACGACTAAAGGTAACATACATACATATGACATTTAAAGATTTATCCTCCAACTCCTAACCGTTAAGGAGTTTTACCTTTCATCATCAGCTCATCATCATTAAATGATGACTACCAGACGCAAATACCGGTGTAGCTTCAGAAAATATACGAAAAACATAGTACGTGCCTGAAAAAAATGAGGGTTACCCTCGATTTCTCTGGGATGCCATCATCAGATCCTAGTTTCCTTATCATGGTACCACCGTCGGGACATCTACTTTCGATTAAAAAAAGAATCATCAAAATCGGTTCATAAACAACGAAGTTATCCCCGAACACACATAAAAAAAAATATATATATATATATACGGTCGAATTGAGAAACCTCCTCCTTTTTTTGAAGTCGGTTAAAAACTCAGTAGTATTTTTCTGGCTCAACCGGGAAATCGAACTCGAGACCGACAATCGCAAATGCTAACCTCTAGTGCCTTCACTTGTGGTTGTTTGGAAACTATCTCGTTTGTCTACTTGTACATAAAACTCGACTGCTTAAAAGTATACTAACTTTTAAACTTTCGCGTTCCATGATAAAATAATACTTTTTTTACGGGAATTAATGCGATCACTTATTAAAAGGTATTCATATCTCTGATTTGCCCAACGTTTCGACCAGGTTGCACTGGCCGTGGTCACAGGCTGACTCAGTTAAAAGTAATGAACCGAAAAGAGGAGAGGCCTATGTCCAGCAGTGGACTGTTAAAGGCTGTTGATGGAATAAACAATAAGGCTTTGGTAGAATTTTCAGTGATCTTATCTCATTTAAGCAGACGTTGGAGATGCAAGTTAGATAACATGTATTTTTCGATTTATTATCATTCTCTTTAGTAAGATATTATCGTTATACAATTATCGATAAGGTTTTCTTTCCGATAATTGTTTTCAAAATTATGATACATATGTATATATAATAGGCCTATTGAATTTATATATTCATTCTGTGACTTATTTTTGAAGTTTACATTACTTTTGTAAATTTATTTTGTATATTTAAATAGTAATAAAAATGATCGGTTTTATTTTACTTTGTGTTCAAATCATCTATGCACAGGTAAACCTTTTAACATATAATAATCTTTCCAATATGTGTATATCAACTCTAAGCAATATATTATTATCGTCTTTCTCATATTTCAGTGCGCCTTGAGTCAAACTATCACCCCTTCAAATATCAACAATGGGATTCCTTCTTCATTCGGACCATCAGGACTAAACACTGCATCATTAGCTGCAGCTAACATGAACTCAGGATTAGCAGGACAAATGATAGCAAACGGAATTCCTGCAGCAGCATTTGGTCAAATGAGAAATCAAGCTCTTGGCATCCCAGAAAACCAAATGGGTATGTCAGCTGCTGTGGCAACGAATAACCTTGGAAATGGATACATTAGCAGTTATGGTGGAAGTGGCAGTGGGGATGTTGCTGTTGCTGGCGAATTACCAGTTGCTGGCACTACTGCTATAACAGGACAAGTGCCAATGTCTGGCAAGGTACAGTTTACTGGCACTCTGCCAGCTGGTGGTATAGTGACCATTTCTGGCACGTGTGCTTGTGGAATGAATAATGGACAGTATAATGCACCATTTGGTGCCAAACCTGCGTATAACAATAAGCCGTATTTATATTAATTAACCATTACTTATTTATCGTTGTTATTAAATTATTAATATCCATTTTAGTATTTAATGTGTATTTAAATAAAGATTTTTGAGTATTTAGTGATTTATTTTATTAGCTTTTGCCTGCGGCTCCGACCGCGACCCGCGTTTTCACCTATCCTACTAATAATATAAACGCGAAAGTTTCTGAATATGTTTGTGTGTTTGTTACTCTTTCACGCAAAAACTACTGACGGATTTGGATGAAACTTTACAGTAATGTAGGATATATATCAGAATAACACATAGGCTACTATTTACCGCGAGCAGAAGTTAGTAGTAAATAGTAGAAAGAAAAGTTTTCGATTTAACGATGATACAAGTCATTTTTCTTATTTTTAGGGTTCCGTACCTCAAAAGAAATAAAAGGAACCCTTGTAGGATGACTTTGTTGTCAAGACGTCTGTCAAGACCCTTTTTCTCAGGAACGCGTGGAGGTATCAAGCTGAAATTCACATCAAACACACAAGCTGTGAAAAAATAAAACTTTTAAGCCAACGCAGTCAAAAGATACAGCTGTTCATGCTGCAAATTTTCGACACTCGCAAGGGAATCAAAACCTACAGGGTACTTCCCGTGAACTCTGAATCTCCAAACTTGGAACGAAGCAACGTCTTATACAGGTTTGTACGGAACAATCGGTGTGCGAGTCCGATTCGCACTTGACCGGATTTTTTTGTTTTCGGCATACCAAGTCTCTTGAAATCTACACACTTGTCCCAGCGATTTACAATGTAAATTGATGCTAAAATACAGAACTACATTCACTAGTCTTGAATCAGGAGTGCCGCCACCTTCACATTGAAGTCGGAAACATTTCAGTTCAATTAATTCGAGTTTAATACCATGAAGCTCCCTCTACCGATAAAAATTGAAACTTACCTACAAAGAACGTTTTATAAACTAGACAACATGAAACGTTTTCAATACTGTTTACTTAAGCAAATTAAAACCTCCAAGATAGATGTCGCTAGAAGAACAGATACATCTATTACAATATAGTATTTAGAAGAGATTGTTGTCTGTACATTAAATATAGTACTTGGATAACAGAGCGTCGCTTTTTTCGAAAATATTCTAATTATAGCTACGTGCATTGAATTTTCTTCCACATAATTTTGACCACTTTGAGAGCAAAAATCATTATGATGATGACTGTATCTCCTGCAATCTTTCCCGCCTTTAAAAATACTACAATACCCTTCTGTACCAAATAATAAGCACTTAACTATTACCTTTAAACGACGTAATTCTTGTATATATAACTAGCCGACCGTGATAATTTTCCACCGTTTTTGAAACATTTTTCAATGGGGCTCCGCTCCTATTGGTCGTAGTGTGATAATATATATCCTATAGCCTTCCTCGATAAATGTACTATCCAACACTGAAATCATTTTTCAAATCGGACCAGCGGTTCCTGAGATTAGCGCGTTCAAACAAACAAACAAACTCTTCAGCTTTATATAATAGCACAGATTATAATCAGAATCTAGCAAAAGGCTCCAACTATTTTCATGAAAGTTAGTATGCAAGTGCTTTAGGGGCCGACAAATCGATCGAGCTAGGATTTTTTGGCAGTATCCTTCTCATAATGCTCTACGCATTTTGGAAACTGTAGCTTCAATTCAACGTTCATAAATGTCACTTAATTTCTTAATTTAATAAATGATTTTGAATTTGAATTCAGCTTTAGAAAATTTACAAAAAAAAATATCGAGCAAATCTCGGTCATTCAGGTGCAAGTATCTATTGAGCTGAATACTTGTTTACTACATTACATTATAAATAGAATTGTACTATCAAATAATCTGAGTATGTAATAAATATGCTTACTCATCAAATTCCAAGACAGGTTGTTTACTACGTCGAGTAGGAAACACGTGCTTATTTTCGCTGAATTAGCTCTACTGACTCATTAAACTCACGAGCCCTTGAAATTTATATTATATTGTACCTTGAAATTCTGCATTTTTATGCAGAATTTCAAGGTACAATAATATAAATAGTACGATTGTTATCGTTAAATACACATTATATTTTTACCGTGGGAGCGCCACGCTTCGGCATGAATGAGCCGGCTCGACCGGAGTGATACCACGGCCTCACAGAAAACCGGTGTGAAACAGCGCTGGCGCTGTATTTCACCGAGTGAGTGAGAATACCGGAGGCCTATACCCCAAACCCTCCCCGCAACCCCCTCCCCATCCCCCAAACACCAGCAACGCACTTGTGACGCCTCTGGTGTTGCGGGTGTCCATGGGCGGCGGTAATCTCTTACCATCAGGAGATACGTCAGCTCGTTTGCCAATTATTCCATTAAAAAAAAATATTACAGAAATGATTATTTCGGACATCACAAACAACGCCATCTAGCTTCAAAGCAAGCAGAGCGTGTACTATGACAACTAAATTGACTGATAGAATATTTATGTACTAGCTTTTACACGCGGCTTCGCTCACGCAGATTTTCATCCCCTGATTTACGCCCTTAGGGGTGTCTGCTTACCATAGTACGATGGATAATATCATTGCCAAGAGCAGGAAAACTTGACACAAACCTTAAGGGGCGTCTCCACCGAAATTGTTGGTAATTTCAGTGTTTCCAACTATTGGCAACTCTTCAGAAAATCACTAACTTTTGTTTCTATTGTGTCACCAACAATTTGAAACGCATACCAACCAAGCGTCTCCACCTGACCTAGTTACATATCACGTGCTTTATTCTGCTGACTCAGGTGTCAAATGTTAATATAACAATAACACAATACTGTTGAACCTCAACAGTATTGTGTTATTGTTATATTAACATTTTATTCATTATTTTCATAACACTTTAACAACGCGTGACTACGGCTTTTAAAACTTGTTTCATACTTTTTCAGCGTTATTTTTTGTCGTAGTTAGGTTTTAGTTTTTACTTTCTTTTATTTAAAATGTTTTGGTGCCTCTGTAATATTAATTTCTTTGCAAAGTATATTTAAAATAGGTACCATAGAAATATCACAATTATCGAATAAATACGTACAAAGTCAGTAGAAAATGCTAATAATATATATATTTTTGAAATGTACAAGTAACGCCCTTTCGAATGATACAAAACACGGCATATTTATCTCAAATTATTTTTTTAATACAGTACTTTATGTCAGCTAGAGGGCGCCACATTAGATTCAGTGACACGTCATATAGCCTATAACCACCGGACAATCAAGACGCTTCTAACGATACCTCATTTGACCACTTCTAATAAGTAGTTAAGGAGCTATGAGGGAACAGATGAACATACATACATACATACTTACATACATACATAGCCTGTCAAAATCATAACCCTCCTTTGGCTTTACCGTAGTCGGGTAAAAAATACGACAAGCCGTTTAGACTCTAGGGCGTGCTAAAGAAATATACATACATACACTCGACAAACATAACCCTCCTTCTTTCACAGTCGGGTAAATAGTGGGCGATCGTTGTCCCACATGGGGTTTGAACCCACAACACTTGGCACAGTAGAAAGCGGCGTGGCGACCGCTTAAACCACTAGGCCAACAATCTTAATGATAAAATATTCCATTCCTGCTAACAATGACCATGATGTAATAAGGTATCAACTTACATAGTTTACGTGGTGGGTATCGTTAAAGAAAATTGCACACTGCAGATTTCTGCTAGAAACAGACGTAGCAGAGTTGAATAAGTAAACATATTTACTCAATTCAGCTCTGCCATGCACCATACACTTTCTTACGGCTGAAAATGGAATGCAAGAAATAACTCGAGCAGACCAGGGTCGTATATCTATTAGCTGGAACTGGTTCTCGCCAAAGACCTCTAATATATGTTTTAACCGACTTCAAAAAAGGAGGAGGTTCTCAATTCAACTATATTTTTTATGATTTTATGACTCTTTTTTTATTTGAAAGCTGGTGCTTCCCGTGTATTCACATTTCAATGTGGTCCAGTTCTTAAAGTCGTTTTTTGAAGTGAAAACTTCTTTAGCCACATTGAGCACTTTTTGGCAGGGGAGGATCTTATGAGTTCGCGTCACGACGTCACTGCGTCACCGACATGATTTAATTTAAATATTAAGAAGCTATAAGTTTTTACTTCTATCGGCAGTCTTTATGATTGCCAATATTTTTTTGTTAAAATTTTTGTTTATAATAAGCGCTAATCTCGGGAACTACTGTTTCAAATTGTCTAATTATTTTCGGATTAGATAGCCCTTTTACCGAAGAAAGCTAGATATAGGCTTTTTACGTAAAATCACGCTATCAATAATAGGAGTTGAGCATAACTAATACCTACGTGATGAAATAGAACGTTCTACTTACTTACAGGTGGAAAATTATTTATCTTATCATGTTGTTAAATAATTTATAATATTTCTGAATATTGTCACGTAATTCCAACAAAATTGTTAATTAAATACTTTTGTAATACTATTATAAAATATTCAATATAAAAGCCGTAGGCTCGAAAGTTAAATCATTCAAATTATATTTTCTCTCGTTTGTACACATTAAACAAGACAAAAACCAAAATGGCCGCTATGGTTTCTATCGTCTGCGCGTTTGCTGTTTTGGTTCAGGTAAGTTTTTTGTTTAAATGTTTTGTGTGTATTCCTTTAAAAGAGCAATACTTGTAAATATATAATGTGAATTTCGTACAAACGGCCCTAACAGCAGTCCGATTCGGCAATAAAACCCGAGAACTCTTGATCGACAGTTGCTTACGCTAATGGCTGACTTCTAGACCAAAGAGGCAAAGTCAGCAAAGTTTTTTTTTAACTTTAATACACTAAACTCTTTGTAAATAAACTTTTTTAATATTTCTAGAATTAGTTTAGTTAGTCAAAAAATTAACTAATCATTTTTCTCCCTATTCAATAACTTTGACTGTGGTCAAAAGCGTGACTTTGGGTATTTTATCGTATGGTTATTTCATTTCCACTGATCAAAGAAACCTTATTTTCCAGGGTATCACAGCCCAGTGCATCGGCAACGCATTACTAGCAGAAGCAGGAAACCCATTCGGATACTCAAACACCCTAGCTTATGGAGCTCCCTATGGCGTCTACGGAGAAAGAACAGCAGCTCCAACCAGCGGAAGTGGTTTCATAATCACCAGTTCTTCACCAATCTCTCCTACTGGGATTCATGTAGTCTCAGAAAACGCAATTGAAGGTGGTCTTTCCGTCATAGGAGAACTGCCTTTCTTAAGTGCAATTGCTTTCGATGGCGCTTTACCAACGGCTGGAGCTGGTGGGATTCATTACGGTTGTGGTGATGGGGCTATCGGTATTGTGAGCGAGGGTATTACTCCTGCTTATGCTGCCCCAGCTGCTGGTGTCGCTCCTGGAAGATACGGTTATGGAGCTGGTAATGCTGGATCAGGTTTTGCTGGTATGCGAGGAGCTGGTTATGGTTATAATGGCTTTGGTGCTGTTTATTAATTTAACGGTTACTTGAAGTGTTTATATTGTTTTAATTGTTATTTTAATTGTAATAAAATATCAAATTTTAGTATTTGTGTTTTTTCTTTTTCTTTTTGTTCTTAATTAAATATTTATTTAATTAATACATAAAACATAGCTAAAATACTTGCCTAGTCCTTATAGATGCCTATATAATTATAATAGAAATAATTGCACAAACCTCAGACACTTGGTGCGTACAATAGCATCATATTTCTACAACACCTGAAGGTTGACCGGCAGAGAATGCCTCATGGCATTAAGTCTGCCTTTGTACAACTTGTGCAATAAGTTAAAAAAAAAATAGTACCCAGTCCGCTGATAAACATACTTAGGTATATAATACTAGCTGAACACCGCGGCGTTACCCACGGTTTAACAACAACCGCGGTTAACGCTGCGGGGCAATGCTAGTCTAGAAAAAGTAGCCTAAGTTACAGCTACAGTATCACTATCAGCTATCTGCCAGTGAAAGTCCCGTAAAAATCGGTCTAGTTGTTCCAGAGATTGGCCGGTTATTCCGGAACAAACAGACAGACAGACAAAAATTGTAAAAATGTTATTTTGGATTATGTACCGTGTATTAGTGTTTTTGCATCATGCATATTGCATACATATGCATTGACTAAAAAGCGGTTATTTTAATAGTACAAAGAGAATCTCCAATTTTATTTATTTGTATACATATATACAAATAAAGATATATCTAGATGTCACCGTAAGATTGTAAAAACCGTTAGATTATAATTTACCTAGCGAGATTGCATATTGTCGAAAGATTGTCAACCGTGATATACTGCTTACAACTGTCCCTGATTGGTCGATCTTACAGTAGGCCATTCAATGGCTATTGAGTGAGGTTAGAACTTCTTTGATTAATCACAAATTCATTTTACTGCCACAACTATCTTATGCTAATTCTAAAGCCTTAAGGTATTTTAAACACGAAATAAATTTACAATCACAAACATACTTACATTCGGCAACAACCGAATTAATCAACAAATACGGCGGCGCGGGACATATGCTGTTCAACCAATCAGCGCGCGAGATGCGATTCATCGCATACCATATCACAATTTGACGGTTTCAGTTCGATAGATACCTAACTAATAAAAATAATACGTTAAATTATGAGCAGTATATTACAGTTCACAATCTTTCGACTGTTTGCAATCTCGTGGGATAGATTATAATTTAACGGTTTTGACAATCTCACGATAACATATCGTTAGTTTTAATAGAGGGTTTGCCTCAAATTTTTAATTCTCTTTCCTGCGTAGTTTACTTTCTTTTTAGTAGGGGAGCCCTTAGAAGGAATTTTGGGATTTACTAAAGCGCGGCAGATTAATATACAGCGGGATACCTTATACCCAGTTAAGTACCTCCACCAAATATGAACCTCGTATACATGGCCGCCCGTCAGGAATAAAGGATCAGATTAGTAAAAAAAAATTGATCATCAGACATTCTCGAGCGCGTCAGATTAAGGCAGGGTGAGTTAATTACACGCTAAAAAGTGTATATTCCACTAACCTGACATTTTGAGAGTGACGTAAGGAAAGAGGAGGGCTATAAAGTTGTAAAAAAAACGTCATCTCGACATTCTCGAGCGTGGCAATTTTTTTTTATTTTGTGGTAAATCATTCAAGGATAACGAAAAATATATAATCTGACGATAGCCACAAGCTGAAGTAACAAAATTTCGTCGATAAAGTTTAATATATTGACGATGGTGATGCCTATATTCACACTGATAAGTCAGTACTAATTCATGTGTTAGAGAAATAAGTCGAAGATATGGAGCAACCGCCATCCCAAATTGACCTTATAATTGTAGATGGTATATTGTGGTAATTGATAACTTGCAATGTATGTATGTTTGGGTGGAATCTTGCAACTCTATTTTGAAGCAGATATGTTTAACCGATTTTGCTAAAATTTTGCAAGCATATATATACAGCGTGACAATACAATATTATTATGACATAAAACTAATCTGATGCTGGAGCAGGAAGGTGGTCATATGAACTCTATAAAGAAACATTGCAACACTATAGAGTTTGGACTCGTTTGATTCGTCTTGACGAGTACTTTATGTTTTCATAGTATCCAGGGTCTGATGATGGACCCGGAAGGTGGTCTTTATACAATTTATAGAATACAAAGGCTTGTCGAGAGATTTACCTGTGTGTAAGGAAGTAATTGAAATAACTTAATTTGAATTTGTATAAAATTTTCAAACTAAGTAAAAGTTGTAAGTAACTAAGTTGTTGATCGATCATTTCAAGTAATTACCTCGATTTGTGTCATAAATATTCAGTTACTGATAATTCATTATAAATTAATTATGATTTGTCATGCCCTGATCATGAAGAAGCGAAGACGAACATAGCATTTATTGCTTACCAACAAAATGAAGATTCTACTATTACTATCGGAACTTCTGATACTGATATAGTGGTAATTTTCTAAAAAGCACGTCTGGATTTGGGATCAATTTTTTTTTTTAATTGTCATAATAAGCGAACCCCTCCAGATAATCGTCACATTATGAGGCAGCGCGTCTAGGACATAAAGATGAACCATAAATATCTTAATCTGACGCCCTTGATCAACATCACGATTTTTTTTGCACATTCTTATAACTCCCGTGAGTTTGCGTCACATCCAAATCGTCAGATTATTGAATGGGAGCTTTATTTTAGGTTCACTTAACATGCACTTTGAAAATCTGACGCGTTCGATAATTTTTTTTTTTGTCATTTTCAAACCTTACGTACGACCACCCCCACCATGCAAACGATCAGATTAACATATGTACATTTAAAAATACGTAGGACATGGATGCTATCAATATCTGACGCGCTCGAGTATGTCCATGCATCAGGTTTTTTTTACATTTTTGAACATCCATAGCTGCTCACCCCACCGATGAAAAGGTATACAGTAATAACATTTTTTTCTTTTTGTCATCTAGGCTTTGCAACCCAATAGGTCTCTATGACGCTCCAGTAAATCCCCATTTAGCATCGTGGGCTCCCTACTATATAAGGTTCTTACTGTTAAATATGCTAAGGAGAAATCGCCGTAAGCGATAACACCAGCAATGTTATGTCTACATATGTCGTTGTTCGGTTCGTATGTCTAAATAAAGAGCCTTAATCTAACCGTGGGGGTACACCAAAACGGGAAGAAGTTTTCAATACGGTTGCATTTTTTATATTTATTTAAATTCAATTTTATATATTATTGTGTGACTTTATTTCTTTAGAACTCTTATATTGCGAATATCCTTTTATTATTGAAAATAAAACATGTCTTTTCCTGCAGCTCCGCCCACGTATATGCCAAACTGCACGTTTGGCCTAGTGGTTTGGCGGTCACCACGCCGTTTCCTACTTCGCCAAGTGTCGTGGGTTCAAATCCCACGTAGGACAACACTTTGTGTGATCCACGAATTGTTGTTCTGAGTCTGGGTGTTCTTTGTGTCCGTTTCAAGTACGTTTGTAAAGTCCCCCGCGACACAGGATTTATTCCTAGTGCGGGAGTTGTCTTTAAAAAAAATATATAAATATATATATATCGGTTACCGTGACAAAAAGTAGCCTATGCCCTTCTCCAAATTCCAGTTTATCTCTATACCAATACCGTTCAGTAGTTTAGTCGTGAAAGCGCAAAAGTCAGACAGCCTGATTTACTTTCGAATCTATAACATTAGTATGGAAGTTTGAATGGTAGGTATATTTACTGTTTAGTGGTAGAATATTAAGGGATGTAGATAATACAGTTTATTATGGTGTAGACGACGTTGATGACAGCTGACAGTAACTATTGCTGTATAACAGTTTATGTTGAGTTCTGAAGTCATAGATACTTTCAAATACCAATTAATCTGAAGAAAATTATTTAAAAAAACAGCCAAGTAAAGAAAAACAGTTTTAATTTAATCAAAACAATAATTTATTTAATACATATACGGTATACCAGCGCCACACCCACAAGCGCAGTTACCAGTAATAGATACACCACCAAGAGCTGGAATAGAACCACCGAAGTTCACAGCACCCATGATTGGTACCTGACCATTAAGCGCTGTGGTTCCAACCAATGGGAGTTCACCAGCGACTCCTACATTACCTTCACCTGTTCCTCCGTAAGGACCTAATGACGCTACTGGGTAAGAACCAGGTATACCAGCTGCTGAATATGCAGGTTCGACTCCAGCGCGGTAGCCGTAAGGGCCAGCTGCAAAGGCGGCAGCAGAACCGTAGGCTGCTGGGGTCAGGGCGGCAGCTGAAGAGATGGCTGCAGGGCCGAAGTTGCCAAGGCACTGGCTTAATACATTCTAAGGCAGAAATATATAATGAATGAATAACTTATAAGATTTTGATGATATAAAGTTCTGGAAAGCTTTTAATTGATATTCTTTAGGATTTCACTGTATTATCAAAGTTTTCGGTTACCATCTATATGCTTCAAACATAGCATTCAGACAAAATTGAACACTATAAGAATTTGGTCGCTAAAATGCCGAAATACGATATAACATTTAGTCAAACTGAAATATTAATCCATCAGGATTGTATTCTGAAAAACGTGTCCAATATCATAGTTGATGAATATTATTAATAGTGTTTATTTATTCAAAGTTACTTGGGTAAAATGTCTTCAATTAAACATGGAGAACCATCATTTAAGGCTATACTGTAGTAGTATTGCAAGTATACCATTTCAGTATTTTTGTTCTGTGAGGTCTTGCTTCACTTTCATCAATCCGGCTCATTTGTGTCTAGAAAAATTAATTCCAGGGAGTATTTTTAACCAAAAAGAACCGTAAACAATTAGTTGGAAACGGATGGACTGAGAGAAAATGTATTTTTTTATATTTAACTTCACAAAAACAAAGAGATTTATAGGCTATTAGGTAGTCATATTTTATGTAAATAAGTATTCAGAGTTATAATGTATATTCTCGCAATTTCATCTTTTCAGAAACTATTTGAGTATCCCAAACAGAACCATTGTTTCAATAAACAAAATGTTGTATACTCAAGTAATAAAAAAAACTTTATATTTAGGTTATACGCTTACCTGAACTAAATAAGCTTGGACACAAAGCAACGCTACTGTAAAGGAATACATGATTTGATGATGCAAAATATTTTTCCCTTCAACGAAAAACTTAATAATGAACCATATCATATTTAACCTTCTGTTATATAATTTCTATATTAGTATTATTACAAGATATGAGTCACTCACCTGATCCAGCAATGATAATGTTATCGAATGCAATACATATAAAATAATTACAAAATTGATTAATTTACAAAATGATTACAAAAACTTTTGAGAAACTTAGATAATATTGGGTATAAAAGCGACAAATTGATTTCGAATATCATTATCGCATAACCAACAACAAACCAACAACTATCATCGAGCAACATGTCTTCTTCAGCTACGAAATTCGTCTTTCTTTTATGTGCGCTGGTTCAGGTAAATTTTCGAATATTGTTTCAGTTATAGTTTTCTTTGTTCACTCATTCATATTTTTCGTACGGCTTTTAATCTCTTTCATATAGTTCAGTTCAGTCCTTAAACTGTTATTTACTTTTAGATAATAATTTTTTTCCTTACTACTGTACTTGTACTCTGTGTTACCAGATTTGGCTCACTTCTACTCATCTATTCTCATCATTTTAGTACTAAGGTACATACAGAATTGTAAAAATAATTTCTATTATTTTTCAGGGTACCATCGGCCAGTGTATCAACCGTGGCGCTTTCGGTGCTCCAGCATACGGTGCTCCTTATGCCTGGCCAGGTACTGGACTAGTACAAGACGGACTAGCAGCCTCAGCAACTTCATACGATGGTCTAGCAGGAAAAAGCCTTGCAGCCATTGATGGAGTTTACCCGGCAGTAGCATCTGCATTAGAAATCACACCTACTACTGGTGGTGCCCTAGCTGTCACAAGTAGTTCAGCGGTTCCTCCTACTGGAATTTCCGTAGTATCTGATAATGCTTTTGAAGGTCCTTTAGCTGTTGCTGGTGAATTACCGTTTGTGGGAACTGCAGCTGTTGAAGGTGAATTACTGTCTGCTGGTGCAGGAGCTATTAATCATGCCTGTGGTGATGGAGTCACTGCTGTGGCAGTTGACACTACTGCTTTAGTACCCGAGGCAGTTATAACATCTATTGCGGAGACTGTAGTTCCTGCAGCTGCTGCTTTAACACCCATTTTACCACTTTCTCCTGCTAACCGCTTCATTCCTAATTCAGGTCTTGGTCTCGGCAATAGATTTCCCCCTCGTGGATGTGGAGGTCGTGGTGGTTTGATGCACTAAGTGTTTACTTTGTTATTTAGTCAATTAAATATTGTTGTTGAGTTATTTTATTCTTTTAATGAGCCATGAGGTCTTACGATATCTGGTTGTTTTACACTGTAACAAATTTTTATCTATTTCACAAAATTCAAGGGATTTTGAATCACTTTATTGTTTTTATTACTATCTACATTTTTTTTATTATTATTTCTACTATTTCTATTAATTCTACATCTCTCATCCGTTTTTACCTTTTTATTTAATTTAATTGTTTATCATCGTTGTTCTTCCTGCCCTTTCTGGGAAGGATTAATATCCAAGAACAGTTGAGAATATCTAATTATATGGTTTTATAACAAACCAGCCATAAAAAAACCACATCCAAGTGAACGGGTAGACCAACTACCCGTTCAAGAGCTATATTGCCACAGACAGACATAGCGGTTAAAGAAGTAAAGGGAGTTTGACATGTGACAAAAGCGTAGAAGAGTCATACTTCGGTACATATATTATTACTAGCTATCACCCGCGGATTCGCTCGCATAGTAAAAAGTATCCTATGTTACTTCTAATAGGTATTATTATAATCATCATGAAACTTTATTTTGGAGGTCCAAAAATAAAGTTTCGTGATGATCGGTTAAGTAGTTTTCCTGTGAAAGTATAACAAACAAACTTATTTTCTCCTTCGTAATATTTGTGTGTGTTTTTTTTTATGTATAGCCCGCCAAAATGACTCTACTCTGCCTGATGGAAAGCATAAGCAGAATCCAAGAGTGGCGGCCACCATACTCACTGCGAATGCAGACAATGCAGTATGGCGACCCACACCATGGCGGCCTAGTGATGCTGCTGCATCTTTTAGTCTAGTCAACAAGTATGGAACTTGTTGACTAGACTATTTGGGCCTCCGGTCTCGCACTCACCAACGAAACACGACAGCACGAGTGCTGTCATTTTACGTAGATTTTCTGTGCGAGGGTAGTACCGCCCCGGTCGAGCCGGACCATTCATGCTGAAATCAGCGTGGCTCTACTACCTACAGTGATATATTAGGATTAGGATGTAGGTTGGCTCAAATCATCAACATCATCAACAACCCATAATGTCCTACTGCTGGACTCGGGTCTCCTCTCAGAAGAGGGTTAAGGCCATACTATTGGCTCAAATGACTCATAAAAAATCAGTACTATAATAAGTAATTCTTTGGTTAACTGTTTGAAGACTAGCGATTTTCACACAATCACAAACACACACACACGCACAGACACATACACACACACTACACGCATACACACACACGCACGCACATACACACACACTCACACAAGCACAGATAATTTTTCTTGTACAGATTAAAATATTATTTAAAAGATGAATTTCCATACATTCGATTTATCTACGTTTCAAACGCTTGATGCCGCTCGTGATTACGGGTAACCTGAGCTTAGCGACGCCTTCATATTGAGCGGTCCCGGTTGTGATGAACATCTATAGCCATTGTTATTAGGAATTCAATGCCCTCAAATATACTAATAACTAGTTCAATCTTCAAATTCATTCGATCACAGGCGCTCCATGGAATACCCCAAATAATCTTGCAAATAATAAAAACTGGAAAGAAAAACTGATAAAAGTAAATGTTGTTTAAAGAAAAATTACAAAATTATTAAAAACAATGTACCATTGTATGGGTTCTGAATCACCAGGCTTACCAAGCTTGATCAATATACTAGGATTAATTATACTCTGTCCATTCCTTTATTTTCGTTTTGACAGTTCAAGAAATTTCGAAATTAGTGACGCCCTCACACATTACCGATTCGATTTGAAATGAAAAGCGATTTTATTTATGAAGAACTTTCAATCGATAATTAAATATTTTTTGTTGAAATATTAATTATTCATTTATTAGTTTTTTTTATATTATGTAAGAAATAAACAAAAATATAAATAATAAATCAATAAATTAGATGAATGAACAGACTTATTGTTTGAATAGACTCTTGGTTTGATATAAATAATATAAATTCCAAGATTTTGACTTAATTCCTTGCAAATAATCAATCTTGGAGTCGTAGATACTATTTTTATTTCCTTTTTTTATTAAATTTACAGAAAAAATACTTACATGAAGTCAAATTATTTTTATAATATGATCGATTTATCGTATTTGAAGTACTGTTTTATAGTCTGTGGTTGTTTGTTATGCACAGGCCACTTCACTAAAGTACCGTCACCGTCAATAAAGTACGACATTACTGTAGTACATAATTCCGAAAAAAAATAGGGTAATTTATAGGCGTGAGCTGTCAAAAAGAAAATAAACGAATGGACAAAGTATAGTATGGAGAGCAAAATAATAGTTCAATGCTTAAAAGACTGCACGTTTAGCCTAGTGGTTTAACGGTCACCACGCCGTTTCCTACTTCGCCAAGTGTCGTGGGCTCAAATCCCACGTAGGATAACACTTTGTGTGATCCACAAATTGTTGTTCTGAGTCTGTGTGATTTGTGTCCGTTTCATGTATGTTTGTAAAGTCCCCCGCGACAGAGGATTTATTCCTAGTGCGGGAGTTTCCTTCCTTCTTTTTTCCTTTTAATAAATTTTCCTTTTAATAAGTTTAATTCCTTTTAATAAAAAAAAAAGAGAAAAAAAGAAAAAACAGCGCCAACAGCTATAAAACATTATAAAGGGTTTACGTAAAGTTTTCCTTTTCTTTGTCTTGTAGGTCTTATGCAGTTTGCTCCCTAGTTTTCACCGTCTTTGCAATCTTCCTATTGATGCTCCCCTGCTATTGGTCATAGCGTGACGTCATATAGATTAATGTATAATATATAATCGATTAGTTAGCCTATATAAACTGATGTTATATAGAGCAATCCATTATTCCAATTCAAACCTATAGTTCCTAAAATTAGTGGGCTTCGTCCACTAGGATACGGATACTAATGGATGTTGTGTTTACAAAAACTATCAAACATCAAAATTAAGAAAAAACAAAAAGTTCTCTTAAGGGATAAACCAGGGGATCCTAGTGGACCGAGCTAGATGTGACAACAACAAATAAATGAAGTAAATTCTTCAGTATATAAAACTTTAAGAATGGATAACGTCATATTGCATAATTCAACGAAGACGATAATTCGATAGATTTAATAAAGGAATTGTAACGAAATAAAAAAATATTGTACTTGATGATCAATGTTATATTTTCGATTACTTTACTTTTTTTTCAATTACCACATTCAGAAGCACATTTGCCGTTAATGGAAACGCAACCAGCAGCCCCCACGTTACCCCCAAAGCTAACAGCACCCAAAATAGGTACTTGACCAATAACAGCGGTGTTACCGGCAACAGGGAGCTCACCGACGACTGCTACGTTACCTTCACCTACACCACCATAAACAGTGGTTGCAGATGTGCAAGCTTCTCCATCATTCTCTCTAGTTCTTCACAGTACACATCTGCATTAATGCTCATGCCGTTTTGTAAAAAGCTGTGGTGAATCACACCCGCACTAGACCACCAAACAGTGACCATCACCTTTTTAGGGGTCATTTTTGGTTTAGAGCATTGCTTTGGTGCTGAACCAGGGTCTAACCAACTTGCTGAGCGCTTTCGATTGTCGAACAGAATCAATTTTTCGTCGCACGTAATAATTCGTTTCAAAATTCCTTCATTCCTTTGCCTGTTGAGCAGCGCAAGGCAGGTCTCGACGCGTACGTTGCGCTGGCGGTCGTTAAGGTCGTGGGGCGCCCATCTATCATGCTTTTTTACCTTGCCAATTTGTCGCAAATGGATCAATATTGTTTTGATGCTTACATTAAAAGCTGCTGCTAGCTCAGCTGTAGGTTTCGTCAGCTTCCACAATCGCTTTTAATTCATTATTGTTAACCAAAGTCTCCGGACGACCACTTCACAGCTTCATTTTTCAAGTCAAATTTCCAGAACGGAACCGGGAAAACCAATAACGGGTTGTGCGTTCGTTCTCTCCGTAAACGTTTTTGATGTTACGTGCCGTTTGTGTCGCGTTGGTGCCACGACGGAACTCATATTCCATGTTGGATTTCGAACGTCATTATAATGGCAACATTTTTGATTGTCACTTTTTTTCTTGTTTGACGTTTTGACGTTTGAGGTTAATTTAAAAAAGGACTTGAAAGACGCGCGTTGTGAAAGGTAGACGATTGTTTTGAGAACCGAAAATTAATTTATATTAAGCTAATTGTATTGATTTCTGATTCTTTTTTTGATTGTATTGATTCTCTGTAGTGATTTACCGTTTATGTGAGGTCTGGTTGGACTCGCGAGTTTTGTAGGCGCGTTCCGCGAAAGCTGAAGCGAGTGAGTTGTAATTCGAATATCCGTGATAGTTGATACGAGTTTATTGTAATTCGAATACCTTGAAAGTTGTACAGCACTTTAGGAGTTTATGATTGTGTGACGACGCAGAGAAGAAACTACCCAAGAGATCTCTTGGAATGGAACGCCGAGAACAGGACGCCACACAACTCCAGTAAGTGCTTGATGAATTTAGTTTAGATTAAGAACACGGTGAATCGCCGTAAAGCTCATTCTTCTTGCCAATGGACTAAGCGAGGTAATGCTTATACTCATGGGTCCTATAGGTATTACAAGTATCACCAAGTGATCGCCCCATTGGTGAGAAGACTGATCATTCCATAATAACACGAATTTTTAAAGTATCCATTATGACGAAAAATGTTCAAATGTAATGAAAATACAACGCTAATCGAAAAACAAAAGACTGAGTTTGTAAATAGAATGTCATGGTTTTAAAACAAAATTAATTTTTTTTATTTGAAATGACCAGTACTGAAGAAAGGCAATTTCATAGGTAAAGGCCGATTTAATTAAAAAAGTAATAAAAAAGAGCATACTTGACAAAATTTATTTTAGGTAATATAAATTGCTGGAACTGTTTGTTTCTAATAACCACAATCACAGGCACATCTACCATTGATGGAAACAGAACCAGCGGCTCCCACGTCACCTCCAAAGCTCACAGCACCCAAAATTGGCACTTGACCAATGACAGCAGTGTTACCGGCAACAGGCAGCTCACCGATGACTGCTACGTTACCTTCACCTACACCACCGTAAGCACCCGCTGACGATCCTCCAAATCCAAGCTCACCAGCATTACCAGAAAGACCAGCAGCCCCGAGACCAATCAGAGAGCTACCACCATAGCCATGTCTTGAAGTAAAAGCAGAAGGCGTAATCGATGTTAGCCCTAAACCAGCATTACTGACAGCTCCAGTTCCATGGATACATTGGCTGAATACGTTCTGTAAAAAAATAGCTCATTAAAGATTATTTTCAAACAAAAAATAGATTAGACTCTAAGTTTTCCCAACTCATAACCAGTTCACTTGTCATTTTATTGTTTCCGTGGTGTTTCTAATTCCTATTTTCCCGCTTCATTTTTATTAGAGGCGTGGCTATGAAGGGAAGTGAATTTTCAGTATTTCCAACTTACATTTTTTTGCTTCTGATTATTGATTTATTTATACTATTTACTTTCATAAAATAGACTCGTAAAGAGCAATTCCTTACGAATTTAGATTAAAAGGAATATCTAAAATAAAATCTAATTTATGCTAGTCCTTTTTTGATAAAAAGTTACTTTAAATAATAAACGAATAGAAATGACAAAGTTTGAAGAAATTGAAGAGGTGGGCTACAATTATAAATCAAACTTTATTTTACCTGTACGTAAGCTTGAATGCAGAGCAAAAAAATAGTGAATGTGTTCATGGTACTTTATACTTTTCTTCCTGTTGAATGAGAAGCAGAAATATGAATGATCAGTGAGACCTTTCACACCCTTTTATATTAAACAATACACTGTTGACATTGACGTTATCACTTTACGTGAGGAAGCTAAATTTTTGCCACCAGGCAATATTTATCGCTAATTTCAGAAACATTAGTCATAGACGAAATGCATGTAGGCTGATAGCAAAGTATAGTATAAAAATAGCTGTAAGTGCAGTAAATATCATTCTAATCCTAGTTGTTTACTAGTACACTTGGAAATGTCAGCCAAAGCTATTGTAATCATCTGCGCTCAAGCGCTTTTTGCCAACGTAAGTTCTTGATTTTCTTTACTTTTTTGAGTTCTTCTACGTTCAATTTTTGATTCCTAATTCTTAGTGTAAAATCTGTATTTTAATAATTTATCACAAATTCGACAAAATTGTAAGTTATAAAGAAATATATATTTCAATTAACAACTGATCTTTCAGGCTGTGATCGGTCAATGTAGTCAATCTGGAGGTGAACACAGACGGGAATTTATCACCCCATCTGTTGGTGTTTCATCATGTGGGTCTCACATCGAGAATGGCTACGCTCTAGGAGGTGGACAGGGTTTTGGTATCGGTGCTGGAGCTGGATTTGGTGCTGCAGGTCTTGAAGCTGCACTTGCCAACGGTGGAGGTTTTCCTGTCCATAGTAGCGCCCCTATAGCTCCTAATGGTATATCTGTAGCATCTCAGAACGCTTACGAAGGTTCACTGAATGTTGTTGGTGAACTTCCCTTTTTAAGTGCTATAGCTTTCGAAGGAGCACTACCAACTGCTGGCGCTGGTGCCGTCCATTATGGTTGTGGTAATGGTATCACCGCCATTACAAGTGAAGTTGGTAACTCAGCTGGTGCTGTTGGATTTGGGTCAGTTGGCATTGGCTCGGGTCTTGTTGGGTATGGTTCAACTTTGGGACACACAGGTATTGCTGGTTCGTCCTTGGGACATTCAGGTATTGCTGGCATGAACTTTGGACAAGCTATGGGCGGCCGTTGTGGTTGTGGATTATATTGAAGTTAACCTATATACACTCTCAAACGTGAGCTAACTATTAAAAAATGAATAAAAGTTCTCAATGCAATAATTTTTTTTTTTCGCCACGAATCACATTAACAACTATGTGAATCTTTGATTATTAATATGTCTAGATAGAGCATCGCGATACAAAAGAACAAAATTAAATGACACAACTTTTCGATATTTGTGTGCGTGACAGCTACGTCTTACACTCGCCTCATGTCATTCTAAATTTCCTAGTGTGAGTGCGTAAATGATACCAATTGTTGAGTTTTTTTTGTGAAAATGGGGAAACAATTATAATAGTGTGAAAAACTTTTCTATCTAGAAAAATATGCTAGGAAAACAAAATGTGATACAACCTAATAATATGTCTCGTGTTTTTTTATTATTTATTATCATTAGCAGTGGACTGTTAAAGGCTGTTGGTGATGATTAAAAATATGTCGTACTAGATATTAATTTTGGTCTGGTATTGTAAAAGCAGTACTTAACGATTTTTTAACCTTTTAAAATATGTAAGATATATAATTAGCCCATCTAATTGTCTTTTTGACCAACATAAAAAAATAAGAAAAGTAAGAAAAAAATTGTTTACATTACTTTTTTAATGGACTGGTTTAATTATTTTTTGTGTTAGATTTAGGACATCTTCAAGATAGCTCAGTATTAATATTATGGGGATTAGACCTTGGGCTTTCAATTTGTTTTATTAGATTTACAATCAATTTTTTTTTATCTGAATGAGATCTGACGAGTAGTTTTTAAGTTAAATTTTCTCAATTCTTATCTGTTGATAAGAACATTCGAAGATATACTTGTTTTGAAATCATAAAAACTGGACTTGAAAAATGCATGACTGCATGGTTGGTCTAGTGGTTAAGTTGTCGCCACGCCGCTTTCTATTAAGCCAGGTGTTGTGGGTTCAAATCCTAAATAGGACAACACTTTGTGTGATCCACAAATTGTAGTTCTGAGTCTGGGTGTTTTTTGTGATGTATATTCGTAATGCGGGAGCTGTTTTTTAAAACAGAGAGGAGCTCATATCTAGTAAGTATACCTAAAAACCCTTAAACCATGCCCATAGTGACATTTTACAAAAACGGTGCGGCGGCCATATTTGATTCAAACAATGACATGAAATTAATACTCAGCATACCTAAAAACACCTTACACGATACCCATAGTGAAATTTTACAAAAATGGTGCGGCGGCCATATTGGATAAAAAAAATGACAAGAAATTAATACTCAGTATACCTAAAAACCCCTTACACGATACCCATACCCATAGTGACATTTTACAAAAACGGTGCGGCGGCCATATTTGATTCAAAAAATGACATGAAATTAATACTCAGTATACCTAAAAATCCCTTACACGATACCCATACCCGTAGTGACATTTTACAAAAATGGTGCTGCGGCCATAATTATTGGATTCAAAAATGGATATGAAATCTAGAGTCGGTATACCTAAAAACCTCTTACACGATACCCATAGTGTCATTTTACAAAAATGATGCGGCGGCCATATTGAATTACAAAAATGATTTGAAATTCTCAGCGTATCTATTATCTACCATGAAGTATTTTATACAACACAACTCCACCTGCCACATTTTATGAGGGAGTTTTGACTTCATAAACTAGCAACACCCAAAATGGCGACTACAATAATTATTTATTTTAGAAATTATTTAATGGCTTTGTTTGCTGTAATAGATACATATCAATGGTACTTAACGATAATAGGTAACTTTCTTTGTTAATTTAGATCGTACTCTGTAATTTCTACACACTTTTACCGCACAATTCGCCATTTTTATCAACACAAAAATGACAGCAACATGTGTGTATCCACTGACAGTGCATTTGGTACTAAACGCGGAAAAACATTTAGGCGACAACAGTTAGAGCCTATTTTTTCGTGTGTTTTTACAGCTTTGACAGTCCATATAGACATATTAATAATCTAAGATGTGAATATATAAATAATTCGGACATCTGTCACGCAATGTCATCTTACTTCAAACTATAGTTTGTCCGATCTAAGAAGGTGATTTTGACAGGTGAGACTGACGTTCCTTAACGACAGAATGCAACCATGCACTAACGAAAGTGACCATAAAATTATGCTAATTTAAGTCAAATAAATTTTATAAATGTAGTAATTTATACTACTGAGTTGAATGAATGTAATGGGGCATATTTCAGTTTATATTTCCACAAATAAAATTAAATAGTCGCGTGATTCTTCATTTCTGCTGGTGTCCTAAAACAGTTACGTTCTATGATTTTTATTTTTTAAATTTAGTGATGTGACATTTTAATCGTTGCGGAGGTTAAGATTAATCGTTTTGATTTACAAATCGGATGTAATCGACTTGCTAAAAAGCAACCATTTTCGTTATAATTTGGTAGCTGATGCTTATTCATTCATTTTTTTTTACTTTCATTTTATACTTTTCGTACCCGTACGGAACCCTTATAGATTTGGCATGCCTGTCTGTCTGTCTGTCTGTCCGTCTGTCCGTCTGTCCGTCTGTCCGTCCGTATGTCACAGCCACTTTTTTCCGAAACTATAAGACCTATAATGTTGAAACTTGGTAAGTAAGTTATGGAATCAGGCGTTACTTTGCGGAAATCCATGACATTAAATGCTATGAAATATATTTAGCTTTAATTCCGCGAGATAAATATCCAGGTCTGAAGTGAGAAATAATCAGCATGGCATGCTAATTATTTCTCACTTGTTTTGTATGTGTACATATGCATGATGCCCATATGTGCATGTGAGTATGCATGACGGTGGGATTTGTGCCCTGCTTTCAGACCTGGATATTTATCTCGCGGAATTAAAGCTAAATATATTTCATAGCATTTAATACTTGGTAAGTAGTTGTATTCTGTAAACCGCATTAAGATTTTCACACAAAAATAAGAAAAACCCAATTTTTTTTTTTTCATCAAACCCATGCGTATGCGTATCTATGGATTATCATGCAAACTTCGTGAAAATTGGTTTGAACGAAATCTAGTAAGTAGTTTTTTTTTAATACGTCATAAATCGTAAACTGCAATTTACCTTTCATTCAATCAAAATAAATATAAAAAAAAATATTACTTGCTGCTGCGGAACTGCGGAACATTAAGATCTGATGATGGCATCCAAGAGAAATCGAGTCAAACCTTGAAGTCGGTTTTTGTTTTGTTATTTTTTTTTAAATAAAATTTTAACAAAAAGAAAAACCAACTTCCATTTATCCAACCATTCCATCCAACCATTAAAAAAGATTCATCAAAATCGGTTCATAAACGACGAAGTTATCCATGAACACACATAAAACATAAAATATATATGCGGTCGAATTGAGAAACCTCATTTTTTTGAAGTCGGTTAATAAAATATATAAAGTATAACTTTCTAGAATGGGTAAAAAAACGTTCAAAAATCCTGTTACATTGATAAAGACCAAGCTAATGAAAGTGTAATTTAAACTCTCGATTGTCGGCACTTGATGGAACTTGTTGCAATGCATTCTAGAATCAAACTCACTTGTGAAAAGTGGAACAAGTACAAGTGAGTTTGAATCTAGAATGTAATGAAAGTGTGTTTAAATATGTAGCGTGGTTTAGTACTAGTATCTAGAATCTTCTTTCTAAGGAGAAGCCTATGACCACCAGTAGACAGTTAAAGGCTGTTGATCTAATGATTCTAAAAATATATTTATTCTTATAACAATCAATTATTACCTTCATTATTAGTAAAATAAAAATAAAAACGACTTCCAAAAAACATCCAAGGAAAACTCTCTGCCAAAAAAACACTTAAAAGCGTAAAATAAACTGGTTCTTCATAAATTGCCGGCACCGACTTCAAACAGATTTTAGGTACCTAGCACACATTATAATACTACTACACACATCAAAAGTGTCTAGGGATCAACATATGTGTCTAGGGATCAACATATATTTATGCAATAACTTTTCTCCTGATTGATATTAATTAAAATTTTCTTTAAGGATTCATCAAATAAAGTGTTTTCGTTTGTCACAGTAACGATAAACCAAGTCACCTTTGCATTAATAAAGTAATTTGCCATTTTCCTAATAAAAGGATTTTTGACATTTGAACCACTAACATTAAAGTTCGAAAAAAAGACTGAAAAAACAGTTTTCTTTAAAATTTTATTAGGTAACTTAAACAATTAATAATCCGTGTTTCTACCGCGAACACTAACACAAGAACATCGGTTTGGCATACTCATAATGAGTTCATCCAAATCACGCTGTGGAATGGCCGCTCATGTTCGTTGCAACAACAAAAAAAGGTCTTCTTGCGACTGGATACCCTCCATATTCGGCAGAGCTCTTCTCTGTAGCATATCCCATGCATGCTCAATCGGGTTCAAGTCTGGCGACTGAGCAGGCCAGGGCCAAAGCCACATCTCAATTTCAAGAAATTCGCATAAAAATGCTTGATCCCTAGACACTTTTGATGTGTGTATTTAAATGAATAAATAATTATTTGTTAATAATATTTGTTTCGGAGTTTGGGTGTTTTCTATGTATAATATGTATGTATTTACAAAAAAAAGTATATAAGTATTTATATCAGTTGTCTAGTACCCCATAACACAAGCTCTGCTTAGCTTGGGACTAGATGGCGTTGTGTATTAGATGTCCAAAATATTTATTATTATTATTATTTATAGGCAATTTATGAAGAACCAGTTTATTTTACGCTTTTAAGTGTTTTTTTGGCAGAGAGTTTTCCTTGGATGTTTTTTTGAAGTCGGTTTTTTTTAATAAAAAGTTTATATTTTTCAGTTTTTAGTGCAAACAATCGTAGGTAAGTAGTAAGTTGAACTATTTCATCAACATCATCAAGAATACATATTAAGGTCTATGCGTACGTGTAATATTAAAATCATCTGTTGAAGAGTTTAACCTTCTATCATCAGCTCACCTAAATAACTTGAAAGTATACGACTGAAGGTCTTTAGATACGTATGAAATTGAAAGAATTATCCTCCAACTCCTAACCGTTAAGGAGTGGTACCTTCCACCTTCCATAATCAGCTTACCTAAATAATTTGAAAGAATACGACTAAAGGTAACATATATACATATGATATTTAAAGATTTATCCTCCAACTTCTAACCGTTAAGGAGTTGTACCTTACATCATCAGCTCATCATCATAAAATGATAACTACCAGACGCAAATACCGGTGTAACTTCAGAAAATATACGAAAAACATAGTATGTGCCTTTAAAAAATGAGGGTTTCTCTCGATTAGTCTGGGATGCCATCATCAGATCCTGATATGGTGGCAATGGCATACCCTTTCGAATACAAAAAAAAAATTCAAAATCGGTCCACAACTGACGGAGTAATCGCTGATACATATATAAAAAAAATACATACAGTGGAACATAGAACCTCCTACTTTTTGGAAGTCGGTTAATGAAACAAAAAACTATTGCTTTGGAAATTTTATTCGATTTCTAATAGTTGGCTCATATTGAAGATTATAACGGATGTTATAATCAGTACAATCCACAACCACAGTGGCCGCCTACAGCTTGTCCAAAGTTCAGACCAGAAATACCTGAATGGCCTACAGCTGAACCAGTAATACCTGTGTGTTCCAAAGTCGAACCATACCCAACAACACCCGAGCCAATACCGGCTGATCCAAATCCAACACCACCAGCTGCTGAGTTGCCAACTTGACTTGTAATGGCAGTGATTCCATTACCGCAACCATAATGGACGGTACCAGCACCAGCAGTTGGTAGTGCTCCTTCGAATGCTATAGCACTTAAGAAGGGAAGTTCACCAATAACATTCAGGGAACCTTCGTAAGCGTTATTAGATGCTACGGATATACCATTAGGAGCTATAGGGGCGCTACTATGGACTTGAAAACCTCCACCATTGGCAAGTGCAGCTTCAAGACCTGCACCGCTGAATCCAGCCCCGCTACCAATACCAAAACCAAGTCCACCTCCTAGAGCGTAGCCATTTCCGATTTGTGAACCACACGATGAAACACCAGCAGTTGGGGTGATGAATCCAGAGGCATGCTCACCTCCTGAGTGACAACATTGACCGATTACAGCCTGAAAGACAACGTATTAATCAAAAGATATATTCCTTTATAACTTACAATTAAGTTTAAGGGGCGTATATACCAAAAAATGTGGATAGGATCATGGGATCTGAGTTTTATAGAGAACCCTACCAATAGGCGATGATGCGAAGATTTTTTACCAATTGTATGTAAATGTTGTAAATATTTCATTACTTTCATTTCCAAGTTTTAAAATTTAAATTTAAAGTAAGTTTATAATTGCAATAGTTCAACATGATAAGTGACATATACTTATTCAGAATTCAACAAATAATAAGAAAAAGAAACTTCAAGAACTTACATGTGCAAAAAGTGCTTGAGCGCAAACGATTACAATAGCTTTGGCTGACATTTCCAAGTGTACTAGTGAACAAGTAGGATGAGAATGAAATTTGCTGCATTTACAGCTATTTTTATACTAAACTTTGTTATCAGTTTACATGCGTTTCGTCAATGAACAATGTGTCTGAAATTTGCGATATATATTGCATTTTAATAGCAAAACTATCTTTCTCACGTAAAGTGATAACGTCAATATCAACAGTGTATTGTTTAGTATAAAAGGGTGTCAAAGGTCTCACTGACCATTCATACTACTGCTTCTCGTTAAACAGGAAGAAAAGTATAAAGTACCATGAATACATTCGCTATTTTATTGTTCTGCATTCAAGCTGGCCTGTTACAGGTAACTGAGTATTCTTTACTTATCTATCTATACTTCTATCTATGTTTATATATTATTGACGTGACAACGTCTTATAATTCGATGGAGCCAGCTGCACGCACGAAAAAACATGACTCATGCGGCGTTACCTCGCTCTGAGGCGTAAGCTCCATTTAAGGCTTGAAGTGCAAATGCCAAATTCCATCAGTATATTCTTATGACGTTTTCACGTTCAAATGTCGTTAGTAAACCGACTTTACAGACAACCGATTTTTTTACTAATATACAAAGCTGAAGAGTTTGTTTGCTTGAACGCGCTACTCTCAGGAACTACTGGTCCGATTTGAACAATTCTTTTAGTGTTAGATATTATATACTAATATATTATAATCTATACTATTATATTAAGTTGAAGAGTTTGTTTGTTTGTTTTATTGAACGCGCTAATCTCAGGGACTACTAGTCCGATTTAAAAAAATATTTTAATGTTAGATAGCCCATTTATCGAGGAAGGCTAAATGCTATATATCATCACGCTAAGACCAATAGGAGCGGAGCACCAATGAAGAACGTTATAAAAACGAGGGTTTTTTTACGCTACGGGCAATAGGAGACGTAAACGACGTTGCATGGGTCAGCTAGTATTAATATATAATACTAGCTTACCCACGCAATCTCGTGATAATTTTCCCCCGTTTTTATAACATTCTTCAAGTACAAGTAAGTATATCAATTTAGTTTTTGCTCCATTTTTCAAACGATTGAAACCAGGAAAATGTAAATAAAATATTTGTTTATTGACTTTATTTATATTGTTTTCTAGACTGTACTCAGCCAATGCAGCTGCGGTAGTTCAGGACTAGCATCGAACTCTCCACCTTCCATTTCCTATGGCCATGGTTGTGGAGGTGCATCTAGTGGCGGTCTAGGATATGGTGGTATTGGTGGTTTAGGACATGGCATTGGAGGCACAGGACTTATAGGCGCCGCTGGCGGATCAGCATACGGAGCATCATCAGCAGCGGCTTACGGTGGAGTTGGGGAAGGGAATGTTGGAGTTATTGGTGAACTGCCAGTATCTGGTAACACTGCTGTTATTGGTCAGGTGCCTATTTTGGGTGCTGTTAACTTTGGCGGTAATATACCAGCTGCTGGCTCCGTCTGCATCAACGGACAATGTTCCTGCGGATGTGGCTACTGATAAAATTTAATGCAGAATTCGGTTTTTGATAAATTTGAACCTACATGATTTTATTGTTTAATTTTAATTTAAGAACCGTGTCAAGTAAATTTATTTATGGAAATGATCTATCTTCTATATAATAAAAACTAGCTTTTGCACGTGGCTTCGCTTACGCAGACTTTCATCCCCTAATTTACACCCTTAGAGGTGGCATTTTGAAAAATACTAAAATACGTATTTCATTACTTCAACCCCCTATATTTTTACAAAGTTTTAAGCAAATCCATAACAGGAATAAAACGTTTCATACAAATTTTCATTCCCTATTTTATCCCCTTCGGGGTGGAATTTCCAAAATTCCATTCATAGAGCTTACTTACGTTATTTAAAGGTTCAGCGGTTTGGGTTGTGCGTTGATCTTTGGGTATGTCAGTCACCTTCCTCTTTTATATGTATATACTCGTACATAGAAGAAGATGAATCGTCGAAATGTATGTACGCGCATAACTTACGATCGGCTGCACCAAATTAAATAATTCTTTTTTTTATGTGTTCATTATTGTTAGGACAAGGTTTGTGTACAAGAAAAATTAAAAGATAACGGGAAAAGTAAATTTTTTGTCCGCAACGGGATGCTGACACAGATAAATAAATATGGCGGTACGAAATTCACCGGGTCAGCAAGTATCTGTATAAAAAAAGAATCTCCGAAATATTATGTACGCGCTTAGCTTCCGATCGACTGCACCAAATTGGATAATGTAATATTGTGTTCGTTATTGTTAGGACAACGTTTTTATGGAAGAAAATCCAAGGTTAAGGGGGATTTTTTTTGTCCATGACTGCACCGAGGGAAACTCAGGCTACTAAATACCAGTTCTTTTAGAAATTTTAACAATTTCGAAGTTCGTCGGGTCAGCTTAGTATACAATATAAAGTCGGTTGGTGTACATTTCAAAAACTTCAAAAGTTTAGTTTAGTTTAGCATCTGGGGGCACGGTCGTGCCCCCGCCAAGACGAGCCAAGCGAAGCGCAAGGGCGCTACCTACCTTTTATCGAAGTGTTTCGTCGTTTTTTTGAACCCTCATAACTTTGGTTCCCGGTATACCAGATCGTTCAAATTCTCAGAATATGATGTTACTAATAGACTAATGAAACGTACAAAGTTTCAATTGCATAGCTCTGATACTTTAGATTTTATTGATACCTAAAAAACACCAATTTCGTCACTGACACACTGATGATCATCAAAACTGTAAGGGTACTTCCTGAAGTGCTAGAAAGCTGAAATTTGGTATGTAAACTAAGTTTAGTATACAAACAACAGAAAAATTCCTAAACCTATTACTTTTGCCCCCCAACCCCCAATTTTGGGGGGTGGAAGTTTGTATGAGACTTTCACAAATGTTTAAGCTAGAGGTTTTATTTTTGGACTTTTTCGAAAGAAGAAAGAAGATGTACAAGAAATACAGCCCAAAAAAAGAAAAACAACTGTCTCAAGCAATTTACTTACAAAAAGAAATGAAATCCCACCAAAAACATTTTCATGTAAAATGTTGCCAAGCCGACTGCATATGGCTTACCCTGTGAAAAAGACCACCAACTTCATAAACTCTACATCTCAGTAAAAATTTATGGCTTGGCTGTTTCGTTACTTCAGAAACCAAATATTCGTATAACACATTACTTCAGAAAGTAGATATTTGCAAACACAAAAGGCGTTAGTTTCCCCTTCGTGATGGTATGGTAGCGAAACGGCGAAGCCATACATTTTTACTGAGATGTAGAGTTTAAGAAGTTAGGGTTGGTAGAGTTAGGGCGTGTAGATTCGGGACCTTGGCTCTACATGAGATCTGATATCTTTTTCACAGGGTAAGCCATATGCAGTCGTCTTGGCAACATTTTACATGAAAATGTTTTTGGTGGGATCTATTTTTCGCGATAGTTTCTTACCTCATTTCTTAACACTGTAGTTTCTATGCACTAAGGGCTTCCACATATAAGGGCTCCAACCCATAACTGCATATGCAAAAAGCAAAAGAAAAAGCATATGCAAACTGATAACATAGCTTAGTATAAAACCAGTAGTAAATGAGTCACAAATTCACTTCTGACATAGAAGACATAATATAAGAGAGTGTTTGAAAAACTTTAAACCATGTCTCCAAAAGTTGTTATCATATTCTGCGCTCAAGCGCTCCTTGCTCACGTAAGTTCTCAATTTTTTTGTAGTATTCGAATTATAAAAATCAATAACAAATATAAGAAAAATAAAGTTTTGGCCTTCTATATAATATATACTAAAAATCCTTCCTATATTTTAGTCAGACAAAATAACGTTTTATACAGAAAACAAGTATTAGTCTTAGAAGCTACTGTCATAATATTCATGTACCTTAGAGAATAATTTTTAGCTTTTACATGAATAATAAAGTTGAATGATCCATATTTATTCTTTACAGGTTGTTTTCGGCCAATGTGGTCATTTTGGTGGAGACTACGCCCTAACTGCTGTTGTACCATCTACTGGTGTATCGTCATGTGAATCATTGGGATCTGATAGCCTGGCCTACAGCGGTGGATTTGGCTCTAACTGAAATAAAATCATTTATTCTGCAATTAGGTTACATGAACACTTTTGCAAGTTAGACTTTTTTTTGAGCAGATGAGTTCGGCCTTTCCTAACTGGACTAGCCCTGAGAAGAAAGGACGAAACAAATTTAGGCATCGTCGTTTCTTTTAAAGTCCAGACAATATTCTCAAATGCAAAAGACATTATTTCAACTCTGGTCTTGGTATTGGATTTGGAACAAGCAATGGTTTTGCTGGTGCCGGTTTGAGTGCTGCAAACATCCAGGCCCTAGCTACAAGTAGTGGATCTCTTCCCATTCAGAGTCTATCCGCAATAGCTCCCAGTGGCATTTCCGTGGCGTCTGAGAATGCTTTCGAAGGACCTCTGAACGTTATTGGTGAATTGCCTTTCTTAAGTGCAGTGACGTTGGAAGGTGTATTACCCTCTAGCGGTTCAGGAATCGTCCACTATGGTTGTGGTAACGGAATGACCGCCATCACAGGCGAAAATTATGGTTCTGCTGGTGCTGCCGGTCTTGGATCAGTTGCTTTCGGGAATGGTGGATTCGGCTATGGTTCAGATATATCATCCATTTATACTGGTGCCGCCAACCTAAGACATGCTGGAGGTCGTGCTTGTGGCTGTGGACTGTACAGATTTTTTTCTATGGAATATGGGGATCATATTTTAATTAGAAAATTTTGTTGGACTGTCGTCATGATTATTAGTCATATTGAAATAAATATTTACCTAAAATATATCTCTCTATTTATTTTTATGAACTTTCATTAGAAACTAAACTATTTGTGAAAAAATCCCATAATTCTAATAGCAAGCTATCGTGTATGAAGTGTGTTTATCAGCTCCAACAAAGTTTAGGTCACGTTGCATCAAAAGCGCGTCAAATGGCCAAGCATTTGGGGAGCCTCTTTTACTTAACGTTCTATTTAACTCTCCATAAAATGTCATACTGCTGCCTAAATATGAAAATCGTTTTTTAAGATGAAAATGCTCATTTGTGTAACTTTATTTTTTTCTATTATTAACCGACTTCAAAAAAAGGAGGAGGCGGAAAATAAACTGGCTCTTTATAAATTGCTCTGTGCCGATTCTAGTCTATACCTAATTCTTTATTCATTTAAATAGTAGTATTATAATGTGTGCTAGGTACCTAGAATCTGTATAAAGAAAGAATTAGGTATAGACTAGAATTGGCACATAGCAATTTATGAAGAGCCAGTTTATTTTACGCTTTTTAGTGTTTTTTGTCAGGGAGTTTGCGTTGGATGTTTTTTGGAAGTTATTCTTTGAAATGAACATTAAAAGTTTAAGGTGAAAACTTCTTTAGGCGCGTTGACCACTTCCCTTGTGAACAAAAATCATGGAACTTACTTCATCATCACGCTTTCTGAGCTATATATTTTACTTCTTTTTATCACTTGTTATATTTAAAGAGCAAAGAGATTCTTTTTAGGTGAGCTTAAACAAGTGTTTGTTTATAATTTTGAGTTTTTACTTCTGACGGCAGTCCTCATGACTATTTTTTCATAACAGTCCACGAAAACTCTCTTACTGAGGAAGAATAGGGCTTAAAGAAGTGACACACTATTTTTTTCCTGGTTAACAACAATAACAACAAACAAAAATTTAGAAAACCCGACTACGTAAATACTTTGATAAAATTTGGATAGGCTATGCCACTTAGGTTATTATTACAAGTCTATTGACACCTCATCTATACTAATATTATAAAACTGAAGAGTTTGTTTATCCGATTTGAAAAATTATTTCAGTGTTGGATAGTACATTTATTGAGGAAGGCTATAGGCTATTACATCATTATTATATCATCACGCTAAGACGAATAGGGGCTGAGCACCAATGAAGAATGTTACAAAAACGGAGGATTTTTTATGCTACGGGCAATAGGACACGTAAACGACGTTGCGTTTGTTAGCTAGTTCATTATAATCGCTTCAGTACTTTAGACGCAGCGGTGAAACATGCAAACATTCATAGACTGCCAAAAAATTTACCTTTTCTTTTAGCTTTTCCGTAGTCGGGTGAAACGTAGCATGAAAGCTAAAGACTAAATGCTATAAAGTGGGTACACTGTTCAGTATCTCTTTAATATTAAGGATTTTTCCATATCTGAAAACATAACTAAAAAGATAATAAGTCTAGCTATTGACACTAGCCAGACATTTTCATAGATTTAAATTCATTTTACGATAAATTCATTTTACTTTTTAAAGTTACAGAAATTTTAATTTATATTCTCGATTGAAGAAACTTGTTACGACACATTCTAGAATTTAACGGTTATGCCCCATGGCATTAAGTGCATTTTATACTATAGGTTATAATATCTGACGGCACGGTCGTGCCCCCGCCAAGACGAGCCAAGCGTAGCGTAAGGGCACTACCTACTTTTTCTCGAAGTGTTTCGTCGTTTTTTTTGAACCCTCATAACTTTGGTTCCCGATATACCAGATTGTTCAAATTTTCAGGATATGATGTTACTAATGGACTAATGAAACATACAAAGTTTCAATTGCATAGCTTTGATACTTTAGATTTTATAATATACATACCTAAAAAACACCGATTTCGTCACTGACACACTGATGATCATCAAAACTGTTAGGGTACTTCCTGAAGTGCTAGAAAGCTGAAATTTGGTATGTAAACTAAGTTTAGTGTACAAACAACAAAAAAAGTCATAAACCTATTACTTTTGCCCCCCAACCCCCCAATTTGGGGGGTGGAAGTTTGTATGAGACTTTCAGAAATGTTTTTGCTAGAGGTTTTATTTTGCGGAACACGGTCTTTTTCGAAATAAGAAAGAAGATGTACAAGAAATACAGCCCAAAAAAAGAAAAAAAAACTGCCTTAAGCAGCAACAAAAAGTAATGAAATCCCACCAAAAACATTTTCATGTAAAATGTTGCCAAGACGACTGCATATGGCTTACCCTGTGAAAAAGATATAAGATCTCATGGAGAGCGAAGGTTCGCAATCTACACATCCTAACTCTACCAACCCTAACTTCATAAATTCTACATCTCAATAAAAATGTATGGCTTGGCTGTTTCGTTACTTCAGGAACTAAATATTCGTATAACACATTACTTCAGAAACTAGATTTTTGCAAACACAAAAGGCGTTCGTTTCTCCTTCGTGACGGTATGGTAGCGAAACGGCGAAGCCATACATTTTTACTGAGATGTAGAGTTTGTGAAGTTAGGTTTGGTAGAGTTAGGATGTGTAGATTGCGAACCTTCGCTCTCCATGAGATCTTATATCTTTTTCACAGGGTAAGCCATATGCAGTCGTCTTGGCAACATTTTACATGAAAATGTTTTTGGTGGGATTATTCGTTTTCTAATCATACAGTGTCAGATCAAGAATAGTACTTTAAACTCAGTACTACTAGTAAGTAAGGCAGGTATTCTTCAGTACTCTTCTTATCAGGTGGCAAAGGAGACTACCCTATTTTTAGATGAGGAAAAAGATGTTAAATCCTGAAGGGATAATCAAGCAAAATTATTGATGTAAAATTATCATTAGTCTTCATAAGTGTGCGAAGTTTCAATACAATCGGAATTTGTACAGGCGGTGTAAACTGCTTTCGAAAATTCTGATAAATGGATACAGGCCAAGCTAATTAAAGAATGTTAAAAATAAATATACAGCGTGGTTTACTGAGGAAGGCCTTATGTTGCCTAGGCTATTAATATTATGTTGATATTTCGTCAGACAGTTGTATATAGTTCAGACGGTGTTAAAAAAGCATAAGTCTCTGCCTTTTAAATTGGGTACTGCAACTGCCTCAAGGAGAAGGTGGTGTAATGTTGCGGATATACCAATAGCGAAAACCAAATTTGGAAGTGTACAGTATAATAGAAGGTCAGCTCAACTGTACAACAGAATATATAAACAGTTAAATATACACACAAAAACCTTATATGATTGTAAAGAGACACTTATAAAGTGGATAAAACCACTTACATATGAGGACACAGAGGCATTGTTGCAATAGGGAGAATGATATTTATATATATATATATATAAGTACACACACACACGCATGCATACACACACGCATACACACACACACACGCACGCACGCACACACACACGAACACACACACACAAACACACAGTAACAGGTAAACACACATGCACGCTTCTCTGAATATACATACAATTGCATAAAATGTATCTAAAGCGATGTATTTTAGGATCACTTTGCTATTGTTTAAGATTATAATAATTGTTGTGTTAATTATCACGTTGTTTAATATGTGGAGGAGCAGAGTCTTCTACTACAGGCATTATTTGCTTAAAAGAAGATTCTGAACACTAATGGTTGTAAACAAATTATTTGACACAATAAATTTTATTTTATTATTATTTTTATATGTTGTGAAAGATATGTTTGATCCTAGAGCAATCAGTTGTTACAGTCATTTATAAAATAAAACTAAAAACTATTGCTTTGCAAATTTTATTCAATTTCTAATAGTTGGTTCATAGTGGAGATTATAACGGATGTTACAATTGTCCATCGTCAATCAGTATGATCCACAACCACAGTGACCACCAACAGCTTGTCCAAAGTTCAGACCTGCAATACCTGAATGTCCTAAAGCCGAACCAGTAATACCTGTACGTCCCAGAGTCGAACCATACCCAACAACACCCGAGCCAATACCGGCTGATCCAAATCCAACACCACCAGCTGAGTTGCCAACTTCACTTGTTATGGCGGTGATTCCATTACCGCAGCCATAATGGACGGCACCAGCACCAGCAGTTGGTAAAGCTCCTTGGAATGCTATAGTACTTAAGAAGGGAAGTTCACCAATAACATTCAGGGAACCTTCGTAAGCGTTATTAGATGCTACGGATATACCATTAGGAGCTATAGGGGCGCTACTATGGACAGGAAAACCTCCACCATTGGCAAGTGAAGCTTCTAGACCTGCACCGCTGAATCCAGCCCCACCACCAATACCAAAACTAAGTCCACCTCCTAGAGCGTAGCCACTTCCCATCTGTGAATCACACGATGAAACACCAGCAGATGGGGTGATGAATCCATAGGTGTGCTCACCTCCCGAGCGACAACATTGACTGATTACCACCTGAAAGACAACATATTAGTCCGAGCTCTATGTCTAAATAACTAGCTAAACAATTAATCAACGATCTCGAGATCAGAAGGCCGGCCTTGTTCTAGTACAGAGAATTAGTATTGCTGCGGTATAGCTATTCAACATGGCAATGCTGCCAGTCTTCTGGGAACACTACTACAAGGCGATGATGCGGAGCATTTTTTGAAAATTTTAAGTTATTGATTGTAAGATTGTTAAAGTAAGTTGAAGTTTGTAACTAAGATAGTTTAAGATGATAAATGACACCTTTTATATTTAGAATACAATAAATAATGAGGAAAAAAATAACTTCAAGAACTTACGTGGGCAAAAAGCGCTTGAGCGCAGACGATTACTAGAGCTTTGGCTGACATTTCCAACTGTACTAGTGAACAACTAGGATGAGAATAATATTTGCTGCATTTACAGCTATTTTATACTAAACTTTTTTATCGGTCTACATTCGTTTCGTCAATGAACAATGTGTCCGAAATTTGCGATATATATTGCATTATAATAGGAAAACTAGCTTTCTCACGTAAAGTGATAACGTCAATATCAACAGTGTATTGTTTAGTATAAAAGGGTGTCAAAGGTCTCACTGACCATTCATACTACTGCTTCTCGTTAAACAGGAAGAAAAGTACATAGTACCATGAAAGCATTCGCCATTTTATTGCTCTGCATTCAAGCTGGCCTGTTACAGGTAACTGAGTATTCTTTACTTATATTCTTATACTAGCTGACCCACGCAACCTCGTTTACGTCTCCTATTCCCCGTAGCGTAGAAATTTTCCACCGTTTTTGTAACATTCTTCATTGGTGCTCCGCTCCTATTGGTCTTAGCGTAATGATATATAGCCTATAGCCTTCCTCGATAAGTGGGCTATCTAATACTGAAAGAATTTTTCAAATCGGACTAGTAGTTCCTGATATTAGCCCGTATAAACAAACTCTTGAGCTTTATTATATTAGTATAGACTAGCGGTTGCCCGCGGCTCAGCCCACGTATATGTCGGTTATCGCGGCAAATAGTAGCCAATGTGTTATTCTGATGTATAAGCTTTATCACTGTAAACTTTCATCCAAATCCGTTCAGTAGTTTTTGGGTGAAAGAGTAACAAACATCCATCCATCCACCCATCCATACTTACAAACTTTCGCGTTTATAATATTAGTATAGATATATAAGTATAGACAATACTAGCTTTTACCCGCTGCTACGGTCGTGTTTGTGTCAGTTATCACGATAAATAGTAGCTATGTTCTTCCCCAAGACTCAAGTGCTAAGCGGTTTAACCGTGAAAACATAACAGACAGACACAGTTACGTTATGATATTAGTATGGATTATTTTAATTTCTATAAAATTTTGCTACATAAAGTAAGTAATAATAAAACTATTATTAAACGTTTTTATTTAGCTTGCCCTCTTTGTTTATTTGTTTGGGTCAAATCTAGTAATTGAAATTTGACCCCCTTCCTGATAACAGATTGATCTGAAATTTGGTACACGCCTTTAGCTTTGGTGACAATATATTTCCCACCTTAAGCCCCAACACAAGCTATGCTTAGCTTGGGACTAGATGGCTTTGTGTGTTATATGTCCGAAATATGTATTTATTTAGTTTAATACCCATAAGTGCTTGTAATAATTGCAATACTACGTAAAAGTTTGAGAACTTACTTGGGCAAGGAGTGCTTGAGTGCAGAATATGATGACAACTTTGGATGACATGACCCTAACTTTTCAAAATACTCTTTTGTATATGTTTTGTGAGTGAAGTCAACATAAATTAGATTGCTAGGTACTGGTTTTATATCAAACTATGTTATCGGTTTGCATGTAATTTTCCTATGAAATAGTGTTTCTACAGTTTGCAATAAATATCGTAACCAAATGGCGCACGTAAAGTGATAAGTCGATCAATATTAGCAGTGTCCGCTATAAAAAGTGTGTCACAGTTACAGTTAAACCTTTACTCTTCAGTCGATAGTAGAAAAAAAACAAACATTAAACATGAACTCCTTCACTGTTCTGTTGTTTTGCATCCAAGCTTGTTTGATACAAGTAAGTATATCAATTTAGTTTTTGCCTGATCCCAGTCACTGAAAGTATTGACTTATTTCTCTTGATTCTTTTTACAACGATTGAAATCAGAAAAATGAAAATGAAATTTTAGTTTAGTGACTTTATTGATATTGTTTTCTAGAATGTACTCAGCCAAAGCAGTTGCGGTAGTTCAGGACTAGCATCAAACTCTCCTGCTTCCATTTCCTATGGCCATGGTTGTGGAGGTGCATCTAGAGGCGGTCTAGGATATGGTGGTATTGGTGGTTTAGGATATGGCATTGGAGGCGCGGGGCTTATGGGTGCCGCTGGCGGATCAGCATACGGAGCATCATCAGCAGCAGCATACGGTGGAGTTGGTGAAGGGAACGTTGCAGTTATTGGTGAACTGCCAGTATCTGGTAACACTGCTGTTATTGGTCAGGTCCCTATTTTGGGTGCTGTTAACTTTGGCGGTAATATACCAGCAGCTGGCTCCGTCTGCATCAACGGACAATGTTCCTGCGGATGTGGCTACTGATAGAAATAAATGCTGAATTCGGTTTTTAATAAATTTGAACCTACCTGATTTTATTGTTTAATTTTAATTTAAGAACCGTGTCAAGTAAAGTTATATAAGAAAATGATCTATCTTCTATAGAATAAAAACTAGCTTTAACACGTGGCTTCGCTTACGCAGACTTTCATCCCCTAATTTATCCCCCTAGGGGTTGCATTTTGAAGAATACTAAAATATGTAGGTATTTTATTACTTTAACCCCATTATATTTTTACAAAGTTTTAAGCAAATCCATCACAGGAATATAAAACGTTTCATACAAAGGAGATGTCTAATTTTTGCCCCAGAATAATCCGAGATCATGTTTTAGTTTCAGGAAAAAATAAAATAAATTATGTATTTTGATTAACTTTATAAAGTCCGTATCAAATTCGGAAAAAAAACTCAAAAATCAAAAAGATTTTAAGCGATGCTTGCATCTTAAATTTACTTTGAAAGAATTTTACTTGCCATATAATAAAAACATGACGCAAAGTGGGGTAAAATATTGAATGTTTTTTTTATTAATGTGCGCTTCTTATTAAAATCCAAGGTTCGAAAAAGTGTAATATATATTCTAATTAGTTGTTGCCCGCGGCTCCGCCCGCGTATATGTCGGTTATCGCGGCAAATAGTAGCGTATGTGTTATTCTGATTATTGTACTATTACTGAATTCATGTAATAATTATTTTTAAAATATTCGTCATTCGAAATCACTAACTAATAATTGATTATTCAAAAATAAAGAAAGAGCATTGATAAAAAGTCGAACTATATCTACATTGGCAACATTCAATTAACTTGTCCATCACACTTAAAAGGGCTAGAACCCAGAGCCGTAAAATCTAGTTATTGTCAATCACATAAAAATACAATTTGCAACAACTCGTCTCACGCGCCGATTTTCTTTCTGTTTGTTTTAGGTTAACAATGATAACATAATTTTAATAAATTTGAATTATGATTTATATATTTTTTACAGAGCAGTAGCATGAAAAAACATGGTAGAGATGATAGGATGTCATGATGTAATTTGAAATGAAAATGATCAAGAACTATATTATTCCATCAGTAGTATTGAAAAAATATTCTAATAACATGCAGTTATATGCATAAAAATAATGTTCTTTCTTTTATTTTCATTCTATAAAACTAACCTTGTAATCAACAATGAACAGATGACATATTTGTTTTTGGAGATCTAAAACATGGAGAATGAGACAATTTACTTTTCATGGACTTACCACATGAGTGGAGCCATGGGAATAAGCCAGTAGTATATATTTTGACATGAGCACACATAAAAAATCTTTGTAATAGTCCTGACAGTAAAACTTTAAAATATATTGGGCAAAAATTATGGATGTTGTCGGAGTGATTTTTTTTTTAAACCTTCATAACTTTTTTCAGAATCTGCTTTGCTTCATAAACCTTTTAAATTCTTTTTTTAGAAGATCTCAGCTATCAAATACCAGTTATTTGATCTCTGTATAGTCTGGGGCACAAGCCCATACATTTTTTGGACATCTCCTTTTCATCCTCATCGATCAACAACAATCAACATCTCACTAGGCCGAATTATCCACATTCGCATTGATTATCACCACTCTTGGATTCTGGTCATGCTTTCCATCAGGTAGAGCAGCGTCGTCTTTTTATTGCGTGTTAAATTTAAAGAGCAAAGAGATTTATTGTTTGTTTATAGTTTTGAATTTTCACTTCTGACGGCAGTCCTCATGACTATTTTCTCACAACAATGCACGAAAATTCTCTTACTGAGGAAGAACAGGGCTTAAAGACAATAACAACAAACAAAAATTTAGAAAACCCGACTACGTAAATACTTTGATAAAATTTGGATAGGCTATGCCACTTAGGTTATTATTACAAATCTATTGACACCTCATCTATACTAATTATATAAAACTGAAGAGTTTGTTTGTCCGATTTGAAAAATTATTTCAGTGTTGGATAGTTCATTTATTGAGGAAGGCTATAGGCTATTACATCATTATTATATCATCACGCTAAGACGAATAGGAGCTGAGCACCAATGAAGAATGTTACAAAAACGGAGGATTTTTTATGCTACGGGCAATAGGACACGTAAACGACATTGCGTGGGTTAGCTAGTTCATTATAATCGCTTCAGTACTTTAGACGCTGCGGTGAAACATGCAAACATTCATAGACTGCCAGAAATGTTACCTTTCCTTTTAGCTTTGCCGTAGTCGGGTGAAACGTAGCATGAAAGCTAAAGACTAAATGCTATAAAGTGGGTATACTGTTCAGGATCTTCAATTTAACGATTTTTCCATATCTGAAAACATACCTAAAAAGATAATAAGTCAAGCTATTGACACTAGCCAGTCATTTTCATAGATTTAAATTAATTTTACGATAAATTCATTTTACTTTTTAAAGTTACAGAAAATTTAATTTATATTCTCGATTGAAGAAACTTGTTACGACACATTCTAGAATTTAACGGTTATGCCCCATTGCATTATCAAAAGCTACTTTATACTAAGAGACCTTTTATGTTCCAAAAGTGCATTTTATACTATAGTTTACAATATTATTAGTTTTCTAATCATACAGTGTCAGATCAAGAATAGTACTTATTACTAAGTACTACTTGTAAGTAAGTCAGGTATGCTTCAGTACACTTCTTATCAGGTGGCAAAGGAGACTACCCTATTTTTAGATGAGGAAAAAGATGTTAATCCTGAAGGGATAATCAAGCAAAATTATTGATGTGAAAATGTCATTAGTCTTTCATAAGTGTGCGAAGGTTCAATACAATCGGAATTTGTACAGGCGGTGTAAACTGCTTTCGAAAATTCTGATAAATAGATACAGGCCAAGCCAATTAAAGAGTGTTAAAAATATACAGCGTGGTTTAGTTAGGAAGGCCTTATGTTGCCTAGGCTATTGATATTATGTTGATATTTCGTCAGACAGTTAAAGCATAAGTCTCTGCCTTTTAAATTGGGTACTGCAACTGCCTCAAGGAGAAGGAGGTGTAATGTTGCAGATATACCAATAGCGAAGACCAAATTTGGAAGTGTACAGTATAATAGAAGGTCAGCTCAACTGTACAACAGAATAAATAAACAGTTAAATATACACACAAAAACCTTATATGATTGTAAAGATACACTTATAAAGTGGCTAAAACCACTTACATATGAGGACACAGAGGCATTGTTGCAATACGGAGAATGATATTTGTATATATATATATATATAAGTACACACACACACGAACATACACAAACACACAGTAACAGATTGTATATAACATATATATTTATAACAATTCATTTATCATTTATATACTAATTTAAATCATTGAAACTACAATATTATTTACACAACATAGAATAGTATATACTTATCTTCAATTTGCAATCTATATTATATATGTAATATCCACACAATATTAGAGAGCTCCACACCGGTCCACGTCTCGACAAGAAGTGTCTCAATCCAGCCGGAACACTCGTTTTTATGGGGGACGACAAACATGTATTTTAATCAACTACCGTCATTACAATTTAATTTTCTAAATGTATTTAATTTTAAAACAAACTATTATTATAAACATATATTTTGCATATCAATATTTATATGAAGTATTTAGTTATAATAATAATTATATTAATATGAAACTAACACGGCCATACTGACAGTGCTTCGTCCTCGAAGTACTTATAATTAGGTACTTTCACATATCACTCTTCAATCAGGTGTCACCAATCAAAATTATATTCTTTAATACATATCGAAAATAAAATTGGACAATGTTTTCATTTCCTAGTCATTTTTAATTTCATCTATTTGCATAGACATGGTGGTCCCCTTCAATTCGCTGTAATTGAGATAGACCACCACCAAACAAATAGGTAACAGCGAATATTTGTCAACTATATCTGCCAACTACATAGACATGCCAGCCACATTCACCCGCTGCTGGTGAGATAGCCGACACCAAATAGAAGGCCGACCAGCGGATATAGTGTTAAATTGCCAACTACATAGACATGTCGATCACATTCACCCGCTGCTGGTGAGATAATCGACACCAAATAGAAGGCCGACCAGCGGTTTTTGACTTATTGCGAACTATATCTGCCAACTACATAGACATGCCAGCCACATTCACCCGCTGCTGGTGAGATAGCTGACACCAAATAGAAGGCCGACCAGCGGATATAGTGTTAAATTGCCAACTACATAGACATGCCAATCACATTCACCCGCTGCCGGTGAGATAATTGGCACCAAATAGAAGGCCGACCAGCGGTGCTTTTACTAATGAAAACATTGTACAATAGGTACATAATCATAAAATATTTTTAAATAATACACTAATTTTAAACGGTACATTGTAACTCTATAATTTTATCTTATCAGACAAAATTTACATACACCTACCTACATAACATGTTCAATGGCAATGTTTTAATCTCTCCGTTCTCCTGGCCAAAAATGTAATTTTTCTTTTGCCACAATAATATTTCTCATATTACCTTGACCTTTGAGAGTGTAGCGATCATTGGGAAGGACAGAATTTCGTAAGAACCTTTAAATCTAATTTTTAATTTATCATAACGCCTATGATCTTGACTAACATAGACCAAATCACCTATATTGTAATTTCTATTATTCCTCCTAACAATCAAATCGTTGCTCGAAATTTTCTGTGACTCTTGCTAGCCTCTCTTTCGCTAGTTCACGATCAGCTTGTATTATGTATTTATAGCTAATAACCCTTTAAATGAGATTGCACTATGGGTATATTTGTTTCTACACCAATTAGTAATCGTAATGGGGGCGAAACCGGTTGATTTTTGTACTGTGGTGTTTATTGATTGCTGTACCTATGGTAATACGTTCGGCCACTCTGACGACTCACTACACATACTACTCAACATATTGACTATAGTTGCTACGTAACGTTCGACCTGACCATTACCTCTAGGCGTACCTGTTGCTATCATGTGGTGTTCGATATTTAGTTCTCTAAAAAGGGATGGGAATTGATCTAAAATTTGTACCACGATCTGTTCTTACTAATGATGGTGTACCAAATATTGTGACAGTCTCTCGAATGATTGGTATTAATTCTGTGGCGGTTAACGTTTTAAGAGGTTTTAATAAACAAATTTTGTGAAACCATCAACCAATAATAAAATATGCTTAAAACCTTCTGTGGATGTCGAAAAAGGCCCTATGCAGTCCAAATGGAATAGAATGGAATGGAATAGCATAGCAACATATAGCAATATATGGAATGGTATAGCAACTTTATCTATCGGATGTAATAGTCCTTGTTTAGGGCCAGAATGTCCATTTTTCTCTAGACACGTTAAACATTTTTTTTTTATAAAAACATGTTTTAGACAAACATTTTTATGTGCAACTTTATCTTACCCCACATGACAGTTCTTTTTTTCTCGTAAAATAGTTTCAAAATATTTAACCTAGATCCTTTTTATACTGAATATCAAACTGAAAATCCTGCATAAAGGTCCACCATCGTGCTACCTTAGGTGTAAAATGTTATTCTTTTTAGAGCATTCCAATAAAAGCTTGTTTTTAAAAAGTTTTTTTTCTTAAATTTATTGCATTACAGTCAGTAACTATCAAAGAACAATGGCAGGTTTGTATGGGATTGTTTTTGTATTTTTTTGGCTGCTAATATCACCGACAATAACATTTTGAATTCCTAGATTTTTACAAGATGTTGTCATTATTGTCAACGAGATGGCGTAATATTATATTTTTGAAATGAAATTAATTTGTCTACGATTTTCGTGATCCGTCAATAAAATGTTTTTTTTTTTTACTAAATTCACAAGTAAGCTCATTCATAAATATAGATTCAAACATTTAATCGTTTTTTTTTATGTAAAATATATTTTAAAGTAAGTAATGTAAAATATTTTCGGCACTCTGACACATAACGCCATCTAGTTTTGAGACTAAGTAGACTTTAATCATGGCGTGGCCAGAACACGTAGAAATGCGTTATGTTAATGCTGTTGTAACAAGTTTATGAGCAGAATAAAAATTATTTTAGCACAGTTTTTTAAAAATATAGTAAATACATGAAAATAATGAGGATGATTCACTTAATAAACGGTATAAATCTCATAACCATTCATAACTTATTCCCAGCGGCACAGGATCTGCCATTCTCCTTTAATACCAAGAAGATATACCAACTCGGAAATGTTTTGGAACATAAAATATGGCTAATATTTCTAGATCATAAGAGCAGTACTTAGACTCTGCCGGACTTGTTCGTTTACTATAAAAAGCAACCACTTTGTTAACGTTATTTTCTTTTTGTAACAATATCGCACCATAAGCTATAGCACTAGCATCATTATGCAACTCAGTTGGACGTCGAGGGTCAGATATCGTTAAGAAATGTTTAGAAGTAAGATGATCAATAACATACTTTCATGCTCTATCCTGTAATTTGTGATCTAAATGTTTTATCGCGGCCGAAAGTTCTAGCATAGATTTATTCTGTATTAAATTGACGTTATAGTTAAATTGCGTAACATTCTTTCGCCCTAAACGGGACCCTAAATAGTAACACATTCAATATCAGTATGTTGAATTGCATTTCTGACAATCAATAAATCATAGTCGAAGTCATTATCTGCTACGACAAAAATATCCAGTTCTATACACAATTCCTCGAATTTAACTGTAACTACGATTTTTGCATATACTTGAAAGCTACCTTCATCTATTCCGTAAAGAGATAAGTAACATGGAATAAAGTGTACGCCAAGACGCTTTGCTACCGATTCTGTGATTATGCTACAATTTCAACCAGTATCGACAAGGGAATTTATCAGGATATTGTTTATATATAAGAGTCAAAACTATTTTCGTCTTTCGCGTTCCATGATATCATAAAAAATATTTTTTCGCGCCGGTGCAACCTGGTTGAAACGTCAGGCAAATCAGAGGTATAATACCTTCGATTAAGTGATCGCGTTAATTCCCGTAAAAATAATTATTATTAATTTAGTTTGTCTAAAAAAATTGACTTGATTTTCAGAATCATGAGAATCATTTTTGGGTTTCAATCTACAGAATAGATCTATATGTCCGGGTCTTTTGCAGTAAGTACAAAACGTCCTTGTTGCTAAATCATAACGACTTGCATCAGGTTGTTCTCGCGATTCTGAATTATTTGTTGTTTTTGCAAATGCCGTAAACAAGGTTATTAGTTCTGAAGTACTTTTAACATTGCTATTGAACGAAGCCATTCTTACATTAACATCACATATACTACCACAGACTAACTCAATTAATTGTAACTCTATAAACGCTATTCTAGTATTCTTTAACAGCCAAATTTTTTTCCGTCCGTATTCGCAATAGGAATCTGCAGTTTCAGACGTACATAAAACTGCCTTTTGAAGTTTTTCTGACATTCTTTTTCTCGGGATATAAAGCTGTTTCGTAAATTTTCCCATAAACGACCCTCAGATGGGTCCCATGGCTCGAACCATAATAAAGCGGACCCTTTAAGGGCCTTACCAGCTTTTGGGACGGTTGCGATGTTGCTCCATCCGACCTCCTTAGCCAGTGTTTCAATATTGTTGCACCATGATTCAGCACCAAGGTCACTTGTTGTTGGGTCGAATACTTGGAGAGCAACGTCGCTGTCTTTTGGGTGAGAGCCGGACACAGCATCTTTGATGGCCTTCAAAAGTTCTTGTAAGACAGGTAGATCCATCTAAAAGTTTTAAGTAAATTCATTAACCGGACATAAAGTTTGAATCCCACTTCTGATAATAGTTTAGTTTGGAAACATAGGTTTATTTAAAAAATGAAAGTTATTCCTGTCACTCAAATTATTATATTTGTAATAATTTCAAAAGAAATATATAAAAGGTAAATATTAATTCTAGTAAAAACGAAACATTGTATATAACATATATATTTATAACAATTCATTTATCATTTATATACTAATTTAAATCATTGAAACTACAATATTATTTACACAACATAGAATAGTATACACTTATCTTCAATTTGCAATCTATATTATATATGTAATATCCACACAATATTAGAGAGCTCCACACCGGTCCACGTCTCGACAAGAAGTGTCTCAATCCAGCCGGAACACTCGTTTTTATGGGGGACGACAAACATGTATTTTAATCAACTACCGTCATTACAATTTAATTTTCTAAATGTATTTAATTTTAAAACAAACTATTATTATAAACATATATTTTGCATATCAATATTTATATGAAGTATTTAGTTATAATAATAATTATATTAATATGAAACTAACACACGCTTCTCTGAATATACATACAATTGCATAAAATGTATCTAAAGCGATGTATTTTAGGATCACTTTGGTATTGTTTACGATTATAATAATTATTGGGTTAATTATCACGTTGTTTAAAATGTGGAGGAGCAGAGTCTTCTACTACAGGCATTATTTGCTTAAAAGAAGATTCTGAACACTAATGGTTGTAAACAAATTATTTGACACAATAAATTTTATTTTACTATTATTTTTATATGTTGTGAAAAATCTGTTTGATCCTAGAGCAATCAGTTGTTACAGTCATTTATAAAATAAAACAAAAAACTATTGCTTTGCAAATTTTATTCAATTTCTAATAGTCGGTTCATAGTGGAGATTATAACGGATGTTACAATTGTCAATCGTCAATCAGTATGATCCACAACCACAGTGACCACCAACAGCTTGTCCAAAGTTCAGACCTGCAATACCTGAATGTCCTAAAGCCGAACCACTAATACCTGTACGTCCCAGAGTCGAACCATACCCAACAACACCCGAGCCAATACCGGCTGATCCAAATCCAACACCACCAGCTGAGTTGCCAACTTCACTTGTTATGGCGGTGATTCCATTACCGCAGCCATAATGGACGGCACCAGCTCCAGCAGTTGGTAAAGCTCCTTGGAATGCTATAGTACTTAAGAAGGGAAGTTCACCAATAACATTCAGGGAACCTTCGTAAGCGTTATTAGATGCTACGGATATACCATTAGGAGCTATAGGGGCGCTACTAAGGACAGGAAAACCTCCACCATTGGCAAGTGAAGCTTCTAGACCTGCACCGCTGAATCCAGCCCCACCACCAATACCAAAACTAAGTCCACCTCCTAGAGCGTAGCCACTTCCCATCTGTGAATCACACGATGAAACACCAGCAGATGGGGTGATGAATCCATAGGTGTGCTCACCTCCCGAGCGACAACATTGACTGATTACCACCTGAAAGACAACATATTAGTCCGAGTTCTATGTTTAAATAACTAGCTAAACAATTGATCAACGATCTCGAGTTTAGAAGGCCGGCCTTGTTCTAGTACAGATAATTAGTATTGCTGCGGTATTGCTATTCAACATGGCAATGCTGCCAGTCTTCTGGGAACGCTACCAGTAGGCGATGATGCGGAGCATTTTTTTGACGATTGTTAGTTATTGATTGTAAGATTGTTAAAGTAAGTTGAAGTTTGTAACTAAGATAGTTCAAGATGATAAATGACACCTTTTATATTCAGAATACAATAAATAATAAGGAAAAAAAATAACTTCAAGAACTTACGTGGGCAAAAAGCGCTTGAGCGCAGACGATTACAAGAGCTTTGGCCGACATTTCCAACTGTACTTGTGAACAACTAGGATGAGAATAATATTTGCTGCATTTACAGCTATTTTATACTAAACTTTGCTATCGGTCTACATTCGTTTCGTCAATGAACAATGCGTTCGAAATTTGCGATATATATTGCATTGTAATAGGAAAACTAGCTTTCTCACGTAAAGTGATAACGTCAATATCAACAGTGTATTGTTTGGTATAAAAGGGTGTCAAAGGTCTCACTGACCATTCATACTACTGCTTCTCGTTAAACAGGAAGAAAAGTACATAGTACCATGAAAGCATTCGCTATTTTATTGCTCTGCATTCAAGCTGGCCTGTTACAGGTAACTGAGTATTCTTTACTTATATTCTTATACTAGCTGACCCATGCAACCTCGTTTACGTCTCCTATTCCCCGTAGCGTAGAAATTTTCCACCGTTTTTGTAACATTCTTCATTAGTGCTGCGCTCCTATTGGTCTTAGCTTAATGATATATAGCCTATAGCCTTCCTCGATAAATGGGCTATCTAATACTGAAAGAATTTTTCAAATCGGACTAGTAGTTCCTGAGATTAGCCCGTACAAACAAACTCTTGAGCTTTATTATATTAGTATAGACTAGTGGTTGCCCGCGGCTCAGCCCACGTATATGTCGGTTATCGCGGCAAATAGTAGCCAATGTGTTATTCTGATGTATAAGCTTTATCACTGTAAACTTTCATCCAAATCCGTTCAGTAGTTTTTGGGTGAAAGAGTAACAAACATCCATCCATCCACCCATCCATACTTACAAACTTTCGCGTTTATAATATTAGTATAGATATATAAGTATAGACAATACTAGCTTTTACCCGCTGCTACGGTCGTGTTTATGTCAGTTATCACGATAAATAGTAGCTATGTTCTTCCCCAAGACTCAAGTGCTAAGCGGTTTAACCGTGAAAACATAACAGACAGACACAGTTACGTTATAATATTAGTATGGATTATTTTAATTTCTATAAAATTTTGCTACATAAAGTAAGTAATATTAAAACTATTATTAAACGTTTTTATTTAGCTTGCCCTCTTTGTTTATTTGTTTGGGTCAAATCTAGTAATTGAAATTTGACCCCCTTCCTGATAAAAGATTGATCTGAAATTTGGTACACACCTTTAGCTTTGGTGACAATATATTTCCCACCTTAAGCTCCAACACAAGCTCTGCTTAGCTTGGGACTAGATGGCTTTGTGTGTTAAATGTCCGAAATATTTATTTATTTAGTTTAATACCCGTAAGTGGTTGTAATAATTGCAATACTACGTAAAAGTTTGAGAACTTACTTGGGCAAGGAGTGCTTGAGTGCAGAATATGATGACAACTTTGGATGACATGACCCTAACTTTTCAAAATACTCTCTTGTATATGTTTTGTGAGTAAAGTCAACTTAAATTAGATTGCTACTGGTTTTATATCAAACTATGTTATCGGTTTGCATGTAATTTTCCTATGAAATAGTGTTTCTACAGTTTGCAATAAATATCGTAACCAAATGGCGCACGTAAAGTGATAAGTCGATCAATATTAGCAGTGTCCACTATAAAAAGTGTGTCACAGTTACAGTTAAACATTTACTCTTCAGTCGATAGTAGAAAAAAAAAACAAACATTAAACATGAACTCCTTCACTGTTCTGTTGTTTTGCATCCAAGCTTGTTTGATACAAGTAAGTATATCAATTTAGTTTTTGCCTGATCCCAGTCACTGAAAGTATTGACGTATTTCTCTCGATTCTTTTTAAAACGATTGAAATCAGAAAAATGAAAATGAAATTTTTGTTAAGTGACTTTATTTATATTATGTTCTAGAATGTACTCAGCCATTGCAGCTGCGGTAGTTCAGGACAAGCATCGAACTCTCCTGCTTTCATTTCCTATGGCCGTGGTTGTGGAGGTGCATCTAGAGGCGGTCTAGGATATGGTGGTATTGGTGGTTTAGGATATGGCATTGGAGGCGTGGCACTTATGGGCGCCGCTGGCGGATCGGCATACGGAGCATCATCAGCAGCGGCTTACGGTGGAGTTGGGGAAGGGAACGTTGCAGTTATTGGTGAACTGCCAGTATCTGGTAACACTGCTGTTATTGGTCAGGTGCCTATTTTGGGTGCTGTTAACTTTGGCGGTAATATACCAGCAGCTGGCTCCGTCTGCATCAATGGACAATGTTCCTGTGGATGTGGCTACTGATAAAAATAAATGCAGAATTCGGTTTTTAATAAATTTGAACATACCTGATTTTATTGTTTAATTTTAATTTAAGAACCGTGTCAAGTAAATTTATATAAGGAAATGATCTATCTTCTATTTAATAAATACTAAAATACGTATTTCATAACTTCAATACACGATATTCTTACAAAGTTTTAAGCAAATCCATCACAGGAATAAAACGTTTCATACAAATTTTCATTCCCTATTATACCCCCTTCGGAGTGGAATTACCAAAATTCCTACATGCAAAATTTCACGATTCTAGGTTCAGCGGTTTGGGCTGTGCGTTGAGCTCTGGGTATGTCAGTCACCTTCCTCCTTCCGATCCGATTCCGTCTAAAGGTCACACTATTGGCGGCATGAGGAGCTGTTAAGCGCTTCCAGCAGGAATAACAAACAGGGCATCATGGGTCGAAAACAGGGCATCATGGCTCGACCAGCGGCCTCACGCCGCTCGCGTACCTCGCCCTTGGCCGAAGGGCTGAATGCTGCTACCTGCCTGGCACTCAGCCGTCCACCGATAAACTTCGGCGAGCACTTCCACCTACAAATCTTACGGGGGTTTCAGCCAAAGCAGACATCGACATGGTACGATAACCGTAGAAAACAACCAAACTCCGAAACAAACATTTCCACAGTATACAAAAATTTGCTCCGACCCGGAAATCGAACCCGACACCTCAAGCTCATTCTATTATTCCAAAAATTTATATGTGTATTTCTAGATATTTCTAAAAAAATATCGAGTAAATATCGAAAAACTACATCAGGGTCTAAAGGGAGGGCTTCTTCTGACGTTTGCCAGGAGAAGCGATGAGTTAACCGTTACCAAAAACAATTCAGTCATCTCAGAATGTAAGTAAAATTATTATTACATTAGGAAGGTAGTTGTAAATACAAGTCGCATATTTCACCTCTGTTTTTAATTTAAGTTTAAAAATAAAAATACAGTAATATCCAGCATGAATTTAATGAAAGATAACATGTAAATATTCTACCTGCCGGATTTAGCCTTTTCCTTTGTGTAGCTCGCACTTATAATATCACTGTTACATTCCACTTCCACGATGAACACTGTCTCTGAATCCATTACTCAGATGAGCCTTGACTTCCACAAGCGGATGGCTGAGTTTGAGACTAAGCTGCAGAAGGAGCCAAGCATACCTGCCACCATCTCTAGTCTAACTGCCGAGTTTGCAGCTTTTAAATTGCTAACAATGCAGTCCTTGACTAATTTGCAACAGCAGGTTGAAGCAATTGCAAGGAGTGTCGACACGCTTGAGATGCGAGGGCGCAGAAAGATCCCTCTCTTCCACGGTGTAGCCGAGGATAAAAAAGAGGACACCGCTAAAGTGGTTGCCTCTCTTATCAAAGACCGGTTCGAGCAAGAGCAGTTTAGTGTTGATGATATTAAGCGATGCCAAAGGTTGGGTCGCCAGACAGACCAGCCACAGAAGACTAGACCAATCCTGGTTAAGCTGCAATTGGTTTCAATCCGTGACCATATTTCGTTTAGCAAAACCAAGCTGAAAGGCTCTGGTATCACTGTTTCGGAGTTCCTCACGAAGATACGTCACGATTTTTTTATGGCTGCCCGTGAAAGATATGGTATAAGCAGCTGCTGGACTAGGCAAGGTTATGTTTACGTACTGGGACCAGACGGAAGGCAACATCGTGTTTCGTCACTTGTGGAGTTGAATGGGATCGGAAATAGCCGTGATAAGTCTGTGGCGACTGCGAAAACAGTCTCCGCAAAGTCAAAGTGACCTAAAAAGTAAGTATACATCGTTTGTTTATGTTGTGATGTGAAAGGCACTTTTTAAGCTATATACCCCCACAAATTAGTTTGTTTGTTTTAGTAATAAATTCGCAACATTAAGAAACTTCGTATTACACCAAATCAAAACACGGTACTTTGTAAACACCAATGTCATGTCAAAGTCAAGCGTCAAATATGTCAGAGGACTCAGAGGTGTCATTTGTCGTAGTTTTAGAAAAACGTTCCGTTATACACAGTTGCAGTGTGAGAGCGTTCCAGGTTCCGAATTAAAATTAGAATGTCCTTTTTTCATTTTTTTTTTGTAATTTATATTCCCTGAGCTTTGCTGATTTTTTTTTGTTTTTTTAAACACAAATACATGAATTTTATTGATATGTTAGTTTTGTATAACACCAAACCGGCAGATTGTTACGACGATCGGGGCGCTGACGTCTTGGAAAGGGTCTTCGAGGAGGTTGAGGAGACCCAAGTCGACATCGACAAATCGACGGAGGTCATGATTGTGCGTGCGCAGTCCCAAATCGAAGACCTGATTGGGACTGTCGCCAAAGACATAGTTGTCGAAACACAGACGCACATCACCTCAACCTTTAAAGGGCTAACACCCGAAAGCGCCCTGGACCTGGTCCCCAAGACCTACGCCAGTGTAGCAGCAACCAGACCCGGGCGCCGACCGGCGCTTCACTCCGTGGCGGTGACCTCAAAGGACAGTCAGGAGACTGCCGATGAGGTACTCGCCAGGGTGAAGAAGGCGGTCGACGCCAGGGGTACTGGTCTAAAAATTAGTAAGGCCAGGAAAGCAAAGGGCAGTACAGTGATCCTGGGATGTGACACGGAGACAGAACGGAACAAGGTGAGAGAGCGTCTCGAAAGATATGGAAATGGGCTAAACGTAGTGCCCATGAAGAACAAAGATCCACTCGTCGTCCTTAAAGACGTCTACATGGACAGCGACGACGAGGAAACGATCAGGGCCCTTTACACCCAAAACACCGAAATCTTCATGGGCCTACAACAAGAGGAAAAGGAACTGTCCATCAAATACAAAAAGAGGACCAGGAACCCCAAGACGTCCCACATAGTATTACAAATCAAGCCAAGGGTATGGCAAAGGATGACGGAGGCGGGAAACCTCTACCTGGACCTGCAAAGGATCAGAGTGGAGGACCAGTCTCCGCTCATCCAATGCACAAAGTGCCTGGCATTCGGACACGGCCGCAAGTTCTGCACCGAGGGTGTGGACAGGTGCAGCCACTGTGGAGGCTCGCACCTGCGCAAGAAGTGCCCCGACTACACCGCGGGTTCTGAACCGCGGTGCTGCAACTGTTCGCACTCTGGACTGCAGAGCGTCAGCCACAACGCCTTTAGTGCCGAATGCCCAACCCGCTCTAAATGGGACTACCTGGCGAGACAAACCACGTCGTATTTATGACTCACTCACTCACGCACACACACAACACAGAACACGCACACATGCACACGTTGATATAGGAAATATATAATAAACATATACGAATATATCTAAACATGCACACAAACATAGACACGCACACGTAAATAAACAAATAGGTAAGAAAACAATTCACAAAAAAGAGACTGCAACAATTGCATATATTTTAAGATATATATAAATTGTTAAAAAGTAAGACAGAAAAAAAAAAAAAAAAAAAAAAAAAAGGAAGTGTGAATTGAGAAAGTAACATGCACATAAACACTGGACAGTACACAAACAAAATACACGAGTCATAAATCACGTTCGCACATGTCGGAATATAACAGCTGAGTGAGACGTCTTGGTGGACTAAACTGGAAAGAATTATAAATTGAGCAAAGACAGACAGAACAAATAGGAAACAAATATTATAGCCACTGTAAAGAGTATAACAGGAATAACGACAAAAATTTAATAAAACCCAACTAGTCATAAAACTATTATACATAAATCAAATTACAAAATCTAGACAAATCAAACTAAAATAAGCTGTAAAAATTGGTTTTTAAAAAACATATGTTAAGTAAATAAACAAAACTGTAATTGTAATGAACAACTGTAATCTTAGGTAAAGAAATAGATAATTAGGCATAAGAAATACATAAGCTATAGGAAAAAAGTAACCATGTACAATATAATTATAGCACGCTAAATTTGCAAAAAATACTTCAACCGTTATTAAGGAAAAACAGCTAATTACGGGAATTCTACCCGACGAACCTCTTCATAAAGAACAGACAGCATGGAACATCAGAATGACAAGGTCCTGTCTAATGGACGGGGAAAAGCAGAGAGGTCACATAGACCTCATTAAAAAAAAAAAAAAAAAAAAAAAAAAAAACCGGCAGATTGTTAACCAAGCGACTGATTGTACTGGTGGCGTTTTAACCGTTTCTACATTTATTGAAACTTTGATATCCTTCTGTCATTTATTTATTTTTGTTTTATTTTGTACATTTTTTGTTTGTTTTTTTTTGTATCTAGCTTGTTTTATTTTATTTTTTTGTTTTTTTTCTTTTTACTGGCAAACGGCAGGTGGAGCTAGAGTAGGTACGTATATTTCTCTTACCTATTTAATCTTTTATCAAATCAACCTATTTATATACACCTTCTTTTACATTTTTAGTTTATTGACTTTATAGCTTAAAATGTATTCGCCTGACTGCAGTGATGACAGCAATGAATGTTTGTCTTCATGTAGTAGCGTTAGTTCTCACGGGCACCCAACAATCGCTGACACTCTTTTGTCTCAGTTCTCTGACGTTCTCAAAAATTTCACAAAAAAACGAAGATCCAGCTAAAGTCTGGAAGTTTTTAAAGTCATTGGGAGTAGGCAAACCTATTCATGATTCGTTTCCTAAAAATACAAACTTAAACTCCCTTAATCAACATTTTACTGCCTCGTCAAATTTTGACAAAATGACAAAAGACGCTACAATAAAGCTTCTTACTTTTGCCTCAAATCCAGACTGTTCTCCCTTTTTCTTTAGTCAATTTATGATTCTGAAGCTGTTTCCGTATCATTCACATTCGTTAGTTTAATTTTGACACACCGTTACTGCTTACTGGTAATTCCAATAAGGAGTTAAAGACAGCAAAAAGCAAAGTGCTGTAAATGTTCCTACTTGTCAGGATAAGGGTAATAATATACAAATGTTACTGACAAAATATAACAAGGGACGTAACTTTGCTTGAATGATTTAATTTTTATTTTACAATATGTACCTCAACAACTCAACATGTTTCTTTTCCATCATTGTTGATAAATATAACTGAAGGTCAACCGACATTGAGTTGCGTTTATATTTAAAAGCCAAACATTTGGGTCCATTCATTTGGATGCTAAGATCCCCTGGTGGATTTGCCTAGATTCTTTGTCCACACTGATTTCCTAGGTAGTTTTTGTAAACAAAACGTCCATTAGGATCCGTTGCTTATTATTTTATGCTATGTTATTGTTATTCTTTGAAATGAACATTAAATTTTTTGAAGTGAAAACTTCTTTAGGTGCGTTGACCACTTTCTGGTTGAACAAAAATCATGGGACTCACTTCATCGTCACGCTTTCCATGAGCTATATTTTTAACTTCTTTTTATTGCGTGTTAAATTTAAAGAACGAATTGATTCATTTTAGGCGAGCTTAAATAACTGTTTGTTTAAAGTCTTGAATTTTCACCTCTGTTGGCAGTCCTCATGACTATTTTCTCAAAACAATCCACGAAAACTCACTTACTAGGGAAGAATAGGGCTTAAAGAAGTGACACACTTTACATTTCCTGGTTAACAACAATAACAACAAACAAAAATTTAGAAAACCCGACTACGTAAATACTTTTGATAAAATTTGGATAGGCTATGCCCCTCAGGATATTAATATTACAAATATTTTGATACCTCATTCATTATAATCACTTCAGTAGCTTAGACGCTGCGGTGAAACATGAAAACATGCATAGACTACCAACAATTTTACCTTTATTTATGTATTTATTTATGTAAGGAAAACATTAAGTGATATAAGTTATGGAATCAGGCGTTACTTTGCGGAAATCCATGACATTAAATGCTATGAAATATATTTAGCTTTAATTCCGCGAGCCAAATATCCAGGTCTGAAAGCAGGGCACAAATCCCACCGTCATGCATACTCACATGCACATATGGGTATCATGCATATGTACACATACAAAACAAGTGAGAAATAATTAGCATGCCATGCAACTAAACCTATACTCGACACGTGTTTCGCCCCTCCACGGGGCATCCTCAGGAGATGTTGACTCGTCGAGCGTTTGAGCTCGAATTAGCTAGCGCACCGCTAAAGCTAAATATAGCATTTCATTAAGTGATATATATTCGATCGATTACAACTATATAAACAGCTAAACACCATTTAAACGTTTTTACATATATTTTTTTATTTTTTTTTAAAGCTTACTTTAGGGATGTAATAAACTTGATTAATTTAATAACAAAACAATTTTTGTGAGTGAACAAAAAGAAAGAAAATAAAAACAAAAAATTCGTTAATCCGTCGTAAAACCATTAAACCACGAATGCGATAAGACATATTTGAACGTGTTAGGTTTGGTTGTGAATAAGTCATTTAGCGTTGCTGTAGTCGGGTAAAACGTAGCATGAAAGCTAAAGACAAAATGCTATAAAGTGGGTATACTGTTCAGCATCTTTAATATTAACGATTTTTCCATATCTCAAAACATAACTAAAAATATAATAAGTCAAGCTATTGACACTAGCCAGTCATTTTCATAGATTTAAATTCTTTTTACCATAAATTTATTTTACTTTTTGAAGTTACAGAAAATTTAATTTATATTCTCGATTGAAGAAACTTGTTACGACACATTCTAGAATTTAACGGTTATGCCCCATGGCATTATCAAAAGCTACTACATACTAAGATACCTTTAATGTTCCAAAAGTGCATTTTATACTATAGTTTATAATATTATTCGTTTTCTAATCATACAGTGTCAGATCAAGAATAGTACTTATTACTAAGTGCTACTTGTAAGTAAGTCACGTATGCTTCAGTACACTTCTTATCAGGTGGCAAAGGAGACTACCCTATTTTTAGGTGAGGAAAAAGATGTTAATCCTGAAGGTTATCTTCAGGATTATCGTCGGGATAATAATATTGTCATTAGTCTTTCATAAGTGTGCGAAGTTTCAATACAATCGGAATTTGTGCAGGCGGTGTAAACTGCTTTCGAAAATTCTGATAAATAGATACAGGCCAAGCTAATTAAAGAGCGTTAAAAATATACAGCGTGGTTTAGTAAGGAAGGCCTTATGTTGCCTTGAAGGCTATTGATATTATGTTGTGAAAAATATGTTTGATCCTGTAATAATCAGTTGTTACAGTCATTTATAAAATAAAACAAAAAACTATTGCTTTACAAATTTTATTCAATTTCTAATAGTTGGTTCATAGTGGAGATTATAACGGATGTTACAATTGTCAATCGTCAATCAGTGTGATCCACAACCACAGTGACCACCAACAGCTTGTCCAAAGTTCAGACCTGCAATACCTGAATGTCCTAAAGACGAACCACTAATACCTGTACGTCCCAGAGTCGAACCATACCCAACAACACCCGAGCCAATACCGGCTGATCCAAATCCAACACCACCAGCTGAGTTGCCAGCTTCACTTGTTATGGCGGTGATTCCATTACCGCAGCCATAATGGACGGCACCAGCACCAGCAGTTGGTAAAGCTCCTTGGAATGCTATAGTACTTAAGAAGGGAAGTTCACCAATAACATTCAGGGAACCTTCGTAAGCGTTATTAGATGCTACGGATATACCATTAGGAGCTATAGGGGCGCTACTATGGACAGGAAAACCTCCACCATTGGCAAGTGAAGCTTCTAGACCTGCACCGCTGAATCCAGCTCCACCACCAATACCAAAACTAAGTCCACCTCCTAGAGCGTAGCCACTTCCCATCTGTGAATCACACGATGAAACACCAGCAGATGGGGTGATGAATCCATAGGTGTGCTCACCTCCCGAGCGACAACATTGACTGATTACCACCTGAAAGACAACATATTAGTCCGAGTTCTATGTTTAAATAACTAGCTAAACAATTGATCAACGATCTCGAGTTTAGAAGGCCGGCCTTGTTCTAGTACAGAGAATTAGTATTGCTGCGGGATTGCTATTCAACATGGCAATGCTGCCAGTCTTCTGGGAACGCTACCAGTAGGCGATGATGCCGAGCATTTTTTGAAGATTTTAAGTTATTGATTGTAAGATTGTTAAAGTAAGTTGAAGTTTGTAACTAAGATAGTTTAAGATGATAAATGACACCTTTTATATTCAGAATACAATAAATAATAAGGAAAAAAAATAACTTCAAGAACTTACGTGGGCAAAAAGCGCTTGAGCGCAGACGATTACAAGAGCTTTGGCTGACATTTCCAACTGTACTAGTGAACAACTAGGATGAGAATAATATTTGCTGCATTTACAGCTATTTTATACTAAACTTTGTTATCGGTCTACATTCGTTTCGTCAATGAACAATGCGTCCGAAATTTGCGATATATATTGCATTGTAATAGGAAAACTAGCTTTCTCACGTAAAGTGATAACGTCAATATTAACAGTGTATTATTTGGTATAAAAGGGTGTCAAAGGTCTCACTGATCATTCATACTACTGCTTGTCGTTAAACAGGAAGAAAAGTACATAGTACCATGAAAGCATTCGCTATTTTATTGCTCTGCATTCAAGCTGGCCTGTTACAGGTAACTGAGTATTCTTTACTTATATTCTTATACTAGCTGACCCACGCAACCTCGTTTACGTCTCCTATTCCCCGTAGCGTAGAAATTTTCCACCGTTTTTGTTACATTCTTCATTGGTGCTCCGCTCCTATTGGTCTTAGCGTAATGATATGTAACCTATAGCCTTCCTCAATAAATGGGCTATCTAATACTGAAAGAATTTTTCAAATCGGACTAGTAGTTCCTGAGATTAGCCCGTACAAACAAACTCTTGAACTTTATTATATTAAGATAGACTAGTGGTTCCCCGCGGCTCCGCCCACGTATATGTCGGTTATCGCGGCAAATAGTAGCCTATGTGTTATTCTGATGTATAAGCTATATTACTGTAAAGTTTCATCCAAATCCGTTCAGTAGTTTTTGGGTGAAAGAGTAACAAACATCCATCCATCCACCCATCCATACTTACAAACTTTCGCGTTTATAATATTAGTATAGATATATAAGTATAGACAATACTAGCTTTTACCCGCTGCTACGGTCGTGTTTATGTCAGTTATCACGATAAATAGTAGCTATGTTCTTCCCCAAGACTCAAGTGCTAAGCGGTTTAACCGTGAAAACATAACAGACAGACACAGTTACGTTATAATATTAGTATGGATTATTTTAATTTCTATAAAATTTTGCTACATAAAGTAAGTAATATTATACTATTATTAAACGTTTTTAATTAGCTTGCCCTCTTTGTTTATTTGTTTGGGTCAAATCTAGTAATTGAAATTTGACCCCCTTCCTGATAACAGATTGATCTGAAATTTGGTACACACCTTTAGCTTTGGTGACAATATATTTCCTACCTTAAGCTCCAACACAAGCTCTGCTTAGCTTGGGACTAGATGGCTTTGTGTGTTATATGTCCGAAATATTTATTTATTTAGTTTAATACCCATAAGTGCTTGTAATAATTGCAATACTACGTAAAAGTTTGAGAACTTACTTGGGCAAGGAGTGCTTGAGTGCAGAATATGATGACAACTTTTGATGACATGACCCTAACTTTTCAAAATACTCTCTTGTATATGTTTTGTGAGTGAAGTCAACATAAATTAGATTGCTACTGGTTTTATATCAAACTATGTTATCGGTCTGCATGTAATTTCCCTATGAAATAGTGTTTCTACAGTTTGCAATAAATATCGTAAGCAAATGGCGCACGTAAAGTGATAAGTCGATCAATATTAGCAGTGTCCACTATAAAAAGTGTGTCACAGTTACAGTTAAACATTTACTCTTCAGTCAATAGTAGAAAAAAAAAAAACATTAAACATGAACTCCTTCACTGTTCTGTTGTTTTGCATCCAAGCTTGTTTGATACAAGTAAGTATATCAATTTAGTTTTTGCCTGAACCCAGTCACTGAAAGTATTGACTTATTTCTCTCGATTCTTTTTAAAACGATTGAAATCAGAAAAATGAAAATGAAATTTTAGTTTAGTGACTTTATTGATATTGTTTTCTAGAATGTACTCAGCCAATGCAGTTGCGGTAGTTCAGGACTAGCATCGAAATCTCCTGCTTCCATTTCCTATGGCCATGGTTGTGGAGGTGCATCTAGAGGCGGTCTAGGATATGGTGGTATTGGTGGTTTAGGATATGGCATTGGAGGCGTGGGACTTATGGGCGCCGCTGGCGGATCGGCATACGGAGCATCATCAGCAGCGGCTTACGGTGGAGTTGGGGAAGGGAACGTTGCAGTTATTGGTGAACTGCCAGTATCTGGTAACACTGCTGTTATTGGTCAGGTGCCTATTTTGGGTGCTGTTAACTTTGGCGGTAATATACCAGCAGCTGGCTCCGTCTGCATCAATGGACAATGTTCCTGTGGATGTGGCTACTGATAAAAATAAATGCAGAATTCGGTTTTTAATAAATTTGAACATACCTGATTTTATTGTTTAATTTTAATTTAAGAACCGTGTCAAGTAAATTTATATAAGGAAACTAGCTGACCCACGTAACATCGTTTACGTTTTTGTGAATCTAAACCATTCCCAGATCCCCTTGAACACACACAAAAAATTTCATCAAAATCGGTCTAGTCGTTTGAGAGAAGTTCAGTGACATACACACTCACAGAAGAATTATATATATATAGATGATCTATCTTCTATTTAAAAAATACTAAAATATGTAGTGCATAACTTCAATCCACTATATTCTTACAAAGTTTTAAGCAAATCCATCACAGGAATGAAAAGTTTCATACAAATTTTCATTCTCTATTATAGCCTCTTCGGGGTGGAATTCCCAAAATTCCTACATGCAAAATTTCACGATTCTAGTTTCAGCGGTTTGGGCTGTGCGTTGAGCTCTGGGTATGTCAGTCACCTTCCTCCTTCCGATCCGATTCCGTCTAAAGGTCACACTATTGGCGGCATGAGGAACTGTTAAGCGCTTCCAGCAGGAATAACAAACAGGGCATCATGGGTCGAAAACAGGGCATCATGGCTCGACCAGCGGCCTCACGCCGCTCGCGTACCTCGCCCTTGGCCGAAGGGCTGAATGCTGCTACCTGCCTGGCACTCAGCCGTCCACCGATAAACTTCGGCGAGCACTTCCACCTACAAATCTTACGGGGGTTTCAGCCAAAGCAGACATCGACATGGTACGATAACCGTTGAAAACAACCAAACTCCGAAACAAACATTTCCACAGTATACAAAAATTTGCTCCGACCCGGAAATCGAACCCGACACCTCAAGCTCATTCTATTATTCCAAAAGTTTATATGTATATTTCTAGATATTCCTAAAAAAATATCGAGTAAATATCAAAAAACTACATCAGGGTCTAAAGGGAGGGCTTCTTCTGACGTTTGCCAGGAGAAGCGATGAGTTAACCGTTACCAAAAACAATTCAGTCATCTCAGAATGTAAGTAAAATTATTATGACATTAGGAAGGTAGTTGTAAATACAAGTCGCATATTTCATCTCTTTTTTTAATTTAAGTTTAAAAATAGAAAATACAGTAATATTCAGCATGAATTTAATGAAAGATAACATGTAAATATTCTACCTGCCGGATTTAGCGTTTTCCTTTGTGTAGCTCGCACTTATAATATCACTGTTACATTCCACTTCCACGATGAACACTGTCTCTGAATCCATTACTCAGATGAGCCTTGACTTCCACAAACGGATGGCTGAGTTTGAGACTAAAACACTAAGATACCTTTAATGTTCCAAAAGTGCATTTTATACTATAGTTCATAATATTATTCGTTTTCTAATCATACAGTGTCAGATCAAGAATAGTACTTATTACTAAGTACTACTTGTAAGTAAGTCAAGTATGCTTCAGTACACTTCTTATCAGGTGGCAAAGGAGACTACACTATTTTTAGATGAGGAAAAAGATGTTAATCCTGAAGGTTGTCTTCAGGATTATCGTCGGGATAATAATATTGTCATTAGTCTTTCATAAGTGTGTGAAGTTTCAATACCATCGGAATTTGTACAGGCGGTGTAAACTGCTTTCGAAAATTCTAATAAATAGATACAGGCCAAGCTAATTAAAGAGTGATAAAAATATACAGCGAGGTTTAGTAAGGAAGGCCTTATGTTGCCTTGAAGGCTATTGATATTATGTTGTGAAAAATATGTTTGATCCTGTAACAATCAGTTGTTACAGTCATTTATAAAATAAAACAAAAAACTATTGCTTTGCAAATTTTATTCAATTTCTAATAGTTGGTTCATAGTGGAGATTATAACGGATGTTACAATTGTCAATCGTCAATCAGTATGATCCACAACCACAGTGACCACCAACAGCTTGCCCAAAGTTCAGACCTGCAATACCTGAATGTCCTAAAGCCGAACCACTAATACCTGTACGTCCCAGAGTCGAACCATACTCAACAACACCCGAGCCAATACCGGCTGATCCAAATCCAACACCACCAGATGAGTTGCCAACTTCACTAGTTATGGCGGTGATTCCATTACCGCAGCCATAATGGACGGCACCGGCACCAGCAGTTGGTAAAGCTCCTTGGAATGCTATAGTACTTAAGAAGGGAAGTTCACCAATAACATTCAGGGAACCTTCGTAAGCGTTATTAGATGCTACGGATATACCATTAGGAGCTATAGGGGCGCTACTATGGACAGGAAAACCTCCACCATTGGCAAGTGAAGCTTCTAGACCTGCACCGCTGAATCCAGCTCCACCACCAATACCAAAACTAAGTCCACCTCCTAGAGCGTAGCCACTTCCCATCTGTGAATCACACGATGAAACACCAGCAGATGGGGTGATGAATCCATAGGTGTGCTCACCTCCCGAGCGACAACATTGACTGATTACCACCTGAAAGACAACATATTAGTCCGAGTTCTATGTTTAAATACCTAGCTAAACAATTGATCAACGATCTCGAGTTTAGAAGGCCGGCCTTGTTCTAGTACAGATAATTAGTATTGCTGCGGTATTGCTATTCAACATGGCTATGCTGCCAGTCTTCTGGGAACGCTACCAGTAGGCGATGATGCTGAGCATTTTTTTGACGATTGTTAGTTATTGATTATAAGATTGTTAAAGTAAGTTGAAGTTTGTAACTAAGATGGTTCAAGATGATAAATGACACCTTTTATATTCAGAATACAATAAATAATAAGGGAAAAAAATAACTTCAAGAACTTACGTGGGCAAAAAGCGCTTGAGCGCAGACGATTACAAGAGCTTTGGCTGACATTTCCAACTGTACTAGTGAACAACTAGGATGAGAATAATATTTGCTGCATTTACAGCTATTTTATACTAAACTTTGTTATCGGTCTACATTCGTTTCGTCAATGAACAATGCGTCCGAAATTTGCGATATATATTGCATTGTAATAGGAAAACTAGCTTTCTCACGTAAAGTGATAACGTCAATATCAACAGTGTATTATTTGGTATAAAAGGGTGTCAAAGGTCTCACGATCATTCATACTACTGCTTCTCGTTAAACAGGAAGAAAAGTACATAGTACCATGAAAGCATTCGCTATTTTATTGCTCTGCGTTCAAGCTGGCCTGTTGCAGGTAACTGAGTATTCTTTATTTATATTCTTATACTAGCTGACCCACGCAACCTCGTTTACGTCTCCTATTCCCCGTAGCGTAGAAATTTTCCTCCGTTTTTGTAACGTTCTTCATTGGTGCTCCGCTCCTATTGGTCTTATTGGGCTCCGTTCCTGGATAAATGGGCTATCTAATACTGAAATAATTTTTCAAATCGTACCAGTAGTTCCTGAGATTAGCGCGTACAAACAAACAAACAAACTCTTCAGCTTTATAAAATTACTAGTGGATGCCCGCGGCTCCGCCCGCGTATATATCGGTTATCGCGGCAAATAATAGCCTATGTGTTATTCTGATGTATAAGCTATATTACTGTAAAGTTTCATCCAAATCCGTTCAGTAGTTTTTGCGTGAAAGAGTAACAAACATCTATCCATCCATCCATACTTTCAAACTTTCGCGTTTATAATATTAGTATAGATATAAGTATAGACAGTACTAGCTTTTACTAGTATATGTTTTGTGAGTGAAGCCAACTTAAATAAGATTGCTATTGGTTTTATATCAAACTGTGTTATCAGTTTTACATGTAATTTTTCTATGAAATAGTGTTTCTACAGTTTGCAATAAGTATCGTAACCTAGTATAAACGCCAAATGGCGCACGTAAAGTGATAAGTCGATCAATATTAGCAACAGTGTCCTCTATAAAAAGTGTGTTACAGTTACAAATTCACTCTTCAGTCGATAGTAGAAAAAAAAAAAACATTAAACATGAACTCCTTCACTGTTCTGTTGTTTTGCATCCAAGCTTGTTTGATACAAGTAAGTAATCAATTTAGTTTTTGCCTGAACCCAGTCACTGAAAGTATTGACTTATTTCTCTCGATTCTTTTTAAAACGATTGAAATCAGGAAAATGAAAGTAAAACGTTTGTTTAGTGACTTGGATTATATTGTTTTCTAGAATGTACTCAGCCAATGCAGCTGCGGTAGTTCAGGACTAGCATCGAACTCTCCTGCTTCCATTTCCTATGGCCATGGTTGTAGAGGTGCATCTAGTGGCGGTCTAGGATATGGTGGTATTGGTGGTTTAGGATATGGCATTGGAGGCACAGGACTTATAGGCGCCGCTGGCGGATCAGCATACGGAGCATCATCAGCAGCAGCTTACGGTGGAGTTGGGGAAGCGAACGTTGCAGTTATTGGTGAACTGCCAGTATCTGGTGACACTGCTGTTATTGGTCAGGTCCCTATTTTGGGTGCTGTTAACTTTGGCGGTAATATACCAGCAGCTGGCTCCGTCTGCATCAACGGACAATGTTCCTGCGGATGCGGCTACTGATAAAAATAAATACAGAATTCGATTTTTAATAAATTTGAACCTACCTGATTTTATTGTTTAATTTTAATTTAAGAATCGTGTCAAGTAAATTTATATAAGAAAATGATCTATCTTCTATATAATAAAAACTAGCTTTTGCACGTGGCTTCGCTTACGCAGACTTTCATATCCTCATTTACACCCTTAGGGGTGACATTTAAAAAAATACTAAAGTGCGTATTTCAGTACTTTAACCCCACTATATTTTTACAAAGTTTTAAGCAAATCCATCACAGGAATAAAACGTTTCATACAAATTTTCATCCCCTATTTTACCCCCATCGGGGTGGAATTATTAAAATTCCATTCTTAGTGCTCATGTACGTTACTTAAAGAACCTACGTGCTAAATTTCACGATTCTGAGTTCAGTGGTTTCGGCAGTCACATAGAAGAATCGATTCATCAATCGTCGAAATGATATGTATGCGCATAACTTACGATCGGCTGCGCCAAATTAAATAATTCATTTTTTTATGTGTTCGTTATTGTTAGGACAAGGTTGTGTACAAGAAAAATTAAAAGATAACGGGAAAAGCAATTTTTTTTGTCCGCAACGGGAAGCTGAGACAGATAAGTAAATATGGCGGTACGAAGTTCACCGGATCAGCAAGTATCTATCTAAAAAAAAAAGAATCGCCGAAATGTATGTACGCGCTTAACTTCCAATCGACTGCACCTAATTGGATAAATCAATGTGTTCGTTATTATTAGGACAACGTTTTTATGGAAGAAAATCAAAGGTTAACGGGGATTTTTTTTGTCCATGACTGCGCCATGGGAAGATGCGAAGCGTGGTAGGGTGCAGCTAGAATATATAAGTTAGAATTTAGATTCAACATACGAGTACTCATTTGACCAAATTTACTGGATTTCTTTCAAAAAATTCCTCATAGGCAATCTAAAAGACAGTGACACGGGATTGATTACGATTAGAAAGTGGTGGTTCAGCATAGGTCGGGATAATAAAAAGAAAGATTCAAGGAATGCAATGGGAATGTATCACAGGAAGCTGGGGAAGGGATATCGATATTTAATTTGTCTAGCTGAACCCCGCGGTGTTACCTGCGTTTATTGTTGTACCGCGGGTAACGCCGCGAGACAAAGCAGTCTAAAAAAAGTAACCTATGTTACTCCTTGGATCATCAGCTATCTGCCAGAGAAAGTCCCGTCAAAATCGGTCAAGCCGTTCCAGAGATTACCCGGAACAAACAACAAAACAGACAAAAATTGTAAAAAATGTTATTTTGGTATAAGTATCGTGTATACATACATATGAATTTATTAAAAAGCGGTTATTTTAATATTACAAACAGACACTCCAATTTTATTTATTTGTAGAGATTACAACATGTCAGATGTTATTATGCATCAAATGCAACTGTTGTCAGGCTCACTTACTTTTTTTTTGTTATTACCCGACTGCGAAAGTAGGAGGGTGTTTTCAAAGTATATTTATGTATGTATATTTCTTTGGCACGCCCTAGAGCCTAAACGGCTTGTCGTATTTTTATGGGAGTGGTGTCAATAGATTTGTCTTAGTCGTGAGAGTGACATTGGGTATTTCAAAATAAAATAAAAAGTTAAGGATTTTTGGCGCTCAAGCAATCTCAAAAAAAAATGTTTTCAAAATACATCGAGTGTGGTATCAAAATAAAGATTTTTTAACGGTGATTACGATTATTACGAATATTTAAAAAACTTATATGAGTATGTTTTATATAAAAAAATTAATTTAATAAAAATGACAAATATTGACGCAGACGTGTTTTTTATTTTTAATAATTTTACTTGTTTGACTGATAAACAAAATTTATTCTTGATAAGCCCGAAACCGGAATTACACTTACTTCTTATTCAAACTTAAGTAACAAAAAGATGCCAATTTACAGAAAAAAGACAATCTATACTTATAACGGGTCCAATTCTGTACATTAAAGATATTTTGAAATTTTTTTTTTGGAGGGCTCTCTATAATCGATACCGAAGCCAAAACTGTTTTTTTTTTCCATTTGTCTGTCTGTCTGGCTGTCCGTCTGTCTGTGTGTTTGTATCTTGGCCGCGCATCAGGCCGAAACTACTAAACGGATTCAAATGAAACTTGGCATGATTTGAGTTCATATTACGAGGTAGGACATAGTATACTTTTTATCCCGAAATTCAGCACGGTTTCCTGGAGACAGGGGATGCAAGTCAAAATATGTACTTAGTTGTAATTCAATAACACATAGTCCAATTTCTTTCATTCTTTTTTTGCTAGAAATAAAAAAATAAAAGAAAACGGGAAAATTAAATCTTTATTTGTCCGCGTATGTACACTGCCTGTGGGAAGCTGAGACAGATGTGTAAATATAAAATATGGCGGTACGAAGTTCGCCGGATTAGCTAGTACCTACATAATAAAATAGGTTAATAAATGTGAAGAAAAAATTATTTCAACTGAACATTAAGTAGAATTCGGCGTACCTCTAGTGTCTTAGGGCCACTCCTCCTTAATCAAGACAAACAAAAGATGCATCTATTGACCCCGTTCAAGCGTAGTAATAATGACATATATTTTATAATATATTACATACATTTTACAATAGTAGTAATAAAACAAATCTTTAATGTTTGTCAAGTCTTTATTTATTAAAAGTAGTTTTTAAAAATAAACTATACATATATCAGTAACCACATCCACAAGAGCACTGCCCGTTGATACTCACGGAGCCAGCAGCTGGGACATCACCACAGAAGTTAGCGGCACCCAAAATAGGCACGTGACCAATAACAGCAGTGTTACCAGAGACTGGCAGTTCACCAATAACTGCAACGTTACCTTCACCAACACCACCATAAGCCGCTGCTGATGATGCTCCATATGCCGATCCCGCACCTCCAATGCCGTATCCTAAACCACCAATACCACCATATCCTAGACCACCACCGGCGGCACCTCCACAACCATGGCCATAGGAAATAGAAGGAGGCGCGATCGATGCTAGTCCTGAACTACCGCAGCTGCATTGGCTGAGTACATTCTAGGAAACAATAAATAATATTGGTTAAACTTTATAAAAAAAAATTTTAAACACACGATATGGATCAGAAATGTATTTAAAAAGATATACAACACATTTTTATAATTTCAATCGTTTTCAAAAGAATTGAGAATAATAATTCAACATTATATCAATTTCTATAAAGTGACTAGAATAAAGCAGGGAATAAATTGATATACTTACTTGAATCAAACAAGCTTGGATGCAAAACAACAGAACAGTGAAGGAGTTCATGTTTGATGTTTGGTTTTTCTCGATAATCGACTGAAGAGTGAATGTTTGGTTCTAACTATAACAAACTTTATATTGGATACTGTTGCTAACATTGATCGATTTATCGCTTTACTTGCGCCATTTTCATTTATCCTAGGTTTCAACATTTATCGCAAATTATAGCAACACTATTTCATAGAAAAGCATATGCAAACTGATAACATAGCTTAGTATAAAACCAGTAGTAAATGAGTCACAAATTCACTTCTCACATAGAACACTAAGAGAGTGTTTGAAAAACTTTAAAACATGTCTGCAAAAGTTGTTATCATATTCTGCGCTCAAGCGCTCCTCGCTCACGTAAGTTCTCAATTTTTTTTGTAGTATTAGAATTATAAAAATCAACAACAAAATAAGAAAAATAAAGTTATGGCCTTCTACATAATATATACTAAAAATTCTTCCTATATTTTAGTTAGACAAAATAACGTTTTATACAGAAAACAAGTATTAGTTTTTGAAGCTACTGTCAAAATATTCATGTATGTACCTTAGAGAATAATTTTTAGCTTTTAGATGAATAATAAAGTTGAATGATACATATTGGCATATGTTTGGGCCTTGGGATTGGCAGGCCAAACATAAACAAAAAAAAATAATATATATATATATATTTATTCTTTACAGGTTGTTTTCGGCCAATGTGGCCATTTTGGTGGAGACTACGCCCTAACTGCTGTTGTACCATCCACTGGTGTATCATCATGTGGATCACTGGGATCTGATAGCCTGGACTACAGCGGTGGATTTGGCTCTAACTCTGGTCTTGGTATTGGATTTGGAGCAAGCAATAGTTTTGCTGGTGCTGGTTTGAGTGCTGCAAACATCCAGGCCATAGCTACAAGTGGTGGATCTCTTCCCATTCAGAGTCTATCCGCAATAGCTCCCAGTGGCATTTCCGTGGCGTCTGAGAATGCTTTCGAAGGACCTCTGAACGTTATTGGTGAATTGCCTTTCTTAAGTGTAGTGGCGTTGGAAGGTGTATTACCCTCTGGTGGTTCAGGAGTCGTCCACTACGGTTGTGGTAACGGAATGACCGCCATCACAGGCGAAAATTATGGTTCTGCTGGTGCTGCCGGTCTTGGATCAGCTGCTTTCGGAAATGGTGGATTCGGCTATGGTTCAGGTCGATCGTCCATTTCTACTGGTGCAGCCAACCTAGGACATGCTGGAGGTCGTGCTTGTGGCTGTGGACTGTACTGATTTTTTTTATGGAATAGGGGGATTATATTTTAATTAGATTTTGTTGGACTGTCGTCTTGATTATTGGTCTTATTTAAATAAATAATTACCTTAAATTTTTGTCTATTTATTTAAACTATTTGTGAAAAAATACTATAATTGTAATAACTATCGTGTATGAAGTGTGTTTATCACCTCCAACACACGACTGAAGTTTAGGTCACGTTGCATCACAAGCGCGTCAAATGGCCAAGCGTTTGGCGAGCCTCTTTCACTTAACGTTCTATTTAACTCTAAATAAAATGTCATACTGCGGGCTAAATATGAAAATCGTTTCAAAATAAAAATGCTCATTTGTGTAACTTTAATTTTTTTCTATTATAAACCGCCTTCAAAAAAGGAGGAGATTATATCAATGCGACTGTATATATGTTTTTTTTATGTGTTTTTGCGGATAATTTCGTCGTTTATGAACCGATTTTAATGTTTCTTTTTTTAATGGAAAGGAGATATCCCCACGATGGTACCACGATAAGGCCTCTAAGATCTGATCATGGCATCCAAGAGAAATTGAGTCGAACCTTGAAGTCGCTTTTTATTTTAGTAATTATTTTTTTATTTCTGGTCTCAAAACATTACTAAAAATAATAATTGTATATGTATATCAGAGAAATCCATGTCACAGGAAGGATCCCCACGGCCCTGCGATGTGTAGCAGTAAATTTGTCTGTACGCTATAGTGTAACAAAAACTGTGCGTCCGTTTGCCCAGGTATATAAAACAATAATAAATATATATATAAGTAATGTATGTCAATCGCGATGCGAAGCTGACGCAGCACTATGCATTCTACTTGACATGAGATACCCATGACATTGCTCATACAATGATGTTTTGCACCTACAGCACTTTATTGTTTACTAGCGACCCGCCCCGGCTTCGCACGGGTGGATTTCAGATGCCCCCGCCGACGACACGATTTGTGCATTTTAAATCTGTAATATCTTCGAATATATTCATTTAAATTAGATACTGTAAAGGGCCATTTTGATCTATATTAAATGCACAATGTATTTAATTTACTTAATTGCATAAGGATTCATTCTGTATTGCTTAAAATCACTTCGTAAATAAGCCATTATTTCTCGTAAAAACAAAGGAATAAAAATGGTTGTTGTGGGTTATCCTTAAGAGATAGACATATACCGTCGCGGACTTTTTTGTAGTACTTTTTAAGGTGTACAATACTGTAGTACATTATTTTGATCTATCTCGTCGGGTGCAACCAGCGTTTGCAATGTAAGCGCAAAAAAATGTGTTTATTTGCTACATCACATTAGAAACCTCGAAAATTAACAGTGTTCCCATACTATATTATGCATTTATTATACATAAAAACCTTCCTCTTGAATCACTCTATCTATTAAAGAAACCCGCATCAAAATCCGTTGCGTAGTTTTAAAGATTTAAGCAAACAAAGGGACATAGGGAAAGCGACTTTGTTTTATACTATGTAGTGACTAGACATTTAGTAGACAGCTCGACGCGGCCAAGATTTGCGATCAACGTCAAATAAAAATGTCTACAGTTTAAAATTATATTTTTATTTTATTTTTTATTTTATTTTACAATTATAGAAAAATTTACAGCTGTATTGTTCCATTATACAAACTTTGTACAAAACAAGAAGGCCAATTAAAAGTTTTCACAGATAGCAGAACAAGTGGAAATAAATGGAAATACACATTCACATCACACAACAACACAGATACAAGCAAGGTAGACATAATTAATAAATAAATATCATCACTCCTGGTTGCAAGTAGCGAAGAAGGAGTCAGTCAGGGTGTTCCTGAGCTGGTTGTTTCCATGCACAAATAAGTCCATATCTACACTCCGGCATGCCGCATTAAACATACAACTTGCTCGAACAATAAATGAGTTTTGCCTGTAGGTCGTACTTGGTTTAGGTGTGTTTAGCAAGTGTGCTTTGCGTAGGAACGTAGATGGCACGCGCAAGCCTACTTTACTCACCAGTTCACCAACGTGTACTAAACCTTTCGCGATTTTCGTTCGCAGTGATCTTGAGTACGCCTCTCAAGTATGGAACCCGTGTTATAACATCTATAAAAATCGTTTAGAGGCCAAACAGAAAAGATTTCTGAGATCCATTCTGTATCGATCACACTGCTACTTACCAGACTATTACAGCAGGTATAAAAAATCAATCTAGGACAGAAGAAAAGTATTGGATCTATCCCCACTATCAACAGAACAGTACAGAATTTTTATCTGTGAATCTGTCGCAGGTATGGACAATAAACAGTGATATTACAATTACAGTTGTGATATTATAATTGAACGGTAGATTATCAATCATCTTCATTTTTTACAATTTAGCGGCCTGGTTTAAGTTTATATTTTAACAATTTCACTAGTTGTTAGATTATTAGGCCGTCTCTGATTGGTCCGTTTCCAAGTCCCCCGCCATACAGTCTAATATCATCATCAATCATTTTCTCAATTGCGTTATAGCTGCCTTTTTAAAATAAAGTATTGATTGTTGCAGATTTTCAGTTCATGTGTGTACTTTACTTATATAGACTTATGGTATGTTCTCTAGATGGGGCAGATGGTGTCCACACCTATCCGCCATCGTTCGGTCATACATTTTATATCATTCCACGTCTTTCTAACCTTCTTAGCCTAATCTGCAACTGTGCATCGCCAAATCTATTTGGGGTGGCCACGTTTCCGTTTTTATTGAGGATTCCAATCGACCGCTTGTTTAGCGATATGATCGGAATCCCTACGAATTGTGTGACCAATCTAGTTCCACTTGCGACGCTTGATCTGTTAGTTGATCGGCGTATCACATCAGCGCTCCATGAGGTATTCGTTGAAGATTCTCTCGGGCCAGTAAATATCGAGAATCCGATGAAAACAGCGGTTTACGAAGACCTGGAACCGTGTTTGAAATGTCTTTGTTCACCTTCCACATTTTACACCCGTACCTTTGCAGTACGAATTTGACGTTGGATCGGAATATCGTTAACTTCACTCTATGTTTCATTTTCCGTGACTGCCACTCGGGTCGCCATTGTGCGGAGAATGCTCTTGAATGTTCGTAATTCATCCACCATCACTCAGGTAAAGGTTCGACTCAAAAATAATACTATTTTCTGGATGAATGTGGTTGTTTGCCTAAAGCTCTAATTCATAAATCAATTAATGTTGTTTTAGTTTAGGTTTGAAAAATCTTTATTTCTCATAGAATTTTACATTACATTACAATATTTCACTTAGATGAGTATCTTTAAACGCAAACAAACAAATAATTCACGACCATTTATTTGTAAGTGCTTGTGGTAAGTGTAAATGAATTGTCTCTGCCCTGACGTTATGTATGTATACCAAATCTTCTTTGAGATATCATAGGAAGTGTTCTAAAAACATGCAAACAAATAAATTTAAAACTCTTGAAAAAAAGGGGTTTTGTAAGAACTTAGTTTTCAGATTTTTTTAAATACGGTCTTTCTTTCTCTATCACTCTATTATTATAATTTGAAACAAATTTAATAAGAACTCAAGTCCTCAAGATTCTTAATAAACGTCTCAGTATTTTGCAAACAAATATACATAGATGTGCAGCATGTTATTTATTTATACAAACTTCCTGCAAACATATTGCACAAGGCGGACTTAATGCCACAGGCATTTTTTTCCAGTCAAACCTTTGGGTGTTGCAAAACTGTGTGTGGCAGGCGTATTTTAGAAAAAAGTATTACGATAGGTTAAATTAAAATATATTACAAAACTAAAGATTCTACAGATATATACCTACGCATATAAAATTTACATACACATACATAATACATAGATATATTAACATACATACATACACATACACATATACAAGCATATACACATCCAAAAGACACTATGAAAATGTTATTCTGATGACTCCGTCAACAAGTCTCTATAGAACTTCCGTACTCTAAACTTAAAAGTGGATCGGCTAGTGGACATCCTGGTTTCTAGTGGGAGTGTGTTCCTTTAATGCTATTAGATTATTATGCACAGTAAAAAATGCTTAGATTTTTTTTTCAAATAACCCTGAAAAATTACATCCACTCTTTTCAACACAATGTAGTAAACTCTTTATATATTATCTTCCAAATAAACTTTTACAGTTACTTTATTTCTTTAAGTACGTAACACTATAAGTATTCTCTAAATGTTGGATAACTTGCATTAGTCTGTCCGGGATGTTGAACCTTACACTAATAATAAAACATGTCGAAATTTGTCAAGTCGTCATTTATTTTATTGAAAACACATTTTTTCAATTAATTTTTTCAGTAACCACATCCACAAGAACATTGTCCGTTGATGCATACAGAACCAGCTGCTGGTACATTTCCCCCAAAGTTAACAGCTCCCAAAATAGGCACTTGACCTATAACAGCAGTGTTACCAGACACTGGCAGTTCACCAATAACTGCGACGTTCCCTTCACCAACACCACCGTAAGCCGCTGCTGAAGATCCTCCAGCGGATCCCACAAGTCCCGCGCCTCCAATGCCATATCCGAAACCACCAATACCACCATATCCTAGACCACCAATGGAGGCACCTCCACATCCATGGCGATAGGAAACAGAGGCGGGAGAGATCGATGCTCGTCCTGAACTACCGCAGCTGCATTGGCTGAGTACATTCTAGGAAATAGTAAATGATATTAATTAAATTTTTGATCATCATTATCAGACATGAAAATTCAGAAATATACCTAAAAATATATATCTTATTTATAAAACTCTCGTGTCACAATGTTAGTTACCATCCTCCCCTAAACGGCTGGACCGATTTTATGAAATTTGGTGTGCATATCGGGTAGGTCTGAGAATAGACCAACATCTATTTTTTATACCCCAATTTTTTTCATGGCAAAACAACGTTTGCCGGATCAGCTAGTCGTTTTCTATAGAATCGAAAATAATAATTGAATATTTTAACACTTTCTGCCAGGTTGGTCTAGTGGTTAGCGTAAGTGACTGCGGATCAAGAGGTCTCGAGTTCGATTCCCGGGTCGGACTGCTGGGTTTTTCTTACAAGAAATTCCTTTAGCCCGGAGCATGGAAGATGGCAGTGTTTCCCGCCCGTGCCTTGGAGAGCACGTTAAGCCGTCGATCCCGGTTGTCATGAACATATATGGCAATTGGTTTTGGAATGTCAGTGCCCTAAAATATACTGACAACTAGTTCAACCTTTTTAATTCAGTTCACCCTTTAGGGTTGCGGAGGTCCGATGCCAGTCGCTCCGTGTAAAAACTGATATTCAGGTAAAACCGGTTGAACTAGTAGCTGACCCCAAATCTTGGGAAAATTAAAGGCTAGGAAGAAAAAAAAGAAGATTTTTAGACTCTCTGTAAAGTAAAGTGAATCAAGCAGAAAATAAACTGATTTACTTACTTGTACCAAACAAGCTTGGATGCAAAACAACAGAACAGTGAAGGAGTTCATGTTTGATGTTTGTTTCTTTGCGATGATCGACTGAAGAGTGAATGTTTACCTGTAACTGTGACACAGTTTTTATACTAGACACTGTTGCAAATGTTGATCGACTTATCACTCCACGTACGACATTTTTATTTGTACAAGGTTACAACATTTATCGCAAAATATAGAAACACTATTTGATAGAAAAGCACATGCAAACTGATAACATAGCTTAGTATAAAACCAGTAGTAAACGACTTCAAAATTACTTCACACATAGAATACATTCAAGAGTGTTTTAAAAACTTTAAAACATGTCTGCAAAACTTGTCATCGTATTTTGCACTCAAGCAATACTTGCCCACGTAAGTTCTCAATTTTTTACATAGAAACTATGTATTTTAATTTTAGTAACCAGTAACGTATATTAATTTATACATACCTATATAGTAATAAAATTATTATGGAAAGTCGATGTCTGTACATTAAAGATATAGAAGATAATTACAAATTTTAACAAAAAACACCGACTTCAATCTGGACAAAACTGAAATGGGACCACACGGGAAGTACAAGCTTTCAAATAAAAAAAGAATCATCAAAATCGGTTCCCCTAGTCGAAAGTTATGAGGTAACAAACCTAAAAATAAAAATACAGTCGAATTGATAGCCACCTCCTTTTTTGAAGTCGGTTAAAAAACTAATGAAGCTGGTTTTGATTAAAGTAGCAGAACTCAAAACAACAGTTTTAATATTTTTATCCGTTTGTCAGTTTATCTGTTTGTATGCGCTAATCTCAGAGTTGGCTTCACCGATTTGTATGCAGTTTTTTCTTATATTGTGGCAAACTTTACATATCATGTGATATTTGTTTTTTCAATCGATTTACAAATTAATAAGATTAATCGCGATAATCGACATAATATGTCGATTATCGCGCCTATATTATATATTATAGGCGCCTATATTATAGGCGGGTGGAGCCGTAGGCAAAAGAGAAGAGAAGAGAAGTACCTAATATATCGAGTACATTTTATTTTTATAAAAGCCTCTATATATTTTTTTTACAAAAAACCCTACTGTATTAGTCAGAAAAAATCATGCTTTAAATAAATAATTAGTCTTTTAAGCAACTGACAAAAGGTTTACGTGCTTTGGAGAAATATTTTAAGTTTTTTCAGGACTGAAATTGAATCATTCTATACGTAACTTATTTCTTACAGGTTGTTTTCGGACAATGTGTTCGTTCTGATGGAAACTACGCCCTAACTGCTGTTGTACCTTCCACTGGTGTATCGTCATGTGGATCACTGGGATCTGATAGCCTGGACTACAGCGGTGGATTTGGCTCTAACTCTGGTCTTGGTATTGGATTTGGAGCAAGCAATGGTTTTGCTGGTGCTGGTTTGAGTGCTGCAAACATCCAGGCCATAGCTACAAGTGGTGGATCTCTTCCCATTCAGAGTCTATCAGCAATAGCTCCCAGTGGTATTTCCGTGGCGTCTGAGAATGCTTTTGAAGGACCTCTGAACGTTATTGGTGAATTGCCTTTCTTAAGTGCAGTGGCGTTGGAAGGTATATTACCCTCTGGTGGTTCAGGGATCGTCCACTACGGTTGTGGTAATGGAGTGACCGCCATCACAAGTGAAGCTTATGGTTCTGCTGGCACTACCGGTCTTGGATCAGCTGCTTTCGGGAATGGTGGATTCGGCTATGGTTCAGGTCTATCATCCATTTCTACTGGTGCAGCCAAGCTAGGACATGCTGGAGGTCGTGCTTGTGGCTGCGGACTGTACTGATCATATTTTATTTAGAAAATTTTGTTGGACTGTCGTCCTGATTAGTAATCTTAAATAAAATAATAATTTTCTAAAATATATCTGTCTATTTATTTTTCTCGACTTCCATTAAAAACTAAACTATTTGTGAAAAAATCCCATAATTCCAAAAGCAAGCTATCGTCTTTTAAATAAAGTGTGTGTATCAGCTCCGAAACACGACTGAAGTTTACGTCTCGTGGCGTCACAAGCGTGACAAATGGCCAGACATTTGGCGAGCCTCTTTTTAGTTAACGTTCTATTTAACCCTCCATAAAATGTCATTCTGCTGGCTAAATGCTCATTTGCGTAACTTAATTTTTTTCTATTTTTAAGCGAATTCAAAAAAAGGAGATGGTTTTCAATTTGACTATATTTTTAAGCTATTGCATAGCTTTTATCGCGGGCTTTGAGCGCGGCGACCGAACCAAGAAATTGCGTAACGAAAAAAACGTAACACCCGAAGCTCGCACGGATCGAGACGAGCTGCTGTGAAATCTGTCTGTCTCTGTCATGCACTTCGTAGGCAGACAGATAGACAAAACAGTCTAGGTTTGAGAAAGTATATAGGTGTATAGGTATCTATCATATCTTTATAATACCACTCACCACATGTGCATGTACATGTGTAAGTAAACATGTTCAAAAAAAAATTCATAAATAAAAACCGGTCAGCGCCATCTGTTGAGTTGTTTCGCAACTAGATGGATAGATAGATAGTCTTTATTTGTAAAACATGGTGTACATACATTGCATGCAAGATATCAAAAAATAATAACAGTTTCAATCATGTTTGGCCGCATTTATCGGCGTACAAATTAGTTTATCGTTTAACCATAAATTATCGAAATTAGCAGAAATTGTATATAATGTCAAGATCAATTATGTCAAAATAATATTAAATGTCAAGGTTAAATGTCAAACAATAATTTTAATAGGAGATCGTTTTTTGTTTTTTCGGAAGACGGTCCCCATTTCATCTCATCCACATTTTTTATATTTTGTTATCATTAATTTCATCCGACGAAGACTAAAGACTTAAAGACTTATGATATGAAGATTATTAACACTTGACATTGGCAGAAATAGCTGATCCGAGAGATCCGGCTGGTTGCCATTTCATCAAAAGAAGAAGAAGAAGAATAATTATAATAGCATCTACTTATGTACATAGTTATGTGAAATGAAATTTATCATTCAAAAAGTCACATTGTAATAGGCCTTTCCAAAAAGAAATGATTTAACTTTATTTAAATGCTTGGCTGTCCAGATTTTTCAAACTGTTTGGAAATTTGTTACACTAACGCCCTCTATTATTTAAATACTTTTTGAACAATATTAAATGAGAAACTGGCAAAATAAAATAAATAATTATAATTGCATAAGTTGATAAAAATGCTATGCAATAGCTTTACCGCGGCAGTCCCCGAGTGCCACCACGGTTTTTAGGGTTCCATGCCAAAGGCAAAAAACGGAACCCGTGTAGATTCGTCATGTCTGTCTGTCTGTCCGTCCGTATGTCACAGCCACTTTTTTCCGAAACTATAAGAACTATAATGATGAAACTTGGTGAGTAGATGTATTCTGTGAACTACAATAAGATTTTCACACAAAAATAGAAAAAAAACAATACATTTTGGGGGTACATAGAACCGAACATAGAACAGAAAATAAAATTTTTTTTTTAGTTAAACCCATACGTGTGGGGTTCTATGGATAGGTCTTCAAAAATGATATTGAGGTTTCTAATATCATTTTTTTCTAAACTGAATAGTTTGCGCGAGAGACACTTCCAAAGTGGTAAAATGTGCCCCCCCCCCCTGTAACTTCTAAAATAAGAGAATGATTAAACTAAAAAAAAATATTTGATGTACATTATCATGTAAACTTCCACCGAAAATTGGTTGGAACGAAATCTAGTAAGTAGTAATTTTTAATACGTCATAAATCGTAAACTGCAATTTACCTTCCATTCAATCAACACAAATAAAAAAATAAAATTATATTATGTTACTTGCTGCTACGGAAACCTTCATGGGCGAGTCCGACTCGCACTTGGCCGTTTTTTATGTTTGTTACCTCATTACATTCGACCTGGTGAACCAATGTAAATGCATATAATTATGTATGTATTCAAGAGACAAATAAAAAAATTACTTGTTTTCAAAAATTTTGTCTGTCTGTTCGTCTGTCTGTCTGTTTGTTCGGGCTAATTTCTGGAACGGTTGTACCGATTTTGACGGGACTTTCATTGGCAGATAGCTAATGGTATAAGAAGTAAGGCTATTTTTTAGACTAGCTTTGCCCCGCGGCTTTGCCCGAGTACAACAACAAACGCGGGTAACACCGCGGGACTCAGCTAGTATAGGTAATGTATGTCAATCGCGATGCGACGCTGACGCAGCACTATGCATTCTACATGACATGAGATACCTATGACATTGCTCATACAATGATGTTTTGCACCTACAGCACTTTATTGTTTACTAGACATTTAGTAGACAGCTCGGCGCGGCGCCAAGATTTCCGATCAACGTCATATAAAAATGTCTATAGTTTAAAATTATATCTGTGAATCTGTCGCAGGTATTATCAATAAACAGTGATATTAAAATTACAGTTGTGATATTATAGAACGGTAATAGTGAACGGTAGACTGTCAATTATCTTCATTTCTTACAATTTAACGGCTTGGTTTAAGTGACCTTGTAATGCCATGAAGACATGGTGATGTGATGACTGCACGTTTGGCCTAGTGGTTTAACGGTCACCACGCCGTTTCCTACTTCACCAAGTGTCGTGGGTTCAAATCCCACGTAGGACAACACTTTGTGTGATCCACAAATTGTTGTTCTGAGTCTGGGTGTTCTTTGTGTCTGTTTCATGTATGTTTGTAAAGTCCCCGCGACACAGGATTTATTCCTAGTGCGGGAATTGTCCTTAAAAAAAAAAGAAAAAAAGTTGTAAGATTAGTTGTTGTTGTTCAATGTTGATAGATTATTAGGCCATTTCTGATAGGTTCGTTTCCAAGTCCCCCGCAATACAGGCTAATCTATACTTAAACTAGCTGACCCACGCAACGTCGTTTGCGTCTCCTATTGCCCGTAACGTGATAATTTTCCCCCGTTTTTGAAACATTCTTCATTGGTGCTCCGCTTCTATTGGTCTTAGCGTGATAATATATAGCCTTCCTCGATAAACGGGCTATCTAACACAAAAAAAAAATTGAAATTGGACCAGTAGTTCCTGAGATTAGCGCGATCAAACAAACAAACAAACTCTTCAGCATTATATATTAGTATAGATGTATTTATTATACTCTTCTAAGATCTCATACTCATAATCAACAACACATTCCTTTGGATAAAGATTAATATTAGGTATTATGTTGATAAAAACTCTTTGGCAAATAACTCATTATTAGGTACCAACTCTTAGCGTCTTATACTCGTGATAACTTCTAAACGAAATGTTCGATTGTGATGAAACAAAAAGTATTTTACTTCTATATAAATACCCTTGATAACATAATGCTTAATTTGGATAAGGATTAATATTAATATTTGGATAAGGATTAGGTGGGTAGGTGTGAAAAGGTGGGTAGGTGTGAAAAAAGTCGATACATCTTTTCAAAAGCTCCTTATTTATTAAAATTAATTATACATAAAATAGCACTAAATAAAGTAAATTACTGTATACTTTTGATAACACTTACAGTTAACATCTAGTTTATATGTTGAGCTAAGTGTTTAAGCCACCTGCCAGCTTATTTGCTCCATTTCTTTTTTTTTTTAACAAATTAAATCTTCATCTGTGTTTCTGTGTGAGTGTGGATCTTCAATTCCTACAATGTCCCAACTTGCTGACATCCAAGCAGCTCAGAGCAGTCTAGAGGAAAGTTTCTCCAAGAGGATGGCTCAGCTGGAGGCTCAACTGCATACCGGAGGTAATGCAAAAGAAACAGTTGCCCGTGTCTCGGAGGAGTTTAGAACATTCCGGGAGCTGATGTACAGCATACTGGGTCTGCTTCGCAAGCAAATTAGCGAGTGTGTCAAAATGGTGGATGTTATGGAGACTCGCCACCGACGTAAGGCACTTATCGTTCTAGGAGTGCCTGAAGCAATTAAGGAAGACTGCACCAAGACCTTGTTAGATGTATTTGACCAGAGGATGTGTCTTAAGGATATGACAGTGTCTAGCATCATGACCTGTCACCGCATTGGCACTCCATCCAAAGAACGACGTCGTCCGGTGCTGGTTCGTTTTTCTTCAGTGGAGGTTCGGGCGGAAGTCTGGAAGGCGAAGACGAAACTGAAGGGGTCTGGTTTTACCGTAAGAGAGTTTCTCACTAAAACTCGACAGTCAACTTTCAGCATGGCTCGGCAGCATTTCGGCGTGGAGGCCTGCTGGACGCAGGATGGCATTATAATCATCAAACCTGCAGGCGATAGTCGCTACAAGATAACGTCCCCGGACGAGCTGAAACCTCTCATGGCCAGATACCCCAAGACAGCATCACCACTCAAGACGATTTCAAGTGCAGTCACCAAAAACTCGCGGAGATCATAACCATCTTACACTGCTCCGATATCTTGTAAAGACACATATTTAGTTTGTTATTTCTAAGCACAAACGCACAGGGTTTTGTACTGTTTTGTTTGTTTACATCGCACTAGGTCAATTTGTGACAACATTTGTCATCTGTCAATAATTCAAACACTTTTTTGTCATTCGAGTACGTTCGGAAACGTTGGACAGTATGACAAGAACATTTCTGTTTTTACTTTTTTTTTTTTTTTCTTTCCTTAATTTAATTTTTGTTCCCCCTGTTTTTTTTTATCTACAGTCTAATGTCATCCCAATCATTTGACACAGAGGCTAACTTTTTACAATATTTCACAAATTCTTGTCACAAATCGACTTTTGCTATAACTGTTTAAGGTGCAATAATTGTGTGTGTGTGTGTCTGCTGGCGGGTGGTGTAGAAATACGATATACCAACTTCTACTTGTCATAAAGGTAACTTTTTTTAAATTTCTTTTTAGAATATTATTACATAGTATTATATTTATACATATCCATTTTATAATTTATATTGTATTTGTTAGGTTATTTATACACTTATGAGCGATGATGCTGACATATATTTTTCTGCCGAAGACTCCTTATATGATAGTTATGGTTCCTTGACTGAAACTTTGGGTGACCAATTACGACAAACATTCTCCGTTCAATCTCGTCCTTCTTTAAATGTTTGTCATATTAATGCCCAAAGTGTACCAAGTCACTTCAGCGATCTAACCGTAACTTTCTCTGACGATAACGTTCATGCCATCCTGATTTCGGAGACTTGGCTCAAGCCTCACCTACCCTCCACCTCCTATCCTCTTTCAGGCTTTGTACTTATACGTAATGACCGTTTAGACAGAAGAGGTGGCGGTGTCGCTATCTATCTGCGTAGTTTCCTATCCTATAAAATTCTCGCCTCTTCCTCCTCTGATCTTTCCAGTTGCGCAGAGTACCTATTCCTCGAGGTTTGTGTCAAGGGAGTTAACGTTGTTCTAGGTGTAGTCTACTGCCCCCCATCTGTTAATTACTTCTCTAGTCTGGAAACAGTACTAGAATCTTTAGGGTCGGAATACTCACATCACATCATCATGGGAGATTTCAACACTGACCTCCTAACCCCAAACTCTCCTCGTACACGCAATCTCCTTCAAATTGTCCAAGCAACCAACCTACACATACTGCCTCTTCAAGCCACTCACCACAATTTAGACTACCAGGATACCTGGCTAGATCTAATGTTCATATCTGCCCCACACCTTGTCTCTTCCCATGGACAACTCCTTGCTCCTGGCTTTTCCCATCACGACTTAATCTTCCTTTCCTACATCCTGAAACCTCCTAAACCTCCTCCTAAAATTTTACAAATTCGCAGTTTCCGTCGGATAAATGTGGAGAAATTACACGAAGACGCTGCTAAATTAGATTGGGTGGATATGGCAGATGCTACTGATGTCAATGACAAAGTGCATATTTTTAATGACACCATTGTCAAATTGTACGATAACCACGCTCCTATCAGGAGAGTTAAATTAAAACGTGCACCGGCACCTTGGATGACGGAGGAGGTCCGAACCGCCATGAGACGAAGGGACCAGTCCTTTCTTCGTTTCAAGGGGGATCGCTGCGAGGACAAATGGAACCTATATAAGGCTGCAAGGAATCGGTGCAATCAAGTGATACGCAACGCAAAACGCCGACATATACTTCAAAACATAGAGTCTTCTTCTTCATCCAATATTTGGAAGTTTCTTAATACTCTAGGAATAGGTAAGAGACAACATCAAGTTTTCAATCATAAAATCGGTTTGAATGATATCAACCGTCACTTCTCATCCACAACTGAACTGGATCTTCAAACTAAGTGTCAAACGCTACATTATGTATCTGGTCTTGCCAATCCCACAACTGACTCTTTTGAATTTTCTCCAGTGTCTCCTGATGATATCAAGAAGATAATCTTATCTATCCGCTCAAATGCTGTGGGATGTGATGGCGTCAGCCGTCGCATGATTACCACCATCCTTGATTGTATTCTCCCTGTAATCACACACATTGTCAACTTCTCTCTCGATTCCGGTACTTTCCCCTCATTGTGGCGTAAGGCTTACATCATTCCTCTTCCAAAAAATAGTAGCCCTTCACTTCCTGAACACTTTCGACCTATTTCTATTCTTCCCTTCCTCTCTAAAATACTCGAGGCCTGTGTATATAAACAACTCTCACAGTTTGTATACAGAAACCAACTTTTGAGCCCTCTACAATCAGGCTTCAGGCCCGGACACAGCACAGTTACCACCCTCCTTAAAGTGACTGGCGATATTAGGAAAGGCATGGAAGACACCAAAGTAACGGTTTTAGTATTAGTTGACTTTTCTAATGCCTTTAATACCGTCAGTCACAAAATCCTGTTATCTATCCTCACATATCTTGGGGTATCTTCTGAGACGCTGGAATGGTTCTCCACTTATCTTCGGGGACGACAGCAGTGTGTTCGTGTTGATGACTTGTCATCAAGTTGGTGCGACCTATACGCTGGCGTCCCTCAAGGCGGAATCTTATCTCCTCTGTTATTTTCAATATTTATTAACCTCATAACTCAACATCTTCAGTGTGCGTATCACTTGTATGCTGATGATCTGCAGCTGTATTCACAGGCAAGGGTGGAGGATGTAACGCAGGCTATTGATGGGGTCAACAAAGACCTAGAGCTCATAAAATCTTGGTCAATGAGATTTGGACTGTCAGTTAATCCAACCAAATGCCAGGCAATCATAGTGGGCAGCAAACGTTTGATGAGCAGATTGGACGGCGACTCGATCCCACCAATTTTATTCAATGGCTTAGTTATTCCATACAGCCCTGCAGTAAAAGACCTTGGTTTACTTATCGACTCAACCCTTGATTGGCGAGCTCAAGTTACTAGTGTGAGCCAGAAAGTAACTGGAAACCTGCGAACATTATATCGCCTCAAAAATTTCCTGCCTCCTAAAACTAAAATCACACTTATGCAGTCCTTAATAGTTCTTATAATCGACTATGGTGATGTGTGTTACTTCGACCTGAATGCAGATCTTCTCAATAAACTAGACCGTCTTCTTAATAACTGCATTCGATACATTTTCAATCTTCGTAAGTATGACCATGTGTCTGCTTTCCGTTCCCAGTTAAAATGGTTACCTATTCGCCAACGGCGAAATCAGCGAGCACTTACCTCCCTATTTTCATTTCTCAACTCACCATTCTTACCTACCTACCTTGCTCCGTATTTCCGATACCTGTGCTCTAACCACGATAGAAATCTTCGCTCAGTTAATAATCTGCTTCTCTCATGTCCCTCTCACAACACCGACTTCGTGAACTGTTCGTTCTTTGTCCAAGCAGTTCTACTCTGGAATGCGCTCCCGCTCGAAATCAGGATGTCCTCTAACCGATTTACGTTCAAAAAGAGAGTGCATGATCTCTTTCTCAGTGAACTGGCAGAACTTTCTAATCCATAGTAAACCTTAAGTTACTGATATTCATAGTGTATAGATATAGTATTTGTGTATATGAGTCTATTATATTATTGTATTTATTTGTGTATGTATGTGTGTATATATATGTATGTATATATTTGTATATATGTGTGTATATGTTTGAATATTTAGTGAACTATTAACATTCTAACTGACTACTTAATATGTAACCTCTGTGCACCTACCTTTAAAGATTTCTGCACCACCTAAAGGTTGACTGGAAGAGAATGCCCTGGGCATTAAGTCCGCCAATGTACAAACTTAGTGCATAAAGTTTTTAAATAAAAATAAAAAAATAATAATAATAATATTAAGATACACATTTAACGTAGTTTCTTTCTTCAGACGATTTAAACATTTTTTTGAATACAAAATCGGTTATTGTGACTAAACCATGATAGTTAGATATATGCTCTTGCGGAATTTATTGTAGATCTTAATGGGACCTACAAACCCGTAATACATTATTTTGTTCTATTGTCAATACTTTTTGCAGCGCACGCAAACCAGGTTTTCGATTTCTCACCTTGGGTTACGAAATAGCAATTATGAAAATAAATATAGCCTTCCTCGATAAATGGACTATCCAACACTGGAAGAATTTTGCAAATCGGACCAGTGGTTCCTGAGATTAGCGCGTTCAAACAAACAAACAAACAAACTCTGCAGCTTTATAATATTAGTATCTACTAATATTATAAAGCTGCAGAGTTTGTTTGTTTGTTTGAGTTCTTTACTGCCTCAGTAGCGCACACTGATGTGCTTGAGGTGAGGAAACATGTAAACAAATTCAAAGCTCTTGAAAAAAAATCTTAATGTAAGTACTTAGTTATCAGTATTTTTTATAATACAGACCTTTCACTCTATTAATATAATTTGAAACAAAAATAATAACTGAAGTTTTCAAGATTGTTAATAAATGATGTCTCAGTAAACTTACCTAACTAGGTAACAATACGCTAAGCATAATTTACAGGATCTGAGAGGTTATTTTATTTTGGTTCAAATACTGAAGAATATAAACAAAATATTTGTTAAACATTTTTTTTCTTAAAAAACATTTGTAAAACTATTTTCTTATTTATTTGTATCCATAAATCATTTTAATAATTTTATTCAATTTTTCATCATCCATTTCATACAAAAATCTCATTAAGACATCTCTTTGTGGTCGAAAGTATGGTCATATGAACCAAAGCACGCTTTGCAGCACGAATCCGTATCGTAGCAATTCGCATCGGAAGTTCCTACGATGCGGCGTCGCATCGCATCGTAGTTATGTGTGGGAGCCCATAGGTATTCTCTAAATGTTGCATAACTTGCATAATTCTGTCCTGGATGTTGAATATTTACACTAATAATAAAATATGTCGAAATTTGCCAAGTCGTCATTTATTAAAACATTTTTTTTTCAATTAGTTTTATCAGTAACCACATCCACAAGAACATTGTCCATTGATGCATACAGAACCAGCTGCTGGTACATTTCCCCCAAAGTTAACTGCACCCAAAATGGGTACTTGACCAATAACAGCAGTGTTACCAGACACTGGCAGTTCACCAATAACTGCGACGTTCCCTTCTCCAACACCACCGTAAACCGCTGCTGATGATCCTCCGTATGCCGATCCGCCAGTGGAGCCCATAAGTCCCGCGCCTCCAATGCCATATCCTAAACCACCAATTCCACCATATCCTAGACCACCAATGGAGGCACCTCCACATCCATGACCATAGGAAACAGAGGCGGGAGAGATCGATGCTCGTCCTGAACTACCGCAGCTGCATTGGCTGAGTACATTCTAGGAAATAGTCAATTTTACTAGTAAAATTTTTAATCATCATTATCAGACATGAAAATTCAGAAATATACTTAAAAATATATATACTTAACACATTTTTCCGGTTTCAATCCGGTTTTTAAAAGAATCGAAAAAGTGAATAGAATCAAGCAGAAAATAAACTGATTTACTTACTTGTACCAAACAAGCTTGGATGCAAAACAATAGAACAGTGAAGGAGTTCATGTTTGATGTTTGTTTCTTTGCGATGATCGACTGAAGAGTGAATGTTTACTTGTAACTGTGATACACTTTTTATACTGGACACTGTTGCTAATATTGATCGACTTATCACTCCATGTGCGACATTTTTATTTGTACAAGGTTACAACATTTATCGCAGAATATAGAAACACTATTTCATAGAAAAAGCACATGCAAACTGATAAAATAGCTTAGTATAAAACCAGTAGTAAACGAGTTCAAGTTCACTTCACGTAAAGAAAGCATACAAGAGAGTGTTTTAAAAGCTTTAAAACATGTCTGCAAAAGTTGTCATCGTATTCTGCACTCAAGCAATACTTGCCCACGTAAGTTCTCAATTTTTTTGTTTAGTTTTGTAATTATAATAATAAAATCAATAACGATAATCAACATCAAGGCTCTTTAATAGTTCAATATAGCAAAATAGTCATAATTGTGGCTAAGCTCCGTAAATAAAGATTAAAAAAGAAAGTTCACTGCTAGACATAGGCATCGCCATAGAAAAAAACCGCGCAAGTGCAAGTCGGACTCGCGCACCGAGGGTTCCGTACAAACCTGTAGGTATATTATATTATGTAACAAAAAATTTAGGATTTTCGCAATTTTTCCTTTATCTGTACTATGAGACGTTGCTTTGTACCAAATTTCAAGATTTTGAGTTCACGGGGAGTACCCTTTAGGTTTTGATTCCCTTGCGAGTGTCGAAAATTTGCAGCATAAACGGTTGTATCTGTTTATTGCGTTGGCTTAAAAGTTTAAGTTTTTCACATCTACAAGGGTCAGTAGACCTGAGTAAATTTACGAATTTCTGCTTGATACCTTAACGTGTTCCTGAGAAAAAGGGTTTGACATACAGACAGTCGGACAACAAAGTGATTCTATAAGGAACCCTAAAATGTTTTGGCCTTCTACATAAATATGCTAAAAATCCTTCCTGTATTTTAGACAGACAAAATAACGTTTTATACACATAACAAGTATAAGTCTTTGAAACTACTGTCAACATATCCGTATACTTTGGATTTTTTAAGCTTTTACATGAATAAAGTTGAATGATCCACTTTTTTTTCTTTACAGGTTGTTTTCGGACAATGTGTTCGTTCTGGTGGAGACTACGCTCTGACTGCGGTTGTTCCTTCCATTGGTGTATCGTCATGTGGATCACTGGGATCTGATAGCCTGGCCTACAGAGGCGGATTTGGCTCTAACTCTGGTCTTGGTATAGGACTTGGAGCAAGCAATGGTTTTGCTGGTGCTGGTTTGAGTGCTGCCAACATACAGGCTATAGCTACAAGTGGTGGATCTCTTCCAATTCAGAGTCTATCTGCAATAACTCCCAGTGGCATTTCCGTGGCATCTGAGAATGCTTTCGAAGGACCTTTGAACATTGTTGGTGAATTGCCTTTCTTAAGTGCAGTGGCTTTGGAAGGTGTATTACCCTCTGGTGGTTCAGGAATCGTCCACTACGGTTGTGGTAACGGAATGACCGCCATCACAAGCGAAAATTATGGTTCTGCTGGCGCTGCCGGTCGTGGATCGGCTGCTTTTAGAAACGGGGGGATCGTCCACGGTTCAGGAATGTCATCTATTTCTTCTGATGCAGCCAACCTAGGATATGCTGGAGGTCGTGCTTGTGGCTGTGGACTGTACTGATCATATATTAATTTGAAAATTTTAGTTTGACTGTCGTGATGACTAGTGATCTTAAATAAATAAATAAATACCTAAAATATATCTGTCTATATATTTCTCTCGACTCTCATTAAAAACTAAACGATTTGTGAAATAATCACGTAATTTCAATAGCAAGCTATCCTCTTTTAAATAAAGTATGTGTATCAGCTCCGAAACACGACTGGAGTTTACGTCTCATGGCGTCACAAGCGCGTCAAATGGCCAGACATTTGGTGAGCGTCATCTTAGTTAACGTTCTATTTAACTGTCCATAAAATTTTATAATGCGGGCTAAATATTAAAATCGCTTCTTAAGATGATAATGTTGATGTAGCAATCGCCCTTCAATCCGAAGTCTATGCCAATTAAAAAGTTTTTGTTTAATCTATGGGCGGTAAAAAAAGTGTGGTTGATTTGTCACATAAGATAGATAAAAATAAGAATAAAAAGGTGTAATGTTATTAATTGTTTATATGGAGAAATAAAACATAAAAAGGATTAAAAAGGATTTTATTGAAACGTGCAACCGAAATCAACATTGGTAGCAGCGAGTGGTTGCAGATGCGTTTGGATTTTATTGAGAAAAATTTCGTGTTTCGGAATACGACATGGCAGCGGCGTCGGACATGAAATATTTTATAAAACAGTTTGCGGGAGCAGATTTCACTACATGGAAATTTAGACTATTGAGTATCCTAAAAGAAAATGGTTGTGATGAAGCCATTCATAAGGCGACATTTGGAAATAGTACGGAGAACAAAATACTTGAGGCACGTGCTCAGAGTATCATTATTTCAGCGGTTGCAGACAGCCACCTTGATTATATACAAGAAGAAAGCTCGGCGTACAACATGATGAAACGATTGGAACAACAATTCATGAAAAAGGGACTGAGGAGTAAGTTGTTCTTGAGAAGACAATTGAGTGACATGAAATACAATGAAAAACAACCATTATTGGAACATTTCCACGCGCTGACTCACATCTTCAACCTACTCAAAGACTCAGGAAGCCCTGTAACTGAAGAAGAAAAAAATAATTTCATTTTATTATCGATGCCACCATCATATGACATAGTGGTTACAGCATTGGAAACTTTACCGGACGTTACATTAGATATCATCAAAGATAGACTTTTAGGAGAGGAAGAAAAAAATAAAAATAAAACTAAGAGTAAGGTAGATGAGTATAAAAATGCATTTTCATGCTTTATATGTGGAAAAGAAGGACACAAAAAGTTTCAATGCCGCATGCAAAACAGAGGCAGAGGATTTGGAACACCAGGACAAGGACACTTGAGGACAAATTACCAAGGACGGACACAAGGACAATTTAACACAGGATTAGGAAGAGGCTTCCAGACAATCTCACATGTACGTGGACAAGGACAGTTCAGAGGAACCAGCCGAGGGTACCCAACTGGGATGAGAGGAGGTCAAACGTCATGGCAAGGACCCCGGGAATGGAGAGGAGGCACTAGTGGAGGCAATCAACATCAGTCATATGTGGCTGACCTGCCTTCGGACAACAACGCCTTTGTAACAAGTAAGAATTTATACTCGTGTAATAACATTTGTGATCAAAGTGAACTACTACAATGGTGCATTGACTCAGGTTGTTCTGATCATCTAATAAATATTAGAGAAGCTTTTTATGATTATATCGAGTTAAGTAAACCTAAAAGTATTTGTGCTGCCAAAAATGGCATAACCTTAAATGCTGTAGGAATAGGTAACATTAAAGTAATATGCTATGTAGGAAATAGAGCAAATGAGTTTACCTTTAAAAATGTATATTTTGTACCTGATTTGAGGAAAAATTTATTATCTGTTTCTAAAATGGAACAACATGGATTTAAAGTAGAGTTTTCAAAAGGAAAAGTTAGAGTATATAAGTATAATCAGTTGTCAATAATAGGTAATAATGAAGGATCTTTATACATAATTAAAACACAAATATTAAAAGCTAATTGTAATTATACCTTGAAAAATAATGATATGATACAGCTCTGGCACAGACGGTTTGGACATTTAGGTATAAAAAACTTGACATTACTTTCACAACAACAAATGGTTACTGGATTAGGTGACTTAAAAACTAATAATGTGACTCGTTACGACTTATGTGAACCATGTGTATTGGGAAAAATAACTAAGCAACCTTTCAACAGACAGGGTTATAGAGCAAAAAAACCTCTTGAATTAGTACATACAGATGTGTGTGGACCCATCACCCCAGCAAATAAAGAAGGATATAATTATTTTTTAACATTCATAGATGACTACACCCACTTTGTTATAATTTATCTAATATCAAATAAACATGAGGTCTTTCAAAAATTTAAATCTTATCATAACTATGTCACGAGATATTTTAATTTAAACTTACTGAAGCTTAGATCAGATAATGGAGGAGAATATGTATCAAAAGAATTTCAAACTTATTGTGATGAAAATGGAATACAAATGCAATATACAGTTCCATATAATCCACAGATGAACGGAGTTGCGGAAAGAATGAACCGTACACTAATGGAAAAAACTAAAACTATTTTAGTAGATTCACAACTTGATAAATGCTTCTGGGGACATGCAGTTTTGTTTTCGGCATATGTAACAAATAGGAGCCCAACTGCTGGAAGAGACAAGACACCATCTGAACTCTGGGAAGGAATAAAACCAAATGTATCAAATATGTGTGTTTTCGGTTGCACAGCATTTAATCATGTACCAAAGGAGTTGCGTCAAAAATTAGATCATTCAGGAAAAAAAATGATTTTTATTGGCTATTCAACATCAGGATATAAACTATATGACATTGACACAGGTAAGATAATAGTAGCAAGAAATGTAATATTTAATGAAAAAGAAAAAAAGAAAAGTAGTACAGTTCAAATACCGAGATATGAAAATAGAGAAAAAGAATATAATATAGAAGAAGAAGAGTTTGAAAGCATGAGTGAAGAAGAAGAAGTACATGAAAGAAGTGTTGAAACACCAAGAAAATCTATAATGAAGAAAGATAAGAAATGTGAAAACAAAGAGCAAGAAGAAAAGATTACAGAATGTAAAGAAAGAGGGAGAGAGAAAAGGAAAATTACTAAACCAAAATGGCAACAGGATTATGAAATAAATTTAAGTGAAGAAGATGAAGCATTGTTTGCTCTCATGACAAATCATATAGATGTTCCATTGAGCTATGAAGAAGTTAAAACAAGAAGAGATAGACTTGATTGGGAAAATGCCATATCTGAAGAATTGAAAACCCTAAATGAAAATGAAACATGGAAAATGGTAGCAAAACCAAAAGACAAAAAGTTATTAAATAGTAAGTGGATTTTTACCAGAAAAGAAATAGGAGAAGAAAATATATATAAAGCCAGATTAGTAGTAAAAGGTTTCCAGCAGAAAGACATAGTAGAAGATAATATATATTCACCTGTATTGAAGATACAGACATTAAGAGTTTTATTAAGTATTGCTGCAAATAAAAACTATTATATTCACCAGATGGATGTAAAGGGTGCATTTTTATATGGAGAAATACAAGAAGAAGTTTATTTAAAAATACCACAGGGTCTTAATATTAAAGAAGGACATGCTCTCAAGTTAACAAAATCATTATATGGACTTAAAAAATCACCAAAGTATTGGTATGAAAAATTTACAGAAGTAATCACAAGCTATGGATTTGAACGTTCGCAGAATGATTATTGTCTCTATAAAAAGGGAGAACTTTATTTACTTTTGTATGTAGACGATTTGCTTATTGTGGGACCAGAAGAAAATTCAATTAATTTAGTTAAGAATTTCTTGAAGACCAAATTTAGAATGAAAGATATGGGAAGTAATAATTTAATGTATTTAGGTATTTCCATACAAAAGGATCACAACTGTATCTCATTAAATCAAACTAAATATCTTACAAATATCTTAAGAAAATTTAATATGCAAGAATGTAAAGGTATTACCTCACCTATGGAAAAAGACTTTCAGCTTAACTTGACTGACTCTGACATAGACATGACCTTGGAGAACCAATGTAGGTCTCTAATAGGTTCCCTAATGTATGCAATGACAGGTACTAGACCGGATTTGACAGCTGCTGTCTCATATCTTAGTAGATTTCAATCAAGACCAAGCTTAAAATTATGGAAATCTTTAAAAAGAGTTTTAAGATACATAAAACACACGGTAAATTATAATATGATTTATACTAAGAATAATTGTAAAACATTAATAGGTTTTGCTGATTCTGACTTTGCTAGAGACAGTGATAGAAAATCCACAAGTGGATATCTATTCCAACTTTTTGGAAATACAATTACTTGGAGATCTAAAAAACAAAGTACAGTTGCTTTGAGTACCACTGAAGCAGAATTAATTTCCCTATGTGAAGCTTCAGTCGAAGCATGTTGGCTTATCAAGTTATTGTCAGACTTTCATATAAAAATAAGTAATGTTATAATTTATGAAGATAATCAGAGCACAATTAAAACAGTTATGAACCCAGATCAAAAGAGATTAAAACATATAGATGTGAAATGTAATTTTATTAAGCAAAAAGTAGAGGAAGGTATGATTAAAGTTTTGTATATCCCAACTATAGATCAAATAGCAGATGTGTTTACCAAACCATTAACAGGAGAAAGATTTACTAAATTGATAAGAATGTTAAACTTGTATAGTGATTGTTATTGGTAAGACATTATTAAAACTTAATGTACTTAAAATAATAAAGTGTATAATGTGTGAAATCGTTGCATTTAAAAGTAAATACATAAATAAAATTAAAAATAAATACTTAAGTAATTAATAAGTAAGGATAAGTAGAATAACTATATATATGTTTAAGTTCATTGGTTTTTGATGCAAACAAGGAAGTTTTTGTATACTAATTGTTTATGTTTAGTTATATGTTTTGATAGTAAAAATAAATGTAAATCTGTGTGACAGTTTTGGATACATTGTGTTTAATGAGTAGTAGAATACATTTGATTAGTAAGTAACTAGATAGAAGTTTGAGATTGTAAGATTATTTGTTTGTTCGGATTTGAAAAGCGATTGAGGGAGAGTGTTGATGTAGCAATCGCCCTTCAATCCGAAGTCTATGCCAATTAAAAAGTTTTTGTTTAATCTATGGGCGGTAAAAAAAGTGTGGTTGATTTGTCACATAAGATAGATAAAAATAAGAATAAAAAGGTGTAATGTTATTAATTGTTTATATGGAGAAATAAAACATAAAAAGGATTAAAAAGGATTTTATTGAAACGTGCAACCGAAATCAACAGATAATACTCATTTGTGTAACTTAATTTTTTTCTATTTTTAACTCACTTCAAAAAAAGGTGATGGTTATTAATTTGCCTGTATATTTTTATGTTTGTTACCTCATTACTTTCGACTGGGTGAACCAATGTAAATGCATATTATTATGTACGTATACGCGGTATACATCACAAAATGACTTATTTAAAAAAAAAAATATCTGTCTGTCTGTCTGTTTGTTCGGGTTAATTTCTGGAACGGCCCGACCGATGTTGACGAGACTTTTATTGGCCGATAGCTAATGGTATAAGTAGTAAGTGAGGCTACTTTTTAGACTAGCTTTGCCCCGCAGCTTTGCCTGTGGTTGCGGTACAACAACAAACGCGGGTAACACAGGGCTCAGCTAGTAATAAATATAGGTAATGTTTAATATATGTCAATCGCGATGCGACGCTGACGTAGCTCTTTACGTTCTACATGTCATGAGATGCGTATAACTTTGCCCATACAACTTCGATCAAATATATTTGCTCGAAGCCATACAATGATGTTTTGCAGCCACAGCACTTTATTGTTTACTAGACATTTAGTAGACAGCTCGGCGGCAGGATTTACGATCAACGTCATATTTAAATGTCTATAGTTTAAAATTATATCAATAAACAGCGATATTAAAATTACAGTTGTGATATTATAATTGAACGGTAGATTGTCAATTATCTTCATTTCTTACAATTTGACGGCCTGGTTTATAATGTCATGAAGACAATTATCGTGATGTTGTAAGGCAATAATATTTTGACTATTTAACTGGTTGATAGATTATTAGGCCATTTCTGATTGGTCCGTTTCCAAGTCCCCCGCGATACAGGCTGATATATAATCATCCTACTCCAGGATTTTCCTTTTTAAAAGAACTAATATATAAAAAAAAACCGACTTCCAAAAAACCCTCCGACGAAAACTACCTGCCAAAAAACACTAAAAAGCGTAAAATAAACTGGCTCTTCATAAATTGCTATGTGCCAATTCTTGTCTATACCTAATTTTTTATTCATTTAAATAGTAGTATTATTGTGTATGCTAGGTACCTAAAATCTGTTTGAAGTCGGCGCCAAGCCAAATGTAATAGTAGTTACCACACTCGCTTTATTTCGAGACGACCATCAACGACAGCGCGCTAGCTATCCGGCAGCGGCGAGTGCGGTACCTCCAATTACATTTTGGCTTGGCGCCGACTTCAAACAGATTTTAGGTACCTAGCATACACAATAATACTACTATTTAAATGAATAAAGAATTAGGTATAGACAAGAATTGGCACATAGCAATTTATGAAGAGCCAGTTTATTTTACGCTTTTTAGTGTTTTTTGGCAGGGAGTTTTCGTCGGATGGTTTTTTGGAAGTCGGTTTTTTTTTTTATAAAAAGTTTTTATTTTTCCATTTTTAGTGCAAACAATCATAGGTTATCAGTAAGTTGAACTATTTCATATAATTTCTGCTAATGCGAATAACTTTAGTGGTTTGAACACGTATTAAAACTGAGTATGATCAGTTTCCAAAATTATGCTGAGATGCAAGATTTCTGTTACCGAGAATGTGGTCTACGGGGCAATAGGAATCGTGTCCAAGCTTAAATGTCTTGATGAAATAGAAGCAGGCGAGTTACTTAAAGCAAAATACATTAAGGGGTTAGTCATCATAGCGCCTGTGACATCAGCTCACCTAAATAACTTAAAAGTATACAACTAAAGGTCTATAGATACGTATGAAATTGAAAGAATTATCCTCCAACTCCTAACCGTTGAGGAGTTGTACCTTCCATCATCAGCTAACCTAAAAAATTTGAAAGAATACGACTAAAGGTAACATACATACATATGACATTTAAAGATTTATCCTCCAACTCCTAACCGTTAAGGAGTTTTACCTTTCATCATGAGCTCATCATCATTAAATGATGACTACCAGACGCAAATACCGGCGTAGCTTCAGAAAATATACGAAAAACATAGTACGTGCCTGAAAAAAATGAGGGTTACCCTCGATTTCTCTGGGATGCCATCATCAGATCCTAGTCTCCTTATCATGGTACCACCGTCGGGACATCTACTTTCCATTAAAAAAAGAATCATCAAAATCGGTTCATAAACTACGAAGTTATCCCCAAACACACATAAAAAAAAAAAAACGGTCGAATTGAGAAACCTCCTCCTTTTTTTGAAGTCGGTTAAAAATAATCAATATCTCAATTACTTTACAGCTGTATTTTTTAAATAAAAAAATTGTATTGATTGTTGCAGATTTTCAGTTTATTTATTCATTTTATTTTATTTATTCATTATTTTTTGAGGTTATTATTAATATTTATTTATTCAGTATTAACTGCACGTTTGGCCTAGTGATTTAACGACCACCACGCCGTTTCCTATTTCGCCAAGTGTTGTGGGTTCTAATCCCACGTAGGACAACACTTTGTGTGATCCACAAATTGTTGTTCTGAGTCTGGGTTCTGTTCTTTGTGTCCGTTTCATGTATGTTTGTAAAGTCCCCTGCGATACAGGAGTTATTCCTAGTGCGGGAGTTGTCTTTTTATAAACAAATATAAAAAATAAAAAATAAAATGTTCTTTACTTTGACTGCCTCGGTAGCGCACAATCGTAGCGTATGTGACTGTTGTGCTTGAGATGAGGAAACATGTATACATATTTTCAAACTCTTGAAAAAAAATCGTAAAGTAAGTACATACATAGTTATCAATATTGTTTTTTATACAGACCTTTCACTCCATTATTATAATTTGAAACAAAAATAAGAACTCAAGTCCTCAAGATTGTTAATAAATGTCTCAGTACTATGCGAACACATATTATTATACATAAATTTGCAAAATGTCATATAATGCTATCAGATGTTTATGCACAGTAAAATATATTTGGAAAATATTTTCAAATAACCCAGAAAAATTACATTCACCCTTTTCAACCCAACATAGTAAACTCTTTGTATCTTTCAAATAAACTTTTACAAAGTATACGAACTTCATTTATTTATTTATTTATGGACTTAGGGCGCCCACACTAAACTGCAAATTCGCAACGCATCGTAAATATCTGCGAGCTTGCAGGTTCGTGCTCGCACCGCAAGAACTTACGATCTAATTCGCATCGTGCAATCGAGCGATGTTACGTCACACTTATTGACAACCTTTTTGGTCCACTCTGAGACTTTACTAGATGGCACTACTTTCTTTCTGTTTTTTTTTTCTTTACTTTACTTTTACTAGATAGCGCTGTGTGTTAGATGTCCTAAATAAGTGTTATTATTTTGTTCATATGTAGTTTAAAGTTATCTAACTAGGTAACTGTACGCTACTCATAATTTGTAGGATCTGAGATGCTATTTTATTTTGGTTCAAATACTGAAGAATATAAACAAAATGTTTGTTAAACTTTTTTTTTCTTTTAAAACATTTGCAAAACTATGTTTTTATTTATTTGTATCCATAAATCATTTTTATTAATTTTATTCTATTTTTCATCATCCATTTCATACAAAAACCTCATTAAGACATCTCTTTATGGTCATATGAACCAACGCACGCTTTGTAGCACGAATTCGTATCGTAGTACTTCGCATCGCAAGTTCCTACATCGTAGTTATGTGTGGGAGTCATTAATCATTTATAGGTATTCTCATAATGTTGCATAACTTGCATAATTCTGTCCTGGATGTTGAATCTTCACACAAATAATAAAATATATCGAAATTTGCCAAGTCGTCATTTATTAAAAACATTTTTTTTAATTCGTTTTATCAATAACCACAACCACAAGAACATTGTCCGTTGATGCATACAGAACCAGCTGCTGGTACATTTCCCCCAAAGTTAACTGCACCCAAAATGGGCACTTGACCAATAACAGCAGTGTTACCGGACACTGGCAGTTCACCAATAACTGCGACGTTCCCATCTCCAACACCACCGTAAACCGCTGCTGATGATCCTCCGTATGACGAACCGCCAGCGGAGCCCATAAGTCCCGCGCCTCCAATGCCATATCCTAAACCACCAATACCACCATATCCTAGACCACCAATGGAGGCACTTCCACATCCATGGCCATAGGAAACAGAGGCGGGAGAGATCGATGCTCGTCCTGAACTACCGCAACTGCATTGGCTGAGTACATTCTAGGAAATAGACAATACCATCATCAGACATGAAAATTCAGAAATATACTTAAAAAAAAATATATATAACACATTTTTCCGGTTTCAATCCGGTTTTTAAAAGAATCGAAAAAGTGAATAGAATCAAGCAGAAAATAAACTGATTTACTTACTTGTACCAAACAAGCTAGGATGCAAAATAACAGAACAGTGAAGGAGTTCATGTTTGATGTTTGTTTCTTCTCAATGATCGACTGCAGAGTGAATGTTTAGCTGTAACTGTGACACACTTTTTATTTTGGACACTGTTGCAAATGTTGATCGACTTATCACTCCATGTGCGACATTTTTATTTGTACAAGGTTACAACATTTATCGCAGAATATAGAAACACTATTTCATAGAAAAAGCACATGCAAACTGATAACATAGCTTAATATAAAACCAGTAGTAAACGAGTTCAAGTTCACTTCACGTAAAGAAAGCAAACAAGAGAATGTTTTAAAAGCTTTAAAACATGTCTGCAAAAGTTGTCATCGTATTCTGCTCTCAAGCAATACTTGCCCACGTAAGTTCTCAATTTTTTTGTGTAGTTTTGTAATTATTATAATAAAAATGAATAACGATAATCAACATCAAGGTCCTTTAACAGTGCAATATAGCGACATAGTCATAATTGTGGCTAAGCTCCGTAAATAAAGATTTAAAAAAAGTTCACTGCTAGACATAGGCATCGCCATAGAAAAAAACCGCGAAGGTGCAAGTCGGACTCACGCACCGAGGGTTCCGTACAAATCTGTAGGTATATTATATTATGTAACAAAAAAATTAGGATTTTCGCAATTTTGCCTTTATCTGTGCTATGAGACGTTGCTTTGTACCGAATTTCAAGATTCAGAGTTCACGGGAAGTACCCCATAGTTTTTTTTTTTATTATTTAAAAAGACAACTCCCGCACTAGGAATAAATCCTGTGTCGCGGGGGACTTTACAAACATACATGAAACGGACACAAAGAACACCCAGTGTCACACAAAGTGTTGTCCTACGTGGGATTTGAACCCTCGACACTTGGCGAAGTAGGAAACGGCGTGGTGACCGTTAAACCACTAGGCCAAGCGTGCAGTCGTTTTGATTCCCTTGCGAGAGTTGCTATAAGGGTTCCGTTTCCCTTTTAAGGAACGGAACCCTAAAATGTTTTGGCCTTCTACATAAATACGCCAAATATCTTTCCTGTGTTTTAGACAGACAAAATAACGTTTTATTATACACATAAGTATAAGTCTTTGAAACTACGGTCAACTTAAAAAAATCCAAAGTGTACACTTTGGATTTTTTTAAGCTTTTACATGAATAAAGTTGAATGACCTACTTTTTTTTTCTTTACAGGTTGTTTTCGGACAATGTGTTCGTTCTGGTGGAGACTACGCTCTGACTGTGGTTGTTCCTTCCATTGGTGTATCGTCATGTGGATCACTGGGATCTGATAGCCTGGCCTACAGAGGCGGATTTGGCTCTAACTCTGGTCTTGGTATTGGACTTGGAGCAAGCAATGGTTTTGCTGGTGCTGGTTTGAGTGCTGCCAACATACCGGCTATAGCTACAAGTGGTGGATCTCTTCCCATTCAGAGTCTATCCGCAATAACTCCCAGTGGCATTTCCGTGGCGTCTGAGAATGCTTTTGAAGGACCTTTGAACATTGTTGGTGAATTGCCTTTCTTAAGTGCAGTGGCTTTGGAAGGTGTATTACCCTCTGGTGGTTCAGGAATCGTCCACCACGGTTGTGGTAACGGAATGACCGCCATCACAGGCGAAAATTATGGTTCTGCTGGCGCTTCCGGTCTTGGATCGGCTGCTTTTGGAAACGGTGGGATCGCCCACGGTTCAGGAATGTCATCTATTTCATCTAGTGCAGCCAACGTAGGATATGCTGGAGGTCGTGCTTGTGGCTGTGGACTGTACTGATCATATATTAATTTGAAAATTATAGTTTGACTGTCGTGATGACTAGTGATCTTAAGTAAATAAATAAATACCTAAAATATAACTGTCTATATATTTCTCTCGACTCACATTAAAAACTAAACGATTTGTGAAATAATCACGTAATTCCAATAGCAAGCTATCCTCTTTTAAATAAAGTATGTGTATCAGCTCCGAAACACGACTGGAGTTTACGTCTCGTGGCGTCACAAGCGCGTCAAATGGCCAGACATTTGGTGAGCGTCATCTTAGTTAACGTTCTATTTAACTGTCCATAAAATTTTATAATGCAGGCTAAATATAAAAATCGCTTCTCAAAATGAAAATGATCATTTTTGTAACTTGTTTTTTTTCTATTTTTAACACACTTCAAAAAAAGTAAACGAATCAAACCAATGTAAACGCATATTATTATGTACGTATACGCGGTATAAATAACAAAATAACTTATTTTCAAAAAAAATGTCTGTCTGTCTGTCTGTTCGGGCTAATTTCTGGAACGGCTGGACCGATGTTGACGAGAATTTCACTGGCCGATAGCTAATGGTATAAGTAGTAAGTGAGGCTACTTTTTAGACTAGCTTTGCCCCGCGGCTTTGCCTATGGTTGCGGTACAACAACAAACGCGGGTAACACCGCAGGGCTCAGCTAGTAATAAATATAGGTAATGTTTAATGTATGTCAATTGCGATGCGACGCTGACGTAGCTCTTTACGTTCTACATGTCATGAGATGCGTATAACTTTGCACATACAATGATGTTTTGCACCTACAGCACTTTATTGTTTACTCGACATTTAGTAGACCGCTCGGCAGCAGGATTTCCGATCAACGTTATATAAAAATGTCTATAGTTTAAAATTATATCTGTGAATCTGTCGCAGACAATAAACAGCGATATTAAAATTACAAATGTGATGTTATAATTGAACGGTAGATTGTCAATTATCTTCATTTCTTACAATTTAACGGCCTGGTTTAAGTGACCTTTTAATGTCATGAAGACAATTATGGTGATGTTGTAAGGCAATAATATTTTGACCATTTCTATGGTTGATAGATTATTAGGCCATTTCTGATTGGTCCGTTTCTAAGTCCTCCGCGATACAGGCTAATATATTATAATCCTACTCCAGGATTTGTCTTTTTAAAGGAGGTAGTAGAGCCACGCTGTTATCAGCACGAACGGGCCGGCTCGACCGGGGCGGTACTACCCTCTCACAGAAAATCAACGTAAAATGACAGCATGCTGTCGTGTTTCGTTGGTGAGTGCGAGACCGGAGGCCCACTTAGTCTAGTCAACAAGTTCCATACTTGTTGACTAGACTAATAGATGCAGTAGCATCACTAGGCCGCCATGGTGTGGGTCGCCATGCTGCATTGTCTGCATTCGCAGTGAGCATGGTGGCCACCACTCTTGGATTCTGCTTATGCTTTCCATCAGGCAGAGTAGAGTCATTTTGGCGGGCCAAACATAAAAAAAAAAAAAAACTAAAAATAAGCAATATCTCAATTACTTTATAGCTGTATTTTTTAAATAAAAACATAGTATTGATTGTTGCAGATTTTCAGTTTATTTATTCATTTTATTTTATTTATTCATTATTTTTTGAGGTTATTATTAATATTTATTTATTCAGTATTAACTGCACGTTTGGCCTAGTGATTTAACGGTCACCACGCCGTTTCCTATTTCGCCAAGTGTCGTGGGTTCTAATCCCACGTAGGACAACACTTTGTGTGATCCACAAATTGTTATTCTGAGTCTGGGTGTTCTTTGTGTCGGTTTCATGTATGTTTGTTAAGTCCCCTGCGACACAGGATTTATTTCTAGTGCGGGAGTTGTCTTTTTATAAACAAATATAAAAATAAAATGTTCTTTACTTTGACTGCCTCGGTAGCGCACAATCGTAGCGTATGCGACTGTTGTGTTTGAGATGAGGAAACATGTAAACAAATTTAAAACTCTTGAAAAAAAGCGTAATGTAAGTAGTTAGTTATCAGTATTTTTTTTAAATACAGACCTTGCACTCTAATATTATAATTTGAAATAAAAATAAGAACTCAAGTCTTCAAGATTGTTAATAAATATCTCAGTACTATGCGAACACATCTACATTATATTTGCAAAATGTCATATAATGCTATCAGATTTTTATGCACAGTAAAATATATTTGGAAAATATTTTCAAATAACCCTGAAAAATTACATCCACCCTTTTTAATCCAACATAGTAAACTCTTTATATCTTTCAAATAAACTTTTACAAAGTATACGAACTTCATTTATTTATTTCTTTATGGACCTTGTGTGCCCACATAAAACTGCGAATTCGCAACGTATCGTAAATATCTGCGAGCTCGCAGGTTCGTGCTCGCACCGCAAGAACTTAAGATCTAATTCGCATCGTGCAATCGTGCTATGTTACGTCACACTTATTGACAACATTTTTGGTCCACTCTGAGACTTTACTAGATGGCACTACTTTCTTTCTTTCTTTCTTTTTCTTTACTTTACTTTTACAAGCCTCAAAAAAGAAAAGTACTATTTGTTAAAATCTTATTTTTTATATTTTTTTTACTATGTTTAAAAATTTGTATTTTGGTTGTGTGCTGTGTTTTTCAAATAAAGTTTTTATTATTATTTAGTATACTAGTAATAATACTAGATAGCGCTGTGTGTTAGATGTCCTAAATAAGTATTATTATTTTGTACATATGTAGTTTAAAGTTATTTAACTAGGTAACTGTACGCTACGCATAATTTGCAGGATCTGAGATGTTATTTTATTTTAGTTCAAATACTGAAGAATATAAACAAAATATTTGTTAAACATTTTTTTTCTTTTGCAAGATAACAAAACTATTTTCTTATTTATTTGTAGCTATAAATCATTTTTATTATTTTTATTCTATTTTTCATCCATTTCATACATAAATCATTAATACATCTCTTTGTGGTCGAAAGTATGTTCATATGAACCAACGCACGCTTTGCAGCACGAATCCGTATCGTAGCAATTCGCATCGAAAGTTCCTACGATGCGGCGTCGCATCGCATCGTAGTTATGTGTGGGAGCCCATAACCCTATAGGTATTCTCTAAATGATGCATAACTTGCATAATTCTGTCCTGGATGTTGAATATTTACACTAATAATAAAATATGTCGAAATTTGCCAAGTCGTCATTTATTAAAACATTTTTTTTCAATTAGTTTTATCAGTAACCACATCCACAAGAACATTGTCCATTGATGCATACAGAACCAGCTGCTGGTACATTTCCCCCAAAGTTAACTGCACCCAAAATGGGTACTTGACCAATAACAGCAGTGTTACCAGACACTGGCAGTTCACCAATAACTGCGACGTTCCCATCTCCAACACCACCGTAAACCGCTGCTGATGATCCTCCGTATGACGAACCGCCAGCGGAGCCCATAAGTCCCGCGCCTCCAATGCCATATCCTAAACCACCAATACCACCATATCCTAGACCACCAATGGAGGCACTTCCACATCCATGGCCATAGGAAACAGAGGCGGGAGAGATCGATGCTCGTCCTGAACTACCGCAACTGCATTGGCTGAGTACATTCTAGGAAATAGACAATACCATCATCAGACATGAAAATTCAGAAATATACTTAAAAAAAAATATATATAACACATTTTTCCGGTTTCAATCCGGTTTTTAAAAGAATCGAAAAAGTGAATAGAATCAAGCAGAAAATAAACTGATTTACTTACTTGTACCAAACAAGCTAGGATGCAAAATAACAGAACAGTGAAGGAGTTCATGTTTGATGTTTGTTTCTTTGCGATGATCGACTGAAGAGTGAATGTTTACCTGTAACTGTGACACAGTTTTTATACTGGTCACTGTTGCAAATGTTGATCGACTTATCACTCCACGTACGACATTTTTATTTGTACAAGGTTACAACATTTATCGCAAAATATAGAAACACTATTTCATAGAAAAAGCACATGCAAACTGATAACATAGCTTAGTATAAAACCAGTAGTAAACGAGTTCAAATTCACTTCACGTAAAGAAATCATACAAGAGAGTGTTTTAAAAGCTATAAAACATGTCTGCAAAAGTTATCATCGTATTCTGCACTCAAGCAATACTTGCCCACGTAAGTTTTCAATTTTTTACATGGAAACTATGTATTTAAATTTTAGTAACCAGTAACGGATATGAATTTATAAATACCTTTATAATAATAAAATTATTATAAAAGTCGATGTCGCACGCTTTGTGCGCGCTAACCTCAGAGTTGACGTCACCGATTTGTATGCAGTTTTCCCTTATATATTGTTGTAAACATTACATATCATTAGGTGTTTGTTTTATTTCATTCGATTGACAAATTATCAAAACAAAACACAAAGTATCAGTCAAAGATTTATCAGTTTTTTAAAAATGTATGTTTGGACCCTGCCAAAATGACTCTACTCTGCCTGATGGAAAGCATAAGCAGAATCCAAGAGTAGTGGTCACCACACTCAGTAAAGAATCAGTATGCTAACCGACATACTTATATAGACGGGTCGAGCCGTAAGCAAAACATTGTCTAGATACTATCTTTTGCTTACGCGAGTACATATTCTATTTTTGAAAGCCTCATTGTTTTATTTTTTTCCATAAATCCTTCCTGTATTTCAGTCAGACAAAAAAGCCGTAGTCACATGTTACGTAGAAATGTACTATAACACATTAACAACGCGTGACTACGGCTTTTGAAACTTGTTTCATACTTTTTCAGCGTCGTTTTTTGTCGTAGTTGGGTTTTTGTTTTTACTTTTTTTTATTTAAAATGTTTTGGTGCCTCTATAATATTAATTTCTCTGCAAACTATATTTCAAATAGGTACCATAGAAATATCACAATTATCGAATAAATACGGACAAAGTCACTAGAAAATGCTAAAAATATGTACATTTTTTTTTAAGTGTACAAGTAACGATCTTTTGAATAATACCAAACACGTCATAATATGTATCTCAAATTTATTTTTTTATATAGTACTTTATGTAGGCTAGAGGGCGCCACATTAGATTCAGTGAGACATCATATAGCCTATAACCAGCGGACAATCAAGACGCTTCTAACGATACCTGATTTGTTCAGTTCTAACAATTAGTTAAGGAGCTATGAGGGAACATACATACATAGGTACTACCCTCGCACAGAAAATCAACGTAAAATGACAGCCGCAGTGCTGTCTAGTTTCGTTGGTGAGTGCGAGACCGGAGGCCCAATTAGTCTAGTCAACAAGTTCCATACTTGTTGACTAGACTAAAAGATGCAGCAGCATCGCTAGGCCGCCATGGTGTGGGTCGCCATGCTGCATTGTCTGCATTCGCAGTGAGCATGGTGACCACCACTCTTAGATTCTGCTTATGCTTTCCATCAGGCAGAGTAGAGTCATTTTGGCGGGCCAAAAAAAAAAAAAAAACATAACCCTCCTTTGGCTTTGTCGTAGTCGGGTAAAAATCATGTCTTATACACATAACAGTATTCGTTTTTGAAGCTACTGACAAAAGATTTATGTCCTTTGGATAAATATATTAAGCTGATAAAGGACTAAAGTTGAATAATTGTAATATACATAACTTAATTCTTACAGGTTGTTTTCGGACAATGTATTCGTCCTGGTGGAGACTACGCTCTGAATGCGGTTGTTCATTCTACTGGTGTATCGTCATGTGGATCACTGGGATCTGATAGCCTGGCCTTCGGCGGCGGATTTGGCTCTAACTCTGGTCTTGGTATTGGATTTGGAGCAAGCAATGGTTTTGTTGGTGCTGGTTTGAATGCTGCAAACATCCAGGCTATAGCTACAAGTGGTGGATCTCTTCCCATTCAGAGTCTATCCGCAATAACTCCCAGTGGCATTTCCGTGGCATCTGAGAATGCTTTCGAAGGACCTCTGAACGTTATTGGTGAATTGCCTTTCTTAAGTGCAGTGGCGTTGGAAGGTGCATTACCCTCTGGCGGTTCAGGAATCGTCCACTACGGTTGTGGTAATGGAGTGACTACCATCACCGGCGAGAATTATGGTTCTGCTGGTGCTGCCGGTCTTGGATCAGCTGCTTTCGGGAATGGTGGATTTGGCTATGGTTCAGGTCTGTCATCCATTTCTACTGGTGCAGCCAACCTAGGACATGCTGGAGGCCGTGCTTGTGGCTGTGGACTGTACTGATCATATTTTAATTAGTAAAATTTGTTGGACTGTCGTCCTAACTAGTGATCTTAAATAAATTAGTAATTTCCTAAAATATATCCGTCTATTTATTTTTCTTAAATTTCATTGAGAAATGAACTGTTTGTGAGAAAAGCCCATAATTCTAATAGTAAGCTACCGTCTTTTAAATAAAGTGTTTATATCAGCTCCGACGCACGACTGGAGTTTACGTAACGTGGTCAGCTACAGCACTTTATTGTTTACTTGACATTTAGTAGACAGCTCAGCGCCAAGGTTTGCGATCAGCGTCACATAAAAATGTTACAGTTTAATTATATCTGTGAATCTGTCGCAGGTATGTTGTCAAAACCGTGAGATATTATAATTGAACGGTACATTGTCAATCTGTTTCATTCACTGTTTGTTTTCTTTTAGTTTCCAATAAATATTTATTATTATTAAATTACTTCGAATTCTGTTCACCCTCAGGTTTACGGTGGTCTGGTGACGGTCGCTCCATGTAAATACTGATATTCGGTTAAAACCGGTTGTACTTCTAGCCGACTGCAAATAATCTTGGAAACAATAAAAGCTAGGAAGGTAGTATGCTCTTTAGTTAATGTGTGTTTGTAATTCATCCATCACATCCCACACAATTTTTCGATTGGATCAGTTATTAGTTAACTTATTTCTCATAAGAATTTACAATATTTCAAATAAGTTAGAAAGTTTAAACGTAATCTAAACAAATGATTATCTTATCTTTTAATTGGGTTATAACTTGTTTATTTATATATCGACGACCCCAAACAACAAACCGACAATCGAAAAATCAAAATTTTACAGGAGAAAACATTTTACTGATTTTTATAGAATATCTTTGCAGCGAGTGGGATTATTCAAGTCATTGATGTTTCAAATGAAAGCTCATATACACACATCAAAAGTGTCTAGGGATCAAGCATTTTTATGCGGATTTCTTGAGATTGAGATTTGGCTTTGGCCCTGGCCTGCTCAGTCGCCAGACTTGAACCCGATTGAGCATGCATGGGATATGCTACAGAGAAGAGCTCTGCCGAATATGGAGGGTATCCAGTCGCAAGAAGACCTTTTTTTGTTGTTGCAACGAACATGGGCGGCCATTCCACAGCGTGATTTGGATGAACTCATTTTGAGTATGCCAAACCGATTCTTGTGTTGTTAGTGTTCGCGGTAGAAACACGGATTATTAATTGTTTAAGTTACCTAATAAAATTTTAAAGTTATTACAGTAACAGTAGAAAACTGTTATTTCAGTCTTTTTTTCGAACTTTAATGTTAGTGGTTCAAATGTCAAAAATCCCTTTATTAGGAAAATGGCAAATTTCTTTATTAATGCCAAGGTGACTTGGTTTATCGTTACTGTGACAAACGAAAACACTTTATTTGATGAATCCTTAAAGAAAATTTTAATTAATATCAATCAGGAGAAAAGTTATTGCAAAAATATATGTTGATCCCTAGACACATATGTTGATCCCTAGACACTTTTGATGTGTGTAACTGTGCTATTACTGTAAACCTTTTTTTAATTAAAATTTAGTAATTTGTAAAAATAAATTATACCAAAAATTTTATACATAAAATATTACAGTAATGATGTTAATAATGCTATGCATGGCCGCCCAATGATGCAGAAGCATCACTAGGCCGTCATGGTCACCATGCTGCATTTTTGCAGCAGTTTTCTAGAAGTGCTTTGTGTAATAGATGATATTATAAATGTAGTTTTGATATGCATACTTTATTTTCTAAGATTTGTTCTGTTTTTGTACTATACTTTTGGATAGAGCGTAGTACAGTTGAACACAGAAGTGTTAGTGATTCATTTGGTTTTATGTGCCAAGTATTGACAAGTACAGAAGTAATCATACGCGTGTGTAATAGATTAAGGTGGCGTATTGGAGGTCGCACTTGTGAACCACGAATAAATTTTAATATACTCTATAATGTACACTGCTGCTAATCTTAATATTATTCCAGTAATATCAAACTCCATGTTGACGGTTACCAAAAGCCTTGTGGCGACTTCCACATACAACAACAACGGAGTAACGAAGGAAACAAGAAACTACCAATCCTAAATCGCGCAATAGAAGTTCTCGCGTCAATTATTGTATATTCACTATCCCAACATCAACCACTGGGCAGTTGGCCCGACAGGCATGAACACCTCGCCTGGTCGGAGGATCCTCCCTTTGTGTTGGAGGAACATGACACCCGTTCCTCCATAGCCTTATGAAAATAATTTACGCTAATAACTCGGTAAACGTAACTTACCAAAGTGAAATATATTATTTTTTTTGCACAGACCTACCGATATATTTTTATTTCAGAATTCCCAATAATATAATATGATATCTTTGTAAATATCATTAGGAAAAATTAAAAAAAAAATGCCTACGTGTATTCCAATTCATAGATGCCGAATTTGAAATACCAACAAAAAGCCCTTAATAACAAAAACACATTACCGAGTTTTTGGTTGGGAGCGTCGATATACTTGTGTACATCATAAAGACTGCACGATTGGCCTAGTGGTTTAACGGTCAACATGCCGTTTCCTACTTCGCCAAGTGTCGTGGGTTCAAATCTTACGTAGGACAACACTTTGTGTGATCCACAAATTGTTGTTCTGAGTCTGGGTGTTCGTTGTGTCCGTTTCATGTATGTTTGTAAAGTCCCCCGCGACACAGGATTTATTCCTAGTGCGGGAGTTGTCTTTTTAAAGAAAAACAAAAAAAAATAATGGCGAAATTAAAAAATTATCAATATGCGAGATTACGATTCATTCTAATCTTTTTTCCGTTTCCAAATGGCAAAAAACGGAACCCTTATGAATTCGTCATGTCTGTCTGTTCATCCGTATATCACAGCCACTTTTTTACGAAACTATAGGAACTATACTGTTGAAATTTGGTAAGTAGATGTATTCTGTGAACCGCATTAAGATTTTCAAACAAAAATAGAAAAAAAAAACAATAATTTTTGGGGGTTCCCCATACTTAGAACTGGAACTCAAACAAAATTTTTTTTCATCAAACCTTTGTGGGGTATTTATAGATTTGTCTTCAAAAATGATATCGAGGTTTCTAAATTTTTTTTTCTAAATTGTATAATTTGCGCGAGAGACACTTTGGAAGTGTCTCTTTTTTCAAATTATTGTGTCATATCATATCATTCTCTTTTTTTAGAAGTTACAGGGGGGGGGGGGTAACTTCTAAAAAAAGAGAATGATAAAACTAAAAAAAATATATGATGTACATTACCATGCAAACTTCCACCGAAAATTGGTTTGTACGAGATCTAGTAAGTAGTTTTATTTTAATACGTCATAAACCGTAAACCGCAATTTACCATTCATTCAATCAACTCAAATATAATGATAGAAAAATTAATTTCATTTACATAAACCTGCACTGTTTTAGTGTACTGACTTTATTTAATTAATGCTTTATAATACAAAAATTTTAAAAAAATACTTAATATCAAAGATATTCTTTTACTTTTGAATAAATTGCATGATTCAGTAATGCATGTTCAATCTTTACAATTTATATTAATAAAACAATACGTAAATGTGTGCCAAATCTTTCTTTTATTTTTTAGGAAACCAGATTTTGAGTTTTCAACTACCATCACATCAGTGACCACATCCACAAGAGCACTGTCCGTTGATACAGACAGAACCACCAGCTGGGACATTACCGCCAAAGTTTACAGCACCCAATATAGGCACCTGGCCAACAACAGCGGTGTTGCCAGCCACTGGCAGTTCACCAATAACTGCGACGTTACCTTCGCCAACACCACCGTAAGCCGCTGCTGATGATCCTCCGAATGACGACCCGCCAGCGGAGCCCATTAGTTCCGCGCCTCCAATGCCATATCCTAAGCCACCAGTACCACCATATCCTATACCACCACCGGAGGCACCTCCACAACCATGGCCATAGGAAATAGAAGCAGGAGAGATCGATGCTAGTCCTGAACTACCGCAGCTGCATTGGCTGAGTACATTCTAGAAAACAGTAAATGATATTAGTAAAATTTTATCAAATAAATTTTTGATCACACGACATCAAAGATCAGCAATGTTTTTATAAAATTTAAAACACATTTTACCGATTTCAAGCATTTAAAGAAAGAAAATAACAATTCAACATATTAACATTTTGTTTAAAGTGATTGTAATGAAGCAGAAAATAAATTGATATACTTACTTGTATCAAACAAACCTGGATGCAAAACAACAGAACAGTGAAGGAGTTCATGTTTGATGTTTGTTTCTTCCCGACTGTCGACTGAAGAGTGAATGTTTAGCTGTAACTATGACACTCTTTTATACTGGATACTGTTGCTAATATTGATCGACTTATCACTGAACTTACGCCATTTTGCATTACTTCATACTAGATTACAATAAATATTGCAAATCATATAATTACATTCAAAGCACATGCAAAGTGATGAAGTTTGGTATAAAACCAGCAGCAATTGAATTCAAAATGACTTCACTCACAGAAGACGTACAAAAGAGTACCTATTTGAAAAACTTAAAACCATGGCTGCAAAAGTTGTCATCGTATTCTGCACTCAAGCACTCCTCGCCCACGTAAGTTTTCTAACTTTTTACGTAGTATTAGAATAAATTATAATAGTCAGTAACGATCATCAACAACAACCTTTTATAACCTACTGCTAATCATAGGCCACTCCTTAGGAAGTTTTGACCTACTATCTAGCCACTCTGGCTAGATGGGTTCCTATAGGGTTTGTGTCAAGATTTTTCTTTTCTTTGCACTGCTAATCTGTGCTGATCTTTAGCATCTTGCTCTGGGTTCTGTCTCGGGGTAAAAGAAAATTCTCCTTTATGCCTAGCTATTGTTGTTTGACTTGTAAATTTTCCTAATAAATTGCAATATTTATCGCAAATTTTGACGGTTTCTTCATAGACGAAACGCTGACGAAATTATGTCTGATAAAAGTAATTTAAAAAAATGCAAAATTTGTTAAAAATGTTACTTTCTATATCATTATCTATTTCAATTAAAAATATCAGCTAAAGTTGTGGTCAGTTCTTGCCATCATCAGCGTTTAAGCAATTTTTGCACACGTAAGTCAGTTCTCATAGTAACTTTATATGAAACCAGCTGACCCGGCGAACTTCGTACCGCCATATTTACATATCTGTCTCAGCTTCCCACAGCAGTATACAGTCACGGTTAAAAAAAAAATTTAACGTTATCTTTTAATTTTTCTTGTACACAAACCTTGTCCTAACGATAAGAAACACATAAAAAAGAATTATTTAATTTGGTGCAGCCGATCGGAAGTAATGCGCGTACATACATTTCGGCGATTCATTTTTAAATATATATAGATAGATGAACAATAAAATGCCTACAATAAAACTTATTTCAGGTTGCCTTGGGTCAGTGTGTTCAACCCTGCGGAGAGTACTCTTGGAATTTAATTGCTCCATCTACTAGCAGTTCATCATGTGGTTCACAAATCGCAAGTGGCTCCGTTTTCGGTGCTGGAGCTGGATTTGGTAATGGTGCTGGATTTGGTATTGGGGCCGGCATTGGTTCTGGAATTGAGGCAGTACCTTCAAGTGGTGGCGCCTTTCCTGTATATAGTGCCGCCTCCATAACTCCCAGTGGAATATCCGTATCTTCTGAAAACGCTTATGAAGGTTCTCTGAATATCGTTGGTGAACTTCCATTCTTAAGTGCTATCAGTTTTGAAGGAGTACTACCATCTGCTGGTGCTGGTGCCGTCCATTATGGTTGTGGTAATGGAATCACCACCATTACAAATGAAGTCTCTAACGCTGCTGGAGCAACTGGTTTTGGATCAGCCGGTATTGGTTCTGCCGCTACCGCATATGGTTTTGGTTTAGGAGGATCAAGCGTCAATAGTTTAAACCGTGGACATGTAACAGGCCATCATTGTGGTTGTCGATTATAATAAGTTGAATCTGAATAACGGTGTAATAAACTAAATATTTTGAGTATTTCTGGTTTTCCATAATTTCCTATAATTCCTAGTAACAGAAAACAAAAATAATTGTCATAAACGATATAATAATATATGATAAGCTTTCCTTTCTTAGTGCCAAACCTTTTATACAAATCTTGGTCGAGTTGATGCGAAAATTATGTTCAGCATTCAGCAATTAAGGACTCCGTCTTCATAATTCTCTGCTATCTTACTGACCTTAACCTTTCCAGTCAATAGTTAAAACCATTTTTATTTGTTTGTTTAATGTAAATCTTAAACGCAGGTGAAGCCACAGGGAATAGCTGACGGTATGATTAAATATTGAATTTAGGCGCTCTTGTCGTGAACTTACACAAAAATATATGCCAGTTCAAACGCAGGAGTGTTTTTTTTTCTGACATCTAACACACAACGCCATCTAGTCCCAAGCTAAGCAGAGCTTGTGTTATGGGTACTAAATAACTGATTATACTTATATACTTTTTTTTGTAAATACATACATAATATACCTACATAGAAAACACCCAAACTCCGAAACAAATATTTGCAGATGTTACAAACATTTGGTCCGACCCGGGAATCGAACCCGAGACCTCATGCACAAAAGTCGCGTACGCTACCATTGTGCCAACGAGGCAATCACGATATCACGTTAAATGTTGCATCACGTATAACAAGTGATAAGTAAATCCTTCATTGCTTACGACCGAGTGAGTGAGCTAATTAGAGACCCAAACCCTAGCTCTAAGCTAGAGTAAGTTTCGTGCTTTGGAATTAACTACGCCCACTATATCACATACAAAGGAGTATAGGGTAGCTAAAGAGAAGAGTTATCACAAATCCAAATTTTCCAAATCAAACATTGTACGTGTGAAGAAGAACATACAATGCAAACTATTTACTAAGTTACCATTACAAGAAACAGCTAACTTTGTAAGAAAGAAGAGTCTGTGTTACAACCGTCTGATCCCGGGACACACTGCCATGAAGTGTAGTCTGCAGTTATCATGTAGGCGACAAAACATCAGATAGTCTTCAAGTCCATTACACAGACATTGTAGACCATCAGGACCGAAGAGAAGACGACCAATCAGCAAAAGCCCTAATGTTATCGCATCCGACATGCTGCTGGGTGTCGGAGTGTATGCACAAATTTTAAAGAATAAAGTAATCAAACAACCACCTGGCTCTCCATGTGCACAGTACGCAAGATTAGGTTTGATCCTTTTCGTTAACGGTCAGGCAGATTCAGAAACAATCATAGCCATGCATCATCAATTCAACATCAATTATTTCTTGCAAACTTGTATGAATTAGAAACAGAAGACAAGAAAAGGTTGACTCAAGAAGAAGAAAAATGTAAAACTATTTATAAAGAAACAAATAGAAGAAATTAGGATGGTAGATATATAGTAAAATTACCCTTTAAAACTGAAAGTCCTAAAATTCTGAATGGAAGCACACGACAAGTAACAATGCAAAAATTATTATGATTGAGAGAACGATTAGAAAAAAATCAAAAATTAAAAACAGAAGAGTGATAGAAGAATAAGTACCTGCAAACGAAATAAACGATCCAAGCGTGTACTTACCACACCATGCTGTAATTAAGGAATCGAGCGAGACGACGAAGGTTCAAGTGGTGTTGTGTCCGCTTTAGACACTATTAATGTTTCACTCAACAAAGACATGCTATTTGGACCTAACAAGACGATATTTGATCTTTAGCTATGAGATGGCGATTAAGAAAAATAACATAATAATATGTAGCGGACATTGAAAAGATGTCCCGTCAGATTCGGATATTATAATTTTACTATACTTTTAAAACTGTCCCATACTAAATCAACTCAAGGTTGACTGGTAGATAATGCTATATGACAATAAGTCCACCTCGAACAGTTGTAATACAGAAAGTTAAATAAATAAAAAAATAGACCACAGTTAGGAAAAACATTCTCCTTAAAAAAACTGCTTACTGAATGGATTTTAATGGGGTTTTCATAGGCTTTTACTAATAGATAGAGTGATTCTTGGTTAAGGTTTTCGTACATAATTTGTCAAGTTGTTTTAAATATTTCTTAAACACGTCAGAAAAAATTAAGCCGCACATCTTCTCGGGGTAACATAGGCTATTTTATATTATTAACAAAAAAGAATTGACTATAAATATCATATTCAAGGGGTTGCAATTCACAGAGTTACGGAGGTTCGTTATCTGGGGATGATATTTGATAGTGTTATGTCATTCCGACCTCATTATGATTATATATTTATCTTCTATTTATATACACACATCAAAAGTGTCTAGGGATCAAGCATTTTTATGCTGATTTCTTGAGATTGAGATGTGGCTTTGGCCCTGGCCTGCTCAGTCGCCAGACTTGAACCCGATTGAGCATGCATGGGATATGCTACAGAGAAGAGCTCTGCCGAATATGGAGGGTATCCAGTCGCAAGAAGACCTTTTTTTGTTGTTGCAACGAACATGGGCGGCCATTCCACAGCGTGATTTGGATGAACTCATTTTGAGTATGCCAAACCGATTCTTGTGTTGTTAGTGTTCGCGGTAGAAACACGGATTATTAATTGTTTAAGTTACCTAATAAAATTTTAAAGAAAACTGTTATTTTAGTCTTTTTTTCGAACTTTAATGTTAGTGGTTCAAATGTCAAAAATTCCTTTATTAGGAAAATGGCAAATTTCTTTATTAATGCAAAGGTGACTTGGTTTATCGTTACTGTGACAAACAAAAACACTTTATTTGATGAATCCTTAAAGAAAATTTTAATTAATATCAATCAGGAGAAAAGTTATTGCAAAAATATATGTTGATCCCTAGACACATATGTTGATCCCTAGACACTTTTGATGTGTGTATCTTTAATGAATCGCCGAAATGTATGTACGCGCATAACTTCCGATCGGCTGCAATGTATAATATTTGTTTGGTTTTGGTTTGTTGTCTGTTTCTGTACCTAATCAATACAATAAAATAAATTATATTTACCGTAAAGAGCCCGTACGAAGCCGGGACAGGTTGTTAGTCATTATAATAAAACAAAAAGATATTTTTTGCCACGTCTTTATTTCACAAAATCAACTTTTCATTTATTTTTATCAGTAGCCACACCCACAAGAACATTGTCCGTTGATACAGACAGAACCAGCAGCTGGGACATTACCGCCAAAGCTTACAGAACCCAATATAGGCACCTGGCCAATAACAGCAGTGTTACCAGACACTGGGAGTTCACCAATAACTGCAACGTTACCTTCACCGACACCACCGTAAGCCGCTGCTGATGATGCTCCGTATACAGATCCACCAGCGCTGCCCATAAGCGCTGATCCTCCAAAGCCGTATCCTAAACCACCAATACCACCATATCCTAGACCACCAGCAGAGGCACCTCCACAACCACGGCCATAGGAAATAGAAGTGGGAGAGATCGATGCTAGTCCCAAACTACCACAGCTGCATTGGCTGAATACATTCTAAGAAACAGGAATTTATAATTGATTTTGTTAGAAAATTGCATTGGTTTTACTTTCAGTAGCTAACTTTAAACTAAACTATGGAAATTAATCTTGAAATTAAGTTTTAGTCCACGTCTCACTGTCGCATAGTACACAGCCATTTATATATTTGTCGGAATGAGGGTATCCGAATAATAAAAGTGATACAAACATTTGCCACTATCGAACACTACGGAACAGTCTATATAATCGGAGCGATCGGGAACAGGACACAGTTTCTCTTCAGATCTCGTGACCACCATATCTCTTGATTGTGACATGAGTCACTCCTGAGTCGTAGTAGTTTTCTATTATTTGATTTGTGATTTATTGTATCTCTGTGTTTTATATCGTGTGTACAAGGCGATACTTACCAGTGGGGGAATTACTAGCCTAGGTGGCGAATTCCACAGGGCACTGCGGTGGAGTGAGCGTTGCCCCAACCCCCTTGTTGGGGTTGCTGATAGTGTTTAAGTTAATTCGTATCCGTTTAGTAGTGATTAGTGTTTGGCTTTAGTCCAGATTGGCTGTATCTGTGATTTATGTTCTCGTTTATTCTTGTGTCTCCGACATATTATATAAATATATATTTTGAACGACCATATATTATTATTTTAGTCCTATGTCCAGTGTCCAGTTACCGTGGGAGATTCACGCTTCGGCATGAATGGGCCGGCTCGACCGGAGTAATACCACGGCCTCACAGAAAACCACTGTGAAACAGCGTTTGCGCTATGTTTCACCGAGTGAGTGAGGATACCGGGGGCCCATACCCCCAACCCCTCCCCAAATCCCTTTGCCCATCCCCCAAAGGTCGGCAAGAAACTTGTGACGCCTCTATTGTTGCGGGTGTAAATGGGCGGCGGTAATCGTTTACCATCAGGTGATACGTCTGCTCGTTTGCCCCCTATTCCATAAAAACAAAAAAAAAGTACTGGACTAAGATGGTCTGATGATGATGGGCACACCATAATTTTGATGCTTAGAACTGTTTTGCGATGTCATAAATTATTTATTTTTGTTTAAATAAAACTTAACTATTACTTTTCCAATAAATAATTCTTTTACAATTGAAACAAACAGAAATAAGCATTTAAAAGAAGTCCACTTACTTGTACCAAACATGCTTGAATGCAAAGCAACAAAACAGTGAAGGGGTACATATTTAACTTCTACTTTTCAATAGACGTTTGAAGAATGAATATGCAGCTGCAACTATGACACACTTTTTATACTGGTCATTGTTGCCAATATTGCTCGCATTATCTCTTCACCTACACAATTTTGCTAACACATTGCAATATTTATTGCAAATTACGGAAATACTATTTCATAGAAGAAACGTACAATTTGATAACAGAGCTTAATATAAAACCAGTATCAAAAGACTTGGAATTCAGTCAATTTTTAAACTTGAAAATGTCTGCCAGAACTGTACTCGTATTCTACGCTCAAGTACTTCTTTCCAGGGTAAGTCCCTGGCTACTGTCTATAAATATATTTTTTATATAGGGGACTACCAAAGTAACTATATTCTACCTGATGGAAGGCATGAGCAGAATCTAAGAATAGTGGTCACCATACTCATTGCGAATGCAGACAATGCAATAAAGCAGCATGCTGAACCTCACTATGGCGGCCTATTGAGATGCTTCTGGTCTGATCTCGCACTCACCAACGAAACATCAAGCAAGAGTTCTGTCATTTCAGTTTGGTATTCTGGGAGAAGGTAGTATTGCCCCGGTCGAGCAGGCCAACTGGTGCTGTAGTCAACGTGGCTTTACCTATTAATTAGATGGTACATAGATATTAATGTATTTACTCTCACCAATGGGGCGATCACCTTGTGATACTTGTAATACCTATAAGACCCATGAGTATAAGCATTAACTCGCTACTAGTCCATTGGCAAGAAGAATGATCCACGGCGATACACCGTGTTCTTAATCTAAACTAAAATCATCAAGCACTTACTGGAGTTGTGTAGCTTCAGTGTTCTCGGCGTTCCAAGAGATCTCTTGGGTAGTTCTTCTCTGCGTCGTCACACAATCATAAACTCCTAAAGTGATGTACAACTTCCAAGGTATTCGAATTACAACAAACTCGTATCAGCTATCACGGATATTCGAATTACAACTCACTCGCTTCAGCTATCGCGGAACGCGCCTACAAAACTCGCGAGTCCACGACCTAACACAAAACGGTAAATCACTAAAGGGTCGATGGACAATACAATTAGCTTAATATCAATTAATTACGGTTTTCAAACAACAATCGTCGACCGTTCACCACGCGCGTCTTTTTAGTACTCTTTTAACCTCAAACGTCAAAACATCAAACACGAAAAAAATGACAATCGAAAAATGTTGCCATTACAATGACGTTGGAAATCCAACAGAGGGCTTGGAGAGAGTATTCCTTAGGGTTAGGGTCACTTGTTAGGAAAGGCTATCCCATTGTTTAAATGTTATTATTCTTTACAGGTTGCACTCGGTCAATGTATTCATTCTCAAGCTCCAGTGCCGCTTGTTTCGTCATGTCAAACATTAGGATCCAATAACCTGGCTTACAGTGGTGGGATGGGAATTGGCTCTGGTCCTGGTTTTGACGCTGGAGTAACGGTTTCTCTGGCATTGACTTGGGTGCTGCAAATCTTCGGTCTACAGTTACAAGCGGTGGAGGTTTACCCATACAAAGCAACTCCGTAATAGGGCCCAGTGGTATTGCTGTGGCATCTGAGAATGCGTTTGAAGGATCTTTAAACGTTATTGGTGAATTACCGTTTTTAAGTACAGTGACTTTTAAAGAAGTATTGCCTTCTGGTGGTTCAGGGATCATCAACTACGGTTGAGGTAATGGAGTTACTGCCATCACAAGTGAAGCCGTTAATTCTGCTGGTGGTTTTGGGTCAGCTGCTATCGGGGCTGGGGGAATAGGTTACGGCTCGGGCCTATCTTTCATGTCTTCAGGAGCATCTGGTTTGGGACATGCTGGAGGCCTTTCTTGTGGTTGTAGATTGTACTGATCAAATTTTACTGGAAAAAGAGATTTTGGCTGTTCTACTATATGAAAAATACCCTTAAATCGATACCTCCTACGTATACTGAGTCAACTAACATTATAGTAATTTTACAGGAGAGCGATTTGAAGACAAATCCCTTATATTTTTATAAAATTAATGTTAGAGTAAATTAAATGTATCTATTAATAAATATGGGAAGCTTTTCCTTCGTCAATTTTTATCTAGAGCCGAAAAATGTCATCTGTGATGTCGAAAAATTGTTCTTGACCCCTTACACTGCTTTATCAAAGTCAAGGTCAGCCAGTTAAAACACATATTATCAGCCATATAGAAATTTGCTATCGCTACTGTACGTGACTTTGTGCAGTAATCATTTTTATAGCATACTCTCAAACCTTGATCTTCAATTGAGACTTTATTCATGTTTCTTTAAGATTTAAATTCAAGTGGAAATATTAAAGACAGTTTTAAATAATGACTCTTTTCCTGTATCCCCTGTGTTCCCGTATCTTTAAGGTGAAGTTTTATTCTGCTTCCATAATCTTCTTTGCATTTTGCTCTGTATTACGAAAAAAGAGCTTTAGCGGGAGTTTTTTTATAAATAATGACATTGTAAAACTAAGCTTCGTGTATCCAAAACACTGGCTCTCGCCGGCATCATGTATATGTCCTTGAAGCAGACGAACCTCGTCTGAATCTCCCATTGCTCGTAACGTAAACAAATTTGTTACCATGAAAAAGTTATAGGGAGCTAACCTTAAAAGATAGAAATATGCTGATGCAGATTGTTTTTAAAACATTTAAAGGGGAACGATTCTTTCCGACATTAATTTTGCAAACTTTAAACCGTAAAATTTTCCCCGGTTTTTGTTTCATTTTTCGTAGTAGTATTTTTCGTTGTAGCGTAATGATACATCTTTGCTAAATGGGCTGACTAACATTGAAATAATTTTACATATCGGACCCTTAGTTCCTGATAAATGTAAGTTCAACAAAACAAAGAAACTTTTCAGATTTATAACATTAATACAGAAATTTATTAATACATATATTATTATTAATACAGACACCCCTAGAGAACGCGTTCCTAGGTGGCGGATCAGGGAATGCCCGCCAGATATGGAGGGTAGGGGCGAAATAAAATAGCTCCCGCGGACCAACAGGCCGGAGAGAAAACTCCGTTAAGAAATATCCATTGGCGGGCTGAGGCTGCCTGTGGACTATACCCTTCGGCTGGAGAGTATAGAAGAGTCGGCGGCGGAGGAGTCTAATTCATGGACTAACGGTGGCGCTCGCGATACTCCAAGATAGTGGAGGATCACAGTCTTGACGTCAGGTGGCAACCGGTCGTAAAAAAAACTATAGCCAATCAACATTCTCCTAGTCTAACATGAAAGTACAACAAAAGAAAAGAGGTATAAATGCTAGGGCGTCCCCCTCAAGTGACGGTCAAGGGTACTCAGCTGCGAAAAAGTTTAGGGCGTCCCCCGTAAGCGACGGCATTAGACGCAGCGCAACCAACATGCGCTTAGCTACCTGGAACATCGGTTCCCTGACTGGACGCAGCCAAGAACTGGCAGAGGTTCTCCATCAACGTAAAATAAATATATGTTGCATTCAAGAACTAAGATGGAAAGGTTCAAAATCCAGGGACATAGGAAGCGGCTACCAGCTACTATACCACGGATCCTCGAGTGCTCGAAACGGCGTAGGAATCATCGTGGATGACCAACTAAAGCAGCGTATCGTGCCATTCGTGCGTTTAAGCAACCATGCTTAAACATAATATCCGTTTATGCCCCACAGACAGGGTGTTCAAAAGAGGAAAAAGACAGCTTCTGGGAAGATCTCCAGGAACTTCTTCGAACATTCCCAACATCTGAAAACAAAATAATTGCAGGTGACTTAAACGGCCACGTTGGGCGCGATGCTCCGGTGGGGGTTGCAGTTCACGGCAACTACGGATATGGACACATCAACGATCAAGGCAAAGAAATCCTGGAATTGGCAAATATTTTCAATATGCCGGTTATTAATACACTCTTTCAAATAAAGGACGAACACCTTATCACCTATAAGAGCGGAACATCGGCAACTCAAATAGACTACTTTCTGTGCAGCGGAGCTATGCGTGGCTACTTTAAAGACTGCAAAGTGATTCCGGGGGAGCCCTTGACCACTCAGCACAGGTTGCTAGTAGCGTGTCTGAAAATTCCTCTTTGGAACACTAAACAAAAGACAAACAGTACGCCGAGAATAAAATGGTACAATCTGCAGAAAGAAGAAGGTGTTTCATTTGTAACTAACATAGTTAAATATCAAGAGCAACAAACATTTGAGGGAAAATCCGCCAACGCCTTATGGGATGATTTCAAGAAGGTCACCACAGGCAGTGCTAGGGAGTGTCTGGGAATCAGCAGGGGCAAATTGGTACCTGGCAAGGACCCGAGCTGGTGGAACAACGAGGTCAAGGAGCAAATATCTAGAAAGAAAGAGAGATTCAAAAAATTGCATAAATCTAAGAACGAGTTAGACCGTGAGAGATACCTCCAAGCAAAGAAGGAAGCTAAGAAAGCGGTGGCAAAGTCAAAGGCGGCTGTCGAGGAGTGCATCTACACCAGGCTTGAGTGTGCTGTTACGGATAAAGAAATTTTCAAAATTGATAAATTCAGAAATAAACAATCACAGGATATTAAACATAATAAATATATCAAAAACTCAGGAACACTTCTTACATCAGACAAAGATATTAATGAAAAATGGCTCGAATATTATGGCACCCTTCTAAACGAGGAATTTCCGCAAGACACCTTGAATGAAATACTGCCTTTGTATGGCCCTTTAGAACAAATAACAGCAAATGAGGTTAAACTGGCCTTGAGTAAAACAAAGAATGGAAAAGCAGCCGGGCCTGACGAGATACCGGCTGAACTGCTCAAGATGTGCGGAGCTTCCGGAATCTCATGGTTAACATCACTGTTTAACCTTATTCTATCACAGGGGAAAATGCCCGATGAATGGAGGAAAAGTAACCTCATACCTTTCTACAAAAACAAAGGTGATGTGGCTGATTGTGGAAACTATCGCGCCATTAAACTGACATCTCACACCCTCAAAATATGGGAAAGCATCATAGCTAACAGGATTATAGAAATCACTGAAATAACACCCAATCAGTGTGGATTTACAAGAGGAGTCGGTACCACGGACGCCATTCACACAATCAGAATCCCGATGGAAAAATATAAAGCCTTAAAAAAGGACCTACACTTTGTGTTCATTGACCTTGAAAAGGCTTTCGACAGAGTACCGAGAAAATTGATTTGGCAGGCGTTGCGATCACAATCTGTCCCGGAACACTACATTCTCGTTCTTCAAGACATGTACAAAGACATTAAGACAAAAATCGTCACCCCTGCTGGCATTAGCGAAGAATTCGAAGTCGATGTGGGAGTGCACCAAGGGTCGACAATGAGTCCGCTACTGTTTAATATCATAATGAACTACGTCACTAAGGATCTCCAGAAACCAGCACCGTGGACACTTTTATATGCAAACGACATTGTTCTCATTGCGGAAACGATGCAAGAGGTGCAATCCGACCTTACTTTGTGGTGCAAAGCCTTGGAACGAAGAGGACTGAGAGTAAGCAAATCCAAAACGGTATATATGCATTGCAACCTATCCGATTCGTCGACCGGTGTAACACAGCCACCGTGTATAGGGACCGCTCCTCTGAAAGCGGTCGGCCACTTCAGGTATCTGGGCTCAGTGCTGACATCCGATGCTTGCGTTGTTGAAGATATCGAAAGCCGAATAAACATCGGATGGCTGAAATGGGGATCTTTGACTGGAGTAATTTGCGATTCGAGGATACCCGTGGAGGTCAAAGGCAACGTATACAAGAGGGCAATTAGACCTGCTTTACTGTACGGATCCGAGTGCTGGCCAATGCGTAAAAAGGAAGAACAAAAACTTCACGTGACAGAGATGAAAATGCTGAGGTGGTCCGGGGGTGTAACACTGAAGGATAGAGTCAGAAACGAGCATATTCGGGGTACGTTGAAGGTTGCAAACATCGCTGACAAACTCATGGAAAGTCGTCTGCGGTGGTACGGACATGTTATACGGCGCGAGAAAGAGCATATGACAAGTTACGTCATGGACATTGAGGAGCCTAAGTGAGGTCGAGGTAGACCACCGACTACCTGGATGAGGACTATTAAAAACGACCTAAAGAGGACGGGACTGCAACCGGAAATGACACAGTTGCGCCTGGAGTGGCGGAGGAAGACTAGGAGGGCCGACCCCAAAAGACATGGGAAATAACGGCACGGACAAAGAAGAAGAAGAAGAATACAGATATTGTTAAATCATAGGTAGTAGAGCCACGCTGATTTCAGCACGAACGTGCCGGCTCGACCAGGGCCATACTACCCTCGCACAGATGATCCGTGTAAAATAACAGCATTAGACGAAGACTGTCGTGTTTCGGTAGTAGCGTATGTGACTGTGTGAGGTCTCGGGTTCGATTCCCGAGTTGGACCAAATGTTTGTATGATCTGCAAATATTTGTCTCGGAGTTTGAGTGTTTCCTATGTATAATATGTATGTAATATATACTTGTATTTATATCAGTTGTCTAGTACTCGTAATACAAGCTCTGCTTAGCTAGGGACTAGATAGTGTTGTGTGTTAGATGTCCGAAAAAAAGAATTACAACATTAAGAGCAAACATAGAAGTCAGTTTTTTCCATTTAAGTAAATGTTTATTTAGTTTAACATTAGTTGTATGCCATTTAAATTCATTATTTAAGTTCTCATGGTCACCTGTAAGATTACAACCAAACAAATTTGGACTTCTTCGATTCTTGACCGACGCCTTGCGATGTATATGCCTGTACTACAACCTCGTAACGTACTTTTTCCTTCATATTGTGATATGTGTATTCATTTTTGTCTGCTGGCACATCTATTTCAGATACTAGAATACTTGGTTCTTGCTGTAAATTTAAAAATTGTTTAGTTAATCTTTATCAACCGTGGGAGAACCACGCTTCGGCATGAATGGTCTGGCTCGACCGGAGTAATACCACGGCCTCACAGAAAATCGGTGTGAAACAGCTATGCACTGTGTTTCACCGAGTGAGTGAGGATACGGGAGGTTCATACCCCAACCGCCGGCAACGCACTTCTGACGCCTATGCTATTGCGGGTGTCCGTGGGTGGCGGTAATCGCTTAACATCAGGCGATACGTTTAGGTATTCCACAAAAAAAAGTTTAAATTATCAATACACTTAAAAATGTGATCTATGCTTTTGACATCATATCAATAAGCCATACGGGTTTCTGTCTTATCCTTTCTTGTCCTTCTTCTTCTCAGTGATGTTTTCTTACCTAGGTTACTCCCTTAGTAGGCTCTTACGACACCCACGAGATGAATAGGGATGGTGACACTCTGCATTCTTTATCCGTCACCACACGGATTATCTATATATTTAAAATATTTTTACATAACCCTAGAATCTCAAGCACAACGCTGTGTTGAGTTGTTAGTATCCCTCTTCAAAACCAGGGGAGGGAGTTAAGTTCTGGTGAATAATTGTGTGATGACAACTGTTTTTTTTTGTCATAGCGTAATTTACCTATTGTACTCATGTGTATGTATATGTTACCGTAAGATTGTCAAAACCGTTAGATTGTAATCTATCTCGCGCGCTGATTGGTTGAACAGCATATGTCCCGCGCCGCCATATTTGTTTGTTAATTCGTCTTTGTTGCCGAATGTAAAGTATATTTGTGATTGTAAATTGATTTCATGTTGAAAATACCTTACAGCTTTAGAATTAGTTATATACAATTGTTGTGACAGTAAAATTAATTTGTGATTAATTAAAGAAGTTCTAACCTAACTCTATGGCCATTGAATGGCCTACTGTAAAACCGACCAATCAGGGACAGTTGACAATATGACGCTCGTAAGCAGTATATCACAGTTGACAATCTATTGATAGCTTGCAATCTCGCTAGGTAGATTATAGTCTAATGGTTTTTATAATCTTACGGCGACATATATACCTACTGTAATAGCCGTACTCTTAGCCATAGGGTAAATGTATTTTATTAATTACAAATTGATAAAAAGTAATTACCGGTTCATTTTCTAAGTCAATATTGACTTCCGTTGCTTCTGAACCATCTGCTTTAGGTACATGTGTAACATTTATTTTTCCTTCAAATACTTTTATCTGTAAATGAAAACAGATATTATAAATCCATTTTAAATAACGTCCGACATTATTTGTATATCTGTAAATCTACTTCTGAAAGAAAGTCAGAAAAAGTTTGAGTGAAAATCTGTTTTTTCTTAAGTTGCCCAAGCTCCTTGAGACAAGAGTGTTGTGTTTTTATTTTATATATGACCCTGCCAAAATTACTGTACTCTGCCTGATGGAAAATGTATAATATGTGTAATAGGTGGTCACCATTTACATTGCAAATGCAGACAATGCAAAAATACAGCATGGTGACCCACACCATGGCGGCCTAGTGATGCGTCCGTGTCATTGGGTGTTTGGTCTAAACGCAAAATTGTATCCGAAGAAGATCGTAACATTGTTATATGTATAGCATTGTTGACGATGTTCAACATTAGAAAATAAAAAAATCAAGAATCAATTTAAAAGAAATGAAGTGATGAAACAACTAAACCTGAAGTTTTAACCGACTTGAAAAAAAGGAGGAGGTTCTAAATTCGACTGTTTTTTTTTTTAAATATATTTGTTACCTCATAACTTTCGACTGGGTGAACCGATTTTGATGATTTTTTTTTGTTTACAAGCTGGTGCTTCGTGTGGTCCCATTCAAATTTGGTCCAGATTGAAGTCCGTTTTTTTAATTGTTAAAATTTTTATATTATTTGGATGTCGGTATAATTCAAACTGTTTTGGCTATATCGACTTATATTCGACTGCCTCGTTGGTCTCGCGGTTGGCGTGTGCGACTGCTGATCATGAGGTCTCGGGTTTGATTCCCGGGTCGGACCAAATGTTTGTATGGTCTACAAATATTTGTTTCGGAGTTTGGGTGTTTTCTATGTATTATATGTATGTATTTACAATAAAAAATGTATATATGTATTTGTATCAGTTGTCTAGTACCCATAACACAAGCTCTGCTTAGCTTGGGACTAGATGGCGTTGTGTGTTAGATGTCCAAAATATTTATATTTATTTTATTTTATATCGACATCTAAAAACGATATTGAATTGTACAGTCAAGCTGCTGGACTGTATAATTTAAAAACTTGTGGTTTACTCTTCACACGGCTTTAAATTATACAAGACGTAAATGAGCGTAATTTAATCTGAGTTGGAAATGTACATTTTATTAGTAAAAGTAAAATTTTAACTATATAAACCGACTTCCGTACCGGACGTATGGCCTTAACCCTCTTCTGAGAGGACACCCGAGCCCAGCAGTGGGACATTATGGGTTGTTGATGAAAACCCGACTTCAAGGTTTGACTCGATTTCTCTTGGATGCCATCATCAGATCTTAGTGTCCTTATCATGGTGCCACCTTTGGGATATCTCCTTTCCATTAAAAAAATAATCATTAAAATCGGTTCATAAAAGACGAAGTTATCCGCGAACACCTCCTTCTTTTTTGAAGTCGGTTAAAAATAAATAGACCAAAATTACTACTGCTTTTTTAAACTTGAAAATCTCCTACAGACTTTTTTAAATGATTCTTGACTTTAGAAATGACAACGTAGAAAAATTAATAGCAGTTAGTAAAAAAGATAAAATATTAAATATAAAAGAAACAAACTTAGAGAATGACAAGAGAAAATAAGGAACAAAGAGAGCATCCTAAAAATAAATAAATGAAAATATATCATTCAACAATTAGTAAGTTCACATTTATGTTGGAATAGTTGTTGCCCGCGGCTCCGCCCGCGTATATATCGGTTATCGCGGCAAATAGTAGCCTATGTGTTATTCTGATGTATAAGCTATATTACTGTAAAGTTTCATCCAAATCCGTTCAATAGTTTTTGCGTGAAAGAGTCACTAACGTACATCCATCCATCCATACTTACAAACTTTCGCATTTATAATATTAGTATAGATATAGATAATACCCCTAAAGGGAAAAACAGAATTCAATGCCCATATGTAGCAATTCTCTTATATTTATTACTTTATTTACGTACACACTTACCTTGTAACCCAGAACAGGTTCTGCAACATCAGAACTTTCAACCTTATCCCAAGTTAAAACAAAGTACAATTCTGTTTCATCAGGATTAATATACGTAGTTGTTTTTACATTGTCTGGTGCTGACGGGATTGGAAGTCCTTTGCACAATACTACTAAAAAAAGAAAGAATAAAATCTTCATCTTCTAAATCTTTTTGGTGCAGGAGTTAAAGCTTCGGAACGTTTAGTTGCAATCGCGTCTCCGATTAGAGTGACCTTTCTGGAGATGTGCGCAAAATTTGTTTTTAAAATTCAGTATCTGAGAACACAAACAAAATTCCAGGTATCTCTGATTATTCGTTTTTAGGGTTCCATTTTTAACAAGTGATTAATTAAAAAAGTTTTTTTTAAAACATGCTTTTATTACTTGTTAAAAAAATTAAGTTCTTTCATTTGATACCCATATTGGGGGGTGTTTCAGAAATATTTACGCCGCCATTTTGTTACGGCGGCCATTTTGGATTAATAATAATACCGATTATATATGATTGCATTATCATTAGAACTAAAGGTAAGTTTCAAATTTCATATCAATCGGAAATCGGGAAGTGGATCTTTGACTTGCAAGATTTGTTTACAGACAAACATCGGGACAGGTGAAACTAAATAAAAGCTTGTAAAAAGTATAAACAGTCTCTTAAGACTATAAAAGTAATAAAGTTCAGTCAAAGTTGTAATTTAAGTCTTGATTTCTTATTTTGTAAATAAATCAAAATGTATTCAGTACTTTTCGTAGAACGGAAAAACTAATAGTTTTTTAGTTGTTCTATAGTTTCTTAGTAAGAGAGCCACATTGAAGCGAATAAACGAATACGTATTTCTTACAAAAGGGCCGGTAAAGCGCTTGTGACCCCTAGGTTGCAGGCATTTGTGGGTGACAGTGAGACAGTGGGGTTATTGGAGACACTACTACTGCTATCCATCAGGTGAGCATTCAACTAGTTTGCCATAATTATCATCCTCATCAGTCTGTCGCAGTTCGCTGCTGAACATAAACCTCTCCGATTGTAATCTTGGCTTGATCCTCCACTTCTCGCGTCCAGCTTCTACCAGCCATCTTGTGCAAATTATCCGTTTGCCAAGACGCGGTCTCCACTTAAGAACTCGTTTACCCCAAAGGCCATCGGTACTGCGGCCAAAATGGCCAGGCTACTTTCATTTCAGCTTGAAAATCCTTTTGGGCCATGGCTGAAGTCGCTTGCCACATGCCATAAAAAAATACGATTCTATCAGAGAATATCTATCAAATAGGATTTTGTTTTGAAACGGTACCTATTTAAATCTTCCATATACTTAATCTTAAAGATCACACAAAGTTATCAAATAAGTGGATAACAACTACGAAAAAATAAATCAAGAAAATGAAAACACTTACAAAATTATTATGTCAAGAAGACAAATTGTTCGTGTGAAGAATTAAAAGCGGCCAAGTGCGAGTCGGACTCGCCCATGAAGGGTTCCGCAGCAGCAAGTAACATAATATAAGTTTTATTTTATTTTTATATTTGTGTTGATTGAATGAAAGGTAAATTTCAGTTTACGATTTATGACGTATTAAAAAAAACTACTTACTAGATTTCGTTCAAACCAATTTCCGGTGGAAGTTTGCATGGTAATGTACATCATATTTTTTTTTTAGTTTTATCATTCTTTAATTTTAGAAGTTACAGGGGGGGGGACACATTTTACCGCTTTGGAAGTGTCTCTCGCGCAAACTATTCAGTTTAGAAAAAAAATGATATTAGAAACCTCAATATCATTTTTGAAGACCTATCCATAGATAATGTATGGGTTTGATGAAAAAAACATTTTTGAGTTTCAGTTCTAAGTATTGGGACCCCAAAAATTTATTGTTTTTTTTTCTATTTTTGTGTGAAAATCTTAATGCGGTTCACAGAATACATCTACTTACCAAGTTTCAACATTATAGTTCTTATAGTTTCGGAAAAAAAGTGGCTGTGACATATGGACGGATAGACAGACAGACAGACGGACAGACAGACAGACATGACGAATCTATAAGGTTTCCTTTTTTTGCCTTTGGCACGGAACCCTAAAAAGGAGTGCCACACATGCTAATCCTGTAGGTGTCGTAAGAGCCTAAGGGAACAAACAACGCATGACAACAGAACTGTAAAGAGCAGGAAAGGTTGACATAATCGGAGATAAAATATCATATGACATTCAATATGCCGATTATGTAATTATATTATTTCAACGTCAACAGTCTTTAGTAGTACATTGCTGGACATAAGTTTTCTTTCTTAATACTACAAAATTTTAACAAAAACCGACTTCAAGAACGACCAAATTGAAATGGGCCCACATGGGAAGCACCAGCTTTCAAATAAAAAAAGAATCATCAAAATCGGTTCACCCATTCGAAAGTTATGAGGTAATAAACATAAAAAAATAAAAAAATAATTGAGAACCTCCTCCTTTTTACCAGACTACGGCAAAGCCAAAGGAGGGTTATGATTTTGACAGGGTATGTATGTTATGTATGTTCATTTGTTCCCTCATAGCTCCTTAACTACTTATTAGAACTGGACAAATGAGGTATCGTTAGAAGCGTCTTGATTGTACGCTGGTCATAGGCTATATGACGTGTCACTGAATCTAATGTGGCGCCCTCTAGCCGACATAAAGTACTGTATTAAAAAAAATATTTGAGATAAATATGCCGTGTTTGGTATCATTGGGAAGGGCGTTACTTGTACATTTCAAATATATATATATTATATATTAATAACGGCACAAAACATTTAAATTAAAAAAAAAAGTAAAAACTAAAACCCAACTACAACAGAAAACGACGCGAAAAAGTATAAAACAACTTTGAAAAGCCGTAGTCTTAGGTTTTAATTAAACCTCAAAAGGTTTTAGTTTTTACTTTTTTTTATTTTGAAGTCGGTTAAAAATAAGTTTTACCCTATTAGGGAGGCCGCACACCGAAGATACATTTGTATTACAATAATTGTGGCGCTACATTTGAAACACGCCACATTTATCGCCCCCATATATGTATTTGAGTGTAAACACGCACACCAAATACACATTTGTAGTAAATGCAGTTTCTGGCGAGACGTTTGCCGCACCACACGAATTAAAGATTAATTTAATTCGACATTCTGTTCCTGGTGCTACGCCACAACTGTGCTTCCGATGTGCGCATACACGATACATTTGCTGCAAGCTGAATTGTAGCGTATTAATTGTAGGGGCATAAATGTATATTGCGTGTAGCGTGTGGCGCTGGTCTGCGGCCTGACTTATACAACGCTGGCCATACGAAGTGGTATAGGATTTGTTTTCAAGATTTCCTTCTCTTTGTTATCATGGATGGCGCTCTCAGTCGGACGAGATACTCCGTATTCTTAATAAGTCATCACACGATTTTAATCAGTTCATCTAAAACTCCAGATAAGTTTAAAGTACCTTTCTCAATCTTGTAATGGCAACATTTTGATTGTCATGCTTTTTGTTTGAGGTTTGAGGTTAAAATATAGAACTTACGAGAGGCTTTTGTGTTGACGCTCAACCAGGGTGGTTGTTGAGTGCCGTTAAATAGAAATTTCGCTGATTGTCCAACAGACTCGGTGTTTTCGTTGTTTACCGTTATGATTGGTCTGATTTGGACACGCGAGATTAGTAGTCGCGTCAATAAGGCGCGATCCGCGACAGTTAAAACGGGTGTATTATAAATTAGAATACTTTGGAACCTGTACTACCACTAGGAGTGCTGAATGTGTGAAGAAGCAGAGGGCGCACCAGAGGGGCCCCTCAGAACGCCGATATCAAGGAATTCACATATCTCCAGTAAGTGCTTGATATTACATTAGCTTAGAATAAGAACAGGGTGAATCGCCCTGAGGTTGAATGCTTTTGCCAGTGAACTAGCTTAGCGATTGAATGCCTGTACCATGGGCCCTACAGACATTACAAACTTCACACGGTGAACGCTACATTGGCGAAAGGATTGAACATAACCTATGACATAATATTGATAGTCACCTAATTTAAGTTGTTACATTGTTGTTGTTATTACTGGTATCGCCGTTATAGCGAGGTTCTTAAATTTAATTTATATATATATACCAAACAAACTAGGTGTTTCGCCAGGGCAGGGGGGGATTATGATAAAATCGTGCACCTACCTCGATGTAGACCGTCAGTCGACGATGAAGGTAAATCTTCTCCAGGGGTCACGTTGAGTTGAGTTGGTACTTATCGACTACACTTCATTTCTAGTGCGGCGTTAAGACTTAAAGCCACAGGGTATATCGTTCAATTCTTAATTAGTTCAGAGCTGATGCCTTTTACGACCGAAAAAACTCAGACTCCGGCGGTGCGGTGAATGTAAGACTGATTTACTTAGTTCATAGTTTTTACACGTTCAAAATAATGCGCCACTTGTAGTCTACTTATTGATGCACGATTTGCGGAAGTATAAAGGGATTACAGCTTAACACCTTGTGAATAAATTATAGATACATTGCGTAGATGGCGTCACCATTTCCTCCCCACATTAAAGGGTCACCTTTAAAAACATTCATAGATAAGAGCTTTATCAAAGCCTTACAAAATTTATCGCGGAATACTAATTATCACAATTTAAGCGGAATGTAATCTATACTAATATTATAAAGCTGCAGAGTTTGTTTGTTTGTTTGTTTGTTTGTTTGTTTGTTTGAACGCGCTAATCTCAGGAAGTACTGGTCCGATTTGAAAAATTCTTTCAGTGTTGGATAGTCCATTTATCGAGGAAGGCTATAGGCTATATTTTATTTTCAAAAAAATTAGGGATCCGTAAGAAAATTGCTAATTTCTAACCCAAGGTGTGAAATCGAAAACCTATTTTTGCGTGCGCTGCAAAGACTATTGACAATAGAACAAAATAATGTATTACGGGTTTGTAGGGCCCATTAAGATCTACAAAAAAGTCCGCGAGAGCATATATCTAACTATCATGGTTTAGTCACAATAACCGCTTTTGTGTTCGAAAAAAATATTAAATCGTCTGAAGAAAGAAACTACGTTAAATGTGTATCGTAATATTAATCCTTATCCAAATTAAGCATTACGTTATCAAGGGTATTTATGTAGAAGTAAAATAATTTTTGTTTCATCCCAATCCGACATTTCGTTTAGAAGTTATCACGAGTATAAGACGCTAAGAGTTGGTACCTAATAATGAGTTATTTGCCAAAGAGTTTTTATCAACATAATGCCTAATATTAATCTTTATCTAAATAATTGTGTTGTTTATTATGAGTATTAGATCTTAGAAGAGTATAATAAATACATCTATACTAATATATAAAGCTGAAGAGTTTGTTTAATTGTTTGGACGCGCTAATCTCAGGAACTGGTACAATTTGAAAACTTATTACAGTGTTAGATAGCGCATTTATCGAGGACGGCTATCCATACTTCCATACTTATATTATAAATGCGAAAGTAACTCTGTCTGTCTGTCTGTCTTGCTTTCACGGCCAAACCGCTGCACCGATTACAATGAAATTTGGTACAGAGATAGTCTAGAGCCTGAGAAAGGACATAAGCTACTTTTTATTGCGAAAAAAAGGTAATAAGGGGTTGAAAGGGGGGATGAAAGATTGTATAGAAGAGTGGTGGTTTAATCGCCACACGCCTGCGCATTACCTTGGTGACACCGCCCGGTACACCGGACACTCTTGGCAACGAGGTAACAAGGATGTCAAATTCATTAAAAATATTTCTCCTTTTCAACGAAGACTTAAATTAATATAATAATAATAATGTAATAAATAACATACATTCATAAATATGATTTGTATGTTCATTATATTAATAGAAATAAATAAGACAAATTACAAAACAGTGTATACAGTATCGTCATTTTAAGCTAAAAACTTAAATTTTATTTTTTAGGTTGTTGATTACATATAAATAAAAATGTCATTTAAATTTCGTAAAAATTTTAAGATCAAGGGGGTAAAATAACAATAGGGGATGAAAGTTTGTATGGAAATATGCAAGGTTTGTGAAGGCAAGGCAAGGCAAGGCCTATGTCCAGCAGTGGATTGCGATAGACTGATGATGATGATGCAAGGTTTGCAAAAATGTTTCATGAGTTTGGGACAGGAGACAAAATATTAGAGCTATTCAGATGTAACATTTACTGAGTTATCACAATATGCCTAAGTGTGCTTACCCGAACGGGCAGACATGTGAGGGCAGACGACTGTGCCGCATGCGGATGTTGAATTTTGCTACTACAAATTTGTTATTATTCACTAGGGTTCGATTTGTTAACATGATTTTTTGTTTATTCAAATAATTTTCTTCGTGAAAAAATCCGAAGGAAAAGTATCCGGCGGGATTTAAACACAAAAAAAAGCAAAAGGGGTACGCCGCAAGATGAAATAAATGCCTGTATGAAACATATGTATTATGGGTACATGTTAAAAAGTTTTGTCTTACTACAATTATGCGAGTACAACTTCACAATTATTTATTAGCAGTGTCAATATGCAAATGCTCTTCTAAAAATAGGAGATGGTTGTATGCCAAATTACAGTAACGACATGATTACACTGAGACGTGAGTTCTGGTATATGATAGCACACATGATCTAAAAATAATATATATTCTTATCCGCCGACTAATGAGACAGTACTCGAGGTCCCGGCAAATATCCATGCCCAGGACACCGAGCTTACCCCGTAGTGGCAGTTGAGTGCTCTGAAAAGTGGGGAGGGGAAGAAACGGAGACTTTTTGGTAGAGAACGGGCACACCTGTGTTTTCTTAACGTTGAACTCGACCAGATTCTCATCACCACATTGTTAAATGCGGTTCAAAACCCGGTCAAGCTCAGCGACAATCTCCTATACATTTTCCTCAACGTCTACTATCTTGGCTGCAGGGTATCCATAATATCGCCCATGCACTGTGCTATCGTCTGCATGGCAATGTATATTGCCAAGGGCTAATATGTCATTGACATGCAGAAGAAACATCTTGGGCGACAGGACCGAATTCTGAGGTACGCTAGCGTTTACCTCCAGAAAAACAGAGGCCGCGCCGTCCGTCGCAAAGAACCCGAATGCGAAGGCGCTGATGAAGAAAAGAGTAAATCTAGAGATGACTCTAGGAGGCAGACCGAATGCTTAGAGATCGAACGGTGCAAGAACAGGTTGAAAGCCTTGGCCATGTCGAATGTCGAAATAATTTCATACAAAATACTTTTTATTTTATGTACTTATATAAATACTTAAATATGTTTTTAACAGTGAAAAATGTGTCTTATTTTTAAAATAATATTAGCCTTAATAATTAAAACTGCTACCCAAAGTCACTGTTCCACGCGGACGAAGTCGCGGGCGCAGCTAGTACTAAATAAAGCGGTAAATTAACATAATCTTGAGCGGAATTTAATACTAAATAAAGTGGTAACTTTAACAATGTGCAGACAACTGAGTGAGAGTGAAGATACGTGCCCTTGGTGGTTTTTACTGAAACCACGCGTATAATACCGTCCTTTGAGGGATGAATTTTATCTACAATCGCTAATGGCCATGACAAGGGAGGTAAATTATCCGTGATAACGACTACTACGGTACCAGGTATAATCGGTAGAGAAGGAGTATTCCATTCCTTCCTTGCTGCAAACTGTGCAGATACTCTACACTGCATCTCTTCTAAAAGGACTGCACGAGTTTGTCTAACAGTGAATGTCTGTGACGTGTGTTCAGGCGAGGGTAGAGAGAGTAAAGGAGCAGTGTGTAAAAAGGCTAGGAGTCAAAGCGGTTGTAAGAGGCCGCGAATTTAATAAACATTCTATCTGAGTAAGCATAGTAACCAGCTCCTTGTAAGACAACAGCTGTTGACCAATTATCTTAAACAAAATAATGATTTTTAATTCCTTTGACAATGCTCTACCAGCATCCGCCAAAGTCCCGCGGCTGGACAATTAAATTTCCAGGTGATGCGATTTTCTGTCAGCTCTTGCTCGAAGCGACAGCGGTACTCGTTACTATTAAGGAACTTGTATAAATCGCGTAAATAATAGTTCGCGCCAACAAAATTCGTTCCTTTATCGGAGTACATGAACTGAACTGAACCTCTACGAGACTAGACACTTTTTAAGGCAGCCAAAAAACTGACGGTATTTAAATCCATGGCTACTTCTAGATGTAACGCGCGAGTCGCTAAGCAGGTGAAAACGCATATTAAATGGTTTAACTACTTGTCTCGTGCGACAGTCAGGCAAGTCAGCCATGAGCGGGTATGTCGAGCGCGGGCGAGCGCGAAAACAAATACATATTACATTTGTGGATTATGTGACGCATAGTACGACGAGCGGACAAGATCCAATGCTTTTGTCAAAGCCGGGACATGAACAATACAGGTCCTGCATGTTGTTATTTTTTATATGGTAATAATCAATAAGTAAATTGCTTACGTGATCCTGCCGAGGCAAAAGTACTGGATGTTGCTGAGAGAAATTCAAATCAGAATTGGTGAGACGGCCTCCAACTCTGAGTAGGCCATCACATTAAAACGGCCTTAATTTCTTTTTTAAAATATATTTCTTGGAGAATTTGAAACAGTTTATTTTCTGCAAATTCCAAGTCGGCCGGGCGCAAAAAGCAGATTCCGGCGATTTGATAAATCTAGAAATATAAACTATAACACGTAAAAGTTTACTCCATGAAGATACGCGACAAGCGGCTTCATAAATGGCGGAGTCGTCGCTAGGTGCCGAAATCACGTATAAAAGTGTTTTCTGTTCAGGAACATCCACGTCGCTTAAACCGTCGTTGAGGTATTCAATGGGCCACTGCGAAGAATTTAAATTAAGCCATGAAGGCCCTTGAAACCGCAAGGGATGGTCCTTTAACTTGGAGAGGGTGACTCCGCGTGACAAACAGTCGGCTGGATTGTCAGACCCCGCGACGTGATGATACCTTTTAGCAGGAATACTTTCCGTGACTTTAACGACTCGATTCGCCACAAAGGTCCATCGATGTAGTGAACTTTTGATCTAATAAAGAACGACCTTGGAATCACTGAAAGCGTAGACGCTTATTGGAAAGCGGGTTTGATCATTATCTAATACAGTGCGTAATAACTGTGCCAATAGGACTACCGCACAAAGCTCCAGGCGAGCAACCGGATGAGGCATGGAAGGTGCGACCTTTGATTTAGCGCATTATAAGCGTACCGTATTACCAGTAGCAGAGCTAACGTGAATGTATACTACACCACCGTAAGCTCGTTTGCTAGCGTCAGCAAACCCGGCCAAAATCACCACACAGCCATCTATTACTACTGTGACTGCCTCGTTGGTCTCGCGGTTAGCGTGTGCGACTGCTGATCATGAGGTCTCGGGTTCGATTCCCGGGTCGGACCAAATATTTGTATGATCTATAAATATTTGTTTCGGAGTTTGGGTGTTTTCTATGTATAATATGTATGTATTTACAAAAAAAAAGTATATATGTATTTGTATCAGTTGTCTAGTACCCATAACACAAGCTCTGCTTAGCTTGGGACTAGACGGCGTTGTGTATTAGATGTCCGAAATATTTATTTATTTATTATTTATTATTACTCCCAAATAGCGTGGAATATGTATTTCATTGAGCAGTGGGAGCTCTGAGCAAAACTGACCCCACACCTTTACTAAATGCACAGGTCCCACAAATTGCGCATCCCACATTTTCCTACAAATTGCGTGATACGTTATCCCGGTCCTACGCTCAAAAGTTTTTTGTCACTGCTACCCCTGTTATCTACCACAATCGAAAATGTTTGTAAGGTACGAAAAATTAGCTTGATAGTCAATGATATTATGTTGATATAATATAGTAGGTAATAACTTGTAAAATTTGTTCCGGAGATCCCGGACTATATATTTGGATCTCGGAAAAAGCTTTGTCATTTATGTACTAAATAAATAAAACACATACCGGTTAATAATATGATATAATTTATTTTTTCCTGACAATACTAGTAAATGATTTCAAATGATAATATTAGTAAGGTAGGTTTACAGAGTGGAGAAGCTAGCGTTCTCAGAGTACGGGCCACAGTCGTCGCCTTTGCAAGCTTGAACGGCGAACAGGTAGACTACACCCTTCTCCATGTCGTGAGTGAACTCGTTCTCGCTTGCTGGTACTTTGAACTCGCCTAATTTAGTAATAGGCTTTTCCTATAAACAAGTTGAAAATATAAATAATTTTGGAACGAACTTCCTTACTGCGGAGGGGTTGCGGAGGGGTACCCTAGCTGACAAAAAAAACGCCCGTAACGTAAGATTGACGCCTCGATGTCAAAATATCGTATGTAAATGCTGTGCTTGAGGTCTCGGGTTCGAATATTTTTTTATGATCTGCAATTATTTGTTTTTTCGGAGTTTGGATGTCTTCTATGTATATTATGTATGTTTTACAAAAAAAAGATGTCCGAAATATTTATTTATTTATTTATTTCGTGAACGAAAAATTTAGTATATCGTAGTAATCTGTAAGTTGTATGTAACAAGCACGGAGTAACTCTAGACAGAACTTGTTTCAAGAGAGATTACTAGGTGGCAGCAGAAGTGAAAAGTTTAGTTTTATTTTTGATTTTATCGATAAAAAATAATATTAAAAATTGTATACCTGAATAGTTATTTTCTTTATACCTCGCATAGAACTTTTATATATTTTTATAAATCATTTTAAATAAAATAAAGATGTTAAGACAATTTTGTGGTTTTTAAAGAGCGTGAACGAAAAATTTAGTATAACGCCATCTGTATTTTGATAAGGAACTTCATTCCTATCTGGTTTCCCACGTCACAACAAGACTTTTTTTTATAAAGTGACACTTAGGCAATGGTCTGGTCATTGATCTAACACTCTAACTGTTAGCGTACGTGACTGCCAATCCCGGGTCTCCCTCCACCTTCATAATCTGATAACGCTGACACGACCACGGAGAGATCAGGCCCAGGGACAACGGTTTTACGTTATTCTCCGAGGCACTGGAACCCCAACATCCAAGCAGACTGTATGTATGCATTTTAAAGAATAATGAGAAAAACTCAATAATACTTTTGGAAACCACGCTTCGGCATGAATGGGCCGGCTCGACCGGAGTGATAACACGGCCTCACAGAAAACCGGTGTGAAATAGTTCTTGTGCTATATTTCACCGAGAGGCTCATACCCCACTCCCTCTATCTTCCCCCCACTATCCTCCAAAAGCCGGTAACGCGCTTGTGATGCCTCTGGTGTTGCAGGTGTCCGTCTCGGTCCATGGGCGGTGGAAATCACTTACCATCAGGCGGTATGTCTGCTCGTTTGCCCATCTATTCCAAAAAAATGGTTGTCTGTAAAGTCTGTTTACGGACGATAGTTTAACGTGACAACGTCATAACGAAACATTGATGAAATGATGAGAGATCTCTATCATCTATCTCTCATCATTTCATTATCTCCCGCTTACACGTCAAGCCTTAAATGGAACGCCTCAGAGCGAGGTAACGCCGCATGAGTCATGTTTTTGCGTGCGTGCAGCCGGCTCCATCGAATTATAAGACGTTGTCACGTCAAAAAAACCCAGGAATCCAACCCGAGAATTTAGTACAGCAGCAATGAATTTTCTTTACTTATTTACACACAGTAAGAGATATTTACCGGGTTTGATGGAGCAACCACTTCTACCTTCTTTGAGCCGTCATCTTTTTTGCCTTCGCTGTAGTACAGTTTTCCTGTAGACACTAAGCACTGGAAAAAAAAACGGATATTAATATATTGACTGCATGAATCACCACGTCGTTTTCTATTGCGCTAAGTGTTGTAAGTTGAAACTAAACATGTGAGATCAAAAAATGTTTTTTCTAAGTCTCGGTGTCCTTTGAGTCCGTTTAAAGTATCTTTATAAAGTCGCCTGCAATGCAGGGTCGATTCCTAATGTGACGATTGTCTAGTAATAATGATAAACAACAATACTTAAAGTATCTGGGGCAAAATTAACGGGCATTAGGAGGGGAGAGATTAGGTCTCTGGTTAACTCATTGACTCTAACTGAATGCTTGAAAAAACATTTTATGTAATAGGCGGACAAACGAGCAGACGTTTTGCCTGATGGTAAGCGATTACCGTCGCCCATGGACACCTGCAACACCAGAGGCGTCACAAGTGCGTTACCGGTCTTTGAGAGATGGGGGGGGGGGGAAGATAGGGGTGGGGTAGGGGTATGGGCCTCCGGTATCCTCACTCACTCGGTGAAACTTAGTGCAAGCACTATTTCACACCGGTTTTCTGTGAGACCGTGGTATCACTCCGGTCGAACCGGCCCATTCATGACGAAGGGTGGCTTTCCCACGATTAAAATTTTCAGTTATTTAGGCTACATTTAGGAAACATTGAAGACCAAAAGCTGCAGAGTAGGTTTGGCTATCAAAAGGCAGGTTTAAAAACCAAGAAACCCCACAAGTGATTCGGGTTTAGGAAGCATCGAGTACGACTTACTCTTAGTTGTTCACCATGCATTTTTTCATCAATTTAATTGGACAATCATCATGTCATTTGAACAGCCTCTTTTACCACGTTATTTTTGAGTAAGGACATAGACTACTACTCTTTACCACGACAAAATTACCTGCCTGGAAATTAAAAGTCTAGCGACTTCATCAGCACTAGTTTGGGCTGGAAACAGTCAATAAGTCGGTCAAGGGATGTAGTGTGCTGTCCATTGTCCAAGACTGACTGACAAGATTATAGACAAGACCAAGATCTAAGTCGGTTGCAAAGAAGTGACAGCAAAAGTAAGTTTAAAAAATCTTAGAGATAACAGTATTACTCCTGTCACAGGCTTTTTGATAGACCTGGTATTTGAATAGTCAGCAATTGCAACTGCTTAGTGGTATTATTAAGCAGTCAATTAGGAAGGATTAACAAATATAGGGGAAAATTGGGAAGTTGATTCCTACTTAGAACTATTATGAGAATGATCATTTTTTAAGAGTCTGGATGTAATTTATCTATATATGTACTATACAAGTATATTTATTACCAGGCAAAATCTACCTAGTTATGGATCAATTGGCCACGTATAACGGTCAAACAATTTTTTCATCATCATCGGCCCGTTGCAGTCCACTGCTGGATATAGGCCTCTCCCAAGGAACACCACAGAGCCCGGTCTGTTGCTTTTTGCATCCAGCTCTTACGTAAGTCGTCCCGTCATCTGGCCAGAGGGCGTCCCACACTACGTATGCCAAGACGCGGTCTCCACTCTAAAACACGTGTGACCAGCCCATTGCCACTTCATCCTACCCTCTTTCAAAGCTATGTTGGTCACTTTGGTTCTCTGACGGATTACTTCGTTACGAAGTTTGTCCTTAAGAGAGACTCCAAGCATACCTAGCTCTTTCTTTGACTTTGATGTTCTGGATTAACCCTAGAGTCAGTGTCCACGTCGCGGCACCGTACGTCATTAGAGGGAGGACGCACTGGTTTAAGACTTCCGTCTTCATTCTCTGTGGTATATGACTGATGGTGATTTAACTTCAATTTATTAATAAAAAAAAAACTTACGTTGTAATGAGTAATATCGCTGGATTCAATTCTGTCCCATATTGCTTTCCAGAATAACCTCCCATTTTCATTATATACAGTTGCCTTCACGTTTTGCGGGGGTGAGTCGAGGGGAGCTGCACAGCAGAGTACCACCAAAGCGAGGAAATATAATACCTTCATTTTCTGTTTTGTTTTTTTGACTGTTGAGCGTATTGACCGCACTGAGGCTCTAGTTGAAGTACCCTTCTGTTAGTGGGTATTAGATACTACTATCAATAAAGTCACTTGTACCTATATTTATAGATAAGTTCCGTTTAATCGGTGACTTGTGACGGGTTGATTAATAGACGCATGTTAAATAAACAACTTACACAGCAATAATTATTAATGTTTTAATTAAACAAAACAGGTCAAGTGCGAGTGTGACTCGTGTACACTTAGGGTTCCCTAAGAACATGTGAATGATATTTTTTTTATTGTGTAGGAATGAAACAAGGTTATTGGTCACCTGATAAGTACCTACTGCCACCCATGGACTTGCACATATAACTATAGGAAAAAAGTTCACTGCTGTCTTTTCAGTGTTCCACCAATGAAATATGGGAAAGTAGGAGCTGTACTTAGGCCTCTCTTTAGAAAGGAGGTTTTGGCCTAAAATGTGGTATTTTGGCCTGGCCATTCGATCAAACCAGCCTATTTGAGCTAAAGCAAACCTGATCCCTGAAAAGATACTCATTAAAAGTTACCCCCAATAGTTGTTCAGTTAATTAAATAACACTAAAAATATTTTAATTTTTCAGAATAAAATTTCTTTTGTTCTTTTTTTAAAAGAAAAAAAGAAGAAGAACAACTAGGAATAAATCCTGTGTCACTGGGCACTTTACAAACTTACATGAAACGGACACAAAGAATACCCAGACTCAGAACAACAATTAGTGGATCACACAAAGTGTTGTCCTACGTGGGATTTGAACCCACGACACTTGGCGAAGTAGGAAACGGCGTGGTGACCGTTAAACCACTAGGCCAAACGTGCAGTCAAAAAATTCTGCCTTTACCTGTGCATGTGCTAAGTGCTTCTGGTAAAATTTCATGGTTCTTTAATAGTTTGTTAGAATATACGCAATTGTATTCAGGGTCCTTTTTATCCTTTTGAAGATTAAAATCCTAAAAATCATAGTAGATGATAAATAATGATTCGTTACGTAAAACTCGTACGGAATCCTTTCGACTTCGGTTCAACTCAGTTTTCTTTTCATTTCAAATATTAATTAAATTTGTTTTTTTTGCACTAAAAGGATTAATTCTAGAAATGGGAATAGTTTGAATCCTAAAGAGCATCCACAGATAATTGCTTTAGTATATTTGCTGGATTCACTTACTCGATTGAGACTTTGTCCATCAACATAATACCTTTGAACGAACAATTCTTCTATTTCTATTATATCTCGGAAACAGTTCCAACGATTTTCATGAAATTTAGTATGCAGGGGTTTTCAGGGGCGATAAATCGATGTAGCTAGGATTAATTTTTAGAAAGTTTACCGAACAAGACATAACGAGCAAATCTCGGTCATCGCTTCTTCGCCGCTTCCATAAACATATATGAAGTATTGTGTTAAGTAACTGCCTCGGTGGCGTAGTGGTAGCGTATGCGACTGCTGTGCTTTAGGTCTCGGGTTCGATTCCCGGGTCGGACCAAATGTTTGTATGATCTGCAAACATTTGTTTCGGAGTTTGGGTGTTTTCTATGTATAATATGTATGTATGTATTTACGAAAAAAGTATTTATATATTTATATCAGTTGTCTAGTACCCATAACACAAGCTCTGCTTAGCTTGGGACTAGATATACCGAGACTCAGGATATATTTCTCGTCCAGGAGTTTTGTTATGTGCCCAGTTGATGGTATTAGTAAATAATAATATTAAAGACATCGGCCTACCAATGCACAACGCCATCTAGGTTATAGTTTGAAGCTTGTACTATGAGAGCCAGATTGAATAAATTAATTTTTTATACTTTTTTAATGTAAATACATACATATTCTACATAGAAGACACCCAAACTCCGAATCAAATATTTTCAGATCATGCAAACATTTGATTCCAACCGGGAATCGAACCCGAGAACTCAAGTACAGTATTCGCATACGCTACATCTGCGCCACCAAGGCAATCAAGTTGTTATCTATGCTTAAAGCTTGTAGATAATTTTATTAGAGTAAAATTTTACTTCCCTACAAAGTAGTTAATATATTTTATACTTACTCGTGTCAGAACTTCATTGTAGTTATCTATAATTTATTGTGTTATTTACATTAGACAGCAATAAAACATTAGAGTTATCCTACATGTGCCTGTGTTAGTAAATTAATTTCCAATAAATATTAAAAAGATAATGTTTTAAAACAATAACCTGACTACGTAAAAACGTTTTACAAAATTGATAGCATAATTATGTCATACTGGCCGTACGAATCTGACAACTAATTCATTTAAATCTGTTCAGTAGCTTAGGCGCAACGTGGAACTCAAGCCGGATCTCCTGCGACACTGTTTAATGTTTTTAAACACCAAACGTCAAATATTTATCAAAATATGGGCGTGGCCTAACTGTTTTGTTAATTTTAACAAGCAAACATGTTATCCAAAGCGGACTGAAAACATCCCAGCGTATACTTCTCATATAATAAAACTGAACTGAACTAACATTAATAATTATATTATTCATACTAGCTGTTGCCCGCGGCTCCGCCCGCGTGTATGTCGGTTATCGCGGCAAACAGTAACCTATGTGTTAATCTGATGTATCTTCTATACTTATAAAATAACATGTCCTGACTGACTGACTGACTGATTCATCATCGCCGAGCGGAAACTATTAAACTTGGGAATACAAAATTTGGTGAGTATGATCGTTTCATTACGTAGATACCCATTAAGGAAGGAATTTTGGAATTTCTACCTCCAAGGGGGTGAAATAGGGGTTAAAAGTTTGTATGGAAGTCCGTCATTTTTTAAGTTAGAAACATGAAACTTTATTTTTGGGCTACTGATTAAAAATGAGTAAACACGTATTTAAGCGTTTCTGATAGATAGAGCGGATATTCTACTCCTTAAGGGTGAAATAGGGGTTGACGTTTTGTATGTAGGTTAGTCTGGAAGTCCGTCATTTTTGAAGTTAAAAACATGAAAGTTTATTTTAGGGCTATTTAAGAAATATGAAACTTTATTTTTGTATTACTTATAAAAAATTGTAGATATGTTTTTCAACGTTTCCTAATATTCTACCCCTAAGGGGGTGAAATAGGGGTTGAACTTTGTTTGGAACTTCGTCATTTTTAAATTAGAAACATGAAACTTTTCTTTTGGTTTGGGCTACTGATTAAAAATGAATAGATACGTATTTAGGCCTTTCTCGATATTCTACGCTGAAGGGATGAAATAGGCGTTGACATTTCGTAAGCGGGTTAGTCTAGAAGTCTGTCAGTTTTGAAGTTAGAAACATGAAAATTTATTTTAGGGCTATTGATAAAAAAATAGGAGATACGTATTTAAGCGTTTCCCAATATTCTACCCGTAAGAGGGTGAAATAGGGGTTGGAAGTTTGTATGGAAGTCCGTCTTTTTTAAGTTAGAAACATGAAAAATTATCTTTGGGCTAATAGTTAAAAACGCGCAGATACTAAGTGTCTCTGGATATTATATCTACCCCTTTTTTTGTGCGGAAATTTCCTCGGATATCACCAACTGGTGGTTATGTCGGACTCGAACCGACTAAAAACCGCACACCGTCTCGGGTTCTGGAAACCAGGGAACCAGAGCGCCCTCAAAAGGAAATCCCATAAATGATATTTCTACCCCTAAGGGGTGAATTAGGTGTTGAAATGTCGTAAGTAGATTAGTTTGGAAGTCAGTCATTTTTTATTTAGTAGCCTGAAACTTTGTCCTTAGGCTTTTAAGTACAAATAAATTAATACCTATATCATCATTTATGGGAATTCTATTTCTAAAGGGGTAAAAATAAGGGTCGAACGTTAGTATGAAATTCTTTTTAATGGGCTATTGATTAAAAATAAATAAATAGGTACGTTTAAAAACATGAATAAATTATTCATACATACTTACACAGTTTTAATTAAATATATTGTAAATAATCAACTTCCACGCGAGCAAAGCTGCGGGCAACAGCTAGTAAGCTATATTACTGTAAAGTTTCATCCAATTCCGTCCAGTGCTTTTTGCGTGATGAAGTAACAAACATACACCCTCACAAACATTCGCTTTTATAAATTAGTGTGATGTGATAAAATCGAATACGAAAAACAATGTTAAATTTCACTACAGTTAAATGAAAAATTAGACATAACGAATGAAGCTTATTTTCAAAGCGTAAATAAAACAAAATTAATTAAGTAGCTACAACTAATTCAACGAAAAAAATGGAAGGTATCTACAACTTACTAAAAGAAATTAAAACACCAACAAATAAGTAATTAAATATTTGCAACGAAAAACATCTGCTTACCTATGCCTTTACCAATAACCTAACAAAATCCTATAAAAAAGTAAATTATAGGTACCTAGGTACTTATGCTATAACCTTACAAAATTCTAAAAATACCGAGAAAACCAATTAGTATCTACAAAAGACTATTTGCTAATTATTTAGGTACAACAAAAATCGCCTGCTTATACCTATGCTATAACCTGACAAAATCCTAAAAAAAAACTTCGTTTAAAAAAACTGACTTCAAAAACTAAAAAGTATCAGTTAACTTAATTTGCATGTGCTACCTAGGTTTGAAGTCAGTGCCAAGCCAAATGTAATCGTAGGTATCACACTCGCTACATTTCGAGACGAACGTCAACGACGTCACCGACGCTTCAGTTGTTTTGTTCTACGCGAAGAGCAGCTATCACGCTCAAGGTCACGCGCGGCGAGTGTGGTACCTACTATTACATTTTGGCTTGGCACCGACTTCAAACCTATGAATAGGTAGCACATACAAATTAAGTTATTTGGTACTTTTTAGTTTATTCGGTTCGGTTTTTTTAAATGAAGTTTTTTTATTTTTCACTTTTTAGTCTTTCTCAAGTCTCTCGTCATCATTTCACCTAAATAACTTGAAAGAATACGACTAAAGGTAACATACATGCTGTATAAAATCGAAAGGACTTCAGGTATGTTTTTGTAATAAAATCTCAAATGGACTATCTTCTGTAGGTTACTATAATTCAAGTGATTTGAGGTAAACTGACTATCTGAGGTTAACTCTGATATCGTTAAGACCCGTTTTATATATTATGAAATTAAATGATGTCTACAGAATATGAAGGCATGCAGACAATTGCTTTAACTTCATTGCAGGCGCTTACATAAATTTGAGGGTTTCCTTTGATTTCCTTAGGATCCCATCATCAGATCCTGATATGGTGGCCATGGGACCACATGGGGAGCATACCCTTTCGAATACAAAAATAATTTCCAAAATCGGTCCACAAATTGACGGAATAATCCGTGTACATACATTAAAAAAAATACCGATGAAATTGAGAACCTCATCCTTTTGGCAGTCGGTTAAAAAAAATATACCGATGAAATTGAGAACCTCCTCCTTTTGGAAGGTCGGTTAAAAATACAGAAGAAATATTATAATACCAAGTAATATTTATAGTAGGTAGAACAAAAATCAAGTAAATAGTTGCAAAAATAACTTTTTATCCGAATTTACATTCAAGAACTACTACTGAGTTTTTAAGTCGATTTGGGTGCGTGTGTCGCGTAGGGAGCCGACCGACCGCGCGGGTACTGCTTTTTAAACAATTTGGACGTGTCTGGTAACCTACGCAGGGCAGTACTATGTATTAGTTATTCTGTGGCAGGGCGCAGGCCACGCGCCCGCGCTGCCTTTCGGGTACCTATCATAAAGATGTTTTGTATCATTTTCTGGTAAATTATGATGAACTATTATGTAATATGTTTACTCCTCTTTCAAGTATTTTAAACTTAAAATAAAATCATAATTATAAATGACCATTTAACGTTTATGGCATTCTAGTTTTTGGTTACTGAACCATGATACTGATCAATAAGAGCATTCTCCCAAAAAATCTAAATTTCTTTAATGTACAGAATTGATCTTATACACTTTGCTTATGCGTTTAAAAGTAATCATATTACGTACCTATTGTAAAGTTAGTTACTTGATTCCAAAAGATGTCGCTGTTTTAAGCACAGAAACAATTTTCAAGAAAATGTAATTGCTTCAGTATCGATTAGAGAGCCCTCCCAAAAAATCATCTAAATTTCTTTAATGAACAGAACTGAACTGTCCCATTTTTATTATACGTTAAAAAGAGTAATCATATTACGTACCTATTGTAAAGTTAGTTACTTGATTCCAAAAGATGTCGCTGTTTTAAGCAAAGAAATTTTTCAAGAAAATTTAAAACCACCCTTTCTATGGAAAGAGAGAACATAAAACAAATACCTACCTATCAAATACTAACTATATACCACATTAATCACAATGCTTGTGCATAAAACGTTCCCACGATTATTTTGAATATTTAAGTCATGCGGGCTCAACCAAACACACACACACACAGATTCGATGTCTACAGAGAGATATAGATATTCTTTTTCCTATGGATAGAGAGGTTGCGATAAATCAAATACTTAATGCTACACCGAATTATACGTAATACGTTCTACGATTATTCCACGATATATTAATCAAAGTGTTATTAATTACGCATGGCTGGCAATAGGTGTCACTACATGTTGTTTCACGTAATGATAAATTCTTTATAATTTTTTTTCCAATAGATGGAGAGATTGTGATAAATTAAATACTTTATGCTACAATCTTCAGAGTATCTCCTTTCTAACAAAAAAAGAATTACTGCAATCGGACTACTCGTTAATGAATTACAATTAATTACACATTTTGACTTTCATCTCCCCTCCCAAGGAAACCGTCCGGAATTTCGGAATAAAAAGTATCCTATGTCCTACCTCGGAGTATGAACTCAAATCATGCCAAGTTTCATTTGAATCCATTCAGTAGTTTCGGCGTGATGCGCGGCCAAGATACAGACAGACAGACAGACAGACAGACAGACAGACGGACAGACAGACAGACAAAAATTTAAAAAATTACAGTTTTGGCTTCAGTATCGATTATAGAGAGCCCTCCAAAAAAAATTTTCAAAATATCTTTAATGTACAGAATTTGACCCGTTACATTTTTATTATAAGTATAGATTTATACTATAAAAGTATGTAAATTAGTGTACTACCACTACCAGACACGCCTTAATGTGTCTCCTGCGGCTAAAATTAACAAAACTTGTTAACTAAACGTGTTAGCGAAAAGTCGCAGGAGACGGACTTTTAAACGAACATCCATCTAGAGTAGAGGCACCCTTATACCATGATATTGTTATTATTTACTGTTGTTACTTTGTTTAGTTTTGCAACATGTAGATAGCTTTTTGATCTTAGTTTAATTGCAATCAGATGTCACGCCAGCTAACAATATATTATTGATAGAGTCAAAGGCCATTTTGATTAGATTTTAGCAGAATATGTATGTGTACAATGTAGCATTTAATTTGTTAATGCAATTAGCTTATGGGTATCTAAATGGTGGAGAATAGGGTTATCCTATGTCTTTATTAGAATTTTCCAATAGGGTTTGGCATTTAGAATAGAACATAGCTACCGTGGGAGAGCCACGCTTCGGCATAAATGGGCTGGCTCGACCGGAGTGATACCACGGCCTCACAGAAAACCGGTGTGAAATAGCGTTTGCACTTTGTTTCACCGAGTGAGTGAAGATACCGGAGGCCCTTACCCCTTCCCCCCTCCCCCATCCCCCTTTCCCATCCCCCAAAGGCCGGCAACGTACATGTGACGCCTCTGGTGTTGCGTGTGTTCATGGGCGACGGTAATCGCTTACCATCAAGCGATACGAGCAGACGATTTTTTTTATGGAATAGGTATTCCATAAAAGAAAAACATACTTTATTGTACGTCAATAACAATTTTAAGGTTGAATGTAACATGAAGTTTTATAGGTCGAGACGGTATTTCACTTCGGCCCACCGCCTTGTGCTTTATGAGGCGCAGCTTCAGCCTCATATGGAATACTGTTCTTATCTCTTCTATCCAGTACCAGCTCCTCCTTCTGGACTGGAGAGCAACTCGAATCGTCGACTGGCAAGCAAGATGTTTCAAATCGGCTACTCTCTGGGGCTGCGTAAAGATGTGGCCTCGCGATGCATTTTCTATCGCTTCTACTATGGGGAGTGCTTCTAGTAATAGGGAATATGCATAAAATTTTTGTTTGTATCAATTTTTTTTTATAGATTCTTTATTGTCTCACAATATACATAAAAGGTATTTTTTTTATTTTGTGTATATTTAAACCCAGAAAATATTAAGTAAAAAGTGAAAAATAAGAGAGGGAAATTCAATCTTACAAAACGCATCTTGTTGGTCGAAATGAAATGTTACGTCGACTTTCACATTATCGAAATTATTGGCGTCGAAATTCCCACTGTGTAGTAGTGTTTGTGAGAAAAAATGATTTTTATAGCAATTAAAACTGTAAATAAGTATAAAACATCTGAAACACTCAATAGTAAACAAACACGAAATGACAATGACGTCATTGGTTATGTCAAAAGCGCGCACAAAATGGCGGCGTTTGAATCGCTTAAATTTAGTCAGTGTTTCAAACACTTTGAAAATTAGTTTAACTATTTTCAAGCCTATTTATATTTTTTCTATGTTATGTAGACTTACATGATCAGATTAAGAAATAAAAGGCTTTAGTGTAGCAGGTGTCTATGGGCGGCAGTAGTCGTTTACCATCAAAAGGTGTTTATGAGCAAGGATTAAAGTTTAAATTGGTCATTAACACTTCTTAAACAAACAAGAAAAATTCAAAAATAATAAACTAAAAAACTTCGTTTAAAAAAACCAACTTCAAAAACTAAAAAGTATAAAATAACTAAATTTGCATATGACCTATTCATAGGTTTGAAGTCAGTGCCAAGCCAAATGTAATAGTAGGTACCAGTACCTTTTGACTCCGAAGTGGTTATATAATTCTTTGGTAGGAAAGCGAAAAGGCTTAAAACTGGAAACCTTTAGGATAGCTCTTTGTGCCCGTTCTAATTGTCTCATATAACTCTTACAAGCGCCACCCCAGGAAGAAATACAGTAGGCTATGAGAGATTGGCACAGCGAGTAGTATACAGTTTTTAGAACATTGAGATCCGCCACGTGCCTCAGATGTTTGAAAATATATATCAACTTCCTAATTCTCCCAATCAAAAATTCAATATGCGGTGCGAAACTTAACCGCGCATCCAAAATAATGCCCAAATATTTAATAATATCCACTCTTTGTAGTGTTGGGCAGTTGCACCTGAGCTGTGTATTTGGTGCGTGATTATGGACTGCGATATTAAAATTACTGTTATTAAATTGTTTCCGTGTATGTAGTAATATGAGTAGGATATAGAAGGATTGCTACTGCATGTTCAATATACTTATAATAAAAATGTAACAGGTCCAATACTGTACTTTAATGATATTTTGAAAAAAAATTTGGAGGGCTCTCTTTATTCGATACTGAAGCCAAAACTGTAATTTTTTTCATTTTTGTCTGTCTGTCTGTCTGTATCTTGGCCGCGCATCACGCCGAAACTACTGAATGGATTCAAATGAAACTTGGCATGATTTGAGTTCATACTACGAGGTAGGACATAGGATACGTACTACTACTACTTATCCCGAAATTCAGCACGGTCTCCTGGAGAGAGGGGATGAAAGTCAAAATATGTACTTAGTTGTAATTCAATAACACATAGTCCGATTTCATTCATTCTTTTTTTGCTACAAAGAAAAAAAATAAAAGATAACGGAAAAGGTCTTTTTTTGTCCACGACTGTACACTGCCTGTGGGAAGCTGAGACAGATATGTAAATATGGCGGTACGAAGTTCGCCGGGTCAGTTAGTGTATATTATAATCATTTAGTATTAATTAATGAAATTCTTTTGTGCTCTAAGTAGTGTAAAACATTTCATTTCCCGTTAAGTTTATCATTATTTGAAGTAGAACTTTGAATTTCAGCATTTTATTTTATTTAAAGGTACAGTATCAGTTTGAGGCAAAGTGAATCAGCTTCATTTCACTGATCTTCAGTGACCTTATTTAATAATAAACTACTTTCGTCACAAGCTGGAAAAACATCCACACGTGTTTTAGACGCTTCTGTCTGCCACTTGTGTGTGTGTCCTCGACACATGTGTGATTTTATGTGTATGTTGATGTATAATAATAGTAACATTGTAATAAGTAGGGCATTGTATAAGTTAGTGCACATGCTGCCATTATTCTCAGTGTGGAAATGCCTTGCCTGGGTATACATAGGCCTAAGCTATACTAAGCTATTCGTATGGCAACCGGAACCGACTGCCTAACAGTCACAGTCAGTAACAGTCAGTAATTATTTCCTCTTCGTAACAACAAAAAAGATGCTTGTGCAGACTTTAATTTTTTCACTTATCGACTATCGTGAAATATGTTATCTCGACCCGAATGCAGATCTGCTCAATAAATTAATATTGTTATTCAGCTTAAATAATCTTAAATGATCAATATTGTTACAAACTATAGCGCGTTATAACTTTCAGATACAGTGACATCTATCGGGTTGCTTTGAAATTACATGTATAATCTGGTTCAGAATTTTTAGCACTCAGTCTTAAATAGTATAATAGCTTCTTTTATTTGTCATTCTATCCTTAATTTTAATTATTAAAAAAATCAACGTAAAATAACAGCGTCCGTGCTGTCGTGTTTCGTTGGTGAGTGCGAAAACGGAGGCCCAATGATGCAGAAGCATAACTAGCCCGCCATGGTGTGGGTCACCATACTGCATTGTCTGCATTCGCAGTGAGTATGGTGACCACCACTCTTGGATTTTGCTTATGCTTTCCATCAGGCAGAGTAGAGTCATTTTGGCAGGGTCAAACATAAAAAAGTGCTTTGTAGTTTGGTTTATTTATAAAAGCGTGTTTTTTTGTATTTTAATCTATTATTTGTTTTTAATACACTGTAATTATTTAAACCGTAACCGTAAATATACACCAGTGTGTATATTTGTTAACCGACTTAAAAAAAGAAGGAGGTCAATTCGACCGTATTATATGTTTTTACAAGCTTTTACTATTTAGCTTCACCTGTCCCGATGTTTGTCTGTTCCCAAATCTTGCAAGTTAAATTTGAAGCAGATATCTTCAACCTGTCCTGAAATTTTGCAGGCCTAAGTAAACAGCGTGACAATGCAATATTATGGCGACATGGAGCTGATCTGATGCTGGAGCTTGAAGATGGCCATAGGAACTTTGTAATGAAACTACGAAACCCATTGAGTGTGGAATCGTTTGATTCGTCTTGACGAGTATTTTATGTTGTGATAGTATCCAGGGTCTGATGATGGAGCCGGAAGGTGGCCATAGTAACTTTGTAATGAAACGACGAAACCCATTAAGTGTGGAATCGTTTGATTCGTCTTGAATTGTATTTTATGTTGTGATAGTATCCAGAGTCTGATGATGGTGCCGGAAGGTGGCCATAGGAACTTTGTAATGAAACGACGAAACCCATTGAGTGTGGAATCGTTTGATTCGTTTTGACGACGAGTATTTCATGTTTTGATAGAATCCAGAGTCAGATGATTGAGCCGGAAGGTGGCCATGGAAACTCACTAATGAAACGGCGCAACACCATTGAGATTGGAATCGTTTGATGCGTCTTGGCAAGTACTTTATGTTTTGATAGTATTCAAGGTCTGATGATGGAGCCGCAAGATGGTTACAGGAACTCTGTACTTAAACGACGAAACCCATTGAGTGAGGAATCGTTTGATTCGTCTTGACTTCTTGACGAGTATTTTATGTTTTGATAGTATCCAGGGTCTGATGATGGAGCCGGAAGGTGGTCATGGAAACCCTGTAATGAAACGACGCAAAACCATCGAGCTTGGAATCATTTGATTTCTCTTGACAAGTACTTTATTTTTTGATAGTATTCAAGGTCTGATGATGGAGCTGGAAGGTGGCCATAGGAACTCTGTAATGAAACGACGCAACACCATCGAGATTGGAATCGTTTGATGCGTCTTGGCGAGTACTTTATGTTTTGATACTACCCGGGGTCTGATGATGGAGTCGGAAGGTGGTCATGCAAACTCTGTAATGAAACGACGTAACCCATCAACTTTGTACTCGTTTGATTCGTTCTGACGAGTACTTTATGTATTGATAGTATTCAGAGTCTGATGATCGAGCCGGAAGATGGTCATAGGAAATCTGTAATAAAACGACGAAATCCATTGAGTGTGGAATCGTTTGATTCGTTTTGACGTCTTGACGAGTATTTCATGTTTTGATAGAATCCAGAGTCGGATGATGGTGCCGGAAGGTGGTCATTGGAACTCTGTAATGAAACGACGAAATCCATTGATTGTGGAATCGTTTGATTCGTTTTGACGACGAGTATTTCATGTTTTGATAGAATCCAGAGTCAGATGATTGAGCCGGAAGGTGGCCATGGAAACTCTGTAATGGAATGACGCAACACCATCGGGCTTGGAATCGTTTGATTCGTCTTGACGAGTACTTTATGTTTTGATAGTAATTAAGGTCTGATGATGGAGCCGCAAGGTGGTCATAGGAACTCTGTAATAAAACGACGCAACACCATCGAGATTGGAATCGTTTGATGCGTTTTGGCGAGTACTTTATGTTTTGATACTACCCGGGGACTGATGATGGAGCTGGAAGGTGGTCATGGAAACTCTGTAATGAAACGACGTAGCCCATCGAGTTTGTACTCGTTTGATTCGGTTTGACGAGTACTATATGTTTTGATAGTATTCAGAGTGTGATGATGGAGCCGGAAGATGGTTACAGGAACTCTGTACTAAAACGACGAAACCCATTAAGTGTGGAATCGTTTGATTCGTCTTGACGTCTTGACGAGCATTTTATGTGTTGATAGTAACCAGGGTGTGATGATGGAGCCGAAAGGTGGTTATGGGAACTCTGTAATGAAACGACGCAACACCATCGAGATTAGAATATTCAAATTAGTTTAATCAAGTATTTAGTTTTAAACGGTAACCAGGGTTTGACGATGAAGTTGATAGGTGTTCATAGGATTTGTTTTGATAAATAGGTACCTAGGTACTTCGGATGTCGATGTCTTGCAATATTGATGCGTTTGAATGAGATGAACAGACTAAAAAACCTGTCCGGCGATAACTAAAAAGTAAAAAATAAATTTAATAAAAAAAAACTTTTTAAAAACAAGCTTTTATTGGAATGCTCTATAAAGAATAAAATAAAAGTATTCCTTGAAAACTTTTCTATCAACTTATAATGTCATTACACAATTTATATTATACAAAAGCTTGTTGCGAGATTTTGTTACCAGTATTTACTAAGTTTGAGAATTTTAAACATTGATATCAGTCAAATCAAGTTCTTTATTGACTTTCGTATCTACAGGGGCAAATCTCGCGACAAGCTTTTGTATAATATAAATTATGTAATCTAATTTGCATTATTACTACTACCTTTGTTAAATTCAATATGTGGTCCTTGCACCTACCGCATCATACTTCTGCAACACCTGACTGAAGTTTGACTGGGACTGACATGACATTAAGTCCCTCTTTGTACTTCATGTGCAATAAGTTTTAATAAATAAATAAATTGCAATGGATAGAAACACACAGTTCAAAAGTTATATGTAAGTTACCGAGCCTTAAATCTCTTCCTCAAAATGGTAATAGGGAGGACTTTTTGGTGACATAACGATGCTCATTTCTTTAAAAGCAACAAAAAAATACCTTGTACTGATTTCCTGTCTTAATATGTCAATATTTTTTCGTTTAAAAACAACGACCCCATTCTTTATATATGTTTAGAAAATGTATTCAACATCAAAATTTACAAATAATTCTTCGATCAAAGTCAAATGCGAACCCGTCGAGCTATTCTGTTTATAAAGGCGCGTCTCCACCAAGATTGTTGGCAATTTCACTGTTTTTCAAACTGTTTGCAACAAAATCGTCAACTTTTGTTTCCATTGTGTCTACACCAAGTCGCCAACAATTTGAAAAACATACAAACTAAGCGTCGCCATAGAGCCAATAAATATTTGCAACAAGCGTATTCTTTTGACGTTTAACACCAAAAACGGAAACACTGTTCTCATCATTTGTTGATAATTTTTGTTACCAACACAAGGAAATTACAGAAACTTTTGTCACCAACACGTATTGACAACACAAAAATTGACAACTTTTGTTCGGTGCAGAAATATTGCAAATTTGAAAGAAAAAGAAAAGAATGCAGCGAATGTAATCGAAAAGTACAAAAAAGATTTTTGAGACTAAAAGCTAAAAATTCTGAACCAGAATATACAGAGTGTGGCCTGTAATTTCGAAGTAACCCAATAGATGTCACTGTATCTGAAAGTTATAACGCGCTATAGTTTGTAACAATACTGATCATGATCATTTAAGATTATATGTTGATTTGAATAAATTGCTTACGTTCTGAGTACTTGGTGTACTTTTAAATAAATTTTATACTATATACGAATAAGTTTTAGTTCAATTTTATAGCAGCATAGATTTTTAACAAGTTTGTTAATTGGACAAATCCACTTTCTTATTTGGGCTTCTATAAACTCAACAGTTTTGTGAAAAGCAGCGACGTAATTAACACCAATTTTCTGTAGGGCTTGTGGCTCAGTGGTGGACAGGGACTCACAGAAAACCGGTGTAAAATAGAGCTTGCGCTGTGTTTTACCGCGTGAGTGAGGATACCGGAGGCCCATACCCCAACCCCTTCCCCTATCTCCCCCATTACCCGCCTCCGTCCCCCCCCCCCATCCCTAAAAACGCCGGCAACGCACTTGTGTCGCCTCTGGTGTTGCAGGTGTCCATGGGCGGCGGTAATCGCTTACCATCAGGCGATACGTCTGCTCGTTTGCTCGCGTATTAAGTAAAAAAAAACCGCGTAGGTTAACACTGCAAAGTAAAGTAATCCTATCTAGGTCATATGGTGGGAGGTACAAATATACAGGTGAAGCTAATATACAACGTGTAAAAAGCTTTTAAAACATAAAACAATTTATTCGCAAATTTTCTTTCAATTTCAAGCCTATTATTTAGTAAGTAACGATTTTTGCCTTTTTCGACAAAGGTCCCGTAGATTTTGACGTGTAAGCTTGTACGGCGACTTCGTAGACGTAACTTTGTTTTGTCCCATTGAATGTCTCTGCGGTTTTAGTGGCTGGTACATCCATTTCAGTTACTGCAGTGCTTGAGTCGTGTTGGAGTTGTAATGCCTGAAAATATGTTATATTTGTTAAAAAGAACTGTGATAGCTTACATAATTATTAATGTAGGTTTAAATATAGACTGCCTCGTTAGTCTAGCGGTTAGTGTGAGCGATTGCCGCTCGAGAGGTCTCGGGTTCGATCCCCGGGTTGGAATGCTGTTGGGTTTTTCTTACAAGAAATTCTTAATAGCAGCCCGGAGTATGAGAAATGGTTGTGTTTCCCGCCAGTGCCTCGGAGAGCACGTTAAGCCGTCGGTCCGAGTTGTCATGAACACCTATGACAATCGTTATTGGGAAGTCAGTGCCCTCAAATATGCTGACAACTAGTTCAACTTTCGAAGTCAGTTCACCCTCAGGGTTGCAGAGGACCGATGCCATTCGCTCCGTGGAAAAACTGATATTCAGGTAAAACTGGTTGAACTGGTTGCCGACCTCAATTAATCTTGGGAATAATAAAGACTAAGAAGAAGATGATGAGGTTTAAATATAGTACCTGAATAGCCTGGTACTTTTTTTTGATAAATTTTCTAAAAATGAATCCTAGCTAAATCGATTTATGGCCTCTGAAGCCGTTGCAGCCGTTTCCGAGATTAAGAATAGGTATATACGTAAAGGTTTATAGGTACTAGATTTCATGTTCAGAAAATGTGTCATTTATATACTAATTCTTTTTTCTTTAAATGCGCTAATCTCGGGAATAACTAGTTTCAATTGAAAAATTATCTCCGACCTTTTCATTTCTTTTAAAAAGAAAACTGCATTAGGAATAAATCTTCTGTGGTGGCGGCCAGTCTTTGCTTAGACTTACCTCACTAACTAAATACATTTTTAAAATGCTTATAATCTATCAATGGTAATCTATGGATTTTTTTCGTTTTGTTATTGTATGTGGTCTTATTGTCTGTTAAATCTTTGTTTTCGCTTTGTGGTGTTTTCTGCGCTTGAATTCTTAAATACTTTTGGAGCTTTTACGAGAGACCCTTGCATTAACTCGGATTCTACCGGGCTGTTCTCTCCAGGGGCTTACAATTCCAATGCCCATACACCAAAACTAAACTAGCACAAGTTCCAGCAAAAAAAAACCGGCCGTGCGAGTCGGACTCGCGCACCAAGGGTTCCGTACAATCCTGTAGGTATATAAGTGAAAGTTTTCTGCATTTTTCTGTTACCTGTGCTGTAAGCTATTGCTTCTTACCAAATTTCAATTTTCTATGTCAACATGAAGTAGCTTTTAGGTTTTGATTCCCTTGCGAGTAGTCGCGAGTTCCAAAATATGGGATATAAATGGTTGCATCTTTGCGGTTTGCGTTTTTGCATCGATTTAGAAATTTTACTTTTTTTTAACAGCTTAAAGGCAATAAGACCTAAATATTTGAGTGTCGGAAATTTGCAACATAAACGGCTGTATCTTTTGATTGCTTTGGCTTGCGTAGTTTGATTTTTTCACAGCTCACAGAAGCGGTAGATTTGACTATTTCATATGAATTTCAGCTTGATACCTTCACGCGTTCTTGAGAAAAAGGGTCTTGAGAGACAGACGGACAACAAAGTGAATCTATAAGGGTTCCGGTTTTTCTTTTTGAGGTACGGAGCCCTAAAAGAAAAGCTGAATAATCACCAGAGGATTTAAAAAAGAAACTTGTAAGAAAATAAATAGAGAAAGTGGCTCAACAAATAAAACAAGAACACATTTTTATTTATTTAACAATTATATGATTCTATGATGGATTGGCGAGAAGCTAATCTTTAAGCTGATGACACTCTTGAACTTAACAACACTTCATCATTTTACTGTGCATCTTCTTCCAGAATCGAGTAATTGTCGCTGCTTCTAATTGCAATGTTGTCAAGCACTGCACAAGCGACAATTATATTGCACACATTTATTAATTTTTCAGATTCAGATTTTCTTCCAGATTCTATTAGATATAAACTATAGATTATAAACTAGTCTTGCCAGATTCTATTACATTGATTTATTACTAGATAGATAGATAGATAGAAAACTCTTTATTTGTACACCATAATATTACACAGTTACAAGAGTACTACATAATATTTCTAGTTTTGAAATCGTTCATTACTTATGTTATTACTTATATCTTCAAGGTAGTAGAGAAGTGCTGATTTCAGCACTAACGGATCGACACGAATTTTATTAACGATTTTAAACTAGCTGACCCACGCAAGCTTGTTTGCGTCTCCTATTGTCCGTAGCGTGATAAATTTTCTCCCGTTTTTAAAACATTCTTCATTGATGCTCCGCTCCTATTGATCTTAGCGTGATGATATATAGCCTATAGCCTTTCTCGATAAATGGACTATCAAACACTGGAAGAATTTTTCAAATCGGACCAGTAGTTCCTGAGATAGAGCGTTCAAACAAACAAACAAACTCTTCAGCTTTATAGTATAGAAGATGAGTCTCGCAAAGTGATTACTCTATCTGATGGAAATCATAAGCCAAGAATCCAAGAACAGTGGTCATCATACTCATTGCGAATGATGACAATGCAACAATTCAACATGGCAACGCATACTATGGTGGCCTATAGAGATGCTTCAGCATCATCGTTTCTTTTATAATAAACTAGCTGACCCGGCAAACTTCGTACCGTCATATTTACATATCTGTGTCAGCTTTCCACAGGCAGTGTATAGTCGCGGACTATTCCCGTTATCTTTTAATTTTTATTGTACATAAACCTTGTCCTAACAATAATGAACACATAAAAAAATAAATTTTTTAATTTGGTGCAGCCGATCGGAAGTTATGCGCGTACATAGATTTCGGTGACTCATTTTTATATATAAAGATAGATAGGTACAGAAGATTATTTACCGGTATATCCCCTCCTTTCCTAGGCTCCGAAGTACCGTCTTCTTTCAATTCAAAACCAGAGGCGACTTTCTCTTCCCATATAGTTACCTGAAATAATAAAACACGACGACATTTAAATCTATTGGTTTTAAAGATCAGTGACTGACTGCCTCGGTGGCGCAGTGGTAGACTGCTATGTTTGAGGTCTCAGGTTCGATGCCCGGGTTGGACCAAATTTTTCTATGATCTGCAAATAATTGTTTCGGAGTTTGGGTGTTTTCTGTGTATAGTATGTATGTATTTATTCTGACAATAAAAAGTATTTATATCAGTTGTCTAGTACCCATAATCCAAGACCTGCTTAGTTTGGGACTAGATGGCGTCGTATAAGTTATTATTTATTTATGTATCCCTGTGAGTGGTAAATTAATTTAAAATGCTGAAATGTATAACTTCTTAAAGCATGACAGGTCGAAAACATTTCTGGACATTCTGTATGTACATGAGTATAATAATTTTAACAAAAAAAGAACTGACTTCAAGAACTGGACATATTGAAATGAGACCACACGGGAATCACCAGCTTCCAAATAAAAAAGTAATCATCAAAATCGGTTCACCCAGTGGAAAGTTATGAGGTAACAAACATATAAAAACATACAGTCGAATTGATAACCTCCTCCTTTTTTGAAGTCGGTTAAAAAAATTATTTTTTTATATAATCGCTAAACTCAACCTCAAAAATATTTTATTCATATAGGCACTTATTTTACAGGCACTTATGAATAGTCAATATTTAATATTAAAAAATCGAGTGATTCTAGTCGCCAGTTCCAAGTGCAGCCTACCCTTCATGGAGAAAAATCTGGCAAGAAACTCCATTGTTGCTCCTTTTAAAAAATAATAATACGGTTACGTACGCTAAAGTGCCTATGTATCATTATCAAGAGCCTCTAATAGTTCACTGTTGCATATAGCGAACCTATCCTTAGGCAGGAGGTTTTGGTGGATACTACTGTGGCCAGACTGGTCGGTCGGTCTGGGTTTTGTTTCAAGTTTTCCTTCTCTTTGCAGTGCCTTGTCCTGCGTAATTTGATCCCTTAGTTGGATTGTGACGAAAGATCACACAAAAAATCAATCACTAAGGCCATGTTCAGATGATGAGCGCTCAACGCGCTTTTGCTAACGCGCGTTTACAACTGCATGTATGGCTATACATGTAGTTGTAATGAAATTACATGTAGTTGTAAACGCGCGTTAGCAAAACGCGCGTTGAGCGCTCATCATCTGAACACGGCTTTACATGTAGTTGTAAACGCGCGTTAGCAAATCGCGCGTTGAGCGCTCATCATCTGAGCATGGCCTTATGCTTAATCAGGCAAAATAAGATATATTTAATTTAAAATATATTTACCAACCTTGTAACCCAAAATGGGATCAGTTTCATCTCCATTCTCTACACCAGTCCACTTTACAACAAAGCCTGACTCTTGTTCCTTTCGGAAACTAGATAATTCAACGTTCTTTGGAGCTTCCAGCAATGGTGAGCCATCACAGAATATCAAAAGACTTAGCAGTTATAAAAACTTAATTTTCAGTGATACTATTAGTGATTATTATATTACTATTGATTACTATTACTAGTGATTTATATTACTATGTTCTTGGTTTTAATTTTATGAATAAATGTTTTTGCTCAGAAACTTGTTGTTCGCACGAAGTTTCCAAATGGTATCCCCCCCCTGATGTCAGAGGTTATACACCTTTGACATCAGGGGGGAGATAAATTGATCTCAAAGTTCTCAATGTTGATGAACAATTATTATATTATACGTAAACAGCTTCGTACCAACATTTTTTTTATGGAAAATTTTAACAAAAACAAAAATCGACCTCTAGGTTCCACTCGATTTCACTTGGATGCCATCATCAGTTCTAGTGTCCTTATCATGGTACCACCGTTGGGATATCTCCTTTCCATTAAAAAAATCGGTTCATAAACGACGAAGTTATCAGCGAATACACATAAAAAAATTGCTTCTTACAAAATTTAAATTTTCTATGTCAACGGGAAGCAGCTTTTAAGTTTTGATTCAAGTTTGATTTAAGGTTTGATTTGAGTTAGTCACGAGTTTCAAAATATGCGGTATAAATGGTTGTACTTTAGCGTTTTGCGTTTTTGCGTTGACTTATTTTTTTTTCAAAGCTTAAAGGCAATAAATAAGAACGAATTTTGATATAAATTTCAACTTGATACCTCTGCGCGGCAAAGGGTAATACATAGTTATATAATTATTAAAGAAAACATGTGATGTAATCGAAATTTTTCCTTTATTTGTGCTGTAAAACGTCGCTTCATGCCAAATTTCAAGATTATAGGACGGCTGGAAGTATCCTTTAGGTATTGATTCCCTTGCGAGTAGTTGCGAGTTTCCAAATATGGGGCTTAAATTGCTGTTTCTTTAGATTGCGTTAATATAGAAATTTTGATTTTGTAACAGCTTAAAGTAAAGTTTAATACATAGACCTGAGTATTTAATATTAATTTCAATGTAATACCTCTACGAGTTCATGAGCAAAAGGGTAGTAGGTTTAATTTTTTAAAATATTTTTGTTATATGATGTAACTAAAAAATATGTTTTTCGCAATTTTTCCTTTATCTGTGCTTTAGGACGTTGCTTCATACCAAACTTCAAGATTCTGAGTTCACGGGAAGTACCCTGTAGGTTTTGATTCCCTTGCTAGTAGTTGCGAGTTTCGAAATATGAATGAGTATGGTGACCACCACTCTTGGATTCTGCTTATGCTTTCCATCAGGCAGAGTAGAGTCATTTTGGCGGGCCAAACATAAAAAAAAAAAAAAAAAAGTAATAATATGGGGCTTAAATTGCTGTTTCTTTTGATTACGTTAACATAGAAGTTTTATTTTGTTACAGCTTAAAAATGTTATAGACTTGAGTATTTGATACGAATTTCAATTTAATACCTCTACGCGTTCATGAAGAAAGTGGTAGCAAGTTTAAAATTAAAAAAAAAAAATATTATATGAATGTGCTTTTCGCAATTTTTCATTTATCTGTACTATAAGACGTTACTTTGTACCAACTTTCAAGATCCTGAGTTCACGGGAAGTACCCTCAACGTAGGGCTACGAGTATATGGTCTGGTAGAGCTATCCTAGAACAAATCCTGTCTCAAGAGGAACTTTATAAACACTTGTGGAAGACACAAAGAACAACCAGTTAGTGGTGTTCTTTTTGTCCTTGACCTTGGATGTTATGCTTGAAGACGTGGATGTTATTCCACCCAGAATAAATATTTTGTGATGAGAGCAATCATTTGATTTGTGTCTGTGTGTAATTTACCTATGAAATGTATGTTTTTAGAAACATTTTAGTATGTTTCTTTCTAGCCTAGTTACCATAAATTCACATTGTTCTCGTTACAGAGTGATTTAACCCAGTTTTTGTATTAAAATATGAAGTAATGTGGATGTATAATCACCTGGGCATAAGGGAGGAGTCCCACCTATCTTAAAAAGCGTTCAGGATGCTGCTGGATCGCAAGCGCGCAAACACTATGCTTTTGCGACTTTAATCTTTCACAACATACGCCGCTAACCCGTTGACCCTCTTCTTAATCAGGGCGAGGGTACAAAACAGGTCATAATGCACTCTTGTTTGGTCCCTGTTCCATAAAAATAAATTTCAAGATTTTTGAGCTAGAAAAAAAGAAACTATGCAGTAAGTTAAAATATATTCATTTAATCAGTTTTGTCGGGTTGGACCTCAATTCTCATTTTATTTGAAGATGATCCCGTATGTTTAGCAGTATAGGCATAAACTCCTATTTCATACGTAACTCCTTTCTTCATTCCGTGATAAGTGGCGTCAGTTTTATCAGCTGGAACATCTATCTCGGTAAGATCATCACTTGCGTCTTTATAGATATCCAGTTCCTGGAAATGAAAAATGGAAATAAGTATAATATGATACACATCAGATAGATCACAGTTGTCTGTTAAATTAGACAGAGCCTGTGCTATGGTGACCAGATTGGTGGTTAATATACAATCATATTTCAAGGTAGTAGAGCCACGCTGATTTCAGCACGAACGGGCCGGCTCGACCGGGCGGTACTACCCTCGCACAGAAGATCAACTTAAAATGACAGCGTTCGTGCGGTCGTGTTTCGTTGGTGAATGCGAGACCGAAGCCCAATGATGCAGAAGCATCACTAGGCCGCCATGGTGTGGGTCACCATGCTGCATTGTTGCATTGTCTGCATTCGCAATGAGTATGGTGACCACCACTCTTGGATTCTGCTTATACTTTCCATCAGGCAGAGTAGAGGCATTTTCGCAGGTCAATACATAAAAAAAAGTCGTACCAACTTTTACCCGCTTACCCGTCGGCTTCGCTCGCATTTAACAAAAAGTATCCTATGTTACTTCTAACACCTCGAAAAATATGTGTACAAAGTTTCATGGTGATCGGTTTTTTCGCGTGAAAGCGTAACAAACTTAAATTCTACATTCCACATTCGCTAAAGGGAATTAGCTTGGAATAGGGGGCAAACGAGCAAATGTATCGCTTGATGGTAAGCGATTATTATTACATAAAAAAACACATATATTATACACTGTCTGACCCGGCGAACTTCGTACCGCCACATTTTTTTTGTAAATATTTTCTACATTTCTGAAAATTCTAGAAATAGAAATACAACGCCATCTACCGGATAATCTAGAAATAGAAATACGGCGCAACCTACCGGATATCTGTGCCACTTAGAGGCCAAAGCGCCATCTATTAGGATTTTATCGAACAAACCGATAAATACACACTAAAGTCGTATAATAAACAAATAAATAGATCATGGAACAATATTAAAAGTACTTGCTTTTAAAAAAGAATGAATGAAATCGGACTGTGTTATTGAATTACAACTAAGTACATAATTATTTTGACTTTCATCCCCTCTCTCCAAGAAACAGTGCTGAATTTCGGGGTAAAGAGTATCCTATGTCCTTGTAGTATGACATCAAATCATGCCAAGTTTCATTACAATCCATTCAGTAGTATCGGCGTGCTGCGCGGCCAAGATACAGACAGACAAAAATGAAAAAAAAAACAGTTTTGGCTTCAGTATCGATTATAGAGATCATTCAAAAAAAATTGGACCTGTTACATTTTTATTATAAGTATAGATACATAGAAAACACCCAAACTCCGAAACAAATATTTGATGATCATACAAAGATTTGGTCCGACCCGAGCATTGAACCCGGTAAGTTAAAGTTGTTGTGAAAGATTATCTGAAGGAATATTAATATCATTTTCATTTAAAAATCACGATGTTGTCGCATGGTCGAACTTTTGACGCATTGTTGTCAATAGATACACATAACGATTTAAACAAATGTCAACAAAATGATGAGTCAATGAACGACCTTTATCATATCTAGTCCCGTTTTATTATTTCTGTTTTACATGCCCTGATTGTTTCATTCATTGAAGAGTTTCTTTCTGTAGTACAACCAAGATATCTCCATCAGAATGTGGCCACTGGGCACTTGGGCCACATTGGCCTAGTTGATACCGTTGTTGGTCATCTTTCTTTTTTAAAAGATAACTCCCGCATTAGGAATGTATCCATATTGCGGGGGACTTTACAAAACATACATAAAACGGACACAAGGAACACCCAGACTCAGAACAAGAATTTGTGGATCACATAAAATGTTGTACATGTGGGATTTGAACACTACACTTGGCGCAGTAGAAAGCGACGTGGTGTCCGCTGTAACCACTAGGCCAACCGTGCAATCGTTTACATAAAGTATTACTCCTCTACTTGAACTTACTCTTTTTCATAAAGTAAGAGAGCTAATTGAAACCAAACCTCTCTCTAGTCTAATTGAGGTCGGAGGCTACTGAAAGGATGCAACGCGTTTGTCTCTCTAGAGTCGGAGATGTCCATGGCCGGTGGCAGTAACTAACTAGTCGGTAACCCGTCTTGTATCCATAAAAAGAACATTCTAACTACGTCACAAAGCCAAAGAAGCCAAAAAGGCATCTAGCGGTTATAGAGTATGTGACTGCCAATCAAGAGTTCTTTCTCTCTCTCTCTCTCGATTCCCGTGTCGACCCAAATTATATTCAAATTCAAAATCATTTATTCAATTAAGACTCTAAGTGACATTTATGAACGTTAAATTGAAGCTACAGCTTAAAATCATAGATCGACACAAACAGACGCCACAGCTGTATTGTCAAAGTAAATTAGGTGAAAACACCAAAATCTACTGCCTGCCTGTGTCGGTCCATAACTTCCAGTTTCCAAAATGCGTAGAGCCCAAAAAGTGTCTTGTCTTGTCTGTTTTTCGTACAGGAAATTCTTAATAACAGCCCGGAGAATGGAAGTTTGGCGGTGTTCTGTGCTCGGAGAGCATGTTAAGCCGTTGATCCCGTTTGTCATGAACGTCTATGGCAATCGCTATTGGGAAGTCAGTGCCCTCAAATATACTGACCGTAAGTTCAACCTTCTAATTAATTTCGCCGTCAGGGTTACGGAGGTTTCCGTGGCAAAATTGATATTCAGTTAAATCCGGTTGAACTTGTAGCCGATCCTAAATGAGTCATTGGCGATGCATCATTGCTCCACCTATAGTTTCCTTGTAAATTTTGGAAGAAAACTTCGAACTGGTATAACCATACCCCATTTTTTTCAACCTTATGATTTGTAGTTATAAATCTACTAGCTGTGCCCGTAACTTCGTCCGCGTGGAAAAGTGACATTGGGTAGCATTTATACCCCCTTTCAACCCTTTTTACACGCTTTTTTATTAGCTTCACCTGTATGGTCCTCTGGACTTGATTTTGACCCACTTCAAACGGTCAACTTTGTAGACTCAATGAGGACCGATAATAATAGTCTACAAAAACTTTAAAAAAAAACACGCTTTTATAAATAGACTAAACTCAAAAATTTTTTTTTTTAATTATTCAAATTTAAGATAAAGTGATAAATAAAAAACTTTTTAGAAAAAAAAAAAAAACTCTCAAAAAAAATTCAACTTCGTTGGATGTTTTTGGAAGTCGGTTTTATTTTTTTTATAAAAAGTTTTTATTTTACAGTTTTTAGTGCAAACAATCGTAGGTAAGTAGTAAGTTGAACTATTTCATCAAATTTCATCGTCAAGAATACAAATTAAGGTCTATACCTACGTGTAATATTAAAATCATCCTCTAATCCCTAACTGTTGAAGAGTTTAATCTTCTATCATCAGCTCACCTAAATAGCTTGAAAGTATACGACTGAAGGTCTTTAGATACGTATGAAATTGAAAGAATTATTCTCCAACTCCTAACCGTTGAGGAGTTGTACCTTCCACCTTCCATCATCAGCTTACCTAAATAGTTTGTAAGAATACGACTAAAGGTAACTTATATACATATGATATTTAAAGATTTATCCTCCAACTCCTAACCGTTATGGAGTGGTACCTTACATCAAAAGCTCATCATCATAAAATGATGACTATCAGACGCAAATACCGGTGTAACTTCAGAAAATATACGAAAAACATAGTATGTGCCTATAAAAAATGAGGGTTTCCCTCGATTTCCCTGGGATCCCATCATCAGATCCTGATATGCTGGCAATGGGACCACCACGGAAGCATATCCTGTCGAATACAAAAAAAAAATTCAAAATCGGTCCACAACTGACGGAGTAATCGGGTAACATACATAAAAAAAAAAATAAAAAAAATACATACAGTGGAACATAGAACCTCCTCCTTTTTGGAAGTCGGTTAAAAAGCAGCAGTCGCATACGCTACCACTGCACCACCGAGTCACCACACAATCATTGCAACTAGAATTTTTATTCACACACACAATTATTATTCAAACTAATATTATACACTAACTTTTAAACTTTCGCGTTCCATGTTATAACAATAATTATTTTTACGGGAATTAACGCGATCACTTATTTCAAGGTATTACATACCTCTGTTTTGCCTGACGTTTCGACCAGGTTGCACTGGCCGTGGTCACACGCTTTTCTGCGCAGTCGGATAAACACCAGAATAGGAACACATCGGTTTGCTTACAGAATAGGGACCCTGTTAGTGTGGTATGTGACGGTACATGGCGAGACAATTTTATCAATAATATCGAAAATGTGCGGGTGGATGAAGAACCTTCTACTTCACGGATTCGACGACGGAGGGCGTGCGCCGCTGAGCCAGTCAGCCTGTGACCACGGCCAGTGCAACCTGGTCGAAACGTCAGGCAAAACAGAGGTATGTAATACCTTGAAATAAGTGATCGCGTTAATTCCCGTAAAAATAATTATTGTTATAATATTATACATTCAAATGCTACTGTGTCTATCTGTCTGCAATGCTTTCACGGCCAAACCGCTGCACTAATTTTAATGGAAATTGACTTACTCTGGGAAGAAATGCCGAGACAAATCTCAGAGGTGTCTTTTTAGTACGTGAACATTGATTAAACAAAAACTATCCGAGTACAGCATAGGGTCTGGGTTGGCCTTTGAAAGAAGGGATCATAGTTTCGAGTCGGCCTGTCCATACAGACAGCATACGAACTCCTGCCATCGTATTACGTAATCGGTATTAGACAAGATTAACTACACGAATGAAGCCTAAAAAAAAAGCGGCCAAGTGCGAGTCGGACTCGCCCATGAAGGGTTCCGCAACAGCAAGTAACATATTATAATTTTTATTTTATTTTTATATTTGTGTCGATTAAATAAAAGGTAAATTGCAGTTTACCATTTATGACGTATTAAAAAAAAACTACTTATTAGATTTCGTCCAAACCAATTTTCGTTGGAAGTTTGTATGGTATGTAATGTACATCATATTTTTTTTTTTGATTTATCATTCTCTTATTTTAGAAGTTACAGGGGGGGACACACACATTTTACCACTTTGGAAGTGTCTCTCGCGCAAACTATTCAGTTTAGAAAAAAATGGTATTAGAAACCTCAATATCATTTTCGAAGACCTATCCATAGATACCCCCCACGTATGGGTTTGATGAAAAAAAATTTTTTGAGTTTCAGTTCTATGTATGGGGAACCCCCAAAATGTATTGTTTTTTTAATTTTTTGTGTGAAAATCTTAATGCGGTTCACAGAATACATTTACTTACCAAGTTTCAACATTATAGGTCTTATACTTTCGGAAAAAAGTGGCTGTGACATACGGACGGACAGACAGACAGACAGACATGACGAATCTATAAGGGTTCCGTTTTTTGCCTTTGGCACGGAACCCTAAAAAGGTGCTACGATATTCAATGTAAAGAAGAGACAAGAGACCGAATTGTATGTCGTTATTGCCATGGAAGACGGGAAGGCATTTGGTGTGGGACGTAACTTGCGTCGACACCCTAGCGCCATCTCATCTTCCAAGTACAGCTGCTTTTGCGGAAAGCCTCAAACGGCGTAAATACCAAAATCTAATAGGTAATTACATTTTTGAACCGTTTGGGGTCGAGACACTAGGTTCATGGGGTCCGAGTGCTCGCGCTATGTTTAAACTACTAACTAAGCAACTGATCGACGCTTCTCGTGACCAGAAGGCTGGCCTTTTTCTAGCACAGAGAAGTAGCGTTGCCATTCCACGTGGCAATACTGCTAGCCTTTTGGGAATACTAGTAGTAGTAGGCGATGATGCGGAGGAAGTTTTTCACGCCTGTATGAAAATATGGTTGCTCCCTTCTTTATTATTCTATCTTAGTATTTTAACTTAATATTAGGATAACATATTATTTAAAGATAAACATATTTACCGGTAATGCTTCTACTTCTGTTGGCACAAATTTTCCATCTGCATTAGAAATGTACACGATACCTTTGACTTTTTTAACCACCCATATTTTTACCTGAAAATTAAATTACACAAGATTATCAATAAAGTCATAAATGCTAACAATATACATAATGGGTCAGTCTATATCCATGTTGTGACGGTTGGGTGCCGTAAGAGGCGACTAAGGCAGCAAATAACGCAGAACAACATCACTGCAAAGAGAAGGGAAACTTGAAACAAATCCTATATTAACTCGTCTGACCAGCGTGATATAGTAGATCAAAACACTCTTTCTAAGGAGACAGTCTAGCAGTGGACAGTTAAACGCTGTTGATTTGATGATGTGCCACGAAGGATCATCATCATCAACTCTTCGAAAAGACGTCCACTGCTTAACCGGCCACAATAACCGGATAAAAACATCATCATCATCAACAACCCATAACATTTTTTTTTTTTTTTTTTATGTATGCCCGCCAAAATGATTCTACTCTGCCTGATGGAAAGCACAAGCAGAATCCAAGAGTGGCGGTCACCATACTCACTGCGAATGCAGGCAATGCAGTATGGCGACCCACACCATGGCGGCCTAGTGATGCTGCTGCACCTTTTAGTCTAGTCAACAAGTATGGAACTTGTTGACTAGACTACTTGGGCCTCCGGTCTCGCATTCACCAACGAAACACGACAGCACGAACGCTGTCATTTTACGTTGATTTTCTGTGCGAGGGTAGTACCGCCCCGGTCGAGCCGGCCCGTTCATGCTGAAATCAGCGTGGCTCTACTACCTACTAAACATCCCACTGCTGGCCTCGGACCTCTTCTCAGGAGAGGGTTAAGGCCATATCTCCCCACTCTGGAAAAGCGTTGGGGACGGGCAAGAAAACGTTGTGGCTACGTAATCTTGCCGTTGGATTTTTTAAGCCGCCAAAAGGCCTCCAACTAAGCTTCACAACTGTTATCATATGATAACAACCGGGACCGACTGCTTAACGTGACCTAAGAATCTCGAAAACGCTCATGCCACTAGCGGTCACCCATCCAGCTCCTGACCGCGCCGTGGTTGCTTAACCTCGGTGATTGTTTCTAATCACTGAGTGTAACTGGGCTATGAGCTCCTCATACTGTGCTAGTACGTAACGCCGTAGTAGTGTTTTTGCTGTTATTATTGCAATTTTCACAAAAATCTCTTCGTCTTAACTATATCTTTTGAGCTATATTCATCCATAGACGGCAGCAGTAAATAATTACCATTACGAAACATTGTCCTTGCTCCACTTGCTCTCTATTTCATAATAAAACGATAATACAGAAATCTATAGAGATACTGACCAAAGTGACGTAAAACGTATGCATAACCCATAAATGATTCATAGGAATTACCACTAGATATTTCATCATAAAACAAACAAATATCGCTACAAGGACAAATAATGTTATCGCTCTTAGCATTCAGAGTACTCAGTATTAGGTTCAAAGTACAAGAAGTAATAATGACTTTTGGGAACCCATAAAAACAAAGAAATATCGATTCTAGAACAAAGAATATTAACCTTTTGTAACCATTTCCGTCGGTGTTATCTTCTAAATGAATGGTACTTAATAGACTAACTGTTCCAGCAACTCATCGGCTAACTTTTGTTTGACCGATATCTTAATCGTTTCCTGAGTGACTAAGCTTCTTTAATGAGTTGTTCCTGAATCGCCCATACCTTTATGACCCATCTGTAGAATATTGAATAAAAAATAACATTTCGATGTTTGATGTAGTGCTTGATGTAGTGATTCATTAAAATCGGTTTTTTTATTTGGGCGCTACGGAGGAACTTGGAAACGTATAACCTATCCTTTCAGCTGTGCCTTAGTTGAGAAAATCCCTTATATCCAAAAATCCTATAACTTATTTAACGAACCCTGAAATACTTTCAAACAAAACACACCTCTAATAAAAACATTATTACTAACCTTGTATCCCATAATAGGATCCGATTTTTCAAAATCTTCAACTTTACTCCAATCGACCACAAACCACAACTTATCGTGATCTTCATGTGTGGAAATACGCATATCTTTAGGACTCAAATTTCTGGGAGTCACATCCAAAGGATCCAATTTTGTAGGAGCAATATCTATCGGGTGTCCTTGTACCCATAATATTACTAAAAACAGGAAGAATATTTCTTTCATTGTTTCGTTGGATTTAGCTGTTGATAAATTTAACAATAGCGCTTTTGTTAACAACACGTGCGCTCCGAAGCGTATCTCGACAATATGTCATAAAACCGATGTCAAGAGATCACTAGATAATTTTATTTTGTTTTTATACCGTGTTTGTTTTCCATTTATAAGTGTCGGGTAAATACGATTAGGTAACTATATTTGGTGATGCTAGTTTGTAGTTTGACAAGAGTTTGGCAATTTTTTCGTTGCCTAGAAAGTGAGGGTACTGGAGATCTATCCCTGCTTAATCTGGGGGACATTGCTCCTTCTTCATATACGTTATTATACCTAATTTTTATGTATGAGCTCGCCAAAGTAAATCATGTCCCCTGTGACCCCCACCCCCCCATTCGGTCCGCGCCTGCCTGCTGATGGTGCAGAAGCATCTCAATATACTGCCATGGATTGAGTCACCATGCTGCATTGTCTGCATTCGCAATGAGTACGATGACCAACCTCTTGGATTCTGCTTATGCTTTCCATCAGGCAGAGTAGAGTCACTTTGAGAGGCTCACACTTAATAAAAAAAGTCAGCCTTCGCTAACTCCTAGAATGCAAGAAATAGCAAATTTGTCTTAAGAAGACTGGCTTCTGTTTTTTAAATAGTATGTTAAGACAAAAGAAAAGTTGGTTATTTGATGGGCCGATTAGCCTAATAATTGGTTATGTATGTGGCGATCCCAACCACTTACCACCACCACCAATATTTGTCAAAAACTTTGGTTAAGCCTACTATTTTGACAAATATAATTAATAATTATGTACGACATTTTAAACTGTTGCCTTTCGTTTATCGATTATATTTAATTCTCGTTTCGCTCACGATGAAATCCGAGACTATAGATCTAATAGATTTTCACTTTTTTTTTAAATGTCTTTTGGAGTGTCTAGGACTGGATAGTTAACATCGCGCTTAGACCAATAGGAACCGAGCATGATTGAAATGAGACGCAAACGAAGTTGTTTGGGCCAAGTAGTATCTATAATTATATCAAAAATTTTATTTGTGTAGGTACTTACTGCTTCAAAAACACGAAAAGTGCAGCATCGATTAAAGTCAAATTCTGACACAATTTTTTTTTTATAGAATAGGGGAAAATGAGCAGACGTATCACATGATGGTAAGCGATTACCGGCGGCCATGGACACTCGCAACACCAGAGGAGTCACAAGTGCGTTGCCGGCCTTTGGGGGATGGGGAAGGGGATGGGGGAGGGGTTGGGGAATCGGCCTCCGGTATCCTCACTCACTCGGTGAAACACAGCGCTAGCGCTGTTACACACCGGTTTTCTGTGAGGCTGTGGTATCAGTCCGGTCGAGCCGGCCCATTCATGCCGAAGCGTGTCTCTCTCACGATAAGCAACGGGCTTTAAAGATGGTCCTTTTTTCAATCATAATATGTGAAAACGAAACATAGCATCTACCTACAGTAATTTAAATAAGACGCTTATCATAGACATTGCTTTCGCGCTGGTTACAGGCGTCAGGCAATTCAAAAGTCTTGACTTGTAACACACAGTTAATTTATCAAGGAAGGATTTAGGCTACATAACATTACGATATGAACGATAGGAGTAGAGCATTTATTTCTTTTGAGATTGAACCGAGAAGTGGCGCGAGTCAGCTAGAGATGGAATAAAACCTTCATGTTTTCAGTATATATAAATATAAAATGATAATATAATATTACGAAATAACACACAACACCATTTAGTCCCAAACTAAGCAGAGCTTTTATTTTGGGTACTAGACAACTGATATAAATACATTTAAATCCTTTTTTTTGCATACATATTATATATAGAAAACATCCAAACTCCTAAACAAATATGTGCAGATCATACAAACATTAAATTCGACCCGGGAATCGAACCCGAGAACTCAAGTACAGCAGTCGCATACGCTACCGCTGCGCCACCGCTGCACCGTGACATTCAGACAGAACAGTTCACAGACTATAAGTAAGGTTAGTAAGACTAATTACAGATGTGTAATTACAATCCTATAATAGATTCATAACTACAGAACATATTAAAACACAAATTAGGTATGTTTACTCAAACTTTGTTTATTTCCATACATTATTATACTACATACAATTTATGGCTATGGTTATAACAGTTGGAATTTTCCTTTCAAAATCTACAAGGGAACTATGAATGGAGCGATTATGCATCACCAATGACTCATTTATAACTATTTCTTATCATAGACAGCTCATAGAGGTATTGCTACAACAATCAATCAAAATAGTCCTTGGTATGCCAGCCTATTTTATCTATCAATGATAACTATATATCTACATATAATATACTTTATGTGTTACTCAGAACACTCAATGCAGTAAGAAGCGACAAGGTGGAGTTTCCGTAAACATAATATCTACCTACATATACTAATATTATAAAGCTTAAGACTACGTTTGTTTATTTGATTGTTTCAGTTCTTCAGTTCTCAGGAATTACTGGTCCAAATTAAAAAACTTTTTAAGTGTAAGATAGCCTTGTTATCTTACATACTTGGCTATGGCTATACATAAGTATGCTACAACCAAAACAGTATCAATCTATACTTATAATAAAAATGTAACAGGTCCAAGACATTAAATATATTTAGAAATGTTTTTTTGGAGGGCTCTCTATTATCGATACCGAAGCCAAAACTGTATTTTTTTTTTATTTTTGTCTGTCTGTCTGTCTGTATCTTGACGCCGACACTACTGAACGGATTCAAATGAAACTTGGCATGATTTGAGTTCATACTACGAGGTAGGACATAGGATACTTTTTAACACGAAATCCAGCATGGTTTCCTGGAGAGAGGGGATGAAAGTCAAAATATGTAGGTACTTAGTTGTAATTCAATAACACATAGTCCGATTTCATTCATTCTTTTTTTACTAGAAAGTAAAAATTAAAGGTAAACGGGAAAAGTCTTTCTTTTGTTCGCGACTGTACACTGCCTGTGGGAAGCTGACACAGATATGTAAATATGGCGGTACGAAGTTCGCCGGGTCAGCAAGTCAATAATAAGTAATGAATTATTTTAAAAAAAGCGGTCGAGTGCGAGTCGGACTCGCCCATGCGGGGTGTTCCGCAGCAGCAAGTTTTTTTTTTTTTATATATTTGTTTTGATTGAATGAAAGGTAAATTGCAGTTTACGATTTATGACGTATTAAAAAATACTAATTACTAGATTTCGTTCAAACCAATTTTCGGTGGAAGTTTGCATGGTAATGTACATCATATTTTTTTTTTTGATTTATCATGCTCTTATTTTAGAAGTTACAGGGGGGGGGGGGGTACACACACACATTTTACTACTTTGGAAGTGTCTCTCGCGCAATCTATTCAGTTTAGAAAAAAATGATATTAGAAACCTCAATATCATTTTTGAAGACCTATCCATAGATACCCCAAACGCATGAGTTTGATGAAAAAAAATTTTTTGAGTTTCAGTTCTACGTAAGGGGACCCCCAAAATATTTGTTTTTTTCTTATTTTTGTGTGAAAATCTTAATGCGGTTCACAGAATACATCTACTTACCAAGTTTCAACATTATAGGTCTTATAGTTTCGGAAAAAAGTGGCTGTGACATACGGACGGACAGACGGACAGACAGACAGACATGACGAATCTATAAGAGTTCCGTCTTTTGCCTTTGGCACGGAACCCTAAAAAAACCCGCCTGCCTCAATATCTGCTGTCTTTATTAAATTCATTGAAGAGCTGAAAGATAGAAAGAACTGAATTTTTATTTTCTTAATTTTCTTTTTCTTTTTTTTTAATTTTGATGTACCTACCCACTGTCACTCTCACGACTAAGACGAATCTATTGACACAACTCACATAAAAATACGACAAGCCGTTTACGCTCTAGGGCGTGCCAAAGAAATATACATACATATAATACCTACACAGGAATAACATATACCTCCTTCTTTCGCAGTCGGGTAAAAATATTACAAAAACGGGGAAAAATTATTCCTTTTGAGAACTTCTATTGCATGCGCTGGGTAAACGGTTAAAGTTTCCCTGAAATAATGTATGAACGAATTGTTTCCCTTTAAAAGTTCTTAAAAAAAGTCCACGATAGTATATATCTATCTTTCAAGGTTGCCTCGCTATAACCTTTTTATGGTAAACAAATTTATTCACGCTGTTATACCTAACATTGCGCTATGGGCAACAGGAGTCAGGAGACGCGGACGGGGTTGTGTGAGTCACCTAGTTATTTGTTTGTATTTAGAATTATACATAATATAAGTATGTTTATCAGTACCTAGTCTGGTCACTATCACAGAGGCCGACTAGTTTAAGATTAGATGGCTGCGTTTGATTTGACAGGTGTCAAGATATTGTTATTATTATTGAAGGGAAAACTTCTTAAGGCGCGTTGAGCACTTTTTGGGTGAACAGAAATCATGGAACTTGCGTCATCGTCACCGAACGCTTCTTTGATGATACAATTCACAAGCAACTTAATTTTCACTTCTACCGGCAGTCTCCAAAGACCAACCCGTTCTTATTAATTAAACCACACATGTTTAGTATGATATGGCAAAATAGGATAGAGAATAGTAATGAAATATAGTATTATTAACCGACTTCAAAAAAGGAGGAGGTTCTCAATTCGACCGTATATGTATATTTTTATGTGTGTTAGCGGATAACTTCGTCGTTTATGAACCGATTTTGATGATTATTTTTTAATGAAAAAGAGATATCTCAACGGTCGTACCATGATGAGGTACATTCACACGGTACACTACGAGGTACACTAAGATCTGATGATGGCATCCAAGAGAAATCGAGTCGAACCTTGAAGTCGGTTTTTGTTAAAGTTTTACTTTTTAAAAGTCAACACCCGCATTATAACGTATCGTTTATCACGAAGGACTTAACATACAAGACACGGACACCAAGAACACCCAGACTTAACAAATTTGTGAATCAACAAAGAACTGTCCCATGTGGGGTTCGAATCCATAACACTCAGCGCATAAGAAAGCGGCGTGGCAACCTTTTAAACCACTACACTATCTGTGCAGTCTAATTAACTAATGACCTTTAATTGTTTAAGTAACGATTGAACTTATACTCAAAAAACAAAACTCATCAGTTAGACAAAAATTGTTGATAGATGTTATTGTCCGGCCTCGGAGAGCATGTTAAGCCGTCAGTCTCGGTTGTCATGAACAGCTATGACTATTACTTTTTCCAAAATTTAGACAACTTTTTAGTGGGTAAAAAATTCAATTCCCGAGAGGCAGTACAAAATGCCTTTGAAGAGTTTGTTGCCTCCCGTCCACCTGATTTTTACAAGAAGTGCATCAATAAACTGCCAATGCGTTGGCAAAGATGCGTCGATTGCATGGGTGATTACTTCGAATAACAGAAATAACAAAGGTAACTTAAAGCTAGGAGGTAGAATAGGCGGCCTTATCGCCCGAAGGCAATCTCTTACAGGCAACCTTGTATTGTTCGGAGTAGTGCTTATAAAGGCAATTAAGATTAGGATAGATGACCAAAAGTAGTAAATAACAAAAATAACCATAATTAGCTTAAGTGCTTTTAAATGTTTTACATAAAGCTGGAAATAAATTTAGCTAACTTAAACGTTGTCGGATCCTTTTCCTTTAAAATAACTAATATGCTGATGAGTTCACATGATTACTAACGTTATGTTAGGTATCTTCACCGCGTGGTGACGGATTCATAATACGGTGACGGAATAAAAAAAATACAGTTATAAGGACTGCCGATTGAAGTGAAAACTTATAACTTGAAGGGGACGGTGACACGGTGATGCGAACTCTTAAGATTTTCCCCTTACCAAAAAGTGCTCAACGCGGCCAAAGAAGTTCTGTGACGTCAGCATGTCGGTGACGCGTGACGCGAACTCATTAGATTTTCCCCTGCCAAAAAGTGCTCAACGCAGCGATAGAAGTTTTCACTTCAATAATACAGACTGTAACGACCCCTATCCATCCCGTAGGTGTCTTAAAAGGAGACCAAGGGAACAAACTAAGCAGATCAATAGCACTGCAAAGAGAGAAAACTTTCACCGTGGGAGAGCCACAGTTTCACCGAATGAGTGAGGATACCGGAGGCCCATACCCCAATCCCCTACCCCTACCTCCCCCCGCATCCCCAAAAGGCCGGCAACACACTTGTGACGCTTCTGGTGTTGCAGGTGTCCATGGGTGGTGGTAATCGCTTACCATCAGGCGATACGTCTGCTCGTTTGCCCGCCCATTCCATTAAAAAAATATATACCTTTATATTATAGTTTTTTATGTTATTTTCGTTTATTGTTTTCCATTAAAATATAAGTTAACAAAGTACATGAATAACAATGATGCATTTTTGTAGTTTCATAATCATAAAACTGTGCCTTGCCATTTGAATGAAGTAGCAAACACTGTAAAGGTGATGAAATCGTTTAATTTCACGATAATCTTGTTCTGACCAATTATTCCTTTAGTAAAAGCTTTTGAATATGAAACAATATGTTTTTATAAAGAATATTGAAAATGTATGTTTCAAATAGCTTATTTTCATAATGGTTTTAATGCAGCTATTTTCTTTTCAAATCACGTCTACCTATGATTTGAAACGACTTATTACGACGAATACGGTGTAGAAGGAATTCCTAACTTAAGTTAACATGATCAATTTTCGAGAATGTTCCTTTTTAAATTAATGTTGCCATGACGTAGGTAAAAATGAAAACTACCTGAAAATTAAACCTAACTAATTAAAGTTTAAGTTCATACTCGTATTTAAAAATAAACCCAGGTGTATTTTACAAAGGCAAGGCAATTTCTCCATACATGATGTAACTTTGGAGTTAAAAGTTGATGTGATTTTGCACTGTTTATTTCTGGTTTTTAACACTCACTATAACCTAAGTGTCAGCAGTTCTATAGCTTAGGCCAAAAATATCTAATAATTTTATGTGTAAAGATATATGTTTTGTAATTATTTACATTTTAAAAATAATGAAATCTTAATAACCTTTCAATTTAGATCACCATAATTTGACATAACTCCAAATTTACTATTAATCCTATTTTATTATACCCCGTAAAGCTAAAAATACATGCTACATGCACTAATAAGAATGAAAGATATTATAACTATCTTTGTCACTTAAGAAAATATGGACATTGCCTTATGATTTTTTCCCCACAATCAGGGAGATTTTATTAACTGGTAACTCTAATCATATAAATACAGCTACGCTCTGTCGACATCGAAGTACCGTACGACTTGCGAGTGTAAACCTTCATTCTAAACACTAGTACCGGAGACACGGCAGAGAGAGCACGTACTTTAAAACATAAAATACTGATCAAAAATCATCAAAAATGAAACTGTTACTCCTGGTTTTCTTAATACCACTATGCCATGGCCATAGTCTCAATAAATGTGCATCACCAAACGACGTGCGAGTAGCCACAAATGGGGAAGGTGATGACTTATGGCTGGATATTTCTTGGAGTAAAACTGAAAATACTGATCCTGAAGATCCCATATTGGGATATAAGGTTAGTGATTTTTTTTTCCCTTTTTAGTCTTTTTTAAGTATTATTCTGTTTCTATTTTTAAGTCTCGTTTTCTAATTGTTTCTAATTTCAATTTGACAGTTAACTTGTTATTGAATGATTCATTATTTTGTTAAAACTCTGCATAGTATGTCTGTTTGTTTGTGTACATTGTGTGCTACGTATGTGACATACTTTTTAATTAACGATGAATATAAGATTTCGATATGTGCTAATTAGAAAAATATTGTCTTAAATTAGCAACACTACTAATTTTTATTCTGTCTTAAAACATTTCGGTTGGTTATTCGTTAGTAGGTATTGTTTTAACGCTCATTTCAAATTCCATCAAATCTATAGATATGAAATACCTATTTAAAGTGGCTGACTCACTGATTCATTAAAACAGAACATCAACCATAGAGGCTACAAAGTTGAATTTTTCGCAGCTGATGCATTTTATGTTGTACACAACTTTATAGGAAGGTTTTGTGGAAATTTCACCCTTAGGAAGGTAAAATTAGGGATGGACGTTCGTTATGTTTGTCGTTTTCTAAGTTATAAACACGTGAAAATACCCACGGGATCGAAGCTGTGCGAATCTATACAAATAAAAAGAAATTGTCTGTTTGAAATTTCAAATGTAATTTTAATTCATAAGAGAGTATTTACGGTACTTTAGTCTGTCTGTCTTTCTGTTTATTCTGGTTAATCTCTGGAACGGCTGGACTGATTTTGTCAGGAATTTCACTGGCAGATAACTGATGATATAATGAGTGACAAAGGCTACTTTTATTTTTGACTAGCTTCACCCCTCGGTGTTACCTGAGGTTTTTGTTGTAAAGGTACAACAGCAACCGCAGGTAACACCGCAGGGCACAGATAGTAGCTAAAAACTGAAAAACTTTTACATGTCTTTGTTGTGGCAATTTTTTTTAGTTGTCGTGGTGTGAATTTCCAATACTCATTTCAAATTTAATTAAAGCGAAATGTAGCCATAATTACTTACATATGTGTTGTACTGATTATAGTTTGATTTAACAGCGTAAAGTTGTATTAAAATTTCATTATAATCGAAATTACAAATTAACTTTTAAAATAGGAAAACTGACTATTATGCACTTACTTTGTTATTAATCTATACTAATTTAAAAAGTTGAAGAGTTTCTTTATTTGTTTGAACGCGCTAATCTCAGGAACTACTGGTCCGATTAAAAAAAATCTTTCCGTTTTAGATAGCCCATTTATTGAGGAAGGCAATATATCATCACGCTGAGACCAATAGGAGTGGAGCACCAATGAAGAATGTTTAAAAGACGGGGGGAAATTTTTACGCTACGGGCAATTAAATAGGAGATGTAAACGACGTTGCGTCGGTCAACTAATAATATAATATAATTTTTATCAGTGTGGTGACCGATTATGAATACAGAGTGTCACCACCCTTATTTATCCCGTGGGTGTCGTAAGAGTCGACTAGGGAACAAACTTTGCAGCACAACAATACGGCAAACATAAAACAAACATGAAACAAAACCCTTTTTTACGTGTTTAAACCCCCAACGGGGTGGTATCGAAATCGGACCGACTAAAACCACTCGGTGTGCCACACTGCGCCTGAGGTCCGGGAACTGCTGTCACTACGATATTCGGATCCCTCCCATATGAAAGAAAATCCTGCACCAACAGGTCCAACAAGTAGGTCAAAGCCTCCTTTCTTTCTGTCTGAGTAGAGATCTGTGTCCTCTATGTCCAGCAATAAAACCTTAAGGGCTGTACAATAAATTTCACTCTTTAGTTTTCCACACTAAAGGGTAGTATTTTTTTCCAATTTCATTGAGATTAAACAGTCGGTGTACCCCGCGGTTACTGTTCTAGTAAAGGTATAGTCCATTTCAATGTTACATTTTGACGTGACGACGTCTAATAAATTGATGAATGCCGGCTGCATGCACGAAAAAGGATGACTCATTGTCCCGTTACGCTCATTGTACGTCGTTGTTTTTCATCAATGTTTTGTTAGACGTTGTCACGTTAAACTATCGTCCGTAAACCGACTTTACAGACAACCAATTTTTTTGGCCTGACTATAGGTCTGACATAATAATTGTTATTTTTACGGGAATTAACGCGATCACTATTTCAAGGTACTACATACCTCTGTTTTGCCTGACGTTTTCTGACATATTTTTTGTTAGACCTATAGTTTATCATATAAACCATAAAAATCATTTGCACCCCTTTTCCCAAGATGGCGGCCGGGGGACAAGGGTTGCAACCCCACAAACTTGAATTAAATTTACACTAACACCTCCTTCATATCTAAAAAATAAAATTGTGTCCACTGAGAAATGCAACCCCAAATGTACCTTTTCATTTAGTACAACAACAACAGCGCGTAAAATCACGGGGCGAAGCTATTCTAAAAAAAGTAGACGATCAAAAACACTGAAACATTTTTTATGTATGTACCGTATGTACTTTCATATGCATTTATTAAAAATCCGTTTATTTAAAATTACAAATCGACACTTTAATTTATTTATTTGTATAGATAATTGTGACGCGCGAGTTTGTGTTCTAATGAGCTTAACCTTCAAATAATTAACAGTAACTTACTATGGTACTAATTAGGATCTAACTGATAGTAGGTAGGTATATGTATATGGATCTAAATGGTAGTAGAATAGTATTACCTAGAACCATACCTTTTTATTTCGTCAACTTTTAATTTAATTACAAAAATCATAATTATCATTTTTAACGTTATAAAAATCTTCAAAGGTGTGTTGTTGTAAATTTTGAAACCTGTTATGGAATTTAAAGTTCTTTTTTATGGAACTTGCTTTTCTACAATCGTTAATGCTTAAATTATCTTGTGTCATTGGCCAATACTTTGTCTAAGATTACTTTGCCTAAGGTTAGCCAATGACACACGATTGCAGAAAGAAGAACGCTTGCAACTTGGCTAGGGGGGCACTATTTTCATTTGTTATTAGTATACTGGAGATCCGGCCTGCTTTCTCACGAAAGTCTTTGATATTCTCGGAGTTCTACTTTTATAATATGTGTTAATCCACATATAAACATTCCTCTTGAATCACTATCTATTGCTGTAAATTGGATTAAAATCCGTTGATTAGTTTATAAGATATAAGCGAACAAACGGACTAAGTGACTTCATTTTTAAACTACGTATAGACACTAATGAAATAGAAGCCAGCAGATGCCATAACAAACTTCTACGTTCTTAATCAAATAAAGTGCAACATATCCCCAACTGTCCATAGCTCATCATCCAATTGAAGAATTACTTCAATTGGATTAGGTACACGACAATGTTCGCTCGAGGTGCCTCGTATTGCGAACTAATGGAATTAAGTTATAAATAATATCGGATTCTTTGTGTGGGTTCTTAGGTTTATTTTTGTTTGTATATGAGCCTGAAAATGTGACCGTACTCCACGAGAAGTGTTCGCCATACTATATTATACAATGCAGACAACGCAACAATGCAGCATGGTGACGCACACTAGCGCAGCCCATTAAGATGCTTCTGCATATTTGACTCTAATATATTTCAATAAAATCCGTGCGGTGATGGATTAACGATAGGTACGCAGTAACATTGTGAGCCATCTTAGTTTTAAATAATATTCGTTGTGTGGGTTCTTGGTTTTTTTTTTGTATATGAGCCTGACAAAATGACCCTACTCTGCCTGATGGAAATCATGAACAGAATCCAAGAGCAGTAGTAGTTGTAATCACTATACTAACTGCGAATGCATAAAATGCAACAATGCAACACAAGTAAGGCGGCCTATTGAGGTGCTTCTGCATATTTGACTTATTATATTTCAATAATATCCACGTGGTGATGGATTAAGGATACGCCGTAACGCCCTTATCCATTACATGAGTGCCGTAAAGGCCGATTAAGTGATCGAACAACGTAGGGCAACAGCACTGCAAAGAGAAGAAAAACTTGACACAAACCCTGTGCACCAACCAGGCTAGTAATATAGAAGGTTATAACTGACCTTCAAAAGACAGATCTGTGTCTATTAGTGGACTATTATAGGCTGATTCCCTTACTGATCGATCAACGCATATCAGGTCTAGAATTTTTTTATATAACGTAGGTTGTTTTTTTTTAAATCACTCTCAAATTTCCAAAATGGGGGCTAGAAATTTATATGAAAGTTCATTATGCTTGGTACAGCTCTTTCAAAGTTTTTGCAAGTTAAAAATAATAAAACCGTAAATTAGGGTGTGAGCGGGGTCACATACCATCCCAGGTCCAGGCCGACTGACTCGTGGCGGTATAACCACACTACTGCGGGAATCATGAAACTTCCATATTGGCGACGGACAGCAGCGTCACCATATAAATGATTGAGGACACCAACTCGCCTCTCCAGTTTTAACAAGGAAAAGTTATTGAAAACAGGAGTAAGAGACGTTTATTGGTCTGACCTAACATGAGTAATGTAGGAAATATTTAATAACAGTTTTGTTTAGTAAATGACTGACTCATTCAAGACACAATTACGATGTTAAACAAAACAAAATCAGTTAATGAGTTGCTGGAAGTTATAGTCTGCTAAGTACCATTTAGAAGATAAAACAGAAGGAAATATTTACACAACGATAATATTCTTTGTTCTAGAATCGATATTTGTTTGTTTTGTGATCAAACAATTCGTAGCAATCACTTCCCATAAGTCATAATTAGTTCCTATACTTTGAACGTGATACTGATTACTTTGCTATGAGCGACGATAATATATTTGTTCTTGTAGCGATATTTGTATGTTTCATGATAAAATAATTGGTTCCATACAATTTCAATACCATTATTCTGAGGGTTGCTACCTCCCCTTCACCAGTACTCAGTTGGATAGCTTACAAGTGACGGCATAGTGCTGAATGTTATTGTTTTATGTCCCTGCATCTTTCTAAAAAGGTCTCCTGGTGGTTCACATGACCCATTAATTTTTGACACGGGTCCGTAGTCTATAATAGTGGCATTTCCCATGCATTATTTAAGCGTTTTACATAACTTTGGAAATTAAGTATACTCTCAAAATTTTAACCGATTTTGGCAAAGTGGGTTCTTAATTCGACTGAATTGTTTTTAACATCCTTGTTTTTTTTATGGGTCTTAAAAAATTTCATTGAATGATAAAATATCATCAAATAAAAATACAAATAATCATAGTAAAATTGAGAAAAACCCAAAATATATATCAAAGAGAGAGTTCAGAAGTGGACTGCATATAGGCTGATGATGATGATCGTCAAATTTTCAGTCACAGGTCATAGATTCGATTCCCATTTAGGAAAAATTACTTGGTGATGAGTACGGCTATTTGTTCTTGAATGGGTATAATTTGGCTGTATTAAGTAAGTAGTACCCGGAAGGCCTAACTTTGCTCGATATTATTTTGTATGGTATTTTTTTTTAATGAATCCTAGCTAGTTCGATTTATCCCCCGAAACCCTCTGTATACTAAATTTCATGCAAATCGTTGGAGCCGTTTCCGAGATTCAGATTATATATACTTATATTATTATAAAGCTGAAGAGTTTGTTTGTTTGCTTGAACGCGCTAATCTCAGGAACCGCTGGTCCGATTTGAAAAATTATTTCAGTGTTGGATAGTACATTTATCGAGGAAGGCTATAGGCTATATATAATTACGCTTAGACCAATAGGAGCGGAGCACCAATGAAGAATGTTTCAGAAACGGGGAAAAATTGTCACGCTACGGGTAATAGGAGACGCAAACGAGGTTGCGTGGGACAGCTAGTAGATATATATATAATACAAGAATTGCTCGTTTATAGGTATTAGATTTAGTAATCTTATGTATAAAAATCAAATGCTGTTCGTTTGTCTTGCCAAAACTCGAGAACGGCTGGGTCGATTTAGCTCATTTTGGTTTTAAAATGTTGGCAATAGTCCAGGGAAGGATTAAACGGTAAAAAAAAACAAATGTCACATGTACGAAATAGCGGGCACAGCTAGTGTATAATGAATTATGTTTTTCAGCAGTTTGGTAGCCAAAGCACAAGTGTGTAAGGTTATCATTAACTAGCTTTTGCACGCAGCTTCGCTCACGCAGACTTTCATCCCCTGATTTACCCCCTTAGTGGTGGAGTTTAGTAAAAGCCGTTCTTAGCGGATGTCTACACCCTATAAGGAACCTACCTGCCAAATTTCAACTTTTTAGGTTTTATAGTTTCTGAGATTTCGTGATTAATAAAGTCATTGTATTTCGCTTTTATATATTAGATAGATTTTGACTATTGCCTTGCCATAGTGCGGGTCACCATGCTGGCATTGAGAATAGGGATCACCGCTCTTGGATTCTGCTCATGCTTTCCATCAGGCAGAGCAGAGTCATTTTGGCAAATAACATATCTAAAAAAGGTTTTTTTTTGTCATCGAAAAATTACAGAACCGACATCACAACTATTTTAGTAGACATTTTAACTGTACTTTTCGTTGTGTATTCTGATGATGAAATGGTCATTCACCCGTTTTTTAAATTGATTGCTGCAAAATCCCGTTAGTCGAACTTTAAATTTATATTAGTATAGACAAAGGAAGCCTAATTACTTTTTTATATCATACTAGCTTTTACACGTAGCTTCGCTCACGCAGATTTCATCCCCTGATTTACCCCCTTAGGGGTGGAATTTCAAAAATTCCTTTCTTAGTACTCACTTACGTTGAATAAAGAACCTACATGCAAAATTTCAGGATTTTAGCTTCAGCGCTGCAGCGGTTTGGGCTGTGCGTTGATCTCTGGGTATGTCAGTCATTCAGTCAGTCAGTCAGTCACCTTCCAGTGTATGTTTGTTACGCAAAAACTACTGGACGGATTTGGATGAAACTTTACAGTAATATAGCTTATACATTAGAATAACACATAGGCTACTATTTGCAGCGATAAGCGACATACGCGCGGGTGGAGCCGCGGGCAACAGCTAGTTTAGTAGATAGATAAGAATTGAACATAAAAAACTTAAATAATTGCCGTGGGTGAGCTATGGTTTAGTGCATCTTTAACGGCTTTAATCTCTTCATTACTGGACATCAGCTTCTCCTTAGAAAGGAGGAGGAAATGAATACACAGAACAGCCAGACTCAGAACAAAAATTTGTCGAAAACACAATGTGTAGTCCCATTATGGGGTTTGATACCACAGCACTCAGCGTAATGACCGCCTGAACTACGGCACCACCTGAGCAGTCTATGTTTACGTCTATTTGTATCATCATCATCAGCCTATCGCAGTCTACTGCTGGACATAGCACGCACTCCAAGTGCACGCCACTTGCTTCGATCCTCGGCTTCTCGCATCCAGCTTCTGCCAGCCGTCTGGCGCAAATCATTACTCCATCTGGCCTGTAAATCTATATTAGATTTTTACAATCTATTTGTGTATTTATTCTTGCATTCTTTTCCAGTCAACGTTAGGGTAGTGTAGAAATCTTATAGACATATTTACCTTTTCTAAGTTTATACATAGAATCTATGTATTACCACGTGAAGTGAACACTTAAAATTATGCGAAAGGAGGTATATGAAATTCGACACAGTTTTTTTTTCATTAATTTATTTATTCTTTATGCACAGATGTTGCAAAGGCTGATTTAATGCCGTATACATTTTCTGCCAGTCGACCTTATGGTCGGTATATACTAAAACGATTTATCGTAGCGATGTGACTGCACAGTTCGACTATACAGTTATCGTACGTCCATAGAGCGTCCACATGTCAACGATATCTGCATCGATCGTCAGTTCTCTGCAGAAACTCAGACTATAAACATGTCGTCCGCGATGGAAGACGATGACGCGCTTGCGATAACATGGCTTGAATTGACTGCCTTGGTGGCGCAGTGGTAGCGTATGCCACTGCTGTGCTTGAGGTCTCGGGTTCAATTCCCGGGTTGGACCACATGTTTGTATGATCTGCATATATTTGTGTATGTGTGTATGATATGTATATATTTACAGAAAATAGTATGCATGTATTTGTATCAGTTGTCTAGTACCTACAATACAAGCTCTGCTTAGTTTGAGACTAGATGGCGTTGTGTGTTAGTTGTCCGAAATGTTAACTTATTTGTACCAAACGAGAAGAATATCACATAGTGTGTGGTGTAAGTAAGGAGTGGCTTCTTAAAAGAAAGTCGTACTTCTATAACATACAAATAAATAAAATTGGAGTGTCTGTTTGTAATATTAAAATAACCGCTTTTTGCTAAATGCGTATGTATGTATATAAGATACATATACCAAAATAACATTTTTTACAATTTTTGTCTGTCTGTCGGTCTGTCTGTTAGTTCCAGCTCATCTGTGGAACGGCTGGACCGATTTTGATGGGACTTTCACTGATAGGTAGCTGATGATATAACGAGTAACTTAAGCTAACTTACTTTTCTTAGACTAACTTCGCCCCGCGGCGTTAGCAGCGGTACGACAATGACCGCGGGTAATACCGCGGGGTTCGGCTAGTCTCACATAAATTTATTAAATAAATAAATATTTTATTTATATATATTTTATATAAATATAAAACACCATCTCGTCCCAAACTAAGCAGATCTTATATTATGGGTTACTAGACAACTGATACAAATACATATATACTTTTTTTTGTAAATACATACATATTATACATAGAAAACACCCAAACTCCGAAACAAATATTTGCAGATCATACAAACATTTGGTCCGACCCGGAAATCGAACCCGAGACCTCAAGCACAGCAGTCGCATACGCTACCGCTGCGCCACCGAGGCAGGCAGTCAATTTAAGCCATGTTATCGCAAGCGCGTCATCGTCTTCCATCGCGGACGACATGTTTATAGTCTGAACTTCTGAAGAGAACTGACGATCGATGCAGATATCGTTGACATGTGGACGCTCTATGAACGTACTATAACTGCACAGTCGAACTGTGCAGTCACATCGCTACGATAAATCGTTGTAGTGTATACCGACCATTAGGGTGATGCAGAGCCAAACATGGTAGATGCACAGAAATTGAAAATATATTTTTAAATATCTATTTATTAAATATTGCTTAAATGTACGGAATATAATATACAGTATTGATACTACCACACATAATACATGTGTGTATAACACGTATACAGACATATATACCTAAATATATCTACATATATAAATTTTAGAAGGGGACAGGCCAAGATTGTGGTGGATCTGAAAATGTGTCTATAAAATGTTTCCGCAACAGATATTTAACATTTTGCCGAGTTTTTATATGGAGGACAAGTCTAAAAAGCTAAAAAAAACAAAAGTATGAATTATATTCGAATTTCGACCACTATAGTACTAATATGAATGTTTATTTTGTTTACAGGTTAAAATGTGGATAATTAAACCCCGAGCGACTTACCAGTATGAATCAAATGCAGAGAAAGAACTGGTACCTAAACCAAAGGAAGAATTACCGGTATAACTTTTTTCTCTCTATATCTATCAAAAGACGACTCCCTCACTATGAATACATGAAACGGACACAAATAGCACCCAGATTCAGAACAACAATTTCTGGATCACACAAATTGTTGTTCGGAAAGGATCGAGACCATAACAGGCAACGCAGTAAGAATTTGTGATATGACCGAATGGTTGGCTTTGTGTCCATTTCATGTGTGTTTGTAAAGTCCTCAGCGACACAGAATGTATGTAGGTATATACATATTCCTAGCGTGGGACTTCGTATATTTTTAACCGACTTCAAAAATGGAGGAGGTTCTCAATTCGACTGTATTTTTGTAATTTTCAGAGATGATGTATTTCTGTTGCCGCTATAACAACAACAAATACTATAAAATAGAATAAAATAAATATTTATGGGGGTTTCCATACAAAGTGATTTTTTTGCTCGTTTTTGCTCGATATTGATAACGGCAGCAGGTAGACGCTTAAATATATAGATAATGGTACGGAACCCTTCCTGCGCGAGTCCGACTCGCACTAAGCTGATTTTTTTACTGATGCATAGAATCAAGGAAAGTTAAAACGAGCAGTTGAAACCTGGAACCCACTACCAGCGCACGTGTTTCCTTCCTCCTATACACGGATTCTTTAAGCGTGGTATAAAAAATAATCTCTCTGTCGCCATAGTGTTTGTCACAACGCTGCATTGTCCACATTCGAGTCATTTTGGTAGTCATTGTATTATACAAAACATCCAAACACAAATAAAATCATACCAATATTTGTGCTAATATTTTATTTCAAATTTTTTTCAGCATTTTGAGATGAAGGAAGACAACACCGATAATCTGTCAGAACTGGACATCCCTGCAAACAAAACCAAAGCTACCATTAAGGGGTTGAAGCAAGGGGTAACTTATGAAATCGGAGTTCACTCCTATACAGCGAAATGCAAAGGGAGTGTGACACAGAAAATGAGAATCACTTTGGGATCTTCTAAAAAAGAATAATTTGTATTCTTAAAACCAGTTTTGTTTAAAAAAATGCACTTGTTTAGACAAATTTGAAATTTGGTTTTAGTAAATCTTTGTATGTGTTTAATTAATAAAATAATGACACACATAAATCACTCGAATCAGTAAAGGTTTTATGTTTTATTTATAACGTTTGTGTTGGTTTTTGTGTAATATTTGTTATGTTAGTACCTAACTGTAACAGAACCTTTGAAGTAACTAAATGACAAGTAAAAAAGAATGAATATGTCAATTTAATACTGAAATGATCTAGAATACTATTCATATTATAGGACGATAATGTCCTATATAATATAAACGACTATTATCATAAACATTAATATGTCAGTTTTGTAAACATAAAAAAATACATGTCATTATGATTTAATTGTGTGTGGCAATTACAAATTTAAACAAACTACTGACAATCATCATCATAAGCCTATCACTGTCCACTACTGGACATAGGCCTCTCGAATCGCAAGCCATTAGGTTCGATCCGACTGCTTAATGGGACCTCCGAATCACGGAGACGCTCATGGTATTATGCCACAAGCCATTTGGTTCGATCCTCGGCTTCTTTCATCCAGCTCCTGCCAGCCGTCTTGCGCAGATCACTCCACCTGGCCTGTGGAAAAATTTCATTGTAATCATTGGAGCGGACTACCCATGAAAAAGTACCTACCAGATAGACGGATCTACAGATAAATATAGTTTCTATTGAATATATAATATTATGTACTTTAAAGAGTATGGATTATCTTAGGTCGATTTAAACAATGATGCCATTGCCACATTCATATTTACTTAAGACTGTAGTCCTTGAGCGTGGGAATTTGTGATTGAACACCCACATTCATATTTTACATGCACACAAACGCATCGGGCACTGTTGCATACTAACCCTGGCAACTAATAAATTTACTTTCGGTTTTTTCTTCTAGTTACATATTCATTAACTGTTCGCCTTTGAAGAATGTTTAAAATGTCCTACAAAGCACGCAATGTATCTTAGTCATATCGGAAAGCCCGCGGGCTTTAAGTAACTCGTCAACGGCCGAGAATAGGGTTCAAGTGTACCTATTCATTTTTAATTCATTTCATGGACAAATAATATATTTTTACACAGTATAAAATTAAGTCGCTCGCGCTATCTGTCAGCTTAGATCTTTTACAGTAATCAACGGATTTTAATGCTATGTTATGAAATAAAATTTGTATGATATATGTTATATTAATGGAACATAATGTTTCTTAAAAATATAATTTTTGATCGCTTTTATTGCTCATATTGACTAAATTTTACTACATAGATCTTACTTACTTACGTACTTTTTTCACTTTTTGACAAAAAACGACGCTAAAAAGTATGAAACAAGTTTTGAAAAGCCGTAGTCACGTGTTTTTTTAGAGTTATGGTACGTTGCTATTTTAATTTAAGTTTTTACTTTTTTTATTTAAAATTTTTATTTAAAAGTTTTGGTGTAGTGATAATAATAATTTATATGCAAAGTATATTTTAAATACCTAACATAGAAATTTAAAAAAAATTGAATAAATACGAACAAAGTCACCAGCAAATGCTAATAATACCTATATATATATTTGAAATGTACAAGTAACCCCCTTTCCGATGATACCAAACACGGCATATTTATGTCAAATTCATTTTTTAATACAGTACTTTATGTCGGCTAGAGGGCGCCACATTAAATTGAGCGACGCGTCATATAGCCTATAAGCAGCGGACGATCAAGACACTTCTAACGATACCTATGAGATACGAGCTATGAGGGAACAGATGAATATACATACATAGCCTGCAAAATCATAACCCTCCTTTGGCTTTGCCGTGGTCGGGTAAAAAAATAAAAAAATACAGTTAATTTATAAACTCCTTCTTTTTTAAGACGGTTAAAAAACAAACTATTTGTCTTAAAATTAATATTAAGAGTGTAAAACTTTGAAATGGAAACTTCCTTAAATATATAATACTAGCTTTTACACAGGGCTTCGCCCACACAGATTTTCATCCCCTGATTTACCCCTTTGGGGTGGAATTTCAAAAATTCCTTTCTTAGTGCTCACTTACGTTATATAAAGAACCTACATGCAAAATTTCAGGATTCTAACTTCAGCGGTTTGGGCTGTGCGTTGATCTCTGAGTATGTCAGTCAGTCACCTTCCTCTTTTATTTATATAGATTACAGATATCAGATAATGTAAGGGATAGGGCATCTATTGTTTTACAATTCACCAATTGATTAAATTCGAACTTAAGGGATGAATAATAATGGAAATGTCGTAAAGTGTAGATGGGACCCTTTTTTACAATTTTTGTCTGTCTGTCTGTTTGTTTGTGCCGGCTAATCTCTGGGACGGCTGGAGCGATTTTGACGGGATTTTCACTGATAGCTGATGATATAAGGAGTAACCGCGGTTGGTGTAGTATCGCGAGTAAGACCGTGGGGCTCAGCTAGTTTTTTTTTTCAAAAAAGACAACTTCCATATATATCCAATAAATCCTGTGTCGCGGGGGACTTTACAAACATACATAAAACGGACACAATGGACACCCAGACTCAGAACAACAATTCGTGGATCACACAGTGTTGTCCCATGCGGGATTTGAACCCACAACACCTGATACAGTAGGAAGCGGCGAGCCAACCGCTTAAACCACTAGACCAACCATGCAGTCAAAAATAAAACTGTAATTTTAAGGTATTTCATTATTTCTGTAGTAGTTATTCAATTCTAACAGAAATCATAAAAAAATATTTTTTTTACTTTTTTAAAAACAATTTCTAAAAGTATCTCGGTCTGTCAAAGTGTATTCAAAGTACTCATCAAGACAAATCAAACGACTCCAAACTCGATAGGTTCCATCGTTACAAAGTTCCTATGACCACCTTCCAGCTTCAACATCAGATCAGCTCCATGTCATCATAATATAGCATTGTCGCGCTATATACATACATATGCCTACAAAAATTCAACACAATCGGTTGAAGATATCTGCAAAATTGAGTAGCAAGATTCCGTCTTAACAAATATAGTTAGATATATACATACATAGCAAGTTTAAAAAAAACATTAAAATAAGTTCTGTGTTAATAAAAAATACTAATATTTTTCTTTGAAATTATTCTTTAAAAAAATTAAATTAAATTCAAGAATACAAATTAACAGTTACAATTCGACACTCACTGGCAACCCACCCTAAAACTTGTCATTTACGTATTATGGAGCTCAGTGCGAACTACAAACGGACGTGGTGTCACCTTGAATATTCGGCGGGCACTGAATTTTTTGAGCGCGATAAAACTTATTTATTGCAATTTACGGGAAACGATATCTACGTACTAAAATGTATGGAACTTTTGTCGCTAAAAATGAATGATGTTTAGCCTTAGATTATGGCTTTTTGGTGAGAATTAATAAAAAACTAAAACGGTAAATCTTTCCTCCATACTTTTTTCTCGCGAAATAAGAAAAAAGCATTTAAAATAGAGCACGAAATAGGACAGAGTGTGCTAATTAAAAAGGTCGATTTCGATGATTTTGATCTTTGTTAAGGCTTTTTTTCACAAAAATAAAGAATTATTTTATAAATGTCACTCGGTAGATTGGTAGACTGACTTATTAAACTACTGAGATATTTTTTTTAGTGTCAAATATGAATTGAGTTGTTTGTGTTTTGCAAAACTGCAAGTGCCTTTTCGCGCGTTTTTAGGGACGCGCCCCTTAAGTTATTCTTTTGAGTTCATTGCAGGTCGATGTTGTCAGAGTGTAGGTACAGTATTTCGTAACACATACACGCGTAGAAGCCTTTGGTAATAAGGTAAGTTCATATAAATTCTATTTATAGATACAACCTTCGTAAACAGAACTATACTCTTTGCGCTGTAGCATGGTGCGTGACAGTTTCAGTACATTCGCAATATATTAAAAAATCTATTATTATAAATATTATAATAAAAATTATTTATTATTATTATTATTATCTGTACAAATAAATAAAATTAAAGCATCTATTTGGAATTTAAAATTAACATCTTTTCACTAAATGCTTATAAATACGATACTTACAAGTCTTTTTTTTGTCTGTCTGTCAGTCCGTTTGTCTGTCTATTTGTTTCGGCTAATCTCTAACGAACGCCTGGATTTTGACCAGAGTTTTAGTGGCAAAGAGCTGATGATTAAGGAGTAACTTAGGCTACTTTTATTAAAGACTAGCTGAGCCCCGCGGTGTTACCCGCGGTACGACATCAACCTCGGGCAAAGCCGCGGGGCGAAGTTAGTCTAAAAAAAGTAACTTAAGTTACTCCTTGTACCATCAGCTAGCTACCAGGGAAAATCTCGTCAAAATCGGTCCAGCCATTCCAAAGATTAGCAAGAAACAAATAGACAGACAAAAATTAAAAAAGAAAGATATTTTGGTATATGTATGTACCGTGTATACATACATATGCATTTAGTAAAAAGCTGTTATTTTAATATTACAAACAGACTTTTTTTTATTGGTATAGACAAATATCTATACATACAAATAAATAAAATTGGTGTGTCTGTTTGTAATATTAAAATTTTCAATTTTTGTCTGTCTATCTGTCTGTTCTTGTTAATCTCTAGAACGGCAGGATAGCTAGCTGATGATATAAGGAGTAACTTCTTTTTTTAGACTAGCTTCGCCCCGCGGCGTGACCCGCGGTACAACAATAACCGCGGGTAACACCGCATAAAATACAAAAAGTTTAAGGTCTTTTCTTTCTTTTCACAACAATAGAATACTAAGAATAAGAAGAAAAATAATCCATACTAAGATTATAAATTCGAAAGGAACTCTGTCTGTCTGTTGTGACACTGTCATGGCTAAGCCACTGCACCAAATTTGATGAAAGGAGATGGCCAATTTTTCTATGGCACTCTGCCTAGCATCTAAAAATTCATGTACATTAACGAATTTTGCTTTGTTTTGAATTTAGTACGCTCTTAAATTAACTCTAAAAGTTACTCAGTTCAGTAACTTCAGATTTCTTAGAAATTAACAAAAGCATGTCTTGGTCATGAACCTCCCGGTAGCTTATTGGAGTCTTTAAAAACGGTATAATAATATGGAAAATGATAAAATAAAACTATCTAGTCAATAGACTCTAAACGTATTTTTTTATAAAAATCTTGCTATTACAATGTTTGTAGTAAGTAAGCAGCGCGGCGGCGGGAAGTTGGTGAAATGATGTTTCACTGACACCGCTCGACCTGTCACACCGCTTGTTACCAATTAAAGGTTTAATGGAAATAATAATTGCTTCTACAAATCATTCGCTGCGCTGTTTAAATAATACATGACACCTTTTTTTATGGAAAAGCATGTCTAACGAAGTCTAATTTTTTGATCAAAATATGAATATTATATTACGATATGGAATAATCATCAGTTAGAATAATTTTGAATATTATTCTGATGGAACATTAATATTTTAGCTTTTATATATTAATACTATACTATATTAATAGCTATTTAATACTTTTTCTGAAGTTGTACAAAAATGTAAATAGTTTTGTAATTTTAATTTCTATTTTATTTATTTATAATTAGGCGTACATTAATGTACATGTCAATGAGTAACTAGGCTGAAACTGGCCATGTCATTTGGCATAGATATACTTTGATTCTTGAGAAAGTACATAGGCTACTCGTTACGACGACAACCGGTATACACACGGTCGGAGCCGCAAGCCAAACCTAGTTAATTTTCAGCAAATTTTTCTGTCATTATTAATCTAGCCGTGTAGTTTCCAAGTAATTAAAAGTTAAAAGAGTTTTGGTGTCTATAAGATGTATGCTTTTATTAAAGAACGAACACTGCTTAGTTTGAAACTAAATGGCGTTGTGTGTAAGATGTGAAATAATAATTATTATTATTTTTCAAGCATTAAAACATAGTTAAAAAATATGTTATTCATGTGATGTTTCAACAAATTCTATACTCTATTAAATGAATTACTTCCTTTTATAATAAAACTCAGTAACCATAAACCAGCTAACTTAAAAGAAAAAGAATACAAGAACCATTTGAAAGGTCAACTATAAATCTAATCTCACATTGGATAGAGTCGAAAATCGTGCGCCGCTGTTTATTGGAATAGAATGCACTAAATGCATAGAGCATTCTGAACCGACCCTGAATCAATTGTCGAGCAATAGCAACATCCGCTTGACTGATCGTGTTCCTTAGACGGTAATAGCTTTAAACCAGCTCTATAGGACGCATGTACTATTGGCTCATTAAGAGTTTTAACTGCAACATTGTAAACTTGTTTGTCTGTATAAACGAGTTGATAGGTCATATGCCACTAGAAAAGTCCATGGAGTTAGTCAAGAGTACTCAGGATCGGTCAACTCTATTCTACAAAATGTTGATTGAGGGTTTTAGACTTGGCAGAGATAACGAAAGTGGGAAAATAAGAACTGCGTTATAATTCTTGCTGTAATGATACATGTTGACGTGTACCACTGAAAATATAGATTGTAGTATATATATATTAAACTAGCTGTCCCACGCAACCTCGTTTGCGTCTCCTACTACCCGTAGCGTGACAATTTTCTCCCGTTTTTTAAATACTTTTCATTGGTGCTCCGCTCCTATTGGTCGTAGCGTGATGATAACACTGAAATAATAATTTTTCAAATCGGACCATTTCCCTAAGATTAGCGCGTTCAAACAAACAAACAAACAAACTCTTCAGCTTTATATAATAGTATAGATATAAAGTTTTGATCGTTTTAATACAAATACTATGATAAAAACTTGGAAATGTAAATATTTACTAATAATTTCGTGTCATTTATTGACAACATTACAAGAAAAATGTCTTCTGCTGCGTTGTTTTGTGTGGGCTGTAATTAGATGGCGTAAAACGCTAAGAAAAAAAATCCTCACAATTTCTTTTTTGAAGTGATCACTCCTCTGTCTGAGTAAAAGTTTTCTGTCGGAGAGGTTGACTTTGTGAAAATCTCACTCACTCTTCGAGAAGAAATGAATCCGGTTGAACGGGTCTATGTGACTGTTTCAAAAACATTTATATCGTAAACTAGCTAACCCACGCAACTTAATAAATTTGACCAGTTTTTGTAACATTCCTCATTGATACTCGGGTTCTACTGGTATAAACGTGATGTTTTACAGCTGCCTTTATAGAATTTCTTGATAAATTGACTATGTAATACTAAAAGAAATAAGGAAATTGATCCAGTGTTCCGTTTAGCAGTGATACCGTGACCAAAGAAAAAAAATTCTGTTCTAATAATATTGAAGAAGATACATTAAATAAAACTGATAAAAGAATGATGTGAAAGTTTGGCCTATAGGATTATATAGAGCATTTATATAACTTAGAATTGAAAGAGTGAATAATTTATAGGGAATTTATGTGGTGCTGCAGACACTTTTGTATCAAGTGATTCGCCTGCTCATGGTCACCATACTCATTGCGAATGCAGACAATGCAGCATGGTGACCCACACTATGGCAGCCTATTTAAATGCTTGTGCATTATTGGGCCTCCGGTCTTGCACGACACAGACAACACGAATGCTGTTATTTTGAATTGGTCTGTGAGAGGTCGTCGTCTGTCGAGGTGGCCCGTTCGTGCCGATGAATGCGTGGTTCTACCACCTGATCCCGGTTTTATAATGTGTGTTATCAAATTCAGTATAAAATTGTAATTGTATGTGTAATACCGATAAGCCTACTTATTAACCAACTAAGAAACAAATACACATGCTATTATTGTGAAATGGAAATCCTTACCAAAGTGTTATCAACTGCTTCTGGTATAAATATTCATGGAGAAATTGAACCTCTATCCAGTCTTCAGCCTCTCGTTGAATACTTACATTCAAACATGAAAACCTTCGCTATTCTCTTCGTCTGCATCCAAGCTTGCTTGGTCCAGGTAAGTTAAATTTTAACCGTTTATTCTTGAAATGGAGCAAAATACACTTTTGCCTCGGACTTTCCGAGTGTCCCTTATTTACTTGATTAAACAATATTTTAACTCAATTCATCTCTTGCGTAGAATGTTTTCGGACAATGCCTGGGTAGAATCGGAGCTCTCGGCGCTGGAATTGGCCCACTTGGTTACGGAGCAGAACTTAACTATCCTGCTGCCGGTCTTGGCCTCGGGCCATTAGGTTATGGAGCTGAACTCGCCTACCCCGGTTCCGGTCTTGGCTTGGGTCCCTATGGTTATGGCGCTGAACTCGGTGCCATTGCTCCTTATGGTGGTGTTGGTGAAGGTAACGTAGCTGTCGCTGGTGAGCTCCCAGTGGTTGGTACTACCGCCGTCGCTGGTCAAGTACCTATCATGGGTGCTGTGAGATTCGGTGGTGATGTCGCTGCAGCTGGTGCTGTATCTATCACCGGTAGCTGCGCTTGCGGTTGTGGTGCCCCTTACCTTTACTAAAATAAAAACGAAGATTCAAAGAAAATAGGTTTTTGAAATAAACGACTCGCTTTTTTGCAACCCATGCAATGCTTTTTTATTTGATATACATTAATATAGAAATTAATTTTTGAATTGATTTCTAGGATAATATACATAAGTGCCATATAGTCGGTGACAAGGTAATAAAAACCAATATTAATTTTAAGTAGGTAAACTTAAACTTTAAAAGTAATACTATATACAAGATGATGTCTATCAGACATATTTATGTGTATGAAGTATAAGAGTTACAATCTTGAATGGTAATCCTGGTAGGAAATTTCCTCAGAAATCGCCACCAAAAATCAAAACTAAGTAAACAAAATAAATAATTTTGGACATTTAACACACAACGCCATCTAGTCCCAAACTAAGCAGAGCTTGTAATATGGTTACTTGACAACTGATATAAATACATTTATACTTTTTTTTTGTGAATACATACATATTATACATAGAACATAGAATTTATAGAAAACACCCAAACTCCGAAACAAATACACACATCAAAAGTGTCTAGGGATCAAGCATTTTTATGCGGATTTCTTGAGATTGAGATGTGGCTTTGTAATAAATTTATGATTTTATAAATTTATATGGATCCTTTTTGGTGCATTTCATAATTTGAATCAGGAACTGTCAATCAAATTCGAGTAAAAGATGAAAATCTGCTGTCAATATTTTCCCTATAAAAACATACAACGCATTGAAGACATTATTAGTGCTACTGTTTCCCTACTACTGATTAAAACCAACGTTATTATGGAGCGGCGACGTCATTTAAGCAGGGAAGAAATGCTCAGAGCCGTGGGAATGATACAAGCTGGTTCCCGGCAACGTACTGTGGCTTTAGCTCTGAATACAAGTCAGAGTGTTATCAGTCGACTTTGGACACGTTACCGAAGCACTGGTACCATAGCTGAGCGCCATGGAGGACGGTATCGCTGCACCACACGGAGACAAGACCGATACATTCAAATCTTAACTCGAAGAGCTCCAACAATAACCGCCATGATGTTAGCCGTGAGGCTTCATCACTCTTCAGGGAACTTAATTAGCGACCAAACAGTCAGAAACCGCTTGCATGAAGTGAACCTTCATTCCCGAAGACCGCTACGGGTACCACCTATAGCAATGCACAATCGTAGGATTCGATATCAATGGGCTCTTGAACACAGAAATTGGGCAGAAGAACAATGGCGTTTCGTGTGCTTTTCTGATGAGTCTCGTTTGGGTATGAGACCGGATACAAGACGTATACGACACTGGAGAACCCCTGGACGCCAACAGCGATTAAAATCCTGCCAGGAAGTCCATCCTTATAGTGGTGGAACCATCATGATATGGGCGGGTATTTGGATCGGCGGAAGAACTGAGTTGATTTGTATCAGAGGCAACCTCAACGGTCAAATTTATGCTGAGACGATTGTATCAGACGTCATCGTTCCTCTACAAGTGCAAATCGGTCCCTTATTTCAGTTAATGCATGATAATGCACGACCGCACACCGCAAGAGTTGTAAGACAGACTCTCGCCGCAGCTAACATCAATGTCCTGCCCTGGCCTGCTCAGTCGCCAGACTTGAACCCGATTGAGCATGCATGGGATATGCTACAGAGAAGAGCTCTGCCGAATATGGAGGGTATCCAGTCGCAAGAAGACCTTTTTTTGTTGTTGCAACGAACATGGGCGGCCATTCCACAGCGTGATTTGGATGAACTCATTTTGAGTATGCCAAACCGATGTTCTTGTGTTGTTAGTGTTCGCGGTAGAAACACGGATTATTAATTGTTTAAGTTACCTAATAAAATTTTAAAGAAAACTGTTATTTCAGTCTTTTTTTCGAACTTTAATGTTAGTGGTTCAAATGTCAAAAATCCCTTTATTAGGAAAATGGCAAATTTCTTTATTAATGCAAAGATGACTTGGTTTATCGTTACTGTGACAAACGAAAACACTTTATTTGATGAATCCTTAAAGAAAATTTTAATTAATATCAATCGGGAGAAAAGTTATTGCAAAAATATATGTTGATCCCTAGACACATATGTTGATCCCTAGACACTTTTGATGTGTGTATTTGCAGATCATACAAACATTTGGTACGACCCGGGAATCGAACCCGAGACCTCATGCACAGCAGTCGCGTACGCTACGACTATTAATATATTAAATATTTGAAGCATTTTGAAATTATGACTGATCTTATTATGATAAGACACGTCAATTTAATTTTTAAGAAAAATCAATTAGTTACTTCGATAAAATGAGTTAATTCGATACAGCAGTGAACTTGGGGGGGGGGAGATTATCACAGAAAGAAGAACGCTTGCAACTTGGCTAGGGGTGCAGAAGGCCGACATTTTTCTAGCACAGAGAATCAGCATTGACATTCAAGGTGGTAATGCTGCCAGTCTTTTGGGAACGCTACCAGTAGGCGAAGATGTGGAGTTTTTTGACGTTAATAATATATTATATTATTATTGTTTTTTTTAAATTATGGTTATGTACGTACATAGGTTTCTATATTGTGTAATAATATACTTTCAGATTATAGTACAAAGAAATATTTTTTGAATTTAAACAGAATTAGACAGACTGATAAAGATAAGGTAAACAACAAGGAACGGAAAATTTTATTTGAATGAAAAATCAAGGAATGGAACTGTATTTGAATTCACATAAATCATACTCATCATCCATTTTAATATATAAATTCGAAAGTAGCCCTGCCTGTCTCTGTGTCTATCTGTCTGCCTGTCGGTTATGGTTTTACAGCCAAACTGCTGCACCGATTTTAATGAAATTTGCCATGGAGATACTTTGATTCTTAAGGAAGGACATAGGCTAGTCTTTACTGTGATAACTGGATGCGCGGGATGAACAAAATAGAACACTTAGATACGGTTTGTTTACGAAATATTTGGGTGGGAGCCCTTACTGATATGTACGAATCGATGCTTTTATTACCGGCGAACTTCGACGAATTACCTTCATTCATAGAAATTATTATATAGGTACTATTCTTAATTTAAAACTTAACTTAACTTAACTTAAAAATTTAAAATTGAAGTACAATGCTTGTACCCGTGTTTCGTTATACGAACTGTTAAAGGTGGCATCGAAATATGTTTGGTAAAATCAATGTCACGAAGTCACGATGCATTTCTTGCGAGAGAGAGAGACACTAACATTTTAGGCTGAGATCTTGCCAGCTCACACTCACATACATACATGGCAATAATATTTTTTACAAATGGATCTGTTTGACCCGATAAATTTAAACTTTCCTGGCCCCTGGCGTGTCTCCACAGGCAATGGGCTAATTGATAACTTGCCCCGCGAGTCCAGAATCGTGCACGCTTGACGATCTGTTTCAAGCAAGGCTAAATGCCATTCGCGTTTCAAAGAAAATAGGTTTTTGAAATAAACGACTCGCTTTTTTGCAACCCATGCAATGCTTTTTTATTTGATATACATTAATATAGAAATTAATTTTTGAATTGATTTCTAGGATAATATACATAAGTGCCATATAGTCGGTGACAAGGTAATAAAAACCAAAATTAATTTTAAGTAGGTAAACTTAAACTTTAAAAGTAATACTATATACAAGATGATGTCTATCAGACATATTTATGTGTATGAAGTATAAGAGTTACAATCTTGAATGGTAATCCTGGTATGAAATTTCCTCAGAAATCGCCACCAAAAATCAAAACTAAGTAAACAAAATAAATAATTTTGGACATTTAACACACAACGCCATCTAGTCCCAAACTAAGCAGAGCTTGTAATATGGTTACTAGACAACTGATATAAATACATTTATACTTTTTTTTTGTGAATACATACATATTATACATAGAACATAGAATTTATAGAAAACACCCAAACTCCGAAACAAATACACACATCAAAAGTGTCTAGGGATCAAGCATTTTTATGCGGATTTCTTGAGATTGAGATGTGGCTTTGTAATAAATTTATGATTTTATAAATTTATATGGATCCTTTTTGGTGCATTTCATAATTTGAATCAGGAACTGTCAATCAAATTCGAGTAAAAGATGAAAATCTGCTGTCAATATTTTCCCTATAAAAACATACAACGCATTGAAGACATTATTAGTAATAATGTATGTATGTAATGTAATAGTAATATATAAATTCGAAAGTAGCCCTGCCTGTCTCTGTGTCTATCTGTCTGCCTGTCGGTTATGGTTTTACAGCCAAACTGCTGCACCGATTTTAATGAAATTTGCCATGGAGATACTTTGATTCTTAAGGAAGGACATAGGCTAGTCTTTACTGTGATAACTGGATGCGCGGGATGAACAAAATAGAACACTTAGATACGGTTTGTTTACGAAATATTTGGGTGGGAGCCCTTACTGATATGTACGAATCGATGCTTTTATTACCGGCGAACTTCGACGAATTACCTTCATTCATAGAAACTATTATATAGGTACTATTCTTAATTTAAAACTTAACTTAACTTAACTTAAAAATTTAAAATTGAAGTACAATGCTTGTACCCGTGTTTCGTTATACGAACTGTTAAAGGTGGCATCGAAATATGTTTGGTAAAATCAATGTCACGAAGTCACGATGCATTTCTTGCGAGAGAGAGAGACACTAACATTTTAGGCTGAGATATTGCTAGCTCACACTCACATACATACATGGCAATAATATTTTTTACAAATGGATCTGTTTGACCCGATAAATTTAAACTTTCCTGGCCCCTGGCGTGTCTCCACAGGCAATGGGCTAATTGATAACTTGCCCCGCGAGTCCAGAATCGTGCACGCTTGACGATCTGTTTCAAGCAAGGCTAAATGCCATTCGCGTTGTTCAGCACTGAGCCATAACCGTAGTTTAGTATTACAAGTTAGATTACTGTAAAATTTTATCTAAAACCGTTCAGTACTTTGAGTTTGAAAGAGTTAAAAACATCCAAATATCCTGACAGACCTAGTATCTATAGATACAAATACATGTCAAGAAATAAATATATTTCTTTGCCTAATGCCCTGCTCTGTTGCACTGTCGATAGAACAGAAGCCTACTAACTTATGCAGCTAGATGGCGTAGTTTGACAAAAAGCTTGTCATGGTTATTGTTCAATTCTCTCGCCAATGCAGCGATCACCTTGTTAAATTTGCAATGTCTTAGGGCCCATGTCATGTCATTCATTCAATCGCTAACTATGTCACTGGTAAGAGAATTCAACCACGGCGATTCACCGTGTTCTTATTCTAAACTAATGTAATCAAGCACTTACTGAAGATGTGTAGATTCCTTGTTCTCGGCGCCCAAGGAATCCCTTTGGTATTCTCTCTGCGTCGTCACACATTCATGACTCCTAAAGTGCTGTACAGCCTCCAAGGTATTCGAATTACGATACACTCGTTTAACTATCGTGGATCGCGCCCAATCGACGTGACTACTAAAACTCGCGAGTCCAAACCAGACCAATCATAACGGTAACCAACTAAAAAACCGAATCTGAAGACAATTAGCTAAATTTTCATTAAACGACACTTTTTCAACGAAGCCCAGCTCGACCGTAACAAAGCGTCTCATAAGTTCTCTCTGTCAACGTCAAAACGTCAAACAAGAAAAATGACAATCAAAAATGTTGCCATTATAATGACGTTCAATTTCTAACAGTTATAATTATGTAATACTAGCTGTTGCCCGCGGCTTCGCCCGCGAGTCTGTCGGTTATCGTGGCAAATAGTAGCCTATTTGTTATTCTGAGGTATAAGCTATATTATTGTAAAGTTTCATCCAAATCCGTTCAGTAGTTTTTGCGTGAAGAAGTAACAAACATACACACAAACTTTCGCCTTTATATATTAGTGTGAAGAGTGAAGTGTGAGGTAAAGAATTTTAATTAAAATTTGAGAATTTTTTTTGTAATTTCAAGTTATCAATTTTTTTTCTAAATGCATATGAAATTATTAAGGATAGTTTAAAATAAACTCATTTTCTGTCTGTCTGTTTCGGGTAATCTCTGGATCGGTAGGACAGGTATTGACGAGACTTTCACTGTCTGATAGCTGATGATATAAGGAGTAACTTAGGCTACTTTTATATAAGACTAGCTTCGACCCGGGTGTTACCTGTGGTTTTTATTAGAAAGGTACTTTTGTACCTTACCTCTTAACGAACCTGGTAAATGGTTACTATTAATTAGATAAAGTCTGAGTTCCTGATGCCACATGTTTTCCAGCTAAAACCGGATGGCATTCATTTTATGTAGGTATATCTTGCTTTACAGGGATGATCGATAGACTATATTCACAATTATTACACCTAATTGAATTGTGTTCATTCTGGGTGTTGAATCCTGAATATATTCAAAGCAAAAGATAGACTAGTTTAGGAAAGTCAAACCTCTTAAATGCTTCACATCAATCATTTATTTCTGGTTTTATTTGCTGTATATCATTGCATTTTGTTATTCCTTAGTACTGATAGGGGGCACCACAACCACAAGCGCAGCTACCGGTGATAGACACAGCACCAGCTGCAGCAACATCACCACCGAATCTCACAGCACCCATGATGGGAACTTGACCAGCGACGGCGGTAGTACCAACCACTGGGAGCTCACCAGTGACTGCTACGTTGCCTTCACCGACACCACCGTAAGGAGCGATCGCTTCATATGGAGCAGCAATACCAGCAACGCCAGGGTAGGCAACGTCATAACCGAAGGTGCCAAGACCAGCAGCGGCACCGAATGGGGCAACAGCTGCACCAAATGGAGCAATTCCAGCCAGAGGTTCGATAGATGCAGCAGGGGCGAGAGCACCAAATCTACTCAGACATTGACCGAAGACGTTCTGGAAAAACAAAATAAGCTACAATACTGTCACTAGTCTTACTTAAGAATATTTGGGTGTCTTGCAATGAATATGAGTAACTCAGTGTGGAAAATTAGACCATGCAGACATCATAAAACAAAGTAAATCAGATATTTCGAAGATGTTGAAATACTAGACAAAATATGCATTTCTTGACTAAAATTATATTGTCTTACCTGTACCAAGCAAGCTTGGATGCAGAGAAGCAGAACAGTGAAGGTATTCATGTTGACTGTTTGTCAGTGTTCCACAAAAAGTTGAATATAGAATAATAACCTGATATTTGACCTACTTTTTATACGCCACTGTCTTCTATTGAGAATTTAAATTTCAAAATCATTACGTGACAATACAGCAATACGCACTTTTCTTCACAGGTTTATCACAATTACGTAAATTTTTCATCAACTAACTTTATATGTTTTTGAAATTTGATAAGAATGTATGTGAATGTATAATGTATCTCGGTAGCGTAGTGGTGGCGTATGCGACTGCTGTGCTTGAGGTCTCGGGTTCGATTCCCGGGTCGAACCAAATTTTGTAAGATCTACAAATATTTGTTTCGGAGTTTGGGTGTTTTCTATGTATAATATGTATGTATTTACAAAAAAAAAAAAGAAGTATATATGTATTTGTATCAGTTGTCTAGTACCCATTTTTTTTTTTTTTTTTTTTTTAACGTGTGGAAATCCCCTCGGACCGTCACCCCACCGGGGCTTGCGGCGGGGCGGTGTGTCGGACTCGAACCGACTAAAACCACACGGTGTGCCACTCTGCGCCTGTGAAGGGAGGAGTCCGGGAACTGCAGTTATTAACACATCCGGACCCCTCCCAGCGCCTGCCCGCACAGAAGCGGGCACCGTCTGCTGGTATCCTCTCAATTAGGCGACGTACGGCACACGCGTACGTCGCCCCCTCGCGGGAGGCCACTAGAGCGGATGGAGGGGAAAGCCCGTCCCGACCATCCGCGGCCACACTCAGGGCGGCATGAGGCGCTGATAGGCGCGCCTCCGCCGCCCGGTTCGCCGGCGGCGGATTGGGTCCGAGTGGACATCGTCCTCCCGGGCCTTCTCCGCCACCTCCTTCTGCGAGATTACATCTTCGCAGAAGGTTGCGACCGCGGTAAAACTGCTATCGCTACCGGCCATGGAGCGTATGACGGCCGGTAGCGAGAGATCTCCTCCGATGACTGCAGTGAGGGCCCGGCGCCGCGACGCCCATGCAGGGCAGATCGCCAGCGTATGCTGGGCCGAGTCCTCACTGCAGTCGCAGTGGTGGCAGGCGGGACTCAATTCCCTCCTAGCGACCGAGTGCAGGTACTTCCCGAAGCAACCATGCCCGGAAAGGACCTGCGTCAGTCGGAAGGAAAGGGTCCCGTGCTGCCGCCCTGCCCACTCGAGGATGACCGGCTGGAGAGCCTCCACGGCGGCAAAGCCAGCGCGTGGAGTCTCCACCCGGAACGACCAGTGAGCCATCGTGGCTCGAAGGGCGGCTTCACGCCACTCGCGTACCTCTTCGGGCGGAGGGCGATAGCCATACTCCGCCCGATATTCAGCCACCCGTCGATAAACTTCGGCGAGCACTTCCGCCTCCAAATCCCACGGGGGTGTTCCGGCCAGGGCGCACGCCGCCTCGGTCGACACCGTGCGGTATCCGCGTATGGCTCTGACTGCCAATACCCTCTGAGGCCGCCAGAGGCGGGCCTTATTTAGGGCAGTCAGAGCCGCCACCCACACCGGTGCACCATACAGCGCCATCGACCGGACAACCCCCGTGTATAGGAGTCGCGTTGCGACGCTGGCTCCACCCAAATTGGGCAAAAGTCGCCCAAGGGCGGAGGCAGCGTCGACCAGCTTCGGACCAAGCTGTCGGAAGTGCTCGTCGAAGAGCCACCTACCGTCGAGTATCAGGCCCAGATACCTCATCTGGGCCCGAACCGGTACTAGGACCGAGTTGACCTCTATGGAGGCGCCGGCGGGTGGACCACGACGGGGCCCATGGAACAATAGGGCCTCCGTCTTGTCCAGGGCCACCCGTAAGCCCAGTGCCTCGATGCGCCCGACCACCAGAGAAACTCCCCTGGTGGCCAGGCACGCCGCCTCTTGGAAGTTCGCTCCCCGGGCCGTGACCAATGTGTCATCGGCGTAACAAATTACGCCCAGCCCGGGGGGCAGACGACTTCGAAGGACCCAGTCGTACCCCACGTTCCACAGGAGTGGTCCAAGGACAGACCCCTGCGGAACGCCGCACGACATGGGTCGCCGTCTCAAGACGCCCTCTCGGTCCTCGTACACGACGGTACGCTCCTCTAGATAGTCTGCCACTAGCCGCCTCAGGTACTCTGGCACCCCGTGGTAGTGGAGTGCTTCCCTGATGCAGCTAAATGGCAGACTATTGAAGGCGTTGGCGATGTCCAAGGACACCGCCAACACCACGCCGCCACAGCTCACTGCCTCTTCGGTCACGGCCCTAAGGCGCATCACGGCATCGACCGTCGAACGCCCCTCTCGGAATCCGAATTGGGCGTCCGACAGGTCGGGCCCCACCTCGCAGAGGTGCCGGACGATGCGGGCAGAGAGTATCCTCTCAAAAAGTTTACCCGCCTCGTCCAGCAACACGATGGGCCTATAGGCCGCGACCGAATCGGCAGGCCGTCCCGGCTTCCTCAACAGGACCAGCTTCCCGCATTTCCAGCACTCAGGGAAGCGTCCGGACGCCAGGCTAGCGTCCAACACTTCCCTGAGGCGGTCCGACATATGGTCGAGGGCTCGGGCCATCACTCGGGCTGGAACCCCGTCCGGCCCGGGGGCGGTGTTCTTGGAACGGATCCGAAGAACAGCCTCAACCTCCGATTCCCTAACGGGCGGCACATCGTCCTCTCTACCCCCGTCGTCTATGGCCGCATAGGCCATCGACGGGGGTGTGTGCTCCGCCCGCTCAGGGAAAAGGCCCTCGACCACTTCCTGCAGGAAGCTGGGCTGGAGAGTCTCGGTAAGGGGGGGGCCCGACGTGCGGAGCTTCTGACGCACCGCACGGTATGGGCGACCCCAGGGGTCACGGTCGAGACTCTCCAGCATCTCCTTTCTTTTTACCTCTTTGGCGCGGCAAATGGCCAGCTTCAGAGTTTTCCGCGATTCGCGGTACTCCTCATGAAGCTGGTCCCCGCCACCGTTTCCACGGTGACGTCGCCTGCTGCGGGTGTAGGACCTCCGGGCACGAGTACAGGCCGCACGGAGGTCCGCCAACTCCTGGGACCACCAGTAGACCTCCTTCCGTGGAGGCCGACGACCTTGGATGCGGGGCATGGCCGTATCGCAAATTTGCGTAATCGCATCGCGAAAACGGCCAGCCCCCACGTCCACGCCGACCTCCTCGGTCGGGGCCTGCGGAGACAGCCAAGATTGAACAATGGCCGCCTCCTCTAGTAGGTCCCTATCAAGCTTGGCGACAGCCCACCGCAGAAAGCGGGATCTATGCCGCGCCGTGTGACCCCTACTGGGGCCCTGGGACCGGGAGAGCTCCAATCGGATATAGAGATGATCCGAGAGCGTCTCGACCTCTTCCAGGACACACCAGTTCCTTACTCGTGCGGCAACAGCAGGGGTAGCGAACGAAAGGTCCACTATCGACCCCCCTTGCTGTCGCACGCACGTGTTGGTGGAGCCTCTGTTCAGCAAACAGAGGCCCACCGAAGCCGCCCACTCCTCTACGGCTTCGCCCTTGGCATCCGTCCTGGGGGACCCCCACGCAATGGATTTTGCGTTGAAGTCCCCCAGCACGAGGACGTGCCCAGACGCTAGTCGCCGCATCGAGGCCTCCAAGCTGTTAAGGAAGACCTCGAAGTCGCTCAAACTCCGGTTGGGGGAGAAGTAAACACCGTAAACGGTGATCCCCCCCACTCGGCGGCAACATATCCAGAGCCCTTGTCTCTGAGCGACAAGGGCGGGGAATGAGCCGCCGCGGAACCGACGACTGCCACGGAGCCGTCCCAGTCACCCATCCAGTTTGGACGGGGAGGAACGAAGTAGGGCTCCGCGACTACGGCAACACCGATCGACCACTGCGCCATGGTTTGCAGGAAGAGATCCTGTGCCGCGGCACAGTGGTTTAGGTTCGTCTGGACAAGGAGGTTGCAGATTTGATCCATTACTGAATCGTTTCTACAACCCCCTCCATGGGCGTCAACGTTGACGAACGGGCAACGTCAGAGGCAGCCTGGGTCGCTAGGCTAGCCCCCGACGTCTGCCGAGAAGCACGGGGAGGCCTGCAGCCCCCTTGCCCCATCTGGTGATTGGCGGGCCTATTGCCCTCCGCACACACAGGGCAGTGAGGGGCGGCAGAACACTCTGCAGCAATGTGCCCCGGTCGACCGCAGCGGAAACAAAGTCCGCTGCAGTCAAAACAACTGTCACACTTGACGCGTGTGTGTCCCGATGCTAGGCATTTATAGCATCTCATCGGCCTCGCCGCCAGGACTGTGATTCTGGCGCTAACGAAGCCGACGAGCAGCCTGCCGGCGTCGCCCAAAACTTTGGCCGACGCCACGGGACAACTGACCCACACAGCGCCAAGCCCTCCTGGACCGGGGCGGATGGTGCCGACCTTGATATTGTCCGCGTTGCATTTCGTCCTCTCTTTGATAGCAACGCGGACATCATCTACAGTCACGGAGTCGTCCAGGCCCGAAATGCGCAGCTCCGCGCACTTCGTGGGCCTGGAGATCTTTACACCATCCGTGGCTGCGAAGACTCCCCTCAGCTTCTCGGCGAAGGTGTCTGCCGTCTTTGCGCCATCGGCCCCAGGGAACTCGAGTATCCGAGCTCCCGTCTGGGCGAGGCGCAAGCGGATCCCTGCCGCTCCAAAATCTGGGGCGAGACAGTCCCGGGCCGTCTTAAAGACGGCCGCGTAGGACAGTCCCCCACTAGCCCCCTCCGGTGACACCGTGACCACTACAGCCGCGGTCTTAGGCGGCTACAGCTTCCGCGGCTTCTTCGGAGTGGCCCGGGCTACCGACGACGATTGCGGGCCAGAGGCCGCCTTTTGGGCAGCCTTCTTGGCCCGCTGTCGGGACTTCTTTGACTTAGCCCCCCCTACTACCTGCCAACCCTCATTGGAGGGGGCAGATGTGGAGGGGCCAGGCAGAGGTGTTGGAGTGGGGTGCGGAGGACGTTCCGCTTCAGCCCTTGCCACCGTTTAGGGCTTTGTCGCAGCCGTCTTGGCTGGAGCCTTTGCCCCCTGCTGCGTCTTTCGGGCAGCCTCGCGTCGAGCATCTGCCGCATTATTTGCTGCAGGACGGCGTCGGATACCCCGGGGATGATGGGAGCCACCTGCGACTCAGGTGCAGACGGGGCCGGCTGGGACGCAGACGCGGCCGGCCGGGACGCAGACGGGACCGGCTGGGACGCAAACGGGGCCGATTGGGACGCAGATGGGGCCGACCGGGATGCAGACGGGGCCGGCTGGGTTGTAGGGACCGGGTCCTCTCGCCCAGGCCGCTCCGCCCGGAATTGGGCGAACTGGGCGCTCAGCTCCGCCACCTGCCCCGTCAGGCGGTCGTTGGCCGACTGGAGGCGAGACACGTCCCCGATTAGGGTCTCTATCACCCCTGCCACTGCGGAAGAGGAGTCCTTAAGGGCCCTGACAAAGGGACCCTTAAGGTTGACGGACTTGGTGGCCACCTTGTTTATGATGGCCACTGCCGCCTGCGCCCTCTCCTGCAATGAGGCCGATGATTGGGGCACTGAACCCCCTTCCACCGGCTCTCCGATCTTCAGCAGGAGACCGCTGATCTCCTCCTCCGCCTGCAGTTCGCCGTCCGCCCGAGCCCGTCTGTAGGATTCCGCCTTACAAAAGACGGAACCCGACGGGACTGACACCGGGGTTCGCGATCGTCCCCTATGGCTGCTCGGGATTTTAGGAGGCAACATCTCCTGAGAGATGTCGCTCTCGCAACCAGGGGGGCGCTCGCGTTTCCTGTTGTCTGCCTCCGTATCCGCATCCATTGGTTCCGGTGCATCCGTCCTCGCACTGGAACTGCCGCCCGTGACAACCACGGCGGACTTGGAACGCACGCGTTCCGATGTTCTTCGGCTCCCAGCAGTCGGATCGACTTCTGGGAGCCCCACCGCTGCAGGCGTTCCTGCTGCAGCAATCTCCTCATTGGAGGAGTGGGCGTCCGCCTTCCGGAACTGCCCTCGGCTGTTCCTCGACGGGCGCGACACTGCCCCACTTCTTTTATTCGCGTCCTTCGCGTTTGTTTCGGTGCCGGATTTGACGCTCGGCGACGGGCGTGTGTGACATTGGGTGCCCCCCCCATAATACGATTGGGGGCTGCCGGAGCCGACTGGCTCCGGGAGGGATTCCCCAGACGCGTCGCGTCCAGGACCCTCCTGGGTAGGTTTTATCCTAATATTGTCCATGTCATAGTTTTTTGAGTTTTGTGTCCTCCGACAATAGGACGCCCTTGGCACTGGACTCCATCCAGCGATTCAGCCCATTGCCAGGCGTCAGAGCGTGAGCTTGGGGTATTTTTTATAGAGGTTTACGTCCTCATGGCTTCGAAGAGCCACCGGTCCTGTCCGTTCAGGATTACGGCTGGGCCGGACGGGGTCTGCACCAGACCGGATCCGTCCGCCCCCTGTCCCTCTCGGAACTACTGGCACTCTAATACGCCCTCTGCTAGAGCAGAGGGACGTTTAGAGTGCACCACACGGCAGTCTGTAAAGACTCCGTCTCGTATCCCATTTAGTCTGGAGTCTCCTTCTGGGCCTATCCGGCATGAGTGGCTCTACCGGCATAGCCCCAGAAATCATCGACCCACGCAAGCCCCACCACGACGACAACGTAGGGATACATTGGGGGGAGTTGTCTAGTACCCATAACACAAGCTCTGCTTAGCTTGGGACTAGATGGTGTTGTGTGTTAGATGTCCGAAATATTTATTATTATTATTATAATTAGTATGAATAAAAGTAAAGAATAAGTAAGTAAAAACCCACTAAAAAGTTGTCTACATTTTGGAAAAAGTAATAGTCGGTAGGTGCAAGGTCTGGTGAGTATGGCGTATGAGGGAGAGCTTCCAACCCCAGCTCTTGCAGCTTGGAGACTGTCTGTTGCGCAGTATGGGGTCGCACCATCACCTTTTTAGCTGCAAGAGCTGGGGTTGGAAGCTCTCCCTCATCCGCCATACTCACCAGACCTTGCACCTACCGACTATTACTTTTTCCAAAATGTAAACAACTTTTTAGTGGGTAAAAAATTCAATTCCCGAGAGGCAGTACAAAATGCCTTTGAAGAGTTTGTTGCCTCCCGTCCAGCTGATTTTTACAAGAAGGGCATCAATAAACTGCCAATGCGTTGGCAAAGATGCGTCGATTGCATGGGTTATTACTTCGAATAACAGAAATAAAAAAGTTTGAAAAAATAAGTACTTTCACTTATTGCATACAAAACGGCAATTTCATAGGTAAAGACCTATTAGAATAAAACTTAGTTTATAATAAATTTAGTATATTAGGAAACATATTTACATATTTAAACACATTTGACTGCCTTGTTGGACTAGTAGTTAGCGTACGCGGCTGCTGATCAAGAGGTCTCGGGTTCGATTCCTGGGTCGGACCATATATTTGTGTGATCCACAAATATATGTTTCGGAGTCTGGGTGTTTTCTATGTATAATATGTACGTATTTACAAAAAAAAAGTATGTGTATGTATTTATATCAGTTGTTTAGTACCCATAATACAAGCTCTGCTTAGTTTGGGACTAGATGATGTTGTGTGTAAGTTGTCCGAAATATTTATTTATTTATAATATTTATATTAAATATGGGTTGTCTAAAAAAATCCTGGACAGAATAAATTTATTTAAAAATAAAAAAAATAATTAAAAATTGTACATAGTTTATAATGAAACTAATAAATATTATTAATAAAATATTAAACAATATAACATAAATTAAACACATCGATTAATAAATATATATTAATATATATATAAATACATATACTTATATATATTGATTTATTTACTTGTTTAATTGATATATACATATATATTTTTATTTATTTATTTGTTTAATTTATGTTATATCGTTTAATAATTTATTATTTATATTTATCAGTTTTATTATAGACAAAAAAAAAATTTTAACGAAAAAATATTCTGTCCCGGATTTTTTTAGAGAACCCATTTTTAATATATTTTCTAATATACGAAATTTATTATAAAATTAGTTTTATTATATTATCAGCTCGGTGAAGGTCAATCTAGGGCCGGATCTTCTACTATAAGGATATAAGATAGGATAATCTGGAAAAAGAATTTATACGAATGAGTTAAAGTTCCAGCTGATTCGAACACCGAGAAAGCAATTGTTAGCAAGTTCTTTCCTCGTCTAGTCTCAAAACAATAATAATGTTTAATTGTATCGAATTTGTTTATTCCACACAATTAAACAGGTTGAAAGTAAATAAGGATGCCTATCTAAATTTGATATATTGCTTAGCCTGTTTATTTTAATACATTTTTTTACTAAAATTACCTTGTTCCTGTCTTGCCTGCATCGTCCAATGGCTGACTGGTAGAGACTGCCTTAGGCATTAAGTCCGCCAATGCATCAAACGTGCATGATCTCATAAATAAATAATTTATTGCCCTATACTTATATATTAACGATCCCATTTTTTGTGTGGTGACATATTAAGAATACGAAGTATCAACACCTTTATTAAACCCGTAGGCATCATAAGATGGACACAGAGTCCAGCAGTGAACTAATAAAGGCGAATAATGATAATGATTCAAATTTTTAGGGTGCTGTTAAAAAAAGAATTGTATTAAATTTTCTAGATAAAAAGGTCTTCGAGCAATTAAATATTTCATAACTCGTACGTGTTAATACACTGGCCTACTGAACATTTACTAATGTATTCTATTACACTTAATGAACATTTCTTTTCTGATCACGTAATTTCTGATAAAATTCTACTTAAAAGCAGAACCTGCTACGGCGGATATTGTATTGGAGTCAGCATCCACAACATAGCTAATACATTTGAAACATGTCTGCCAAGGCAGTCCTTGTCTTTTGTGCTCAGGCACTCTTGATTCAGGTGAGTCATTTTCTTTACCATCAGTTCAGCCATGAGGCTCATAAAAGAGTCCACAATAATGTCAATCACACACCTCACATACACAGATACATACATTTACTCACACACATACATAGCTGACGCACTCCACAATCACACAGACACTCTCATAAGACACACATATACAAACTTGCATACTGTACTTCTTTCTTTTAAATTTTATTAGCATTATTTACTGCTTTATGTAAAATTCTACATGTTCCGGATGGGGCCTGGAGGTCTGTAACACAGGGGTGACCCTAGTATAGACTCCAGTCTCTCACAAAAGGCCGCTTTTTGTAATGTATTATATATATTGTATGTAACTTCCTTTGTGTTGAGAGAAATAAATAAAGCATTATTATATTATATTATTATTATTATGTGGGCCTCTCCCTTAGTCTGGTATAGTAAGCTAAAACCTAATTTTTAAGGAAAGGCTTACGTCCAGCAGTGAGATATTAAAAGCTGTTGATGTGATGTAAACAAATTATGAACATATTCATGTAATATTATTTTTACTTTCAGAGTGCATTCGGTCAGTGTACCAGCCGCGCTGCAATTGATGCTTCTAGAATCAGTAATACCTTTGGATGGTCAGGCTTAGCCCCTGGATATGCTTACGATGGACTAGCTGCCCCTTTTGCTTATAACGGATTTGCCAGCCCTTACGGCTATAATGGATTTGCTTATGACGGTTTAGCTGCTCCTTACGCTGGACTTTCAGCTCCTTTTGCCTATGATGGTTTTACGGGTTTTGGCACCAGAGGTCTGGCATACAACGGGCTCTACCCCGCCATTGCTTCAAACATTGAAGTCACCCCTACTACTTCTGGTGCATTCACAGTGACTAGCTCCTCCGCAATCCCTCCAACAGGAATATCTGTGGTCTCTGAAAACGCTTATGAAGGTTTCCTGACTGTAGCTGGTGAGGTTCCATTTGTGGGTACTACTGGTATGGAGGGTATGCTGCCCACTTCTGGTGCTGGTGCTGTTAACCACGCATGTGGTAACGGCATCAATGTGATGGCCAGTGGGCCCACTGCTTTTGCTCCAGGTTACGCTGCTGCAGCTATCGCTCCTGGTCTTGCTATTGGTAATAGCTGGGCACCTACAGCTGGATGTGGTCTTGGCTATATATATTGAAATAATATTATATAAACATAAAAAATGAATAAAAAATATTAATGTAAGAAATATAAAATACAGACTTTTGGCTTACATTTGTTTATTATTTACATTTATCACTATGAATTACACGTTTTGTGTACATTTAGAAATGGGATTACATTTCTGAAAACTAACAGGACTTAAAATTATTTGCGTTGTTTACAAAAAATATATTTCTTATTTTTTTTTATCAGAACTGCAGGTACACATTACAATGTTTTAAAGCCCTTAACCTTTGGTTGTCTAGTCAAGTAGTACGGGATTTGGTAAATGAAATAAAATTTATTTGCATAGAACATAGGTTAGTACCAGGTGTAACATTGGTGGTTTCTGATCATACCATATTCTGCCTAATCTCATTATCAGTAATCTAATCGATACGGTGACAAACAATGAAAAAAATGCTTATGACCAGTTTTCTATGATTTTTTTCCATTGTAGTACTCCGGTCAAATCGACTCAAATATGCTGAAACCTGTCTTTCATCATTACCCTCTTATTTCCGACTAGATGCGCTCACGGGGATTGCCCCGTATTTCCGTAACGGATAACCCCCGGCTCCAAGCTGCTCTGTAATAAAAGTAGTCTTAATAACTCTTTAAATCATCAGCTATCTGCCAGTATAAGTTCCGCCAAAATTCACACCTGTTTTCTGTGAGGCCGTGGTATAACTACGGTCGAGCCGGCCCATTCGTGCCAAAGCGTGGCTCTCCCAATTTTTTTTCAATTTTTTTTATATTTGATCCGGTTTTTCTAATGTACCATGGTAAACTTTATTTAAAATTTAATGTTTGTTTATTGAAATCTGTTAACAAATAATAAACATAACTTTATTCACACACAAGAGGATGTACATAGTTAACATACAATTACCTTACAATTAGGTGACACAGTACATTGGTTAACAGTATTTGAAAGATGAAAAGATTTTTAACAAAATAAACAGTTTTAGAAATTACTATTACTTGGTTGAGCATGACTGTTTTTATGACAGGTATTTTTAAATGAATAAGTGTTAACGATGTAAGTTGTAAACTCTGTCTCTTAAACTAGGATAACCTGTACTATAAGTGTACTGTATAAGTGTCCGGCCAAAAATATTTAACATTTAACTAAGTGGGGGCCGTGGCGCTCGACCAAATTGTGTAGGTAAACGTTGTGTGTGCGGCTTCTATCTGCGAGTGTATGAGGAAGTGTATGAGTGTGTGTGGGATGTGTGTTTAAGATGATTGTGAATGAGTTGTGTACGTATGTGTTGTATAAAAGAGATACTTGGTTGAAGAAGACCTGGTTCAGTTTAATATTATGTGATGTATGTAAGTAGGGACTCTGTCTGCGAGTAGTCCTGCTGAAGCAGCCACGTCGTTACCTTAGATTTTAGTTGAATACTGTTTAAATTTATTATATTCACTTTTTTGTGTACCTCGGTAGGTAGTAGAGCCACGCTGATTTCAGCACGAACGGGCCGGCTCGACCGGGGCGGTACTACCCTCGCACAGAAAATCAACGTAAAATGACAGCGATCGTGCTGTCGTGTTTCGTTGGTGAGTGCGAGACCGGAGGCCCAATTAGTCTAGTCAACAAGTTCCAAACTTGTTGACTAGACTAAATGATGCAGCAGCATCACTAGGCCGCCATGGTGTGGGTCGCCATGCTGCATTGTCTGCATTCGCAGTGAGCATGGTGACCACCACTCTTGGATTCTGCTTATGCTTTCCATCAGGCAGAGTAGAGGCATTTTGGCGGGCCAAACAAAAAAAAAAAAACCTGCTTATAGGTGTGAGTGCTCTTAATATAGTATTGATGTCTAGGGAAGGTGGTTCTGTGCCGTTTGCCCTTTGTAAATATCGTTCGAGCATTGCGATTTGAGATAGAAATACTTGAGTGTCTCTTAAATAAAGACCGGAAGATATAAATTTGATGTACCGTAAGGACCTTGCAAGCGACGTATAGGCTGGTTGTGGAATAACGAAAAGGTTTCCGGTACATAACTTGGAGTATTGCCCTTTGTGCTCTCTTTATACTCAAGAATTTAGTCTTCCCGGCACCGCCCCAAACGTGTATGCAATGGTTACTGATTGACACAGTGAATTAAAGACCATCCTTAAAGTATCAGGATTTGCAGAACATCTAAGTGTCTTGAAGATATGGATAAGACTCATAATTCTGGTAGTAAGATTGTCGAGGTGCTTATTCCATCGCAATCCAGTGTTAATTTGTACTCCCAGATACCTAACGTCTTTAGTTCTAGTAAGCATAAGGTAGGAGCATTGAGCTGTCTGTTGGGGGCACAAATGAGCTTCTATTGAGTAAGTGTGTTCCGGTAATGTATTTTCACGTAGTGCGAAAAGTATATACGATGTTTTCTGTAAATTTAATGTGAGTAAATTTTTATTGAGCCATTTGATTACTTTATTTAGAGCAGTTTCCGCATTGTGTTTAACGTCATTCCAAGTTGAACCAGATACTAATATAGCCGTGTCATCAGCATATGTAAATATTTTGGAGGTAGGGATTGTCATGTTGCACAGATCATTTATACATATCTGAAACATAGGACCCAATATATTTCCTTGTGGGACGATCGGATCCTTGTTATGATATTGATTCCTCATCGTTAAGGCAGTTATCTACTTTAACACTTTGCTTACGGTTACGGAAGATACCCATGTATTTAATTTTGTTATTCAGGTTTTCAGCAACCGTCTGCTTAAGGTTCAATACTGCGTCTACAGCAGAGACTCCGTTGCGGAAGCCGTATTGATTTGTAGATATTATTTTCTGTTTTTCTAGAAAGTCTTTTAGTTGGTTGCTGAGAACCCTTTCAAGAATCTTAGAGAGCGCAGTTAAAATTGAGATGGGTCTATAATGTTGTACACAGTTTATTTTTCCTGCTTTGTAAATTGGATGTGTGGAGGGACAGGTGTGTCATGTCCCTCCAACACAAAGGGAGGATCCTCCGACTAGGCGAGGTGATCATGCCTGGCGGGCTAACTGCCCAACCGTTGATGTTGGGATGATGTATATATGTTAATTGGCACGAGAACTTCCACTGTGCGATTCAGAATTGATATTTTCTTAGTTCCCTTCGTTACTCCGTAGTTCGATGTATCTTCGGAAGATGGCGCTGACATATGTTTTCTTGTTGCGCTGTATGTGGAAGTCGCCACAGATGTACAATTGCTTTTTTCAGAGCATCTGGAAATATACCCTGAGACCCTGACTTTGGAGTGTCTCGAATTGTTAATAGTTCGCTAGGACTGGATTTAATTTTACGCGTGTTCGATATTTCTTTTATAGTTTTTCATAGATCTTTGGGACTATTTCTTGCTTTTTCAAGTTCACTATTTTTGTATTCGATTTTTATTTTCCGAAGTAAAGAATTGCAGAAATTACGGTAGCGCTTGTACGTTGTTTTATGGATTGGGTTTTCGGATGCTATTTTTTATTGTGTGTGAAGTTTATCGCGGTTTCTGATACACTGTAAGAGGCCTGGAGTAATCCAAGGTTTTAGTAATTTCTTTTTTCTTATAGTTTTATGTTGCACGGTGAACTTAGTTATAACTGATGAAATCAGAGTTATAAAAAGATTCATTGTGTGCTATTTAACTCTGCAGCTAAAGCATCATAATTAACGTGATTTGAGATATGGCCCTTTTACGCTTGACATTAGCATTGGCAACAGTTATTAGAAGTGGTTTGTGGTCTGTTATTTGAGTATTAATGACAAGTATGATCACTTGGAGTTCTGTTTGTATGAATGTGTGATTTATACAATTAGACAACCGAGTTGGGAACTGGTGTGTCGGTAGGAGTCCGTGAGATACATTCAGGGTCAGGTATTCAATACTTTTACCGTCCTCACTATTCGGTTTTATGTCAATGTTTGTCAATGTTTATGTCACCAACCATAACAACTTTTTTGTGATATTTGAGCTTACCAAAATGGATTTCAAGCTATCTAGAAACATCTCAAAATCCTCCTTTGTGTTAAAGGATGGTGGTAGAGAAATCCCCACGCTGGCCATATTATTATCTTCAGTGGTGCAGACATGACAGTTTCCACCATCCTCATTCACTATTAATTTTAAATAGATGTAGAGTTTGTGAAGTTAGGGTTGGTAGAGTTAGGGCGTGTAGATTCAGAAGCTTGGCTCTATTTGAGATCTGATATCTTTTTCACAGAGAAAGCCATATGCAGTCGTCTTGGCAACATTTTGCATGAAAATGTTTTTGGAAGGATTTTTTAATTACTATGATACTTATTATGATTATCTTATTTTTATTTTTCTTTTGGGTTTTCCTATATTTAATGCACTAGCTTCTATACAGTCAGTTTGAAATTGTACTGGTTTTCTTAATCTTGTCTTAATTTTGACTTGGTCCGATTGAAATCAGTAAACTATATTTCAGCTCTAGACTAAAGATAATGTGTAATCTTTTTCTTCATCTCCAACGCCTTTCTTAACTTTTTCAACTTAGTACTGACGTGATACTTTACGTACTTAATACGTCAGTATTAAGATTAAATGAATAAAACAACAATCACTTAAGATGCATTCACAATTTATTTCAAAACTATAGATTTTATATTCAGTGTATAAACTAGTACTTAATCTCGGTAATGATCGTAAAATAGCTTTTATTCATAAGAATTCCTAACTAACATTGTAATTAGGTACAATTTATTCCCAAAATTAAGTTCAAATTTATACATCCAAAATGCAGACAAGAGCCAAAGTTTAGTAAAAAATCTGTTCAGTATGGCTTAGTACATATATCTGTAAGAAGCATCACAGCCACAGGCACATCTACCAGTGATGGACACTGCACCAGCAGCTGGGACAGCGCCCCCGAAGCTTACAGCGCCCATAATCGGGACCTGACCAGCGACAGCGGTAGTACCAGCTACGGGCAGCTCACCAGCAACGGCTACATTTCCTTCACCAACACCACCGTAAGGAGCCGCCCAGCCAGCAGCAGGGTAGGCAACATCACCGTACAGACCAAGTCCAGCACCAGGGTAGGCAAGCTCACCAAGTCCAGCGCGGTATCCGATAGGAGCTCCCAAACCAGCCAGACCGTCGTATCCGTAAGATGCTCCAAGACCGTAAGACGCGCCAACTCCGTAGGAGCCAGCCAAACCATCGTATGCGAATGGTGCACCTAAACCGAAAGGAGCACCAAGTCCGGGCTCAGCAGCAACAGCAGCGCGGCTGGTGCACTGACCGAAAACATTCTGAAACAGCCAGCAACATTATTTACTATTAGTAACATATTATACAAATGAACAACCTTCAACAATCCACTGCTGTACATGGGCCTTTCTTTAGGAAGGAGGTTTTGACCTGATATACCACGCAAGCCAAAGAGGTCGGTATAGGGTTTGCTTCATGTTTTCTTTCTCTGTACAATAATGTTATCCTGCTTAGTTTGCTTCCTAAGCACCTCTTACGACACCCACGGGGTGAATGGGGTTGGTGACACTCGGTATTTTAATACGTCACACTAGAGACATTGTGTAAGATACATATGGAGGAAAAAAATATCAATAAAAAATCTCATCTCAAAATCTACATATCCAACTTTGTAGAAATAATTCTTTATCACATAAGCTCGAATCAGATATCATATCAAAATTCCTTTATTACAAAACATATTTTATGTAGCATCATTAGCTTAGGCCCTGAAACGGTTAAAAGAATTTAAAAAAAAACAACGATTCTGAATGATCTATAAGACTATACAAGAGCTTTGAAAGCAATTAGACCATTTATTTAAAAATATAAAATAACATACCTGTACCAAGCAAGCTTGGATGCAGAGGAATACAATGGTGAAGGTGTTCATGTTTGATGACTGTGCAGTTCAACGAAAGCTGAATACTGTATAACTAACCTACTTTCAATTCACTTTATATACTAAAATCTCAAAAAAATCTAATTGAATTTCATCATTTACTCACGTTTTACTTTTTTATACAGTGATTTGATAATGTCAACTATTAAAGGGCTTATCATTATTACATATTCTATTTTTAGTGTAAGCTTTTATGAAATATGTTCTTTCAAAGCTGACTGCTACGAGTAAGTATAAAAACAGTCACAAAGTTACGGAACATCATTCTCGTGTCAACACTTGAGCCAGTAACATGTCTGCAAAAACCATTCTCATCTTCTGCGCTCAGGCGCTCCTCCTTAAGGTAAGATTTTTTTACTAAGACTACAAATATTTTAAAGTTCTAATTATTTGTGTGCCTAAATAAAATTAATTTCTGAATCCATTTAGTTTTGGCTGACAAATCTTTGTTATGTTTCATTGCAATGACCTAGTGACACTAACATTATTTATACAGGGAAAAGTTTATGAACATGTGTCATTTTTATTTCTTACCTCTTCTGCTCAAACGACGGCAGCATTATGGTAACATTTGGTATAGTACCTCAAGCTAGCACTTTGGATCAGCATAGACGAAACTTTTCATCGTCAAAAATGTTCACATGTAATGAGTAAGGAATTCAAACATAGGCTATTCTTTCAACCGCAAATAAACAAGAATAAAAATACTAAATTAATTATATCTATCCTTTCCTTCTAGTCTGCTTTGAGCCAGTGCATCGCTGGACCTGGTTTAGCCTATGATGGTCTTGCTGGTTGGGCTGGCAGAGGTCTGGCTTACGATGGCTTAGCTGCTCCTTTGGCCTACGATGGTTTTGCTGGTTGGGCCGGCAGAGGAATAGCTTACGATGGATTGGCTGCACCATTAGCTTATGATGGCCTCGGTGATTGGGCTGATAGAGGATTGGCTTATGATGGACTCTACAGTGCTTTCACTCCTGCCATGGACTTCACCCCTACCAGTGGTGGAGCATTGCCCGTCTCCAGTGCTTCTGCTATTGCTCCAGTAGGAATCTCTGTAGCATCCGAGAATTATTATGAGGGTGCTCTTGCCGTAACTGGTGAACTGCCGTTCGTTGGTACTGTAGGTTTGGAGGGAGTGCTCCCTACTGCTGGTATGGGTGCCGTCAATCATGCTTGTGGTAATGGCATCAACGCCATGGTCAGCGAGAACGCTGCCTTTGCTCCAGAGTACTTTGGCGCTGCTATCGCTCCCGCTGCTACCATTGCTCCCGGTCTTGGCTACCGTGCGGGATGGGCCGGTAGAGGCTTTGGCTGTGCTCTGTAAAAATATGTCCTATATAACTTCTGAAAAATAACGCTTCTGAATAATAAATTGGCATTTTGTGCATTTGCGCATTTTCATTTTTGTGATATTGACCTTAGAACTATTTTTATTTCTTAGTAAAAATGATAGAGCTACTAAAATACATAATATATGAAATAAAAGTAGAGTGTTAGCGTTTGAATTAGCGTTTCACCGGTTACAGATAAGTTTAATATAGCTTACCTGACAGATAATTTAACGTATCTTCCATATTCGAATACATAAGTGTGAAACCATCTGTTAGATAAGTTATCAGGTATTTATATGTAACCGATGAAACAGGTAATAAAAAATGTGAAAAAGGCTAATAACATTTTCAACCAATAACCCAATTATTTCAACATTTGAGCTGTATTGTTGACATTGAATCTTAATATTTCATTGACCTTACATAATAAAATTGTTTTTATCGAACATGTGACCAATCTGTCAAACACCCCGCTGTAAAATCGAACTAGGCGTCCGACAGAGGCGACAGATTGGTTACATGTCGATCGCAATGGCCGCGATGGAGTCAACAGGTCGTCCTGGCTTCTTCAACTAGACTAGCTTGCCGCTCTTACAGCACTTAATGAAGCGTCTAGACGCTAAGCTAACGCGGCGGTCTCTGAGGTGGTTTGACATATTGTCGAAGGCCTGGACCAGCACTCGGGCACATATGCCATCATCAGGGGCGGTGTTCTTGGAACAGATCCTTAGAACGGCCGTCCTCACCTGCGATTCCCTGACGATCAGAACATCATTCTCGTTCTTCCCGTCATCTCGCGATATCGTATCGACCAATACCGCACTGTGTGCCACTCTGTGCATGAGAAAGAAGGGATCTGGGAACAACTATCATTAAGACATCCATTGTAGCTCCTGCCCGGGTACCACCTTTGTTTAAGTTTTGTTTTAGTCACGTATATCACATGCGGATGTCGTTGCCTCCTCGCCTCTGGTCACTAGCCAGTTGCCATTTGGTCTAGTGGTCAGTAATCTTGACTGCTGAGCTGTCAGAAGTCGTTTGACATGAAACTATAGTCATTATAAAAATATACTTTGTTCTCTGGGACAGATGTCTACAAAACTAGCGAAGTAACTTGAACAAGTTTTTCATTTTGTATTTATATATATAATATATATATATATATATATATTTGCCCAGTGAGGGCAATTGTATTGTGGTTAGTCTATCAAATAGCGTAAATATTGTCTGTACATACCGCCCACCTAGTTTTCAAAACCCGCTAAGTTTTTTAAACTCTTTAAATTTCATTTTGAATACATTAAATAGAAGTAAAACTGTTATTTTGACTGGTGATTTAAATCTAGACATTATGCCTAATAATATAAGCGCTAATGCTGCTATTTATTTAAATTTAATGGCTAACCACGGGCTTAGGCAAGGAATTCACTGTCCCACTAGGCAAACTTCGTGTCTTGATCATTTTATGATCAGAACTCCTTCTAAACTGCGAACGTATGTCTTTGATGAAGTAACTGATCACTCCCCTATACTATTGCACATTGACAGTACATCTGTTCCCAAGCAAACCGTATACATTAGTAAAATTAGCATTAACTTCGATACTGTGGGTGAGTGTTTGGAGAGGGAACTATGGAGTGATTTGTATGCTGCAACCGATGTCAATTACGCTGCACTAATCTTAACAACAAAACTAGGAAATATCATTGATACCAGCACTATTGAAAGAAAAATAAACAAGCGTAATAGACCTTTAAAACCCTGGATTACTATAGGGGTAATTAAATCAATACGAAAACGAGACAAAATGTACAAGAAGGCAAAAGTAAATTGTAATTCAAATGACAGAAATATTTACATAAACTACAGAAACACATTAAAGAAAATCATAAAACATTTAAAACAAAATTACTACAAAGAAAAATTAAACAAAAATAAGGGAAATATAAAGGAAACATGGAATATTATTAAAGAATTATGTAATATGAACAAATCAAATACTTCATCAGCGGAATTACTCAACATTGAAGTGACTACAGCTGATTCTCTTTGTAAGGTTAATAAGTTTTTTACATCTATTGGCCCAAGTCTTGCAAAACAAACCCTACAAAAATTAAATACAGATGAGACAACACTAGCACAAAAAGCGAAAGCCCTATATTCACCGCTAAATTCCATGGCACTATATCTGTCAGACCCTGTTGAGATTGGCGAAGTGATCAATAGCCTGAAAAAACATAGCGCTCCTGGCATAGATAAGATCACAGCGAATATTTTACAAAAATTTCGCCATTGTCTTGCGGGGCCCATATGTCACCTAGTTAATTTAAGTTTTGAGCGGGGTGTCTTCCCTAACATATTTAAACGCGCCGTTGTGTGTCCTGTTCATAAGTCAGGTGATAAATCACTACCAACAAATTATCGACCAATTTCTCTCTTAAGTAGTATATCTAAAATCATAGAAAAGGTTATGAACAAACGACTTGTTACTTACCTAGAAAATAATAATATTCTTTCGGAAAATCAGTACGGGTTTCGCCGTAATCGCTCTACTGCTGATGCTGTTTTACAACTCACTTCTAAAATCACAACATACCTAGACCAAAAGGAGAAATGCATAGGAGTATTCCTTGACTTACAGAAGGCGTTCGACACTGTATCAACTAAAATACTAATGACCCGCCTGGAGAACATAGGAATTAGAGGGAACGCACTTCTGTGGTTCAGGGACTACCTTATGGAAAGACAGCAATGTGTTAGAATTGAAAATCACGTAAGTGACTACGATACGGTGACGTTTGGGATCCCGCAAGGCAGTACCCTTGGACCAACGCCTTTTCTGGCTTACATTAATGATCTATGCAAGCATCGGATCAAGGGCGCAGATATACAAATGTTTGCAGATGACACTGTCGTGCTTTTTCACAGTAGCTCTTGGAACATTGTACGACAACTAGCTGAAGAAGGTATGTCTGTTATCACAGCATGGCTTGAAGATAGTTTACTATCTTTAAATACCACCAAAACAAAATTTATCTGCTTTAGCAAAACATTGGCCTCAGCGCCTAACAATTGTCAGATTCGTGTACATTGCTATCCATGCAATCGAACTAATACTTTGCCTCCACATTGTTGTTGTCCTACATTATCAAAAAATAGTGACATCAAATATTTAGGAATTAACATCGATGACAAGTTGAATTGGAAAAAACATATAAATGTGGTCAGTGGTAGATTGAGAAAGCTTATATACATATTCAGAGATTTGAGACTGATACAAGATACTACACTTTTAGTTCAAACTTACAAAGCACTGGCTGAATGTGTAATTACCTATTGTATATGTTCATGGGGGTCAGCGGCCAAGACACATTTAATAGAATTAGAAAGGGCACAACGCGTCATCCTTAAAGTCCTTCTTTATCTGCCATTCCACCACCCTACACATTTAGTCTATAAAATAGCTGATGTGCTTACAGTACGGAAGCTATTTGTTTACCAAACTATACGGAGATATCACAAAATAACTGTTCCACATTTAAAACCATCGGGTAAAAGGATTGAAAGGTGTCCAGTTCCAAGAGTGGCAAGCAAATTTGCCCAACAACACTATAGTCATCTTGCACCAAGACTTTATAACCAATTAAATTTATTCTATAAAACAAAAAACTTGAGCAACTTTAAAATGAAACAAATAATTAAATTATGGCTTAATAAACTGGAATTTGAAAATGTTGAAAACACACAATTAATGTCACACACACCAACACTACACACAACTTTTAACACAAAGACTCAAATACACAATAAATCATACTCCCTCACACACTTATACTCACACATAAACACAGGCATATACAATTATCTAAATATACAAATATACACTTACACTAGTTAACTACTGTCTTATTAATGTCTACTATTGTATTTTCTTTAACTATTAGTTTGTTCTCTTTGCCTGTGAATAGGAACTGACTCCCAACACACAGCTAGCGCTACTTTGGGAGTCAGGGCTGTACAGTGTCTTGTAATGCATTTTTGGTACAATAAAGATTTATTATTATTATTTTGTATCAACTATATTTTCTTTCTTACCGTGCCAGTTTTATTACAAATGAAATGCAATACATCTATACTTATCTATACTAATATTATAAAGCTGAAGAGTTTGTTTTTTTATTTGAACGCGCTAATCTCAGGAACCGCTGGTCCGATTTGAAAAATTAATTCAGTGTTGGATAGTACATTTATCGAGGAAGGCTATATATCATCACGCTAAGACCAATAATTGGGCAATAAGCAATCGATATCCGACCCTTTGCATTTTTTTTTAAAGACAACTCCCGCAGTAGGAATAAACATCCTGTGTCGCGGGGGACTTTACAAACATACATGAAATGGACACAAAGAACACCCAGACTTAGAACAACAATTTGTGGATCACACAAAGTGTTGTCCCATGTAGGATTTGAACCCACAATACTTGGCGCAGTAGGAAGCGGCGTGGCGACCACTTAAACCACTAGGCCAACCGTGCAGTCGAAATATAAAGGTCTAATGCCTTCACACAAAATTTCATGATTTTCATAAAATTTAGTATGCAGGGGTTTTTCAATAAATCTATCTAGCCAAGACGCATTTTTACAAAATTTACCAAAGACAAGTACCGAGCAAAGCTCAGTTATCCAGTTGTGATCAAAATTAATATTGCATGGATTGGTGATTGTGAGAAGAGAAATAAAGAAATCATTATAAAAAAAATATCCAGGTTTATGTATGTTTATAATTGTGTTTATTGTTTTAATTTTTTTTGGTACTGGAAAAGCATTTAAAAAAGAAGAATATTAATGGGATCGCTGATTAAAACTAATTTGTATTCACATAATATGTCAAGATCAATAAAATTAATTATGTCAAAATAGTCATTTTACATGTAAACATATGTTTCGAGAGCAAACTGAACCTATAATATAATCTGAAGTTTTTTTGCCGCGTCTCAGAGGTCACAGAAGTAAATTCTAAAAATATGCTGAAACCTTTGTGTTTTTTTCTCAGTCAAAAGAAGAATTCTAAAATTCTAAATGGAATCTAAAAACCGCTTTTAAAACCTAAAGTATAAATTTTTTCTTAAATGTTATGTTACTCAGATATTAATATTTTGATATGGTCTTCATTGTTATGGCATTTATCTGCCATAGACATACAATATGGCACTGTGATAAAACAGTAAAAATGAACTAAAGCTATGAAATATTTGTTTTTATTATTGATTTATTTGAACAGTTTTGAGCTAAGATAACTACATTTAGTACACGTATTGGTAAGGAATGTCGCAGCCGCAGGCACATTGACCAGAGATGGACACAGAACCAGCAGCGGGGACAGCGCAACCGAAATTCACAGCACCCATAATGGGAACTTGACCCACGACAGCGGTAGTGCCAGCCACGGGGAGCTCACCAGCGACAGCTACGTTTCCTTCACCAACACCACCGTAAGGAGCAGCCCAGCTAGCAGCAGGGTAGGCAACATCGCCATACAGACCAAATCCAGCACCAGGGTAGGCCACATCACTGTATAGACCAAGTCCAGCATCAGTGTAGGCACGCTCACCAAGTCCAGCGCGGTATCCGGAAGGAGCTCCCACACCAGCCAGACCGTCGTATGCGAAAGGTGCACCTAGACCGAAGGGAGCACCAAGACCGTAAGGAGCAGCGAGACCGGGAGCGATGAGTCCAGGCTCAGCGGCCACAGCGGCGCGGCTGGTGCACTGACCAAACCCGTTCTGCAAAAACAGAGTTAAACCTTCGCTTTATTTAAGAAATTGCCTGAAATATCAGGCTCGATATCGTTATCGACGATAAATATATTGTTCTTTAATGATGATTACTAAAAAAATAAGGGATAATAACTTACAACTTTAATGAAGATGATAGTTTTAATATTCTGGAATGCATTTTTTTGTTTTTTAAAAAAGAAAAATGAGGTTTCATAATTAATAACTCCACATACCTGGACCAAGCAAGCTTGGATGCAGAGGAATACGACAGCGAAGGTGTTCATGTTTGGTGGTTCTTTCAGTTCGATGGAAAGCTGAATACTGAGCCTTAGCCAAATTTTTGGGAATTTATATAAAATAATCTAACGATTGAATTATTCATTTCCTAATTTTGACACGTTTGAGTGGTTACTATAAAATTTGTGTTATTAGTTACGTGGACTTATCATAATGCAAGTAGGTATTTAGAAAGGATTACAAAAGTTTTAATTACTCACCTAGTTATTGACAAAATAATCTTGAATTATTAACTGCCTCAGCGCCTGCTATTCTGAGATTTCCGGTTCAATTCCTTTGTCGGGCCAAGTTTTGGTATGTAATTGGAAATTTTGGGTGGTGTCCAAAAATATTTCTTTATATATTTTTTTCCTGTATGACCCTGCCAAAATGACTCTACTTTGCCTGATAGAAAGCATAAACAGAATCCAAGAGTGGTGGTCACCATACTCATTGCAAGTTCAAACAATGCAACAACGCAGCATGGTGACCCACACCACGGCGGCCTAGTGATGTTTCTGCATCATTGGGCCTCCGTTTAATCCGTTTAATGTCTTGTGAAGGATAATGAAATCCAGCTTCTTCCTACCACTAGTTTCAGAAAGAAACTTTTCATATATCATTGGTAGGTAGTAGAGCCACGCTGATTTCAGCACGAATGGGCCGGCTCGACCGGGGCGGTACTACCCTCGCACAGAAAATCAACGTAAAATGACCACGTTCGTGCTGTCGTGTTTCGTTGGTGAGTGCGAGACCGGAGGCCCAAATAGTCTAGTTAATAAGTTCCATACTTGTTGACTAGACTAAAAGATGCAGCAGCATCACTAGGCCGCCATGGTGTGGGTCGCTATACTGCATTGTCTGCATTCGCAGTGAGTGTGGTGACCACCACTCTTGAATTCTGCTTATGCTTTCCATCAGGCAGAGTAGAGTCATTTGCTAAATATGTAATAATAAATGTTTAGAACAATTAATGAAAAGTCATATAGGATGGTTAGCACTGAGGCTTTACCGGTGTTGGTGGGTGTTCTTCCGGTCGATCTCGATGAGTTTTGTTCATCAAATCATGTATGTTGTCTCTATAGCACATAAATAGGCGTCATGATTTCGAACTTCAGCGCTTGGTCGAGTTGAACTCCAAGATCACTTACACTTCTTTGTATGTTAATTACAATACTCTCCTATTAATATTCGTTGCCTAAAGTTTTTTATTGCGTATGTATAGGTAAAATAAAAAGACATGCTTCTAAACCGACTTCTACCATATAAGTAGACTATAGTCTATACTTATCATAAAACAAAAATTGTCTGAAAAGAATGGTTTGAATAACTGTATTTTATTAAAAATAACAATCAACCTGAGATAAGGGAGATACCGTAATTCTCGATTTTCTCAATCTCCAATCACACGTTTTTCTTTGGATTTTTTTAAAGACAATAGCTGCTTCACTATGAATCTTCTGTGTCGTTGAGGACTTTACAAATATAATCGACTGCACGGATGGCCTCCTAGTGGCTTAAGCGGTCGCCACGCCACTTTCTAGGGCAACTAGGGCACAAGTGTTGTGGGTTCAAATCCCACATGCGACAACACTTTGTGTGATCCACAAAGTGTTGATCTGAGTTTGGGTAGTCTTTGTGTACGTTTCATGTATGTTTGTAAAGTCCCCCGTCCCAGGATTGGTATATTCCTAATGAGGGAGTTGTGTTTCAAAAAAAAAGGGTGGAGTTGGTCTGCATGGTTGCCTGTAAGATATTGCCTTGGAGTGATGGTAAGCTAACCTTGTAATTACATAAGCTGGTGTACAATAAAGAGATTTATTATTATTATATAAGCGGTCGCCACGCCGCTTTCTACCGCACCAAGTGCCGTGGGTTCAAATCACACATGGGACAACACTTTGTGTGATCTACAAATTGTTGTTCAGAGTCTGTAGGCTCTTACATGTATGTTTGTAAATTCCACCGCGAGACAGGTTGTATATTTCTAAGGAGGGAGTTGTCTTTTTTAAAAAAAAACGAGGAACGGACACATGGTACATCCCGACTGAGAACACAAAGTGTTGTCCAATGTGTGGTTTGACCCTACAACATTCAGCGCATTAGAAAGGGACGTAGACAGCGTAAGCCGCTACGCCACTCGTACAGTCCGTACATGTCTCAATGTATTAAATACTAGCTGACCCGGCGAACTTCGTACCGCCATATTTACATATCTGTCTCAGCTTCCCGCAGGCAGAGTACAGTCGCGGACAAAAAAATACTTCTCCCGTTATCTTTTAATTTTTTTCTTTCTAGCAAAAAATAATCAATAAAATCGGACTATGTGTTATTGAATTACAACTAAGTACATATTTTGACTTTCATCCCCTCTCTCCAAGAAACCGTGCAGAATTTCGGGATTAAAAGTATCCTATGTCCTACCTCGTAGTATGAACTCAAATCATGCCAAGTTTCATATGAATCCATTCAGTAGTTTCGGCGTGATGCGCGGTCAAGATACAGACAACAAAAATGAACAAAAATTACAGTTTTGGCTTCAGTATCTATTATAGAGAGCCCTCCAAAAAAAATTTTTTTTATATCTTTGATGTACAGAATTGGACCTGACCTGGACCAGAATAACCCTGACTGCTTACCCGAATATCGTGACTTCGAATAGTGTGGGAATCACAAGACAAGCTGGGTCTGGGTCTAATTAAAACCCGCGTGTAGTTCGGTTATCGCGGCAAATAGCTAATGTTCTTTCTCAAGAATCAAAGTATCTTCATGCCCAATTTTATTGAAATCGGTGCAGCAGTTAAAACGTGAAAGCGTAACAGATACAGTTACTTTCGAATTTCTAATATTAGTGTGGGCGGTACTACCCTCTCACAGAAGATCAACGTAAAATGACAGCGTTCGTGCTGTCGTGTTTCGTTGTTGAGTGCGAGACCGGAGGCCCAATGATGCAGAAGCATCTCAATAGGCCGCCATAGTGTGGATCACCATGCTGCATTGTTCGTTTTCTCGTTTCTTTCTTGGATTCTGCTTATGCTTTCCATCAGGCAGAGCTACCGAGGGAGAGCCACGCTTCGGTACCGTGGGAGAGCCACGCTTCGGCATGAATGGGCCGGCTCGACCGGAGTGATACCACGACCTCACTGAAAACCGGTGTGAAATAGCGCTTGCGCTGTGTTTCACCGTGTGAGTGAGGATGCCGGAGGCCCATACCCCAACCCCTCTCCCTATCTCACCACCCCATCCCCCAAAGGCCGGCAACGCACATGTGACGCCCGTGGTGTTTCAGGTGTCCATTGGCGGCGGTAATCGCTTACCATCAGGCGATACGTCTGCTCGTTTGTCGGTCTATTCCATAAAAAAACAGTGATTTTGGCAGGCCATACATAAAAATAGTCTAGTTATAAATCCCACGTGTTAGATGTATAAGTTTATTTTTATAGTCCATACATTCGTATTTCAAAGTAGAGGATGAAACAGATACAAGGACCAAATAGAAAATAAAAAAAGCGGCCAAGTGCGAGTCGGACTCGCCCATGAAGGGTTCCGTAGCAGCAAGTAACATAATATAAAAGTTCTTGTAGTTCGTTGTAACTTTACCATTTATTAAAAAAAAACTACTTACTAGATCTCGTTCAAACCAATTTTCGGTAGAAGTTTGCATGGTAATGTACATCATAATTTTTTTTTTACCCACACACATTTTATTTATTTATCTTTATTGTATATACAAAGTAGAATGGTAGAACAAAATCAGTTACAAAGTATGTATAACAATTGGCGGTCTTATCGCTCACGGCGATTTCTTCCAGACAACCATACACGGACATTAGGTGTTTAATAATTTAGGGTAGCTTACACACAGGTAACACTATAACATGAATATTTAAAGATATCAATAGAGATCCATATACAAATGTTATACACTATTCATATAACACATACATACTTATACCTACACAAATACATATACACAATGACTTATATTATATATATATATATACAGACTAATATATTATATATATCTTACATAAAATTATACTAAAAGTATTCACAATAAGTAGTAGTCCTTCACCAGCTTTTTAAATATAGTCAAGGTTTTCGCTCGTCGGATATTATCAGGCAAGTTGTTCCAAAGCCTTACCGCTTGCACAGTAAAAGACTTGTCTGCAAACTGAGTGGAATGTGTTTTAATTTTACCACTTTGGAAGTGTCTCTCGCGCAAACTATTAAGGTTAGAAAAAAATGATATTAAGTAGAAACCTCAATATCATTTTTGAAGACCTATCCATAGATATCCACACGTATGAGTTTGATGATTTTTTTTTTTGAGATTTAGTTCTATGTACGGGGACCACCAAAATTTATTGTTTTTTATTTATTTTTGTGTGAAAATCTTAATGCGGTTTACAGAATACATCTACTTACCAAGTTTTAATAGTATAGTTCTCATAGTTTCGAAATAAAGTGGCTGTGACATACGGACGGACAGACAGACAGACAGACAGACATGACGAATCTATAAGGGTTCCGTTTTTTGCCTTTGGCACGGAACCCTAAAAAAAAAAAGATTCTGAGAAATAAAACTTATTAGTTAATGGCTGCACGGTTGGCCTGGTGGTTTAAGCGGTCGCTACGCCGCTTTCTATTGCGCTAAGTATTGTGGGTTCAAATCCCACATGGGACAACACTTTGTGTGCTCCACCAAATGTTGTTCTGAGTCTAGGTGTTCTTTGTGTCTGTTTCATGTATGTTTGTAAAGTCCACTGTGACACTGAATGTTTATTCCGAATGCGGAAGATGTCCTAAAAAAAATTGACGTTAATATTTTAGGAACTTCCACATAGAAGAAGATATTGTGAATGACTACATTTCTAAGCAACACTCAATTTTTAACCAACTGGTGAAGTTTTGCTGACCCAACTTTTTATTACTGGGATGGATGACAAAAAAACGGTTCTTCAATATGCTTTGTTTATTATTACAATCGGAATCATTCGTTTTATGTACGTTTACAGAGCACAGCCACAACTTCTACCGGCCCATCCAGCACGGTAGCCAAGACCGGGAGCAATGGCAGCAGCAGGAGCGATAGCAGCGCCGTAGTATTCAGGAGCAAAGGCAGTGTTCTCGCTGACCATAGCGTTGATGCCATTACCACAAGCGTGATTGACGGCACCCATACCAGCAGTAGGGAGCACTCCCTCCAAACCTACAGTGCCAACGAACGGCAATTCACCAGCTACGGTAAGAGCGCCCTCATAAGCATTCTCAGACGCGACAGAGATTCCGACGGGAGAAATAGCAGAGGCACTGGAGACGGGCAGTGCTCCACCACTGGTTGGAGTGAAGTCCATGGCGGGAGCGACAGCGGGGTAGATTCCATCGTAAGCTAATCCTCTTCCAGCCCAACCAGTTAATCCATCATAGGCTAAAGGAGCAGCCAAACCATCGTAAGCCAGACCTCTACCAGCCCAACCAGTTAGTCCATCATAGGCTAAAGGAGCAGCCAAACCATCGTAACCCAGACCTCTACCAGCCCAACCATCCAGCCAACCACCAGCAAGACCGTCATAGGCTAAACCTGGGGCGGCGATGCATTGACTCAATGCGGACTAAAATAAAAATGAAAAAGACAATAAGCATATTTCTAGACTAAAAATAATGTTCACTCGCATATTTAAACCAAAAAGTTCTTTTGTAAATTGTAGTTCAATACAAAACAAATAATAGTACTACTTTTACCCGACAACGGTGAAGCGTAATGGAATGGAAATAGTTTTGACAGTCTATCTAGGCTATATAAATTTTATATAACTTGAGAATGCATAGTCAAAGCGTGTATTATTACAGCGGCTATTTAATACAGTAATTTAAAAAAAATACATTTCTTATAACCTTACCTGGACGAGAAGCGCCTGAGCGCAAAGAATGAGGACAGCTTTGGGAGACATGTTGTTTGTTGAAGTGTGAATTCGAACACTAGAATGATGTTTAGTAAAAATGCATTTGCTTTTATACTGAAAATCTATTATAAAGATTCAAGAACACTTTGTCAATAAGTAGGTAAGTGATTGAAGGCTTTTGTAAGTACGATAAGCCTACGAAACTATTACAATTATTTAGTACAGATAATTGAAACGTGTCAATATGACGAAATTATTAACTCAATTATTGAGACCATCATATATAAGTGTCCAAAATTTAGATCAGCATACATTATTCAGCCTACGTTGAATTGTAACCAACATCGAACATGAACACCTTCGCCGTTGTATTCCTCTGCATCCAAGCTTGCTTGGTACAGGTATGTGTGACTTTTAGGCTTATTTCCTTTTCAAGTTTGTAATACAAAGTCGACTTCTGATTGTGATTATTATATTTTTACTAATTTATTTATTAAAACCTATTCGTACAACGCCGATAAGGAGTCTCCGAACTTTTTTAAGATAAACTAAAAAGTTTAAATCTTTTTTGGTTTTCGCTTCCAACGTAATTAGGTACAAATACCAGTCTTCTCTAGAATTTCTTAGCAAATACTGTATTTTGCAGATTTACAGGGTTAATCCAGAATCTAGAAATTTGATTTTTCTAATTGAATTTGACTTCTCTATTTTTATGATTTAATATCAAGCAAACGGATCTCTCCAGAGAAATGTAGTCTTTAAACCTTTCAATACTTGTCTCTTGTCTCAAAATACAAACATCTATCAATATATTTGAACTGTAGGGGAGGTACAATAAACATTATATTTCTTAGACTTGTAAATGCGACTTGAGGGCATGATAACATTAGCATAAACCCTAAAACAAAATTATAGTACAAGTTACTAGTAGACAGACGGAAACTATATGTATTCGTTTGATTGAATACTTAAAAATATTTTATTAATATTTTTGCAGAATGTCTTGAGCCAATGCACCAGCCGCGCCGCTGTAGCCGCTGAGCCCGGACTCATCGCCCCAGGTCTCGCTGCTCCTTACGGTCTTGGTGCTCCTTTCGGTCTAGGTGCACCTTTCGCATACGACGGTCTGACTGGTGTGGGAGCTTCTTTAGGATACCGCGCTGGACTTGGTGACCTCGCCTACCCAGCCGCTGGACTTGGTCTGTATAATGATATTGCCTATCCTGGTGCTGGACTCGGCCTGTATGGTGATATTGCCTACCCTGCTCCTTACGGTGGTGTTGGTGAAGGAAATGTAGCTGTCGCTGGTGAACTGCCCGTGGCTGGTACTACCGCTGTCGCTGGTCAAGTCCCCATCATGGGTGCTGTGAACTTTGGTGGTGCTGTCCCCGCTGCTGGTTCTGTATCCATCTCTGGTAGATGTGCCTGTGGCTGCGATGCTCCTTACGAATACATGTACTAATCGACAATGCCTGAAAATAAACTTTATTCGTGGAGAAATTACCTACTAATTTGTTTTTAACTCCTTTGGATCCCAGCTTTTTGAAGAGCTACTTATGTTAGCGGTACCGATATTTTTTTACAATAAACACCAAAGTTATTACTTTGGTGTTTATCACATGTAAAAGTCACATTTTGGCATATAAATAGTGATTTATTCGACCGATGTGACATAACTTCACAGAAATCCGTAGCATTGGTTATTCCTATCCTATTAGCCATTCTTTAATGCTTTTCACCGAGGTGACCAGAGGAACACCATTTAAAAGTGACGGAAATCAAAAAAAAAAAATCAACGCAATTGCCTTTCGTATAACAAGTCGTTCCTAGCGACTTGTAACTAGGTAACGTCTTGAGTCTGAAATATCCGTAAGGATCGCTAGTAGTGCAGCAGCCTTTGGTGGACCCGACCACCGCGTTTGGAAATCAAATGATCTGGAGTTACACGCTAAGCCAGCCGTGTAAAAAACTATCATATTACTACTGTTTGGGTGTTTTCTATGTTATGCATGTATTTACAAAAATAAATATTTAAGTATTCTATCAGTCATCTAAGATGTCATAGTACAAGCTTTGCTTAGTTTGAAGCTAGATGGTGTTGGGGCCGAAATATATTTTAATCAAAAGTATTTGTTTATTAAATATGATAACTTTTAAATATAATAACTCTTTTATGACACAGGAGTCAAACAAGAAGGCTGTTTTTTTTACGTAAAGGTGGCAAACAAACAGACGTATCGCCTGATTGTAAGCGATTACCGCCACCCATGGACACCCGCAACACCAGAAGCGTCTCAAGTGCGTTGCCGACTTTTGGGGGATGAGGAGGGGAAAGGGGTTGGGGTATGGGCCTCCGGTATCCTCACTCACTCACGCAGGCGCTGTTTCACACTGGTTTTCTGGGAGAACGTGGTATCACTCCGTTCGAGCCGGCTCATGCATGCCGCAGCGTGGCTCTCCCACGGTGGTTTAGGTAAACAGTCTGCTTGTTTGATTCCTGTGTCGACAACAACGAATAACTATATACCCACCGATTTTTGGTATTTTTGGTATATATGGGTCAATTCTATCTGAAAGACGAACGGTCTTTCAGATAGAATTGACCCATATGTGCCAAAGTAAAGCTTTTCTACGGACAGATTATTTCGTCATCATTGTCAGCAGCCTTTAATAGTCCATTGCTGGACAAAGGCCTCTCCTTGGAAATGAGGGTAGACTATTTATTGTTTTATAACTATTGTAATTGCACGCAAACATAAAAAAAATATTTATGTGGTCGCAGATGAAAATAAGTCTCTAAAGTATTAGTAATTTCACAGTTCTTATTAATATTTTATATCACCAGTGATCGCCCATAGTTGTTATACCATGATTCATTGAATAATAATTTTATGAAATTAAATTATTAATACAATAAATAAAATAAAACATAATTTACTTTTATTTGTAATAGATAACGTTGTAAGTTACACATTTATATATTTTGTTGTTAACATTAGATGTAAGATGAATGTGTATCTGTTCATTCTCCCTAATTAATTAAATAAATAAAAGAAAACTTTTAACTTTCTGCACTGTAGAGTGCAGAAAGTTGGAAAGTTGGAAAGGAGGTGGCTCCATAATGTAAACATTGACTGTGCCAAATCATAGTCCTGCGTTCGCATAGTTTACGTAAAAAGGATACAAAGTTACAAGATTACAAGGATACAAGATACAAAAAATGCATAATGAAAATCAGCCGTAACTTATTACAATAAAACACATTACATCATCCCAAAAATAAATCTAAAAGAAGTAGGTATACATCTCCACAAAGTCTAGGGATATCTTATATTTCATCAAATATCAAAAAATCTCAGAAGAATTTTCATAGCTAGTTAATGGAAGAAAAGTAGCTTATTTTAGGGTCTTTAATAAAAGAAGAAAGCGATTCGTGATTCTTTTGTTTTTAATTAAAAAGTTAACTTTTTTAATTGTTGTAGAAAATTGGTACGAAAACAAATGTCATAGAATTTTTGTAACATTATTAGTATTAATAAAATAATTAAAAAGCGGCCAAGTGCGAGTCGGACTCGCCCATGAAGGGTTCCGCAGCAGCAAGTAACATAATATAATTTTTATTTTATATTTTTACATTTGTGTTGATTGAATGAAAGGTAAATTGCAGTTCACGATTTATAACGTATTAAAAAAAACTACTTACTAGATTTCGTTCAAACCAATTTTCCTTGGAAGTTTGCATGGTAATGTACGTCATATATTTTTTTTAGATTTATCATTCTCTTATTTTAGACTAGCTGACCCGGCGAACTTCGTACCGCCATATTTACATATCTGTCTCAGCTTCCCACAGGCAGTGTACAGTCGCGGATAAAAAAAAAGACTTTACCCGTTATCTTTTATTTTTTTTCTTTGTAGCAAAAAAAGAATGAATGAAATCGGACTATGTGTTATTGAATTACAACTAAGTACATATTTTGACTTTCATCCCCACCCCCCAGGAAATCGTGCTGAATATCGGGATAAAAAGTATCCTATGACCTACCTCGTAGTATGAACTCAAATCATGCCAAGTTTCATTTGAATCCGTTCAGTAGTTTCGGCGTGATGCGCGGCCAAGATACAGACAGACAGACAGACAGACAGACAGACAGACGGACAGACAGACAGACAGACAAAAATGAAAAAAATTACAGTTTTCGCTTCAGTATCGATAATGGAGAGCCCTCCAAAAAAATTTTTCAAAATATCTTTAATGTACAGAATTGGACCTGTTACATTTTTATTATAAGTATAGAAGTTAGAGGGGGGGGGGACACACATTTTACCACTTTGGAAGTGTCTCTCGCGCAAAATATTCAGTTTAGAAAAAAAATATGTTAGAAACCTCAATATCATTTTTGAAGACATATCTATAAATACCCCACACGTATGGGTTGGATGAAAAAAATTTTTTTGAGTTTCAGTGAAAATCATAATGCGGTTCACAGAATACATCTACTTACCAAGTTTCAACATTAAAGGTCTTATAGTCTCGGAATAAAGTGGCTGTGACATACGGACGGACAGACAGACGGACAGACGGACAGACAGACAGACATGACGAATCTATAAGGGTTCCGTTTTTTGCTTGGCACGGAACCCTAAAAATGTAATAAAATCTAATTATTAATAATCAGTGTTGCCACCTCTTTCTTTAATCGACATCGATTGTTCATACTTAAAATTAAATTGTCAACGTCTTGCTACGGTATGAGTTCCCAAGTTCTTTGCAAGTGTCTGTATAGTTCTTGTTCCGTCGTCAAATTTAGCGGGAAATCTCGCAATGCTTTTCGTTGTAACATGTCCCAGGCATGCTCGATGGGATTTAAATCAGGCGACTGCGCAGGCCAATCCAAAACTTGAATGTCATGATCTTGAAGAGCTGTCGATACCAGTCGCGCCGTATGAGAAGGAGCATTATCGTGCATGAATAGAAACTCCAGGCCCATTTGGATTCTTTGTTGGATAATCACAGGCTCTTAGTAGAGCCTCTTCGAGATATTTTCGTACAGTCATGCTGCCTTGAATCCAAACGAGCTGGATTCGCCCACCAAGACGAATTCCTGCCCACACCATGATTGTCCCGCCTTGGTAATAGTGGACCTGATGCGGGTGCCGCAGACGGCCAACTCTCCCTGGAGTTCTCCAAACACGAGTTCTTCTTGAATCCGGATGAAATCCAAACCGGGACTCATCAGTGAACAGCACCGATGACCATTGTTGATCACTCCAAGACAAATGCTTCCGAGCCCACGAAAGCCGCCGACTGCAATTGCCACGTCGCAGAGCTGGAGCACGTAGCGGTCTTCGAGCATAAAGGTCGACTTCATGCAATTTCCTTCGCACGGTTTGGTCGCTTACCAGCAGCTGGTGGTCCTCCTGGAGCCTTTGCACAAGTAGCAACGCCGTGAAATTGGGTTGCCTTTTGGCGTTCATTGGGATGAATCGATCCTGTCTTTGAGTAGTAACCCGTTGTCTACCACTGTGCCGTTCAGCCACATCCCCAGTACTGCGATAATGTGACCACAATCTTGATATCACGTTTTGGCTGGTATGTAAGGTCTCAGCAACGACGCGTTGAATAGCACCATTTTCTAACATGCCCACGGCTCGTAACATTTCATCTCGACTCAACTCGGCGTGACATGACTTTTGATCTAGCACAGCAAGTTCAATTTTAAAAAAAGACAATCTAATCAATTTTAATTCATTAACAGCATAAAAACAATTTTAATTTTTCTTGTCGTAATGAATTACCAACAATTTTGCAGCCGTATTTTGTTTTTAGCATTGTTATTCTTTTTATATAATTTAAATTTTGAAAATAGAATAAAAGAGGTTTCATTTAGTATATACACTTTTTATGGAAACTAAAAAGATGTTTAACTATAAAGTCGTCAATAGTAAAGGATTATGATATCCCTAGACTTTGATGAGTGTGTGAGTGTATATTTATAGAGAAATGATGACGGAGTAATTTATATTTTAGTAAAATATTAGTAAAGCATTGACTTTGTACCCTTTTTACATAAACTATGCGAACGCAGGACTATGATTTCGCACAGTCAATGTTTACATTATGAACTGCCTGCTGCTAAAATTCTTTTTTTTTAATTAAGTTCACACTGGACAATGAAAGAAGGTAATCTGTCACTGACTGAGCCTGTGCCTAGCTACTGCGTCACAGGCTCAGTCTAGTTTGGAATCTGACACGTGAAATGTATGAGTTTATTGATATAGTTCATCCACTTTTCATATACATTGAAAGGATCAAGCATACACAAAATTTCAAATTAAAAGGATCAAGCAAGGTGACAAAAAAAATGGTCAGAAGAATAAAACTAAAAATAAAATGGCATTCAAATCATAAGAACTTCCATTTTAAATAAAAAAGAGACTATATAATGTATGAACGCATATCTATAACAATCTTTCATTTTTAATAAAATGATGCAGTTTTGCAGAGGAAACTTTTTAATACAGGGATGACTGCCAAAAAAATACGATTTCTCATTAAGCTTTGTTTATTATTTTGGTATCATTTGTTTTATTACGCTTTACAGAGCACAGCCAAAGTCTTTACCGGCCCATCCCGCACGGTAGCCAAGACCTACGCGGTAGTCTACGCAAGATGAATAGGACTCTGTCGACTGAAGCAAATAAGTTTTTAATTGCTCGTGATGCAATGCATTCATTGATTAAATATTCATCCACAATAACGGGATAATAGTCGATAACCTTACGTGTGCTTTCTAATAGGTCTTTACCTATGAAATTGCCGTTTTGTATACAATAAGTGAAAGTACTTATTTTTTCAAACTTTTTTATTTCTGTTATTCGAAGTAATCACCCATGCAATCGACGCATCTTTGCCAACGCATTGGCAGTTTATTGATGCCCTTCTTGTAAATGGCAGCAGCGAGAGCGATAGCAGCACCAAAGGATTTAGGAGCAAAGGCTGTGTTCTCGCTGGCATAGCATTGATGCCATTACCACAGGCGTGATTGACGGCACCCATACCAGCAGTAGGGAGCACTCCCTCCAAACCTACAGTACCAACGAACGGCAGCTCACCAGCTCCGGCAAGAGCACCCTCATAAGCATTCTCAGATGCTACAGAGATTCCGACGGGAGCGAAAGCAGAGGCACTGGAGACATTGAATTACACGTGCGATTAAGAGCGAGACCGGAGGCCCAATGATGCAGAAGCATCTCAATAGGCCGCCATAGTGTGGGTCACCATGCTGCATTGTTCGTTTTCTCGTTTTTTTCTTGGATTCTGCTTATGCTTTCCATCAGGCAGAGCTACCAAGGGAGAGCCACGCTTCGGTACCGTGGGAGAGCCAAACTTCGGCATGAATGGGCTGGCTCGACCGGAGTGATACCACGACCTCACTGAAAACCGATGTGAAATAGCGCTTGCGCTGTGTTTCACCGAGTGGGTGAGGATGCCGGAGGCCCATACCCCAACACTCTCCTCCTCTCCCTATCTCACCACCCCATCCCCCAAAGGCCGGCAACGCACATGTGACGCCCGTGGTGTTTCAGGTGTCCATGGGCGGCGGTAATCGCTTACCATCAGGCGATACGTCTGCTCGTTTGTCGGTCTATTCCATAAAAAAAACCAGTGATTTTGGCAGACCATACATAAAAATAGTCTAGTTATAAATCCCACGTGTTAGGCGCTAACTACACACAAACGGCGAGGAGTTAAGGCGCGGCGCAGGCACGATGCCGCTTCAAAACTTTTGCATACAAAATGCACTAAGGAGACGAGGAATTACACTCAAGCGGCGTGGCGCAGGCGTGTTGTATACGTTGTATACGAATACATGTATGCAAAATTGTCGACTGGCTTACCTTAATGTTATCAATAGTCTTTCTTCAACACAGACTGGTTCTCTCCAATGTGTATGCTGCTTCTGAAGACAGTGTTTTACTTTCGACAGTATACTCGTAATATTGAAACATTCTTGTGAAATTTTATACACTGTGCGAAAACGATCAGCCTCCCTAGCCAAGTTGCAAGCGTTCTTCTTTCTGCAATCGTTAATGCCTAAATTCTCGTGTGTCATTGGCTAATACTTTATTTAAGATTAGCCAATGACATGGCTAGGGTGGCAGGATAAATAAATATTTCGGACATCTAACACACAACGCCATCTAGTCCCAAGATAAGCAGAGCTTGTGTTGTGGGGTACTAGACAACTGATACAAATTCTTATTTTTTTTATTTTTTTTGTAAAAACATACATATTATACATAGAAAACACCCAAACTCCGAAACAAATATTTGTAGATCATACAAACATTTGGTCCGACCCGGGAATCGAACCCGAGACCTCATGATCAGCAGTCGCACACGCCAACCGCGAGACCAACGAGGCAGTATACTCCTGTAATTTTTCCATAATTTAAAATGTCTATGCTCTTCTCATAATTTCCACACAGGGTGGATCCAATTTCTTCTGTGCGTCTGCACATTAATGAGTTGCAGCAAAGCAAGCGCATCTTCGTCATCTGAAGAGAAAAACATGCTATCGCAACGAAATCAGCCTGTATAATGACGCATCGTGACGTCGCTTCGCCTCTTCTATATAATTTAAATCGCGTCCGTGCCGTATCCGTTCCACGCCTGCGCCGCGCCTTATGCCTTACGCCGTTTGTGTGTAGTTAGTGCCTTAGATGTATAAGTTTATTTTTATAGTCCATACATTCGTATTTCAAAGTAGAGGATGAAACAGATACAAGGACCAAATAGAAAATAAAAAAAAAAGATTCATAGAAATAAAACTTATTAGTTAATGGCTGCACGGTTGGCCTGGTGGTTTACACGCCGCTTTCTATTGCGCTAAGTGTTGTGGGTTGAAATCCCACATGGGACAACACTTTGTGTGATCCATCAATTGTTGTTCTGAGTCTGGGTGCTCTTTGTGTCTGTTTATTTATTTATTTATTTAAGTCTTCATGCATAATTGTTGCACAGGCGGACTTAATGCCGTAGGCATTTTCTACCAGTCGACCTTAGGGTGATGCAGAGCCAAGAATGGTAGATGCACAATGTTCAGAAATGTTAAATAAAATAATTCCATTATAGTATATCATATTTCCAGAGAGAGAGAGAGAGAGAGCTTACAAATGTAAATTACTTAATGATTTTACATTATTACTTATATCATTAGGATATTAGTACACATAATATTTAAGTAATTATATACTCACACATATATACATATATACACACATAATATACATATACATACATAATACCTTATATATATTTTTGTTGTGAAGAGGATAAAATTTAGGATTGTGGTGTTAATATTTTTGTGAAATGTTTCCGCAACAAGTATTTAAAGGCTTGACGTGTTTTCGCCATCCTGATCTCGAGAGGGAGCGCATTCCATAACAGGACAGATTGAACCAAGAAAGAAGAATGTACAAAATCCGAGCGGTGAGAGGGACAATGAAGAAGTAAGTTGTTTGACGATCTAAGGTTTTTTGCGTGATTAGCACCTACATATTGAAGTTGGGAAGTTAGGTAAGAAGGAGAACTTGGTGAGTAGAGTAAAGAGTATAAGGTGGTTAATGCTCGTACCTCTCTGCGTTGGCGAATTGTAAGCCAATTCAATAGGGAGCGATACTGTGACACATGATCATATTTACGTAAATTGAAAATGAATCGAATGCAATTATTGAGAAGACGGTCTAGCTTATTGAGCAGATCTGCATTCAGGTCAAAGTAGCACACATCACCATAGTCAATTATAGGGAATATTAGAGTCTGAACAAGCATTACTTTTGTTTTCAGTGGCAAAAAGTTTTTAAGTCTATAGAGGGCGCGCAATGAGCCTGTGACTTTCTGGCACACAGTTGCAATTTGTTTACGCCAGCCAAGGGTTGTGTCCATATGCAGTCCGAGGTTCTTCACACTATCACAGTATGGAATGACCATACCATCGTAGGTGAGTTGCGGAATTACAGTGGGGTCGAGCTGGCTAATACCACGGTTGCTACCAATTATGATGGCCTGACATTTATTTGGATTCACCGAAACACCAAACATGTCAGACCATTGTTTTATAGCTGTCAGATCGCTATTTACGACTGAAACAGCGGATGATATATTGCACAGCTCAGTTTGATAGTATACTTGCAAGTCATCAGCATAGAGATGATAGGAACACTGAAGTCTTGGGGTGATAAGATTAATAAAGATGGAAAATAGGAGAGGAGACAGAATACCGCCTTGTGGGACCCCAGCAGTGAGGTCACACCAGTTAGAAGAAGAATCTTCCACAGTGACTGATTGCTGACGGTCCCGAAGGTAGGAGGAGAACCAGTTCAGTGTTTCACGAGATACCGAGAAATGGGATAGGACAGCAAGGAGGAGGTTATGACTGACGGTATTAAAGGCATTGGAAAAATCAACCAGTACTACGGTTGTAATCTTAGAATCCTCCATTCCCACTTTAATATCGCCAGTCACTTTGAGAAGAGCAGAAACCGTGCTATGGCCTGGTCGAAAACCAGATTGAAAGGGACTAAGTAAGTTGTTGCAGTAAATGAAGTGGGAAAACTGTTTGTGGACGCAGGCTTCTAGCACTTTAGAGAGGAAGGGAAGGATAGAAATAGGACGAAAATGATTTGGAAGTGACGGACTAGGAGTTTTAGGTAACGGGCGTACATACGCTTTCCGCCAAAGAGAGGGAAATGTGTCTGTTTCATGTATGTTTGTAAAGTCCACTGTGACACAGAATGTTTATTCCGAATGCGGAAGATGTCCTAAAAAAATGACATTAATATTATAGGAACTTCCACATAGAAGAAGATATTGTGAATGACTACATTTCTAAGCAACACTCAAATTTTTAACCAACTGGTGAAGTTTTGCTGACCCAACTTTTTATTACTGGGATGGATGAGAAAAAAACGGTTCTTCAATATGCTTTGTTTATTATTACAATCGGAATCATTCGTTTTATGTACGTTTACAGAGCACAGCCACAACTTCTACCGGCCCATCCAGCACGGTAGCCAAGACCGGGAGCAATGGCAGCAGCAGGAGCGATAGCAGCGCCGTAGTATTCAGGAGCAAAGGCAGTGTTGTCGCTGACCATGGCGTTAATGCCGTTACCACAAGCGTGATTGACGGCACCCATACCAGCAGTAGGGAGCACTCCCTCCAAACCTACAGTACCAACGAACGGCAATTCACCAGCTACGGTAAGAGCGCCCTCATAAGCATTCTCAGACGCGACAGAGATTCCGACGGGAGAAATAGCAGAGGCACTGGAGACGGGCAGTGCTCCACCACTGGTTGGAGTGAAGTCCATGGCGGGAGCGACAGCGGGGTAGATTCCATCGTAAGCTAATCCTCTTCCAGCCCAACCAGTTAATCCATCATAGGCTAAAGGAGCAGCCAAACCATCGTAAGCCAGACCTCTACCAGCCCAACCAGTTAGTCCATCATAGGCTAAAGGAGCAGCCAAACCATCGTAACCCAGACCTCTACCAGCCCAAGCAGCAAGACCGTCATAGGCTAAACCTGGGGCGGCGATGCATTGACTCAATGCGGACTAAAATAAAAATGAAAAAGACAATAAGCATATTTCTAGACTAAAAATAATGTTCACTCGCATATTTAAACCAAAAAGTTCTTTTGAAAATTGTAGTTCAATACAAAACAAATAATAGTACTACTTTTACCCGACAACGGTGAAGCGTAATGGAATGGAAATAGTTTTGACAGTCTATCTAGGCTATATAAATTTTATATAACTTGAGAATGCATAGTCAAAGCGTGTATTATTACAGCGGCTATTTAATACAGTAATTTAAAAAAAATACATTTCTTATAACCTTACCTGGACGAGAAGCGCCTGAGCGCAAAGAATGAGGACAGCTTTGGGAGACATGTTGTTTGTTGAAGTGTGAATTCGAACACTAGAATGATGTTTAGTAAAAATGCATTTGCTTTTATACTGAAAATCTATTATAAAGATTCAAGAACACTTTGTCAATAAGTAGGTAAGTGATTGAAGGCTTTTGTAAGTACGATAAGCCTACGAAACTATTACAATTATTTAGTACAGATAATTGAAACGTGTCAATATGACGAAATTATTAACTCAATTATTGAGACCATCATATATAAGTGTCCAAAATTTAGATCAGCATACATTATTCAGCCTACGTTGAATTGTAACCAACATCGAACATGAACACCTTCGCCGTTGTATTCCTCTGCATCCAAGCTTGCTTGGTACAGGTATGTGTGACTTTTAGGCTTATTTCCTTTTCAAGTTTGTAATACAAAGTCGACTTCTGATTGTGATTATTATATTTTTACTAATTTATTTATTAAAACCTATTCGTACAACGCCGATAAGGAGTCTCCGAACTTTTTTAAGATAAACTAAAAAGTTTAAATCTTTTTTGGTTTTCGCTTCCAACGTAATTAGGTACAAATACCAGTCTTCTCTAGAATTTCTTAGCAAATACTGTATTTTGCAGATTTACAGGGTTAATCCAGAATCTAGAAATTTGATTTTTCTAATTGAATTTGACTTCTCTATTTTTATGATTTAATATCAAGCAAACGGATCTCTCCAGAGAAATGTAGTCTTTAAACCTTTCAATACTTGTCTCTTGTCTCAAAATACAAACATCTATCAATATATTTGAACTGTAGGGGAGGTACAATAAACATTATATTTCTTAGACTTGTAAATGCGACTTGAGGGCATGATAACATTAGCATAAACCCTAAAACAAAATTATAGTACAAGTTACTAGTAGACAGACGGAAACTATATGTATTCGTTTGATTGAATACTTAAAAATATTTTATTAATATTTTTGCAGAATGTCTTGAGCCAATGCACCAGCCGCGCCGCTGTAGCCGCTGAGCCCGGACTCATCGCCCCAGGTCTCGCTGCTCCTTACGGTCTTGGTGCTCCTTTCGGTCTAGGTGCACCTTTCGCATACGACGGTCTGACTGGTGTGGGAGCTTCTTTAGGATACCGCGCTGGACTTGGTGACCTCGCCTACCCAGCCGCTGGACTTGGTCTGTATAATGATATTGCCTATCCTGGTGCTGGACTCGGCCTGTATGGTGATATTGCCTACCCTGCTCCTTACGGTGGTGTTGGTGAAGGAAATGTAGCTGTCGCTGGTGAACTGCCCGTGGCTGGTACTACCGCTGTCGCTGGTCAAGTCCCCATCATGGGTGCTGTGAACTTTGGTGGCGCTGTTCCTGCTGCTGGTTCTGTATCCATCTCAGGTAGATGTGCCTGCGGCTGTGACGCTCCTTACGGATACATGTACTAATCGACAATGCCTGAAAATAAACTTTATTCGTGGAGAAATTACCTACTAATTTGTTTTTAACTCCTTTGGATCCCAGCTTTTTGAAGAGCTACTTATGTTAGTGGTACCGATATTTTTTTACAATAAACACCAAAGTTATTACTTTGGTGTTTATCACATGTAAAAGTCACATTTTGGCATATAAATAGTGATTTATTCGACCGATGTGACATAACTTCACAGAAATCCGTAGCATTGGTTATTCCTATCCTATTAGCCATTCTTTAATGCTTTTCACCGAGGTGACCAGAGGAACACCATTTAAAAGTGACGGAAATCAAAAAAAAAAAATCAACGCAATTGCCTTTCGTATAACAAGTCGTTCCTAGCGACTTGTAACTAGGTAACGTCTTGAGTCTGAAATATCCGTAAGGATCGCTAGTAGTGCAGCAGCCTTTGGTGGACCCGACCACCGCGTTTGGAAATCAAATGATCTGGAGTTACACGCTAAGCCAGCCGTGTAAAAAACTATCATATTACTACTGTTTGGGTGTTTTCTATGTTATGCATGTATTTACAAAAATAAATATTTAAGTATTCTATCAGTCATCTAAGATGTCATAGTACAAGCTTTGCTTAGTTTGAAGCTAGATGGTGTTGTGGCCGAAATATACACACATCAAAAGTGTCTAGGGATCAACATATGTGTCTAGGGATCAACATATATTTTTGCAATAACTTTTCTCCTGATTGATATTAATTAAAATTTTCTTTAAGGATTCATCAAATAAAGTGTTTTCGTTTGTCACAGTAACGATAAACCAAGTCACCTTTGCATTAATAAAGAAATTTGCCATTTTCCTAATAAAGGGATTTTTGACATTTGAACCACTAACATTAAAGTTCGAAAAAAAGACTGAAATAACAGTTTTCTTTAAAATTTTATTAGGTAACTTAAACAATTAATAATCCGTGTTTCTACCGCGAACACTAACACAAGAACATCGGTTTGGCATACTCAAAATGAGTTCATCCAAATCACGCTGTGGAATGGCCGCCCATGTTCGTTGCAATAACAAAAAAAGGTCTTCTTGCGACTGGATACCCTCCATATTCGGCAGAGCTCTTCTCTGTAGCATATCCCATGCATGCTCAATCGGGTTCAAGTCTGGCGACTGAGCAGGCCAGGGCCAAAGCCACATCTCAATCTCAAGAAATCCGCATAAAAATGCTTGATCCCTAGACACTTTTGATGTGTGTATTTTAATCAAAAGTAAGTATTTGTTTATTAAAATATGATAACTTTTAAATAAAATAACTCTTTTATGGCACAGGAGTCAAACAAGACGGCTGTTTTTTTATGGAAAGGTGGCAAACAAACAGACGTATCGCCTGATTGTAAGCGATTACCGCCGCCCATGGACACCCGCAATACCAGAAGCGTCTCAAGTGCGTTGCCGACTTTTGGGGGATGAGGAGGGGGGTGAGGGGAGGGGTTGGGGTATGGGCCTCCGGTATCCTCACTCACTCGGTGAAACACAGCGCAGGCGCTGTTTCACACCGGTTTTCTGTGAGAACGTGGTATCACTCCGTTCGAGCCGGCCCATGCATGCCGAAGCGTGGCTCTCCCACGGTGGTTTAGGTAAACAGTCTGCTTGTTTGATTCCTGTGTCGACAACAACGAATAACTTTATACCCACCGATTTTTGGTATGCCGTTCGTCTTTCCGATAGAATTGACCCGAATTGATTATTTCGTCATCATTGTCAGCAGCCTTTAACAGTCCATTGCTGGACAAAGGCATCTCCTTGGAAATGAGGGTAGACTATTTATTGTTTTATAACTATTGTAATTGCACGCAAACATAAAAACGAATATTTATGTGGTTGCAGATGAAAATAACTCTCTAAAGTATTAGTAATTTCACAGTTCTTATTAATATTTGATATCACCAGTGATCGCCCATAGTTGTTATACCATGATTCATTGAATAATAATTTTATGTAATTAAATTATTAATACAATAAATAAAATAAAACATAATTTACTTTTATTTGTAATAGATAACGTTGTAAGTTACACATTTATATATTTTCTTGTTAACATTAGATGTAAGATGAATGTGTATCTGTTCATTCTCCCTAATTAATTAAATAAATAAAAGAAAACTTTTAACTTTCTGCACTCCACCTCCATAATGTAAACATTGACTGTGCCAAATCACAGTCCTGCGTTCGCATAGTTTACGTAAAAAGGATACAAAGTTACAAGATTACAAGGATTCAAGATACAATAATGCATAATGAAAATCAGCCGTAACTTATTACAATAAGACACATTTCATCAACCCAAAAATAAATCTAAAAGAAGTAGGTATACACCTCAACAAAGTCTAGGAATATTTTATATTTCATCAAATATCAAAAAATCTCAGAAGAATATTCATAGATAGTAAATGGAAGAAAAGTAGCTTATTTTAGGGTCTTTAATAAAAGAAGAAAGTGATTCGTGATTCTTTTGATTTTATTTAAAAAGTTAACTTTTTTAATTGTTGTAGAAAATTGGTACGAAAACAAATGTCGTAGAATTTTTGTAATATATTATATAGTATTAATAAAATAATTTAAAATGTTCATCATCAGCCTATCGCAGTCCACTGCTGGACATAGGCCTCTCCAATTGCACGCCACTTAGTGCGATCCTCGGCTTCTCGCATCCAGCTTCTGTCAGCCGTCCTGCGTAAATCATCACTCCACCTGGCCTGTGGACGTCCTACACTACGTTTGCCGAGACGCGGTCTCCACTCCAGAACTCGTTATCCCCAACGGTTATCGGTTCTACGGCAAATATGGCCAGCCCACAGCCACTTCAGCTTGCTAGTCCTATGGGCTATGTCGATGACCCTGGTTATTTGCCGGATCACCTCGTTTCTGATACGATCCCTTAGAGAAACGCCGAGCATAGCCCTCTCCATAGCACGCTGAGCGACTTTAAACTTGTGAACCAGCCGTATCGTAAGTGTCCACGTTTCGGCTCCGTATGTCATTACGGGTAGGACGCACTCATTGGGACGGCACGCATCATCTTTAGGCACTGTGGGATCGACGATGAAAAGACCCGACGGAGCTTCCCAAACGCTGCCCAACCCAGCTGGATTCTCCTGTTCACCTCGTTCTCAAAGTTGTTTTTATCTAACTGCAAAGTCTGCCCGAGGTACACATATTTCTGAACAACTTCGAGAACGGCGCCGTGTACCGGAATCTGTTCCGATAGTACATGTTCATTGAATATGACCTTGGTCTTGTCCAAGTTCATCCGTAGGCCGATGCGTACAGAAGAGTCAGCCAGGTCGTTCAGCATCTGTTGTAGGTCCTGCAGCGTCTCTGCCATGATGACGATGTCGTCTGCAAATCTCAAGTGAGAGATGTATTCGCTATTGATGTTGATGCCGCGCCCTTTCCAGTGCAGCGTCTTGAAGAAGTCCTCCATTGCATTTGTGAACAATTTTGGGGATATGACGTCCCCTTGTCTCACTCCTCGATGCAATGGTATGGGTCTTGTATGCTGATTCTGTACTTGGACGGACATAGTGGCGGCTTCGTAGAGACATCTCAACACTTGGATGTATCGCCCATCTACTTGGCAATGCTGCAGGGACTCCAGAACAGACCAGGTCTCGATCGAGTCAAAGGCCTTCTCATAGTCCACGAATGCTAGACACAGGGGCTGATTATACTCTTCGGTCTTCTGTATAATCTGCCGCACTGTGTGGATGTGGTCTATGGTGCCATATCCGCTCTGAAACCCAGCCTTCTCCGGTGGTTGGAATTCGTTGAGTCTTCGCGCAAGACGGTTCGTGATGACTCTTGAAAACAGCTTGTAGACGTGGCTTAGAAGGGAAATGGGCCGGTAGTTCTTCTTGTCTTTTTTTTTTTTTTTATATTTTAGCTGCCAAAATGACTCTGCCCTGCCTGATGGAAAGCACAAGCAGAATCCAAGAGTGGTGGTCACCATCCTCAATGTGAACAAGGACAGTGCAGCATGGTGACCAGCACTATGGCGGCCTAGTGAGATGCTTTTTCACGCCCCGCTTAAAGGACCCGGGATCATAGTTGGACGGAAACACGTGCGCTGGTAGTGAGTTCCAGGTTTTAACCGATCGGCACAGGAAAGAAGAACCGAATCGATGAGTGCTAGAGCGTATGTCTTCCACTCTGAGGCGGTGACTTCTGAGGCTCGCACGTGTTGTCCTGTAGAGGAAGGGAGAAGGCGGGACTAGTTGGAAGAGCTCTTCAGAACACTCCCCATGATAAAGACGATAGAGGACTGCCATGGAGGCGATATCTCTACGCATCTGCAGAGGCTCAAGGGACTCGGTGGCTTCAGGACTGCCGACAATTCGGATTGCTCGCCGCTGCAACCGGTCGAGAGCGTCGAACAGATACTGCGCGGCACCATCGCAAAGGTGAGAACAGTATTCCACGCACGAGCGAACCTGGGTCTTATAAAGAAGACACAGGTGCTCCGGCGAGAAGAACCGTCTCACCTTGTTTAGAACACCTAACTTCCGCGAGGCCGCCTTAGTGACGCCCTCAACGTACTCGCGCGGGTTTAGGTCGCGGCAGATGCCCATGCCCAGGATATCGAGTCTGCCTTGTAGTGGCAGTTGAGTGTTCTGAAAAGTCGGAAGGGGAAGGAATGGAGATTTTTTGGCAGAAAACGCGCACACCTGTGTTTTCTTAGCGTTGAACTCGACCAGGTTCTCAGAGCCCCATTGAGAAATGCGGCACAGAATATGGTCGAGTTCAGCGACAAGCTCCTGTCGTTTTTCCTCAATATCTGCTGACTTTGCTGCAGGACGTCCGAAGTATCTCCCATGAACTGTGCTGTCGTCTGCATAGCAATGAATGTTGCCAAGGGCTAACATGTCATTGATATGCAGAAGAAACAGCGTGGGGGACAGGACGGAACCCTGTGGCACTCCGGCGTTAATCGACTGAAAGTCGGAGGCCGCACCGTCGCAAAGGACTCTGATGCGGCGCTGGTGCAGGAATGCGGCAACCCAGTTGCAAAGTTTGGGGGGCAAGCCGAAGGCCGGCAGTTTGGAGAGAAGCGAACGGTGCCAAACCCTATCAAAGGCCTTGGCCATGTCGAGGCTGATGGCCAAAGATTCTCCGTGCCTGTCAATAGCCTCACTCCAAAGGTGTGTGACGTACGCTAGAAGATCACCCGTGGATCGTTTCGGTCTAAAACCATATTGCCGATCATTAAGTAGGGAGTGATCCTCCAGGTAGTGGATCAATTGTTTATTGATGATCCGCTCGAACACTTTGCAGATAATGGGGGTGACAGTTATCGGGCGGTAGTTGGCTGGGTTGGAGCGGTCGCCCTTTTTGGGGATGGGTTGAACATTCGCCTCTCTCCAGGCATCCGGAACAGTTCCCGAGGAATATGACAGGCGATACAGGCGCGTCAATACCGGAGACAACTCTGGTGCGCAGTTCTTAAGAACCACCGCTGGGATACCGTCGGGTCCACTAGCTTTCCGGACGTCGAGTGACCGAAGCTCCGCTCGGACATCACTCAGCCGGATGCGAATTTCCCGCATTGTAGCGTCGCAGGCCGGAATGGTAGGCGGGTGCATGCCACGGTCATCGATTCGGGAGTTAGCCGCAAAGAGATCTACAAACAGTTTCGCTTTCTCCTGCGGCTGGTGGGCAAGTGATCCGTCAGGATATTTCAGCGGTGGTAGCGAGGCCTGGCAGAAGTTGGACTGCACGGCTTTAGCCAATCGCCAGAACTTTCGGCTACCCGTAGGGTATGCGACGAGTTCTTGGCCAAGTCGTGCAATGCGCTGGGCATCCGCTGTTAGGTAAGCCTTCTTGCATTCCCTGGTGGCTTTGTTAAACGCTGCTTTTAGTCGATCCACGTCGGGGTGGCCGTGAGCGCGGGCCCTGGTCCATGCGCGGTACGCCGATTGCTTTTGGGCAACAGCTTGAGCGCATTCGCGATTGAACCAGGGCCGGGTAGTTGCGCTGGCGACCTCACTGTAGGGAATATAGTATTCCATTCCTAGAGTGATTTCGCCAGCCACGGCGGCCGCACTTTGCGTCAGATCTCCATATTTAAAGCAGCGTTGTGCCCACGGGATGGATGCGAAATAGTCCCGCATTCCATCCCAGTCTGCTGACGAGTAGTGCCATAACCGTCTCTTAGCTGCCACTGGTCGTGGGGGGGCAACTAGAGGCACCGTGGTGGATACCAGGCAGTGATCGGAGGATCCCAGAGGGGCGAGCACCGATACACTGTACTGAACTGGGTGACTCGTCAGCAGAAGGTCCAGCAAGGAAGGCGCTTGACTCACTATATCTGGTATCCTGGTGGGCTGGAGTACCAACTGGGTGAGGTCATGCGTGAGAGCGAATGCGTGGACAGTCCGACCCGCGTGGTCTGTTCTGGAAGATCCCAACCAGGACTCATGGTGGGCATTAAAGTCTCCCAGAAACACCAGTTCGGCGGTCGGAAACTGTTCCTGCGCTTTGTCCGCTGCCTGAGCGAGATGATCAAAAAGTCGAGTTGTCTCGGAGTCTCCAGAATGGGATCGGTATAGGCATACGTAGATTCGGCTCATAGAGCCAATATCCACGTGTAGCCAAATAGTGGAGAAGGATGGGTCCTCAAGGCAGCGTAATCGGTGACAACAAACATCCGCCCTAACGAAAAGACATACCCCAGCCTTCGCGAGGAAGCACTCCTCAAGCACGTAGCCGGGGTAGTGAAGATATGTCGTGTCGGCAGGGCGGCGTATTTGTGTCTCCGTTAGGAAAAGCATGGCCGGCCGAGCCGTCTCAAGATGCTGGTGGACGGCGTTGAGGTTTGCATGGAGTCCACGGATGTTAGTGAACTCCACCTCAAAAAGCGGGTTGGTGGGAGGATGGCGTGCCGCTGTTGAACGCTTATTCCTTTTTCTTACTGCCATGATTTAAAAGTGAGGGAGGGAAGTGGGGGCGTGAAAAGCGTGACAGTCATCGTGGCAGTGTAATACTGAGGCTCGGAATGCTGTGTCGCCATACAATAATGAGGCATGACGGTGACCGAACCGTCGGACGGAAGGGCTCCCATACCCTCCCGGAAAATGATGATGAAAATGATGGTCGCCTGGTCCCACCGTCCGGTCACCAACCGGCACGACGAGCCACTCCGTGGATTATGCGCGACCTGACGGGGCAGCCTCCCAGGGTGGTTAGCCGCGGTTGGGCCCCTCTCTATGCCGCGGGCGGCCAGCGGCACCACCGTTTCTACAGGTCTCCCTGGCCGACGGTTCGATCCACGTCATCCTCAACATGACTCTACGAGCATTCCACTGCTCACACACTTACCACGATAACTGTCACCCCTGCATCATTGGGCCTCCGGTCTCGCACTCACCAACGAAATACGACAGCATCAAAACTGTCATTTTAGGTTGGTCTTCTGTGCGAGGGTAGTACCGCCCCGGTCGAGCCAGCCCAGTTGTGCTGAAATCAGCGTGGCTCTACTACCTCTAAATCACCCTTCTTGAAGAACAGGACGACCACACTCCTACTCCACGCCTCTGGAGTTCTCCCTTCGAACAGGACTGCGTTGAAAAGCTTTTGAAGCTCCCTCAGTACGGGTTTACCTCCGGCTTTCAACAGCTCTGTAGTAACGCCGTCCTCTCCAGGGGCTTTTCCATTTTTTAGCTGTCCAAGAGCCATCTCGATTTCGTCAAGGCTGACTTCTGGCAGATCTTCGGTGTAATGGCGTGTTAATGTAGCTCTAGAGTCCTCATTTTTGGGATCAGGTCGAGATGCATGCGAAGCGTACAGACTGCCATAGAAGCTTTCCACTTCCGAAAGTACGGCCGGCTTAGAAGCAACGACTTCTCCACTTGCTGTGGTCAACTTCGTCAGGTGGCTTCTTCCAAGAGATTGTACGAACACTTTTGACCCCCGATTCTGCTCGATTGCTCTTTCGATCGAAAGAGTGTTGGAGCATCGGAGGTCGTGTCGTACGAGCTTACTGATCTCTTGGTTTAGAATCCGCTTTGCCGACGAAGTGACAGATGGGTTCTCACTTCGTTCCCTCATTAGCCCTAGTGTCCTCTCTGAAAGCTTCGACTTCCTGCTTTTACGCTGCATTTGACAAAATCTCGAACCTTCATCCCTGAGGATCCGAACCACATTTTCAAGGTTCTGGTTTACGTCTCTTGTGGTTTCCATGGCAGCAAATCGGTTTTCCAGAATTGGCTGGAATTTTTCAGATCCCATCGCGACTTGGAGCAGAGTTGGTTGGAGCCTAGATTTCATCAAACGCACACGTTCAGCCTTAAAGTCGATATTCAGAGAGCCTCGGACAACTCGGTGATCACTACCGGTGTTAAACCTATTGATCACTGAGACGTCTCTGAATATGTGCTTTCTGTCCGTCATGATGAAATCGATCTCATTTTTGGTCATAGCGTCGGGACTTTGCCACGTCCACTTTCTTTGGGGCCGCTTTTTGAAGAATGAGTTCATAAAAAACAGCCTCTCCCGCTCGAGAAAGTTGACGAGCATTTGCCCCTAATGGTTCCTGCTTCCAATTCCATGGGATCCTATTACCGATCCGCTGCAAGTTTGTACTCCCACTTTGGCGTTGAAGTCACCCATAACAACGTTGTAGTGGGTCTTAGTAGTGAAGTGGAGGGCCTTCGATATGTCATCGAACATCTCCTCCACCTCATCGTCCGAGTGAGCCGAGGTCGATGCGTACACTTGTACTACCTAGAGGCTATACCTCTCAGTAAGCTTGACAATGATGTACGCCACCCTGTTCGACACACTGGACATTTCCACAACGTTGCCAGATAGCGACTTGTTTACCAGAAACCCCACGCCACCTTGGAATTGTTGGTCTCCCTCGCGGAAGTACATCAGGTGGCCTGAGTCGAGGGTTATGGTATCCTCCCCCTCTCTTCGGACTTCACATAACCCTAAGATATGCCACCTAATCTTCCCAAGTTCCACCTCAAGTTGTGCCAGATGCGAGTCGAGCCGTAACGTGCGGCAATTAAACGTTGCCAGGGTCAGTCGTTTGTGGTGGCCTCCCGTAACCCGGTGATTCTTAGCACCCCCTGGCCCACCGTTATCGTGGTCGCCACCATGACCAGGAATAGCAGGACTGCCGGGAACTGGGGGCCGTGGCTTTTGATGCTTTTGTATTGGAGTGTTTTGCCCATAATCACCACGCTGGGCAGGTGGGTTGGTGATCGCAGGGCGTGGCTTGTTGCATCGGTGACGCTGCTGCCCGTCACCGGCCTATTGTATTTAATTACGCAGGTTTGGATGGATATACCGCCATCGGTCGGTCGCCAGAACCTCGTTTGTCGTTCAGCAGGGTGCACCACGTGCAGGTGAGGTTGGCTGGGAGCAAGAGATTGCAGTTCGCTCCCTTGCACCCCAAATAATCAGTGTTGCCACCTCTTTCATTAATTACACATCGACATCGATTGTTCATACTTAAAATTAAATTGTCAACGTCTTGCTACGGTATGAGGTTCTGTGCAAGTATCTGTATAGTTCTTGTTCCGTCGTCAAATTCAGCGGGAAATCTCGCAATGCTTTTCGTTGTAACATGTCCCAGGCATGCTCAATGGGATTTAAATCGGGCGACTGCGCAGGCCAATCCAAAACTTCAATGTCATGATCTTGAAGAGCTGTCGATACGAGTCGCGCCGTATGAGAAGGAGCATTATCGTGCATGAATAGAAACTCCAGGCCCATTTGGATTCTGTGTTGGATAATCACAAGCTCTACTACCTCCTCGAGATATTTTCGTACAGTCATGCTGCCTTGAATTCAAATGAGCTGGGTTCGCCCACCAAGACGAATTCCTGCCCACACCATGATTGTCCCGCCTTGGTAAGAGTGGACCTGATGCGGGTGCCGCAGACGACTAACTCTGCCTGAAGTTCTCCAAACACGAGTTCTTCTTGAATCCAGATGAAATCCAAACCGGGACTCATCAGTGAACAGCACCGATGACCATTGTTGATCACTCCAAGACAAATGCTCCCGAGCCCACGAAAGCCGCCAACCGCGATTGCCACGTCGCAGAGCTGGAGCACGTAGCGGTCTTCGAGCATAAAGGTTGACTTCATGCAATTTCCTTCGCACGGTTTGGTCGCTTACCAGCAGCCGGTGGTCCTCCTGGAGCCTTTGCACAAGTAGCAACGCCGTGAAATCGGGTTATCTTTTGGCGTTCATTTGGAGGAATCGATCCTGTCTTTGAGTAGTAACCCGTTGTCTACCACTGTGCCGTTTAGCCACATCCCCAGTACTGCGATAACGTGACTACAATCTTGATATCACGTTTTGGCTGGTATGTAAGGTCTCAGCAACGACGCGTTGAATAGCACCATTTTCTAACATGCCCACGGCTCTTAACATTTCATCTCGACTCAAATGGCGACGTGACATGACTTTTGCACAGCAAGTTCAATTTAAAAAAAAAGACAATCTAATCAATTTTAATTCATTAACAGCATAAAATCAATTTTAATTTTTCTTGTCGTAATGAATCACCAACAATTTTGCCGCCGTATTTTGTTTTTAGCATTGTTATTCTTTTTATATTTAAATTTTGAAAATAGAATAAAAGAGGTTTCATTTAGTATATACACTTTTTATGGAAACTAAAAAGATTTTTAACTATAAAGTCGTCAATAGTAAAGGATTATGATATCCCTAGACTTTGATGAGGTGTGTATATTTATAGAGAAACTAGCTTTTGCACGCAGCTTCGCTCACGCAGACTTTCATCCCCTGATTTACCCCCTTAGTGGTGGAGTTTAGTAAAATACGTTCTTAGCGGATGTCTACACCCTATAAGGAACCTAACTGCCAATTTCAAGTTTGTAGGTGTTATAGTTTCTGAGATTTCGTGACTAATAAGTGAGTGGTATTTCCCTTTTATATATATAGATGATGACGGAGTAATTTATATTTTAGTAAAATATTAGTAAAGCATTGCCTTTGTACCCTTTTTACATAAACTATGGGAACGCAGGACTATGATTTCGCACAGTCAATGTTTACATTATGAACTGCCTGCTGCTAAAATTCTTTTTTTTTAATTAAGTTCACACTGGACAATGAAAGAAGGTAATCTGTCACTGACTGAGCCTGTGCCTAGCTACTGCGTCACAGGCTCAGTCTAGTTTGGAATCTGACACGTGAAATGTATGAGTTTATTGATATAGTTCATCCACTTTTCATATTTATTGAAAGGATCAAGCATACACAAATTTTCAAATTAAAAGGATCAAGCAAGGTGACAATAAAAAAAAATGTCAAAAAATTAAAGATAAAATGGCATTCAAATCATAAGAACTTCCATCTATACTACTTATAATAAAAATGTAACAGGTCCAATTCTGTACATTAAAGATATTTTGATATTTTTTTTGGAGGGCTCTCTATAATCGATACTGAACCCAAAACTGTAATTTTTTTCATTTTTGTCTATCTGTCTGTCCGTCTGTCTGTCTGTCTGTCTGTCTGTATCTTGGCCGCGCATCACGTCGAAACTACTGAACGGATTGAAATGAAACTTGGCATGATTTGAGTTAATACTACGAGGTAGGACATAGGATACTTTTTATCCCGAAATTAAGCACGGTATCCTGGAGAGAGGGGATGAAAGTCAAAATATGTACTTGGTTGTTATTCAATAACACATAGTGCGATTTCATTCATTCTTTTTTTGCTAGAAACAAAAAAAATAAAAGATAACGAGAAAGTGTTTTTTTTTTGTCCGCGACTGTACACTGCCTGTGGGAAGCTGAGACAGATATGTAAATATGGCGGTACGAAGTTCGCCGGGTCAGCTAGTTTTAAATAAAAAAAGAGACTATATAATGTATGAACGCATACCTTTATCAATCTTTCATTTTTAATAAAAAAACTTCGTTTAAAAAAACCGACTTCAAAAACTGAAAAGTATAAAATAACTTAATTTGTATGTGCTACCTATTCATAGGTTTGAATTCGGCGCCAAGGCAAATGTAATAGTAAGTACCACACTCGCTATATTTCGAGACAAACGTCAACGACGTCACCGACGCTTCGGTTGTTTTGTCCTACGCCAAGAGCAGCTATCCCGCTCAAGGTCACGCGCGGCGAGTCCTACTATTACATTTTGGCTCGGCACCGACTTCAAACCTATGAATAGGTAGCACATACAAATTAAGTTATTTTATACTTTTCAGTTTTTGAAGTCGGTTTTTTTAAACGAAGTTTATTTTTTATTTTTCGCTTTTTAGTCTTTCTCAAGTCTCTCATCATCATTTCACCTAAATAACTTGAAAGAATTCTACTAAAGGTAACATACTTTATAGAATAATAAATAAATATTTCGGACATGATGTTTACAGAATATGAAAGCATGCAGACAATTTTATTGCCTTAACTTTATTGCAGGCGCTCACGTAAATTTGAGGGTTTCCTTCAATTTCCTTGGGATCCCATCATCAGATCCTGATATGGTGGCCATGGGACCACATGGGGAGCATACCCTTTCGAATACAAAAATATTTTTCAAAATCGGTCCACAATTGACGGAGTAATCAATGTACATACATAAAAAAAAAAAAAAACCGATGAAACCTCCTTTTGGAAGTCGGTTAAAAATGATGCAGTTTTGCAGAGGAAACTTTTTAATACAAGGATGGCTGAGGATGGCTGACAAAAAAATACGATTTTTCAATTTGCTCTGTTTATTATTTCGGTATCATTGGTTTTATTTACGGTTTTACAGACCACAGCCAAAGTCTCTACCGGCCCATCCCGCACGGTAGCCAAGACCGGGAGCAATGGCATCAGCGGGAGCGATAGTAGCGCCAAAGTACTCAGGTGCAAAGGCTGTATACTCGCTGACCATAGCATTGATGCCATTACCACAGGCGTGATTGACGGCACCCATACCAGCAGTAGGGAGCACTCCCTCCAAACCTACAGTACCAACGAACGGCAGCTCACCAGCTAAGGCAAGAGCACCCTCATAAGCATTCTCAGATGCTACAGAGATTCCGACGGGAGCGAAAGCAGAGGCACTGGAGACGGGCAGTGCACCACCGCTGGTAGGGGTGAAGTCCATGGCAGGAGCGACAGCGGGGTAGATTCCATCGTAAGCCAATCCTCTACCAGTCCAACTACCGAGACCATCATAAGCTACTGGTGCAGCCAAGCCATCGTAAGCCAGACCTCTGCCAGCCCACCCAGATAGTCCATCATAGGCTAAAGGAGCAGCCAAGCCATCGTAAGCCAGACCTCTGCCAGCCCAACCAGATAATCCATCATAGGCTAAAGGAGCAGCCAAGCCATCGTAAGCCAGACCTCTACCGGCCCAACCAGCAAGACCATCATAGGCTAAACCAGGAGCGGCGATACATTGACTCACTGCAGACTAAAAGAAAAATGAAAAATACAGTAAACACATTTCCAGAGTGAAAACAATATATGTTTTGAAACCAAAAAGTTGTTTTAAAATTGTAGTTCAATACAAAAGAAATAATACCACCTGACTACGGTGAAACCAAAATAAAAGGTAAATTAAGTTTTAGTAATCTATGTTTGTTTATATGCTCCACCATATATATATATATTATAGCCCGGATGACATAGGCTATATATTATTTTTCAATCTTGAGAATGCATTAGTCAAAGCTTGTATGATCACAGCGGACATATTATGAACATTTCTTATAACTTTACCTGGACGAGAAGCGCCTGAGCGCAAAAGATGAGGACAGCTTTGGCAGACATGTTGTTTGTTCAAGTGTGAGATCTGACACTAGAATGATGTTCAGGACAAATGCAATTGCTTTTATATTCAAATCTATTATGAAAATTCCAGAGCACTTTGTCAATAAGTAGGTGAGTGATTGAAGGATTTTGTAAGTACGATAAGCCTACGAAACAAATACAATTATTTAGTACAGATAAATGAAACGTGTCAATACGATGAAATTATTTACATAATATTATTGAGATTACCATATATAAATTGACCAAAATCCAGATCAACATACATTATTCAGCGTTCGTTGAACTGAAACCGACATCGAAAATGAACACCTTCGCCGTTGTATTCCTCTATATCCAAGCTTGCTTGGTCCAGGTATGTGTGACTTTTAGGCTTATTGCCTTTTCAAGTTTACTATACAATCGTCAATTCTTGTTGTGATTATTATATTAGCGATTAGGTATTTGTTTAAAAACGGTCTGGCGTACTACAGATTCTGTCTAGCTCGGGATCAGACGGCCGTCTGTGAGATGTGAGAAGATATAAATATTCTATTCTTTTTGTCAATTACATTTTTAAATATAGAGAAAAAGTTAAAAATAATACATACCTATTTAAAAACATAAATTTTGGTAGACCACTGACTTCGGGTGAAGACGCCTCACCACCATACTCCTCCATGCTAAATCACACTTTTATAAGTTTATCAGACAGACGGTAACTATAACTGTGCGTTTGAATGAACACTTAAAATTTTATAAATATTTTTGCAGAATGTCATCAGCCAATGCACCAGCCGCGCCGCTGTAGCCGCTGAGCCCGGACTCATCGCTCCCGGTCTCGCTGCTCCTTACGGTCTTGGTGCACCTTTCGCATACGATGGTCTCGCTGGTGTAGGAGCATCTTTCGGATACCGCGCTGGACTCAGTGAGCTTACCTACCCTGCCGCAGGACTTGGCCTGTACAATGATATTGCCTACCCTGGTGTTGGACTCGGCCAGTATGGTGACATTGCCTACCCTGCTCCTTATGGTGGTGTTGGTGAAGGAAATGTAGCTGTCGCTGGGGAGCTCCCCGTGGCTGGTACTACCGCTGTCGCTGGCCAAGTTCCCATCATGGGTGCTGTGAACTTCGGTGGTGCTGTCCCCGCTGCTGGTTCTGTATCCATCTCTGGTAGATGTGCCTGTGGCTGCGATGCTCCTTACGAATACATGTACTAATCGACGCAACACTTGAAAATAAACTTTATTTTTGGAGCAATTACTGTAAAGTTTTATTTAAAAGATCTGATTACCTTCTAGTATTTTTTTTATTCCTTCAGATCCAGCTTGTTGAAGAACTAGTTATATTATTGGTACCGATAAACTTATTAAATGACAAAGTAATAATTTATCGTGTCATCCTTTGTTATTTAAATATGGGTTGGTTCGACCGATTTCACATAGATTCACAGAATCCGTAGCACCAGTTAGTCTCATCCTATTAGGTATTCCAATAAAAAGTTTTCAACACGCTTCTGTCTTTTGACGTACGAAATCATTTCCAATGAGTTAGTTTACTTAGTCTCTAGTTTATTGAGTTGATATCGTTCAAGCTTATTGACTTTACCAAGAAATTTCTATAATAATAATAATAATGTTTATTCAACAGATAAATTTACAAATTTCTCTTAGGTATACTGATAGTGTATAAAATTAGGGACATATTAGGTAAGAGGTTGCCGTTGACGACCGTACTAATATAAATTGTGTTACAGTCGTCAGCGCCTTCCACCCATCACAACCACAATCGTTTTACTGTGAAAAAGCGTATTCCTGAGTATTTAAATAATAACTACAAAGAAAATATGCTAAACAATTGATTTACAATAAAATTAAGCAATAAATTAATAATTAGAATAAAGATTCAATACAATGGAATATTATCATAAATAAAAATAACAATATAAGCGGCATTGCTAGGCTCACTTCAAATATGGTTAGGTAGAGGGGGTAACACGGCGGACAGTGGAGGTGAGCGTTGACGCGTCGTAAGGAGTGCTCCTTAAACCTAAACCTGGGTCGCAATTCCCAGGCACTGTCGAAGTCGCATGTGTTGCCCCCATCTATCACGCGATGGACCCGGCACCCGCACGGTGAATCCATGGAACGCTAAGAAATAGGTCTATAGTATCAATTCAATAAAATATCAAATAAAGATAATAACTGATACCCAATATACAATTATCTGGGTCTGTCTGTCACCGCAAAAGAAAATGATCTCTGTGTGTGTGTGTGTGTGTGTGTGTGTGTGTTCGTGTGTGTGTTAGTGTGTGTTAATGTATGTGTATGTGCTATTGGTGTGTGTGTAGTGTGTGTGTGTGTGTGTGTTAGTGAGAGTGTGCAAGGGCGCACACTATGTAGTTAGTAGGATCTTTGGTTGATTACAAGTTCTTCTGTTTTTTCGTAGCTAAGCGTCTTGAGCCAGCTTAAGGTACCTGCCTTGAATTTGTTCATAGGTACTGAATAAATATTATTCTCAGCATTTGCGGCATTGTATAAGAAATTACCAAGAACATAATATTGCCGCCGTGCTAGTGCCGTTCTATGTGGTGTTACAGAATGAATTCTGGTTTTGTTGCGCTTTGTTACTGGTTTAAAAGTAGTGCTCTTATGCCTGCGAAGTAGTACGCACTTGATAAAAAGCTGCCTTACTGTTGTCACGTAGTGGCTTTAGGAGCCCTTGAGGTGGTGGTGAGGCCACGAGGTTCTGAAGATGGTGAAATCAGACGCTTCACAACAACAATTTAAACGTTATTTATTTACTGAAGTATAACACAAACAGATAGATGTACAGACAGGGTGTGGATTTAAGAGATTCGACCAGTCAGTGCCTCCAGACAAGGAGCACTTAACTGTCCGTTCGCAGCGATGAGAAAAAGGGCTCTGTGACGCCGCGCGCTTCCTTAAATATCCTCTGAGGCTTGAGGTGCGGGGTGTTCTCGGCAGTGGACGGTCCTCGTAGGCGCGCGGGGGGTGAGGCTTGGAGGGCGTGGAGGTGTGCATGTGAGTGCCGCGTGACACTCCCCCCATTAGGGCAGAATTTTGCGTAGTGAAATTCGCCTTGATCTTCAGTTACTGCTGGCGATCCCTCGCTGGTACACTGGAAAGAGTTTTGAAAAGGTTGAGAAATGTAAACAAAAACAATAAGTCAAGAAGAATAGTTGAATGAGAATTGTGAATGGAAAACTCGACCGGCAGACGACGACTCATTCATACGAACGTAAACAAGATAAGATTTAATGGCTTGCGGATGAGTCATCCGCATTCCGATGTTTGTTCGAAAAGATTTTACATTTAAATTTGTTAAGAGATTTTCCATTTTTTTTTATTTAATCGTGACGTGTAAAGGTGATGGAAAAAAAAAAATTACATTATTTATATATATATCGGATAGGATGCGTGTGCGTACGAAAGAAAAAGAAACGGCCGGGAATCGAACCTGTGAGTCAGGTTTGACTCGAGTTTTTAACTTTTGAACCATGGGTTAGGAAAAGTAATATTTGTAAATTATTAATGTTTACTAGTAATGCGACGTTTATTCAATGATTTAGCATTTTTTTCGAAAAATTAAGATGTGTAAGAACGAGAAATGTTGATTTACGACGCAGGAAATAATTTTTAGAGATATATAAAACAGAAGCACATCTGTAAAAAATGTTAGTTATGGAATGAGCGAAACAAAATTTACTGTTTATTAATTTGGTTAACTAACTTTGGCTAATTTGCCGATCAACGAGATACTTTAGATCCAATTTAGATCGCGCTAAATCATTGTTTATAGTTTATTAATTTAATGTCTTTGATGTGCCATTCACCCAACGGTTTACCTGAGATAATATCAGCTAGTTTGTATACTAAGGGAGATTTTTTTGAAGTGATTTTACATTTAACGTATTTAGGGGCTAATTTTTTACAAAAGTATTTGTTTTTGTCACTGAGATAGAAAGTTTTACGCCAAACTATATCACCAACGTTAAATTCTGCTGGTTTTCGACGAAAATTATATGATTTGCAGTTTCGTTGATGAGCCTCGACTAATGCTGCCTGTACCCTCTGGAAGACAGAAGATAAGTAGCCTAATGTCTCGGCATAATCGTCGCGAGGTTCGTGAACTATATTAGGGTCGGAACCCGCGTCAATATAGAAGGAACCACAAGTCACGACTTCTCTTCCGTAGACTAGAAAGTTCGGGGTGAATCCTGTAGTTTCATTTACAGAGCAGTTTAGAGCGAATTGAATTTTTGTTATTAAGTTATCCCAGATTCTATGGTCTGTGGTTATAAAGGTAGAAATGGCTGTTATTATTGTTTTGTTATATCGTTCTACCGTGTTTACGTGTGGTGTGTATAGTGGTGTGTAGTGTATGTTGGGAATTTTGTATTTAGATAATAGGCTTTTAAAAGTTTCGCTAATAAATTGTTTACCGTTATCGAGTACTACGGAGGACGGAACTCCGTGGACGAGGAAGACATTTTCTTCTAGGATTTTCGATATTATCTCCGACGTGGCCCGTTTAATGGGAAACAACAAACAATATTTAGAAAAACAACAAGATACTACGAAAATGAAAGTGTTTTGATTTCTAGTGGGTGGTAGCGGACCAATTAAATCTATGCTCAACATTTGAAATGGTTTGCTACACGATTTAGGAGTGCCCATATGCCCTAAGGTAGAATGATTTTGGTGTTTATGAGCGATACAAGTGTCGCACGAGTTTATGGTTTTAACTACCTTTGCGTACATTCCGGGCCAGAAGTAATTTAACGCCAATCGTTTAAATGTTTTAAAAATACCGAAATGGCCGGCAGTGGGCGCTGAGTGGCCCTCTGCTATAATATTAGGTCTCTGCTCAGACGGAACGACTTCCTTCCATTGAAAATCTCTGGTTAGTGGATTTAATGACTTTTTAAAACGGTATAGTTTGTTATTAATTATTTGATAGTCTAAAGAGGAGGTTGGGGAGTTTTTACACCGGTTATAAATGTTTAAGTACCATGAATCGTTAGTAGAAACTGGTAAGTTTATATTAGAATTAGATGAGACATTAGGGTCATTAATAATAACGGAAACCGGTATAGAACGAGAAAGAAAATCAGGTAGAACATTATCCGCACCACGACGATGTTTGATTTCGAAGTTATAACACGATAGACGGACTCCCCATCTGGCTAAACGACCAGTAGGGTTGTTTATTTTTAAGAACCACTTTAGTGCGGCGTGGTCGGTGTAAAGTAGGATTTTTTTTCCATTTTCGACATAACAACGCCAGTGCTCAACAGCTGATAGAACTGCTAAAGCTTCGCGTTCGGTCGCGCTATAGTTTTTCTCCTGACTAGTGAGTGATTTGCTATAGTAAGCGATCACTCTTTCCTCTCCCTTTAGGACCTGACAGAGAACAGCACCGATACCGTAGTCGCTAGCGTCGGTGTGAATTTCAAAAGGCTCCGAATAGTCGGGGCAAGATAGTACAGTACAGGAGATTAAACAGTCTTTCAATTTGTTGAAGGCTTCATTAGCCTCTGAAGACCAACAAAATGGAGGGGACTTTTTGCTTTGAGAGGTTAGTTTATTTAAAGGGGCCGCGAGGGTACTGAAATTTGGGATAAAACGTCTAAACCACGACACCGCGCCTAAGAAACGACGGACCTCTTTTCTGTTGGACGGGGTAGTATAATTTCTTATAGCGACGACCTTCTCGGGGTCGGGGTGTAGACCCTTAGAGTTGACGACGTAACCCAAATACTTTAATTGGTCTTTAAAAAAATTACATTTTTCGAGGTTTATAGTGAGGTTAGCCGTTTTTAATTTTTCTAACACGCGTGATAACAATGTGATATGGTCCTGAAAGCTAGAAGACACGCATACGATGTCGTCTATATAACAGAACACTTTATTTTCGAACTCAGGGCCACAGAACAACATATCCGCGAGTCTTTGTTGAGTTAGCCCACTGTTGGACAACCCGAAAGGCATGCGCTTAAATTGAAAAGAACCACGCGTGGGAATATAGAATGCGGTTTTACAACGATCTTCCTCCTTAATCAAAGTTTGCCAATATGACTTAGATAAGTCTAAGCTGGATAGGAATTTAGCGTCTCTCAAGTTATCTAGAATTTCCGAAATATAGGGCAAGTTATAGGCGTCCTTTTTGGTTACAGAGTTTAATTTACGACTATCCAAACAAAAACGCAATTCACCATTTTTCTTGGGTACCAGAATGACTGGGTTCGACCAAGGGCTTTCTGAAAGCTCGACAATGTCCTCTCTTAACATCTGGTCTAAGTGGGTTACTAGAACGCGCTGTTTATCGGGAGACATACGATAATAACGCTGGCGGATTGGTGGACTGTCGCCTGTATCGATACTGTGTGTAATTAGGGACGTGCAACCGAGACCACGCTTTTGGTATGAGATATCGGAAAAATTCGCGGTGAGTTTGTCAACGGTATTTTTCTGTTCGACTGTTAGATTGCTATACGGAACCAAGTGTCCACCGTCGTCCGCCTGTATTGTGGTAACGCGTGTATCAGACTTACTCGAAAGTAAAATAGATTCTAAATGGCTAGGGAACAAGTCGAAACCCCTCCAGAAGTCCATACCGAGAATCAACGAATTTTTTATATTAGGTATGATGTGGACGTTAAGGTAGATTGATTTATTTTGAAATTTAAATGGGAGTGTAATTGAACCCAACGAATGTAGTTGTTCTCCACTCGCGGTGATTAATTTTATTTGTTTGGAGGTGTTGAGTTGATAGTTTTCATTTAGAAAATATATATGAGAATTGTTACCTAGAATTGTTACGGCAGAACCCGAGTCAAGAAGACCAATGGCGTTTTTGTTATTTAACGAGAGAGAAATGTTCGGAGTGTATTTATTATCAGATTCTCGGATTGAAGACAAATGGTAGTAATTAAAAAATTTAGGAACGTACTTAAACCGATTTTTCCATTCCATTTTATTAAAGTTTGAATGGTTGGTTTTTCTCCAATCCTGGTTATTCAGTTTTTTGAGAGCGAGGTTCTTGGTTTATTATTGCAATTAGGACAATCGATACTACGAAAACCTTTTAAACCGCATTTAAAACAAATCAAATATCTAGGCTGCCGACAATCAAAAAGTGAATGAGTTGTATTTCTACAACGAGGACAGAATTTACTAGTAATATTAGAAGCGGCCTGTACGACATTTACCTGTGCCGTTGTACCAATAGGTTTAAAAAAATGTTTACCCTTATAGTTGGGAAAATTATTGTACGAGTTTTTGTTATAGAAATTACCTTTAAAGGGGTTAGAATTACTAGAAGAAGGGTAATTATAGGCGAATTCCGGTGCTAGGGTATTAGCAGACGTCCTAGGGGGTTCGCGGAAATCTTTATTACGACTATCGTATTTTTCGAAATTTTTACACATACTAATTAGACTAGGAATGTCTACAACATTTGCTGTTAGAAAAGAATTTGTGTAACACGGCCGAATATTATTCAAAAGTATTTCTAATTTATCCGGTTCGCTGATAGGTACGTCGAGGCGAGAAAATAATCCTTGCATTTTTGCAACATATAATGTTATGTTCTCGTTCTCGCCCTGCGAGCGAAGCCTTATTTCCGATAACAATTTGTAGTCGTAATTATGAGGGCTAAAATCTCCTTTTAGTAATTTACATAGTTGACTCCAAGATGAGACACTATCCTTTATGCTACGATAACACGTCAAAGCGTCTTCTGAGAATATTTCAAAAGCGAAAGAAAGAATCCTATCCTGAGGTATATCCCTACTTGACATGAATTCATTTATTCTTTGAATAAAGGCACGCACACACGTCCTACCGTTATATTTAAACTTAGCTAGTTCCGAAAAAAGTTTTCGTTCATAGGTTAACGAGCTAACAGGTGAGCTCTGGTCACCCCCGATCGAGTCTTCCGTCCGCGATTCATTTCCGCTGGGCTGAGAAGTTAACCGTTTAAGCGATGCGTAAAGAGTGTGGAATTCGTTCCACGTGGTTTTAATGGGGTTTATATCCGGAAGTGAGTCTATTCTCACACGATTTAATCTGTGGTAGACGTGATGTAAAAGAGACTCCGTTCTATTAAATAGATTTTTATCGAAGTTAGATTTTAACATTTTAATGTTATTATCAACTTTAAAGAGCGATAATTTTAAAGCCTTGAAATCTTCCTCGGGGGGTAAATGGGACTCCGCTACGTCCTCGGAAGGAGAACTTGACGCGAGTTTGGAAATTTGTTTGCGTAAATCTTCTACGGTGTTAGACTTTACGCCACCCCTCAGATAGACCTCGTATTCTAATTCTGGTTTTTGTAAACACGAGAATTTAATATCGTAGGCCATTTTGTAGAATAAATGTTCGATGTAAGTTAATAGTTTTAAAAGTAAAAGAAATGAAGTGAAGATACGTTAGTTATTGCTATTAGACGTATTTTCAAAGAAAAATGGAATGAATTGAATTGCATCCAGGTTGTTATAAAGATAAGATTAAGCGAGCCGCCGAGAGTGGCGCAGTGTTGATTGCGGTGAAACCGGTTTTACTACGATGCTAATCTAACGTACGCCAGCGACGCATATGTGAAAATGTTATTTATGGAAGCTGGAAGCGAACAAAATTGATATTAAAAGTAATAAGCAACGTGTAAAAATGCACGTGGTAGTAGCCGGTATGTACCTAAAGCGATTAAAGAAAAAAAGCGGTTAATTAACCCGTGATGCGCACGTGGTTTTGGTCCACGCGGTATACGTTCGCGAAAAAATTATAGGAAAAGCGGCTAGCAATATGTGATCGTACATGCGGTCTCGTCTAGCACGTGCTCACAGCGAGAAAAGAGGCAAAAAAACACTAACCTGGATGGGATTCAACACAGAACACGAGAAAAATACATAAATTATGCACAATAAAAGCAAAAAGAAATACGAGGTAAATCGTGGTCGAATCTCTTAGTTCAGCCGGGCGCCATGTGTCACGTAGTGGCTTTAGGAGCCCTTGAGGTGGTGGTGAGGCCACGAGGTTCTGAAGATGGTGAAATCAGACGCTTCACAACAACAATTTAAACGTTATTTATTTACTGAAGTATAACACAAACAGATAGATGTACAGACAGGGTGTGGATTTAAGAGATTCGACCAGTCAGTGCCTCCAGACAAGGAGCACTTAACTGTCCGTTCGCAGCGATGAGAAAAAGGGCTCTGTGACGCCGCGCGCTTCCTTAAATATCCTCTGAGGCTTGAGGTGCGGGGTGTTCTCGGCAGTGGACGGTCCTCGTAGGCGCGCGGGGGGTGAGGCTTGGAGGGCGTGGAGGTGTGCATGTGAGTGCCGCGTGACACTGTGAGTGCGGAACAGTCGCTATAGAGGAGATCAGTACTATATCTCCTTGGTTTGCCAAGTATAATCTTTAGTATTCCTCTTTGAGCCCTCTCCAAAGGCAGTAGTATCGTCGTCCCTGCACCACCCCAAGTAATAATGCAATATTGTAGTAGGCTCTGGACCAGAGCATAATATACACAAAACAGTGTTTTTAAATCTGCTGAACGCCTCAGTTTTCTGAATATCGGAATTAGTTTTCTTATTCGCGCCGTTAGGTTGTCAACATGTGCCGTCCAATTTAAGTATTTGTCTATGGTGAGCCCAAGATATTTCACTGTGTCCGATTGTACCAGGTCTGTACAAGTGCATTCTGTCCATCGAAGACAGGTGTGTGCCTTAACAGCAAAGTGAGAAGGTGGTTGACGGTTTTTTCGGTGAGAGAACGTAATAAGTCTTGTTTTGTTAATATTGATGGTGAGGAGGTTTTCCTCAAGCCAGGTCGTCACTTTCCTAAGAGCATTTTCTGCATAGCTTTGAGTCTCCTCCCAAGTAACGCCATGCACTACCAAAGCTGTATCGTCAGCATACGATATGATACTGCAGTTTGGGAGAGATTTTGTGCACAAACTGTTGACATAAATCAGGAAGAGCGTTGGCGAGAGGACACTGCCCTGTGGCAAACCGAAAGTGAGCGGTAATTGGCCGCTTATGTGTGTTCCTACTTTGATACACTGAGTACGGTTAGTAAGATACGACCTAAAGATGTCCAATACAACCCCACGCACTCCCACACACTCCATTTTATGTAGTAACAGCGGTACCGAGACAGTGTCGAAAGCCTTGGAGAGATCCAAAAATACGCCAAGGACCTTGAAGTTACTGTCTAAGCGCTTTGCAACCAGCTCCGTTAGATTTAGAGTTGCATCCTCCGTGGACTTGCCTCTGATAAATCCAAATTGATTTGGGGCAATGAGATTATTATGTAGTAGATATTTCGTAAGCCTACTGTTCAAGAGTTTCTCAAGTATTTTAGATAGAGCAGTTAGTAATGATATCGGTCTATAATTATCAACACTGTCCCGGTCGCCACTTTTATGTATAGGATGCACTAAAGCTCTCTTCAAGACTTCTGGAAAAACACCAGTTCTCAGACAAAGGTTGAAGGCAAATGTTAATGGCCTGGTTAGGCTACTTCTTAAACCCTTAATCACTTTGGCCGGCACATCATCTATGCCTGCAGCAGTGTCCCTTTTTAAACCTGATATGATTGTCTCGATCTCGCAGCAATCCGTGTCCAATAGCATCATGGAGTCTCTAACTTTATGAAATTCACTATGTAGGTTATTAGGTGTATTGGTCCCCTCATTGGAAGCGCTTTTGGCCAATATACCATTTGCTAATTTAGGGCCGATATTTACAAAATAATTATTTACAATATTGAGTGATTCACATGGATCTTTGCTCAGACACAGTAAAGAACTCAGCGTAGGTGACGATTGTTTCAAATTAATAATTTTATTTATTGTGTTCCACGTACCTTTAGGATTTTTTTTGTTTTTATCGAATTCATTTTTCTCAAACTGTATTTTGAATTTTTGTAATAAATTGTTGCAATAGTTGCGATATCTTGTGTAAGTAACGTGGAGAATTGCGTTATTAGGGTCTTGTTTGAATTTACTATGTAACTTATCTCTGTGCCTGATACACCTTAGCAATCCTGGGGTTAACCACGGTTTTATTGTGCGTTTGCGACTCGGAATGATTACCTTTTTAGAGTAAGCTGTAACTGCTTCAGAAATATTGTTCAATATAGTAGAAACAGCTATATTTGCGTCTGTGGTTCTATAAATTGTACTGAAATCAGTATTAGCCAGCTTCTGGGCTATTGAGGGATAATCCAATTTTAAATAAGTGTTTTGAGACACTATTCTTTTTATTTTTAAATTTAAACCAAATACAATTGGGCAATGATCCGTTATAAGAGAACTGAGAATACACGTTGTAGCATATCTTTCCGATCTTAGCACTACGTGATCAATGCAACTATCATTGCGAGTGGGAAATTGGTGAGCAGGTAGGAAACCATGAAATGCCATTAGATCTAATAATATTTTAAATATTTTAAACTGTTAACGTCACCATTGGTCGGGGATATATTTATATTAATGTCACCTATTATAGCTATAGACTTAATCATATTTAAAGATGTGAGGCACTGATCCAGACTATCGCAAAATTTATTTATATTTCTGTTTGACGGTGACCGATAGATAGCCACAACCGCGTATTCGTTATCAGGACTATGCATGACTAAGCAGTTGGCGTCATTAATTTGAGCAATAGTTACATTATGTGTCACATCTGATCTAATGTATAACAAAACACCGTCGTTTTGGCTAGAGTAGTTCGAAGTATACGATGTATAGCCATTTATTCCCGGAATGAAAGTAGCTTTACTAAGCCAACACTCTGTCAACACAATAATGTGACACTGAAAACCAATCCTGTCCAGGAAAATCATTAAAGCGTCGATATTTCAATTGACACTACGAATGTTAGTGTGCAATATAGTTAGCGATTCATCGTTTATCCACTCGTCTGCGAGGAGCCCTGTTGTCAACTGTGGCGCATGTGCGAGCAACTTTTTGGAAGTACTCCCGGCATGACATTTTAAGTTTTCAGGAGAACATATAATTGATTTGGATATCTGGATTGTGTCAATATCGGAGATAATATCCTCAAACTTAGCCATTAACAATATGCGTGAGAATTCCGTGGACCATCTCATACTTACATGAATGTTTGAATTTGGGAGTTGTACATTTTGTTTCAATAATGCTTAGGCAGCCGAATATTTTTTTTAAGATATTAAGTCTATGCTTGGAATTGAATTTTGTATAAAATTGTATGTGTGTCAAAAGTGTTATTTGGTGTAGTATGTATGTAGTTGAGTGACAGCTTGCAGTAACAAAATGTATGCTCATATAGCGCAAATGAGTTTGTGGTTGTGGAAATAATAGATACATATTCATTCTAGCAATCAATACAGACTGACCGGTAACAGTTTCCATAATTAAATTAATAATAAAAAATAAATTTAATTGAATAAGTAAAAACATCATGCAAATAATATAATTTAAATGCCATACTATACTTTTCAGTCATAGTTCAGCGTGAGCCTCCAGACCGTCCAAGTCTCCCTCGGAATCAATACGATGCACGGGCACCTACTCTCTTACGAAGATACACTCTTCCATGGGCCGTCCAACAGAACTCATATCCTTTTGTCTTGCTGTACTCACGGGCCAAGTAAAATATTTTCCTCGCCTTCTGTGTAAGGCATTTAGAAATAAAGATTGGCACAGCCTGTCCGTCGCATTGAAGGTGAGATGTACTCAATCTGTTCTCCCTATTCGCCCGATTAAAGGCGCTTATCGATTTCAGAAGCCTTTCCTTCAAGGGTACGGAGGAGAAATCGACAATCACAGGTTTGTTTCCCCTCTTGTCTGAGTTTAGACGAAATATATCCCGAACATGGTGGTCCCCAACACTCATACCAGTAACATTGCCAACTTTTTTCACTAACGTTAATAAGTCTTCTTTGGATTCTGTTTTTTGCACAGGGAGATTACGTATTTCGATACATGTCTGCTTTTGTGATCTCTCTAAGTTCTCCACCTTAGCTTCAAATAACTGAATATAGGCCAGATGTTCGCGGCGCTCGGTTGCCATTTTAGTTATTTTCCCCTTCATTTCCTCATATTGTTTAGAAATAAATTCCATAGATTGCATTATTTCACTATTTTGGTTTATTATTTCATTTATAGTTCCTTTTATTGAGGTCTGCTGGTTCTTCAAAGTATCGAGCGTTTTTTTTGTTTCTGTGATATGTGCATGGAAGTCGTCGTCATGATGCCGCTTGCGAGGTCGCGTCAGTGTCCTATTCTGAGAGGAACTCTCATTGTCGGTGTCCGCGTGTGGAGCCGAACTTACATTTGTAGTAGTGTTACTATTTTCTTGGGTAGGCGGTGGAGTACTTTTCAGAGGCATCTCAAAGCTGCAAATACCTCAGCTACAAGTACCAGGATCACAGCGATATATAGGCGTAACACGCGAAAGGTGGTAGGTAGGATGACACGGTTTGGCGGGGTGCGTGTGCGCAGTGGCCACTCCCCTTCAGTTGACGGTGGGCGTGACGTGGGAGGTTATCAGTCTGAGGGTGTGTCACTCCACGAGCTTTTTGCAGTTTATGCACGCCGAACACTGACCGAATATTTTATTTGAATTTACTAATTAATTAATTTAAAAGTTTTACGGATGCACTTAAAACACGTCTGAGCACCTCAGCGATCCGGGAGGAAGGATAATCGACGCAACACTTGAAAATAAACTTTATTTTTGGAGCAATTACTGTAAAGTTTTATTTAAAAGATCTCATTACCTTCTAGTATTTTTTTTATTCCTTCAGATCCAGCTTGTTGAAGAACTAGTTATATTAGTGGTACCGATTTTTTTTATTTATTTTTTTTCCTTTGCAATCTGCGATCAGTTCTTTCAACTATAAGCAGATGTGTTGAGTAGAGAGAGAGCGTTTTAGGTAGTTTGGGCCACTGCCCCAACACCCTTTACCAGAGTAGCACATTGGCTCTTTTCAGGCGATTTATTTGATTTGGAATCAAGAGGAAACCAGTAAGGGGATTTGGATGCCCTTCTAGGCGCTGTGAATACTTTCCAGAAAGTGTTTTAGCCTCTTCGGCAACAGTTTTCATGTTGAGGTACTCGTGAATCTCAGAGTTACGAGTAAACCAAGGTGCATTACAAATGGTCCTAAGGATGTTGTTTTGCGTTATTCGTAGGCAGAGAATATTTGACTTGCTAGCTGACGACCAGAGCTGGATACCATAAGTCCATATTGGTTTTATGATTGAGCTGTAGACTCTGAGCTTGTTGCTTAGAGAGAGATTGGATTGTCTTCCAAGTAACCACAGGAGGTTTCTGAACCTATTGTTAATTTCGTCCCGTTTGTGTTTAATGTGATCCTTCCATGTCATACGTTGATCCAGATGGAATCCTAGGTATTTAACACATGTAGATTGAGGCAATGGATCCGGGCCTAGGGTTACCGTAGGGCACCGTTTTTGTCTAAGTGTAAAAGTTATATGGTGTGATTTATTGGCGCTTGCTCTAACGTGCCATTTGTTTAACCAGGATGAGGTTATGTTAAGTTGCGTTTGTAATATCCTACTAGCCTCATCGGGGTCGCAGCTAGAGGCGAGGAACGCAGTATCATCGGCAAAAGTTGCAACAGTTACATTTGGAGCCTGAGGGAGGTCACAGGTAAATATATTATACAAAACTGGACCGAGGACCGATCCCTGAGGCACTCCAGCACGGCAGGTGTAAAGAGAGGATCTGGCATTTCCCAACTTAACTTGGAATAATCTACTGTCAAGATACGAGGCCATCAAGAGATAGTATGAGTGTGGGAGTGTCTGTTTGATTTTACACAGCAAACCCTTGTGCCAGACGCGGTCAAAGGCTTGCTGAACATCTAGAAAGGCCGCCGAGCAGTATTCCTTCTTTTCCAAGCAGTTTCGTATTGTATTATAAACCCTGTGTACTTGTTCCAGAGTAGAGTGGTCCCTGCGAAATCCAAATTGATGATCAGGAATAATATTATCCTCATCCAGATGCCTTTTAAGCCTTGTTAGAAGGACTCTCTCCCAGAGCTTCGACAGCATTGGGGTAAGGCTAATTGGTCGATACGATGTCACTTCGTTGATTGGTTTACCAGGCTTGTGAATCATTACTATCTGTGACACTTTCCATAGTGCAGGAAAGTATGAGGTCCGCAGGATGGCATTAAAAAGGACTGTAAGGAAAACAAGACACCTCCTAGGGAGTTCCCTCAATATTCTCGGTGAGATCAAATCAAATCCGGGGGCTTTAAGTAATATTAAGTTTGAGATCTCTCTACCTAGTTCTCGTGGAGATGTTGGCCCTATGGGTACACTCAGCTGGAGGTCCTGATTCAGGATGGCATCAATTTCTGGGTCATCGGGGTCTGCCGTTTCATTGGGTTTAAATACATCTGCCAAATGGGTTGCAAACACCTCAGACTTTTCGAAGTCGGTACGAGCCCAAGAATTGTTCCTTCTGATAGGAGGGTGACATTGCTGAGGTTGAGCTAAAGATTTTGTAGCCTTCCACAGTGAATGATGGCCATTATTATTAGGTGACAACATTTGTTTGTAGTGGTACCGATAAACTTATTAAATGACAAAGTAATAATTTATCGTGTCATCCTTTGTTATTTAAATATGGGTTGGTTCGACCGATTTCACATAGATTCACAGAATCCATAGCACCAGTTAGTCTCATCCTATTAGGTATTCCAATACAAAGTTTTCAACACGCTTCTGTCTTTTGACGTACGAAATCATTTCCAATGAGTTAGTTTACTTAGTCTCTAGTTTATTGAGTTGATATCGTTCATAGCTTATTGACTTTACCAAGAAATTTCTATGTTATTTATATTATATTTCTATATATATGTCGGAGTGAGGGTATCCGAATAATAAAAGTGATACAAACATTTGCCACTATCGAACACTACGGAACACTCTATATAAAGCGGCGCGATCGGCAACAGGACACAGTTCTCTTCAGATCTCGCGACGACCATATCTATTATTTGATTTGCGATTTATTGTATCTCTGTGTTTTATATTGTGTGTATGAGGCGATATTTATCAGTGGGGGAATTACTAACCTAGGTGGTGAATTCCACAGGGCACCGCGGAGGAGTGAGCGTTGCCCCAATCCCCTCATGGGGGTTGCTGATGGTGTTTAAGTTAATTCGTATCCGTTTAGTAGTGATTAGTGTTTGGCTTTAGTCCAGATTGGCTGTATCTGTGATTCATGTTCTCGTTTATTCTTGTGTCTCCGACATCAGAAGTGCGATCTGAATCTCATTTGCCCACAATGTTTGAGAGTGTAACGGATCGTCAGTCGCGGCGAGCGGTCGAATACCCTCCGCTTGAAAATCGTACGAGGTACCATTTGTTAAATTTTTGTAAGCGAGAACGGGCACATAGTGTCAAAGTGTCGGCATAGCCTTTTCGCGTACGAACGGTTTGTGAGACGTGCGGCCTACAACAGCGGCAGCGTGCGGTAGTAAAAGCAACGCATCGGTAACTGGGAAGTAACCGGTATGTACGGACAACTCCAACAATCCGGTGAGTCGTACTATTTTTATTTTGTGCCGAGTGCTCTTTAATAAGATAAGTTCTGTCAGATGAGTTTCTAGGCAAACGACAATATTGTGTAATTTATACTCTCGATTGTTTGATTGATTGTTGATTTTTGTGTAAACAAAAATAAAATAGTGGAATAAGTAAAAGTGATTTTGATTCGAAAATGGACAATATTGTGCAGTAACATTATTGAGGGTAGCTAATGCCCGCACTTATTGTAACATCGAAATTCTATGAACAGTTTTAATCCAGATTTATTCATTGCGGTTATTGTTTCATGTAGTACACGATTAGTGTATTTCAAACGACATAATTATTTAAAGAGAAGAATGAGAATCTGTTTGCATTAAGGTTTTCATTTGCAGTTTTCGAAAATAATTTTGTTCTTAAAATAATAAGATCGTTTCTATTGGTGACATCGGTACAAAGGTAGACGATTTCGGAAGTATAGTGTAGTATTATATCATAGCAGAATATCTGTGATGGAGGTGGATTGAATTACCCGTTCTGCACATGCTGTTTGTTTATTGTTTAAATTTATTTCTTATTTTTAAACCCCGACGCAAAAAGAGGGGTGTTATAAGTTTGACGTGTGTCTGTCTGTGGCACCGTGGCTCGCGAACGGATGAAGCGAATTCAATTTGGTTTTTTTGTATGAAAGGTGAGTTACGTGCGAGTGTTCTTGGACGTGTTTCATGAGAGTCGGTTGGGTCGTTTGAGGGTTGTGGGGGTGAAGGTGGGGAGGAGAAGCCGAATGTCTGCAAAACGTGCCAGTATAATCGTTAAATGACAATTATGTAATTGATGACTTCGACCTGATGCTGCATAAGTTTTTTTTTTAAATTTTAAATTTACGATTTTGATGTGATTTTTAATTTAAGGCGGATTCATCTTTGATTGTAGCTATTGTTAACATTTTTTTTAGATTATTATTTTTACCACTTTGTGATAGTTGTGACTCGAATTATAATTACCGTTTTTTTATTTTGTGATGAAATGTCGATATTTTCAGTAAAGATAAACAAAACTGGTCGGACTTCTATTTGGTGTCAGCTATCTCACCGGCAGCGGGTGATTGTAGCTGGCAGGTCTATGTAGTTGGCAGATATACGTGTGGTAGTCACAAGGGATAACTAACTGTTACACTTGTGGTGGTCACAGGGATGACCTACGATACTATTTATTTGGATTGCTTTGAGAATTTGCAGCAGTAGTCAATTACTAAATTTCTTATTTTATGTAGTTTTTATTTTAATAACGATGTTACTGTTTTCTTTTGCTGTTCAGTAGTGTACTGTTTTATTGAGACAGAATAGACAGTGAGGTCAGATATGGCAGAGTGAGAGAGATACTGTGTGTACACGTATGTGACATTTGATAGGGAAAGTGTAAATTAGTATAGTTTGATCTCAGTAACTTAGTTTTGATTCAAAGTTAAGAAAGAAATTAGACAAGGTTAAATCCTAAGTATAAAGGACCGTTTAAAATTGTAGAGTTGCTCGATGGCGATCGTCATACTTTGAAATCTTTAACTGGTAACAGAACCTACAAATTCGCTTGTGTTCGTATACGAGAGTTTCCTTTAAGTGGTATACCCGAGGAGGTAGATTTGTCTGGCATTGATAATAGTGAGGAAAATACCCGAAGATCAAGTCCCTATTGATGTTGATGATGATAATCAAGGGTTAATTAAAGCTGATGCAATGGAATGAAATTGCGTTGTAATTGTGTGGCTAGTAGTCTCTATAATGAGACTGTGAGATATCCTAATAGCGTGATGGTTGTTAACGTTTAGTTAAGTTTTGTGAAAGGCGAGGTGGCCATTGAAAGGCGAGGTGGCCATTGAAAGGCGAGGTGGCCATTGAAAGGCGAGGTGGCCATTGAAAGGCGAGGTGGCCACTGAAAGGCGAGGTGGCCACTGAAAACGAGGTGGCCATTGAAAAGTGAAATTGGTAGAATAAGAGGCCATCTAGATATTGCTAATAATCCAAAAATGTGTAACGCGATAAACGGCGAGGTGACTGTTGCGATACTACTTACTGGTGTTATTAATTTAGTATGTAGCGAGAAGTCTATTAGCATTCAGATTTGATAACGAAAAGCCTATTTTATGAGAATGTCCTAAATGAAGTTGTTCCACAGAAGATAAAATGTAATAATGTACCCAATGTCCTTGGTCAGGAGTGGCCGAACAATACAAAAATCTCTTTCTTTTCGGCGGATAATGATGATGATGCCTTCAACATCACACGAGGACGTGTAATACGTCAGGACGGCCGTGTCGGAGTGAGGGTATCCGAATAATAAAAGTGATACAAACATTTGCCACTATCGAACACTACGGAACACTCTATATAAAGCGGCGCGATCGGCAACAGGACACAGTTCTCTTCAGATCTCGCGACGACCATATCTATTATTTGATTTGCGATTTATTGTATCTCTGTGTTTTATATTGTGTGTATGAGGCGATATTTATCAGTGGGGGAATTACTAGCCTAGGTGGTGAATTCCACAGGGCACCGCGGAGGAGTGAGCGTTGCCCCAATCCCCTCATGGGGGTTGCTGATGGTGTTTAAGTTAATTCGTATCCGTTTAGTAGTGATTAGTGTTTGGCTTTAGTCCAGATTGGCTGTATCTGTGATTCATGTTCTCGTTTATTCTTGTGTCTCCGACATATATATATATATAAACTAAGCAGAAAATAAATAATCGTTTGAAAAACAAACCGTTTTGATATGCCTTGTGATTTAGTAATTGTTCAACATTTTAGAAAGTTTTTTTTTCTTGTAAGTTTGTGAATTGACGATTGTGGCTTTGTAACAATGTATAAAATATCATATGAGATGAGCCGTCTGACGGCCAACTCTAGTTCATCACGGGCGCTTACTGGGCAAATATATTAAATACTCGTAATAAAAAATAATATACTAAAAAAAAAACAAAAAACCCGCTTTAATGGCAATCGAACTAAAAAGTAGAAAATAATTTTAATGTAAAAAGCGTGGGGCGACATTATTGAAATACTTTCAGAAAGCACCCCACGCTTTCGATTCGTTCGATTGCTATTAAAGCGTGTTTTTTCATTTTTTAAACTATAATTTATTTTCAACTTTTTAGTTTGGTATATTTACAAAAGCGTGTTTGTTTAGTTTTTAAATCAATTTTTTGTTTAGAAAAAAGCTATTTGTTTTTTTAGTTTTAATCAGACTCCTAGAAGTTTTTAAATCCACCCAAAATGAAGTTAAAAGATTTTGTTACATACATACATACCTGTCAAGCTAATAAAAACGTGTTAAAAGAAATATTGTATGATCAATAGCCTTTTCATTACAGGAAAAGTGTATTGTCAAAACATTTTTTTTTTATATCCAAGGTATTCTCTTCTACCTTAGGGTGGTGTAGAAATCTTGTAAGGAAGGTTAGTGCACAAAGATTATAATATATAATCAATCTAAACAAAGCCAAATACAACCTTTGTTTTTTAAGAATTATTATGTGACCCTACTTACTTCATATCGCCTTTTTTTCGTGAATATTTTTGAATGCCAAGAAAGCCTTGTTATACTGTTTATGCTTTGACTTCAGATGGGTGATGTACAGCGGCAGACTTAGGAAATGTAACACTCCCGGTAAATTTAAATCAGAATAATTGGTAACGGTTGAATATACTATTACACGACTATACACGGACAAACATCGCGAATGTTCTCGTTGATTTCTTGAGGCACAGAACACTGGACCTTACATCGATATGCATAGCGTTGAACATAGATTGACGCAATTTAGTTGGAGCTACAGTCCCATAATTATCTAAGTGATATCAGTGCTTAACCTACCGACCTCGGCGACAACTGAAGACTATTATTTGAGTAACATAGTGGTTTTAATAGTCTCTTTTACTCGTCAGAAGGTTAATTTCTCCAATTCATCGAACCCTAGAACTTAACAATACATGTACGTATTGTAGAGAGCAGAGGATGTCCCTGTGTTCGGCTTGCGTTACGCCTATACGATATTTTGACACCTTACTAGTGGCTTTTTCTTAGCAATAACATTTAATCACATGACGAATAACCTCAAAACACACGAAACACCGCTTTAATGTTAGCGAAAGAAGCGGTAATTTTTATGTGGCCTAACGTCGCCGCGTTGCTGAACTCACGCGTAGCACCTCGCGTCGCTCTACATACCGCACTTTGATTGAGACCCGAAAATCTGCTACTGCGCATAGTTTTATATGAGTTAATGTCACCATACTCTGAATAACATTATGAGGTATGGTCTGTTTGAAATTGTCAACTGCTGTTTAGTCACCATAATGAAGATCTTGAGATCGTTTTTTGTTTTCTCGAAAGACGGTCCCCAATTCATGTCAGCCACATTTTTTTTTAAATATCATTAATTTCATGACGAAGAAGACTTACATGACTGACTTTAGGATTGAAGACTTTCAATACTAGACATTGGCAGAAATAGCTTTAGAAATAGGTTGCCATGTCATCAAAAGAAGGAGAAGAAGATCTCCTTCACACAATATTCTATCTCATTCACTTGTGAGTACTTTTCATTTTAAAAGATTTTTAAAAAAGTTATTTTTTAAATTATCTTTTATACAAACCTTGTTCTGACAAACGAACATATTTTTATAGATTACATGATATATTAGTACATTTGAAATAATCACCTGTTTTAATTTTTAGTTAATGTTCCGTAGCAATACTTAAAAAGGTCGAATCGCGTTTGTAATTAGGGTGTCGATCATAAATAAAAAAATATTTAGCTTAACCCTAGCGGTCTTCTGCCACAATTATAAATTGAGAAAGCTTTACAAGAGAACCTTAAAAGTATTCTTAATTAATGTTTAGCGTTGAATAATCTTGAATCCGGTGATACTCTCAGTAACATTGTTAGGTTTGAGAATGTCTACATATCTTAGGAACTATGTAACTAAAAAACAAAATTTGATCAAAATGCTTTATTGTATTTGGGAACTGACTCTTTTACTTCATGTTCTTAGAAAGCACAGCCAAAGTTTCTACCGGCCCATCCCGCACGGTAGCCAAAACCGGGAGCAATGGCAGCAGCGGGAGCGATAGCAGCGCCAAAGTACTCAGGAGCAAAGGCAGTGTTCTCGCTGACCATAGCGTTGATGCCGTTACCACAAGCATGATTGACGGCACCCATACCAGCAGTAGGGACCACTCCCTCCAAACCTACAGTACCAACAAACGGCAGCTCACCAGCTACGGTAAGAGCACCCTCGTAAGCGTTCTCAGACGCTACAGAGATTCCGACGGGAGCAATAGCAGAAGCACTGGAGACGGGCAATAAACCACCGGAAGTAGGGGTGAAGTCCATAGCGGGAGCGGGAGCGGGGTAAAGTCCGTCGTATGCCAAACCTCTACCAGCCCAGCTACCAAGACCATCATAAGCTAATGGTGTAGCCAATCCATCGTAAGCCAGACCTCTGCCAGCCCAACCAGCAAGACCATCGTAGGCCAAAGGAGCAGACAAGCCATCGTAACCTAGACCTCTGCCAGCCCAACCACCAAGACCATCGTAGGCTAAACCAGGAGCAGCGATGCACTGGCTCAAAGTAGACTAAAAGGAAATGATAGATATGATTGATTTAGTATGTTTTAATTTTTATAAAAGAACTAGCCGCATCTTGTGTTGCTATTCGCAATTGACAGAATACAAAAGTAAAGAAAAATTTAATAAATTAGTAGCAAGTTTAGTTAGCTTATTTAATAGAAAAATGTATTTTTGAAACACAAAAATTATTAGAAGTATTTTTTAAACTTTACCTGGACGAGAAGCGCCTGAGCGCAAAGGATGAGGACAGCTTTGGCAGACATATTACTTGTTCAAGTCTAAGTTCTGACACAAGAATGATGTTCAGTATCAACACAGCTGCTTTTATACTCAAATACGTTATCATGTTTCAGGAACAATTAGTCAATAAGTAGGTAAGTAATATCAAAGCTTGTGTTGTGTAATTACGATGCCTACGAACCAAATCAAAAAAAGTTTATAATATTAACTGACACGTGACAAAATGAAGAAATTAACTAATTCATTTTTGAAATCTACATATATAAACTACCGAAAATTGGAATGAACACACAGTATATAGCTTTGCGTTGAACTGAAATAATTGAATAACCAACAAACATGAACACTTTCACCGTTGTATTCCTCTGCATCCAAGCTTGCTTGGTACAGGTACGTGTGAGAGTTGCAATTGTAAGGTAACGCAAGCAACTCGATATCAATAATTAAGATGCAATTAAAGATGACTTTGAAACTTCACATAACACGCATTATTATTTTCTTTAGAAAATTCAATCATTAACCTTCAGAACATTCTTTGATGTATTTGATTACTTTAGTTTCATGATCTTGTTTATAACTTAAGAATGTAATACTTTTTAGAATAACTAACATCTTATGATGTTATTTTTGTTTACTAGAACGTCTTCAGCCAGTGCACCAGCCGCGCCGCTGTACCTGCTGAGCCCGGACTCATCGCTCCCGGTCTCGCTGCTCCTTACGGTCTTGGTGCTCCCTTCAGTCTAGGTGCACCTTTCGCATACGACGGTCTTGCTGGTGTGGGAGCTCCTTTCGGATACCGCACTGGACTCGGTGAGCACGCCTACCCTGGTGCTGGACTTGGCCTGTACGGTGATGTTGCATACCCTGTTGCTGGCTGGGCTGCTCCTTACGGTGGTGTTGGTGAAGGAAACGTAGCTGTTGCTGGTGAGTTGCCCGTGGCTGGTACTACCGCTGTCGCTGGTCAGGTCCCCATCATGGGCGCTGTGAACTTCGGTGGCGCCGTCCCCGCTGCTGGTTCCGTATCTATCACTGGTAGATGTGCCTGCGGCTGTGATGCTCCTTACGGATACTCATATTAAATAAAGATTGCTTGAACAACTAAGAAGTTTGAGCTATTAAAGTACATTATTTCAAAAAAAATATTTTTTTTATTTCAATACAAGCTGACCCGGCGAACTTCGTACTGCCATATTTACATAAAACCATAAAACATAAAACAATGGAATTTTCGTACTGAACAAGTAACGAATTACTTTAAAAAACCGACTTCGTCAATATCTGCCGTCTTTATTAAATTCATTGAAGAACTGAAGAGATAGAAAGAACTGAAAACAAAATATTTTTACCCGACTGCGAAAGGAGGGTTATCTTTTTCTAGTGTACGTGTATGTATATTTCTTTGGCACGCCCTAGAGCCTAAACGGCTTGTCGTATTTTTATGTGAATGGTGTCAATAGATTCGTCTTAGTCGTGAGAGTGACACTGGGTAAATCAAAATAAAAAAAGGATTTTTAGCGCCAAAAAGTAATATAAAAAAATGCTTTCAAAATACATCGAGTGTGGTATCAAAATAAAGAATTGTTTACGGTGATTACGAATATATATAAAACTTATATGTTTTATTGTTGAATATTGACGCAGTCGGGTTTTTTTTTTTTATAATTTGTACTTGTTTGCAAATAGTAAAAAAAATACAGCAGTTTTTTTTTGTTTGATGGTCAAATCGAGCGGATCGGGCACGGGGCGGGCAGATCCGAGCTCCCAACTGTACGTGTGTGGCTAGCGACGGATGTGCCCGCCAGATTTGACGTCAGTCGCGCACTATAACACTCTAATTAGTTTAAATGCGTTTGATCACAGAAATGGTGTTAAGCGAAAATAAAGCATTTTGAACAAGTTTTATAGAGCCTTTAAATGTTTGCCTTGTTTTTGAAGAGTCAAAGATGAGCAATTGTACCTTATTATATAATTAAAGGCACAAGCATACGAAAAATTCCGAATCGAATACCAAATACGAAAATACGAATCCCGCTGCAGATACAAAGTAATGTAGGCTTTGAAATAGACATTTTTACAGACAACCTTATATGAGCGTACATGCTGGAGTTACGATTAGAACTACTACCCGTCAGTTGCCCGTACTGCCTGCCGGGCAGATCTGACGGGCAGATCTGTGCGTGTGTGGTGAATCACGGATCTGCCTGCCGGGCAGATCCGACGGGCAGATCTGTACGTGTATGGCTAGCTATAGGGATTACAGCTTAACACCTTGTGAATTAATTATAAATACATTACATAGATGGCGTCACCAATTTTCCTAACTTTCATTATCCCCAAAGATTATTTAGGAGTTTTCTGCATTCATTCATTCATCAGTCGTTATTGAAATAAAAACTTCTTTAGCCGCGTTAAGCACTTTTTGGCAGGGGAAAATCTTATAAGTTCACGTCACCGCGTCACCGACCTGCTGACGTCACAAAACTTGTTTGGCTGCGTTTAGCACTTTTTGGTAGGGGAAAATCTTATGAGTTCGCGTCACCGAAATGATGATTTAATTGAAACATTATGAAATTTATTAACTTTACTAAAAACATTCTAAGTTATAAGTTTTCCCTTCTATTGGCACTTCTATGACTGCCAATATTTTTCATTATTTTATTAAACACGGGAACAACCACGAGTTCAGTGTTAGAGACTTAACGTTTTTTTCTGTAGCTGCCAAAATAACTCAATTCTGCTTGATGGAAAGAATGAGTTCAATCCAATAGTGACTTTTTATGTTAAAATTATATAGATAAATATTTTTTTGTGCTTGTAAACTGAAAAATTGCATTTAGTTAGTATGATATGTCGATGTTTCGGGCTAGTAAAGCTTTTTTAAAGTAAAATAGTCTTTTTGGCTTTTTCAAAAAATACTGTTTTTATTCCATGATAACTCTCATTACTCAATTACTAAAGTCTAAGATTGTAGTGTGACTAGTTTAACTATAGTTTAATTCATTTCTTGCTATTGCTTAAAAATTCGTCTTAAAATCCAACAGTACGAGCTATCGGATATTAACATATGACATATTGCAGAGTAAATTGTTAATGATTTTTAACAAAGAAAATAAACTAGGTATAACAGCTACTACATTCAGTATGACAACTTTGTTTTGAATTCCTTCCTTATATTTTTCTATACATAACATCATAACCGAAGCTGGTTAATTAAATACTTACTATTTTCACTTTAGTTTAAGTTATACCAATCACATATTTTGGCGGATCACTAAATTGTACATTAAAATCATAAATTCGCAGCAGAATATTTTATTTATGTTTCTCGCACTATTTATTTAGTGTCGCAATTAGTACATGCAATTATTTCATTGTTCATTTCATGGTAACAGATAAAACTACATAAATATTGCTTATTACTTTTTATTCTTTGGGATATCTTTGTGTAATTTTAAGTCTTATGTTCATATTTTACAAAGCACAGCCACAACCTCTACCAGCCCATCCAGCACGGTAGCCAAGACCGGGAGTAATGGCAGCAGCAGGAGCGATACCAGCGCCGTAGTATTCAGGAGCAAAGGCAGAGTTCTCGCTGACCATAGCGTTGATGCCATTTCCGCAAGCGTGATTGACGGCACCCTTACCAGCAGTAAGGAGCACTCCCTCCAAACCTACAGTACCAACGAACGGCAGCTCACCAGCAACGGCAAGAGCACCCTCGTAAGCATTCTCAGAGGCTACAGAGATTCCGACGGGAGCAATAGCAGAAGCACTGGAGACTGGCAGTAAACCACCGCTGGTAGGAGTGAAATCCATGGCGGGAGCGATGGCGGGGTATAGTCCATCGTAAGCCAAACCTCTGCCAGCCCAGCCACTGAGACCATCATAAGCTAAGGGTGCAGCCAAGCCGTCGTATGCCACACCTCTGCCAGCCCAACCATTTATGCCATCATAGGCAAAAGGCGCAGCCAAACCATCGCATGCCAATCCGTAGGGAGCAGCTAAACCAGGAGCGGCGATGCACTGGCTCAATGCACACTAAAACAAAAATTAAGAAAAATGAGTTCAGAAGTAGCAAGTTTAGTTAGCATAATTAAAAGAAAAATATATTTTGTAACACAAAAATAAATAAAAGTAATTTTTAAACTTTACCTGGGCGAAAAGCGCTTGAGCGCAAAGGATGAGGACAGCTTTGGCAGACATGTTACTTGTTCAAATGTAAGTTCTGACACAAGAATGATGTTCAGTATCAACACAGCTGCTTTTATACTCAAATACGTTATCATGTTTCAAGAATACTTAGTCAATAAGTAGGTAAGTAATAAAAGCTTGAGTAAGACTGATAAGCCTACAAAATAAACAAAATAACGATGACATTAAGTACTGAAACGTGTCTTAATGATGAAATTAGTAATTTAATATCACACGGTAATATATAAAGTCCCGAAAATAAACAGAAAATACTGTATTCAGCTTTCTGTTGAACAAAAACAACCACCAAACATGAACACCTTCACCGTTGTATTCTTCTGCATCCAAGCTTGCTTGGTCCAGGTATGTATAACATTTTTTTTTCTAACATATAAAAAAATGTTAAGTTGTAACCTGTATAAAATAACAGCTTGATAATAATTAAGAAGACTCTGTAGGCCGCTTAAATCACAGACATAGTGATTTAAGAAGACTCTGTAGAGCCGCTTAAATCACTATGTCTGTGATTTAAGCGGCCTTCTCATCGCTTTCTACTGCGCTGAGTGTTGTAGGTTTAAACCCCACATGGGCTAACACATTCTTCTTTGTGTCCGCTTCATATATGTTTGCAAAAGTCCCTCCGGGACTCAGAAAAAATCTTAGTGCGTGAATTGCCTTTTAAAAACTACATTGTATATTTTAAATTGATAATCAGATAAAGGCGAGGATTTAGAAGAAAAACAGAAACAAGAATTCCTAAAATATTTTTGAAAATATAAAATCATAGCCTGGGTTTGCATCTTTTCAGAATGTAGTCAGCCAGTGCAGTCAGCGCCGCTGTGACCGCTGAGCCCGGACTTATCGCTCCCGGTCTCGCTGCTCCTTACGGTCTTGGTGCTTCCTTCGGTCTCGGTGCACCTTTCGCATACGATGGTCTGAGTGGTGTGGGAGCTCCTTTCGGATGCCGCGCTGGACGTGGTGAGCTCGCTTACCCTGGTGCTGGACTTGGCCTGTACAATGATATTGCCTACCCTGGTGTTGGACTCGGCCAGTATGGTGACATTGCCTACCCTGCTCCTTACGGAGGTGTTGGTGAAGGAAATGTAGCTGTCGCTGGTGAACTGCCCGTGGCTGGTACTACCGCTGTCGCTGGTCAGGTCCCCATCATGGGTGCTGTGAACTTCGGTGGCGCTGTCCCCGCTGCTGGTTCCGTGTCCATCACTGGCAGATGTGCCTGCGGTTGCGACGCTCCTTACGGATACATGTACTAGTTGCAGATGTTTACAACAACTTCAAATTTTTCAAAATATATTTTAATCCCTCTGCAATTACTTTACAGTTTTATTTAATTGACTGGCCTAGTAGTTAATGATTCAGAATGCGATACCAGAGGTTGTGAATTTAGTTCCCACCCAGGAACAATGTTTGTGTGAAGAGCACGATATTTTTTTCCGTCTGGGTGTATGTGTGCATTTATTAATTAATTAATACACGATGCACTTATTGAATGTGCAATTAGTGACTTCACGCTAGAGGAGGTGTACAATGGTACTATGACGCGAACGTGTATAGACCATCTATGGATTTGAACCCACTGTAGGGTATCATCCTATGTGTTGGTGTGTAAATTATCGGACCATTATTTGATCGGTGTGTGTCTAGAAAGTAGGTCATCGGTACTTCCGCCTACCAGTGAGCAAAGTTTAAATATTTTGAGTAACAAAAAGGCAACAGATGGATTGGAGAATATAATATGGACCGAACTACTAGACTGTAAGTGCCCGCTTTCTTTATATGATAAATTGTGTTATAACTTCTCTAGTGTATATGAAAGTGCTAAAATGCGAGTTCCTCTGTCTCATAAAAGAAAAAGTAAACCTTGGGTAACAAAAACACTACAAAATATGATTAAAATTAGGGACAAACTATTTCACAATTGGGAAGGGAACCCAGGTGATATGAATTTAAGTGTACAATACAACACGTATAGAAATAGAGTAAATAAATGTATAAATAAAGCCAAAAATACTTACCGTCAAGAAGAGATTAAAAAGTGTAACAATAATACAAGAAAATTATGGGGTAAAATTAATGAATGGGTAGGGAGAGAAAGGAAAACTTAGATACTGGTTTTAAAGTATTTGGGCAAAACAGATAGCACTTTAAATGTATGTAATAATTTTTCACTACATTTACAAAAGAAAATTTTAATGTAAAACATATTTGTACTCATAAATTTATATAGTTATCTAGTATAGATATAGTTATGTGAACGGCAGTCAAGTGTCACTAAAGTATCAAAAAGCTATTCCAGAAAACATAATCAAAATTATAGACTCGTTAAGCTGTTACAAAGCTGAGGGGATAGATAAGATACGTGTGAGAGATGTAAAATACCTAAAACATAAGCTTAGTCCTGATAAAGCTTTATTTATTAATTTATCTGTTGAGTCAGGATTATATCCCGACCACTTAAAAGCAGCAATAATTAGACCCATTTTTAAGGTTTTAACATATGCCGATGACTTTGAGGATTTGACCTCTACTACAAAAAATAATTTCCTAACGCCATCTAGTCTAACAAAATAGAACTACGTGAACACGAAACCAAACTTTAGCTAAATATGAAAATTTATAAATAAATATTGAGCAAGAAAAAAGGTGGTTTCCAATTTAACGAGTACATACTTACATGATTTTTTGACATGTTTAATTCGTTCTGAGGTTAAAACTTTTTAATGTCAGTATTGCTAAAATACCAAAACCGAGTCATCATCATTATCATCAGCTGATGATGGACTCTGAAGGTTGGTACTGGATCTCGAGGATGGTAAGCAATACACATACCGTCATTGAGCTCGTTGTAATCAGCTCAGCGAGACGATACTAGAAATGTGACTATATGAACCTGATGATGGACTCCGAAGGTGGGTACTGGGTCTCGAGGATGGTAAGCAGATCAGCACAGCGAGACGATACTAGAAATGTGACTATATGAACCTGATGATGGACTCCGAAGGTGGGTACTGGGTCTCGAGGATGGTAAGCAGTAGACATACCGTCATTGAGCTCGTTGTAATCAGCTCAGCGAGACGATACTAGAAATCTGACTATATGAACCTGATGATAGACTCTTCTTTGTAATTCACTATTATATATGGGTACCTACATATAACAAAAACAACTCAGGTCTCCTCAAAATTAAAACAGAATATAACTAACGTAAATCATAGAAATTTTAAAAATCTTTACAAGCTTATCTCTTAGGTTTATTTTTCCTTCATGTTTTGCTCGAAAATATCATCATCTCTCTCGATCCATTCTATTTTTAATGGTTCTTTTGAACTAAAACACACCGCAAATAAACATTTTTCACGTCTAGTTACGTGCAGTTGGCCCTGTATTTGGTAGAACCCAACGTGTGATTTATTAATTTATTGGCCGCTTTTATCTTTGGTCCAAAGATTTACCTTCTTTTTGGCGATAGCCTCATCGATATCCATTTTGAAAGCCGTTATTGGGCATTTCACTTCTACAATAATATCATCCCCACATAATCCGTCCGGAGTAGCCCCTAGATATGGAATATCTGACTCTATAAAAAGTCCGCAAGGTCTTATATCAATCGCCTCTTGAGCCGCCAGTAGATCCAGAGCCGTCTTCTCATTTTCATTTCCATGTTGAATGGATTCTGCAACAATAGAAATTTTGTATAGAAGCTGCTTAACTGTATTGGCACAGCTTGTATCTGGTCTCATTTTAAAAAAAAGCTGTCAGCATCGATCGGCGGAATTCTAGCCATTCACCAGACTGGCTCTGTAGTATCGTCCTTTGCTCAATATCACATCTTTCGCTCTGTTTTTCTCATAGTATTGAGAAAATTATTTTTCATGTCCTCCAAGACGCTATCTGAAACATCGGGCCTTTCACTGCTTTCACCGTAGCTTTTCTTTTCTTCTTTTTGGTTTACGAATGGCAGGCGTCGTTTCTTAAAAGAATATTTCTTCAATAGCAGAGATCGTCTACATTTTCTATCTTCCAGCGTCTTCAAGCTTGCTCTAGGACTTTTACCAGTAATTCTTTTTAACATAATGGTAACTGGGTTTCTCTTTGCGTTAAATGAGACTGCGGATGCAGCACAGCGAGTTTGATATCCTCGGCGCAGGGAGTAATTTACCCGTTTTCCACCCACAAGTTTCGCCACAATGCTGTGAAAGCACTCCACAATGTTGCTGTCCACGTTGTGCGCTAAACTTCGTAAATGTCCTGCTAAGCTGTTAATTATGAAACAATTTTTTTGCCAAAGTGCACTTGTAAAAAAATCTGTTGGTACATCACCAACATTTTCCTTGTTAGTCTGGCAAAAATGGCTTTTGCAATTGCAATGGTTGCCGAAGGCATGCAATGTTTGAATTTCTTCAAATAGTTTTTGCGTGCAAAAGTCAATGTTGTCTTCATTAGTTTTATTATGATGTACAATACATTTAATAACAGCAGACCTTATCCACATAACCCTTTGCTTTGTTATGTACTTTCGGTACCGTATCGGGTATTTAGTTTCTGTAATCAAGGCCATCAATTTGTTGCAAAAATTTCTAAGAAGGTGATTGCGACACTCTACTTTCTCCACTGTGTCGCTGGGATAGGGCCTAGCTTCTAAGACGTGCTAGAGTCACCATCAGAAATAACACGACCATTAATTAGTCCGTGCATTTCTATAGATGGCTTTAAGCCTTCCACAATAATAGTTGACTCCATTGCAGTTGATGGACCTGTAAAGTTTTTATAACATTGATGAAGCCTCTTTGTTGCATTTGATCGCTTTTGATCTAGCATGCATATGCTGCAATATTTATTTTTTACCCCAAGGAATAAAATTTTGCCCGTATTCTTCCCTATTATGGCAGCAGCACCCGATAGTGCGGAATAGTTTTTTTTTGTAGGATCGCTTACCTGTCCCTTATCGCTTATCCCTATCATTGACGTAGTGACGAATGGATGCTGGACATCCATCCGTCACTACGTCAATGATAGGGATACCATCTTTATTTATTCTGCCTGCTTCAATTGCTATTGCTTTTTCCTCTTTACCAGCTTCTGCCATTGAGGTTTCAAGTGCCTTTTCCCATTGTTCTGACACCACGTCATGGTGTTTCTGGTACGTATTTTGGGTCATTAGCGGTAGATCTAAAGCTGAAACCAGTTCTACTAGCTGCGAAAGTCCACAACCAATAGCGACAGTACCCGCAACAGCAGCATTATTAATGTCACAATCGCCTGAAACATTATTTACGAAAAATTTTAGGTTGCACATATTGCATTTAAATGTGAATTTGGAATTAAATCCACATTCTTTCTCTCCTACAAGCTCTAGAGCTTGAATACCGCAACCCAAAGGACCGTGACTGCCTATTTCTTTGAGTTTATTGAAAAAATAATCAATTTCAACGATTCGTCTTCCAGTTGAAATTTTAAATATTTTTCTTGGTTCTTGGTCTGGAATCTCGTTTTCCGGCAAAACATAAAACAGTAAAGAGAGATTTATACCACCAATCAAGTTTATTAAACAATCAAGAATATAAAATGTTGTTTACTTCAAATAAATGTGGCTCGTTTTCGTCGACTTCCATACTGGAATGTGCCTCTGAGAGCCTATAAAGAAAAACACGATTATTCAAGTAAAAGTAATTTAAATATTTTATGTAATAATAAAATAAATAATTTTAAATTATTCTAATAATAATGTTAATATTTTCTGATAAATGATTTATTATTATCAAATACTAACACTGGTACATATATGACACGAATATATCATAGAATAGGATATAAAAATTTGAGTGAAATTAAAACTTACAAAGCATATTTATCTGCTTGTGGTTGTGATATTTTTGCAGGTAAATGATCACCAACGGCATAACTACCTTTCTCTTGCGATGTTGGTTGATCTGCCATAGGTTCATCAGGCTTATTTCCGCTCTCCTTTTCATTCCTATAAAAAAAATAGCAAGAAAATATATATTACATTACAAAAGAGCCCCAATACGGTCTGTCTACTGTTTACTATCCTGGAGATTCAGTACTCACTTTTAAAATCCGTCATCAGCTACATCTATTCACATTTCTAGTATCGTCTCGCTGAGCTGATTACAACGAGCTCAATGACGGTATGTCTACTGCTTACCATCCTCGAGATCCAGTACCCACCTTCGGAGTCCATCATCAGCTACATCTAGTCACATTTCTAGTATCGTCTAGCTGAGCTGACTACAACGAGCTCAATGACGGTATGTCTACTGCTTACCATCCTCGAGATCCAGTACCCACCTTCGGAGTCCATCATCAGGTTCATATAGTCACATTTCTAGTATCGTCTCGCTGAGCTGATTACAACAAGCTCAATGACGGTATGTCTACTGATTACCATCCTCGAGACCCAGTACCCACCTTCGGAGTCCATCATCAGGTCCATATAGTCACATTTCTAGTATCGTCTCGCTGAGCTGATTACAACGAGCTCAATGACGGTATGTCTACTGTTTATGTCCTCGCCTCACTTGATACTTCTTTTTATATTCTGGCATTTCGAAAACAATCCGCGGGTAAAAACTAAAATACGCAAATATTTAATTATTATTGGCTCCGAAACACAAGCGCAGTCCTTCCGTCGCAAAGCGTTGAGGTGGACTGAAGATAATATATACATTGTACTCTGTGGACTGAAGACAGGCCGCAGGCAGGGCTCGCGGGTGTGATATTGCGGGGGGAAGCCCATTGCGCTTGAGTTTATTTACCTTTTATTACTTTCCATGGCCAGGAAACGAGTTATTACAATATTTTTTTTATCAAAATAATAATATATGCTAGATCTAATAATACGTTAATAAGATTAAAATAAATCGCATTAAGCGTTTTGGAGCGAATTTGTAATTTATGTCTAATCTGTGGTTCGATTGTAATTTTTTTTTTTGGGAAATTGGTATAGCTTTTATCTTTTTTGGTTTTATCAATCGATACAGTAGGCTTCAAACCACAATATATATTTTTTTCAAATGCATATGAGCAACAGTTCTTCCAACAATTTAATTTAAACTAGCCCTAATTGACCGATTTGAACACTGTTCAAGCCTTAAACAAGGGCCTGTCGGAATCATCATGCATGTTAACAGTATGAGCAATGTAGTACATAACTGCCGTATATACATGTATGCCGACGACGCCAGCCTGGTATGTGCAGACATAAACTTATCTGACGTAGAAAGTAAGGTACAGGCTGATTTAAATAATGTTATAAAATGGTCACATGACAACGGCATTGTAATTAATGTAGATAAAACTAAATGTATGCACATACAATCGCCGTACGCAAAGAACAAAGACAGGCCGCCGCGTATAGTGGGTCACAGTTATGAGTGCTTGCACAGGACTTGCGACACCGACATAAATACTGTGGAGTGTGCGTGTGCAAGTATTGGGGTGGTGGGGGAGTACAAGTACTTAGGTATGACTGTCAACTGCAAGTTCTCTTGGCAAACGCATATAATATAACTATGCGAGAAACTGCGATCCGTACTTGTGAAATTCCATCACCTCAGTTTTCATTCAGGGCTACCTTGTATACTGTTTACTATGCGCTAGTGGAATCACTGATTTTTTATGGATTGACATGCTATGGACGCACGTTTAAAACATGCTTAAACCAAATAAAGTCGTTACAAATCAGATTTTTAAAAGTGTTAGTAGACAAACCCACTAAGGAGCGTTCCAAAATTAGTGATTACGAACAATTATTCTGCGAATGTAAAGTGCTGCCAGTACATGAGAAGTCGGTGCTGCTGTTGGCATTGGGACATTGTACAGGTGATGAATATGAGCATGCAATAACACGGGAAAGATCTCAAAGAATGGGTAAACGGAAGTTCGAAGTACCTCTTTGTAACAATTACTATGGGCAAAGGGCCAGTAAATCTTTAGTGCCAGTAATTTTCAATAGTCTGCCGAATGATATTTGTAACGTGTGTGATAGTAATAGCTCTCATCTAAAAGAAATGTTTAAATCGAAGTTGGTGAAGTCCCTTCTTGAGAACCTTCACTGTAATATTTGTATAAGTTATAATTGTTGAGAAGTGTCTGTGTATATTGATATTAATAGTCTGTCATGTAAAAGAAAAGATGTTATGGGAATGGTACAAAAAAAAACATGTTAATTAAATAAGGAGCTACGTCTGCCAACAAACTGTCCTGCAGTTTGGCAGAAGTAAAATAGAATGTAAACTGAATATTAAAAAGTAATAAACATTTTGTCTTTCTTTATTGTGCATTGGCAGCAGTTTAATAGGCAAGCAACTTTTTTTCGCTACTACGATTAACTACTACTAACGCTAAACAAGGGTCGAGGGCTGAATAACGATTGTCTAAAATCTCATTGTTTCCAAACATCTGTATACCAGATGTATACAACCGAAACGTCAAATATTGTTTTATTGGTAAAGTTTTTGTTAAAATCCTGGTATACGTCGTGTATAAAAGTTTATTGGTAAGGCCGTTAGTGTGTAACTGACTAGCCTTATCTGTTTCGGCTCGCCGACAATACCATTCACCATAGTTCTTAGTGTTCTACATGTGAGATAGGCTCGGAGCCACTTATTGACCGGTCCGACGATCCCACACTCTTCCATAGCTTGAAGCAGCTGGTGATGTTCTAAAGTATCAAATGCTTTTTTGAAATCAATGTAGACCACCACCACCTGCTTCCGCTGGTCTAAGCAACTATTAATATCGTCTAAGAACCGCGTCAAAGCCAAAGCCGTGCTCCGGCCCTGTCGGAAACCATGCTGAGCAGTCGATAGTATACTGTGACATTCCAGAAATGAGCTTATTTGAGTGACTATGTACTTTTCTACAATTTTATTAATGACAGACAGTATTGCTATTGGCATATAGTTTGAACAATCGGTGTGGCTGCCTTGTTTAAAAATGGGTCTAATTATTGCTGCTTTTAAGTGGTCGGGATATAATCCTGACTCAACATATAAATTAATAAATAAAGCTTTATCAGGACTAAGCTTATGTTTTAGGTATTTTACATCTCTCACACGTATCTTATCTATCCCCTCAGCTTTGTAACAGCTTAACGAGTCTATAATTTTGATTATGTTTTCTGGAATAGCTTTTTGATACTTTAGTGACACTTGACTGCCGTTCACATAACTATATCTATACTAGATAACTATATAAATTTATGAGTACAAATATGTTTTACATTAAATTTTTCTTTTGTAAATGTAGTGAAAAATTATTACATACATTTAAAGTGCTATCTGTTTTGCCCAAATACTTTAAAACCAGTATCTAAGTTTTCCTTTCTCTCCCTACCCATTCATTAATTTTACCCCATAATTTTCTTGTATTATTGTTACACTTTTTAATCTCTTCTTGACGGTAAGTATTTTTGGCTTTATTTATACATTTATTTACTCTATTTCTATACGTGTTGTATTGTACTCTTAAATTCATATCACCTGGGTTCCCTTTCCAATTGTGAAATAGTTTGTCCCTAATTTTAATCATATTTTGTAGTGTTTTTGTTACCCAAGGTTTACTTTTTCTTTTATGAGACAGAGGAACTCGCATTTTAGCACTTTCATATACACTAGAGAAGTTATAACACAATTTATCATATAAAGAAAGCGGGCACTTACAGTCTAGTAGTTCGGTCCATATTATATTCTCCAATCCATCTGTTGCCTTTTTGTTACTTAAAATATGTAAACTTTGCTCACTGGTAGGCGGAAGTACCGATGACCTACTTTCTAGACACACACCGATCAAATAATGGTCCGATAATTTACACACCAACACATAGGATGATACCCTACAGTGGGTTCAAATCCATAGATGGTCTATACACGTTCGCGTCATAGTACCATTGTACACCTTCTCTCGCGTGAAGTCACTAATTGCACATTCAATAAGTGCATCGTGTATTAAATAATTAATAAATGCACACATACACCCAGACGGAAAAAAATATCGTGCTCTTCACACAAACATTGTTCCTGGGTGGGAACTAAATTCACAACCTCTGGTATCGCATTCTGAATCATTAACTACTAGGCCAGTCAATTAAATAAAACTGTAAAGTAATTGCAGAGGGATTAAAATATATTTTGAAAAATTTGAAGTTGTTGTAAACATCTGCAACTAGTACATGTATCCGTAAGGAGCGTCGCAACCGCAGGCACATCTGCCAGTGATGGACACGGAACCAGCAGCGGGGACAGCGCCACCGAAGTTCACAGCACCCATGATGGGGACCTGACCAGCGACAGCGGTAGTACCAGCCACGGGCAGTTCACCAGCGACAGCTACATTTCCTTCACCAACACCTCCGTAAGGAGCAGGGTAGGCAATGTCACCATACTGGCCGAGTCCAACACCAGGGTAGGCAATATCATTGTACAGGCCAAGTCCAGCACCAGGGTAAGCGAGCTCACCACGTCCAGCGCGGCATCCGAAAGGAGCTCCCACACCACTCAGACCATCGTATGCGAAAGGTGCACCTAGACCGAAGGAAGCACCAAGACCGTAAGGAGCAGCGAGACCGGGAGCGATAAGTCCGGGCTCAGCGGTCACAGCGGCGCGGCTGGTGCACTGGCTGACTACATTCTGAAAAGATGCAAACCCAGGCTATGATTTTGATATTTTCAAAAATATTTTAGGAATTCTTATTTCTGTTTTTCTTCTAAATCCTCGACTTTTGCAAACATATATGAAGTGGACACAAAGAAGAATCTGTTAGCCCATGTGGGGTTTAAACCTACAACACTCAGCGCAGTAGAAAGCGATGAGGAGGCCGCTTAAATCACAGACATAGTGATTTAAGCGGCTCTACAGAGTCTTCTTAAATCACTATGGCTGTGATTTAAGCGGCCTACAGAGTCTTCTTAATTATTATCAAGCTGTTATTTTATACAGGTTACAACTTAACATTTTTTTATATGTTAGAAAAAAATATATCATACATACCTGGACCAAGCAAGCTTGGATGCAGAAGAATACAACGGTGAAGGTGTTCATGTTTGGTGGTTGTTTTTGTTCAACAGAAAGCTGAATACAGTGTTTTCTGTTTATTTTCGGGACTTTATATATTACCGTGTGATATTAAATTACTAATTTCATCATTAAGACACGTTTCAGTACTTAATGTCATCGTTATTTTGTTTATTTTGTAGGCTTATCAGTCTTACTCAAGCTTTTATTACTTACCTACTTATTGACTAAGTATTCTTGAAACATGATAACGTATTTGAGTATAAAAGCAGCTGTGTTGATACTGAACATCATTCTTGTGTCAGAACTTACATTTGAACAAGTAACATGTCTGCCAAAGCTGTCCTCATCCTTTGCGCTCAAGCGCTTTTCGCCCAGGTAAAGTTTAAAAATTACTTCTATTTATTTTTGTGTTACAAAATATATTTTTCTTTTAATTATGCTAACTAAACTTGCTACTTCTGAACTCATTTTTCTTAATTTTTGTTTTAGTGTGCATTGAGCCAGTGCATCGCCGCTCCTGGTTTAGCTGCTCCCTACGGATTGGCATACGATGGTTTGGCTGCGCCTTTTGCCTATGATGGCATAAATGGTTGGGCTGGCAGAGGTGTGGCATACGACGGCTTGGCTGCACCCTTAGCTTATGATGGTCTCAGTGGCTGGTCTGGCAGAGGTTTGGCTTACGATGGACTATACCCCGCCATCGCTCCCACCATGGATTTCACTCCTACCAGCGGTGGTTTACTGCCAGTCTCCAGTGCTTCTGCTATTGCTCCCGTCGGAATCTCTGTTGCCTCTGAGAATGCTTATGAAGGTGCTCTTGCCGTAGCTGGAGAGCTGCCATTCATTGGTACTGTAGGTTTGGAGGGAGTGCTCCCCACTGCTGGTATTGGTGCCGTCAATCACGCTTGCGGAAATGGCGTCAACGCTATGGTCAGCGAGAACACTGCCTTTGCTCCTGAATACTACGGCGCTGGTATCGCCCCCGCTGCTGCTATTGCCCCCGGTCTTGGCTACCGTGCTGGATGGGCTCGTAGAGGTTGTGGCTATGCTCTGTAAAATATGGATATAAAACGCAGAATTACACAAAGATATCCCAAAGAATAAAAATAATAAGCAATATTTATGTAGTTTTTTCTGGTACATGAAATGGACAATGAAATTATTGAATGTTATTTATTTACACTAAATAAATAGTGCGAAAAACACAAATAAAATATTCTGCTGCCAATTTATCATTTTAGTGTGCAATTTAGTGACCCGCCAAAATAGGTTCATTAGGTGGCAAAATAGGCAAAATAGGTGATTGGTTCAAGTTAAGCTAAAATGAAAATAGTGTAACGTTAAAGGGCTTTATTGGCCAAGAAGGTTTAAAGTGAAGCCTTATTGTTTAGATAACGTGATACAAATCAGACTCGATCAAGATAATTTACAGTTTTAATTGTTACATAAGAAACAAAGTTCACATTAAATGAAGTAAATAGATTACTCGTATATAGAAGACATGAGATTAAAACAGGGCGAGGTCCTAAGAAGTATTCCACGAGGTGTTGTCCTTCCGTGACAGGGAAAGGACTTAACTTGTTGGCTGCTGCGGGCGTAGAAAAAGGGCCATCTTTAGCGTGTTCTGGCATATATAGTGGTGCGCCGAGCGGTAGGGTGTCTCGGGGGGGGCAGTGTCGCGTGACAATAGTAAGTATTTAATTTACTTGCTTCGGTTACGTTGCTATGTATAGAAAAATATGTGGCGACTTCCACATTCAGCGCAACAAGAAAAACATATGACAGTGCCATCTACCGAAGATACACTAAAGTACAGAGTAACGTACAACACAACATTACTAATCCTGAATCGCGCAATAGAAGTTCTCGCGCCGATTATCATATATACGACATCCCAACTTCAACCGTTGGGCAGTTGGCCCGCCAGGCATGATCACCTCACCTGCTCGGAGGATCCTCCCTTTGTGTTGATGGGACATGACACACCTGTCCCCCTCAAATATATACGAAGGAATTAAAAACAAAGTTATCAACCTGAATATCCCCTATATTCAGGATGACAACTGCTGTTTTAGTATGTTTTCTTTGTTAAAAATATACTTGTGTAATTTATACTCTCGATTGTCGGTACTTGATGGAACTTGTTGCAATAAATTCTAGAATGAATCTCACTGGTACTTATTCCACTATTTTAATTACATTTACTCCTGACCGGTTTCGCCTTATGCCTTGTGATGCTTTGCCAAATGAGTTTTATTCTAGAATGTATAATATACTTAGTTAATTTAGTCACACTACAATTTTAGGCTTTTGTAATTGACATTAAATGCTATGAAATATATTTAGCTTTAATTCCGCGAGACAAATATCCAGGTCTGAAAGCAGGGCACAAATCCCACCGTCATGCATACTCACATGCGTATCATGCATATGTACACATACAAAACAAGTGAGAAATAATTAGCATGCCATGCAACCAAACCTATACTCGACACGTGTTTCGCCCCTCCACGGGGCATCCTTAGGAGATGTTGACTCGTCGAGCGTTTGAGCTCGAATGCGCTAGCGTACCGCTGTCGGCCCTTTATATACCGTTTCGATGACGCTATAATCACGATCGATACAATGTCACAACGACATCTGTGCCGAACTACCCGCAATCATACTTAGAAGTGGTGATGGAAATAAGTTTGTTTGGTCATTCAACAGTGTATATGCGTTATTATTGTTATATTTTGATATTTCTAACTGTTCCAACACACTCATCCGGAAACCGTTATCGCAAACATGCAGAATGTTATAGGTATTAAATAAATAAATAAATATTTTCGGACATGTAACACACAACGCCATCTAGTCCCAAGCTAAGCAGAGCTTGTGTTATGGGTACTAGACAACTGATACAAATACATATATACTTTTTTTTTTGTAAATACATACATATTATACATAGAAAACACCCAAACTCCGAAACAAATATTTGTAGATCATACAAACATTTGGTCCGACCCGGGAATCGAACCCGAGACCTCATGATCAGCAGTCGCACACGCCAACCGCGAGACCAACGAGGCAGTCAATTAATTGACAAGGTATTGTTGCCGCTCAAGGAGTGGCCGGTGTCGATTAAATGTTGTGCGAAATGTGATTTATCTGGATGGCCATTCCTGTGAGCGGCAACATGTTCCCTGTACCTAATTTCGAAACTACGGCCTGTCTGACCCACATAGACCCCGGTGCAATCATTGCATACTAATTTGTAAGTGTAAACTCTGAGTACAGAACTTTGAGGTGGAGCTTGATATTGTCCCTAACTGAAAACCAATGCCTGCATTCCTCATTCAACCACACTTGTTTTGCCTTCACCAAAGCTAAACCACTTGACCGGCTGTGTGTGTTAGTATGTATATTAATATAATGGGGAAATACTTTTAAGTGTTTACACTGCTGATTGAACCAAACGTTTTGGGCTGCTAAGCGATGCAGTTTTGTCAACTTGATGTATAGTTTTACCTGCTCAGCTATACTTGCTGACTTAAGATAAGTTATGGAATCAGGCGTTACTTTGCAGAAATCCATGACATTAAATGCTATGAAATATATTTAGCTTTAATTCCGCGAGACATGGTTGCATGGCATGCTAATTATTTCTCAGTTGTTTTGTATGTGTACATATGCATGATACGCATGTGAGTATGCATGACGGTGGGATTTGTGCCCTGCTTTCAGACCTGGATATTTGTCTCGCGGAATTAAAGCTAAATATATTTCATAGCATTTAATGTCATGGATTTCCGCAAAGTAACGCCTGATTCCATAACTTATTTTGTAATTGAGTAAGGAGAGTTGCCATGGAATAGAAAAGAATGTTTTTTTTTAAAGATAAAAAACTATTATACTTTAAAAAAGCTTCACTTGCCCGAAACACCGACATATCATACAAACTAAAATGCATTTTTTCAGTTTCCAAGTACAAAAAAATATTTGTCTATATAATTTTAACATAAAAAGTCACTATTGGATTGAACACATTCTTTCCATCAGGCAGCATTGAGTCACTTTGACAACTACGGAAAAAACGTTAGGTAAGTCTCTAACACTGTTTTAATTCTATGACTTCTGACCACGGTGAGGCTCATGACAAACCAATTAACCACTAGATTAGACTAAAAGTTTCTTCATATAGAAATAACGGGCAATTCTCAGTACAAAAATCCCTTTGTTTTATGTTTTTACTGGCTGTTGCCCGTGGCTCCGCCCGCGTGTATGTCGGTTATCGCGGTAAATAGTAGCGTGTGTTATTCTGATGTATATATTATATAAGCTATTTTACTGTAAAGTTTCATCCGAATCCATTCAGTAGTTTTTGCGTGAAAGAGTAGCAAACACACACACATCCTTACAAACTTTCGCATTTATAATATTAGTGTTATGAAAATGAATTTGATTTTCTTTCCGAATAGAGGTAAACCAACAGTTGGGTTAGCGACATTAAAATATGACTACTTCCGACCACACTTGCAACTAAAGGTTACAAGAAAGAAAAAAAATTGCTCAGAAACCATTTTTCTGTGAGTGCTTAGCTTATCATTACAGTCGAGTTGAATCAATGGTGCAGAATAGTTAAATTTAAAAAAATGATAATTTTTGCAATAATGTACTTTATTAGCTCAAACTTCGTAGTTATTCAAGCCATCGTTTTCTAATATAAGTATCCGTAAGGAGCATCACAGCCGCAGGCACATCTACCAGTCATAGACACAGAACCAGCAGCGGGGACGGCGCCACCGAAGTTCACAGCGCCCATGATGGGGACCTGACCAGCGACAGCGGTAGTACCAGCCACGGGCAGCTCACCAGCAACAGCTACATTTCCTACACCAACACCACCGTATGGAGCAGCCCAGCCAGCAGCAGGGTAGGCAACATCACCGTACAGGCCAAGACCAGTAAATAAATTTTATTCCCTGGACTCTTTGGTTTAATGTACCTTATAATCGATACTGAAGCCAAAACTGTATTTTTCTTCATTTTTGTCTGTCTGTCTGTATCTTGGCCGCGCATCACGCCGAAACTACTGAATGGATTTAAATGAAATTTGGCATGATTTGAGTTCATACTACGAGGTAGGACATAGGATACTTTTTATCCCGAAATTCAGCACGGTTTCCTGAAGAGAGGGGATGAAAGTCAAAATATGTACTTAGTTGTAATTCCATAACACATAGTCCGTATTCATTCATTATTTTTTTGCTAGAATGCAAGTAATTTAAATATTGTTCCTGAGTGATCTATTTATTTGTTTAGTAGACGACTTTAGTGCGTATTTATCGGTAAGTGCTATAAAATCCTAATAGATGGCGGTTTGGCATCCAAGTTGCACAGATATCCGGTAGGTGGCGCCGTATTTTCTATTTCTAGAATCTTCAGAAATGTAGAAAATATCCACGAAAAAAAGTAGCGGTACGAAGTTCGCCGGGTCAGCTAGTATACAATATGACTGCACGGTTGGCCTAGTGGTTTAAGCGGTCGCCACGCCGCTCTCTACTGCGCCAAGTGTTGTAGGTACAAATTCCATTTGAGACAACACTTTGTGTGATTCACAAATTGTTGTTCAAAGTCTGGGTATTATTTTTGTCCGTTTCATGTATGTTTGTTGTAAAGTACCCGGCGACACAGGATGTATAATTCTAAAGCAGGAGCTGTCTTTAAAAAAAACTTCAAACTAGCTTTCTTGTATATTTTATTTTAGTTTATTAGGGAAACAAACAGATACAAAATAGAGTAATAATCTAAAACAGTTTAAACAAATCTAGACACGCGGTAGCGTGTCAAGCCAAGTTCAAGCAAAGGAACTGGCTAGCCAGCACCGAGTGTAATATTACACGAACCACTTGGTGCCACTTTTGACCCTTCTATATCTCAAAACCTCTTTAAGGTAAACACATAAAACTACGTGTGTTTAATTATATCCATAAGGACATCTAGAAGCCCAAATTTCATGAAGCTAGCTCAAACGGTTATAAAGATATGTAGGTCAAAAAGTCGTAGATTTTAGTACTGACTGACATATAAATAGTACCTAAACCTAACCTACTTCCAGATGACCTAGAAGGATGAAATTTGGAACCCTGCTCAGTTATTGTGTATGCGTAGGAAAAAATCTAAAAATATAAAAAAGTTAAAAATTAGGGGGGTCCCCATACATTTTTTTTTTTGTAATTGTAGCGTTGGAACCATCGTTACAAGCAGATATTTGAAACTATCCCAAGATATGTATTATTAAATCTCAATACCTGCCTAGTTTTCTTAATAAAAAGTAATGGTATCCCACCAAAAACATAAATGTAAAGGAGAGCCAAGTTCAATACAAAAATCATGCTTGGCTGTAGGCTTCGCCGTAAAAAGAATGGATATCTAAATGAGTGGTGATGAGATAGATTTCCAAATTTATCGAAAGCCCACACACACGGACACAACGATTCCCGCGTCATCCTGTCACCCACTACAGCATAAACTAGCAGCCTTCCGCAGCTATGTCCACCGTTTAATGTCCCTCCCACTGTCCACGGATAATTACGCAAAAGAACTCAAAATATTGTATCAAATCGCGACTTCAAACGGATACACCAAACAAGTTATTGATAATATAATTAAGAAAAAGCAGAATGACCGGGCGCGCTCAGCACTTTATGCATTTACCCCCGAAAGAATTAACAAGAATGTCGGGAGTCTCACTTACATAGGCCCAATTTCAGATAGAATCGCGAATATTCTAAGAAAACACAATGTTTACGTAGCTTTTCGATCGGATCATAACTTGCGTAAACTATGTAACGGTAAAGATAAATTAGAGAATTCAAAAAAATCCGGAGTTTACAAATTAGTATGCAATGATTGCACCGGGGTCTATGTGGGTCAGACAGGCCGTAGTTTCGAAATTAGGTACAGGGAACATGTTGCCGCTCACAGGAATGGCCATCCAGATAAATCACATTTCGCAAAACATTTAATCGACACCGGCCACTCCTTGAGCGGCAACAATACCTATAGCATTCTGCATGTTTGCGATAAGGGTTTCCGGCTGAGTGTGTTGGAACAGTTAGAAATATCAAAACATAACAATAATAATGCATATACACTGTTGAATGACCAAACAAACTTAATTCCATCACCACTTCTAAGTATGATTGCGAGTAGTTCGGCACAGATGTCGTTGTGACATTGTATCGATCGTTATTATAGCGTCATCGAAACGGTATATAAAGGGCCGACAGCGGTGCGCTAGCTCATTCGAGCTCAAACGCTCGACGAGTCAACATCTCCTGAGGATGCCCCGTGGAGGGGCGAAACACGTGTCGAGTATAGGTTTGGTTGCATGGCATGCTAATTATTTCTCACTTGTTTTGTATGTGTGCATATGCATGATACCCATATGTGCATGTGAGTATGCATGACGGTGGGATTTGTGCCCTGCTTTCAGACCTGAATATTTCTCTCGCGGAATTAAAGCTAAATATATTTCATAGCATTTAATGTCATGGATTTCCGCAAAGTAACGCCTGATTCCATAACTTATCAAAACCCCCTGCTTACAAAATTTCATGAAAATCGTTTAAGCCGTTTACGAGATGGGCCTCCGGTATCCTCATTCACTCGGTGAAACACAGCGGTGAGTCAAAAAATATAACATAAATATAAATATTAAAAAAATCATTTCTTTCATTTCCTTTTTTTTTGTATTATTTATCTTATTTGCAGGACTCAAAATTGTATTTTTAAACAATATTTTAACTTGTTTTACTTTCCTTTATATATTGAATTTGGTTTGGCGCTAAATGTAAAATTTACCCACCAAAAACATAAACAAAAATTATGCTTGGCTGTAGGCTTTTTTCTCTTCTTTGCTTTGTAGGATACCTATAATTATAGGTATCCTACAAAGCAAAGAAATAGAGTTTAATACTTGTTCATAATGTTATTTTGTTCCTATAAATACATATTTGGATTTTGTATAGAACTTGGCATTCATTTAGATATCCATTCCTTTTACGGCGAAGCCTACTGCCAAGCATAATTTTTGTATTGAACTAATGTAAAGAAGGAGAGCCACTCCTTCTTTACATTTATGTTTTTGGTGGGATACCATTACTTTTTGTTAAGAAAACTAGGCAGGTATTGAGATTTAATTTTACATATCTTGGGATAGTTTCAAATATCTGCTTGTAACGATGGTTCCAACGCTACAATTACAAAAAAAAAAATGTATGTATATATATGTAAATGTACACAATAACTGAGCAGGGTTCCAAATTTCATCCTTCTAGGTCATCTGGAAGTAGGTTAGGTTTAGGTACTATATATATGTCAGTCAGTACTAAAATCTACGACTTTTTGACCTACATATCTTTATAACCGTTTGAGCTAGCTTCATGAAATTTGGGCTGCTAGATGTCCTTATGGATATAATTAAACACACGTAGTTTTATGTGTTTACCTTAAAGAGGTTTTGAGATATAGAAGGGTCAAAAGTGGCACCAAGTGGTTCGTGTAATATTACACTCGGTGCTGGCTAGCCAGTTCCTTTGCTTGAACTTGGCTTGACACGCTACCGCGTGTCTAGATTTGTTTAAACTGTTTAAGATTATTACTCTATTTTGTATCTGTTTGTTTCCCTAATAAACTAAAATAAAATATACAAGAAAGCTAGTTTTAAGTTTTTTTTTAAAGACAACTCCTGCTTTAGAATTATACATCCTGTGTCGCCGGGTACTTTACTACAAACATACATGAAACGGACAAAAATAATACCCAGACTTTGAACAACAATTTGTGAATCACACAAAGTGTTGTCTCAAATGGAATTTGTACCTACAATACTTGGCGCAGTAGAGAGCGGCGTGGCGACCGCTTAAACCACTAGGCCAATCGTGCAGTCATATTGTATACTAGCTGACCCGGCGAACTTCATACCGCTACTTTTTTTTTGTGAATATTTTCTACATTTCTGAAGATTCTAGAAATAGAAAATACGGCGCCACCTACCGGATATCTGTGCAACTTAGATGCCAAAGGATCTATTAGGATTTTATAGCACTTACCGATAAATACGCACTAAAGTCGTCTACTAAACAAATAAATAGATCACTCACGGAACAATATTTAAATTACTTGCTTTCTAGCAAAAAAATAATGAATGAATACGGACTATGTGTTATGGAATTACAACTAAGTACATATTTTGACTTTCATCCCCTCTCTTCAGGAAACCGTGCTGAATTTCGGGATAAAAAGTATCCTATGTCCTACCTCGTAGTATGAACTCAAATCATGCCAAATTTCATTTAAATCCATTCAGTAGTTTCGGCGTGATGCGCGGCCAAGATACAGACAGACAGACAAAAATGAAGAAAAATACAGTTTTGGCTTCAGTATCGATTATAAGCTACATTAAACCAAAGAGTCCAGGGAATAAAATTTATTTAAAAATTTTCATGCCTTAAACATCAACATTTAGTACAAATATCCGTAAGGAGCATCACAGCCGCACGCACATTGACCAGCGATGGACACCGAACCAGCAGCGGGGACGGCGCCACCGAAGTTCACAGCACCCATGATAGGAACTTGACCAGCGACAGCGGATGTACCAGCCACGGGGAGCTCACCAGCTACAGCTACGTTTCCTTCACCTACACCACCGTAAGGAGCAGCCCAGCCAGCAGCAGGGTAGGCAGCATCATCGTACAAGCCAAGTCCAGCACCAGGGTAGGCCAGCTCACTGAGTCCAGTGCGGTATCCGAAAGGAGCTCCCACACCAGCAAGACCGTCGTATGCGAAAGGTGCACCTAGACCGAAAGGGGCACCAAGGCCGTAAGGAGCAGCGAGACCAGGAGCGATAAGTCCGGGCTCAGCGGCCACAGCGGCGCGGCTGGTGCATTGACCGAAGACATTCTAAAAAGACAGAAACCAAGAATTTATATTTATAATGTTTATTGTTTATATCTATTTATATACCACTCTGTTTCTTATATTATTTAATCGTAGCCTAGGTGCAACTAGCAAATTAAAGACTCATAATTTAACAAATTCAATAGAACATCTGTCTATAGCATTCGTTTAATTATCAGACAATTTTTTAAGGTTCTTTTCCTGTTTAATTTTCCAAAGCAGAACCTTAGGAAAACGGAAACAAAAGCTACAAAATATTATTAAACTTTATATATGTAACTATTATGAAGAAGCAAACTATATAATCTGAACGCAGGTTTATCATATTATCCACTATTATCTGCTATGATCCGTATGGAGACCGATTTAGTATACGGAGGAGTATAATACTCTATCCAACCCAAGGGTGTTGTAAGAGGCGACTAATGAACAAACTACGCAGAACAACATCACTGCGAAGAGAAGCAAAACTTGAATCAAACCCTGTAACGATTCGTCTAGGCAGCATGGTACGTAGTACGTAGTAGCCTGAAACCTGTCGAAGAAGAGCCCTATCTTCAGCAAAAGACTTTTAAAGAATGTTGATGATGACAATATTAAACTTATCACTAATGGACAAATGGTTGAATGTGTTAGTAGAACTAGGCCAATCAAATAAAAACGGCATTCTAATTTTCATATATCACGCATACCTGGACCAAGCAAGCTTGGATGCAGAGGAATAAAACCGTGAAGGTGTTCATGTTTGTTGGTTATTGCAGTTCAATGTAAAGCTGGATACTGTGTCTTGAGTTTAATTTTGGGACTTTATATATTACAGTGTAAAGACTAATTTTCATCACTTTGACACGTTTTTGTAATTAATGTGATTCTCATTTTGTTTGTTTCGTAGGCTTATCAGCATTTCATAATCTTTTATATTACTTACCTACTGATTGACTAAGTATTCTTGAAATATGATAACATATTTAAGTATAAAAACAGCTGTGTGACACTGAACATCATTCTTGTATAAGAGCTTACACTGGAACAAGTAACATGTCTGCCAAAGCTGTCCTCGTTCTTTGCGCTCAGGCGCTTCTTGTCAAGGTAAAGTTTACAAAAGTAGTTTACGGTACTTTTATTAATTTATTGTGCAACAAAAATATTACAGTATTTATGTTACTTTTTATTTTTGTTTCAGTGTGCATTCAGCCAGTGCATCGCCGCTCCTGGTTTAGCTGCTCCCTACGGATTGGCGTACGATGGCATGGCTGCTCCTTTTGCCTATGATGGTCTCAATGGTTGGGCAGGCAGAGGTTTGGAATACGACGGTTTGGCTGCACCCATACCTTATGATGGTCTCGCTGGCTGGGCTGGCAGAGGTTTGGCCTACGATGGACTTTACCCTGCCATCACTCCCGCCATGGACTTCACGCCTACCAGCGGTGGTTTACTGCCCGTCTCCAGTGCTTCTGCTATTGCTCCAGTCGGAATCTCTGTAGCGTCTGAGAATGCTTATGAAGGTGCTCTTACCGTAGCTGGTGAGATACCGTTCGTTGGTACTGTAGGTTTGGAGGGAGTGCTCCCTACTGCTGGTATGGGTGCCGTCAATCACGCCTGTGGTAATGGCATCAACGCTATGGTCAGCGAGAATACAGCCTTTGCCCCGGAGTACTTTGGCGCTGCTATCGCTCCCGCTGCTGCCATCGCTCCCGGTCTTGGCTACCGTGCTGGATGGGCCGGTAGAGGTATGGGCTGTGCTCTGTAAATATGCATGAACTATATTATTTTTGAAGGATTCCAAATAATAAACAAACCATTCTAGCAACTGTAACATTTTATTTTTGTAATATCATTATCCTAGATTACATGTATTTATTTATACCACAGATACCAATAAACAAAGTGAGCAAGGTAAACCATGTGAATTCAAATATATGATATTTTATAACTAATGATAATAAAATAATAATTATATTTATCTTCAATAATTACACCTTTCGGGCCTACCTGTGGGGCCTACGCTGTTTACGCCGGTAAGAAATGTTAGGAGCAGCCCTGGTTCGTCAGGCACCCGGGGTATGCATCAACCCGTGTGACTGCATAGTTTTGAGGGAGAGTAGGGTAAACAATTAAAATATAATTTAATATAGGTGAAATAATACAACATTTTAACAAAAAACCGACTTCAAGAACAACCAAATTGAAATGGGCCCACACGTGAAGCACCAGCTTTCAAATAAAAAAAGAATCATCGAAATTAGTTGACGTGATATTGAGTTATTCGTCAATTTGTCGCACACATACTTAATGCAAATTGAAGATTTATATGGTTTTCTCATGGATGACATGTCAGAACTAGACCAAATTAAAATGGGACTACATGGGAAGCACCAGCTTTCATACAAAAAAAAAATCATCGAAATCGGTTCACCCAGTCAAAAGTTATGAGGTTAGAAATATAAAAAAAAACAGTCGAATTGAGAACCTCCTCCTTTTTTTGAAGTCGGTTAAAAAACACTTGAATTTGTAAAAATCATTCACAAAGCTATAAATAAGAAAATGAAAAGTCTGGAAAATAAGTGAGCTTGTATTAAATTTTGGGTTTGTTTTGTTTGAGTTTTTGCTAAGGTTTATAAAAATACTAGCTGTTGCCCACGGCTTTGCTCGCGTGGAAGTTGATTATATGTATTTAATTAAAACTGTGGAAGTATCTATGAATACTGTGTTCATGTTTTTAAACGTATTTATTTATAATCAATAGTCCATTAAAATTGACTTTCATACACACTTTCGACCCTTATTTTAACCCATTTAGGAATAGAATTCCCATAAATGCTGATATAAGTATTCATTTATTTGTAATCAAAAGCCTGAAGACAAAGTTTCAGACTACTAAATAAAAAAAATGACGGACTTCCTGTCTAGCCTAGGGATAGAATATCCAGAAACGCTTAAATACGTATCTCATCATCATCATCGCAGTCCACTGCTGAACATAGCCATCTCCATTTGCACGCCACTGGGTTCGATCCTCGGCTTCTCTCATCCAGCTCCTGCCAGACGTCTTGGGCAGATCATTACTCCACCTGGCCTGTGGACGTTCTACGCTACGTTTGCCGAGACGCGGTCACCACTCACGAACCCGTTTACCCCAACGGTTATCAGTTCTGCGGCTAATATGGCCAGCCCACTGTCACTTCAGCTTGCTTATTCTGTGGGCTATGACCTTGGTTCTCTACCGGATTACCTCATTCTTGATGCGATCCCTTAGAGAAACGTTGAACTTTTGTGATGAGAAAAATAAATCATTATTATTATTATAGCCCTCTCCATAGCACGCTGAGTGACTTTGAACTTGTGGACCAGCCGTGTCGTAAGTGTCCACGTTTCGGCACCGTATGTCATGACAGGTAGGACGTATTGATTGAAGACTTTCGTATTTAGGCACTGTGGGATTGACGATGAAAAGACCCGACGAAGTTTCCCAAACGCTGCCCAACCCGGCTGAATTCTCCTGTTCACCACGTCCTGAAAGTTTTTTCTACTTAACTGCAAAGTCTGCCCGAGGTACCACACATATTTTTGAACAACTTCGAGAACGGCACCGTGAACCACAACCGGTTCCGGTAGAATATGTTCGTACATACGTATCTAGTCATTTTTAATCAGTAGCCATAAATGAAGTTACATGTTTCTAACTTCAAGAATGATGGACTTCCAGAATAACCTATATACGAAATTTCAACCCCTATTTCACCCCCTCAGGGGTGGAATATCCAGAAACGCTTAAATATGTATCTACTCATTTTTAATCAGCCAAAACACAAATTTTCATGTTTCTCACTTAAAAAATGACGGACTTCCTTACAAACTTTCAACCCCTATTTCACCCCTTTAGGGGTATAATATCCCAAAACTCTTAAATACGTATCTAATCATTTTTATTTAGTAGCCCAAAAATAAAGTTTAATATTTCTTATTTAAAAAATTACGGACTTCCATACAAACTTACAACCCCTATTTCACCCCCTTAAGGGTAGAATATCCAGAAACGCTTAAATATGTATCTACTATTTTGTACTATCTACTAACTTCCATAAAAAAAATTAACCTCTATTTCACCACCTTAGGGGTACAATATTAAGATACGTTTAAATAAGTATGTATTCATTTTAAATCAGTACCCCAAAAATAAAGTTTCATGTTTCTAACTTCATAAATGACGGACTTCCAGACTGATCTATATACGAAATAACAACTCCTAACTAACCCCTTAGGGGTAGAATATCCAGAAACGCTTAAATAAGTATCTACTCTTTTTTACTCAGTAGCCTAAAAGTAAAGTTCCTCTTCCGATCTGTCCTCTACCGCTGAATACCTCTTTCTTGAAGTTTGTGTCAAAGGATCTAATGTTCTCCTAGGGGTAGTTTATTGCCCCCCTGCTATCAACTACTTCTCCAGTCTGGAAACAGCTCTGGAATCTATAGGGTCGAAATACTCACACCACATCATCATGGGCGATTTCAATACCGACCTCCTAGCACATGACTCACCCCGTACGCGTAATCTCCTAGATATCATCAAATCCACAAGCCTCCATGTCCTCCCCCTTCAAGCAACTCATCACAACATCGAACACCAGGATACTTGGCTTGACTTGATGCTCACCTCCGCTCCAAACCTTGTCTATTCTCATGGTCAATATCCTGCTCCTGGATTCTCCCATCATGACTTGATTTTCCTTTCTTACCTTTTAAAACCCCCCAAATCCCCTCCTAAATTCCTGCATATTCGTAGTTTCCAACGAATGGACGTAAAAAACTGTGTGAAGACGCGTCTGCATTGAACTGGAATGACTTAGCAATAGCTACAGATATCAACGACAAGGTCAGTGTTTTTAATGACAGAGTTCTTAAACTGTACGATGTTCACGCACCTGTGAGAAAAGTTAAATTAAAGCGCCCTCCGGCTCCATGGATGACGGATGAAATTCGAATGGTTATGAGACGGAGAGACCATTGTTACAACAGGTACAGAAGGGATCGATGTGAGGAGAGGTGGAACCTTTTCAAAGCTGCTAGGAATTGATGTAACCAGGTGATACGCAACGCTAAACGCCGCCACATAATTTTAAACTTAGAAACCTCTTCGCCTTCCGATGTGTGGAAGTTCCTTGGAACACTAGGCATTGGTAAGCAACAACGCTCGGAGTTTAAGATGACAATTGGTTTAGATGACCTCAACCGTCACTTCTCAACTACGCCTCAGTTGGATCATCAGACCAAGAGTCAAACTTTGAGCCACATAGCTAGCCTAACTCATCCCAATTTCGAATACTTTGATTTTTCTCCGGTATCTTCTGAGGACATCAAAAGAATTATCCTGTCCGTTCGTTCTAATGCTGTGGGATGTGACGGCATCAGCCGTTGCATGATTGTTACTATCCTGGATCACATTCTTCCTGCAATATCACATATTTTTAACTTTTCACTTGACTCCGGAACCTTTCCCTCACTTTGGCGCAAGGCTTTCATCATTCCCTTACCCAAAAAAACTTGCCCTTCTCTTCCTGAACACTTTCGGCCAATTTCTATACTCCCCTTTCTCTCTAAAGTGCTGGAGGCCTGTGTACACAAGCAGCTCTCGCGGTTAGTATATCAGCATAATCTTTTTAGTCCTCTACAATCTGGGTTCAGACCCGGCCACAGCACCACCACCGCTCTCCTCAAAGTGACAGTCGATATTAGGGAGGGTATGAAGGACACCAAAGTCACAGTGCTGGCTTTGATTGATTTCTCGAATGCCTTTAATACCGTCTGTCATGACATCCTACTGGCCATCCTTTCCTATCTTATGATCTCCTCAGAAGCTCTGGAATGGTTTTCTTCATACCTTCAGGGACGACAACAGTGTGTTCGTACTGATGACATGTCATCGAGCTGGTGTGATCTTGTCACTGGCGTCCCTCAAGGCGGCATTTTAACTTCGTTATTGTTTTTAATATTCATAGACCTCGTAACTCACCACCTTCAGTGTACGTATCACCTGTACGCTGACGACCTACAAGTGTACATACAGTCGAGGGTTGAGGACATATCATACGCCATTGACAAACTCAACAAAGATTTGGAATTTATAAGGAGCTGGTCCACGAGGTTTGGTCTGGCGGTAAACCCAACCAAATGCCAGGTGATAATTGTGGGAAGCAAACAAATGTTAGGTAGATTGGATATATCAGTCATCCCACCAGTCATCTACAACAGCGTAACTATACCGCTGAGTGCAGTGGTAAAGAACCTGGGGCTGCATATCGACTCGACCCTTGATTGGCGGGTACAAGTTACACAAGTCAGCCAAAAAGTAACCACATGTCTCCGCGCCTTATATCGTCTAAAGAACTTCCTTCCAGCTAAAACTAAGGCTACGCTTATGCAATCCTTAATTGTTCCTTTAATCGACTATGGTGAAGTGTGTTATTTTGACCTGAATGCAGATCTTCTCAATAAACTAGACCGCCTTCTCAATAACTGCATTCGATTCGTTTTCAATCTTCGCAAGTATGACCATGTGTCTGCTTTACGCTCCCAGCTGCAATGGCTCCCAATTCGTCAGCGCCGCAATTTGCGAGCACTGACTTCTCTATTTTCTTTCCTTAACTCTCCATCGGTACCTGAATACCTTGCTCCTCATCTTCGTTTCTTATGCTCCAACCACTACCGAAATCTTCGTTCTACAAACAATATACTTCTACTATATCCCCCCTCACACCTCGGACTTCATCCATTCTTCCTTTTATGTGCAGTCTGTTCTTCTGTGGAATGCACTACCCGCCGAAATCAGGATGTCTACAAACCGTCTTACATTCAAGATTAAAGTACGCGAACTTCTTCGGATTGAATCGTCGGTACAGTCGCAACCGTAGCACCCAACTGTGAGTCACATTAAGTCATATACCTATGTATAATATTAAATTTGTGTATGTTATATATATTAATATATATTGTGTAATTATTAATAGATATATGTAGTAGAAAATTTATTTATATTAGTTGTATTTATTGTAGGCTTATCTCTTATTAACAAAACTTATCCTTGCACCTACCGGATCATATTTCTACATCACCTGAAGGTCGACTGGGAGAGAATGCCTCATGGCATTAAGTCCGCCTTTGTACAACAAGTGCATTAAGTATTAATAAATAAAGTTTCATGTTTCTTACTTAAAAAATGACGAATTTCCATACAAACTTTCAACCCCTATTTCACCCTCTTAGGGGTAGAATATTAAGAAACGTTTAAAAACGTATCTATTCATTTTCAATCAGTAGCCTAAAAGTAAAGTTTCATGTTTCTTACTTAAAAAATGACGAACTTCCATACAAAATTTCAACCTCTATTTCATCCCTTAGGGGTAGAATATCCAGAAACGCTTCAATACTTATCTACTCATTTTTAATCAGTAGCCCAAAACTAAATTTTCACTTTCTTGCTTAAAAAAATTTACGGACTTCCTTACAAACTTTCAACCCCTATTTCACCCCTTTGTTAATGATACACGCAGTGACGTTTTAATAGACTGAATTTATTTGTCAAAGTTAACACACACAAGTTATAACAGATGGCGCTAGTAGTAACATAAATGTTAATATTTTGTTATAATATTAACACCTCCGCTTAACAAAATAATCAATACATTTAAATAGGTAGTATACCAAGCTTTTTAGCAAAATATTTATGCTTTAAAGACCCTAAACTTTTTGTAAAAATATCTGCTGGCATTTCTTTTGTTTCTAAATAATCAATTTTAACAAACTTATTTGCAACTGCCTCTCTTACAAAATGGTATCTTATATCTATATGTTTAGACCTCCTATGGTATACTGGATTCAAAATAAGTTTTTGTGCACTTTGACAATCATTATACAGAGTAATTGTTTCTGAATAACCCAAAATCTCAAACAATAAATTCTTTAAATAAATAGCCTCTTTGCTAGCTTCAGACATAGAAATATATTCAGCTTCTGTTGAAGATAGGGCTACATTTCTTTGTTTCCTACACTCAAAAGAAATAACTGCTCCTGACAATTTAAAACAAAAACCAGAAAAGGATTTTCTATCATTACTATCTGAACCCCAATCTGCATCCACATATCCTTTTATATAAGAAGCATCTTTAGTAAAAACAAGACCATAGTTTTTAGTACCTTTTAAATATTTTAAGATTCTTTTTAAGTGTTTCCAATGAGTTTCATCATATGAATTATTAAATTGACTGAGAAAACACACACTATAAGCTATATCTGGTCTGGTTAAAACAGCTAAATACATTAAATTACCTATCAATTGTCTATATGGAATTTTTTTATCACAACAACCGTTCTTAGATTTTTCTAATCTTAAATTAAACTCCATTGGAGTTTCTGCAGATTTACAATGAGACATATTAAATCTTTTCAACAAACTTTCTACATATTGTTCTTGATCAACAGTTATAACATTTTCAGACATATTTACTCTTAAGCCTAGACATTGCTTTATTCTGCCCAAATCTTTAATTTTAAATTTACTGCTCAAGTCTTCTATTAACTGACTAGTTGCCATTTTACAATTGGAAAAAACAAAAAAATCGTCAACGAAAAGTGCTATAATAACTTTAACATTACCTTCAAATTTTGTAAATAAACAAGGTTCATACTTTGACTTTAAATATTTTAAAGACATTAAATAATCATTGACCCTCTGATACCAAGCACGTGATGATTGTTTAAGTCCATAGATGGCACGTTTGAGCTTTAATACTTTGTTATCATCATCATTACAATCTTTATAAAATACAGGTTTTTGCATATACACAGACTCATTCAAAAAACCATTTAAAAAAGCTGTAGTGACATCCAGATGACGTATATCTAAACCTAGTTTTACTGCTAGAGAGAACAACAATCTTAAAGTAGTATGACGGAGCACGGGTGAAAAAGTTTCATGATAGTCTATACCAGCTTTCTGTGAGAAACCTTTCGCCACCAATCTAGCACGATAACACACATTACCAACACTATCATATTTCTTCTTAAATACCCACTTGGACTGCACTATTGTTGAATCTTGAGGCTTATCCACAAGTTCCCATGCATCATTCTTCTTGAATGATTCTAATTCCTCCTCCATGCTAGCTCTCCAAGATTTGCTTTCAGGTCCGTTCAAAGCTTCCTCGAGTGTAATATCCATTATATTGTGATCATCTGATTCTGCAACACATAAATTATTGTAGCCAAATCTATCAGGTATTTTTCTCACTCGCTTGCTTGGAACATCCTGATTCGTGTCTAATAATGAAACATCTGTATCTGATGCTGTTTCAGAAATACTTTCATATGAGTCACTTACTGAAGAAGCTTCTGGAACATATGTGATATCTTTATCATCACATTCAATGTCTGAACTATCTGTATTTCTACTTTCCTCTTCTTCGATCTCCTCCGCTGAAGCCTTGCACTCAGTAGAAATATCCACTGTATCTTTGGTTTCCATTATTATGATGTCTCTGCTAGTCGTGATAGAGTTATTTTCTGGGTTGTAAATTCTATAGCCCTTCACATTGTCTGCATAGCCTACCAAAATATGTTCTTTTGCCTTCACATCCCATTTTAAACGTTTTTCTTTTGGTATGTGCATCATAACTTTGCTTCCAAAAATACGCACATGACCTAAGTCAGGTTTTTTTTCTGTCCAAGCTTCGTATGGAGTCATATTTTTCAAACCTGTGACAACTGACCTATTCCTTAGGTATACCGAGGTATTTATGGCTTCTGCCCAAAACTTTTTATGTAAACCGGCATCAAAAAGCAGACATCTAGCCTTCTCAACTAATGATCTATTCATCCTTTCACTCACACCATTTTGCTGCGGAGTGTAGACATTACTTTTCTGATGAATTATTCCTTGTTGTTTTAGATACCTTTCAAAGTCTTGACTGCAGAACTCACCGCCATTATCTGTTCTTAAAATTTTAATTTTCCTATCTGTCTGTTTTTCTACCATTGACTGGAATTCTTTAAAAAACTTAAATACCTCAAACTTTGATTTCATGAAGTACACGAAAGCCATTCTGCTGTAGTCATCAATGAATAAGACATAGTACCTGGATCCTCCAATGGACACATTTTCCATCGGACCACATACATCTGAGTGAATCAGTTCTAAAATAGCCTGGGTGTTAGTCGAGCTAGGTTGAAACTGTAGTCTAGCTTGCTTCCCTTGACAGCAAACAGTACAATTAGATTTTTCCACCTCTGCCTTATCCGTGTATGAGATACCTTCTGCAGCTCCATTCTTCATTTTGTTCAAGCTAGTACTATTAATGTGTCCCAATCGTCGATGCCAAGTTTCACTCGATACCTTAGCTGTGGCTGCCAATAACTGTTCTGATTTCTTAGTATATAATCTGTACACACCTTCTACTAATTCTGCCTTTCCAACTAGAGTTCTCTGTTGATTGTAAATATAGCAAAATTTCTCTTTAAAAATTACATTATTGCCATTCTCAATTAACTGACTCACTGAAAGCAAGTTTGTGGTTAAACTCGGTATGCACAATACATCTGAAACTGTGATGTCATATTCTGTATCATTCACAACAGTGATGATGCTTACATCACCAGAACACAGCACCGGGACGCATGTTTTATTCGCAATGATTACTTCCTTGGTTTCATGTTTATACGATGGACTGACAACATGTTGTATTTTCGCTGTCATGTGTTTACTTGCCCCGCTATCAATGTACCAACTGTCGCAGTTGAACTTTCCATTCAAGAAAATAGCACTAAAGGCGTTGGATTGTCTACTTTTGTTGGATTGTGAACTCGGGCACTGATTTTTGTAATGACCTGTTTCTTTACATTTAAAGCATTTTATTATTTTGACAGCTTTTGACATTTCTCCTGTCGATTGTCTGTGGTCATATTTATTATTGCCGTATTTCCGACGTATATTTTTCGCAACAAAAGCATTCTCCGAACCGGAAACAGTTCCAACATCACTACACATGTCCATCAACTTTGTTTTTATGACATCGGCGCTTATATCAATACCCGAATGCTCTATCGCCATTAGCATGGGAGCATATTTCTCGGGTAATCCTGCTAACATTAATGCTCCAATCCATTCATCTGTAATCTTAAAGCCCGTTCCTTGTAATCTCTGGCTTGTTTCTACAATTTCAGTTACATACTGGGTCATCGAGTCACAATTATCAAGCCGTATGTTGATGAGTTTGCGTAACAAGCCAATTTTTCTTGTGTAGCCGGTATCATCAAACATATTCTTTAACTTGTTCCATAAATCATAAGTTGTTGCTGCATGCTTGATATGTACATAAAGTGTGGGGTCTATCGTCAACACTAACTTCGCTTTAGCTTTAGCATCTTCATTTATTTGGCTCGTCGTAGGTGAAGACGGTAACCTCTCAGCGATAGCGGACGCCATGTTTTCTAGCACCAACACATTTTGCACTGCAAAACACCAATCCTCATAGTTCTCGCGCCCTTTTAACTTTGGAATGTTAGCGATATAGTTCGATGTCATTTTTCTCACGAAAACAAATAGTACTACACGTTAGAATCTATTAAAATTATTTTTAATTATGCACGCCCATAACCTGTTAATGATACACGCAGTGACGTTTTAATAGACTGAATTTATTTGTCAAAGTTAACACACACAAGTTATAACAGATGGCGCTAGTAGTAACATAAATGTTAATATTTTGTTATAATATTAACACCCTTTAGGGGTAGAATATCCAGAAACGCTTAAATACGTATCTACTCTTTTTTAATCAGTAGCCCAAAAGTAAAGTTTCAAATTTCTTATTTAAAAAATTACGGACTTCCATACAAACTTTCAACCCCTATTTAACCCCCTTAAGGGTACAATATCCAGAAACGCTTAAATACGTATCTACTTTTTTTTAATCAGTAGCCTAAAAATAAAGTTTCATAATTCTAACTTAAAAAATGACGAACTTCCATAAAAAAATTCAACCTCGATTTCACCCCCTTAGGGGTAGAATATTCAGAAACGTTTAAATACGTATCTATTCATTTTAAATCAGTACCCCAAAAGTAAAGTTTCACGTTTCTTACTTAAAAAGTGACGGACTTCCATACAAACTTTCAACCCCTATTTCACCTCCTTAAGGGTAGAATATCCAGAAACACTTAAATAAGTGTCTACTCTTTTTTAATCAGTAGCCTAAAAATAAAGTTTCATGATTCTAACTTAAAAAATGATGAACTTCCATGCAAACTTTCAACCCCTATTTCACCCTCTTAGGGGTAGAATATACAGAAACGCTGAAATACGTATCAATTCATTTTTAATCAGCAGTCAAAAAATAAAGTTTCATGTTTCTACCTTCAAAAATGACGGACTTCCAGACTGACCTATATACGAAATAACAACCCCTTAGGGGTAGAATATCCAGAAACGCTTAAATACATATCTACTCTTTTTTAATCAGTAGCCCAAAAGTAAAGTTTCATGTTTCTTACTTAAAAAATGACGAACGTTCAACCCCTATTTCACCCCCTTAGGGGTGGAATTTCAAAAATTCCTTTCTTTGTGCTCACTTACGTTACATAAAGAACCCACATGCAAAATTTCAGGATTCTAGCTTCAGCAGTTTGGGCTGTGCGTTGATCTCTGGGTATGTCAGTCAGTCAGTCAGTCAGTCTGTCAGTCAGTCAGTCAGGCACCTTACTCTTTTATATATATAGATAGATATGAAAAATACTGTAAAGATACCTTATTGTTTTGATATTTTTTATAGTTTCTTCCCTTTTCAACAAAAAAACTTTAAATAAACGGTTGTCTCAATTATTTAAATTCGAAATAATGATCTTGGTGGTTTTATTTTATGACGGGTTGGAAAATCCCTTTCCGGGTCCCCTCTAAGATCGATGCTGCTTAACCAGAGATCGTCCAGGGAGAGGCCGCCATCATTCATTAATATGTAACCAGAGGTCCCAACTCTCTGACAGCTTACGGCCTGGTTTCACCGCTGACGTCCTCCACGCTTGAGTTCAGCCCTCTCCCGATCCCGTCCAGCTGTCTCTTTCTAGAGCTTTAAAGCTTCACAGAAAGAGTCCACTGCGCCCCAGCCCTCCTCACCCGCCATTATGGCAGTAATGCTTGCTGACAAGTACAAGTCTCGTCCGATGCGGACGACTAGGTTTCGCGTTGAGACGCCTACGCGGGGCAGTTCTCCAGCGTATATTGGGTGGAGTACTCTCAGCTGGGCAGGTGTGCCATTGTACTGTCTCCTCGCGTCCAATCGTATAACATATCGAAGCAATGATGCACGGTGACTATCTGCACCAGTCGGTAGGTGACGTGACCTCAACGTGATCTTGATGACCTAAAATGCCCTCTAACCATTACTTTAAATAAGTTTGTGACTAGTTTTGTTGTTTTACGTGAATTCTGATTCGATTACAGAAGGGTGTTTCACTGTTTTTTTTACTTTATATTAAATTTACCCATAACTTTTTATATCAGTATGGCTAAAAACTATATTCACGAACAAAATTATTATTTTTATGAGACTCTTACCAAGAAATGTATTATTATTTTCTTATACCGGTTATTGTGGAAAGCCTTGGGGGAGGCCTATATGTATTGTTTTCAATTATAATAACTTAAATCTATACTTATAATAAAAATGTAACAGGTCAAATTCTGTACATTGAAGATATTTTGAAAATTTTTTTTGGAGGGCACTCTGTTATCGATACTGAAACGAAAACTATTTTTTTTTTCATTTTTGTCTGTCTGTCTGTCTGTCTGTCTGTATCTTGGCCGCGCATCACGCCGAAACTACTGAATGGATTCAAATGAAACTTGGCGTGATTTGAGTTCATACTCCGAGGTAGGACATAGGATACTTTTTATTCCGAAATTCCGGACGGTTTCCTTGGGAGGGGAGATGAAAGTCAAAATGTGTAATTAATTGTAATTCATTAACGAGTAGTCCGATTGCAATAATTCTTTTTTTGTTAGAAAGGAGATACTCTGAAGATTGTAGCATAAAGTATTTAATTTATCACAAGCTCTCTATCTATTGGAAAAAAAAAATATAAAGAATTTATCATTCCGTAAAACAACATGTAGCGACACCTATTGCCAGCCATGCGTAATTAATAACACTTTGATTAATATATCGTGGAATAATCGTAGAACGTATTACGTATAATTCGGTGTAGCATTAAGTATTTGATTTATCGCAACCTCTCTATCCATAGGAAAAATAATATCTATATCTCTCTGTAGACGTCGAATCTGTGTGTTTGGTTGTGCCCGCATGACTTAAATATTCAAAATAATCGTGGGAACGTTTTATGCACAAGCATTGTGATTAATGTGGTATATAGTTAGTATTTGATAGGTAGGTATTTGTTTTATGTTCTCTCTTTCCATAGAAAGGGTTGTTTTAAATTTTCTTGAAAAATTTCTTTGCTTAAAACAGCGACATCTTTTGGAATCAAGTAACTAACTTTACAATAGGTACGTAATATGATTACTCTTTATAACGTATAATAAAAATGTAACAGTTCAGTTCTGTACATTAAAGAAATTTAGATGATTTTTTGGGAGGGCTCTCTAATCGATACTGAAGCAATCACATTTTCTTGAAAATTGTTTCTGTGCATAAAACAGCGACATCTTTTGGAATCAAGTAACTAACTTTACAATAGGTACGTAATATGATTACTTTTAAACGCATAAGAAAAGTGTATAAGATCAATTCTGTACATTAAAGAAATTTAGATTTTTTGGGAGGATGCTCTTATTGATACTGAACCAAAAACTAGAATACCATAAACGTTAAATGGTCATTTATAATTATGATATTTATTTTAAGTTTAAAATACTTGAAAGAGGAGTAAACATATAACATAATAGTTCATCATAATTTACCAGAAAATGATACAAAACATCTTTATGATAGGTATATAGGTATAGGTATGATAGGTTATGGTAGTTTTTTTAAACGAAGTTTTTTTTAGGATTTTGTCAGGTTATAGCATAGGTATAAGCAGGCGATTTTTGTTGTACCTAAATAATTAGCAAATAGTCTTTTGTAGTTACTAATTGGTTTTCTCGGTATTTTTAGAATTTTGTAAGGTTATAGCATAGGTACCTAGGTACCTATAATTAACTTTTTTATAGGATTTTGTTAGGTTATTGGTATAGGCATAGGTAAGCAGATGTTTTTCGTTGCAAATATTTAATTACTTTGCCTTATTTGTTGGTGTTTTAATATATTTTAGTAAGTTGTAGATACCTTCCATTTTTTTCGTTGAATTAGTTGTAGATACTTAATTAATTTAGTTTTATTTACGCTTTGAAAATAAGCTTCATTCGTTATGTCTAATTTTTCATTTAACTGTAGTGATAAATTTAACATTGTTTTTCGTATTCGATTTTATCACATCACAATAATTTATAAAAGCTAATGTTTGTGAGGGTGTATGTTTGTTACTTCATCACGCAAAAAGCACTGGACGGAATTGGATGAAACTTTACAGTAATATAGCTTACTAGCTGTTGCCCGCAGCTTTGCTCGCGTGGAAGTTGATTATTTACAATATATTTAATTAAAACTGTGTAAGTATGTATGAATAATTTATTCATGTTTTTAAACGTACCTATTTATTTATTTTTAATCAATAGCCCATTAAAAAGGATTTCATACTAACGTTCGACCCTTATTTTTAGCCCTTTAGAAATAGAATTCCCATAAATGATGATATAGGTATTAATTTATTTGTACTTAAAAGCCTAAGGACAAAGTTTCAGGCTACTAAATTAAAAATGACTGACTTCCAAACTAATCTACTTACGACATTTCAACACCTAATTCACCCCTTAGGGGTAGAAATATCATTTATGGGATTTCCTTTTGAGGGCGCTCTGGTTCCCTGGTTTTTAGAACCCGAGACGGTGTGTGGTTTTTAGTCGGTTCGAGTCCGACATAACCACCAGTTGGTGATATCCGAGGGAATTTCCGCACAAAAAAAGAGGTAGATACAATATCCAGAGACACTTAGTATCTACGCGTTTTTAACTATTAGCCCAAAGATAATTTTTCATGTTTCTAACTTAAAAAAGACGGACTTCCATACAAACTTTCAACCCCTATTTTACCCTCTTACGGGTAGAATATTGGGAAACGCTTAAATACGTATCTCCTATTTTTTTATCAATAGCCCTAAAATAAATTTTCATGTTTCTAACTTCAAAACTGACGGACTTCTAGACTAACCCGCTTACGAAATGTCAACGCCTATTTCATCCCTTCAGCGTAGAATATCGAGAAAGGCCTAAATACGTATCTATTCATTTTTAATCAGTAGCCCAAACCAAAAGAAAAGTTTCATGTTTCTAATTTAAAAATGCCAAACAAAGTTCAACCCCTATTTCACCCCCTTAGGGGTACAATATTAGGAAACGTTGAAATACATATCTACTAATTTTTATAAGTAATCCAAAAATAAAGTTTCATATTTCTTAAATAGCCCTAAAATAAACTTTCATGTTTTTAACTTCAAAGATGACGGACTTCCAGACTAACCTACATACAAAACGTCAACCCCTATTTCACCCTTAAGGAGTAGAATATCCGCTCTATCTATCAGAAACGCTTGAATACGTGTTTACTCATTTTTAATCAGTAGCCCAAAAATAAAGTTTCATGTTTCTAACTTAAAAAATGACGGACTTCCATACAAACTATCAAACCCCTATTTCACCCCCTTCGGGGTAAAAATTCCAAAATTCCTTCCTTAATGGATATCTACTTAATGAAACGATCATACTCACCAAATTTTGTATTCCCAAGTTTAATAGTTTCCGCTCGGCGATGATGAATCAGTCAGTTAGTCAGTCAGGACATGTTATTTTATAAGTATAGAAGATACATCAGATTAACACATAGGTTACTGTTTGCCGCGATAACCGACATACACGCGGGCGGAGCCGCGGGCAACAGCTAGTCTGTAAATAAAATACATTCAGGTGGGACGAGCTTTTTCGAGTGGAGACCGCGTCTTGGCAAACGTAGTGGGGACGCCCTCTGGCCAGACTACGCCTTACGTAAGATGGCTGGCAGTGACTGGATGCAGAAAGCAACAGACCGGGCTCTGTGGTATTTCTTGGGAGAAGCCTATGTCCAGCAGTGGATTGCAACGGACTGATGATGATGAGCTTTTTGATCTAGGTGTTAGTGACACTCTCGGCTAAGTTAGAGGTCATAGCTTTGAATCCCATCCAACACAGATAATAGTCTGATGGCCACGATCTTTTGTTAAGTGTCTGGGTGTAATATATCAATAACTTGTATGTATTTAGAAATATATAATATTAAATTCAAAATTAAAAAAACCCCCTACTCAAGCACTTAATCGAGTAATCATACGCCAATGATATTTTTGCAGACATTCTGTTATTCTTCCCCACTTTCACCCCCATAACTTTTAAAAGACTCAACCGATTTTCATGAAACATATCTAAGAACACTCGCACGTAACTCACCTTTCATACAAAAAATACTAAATTGAAATCACTTTATCCGTTCGCGAGCTACGGTGCCACAGACAGACAGACAGACAGACAAACAGACAGACAGACAAACAGACAGACAGACACGTCAAACTTATAACACCCCTCTTTTTGAGTCGGGGATAATAAGAAACGCCCCTTTCTAAGGCGAGGTGTCTATGTCCAGCTATGGTCTATTAAGGTTACAATTAATCAGGATCTATTTAGATTAGGATTAGACGGCCATGTATAAAATATGTAAGGTCATTATTAATCATGAAAACTTTGATAACAAAGTTTAGGAGTAGGAAATATAATTATGAAATTGAAAACACTTTTACATTTAAGTTTTGCCAAAGTGATTTGTTTATTGTTCAGATCTTTGAAGAACAGTATATTTCATGAATGTTTTACAGAGCACAGCCCAGGCCTCTACCGGCCCATCCAGCACGGTAGCCAAGACCGGGAGCAATGGTAGCAGCGGGAGCGTTGACAGCGCCAAAGTACTCAGGAGCAAAGGCAGTGTTCTCGCTGACCATAGCGTTGATGCCATTTCCGCAAGCGTGATTGACGGCACCCATACCAGCAGTAGGAAGCACTCCCTCCAAACCTACAGTACCAACAAACGGCAGCTCACCAGCTACGGCAAGAGCACCCTCATAAGCATTCTCGGATGCTACAGAGATGCCGACGGGAGCAGTAGCAGAAGCACTGGAGACAGGGAGTAAACCACCGCTGGTGGGGGTGAAGTCCATAGCGGATCCATCGTAAGCCAGGCCTCTACCGGCCCACCCAGCGAGACCATCATGGGCAAAGGGTGCAGCCAAGCCATCATAAGTGAGACCTCTGCCTGCCCAACCATTGAGACCATCGTAACCCAAAGCTGGGGAGGCTGATCCGTAGGAAGCAGCTAAACCAGGAGCGGGGATGCATTGGCTCAATGCAGACTGCAAGAACAGAAGATTTCATCTATTTTACAAGTTTAAATGAAAAAAAAAACAAATAAGGTAAATAAATTTATCGCAAGATATATATATATATATTCGCATCTAAATCATATTCTACTATGATTAATTGAAATACTATAATTATGTAGCCTACGTTCAGCAGTGGACGACGATTGGTTGAAATGTATGTTGATTTAGATTTATGTCTGTACAGCATGTTATATTTGAGTGGTGTGTAAATAAATACATATATTAATATTACCACAAAATTACAAATTATAATATCCTTACTCCTAATAAATCTTACCTTCAGGAGAAGCGCTTGAGCGCAGAAGACAAGGATAGCCTTGGCAGACATGATATTCGTTCAAATATTGACACAAGAATGTTGTCCCATAAAATTGTGTCTAAATTTATACTTATTCATAACAGTAAGAATTAAAAAAAAAATTAGTAACACTGATAAGCATTTTATTTAATTAACAAATCAATCTAAAGTATATAAAAAACGTGTCAAAATGATGAAATTCAATTTTCTTTTTGAGTTTCTACTATAAAAAGTGACCGAAAAGTAGGTTAGTTACACAGTTTTCGTTGAACTATAACAACCAACAAACATGAACACCTTCGCCGTTGTATTCCTCTGCATCCAAGCTTGCTTGGTACAGGTATGTGAGGCTTTAAAATTCTTAGAGCACTTTGTTCTTACTTTTAATATTATTATTCGATTTGCCTATTAATACAATTTGTTCATTATTGACATTAAACTTGAGCTAATGAGAAAATCATTAAAAAATTGTTTGAAATGAAGGGTGGCTAGAAAATTTACCTGTACTCCTTTTTCAGAATGTCTTCAGCCAGTGTACCAGCCGCGCTGCTGTTGCCGCTGAACCCGGACTTATCGCTTCCGGTCTCGCTGCTCCTTACGGTCTTGGTGCTCCTTTCGGTCTAGGTGCACCTTTCGCATACGACGGTCTCGCTGGTGTGGGAGCTCCTTTCGGATATCGCGCTGGACTTAGTGAGCTGGCCTACCCTGGTGCTGGACTTGGCCTGTACAGTGATGTTGCCTACCCTGCTGCTGGCTGGGCGGCTCCTTATGGTGGTGTTGGTGAAGGAAACGTGGCTGTCGCTGGTGAGCTCCCCGTGGCTGGTACTACCGCTGTCGCTGGTCAGGTCCCCATTATGGGTGCTGTGAACTTCGGTGGCGCTGTCCCCGCTGCTGGTTCCGTGTCCATCACTGGTAGATGTGCCTGCGGCTGCGACGCTCCTTACGGATATGTTTACTAAATGATGATGTTGAACCACTGCAAAGATTCAAAATAAATTTTAATTCTTCTGCAATTTATTTACCTTTCAATTCATATTTTATGAACCAGTCAACAGAGAAACAATAATGCGTCATCGTCCAATTTTTTCTCAGATGTATTTTAGTTCAACAGAATATGCAACAGCATGAAAAAACGAACGCCTTGAAGAATTGAAATTTTAACTTTGAAAATGTTTTTTCGATCGCTTGAATGAGGTACCCATTTTCAGCAAAATGGAAATTTCGCCACAGTTTCGTGTGGCTTAGGGTTACGGGGATGATAAAAAATCGAAGCGAAGTTATTCGACAGAGAAGTATAGTAACTGACATTAAACAAAAAATTGGTACAATGAAGTAGAAGTGGGCCGGTCATGTCTCCAGGTGAACAGATGGCCGCTGGAACCGAAATGTGCTAGAGTGGAAACCACAATTAGGCAATCGTAGTTTAGGGCGCATTGCGACACGATGGACTGACGATTTGAAGAAAGTGGCTGATGAATGCCAATTGTCCAAGAGCAGGATAGTTAGCCCTCTTTAGGGGAGACCTTTGTTTACCAGTGGTCGGCGATTGATTAATTTGAAGGCAATTTAAATTACTAGTTGACCCACGCAACCTAGGTTTCGTCTCCTATTGCTCGTAGCGTAATAATTTTTCCCCGTTTTTATAATACAGGTGTAATACCTAGCACGGGAGACAGGGACTTCAAATTATTGTAATTTGTATTTATGTCAATAAAGATTTATTATTATTATTATTTTGATTTTTCATTTATCTCCCTTTTTAGAGGGGTAATATACGTGTCATGCGGGCCTCAGCCAAGCATGATACGTTAAATTGAGTAAGTGGATGATATAGATGAAGATGTTAGAAATTTACGGGTAATGCGGCAGGTATTGAGTATGGTGGCTTTTTGGAGCAGATCAATAGAGTGTGAAGGCATGTGAAGTAATTCAAGATTTTGAGTGAGAGTTTTAGGTACTATGCCTGTTGATGAAAGAACTATTGGAACTATGTGTACTGTGTGAGCTTTCCATTGGGTTTTGAGTTCTATTGCCAGGTCTTGGTATTTGGAGAGTTTTTCTGAAATAGTGGACTGAAGATTATGACTGTTCGGGTATTATTATTATAATATTCTTCATTGATGCTCCGCTAATATTGGTTTTCGCGTAATGATATATAGCCTATATATAGCCTTTCTCAATAAATGGGCTATCTAACACTGAAAGAATTTTCCAAATCGGAACAGCAGTTCCTGAGATAAGCGCGTTCAAGCAAACAAACAAACTCTTCAGCTTTTTAAATTACTATTTAGATTTTATAAGTAACTAATACGGCTTTATGAGTCTTGCACTACTAAATAGATAGGTAGGTTGTCAAGTAACGATATTCTATTCTGAATACTTAAAAAAGTAAACGAAATCTCGACAACAATATACGTCTTCTAAGCTCTTTTGCCACAAACAATTTGTTATTCGATTCGTTACCCAACTGTATCTTAAAGTGTCATAATATATGTATTTAAGAAATAATTGGATGTACTTCTGTTTTAAATGTTCAGCTTAGTGAACAGTCCACAGCTGGACATAAGCCTCTCATTAAAAATAAAGTTTTGTTTTCTAATACCACGGGTGCACTGACGGGTTGATATAGGACGTTTGGTTATTTTATCTATTTAAATGGGTATGTCTTTACAAAAAAAATATCAGTTGTCTAGTACCCATACTATAAGCTCTGCTTGGTTTGGAAGTAGATGACGTCATGTGACGAATGGCGTTTAGCAATGTTGGCCTTCCTTAGTATAGATCATCAAGCGTGCATGATTTTGGGCATTGTCTGTGAAGACACACAGTTGCATTTATTTTAGCTTAAGTCGATAAAATTAAACCTTGTCAGATTGTTCATGGATCTTACGACTTGGATATGCAGGCTTCCAGTTTTTTTTTTATGTTTGACCCTGCCACAATGACTCTACTCTGCCTGATGGAAAGCATTAGCAGAATCCAAGAGTGCTGGATTGATTTAATTGATTCCTAGATTATTCAGGGGAGCTTATTTCCAGGAGATATTTTTCAGTTATTTTAAAGTTCATAACATCAAATCCAGATTTAAGTACCGGTACCATACCAGAAAATTTCTCCAACCAGATTTTTTGCCAAATTAGTTTTGGAGTGGGCTTTAAGTCTACTACGATACAGCCGAAGTTTCATTTTTTTACGGGAAGTGTCTGCCTCGTGTAACCAAATTGCTAATCGGATGGCAACCGGAGTCAACAACTTAACGTGCTCTCGATGACACGGAGGGGTTGCGACTTTAAAATGTTGAGACATGTTAAGGTCTCCCATCATAGACTGACCTGACTTTGGACTACTTAACTTAGCAATGTGTTAACCTACGCAGTTACCATTTAGTTACAAGTCCTTCTAGTGAATATTGGCATATGAGTACATTATTGTTATACCTGATGCCAAGATTCATAAAAAAATAAGTAGCGTACACTTCTAGAACCTTTCCTCAAACTGTGTGCAAATGTTCGCTAGAAAGAATTGAATAAAAATATAAAGTAAATCGTTAATGCAAGAGGTTTATTGAATGTTTGATTCAAGTTTCTTCAGTTAGTATACGTTTCCGTAAGGAGCGTCGCAGCCGCAGGCACATCTACCAGTAATGGACACGGAACCAGCAGCGGGAACAGCGCCACCGAAGCTTACAGCACCCATGATGGGGACCTGACCAGCGACAGCGGTAGTACCAGCCACGGGAAGCTCTCCAGCAACAGCCACATTTCCTTCACCAACACCACCGTAAGGAGTAGCCCAGCCAGCAGCAGGGTAGGCAACATCACCGTACAGTCCAAGTCCAGCACCAGGGTAGGCGAGCTCACCAAGTCCAGCGCGGTATCCGAGAGGAGCTCCCACACCAGCGAGACCGTCGTATGCGAAAGGTGCACCTAGACCGAAGGGAGCACCAAGACCGTAAGGAGCAGCGAGACCGGGAGCAATAAGTCCGGGGTCAGCGGCCACAGCGGCGCGGCTGGTGCACTGGCCGAACACATTCTAAAATTGCAGAAGTCACAGAGACATTAAGATTTTTCTTCCCACTAGTTATAATTTCATTATTAGTAACGTATATGACATATTTAAATCGGACAACGAGGACACTAGTTGTAGGTCAAAATAGGGGATTAGTTTTTAACTATAAAGTAGTCAGGACGTTTTATGTAGAACTGGGCACAGAACTAGAAACATTACACGTACCTGTACCAAGCAAGCTTGGATGCAGAGGAATAGAACGGTGAAGGTGTTCATGTTTGGTGATTGTTGCAGTTCAACGGAGAGCTGAATACAGTGTGCTGAGACTAACTTAAGGGTCTTTTTATATTCAGACAGTTCAGTCACTTTTAAAAATTAAATAATTAATTTCGTCATTTTGACACGTTTTAGAAATCAATTCGACCTGTTTCTGTTTCTTTCGTAGGCTTATCATTGTTACTCAAGCCTACTTACCCACATATTGAAAAATATTATTTTGAGTTTGATAACATTTTTAAGTATAAAAGCAACGGCGTTCATGCTAATAATCATTCTAGTGTCAGAACTTACACTTGAACAAACAACATGTCTGCCAAAGCTGTCCTCATCTTTTGCGCTCAGGCGCTTCTCGTCCAGGTAAAAAAATATTATGTTATTTATTTCGCTAATAAGAAGAAAGTTGAGTTAAGCAAAGGTTACTTATTGGAAATTGTTCTAATTGTATTCATTTTTGCAAAAGATTTTCATTCAAAAACTTGTATTTCGGGTGTTATTTCGGTTATTTACAAGTTGTTAAAAAAACATACTATGTACGTCAGTATGCTAACTTTTTACTGTTATTACAATTACACTATTTTTCTTTCAGTCTGCATTGAGCCAATGCATCGCCGGTCCAGGATTAGCTTCTCCGTTGGCCTACGATGGCCTCGCTGGTTGGGCCGGCAGAGGTCTGGCTTACGATGGCCTAGCTGCTCCATTGGGCTTGGATGGTCTCACTGGTTGGGCTGGTAGAGGATTGGCTTATGACGGCATCTACGCCGCTGTCGCTCCCGCTATGGACTTCACTCCTACCAGCGGTGGTGCACTGCCCGTCTCCAGTGCTTCTGCTTTTGCCCCTGTCGGAATCTCCGTAGCGTCTGAGAATGCTTATGAGGGTGCTCTTGCCGTAGCTGGTGAGCTGCCGTTCGTTGGTACTGTAGGTTTGGAGGGAGTGCTCCCTACTGCTGGTATGGGTGCCGTCAATCACGCTTGTGGTAATGGCATCAACGCCATGGTCAGCGAGAACACTGCCTTTGCTCCTGAATACTACGGCGCTGATATCGCTCCCGCTGCCGCTCTTGCTCCCGGTCTTGGCTACCGTGCTGAATGGGCCAACAGAGGTTGTGGTTATGCTTTTTAAGATCAAATAAAGCAAGTAAATTTTCGAAAACGTTGCAATGATTTAATAAATGCAATATAGTGGGAAAAACATGTTATACTTTATTTTATGTTCCATAAAGCTCAAATCACAAATGAGATTTAAACATCCTCTTTAGTCTTGTCTAGTAACAGTGATAGCTTATTAGCAGTTGGAATATGGCACTAAAAAAATACCTTCCCAAAACACTGCAAAAATAATTAATTTTGTGTCTCTACTATACCAATTCGCAATTGCGCTCCATTTATTCAAAAGCTGCTTGGCTAATAGGAGGCAAAGGGTTAATGTAGGGTTAAAATAGTCAACAAGTTCCAAACTTGTTGACTAGACTAAAAGATGCAGCAGCATCACTAGGCCGCCATGGTGTGGGTCGCCATACTGCATTGTCTGCATTCGCAGTGAGCATGGTGACCACCACTCTTGGATTCTGCTTATGCTTTCCATCAGGCAGAGTAGAGTCATTTTGGCAGGCCAAACATAAAAAAAAAAAAAAAAAAAACTTTGTCAGTGAGGATCCAATAATATCTTTCGCGGTTCCTCAGGGAAGCGTAATTGGACCTACGCTCTTCCTCATTTATATAAACGACCTGTGTAATCTCAAAATTTTATTGGACATGCTAAATGTCTTCTCCTATGCTGACTACACAGCTCTAGTCTTTCAGGGACCTTCTTGGCAGGAGGTTGCGGGTCATGCTGAGCTAGGTATGACCCAAGTAGCTAGATGGCTTTCGAGTAATCTCCTTACTCTTAATACACAAAAAACAAACTTCATTTGCTTCAGTATTTATAATAACATACAAACCGATCATCAATTTAACATCAGGGTACACAGCTGTAACTTCCAATAAAACAGAAATTGTAATTGTCCTAGCATAAATAAAGTAACTAAATCAAAATATCCTTGAAATTGTCCTGGCACCCACATCTAGAAAGTGTCACTGACAGAATAAGAAATTTCAACTGGATTCAGATCTAGATCACTCAGATACGTCGTTCCGAAATGTCACAAAAAGAATACACGTACATAATCACGAAACATATTGAATGAGATCTGTTTCTCTTCTGCAATCAGTTTTAATATATTCAAGAATATAGAATATAAGACCTCTATCAATGCTGTGAACTTCTGTCTTCAAGAGAATTATATATTATACAAACAGTTTTGAAAATGCAAAAAAAATACCTTTAAGTTGGACTAAAAGGCATTTATTGAAGAAGGAAGTATGATGTAGCTGATACAATTGCCACAAAAACAAGTATTTTTATTATTAATCATTGATTGCGGACGAGATCTTTGTATTGTTAGTTATAAAAGTCCTAACCAAATGTTATTAAAAAAAGGGAAAATATACAAGTAATTCAAAACTTACGCAAAATTACATTAGGACCCTTTATACGTATGTAAACGTATCCAGCGTCCCTACATTGGGCAATCCCATCTATCAGAAAATACGTCCAGGATGCTTTGAGTACTGTTACGCACTCTATGAAGTAAGGAGGCGCTTCGTTTGCTTATTTTTTTTTTATTAAATCATTTTCTTCTTCTTATGACGACACGGAAATGCTTATGCAACACGTATACTAGGAGTTCACTCATCCGCTTATGGGATAAGTTAATAGAATAATAAAAGTAATAACTTAATCAGATGCATAAACTGAACACATGCAGCCACTTATACAGGTTGAATTTTTGAGACGGGACACTAAGGGCAATGCAGTTCAGAATATCTTAAAAAAATATGGATAGTCTCCTAAAAGTGTTTTCCTGTAACTATAACGGTTAAGGTACCTGGCCTTACTGTCCCGTCTCAAAAATTCAACCTGTGTACACTAAATAGTTATTGATAAATGCTAACTTATACTCGTATGTAGTTATATAAATAAATAAAAAATCCCTTGTTTTTTAATTTCGCCCTGAAATAAGTATGTAGCAAAATATACTAGCGGGCCTAAACCTCCTTTCTAAGGAGAGGCTCTTTCATATATGTCCAGCAGTGGACTGTCAAAAACTGGTTGCAATGTGAAACACTCGTAGCATATCATATAACCTAAAACTAACCTCACGCAATCAAAGATAGTATTTTACCGTATCATTTTACAACTGCAGAAGTAGGATCGAAAATAAAGTACAACAGCCCTACTTAATACAACGTCTAGTCAGAGCCTACACAATTGTAACGCGTGACCAAGGGTAGAATGGGACCGGTTTTTCTTCCGTCCACTACAGTAGGCAGCCGCAGTGAGGCGGCGTACGTGTGTGCCTTATGTCGATAAAATAGGGAGTTCATCCGAAATTGAATCTGCGTCATTGAGAGCCGGTGTTAGGAGGGGTACAGATGTCTTAATAACAGCAGTTCCCTCCTATTTCATCCAGAATGGCACACTGTGTGATTTCGGTTCAATCCCGCCGTCAATCCGTCAAAAGGGAAGGTTTCCGATCGTAAAAAAATGGGATAGTATGCTCGCATCAAGTACTAACGTTTACGTGGACTTTATTTATTAATTGGTGTTATTTGCTTGTTCCAATGGACACTTCCAACTCAAAAACTAACTACTTGCTGATCTTGGAGTTGTTCCACCCCAAAATCAGGGAGAGGGGGAGACTTTCACTTTGTCACGCGGCGGCGCCTTCTCCCGCTAAAAACGCGTCACCTAGCCTCATTCGCACCGCTCGTCCCGCTCACCGTTGAAGGACACCGCTGATGGAAATCTACTAGAACCCTGCCTTGAGTTAACTTCTGGCTCCTATTGCTCGCGAATTTAGATATATTTATAATTGTAACACTTTACCTCGAAACACTAAATATTTTTGTAAATTCTTGTGAATGAGTTTCTAATTTCTACATACTTCATCTAACCTTCTTAAGGCTTCACCAAGCCACTACATGGTAACCGAGTCCACAACGTTACAGCTTGAGGAACAGCAACAAACAATTACTTAACAATGGTTTTCTGTAAGTAATCCAAAGGTCAGTCAGCTCATCATCATCGTCGATGATGGGTCGAACCGGCAGACTTCACAGCTGTTCACTAAACGTATATGACAGTATACACGGTACTTACATCAGATTAACTACCTCGTTGGTCTGTCTAGCAGTTGAAGTATACGACTGCCGATCAAGAGGTCTCGGGTTCAAATCCCGGGTCGGGCCAAAAGTGTTATTGAGTTTTTCTGATTATATAAATACTTAATAACAGTTCGGAGTTAGGAAGTTGGGGTCTGAACCTCGTGCCTCGGAGAGCACGTAAAACTGTCGGTCCTGCGCCTGATCTCTCCCCGATCGTGTCGGTTAACCGTCCCATCGGATTATGTCAGAGAGGATCCATAGAGTGCACCTGTGTTTGCGCACACACTTGTGCACTATAATATCTCACGCTTATTTGGCTGGTCTCCTTTGAGACTGACCGCCGTGGCCGTAATCGGCTAGGAGAACACCACTTACAACAGAAACGCATTTTTTTTTGTCTGTTCTAACGGGCTAATTTCTGAAATGGTTAGACAGATTTTAACTTGACTTTCACTGGCAGATAGCTAATATTACAAGGAATAACTTATTTGACAATTACTTGAAAAAAAAAATAGGGTTACGCGAAAACCAATAAAGTAGTGAACAATAGCCGATTCAAAAGTAACAAAAACAACGGGTACAAACGCATGGCCCAGCTAGCTTGTACAGCAAAATAGTCAGAAAACTTATCTTAATAATTAATTGTATTAATCTTATTTTCAATTTGCATTGTTTTTGACCATTTTTAATTATTGAATCATTGTTTTTTTTGTTTAAATGACATTACTTTTACATTCTTACATACTTTGACATTGTTATTGGGTTTATTCCATTGTTTTAATTTATTGTATTGTTTTACTTTTAATGTTTATGCATGTGAAGTCTTATTTAAGTGACTTAATTCGACACAATATAAAAATTGTTATGAATAAATGAAATGAAATGAAAAATTAGTAGGTACTCATGTGCAACTACTTATTGCCTTTATATGGCATTCTAGTTTTTATCTTTAATCCATAGCTGTAAGTCGGAAATTACAATATAGTTATTATGATTCAAGAGTTTTTTACTATTTTCCAACATAATTAAACAACCATTTAGTAGTACCAACCAAAGTAAAACTGTAAATTTATCATATTTGTTTTAAATTTATTATTAAACTAGCTGACCCACGCAACGTCGTTTGCGTCACTATTGCCCGTAGCGTGATAATTTTCCTCCGTTTTTTAAACATTCTTCATTATTGCTCCGCTCCTATTGGTCTTAGCGTGATGATATATAGCCTAAAGCCTTCCTCGATAAACGGGCTATTTAACACTGAAATAATTTTTCAAATTGGCCCAGTAGTTCCTGAGATTAGCGCGTTCAAACAAACAAACAAACAACCTCTGCAGCTTTATAATATTATAGCTGACCCACGCAACGTCGTTTGCGTCTCCTATTGCCCGTAGCGTAATAGTTTCCCCCCGTTTTTGAAACATTCTTCATTGGTACTCCGCTAATATTGGTCATAGCGTGATGATATAGATAAACTCGATAAACTTCCTCGATAAACGGGCTATCTAACACTGAAAGAACTTTTTCAAATTGGACCAGTAGTTCCTGAGATTAGCGCGTTCAAACAAACAAAAACTCTTCAGCTTTATATATTAGTATAGATGACCCACGCAACGTTGTTTGCGTCTCCTATTGCCCGCAGCGTAATAATTTCCCCCCGTTTTTGAAACATTCTTCATTGGTACTCCGCTCCTATTGGTCATAGCGTGATGATATAGATAAACTCGATAAACTTCCTCGATAAACGGGCTATCTAACACTGACAGAACTTTTTCAAATTGGACCAGTAGTTCCTGAGATTAGCGCGTTCAAACAAACAAAAACTCTTCAGCTTTATATATTAGTATAGATGACCCACGCAACGTCGTTTGCGTCTCCTATTGCCGCATAGGCAAACAAACTCTGCAGCTTTATAATATTAGTATAGATTTTGTTGTGAATCAAAATTTTTTGCTTAATTTGGGCACTTCCGTGCTAATGTTATAGATTCTCTTTCGCTCTGAAATCTATACTAATATATAAAGCTGAAGAGTTTGTTTGTTTGTTTGAACGCGCTAATCTCAGGATCTACTGGTCCGATTTGAAAAATTCTTTCAGTGTTGGATAGTCCATTTATCGAGGAAGGCTATAGGCTATATTTTATTTTCAAAAAAATTAGAGATCCGTAAGAAAATTGCTATTTTGTAACCCAAGGTGTGAAATCGAAAACCTCTTTTTGCGTGCGCTGCCAAAAGTATTGACAATAGAACAAAATCATGTATTACGGGTTTGTAGGTCCCATTAAGATCTACAAAAAAATCCGCAAGAGCATATCTCTAACTATCATGGTTTAGACACAATAACCGCTTTTGTGTTCAAAAAATTATTAAATCGTCTGAAGAAAGAAACTACGTTAAATGTGTATCGTAATATTAATCCTTATGCAAATAAAGCATTATGTTATCAAGGATATTTATGTAGAAGTAAAATACTTTTTGTTTCACTCCATTCGGACATTTCGTTTAGAAGTTATCACGAGTATAAGACGCTAAGAGTTGGTACCTATTGTTGAGTTATTTGTCAAAGAGTTTTTATCAACATAATACCTAATATTAGTCTTTATCCAAATAAATGTGTTGTTGATTATGAGTATTAGATCTTAGAAGAGTTTAATAAATACATCTATACTAATATATAAAGCTGAAGAGTTTTTGTTTGTTTGAACGCGCTAATCTCAGGAACTACTGGTCCAATTTGAAAAAATATTTCAGTGTTAGATAGCCCGTTTATCGAGGAAGGCTACAGGCTATATATCATCACGCTAAGGCCAATAGGAGCGGAGCACCAATGAAGAATGTTTCAAAAACGGGGGTAATTTATCACGCTACGGGCAATATGAGACACAAACGACGTTGCGTGGGTCAGCTAATATATATATATCTATACTAATATTATAAAGCTGCAGAGTTTGTTTGTTTGTTTGTTTGAACGCGCTAATCTCAGGAACTACTGGTCCAATTTGAAAAAATCTTTCAGTGTTATGCAAGGTTTGTGAAAATGCTTTATAAGTTTGCGACAGGAGACAAAATATTAGAGCTATTCTGATGTAACATTTACTAAGTTATCACAATATGCCTGAGTGTGCTTACCCGAACGGGCAAACACGTGAGGGCAGGCGACTGTGCCGCATGCGGATGTTGAATTTTGCCACTACAAATTCGTTATTATTCACTGCGATTAGATTTGTTTACATGATATTTTCTTTATTCAGTTAATGTTCTTCGTGAAAAAATCCGACAGAAAAGGATCTGGGGGGTTTATGCACAAAAAAAAGGAAAAGGGGTACGCCGCAAGATGAAATAAATGCCTGTATGAAACATATGTACTATGGGTACATGTTACAAAGTTTTGTCTTATTACAATTATGCGAGTACAACTTCACAATTATTTATGAGCACGTCAATATGTAATACGTCAATATGCAAATGCTCTTCTAAAAATCGGAGAAGATTGTATGCCAACTGACAGTATCGACATGATTACACTAAGACGTGAGTTCTGGTATATGATGGCACAGATGATCTAAAAATAATAACTATTCTGATCCGCCGACTAATGAGACAGTTATCAAATAAACGAACGGATCATGTCAGACGTGGAGGAAGATGTTATCGAATACCTCTTAAGAAATGCAAGGGACACTGAACCAGTCATATCATAGCTTATGCATAGAGTTTCTCAACTTTTTAGAATTATCAGGACCGCCTTACCATAAGTTGAGACTGAAACTTAATGTTCCAGTCCTATTAATGGGAAATCTTGAGCGCCAAAGCTATAAAAATACACATATGGGGTATAACATTGTAAAAGCTACAATCATGATGCATGGAATGGCAAAAGGAGAAAATGTTTTACGTACACTTATTCCAATAATTCAAACTTATTTGCAATTTCAATTTAAAAGAATGTAGTTTCCACTGAAAACAAACTTTGCAATAACAATTATCAAAGCCCAAAGACAGACGCTTAAAGTTGCAGTTCATTTAAAAAAAAAACACGTTTTCCCATGGGCAGCATAATCACGTGTATCAAATCCGCTAAATCTCTATATTTTGGCAAAAGATGGCAAATCAAAAAACGTAGTTGATAAAATTGAAAAAATTGGAATCTGCTCAGCCTGAGGGAAAACTCAAGCAGAATCCAACAGTGGAGGCAACCATACTCGCTGCGAACCCAGACAATGCAGAACCAAAGCGTTTGGTTCGAGAGCGTATTTCTAAGACTGAGGCGGTGACTTCCAAGGCCAGCACGTGTTGTTCTGTAGAGTAAGGGAGAAGGTGGGTTCAGTTGGAAGAACTCTTCAGAACACTCTCCATGGTAAAGCGGTAGAGGATTGCCATAGAGGCGATATATCTCCGCAACTGCAGAGGCCCAAGGGACTCTGTGGTATCAGGACTGTTGATCATGCGGACTGCTCGCCGCTGCAACCGATCGAGAACATCAAGCAAATACTGCGTGGATCCATCACAAAGATGAGAACAGTACGGACGAGCGAACCAGGGTCTTATAAAGGAGACACATATGCTCGGGCGGGAAGAATCGTCTCACCCTGTTCAAGCCGCCTTAGTGGTGCCCTCGATGTACTTCCGTGGGTTGAGGTCTCGGCAAATATCCATGCCCAGGACACCGAGCTTATCCCGTAGTGGCAGTTGAGTGCTCTGAAGAGTGGGGAGGGGAAGAAACGGAGACTTTTTGGTAGAGAAAGGGCACACCTATGTTTTCTTAACGTTGAACTCGACCAAATTCTCATCACCCTATTGTGAAATGCGGTTCAAACCCCGGTCGAGCTCAGCGACGAGCTCCTGTCGATTTTTCTCAACGTCTACCAGCTTGGTTGCAGGGTATCCATAATATCGCCCATGCACTGTGCTATCGTCTGCATAGCAATGTATATTGCCAAGGGCTAATATGTCATTGACATGCAGAAGAAACATCTTGGGCGACAGGACCGAATTCTGAGGTACGCTAGCGTTTACCTCCAGAAAAACAGAGGCCGCGCCGTCCGTCGCAAAGAACCCGAATGCGAAGGCGCTGATGAAGAAAAGAGTCAATCTAGAGACGACTCTAGGAGGCAGACCGAATGCTTAGAGCTCGGAGAGAAACGAACGGTGCAAGAACAGGTTGAAAGCCTTGGCCATGTCGAATGTCGAAATAAGCTCATACAAAATACTTTTTATTTTATGTACTTATATAAATACTTAAATATGTTTTTAACAGTGAAAAGTGTGTCTTATTTTTAAAATAATATTAGCCTTAATAATTAAATCTGCTACCCAAAGTCACTGTTCCACGCGGACGAAGTCGCGGGCTCAGCTAGTACTTAAATATGTTTTTAACAGTGAAAAGTGTGTCTTATTTTTAAAATAATATTAGCCTTAATAATTAAATCTGCTACCCAAAGTCACTGTTCCACGCGGACGAAGTCGCGGGCTCAGCTAGTTATTAAATAGTTTGATTTATTCAAAATTCAATAAAACTATAAAGTTAATCTATAGTGAAATATATTAATTATCGTCGAACATTGATTAATTTCAATGTATTATTTTTTAGTACATGTATCCGTAAGGAACATCACATCCACAGGCACATTGACCAGAGATGGATACGGAACCAGCAGCGGGGACAGCGCCACCGAAGTTCAGAGCACCCATGATGGGGACCTGACCAGCGACAGCGGTAGTACCAGCCACGGGGAGCTCACCAGCAACAGCCACATTTCCTTCACCAACACCACCGTAAGGAGCCGCCCAGCCAGCAGCAGGGTAGGCAACATCACCGTACAGGCCAAGTCCAGCACCAGGGTAGGCGAGCTCACCGAGTCCAGTGCGGTATCCGGAAGGAGCTCCCACACCAGCAAGACCGTCGTATGCGAAAGGTGCACCTAAACCGAAGGGAGCACCAAGACCGTAAGGAGCAGCCAGACCGGGAGCGATAAGTCCGGGTTCAGCGGCTACAGCGGCGCGGCTGGTGCACTGGCCGAATACGTTCTAAAAAGGCAGAGTTGAGATTTTTATTCCTACTAATCATAATTTCATCATTTAGTAACGTGCATGACACATTTAAATGGGACAAAGAGGCCAATACTTCTGAGTCAAAATAGGGGATTATATTTTAACTATAAAGTAGTCATGACGTTTTATGTAGAACTGGCCACAGAACTAGAAACATTACACGTACCTGTACCAAGCAAGCTTGAATGCAGAGGAATAGAACGGTGAAAGTGTTCATGTTTGGTGATTGTAGCAGTTCAACGGAGAGCTGAATACAGTGTGTTGAATCTTACTTGAGCGTATTTTTAAATACATACAGTTTCGTGCACGCATTCATTAATTTCGTCATTTTAACACGTTTCAGAAATAAATTCGACCTGTTTCTGTTTGTTTCGTAGGCTTATCGTTGTTACTTACTTATGCCTACTTACCCACATATTGACTTCTTGAGTCATTCAGTATTGAGGAGGGTCCTTGAGTATTCTTGGCATTTGATAACATATTTGAGTATAAAAGCAACTGTGTTGACACTAAACATCATTCTAGTGTCAGAACCTACATTTGAACAAGTAACATGTTTGCTAAAGCTGTTTTCATCCTTTGCGCTCAGGCGCTTCTCGTCAAGGTAAATTATAAACATTATTTATTTCGCTAATAAGAAAAAGATTGCCTTAAGTAAAGGTGATTGTCTGTAAATTGTTCTAATTGTATTCAATTTCGGAAACGATTTTCATTCAAGAACTTTGTTATTTCGGTTATAATTTATTTAAAAAAAATTTCGTCAGTATACTTACTCTTTATTGCTATTACAATAACAGTATATTTTCTCCAGGTTGCATTGAGCCAATGCGTCGCCGCTTCAGGATTAGCTGCCCCTTTTGCCTACGATGGTCTCACTGGTTGGGCCGGCAGAGGTCTGGCCTACGATGGAATCTACCCCGCTGTCGCTCCCGCCATAGACTTCACTCCTACCAGTGGTGGTGCACTGCCCGTCTCCAGTGCCTCTGCTTTTGCTCCCGTTGGAATTTCCCTTGCGTCTGAGAATACTTACGAGGGTGCTCTTGCCGTAGCTGGAGAGCTACCGTTCGTTGGTACTGTAGGTTTGGAGGGAGTGCTCCCTACTGCTGGTATGGGTGCCGTCAATCATGCTTGTGGTAATGGCATCAACGCTATGGTCAGCGAGAACACTGCATTTGCTCCAGAATACTATGGCACTGGTATCGCTCCTGCTGCTACCATTGTTCCCGGTCTTGGCTACCGTGCTGGATGGGCTAGTAGAGGTTGTGGCTATGCTTTGTAAACAAAAACAAATACAAACAGATTTACGAAAATGAATACAAGTAATATAGTAAGCAAAACAAAATATGTTTTATTTGATGTTCTAAGCTCAAATAATGAATCAGAAAGTTATTAACCATTTTTTTTAGAGGAAAATCCTCTCTGATGCCACTTAAGTGGTATGTCGGCTTATAAACCGACTAAAGTTCGCAAGATTTAGGGGCATAGTAATCGTGGAACCAGATTCGCCCTCGAAAGGAAATTCCGAATACTCATAACTCTAAAGTTTCTCAAAAGATCAGATATGACTAAAGTCAAAATAATAATAATAAACAAAGTCCATATAAAACGCTTCGTGGTAGCTCAAAAATTATTACCAGAATTTTAGACAAATTGTTAAGATTTCAAGTCTTAACTGTATTAAAGAAACTGCAGTACAAAGAATTTAAAGAGCTTTAGTGGATATTTTTCTGATAAGCAGAAGTACTGACACGAGAACTATATTCAGCTACAGGTATATAAACACGACAGCTATATTAAATACTCACATGAACTTAATAATGCCAGAGATCATTCAGTTTTAAGTAAAAGATATCACACTAAATTAATAATGCCTGCATGAAGGAGTTCTTTATTTCATGATATCTGTTGTGTTATGTGTTTGAAAGTTTTTTATAAAAAACCCAAGTCAATTCGACTATTGCCACTCTCTAAGATGCAGTCTGAATTGAGAAAATGGCTAATCCCTACTTTTTAAAGCAATAACAAATTTTCGGATTGGAAAATTCAAAATCTGACATGAATTTATTTAGTTACAAGTAAATTTCTTTGAATGACTTTAAATGATAATATGTTTTTGTTGCATTTAATTCGTCTCTTATATAATTTAATTTTGCATGTCAATCTTGACAGAATGTGTTACCGTACCATTTATAATTGTTACATCCATTTTTGTACCACATTTTATGCAATAACTTATTCTTATTCTAATTTGTGTTACTAGGCTACTTAAAATAATATGATGTCAGTCAATACTTCAGCTCTAACGTAGTGATTTATATACTCTTTGACTTCAGTGTCATCAAAAACTAATGCAAACAACTATTATTATCTAACAGTGTTTGATAATTCTTATCAAATTCTTATGTAATGTATAATTATTCTTCATGTAATCCTATCCTACTAATATTATGAATGCGAAAGTTTGTAGGGATGGATGTTTGTTACTCTTCCACGCAAAAACTACGAATTCAGATGAAACTTTACAATAATATACCTTACTAGCTGACCCACGCAACCTCGTTTACGTCTCCTATTGCCTGTAGCGTAATAATTTTCCCCCGTTTTTGTAAAATTCTTAATTGGTGCTCCGCTTCTTTTGGTCTTAGCGTGATGGTATATAACCTATAGCCTTCCTCGATAAATGGGCTATCTAACACAGAAATATTTTTTCAAATCGGACCAGTAGTTCCTGAGATTAGCGTTCAAATAAACAAACTCTTCAGCTTTTTAATATTAGTATAGATATATACATCAGAATAACACATAGACTACCATTTATCGCGATAACTGACATATCCACCCACGCATATGACCCAATATAACTTTTTCTGCGTATTTTTTCATTTATTTCGGTTGCTAATATACGAAAGAGAAACTTATTTGATAACAAACATATCATAGAAATATCACTCTTATCGAATAAATACGGACAAAGTCACGAGCAAATGCCATTAATTTATTATTTTTGAAATGTACAAGTAACGCCCTTTCCAATGATACCAAACACGGCATATTTATCTCAAGTTTATTTTTTAAAAACCGTACTTAATGTCGGCTAGAGGGCGCCACATTAGATTCAGTGACACGTCATATAAACCATAACCAGCGGATGATCAAGACGCTTCTAACGATATCTCATTTGTCCAGTTCTAATAAGTATGAGGGAACAGATGAACACACATGCATACATATATTGCCTGTCAAAATGATAACCTTCCTTTGGCTTTGCCGTAGTCGGGTAAAAACAAAGTATATACCTGCGGTAATGAGTTAAGAATACGAAATGCTACTACCCCTATTAATCCCGTGACCGGTGTTAATAAATACATTCATAAGTACCCCTGATCGCACATAAGTAGGTACATAGTAAATTTTATGTGTACTTATTTCTTTTCATATAGCATGTAATTCCATTATCAAGGTTCGAACATTTATTGAATCGAATTGCGAACATTTATTTTTCATTACATTAAAATGTTTTTTTTATTATTATTATTTATACAACATCATTGCACACCACTACAGTAAAAATTGTACAGAGATACATATACGGGGATTCACATTAGGTATTACAATATGCGGTCTTATCGCTGACGGCCATCGCTTCAAGACAACCATTGTACGGATATTATAAAATAATCTTTTGGGTAGTCAGCGGTGTACTTTCATAGATCTAAGTTTTATCTAATTATATCAATGAAGAGTAAGAATGAAAATCAAAATTTATGGAACTGTTTCAATTTTAATGTTATTTAGATTGCATCTAGTTATAAATTGATTTCTTGGTCATTAAAAATTTTAAGACTTTTCTTATTTAGGTTTTTTTTTTTTAATTTAAGGTTTTCCTCAACAAACTTACAGGGAATTGAAAATAGCCCGAATGGCGTCAAGAAAAGGTCTGTACAGCTATGCTTTTTTGCTCTTTTACACAATTTGGCTGAGACATTTACGAGCTCATAAGGCCATGTTCAGATGACGAGCGATCAACGCGCGTTTTGCTAACGCGCGTTTTCAACTACATGTAATTTCGTTCTAGGAGTACACATGCTAACGCGCGTTTTTACATCTAAATCGCATATCACGGCACGTTTGATTGTACAGATTTTCTTTAGCTCCTTGTGATTTGTTTTAAATTCAATAAAACTATAAAGTTAATCTGTAGTGAAATATATTTATCGTCGAACATTGAAATATTTTAATATATTATTTCTTAGTACATGTATCCGTAAGGAATGTCGCAGCCGCAGGCACATTGACCAGAGATGGACACAGAACCAGCAGCGGGGACAGCACCACCGAAGTTCACAGCACCCATGATGGGGACCTGACCAGCGACAGCGGTAGTACCAGCCACGGGCAGCTCACCAGCAACAGCTACATTTCCTTCACCAACACCACCGTAAGGAGCAGCCCAGCCAGCAGCAGGGTAGGCAACATCACCGTACAGGCCAAGTCCAGCACCAGAATAAGCGAGCTCACCAAGTCCAGCGCGGTATCCAAAAGGAGCTCCCACACCAGCCAGACCGTCGTATGCGAAAGGTGCACCTAGACCGCAGGGAGCACCAAGACCGTAAGGAGCAGCGAGACCGGGAGCGATGAGTCCTGGCTCAGCGGCTACAGCGGCACGGCTGGTGCACTGGCTGAAGACATTCTGAAAAGTAGTTATGTGTAAAGGTATATTTTCCAGCCGCAAATATTTTCGAATATAGGGTCAATTCTCCTATTAGATTCAGTTTTTTTTATTTTTATTAAAGGGCTTTGTCGCTGTGCGACTCCATCGCCCTGTATAATTCAGATTTAAAAAAGCAAAGGATTATTTTATTACTACAAAAGTTAAATAATATTTCATTGTCAAATTTTAAAAAGCAAAAATAACAAGCTTTAAGAATTTTGACTATAACACTTACTTGTACCAAGCAAACTTGGATGCACAGGAATACAACGGTGAAGGTGTTCATGTTGGGTGGTTGTTTTAGTTCAACGGAGAGGTGAATTCTGTACCTTGAGTCTAATTTGGAGAGCTTTATATTTTCAAAAACGCACAAACAATTTCAAAAACGAATTCATTAATTTCTTCATTTTGACACGTTTAAGCTATCAATCTGACCTGTTTCTGTTTGTTTCGTAGGCTTATCGGTATTACCCAAGACTTAAATGACTTACCTACTAATTGACTAAGTGTATTCAGAAATTGATAACATAACTTAGTATAAAATAACCTGCATTGTCACTAAACATCATTCCAGTGTCAAAAGTTACACTTGAACAAGTAACATGTCTGCCAAAACTGTCCTCATCCTATGCGTCCAGGCCCTTCTCGCCAAGGTAGAGTTTCTTTAAGGTTTCTTATGTATTAGGCAGTAATAAACTATACTTTTAATACAATAAATACAAAAATTAACTACTAAATATCCTTAATGATTTTGGTGTAAAACCTAGAATCTGAAATATTTTCAACAGCTGCTACAACAATACTCGTATATTATGTGGAATATTTCCTTTTATTTAAACACTAGCTGTTGCCCGCGGCTCCGCCCGCGTGTATGTCGGTTATCGCGGCAAACAGTAACCTATGTGTTAATCTGATGTATCTTCTATACCTATAAAATAACATGTCCTGACTGACTGACTGATTCATCATCGCCGAGTGGAAACTATTAAACTTAAGAATACAAAATTTGGTGAGTATGATCGTTTCATTAAGTAGACACTCATTAAGGAAGGAATTTCGGAATTTCTACCCCCAAGGGGGTGAAATAGAGGTAGAAAGTTTGTATGGAAGTCCGTCATTTTTTAAGTTAGAAACATGAAACTTTATTTTTGGGCTACTGATTAAATATGAGTTAACACGTATTTAAGCGTTTCTGGATATTCTACTCCTTAGGGGTGAAATAGGGGTTGACGTTTTGTATGTAGGTTAGTCTGGAAGTCCGTCATTTTTGAAGTTAAAAACATGAAAGTTTAATTTAGGGCTATTTAAGAAACATGAAACTTTATTTTTGGGTTACTTATAAAAATTTGTAGATATGTATTTCAACGTTTCCTAATATTCTACCCCTAAGGGGGTGAAATAGGGGTTGAAGTTTGTTTGGAACTTCGTCATTTTTAAATTAGAAACATGAAACTTTACTTTTGGTTTGGGCTACTGATTAAAAATGAGTAGATACGTATTTAGCCCTTTCTCGATATTCTACGCTGAAGGGATGAAATAGGCGTTGACATTTCATCGGGTTAGTCTTGAAGTCCGTCAGTTTTGAAGTTAGAAACCAGTGACCGACCGAAGGTTCGGTTTCGGTTTCGGCCTGTTTCGGCCAAAAAATCTAGGTTCGGCCGTAGTTTCGGTTTCGGCCAAAAAATGGCCGAACCTTCGGCCGCGCCGAAACTCGAGTGAGTGTGAATAATCGTGCGTCATTCGGTGAACTTTGTTACTCACTCGTGCTCAGACGCTCATATGGCCGGCTCAGTTCGCTCCCCTTAATTCCATCGTTAATCGAATTGAATTGATTTTATGTTTAACATATGTATGATTAACATATGACATACTGTATTTGTTTAGTTAAGACAATAGTATAGGTTCCCAATCCGAACTTCAGCTTTGCATGTCTAGTTTTTTCTTACAGACGACTAGTTTCTCTATCCTCTATCTCTTAATCTCACCTGTCAGATCACCTAAACAACTTGAAAGAATACAACTAAGGCCCTATTCGTGTATATGGTATGTAAATATTCTTTCTCTAACCCCTAATCGTTTAACTTTCTATTATCAGCTCATGCGAATAACTGAATGAAAACGACTAAAGGTAACATACATATGACATTTGAAGATGAATTATCCTCAAAATTCTAACTGTTAAGGAGTCTTACCTTCTATCATCAGCTCATCATCATAAAAATCATGACCACCAGACGCAAATACCGTAATAGCTTTAGAAAATATATGATAACATCGAACGTGCCTAAAAAAATTGTGGGTATCCCTCGATTTCCTTGAGATCCCATCATCAGATCATTATATGGTGCCAATAGGACTACCTCGGATGCATGCCCATCCGAATACAAAAAAAAAATCCAAAATTGGTTTACAATTGACGAAGTAATCGGTGAACATACATAAGAAATACATACCCTAATTACCTAAAATATAACAACTTTTGAAAAAATGGGTTTGGTTCACATATTTTTCAAGGGCAAAAAAGGTTCGGTTTCGGCTGAAAAACCAGTTTCGGTCGGACACTATTAGAAACATGTATTTTTTTTTTTTTAATTTTAGGGCTATTGATAAAAAATTTGGAGATACATATTTAAGCGTTTCCCAATATTCTACCCGTAAGGGGGTGAAATAGGGGTTGAAAGTTTGTATGGAAGTCCGTCTTTTTTAAGCTAGAAACATGAAAAAATATCTTTGGGCTAATAGTTAAAAACGCGTAAATACTAAGTGTCTCTGGATATTATACCTACCCCTTTTTTTGTGCGGAAATTCCATCGGATATCACCAACTGGTGGTTATGTCGGACTTGAACCGACTAAAAACCGCACACCGTCTCGGGTTCTAGAAACCAGGGAACCAGAGCGCCCTAGAAAGGAAATCCCATAAATGATATTTTTACCCCTAAGGGGTGAATTAGATGTTGAAATTTCGTAAGTAGATTAGTTTGGAAGTTTGTCATTTTTTATTTAGTAGCCTGAAACTTTGTCCTTAGGTTTTTAAATACAAATAAATGAATACCTATATCATCATTTATGGGAATTCTATTTCTAAAGGGGTTAAAATAAGGGTCGAACGTTAGTATGAAATCCTTTTTAATAGGCTATTGATTGAAAATAAATAAATAGGTACGTTTAAAAACATGAATAAATTATTCATACATAGTAACACAGTTTTAATTAAATATATTGTAAATAGTCAACTTCCACGCGAGCAAAGCCGCGGGCAACAGCTAGTAAGCTATATTACTGTAAAGTTTCATCCAATTCCGTCCAGTGCTTTTTGCGTGAAGAAGTAACAAACATACACCCTCACAAACATTCGCTTTTATAAATTAGTGTGATGTGATAAAATCGAATACGAAAAACAATGTAAAATTTATCACTACAGTTAAATGAAAAATTAAACATAACGAATGGAGCTTATTTTCAAAACGTAAATAAAACTAAATTATGTAAGTATCTACAACTAATTCAACGAAAAAAATGGAAGGTATCTACAACTTACTAAAAGAAATTAAAACACCAACAAATAAGTAATTAAATATTTGCAACGAAAAACATCTGCTTACCTATGCCTTTACCAATAACCTAACAAAATCCTATAAAAAAGTAAATTATAGGTACCTAGGTACCTATGCTATAACCTTACAAAATTCTAAAAATACCGAGAAAACCAATTAGTATCTACAAAAGACTATTTGCTAATTATTTAGGTACAACAAGAATCGCCTGCTTATACCTATGATATGACCTAACAAAATCCTAAAAAAAAAATTCGTTTAAAAAAACCGACTTCAAAAACTAAAAAGTATCAATTAAGTTAATTTGCATGTGCTGCCTAGGTTTGAAGTCAGTGCCAAGCCAAATGTAATAGTAGGTATCACACTCGCTATATTTCGAGATGAACGTCAACGACGTCACCGACGCTTCAGTTGTTTTGTTCTACGCGAAGAGCAGCTATCCCGCTCAAAGTCACGCGCGGCGAGTGCGGTAGCTACTATTACATTTTGGCTTGGCACCAACTTCAAACCTATGAATAGGTAGCACATACAAATTAAGTTATTTGATACTTTTTAGTTTTAGAAGTCGGTTTTTTTAAACGAAGTTTTTTTTTATTTTTCACTTTTTAGTATTTCTCAAGTCTCTCATCATCATTTCACCTAAATAACTTGAAAGAATAAGACTAAAGGTAACATACATGCTGTATAGAATCGAAAGGACTTCAGGTATTTTTTTGTAATAAAATCTCAAATGGACTATCTTCTATAGGTTACTATAATTCAAGTGATTTGAGGTAAACTGACTATCTCAGGTTAGCTCTGATATCGTTAAGACCGGTTTTATATATTATAATATATATATATATATATTATTACGTACACGCGATTTTAAATAATAAAAGTGATTTAGCAAACTGCATAGAGTTTTTTACATTTTACTCCATGACATTGAGTACGTGTTAACTACTTTTCTAAATGTAATAAAAGTATGTTTTCTGGTGCACTGTAGTGGTTTCCTCCTATGCTCTTTATAAGCTGGCTCATATAGTTAACACCGAAGCACTAATAACTGCTTATCATGGCGCTGTTGCATCCGTGCCAAGATACGGTCTTATTTTTTGGGGTAACTCCACGCTTAAAGAAATCACCTTTAAATGTCAAAAGAGATGTATCAGGGTTATGTTTGGGCTTCAGAAAACCGATAGCTGTAGACCCTATTTTGTAAGACATCAAATTCTAACACTTCCATCTCTATATATATTTGAGTTCGCATTATTACCTACCTTATCGGACACCGTTGTACGTAATAGGCGAAAAGATACTATAAGTATACGCAGAGCTAACACATCTCTCATGCAGTGTTTTTTGTTTAGCTCCAAAAATATTTAATAAACTTCCTGAAGGATTTAAACAGTTGAATATAAGTAATTTTAAGAAGAACCTAAAGAAACTACTCTCTGAGAAATGTTATTATGATATTAATAACTTTTTAGTTGCTAGCTAGGTGACTCGCTAGGCTCTAGGCGCTAAGCAAAGCGCTTGCCTGTGCGTTTGTAGCCTTAAAGTTTCTACACTAAAAAGAGAAATAAATAAATCACAACGCTGCATTGTCAACGTTCGCAATGAGGATGGTGGCCCCCACTCTTGGTCTACTCGCGCTTTCCAGCAGACAGTGTACAGCAGTTTTAGCCACTCTTATGAGTATACATTTAAAGACAAAGATTTAATTTTAGAGTGAATTGTACACTGTTTGTTATGTTTTCCTAACTAAATTGAGTAAAGAGTTTTCAACCAGAGAAATGAATTTAAAGCTCAAGAGTGATTTTTTTTATTACCCGACTACGGCAAAGCCAAGGAGGGTTATGATTTTGACAGGCTATGTATGTATGTATGTTCATCTGTTCCCTCATAGCTCCTCCACTATTTATTAAAACTAGACAAATGAGGTATCGTTAGAACTGTCTTGATCGTCCGCTGGTTATATATGCTATATGACGTGTCGCTGATTTTAATGTGGCGTCCTCTGGCGGTCATAAAGTACTGTGTTATAAATCGTTACTTGGACATTTCAAAAATATATATTTATTAGCATTTGCTCGTGACTTTGTCCGTATTTATTCGATAATTTTGATATTTCTATGGTACCTAATTAATAGTTTTTATTTGTTATACAAGAGTGCAAAGTTGCTTTTTAACCGCGTGCTCAATATTGATGACCGAGCAAGTGAAGGATTCTAAAATTAGAATCCTGAGCGGTAGCGAGGAAATCCAAAGAGCACGAGGTGAAAAATCTTTGCACTCGAGTGCAACACGTAACTTTTCATTCCACCTCAGCGAGGAAATGACTAAATGACGTGAAAAGAAAATGGTGCTGGCAAAACAAATCAAAAAAAAGTACACCAAGAAGATTCCGAGTCTGAGTTTTTAACAAATTAAAAAAAATATATAAATTCGGCACCATGGAAGGTAGAAATAAATAGGTTTAATAATGTTTTGACTTAGTGTTTAATGATGTTTTGACTTAGTGTTTAATGATGTTTTGACTTAGTGTTTAATGATGTTTAGATACAAGCTTAGTGCACTCGATGTTCTAAATTCAATTTTACTTTATCCTCTAGTAGATAAAAACGGCTTTTGCACTTAAATATCGAAGGGCCAAAATACTCTTTCCTAGATGGTGGGATGAAAAATATATTTTGAAGAAATTAATATTATATACACACCAAAACTTTTTAAATAAAAAAAAATAAAAACTAAAGTTAAACGTTACATAGAAGCGTACCGAAACACTTTAACAACGCGTGACTGCGGCTTTTTAAACTTGATTCATACTTTTTCAGCGTCGTTTTTTGTCGTAGTTGGGTTTTAGTTTTAACTTTTTTTACAAGTGAAATAGCATTTGAAATTGATTACCTTAAGCGTTAATAGTACTTATTATCATCGTGCAGTATTTCAGTAGAGTGCACGCATATAATAAAAGATTGTTTGTTGTTTGCTAAAGTAATTTTATTCTTTGGAATCATTTTGCCGTAAGTTTATTTGTTTGGTATTTACAGAGCACAGCCACAACCTCTACCAGCCCATCCAGCGCGGTAGCCAAGACCGGGAGCAATGGCAGCAGCGGGAGCGATACCAGCGCCGTAGTATTCAGGAGCAAAGGCAGTGTTCTCGCTAACCATAGCGTTGATGCCATTACCGCAAGCGTGATTGACTGCACCTATACCAGCAGTAGGAAGCACTCCCTCCAAACCTACAGTACCAACGAACGGTAGCTCTCCAGCTACGGCAAGAGCACCCTCGTAAGCATTCTCAGACGCAACAGAAATTCCGACGGGAGCAAAAGCTGAGGCACTGGAGACTGGCAGTAAACCACCGCTGGTAGGAGTGAAGTCCATGGCGGGAGCAACAGCGGGGTAGATTCCATCGTAGGCCAAACCTCTTCCGGCAAACCCATTGAGACCATCATATGCCAGAGGAGCAGCTAAGCCGTTGTAACCTATACCTCTGCCGGCCCAACCAGCGAGTCCATCATAGGCAAAAGGAGCAGCCAAACCATCGTATGCCAAACCGGGAGCGGCGATGCATTGACTCAATGCTGACTAGAAGAAAAATAAATTAAAAATTAAAAAGTAAAAACCAATAATTCTTCTAAGGAACTAATCGCGTATTTTCATTTTTAAAAGTGATTGCATCAAAGAAAATTTTGGAAAATAGACATAAAATTATAAATTTAGGTAAATAAATAGTATAGTTTGCATATTGTTTGTGAAATTTTGTCCAAATCTCTATATTTTTCAGATTTGGAGAAGTTCCACCTTTAATTTAACTGTTGTGAATACAACAGCAGAATTAAGAACCCATAATCATAACTAATATAATAAATGTCAATTTCCGTGAAAATTTTAATCGTTGAGGAACCAATTTGTTGTTCAAAATCCATATATTTAACAAAGTCACACATAGAGATTTAAGAGTTATACCTTGATAAATAACATAAAAGACCTTGAGTTATAGATATCTATCAGAAATACAAGGTTTTGCACATAATTACATTTCTGAACAGTACGCAAACGTAATTAAAAATAAAACTTTTGTTATCCAAATTTAAAACTAAATATATTGCTTAAAATTTCATAAAACTTACCTGGACGAGAAGCGCCTGAGCGCAAAGGATGAAGACAGCTTTAGCAGACATGTTACTCGTTCAAGTGTAAGTTCTGACACTAGAATGATGTTTAGTATCAACACAGCTGCTTATATACGTCAAAATGTTATCAAATGCCAAGAATACTTAGTCAATATGTGGGTAAGTAGGCTTGAGTAACAACGATAAGCCTACAAACAAACAGAAACAGGTCGAAGTGATTTCTGAAACGTGTCAAAATTAAGAAATTATTGATTTGGGTTTGTAAATTTTAATATTTAAAGTCCAAAAATTTGACTCAAAACATATTATTCAACTTTTGTTTGAACTGAAATTACAACCAAACATGAACACCTTCGCCGTTGTATTCCTCTGCATCCAAGCTTGCTTGGTACAGGTATGTTTGATTTATGAATTTCTTAATATTCGCTAATTTTTTTTGTATATCACTTGGGACAACATTTGGGACCAACATCGCGTTGTATATACTTTAATATTTGTAATTGAATTGTTAGGTTTGGAGCGGTCCCCCAACGCGATGAATTTTTTTAGAATTATTAATACCCGCATATAATTAAGTAGGTACTTTAAGATTGAGTTTCTTTCATTATTTTCTACTTTTTAAATGGAACTCAGGTTATTGTGTCGGGGGTTTTTTTTAAATACTTTTCTTAGGTACACACCGAAGCTAAGAACACTCTCGATTAAGTCATTTATATTCTTTTTCAGTGCTCTTTCATTTGATACAACATTAGGATACATGCACAGGCATTCTATTTTCCATCCCCACTTTTAGCCCCATTAACTTCAAACGGCTCAACCGATTTTTTAAATATTTTTCATTAATTTTATTATTAATTTTGTAAAGTGCATGTGATGCAATTTCATTTGCGACCCTATTTGGGTAAATTTGCGGATATTGGGTATTTTCTTCACTTTTTCCCCCAGAGTTTTTCAGGGTTCAACCGCTTTTCATTGAACATATTATTTTGTAATGTGCACGTGATGCGCTTTCATTTGAGACCCCACTCGATTATATTTGCAGACATTCGGTTATTTTTCTCCACTTTCACCCCCCACAACTTTTAAACGACTCCACCGGTTTTCATCAAACATGTCTAAAAACACTCGCCCGTAACTCACCTTTCATACAAAAATAAACTAAATTGAAATCGTTTCATTCATTGGCGAGCTACGTAGCCACAGACAGACAGACAGGTCAAACTTATAACACCCCTCTTTTTGCGTCGGGGGTTAAAAAGAGTACTTCCACATTAGGAACGTACATTCATCGTGTGTCGCGGGACAAACATACATGTAATGCACACAAAGAACACCCAGACTCAGAACAACAATTTGTGGATCACACAAAGTGTTGCCCCATGTTGGATTTGAACCTACAACGCTTGGCGCAGTGTAAAGCGGCGTGCCGACCGCCCAAACAACTAGGCAACTTAAAAGCAATAAAACACTTTTGTTTGATTTATTTCATCAGATAAGTTATATATTATATATATACTAGCAAACCCGGCGAACTCCGTTTCGCCACCAGATGGCTTCGTTTTATATAACACTTTCCCGCTTTTCTGTTGAAAATTTTCCTGAATTTTCTTTGCTATAAACCTCACGGAGACCGAGACCTCTCCAACGAATGCAAAACCGTGAAAATCGGTTTGTGCGTTCTGGAGTTATAGCGTCAGGAAGGAAAACCCGACTTATTTTTGTATAGTAGATTATTACTACTACTTATAGTTATAAGTTTTTCTATATGAAATACTTTGTAAAGTACATACATATTATATTTATCCTACTTTATTTGGTTTGTATTTTTTTCTTCATTTATTTTTATGTAGAATGCTTTAAAATTCAGTTTATTTTGACGGAATACAAGTTATATTAAAACTTGCAAGTTTATAACTACTATTTATATCTAAGGTAGGTACTAACTATTTGTGAAATTCGCTAGAATGCAATATTAAAAAAAATACTGGTGAATCCTATTTCAGAACGTGTTCGGTCAGTGCACAAGCCGCGCCGCTGTAGCCGCTGAGCCCGGACTCATCGCTCACGGTCATGCTGCTCCTTACGGTCTTGGTGCTCCCTGCGGTCTAGGTGCATCTTTCGCATACGACGGTCTTGCTGGTGTGGGAGCTCTTTCCGGATACCGCGCTGGACTTGGTGAGCTCGCCTACCCTGGTGCTGGACTTGGCCTGTACGGTGATGTTGCCTACCCTACTGCTGGCTGGTCTGCTCCTTACGGTGGTGTTGGTGAAGGAAATGTGGCTGTTGCTGGTGAGCTCCCCGTAGCTGGTACTACCGCTGTCGCTGGTCAGGTCCCCATTATGGGCGCTGTGAACTTCGGTGGTGCTGTCCCCGCTGCTGGTTCCGTTTCTATCACTGGTAGATGTGCCTGTGGTTGTGATGCTCCTTACGGATACTTGTACTGAGTAACGATGTCCTCAATCAGATCAAAGTTTGACAATAAATGCCATTGGTTATGCAACCACTTTTTAGTCTTATTTTTTCTTAAAATTTACTCAATTAAATACTTTGATGAGAATGATTATTTAAATAATAGGTCTTTACCTATGAAATTGCCGTTTTGTATGCAATAAGTTAAAGTACCTACTTATTTTTTCAAACTTTTTTATTTCTGTTATTCGAAGTAATCACCCATGCCTTGCCTCCCGTCCAGCTGATTTTTACAAGAAAGCCATCAATAAACTGCCAATGCGTTGGCAAAGATGCGTCGATTGCATGGGTGATTACTTCGAATAACAAAAATATAAAAGTTTGAAAAAATAAGAACTTTCACTTATTGCATACAAAACGGCCATTTCATAGGGAAAGACCTAATATATCTATACTAATATTATAAAGCTGCAGAGTTTGTTTGTTTGTTTGTTTGAACGCGCTAATCTCAGGATCTACTGGTCCGATTGGAAAAATTCTTTCAGTGTTGGATAGTCCATCTATCGAGGAAGGCTATAGGCTATATTTTGTTTCATGAAAAATAGAGATCCGTAAGAAAATTGCTATTTTGTAACCCAAGGTGTGAAATCGAAAACCTATTTTTGCGTGCGCTGCAAAAAGTATTGACAATAGAACAAAATAATGTATTACGGGTTTGTAGGTCCCATTAGGATCTACAAAAAAGTCCGCGAGAGCATATATCTAACTATCATGGTTTAGTAACAATAACCACTTTTGTGTTCAAAAAAATTATTGAATCGTCTGAAGAAAGAAACTACGTTAAATGTGTATCGTAATATTAATCCTTACCTAAATAAAGCATTATGTTATCAAGGGTATTTATGTAGAAGTAAAATACTTTTTGTTTCATCCCATCAGGACATTTCGTTTAGAAGTTATCACGAGTATAAGACGCTAAGAGTTGGTACCTATTATTGAGTTATTTGCCAAAGAGTTTTTATCAACATAATACCTAATATTAGTCTTTATCCAAATAAATGTGTTGTTGATTATGAGTATTAGATCTTATAAGAGTATAATAAATACATCTATACTAATATATAAAGCTGAAGAGTTTTTGTTTGTTTGAACGCGCTAATCTCAGGAACTACTGGTCCAATTTGAAAAGTTCTTTCAGTGTTAGATAGCCCGTTTATCGAGGAAGTTTATCGAGTTTAACTATATCGTCACGCTATGACCAATAGGAGCGGAGTACCAATGAAGAATGTTTCAAAAACGGGGGGAAATTATTACGCTACGGGCAATAGGAGACGCAAACGACGTTGCGTGGGTCATCTATACTAATATATAAAGCTGAAGAGTTTTTGTTTGTTTGAACGCACTAATCTCAGGAACTACTGGTCCAATTTGAAAAAGTTCTGTCAGTGTTAGATAGCCCGTTTATCGAGGAAGTTTATCGAGTTTATCTATATCATCACGCTATGACCAATAGGAGCGGAGTACCAATGAAGAATGTTTCAAAAACGGGGGGAAATTATTACGCTACGGGCAATAGGAGACGCAAACGACTTTGCGTGGGTCATCTATACTAATATATAATGCTGAAGAGTTTTTGTTCGTTTGAACGCGCTAATCTCAGGAACTACTGGTTCAATTTGAAAAAGTTCTTTCAGTGTTAGATAGCCCGTTTATCGAGGAAGTTTATCGAGTTTATCTATATCATCACGCTATGACCAATAGGAGCGGAGTACCAATGAAGAATGTTTCAAAAACGGGGGGAAATTATTACGCTACGGGCAATAGGAGACGCAAACGACTTTGCGTGGGTCATCTATACTAATATATAATGCTGAAGAGTTTTTGTTCGTTTGAACGCGCTAATCTCAGGAACTACTGGTCCAATTTGAAAAAGTTCTTTCAGTGTTAGATAGCCCGTTTATCGAGGAAGTTTATCGAGTTTATCTATATCGTTACGCTATGACCAATAGGAGCGGAGTACCAATGAAGAATGTTTCAAAAACGGGGGGAAATTATTACGCTACGGGCAATAGGAGACGCAAACGACGTTGCGTGGGTCAGCTATAATATTATAAAGCTGCAGAGGTTGTTTGTTTGTTTGTTTGAACGCGCTAATCTCAGGAACTACTGGACCAATTTGAAAAATCCTTTTATAAGGAAAATGGCAAATTTCTTTATTAATGCAAAGGTGACTTGGTTTATCGTTACTGTGACAAACGAAAACACTTTATTTGATGAATCCTTAAAGAAAATTTTAATTAATATCAATCAGGAGAAAAGTTATTGCAAAAATATATGTTGATCCCTAGACACATATGTTGATCCCTAGACACTTTTGATGTGTGTATAAAGCTGAAGAGTTTTTGTTTGTTTGAACGCGCTAATCTCAGGAACTACTGGTCCAATTTGAAAAAGTTCTTTCAGTGTTAGATAGCCCGTTTATCGAGGAAGTTTATCGAGTTTATCTATATCATCACGCTATGACCAATAGGAGCGGAGTAACAATGAAGAATGTTTCAAAAACGGGGGGAAACTATTACGCTACGGGCAATAGGAGACGCAAACGACGTTGCGTGGGTCAGCTATAATATTATAAAGCTGCAGAGGTTGTTTGTTTGTTTGTTTGAACGCGCTAATCTCAGGAACTACTGGACCAATTTGAAAAATTATTTCAGTGTTAAATAGCCCGTTTATCGAGGAAGGCTTTAGGCTATATATCATCACGCTAAGACCAATAGGAGCGGAGCAATAATGAAGAATGTTTAAAAAACGGAGGAAAATTATCACGCTACGGGCAATAGTGACGCAAACGACGTTGCGTGGGTCAGCTAGTATCTATATACTAGCTAATCCGACAAACGTTGTTTGCCTTAAAATAAAAATTGGTTATAAAAAATAGATGTTGATCGATTCTCAGACCTACCCGATATGCACACCAAATTTCATAAAAATCTTTCAAGCCGTTTCAGAAGAGTATGGTAACTAACATTGTGACACGAGAATTTTATATTCTGTCTATATAAAAATTAATCGACGAAATGTATGTACGCGCATAACTTCCGATCGACTGCAGCAAATTAGATAATTTTTAGGGTTCCGTGCCAAAGGCAAAAAACGGAACCCTTATAGATTCGTCATGTCTGTCTGTCTGTCTGTCCGTCCGTCTGTCTGTCTGTCCGTCCGTATGTCACAGCCACTTTTTTCCGAAACTATTAGAACTATACTGTTGAAACTTGGTAAGTAGATGTATTCTGTGAACCGCATTAAGATTTTCACACAGAAATAAAAAAGAAACAATAAATTTTGGGGGTCCCAATACTTAGAACTGAAACTCAAAAACTTTTTTTTCATCAACCCTGTGGGGTATCTATGGATAGGTCTTCAAAAATAATATTGAGGTTTCTAATATATTTTTTTTCTATTATTAAAAAAAAACACTTTCTAGATCTCGTTTAAATCAATTTTCGGTGGAAGTTTGCATGGTAATGTACATCATATATTGTTTTGAGTTTTATCAATCTCTTATTTTAGAATTTACAGGGGGGGGGGGGACACATTTTATCACTTTAGAAGTGTCTCTCGCGCAAACTATTCAGTTTAGAAAAAAATGATACTAGAAACCTCAATATTATTTTTAAAGACCTATCCATAGATACCCCACAGGGTTGGGCTTGATGAAAAAAAAAAATTTTGAGTTTCAGTTTCAAGTATGGGGACCCGCAAAATTAATTGTTTTTTTAATGAAATAATCGATTATATACACGTTATAGTACAATATTGCTACCACGTTACACTGCCTTCCTAGTCGCTTCCTACGGCATTTGAAGTTATTGACATTATGCTTTTCCTCACATCACATGCAGCAAATTTAGTAAAGAAGAATGGCCCACAGTTAAGAGTCGGCAGAGAATAAAAGTAATTTTGTGTCGCAGTCTTGTTAGCTCCCCCGTAATTTGGGGAAGTTGAAAAATATGAATTCAGTGAGTCGCGATTAACATCTTTCAAAGTACATTAGGACGGGACTTTCCGACCCCCAACGACTTAAGAAATTTCCAGACCTTAACAGGATTACCATCGTTAACAGATTTATGAACATGTCAGCCCTGAGCATTCGTACACATCTTATTGCAGTGATTTCTTACCAGTACAATTTTTTCCCAGTTGGTTGCTGTAGGATGTCCTTTATACTTTGATAGAGCCCTTTATTGTGAATATTCAAATATATAATTTATTATGTCATAAAGAAAAACTAGCAGCATATTAATAATATGCTGCTAGTTTTTTCGGTTACTATAACGATAGTGGTTTCTTTCAGGACTTCTGTAAAGCAAAATCTTCCATTACGTGTTAGGGTTCTACGATTTTGAGAAATAAGCCTTCTGTCGTAAAAGAAGCTTTATTATAAACAATCTTAAAACCACAGAGCAACTCAAAATAATAGTCCTGATTGAACCCTGAGGTCGCCGTTTTAATCGCTTACATATACGGACCTTTAACTTTGTAGCTACGGACCCACTTACATAATATTATATCCCTCAGTTTTTTTTTTTAAGTGACAACTTCTTGAGCCGCTTTGAGCATATTTTGGTAAGAGAAAATCTTATGAGTTAGTGTCATCGCGTCACCGCATCACCGACATGCTGTCGTCACAAAACTTCTTTGGTCGCGTTGAGCACTTTTTGGTAGGAGAAAATCTTATTGGTTCGCGTCTCCGACATGCTAATGTTTGATGTTGATAATTTTAATTTAAACATTATGAAATTTCTAATTTTACACATTAATTTTACAAATAATATTCTAAGTTATACTCGTAAGTCTTCACTTCTATCGGCAGTCCTTATGACTGCCAATTTTTTTATGAAATAGTGGGCAAACGAGCATACGTATCGCCTGATTTTAAGCGATTACCGCCACCCATGGACACCCGAAACACCAGAGGCATCACAAGTGCGTTGCCGGCCTTTGGGGGTGGCGATGAAGGGAGGGTCTGGGGCCTCCGGTATCCTCACTCACTCGGTGAAACTCAGCGCAGGCGCTGTTTCACACCGATTTTCTGTGAGGTCGTGATATCACTCCATTCGAGCTGCCCCATTCGTGCCGAAGCGTGGCTCTCCCACGGTATTAGTTGCACTATTGTAGAAATTGAACTGCACTGCGATCCGCAAGACGCCTTTTTATGCGTCGATAAGATGCTCGATCCAAGCATCTCTATTACTGTTATTATATTTAGCCAGGCGGTCGATATGCACTACTTTGAATCCTTCTCGGTTGTCGTCGAATCCTGTAGGTTACGTCGTTCATCCGGGTAATCACCTTGTATGAACCCTTCTATTTTATTTGTAGTTTTTTGGACTTCCCCTTCCTGCGGTAAAGGAGCATTTGATATTAATAATTTTAAGCGTCTATTCCTTAGAATCACGCACTAATATATAAGTTAATGGTACTTATTATCATGGATCAGTTTTTCAGTAGAGTGCACGCATATAATAAAAGATTGTTTGTTGTTTGCTAAAGTAATTTTATTCTTTGGAATCATTTTGCCGTAAGTTTATTTGTTTGGTATTTACAGAGCACAGCCACAACCTCTACCAGCCCATCCAGCGCGGTAGCCAAGACCGGCAGCGGGAGCGATACCAGCGCCGTAGTATTCAGGAGCAAAGGCAGTGTTCTCGCTGATCATGGCGTTGATGCCATTTCCGCAAGCGTGATTGACGGCACCCATACCAGCAGTAGGGAGCACTCCCTCCAAACCCACAGAACCAACGAACGGCAGCTCACCAGTTACGGCAAGAGCTCCCTCGTAAGCATTCTCAGACGCAACGGAAATTCCGACGGGAGCAAAAGCAGATGCACTGGAGATGGGCAGCAAACCACCGCTGGTAGGAGTGAAGTCCATGGCGGGAGCAACAGCGGGGTAGATTCCATCGTAGGCCAAACCTCTTCCGGCAAACCCATTGAGACCATCATATGCCAGAGGAGCAGCTAAGCCGTTGTAACCTATACCTCTGCCGGCCCAACCAGCGAGTCCATCATAGGCAAAAGGAGCAGCCAAACCATCGTATGCCAAACCGGGAGCGGCGATGCATTGACTCAATGCTGACTAAAAAAAAAAATGAAATTAATAAATAAAAACCAATATTTTTTCTAAGGAATTAATCGCGTATTATCATTTTTAAAAGTGATTGCATCAAAGAAAATTTTGGTAAATAGACAACATTATAATTTTAGGTAAATAAATAGTATATAAATGTGCATATTGTTTGTGTTTGGTCAGATTTGTTTCAGATTTGGAGAAGTTCCACCTTTAATTTAACTGTTGTGAACATTCAACAGCAGAATTAAATACCCATAATCTTAACTAATATAATAAATGTCCATTTCCGTGAAAAGTGTAATTGTTGAGGAACCAATTTGTTGTTCAAAATCCATATATTTAACAAAGTCACACATCAGAATTATACCTTGATAAAAAAAACACAAAAAAGACCTTGAGTTATAGATACCTATCAGAAATACAAGGTTTTGCACATAATTAAATTTCTGAACAGTACGCAAACGTAATTAAAAATAAAACTTTTGTTATCCAAATTTAAAACTAAATATATTGCTTAAAATTTCATAAAACTTACCTGGACGAGAAGCGCCTGAGCGCAAAGGATGAAGACAGCTTTAGCAGACATGTTACTCGTTCAAGTGTAAGTTCTGACACTAGAATGATGTTTAGTATCAACACAGCTGCTTATATACTTCAAAATGTTATCAAATGCCAAGAATACTTAGTCAATATGTGGGTAAGTAGGCTTGAGTAACAACGATAAGCCTACAAACAAACAGAAACAGGTCGAAGTGATTTCTGAAACGTGTCAAAATTATGAAATTATTGATTTCGGTTTCTAAATTTAAATATATAAAGTCAAAAAATTACACTCAAAACATATTATTCAGCTTTTGTTTGAACTGAAGTTACTACCAAACATGAACACCTTCGCCGTTGTATTCCTCTGCATCCAAGCTTGCTTGGTACAGGTATGTTTGATTTATGAATTTCTTAATGTTTGCTATTTTTTTGTATAACACTTTTGTTCAAAAATTAAATAAAAAATTAAAAAATCCCCCGACGCAATAACCTGAGTTCCCTTTAAAAAGTAAAAAATAATGAAATGAGTTTTTTTTAATACTTTTCATAGGTACACACCGAAGCTAAGAACACTCTCGATTAAGTCATTAATATTCTTTTTCAGTGCTCTTTCATTTGATATAACATTAGGATACATGCACAGGCATTCTATTTTCCATCCCCACTTTTAGCCCCATTAACTTCAATGGGCTCAACCGATTTTTTTAATATTTTTTATTTATTTTTATTATTAATTTTGTGTTAAGTGCATGTGATGCAATTTCATTTGCGACCCTATTTGGGTTTTGCGGATATTGGGTACTTTCTTCACTTTTGCCCCCAGAGTTTTTCAGGGTTCAACCGATTTTCATTGAACATATTATTTTGTAATGTGCACGTGATGCGCTTTCATTTGAGACCCCACTCGATTATATTTGCAGACATTCAGATATTCTTCTCCACTTTCAACCCCCACAACTTTTAAACGACTACACCGATTTTCATTAAACATATCTAAAAACACTCGTCCGTAACTCACCTTTCATACAAAAAAAATAAATTGAAATCGATTCACTCATTCGTGAGCTACGGAGCCACAGACAGACAAACGCGACAAACTTATAACACTCCTCTTTTTGCGTCGAGGGTTAAAAAGAGTACTTCCGCATTAGGAACATATATACATCGTGTGTCGCGGGGGCCTTTATAAACATACATGAAACGGACACAAAGAATACCCAGACTCAGAACAACAATTTGTGGATCACACAAAGTGTTGCCCCATGTTGGATTTGGAATTCAGTTTATATTCAGGGAATACAAGTTATATTAAAACTTGCAAGTTTATAACTACTATTTATATCTAAGGTAGGTACTAACTATTTGTGAAATTCGCTAGAATGCAATATTAAAAAAAATACTGGTGAATCCTATTTCAGAACGTGTTCGGTCAGTGCACAAGCCGCGCCGCTGTAGCCGCTGAGCCCGGACTCATCGCTCACGGTCATGCTGCTCCTTACGGTCTTGGTGCTCCCTGCGGTCTAGGTGCATCTTTCGCATACGACGGTCTTGCTGGTGTGGGAGCTCTTTCCGGATACCGCGCTGGACTTGGTGAGCTCGCCTACCCTGGTGCTGGACTTGGCCTGTACGGTGATGTTGCCTACCCTACTGCTGGCTGGTCTGCTCCTTACGGTGGTGTTGGTGAAGGAAATGTGGCTGTTGCTGGTGAGCTCCCCGTAGCTGGTACTACCGCTGTCGCTGGTCAGGTCCCCATTATGGGCGCTGTGAACTTCGGTGGTGCTGTCCCCGCTGCTGGTTCCGTTTCTATCACTGGTAGATGTGCCTGTGGTTGTGATGCTCCTTACGGATACTTGTACTGAGTAACGATTTCCTCAATCAGATCAAAGTTTGACAATAAATGCCATTGGTTATGCAACTACTTCTGAGTCTTATTTTTTCTTAAAATTTCCTCAATTTAATACTTTGATGAGAATTATTATTTTAAATATATATCTATATTTTTTTTTCCCGCGGCTCTTCTCTAGTGTATGTCAGTTATCGCAGCAAATAGTAGCCTTAGTGTTATTCTGATGTATAAGCTATATTACTGTAAAGTTTCATACAAATCTGTTCAGTAGTTTTTGCGTGAAAGAGTAACAAACATCCATCCATCCATACATCCATACTTACAAACTTTCGCGTTTATAATATCAGACCAAAGTTTGACAATAAATGACATTGGTTATGCAAAAGGATGTGTTATTTTCTCTTAGGCCGCTTAGTTCTATACACTGCAGCACTGCGGGAAGTTGACACTGGCTTACTAAAAGATTTTTTCAATAATTTAGAAAAAAATTACAAAATTAAATAAGGCGATACGAAATTCGCCGCGTCAGTAAGATGAATCACCGAAATGTATGTATGTACGCGCTTAGCTTCTGATTGACTTTGCAAAATTGAAAAGTGCCTTTCCGTCTCTGGGCTTCATTGAGAGCGGACGCTTGTCGGATTGTTTTTCAAATCTATTGCAAGTTTATTTAACCTGACTCGTCATTGGTTGAAGCGCGTGAGTCGGCGGCTCTCGTTTCTTCCCGACGGGTTCTCAGGATGGACGGGTGGAACTGGTGAGAAATTATTACTATTTAACAACTACTCGAAACATAGCAAACTTCAAAAAGTAGTTTGGTGCTCTGCCAGGTTTGGAACTTGCGACTTACCGATTCGAGATTGGCGCCTCGACCGCTTGGACAAGAAGTTAGTTAGGCTGTGAGACGAAATTTGAGTTACCTTTGTGCCTTGTGTCACCGCGACATCTTCTGGCTACACGCAATATAAGTATTGTAACGGTGGATTAGCGCCAAGTAGAACGTTCGGGATATGAATGCGTGAAATTACTCGAACGAAGGCATTTTTATAGTATTTGACAGGCCCGACCCAATTCAATACCAAATCCACATATTTAGTAGACAATATCAAATATTGTTTACCACAAATATTCCAATGATTACCAGCACACAACCATTATTTGATAATACAGGACTGCGTAACACCAAAGAATTTGATATGAAATATAAGTCCAAATTTGATATGAAATATAAGTCGCGCCGGAAGCCGACAAGCGGAAGGCGCCAAGATACTAACATGAATCAACCATTTACTTGTTTAAAAAATCACCAATTGAACCATAAGTCTACAATATATTCCTAGTAATTACCAAGCTTTAAACAAATGAGGTATTTATACGAGGTTGGAATCGCCACCCACAACAGTATATTGCGCTGTTTACAATTAGACTTGAACTATTGATTTCAAACAACAGGGTAGTTCATTGTTCGGATAATAGATGGCGTCGAAAAATATTTGATCTGGCTGTCGAAACGTGGTGGACGGCTGCGAATTTTTAAAATGCAATAAGTGTTCTATGATTTATGATTTGCCATGCGCTAATATACAAAACAAAAAGCATTACAGTTCCACGAGCCGAGAACAGAGGGTTAAATGGACGTGCCAGGAGTGTAAGAGTAAACAACCAAAAATAGGAAATGTCAATACTCCAGTGCGTAATATCAGGGAGGGTGAGGTGGAGTTGTTCTGTTCTGAGCCTGAGAAGCTGAAAATGTTACCACTAGAAGGAAGCAGATTACCCAACGAAAAACAACCTGTAGTAGCCCCATATCGAGCAGTTTATTGGACTACAAAGATGAAGCTTTTATATCGGCGATAAGTGAGAGAGTTCTTTCGGCAAATAAAACAGAGCTGCCTGGCATAATATCTGTGATTCTGCAGACGGAGTTGGCTCCGTCTGCAGAATCCTAAAAAGCGACCTACAGGACTTCCGTGAGTCGCTAGATTTCTTAAGTGAAAAACACGATGATATGAAGAGATCTATTGACACATTGGTTACAGAAAATACTTTTCTATCGAAAAAGAATAAACAACTCAAAACTACAGTGACGGCACTGTCTGATCGCCTAAACAATCTAGAACAACATCTGCGTGAAAAACAAATTAGAGATACAGGGTGTGCCAGAGTACCGCAATGAGAACCTAGCCACTATCCTACAGCAATGTACCCAAGTCACAGGCTGTGTTGGATTTCGAACGTCATTGTAATGGCAACATTTTCGATTGTCATTTTTCTTGTTTGACGTTTTGACGTTTGAGGTTAAGTTAGTACTTTGAGAGGCTTCTTGAAAATCGGTCGAGCAAGAGCTTCGTAATTGACTGCCGGTTTTAAGTTAATTGAATTGATATTAAGCTAATTTCCCAAGACTCGGTTTTCGTCGGTCACCGATATGAGTGGTCTAGTTAGGATTCGCGAGTTTTTGTGGGCGCGTTCAAAAGGGCGTGATCCGTGATAGCTAATACGAGTTTATTGTAATTCGAATACCTTGAAAGATATACAGCACTTTGGAGCATGTTTGTGTGAACGTACCAAGACAAAGCAGAGAGGAACTACCCAAGAGATCTCTTGGAACGCCGAGAACAAGGAAGCCACACAACTCCAGTAAGTGCTTGATGATTTTAGTTTAGATTAGAACACGGTGACACAGCCGTGGTTAATTTCTCTTGCCAGTGGTTTCTTGTTTAGTGATTGTATGCTTATAACATGGGCCTATAGGTATTTCAAACGTCACAAGGTGATCGCTGCATTGGCGAGAGGAATGAACAGTTTGGTAGCAGAAAGCGTGGTTAACCTCTGTGGCACTCCGTAGTGCACTCAGAAGGTAATATCTCGTTGTTAGGTAGGTAACTATACTGTTCCACTGTCCACATATCTTTGATTCCACTGATATAGTTGTTTAAATAAGTATTTAAAACAATTTATTAGCATAATGATTAAATTTAGGTAGGTCACACATTTAATTTGGTTAAAAACTTATGTTACTGTTATGTATGAGAGCGCGGGACAAGTGAATAAAGCAACGGTTACGTTCACCCTGGTTTATTATAGACAAGGTACCCACATAGGTGACATATACATACATAGATACACAACATTTCTCCCCCAACAAGTTCGGAACATCTAACAAAAATAATATACTCATAATATATAGACAAAAGTTAGAATCATAAAACATAAAGCAAACATATAGACAATACAATATATAGAAGACTTAGATACTAATTCTAAAGAACTGCTTATAATCTACTTTGGGGATATTGCGTAGGCATTTTCCCCCAGCTGTACGATCAGGAGCATCTTCTACAGCCTCATGGTACTCCTCATCCTCCGAAACATTTCGATCAGATCGAACCAGGTGCTGATCGATTAATGATCGTTCTGGAGTTGTACAGCTCTCCTGTGCCTGACCTATTCTGCTCGCGTGTATTGCTCTAGCCGAGCTCGGTGACGATGGCAAGTCACTAAGTTCCACCAGGCAATCATCCGGTTGACTATCCGGATGAGCAGCTTCTTTACATGCTATTAACTGATTTTTGTGTTTCTTAAAAGGAGCCGCTGATTTCAAATCCTTAATCAAATAAGTGACACTACCAAGCCTCTTAATCACCATTCCCTTGTTCCAAAGCACCTTGTTATTTGGCATGTTTACTTTATAGTTAATGTGATCGCCAGGTGCGAAGAATTGTACATTTTTTCCACCATATGATTTACGCTGTAAACACTGTTTGTTTTGTACGTAATTAGCAAGAGTGCTTGATGACGATGACGAGGTCTTATTTTTTAAAATATCTAAGCGAGAACGTAATCTTCTCCCGAAGACTAATTCCGCCGGGGTTGTACCCGTAGTAGAATGAACTGAGTTACGGTAGTCAAAAAGGAACTTTAGAAGATTATTCTTAAATGATACTTTGTTATGATCACTCATCGATGATTTAATACCCCTTTTAATAATTTTAACATAACTTTCCGCCTGACCATTACTAGCTGGATGGTATGCGGGTGACGTCACATGCGAAATGCCGTTTGAAGAACAAAACGTTCTAAATTCACTAGACGTAAATTGTGTCCCATTGTCACTCACTATAGTATGCGGCAACCCGAACCTAGACATGAACTCGTACAGTTTGTTTATAACCTGTGTAGATGTCGTTACATTCATTTCATAAACCTCGACCCATTTCGTATACGCGTCCGCGATAACTAAGAATGTACGATTGTAAATAGGGCCAAGCATGTCTATGTGTATCCTATGGAAGGGTTGCGGTGGGTGTGGCCACGGTGCAAGCGGTGCCCGCGGCGGCGATTGCCTCAGCTGGCTGCATACTGCACACCTAGACACTACATTTTCTATCGACCGGTCTATACCCGGGAACCATAACCGACTCCGCGCTTCCGCTTTCATTTTCACTATTCCTAAATGTGACTTGTGTAGCTCCGAAATAATTTTATTTTGTAATGTCGCAGGTATTATTAATTTGTAGCCACGCATCAAACATCCATTTTCAAACGCTAACTGCAACCTACATAAAAAATACGGCATTAAATTTAAATCGGTAACTTTTCTAGGCCACCCATGCTTTATACATTCTATAACCTTACACAATAATAAATCTTTTCCGGTTTCTCCTTTAACATCTTGTAAAGAAATAGGTAAACTTCCATCTGTTACAAAATTTATGTAAGAAGCGCGTTCCTCTACCCCTTCCAACTCGTTACCGGTTTGCTGAATGTCATGTAAACTAGCTCGCGATAGATAATCCGCTATATTATCCCCGCTTCGTATGTACTGTATGTTAAAGTTGTAACCATTTAAAAACAACGCATAACGTTGAAGTCGGTTCGCAGATACTTCAGGAATACCGCGCGAAGGATTAAATATGGACAAAAGGGGCTTATGATCCGTGCGGAGTATAAAGGGCGTTGACCTACCGTATAGGTATTGATGAAACCTCCTAACGCCAAATATTATAGCGGTTGCTTCTTTTTGTAATTGAGAATATTTTTTCTCAGAGGAGTTAAGGGTTCGCGAAGCAAAGGACACCGGTCGCTCTTACCCTTATCGCATATTTGAGACAAGACCGCGCCTAACCCGTCTGGAGATGCGTCTACAGTTAAAATTAATTTCGCATTAGGATCAAAGTGGGCTAGTACCTGTTCAGATGCCATCATGTGCTTAATTGTAACAAAAGACTTTTGGTGTTCCGCACTCCATTCCCATTTACTATTCTTTTGTAGTAACTTATAAAGTGGGCTAAGTATAGAGGACGCATTGGGTACAAAGTCCCGATAGTAGTTGACTAACCCTAAGAAAGATTGTAATTTATTTAAATTACTGGGGGCTGGTGCATCTAAAATTGCTTTTACCTTTTGTTTACATTTATGTAATCCGTTTTTATCAACTGAATAACCTAAATACTCAACTTGATCCTTAAAAAAATCGCATTTTTTTTTTTTTTTTTTTATGTAATAGGCGGCATTTATCTAATCGTAATGTCAACCCAGCCACTTGTAATCTTCTTAACACTTCGTTAAGCCTCTCTAAGTGTTGACTAGTGCTATTTGCTGTAATTAAAATATCATCCAACATACATAAAACGCCATCTATCCCTGACAGTAAACAATCCATTGTTCGCTGAAAAATAGAAGGCGCGCTGGCCAGGCCAAACACTAGCCGAGTATAGTTAAACAACCCGCGATGAGTATTTATACAAGTTACCTTTTGTGAATGTTCATCTAGTACCAACTGGCTATAAGCTTGGGATAAATCTATTTTACTAAATTGTTTGCCACCTGATAACTTTGCAAAAAGTTCCTTGGCCGTCGGCAGCGGATATTTTTCAACCATTAATTGTTTGTTTACTGCAATAGAATAATCCGCACACAGTCTTATCGACCCATCTCTTTTTAACACAGGTACGATAGGACGCGTAGTCGGAATGTTGAACCGGTTTCAATACACCTATAGACACTAACCTATTTATTTCCTTATCTATTGTATCTTTTAAAGCAAAAGCGACTAGCCGGGCTTTGATAAAAACCGGTTTTGCGTCATCTTTTAATTTTAAATTTATTTCATATTTATTGAACTTCCCTAATTCATTCGAGAAAACAGAGGGGTAACGAGATTTCAGTTGACCAACAAAATTAGTAGTTTCACTAAAAAAATGTATAGGTGACAATTGAAAATTAAATAAAGAAATGAAATCACGTCCTAATATCGGAGGTCCGCCATTATTTATGACGTAAACATTGAGAGCCTGAGTGTTGTTCAAATATGTAAACAATAATCTAACTGTACCTACACACATTATCTGATCACCGGTATACGTAATTAAGCGCTTACTAGTGCGTGACAAGGGCTTTTTAAGAAAATATTTATTATATGTACTATTGGAAATCGCTGTAACCGCCGAACCCGTATCCATTTGAAATTTTAAAGGTACCCCCTCTACTACAACCGTTTCAGATATCGGCTCCCCCTTGAACGTACGAATATGAAATAACTCACCGTCATCCTCACTCTCGCTAATTTCATTTGATTGCACAAAATTAACTTTTTTACACATTCGCTTTAAATGACCTTTTATGTTACACTTTTTGCACTTATAATTAGCGAATCTACACTGTAACGTAGTGTGATTTTTATAGCCACAAACCGCACACGACTTGGCAGAATTATTTATAGGTTTCGTTATCTTAAACAGCTGCTCATCGTGACCACCATGTGTAGCTGCTGACCCTGTCACCGCTGAGCAAGCGCGCGCGCTGCGCACACTTTCCGCTAGATCGATCGCCTTTGCCAGAGTTAACTCTTCTAAGTTCTGAGCGAACAACTTATCTCGCTCCACTCCAGGCCGCATTCCCATTACGAAACGATCCCGCAATGCTTCCTCAACGTTCAAAAATGCGCAGTCTACAGTCAACCCACGCAATCTCGCAGCCCATTGAGCAAATGTTTCTTCAGATTGTTGGGTAGCCGAATAAAAATGATACCTCTCACCAAATCCGCATTTGGTCGGTATAAAATGCTTGTCCAAGAGATTGAGGATATCCTTGTATGGTACATCTTGCAAATCCTTAGGCAATGCTAAGTCGGCAGCGAGCTTGTAGGTGCTATCACTGAGTGTGCTTAACAAAATTGCTCTTTTCTTAATATCCACTGGGTCCTTGGTTTTATCAACATCGTTAGCGATAAACCATTGCGCTAGTCGACTTTTAAAAGTTTTCCATGACTGTATGTTATGGTCAAAAACTGTTAAAACTCCGTATTGAGCCATTATTGACTAAAAGTGGGTAGTCGTCGCCACTGTTATGTGTGAGAGCGCGGGACAAGTGAATAAAGCAACGGTTACGTTCACACTGGTTTATTATAGACAAGGTACCCACATAGGTGACATATACATACATAGATACACAACAGTTACTAATTGTTTGCTGATTTGAACTATATTGTATACTTGATATTGATTGTTTGGGACAGTTGGTCCAATATATTCACCCAATCACACATTTAATTATTGGTTGAATTGTAAAACTCAATATTAAATATTAATTGTTTGGGACAAGCGGTCCAATATATTAGTGTAATACAATTAGATTTTGCTAGCCCAAAGACAATATTGCTAGAATAATATTGTTATATTATTCTATTATTGTTAAATTCAATTATTTTGAGTTATTGGGCATTGATAAATTGAAACTTGTAGGTAGATATATATCTGAGATTAAGTGAGTGCACTTAATAGTGTTTTATATAAAGTACTTAATAGTGCTTTAAATAAAGTAGTTTATTATATAATACATAAAATATTGTAACTTGTAAGGAGTGCAAAAGCACTTGATAGTTTATATAATACATAAATATTGTAACTTGTAAGTAACGTTCTGCGCTATGTCAGTGTCATTGTACCGGGCTAAGATTAGCACGGAATTGAGATGGTTTACATCGGTTCAAGGCCTCCTAGGCCGACCAGATAGACAGGATGCACTGTTGGCTCGAGCCTTGGATGCGCCAGCCCGGCTGGAAGTAATGATGGAAGCGCCTACCAAGGTCGAGGCCCTTGAGGAGGAGAAGGTCAGCGATCAGATAAGGTCCGCGATGCAGGCTGATGTTGACCAGTGCCTCTCAATTGCTGATGACATTCAGCAGCGCATAGCAGAAATAAAGCGCCAGCGCAGAACTGGCTGTGATGAAGAAGCTGTGGAAGGCCCACACTCTCGCGGGGTTGTATCAAAACTGCCTCAGATACAACTACCCAGCTTTGATGGAGAGCTCGGTGAGTGGGTCAGCTACATCAATTTATTTGACAGTTTGGTCCACTTAAGGGAGGATTTACCTAAGGCCTATAAGATGGCACAACTGATGTCAGGTCTGAAGGTAGAGCCTAGGGAACTGTTAGCCCATTTGACGGTGACCGAGGACAATTATGAGATTGTCCGTCAAATGTTGGTAAGGCGCTACCACAACAAGAAAAGGCTGGTTGATGCTCAGCTCAAGAGGCTGTTTAGCATCCCTTCAGTGACTCGGGTCTCTGCCATACAGGCAGAAGTGTTGAACCCGGTGTTGAGTGTCACTAGGACATTAGGAAATTTAGGCTTGCCGGTTGAAGAATGGTCTTACATGTTAGTATACATAGTACTGTCCCGGCTGCCAGTCGATGTGCAGACCAGGTTTGAGCAGCATCACGGTCAGGGTGCAGACAACTTGCCCACCTCTTCTCAACTCATGGAGTTTTTGGAGGAAGAGTGTCGGAGGGCAGAGAACATGAGTTCGTTCGTGAAGCCCGCTGCGGAGCCACAGAAGGCTACTCGGAGCCCTGTGAGGAGGGGACTTCCGCAGAGAGGGCCAAGGCAGTTGTATGGGCACGTGGGTGCCTCAACACCTGAACGGGATGCCTGCCCATATTGTAAACAGGATGGCCATGGTGTGGCCGCCTGCCCAAGATTTAGGGACCAGAGAGTCCAAGGGCGACGCCAGATCACCAAGCAACGTGGCTGGTGTTTTTTGTGTCTGGGATGTCCATTTAGCAAGGGATTGCGCTCGGTCCGCAATGTGTAAATTTTGTGGAGGCCGCCATCATGAGTTGCTCTGCCTGAATAGGCCCGGCCAACATCATGCAGAGAGAGCAAGTGCAGAGGACCTGAGCGAGCTCGGGATCTACGTGCAGGCATTCGCTGATGATGTGGTACTAATTTTTGGCGGGAAACTAGCAGCCGAAGTGGAGGGACAAGCCAGTGCCGCCCTCGAACATGTGAGGGCGTGGGGTGTCGACAATAAGCTAAACTTCGCACCACATAAAACATGTGCCATGACGATCACGCGGAAGCTGAAGTTTGACACGCCGCGCCTAAGCATGGGCGGGGTCGACATTGGAATGTCGGAACACGTAAAGCTGCTGGGGCTGACGATCGACCGGAAACTCACGTTCAATACACACGTCGCGAATGCCTGCAAAAAGGCGATTGCCATTTACAAACAGCTTTCTGGGGCAGCACGGGTTGGATGGAGATTGCACCCTGAAACAATAAGGGTAATCTATACAGCGGCAGTTGAACCGACGATCTTGTACGCCGCGTGTGCGTGGGCACCGTCGGCACAAAAGCTGATGGTCCGCAGGCAGCTAAACACAGTGCAAAGAGAGTTTGCGCAAAAGCTGTGTAGAGCCTACCGGACGGTCTCTCTAGACTCCGCACTGCTTCTGGCTGGGATGCTCCCTCTAGACCTGCGTATTGGTGAAGTAGCTTCACTATTCGAGGCCAAGAGAGGGGTGCCCCAGCCAATGCTAGGGGACAGAGAGGTCGAACGGATGTCTCTGGCAATGGAACTGCCGCATCCTGCCGAAAGAATAAGCCTGAAGATCGAGCTTCTTGCGAACGAGGAGCAATATAATGCCACGCAAAACCTAGAAGTGCGCATTTTTACGGACGGCAGCAAGATTGAGGGCAAGGTCGGTGCGGCGCTGTCATTATGGAACGGTAGTGCCGAGGCCAGGGCCCTCAAACTTGCTCTGCCGTCATATGCGACCGTCTATCAAGCCGAGCTCCTGGCTCTTAACCGAGCGGCTGCAGAAATAAAGAAGCAAAAGGCGGCAACGTTCGGAATCTTTTGCGACTCCATGGCGGCTCTCCAGACCGCAACAAACCCGGACTCCCTCCACCCACTAGCGGTCGACTTCCGAAAACAAATTAAAACCTGTCTTTCCCAAAGCAAAACTGTTGTTTTGTTTTGGATCAAAGCCCACGTGGGATTACAAGGGAATGAGAGGGCAGACGCGCTCGCGAAGGAGGCCGCTCTGGGGTCGAGAAAGAGACCGGATTACGACTGGTGCCCGGTCTCATTTGTCAAGCGTCAGATTCGTAATCGGACGATTGACGAATGGGACAAAAGGTACCGATCTGGTACTACAGCCGCAATAACAAAGTTATTCTTTCCCAGCGCCACCGAGGCGTACAGGATCGTACGGAAGATATCAATCACACCTCAGACAACACAACTAATGACGGGGCACGGTGGGTTCTCCGCATACTTGAACAGGTTCAAGTGTAAGGAGGACCCATCGTGCATCTGCGAACCTGGAGTGGAGGAAACAATCACTCACGTGATTTCTGAGTGCCCTGTGTTTGCTAGGGAGCGCCTAGAACTGGAGTTACTGCTGGAGGTAGAGCTGGTCCCAGAAAATTTTAATTCTCTTATTTCAGGGAAAAGAAGGACAGTATTTCTGGAGTACTGCACAAAATTTATAAATATTGTTAAAAACAGAAATAGATAAGTAAAATATGGTTAGCTTATATTTTGAGAATATAACGTGTAAGCATATAAATATTACTGTAACTAAGAAAAATAGAATAAGCCGTAGTAAGTAAGACAGAAATACTAAATTGTAATAAAATGAAAGAATAAGTAAAAACACAATGTAAATAGATGTAAGAATAAAACCCTGTTTTAGATCATGAAACAAAACATAAATGTAAATAGAAAGTAAATATATAAAACCCTATGTATAATAAATAAATAGCATAGAAATAAGACCTAAGTTAAGAAAAAGTAAAACAAAAGAAAATAAAAGACCCTGTATAAAAATACGTACATAGTAGATAAGGAAACAAAAATGTAAAGAAAACTTGTTTATAAAAATTTATTTACCCTGTGTTCCTAGATGTAAGAAAGATAAAGATAAAAATAATGTAAAACAAAAAGAAAATAAAAGACCCTGTATAAAAATAAGTACAAAAAATGTAAGAAAACTTGTTTTAAATAATTATTTACCCCGTGTTCCTAGCAATAAGCAGAATAAAGATAATAGCAGATAGGTTTCCTAAATATGGATAGATATAGATGGGAGTCCCACCCATAGAAAAGAAGAAAGATGCTGAGTGAAAGAAAGATAAAGTATGCGGAATAATAGTACGAGAAGCATAGATGATAGAACTTGAATGAATGAGAAATTAGTATAGCTATACAATGGCCATGCTTATGGCATGGGTTTAAAAAAATATAATCAACAAAAAAAAAAAAAACATCATGCAGATGGACAGGGCCGGACTCAGGGACAGATGGGGTCACGTACACAGGGCCGGACTTGGAACCTGGGTCCACGGGACCAGGGCCCTCATAGGGAAGATGTTGGGGGCGATGTTCAGGCCAACATCGCGCGCGGTTCCCCGACCTATTGGCAGGCCAGTGGCTCAGCTGGAGCTGGCACGGGCGGGTGTGCGGATGCGCCCTCGAGTACGGAGCGGTTAGTTAGAACGCCGCCTCGGGTGTCATCGCGCTCGCCGAAGATGACGACATTAAAAGAAGCTTTATTATAAACAATCTTAAAACCACAGAGCAACTCAAAATAATAGTCCTGATTGAACCCTGAGGTCGCCGTTTTAATCGCTTACATATACGGACCTTTAACTTTGTAGCTACGGACCCCACTTACATAATATTATATCACTCAGATTTTTTTTTTAAGTGACAACTTCTTGAGCCGCTTTGAGCATATTTTGGTAAGAGAAAATCTTATGAGTTCGTGTCATCGCGTCACCGCATCACCGACATGTTGTCGTCACAAAACTTCTTTGGCCGCGTTGAGCACTTTTTGGTAGGAGAAAATCTTATTGGTTCCCGTCTCCGACATGCTAATGTTTGATGTTGATAATTTTAATTTAAACAATATGTAGATTTATCTAATTTTACACATTAATTTTACAAATAATATTCTAAGTCATACTCGTAAGTCTTCACTTCTATCGTTTCACACCGATTTTCTGTAAGGTCGTGATATCACTCCATTCGAGCTGCCCCATTCGTGCCGAAGCGTGGCTCTCCCACGGTATTAGTTGCACTATTGTAGAAATTGAACTGCACTGCGATCCGCAGACGCCTTTTTATGCGTCGATAAGATGCTCGATCCAAGCATCTCTATTACTGTTATTATATTTAGCCAGGCGGTCGATATGCACTACTTTGAATCCTTCTCGGTTGTCGTCGAATCCTGTAGGTCACGTCGTTCATCCGGGTAATCACCTTGTATGAACCCTTCTATTTTATTTGTAGTTTATTAGACTTCCCTTTCCTGCGGTAAAGGAGCATTTGATATTAATAATTTTAAGCGTCTATTCCTTAGAATCACGCACTAATATATAAGTTAATGGTACTTATTATCATGGATCAGTTTTTCAGTAGAGTGCACGCATATAATAAAAGATTGTTTGTTGTTTGCTAAAGTAATTTTATTCTTTGGAATCATTTTGCCGTAAGTTTATTTGTTTGGTATTTACAGAGCACAGCCACAACCTCTACCAGCCCATCCAGCGCGGTAGCCAAGACCGGGAGCAATGGCAGCAGCGGGAGCGATACCAGCGCCGTAGTATTCTGGAGCAAAGGCAGTGTTCTCGCTGATCATGGCGTTGATGCCATTTCCGCAAGCGTGATTGACGGCACCCATACCAGCAGTAGGGAGCACTCCCTCCAAACCCACAGTACCAACGAACGGCAGCTCACCAGTTACGGCAAGAGCTCCCTCGTAAGCATTCTCAGACGCAACGGAAATTCCGACGGGAGCAAAAGCAGATGCACTGGAGACGGGCAGCAAACCACCGCTGGTAGGAGTGAAGTCCATGGCGGGAGCAACAGCGGGGTAGATTCCATCGTAGGCCAAACCTCTTCCGGCAAACCCATTAAGACCATCATATGCCAGAGGAGCAGCTAAGCCGTTGTAACCTATACCTCTGCCGGCCCAACCAGCGAGTCCATCATAGGCAAAAGGAGCAGCCAAACCATCGTATGCCAAACCGGGAGCGGCGATGCATTGACTCAATGCTGACTAAAAAAAAAATAGAAATTAATAAGTAAAAACCAATAATTTTTCTAAGGAACTAATCGCGTATTATCATTTTTAAAAGTGATTGCATCAAAGAAATTTTTGGAAAATAGACACATAAAATTATAAATTTAGGTAAATAAATAGTATAATAATGTGCATATTGTTTGTAAAATTTGGTCCAAATCTCTATATTTTTCAGATTTGGAGAAGTTCCACCTTTAATTTAACTGTTGTAAATATTGAACAGCAGAATTAAGAACCCATAATTTTAACTAATATAATAAATGTCAATTTCCGTGAAAATTGTAATCGTTGAGGAACCAATTTGTTGTTCAAAATCCATATATTTAACAAAGTCACACATAGAGATTTAAGAGTTATACCTTGATAAAAAAACATGAAAGACCTTGAGTTATAGATATCTATCAGAAATACAAGGTTTTGCACATAATTACATTTCTGAACAATACGCAAACGTTATTAAAAATAAAACTTTTGTTATCCCAATTTAAAACTAAATATATTGCTTAAAATTTCATAAAACTTACCTGGACGAGAAGCGCCTGAGCGCAAAGGATGAAGACAGCTTTAGCAGACATGTTACTCGTTCAAGTGTAAGTTCTGACACTAGAATGATGTTTAGTATCAACACAGCTGCTTATATACTTCAAAATGTTATCAAATGCCAAGAATACTTAGTCAATATGTGGGTAAGTAGGCTTGAGTAACAACGATAAGCCTACAAACAAACAGAAACAGGTCGAAGTGATTTCTGAAACGTGTCAAAATTATGAAATTATTGATTTCGGTTTGTAAATTTAAATATATAAAGTCAAAAAATTACACTCAAAACATATTATTCAGCTTTTGTTTGAACTGAAGTTACTACCAAACATGAACACCTTGGCCGTTGTATTCCTCTGCATCCAAGCTTGCTTGGTACAGGTATGTTTGATTTATGAATTTCTTAATGTTCGCTATTTTTTTTGTATAACACTTTTGTTCAAAAATTAAATTAAAAATTTAAAAATCCCCCGACGCAATAACCAGAGTTCCCTTTAAAAAGTAAAAAATAATGAAATGAGTTTTTTTTTTAATACTTTTCATAGGTAAACACCGAAGCTAAGAACACTCTCGATTAAGTCATTAATATTCTTTTTCAGTGCTCTTTCATTTGATACAACATTAGGATACATGTACAGGCATTCTATTTTCCATCCCCACTGTTAGCCCCATTAACTTCAAACGGCTCAACCGATTTTTTTAATATTTTTTATTTATTTTTATTATTAATTTTGTGTTAAGTGCATGTGATGCAATTTCATTTGCGACCCTATTTGGGTTTTGCGGATATTGGGTACTTTCTTCACTTTTGCCCCCAGAGTTTTTCAGGGTTCAACCGATTTTCATTGAACATATTATTTTGTAATGTGCACGTGATGCGCTTTCATTTGAGACCCCACTCGATTATATTTGCAGACATTCAGATATTCTTCTCCACTTTCAACCCCCACAACTTTTAAACGACTACACCGATTTTCATTAAACATATCTAAAAACACTCGTCCGTAACTCACCTTTCATACAAAAAAAATAAATTGAAATCGATTCACTCATTCGTGAGCTACGGAGCCACAGACAGACAAACGCGACAAACTTATAACACTCCTCTTTTTGCGTCGAGGGTTAAAAAGAGTACTTCCGCATTAGGAACATATATACATCGTGTGTCGCGGGGGCCTTTATAAACATACATGAAACGGACACAAAGAATACCCAGACTCAGAACAACAATTTGTGGATCACACAAAGTGTTGCCCCATGTTGGATTTGGAATTCAGTTTATATTCAGGGAATACAAGTTATATTAAAACTTGCAAGTTTATAACTACTATTTATATCTAAGGTAGGTACTAACTATTTGTGAAATTCGCTAGAATGCAATATTAAAAAAAATACTGGTGAATCCTATTTCAGAACGTGTTCGGTCAGTGCACAAGCCGCGCCGCTGTAGCCGCTGAGCCCGGACTCATCGCTCACGGTCATGCTGCTCCTTACGGTCTTGGTGCTCCCTGCGGTCTAGGTGCATCTTTCGCATACGACGGTCTTGCTGGTGTGGGAGCTCTTTCCGGATACCGCGCTGGACTTGGTGAGCTCGCCTACCCTGGTGCTGGACTTGGCCTGTACGGTGATGTTGCCTACCCTACTGCTGGCTGGTCTGCTCCTTACGGTGGTGTTGGTGAAGGAAATGTGGCTGTTGCTGGTGAGCTCCCCGTAGCTGGTACTACCGCTGTCGCTGGTCAGGTCCCCATTATGGGCGCTGTGAACTTCGGTGGTGCTGTCCCCGCTGCTGGTTCCGTTTCTATCACTGGTAGATGTGCCTGTGGTTGTGATGCTCCTTACGGATACTTGTACTGAGTAACGATTTCCTCAATCAGATCAAAGTTTGACAATAAATGCCATTGGTTATGCAACTACTTTTGAGTTTATTTTTTCTTAAAGTTTCCTCAATTTAATACTTTGATGAGAATTATTATTTTAAATATATATCTATATTTTTTTTTTCCCGCGGCTCTTCTCTAGTGTATGTCAGTTATCGCAGCAAATAGTAGCCTAAGTGTGTCACGTAGTGGCTTTAGGAGCCTAGAAGGTTGTGGTGATAATGAAATTAGACGCTTCACAACAACAATTTAAACAATTTATTCATGAGTATAACACAAACAGATAGATGTACAGTCAGGGTGTGGGTTTGAGAGATTCGACCAGTCAGTGCCTCCAGATAAGGAGCACTTAACTGTTGGTTCGCAGCGATGAGAAAAGGAAGAGGTGCAGTCCTGGGTCGGCTTTAGAGGCCGACCCCCGTAGAGGCGTCGCAGGCAACTGGCGTGGTAGACGCCGGCCGAAAGAGGTGCAGTGCTGGGGCTCCGGCGTAGGCCGGGCGGCCCAGCCACCAGGCGTGGTAGACGCCGGGCGAAAGAGTGCAGAGCTGGGGTCGGCTTTACAGGCCGACCCCCCGTAGAGGGCAGCGCTGCCGTCCGGCGTGGTAGACGCCGGGCGAAAGAGGTCGAGCTGTAGTGTGCTCGTCCTTTTATGTGTCCCTGTGGTGGTAGGGACAGCGGCTCAGCGGTGGGAGGCGAGCGCCGATGACGCGTGACAAGTGTTATTCTGATATATTTTTTTTTTTTTTATGTATGGCCCGCCAAAATGACTCTACTCTGCCTGATGGAAAGCATAAGCAGAATCCAAGAGTATTGGTCGCCATACTCACTGCGAATGCAGACAATGCAGTATGGCGACCCACACCATGGCGGCCTAGTGATGCTGCTGCATCTTTTAGTCTAGTCAACAAGTATGGAACTTGTTGACTAGACTATTTGGGCCTCCGGTCTCGCACTCACCAACGAAACACGACAGCACGAACGTGGTCATTTTACGTTGATTTTCTGTGCGAGGGTAGTACCGCCCCGGTCGAGCCGGCCCATTCGTGCTGAAATCAGCGTGGCTCTACTACCTTTGAGTATAAGCTATATTACTGTAAAGTTTCATACAAATCTGTTCAGTAGTTTTTGCGTGAAAGAGTAACAAACATCTATCCATACATCCATACTTACAAACTTTCGCGTTTATAATATCAGACCAAAGTTTGACAATAAATGACATTGGTTATGCAAAAGGATGTGTTATTTTCGCCGCTTAGTTCTATACACTGCAGCACTGCGGGAAGTTGACACGGGCTTACTAAAAGATTTTTTCAATAATTTAGAAAAAAATTACAAAATTTAATAAGGCGATACGAAATTCGCCGCGTCAGTAAGATGAATCACCGAAATGTATGTATGTACGCGCTTAGCTTCTGATTGACTTTGCAAAATTGAAAAGTGCCTTTCCGTCTCTGGGCTTCATTGAGAGCGGACGCTTGTCGGATTGTTTTTCAAATCTATTGCAAGTTTATTTAACCTGACTCGTCATTGGTTGAAGCGCGTGAGTCGGCGGCTCTCGTTTCTTCCCGACGGGTTCTCAGGATGGACGGGTGGAACTGGTGAGAAATTATTACTATTTAACAACTACTCGAAACATAGCAAACTTCAAACAGTAGTTTGGTGCTCTGCCAGGTTTGGAACTTGCGACTTGCCGATTCGAGATTGGCGCCTCGACCGCTTGGACAAGAAGTTAGTTAGGCTGTTTGACGAAATTTGAGTTACCTTTGTGCCGTGTGTCACCGCGACATCTTCTGGCTACACGCAATATAAGTATATTGCGCTGTTTACAATTATACTTGAACTATTGATTTCAAACAACAGGGTAGTTCATTGTTCGGATAATAGATGGCGTCGAAAAATATTTGTTCTGGCTGTCGAAACGTGGTGGACGGCTGCGAATTTTTAAAATGCAATAAGTGTTCTATGATTTATGATTTGCCATGCGCTAATATACAAAACAAAAAGCATTACAGTTCCACGAGCCGAGAACAGAGGGTTAAATGGACGTGCCAGGAGTGTAAGAGTAAACAACCAAAAATAGGAAATGTCAATACTCCAGTGCGTAATATCAGGGAGGGTGAGGTGGAGTTGTTCTGTTCTGAGCCTGAGAAGGTTGCTGAAAATGTTACCACTAGAAGGAAGCAGATTACCCAACGAAAAACAACCTGTAGTAGCCCCATATCGAGCAGTTTATTGGACTACAAAGATGAAGCTTTTATATCGGCGATAAGTGAGAGAGTTCTTTCGGCAAATAAAACAGAGCTGCCTGGCATAATATCTGTGATTCTGCAGACGGAGTTGGCTCCGTCTGCAGAATCCTAAAAAGCGACCTACAGGACTTCCGTGAGTCGCTAGATTTCTTAAGTGAAAAACACGATGATATGAAGAGATCTATTGACACATTGGTTACGGAAAATACTTTTCTATCGAAAGAGAATAAACAACTCAAAACTACAGTGACGGCACTGTCTGATCGCCTAAACAATCTAGAACAACATCTGCGTGAAAAACAAATTAGAGATACAGGGTGTGCCAGAGTACCGCAATGAGAACCTAGCCACTATCCTACAGCAATGTGCCCAAGTCATAGGCTGTGTTGGATTTCGAACGTCATTGTAATGTCATCATTTTCGATTGTCATTTTTCTTGTTTGACGTTTTGACGTTTGAGGTTAAGTTAGTACTTTGAGAGGCTTCTTGAAAATCGGTCGAGCAAGAGCTTCGTAATTGACTGCCGGTTTTAAGTTAATTGAATTGATATTAAGCTAATTTCCCAAGACTCGGTTTTCGTCGGTCACCGATATGAGTGGTCTAGTTAGGATTCGCGAGTTTTTGTGGGCGCGTTCAAAAGGGCGTGATCCGTGATAGCTAATACGAGTTTATTGTAATTCGAATACGAATAAAATTAGCACGACGACGGCAGTTCGCTAGTGGCTGGCAGTAAGTTCGTAACAAGAATCAAAAGATTTGAAAATACCGACAGTAGGTAGTTAAAATAGGTACACATAAATAGTGATGTGCCTTTTGTAATTTATACTCTCGATTGTCGGCACTTGATGGAACTTGTTATAATACATTCTAGAATTATAATCACTTGTACTTATTCCACTATTTTATTTTTGTTTACACCTCTTTGATGATGCCATAAGGAGAAACCGGTCAGGTTTAAACAAAAAAAAAAATGTGGAATTGGTACAAGTGATTTAATCTCTAGAGTAACCTAGCAACTCGACTAAATAACTTACGTATGCCTAAATGAAATAATCGGTTATTTACACGTTATTGTACAATATTTCTACCACTTTACACCGCCTTCCTAGTCGCTTCCTATGGCATTTGAAGTTATTGATATTACGCTTTTCCTCACATCGCATGCAGCAAATTGACTGAAGAAGAGTGGCTCACAGTTATGAGTCGGCAGAGAATTAAAGTAACTTTGTGTCGCAGTCTTGTTAGCTCCCCCGTAATTTGAGGAAGTTGAAAAATATGAATTCAGTGAGTCGCGATTAACATCTTTCAAAGTACATTAGGACGGGACTTTCCGACCCCCAACGACTTAAGAAATGTCCAGACCTTAACAGGATTACCATCGTCAACAGATTTATGAATATGTCAGCGCTGAGCATTCGTACACATCTTATTGCAGTGATATCTTACCAGTAAAAATTTTTCCCAGTTGATTGCTGTAGGATGTCCTTTATACTTTGATCGAGTCCATTATTGTGAATATTCAAATATATAATTTAAGTCACGAAGAAAAAAAAGAAACGAAAAAAAATCTAGCAATGCTGCTAGTTTTTTTGGTTACTATAACGATAGTGGTTTCTTTCAGGATTTCTGTAAAGCAAAATCTTCCATTACATTATTACGTGTTAGGGATCTACGAATTTTAGAAATAAGCCTTTTGTCGTATATTTATAATAAATTCGTAGAGTTTATTATAAACAATCTTAAAACCACAGCATAACTCAAAATAATAAATAAATATTTCAGACATCTAACACACAACGTTATCTAGTCCCAAGCTAAGCAGAGCTTGTCTTATGGGTACTAGACAACTGATACAAATACATTTATACTTTTTTTTACATAGTTGTCGCCTTGTTGGTCTAGTGGTTAGCGTACGCGGCTGCTGATCAAGAGCTCTCGGGTTCGATTCCCTGGTCGGACCATATATTTGTGTGATCCACAAATATTTGTTTCGGAGTCTGGGTGTTTTCTATGTATAATATGTATGTATTTACAAAAAAAAAGTATGTGTATGTATTTATATCAGTTGTTTAGTACCCATAATACAAGCTCTGCTTAGTTTGGGACTAGATGATGTTGTGTGAAAGTTGTCCGAAATATTTATTATTATTATTATTATACATAGAAAACACCCAAACTCTGAAACAAATATTTGTAGATCATACAAACATTTGGTCCGACCCGGGAATCGAACCCAAGAACTCATGATCAGCAGTCGCACAGAGTCACACACGCCAACCGCGAGACCAACGAGGCAGTCATAATAGTCCTGATTGAACCCCGAGGTCGCTGTTTTAATCGCTTACATATACGGACCCTTAACTTAGTAGCTACGGACCCCACTTACATAATATTATATCCCTCAGTTTTTTTTTAAGTGAAAACTTCTTGAGCCGCTTTGAGCATATTTTGGTAAGAGAAAATCTTATGAGTTAGTGTCATCGCGTCACCGCATCACCGACATGCTGTCGTCACAAAACTTCTTTGGCCGCGTTGAGCACTTTTTGGTAGGAGAAAATCCTATTGGTTCGCGTCTCCGACATGCTAATGTTTAATGTTGATAATTTTAATTTAAACATTATGAAATTTCTAATTTTACACATTAATTTTACAAATAATATTCTAAGTTATACTCGTAAGTCTTCACTTCTATCGGCAGTCCTTATGACTGCCAATTTTTTTTATGAAATAGTGGGCAAACGAGCATACGTATCGCCTGATTTTAAGCGATTACCGCCACCCATGGACACCCGAAACACCAGAGGCATCACAAGTGCGTTGCCGGCCTTTGGGGGTGGCGATGAAGGGAGGGTCTGGGGCCTCCGGTATCCTCACTCACTCGGTGAAACTCAGCGCAGGCGCTGTTTCACACCGATTTTCTGTGAGGTCGTGATATCACTCCATTCGAGCTGCCCCATTCGTGCCGAAGCGTGGCTCTCCCACGGTATTAGTTGCACTATTGTAGAAATTGAACTGCACTGCGATCCGCAAGACGCCTTTTTATGCGTCGATAAGATGCTCGATCCAAGCATCTCTATTACTGTTATTATATTTAGCCAGGCGGTCGATATGCACTACTTTGAATCCTTCTCGGTTGTCGTCGAATCCTGTAGGTTACGTCGTTCATCCGGGTAATCACCTTGTATGAACCCTTCTATTTTATTTGTAGTTTTTTGGACTTCCCCTTCCTGCGGTAAAGGAGCATTTGATATTAATAATTTTAAGCGTCTATTCCTTAGAATCACGCACTAATATATAAGTTAATGGTACTTATTATCATGGATCAGTTTTTCAGTAGAGTGCACGCATATAATAAAAGATGGTTTGTTGTTTGCTAAAGTAATTTTATTCTTTGGAATCATTTTGCCGTAAGTTTATTTGTTTGGTATTTACAGAGCACAGCCACAACCTCTACCAGCCCATCCAGCGCGGTAGCCAAGACCGGGAGCAATGGCAGCAGCGGGAGCGATACCAGCGCCGTAGTATTCAGGAGCAAAGGCAGTGTTCTCGCTGATCATGGCGTTGATGCCATTTCCGCAAGCGTGATTGACGGCACCCATACCAGCAGTAGGGAGCACTCCCTCCAAACCCACAGTACCAACGAACGGCAGCTCACCAGTTACGGCAAGAGCTCCCTCGTAAGCATTCTCAGACGCAACGGAAATTCCGACTGGAGCAAAAGCAGATGCACTGGAGACGGGCAGCAAACCACCGCTGGTAGGAGTGAAGTCCATGGCGGGAGCAACAGCGGGGTAGATTCCATCGTAGGCCAAACCTCTTCCGGCAAACCCATTGAGACCATCATATGCCAGAGGAGCAGCTAAGCCGTTGTAACCTATACCTCTGCCGGCCCAACCAGCGAGTCCATCATAGGCAAAAGGAGCAGCCAAGCCATCGTATGCCAAACCGGGAGCGGCGATGCATTGACATAATGCTGACTAAAAAAAAAAATTTGAAATTAATAAATAAAAACCAATATTTTTTCTAAGGAACTAATCGCGTATTATCATTTTTAAAAGTGATTGCATCAAAGAAAATTTTGGAAAATAGACACAACATTATAAATTTAGGTAAATAAATAGTATATAAATGTGCATATTGTTTGTGTTTGGTCCAAATCTCTATATTTTTCAGATTTGGAGAAGTTCCACCTTTAATTTAACTGTTGTGAACATTCAACAGCAGAATTAAATACCCATAATCTTAACTAATATAATAAATGTCCATTTCCGTGAAAAGTGTAATTGTTGAGGAACCAATTTGTTGTTCAAAATCCATATATTTAACAAAGTCACACATCAGAATTATACCTTGATAAAAAAAACACAAAGAAGACCTTGAGTTATAGATATCTATCAGAAATACAAGGTTTTGCACATAATTACATTTCTGAACAGTACGCAAACGTAATTAAAAATAAAACTTTTGTTATCCCAATTTAAAACTAAATATATTGCTTAAAATTTCATAAAACTTACCTGGACGAGAAGCGCCTGAGCGCAAAGGATGAAGACAGCTTTAGCAGACATGTTACTCGTTCAAGTGTAAGTTCTGACACTAGAATGATGTTTAGTATCAACACAGCTGCTTATATACTTCAAAATGTTATCAAATGCCAAGAATACTTAGTCAATATTTGGGTAAGTAGGCTTGAGTAACAACGATAAGCCTACAAACAAACAGAAACAGGTCGAAGTGATTTCTGAAACGTGTCAAAATTATGAAATTATTGATTTCGGTTTGTAAATTTAAATATATAAAGTCAAAAAATTACACTCAAAACATATTATTCAGCTTTTGTTTGAACTGAAGTTACTACCAAACATGAACACCTTGGCCGTTGTATTCCTCTGCATCCAAGCTTGCTTGGTACAGGTATGTTTGATTTATGAATTTCTTAATGTTCGCTATTTTTTTTGTATAACACTTTTGTTCAAAAATTAAATTAAAAATTAAAAAATCCCCCGACGCAATAACCAGAGTTCCCTTTAAAAAGTAAAAAATAATGAAATGAGTTTTTTTTTAATACTTTTCATAGGTACACACCGAAGCTAAGAACACTCTCGATTAAGTCATTAATATTCTTTTTCAGTGCTCTTTCATTTGATACAACATTAGGATACATGTACAGGCATTCTATTTTCCATCCCCACTGTTAGCCCCATTAACTTCAAACGGCTCAACCGATTTTTTTAATATTTTTCATTTATTTTTATTATTAATTTTGTAAAGTGCATGTGATGCAATTTCATTTGCGACCCTATTTGGGTAAATTTGCGGATATTGGGTATTTTCTTCAGTTTTTCCCCCAGAGTTTTTCAGGGTTCAACGGATTTTCATTGAACATATTATTTTGTAATGTGCACGTGATGCGCTTTCATTTGAGACCCCACTCGATTATATTTGCAGACATTCAGTTATTCTTCTCCACTTTCAACCCCCACAACTTTTAAACGACTCCACCGATTTTCATTAAACATACCTAAAAACACTCGTCCGTAACTCACCTTTCATACAAAAAAAAATAAATTGAAATCGATTCACTCATTCGTGAGCTACGGAGCCACAGACAGACAAACGCGACAAACTTATAACACTCCTCTTTTTGCGTCGGGGGTTAAAAAGAGTACTTCCGCATTAGGAACATACATACATCGTGTGTCGCGTGGGCCTTTATAAACATACATGAAACGGACACAAAGAATACCCAGACTCAGACCAACAATTTGTGGATCACACAAAGTGTTGCCCCATGTTGGATTTGGAATTCAGTTTATATTCAGGGAATATAAGTTATATTAAAACTTGCAAGTTTATAACTACTATTTATATCTAAGGTAGGTACTAACTATTTGTGAAATTCGCTAGAATGCAATATTAAAAAAAATACTGGTGAATCCTATTTCAGAACGTGTTCGGTCAGTGCACAAGCCGCGCCGCTGTAGCCGCTGAGCCCGGACTCATCGCTCACGGTCATGCTGCTCCTTACGGTCTAGGTGCTCCCTGCGGTCTAGGTGCATCTTTCGCATACGACGGTCTTGCTGGTGTGGGAGCTCTTTCCGGATACCGCACTGGACTTGGTGAGCTCGCCTACCCTGGTGCTGGACTTGGCCTGTACGGTGATGTTGCCTACCCTACTGCTGGCTGGTCTGCTCCTTACGGTGGTGTTGGTGAAGGAAATGTGGCTGTTGCTGGTGAGCTCCCCGTAGCTGGTACTACTGCTGTCGCTGGTCAGGTCCCCATTATGGGCGCTGTGAACTTCGGTGGTGCTGTCCCCGCTGCTGGTTCCGTTTCTATCACTGGTAGATGTGCCTGTGGTTGTGATGCTCCTTACGGATACTTGTACTGAGTAACGATTTCCTCAATCAGATCAAAGTTTGACAGTAAATGCCATTGGTTATGCAACCACTTTTGAGTCTTATTTTTTCTTAAAATTTCCTCAATTTAATACTTTGATGAGAATGATTATTTTAAATATATATCCATACCATTTTTTGCCCGCGGCTTTGCCCGCGTGTATGTCAGTTATCGCAGCAAATAGTAGCCTAAGTGTTATTCTGATGTATAAGCTATATTACTGTAAAGTTTCATCCAAATCTGTTCAGTAGTTTTTCCGTGAAAGAGTAACAAACATCCATCCATACATCCATACTTACAATCTTTCGCGTTTATAATATCAGATCAAAGTTTGACAATAAATGCCATTGGTTATGCAACCACTTTTAAGTCTTATTTTTTCTTAAAATTTACTCAATTAAATATTTTGATGAGGATGATTATTTAAATATATATCTATATATATAAAAATTAATCGACGCAATGTATGTACGCGCATTACTTCCGATCGACTGCATCAAATTGGATAAAAAAATATATGTTCGTTATTGTTAGAATAGGTTTCTATAGCTATCAGAAAAAAAGGTGTTATTTTCTCTTAGGCCGCTTAGTTCTATACACTGCAGCGCTGCGGGAAGTTGACACGGGCTTACTAAAAGATTTTTTCAATAATTTAGAAATTTTTTACAAATTTAAATAAGGTGATACGAAATTCGCCGCGTCAGCTAGTCTATATAAATAAAAATGAATCACCAAAATGTATGTATGTACGCGCTTAACTTCTAATTGACTTTGCTAAATTGGATAGTGCCTTTTGTTATGTGTTTGTTATTGTCAAGGACAAGGTATAAATGCGTATGAAAGTAGCCGTAATATGATTTTTCCTATTCGCCTTCTAGTCGTTCCGCTGTAACCTTTAGACTGATTAAATAAAAATATGATAGAAATAAAAGATGGTATATTTTACCCTAATTTATTCAAAATAATATGAGGGTCGCGGGTATTTCGTCTCATGATTTAATAAATTGTGGTCGCACACGGGATAGGACGTGCCTGCGGTGGCCCTTTGTCGGCGGCGCGGCGCAGTGGCGTCACCCGACGCTCTGGCCGCAGACGCAGACTTGTACCGGAGAAGCTCCGTACTCTTCCCACTAGTACCGTGGAAGATGGAGAACACGCACCCTTAAATTGGTCTCGTACACGTAGGGTGGATTCGTACCCGTATGGTGGATTCATACCCGTAGGGTGGATTCGTACCCTTAGGGTGGATGTGTACCCGTAGGGTGGACCCTGAAGCGGAGAAGGTAGGTGCCTCAGTGGGGTACCAAACACGGGTCGATACGCGCAACGAATACCCGTTTAGGCATTCGCTGCACGTTTACGGACACTTGACAACAATTACACAGTTAAGACTGTAGTCCTGGAGCGTGGGAATTTGTGATTGAACACGCACATTCATATTTTACATGCACACAAACGCATCGGGCACTGTTGCATACTAACCCTGGCAACTAATAAATTTACTTTCGGTTTTTTCTTCTAGTTACATATTCATTAACTGTTCGCCTTTGAAGAATGTTTAGAATGTCCTACAAAGCACGCAATGTATCTTAGTCATATCGGAAAGCCTGCGGGCTTTAAGTAACTCGTCAACGGCCGAGAATGGGGTTCAAGTGTACCTATTCATTTTTAATTCATTTCATGGACAAATAATATATTTTACACAGTATAAAATTAGGTCGCTCGCGCTATCTGTCAGCTTAGATCTTTTACAGTAATCAACGGATTTTAATGCTATGTGTTATAAGTAACGATTCCAACCTCGTATAAATGCCTCATTTGTTTAAATCTTAATAATTACTAGGCATACAATAAAATATATTATTAACTTATAATTCAATTGGTGATTTTATAAACAAGTAAATAGTTGATTCATATTAATATCTTGGCGCCTTCCGCTTGTCAGCTTCCGGCGCGACTTATATTTCATATCAAATCTTTAATGTTACACAATCCTGTATTATCAAATAATAATTGTATGCCAATAATCATTAGAATATTTATTGTAAACAATATTTGATATTATCTACTAAATATGTGAATTAAGTATTGAATTGGGTCAAGCCTGTCAAATACTATAAAAATACCTTCGTTCGAGTAATTTCACGCATTCATATCCCGAACGTTCTACTTGGTGCTAATCGGCCGTTACATATGTTATGAAATAAAATTTGTATGATATATGTTATATTAATGGAACATAATGTTTCTTAAAAATATAATTTTTGATCGCTTTTATTGCTCATATTGACTAAATTTTACTACATAGATCTTGCTTACTTACGTACTTTTTTCACTTTTTGACAAAAAACGACGCTGAAAAAGTATGAAACAAGTTTTGAAAAGCCGTAGTCACGTGTTTTTAAGAGTTATGGTACGTTTCTATTTTAATTTAAGTTTTTTTTTTTTAAAATGTTTTGGTGTAGTGATAATAATAATTTATATGCAAAGTATATTTTAAATACCTTACATAAAAATATAAAAAAAATTGAATAAATACGAACAAAGTCACCAGCAAATGCTAATAATACCTATATATATATTTGAAATGTACAAGTAACACCCTTTCCGATGATACCAAACACGGCATATTTATGTCAAATTCATTTTTTAATACAGTACTTTATGTCGGCTAGAGGGCGCCACATTAAATTGAGTGACGCGTCATATAGCCTATAAGCAGCGGACGATCAAGGCACTTCTAACGATACCTCATTTAACCAGTTCTAATTAGTAGTTAAGGAGCTGAACAGATGAACATACATACATAGCCTGTCAAAATCATAACCCTCCTTTGGCTTTGCCGTGGTCGGGTAAAAAAATACAGTTAATTTATAAACTCCTTCTTTTTTTAAGACGGTTAAAAAACAAACCATTTGTCTTAAAGTTTATATATTATATTATAAAGAACCTACATGCAAAATTTCAGGATTCTAACTTCAGCGGTTTGGGCTGTGCGTTGATCTCTGGGTATGTCAGTCAGTCAGTCACCTTCCTCTTTTATTTATATAGATTACAGATATCAGATAATGTAAGGGATAGGGCATATATTGTTTTACAATTCACCAATTGATTAAACTCGAACTTAAGGGATGAATAATAATGGAAATGACGTAAAGTGTAGATGGGACCCTTTTTTACAATTTTTGTCTGTCTGTCTGTTTGTTTGTGCCGGCTAATCTCTGGAACGGCTGGAGCGATTTTGACGGGATTTTTACTGATAGGTAGCTGATGATATAAGGAGTAACCGCGGTTGGTGTAGTATCGCGGGTAAGACCGTGGGGCTCAGCTAGTTTTTTTTTCAAAAAAGACAACTTCCGTATATATCCAATAAATACTGTGTCGCGGGGGACTTTACAAACATACATGAAACGGACACAATGGACACCCAGACTGAGAACAACAATTCGTGGATCTCACAGTGTTGTCCCATGTGGGATTTGAACCCACAACACCTGATACAGTAGGAAGCGGCGAGGCAACCACTTAAACTACTAGACCAACCATGCAGTCAAAAATAAAACTGTAATTTTAAGGTCTTTCATTATTTCAGTAGTAGTTATTCAATTCTAACAGAAATCATTAAAAAAGTTTTTTTTTACTTTTTTAAAAACAATTTCTCAGTGTCTCGGTCTGTCAAAGTGTATTCAAAGTACTCGTCAAGACAAATCAAACGACTCCAAACTCGATAGGTTCCGTCGTTACAAAGTTCCTATGACCACCTTCCAGCTTCAACATCAGATCAGCTCCATGTCATAATAATATAGCATTGTCACGCTATATACATATGCCTACAAAAATTCAACACAATCGGTTGAAGATATCTGCAAAATTGAGTTGCAAGATTCCGTCTTAACAAATATAGTTAGATATATACATACATAGCAAGTGAAAAAAAAAAACCTAAAAAAATAAGTTCTGTGTTAATAAAAAATACTAATATTTTTCTTTGAAATTATGTCATCTATACTAATATTATAAAGCTGCAGAGTTTGTTTGTTTGTTTGTTTGTTTGTTTGTTTGAACGCGCTAATCTCAGGAAGTACTGGTCCAATTTGAAAAATTATTTCAGTGTTGGATAGTCCATTTATCGAGGAAGGCTATAGGCTATATTTTATTTTCAAAAAAATTAGGGATCCGTAAGAAAATTGCTAATTTCTAACCCAAGGTGTGAAATCGAAAACCTATTTTTGCGTGCGCTGCAAAGACTATTGACAATAGAACAAAATAATGTATTACGGGTTTGTAGGGCCCATTAAGATCTAAAAAAAAGTCCGCGAGAGCATATATCTAACTATCATGGTTTAGTCACAATAACCGCTTTTGTGTTCGAAAAAAATATTAAATCGTCTGAAGAAAGAAACTACGTTAAATGTGTATCGTAATATTAATCCTTATCCAAATTAAGCATTATGTTATCAAGGGTATTTATGTAGAAGTAAAATACTTTTTGTTTCATCCCAATTCGACATTTCGTTTAGAAGTTATCACGAGTATAAGACGCTAAGAGTTGGTACCTAATAATGAGTTATTTGCCAAAGAGTTTTTATCAACATAATGCCTAATATTAATATATTAATCTTTATCTAAATAATTGTGTTGTGTATTATGAGTATTACATCTTAGAAGAGTATAATAAATACATCTATACTAATATATAAAGCTGAAGAGTTTGTTTATTGTTTGGACGCGCTAATCTCCGGAACTACTGGTACAATTTGAAAACTTATTTCAGTGTTAGATAGCCCATTTACCGAGGAAGGCTATCCATACTTTATATTATAAATGCGAAAGTAACTCTGTCTGTCTGTCTGTCTTGCTTTCACGGCCAAACCGCTGCACCGATTACAATGAAATTTGGTACACAGATAGTCTAGAGCCTGAGAAAGGACATAGGCTACTTTTTATTGCGAAAAAAAGGTAATAAAGGGTTGAAAGGGGGGATGAAAGATTGTATAGAAGAGTGGTGGTTTAATCGCCACACGCCTGCGCATTACCTTGGTGACACCGCCCGGTACACCGGACACTCTTGGCAACGAGGTAACAAGGATGTCAAATTCATTAAAAATATTTCTCCTTTTCAACGAATACTTAAATTAATATAATAATAATAATATAATAAATAACATACATTCATAAATATGATTTGTATGTTCATTATATTAATAGAAATAAATAAGACAAATTACAAAACAGTGTATACAGTATCGTCATTTTAAGCTAAAATCTTAAGGTTTATTTTTTAGGTTGTTGATTACATATAAATAAAAATGTCATTTAAATTTCGTAAAAAATTTAAGATCAAGGGGGTAAAATAACAATAGGGGATGAAAGTTTGTATGGAAATATGCAAGGTTTGTGAAGGCAAGGCAAGGCAAGGCCTATGTCCAGCAGTGGATTGCGATAGGCTGATGATGATGATGCAAGGTTTGCAAAAATGTTTCATGACTTTGGGACAGGAGACAAAATATTAGAGCTATTCAGATGTAACATTTACTGAGTTATCACAATATGCCTAAGTGTGCTTACCCGAACGGGCAGACATGTGAGGCCAGACGACTGTGCCGCATGCGGATGTTGAATTTTGCTACTACAAATTCGTTATTATTCACTAGGATTCGATTTGTTTACATGATTTTTTGTTTATTCAAATAATTTTCTTCGTGAAAAAATCCGAAGGAAAAGTATCCGGCGGGATTTAAACACAAAAAAAAGCAAAAGGGGTACGCCGCAAGATGAAATAAATGCCTGTATGAAACATATGTATTATGGGTACATGTTAAAAAGTTTTGTCTTACTACAATTATGCGAGTACAACTTCACAATGATTTATGAGCAGTGTCAATATGCAAATGCTCTTCTAAAAATAGGAGATGATTGTATGCTAAATGACAGTAACGACATGATTACACTGAGACGTGAGTTCTGGTATATGATAGCACACATGATCTAAAAATAATATATATTCTGATCCGCCGACTAATGAGACAGTACTCGAGGTCCCGGCAAATATCCATGCCCAGGTCACCGAGCTTACCCCGTAGTGGCAGTTGAGTGCTCTGAAAAGTGGGGAGGGGAAGAAACGGAGACTTTTTGGTAGAGAACGGGCACACCTGTGTTTTCTTAACGTTGAACTCGACCAGATTCTCATCACCACATTGTTAAATGCGGTTCAAAACCCGGTCAAGCTCAGCGACAATCTCCTATCCATTTTCCTCAACGTCTACTATCTTGGCTGCAGGGTATCCATAATATCGCCCATGCACTGTGCTATCGTCTGCATAGCAATGTATATTGCCAAGGGCTAATATGTCATTGACATGCAGAAGAAACATCTTGGGTGACAGGACCGAATTCTGAGGTACGCTAGCGTTTACCTCCAGAAAAACAGAGGCCGCGCCGTCCGTCGCAAAGAACCCGAATGCGAAGGCGCTAATGAAGAAAAGAGTAAATCTAGAGACGAGTCTAGGAGGCAGACCGAATGCTTAGAGATCGGAGAGAAGCGAACGGTGCAAGAACAGGTTGAAAGCCTTGGCCATGTCGAATGTCGAAATAATTTCATACAAAATACTTTTTATTTTATGTACTTATATAAATACTTAAATATGTTTTTAACAGTGAAAAGTGTGTCTTATTTTTAAAATAATATTAGCCTTAATAATTAAAACTGCTACCCAAAGTCACTGTTCCACGCGGACGAAGTCGCGGGCGCAGCTAGTCTTGAATATTCGGCGGGCACTGAATTTTTTGAGCGCGATAAAACGTATTTATTGCAATTTACGGGAGACGATATCTATGTACTAAAATGTATGGAACTTTTGTCGCTAAAAATGAATGATGTTTAGCCTTAGATTATGGCTTTTTGGTGAGAATTAATAAAAAACTAAAACGGTAAATCTTTTCTCCATACTTTTTTCTCGCGAAATAAGAAAAAAACATTTAAAATAGAGCACGAAATAGGACAGAGTGAGCTAATTAAAAAGGTCGATTTCGATGATTTTGATCTTTGTTAAGGCTTTTTTTTCACAAAAATAAAGAATTATTTTATAAATGTCACTCGGTAGATTGGTAGACTGATTTATTAAACTACTGAGATTTTTTTTTTTAGTTTCAAATATGAATTGAGTTGTTTGTGTTTTGCAAAACTGCAAGTGCCTTTTCGCGCATTTTTAGGGACGCGCCCCTTAAGGAAAATCAAAATAAAACATAAAATAAATATCACACAGCAAAGCAATTGCAATTATGGAATCCGAATTCACTTAATGTGATTGCGGGTATTTGAGTTAAATTATACATAGAAACTAACAGTGACTAAGCACTCTTATAGCCCTGGAACGGAATAAGGTGAGATTTAAAATATTGAAGTTAAACTTACCGATAATATTCGGGTCACGTATACTTAAACAATTAAACAATATTCTTAAAATTAGCACGGCAACGGCAGTTCGCTAGTGGCTGGCAGTAAGTTCGTAACAAGAATCAAAAGATTTGAAAATACCGACAGTAGTTAAAATAGGTACACATAAATAGTGATTGTACCTTTTGTAATTTAAACTCTCGATTGTCGGCACTTGATGGAACTTGTTATAATACATTCTAGAATTAAAATCACTTGTACTTATTCCACTTTATTTTTGTTTACACCTCTTTGATGATGCCATAAGGAGAAACCGGTCAGGTGTAAACAAAAAAAAAATAGTGGAATTGGTACAAGTGATTTTAATTCTATATTGATGTACCTAGCAACTCGACTAAATAACTTACGTATGCCTAAATGAAATAATCGGTTATTTACACGTTATTGTACAATAATCTACCACTTTACACCGCCTTCCTAGTCGCTTCCTACGGCATTTGAAGTTATTGACATTACGCTTTTCCTCACATCATATGCAGCAAATTGACTAAAGAAGAATGGCGCACAGTTATGAGTCAGCAGAGAATAAAAGTAACTTTGTGTCGCAGTCTTGTTAGCTCCCCCGTAATTTGAGGAAGTTGAAAAATATGAATTCAGTGAGTCGAGATAAACATCTTTCAAAGTACATTTAGGTCGTGACTTTCCGACCCCCAACGACTTAAGAAATGTCCAGACCTTAACAGGATTACCATCGTCAACAGATTTATGAATATGTCAGCGCTGAGCATTCGTACACATCTTATTGCAGTGATATCTTACCAGTAAATTTTTTTCCCAGTTGGTTGCTGTAGGATGTCCTTTATACTTTGATCGAGTCCTTTATTGTGAATATTCAAATATATCATTTAAGTCATGAAGAAAAAAAAGAAACGAAAAAAAATCTAGCAATGCTGCTAGTTTTTTTGGTTACTATAACGATAGTGGTTTCTTTCAGGATTTCTGTAAAGCAAAATCTTCCATTACATTATTACGTGTTAGGGATCTACGAATTTTAGAAATAAGCCTTTTGTCGTATATTTATAATAAATTCGTAGAGTTTATTATAAACAATCTTAAAACCACAGCATAACTCAAAATAATAAATAAATATTTCAGACATCTAACACACAACGTTATCTAGTCCCAAGCTAAGCAGAGCTTGTCTTATGGGTACTAGACAACTGATACAAATACATTTATACTTTTTTTTACATAGTTGTCGCCTTGTTGGTCTAGTGGTTAGCGTACGCGGCTGCTGATCAAGAGCTCTCGGGTTCGATTCCCTGGTCGGACCATATATTTGTGTGATCCACAAATATTTGTTTCGGAGTCTGGGTGTTTTCTATGTATAATATGTATGTATTTACAAAAAAAAAGTATGTGTATGTATTTATATCAGTTGTTTAGTACCCATAATACAAGCTCTGCTTAGTTTGGGACTAGATGATGTTGTGTGAAAGTTGTCCGAAATATTTATTATTATTATTATTATACATAGAAAACACCCAAACTCTGAAACAAATATTTGTAGATCATACAAACATTTGGTCCGACCCGGGAATCGAACCCAAGAACTCATGATCAGCAGTCGCACAGAGTCACACACGCCAACCGCGAGACCAACGAGGCAGTCATAATAGTCCTGATTGAACCCCGAGGTCGCTGTTTTAATCGCTTACATATACGGACCCGTAACTTAGTAGCTACGGACACCACTTACATAATATTATATCACTCAGTTTTTTTTTTAAGTGAAAACTTCTTGAGCCGCTTTGAGCATATTTTGGTAAGAGAAAATCTTATGAGTTAGTGTCATCGCGTCACCGCATCACCGACATGCTGTCGTCACAAAACTTCTTTGGCCGCGTTGAGCACTTTTTGGTAGGAGAAAATCTTATTGGTTCGCGTCTCCGACATGCTAATGTTTGATGTTGATAATTTTAATTTAAACATTATGAAATTTCTAATTTTACACATTAATTTTACAAATAATATTCAAAGTTATACTCGTAAGTCTTCACTTCTATCGGCAGTCCTTATGACTGCCAATTTTTTTAATGAAATAGTGGGCAAACGAGCATACGTATCGCCTGATTTTAAGCGATTACCGCCACCCATGGACACCCGAAACACCAGAGGCATCACAAGTGCGTTGCCGGCCTTTGGGGGTGGCGATGAAGGGAGGGTCTGGGGCCTCCGGTATCCTCACTCACTCGGTGAAACTCAGCGCAGGCGCTGTTTCACTCCGATTTTCTGTGAGGTCGTGATATCACTCCATTCTGGGTACGTGCGCGGGTAGTTACTCATAAGACGTGTTTCAATTTGCTCCCCGTTAATATTATCAAATAGTGGTTAACATTTGTTAATTGATATTGAACTTATAGTTTTAATAAAGTAGAAGTGCCGAACTTTCTAGTGGTAAAAACTGTTTTCTATAAAACAAAGTGGATCGATAGTTACAACGATAATAGTAAAAGAGTTTTAATAACGTTCGACAATCCTGACCTACCGCAACTCGCAGTTTGCGTGCGGAGCGGGACGTTCAAAAGTAGACGTTCAGTGAGCCGTTGTTCGTTCTTGCAAGGGACAGTCAAAAGGTGTCATCATAGTTTTGTGTGATTTCATGCAACTAGTATGTGTAATTAGTGTGATTATTGTATACAGATTCATAATTATTGCAGTAATCATGCCTAAATGTTCTACATGTGCCAAATACCTCTCAGTAAATTATCGTATTAGATGTGCGGGGTGTTCTGCGGCGTTGCATCGATCCTGTGCAACGAATGCTCCATCGGGCAAGGCATCTCCAATATGGTTGTGCCTGGCCTGTTCATCCAACTCATCGCAATCCCCTGCAGTCCCAATCCCTAGTCTTGCGGAAAAAGACACTAAGGACACTGATGTGGCCACTGAGTTGCGACTATTTCGCAGTGAATTTAACGCACTTAGATCTGAGCTGCAGGAGCTTCGAGCGGATGTGGGTGAGTTTAGACAAGCAATACAGTCATGTAATAGCAGGGTGGACGACCTTGAATGTAGGGTTAATCTGCTCGAAAAGCGACTTGAGGATAGGTGTGAGTCTGTGCTTACTTCGGACACGCAAAACATTATCGAGGATCTGCAGCGACAGTTGAACGAACGCGAGCAAGACAGTCTCCTAAATGATATCGAAATAGTGGGAGTGCCTGAACATAAAAGCGAAAACGCATACCATATCTTGGGCGTATTGCATTCAAAGCTGGGCCTGGAGGTCGATGACCGTGATGTCATGTTCGTGGAGCGAGTGGGTGCAGTGCGCCGTAATAGAACCGATGATAGCGACACTAGTGGCAGCGCGCAACGGCCTCGCACCATAGCGGTCCGATACACGAGACGTTCTGTCAGAGATGCTGTCCTGCGCGCCACTCGTGTAAGACGTGTTCTCACGGCGGCAGATTTGGAGATGCAGGGCGCAGCAGCCACTCAGCGAATATACATCAATGAAAGACTGACACGAGCAAATCGTCAGCTTTTCTATAAGGCGCGGGAGGCCGGGAACCGCATGAAGTGGCGGTATGTTTGGACTAAAGAAGGTAAAATCTTGGCTCGGAAAGAAAGCGGTCAGTCTGCTGTAACCTTGCGGTCTGAACGGGATATAAATCGAGTTTTTGGGTAGTATTAAGTTGGCACCTAGCTGTTAAGGTTACTTTTTTTATTTTTTTTTGTTTTTAAATGCATGTCAACAATATACTATTTTGCTTTATTTTCTGTGTACTCTAAGCAAAGACCCGTTACTGATATTTATGTTGAGGTGTGTCACCGTGTTAATTTTACTACTATTGTAATGTGTATATCATGTGTTTTGTATTTTGGTCGGTTTGGACTCATTCCACATTCCCGCATAACAGTGAAGGCAAGTTCTACAATGTACTTTGCTTCTGGTTGCAGTTGCGGTCATATAGCACTGCTTTATTTGTGTGTAAGCTATTCACTTGATATCGATGGCTACTAAGTATTTAAAAGTTGGGTTTCATAACGCAGGGTCCCTCTCTACGAATCATGATGAATTTATAATGGCCATGACCAGCCATTCGGTCGATGTCATGGCAATTAATGAAACATGGTTGCGGCCGGGACAGGAAGGCCGAGCGCCTGCAGTGCCTGGCTATCGACTGCGACATATGCCAAGGCCAGCTACCATACGCGGCGGTCGTGGTGGTGGCGTTGGGTTCTACATCAGGACTGGCATCGGCGTGCGTGCATTAGCTCTCCCGGCTCACCTGGAGGCTGAGCAGATGTGGTTGACCCTAAGTGTTAATAAGAAAAAAATTGTAATTGGTACTGCTTATCGGCCACCCTGGCTAAGTGTGGACACGTTCTTTGATGCTATTTCGGATAGTATTAGCTCTTTTCCTCATCATGATTATATAATATTTATGGGTGATATGAATATTAATTTACTGGACAATGTCAATACTGCAACAAAAAAGTTTAACGAATTTCTCAAACACTTCAAATTGACTCAAATTGTAGATTCCCCCACACACTTTACACATGCTAGCCAAACACTTATCGATGTAATTTGCACCGATGCACGTACTCGTGATTTATCGGTGTGTCACATCAGTGAACTTGGGCATCACGCATTCCTTACTTGCGAGATCCTCTTAAAAAGGGACAAGATTCCGTCACGGCATTTAGTTTATCGTCCTCTTAAACACATCGCTATGGACTATTTTACCACTGACTTGGACTCCATACCATGGAACCTATTGTCTAGTATGAATGACGTCAACGACATGGTACAGGCTTTTAACTTTTATATAACACAGTTATTTGATGTTCACGCACCTCTAATAAGAAAAATAATCAAAACGCGTCCTACACCATGGATTACTGATAATATTCGATTAATGGTCAGGCTGAGAGATAGGGCTTTTACTACCTATCGTAGTACTAAGCTAGAGTCACACAAATCGTATTATAAAGAGCTGAAAAGGCTAACATCAACCGCTATGTACAACGAAAAAAAGGCGTATTTTGCGCAAAATATAAACAATAAAATAAACGATCCTAAGGGTCTCTGGGCCAATCTTAAATCTGAAATACTACCTCCAAAAAACACTCACCTACCAAGCTACCTTAGTGATCCAGATAATATTAATGACGTATTTCTCCAAGTGCCTGGCCAGTGTGAAGTAAGTATTTCAGATCTCACTTACTATGAATTTCATAGACACTGTCAGGCCAGTTTTTCGTTGAAAACGGTGAACGAGCTGTGTATACTTAAAATACTGAAACAATTAAAATCTAAAGCTCAAGGCATGGATGGGATATCTCTTGATATGTTGACTCTCAGTATGCCTCAGTCACTAAAGACCATCACGATGATTGTAAACAAATCTATTGAGAGTCATACCTTTCCGCACTTGTGGCGACTGGCTGTGGTCCGACCAATACCAAAATGCTCCAGTCCGCAGGACGTTAAGGACCTGCGTCCTATAAGCATCCTGCCATGTATGTCCAAGATATTAGAGAGAGTTGTTTACATTCAAGTATGTGAATACTTGGAAACTAATAACTTGCTGCCGGAACTTCAGTCAGGATTCCGTAAGAAACGTAGCACTTCCACTGCCTTGTTAGATGTTGTTGATAACATTTTGGAGGCGCGTGACAAGGGGAATGGTACGTTGTTAACCCTATTGTACTTTTCCCGTGCATTTGATTGCATTAATATTTCACTAATGCTTTCCAAGCTTTCCTACTATGGCTTTGATGTTGATTCGGTGAAATGGTTTGAGAGTTATCTGTCCAATAGAGCGCAACTTGTGGAGATTGCTGGAGATGATGGTGGCAAGATATTTTCTTCCCTTCGTTCCGTGAAGAGGGGGGTGCCACAGGGATCTATTTTGGGCCCTCTTTTATTTATTCTGTATAGTGGAGATGTAACAAATTGCACAAAACTTTGTAAATACCACATGTATGCTGATGACATACAAATTTACGCCTCTTTCAAGCCCACACCTGATTCAACTTTAACAGCTGTAAAAGCAATGAATGAGGACCTGGACAGAATATTCAAATGGGCCCGGAGGAACGCGTTAGTTTTGAATCCTCTGAAATCTAAGTACATGGTTTTGGGCAGCGAGAGTCAAATAGATAAAATTACAGCTGCAGACCCTCAGATCATCATTGAGGGAAAACTAATAGATAGAGTTTTCGAAGTTCGCAACCTAGGATTAATCATGGATCCGAAGCTGCAATTTGAATCTCACGTTAACAATATGCTGAGTAATTGTTTTTATCGATTAAAAATTTTGTACAGAATACGGCAGTTTCTCAGCACTGACCTGCGTAAGAACCTGGTTGATTCACTAGTGTTATCAAAACTCAATTATGGTGACGTAGTATATGGACCATGCCTACTGAAGCGCTCTGAGAGGCTGCTGCAGCGGATTCAAAATGCGTGTGCTCGTTTCTGTTTTGAGACACCGCGTTGGAATCATGTTACGCCATATATAAATAATAATAAACTTCTCAATATGGCATCTAGAAGAAAATTACACTTTGCCACCATGCTATTTGGAATAGTAAGGAGCCAGAAGCCTAAATATCTGTTTGACAAATTGTTTTGGACGAAAGACAGTTACTGTTATCCTGTTAGGTCGTCAGTTCACATCTTGAATGTGCCTACTCATCGCACAACAGCGTTTAGAGGTAGCTTTAAGTACGCGGCCACAAAATGTTGGAATGACTTGCCTCCACCTATGCGGAAATTTAAAACAACTTTAACATTTAAGACAACTTTAAAAGCGTTTTTATTAACTCAACAGATTGAATCCTAATTCAAATAGAATTTAAATTTAAATAGTAAAATAGTATTTAAATCGCGATGAATGGACACTGTGAGCGATGTCAGCTCACTGTCAGTTATACTCTGTAAACTATCTAATAATAATTTAAAAATATTCGTACAATGTAGTAAATTCTTTCTATACACACGTTGTTGATCTCACAAATCTTGATTTTAGTTTGACTGTTCTAGACGCACGTATCACCAGCAAGGTGTTGCTGAAAATCAGCGCTGTATCGCCAATGATGCAGCATCATGCTGAGCAGCATCTGTTTTTAATGTACACTGCGACGCAACTTAGCAGCAAGTTTTTGTATTGTATTTATATTAATTGTCACTATATTAACCTTATAACCACTCGTATGTCATGTTCAATACCTAACTGTGCTTTAAGTTAATGCTTCAATTTAATACTGTAATATGTACCAGTTCCTTTAATAATGTGTTGTGTTGCAATGTCGTTAAAATAAATGATTTTTCTTTCTTTCTTTTCTTTCTTTCATTCGAGCTGCCCCATTCGTGCCGAAGCGTGGCTCTCCCACGGTATTAGTTGCACTATTGTAGAAATTGAACTGCACTGCGATCCGCAAGACGCCTTTTTATGCGTCGATAAGATGCTCGATCCAAGCATCTCTATTACTGTTATTATATTTAGCCAGTCGGTCGATATGCACTACTTTGAATCCTTCTCGGTTGTCGTCGAATCCTGTAGGTTACGTCGTTCATCCGGGTAATCACCTTGTATGAACCCTTCTATTTTATTTGTAGTTTTTTGGACTTCCCCTTCCTGCGGTAAAGGAGCATTTGATATTAATAATTTTAAGCGTCTATTCCTTAGAATCACGCACTAATATATAAGTTAATGGTACTTATTATCATGGATCAGTTTTTCAGTAGAGTGCACGCATATAATAAAAGATTGTTTGTTGTTTGCTAAAGTAATTTTATTCTTTGGAATCATTTTGCCGTAAGTTTATTTGTTTGGTATTTACAGAGCACAGCCACAACCTCTACCAGCCCATCCAGCGCGGTAGCCAAGACCGGGAGCAATGGCAGCAGCGGGAGCGATACCAGCGCCGTAGTATTCAGGAGCAAAGGCAGTGTTCTCGCTGATCATGGCGTTGATGCCATTTCCGCAAGCGTGATTGACGGCACCCATACCAGCAGTAGGGAGCACTCCCTCCAAACCCACAGTACCAACGAACGGCAGCTCACCAGTTACGGCAAGAGCTCCCTCGTAAGCATTCTCAGACGCAACGGAAATTCCGACTGGAGCAAAAGCAGATGCACTGGAGACGGGCAGCAAACCACCGCTGGTAGGAGTGAAGTCCATGGCGGGAGCAACAGCGGGGTAGATTCCATCGTAGGCCAAACCTCTTCCGGCAAACCCATTGAGACCATCATATGCCAGAGGAGCAGCTAAGCCGTTGTAACCTATACCTCTGCCGGCCCAACCAGCGAGTCCATCATAGGCAAAAGGAGCAGCCAAACCATCGTATGCCAAACCGGGAGCGGCGATGCATTGACTCAATGCTGACTAAAAAAAAAAATTTGAAATTAATAAATAAAAACCAATATTTTTTCTAAGGAACTAATCGCGTATTATCATTTTTAAAAGTGATTGCATCAAAGAAAATTTTGGAAAATAGACAACATTATAAATTTAGGTAAATAAATAGTATATAAATGTGCATATTGTTTGTGTTTGGTCCAAATCTCTATATTTTTCAGATTTGGAGAAGTTCCACCTTTAATTTAACTGTTGTGAACATTCAACAGCAGAATTAAATACCCATAATCTTAACTAATATAATAAATGTCCATTTCCGTGAAAAGTGTAATTGTTGAGGAACCAATTTGTTGTTCAAAATCCATATATTTAACAAAGTCACACATCAGAATTATACCTTGATAAAAAAAACACAAAAAAGACCTTGACTTATAGATATCTATCAGAAATACAAGGTTTTGCACATAATTAAATTTCTGAACAGTACGCAAACGTAATTAAAAATAAAACTTTTGTTATCCCAATTTAAAACTAAATATATTGCTTAAAATTTCATAAAACTTACCTGGACGAGAAGCGCCTGAGCGCAAAGGACGAAGACAGCTTTAGCAGACATGTTACTTGTTCAAGTGTAAGTTCTGACACTAGAATGATGTTTAGTATCAACACAGCTGCTTATATACTTCAAAATGTTATCAAATGCCAAGAATACTTAGTCAATATTTGGGTAAGTAGGCTTGAGTAACAACGATAAGCCTACAAACAAACAGAAACAGGTCGAAGTGATTTCTGAAACGTGTCAAAATTATGAAATTATTGATTTCGGTTTGTAAATTTCAATATATAAACTCGAAAAATTAGACTCAAAACATATTATTCAGCTTTTGTTTGAACTGAAATTACTACCAAACATGAACACCTTCGCCGTTGTATTCCTCTGCATCCAAGCTTGCTTGGTACAGGTATGTGTGATTTATGAAGTTCTATTATTTCTATGTTTATTCTATATCTATAATTTTATACAAAAAAGAATAGCGAACTAATGTTCGCTATTGTTTTGTTCAAAATTTAATAAAAATAAATAAAAAAAATACATACAGTGGAACATAGAACCTCCTCCTTTTTGGAAGTCGGTTAAAAATTAAAAAATCCCCCGACGTAATAACCTGAGTTCCCTTTAAAAAGTAAAAAATAATGAAATAAACTCAATCTTAAAGTACCTAAGTATGTACGAGTATTAATAATTCTAAAAAAATACCTACACCGCGTTTCTTCGAGTTTCTTTCATTATTTTTTACTTTTTAAATGGAACTCAGGTTATTGTGTCGGGGATTTTTTTTAATACTTTTCATAGGTACACACCGAAGCTAAGAACACTCTCGATTAAGTCATTAATATTCTTTTTTAGTGCTCTTTCATTTGAAACAACATTAGGATACATGCACAGGCATTCTATTTTCCATCCCCACTTTTAGCCCCATTAACTTCAAACGGCTCAACCGATTTTTTTAATATTTTTCATTTATTTTTATTATAATTTTGTAAAGTGCATGTGATGCAATTTCATTTGCGACCCTATTTGAGTAAATTTGCGGATATTGGGTATTTTCTTAATTTTTTCCCCCAGAGTTTTTCAGGGTTCAACGGATTTTCATTGAACAAACTATTTTGTAATGTGCACGTGATGCGCTTTCATTTGAGACCCCACTCGATTATATTTGCATACATTCAGTTATTCTTCTCCACTTTCAACCCCCACAACTTTTAAACGACTCCACCGATTTTCATTAAACATATCTAAAAACACTCGTCCGTAACTCACCTTTCATACAAAAAAATTAAATTGAAATCGATTCACTCATTCGCGAGCTACGGAGCCACAGACAGACAAACGCGACAAACTTATAACACTCCTCTTTTTGCGTCGGGGGTTAAAAAGAGTACTTCCGCATTAGGAACATATATACATCGTGTGTCGCGGGGGCCTTTATAAACATACATGAAACGGACGCAAAGAATACCCAGACTCAGAACAACTATTTGTGGATCACACAAAGTGTTGCCCCATGTTGGATTTGGAATTCAGTTTATATTCAGGGAATAAAAGTTATATTAAAACTTGCAAGTTTATAACTACTATTTATATCTAAGGTAGGTACTAACTATTTGTGAAATTCGCTAGAATGCAATATTAAAAAAAATACTGGTGAATCCTATTTCAGAACGTGTTCGGTCAGTGCACAAGCCGCGCCGCTGTAGCCGCTGAGCCCGGACTCATCGCTCACGGTCTTGCTGCTCCTTACGGTCTAGGTGCTCCCTGCGGTCTAGGTGCATCTTTCGCATACGACGGTCTTGCTGGTGTGGGAGCTCTTTCCGGATACCGCGCTGGACTTGGTGAGCTCGCCTACCCTGGTGCTGGACTTGGCCTGTACGGTGATGTTGCCTACCCTACTGCTGGCTGGTCTACTCCTTACGGTGGTGTTGGTGAAGGAAATGTGGCTGTTGCTGGTGAGCTCCCCGTAGCTGGTACTACCGCTGTTGCTGGTCAGGTCCCCATTATGGGCGCTGTGAACTTCGGTGGTGCTGTCCCCGCTGCTGGTTCCGTTTCTATCACTGGTAGATGTGCCTGTGGTTGTGATGCTCCTTACGGATACTTGTACTGAGTAACGATTTCCTCAATCAGATCAAAGTTTGACAATAAATGCCATTGGTTATGCAACCACTTTTGAGTCTTATTTTTTCTTAAAATTTTCTCAATTTAATACTTTTCTTTTTTTTTTATGTTTGGCCCGCCAAAATGACTCTACTCTGCCTGATGGAAAGCATAAGCAGAATCCAAGAGTATTGGTTGCCATACTCACTGCGAATGCAGACAATGCAGTATGGCGACCCACACCATGGCGGCCTAGTGATGCTGCTGCATCTTTTAGTCTAGTCAACAAGTATGGAACTTGTTGACTAGACTATTAAGGCCTCCGGTCTCGCACTCACCAACGAAACACGACAGCACGAACGTGGTCATTTTACGTTGATTGTCTGTGCGTGGTTAGTACCGCCCCGGTCGAGCCGGCCCACGCGTGCTGAAATCAGCGTGGCTCTACTACCTCTACTACTTTGATGAGAATGATTATTTTAAATATATATCTATACCATTTTTTGCCCGCGGCTTTGCCCGCGTGTATGTCAGTTATCGCAGCAAATAGTAGCCTAAGTGTTATTCTGATGTATAAGCTATATTACTGTAAAGTTTCATCCAAATCTGTTCAGTAGTTTTTCCGTGAAAGAGTAACAAACATCCATCCATACATCCATACTTACAATCTTTCGCGTTTATAATATCAGATCAAAGTTTGACAATAAATGCCATTGGTTATGCAACCGCTTATATGTCTTATTTTTTCTTAAAATTTACTCAATTAAATATTTTGATGAGGACGATTATTTAAATATATATCTAAATATATAAAAATTAATCGACGCAATGTATGTACGCGCATTACTTCCGATCGACTGCATCAAATTGGATAAAAAAATATATGTTCGTTATTGTTAGAATAGGTTTCTATAGCTATCAGAAAAAAAGGAGGTGTTATTTTCTCTTAGGCCGCTTAGTTCTATACACTGCAGCGCTGCGGGAAGTTGACACGGGCTTACTAAAAGATTTTTTCAATAATTTAGAAAATTTTTACAAATTTAAATAAGGTGATACGAAATTCGCCGCGTCAGCTAGTCTATATAAATAAAAATGAATCACCAAAATGTATGTTTGTACGCGCTTAACTTCTAATTGACTTTGCAAAATTGGATAGTGCCTTTTGTTATGTGTTTGTTATTGTCAAGGACAAGGTATAAATGCGTATGAAAGTAGCCGTAATATGATTTTTCCTATTTGCCTTCTAGTCGTTCCGCTGTAACCTTTAGACTGATTAAATAAAAATATGATAGAAATAAAAGATGGTATATTTTACACTAATTTATTCAAAATAATATGAGGGTCGCGGGTATTTCGTCTCATGATTTAATAAATTGTGGTCGCACACGGGATAGGACGTGCCTGTGGTGGCCCTTTGTCGGCGGCGCGGCGCAGTGGCGTCACCCGACGCTCTGGCCGCAGACGCAGACTTGTACCGGAGAAGCTCCGTACTCTTCCCACGAGTACCGTGGAAGATGGAGAACTCGCACCCTTAAATTGGTCTCGTACACGTAGGGTGGATTCGTACCCTTAGGGTGGATGTGTACCCGTAGGGTGGACCCTGAAGCGGAGAAGGTAGGTGCCTCAGTGGGGTACCAAACACGGGTCGATCGCGCAACGAATACCCGTTTAGGCATTCGCTGCACGTTTACGGACACTTGACAACAATTACGCAGTTAAGGAAAATCAAAATAAAACATGAAATAAATATCACACAGCAAAGCAATTGCAATTATGGAATCTGAATTCCTGTGAATTAATGTGATTGCGGGTATTTGAATTAAATTATACATAGAAACTAACAGTGACTAAGCACTCTTATAGCCCTGGAACGGAATAAGGTGAGATTTAAAATATGGAAGTTAAACTTACCGATAATATTCGGGTCACGTATACTTAAACAATTAAACAATATTCTGAAAATTAGCACGGTGACGGCAGTTCGCTAGTGGCAGTAAGTTCGTAACAAGAATCAAAAGATTTGAAAATACAGACAGTAGTTAAAATAGGTACACATAAATAGTGATTGTACCTTAAACTCTCGATTGTCGGCACTTGATGGAACTTGTTATAATACATTCTAGAATTAAAAGGCGAGGTGGGTCTAGCTCCTATCCTCAATCAATGTCAGACGGTGTGGCCATGTCTTCTGATGGAAAAAAAAATGTCAATATTTTGCATCATATTTTTCTACTGTTTATAGTCTTATACAAGATATCAACGATTACAAAAATGATCTATTGGATGCGCTACATGATAATACAGTATGTCTAACTAAACCGTCCATTAATCAGACACTCATCTACAACAAAATTAAAAAACTGGATCGCAATAAAGGCCCTGGACCGGATGGCATACCATCAATTTTTATCATCGAGTGCGCGAACGAGTTGTTAATTCCATTATCGCTTATTTTTAATGAATCATTAAACTCGGGTGTTTTTCCCACAAGATGGAAGGTTGCTAAGGTCGTGCCCATCTACAAATCAGACAATGCCAATCTGGTTTCTAACTACAGACCCATATCAATATTGTCAGCCTTTGCTAAGCTCTTTGAAACTTTGATATGTCCTCAACTTCAAAACCATTTCAAACTGTATCTGAGTCCCGATCAGCATGGTTTTGTAGAATCGAGATCTACGAGCACTAACCTAACACTTTTTACGGAATTGTTAACAGAGGCTATTGATGGTGGACACCAAGCTGATGTCATTTATACAGATTTTAGTAAAGCGTTCGACAAAGTCCCACATAACATCCTGGCATATAAGTTGCAAGCGTATGGCATTACTGGATCCTTGCTCTCTTGGTTCAGTTCTTACCTCGTGGATAGATCCTATTTTGTAGTACTCAATGGCTTCCAATCTGCCTTAAAAAATGTTTCTTCTGGCGTCCCACAGGGATCTCCTTTAGGGCCGGTCTTATTTAATGTTTTTATAAATGACATCTCCAGCTGCTTTCGTCACTCAAATATCTTTTTATATGCCGACGATTTGAAAGCTGTTAAGATTGTTAAGACCCCAACTGATGCTTTCAAGTTATAAGAGGACTTGGATAGGCTATCCCAATGGTGTAAAAATAACAAAATGAACTTAAACGCAAGCAAATGCTATCACACAAAGTTTACCAGAAAGCTTAACGTACTACCGTTTGAGTACCGCGTTGACAATGGTAAAATTAAGGAAATCGACACAATAAAGGATCTCGGGGTGTTATTTGACAATAAATTAACGTTTATACCTCACATAGATAACATAGTAAAGAGAGCATCAAAAATGCTAGGATTTATTATGAGGATCTCTAAAGAATTTCGGCTTCACAAAGCAAAGATCTTGTTGTACAATGCCCTTGTTCGTAGCGTCTTAGAATATTGTAGCGTAGTCTGGCGTCCGCATTTTGCTACGCATACACTGCGTCTTGAACGTGTGCAGAAACGTTTTTTATGGCACCTAGCTTTTCATAGTGGAACGGTTAAAAAAATGAAAACTTACGTCAGTAGATTAAACTACTTTAAAATGACGTCACTTGATAAGCGACGACACATAAATGACGTTTTGTTTGTGTGTAAGGTAATGACTCATAAAATTGACTGTCCACAATTGCTAGAGGGCTTTGATTTCCGTGTTCCTTCAAGGATCCCTCGCAAAGCCATAACACCATTACGCGCGCCTCTGAGAAGAACGGTTCTTGGTGCCAATTCACCATATGCTCGTTTTTGCAGGGTCATTAATGGTTGTAGTGATATGATTGACCTAAACGTTGACTCCTTATGTAAAGTAAAGTCTTGTTTACTTAAAAATCTTCCATATCGATAGCGACGGGGGCATGAATGTAAATTGGAATGTGTAAAAACATACTCACTCTATTTTTGTTATTTTTTTTTTGTTATTATTGTATAAATCATTTATATAGTATGACAACTTATAGAACTTGACACTTTATTGTGTTATGTTATGTTTAATTTCTTTTTTTATTGTCCATAGTAACATACGGTACAACTCTTTTTATGCATGCGGAGTTTACCTATAAGTAATTGTTACACTATTGCTATTTTCCTTTTTATGTGATTTTCTTATTTACTTGTTTTTGTGCTGTGTAAACAATTGTTGGTAAACCAATAAAAAAAATTAAAAAAAAAAAACACTTGTACTTATTCCACTTTATTTTTGTTTACACCTCTTTGATGATACCATAAGGAGAAACCGGTCAGGTGTAAACAAAAAAAAATAGTGGAATTGGTACAAGTGATTTTAATTCTAGAGTGATGTACCTAGCAACTCGACTAAATAACATACGTATGCCTAAATGAAATAATCGGTTATTTACACGTTATAGTACAATATTTCTACCACGTAACACTGCCTTCCTAGTCGCTTCCTACGGCATTTGAAGTTATTGATATTACGCTTTTCCTCACATCGCATGCAGCAAATTGACTGAAGAAGAGTGGCTCACAGTTATGAATCGGCAGAGAATAAAAGTAATTTTGTGTCGCAGTCTTGTTAGCTACCCCGTAATTTGAGGAAGTTGAAAAATATGAATTCAGTGAATCCAGATAAACATCATTCAAAGGACATTTAGGGCGTGACTTTCCAACCCCAAACGACTTAAGAAATTTCCAGACCTTAACAAGATTACCATCGTCAACAGATTTATGAATATGTCAGCGCTGAGCATTTGTACACATCTTATTGCAGCTATTTCTTACCAGTACAAATTTTTCCCAGTTGGTTGCTGTAGGATGTCCTTTATACTTTGATTGAGCCCTTTATTGTGAATATTCAAATATATAATGATACAAAAAAATAAAATATATCCTCTGGTATCCTCACTCACTCGGTGAAACACAGCGCAGGCGCTGTTTCATACCGGTTTTCTGTGAGGCCGTGATATCTTTCCATTCGAACCGCCTCATTTGTGCCGAAGTGTGGCTCTTCCACGGTATTAGTCGCACTATCGTAAAAAACTGAACTGCACTGCGATCCTTAAGACGCCTTTTTAAGCGTCGATAAGATGCTCGCATCACTATTACTGTTATGATATTTAGCCAGGCGGTCGATATGAACTACTTTGAATCCTTCTCGGTTGTCGTCGAATCCTGTAGGTCACGTCGTTCATTCGGGTAATCACCTAGTACGAACCCTTCCATTTTTAACCGACTTCCAAAAGGAGGAGGTTCTCAATTTCATCGGTTTTTTTTGTTTTTTTTTATGTATGTACACGTATTACTCCGTCAATTTGTGGACCGATTTTAAAAATTATTTTTGTATTCGAAAGGGTATGCTCCCCATGTGGTCCCATGGGCACCATATCAGGATCTGATGATGGGATCCTAAGGAAATCGAAGGAAACCCTCAAATTTACGTAAGCGCCTGCAATGAAGTTAAAGCAATTGTCTGCATGCCTTCATATTTTGTAGACATCATTTAATTTCATAATATATAAAACGGGTCTTAACGAGTAAACTTGTCAGTTTACCTCAAATCACTTGAATTACAGTAAACTATAGAAGATAGTCCATTTGAGATTTTATTACCAAAAATTACCTGAAGTCCTTTCGATTCTATACAGTATGTATGTTACCTTTAGTCGTATTCTTTCAAATTATTTAGGTGAAATGATGATGAGAGACTTGAATAGGACTAAAAAGCGATAAATAATAAAAAAACTTCGTTTAAAAAAACCGACTTCAAAAACTAAAAAATATCAAATAACTTAATTTGTATGTGCTACCTTCATAGGTTTGAAGTCGGTGCCAAGCCAAAATGTAATAGTAGGTACCGCACTCGTCGCGCGTGACCTTGAGTGGGATAGCTGCTCTTCGCGTAGAATCATGGTCACACACACAAAGAGTCATGGGCTTAAGGTATACACACTAACTTCTTTGTCCTGAAATTAAGCTAAATTTGTATTTTTTCAACCGACTTCAAAAAGGAGGAGGTTCTCAATTCAACCGTATTTTTTTTATTTTTTTTTATGTTTGTTACCTCATAACTTTGGACTGGGTGAACCGATTTTGATGATTCTTTTTTTATTTGAAAGCTGGTGCTTCCCGAATGGTCCCATTTAAATTATGTCCAGATTGAAGTCGGTTTTTTTTTGTTAAAATTTGTAATTATTATTTGTATAATATATTAAAATTTGACATGTTGGTACTCCCGTATGAATTGTTTATAAAATAATATACTATAACCTAATGACATCTAATTTCTCTTTTTACAAATTGTTAACTTTCTTTGGCTTTCACATTTTTTTATGTGTTTTAATTACAACTTAAAACAATAATGATGAAGATGGTTCTTTGGTACTTATCCAAATATATGTTTGTATTCCCCATTTGTTAAATACGCAATTGTTATTGTGTGAGCACTTTGTAGACTATAATTATTGTTACTTTCTTTGATATTGACCTGACGATTTGCCGTGCGGCCTGAGTATGCGACTCAACTATGGTTGAATAGGTGGCTTATGTACTTAACATCTACTTTATTTTACATTTGTGACACATTATTGATTATTTTATATTTGGACATATTACATCTTTCTAAATTTGACTGTGAGTGAAAGTGCTATTTGGATTTTATTTTCCATAAGTGGACCTCACAATATAAAAATAAATATAAAAATCTTGCACTTGATTGGTGAGCTCATGGCTGTGCAGCAATGACTTCAAACTTTTTGTTTTGTTTTCTTTGGTCGACTTCGTTCTCATCCAAGTCTCTTAGTAAAAAAATATTTTATAAACCCTACTTATTTATTTTTAAAAGGAGCAACCATGGAGTTTCTTGCCAGATTCTTCTCCGTGAAGGGTAGGCTGCACTTGGAACTGGCTACTAGAATCACTCGATTTTTTAATATTAAATATTGACTATTCATAAGTGCCTGTAAAATATGTGCCTATTTGAATAAATCTTTTTGAAATTTAACAAAACAATCGAAGCGCCGGTGAAGTCGTTGCCGTTCGTCTCGAAATATAGCGAGTGTGGTACCTACTTTTACATTTGGCTTGGCACTGACTTCAAACCTATGAATAGGTAGCACATACAAATTAAGTTATTTGATACTGTTTAGTTCTTGAAGTCGGTTTTATTAAACGAAGTTTTTTTTTATTTGTAGTTTAGTGGACTTCCCTTTCCTGCGGGTCAGGTTTATATAATAAAATAATGTTATTTAGATGAATTGTACACAGTTTGTTTTCTTTTTTTTGGCACTCAGTTGTATGAAGATTTTGAAACAGAGAAATCAATTTAAAGATATTAAAGCTCGATTTTTAGTTTTCAAGTAAAGGTGCATTTGATATTAATAATTTCAGGCGTCTATTCCTTAGAATCACGCGCTAATATAAGTTAATGGTACTTATTATCATCGATCTGGGGGCACGATCGTGCCCCCGCCAAGACGAGCCTACCTTTTCTCGAAGTGTTTCGTCGTTTTCTTGAACCCTCATAACTTTGGTACCCGATATACCAGATTGTTCAAATTCTCAGGAAATGATGTTACTAATAGACTAATGAAACATACATAGTTTCAATTGCATAGCTCTGATACTTTAGATTTTATTGATACCTAAAAAAAACTTTTTATAAAAAAAAAACGACTTCCAAAAAACATCCAACGAAAACTCTCTGCCAAAAACACTTAAAAGCGTAAAATAATCTGGTTAATCCCACCCAAAACATTTTTATGTAAATTGTTGCCAAGACGACTGCATACGCCTTACCCTGTGAAAAAGATATCAGATCTCATGTAGAGCCAAGGTTCTGAATCTACACACCCTTACTCTACCAACCCTAACTTCATAAACTCTACATCTAAGTAAAAATGTATGGCTTAGCTGTTTCGTTACGTCAGAATCTAAATATTCCTATAACATTACTTCAGAAACTAGATATTTGCAAACACAAAATGCGTTAGTTTCCCTTTCGTGACGGTATGGTAGCGAAACGGCCAAGCCAAACATTTTCACTGAGATGTAGAGTTTATGAAGTTAGGGTTAGTAGAGTTAGGGCGTGTAGATTCAGAACCTTGGCTCTACATGAGATCTGATATCTTTTTCACAGGGTAAGGCATATGCAGTCGTCTTGGCAACATTTTACATAAAAATGTTTTTGGTGGGATCAGTTTTTTAGTAGAGTGCACGAATAAAATAAAAGATTGTTTGTTGTTTGCTCAAGTAATTTTATTCTTTGGAATCATTTTGCCGTAAATTAATTTGTTTGATATTTACAGAGCAAAACCACAACCTCTACCAGCCCATCCAGCGCTGTAGCCAAGACCGGGAGCAATGGCAGCAGCGGGAGCGATACCAGCGCCGTAGTATTCAGGAGCAAAGGCAGTGTTCTCGCTGATCATGGCGTTGATGCCATTTCCGCAAGCGTGATTGACGGCACCCATACCAGCAGTAGGGAGCACTCCCTCCAAACCTACAGTACCAACGAACGGCAGCTCACCAGCTACGGCAAGAGCTCCCTCGTAAGCATTCTCAGACGCAACGGAAATTCCGACGGGAGCAAAAGCAGATGCACTGGAGACGGGCAGCAAACCACCGCTGGTAGGAGTGAAGTCCATGGCGGGCGCGACAGCAGGGTAGTTTCCATCGTAGGCCAAACCTCTTCCGGCAAACCCATTGAGACCATCATATGCCAGAGGAGCAGCTAAGCCGTTGTAACCTATACCTCTGCCGGCCCAACCAGCGAGTCCATCATAGGCAAAAGGAGCAGCCAAACCATCGTATGCCAAACCGGGAGCGGCGATGCATTGACTCAATGCTGACTAAAAGAAAAATAAATTTAAAAAATAATAAATAAAAACCTATATTTTTTCTAAGGAATTAATCACATATTATCATTTTTAAAAGTGATTGCATCAAAGAAAATTTTGGAAAATAGACATAAAATTATAAATTTAGGTAAATAAATAGTTGAGAAATTTGGTCCAAATCTCTATATTTTTCAGATTTGGAGAAGTTCCACCTTTAATTTAACTGTTGTGAATATATAAGGTAGTAGAGCCACGCTGATTTCAGCACGAATGGGCCGGCTCGACCGGGGCGGTACTACCCTCGCACAGAAAATCAACGTAAAATGACAGCGTTCGTGCTGTCGTGTTTCGTTGGTGAGTGCGAGACCGGAGGCCCAATTAGTCTAGTCAACAAATACCATACTTGTTGACTAGACTAAAAGATGCAGCAGCATCACTAGGCTGCCATAGTGTGGGTCTCCATACTGCATTGTCTGCATTCGCAGTGAGTGTGGTGACCACCACTCTTGAATTCTGCTTATGCTTTCCATCAGGCAGAGTAGAGTCATTTTGGCGGGCCGAACATAAAAAAAAAAAAAAAAAATACAGCAGAATTAAGAACCCGAAAAGAAAGAACCGAAGAAGAATAATTAAGAAGATAATCTTAACTTATATAAGAAATGACTATTTCCGTGAAAAGTGTAATTGTTGAGGAACCAATTTGTTGTTTAAAATCCATATAGGTATTAAACAAAGTCACACATCAGAATTATACCTTGATAAAAAAAACATAAAAGACCTTGAGTTATAGGTATCTATCAGAAATACAAGGTTTTGCACATAATTACATTTCTGGACAGTACGCAAACGTAATTAAAAATAAAACTTTTGCTATCCAAATTTACAACTAAATATAGGTATTGCTTAAAATTTCATAAAACTTACCTGAACGAGAAGCGCCTGAGCGCAAAGGATGAGAACAGCTTTAGCAGACATGTTACTTGTTCAAGTGTAAGTTCTGACACTAGGATGATTTTTAGTATCAACACAGCTACTTATATACTCAAAAATGTTATCAAATGCCAAGAATACTTAGTCAATATGTGGGTAAGTAGGCTTGAGTAACAACGATAAGCCTACAAAACAAACAGAAACAGGTCGAAGTGATTTCTGAAACGTGTCAAAATTATGAAATTATTGATTTTATTTTGTAAATTTTAATATATAAAGTCCAAAAATTAGATTCAAAACATATTATTCAGCTTTAGTTTGAACTGAAATTACTACCAAACATGAATACCTTCGCCGTTGTATTCATCTGCATCCAAGCTTGCTTGGTACAGGTATGTGTGATTTGTAAAATTCTTAAAGCTCGCTATTTTTAACCGACTTCCAAAAAGGAGGAGGTTCTATGTTCCATTGTATGTTTTTTTTTTGTGTATGTTCACCGATTACTTCGTCAATTGTGGACCGATTTTAATATATTTTTTTTGTATTCGAAAGGATATGCTCCCGAGGTGGTCCCTGGGATCCCAGGGAAATCGAGAGAAACCCTCATTTTTTATAGGCACATACTATGTTTTTCGTATATTTTCTGAAGCTACACCGGTATTTGCATCTGGTAGTCATCATTTTATGATGATGAGCTGATGATGTAAGGTACAACTCCTTAAAGGTTAGGAGTTGGAGAATAAATCTTTAAATATCATATGTATATATGTTACCTTTAGTCGTATTCTTTCAAATTATTTAGGTGAGCTGATGATGGAAGGTGTAAGGTACAACTCCTCAACGGTTAGGAGTTGGAGGATAATTCTTCCAATTTCATACGTATCTAAAGACCTTCAGTCGTATACTTTCAAGTTATTTAGGTGAGCTGATGATAGAAGGTTAAACTCTTCAACAGTTGGGGATTAGAGAATGATTTTAATATTACACGTACGTATAGACCTTAATTTTATTCTTGACTAGCGACCCGCCCCGGCTTTGCACGGGTGGATTTCAGATTATGACGACACAATTCGTGCATTTTAAATCTGTAATATCTTCGAATATATTCATTTAAATTAGATACTGTAACGGGCCATTTTAATCTATATTAAATGCACAATGTATTTAATTTACTTAATTGTATAAGGATTCATTATGTATCGCTTAAAATCACTTCGTAATAAGCCATTACTTCTCGTAAAAAGAAAGGAATAAAAAATGGTTGTTGTGGGTTATCCCTAAGAGATAGACATATACCGTCGCTGACTTTTTTGTAGTACTTTTTAAGGTGTACAATACTGTAGTACATTATTTTGATCTATCTCGTAGGGTACAACCAGCGTTTGCAATGTAAGCGCAAAAAAATGTGTTTATTTGCTACATCACATTAGAAACCTCGAAAATTAACAGTGTTCCCATACTATATTATTCATTTATTATACATAAAAACCTTCCTCTTGAATCACTCTATCTATTAAAGAAACCCGCATCAAAATCCGTTACGTGGTTTTAAAGATTTAAGCAAACAAAGGGATATAGGGACATAGGGACAGAGAAAGCGACTTTGTTTTTAACCGACTTCCAAAGAGGAGGAGGTTCTATGTTCCACTGTATGTATTTTTATTTTTTTATTTTTTTTATGTATGTTACCCGATTACTCCGTCAGTTGTGGACCGATTAAATTTTTTTTTTGTATTCGAAAGGGTATGCTTCCGAGGTGGTCCCATTGCCAGCATATCAGGATCTGATGATGGGATCCCAGGGAAATCGAGGAAAACTCTCATTTTTTATAGGCACATACTATGTTTTTCGTATATTTTCTGAAGGTACACCCGTATTTGCGTCTGGTAGTCATCATTTTATGATGATGAGCTGATGATGTAAGGTACAACTCCTTAACGGTTAGGAGTTGGAGGATAAATCTTTAAATATCAGATGTATATATGTTACCTTTAGTCGTATTCTTTTAAATTATTTAGGTAAGCTGATGATGGAAGGTGGAAGGTACAACTCCTCAACGGTTCGGAGTTGGAGGATAATTCTTTCAATTTCATACGTATCTAAAGACCTTCAGTCGTATACTTTCAAGTTATTTAGGTGAACTGATGATAGAAGGTTAAACTCTTCAACAGTTAGGAATTAGAGGATGATTTCAATATTACACGTACATTTAGACCTTCATTTGTATTCTTGATGATGAAATTTGATGAAATAGTTCAACTTACTACTTACCTACGATTGTTTGCACTAAAAACTGAAAAATAAAAACTTTTTATAAAAAAAAAACCGACTTCCAAAAAACATCCAACGTAAACTCTCTGCCAAAAAAACACTTAAAAGCGTAAAATAAACTGGTTCTTCATAAATTGCCTATACCTAATTCTTTATTCATTTAAATAGTAGTATTATATTGTGTGCTAGGTACCTAAAATCTGTTTGAAGTCGGTGCTAAGCCAAAAAGAATACAAACGAACAATTACAAAAGTCTAAGCGATAGTCACTTGGCACCGACTTCAAACAGATTCTAGGTACCCAGCACACATTATAATACTACTATTTAAATGAATAAAGAATTAGGTATAGGCAATTTATGAAGAACCAGTTTATTTTACGCTTTTAAGTGTTTTTTTGGCAGAGAGTTTTCGTTGGATGTTTTTTTTTGTCGGTTTTTTTTTTCCTCGTATAATACTTTTGTAAAAGACAAATTCCACATTAGGAATGTACATCATGTGTCGCGGGGGACTTTACAAACATACATGAAATGGACACAAAAAAAAACCCAGACAAAAACAATTTATGGATCGCACAAAATGTTGTCCCATATAGGCTTTGAACCCACAACACTTGGCGCAATGGAAAGCGGCGTGCCGACTGCTTAAACTACTAGGCCAATCGTGTAGCTGTATTATTGGCAGCAATAAAACACTTTTGTTTGATTTATTTCATAATTTGTAAAGTACACATTATTATTATATCCTACCTTATTTGGTTTTCTATTTTTTTTCTTCATTTATTTTTGTGGAGAATGCTTGAAAAATCAGTTTATATTCAGGGAATACAAGTTATTATATATAGTAAAACTTGCAAGTTTATAACTACTATTTATATCTAAGGTACTATTTGTCAAATTCGCTAGAATGCAATATTAAAAAAAATACTGGTGAATCCTATTTCAGAACGTGTTCGGTCAGTGCACTAGCCGCGCCGCTGTAGCCGCTGAGCCCGGACTCATCGCTCACGGTCTTGCTGCTCCTTACGGTCTAGGTGCTCCATGCGGTCTAGGTGCATCTTTCGCATACGACGGTCTTGCTGGTGTGGGAGCTCCTTCCGGATACCACGCTGGACTTAGTGCGCTCGCCTATCCTGGTGCTGGACTTGGCCTGTACGGTGATGTTGCCTACCCTACTGCTGGCTGGTCTGCTCCTTACGGTGGTGTTGGTGAAGGAAATGTGGCTGTTGCTGGTGAACTCCCCGTGGCTGGTACTACTGCTGTCGCTGGTCAGGTCCCCATTATGGGCGCTGTGAACTTCGGTGGTGCTGTCCCCGCTGCTGGTTCCGTGTCCATCACTGGTAGATGTGCCTGTGGTTGTGATGCTCCTTACGGATACTTGTACTGAGTAACGATGACCTCAATCAGATCAAAGTTTGACAATAAATGCCATTAATTATGCAATCACTTTTTAGTATTATTCTTTCTCAAAATTTCATCAATTAAATGCTTTGATAAGGATGATTATTTAAATATCTTCTATATAAATAAAAATGATTCACCGAAATTTATGTACGCGCATAACTTCAGATTGACTTCAGAAAATTGGATAATTCTTTTTTTTATGAGTTTGTTATTGTCAGGACAAGGTTTATATAAAAGAAAATTATAAAAGAAAACCAGAAGTGTTATCTATTAGTCACTGACTGCCAGTCACTTCACTACTACGGAAGCTGAAGCGGGCATAAATAGGTATTAAAACAAGTTTTTAGGAAATTTCAAAAATATTAACGAAAAATGAAACATGACGATACAAAGTTCGGCGGGTCAGCTCTTTTTAAATATTTTTACTAAAGTAGTAGAAACCGAACTATCTATAAAATAATAATAATAATGTTCTCCTAGCCGATAACGGCCATGGCGGCCAGTCTCAACGGAGACCAGCCAATTACGCACGAGATATTACCGTCCAAGTACAAGAACAGAGCACAAAACCAATTCCTTTGTATCGTGGGGTTAGACAAGGAGACGTAATTTCTCCGAAACTGTTTACCAATGCATTGGAAGATGTCTTCAAAACACTCGAGTGGAACAGACGGGGAATCAACATTAACGGTCAACACATCTCACACTTGCGATTTGCAGACGATATTGTGGTCTTGGCAGAGTCTTAGCAAGATATCGAGGAAATGCTGAACGGTTTGGACGATTCTTCGAGACGAGTGGGACTCCGTATGAACATTGACAAGACCAAAATCATGTATAATATGCATGTACCTCCGAGTCCCGTGGCCGTTAATGGCGTTATTATCGAAGTTGTGCAAGAATACGTCTATCTTGGCTAAACTATTCAACTCGGCCGGCACAACTTCGATCGGGAGGCCGATAGAAGAATTCGTCTAGGCTGGGCAGCGTATGGGAAGCTTCGTCATATCTTCGAGTCGTCGATCCCGTAATCACTAAAAGCCAAGGCTTTTAATCAGTGCGTCTTGCACGTAATTACGTATGGAGCCGAGACGTGGACACTCACCGTTGGTCTGGTCCATAAGTTCAAGGTCGCTCAGCGTGCAATGGAGCGTGCGATGCTGGGTGTCTCTCTACTAGATAGAATTCGTAACGAGACTATCCGAAGGAGAAGCGGTGTAACCGACATCGCACGCAGGATCAGCACGCTGAAGTGGAAGTGAGCCGGTCATGTCTCTAGGCGGACTGATGGTCGCTGGATCCAACAAGGTGTTAGAGTGGAGACCACGATTAAGCAAAAAGTGTAGGGCGCCTTGCGGCGCGATGGACCGACGACTTGAAAAAAATGGCTGGCAACGGATGAATGCGGACTGCCCAGGACCGGAATGGTTGGCGCTCTTTGGGGGAGGCCTTCGTTCAGCAGTGGACGGCAATAGGCTGAGAGGTATCAGTGTGAATATAGGCATCACATCATCAATATATATTAAACTTTATCGACGAAATGTTGTTACTTAGGCTTGTGGCTATCGTCAGATTATATATTTTTCGTTATCCCTGAATGATTTCCCACAAATGAAAAAAAATGCCACGCTCGAGAATGTCGAGATGACTTTGTTTTACAACTTTATAGCCCTCCCCTTTCCTTCCGTCACTCTCAAATTGGCAGATTTGTGGAATATACACTTTTTAGCATGTAATTAACTCACCCTGCCTTAATCTGACGCGCTTGAGAATGTCTGATGATCACTTTCTTTTTGCTAATCTGATCCTTTATTCCTGACTGGCGGCCATATATACGGGGCTCATATTTGGTGGAGGTACTTAACCGGGTACAAGGTATCCCCCTGTATCTCCTCTTTTTGCGTCAGGGGTTAAAAAGATTGTTTGTTGTTTTCTAAAATAATTGTATTCTTTAGAATCGCTTCAACGTAAGTTTTTTATTTGATATTTACCCTGGATGGCGTGTGGTTCTTAGATGGGTCGTATGATACTATTAACATGCTAATACAGGGTTTCCGTAAAAAATGATTACTTACTTTGTTAATCGTGATTTGAGCTTTAAATAACTTAAATAAAACATAATATGTATTGTTTTGCCACAATAATACTTGTATTCAATCATTGCAACATTTTCATTAATCTGCTTGTTTTTTGTATTTACAAAGCACAACCACAACCTCTACCAGCCCATCCAGAGCGGTAGTCACGACCGGGAGCAATAGCAGCAGCAGGGGCAATACCAGCGCCGTAGTAATCAGGAGCAAAGGCAGTGTTCTCGCTGACCATGGCATTGATGCCATTGCCGCATGCGTGGTTGACGGCACCCATACCGGCAGTAGGGAGCACTCCCTCCAACCCTACAGTACCAACGAAGGGCAGCTCTCCAGCTACGGCAAGAGCACCCTCGTAAGCATTTTCAGAGGCTACAGAGATTCCAACGGGAGCAATAGCAGAGGCACTGGAAACTGGCAAGGCACCACCGCTGGTAGGAGTGAAGTCCATGGCAGGAGCGATGGCTGGGTAGAGTCCATCGTAGGCCAGACCTCTACCGGCGAACCCAGCGAGACCATCATTAGCCAGAGAAGCAGCTAAGCCGTTGTAACCTAGACTTCTGCCGGCACAACCAGCGAGTCCATCATAGGCAAAAGGAGCAGCCAAGCCATCGTATGCCAAACCGGGAGCGGCGATGCATTGACTCAATGCAGACTAAAAGAAAAAAAACGTAAGTAATATTGTAGAAAATAAATTAAAACAGAAGAAATAAGTTTTGATTTAAATATTATTGAACTAATCGTGTCTAACATTTGTGAAAAGTGATCGCATAAAAGAAAATTTAGGTTTAGTAGGTATTTGATGAAAACGCGCACGTTATTGGTGACGAGCAGATTTCCCTAGTGGCCGTTTGCGGGACTAACGTAAGACAGATACTTCTACCTGACAGTTTAATATACAGAGCGAGTGCATTGTTATTTTAAATTATTTCTACAATGATTTCATTAATAGACGTCTACGGAGTAGTAAAAAATACTATAAGACCACTTCGTGAGGGTGATCAGTATTTTAAAAGTGGAATGTTAACGTGTATACGTATTTTTATCTGTCATACGTTAGTTCTGCGACTTGCCGCTAGGGAATCTGCTCGTCACCAATAGTTATCACGATTTTTGATACACTAAAGCCGGGTCTCCTGCGACACTGTTTTATGTTTTTAAACACAAAACTTCACATAATTATCAAAACGTGGGCGTGGCGTAACTGTTTTGTTAATTTTAACAAGAAAACATGTTTTCCAAAGCGGACTGAAAACATCCCAGCGTATACTTCTCGTATAATGAAACTGAACTGAACTAACATTAATACCTATATTATTCATATTTATACTATAAAAGTAAGTAAGTAAGTGTACTATAAGTCATTTTGTCGAGTAGATAAAAGATTTTTGCTTTTCGTAATCGTGTTTGATCTTCGTTTAAAAGTCCGTCTCCTGCGACTTATCGCTAACATGTTTAGTTGACAGGTTTTGTTAGTTTGTTTTGTTATTTTTAGCCGCAGGAGACACGCCTTTAGTAATTTAAAACAATAGTTATTTTCATCCCACCAGCTCGTAAAGAGTATTTTTGCCCTTCGATATCTGAGTGCAGAAGCCGTTTTTATCCTCTAGAGGAATAAAGTAAATTGAATTTAGAACATCGCTCGAGTGCACTAAGTTTGTGAATTCAAAACATCATTAAACCTATTTACTTCTACCTCCATGGTGCCGAATTAATCATACAATATTTTTTAATTTGTTAAAAACTCAGACTCGGAACCTTCTTGGTGTAGTTTTTTTTTAATTTGCTCTGGCTGCACCATTTTCTTCTTAAGTAACTATAGCAACTTAACTTTAAATTTTTCTTAATTTATCTATACATCCATACAAATAAATAAAATTGAAATGTCTGTTTGTAATATTAAAATAACCGCTTTTTACTAAACGCATATGTATGTTTACACGGTACATATACTAAAATATTTTTTTTATAATTTCAGTTACATTGTCTGTCTGTCTGTCAGTCGGTCTGTCTGTCTGTTTGTTCTGGGTAATCTCTGGAACGGCTGGACTGATTTTGACGTGACTTTCACTGGCAGATAGCTGATAATCTAAGGAGTAACTTAGGCTACTTCTTTTAGACTAGCTTTGTCCCGCGGTGTTACTCGCGGTACGACAAAAACCGCGGGGTTGAGCGAGTACCTAAGTATTTTTTAAATAATTTAAAAATTAATCTGTAATACTTACTTTAGTACCTATTTTTTTCTTCTAGGTTCACAAAACTCAAAACTAAGTCTCGGAGAAATAATATATGGGGAAAATGTGATCAAGGAGACAGAAAGCGTTAGGTTTTTGGGCTTAACATTAGACAAATATTGCAACTGGAAGACGCACGTCGATTCAGTTTGCAAGAAAGTTAATAGTTTTGTTTACATCCTAAACCGATTAAGAAGAACAACCACACAGCAGACAGTACTTCTCGCGTATCATGGTTACGTTGGTTCTGTGTTGAGATACGGTCTGTTGCTATGGGGAAATTCGGTGGATGCTACTCGGGTGTTTTTATCCCAAAAGAGGTGTATTCGCGCTATGGTAGGCATTCCTCCTTACGAGTCTTGTAAAACCTACTTTAAAAAATTTGAAATATTACCTTTGCCCTGTCTGTACATTTTCGAAGTTAGTGTATTTGTAAAGAGAAACCTAGTTTATTTAAGAAGGCAAAGGACATATTCTCACGAAACACACGTGACGGTGAAAGGCTAGTCCTGGACTTTGTTCCCAGAACTACATTGTTCCAAAAAAATTGTTATAATATGTGTATCAAGATATTTAATAAGTTGCCACCAACTATAAAGACATTGCCCTTATCCAAATTTAAAAAGAAATTGAAAATGTGGCTTCTGGAACAGATGTTCTACTCAGTAAATGAACACTTTAAAGAGGGATAATAACTATAATTAACATATTATCAGGTATAAATGTGTTGCATGTTATTTCTATATTAATTCTATATTAATAATATTAAAATTGACCAAATTGAAAATTTTACATTGTAATTCTTGACATTCATTTCCAATTATCTTGACATGAGCAAGTAGTATTTGTATTAAAGAAATATATGTTATGATATGCATGTACATTTAAAAAAATTGCATGTCAGAACAGACTGACGAAATATGTGATTCCTGTTAAATATCTCTTAACAACTTCTGTACCGTATTTCTGCAAATAAAATTTCATTTCAATAAATATTCGGTTGCTCGGTCATCAAAATTGAGCACGTGGTTAAAAAGCAACTTTGCACTCTTGTATAACAAATAACTATTGTTATACAAGAGTGCAAAGTTGCTTTTTAACCGCGTGCTAAATTTAAATGACCGAGCAAGGGAAGGATTCTAAAATTGAAAAATTTAGAATCCTGAGCGCCAGCGAGGGAATCAAAAGGGCACAAGGTAAAAAAAAAAGCACTCGAGTGCAACACGTAACTTTCATCCCACCTCAGCGAGGAAATGACTAAATGACGTGAAAATAAAATGTCTCTGGCAAAGCAAATAAAAAAAAAGTAAACCAAGAAGGTTTTTAACCCGAGTCTGAGTTTTTAACCCGAGTCGTGAGTTTTTAACAAATAAAAAAAAATGTATGATAAATTCGGCACCATGGAGGTAGAAGTAAATGGGTTTAATGATGTTTTGACTTCACAAGCTTAGTGCACACGATGTTCTAAATTCAATTTTACTTTATCCTCTAGCGGATAAAAACGGATTTTGCACTCAGATTTCGAAGTAAAAATACTCTTTCCGAGATGGTGGGATGAAAAATATATTGTTAGAATTTTCAAGAAACTTACCTTGATGAGAAGCGCCTGAGCGCAAAGGATGAGAACAGCTTTGGCAGACATGTTACTTGTTCAAGTGTAAGTTCTGACACTAGAATGATGTTTAGTATCAACACAGCTGCTTTTATATTCAAAGATGTTATCAAATGCCAAGAATACTTAGTCAATATGTGGGTAAGTAGGCTTAAGTAACAACGATAAGCCTACGAAACAAACAGAAACAGGTCGAATTGATTTCTGAAACGTGTCAAAATTATGAAATTATTGATTTCGGTTTGTAAATTTTAATATAAATACCAAAAATTTGACTCAAAACATATCATTCAGCCTTTGAACTGAAATTACCACCAAACATGAACACCTTCGCCGTTGTATTCTTCTGCATCCAAGCTTGCTTGGTACAGGTATGTGTGATTTATGCAATTCTTCAAGCTCGCTATTCTTCCTTGTATTATTGTAAGGAAAAAAATTTTTTGTTTGGATTATTTAGAAAGTATTCATAAAAAAAAAATCTTCATTTATTTTTATCTAAAATGCTTCAAAAGTCATTTACAAGGTTTGATCATAGCAAGTATAACTACATTCAGATATTTCAAGTAAAAAAAAAACTTTTATGTTTGTAATTACGATTAGTGCAATTCGCGAAAATGCAATATTATCAAAATTACTTGTGAATTCTATTTCAGAACGTGTTCGGCCAGTGCACCAGCCGCGCCGCTGTAGCTGCTGAGCCCGGACTCATCGCTCCCGGTCTCGCTGCTCCTTACGGTCTTGGTGCTCCCTGCGGTCTAGGTGCACCTTTTGCATACGACGGTCTAGCTGGTGTAGGGGCTCCTTTCGGATACCGTGCTGGACATAGTGAACTCGCCTACCCTGGTGCTGGACTTGGCCTGTACGGTGATGTTGCCTACCCTGCTGCTGGCTGGGCTGCTCCTTACGGTGGTGTTGGTGAAGGAAACGTGGCTGTTGCTGGTGAGCTGCCCGTGGCTGGTACTACCGCTGTCGCTGGTCAGGTCCCCATTATGGGTGCTGTGAACTTTGGTGGCGCTGTCCCCGCTGCTGGTTCCGTGTCCATCACTGGTAGATGTGCCTGCGGCTGTGATGCTCCTAACGGATACTTGTACTGAGTAACGATGTCTTCGCTCAAATCAAAGTATGACTTTAAATATTATTGATCATGCAATTACTTCATAGTTTTATTTTTTCCTGCATTCAATAAGTACGGTTCCTCTGACGAGTTTTTGTTATGATACAAGAGGGAAACGACCGGACTGGTCAACCGATGGGAAGTAACTATTTCTGCACAAAGTCACCTATGATTGAAGTATCACTAGTGTCGCCTTCATGAATCTATCTCTCCATAAATAAAAAAAATCACTTCATGAAAAGAAATGAAATAATTACTTAAAGCACGTCCGTTCGTGCCGATCCAAATTTTCTGAATCTTCATTATTAAAATTGTTATTCTTCATTACTGTTTAAATTTTCCAAACATTACGTTTTCGATTAAGTAATAAATTTCAAGTAGCTACAGTATATACGAACAGTAATAATAATGTCTTGTATTTTTATTGAACTCCAATTACAATTTAAGAATTAATGAAATACATGTGTTAGGAATACGTAGTGTCAACCTTATTCAACCCATAATGCAAAGCAAATTACAGAACAAAGTCTTGAAACAAACACTTTTTTTTTTTTTTTTTTTAACGTGTGGAAATCCCCTTGGACCGTCACCCCACCGGGGCTTGCGGCGGGGCGGTGTGTCGGACTCGAACCGACTAAAACCACACGGTGTGCCACTCTGCGCCTGTGAAAGGAGGAGTCCGGGAACTGCAGTTATTAACACATCCGGACCCCTCCCAGCGCCTGCCCGCACAGAAGCGGGCACCGTCTGCTGGTATCCTCTCAATTAGGCGACGTACGGCACACGCGTACGTCGCCCCCTCGCGGGAGGCCACTAGAGCGGATGGAGGGGAAAGCCCGTCCCGACCATCCGCGGCCACACTCAGGGCGGCATGAGGCGCTGATAGGCGCGCCTCCGCCGCCCGGTTCGCCGGCGGCGGATTGGGTCCGAGTGGACATCGTCCTCCCGGGCCTTCTCCGCCACCTCCTTCTGCGAGATTACATCTTCGCAGAAGGTTGCGACCGCGGTAAAACTGCTATCGCTACCGGCCATGGAGCGTATGACGGCCGGTAGCGAGAGATCTCCTCCGATGACTGCAGTGAGGGCCCGGCGCCGCGACGCCCATGCAGGGCAGATCGCCAGCGTATGCTGGGCCGAGTCCTCACTGCAGTCGCAGTGGTGGCAGGCGGGACTCAATTCCCTCCTAGCGACCGAGTGCAGGTACTTCCCGAAGCAACCATGCCCGGAAAGGACCTGCGTCAGTCGGAAGGAAAGGGTCCCGTGCTGCCGCCCTGCCCACTCGAGGATGACCGGCTGGAGAGCCTCCACGGCGGCAAAGCCAGCGCGTGGAGTCTCCACCCGGAACGACCAGTGAGCCATCGTGGCTCGACGGGCGGCTTCACGCCACTCGCGTACCTCTTCGGGCGGAGGGCGATAGCCATACTCCGCCCGATATTCAGCCACCCGTCGATAAACTTCGGCGAGCACTTCCGCCTCCAAATCCCACGGGGGTGTTCCGGCCAGGGCGCACGCCGCCTCGGTCGACACCGTGCGGTATCCGCGTATGGCTCTGACTGCCAATACCCTCTGAGGCCGCCAGAGGCGGGCCTTATTTAGGGCAGTCAGAGCCGCCACCCACACCGGTGCACCATACAGCGCCATCGACCGGACAACCCCCGTGTATAGGAGTCGCGTTGCGACGCTGGCTCCACCCAAATTGGGCAAAAGTCGCCCAAGGGCGGAGGCAGCGTCGACCAGCTTCGGACCAAGCTGTTGGAAGTGCTCGTCGAAGAGCCACCTACCGTCGAGTATCAGGCCCAGATACCTCATCTGGGCCCGAACCGGTACGAGGACCGAGTTGACCTCTATGGAGGCGCTGGCGGGTGGACCACGACGGGGCCCATGGAACAATAGGGCCTCCGTCTTGTCCAGGGCCACCCGTAAGCCCAGCGCCTCGATGCGCCCGACCACCAGAGAAACTCCCCTGGTGGCCAGGCACACCGCCTCTTGGAAGTTCGCTCCCCGGGCTGTGACCAATGTGTCATCGGCGTAACAAATTACGCCCAGCCCGGGGGGCAGACGACTTCGAAGGACCCAGTCGTACCCCACGTTCCACAGGAGTGGTCCAAGGACAGACCCCTGCGGAACGCCGCACGACATGGGTCGCCGTCTCAAGACGCCCTCTCGGTCCTCGTACACGACGGTACGCTCCTCTAGATAGTCTGCCACTAGCCGCCTCAGGTACTCTGGCACCCCGTGATAGTGGAGTGCTTCCCTGATGCAGCTAAATGGCAGACTATTGAAGGCGTTGGCGATGTCCAAGGACACCGCCAACACCACGCCGCCACAGCTCACTGCCTCTTCGGTCACGGCCCTAAGGCGCATCACGGCATCGACCGTCGAACGCCCCTCTCAGAATCCGAATTGGGCGTCCGACAGGTCGGGCCCTACCTCGCAGAGGTGCCGGACGATGCGGGCAGAGAGTATCCTCTCAAAAAGTTTACCCGCCTCGTCCAGCAACACGATGGGCCTATAGGCCGCGACCGAATCGGTAGGCCGTCCCGGCTTCCTCAACAGGACCAGCTTCCCGCATTTCCAGCACTCAGGGAAGCGTCCGGACGCCAGGCTAGCGTCCAACACTTCCCTGAGGCGGTCCGACATATGGTCGAGGGCTCGGGCCATCACTCGGGCTGGAACCCCGTGCGGCCCGGGGGCGGTGTTCTTGGAACGGATCCGAAGAACAGCCGCCCCAACCTCCGATTCCCTAACGGGCGGCACATCGTCCTCTCTACCCCCGTCGTCTATGACCGCATAGGCCATCGACGGGGGTGTGTGCTCCGCCCGCTCAGGGAATAGGCCCTCGACCACTTCCTGCAGGAAGCTGGGCTGGAGAGTCTCGGTAAGGGGGGGGCCCGACGTGCGGAGCTTCTGACGCACCGCACGGTATGGGCGACCCCAGGGGTCACGGTCGAGACTCTCCAGCATCTCCTTTCTTTTTACCTCTTTGGCGCGGCAAATGGCCAGCTTCAGAGTTTTCCGCGATTCGCGGTACTCCTCATGAAGCTGGTCCCCGCCACCGTCTCCACGGTGACGTCGCCAGCTGCGGGTGTAGGACCTCCGGGCACGAGTACAAGCCGCACGGAGGTCCGCCAACTCCTGGGACCACCAGTAGACCTCCTTCCGTGGAGGCCGACGACCTTGGACGCGGGGCATGGCCGAATCGCAGATCTGCGTAATCGCATCGCGAAAACGGCCAGCCCCCTCGTCCACACCGACCTCCTCGGTCGGGGCCTGCGGAGACAGCCAAGAATGAATAATGGCCGCCTCCTCTAGTAGGTCCCTGTCCAGCTTGGCAACAGCCCACCGCGGAAAGCGGGAAGGATGCCGCGCCGTGTGACCCCTACTGGGGCCCTGGGACCGGGAGAGCTCAAATCGGATATACAGGTGATCCGAGAGCGTCTCAAACTCTGCCAGGACACACCAGTTCCTTACTCGTGCGGCAACAGCAGGGGTAGCGAACGAAAGGTCCACTATCGACCCCCCTTGCTGTCGCACGCACGTGTTGGTGGAGCCTCTGTTCAGCAAACAGAGGCCCACCGAAGCCGCCCACTCCTCAACGGCTTCGCCCTTGGCGTCCGTCCTGGGGGACCCCCACGCAATGGATTTTGCGTTGAAGTCCCCCAGCACGAGGACGTGCCCAGACGCTAATCGCCGCATCGAGGTCTCCAAGTTGTTAAGGAAGACCTCGAAGTCGCTCAAACTCCGGTTGGGGGAGAAGTAAACACCGTAAACGGTGATCCCCCCCCATTCGGCGGCAACATATCCAGAGCCCTTGTCTCTAAGCGACAAGGGCGGGGAATGAGCCACCGCGGAACCGACGACTGCCACGGAGCCGTCCCAGTCACCCATCCAGTTTGGACGGGGAGGAAGTAGAAGTAGGGCTTCGCGACTACGGCAACACCGATCGACCACTGCGCCATGGTTTGCAGGAAGAGATCCTGCGCCGCGGCACAGTGGTTTAGGTTCGTCTGGACAAGGAGGTTGGAGACGTGATCCATTAAGGGATCGTCTCTACAACCTCCTCCAAGGGCGACGATGTAGACGCACGAACGACATCGGAGGCAGCCTGGGTCGATTGGCTAGCCCCCGATGTCTGCTGAGAAGCGCGGGATGGCTTACAGCCCCCCTGCCCCATCTGATGATTGGCGGGCTTGTTGTCCGCCGCACAAATAGGGCAGTGAGGGGCGGCAGAACATTCTGCCGCCTTGTGCCCCGGTCGACCGCAGCGGAAACAGAGACCGCTGCAGTCGACACAGTTCCCGCACTTGACGCGTGTGTGCCCCGATGCTAGGCATTTATAGCATCTCATCGGTCTTGCCGCCAGGACTGTTACCCTGGCACTCACAAAATCGATGAGAAGCCTGCCGGCGTCGCCCAAAACTTTGGCCGACGCCACGGGGCAACTCACCCACACTGCACCAAGTCCTCCCGGACCGGGGCGGATGGCGCCAACTCTGACGCTCTCCGCGTTGCAACCCGTCCTTGCCCGGATTGCAACGCGAACGTCTTCAGCCGTCACCGAATCGTCCAGGCCCGAGATGCGCAACTCAGCGCATTTCGTTGGCCTGGCGATCTTGACACCATCCGTGTCCGAAAACACTCCCCGCAGCTTCTCAGCAAACGTGTCCGCAGTCTTGGCGCCTTCAGCCCCAGGGAACTCGAGGATTCGAGCTCCCGTTTGGGCGAGGCGCAGTCGGACCCCTGCCGTCGCGAAGTCGCCGGCGAGACAGTCCCGGGCCGTCTTAAAGACGGCCGCGTAGGAGAGTCCTCCACTTGCCGCCTCCGGTGACACTGTGACCACTACAGCCGCGGTCTTAGGTGGCTGCAGCTTCCGCGGCTTTTTCGGAGTGGTCCGGGCCACCGTTGACGACTGCGGGCCAGAGGCCGCCTTTTGGGCAGCCTTCTTGGCCCGCTTCTTGGCCTTCTTGGACTTCTTAGCCCCCCCGACTTCCTGCCAACCCTCATTGGAGGGGGCAGTTGTGGAGGGGCCAGGCAGAGGTGTTGGAGTGGGGAGCGGAGGAAACTCCGCTCCAGACGTTGCCACCGTCTTGGGCGTCGGCTGCGCCGCAGCCGTCTTGGCCGCAGCCTTCGCCCGCTGCTGCGTTCTGCGCGCGGCGACAGGGCCCGGCACCGACGTCGCCGCCGCGTACGACATGCGACCCCCCACCACAGGAAGCGGGGTCGGTGCCGAGGTGACCCTCGTCTTCTGCGCCGCGAGCGGCGGCCGAAGAATAGGGGCGGGAAGCAGCCTTTCCTCCAGGCCAGCCAAACGACCGTCCACCAGATTCCCCACCGAGACGAGAATCTGCTGCAGCATCCGCTGCAGGACGTAGTCGGATACCCCGGGGACAGCAGGGTCTGGGGCCGACCGCGACGTAGACGGGGCCGGCTGGGACGCAGACGGGGCCGGTCGAGACGCAGACGGGGCCGGCCGGGATGCAGACGGGGCCGGTCGAGACGCAGACGGGGCCGGGGCCGGGGCTGGGGCCGGCTGGGACGTAGACGGGGCCGACCGGGACGCAGACGGGACAGGGCCCTCACGCTCAGAGCGCTCCGCCCGAAAGAGGGCGAATTGAGCGCTGAGCTCCGCCACCTGCTCCGTCAAGCGGCCGTTGGCCGCCTCGAGGCGAGCCACGTCCCCTGCGAGGGATTCGACGACTCCCGCTAAGGCAGAGGAGGAGTCCTTAAGGGCCCTCACAAAAGGGCCCTTAAGGTTGACGGACTTGGTGGCCACCTTGTGGATGATAGCCACCGCCGCGTCCGCTCTCTCCTGCATGGAGGATGGTGTTTTGGGCTCAGGATTCCCCACCATCGGCTCCCTGATCTTCAGCAGGAGATCGGCGATCTCCTCCTCCGCTTGTAACTCGCCGTCCGCTCGAGTCCGCCTATAGGATCCCGCCCTAGAAAAGGCGGAACCCGACGGGGCCGGCACCGGGGTCAGCGATCGCTCCCTCTGACTGCTTGGCACCTTAGGAGGTAACATCGCCTGAGCGATGTCACTCTCGCAGCCAGTGGGGCGTCCGCGCTTCCGGTCTGCCTCTACGTCCATCGGCTCCGGCGCGTCCGTCCTCGCACCGGAACTACCACCCGCGACATTCACGGCGGACCTGGAACGCGTGCGTTCCACTGTTCTTCGGCTCCCAGCAGTCAGATTGACTTCTGGGAGCCCCACCGCTGCAGGCGTTATTGCTGCAGCAATCTCCTCATTGGAGGAGTGGGCGTCCGCCTTCCGGAACTGCCCTCGGCTGTTCCTCGACGGGCGCGACACTGCCCCACTTCTTTTATCAGCGTCCTCCGCTTTTGTTTCGGTGCCGGATTTGACGCTCGGCGACGGGCGTATGAGACAAGGGTTGCCCCCCCCATAATACGATTGGGGGCTGCCGGAGCCGACTGGCTCCGGGAGGGATTCCCCAGACGCATCGCGTCTAGGACCCTCCTGGGTAGGTATAATCCTATTTTTGTCCATTGTCATGAGGTTTTTAAGTTTAATGTCCTTCGACAGAGGACGCCCTTGGCACTGGACTCCCTCCAGCGATTCAGCTCATTGCCAGGCGTCAGAGCGTGAGCTTGGGGTATTTTTATAGAGGTTTACGTCCTCATGGCTTCGAAGAGCCACCGGTCCTGTCCGTTCAGGATTACGGTTGGGCCGGACGGGGTCTGCACCAGACCGGATCCGTCCGCCCCCTGTCCCTCTCGGAACTACTGGCACTCTAATACGCCCTCTGCTAGAGCAGAGGGACGTTTAGAGTGCCCCACGCGGCAGTCTGTAAAGACTCCGTCTCGTATCCCATTTAGTCTGGGGTCTCCTTTTGGGCCTATCCGGCATGAGTGGCTCTACCGTCATAGCCCCAGAAATCATCGACCCACGCAAGCCCCACCACGACGACAACGTAGAGATACATTGGGGGGGTTGAAACAAACCCTATGCCAACTCATCTGGATAGATACAGTAGGCCAAAATATCCGTATTTTTTTTATGTATGACCCTGGCAAAATGACTACTCTGCCTGATGGAAAGCATAAGCAAAACCTAAGAGTGGTGGTCACCTTACCAATTGCGAATGCAGACAATGCAACAATGCAGCATGGTGACACACACACAGTGTGATGTTTCTGCATCATCGGGCCTCCCTCCCTCCTTGGTTGTTGTGATGTAAATAATGTCTGAATCATAATAGACTAAGATATTTAAAGAGCAGAGAATTTCATTGGATTAGGCATAAGGTAAATGTGTAGTTTTCTCATGGCCTAATACCACGCCGTCAAGCCAGGTTGGTACGGGATTTGTTTTATGTTTTCATTTTCCTTGTATTACTGTTCTCCCAGGTAGTTTTAGTTGGAATGAGTTAAATATGAATTGTCACTACCGTGGGAAAGCCACGCTTCGGCATGCATAGGCCGGTTCGACCGGAGTGATACCACGGCCTCACGGAAAACCGATGTGAAACAGCGCTTGCGCTGTATTTCACCGAGTGAGTGAGGATACCAGAGGCCAATACCACAACGCCTTGTCCCATCCCCTATCCCCATACCTCCCTATCCCCCTCCGCATCCCCCAAAGGCCGGCAACGCAATTGTGACGCCTCTGGTGTTGCTTACCATCAGGCGATAAGTCTGCTCGTTTGCCCACTATTCCATAAAAAAAAAATCCGTTGCCAAATGGCAAAAAACGGCACCCTTATAGATTCGTTATGTCTATCCGTCCGTATGTCACAGCCACTTTTTTCCGAAACTATTGTAACCTTTGTTCGTGGGATAAATAAATAAAAGATATAATTATTGTAACACTTAATATATTTGAATAAAAGAAAGAAATGCTCCGGTAGCTTAAAGTCAGGGTCGCGGGTATTTCGTCTCAGGGTTTTAATGAATCGGGGTCGCACACTGGATATGACGTGCCTGTGGTGGCCCCTTCGTCGGTGACGCGGCGCAGTGGAGTCACCCGACGCTCTGGCCGCAGACTGGCCGCTGGCCGTAAGGTGGCTTCGTACCCGTGGGGTGAACTTGTAACCCGTAGGGTGAAATTGAATCCGTTGGATGGGTTCGAATCCGTAGGATGGACTTGAACCCGTAAGGTGGACGTTAACCCGTAGGGTGGATGCGAACCCGTAGGGTGGATGCAAACCCGTAGGGTGGACCCTGAAGCGGAGAAGGTAGGTGGCCTCAGTAGGTTACCACACACAGCGTCGAAACGCGCAACGAAGACCCGTTCAGGCATTCGCTGCACGTTTACAGACACTTCACAACAATTACACAGTTAAGGAAATAATACACAAAACAATTACTAACAGCTAAGCAAATACTCGTACTTCATTTCATTTTTCGTATTTCATTTCATTTCATTTCATTTCTACTTATATTTAAATTAAAAGCTACAAAGCACTTCAACAGTCCTGGAACGGAGTAAGAAAGATTTAAATTATGGAAGTTAACTTACCGAAATATATTCGGGTCACGTATAGGTAAACAATTAACAATTTCAAGATCAGCACGACGACGGCAGTTCGGTAATGGCTCGTTAAGTTTGTAGCACGAAATGAAAAAAACCTCCATATACCGACAGCAATTAAATAGGTACACACAAATAGTGGTGTACCTACCAACTCGACTAATTAACTTGCGTACAATCGATTTATATATATTTATAAATAATAATAATGATAATAATTTCATTTATTCGAGTAATAAAAGTCATTGTGTTAGTAACAATTTAACTTATATCTATGTTAGTATAAATGATACCGTCTAATATATTCCTACCACGTTACACTATAAGAACTGTGGGGTATCTATAGATAAGTATTCAAAAATGATATTGACGTTTCTAATATCATTTTTTTCTAAACTGAATAGTTTGCGCGATAGACACTTCCAAACCCCCCCCCCGCCTTACAGGGTTACAGGGTGCCCCCCCCCCCTGTAACTTCAAAATAAGAGAATGATAAAACTCAAAAAAATATATGATGTATACTTGTACCATGTAAACTTTCACCGAAAATTTGTTTGAACGAGATCTAGTAAGTCGTTTTTTTTAATACGTCATAAATGGTAAACCGCAAAAAAAAAACACTATTATTAAAACATCGATCAAAATTACAACGAACTACAAGAACTTTTATATTATGTTACTTGCTGTTACGGAACCCTTCATGGGCGAGTCCGACTCGCACTTGTCCGCTTTTTTTATAAAGAAGTCGCTAAGCAGTTCCTGATATAAAATCATTCTGAGGCTGACTTTATTGATTTCATTGGTCTGATTTAAAAGTTGGTAAAGTTTATATGTTAATGACAATGTTATTGTTGTAAACAACACAAAAATAAACAACAATAAATTAAGCAAATTAATTCAGTTACTAAATATGTAATTGAGCTTGTAGAAATGAATAAAATATTCGTACCCTCTATGGGTTTAACGCACTGACTTATTTTAAGTATGTATCTGTAGGAAGGCACGAGAATAAACGAGAACATGAATCACAGATACAGCCAATCTGGACTAAAGCCAAACACATACACTACTAAACGGATACGAATTAACTTAAACACCATCAGCAACCCCCACGAGGGGGTTGGGGCAACGCTCACTCCTCCGCGGTGCCCTGTGGAATTCGCCACCAGACTTGCAATTCCCCCACAGGTAAATATCGCTTCACGCGGGTCAAAGGGAGAGATTAAGGACCAATCATCCGGTACTCGCACACACGATATAAAACACACAGATACAACAAATCACAAATCAAATAATAGAAAATTACTACGACTCAGGAGTGACCCATGTCACAATCAAGAGATATGGTCCTTGCGAGATCTGAAGAGAAACTGTGTCCTGTTTCCGATCGCGCCCCTTTATATACCACCTCGCTCGACTCACGGAACCGTTCGATAGTGGCAAATGTTTGTAACACACACGAACACAATTCGCCAGAGTGATATTTTTGTAACAACATGAAAAAAAAGAAAACAATCTAATTTCAAGTTTCAGGTGTGTAAACGTTTCACATGGAAATACTTTTAAACTGTATTTTTCGAACCACTCGTTACTGTAGGTGATAGTATATTCAGCTTTCAATTTATTTAGGTGGTTCATTGTAGTGCATTTATAAAAGGAGAAGATTTTAATAACCGTGGATAATAATTACCGTGGGAGAGCTACGCTTCGGCATGAATGGACTGGCTCGACCGGAGTGATACCACGGCCTCACAGAAAACCGGTGCGAAACCCTTCCCTCCATCATCCTCCCCAACCCCCAAAGGCCGGCAACGCACTTGTGACGCCTCTGGGGTTGCGTGTGTCCATGGGCGGCGGTAATCGCTTACCATCAGGCGATACGTCTTCTCGTTTGTCCCCTATTCCAAAAAAAACTAGGTATATCACCTAGTTTTTTTAACCACCATTAACATGTGGTGGTTGTAACAAATGTGGGTAGTTGTCAGTAATTATCCTATTCCTATCCTTTAAAGTTTTATTTATTTCGGATTCATAAGACAATGCGACAATACAGCATGGTGACCCGCACTATTGCGGCCTAGTGAGATGCTTATGCATCACTGAGTTACATAAAGTTTCCTTGAGCCTTTATAAATAGTAATAGATCCATCGGGTTTAAAGCTAGGAAAAAAGATTTTCACGTTTTTCATAATTTATCAAGTGGATTTAGCTATTGACCTACTACCAAAAATGTTTTTTATGTTATCTTTTTATGAAATGCGTGCGTATCTCGGAAGCCAGGAGGAGCTCCATCAACGCTTCGATGGCTTCTGGAGTTTCCCTGCTGTACCCCGCGACTGAGGTACATCCCGGTATGACCAGGGTCATACCGGACCTTGAAGACAGGACACTATCGCACCTCTCACTGTTCTACAAACTAAGAGGCGGAACAACGCCCCGCCCTAGATCAATGACACGATATAATAGTTCAAAAATAATAATTGTAACAAGTGATTGCAAAATCAATGGCATTTATTGTCAAACTTTGATCTGATCAAGGACATCGTTACTCAGTACAAGTATCCGTAAGGAGCATCACAACCGCAGGCACATCTACCAGTGATGGACACGGATCCAGCAGCGGGGACAGCACCACCGAAGCTTACGGCTCCCATAATGGGGACCTGACCAGCGACAGCAGTAGTACCAGCCACGGGAAGCTCACCAGCAACAACCACGTTTCCTTCACCAACACCACCGTAAGGAGCAGCCCAGCCAGCAACATCACCGTATGGACCAAATCCAGCACCAGGGTAGGCGAGCTCACTAAGTCCAGCGCGGTATCCAAAAGGAGCTCCCACACCAGCCAGACCGTCGTATGCGAAAGGTGCACCTAGACCGAAGGGAGCACCAAGACCGTAAGGAGCAGCGAGACCGGGAGCGATGAGTCCGGGCTCAGCGGCCACAGCGGCACGGCTGGTGCACTGACCGATCACATTCTGAAAAGGAGCCACATGTAAATTTCACTTCATTTTCTCAACTTTTACAATGTGAACTGATTTTAAAGCTGTTATAGTTATTTTTACAATTTCAAATGTCACACACATACCTGTACCAAGCAAGCTTGGATGCAGAGGAATACAACGGTGAAGGTGTTCATGTTTGATGGTTGTTTTAGTTCAACGGAAAGCTGAATACAGTGTTTTAAGACTCATTTTGGAGTCTTTATATATGACTATTTCGAAGACAAAAAAAATATATTTCATCATTTTGACACGTTTCAGTAATCAATTCTACTTGTTTCTGTTTATTTTGTAGGCTTATCGTTGTTACCCAAGGCTTCAATTACTTACCTACTTATTGACTAAGTATGCTCGAATTTTGATAACATATTTAAGTAAGTATAAAAGCAGCTGTGTTGATACTAAACATCATTCTAGTGTCAGAACCTACACTTGAACAAGTAACATGTCTGCCAAAGTTGTTCTCATCCTTTGCGCTCAAGCGCTTCTCATCCAGGTAAGCTATGTTATTTCATTTATTATTTTTACTACAGTCATAAAAATTATGTATGTATGTACTGCAAAGCAGTGGCTTTGGAGTACATACACTACTGCGAACTAACTATCAATAATATTTAAATGGCTTTTGTTTCGATTCAAGACTTTGCATTTCAGAATATAAATTTAAGGCTATACCTCTATGAACAGTTTAACTTTCCGTAGGATTTGTCAAACATCTTATTTGTGCGAGGGTTTTCGATCGTACCGTAGGTAGGTACATGTCTGAGCAGTTTAATTTTGTGAACAATAATTATATTATTATTCACAAAATTAAACTGCGTAATTAGTGTAAAACTGATTATGGACTGCACGGTTGGCCTAGTGGTTTAGGCGGTCGCCACGCCACTTGCCAATTCGCCAAGTGTTGTGGGTTCAAATCCTACACGGGACAACACTTTGTGTGATTCACAAATTGTTGTTCTGAGTTTGGGTGTTAATTGTGTCCGTTTCATGTATGTCTGTAAAGTCCCCCGCGACACTGGATGTTTATTCCTAATGCGGAAGGTGTCTTTAAAAAAAATGGGTCTATTTTATTTTGTTACTGTTAGTAGAATCCTTTTCAGTAACAATGAAATATACTACAAGGTAAATAATATTAAGAATCTTTTACTTTTCTGGTTAACTTAATGTGCTTTTTCCTCTTTTAGTCTGCATTAAGTCAATGCATCGGAGCTTCCGGTTACGCTGCTCCTTATGCCTATGATGGACTCGCTGGATGGGGCGGCAGAGGTTTAGCTTGCGATGGCTTAGCTGCTCCCCTGGCTTATGACGGTCTCGCTGGATGGGGAGGCAGAGGATTAGCTTACGATGGCCTAGCTGCTCCTCTAGCTTATGATGGTCTCACTGGATTTGCCGGTAGAGGTCTGGCTTATGATGGACTCTATTCTTCCATCGCTCCCGCCATGGACTTCACCCCTACCAGCGGTGGTTTGCTGCCAGTATCCAGTGCCTCTGCTTTTGCTCCCGTTGGGATCTCCGTAGCGTCTGAGAATGCTTATGAGGGTGCTCTTGCCGTTGCTGGTCAGCTGCCGTTCGTTGGTACTGTAGGTTTGGAGGGAGTGCTCCCTACTGCTGGTATGGGTGCCGTCAATCACGCTTGTGGTAATGGCATCAATGCTATGGTCAGCGAGAACACTGCCTTTGCTCCTGAGTACTATGGTGCTGGTATCGCTCCCGCTGCTGCCATTGCTCCCGGTCTTGGCTACCGCGGTGCATGGGCTGGTAGAGGTTGTGGCTGTGCTCTGTAAGACATGGATTTATCCATGGAGAAAAGAACTATTTCAATGAATAAAAATAATTTAATGGGCATACTATAATGAGTTTTTTTACCTTCACCAAAGGAACAATAAAATATAAATGCAATAATGTGTCCCTGTGTGTACTAATGTTGACGCTCTTTGGGGAGGCCTTAGTTCAGCAGTGAATGATAGTTCGTTGAAGTAAATATATAAGTACGTTTACTAACACATCATTAAAGTAGACTATGATAAAAGTATTGAATGCAAAATAATTTTATCTTTTAGTATAATTGATTAGCAGTTATATATCATAGTAACTAAGTATCATAGTCAGGTTGGTTAGTAGTTAATTACTTAATTGAAATACATTTTACAAAAAATGTTATTCAGTTTTTCTGATTTAGTCGGTCCTGCGCCGGATCTCACCCCAATCGTTCCGGATATACGTCTCATTAGAATATTTGAATGAGGGAACATGTTTGCGCACACACTTATGTACTGTAACATCTTCAGCGTAGTTGGCTGGTCTCCGCAGAGAGTGGCCACGTAGCCAAATCACAGGTGTACATCATAGCTTATCTGACTATATTATCATCAGTCACAGCTTACGACGACAAATTTATAATTTAGGCCTCAGGTCTGCTAACATTTCAGCTATTCTTCACTAGATCGACTTGGAGTAGTTTTATGTTGATCTTAATATGCTGAGTGCAAAACAAGGTTCAAAAAATCTGATCTATATCTCGCTTAATGTGCGGCTAAAGAAAAGCATAGGCTTATCTGTCGTGCGAAGGGCATAACTTCAATTTAATATAGTATAGGAAAAATATGAATAGGTATACCTACATTAGCACCAGATGTTTTCCACCTGCTACCGCACGGAAGAAATAAAATTTAGTGCACTCAGATCAAATAAAAAAAAAACTTCGTTTAAAAAAACCGACTTCAAAAACTAAAAAGTATAAAATAACTTAATTTGTATGTGCTCGCTATTCATAGGTTTGAAGTCAGTGCCAAGCCAAATGTAATAGTAGGTACCACACTCGCTATATTTCGAGACGAACGTCAACGCCGTCACCGACACTTCGGTTGTTTTGTTCAACGCGAAGAGCAGCTATCCCGCTCAAGGTCACGCGCGGCGAGTGCGGTACCTACAATTACATTTTGGCTTGGCACCAACTTCAAACCTATGAATAGGTAGCACATACAAATTAAGTTATTTTATACTTTTTAGTTTTTGAAGTCGGTTTTTTAAACGAAGTTTTTTTTTTCGATTTTTAGTCTTTCTCATGTCTCTCATCATCATTTCATTTAAAATTAAATGATTTCTACAGATTATGAAGGCATGCAGACAATTGCTCGTAACTTCATTGCAGGCGCTAACGTATATTTGAGGGTTTCCTTCGATTTCCTTAGGATCCCATCATCAGATCCTGATATGGTGGCCATGGGACCACATGGGGAGCATACCCTTTCGAATACAAAAAGAATTTTCAAAATCGGTCCACAATTGACGGAGTAATCAATGTACATACATAAAAAAAAATAAAAAAACCGATGAAATTGAGAACCCTTCTTTTGGAAGTCGGTTAAAAAAGGTATCGACAACTTATACGATACTGATGAAAAGTAGCGTAGTCTATAGCATAGTTAGTGCGTATCGCGTGTGTTTACTTGGAACTACGCAACTTTTTTCTGCTTCAACAGGAACAAGGCGGTGCGTTATCCACCTTTTTTTATTTGATCTGAGGCAGTGCAAAACCAGGTCGAGGGCTCTGCACCCTCAGCAATAACCTATCTGGTTTTGGTACAGGTTCTGACATATCATTATACAACAACATTGAAAAACATTAATGAATGTAGCTTTTTCGTTTCTCACACGTTTTTTCTTACATCAAAACTTAATGAAACTATCGATTTTTTATATCTAAAATACGCACAATTTTCCATTATTCAGTGCGGCACTCGGTGCACAAGACCCTGTATTTTATCAATATATATAAAAATCAATGCCACTTTTCGTTGTAATTTCATAACTCAAGAACCGGCTCACCTATCCAAATCAAATATTTAGGTTTTGTTCGGACTATTTAGTAGAAGGTTTATGTGAAGTTTGCACAAAATCGGTCGAGCGGTTCTTCATTTATCACATTTTTTGTAATAACCGACATACACGCGTGCGGAGCCGCGGGCAACAGCTAGTTATATCTATAATTTTTAAACAAAACAAACTGTTAATGTACGCCTTCGGGTTCATGTCAATAAATTAATGATTGTTAATATTCAAAGGCTCATCATTTATATTTTTACTTGAAGCCAAGTAATTACAAATTTTAACAAAAAAAAACGACTTCATAAATAGATCAAATTAAAATGGAACCACACGGGAAGCACCACCTTCCAAATAACAAAAAAAAACATCAAGATCGGTTCACCCGGTCGAAAGTTATGACAATCGAGAGTCGAGAGGTAACCAACATAAAAAAAACAGTCGAATACCCTCCTCCTTTTTTGAAGTCGGTTAAAAAAGGATGAAAGTTTCTTAAACGTTACAGGGTTTAATATGCCTATATCCAGCAGTGCATTGCAATAGGCTGATGATGATGATAATTTGTATTTAATTTGTACTCTCGTGTTTCGTTGGCGAGTGAGACCGGAGACTCAGTGATATAGATTATATAGAAGCATCTCAATAAGCCACCATAGTTTGGGTCATCATGTTTATTTTCGTTCATTTCATTCACAAAGAGTATGGGACCACTACTTTTGGATTCTGCTCATGCTTGCCATCAGGCAGAGTGGTTGTGTGACCTAAGTGACCCGGTAAGATTCAAATGTCTGGTGCTTTTAAATGATCACGATATGAATAAATTATTATTCTAATCATTGTGACGATGACGTGACCTGTGAAAAACCGCTATTCAATTTTTGCCTCGAGGTAATACGACTGAGCTTTTTTATTTATAAATCTTGTAAGTTTTAATGCCCCATCCAGACTCCTTTTCGGCACGAGTCTCGACGAATGGAAAGGACGTGTTAGCGATCCACACTCTCGCGGCTGTGTGGTTGATTGTCTTGCGTGGCCCCTCGTGTCTTTTGCTCGCACCTGGAAATCCGACACGACGTGGAGCGAGGGAAGACGAGGGGGCTTGAGCGCACCGTCCTCACTCTCGCACTCGCGTTTCCTCGTGTAGCCTCATGGAGAGTCTGGATGAGGTATTAAATCTATATTTCACTCGGAAGTTTTCGATGATTAGATTTTTCATTCAAACAAAAAGACAACGTAAATTAAAATTATTTCGACTGTGCAGATACTAGGTACATGACGTGTTAGAAATACTTTCTTATTGTCGATGGAGTAAGCACTACAAAAACAACCATTGTTATTACGATTTTATTTATTTATTTAACTTTATCATAACATAAACATATTATAAGGAAATAAATATAATAAATAAATATCTATACTTAATATTATGAACGCGAAAGTTTGTAAGTATGGATGGATGTTTGTTACACTTTCACGCAAAAACTACTTGACGGATTTGGATGAAACTTTACAGTAATATAGATTATACATCAGAATAATACATGGCCTACTATTTGCCGCGATAACCGACATACACGCGGGCGGAGCCGCGACCAAAAACTAGTAAAGAAATAAATGACATGAATTTTCAATTTTTTTAAATGTACGTTTTGCTGACTACCCTAACACAGGATAGTTAACATCACGAATAGATCGATAGGAGCCGAGCATGATTGAAAAGAGACGCAGATGAAATTGCGGAAACATTGTTAAACTTTAACTGTTTTGAGTTACACTCAATGCCTTGACTAGTATAACTGAAACTCTCTTTGTATAGACCTTTATACTAATACAAATCAAAACATATACATAGATCGAATCGCAATGTAGACTTTTTCATATAACTTTCAACATAATGACTTGGTTGAACATTTTTATATTAGTACTTCAGGTATATTATGTAATCAACAAGTATTCCTGACATGATATGCTTTCATGTGATATATGTATTTGTTGAAAAAGACGGAAAACAAATTCTTCAAGTATTATATATAGACAGATACTGTTAATACCCTTGCTAGTTTATATTCTAGACAGGATGAAATTATTTGTACTACAACAACTAAATTACTAATTAAACATGGTTGTTGAAACATCCTCTATGATCTTTACAGAGTACAAACACCCCATTCAGCACGATAACCCAGTCCAGGTGCAGCAAAAGCGGCAGGAGCGATAGCAGCACCTGCAGGTGCGAAAGTGGCAGCTGCGTACTCCGGACCAAAAGCTGCAGTCTCACTAACCATAGCATTGATACCATTCCCGCATTCGTGATTGATGGCTCCAGCTCCAACACTTGGCACTTCACCTTCCATAGCAGTAGTACCTACAAAAGGTATCTCCCCGGTTACAGCTAATGGACCTTCAAACATGGTCTCAGAAACTATAGAGATTCCAGTAGGAGGGATAGCAGATGCACTAGTGACGGGTAGACTTCCTCCGCTGGTTGGGGTGAAGTCCATAGCTGATGCCTTGTAGAGCCCATCATAAGCCAAACTTCTTCCAGCCCATCCATTAAGTCCGTCATAAGCCATAGGTGCAGTCAGACCTTCGAAAGCCAAATTGGGAGCGGCGATTCCATAAGGAGTAGCTAAAGCGGTAGGGATAAGTCGAGGATCTGCTGATACCGCAGCACGGCTGGTGCACTGGCTTAGCGCAGACTGAAAACAAAAAGAATTGATTGTTCTGATTGATCTTATTTTAAGCAATGAATTTACGTCAAGATCAGTTTGATTTCTTCAGTGGAAATAGATTTTCTTTTCTACAGATCGTCAATTCTCTTTACACTAAAAAATGCTAACTAGGTATACGGAGTTATTAACCGCTACTTTGTGTACATTCTTCACACATTTTCATTACGCCATATTAAATTCACATTAGCTGACACTGACATAATAGCAGATTGATATCTCAAAAACTGAGTCATTCATTATTTTATGTATCAATAAACTGCACTGCAGGATTCTGCTTCTGCTTAAATGACTTCATCAGGTCGAAAACTAGTCGAGCAACACCTTTTTTTATGTACGAGCATGCCAACTTGGCTATACTCTGCTTGATGAAAGCAGGAGCAGAGTCCAAGAATGGTGATCACTATGCTCATTGTGAACGCAGACAATGCAACAATGCAGCATGGTGACCCACATCTACTAGCATGGGCTTCTGCATCATTGGGCTAAGCTACCTAAAATATATGTTAAATCATCATCGTCATCAACAGCCCTTTATAGTTCACTGCTGTTTATGACCAGCCTATGGGCCTCTCATTTGAAAGAAGGTTTAAGTAAATATTGATCAATCTTACCTGGATTGTAAGCGCAGATAGAGCGCAGAGAATAAAAGTAGTTTTAGCAGACATGTTCTTGATTGGGTTACTAATTCGAGAATGATGTTCAGAGTCAATCCTTCTGATTTTATACTTATCCATGTTTTGAAGTTATTTAAATGTGTCAGTAATACCAGTAACTTAAGCAACAAAACTACTATTGACAAATAGTTATGTTATTATGATCATAATTCTTATCAGTTTCTTATGTGTAACAATTATTTAACTTTTGACCGACAGTGTTATTGTAATATTTATCGTATGTACTATTATTCAATCTTCTTACTTCTGATGGATTTTAATATTAAATTGATGGTGGAATCAAGGACGAATGAATTACAATAGGGTAGCAAACAGGGCGGCGAAGGCCCCGAGTGTGGCCGCGGATGGCCAGGACGGGTCCGAATGTTTTAATAACAGCAGTTACTGGATCCCTCCGATCTCAGGCGCAGAGTGGCACACCGTGTGGTTTTTGTCAGTCGGATGGACACACCACCGAGCTGCAAACCCAAGTGGAGTTCGACACGTAAAAAAACGCTGTTAGGATATTTCAAGGCACTGACTTTCCAATAAGGATTGTCATGGGTGTTCATGACAACCAACTAATAATTCTGCTTAGCGATGTGGAAATTCTCGCGTCTGTTAGCATATTATTATATTCAACTTCCAAACATGAACCGCTAGGCTGTAGCCAGCCAGACATGATCTTTTCGCATGGTCAGAGAATCGGTCGGCTTGTTTGCAAAAACAAGAAATTTCAAAAAATGGCCCTAATGTTTCTTCAGTTTTACGGGTATATTAGAATTACATACGCGGTTGGATAATAATTACATGTTACTATTATGTATATACATATTAGTATTATAAATTGATAATATTACTTAACATTAGATTTATCAGAATCACGTAAGTCTTTGCTTTCATGTTATGTAATTTCATGTAGATTTTCTAGGTTTCTGTGTGATAAATAACTATAAAATCGGAGGTAGGCATAGTAACTATTATTATCAAGTCAGCACTTCAACTGGTAACATGTCTGCTAAGGCTATCTTCGTTTGCGCTGTCGCGCTTACAGTCCAGGTATATTCTCAAACCTGATTTTTTTCCATAGTAAAACTACCTCTTGAACGAAAACGACCTTTTTGTTGACGATGTTAAGAATCTAGGGTTGACTTGAGCTATGTGATTTCAGGTTCTCTAATAATCCCACTTTTACATAAAAACAATTAGTTGAAAATATTTTCAAACCTAGTTTAACATCATACAAAGGTTAGCAACATACAAAGTAAAAAATACTAAGAAGTCTATTTATTTAACAGAAAACAAGGCTTAAAGTTGAATTACTACTTTTAATGTTTATTTTTACAGAATGCATTTAGCCAGTGCACTAGCCGAGCGGCAGTAGCGGCCGACCCAAGAATCATTGGTCGCACTACCGCCAATTTTGGTATTTCTCATGAAATGGGCGCTCCCGCTTTGGCCTACGGAGGCCTAGCTACCCCTTTGGCTTACGAGGAACTTAATGGATGGGCTGGAAGAGGTATGACTTATGATGGACTCTACCCAGCCATTGCACCAGCTATGGATTTCACTACAACCAGTGGAGGAGGTCTGCCCGTCACTAGTGCTTCTGCTGTCCCACCTACTGGTATATCTATAGTATCTGAGAACGTTTTCGAAGGTCCTCTATCTGTGGCCGGTGAGCTACCATTTGTGGGTACTGCGGCAATGGAAGGAGTATTGCCCAGTGCTGGCGCTGGTGCTATCAACCATGCCTGTGGAAATGGTGTCAACGCTATGGTTAGCGAGACTACTGCTTTTGTTCCTGAAATCGCTAGTGCTGCTATTGCCCCGGCCGCTGCTGCTTTCACTCCTGCTGCCTTTTCTGCACCAGGATTAGGCTACCGTGCAGGATGGGGTGCTTGTGCTTCGTAAACATAAACTTTGAAAACTACTAGTCTAATATTTCTTTTAATAAAGAGTTTTTAATTAAAACTATTTTCCTTTTATGTATCCTAATTAAAACTGATCAATGTAGATGGCAGTAGTAGTTGATCCCGTGCGTATAGCGTAGTGGGGTCATCTCACCAGTTCCTACTCCGCAGTGTGTTGTGTTGTATGAGCTGATCCCTATATAGAACAACACTTTGTGTGATCTACAAATCGTTGTTCTGCTATTCTTGATTTTCGTTTCATAAATGCTTTAAACTCTCTCAAGGGGTCTCTCGAGCCTCCGATATCCCCACTCACTCGGTGAAACACAGCGCAAGAGCTGTTACACGCCTGTTTTCCTTGAGGCTGTGGTATCACACGGTAAGTTTTTGATGAGATCAATAAAATTCATTTTCAAAACAATATCTTAAAACGTACTTGCTTGCTTGTTAGGACTGCCACATTTATTTCTGAGATATTTTAATAAGCAAATACCGATATACTTATACAAAACTATTACTTTCTGGTAGCTCCATGCCTGTACACGTATTATTATGGGCTAGCTCGAAATGCCTAAATAATAATAATAACTTCACACATCGCACACATGGCTGTCTTATTTCAATTTAGGCAAAATAATGCAAACCCTTTACCGTGGGAGAGCCACGCTTCGGCATGAATGGGCCGGCTCGACCGGAGTGATACCACGGCCGCACAGAAAACCGGTGTGAAACAGTGCTTGCGCTGTGTTTCACTGAGTGAATGAGGATACCGGAGGCCCACATTCCAACCCCTTTCCCCGTACCCCTCCCCATCCCCCAAAGGCCAGCAACGCACTTGTGACGCCTCTGGTGTTGCGAGTGTCCATGGGCGGCGGTAATCGCTTACCCTCAGGTGATACGTCTGCTCGTTTGCCTCCTTATTTCATAAAAAGAAACCATTACTATGTACTGTGGCGCAGTGGTAGCGTATGCGACTGCTGTGTTGGAGGTCTCGGCTTCGATTCCCGGGTCGGACCAAATGTTTGTATGATCTGCAAACATTTGTTTCGGTGTTTGGGTGTTTTCTATGTATAATATGTATGTATTTACAAAAAAAGTATATATGTATTTCTGATATAAATACATGTATATATAAGTATATATGTATTTATATCAGTTGTCTAGTACCCATAACACATAGAGGCGCAATGATGCATAAGCAACACTAGGCCGCCATGGTGTGGGTCACCATGCTGCATTGTTGCATTGTCTGCATTTGCAATGAGTATGGGGACCACCACTCTTGGATTCTGCTCATGCTTTCCATCAGCAGAGTAGAGTCATTTTGGCAGACCCATACATAAAAAAAAAACAATTTTTCATTGCCTTTTCTCCAAACGAGTCGAGATACCGGAGCTTAAATCCCTTTTTCTTATTTGGGGGGGAAACTCGAAGGTTTACAATGCACTTGTGACCCTTCAGTAGTTTCTTACAATTATCTGAAACGTTTACTAAAGCTCAAATAAACCTATTTATTTCCACATATTTCACTTAAACACATCATTCAAAAAATCTCTTACGGTCAAAATACTGAGAAATATTTAAAAATATATCTACGTCCTCATCATCAGCCTATCGTAGTCCACTGCTGGGCATAGGCTATATATCTATATACGGTATCTAAGGCTACGTCCGAACAGGCAGGAGCCTTACTTAGCGCCTAGAGCCTTGCGGGTCGCTTAGGGAGCAACTTAGTAAAACGAACTTTTTAACCGACTTCCAAAAGGAAGAGGTTCTCAATTTCATCGGTTTTTTTTTTTTTTTTATGTATGTACATCGATTACTCCGTCAATTGTGGGCCGATTTTGAAAATTCTTTTTGTATTCGAAAGGGTATGCTCCCCATGTGGTCCCATGGCCACCATATCAGGATCTGATGTTGGGATCCTAAGGAAATCGAAGGAAACCCTCCAATTTACGTGAGCGCCTGCAATGAAGTTACGAGCAATTGTCTGCATGCCTTCATATTCTGTAGACATCATTATATTTTAAATGAAATGATGATGAGAGACTTGAGAAAGACTAAAAAGCAAAAAATAAAATAAAACTTCGTGTAAAAAAACCGACTTCAAAAACTAAAAAGTATAAAATAACTTAATTTGTATGTGCTACCTATTCATAGGTTTGAAGTCGGTGCCAAGCCAAAATGTAATAGTAGGTACCACACTCGCTATATTTCGAGACGAACGTCAACGACGTCACCGACGCACTCGCCGCGCGTGACCTTGAGCGGGATAGCTGCTCTTCGCGTTGAACAAAACAACCGAAGCGTCGGTGACGTCGTTGACGTTCGTCTCGAAATATAGCGAGTGTGGTACCTACTATTACATTTGGCTTGGCACTGACTTCAAACCTATGAATAGCTAGCACATACAAATTAAGTTATTTTATACTTTTTAGTTTTTAAAGTCGGTTTTTTTAAACGAAGTTTTTTTTTAATTTTTTAAACAGTTCGCGACCGGCCGCACTACGCACTTGGCGTCTAGCTAGTCGCTTAGCGTGTATTCAAGTAAACAAACTTGTAGATTATTTATTAATATCATATACACTATTCATACTAAATTACTATCATAAGTTGACTGTTGTTTACATGCTTTTTATTAACTTGCAATGTATGTATGTATGCTCGTATGTTCGTTCGGAATCTTGCAACTCAATTTTGAAGCAGATATCTTGAATGGATTTTGCTGAAATTTTGCAAGCATATGTATACAGCGTGACAATACAATATTATAATGACATGGAGCTGATCTCATGCTGGAGCTGGAAGGTGGCCATAGGAACTCTGTAAAGAAACGTCGCAACATCATCGAGTTTGGACTCATTTGATTCGTCTCGAGGCATTCAAGTAAAAGCTTGTTTTTAAAAAGCTTTTTAATAAAATTTATTTCTTATTATCTTAAATAACATAATATGTTTTTTAAGTTTTTGAATAAATAAAAATAATAAATTGTGTGACAACTGTGTCTGAATGTAATTTATCTAGTGTTTATGTACATATTTAAAATATATGAAAGATATTTATCAGAAATTCGTTACCATAGTAAACTCTGGCTAGATTTAAATTGGGCTGTATGCAATATGTGTTAAATTATTATTAGGTACTATAGAATTATTCGGCAAACAGAGAAATGTAATTAATGGACTAATGTAATGTGAAAATACTTGCCAGTAATTGTAAATCATCTATGTATTTGGACATTTCTTTTTCAAAGTTATTATTGAAAAAAAATCAAGAGAAATATTATGTAATAAAAAACTTTTATTCATTATAAAACAACTATCAACAGTTATTCAAATTCTTAATACGCTTAGAAAGTACGTCCAAAACCTCTGCCGGCCCATCTATTGCCACAACCAAAACCTGGAGCAATTGCACCTGATGGAGCAACTCCAGCGGCATGACCGTAGATTCCAGAAACGTAACCTGGACCGAAAGCAGTAGTCTCGCTGGCCATAGCGTTGATACCATTACCGCAAGCGTGATTGACAGCTCCAACACCAGCATTAGGCAGGACACCATCCATACCCACAGTACCTACAAAAGGTAGTTCACCAGTGACGGCTAGTGGACCTTCATATGCTGTTTCAGAGTTGAGAACAATACCAGTTGGAGGAACAGCTGAAGAGCTTGATACAGGAAGCGATCCACCGCTAGTGACAGTAATTTCAATTCCCTCTAGTGGTGCAGCATATGCAAGAGCATCATATGCGTAGCCTGTACTAACAGGAGTGCTATAGGCCAATGTAGGTGCGACGGCGGCTGGTACTGTATAAGCATCAACGCCGATGTTAGACGGAGTAGCCACCGATGCAGGGGTGGAGGTTTCACTGAGAGCAGTCTGAAAATTTTATATTAATTAGCTCAAAAAGTTAAAGTTTACAAATGTTATTCATGAGAAGAAATTTATTAAGACGAACTTACCATAGCATTAAGACCGTTTCCACAACCATGGTTAATGGCACCAGCACCATATGATGGCAATACACCATCTACAGCAGTGGTACCCACAAAAGGCAGCTCACCAGCCACTTCCAGTAGGCCTTCATAAGCGTTCTCCGAAACAATAGAAATACCAGTGGGAGGTACTGGAGAAGCACTGGAAACAGGAAGCGCACCACCACTTGTGGGAGTAAATTCCATGGCAGATAGCATGGCTGGGTACATTCCCTCACCCATCCAACGACCACCGTGTCCGAAAGGTGCAGCTAATCCATCATATGCCAACGATGATCCACAAGCATGACCAGCTAAGCCGCGACCAGCTAAGCCAGGACCAGCCAAACCAGGACCAGACCACCCAAAGGGACCAGCAATGCCAGATGCATCAACCGCAGCACGGCTGGTGCACTGACTGAATACACACTGCAAATGCAAAAGACAGTTTTTTTTTAGATTTGTATAGTAGGTCTTCATAAATTAATAAGAACAATACAAAGAAAGGTACTAAGACTGTCAATAAATAACACATATTATGTTTCTTATGTCAGTAATACAAGATAAAATTTCACTTCATCCCACCACGGCAGTGGAGACCCTAATCCTAAAATTTTAAGTCAGTACCTATGACCGCTTCACCTGTAAAAAAAGAAGTAATAAGAGAAGAATTACAGTTTTCCACAGGGTAGACCGGATTCCCTAATCTCAGAGTCAGCGAGACTATTGCACGTGTATTTTTATAATGAAATATTTTTTATAGTAAATCTAATGGTAAGATTAATTCCTAATCTAATCTAACACACACATAGAATTCGCGGATTATTAAAATATATTTAGATCTTGCAGCATAGGCACTCAAACGATCAAACATCTCATGGTAAATGACTACCGCATCCCGTTAATACCTGCACTCAAGAATCATAAGTCCATTGACCCTTTGAATTCCCCTGTCCCGAATCAAGGACAAAAGACGAAAAAATAAAAAGATTTAATTGACCGTTAAATTTTTAGTCTAACTCCTAAAATTATGAGAATGTAACTCTGAATAGTCGTTTTCAGGGTTATAGATTCATATTCCATAGTAATTCATCCAGAAAAAGCACATTTTCTGAGAAATTACCAAAAACTTAAGTAGAAGCTAAAATCATAATATGAGTAACCTAATTCTCACCTGAGTCAAAAGCGCTTGAACGCAAAGAACCAGAATAGTCTTGGCGGACATTTTAGTATTGGAATCAGTTGACGATGCAAATGATGATACGAGAATGATATTATGCAGAATTGTAGCAGGCTTTATACTAAATCATCCCCACAATTATCAATTATGACAAGTATATAGGTAACTCAAAAATATGAAGTAAAATAGATAAGACAAGTTTTTTTCTTCGAACTTTGAAATATTGTGACATTTGGAATTTTGAAATGCATTTGTAAATGGTGTTGAAAAGATTTTTTATATAAGAGTGAAAACATAGGCCTATTTTGTCATTCCCCTTTTAATTTTCTAGAAAAATCCGAAATTAATCATGAATACTTTTGCTGTGTTATTTGTCTGCGTTCAAGTTTTTTTGGTACAGGTGAGGTTAATATTAAACACTAAATTCCAAGTAGCAGATATAGCTGCACCCATTTGAATGGTTCCGTATCTAATTGAAAGGTTAGAACCTATCCATGACTCCTGAGTTCCCGGCGTTCATAGGCAGCGCTAGGCACTTTTCATCATCTGCTTGTTTTTTTATGTATTGGCCTGCCAAAATGACTCTACTCTGCCTGATAGAAAGCATAAGTAGAATCCAAGAGTGTTGGTCACCATACTCGTTGCGAATGCATTGCAACAATGCAGCATGGTAACTCACACCATAGCGGCCTAGTGTTACTTCTGCATCATTGGACCTCCGGTCTCACACTCACCAACGAAATACGACAGCACGATCGTTGTCATTTTACGTTGATCTTCTGTGCGAGGGTAGTACCGCCCCGGTCGAGCCGGCCCGTTCGTGCTGAAATCAGCGTGGATCTACTACCTTATAAACCTGTTTGTCATAAATGTAATTTTATTTCATTGTCCTTCTGTCAATTGGGGTAATTTCCTCAGGAATGTATTGAGGCGTCATATTGAAATAGATATAAAATTAAACAACGATAGTTACTTTCGACCAGCCAACTATCTCATCTACTTATTTTTCTCTTGAAGAAGGATATTCTTAGCCTTACATACGGTTTCTTTTATTTCCAGAATGTATACAGCCAGTGTGCTAGCCGTGCCGCTATAGAAACCCCTGGTATTGCAGCCCCTTATGGTTGGGCTCCTTCAGCTGCCGCTGCTATGGGCCCTGCTGCTCAATACGGTTACCGTGGAGGATACTCTGATATTGCTTACCCTGCTGGATTGGCTCCTTACGGTGGAGCAGGGGAAGGAAATGTAGCAGTCACTGGTGAACTACCAGTGATTGGCTCTACTGCTATCACTGGTCAGGTTCCAATCATGGGCGCTGTGAACTTTGGAGGGGTTTTACCGGCTGTTGGTGCTGTGACCATCACTGGTCAATGCGCTTGCGGCTGTGGCGCTCCTTACGTCTACTGAGTAATATGTTTATGATATATTTCAATAAATAGTACAAAAAGTATTTTAATTTTAAATAAAAATAAGTTTTTTATCTAATTTATACTCTCGATTGTCAGCACTTGATGGAACTTCTCATAGTAAATTCTAGAATGAAACTCACTTGTGTCACTATTTATTACCTATAGCATTATTAAAAGGTTCTAAAAGATTTTGATAATGCCATGGGGCGAAACCGGTCAAGATTGAAGTAAAATAAAATAAGTACAAGTAAGTTTAATTCTAAATTTTAAGTTTTTATCCTTGAAGGGCAGATAGAAGCGAGTTGAACGCCCATATTTTGCTGCCTAAAATTTAATCACACTGATTAAATTCGAACCTCCTCATGATCCATGGGGAGGGAGGAGGAGGACCCCGATCATCCCAGGTGATGAAAACAATGAAAGAATAGCACACACTGACTGGTTTTCCACTCATTTCATTTATCAAGTTTGTTAGAGAGATTTCATTCTTATAATTGACCCTAACGATTGATGCAATAAAAGTACAGGGTATAATATTTACAGATTTTAGTCGGTTCGATTCTCGGGTGTGGTAAGCGGATTTTCTGAAATCTTTGAATGCAGTTTTCTTTCTTTTCAAAAATAAAGAAATGTTTCCTTTGAATAAAATTCTCTATCTACAGTATTAAGTGTACTTTCCCTTTAGGTGGTATTACAAAATTCCACCCAGTATATATAGTATATTTTACATACATATTCCTGTGTTTACATACATACTTTACATACATACTTACATTACAATAATTACATACATACGACACAGAAAACACCCACACTCTGAACAACAATTTGTGGATCACGCAGTCTTGCAATTTCCTCTAATAATTTGTTCCGTGTGAGGTTTGAACCGACAACACTAAGCGGAATACAAAACGGCGAAGTCACCGCTTAACTACTACGCCATCCGTACAATATTTTTTAATTTATTTTTTTACAACTCCTGCCTTAGGTATATGAAACGAACACAAATAACACTTAAGACTCAGAACAACCATTTTTAGATGACACAAAGTGATGTCCCATGTGGAAGAATAAGAACACACAACACTTGGCGCAGTGGAAAGTGGCGTGGCGACCGCCTAAAACCACTAGGCCAACCGTAATGTTTTCTAATGTTATGTAATGATAGTTTTTGTATTACAATTATTTTGATAACGTAAAATAAAATGATTAGTGTTGCAAACTGTTGTAAAATGAAACTATAGATAAAAATGTAATGTTTTTTTTTCACGTTTTAGCATAGGATAATATACATGATAAAAATCAAGTATATAAGGTTTATCTTCTTATGTATAAAATTCTCGTGTCACAGTGTTAGATACCATACTCCTCTGAAACGACTGGACCGATTTTTATGAAATTTGGTGTCCATATCGGGTAGGTCTGAGAATCGACCAACATCTATTTTTTATACCACAATTTTTTTTTTATGGCTAAACAACGTTAGCCGAATCAGCTAGTAATATAAACATAAAACAAAATTAGCTAACAAAACACATACTCCGTTATAACACACTAGCTTTGAAAGCCCGTGGCTTCACTCACGCAGACCCACTGCCCTCAGGAGTCTAATTTCAAAAATTCCTTTTTTTTTTATGTATTGCCCGCCAAAATGACTCTACTCTGCCTGATGGAAAGCATAGGCAGAATCCAAGAGTGGCGGTCACCATACTCACTGCGAATGCAGACAATGCAGTATGGCGACCCACACCATGGCGGCCTAGTGATGCTTCTGCATCTTTTAGTCTAGTCAACAAGTATGGAACTTGTTGACTAGACTATTTGGGCCTCCGGTCTCGCACTCACCAACGAAACACGACAGCACGAACGCTGTCATTTAACGTTGATTTTCTGTGCGAGGGTAGTACCGCCCCGGTCGAGCCGGCCCATTCATGCTGAAATCAGCGTGGCTCTACTACCTATAATTCCTTTCTTAGTGCTCACTTACGTTATATAAAGAACCTACATGCAAAATTTCAGGATTCTAGGTTCAGCGGTTTGGGCTGTGCGTTGATCTCACTCTATGTCAGTCACCTTCCATTTATATAATAAATAATAAAAAATAAATAAATATTTCGGACATCTAACACGCAACGCCATCTAGTCCCAAGCTAAGCAGAGCTTGTGTTATGGGTACTAGACAACTGATATAAATACATACATATATACTTGTATGGTATGTTACCACACAACTTTCGATGCTATGATATTTTATACTAAAATGATACGAGACTTAGAGCCCAAATGTTTTATTACTATACTGATCTAATATGATATAAAATATGATTAATTGCTAATGATACTGATAATTGAGAACACGCGATACGTACAATGACCGGTAGTGAACTAACTTTAAAATGGAAATTAATATGAATGTTGATGGATTTGCTGACGCGATGTTTACAATTTCGCAATGTACGGTTGCACCGTACAATACTATTTTTGTAAATACATACATATTATACATAGAAAACACCCAAACTCCGAAAAAATATTTGTAGGTCATACAAACATTTGGTCCGACCCGGGAATCGAACTCGAGACCTCAAGCACAGCAGTCGCATACGCTACCACTGCGCCACCGAGGCAGTCATATATATAGATAAGCCTAAGGCACACCATAGTGCGAAGTCTGCAATGGGATGATAATGATTATTTGTATGGTGACGGATGAGGTACGGATGTCGTAAGAAAAACTTGAAACAAACCTATGTCCAGAATAGGCTCTACAAGACTGCTGATGATGATTAAGTAGCAGTTTAATCATTTTAACCATAGGAGAGCCGAGCCACGCTTCGACATGCATGGGCCGGCTCGACCGGAGTGATACCACGCCCTCACAGGAAACCGGTGAGAAACAGCGCTTGCGCTGTGTTTCTCCGAGTGAGTAAGGATACCGGAGGCCCATACTACAACCCCTCCCCATCCCCATCCCCCAAAAGCTGGCAACGCACTTGCAGGTGTCCATGGGTGGCGGTAATCGCTTACTATCAGGCGATACGTCTGCTTGTTTGCCCCCCTATTCTATAAAAAAAAAACATAACGCTGGCCAGACGGTTTAGTTTAGGGTTTATGACTGCCTCGTTGGTCTTGCGGTTGGCGTGTGCGTCTACTGATAATGAGGTCTCGGGTTCGATTCCCGGGTCGGACCAAATGTTTGTATGATCTACAAATATTTGTTTCGGAATTTGGGTGTTTTCTATGTATAATGTATGTATTTACAAAAGAAAGTATACATGTATTTGTATCAGTTGTCTAGTACCGATAACACAAGCTCTGCTTAGCTTGGGACTAGATGGCGTTGTGTGTTAGATGTACGAAATTTTTATTATTATTTATTTATTTCAAGATTTATTTCTCTTTCCAGTGATGTTATCCTTCACAGTTTGCTCCTCTAGTCGCCTGTTACGACTCCTTTGGGATGAATAAGGGTGGTAACACATTGTATTCTTCATCCTTTACCCCGCAACACCAGAGGCGTCACAAGTGCGTTGCCGGCCCTTGGGGGATGGGGAAGGGGATTTGGGGAGGGGTTGTGGTATGGGCCTCCGGTATCCTCACTCACTCGGTGAAACATAGCGCAAGGGCTGTTTCACACCGGTTTTCTGTGAGGTATCACTCCGGTCGAGCCGGCCCATGCATGCCGAAGCGTAGCTCTCCCACGGTAAAAAGTAGTAGACCAAACTTCCAACCTAAGAAGATGTTCAGCTGAGCACTTTTAAAGACTCCTGATGATGTTGGTGATTGGCGTTTGCGGTTGGCAACACACTTCCTGTATCTCCTGACTTGTAGGTGTTCATGGGCGGTGGTAATCGCTTATCTTCAGGTTAAAAGTCTCATCTTATCTCCTTATACCATACATAATGTTACGCCTATTTCCTAGAAGGAATAAGACAGAGACAAATTACACTGACACATCTCTTGCTTTATCCATATGTATCAGATCAATTGCTGCATGCATGCTCGACGGTTTTTGGTGCTTTTCACATAGTATATTTACACTTTCGCCCCTATACCAAGAAAAGTAGAATCATAATACTGTTAATCTTCACAAATTATGTATTATTAAAACTGGACATGGAATGGCTTTCGAGCCAATAAAATCTAATCACGGCAGAAAATAAAGTACCAAGCAGATGAGACGACTATTTTTGTTGCTACTGGCAGGAGTCATGACTAGATTGACTTCTTACAGTACTATGTTTGATTTTATATATTTAGTTCTATTACCGATAATGAATTGCAATAATCTAAGACATAATTATAAGAAAATTGCAATAAAATGTGCAATTTTTAGCAAAACTATTGCAGAATCTGGAATGATGATAAGATAAACTTTAGGTAGCGAATTTAGTGGTATATAAACAAGAAGTTGGTTAGTGTACATCATTGATTCTTTAACTCTTACTAAGAATATTTCAATTCTTATTTTTCTTAAAACAACTCCTAATTTAGGAATATACACCTACGTCGTGGAGACTTTACAAACATACATGATACCGACACCGACATCATTTTACAAGCTTTTTATTAACTTGCAATGTATGTATGCTTGTATGTTCGCTTCAGCTTCAAATAGTTCAATGCTGGACATAGGCCTTTCTTTAGATGTACTGTGGGAGAGCCACTCTTCGGCATGAATAAGCTAGCTCAACCGGAGTGATACCACGGCCTCTCAGAAAACTGGTTTGAAATAGCGCTCGCGCTGTGTTTCACCTACTATTTGAAGCTGTTGATGATGATGATGAACGTGTAGCAAGAAATTTCTCGACATTTGAAAGTGCATTGAAGGGTACCTACTTAAAAATAAATTAAATTAAAAAGCTTTTTAAAAACAAGCTTTTACTGGAATGCATCGATACAATACAAGCGAGTATATACTCGATGATGTTGCGACGTTTCTTTATACAGTTCCTATGGCCATCTTCCAGATCCATCATCAGGTCAGCTCCATGTCATTTCAATATTGTATTGTCACATTGTATACCTACATAGGCTTGCAAAATTTCAGCAAACTCTGTGACTTGTGAATAAATAAAACGAAATCAGTTAAGGTAAGTTATTAGTGTAAGTCAAGAACGTGACTTCTCCATGATAGAACGATTTACAACAGGTGTATATGACCTCAGCTTAGTATAAAGTTATAAAATGCTTACTTAACTCTTATGGTAAAGTCTGTTTTGTATTGATAAATGACATAATATTACCTAATAATATAGGTTCTTTCCCTCGAGAGAAAACCTGAATAGGCGTGTTGTCGATTTACGGAGGACCTGAAATCACATGGTCCGGGTTCTTTTCTTTGACTGCCTCGGTGGCGCAGTGGTAGAATATGCGACTGCTGAGTTTGAGGTCTCCAATTCCCGGGAGCTAATATTTGAATGATCTGCAAATATTTGTTTTGGTGTTTGGGTGTTTTCTATGTATATTATTTACAAAAAAATTTACCTATGTATTTATGTCCGTTGTCTAGTACCCATAATAGAAGCTCTACTTAGTTTGGGACTAGATGGCTTTGTGTGTTAGATGTCCGAAATATTTATTATTACCTATGTATTTATTTTAGAGTAGGGCGGCTGACACGGACAGACGATTTTGTTTTCACCGGAATCACTCACCGCTCCTGATGCGACGGAAATTCCAGCAGGAGAAATGGAAGACACGCTAGTCACTGCTAGACCACATCAACTTATGTAAGAAAATTCCATAGACGGGTATATTCGTAAGCTCTGTCTGTCCAGTTTAGTGGTAGCAGACTATCGTATGTTTAGTCGTATGTGGAGGATGTTTAGCTATTGTAAGCAAATGCTGGAGTCGTTGAACTGACACCAACTTGTCATTACTGAAAGGCTGAGGAATCCTGATGCTTTAATGGCGGCACGGCTATATTCACCGCCCTATAGCAAAAAACAACCTAAAATATACAAATTTACAAATAAAATATAGACAGATGCCACTGGATCCGGGATTTCCGTCAACAGCGCTGATATTAGAAACATTAGTAAATAAAGCAGACGGGCTCATGTCTCAGCGGTAACCAGGGGTAACATTGCAAAGTTAAGCATACCTGGCCAGGTAAGTCTATATATGTGTCTTATATTTTTACTTACTTATTGAGATCTCTCCGTGCTTTGGAGAACAGGTTAAGCCTTTGGTCAGCAAGTTTGGAGCACAAAAAAGTCCACCAATAGTCTTTTTAAGCTATTGCATAGCTTTTATCGCGGGCTATGGGGCCTTTGTGCAGATATTCCGTAACGTAACAAAAAAACCAGACACCCGAAGCTTGCACGGGTCGAGACGAGCTGCTCCGAACGACGACTCAACGAATCTGTGTCACTGTCACGCACGAACATACTGCTTAAAAAAAACTATAAATGCATAAGTTGATAAAAAATGCTATGCAATAGCTTTACCGCGGCAGTCCCCGAGTGCAACACGTATTTTTTATATTTGACATCTCCTCTATCCATCAAACCTCAACAGTCCAGCATCCAGCAGTCACTCCGCGTAAGAAATCGAAGTTCAACCGCATCAAAGTAAACATAAAATCGACCCCAACCCAAAGAAAAATACTCGAGAAAAAAAAAACATACATTAAAATAAATAGCTCAAGTTTTCTTGCATAAAACAAAGACTTAAATCAATACTCGTTTACATTCATATAATGTTATTGTACGTATTTTGCTTAGTAAGATAAATAAAAACGACCTTGCCGACTTGACAAAGTCTTACATAACACAAATACAATCTCATTGAATATAAAATAATGTTATAACAGAACTAACAATAGGCATAAAATTCTAATCACTTGCTATACATTTTGTTGTATATACTATAAAAATTAATTATTTACTTTAACCTCGTACATTATATAAGACTTTATCAGACACCTGACTCACCTTGTCATCTAGTTTTTTTTTAAATACTAAATTATATATACTAGTTTTTGCTCGCTGCTCCGCCCGCATGTTGTCGGTTATCGCGACAAATAGTAGCCTATGTGTTATTCTGATGTATAAGCTATATTACTGTAAAGTTTCATCCAAATCTGTTCAGTAGTTTTTGCGTGAAAGAGTAACAAGCATCCATCCATCCATACTTACAAACTTTCGCGTTTATAATATTAGTAGGATAATGCACAGAAAACAAACTCCGAAATAAATATTTTGCAGATCATACGAACATTTGTTCCTAATTTCAGCACTTTTCAGCCTACTGCCTTCCATTGCTGAACGAAGGCCTCCCCCAAAGAGCGCCAACTGAAATTGTAAATTGAAATCAGTGCTTAAAACGCATTCTATAATAAGAATAACGATAAAGTTTCAATGTGAACTTAGAACTAAATTCCAAAAAAGAGGTTTAACTGATGCTTGTTCAAAATACGGGCTTTAATACATGACCAAATGGATAGTTATTATAATTAGGAAAAGGAAAAAAACAGTAGGATAACCTATAACAAATCCATCATTTTTATAAAGTCTCCTCTGTTTGTGAATTGTGCCTATGGATATATTTTTTGTCTTTGATTATTATGATGATTTACAGTAAAAGTTGTATTGCTATGGTCAGTGTTATGGTAGTACACACATCAAAAGTGTCTAGGGATCAAGCATTTTTATGCGGATTTCTTGAGATTGAGATGTGGCTTTGGCCCTGGCCTGCTCAGTCGCCAGACTTGAACCCGATTGAGCATGCATGGGATATGCTACAGAGAAGAGCTCTGCCGAATATGGAGGGTATCCAGTCGCAAGAAGACCTTTTTTTGTTGTTGCAACGAACATGGGCGGCCATTCCACAGCGTGATTTGGATGAACTCATTTTGAGTATGCCAAACCGATTCATGTGTTGTTAGTGTTCGCGGTAGAAACACGGATTATTAATTGTTTAAGTTACCTAATAAAATTTTAAAGAAAACTGTTATTTCAGTCTTTTTTTCGAACTTTAATGTTAGTGGTTCAAATGTCAAAAATCCCTTTATTAGGAAAATGGCAAATTTCTTTATTAATGCAAAGGTGACTTGGTTTATCGTTACTGTGACAAACGAAAACACTTTATTTGATGAATCCTTAAAGAAAATTTTAATTAATATCAATCAGGAGAAAAGTTATTGCAAAAATATATGTTGATCCCTAGACACATATGTTGATCCCTAGACACTTTTGATGTGTGTATTATGCTATAGTATTAATTGCACTTAAGACCTGATTTAGAGCTTAGTCAGCACTTTCTTTTGTTATTATTGTAGTTCATTGCACTTGTAGCTGTCTTAAAATACAACTATGATTCATTGTAATTATTAATTTATATTTTATTTATATATTTGCATATGCGACTGCCGACTTCAGGTTCAAATCCCGGATTAGGCAAAATGGAGTGTTTTTTAACCGACTTCCAAAAGGAGATGGTTCTTAATTTAATCGGTATTTTAAAAAAAAATTGTTTTTTTATGTATGTTCACCGATTACTCCGTCAATTGTAGACCGATTTTGAAATTTTTTTTTGTATCCGAAAGGGTATGCTCCCGAAGTGGTCCCATTGCCACCATATTAGGATCTGATGATGGGATCCTAGGGAAATCGAGAGAAACCCTCAATTTTTTAGGCAAATACTTTGTTTTTCGTATATTTTCTGAAGTTACAACGGTATTTGCATCTGGTAGTTATCATTTTATGATGATGAGCTGATGATGTAAGGTACAACTCCTTAACGGTTAGGAGTTGAAGGATTAATCTTTAAATATCATATGAATATATGTAACCTTTAGTCGTATTCTTTCAAATTATTTAGGTGAGCTGATGATGGAAGGTGGAAGGTACAACTCCTCAACGGTTATGAGTTGGAGGATAATTCTTTCAATTCCATACGTATCTAAAGACCTTCAGTCGTATACTTTCAAGTTATTTAGGTGAACTGATGATAGAAGGTTAAACTCTACAAGAGTTACGGATTGGAGGATGATTTTAATATTAAAGGTACAGACCTTAATTTGTATTCTTGATGATGAAATTTGATGAAATAGTTCAACTTGCTACTTACCTACGATTGTTTGAACTAAAAACTGAAAAATAAAAACTTTTTATAAAAAAAAACCGACTTCCAAAAAACATCCAACCAAAACTCTCTGCCAAAAAAACACTTAAAAACGTAAAATAAACTGGTTCTTCATAAATTGCCTATACCCTTATTCTTTATTCATTTAAATAATAATATTATAATGTGTGCTAAGTACCTAAAATCTGTTTGAAGTCGGTGCTAAGCCAAAAAGAATACAAACGAACAATTACAGAAGTCTAAGCGATAGTCACTTGGCACCGACTTCAAACAGATTCTAGGTACCTAGCACACATTATAATACTACTATTTAAATGAATAAAGAATTAGGTATAGGCAATTTATGAAGAACCAGTTTATTTTACGCTTTTAGGTGTTTTTTTGGCAGAGAGTTTTCGGTGGATGTTTTTTGGAAGTCGGTTTTGTTTTTATAAAAAGTTTTTTAATTTACGTATGTTAATCTGATCGTTTGCATCGTCGTACGTAAGGTTTGAAAATGACAAAAATAAATGTTAATCGAGTGTGTCAGATTTTCAAAGGGGATGTTAAGTGAACCTAAAATAAAGCTCTCATTCAATAATCTGACGATTTCGATGTGACGCAAACTCACGGCCGTTAAAAGAATGTGCAAAAAAAGTCGTCATATTGAAATACTCAAGCGCGTCAGATTAAGATATATATGGTTCATCTGTAGGTATGTCCTAGATGTGCTGTCTCATAATCTGACGATTATCTGGAGGGGTTCGCTTAATCTGACAATTTAAAAAAATCTGATCCCACAGAATCTATCTTATCTTAATTAATCTTATTATGCACTCAAAAACAGAAAATTACCACAATATCAGTTTCAGAAGTTATCATTGTAATAGTAGAATCTTAATTTTGTTGGCAAGAAAGAAATGCTATATTCGTCTTCGCTTCTTCATGATCAGCGTATGACAAATCATCATCAATTGCTTCTGCCAACAGACATTACAAGAAACAACTCATTACCAAATAATAACACGCAAGCTTACGAAATTTGCGTTTTACATGCGTGTCACTTACACCTCATGATAAGGAGCAAACGAAAATTATGAAAGCTTAGGCAGAAACTCCTATAAAAAGTATAGTCAATGAGAAACAAGTACAGTAAATTATTAAATTTTGAGGATTCAAAAAATTTACAATCATGACCGCAAAAGTAATCTGGATGTTTTTCACTCAAGCTGTCCTAATTCAGGTAAGATTTTACTGCACGGTTGGCCCAGTGGTTTAAGCGGTCGCCATGCCGCTTTCTACTAAGCCAAGTGTCGTGGATTGTTGTGTGCCATGGGGCGGGATGTGTTGTGTTATCCACAAATTGTTGTTTTGAGTCTGGGTGTTCTTTGTGTCCGTTACATGTATGTTTGTAAAGTCCCTCGCGACTCAGGATGTATATTCGTAATGCGGGAGTTGTCCTTAAAAAAATAAAGAACATATATAATATATTGTTATAAGTATCCTCATTAACGGCCTTTTATAGTCTACTACTGGAGATGTTTTCTCCTTAGATAGGAGGTTTTGGCCTACTTTTTTATGGAATAGTTGGCAAACGAGCAGACGTATCGCCTGATGGTAAGCGATTACCGCCGCCCATGGACACCCGTAACACCAGAGGCGTCACAAGTGCGTTGCCGGCCTTTGGGGGATAGGGAGGAGGATGGAGGGAGGGGTTGGGGTATGGGCCTCCGGTATCCTTACTCACGCGGTGAAACACGGCGCAAGCATGGTTTCACACCGGTTTTCTGTGTGGCCGTGGTATCACTTCGGTCGAGCCGGCCCATTCATGCCGAAGCGTGGCTCTCCCACGCTTGCCACATGACTTGGTATAGAGTCTTGTCCTTCAGTTACCTCTTACGACATTCTTGAAATAAATAGGATGGTGACATTCTGTCTTTTAAGGGTCCGTTCACACAGACCGGTTCGGAGAGCATTGACCCACTTTTTTCTTTTCACACAGACCGGATCGTATACGCTTTGAATTGGCCAGAGCGGAGCCGCCAACTATTTCACATAGACCGGCTGTGGAAGAGAATTGGAGCCGATCGGCTGCGCAAGCGAGAAAGAGCACGCAATCGGCGCCGGTCGACACCTCTCATTATTTCACAAGAAGCGCGTTCAAGCATTCTTAATGACAAAAGAAGTGCACATGCGAAAACAAACTTTACTACAATTACTCAAACCTCTGTTTCCAATGTGATAAAAATCTGCTCTCCTCTCCGAGCCGGTCTGTGTGAACGGACTCTAATGCATTACTACACGAAAAAGTAAAATATGTATTTAATTTATTTACAGGTAGCGTTCGGTCAGTATTTGACTCGCAATACACCTCCATTTGCCACTCCTTGCAGCGCTTCTTTAGTAGCTTCTACTTTCACTACTCCATTTGTTGAAAGCTCCTATCTTCAAACACATCCTTCATTATCATCTTCTGCCATTGAAGTTGAAGTTATTCCTACCAGTGGAGGCCTTCTACCAGTCACCAGTGCATCTGCTTTTTCCCCAGAACTTATATTAGCATCTGACAATGAATATGAGGGTACTCTTTCAGTGGCTGGTGAACTGCCATTTATTGGAACAGTAGGGTTGAAGGGAACAGTTCCATCTGCGGGTATGGGTATTGTCAACCATGCTTGTGGTAATGGCCAAGCTAGAATGACAAATACGCCCTTTGAACGTTTTGGCAATTCAGCTATGATTCCAGAACCATATTCTTCTGCTATCGAGTACAGAGACATTATGAAGTACGGTACAACGACCCAGCCCGGATATTTTGGAGTTAAAGAGTCTGCTTATGGTGGTGTAGGAGAAGGAAATGTAGCCGTTGCAGGTCAACTTCCAGTAGCTGGTGATGCTGCCATTGTTGGACAGGTACCGATTATGGGTACTGTCAACTGTTTTGGTGAAGTACCAGCTTCTGGTGGTGTCAGTATTTCTGGAGCTTGTGACTGTGATAGGGTTCATTATGTATAATTAATTTGACAAATATAAAGTCTAAGTAACACCAACGAAATTGTTTTATTGACCTTGACCTTTTATAGATTACTAGCTGACCTTCGTCTGCGTCTGTGTCTCTTTTCAATCATGCTCCTATGGTCTATTCTTAAGTACGCCAGCAAAAGACTCATATAACTGCCTCGGTGGCGTAGTGGTAGCGTATGCGACTGCTGTGCTTGAAGTCTCAGGTTCGATTCCTGGGTTGGACCAAATGTTTGTAAATATTTGTTTCGGAGTTTGGGTGTTTTCTATGTATAATATGTATGTATTTACATAAAAAAGTATATATGTATTTGTATCAGTTGTCTAGTACCCATAACACAAGCTCTGCTTAGCTTGGGACTAGATGGCGTTGTGTGTTAGATGTCCGAAATATTTATTATTATTACTCATATAATAAAAAAAACTTCGTTTAGAAAAACCGACTTCAAAAACTAAAAAGTATAAAATAACTTAATTTGTATGTGCTACCTATTCATAGGATTGAAGTCAGTCGGACACGGTTACTTCGGAGAGTATCTCAACAGAATCGGACGTGAGGCTACGGCACAATGCCACCACTGCGGGTCCGACCAGGACTCCGCCCAGCACACGCTGGAGGACTGCCCTGCGTGGGAGTCCGAGCGTCGAGTCCTGGTCGGACAGATCGGACGAAACCTATCACCGCCAGCATTGATGGCGGCAATGCTGGCGAGTAGTGAGGGATGGGAGACCGCGGTCTCCTTCTGCGAAGACGTTATTCTTCGGAAGGAGTCCGCAGAACGGGATCGGGAAAGGGCCGATCCCGCTCGTAGGAGGTGACGAAGGGGACGCGGTAGAGGCCGCTAGCTCCTCAATCGTCGCTTAAGGGTCGTTGTGGCCACATCTAGGGGAGATGTGGCCGCTGCAAACGGCCCGAGACCGGTGACACCCCGGTGCGGCCGGGGGGTGTCGTCTTAGGCGGGTCGGTGTTCCGATTCTTGCTGTGGTTACCCCGGTATGTACCTCAAACGTGAGGTGCGGCAGGGGGGACTCCAGAAGCCGCTGATGCGTTCCTGTAGCTCCTCCAGACTGCCGAGGTAGGCCACCGCGGGGTTAAGCGGGTAGACCGATTCGTTGGGAGTCCCACACACGCCCTTCGTGTCCCCCCCATACGGAGGGTATGGTGCGAAAAGTATTCCCCGTTTAAATAAAAAAAAAAAAATATTTAAGTCAGTGCCAAGCCAAATGTAATAGTAGGTACCACACTCGCTATATTTCGAGACGAACGTCAACGACGTCACCGACGCGTCTTCTACGCGAAGAGCAGCTATCCCGCTCAAGATCACCCGTGGCGAGTGCGGTACCTAATATTACATTTTGGCTTGGCACCGACTTCAATCCTACGAATAGGTAGCACATACAAATTAAGTTATTTTATACTTTTTAGTTTTTGAAGTCGGTGTTTTTAAACGAAGTTTTTTTTATTTTTCGCAGTTTTTCTCAAGTCTCTCATCATCATTTCACCTAAATAACCTATAATTCAAGTGATTTGAGGTAAACTGACTATCTGAGGTAAACTCTGATATCGTTACGACCCGTTTTATATATTATGAAATTAAATGATGTCTACAGAATATGAAGGCATGCAGACAATTGCTTTAACTTCATTGCAGGCGCTTACGTAAATTTGAGAGTTTCCTTCGATTTCCTTAGGATCCCATCATCAGATCCTGATATGGTGGCCATGGGACTACATGCGGAGCATACCCTTTCGAATACAAAAATAATTTTCAAAATCGGTCCACAAATTGACGGAGTAATCCGTGTACATACATTAAAAGAAAACACAAAAAAATCCGATGAAATTGAGAACCTCCTCCGTTTGGAAGTCGGTTAATTAAAACGTGTGAATATCGGTTAGTCTCGGAGTTCATCGTGATCAACAACGTGACATGAAAATTCTAAATGAGAGATGAGAACTTGTTCTAAATTCGCATCTCTTCTTCTCTCTTAAAAGTTAGAGGCAATGAGCTATAGTTACTTCCCAAGTAATAATACTGCGCTGCCCATAGCGATCATCAACATACAAATCACAAGTTGGAATATGGGCGATTTGATTTAGAGGCTCCGGTAAACTACCCCGTAATGGTTTTCACTACTTTTCTGTGTATGTAGTCTCTTTACGACATTAACTGCCTCGTTGACATATGCGACTGCCGATCAAGAGGTCTCGGGTTCGAATCCCGGGTCGATCCAAAAGTGTTATTGAGTTTTTCTCATTATGTAAATACTTAATAACAGCTTAATAATATTTAATAACAGCTGAATAATATTTAATAACAGCTGAATAATATTTAATAACAGCTGAATAATATTTAATAACAGCTAAATAATACTTAATAACAGGAGTTTGGAAGATGGGGTCTGAACCCCCGTGCCTCGGAGAGCACGTAAAGCTCGGGTCGGTTAACTGACACGTTCAGGTATAAGATTATGAGACACGATCAGGGATCGGATTATGAGAGTGAGGTAACAGTGAGTGCACCTGTGTTTGCGCACACACTTGTGCACTATAATATCTCGTGCGTAGTTGGCTGGTCTCCGTTGAGACTGGCCGCCGTGGCCGTAATCGGCTAGGAGACCTCATTACAACATATAGAATCGACTCATACAAGAAACACCACGGTTACAAAAGCGTATAAAGGATGAAACTGCCTTGGTGGCGCAGTGGTAGCGTATGCGACTGTTGTGCTTGAGGTCTCGGGTTCGATTCCCGGGTCAGACCAAATGGTTGTATGATCTGCAAATATTTGTTTCGGAGTTTGGGTGTTTTCTACGTATAATATGTATGTATTTACAAAAAAGATGTATTTATGTATGTATTTATATCAGTTGTCTAGGACCCATAACACAAGCTCTGCTTAGCTTGGGACTAGATGGCGTTTTGTGCTAGATGTCCGAAATATTTGTTTATGTATTTATTATTGTTACAAGGAAAATACCGAGCAAAGCTACCGATGACCTAAGTCATCCAGGTACTAATTAAATACCAAATCAAAAAATTTAACAAAAAACCGACTTCAAGAACTGGAGTAAATTGAAATGGGACCACACGGGAAGCACCAGCTTTCAAATAAAAAAAGAATCATCAAAATCGGTTCACCCAGTTGAAAGTTATGATATGAGGTAAGAAACATAAAAAAAAACAGTCGAATTGATAACCACCTCCTTTTTTGAAGTCGGTTAAAAATCAAATCTGACTGTACGTTTGGCCTAGTGGTTTAAAGGTCACCACGCCGTTTCCTACTTCGCCAAGTGTCGTGGGTTCAAATCCCAAGTAGGACAACACTTTGTGTGATCCACAAATTGTTGTTCTGAGTCTGGGTGTTCTTTGTGTCCGTTTTATGTATGTTTGTAAAGTCCCCCGCGACACATAATTTATTCCTAGTGTTGTAGTTGTCTTTAAAAAAAAAAAACAAGTAATAAAATCGTGTAAGTAATTTAAAATTTCAATTTTCTAAAAATAATTCAAAAACATTTTACTCGCAACTGGTACCATACTCGACGTCACCAAATTCAAAATTGCAAATGTCTTCTAGAAAGGGATTTTGATAATTTATAGGAATTGCAATCACAATATTGCAAACTAAAGATATTGCAATACTACATGATAATTTTACTATTGAGAAAGTTATTGAACCTTATCGCTGCGTTAACAAAGATACTTGCTAAATGCTGCAAAATATCACGAAACATCCAACATAATATGATAACGAAATTATTCTATATAAACTATTTTTTCACATTCGAAATTATTCAGATTTCATCTTCTAGTTGAATCAAAAATACATTAACATGAACTCCTTTGTAGCTATTTTCCTCTGCATTCAGGCTTTTTTGATTCAGGTGAGACAAAATGTATAATAAAGCATACTTCGGCTGTCTGTATTTTTCTCTTTAATTATTAACTTTTTAAGAAAATATTAGACTTCAATGTGCCTATACCATGCTAAACTACATTCTTAATTACTCAATTTTTAAAGGCATGGTATTTATTCAATACAGCATAGTGATACACACTATGGCGATCTATTTTATTTCGGTTCTTGTCCGTGCCATTTTTTGGAAATATTTACTTTTATTTTGTTCAGAATCAAACCTGACATTTTTTTTTCAGCATGTATTCAGCCAATGCTCCGGCAGTCATGGGACTGAAGTAATCAATAATGCTGGCATTGGCTATGGATCAGGACTAGCTGCTATCTCTTCTGGTGGCATTTCTTCAAATCTCGGCAGAGGTAGTACTGGTTTCGGATTCACCGGCGGTTTCGGAGGACAAGGGTTTGCCAGCAACACTGGTAGCCTTGGCTATGAGGCTACAAGTGGGGGAGGTTACGGTGGTAATGGTGAAGGCAACGTGATGGTGGTAGGGGAACTGCCAATTGCTGGTAACACCGCTGTCATAGGTCATGTGCCTATTGTGGGTTCTGTAAGCTTCAGTGGCAATTTGCCTGCAGCTGGTTCTGTGATCATCAGTGGAAGGTGTTCTTGCGGTTGTGATAACTACTAATTCAAGTATTTTAATAAATAATAAAAATAAAATGTAGGAAAAATAAAAGTTTTTTGATTTGTAGAGGAAAAATATCTTTCATCCTTTTAAAACATGAAATAAAGTTGTAATGGCTGTTTGGACAATTTATTATAGTGTGGAAGAAAGGGTATCATGTTCCTCCAACACAACGGGAGGATTCTCAAATCAGGCGAGATGATCCTGCCTGGCGGGCCACGGCCCAACGGTTGAAATTGAACTGTACTTTATATGCTAATGCGAGAACTTCTATAACGCGATTCAGGATTAGTAGTTACTTCGTATAGTTCGTTACTCTGTAGCTCGCTGTGCCTCCGGTAGAGGGCGCTGTAGTATGTTTTCGTATGTGGAAGTCGCCACAATAGCAAAAAAATTGTAGTATTATACAGCGTGTCACTAAATAAAATAAAACTAATTAATATCATATCAAATTTTAATATTCTTAGTGATATTAGTAACTGATTTACACTTTAGAAATAACTTTCTGTAAGGCGTTTAATGTATTCTGTCCCTCAGTATTCCTTGATGTAATGAATGAATCTCGTAGTAAGGTTAAATATTTAACCTCATAAGCTGATAACTGATATATTGGATGCTAATATTACTAGACCATTCCTGAACGTGCAACAGCCTCTCGAAATGACGCCGTCGCATGTAAACAAGCCAAACGCGTGACAATCAATCCATATTCGCTATTATGTATATTATCGTAAGGCTCATTGTTCTGTGCCTCATCAAACTAACTAGAACTTTCAAGACGTTAGCCGTTGTCGCGACTTTTCTGTAATGTTTTTTCTTTGTAACAATATAATATTTATAATTGATCAACGGGAACGATAGATGGACAAGACCGGGATAGTTGGCGCTCCTTGTAAAGACCTTTGTTTAGTAGTGGAGGGCGATAAATTGACTGGTAAGAGATATGAAATCTGCTTTGTAGAGGGTCTCACTAGGTTCTAATGTGGGATTTGAGCCCATGTTTTGTGTTTTATTTTACAACTAGCTGACTCTCACAGGTTATTTGGTACCGTATATACTTTCATGTGCATTTAGTAAAAGTTTTTAATTTGAAATTACAAACAGACACTTTAATTTTATTTATTTGTATAGATTATTAGATTGGTACCTGAATGACCGTACTTATTACTCTATTGTTCGGTACTTTTTTTGGTAAATTTTCTAAAAATGATTCTAGCTAGATCGATTTATAGCCCCTAAAACCCCTGCATACTAAATTTCATAAAAAATCTGATTATAAATATGTATATACAAGAATTGCTCGTTTTAAAGGTTTTAGATTTCCAGGAGGGCTTTACAAATTAATGTACTTAAAACAGACCTAAAAACACTCAGCACAATAGTTTGTAGATCACACGAATGGTTATTCCTAGGGGGGTTTGAACTTTTAAAAACTATAATTTGATGAGTCACTGTATATATATATAGTCCGGTCAATTAGCATTCGAAGTTACATAAATTCCCACCAAGCTGAAAATCAGTAAGATTGTTTAAAATATCATTAAAAACAAAATTTGAAAGTTCCCCATCTTTCCCCTGTAAGGAAAAAAAATTATTCAAGGTCAAAGGTCAAAAAAATTGTTTTTCGCGATTTTCAGCAAAATGGTAAGTTTTATCATAAAAGTACCTTGAACAAAATTGTAGACCATAAAATTATCTAAAAAAATTATCAAAACTTTTTTTTCTACGAGCCTCCGTTTCTGAGATATAACGATTCAAAAAGTTTTTTTTTTGTTTTACAAAGACAACTCCCGCACTAGGAATAAATCCTGTGTCGCGGAGAACTTTACAAACATACATGAAACGGACACAAAGTACCCCAGACTCAGAACAACAATTTGTGGATCACACAAAGCGTTATCCTACGTGAGATTTGAACCCACGACACTTGGCGAAGTAGGAAACGGCGTGGTGACCGTTAAACCACTAGGCCAAACGTGCAGTCGAAACAACTTTTATAACTTTTTGAATGGTTATATCTCAGAAACGGTGGCTCGTAGGAAAAAAAATATTTATTCATTTTTTAGATAATTTTATTATCTACAATTTTGTCCAAACTACTTCTATGATAAAAGTTATCGTTTTGCTGAAAATCGCGTAAAACTCAATTTTTTGACCTTTGACCTTGAATAATTTTTTTTGAAAGATGGGAACTTTCAAATTTTGTTTTTAATGATATTTTAAACAATCTTACCGATTTTCAGCTTGGTGGGAATTTAGGTAACTTTATTCTTATTTTTTGGTCTAATTTGACCGGACTAATATATACACACACAATCACACACACAGAAACATATTTTAGTTAGACGTAAATAATGTCACACCTATTTCCTAGAGAGGTATTCAAAGACAATTGATTATCACTTACTACAATCTTGACACACATTCAGCAATCGCTGCTTGCATGCTCATCGGTACCTGCTCACACTGCTCTTCTTCAGAACCTTACCAATCTAGTCAGCAAACATTCGCTCTTTAAATTCCTTTAGTGAGTCTTCTATTATCCATTCTTTCTATTTAACCAAACACTCGGAACATGTCAATCCTTTTCACTACATCTTCTTTCAGTTCCTGTCACTAAATCACATATCACATGCATAATTTTAATCCCGTTTATATTATAAATGATAAGCTAATTTTAGTCAACTGGATACAATTACGAGTATATTATTAAGGTCCTGGTTTACCTATGTTCCTGATAGTTTAATTGACAGATGGTTTGACACAATTTATATTTAAGATACATCAAATTATCTGATAAATATGCTATCCCAAACTTATCAGTATCCGGTGAAACAGGGCTTCAATAAACATCTTATACTTATAATAATATTTATAATAATCTATATACTTATAATAAAAATGTAACAGGTCCAATTCTGTACCTACATTAAAGAAATTTTGAAAATTTTTTTTGGAGGGCTCACTATAATCTATACTGAAGCCAAAACTGTATTTTTTTTTCATTTTGTCTGTATGTGTGTCTGTCTGTCGATCTGTCTGTCTGTATGTCTGTATCTTGGCCGCGCATCACGCCGAAACTAATTAATGGATTCAAATGAAACTTGGCATGATTTGAGTTCATACTACGAGATAGGACATAGGATACTTTTTATCCCGAAATTCAGCACGGTTTCCTGGAGAGAGGGGATGAAAGTCAAAATATGTACTTGGTTGTAATTCAATAACACATAGTCTTATTTCATTCATTCTTTTTTTGCTAGCAAGCAAGTCCTTTAAATATTGTTCCGTGATCTATTTATTTGCTTATTATACGACTTTAGTGTGTATTTACCGGTTAGTTCTATAAAATCCTAATAGATGGCGGTTTGGCATTTAAGTTGCACAGATATCCGGTAGATGGCGCCGTATTTCTATTTCTGGATTATACGGTAGATGGCGCCGTATCACTATTTCTAGAATTTTCAGAAATGTAGAAAATATTTATAAAAAAAAATGTGGCAGTACGAAGTTCGCCGGGTCAGCTAGTAACTAATAAAGCTGAAAATATATAAATAATAGGTCTTTACCTATGAAATTGCCGTTTTGTATGCAATAAGTGAAAGTACTTATTTTTTCAAAATTATTTATTTCTGTTATTCGAAGTAATCACCCATTCACGACAACGCGCGACCCCTGCGCAACAGACAGTCTCCAAGCTGCAAGAGCTGGGGTTGGAAGCTCTCCCTCATCCGCCATACTCACCAGACCTTGCACCTACCGACTATTACTTTTTCCAAAATTTAGACAACTTTTTAGTGGGTAAAAAATTCAATTCCCGAGAGGCAGTACAAAATGCCTTTGAAGAGTTTGTTGCCTCCCGTCCAGCTGATTTTTACAAGAAGGGCATCAATAAACTGCCAATGCGTTGGCAAAGATGCGTCGATTGCATGGGTGATTACTTCGAATAACAGAAATAAAAAAGTTTGAAAAAGTAAGTACTTTCACTTATTGCATACAAAACGGCAATTTCATAGGTAAAGACCTATTACATACGTCATCGACATCATCTCAAGCCTTCTTCAACCATTTTGGTGTAGGCCTCCTTCAACCCCCTCCACTTCTTTCTATTTTGGGCAGTTTGTATCCAATTTTGGCCCGCCACCTTCTTGATGTCGTCCTTCCATCTCATCTGTGGTCTGCCAACTGGTCTTTTAAAATTCCACGGTCTCCATTCTAAGAGGTCTTTGCACCACGAATCAGACTTACGGGCTACGTGACCTGCCCATTGCCACTTCAGTTTAGCTACACGCTTTACTATATCTGCAACTTTGCTTTGTTTTCTTAACCATTTGTTTATTGTACGATCTCGTAAGGATACTCCTACTAGCTTACGTTCCATTGCCCATTACATACGTATTATAGATAAATTACACCCAGACACAGAATAAACGATCGTACTCATTACACAGTATTTGGCTTACCAGCCGGGATCCCTAACCACTAGAGACAGGAGCGTCGCCAATGGATGCCGGATGCCTTTTGCCAAATACCATACATAAGGGAGGTGAAGGGCGTATGTGGAACTTGCGGAGAGCCGGTCTACCCAGTAAGCTCCGTGGTAGCCTACCTCGGCTATCGGGAACTTCAATTACATGGCTACAAATATTATATGTGCGAACAACTCGATCTGTCCCTTACACAGCTTAATCACTAAAATAATTTTAATGATATTTGGCAGTAAGATGCTTTGATTTTCGAGGACTTAGGCTAGCTTTAACTACAATAACCGAAAGTATACGGGTGAAGTTGCAGGCAAAAGATAATATTACAACATTTTCATGTTAAAAATATTGCTAGCATTTCCTTATCGGTTACACATAACTTTCGTCAAACGCTTATCTGTACTTAAACTTACAAAATCTCTTATATTAAAATTGTAATAATCGTAACTTACATCATATCAGACGTATATAAACGCTGGATATTTTCTTGAACTACAAATACAATTTATCGTTCATCCATTGAGTTCTACGTTCACTAGTCTTTAAACAAGTCTATCAACATGTCGGGGAAAACCATCTTCATCGTCTTCATTCAAGCTCTCTTCGTACAGGTAATATTATAAATATTTATTTATATTTATTAACATTAATGAAATTTGATTCAGCAATATCAGAGGGGCTCGTGGCTAATATTGCAAAGTTACATAGATAACTCTCGCCTGGAGAGGTTATGGATGCAACGGATTGTACGTTAATCCGTCGGTCCCGATTGCCATAAAACCGTATGTGGTTTGTGTGGTTACTGGTAGCTGTAGCCCTAAAGATTCTAACCACAGTCTTTATAGAAATCCTCGATATCGCTTAGTGCTTGTAATTTTCATCTTGGTTTTCTGTGAGCCCCTAGTGATAAAACCTGTTCAACCGGAGTTATTACATCGGCATATGATGTATCGAAGCATGCCTTTCCCTAAGTTAATACACTTTTAAAATTTTGAGTTGGCTATTGCTCTCTAGTTCGAGCTCTCTAATTTAATCTTAACAAGAATTGACCAGGCACTTGTCACAACAGTAAACAACCAGGGCCTAACTGGGGACCAAACCCTTTTTTAACGTACAGAAATCCCCTCAGGCCGTCACGGTCGTCTGCCAGAATTGAAGTAACTAAAACAACACGGTATGGCACTCAGCGCCTGAAATGAGAACAATCCAAGAGCAGATGTTGGGACAGCCGGACCTCGCCTTGTCTACCCACAATAGCATAAGAGCTCGGAGACCAGACTGTTCTAGGCAGTGATATCTTTCATCCTAGTTCCTTGATTTTAGTATTCAACATTCTTTTGTGTTTTCAATTATGAACATTATCATTATGTCTCCTTCTACTATTGTGTATGTGTGTCTATATCACTCTATTATATCTTAATTACAGAACATCTGTGGCCAATGTGTTGGCAGTCCTGGCGTGGCTGAAGAGTTTGCAGTAGCTGGCAACGGTCTTGCATTCGGACCAGGTCTGGGGGCTTTTGGAGCTCCTTTGTCTTACCCAGGTTCTCCATATGGTTACGCAGGACCCAATGCAGCACCAACCAGCGGTGGTGGTTTTGCCGTCACCAGCGTCTCTCCTATTACTCCTACAGGAATCTCAGTAGTTTCTGAGAACGCGATAGAAGGAGCTGTGTCAATAGTGGGAGAACTGCCTTTCTTGGGTGCTGTAGCTGTTGAAGGTGCTCTGCCAACTGCTGGAGCTGGTGGTATCAATTACGGTTGTGGTAGTGGCACTGTGGGCATTGTGAGTGAAGGTGTTCCTTCTCCTGCCGCACCCAATGCCTACCCAGGAAATGTTGGTTTTGGAGCTGCAGGTTTGAACGGTGCCCTGCCGTACGGTCCTGGTCTTGGTGGGATGGGTTATGGAGCCAGACCAGGCTTTGGTCTGGGTGGTATGGGAGCTGTTTATTAATTTGTTAAGTTGTATGAAAGTTATTAGTTCTTTAACATAATAATAAACTTGTTTTCTTCCTTAACATAAAAAGCTGGTTTTTTGTTTTATACTTTTCTGATTACAAATAATATTTATGCTAATATAGAGGCAAATTTATACCTATATCAGATCTATAGTCACATAAGTGACATTTTATTTATTTGGTTGATTGAAATCGCCAATCTCAACAACTACTGGTTGGAACAACTGAAAAATGTATTTGTTAGATAGCTCGTACATTGAAGAAGGCTGTGCATCATAATACGACTGATAGGAGACGAGTATTAATTAAAGATTTGACAAAAAAATATTTTTTTTAAGAAATACGAACGCAGTTGCGTGAATCAATTAGCTTAGACGACAGCCCCTGGTCGCCAGGTATTACCGGTCTCAGGTCGTTTGCAGCGGTCACATCATCCCAAGGTCGCAGTCATTAAATACAAAAAAGGAAGAAAGAAAAATATTTATTTTGGCACCAAAAGAAAGTAGGTACTTAATCTATATAAATAAAAATGAGTCACCTAAATGTATGTACGCGCACAACTTCCGATTGGCTAATTTGATAATTATTTTTTCTATGTGTTCGTTATTGTTATGACAAGGTTTGTATAGAAGAAAAATAAAGATAACTCAAAAGATTTTATTTCACTATCTGTACGAAACTGACAAAATTACTAAAATTAGTTTTTCAGAAATTTAGAAAAAATTTACCGCGTCCCTTTCGAACAGAATCAGCCCTTTCCAGATCCCACTCTGCTGACTCCTTCTGGACCATAACCTTCTCACATAAGGAGTTCTGGAGAAGGGACTGCCGCCTACTTCCAGTTTTAGAACGAAGGTTCCCAGAGTTGTGTTTCAATACTGATGGCATAAAATCACAGTCAATTATGAATAATGATATGATTTAGTAGTTGAGCCACGCGGTGTTCCACGCGGTTGTTGTTGTAGCCCTAAGACCCTTCAAAATCGGTCCAGTCATTCCAGAGTTTAGATGGAACGAACAGACAGACATAAAAAAATGATATTTTTTTATGTAAGTACCGTATATACTTTCATGCGCTATAATGAAAGCTGTTAATTTTCAAATAAAAAACAGACACTTCAATTTTATTCATTTCTATAGATTCGTACGTAGGTTAGGTTTGCTATTTACTCACACATACATAAAGAGCATTATGTTACCTGTTAGTACGTAGATAAAGTAGATAAATATAATTAATAATTTTAATAAATTTATTATTAACTTGCCATCATATTAATATACAACGTCTGACTCGGGTTCAATTCCCGGGTCGGACCCACAACATTTCTGCTTTCTTGTTCTCATTGATGTTCGGTTGATAATAGCGGTAGAATTACAGCTTCTTAATATTAGTATAAATAACTATTAATGGAGCCATTACAAATAAAGATAATTTTGTTATAATGAAATATTAATTAATTACTTAATTAATATCATTTTTCAATACTGATTAGCAGAACAAAGGCCGTGGTTAATTTACTTAGTAAGTGCCTTATCTAAAACTCATTGTCCTAATTTGAGTATTATTATTTTTATACGAGCTTGCCAAAGTGACTCTACATCGCCTGGTAGAAAACATGAGCAGAATCCAAGAGTATTGGTCACCATATTACAATAGACAATGCAACAATGCAACAATGCAGCATGGTGACCCACACTATGGCGACCTATTGAGATGAAATGATTAAGAATATTGTGTCATAGATAAAATGCGATATTGTATTCTATTAGTTAAAAAATTCTATAAGTTTGATTCTCAATAATAGGAGGATGCGTCATAATCCGGTAGGCATTCACCATCAGGGATGTATTCAATTTTAGATAGCCTAGTTGTCGAGTAAAGCTATCTAAATCTATACTAAAACTAGCTGTGCGCGCTACTTCGTACACGGTCACGTGACATTTGAATTTTCAAGTTATTTTTAATTTTTCGCCGTTTAAACTTTCCCTGGACACGACACGTTTTAGCGTGTCAAACGAACAGCAATTGAATTTTATATATATAAGAAAGACTAGCTGAGCCCCGCGTTATTACCCGCGGTACAACAATAACCGCAGGTCATGCCGCTGGACATAGCTAGTCTACAAAAATTGCCTAAGTAACTCCTTATATCATCAGCTTTCTGCCAGTGAAAGTCCCGTCAAAATCGGTCCAGCCGTGTATCTATACTCTATACTAATATTATAAACGCGAAAGTTTGTAAGTGTGGATGGATGGATGTTTGTTTGTTACTCTTTCACGCAAAAACGATTGAACAGATTTGGATGAAACTTTACAATATTATAGCCTAAACATCAGAATAACTCATAGGCTACTATTTGTCGCGACAACCGACATACACGCGGGCACAGCCGCTGGCAGCAACTAGTACATACATAACCTACCCACACAGCAATGGATATACATATCAAAAAGCAGTTGTTTCAATGTTACTAACAGGCACTCCAATTTTTTTTTTTTTTTGAAAGAGAACTCTCGCACTAGTAATAAATCCTGTGTCGCGGGGACTTTACAAACATACATGAAACGGACACAAAGAACACCCAGACTCAGAACAACAATTTCTGGATCCCACAAAGTGTTGTCCTACGTGGGATTTGAATCCACGACACTTGGCGAAGGCTTTAGAGGTAGTAGAGCCACGCTGATTTCAGCACGAATGGGCCGGCTCGACCGGGGCGGTACTACCCTCGCACAGAAAATCAACGTAAAATGACCACGTTCGTGCTGTCGTGTTTCGTTGGTGAGTGCGAGACCGGGGGCCCAAATAGTCTAGTCAACAAGTTCCATACTTGTTGACTAGACTAAAAGATGCAGCAGCATCACTAGGCCGCCATGGTGTGGGTCGCCATACTGCATTGTCTGCATTCGCAGTGAGTATGGCGACCAATACTCTTGGATTCTGCTTATGCTTTCCATCAGGCAGAGTAGAGTCATTTTTCAGTCATTCAGTCATACATAAAAAAAAAAAAAAAAAAAAAGAAACGGCGTGGTGACCGTTAAACCACTAGGCCAAACGTGTATTTATTTCTATTCTTATAAAGTCGAAAGTAACTTTGACTGTCTGTCACGTTTTTACGGCTAAACCACTGCATCGATTTCAATAAAATTTTACATGGAGATACTTTGATTCCTGAAGAAGGACATAGGCTACTTTCTATTGCGATAACCGACTTACCCGCGGGCGGAGGCGCGGACAAAAGCTAGTAGGTTATATATCATCAGGCTTTTACCAAAAGGAGCGGAGTATCAATGAGAAATGTTGTTAAAACAGAGGAAAATCATCTACAGTGGTAGCGTATGCGATTGAGGTCTCGGTACCTCTACAACATACAATGTATGTAATAATAATAATAACAAAGCATTTTTAAGAATAACAATCGTAATAATTTAACTCCCGAAATTTTCCTACGCGGAATCCCCGTTCAAGGGCAACAATAAGTGTCAATTGCAGCATTTTTGTTAGTTCACACTATACGCTTTTAGATTTTATATTTCAACTAACTGATTCGGCAAACGTTGTTTTGCCATAAAAAAAATGGGGTATATAAAATAGATGTTGGCGATTCTCAGACCTACCCGATATGCATGCCAAATTTCATAAAAATCGGTCCAGCCGTTTCAGAGGAGTATGGTAATGGTAACTAACATTGTGACACGAGAATTTTATATATAAGATATAATTGTGCTAATCCTAGATAATTGTAATGTTAGCAAAGATTCTGTTATATACAATGTATTAAATAAATAAAAATTAAATAAGTGACTACTTAAGTGACACTTCTCGGCCTAATGAATAGCATAAGTGCAATCTATATAAGATTAGTGGTTACCATACTTATTGTGAATGCAAACAATGCAACAGTGCAGCATGGTGACCCAAACTATGGCGGCTTATTGAAATGCTTCTGCATCATTGGACATCCGGTCTCACACTCACCAACGAAGCGTGACAGTACGAATGTTGTCATTTTAGGTTGGTCTTCTGTGAAAGGGTACGACTCCTGAAAATGTAGTCAATTACATAAACGACAGTCACTTTTTTGACGTGTTTCTTTAAATTTAATGTAACCTCTTTTGTTAATTGATAGAAACATTGATCTATTATACACTAGATTAGGTTATATCCAATATTCCTTTGTTAAATTAGTTTTTAACTTCCAAATATTTTTTTATACTTGATTTCCGAAAACTACTGTTTACAACTTCAATGGTAGAAATTACATTTGAGAATCTGGCAACACCGCAAAAGAATGAAAAGGAAGTCCCGTATCCCTTTTGTGCTGTCAACTTTGACTGTCTGTAACATAGTGACTTCATTAGGTTCACAGAACTTATAAAGTGAACACGTTAAGTTTCAGTGGAAACAATACTCGCAATACAGTTACAGAAGAATAGTTTCAAGAATTATAATATCAAGTAAGTATTTAAATGTTTACTGCACCGTTGTCCTAGTGGCTTAAGCGATCGCCACGCTGCTTTCTACTGTGCTAAGTGTTGTAGGTTCAAATCCCACACGTGACAACACTTTGTGTGATCTAAAAAAAATTGTTCTGAGTCTGGGTGTTTTTCGTGTATGTTTGTAAAGTCTCCCGCGATATAGCAATGTATATTCCTAAAGCAATAGTTATCCTTTTATAAAATATACATAATTGCCCTGTCTTTCTGAAAGAGTTGTGAATTTAGTTTTTTTATAACTTTGCTTTTGCCTACGACTCTGCCCATATATGAGATTATTCTTCTTTTTCAACAAGCCATAATGTCACTACTGGGTTTGGGTCTCCTCTCAATATAGAGTTTAAGCTATACGTCCCCACGCTGATCGAGTGCAAGTTTGGGACTGACAAGACAACATTGTGGGTACGTATTCTTGCCGTTGGATGTTTTTAAGCCGCCCGAAAACCTCCAACTAACGACTGTTCTCCTATGATAGCAACCAGGACTGGACGCTACCTCCGAATGAGTTTTAGTTTGTTTTGAGTCTTGTTACTATAATAACGACCTTTGTACAAAAGCTTTAACGTACAGACATCAAACTCTACCAATTTTTTTTATCTACCACACAAAGCCATCTAGTCCCAAGCTAAGCAGAGCTTATGGGTACTAGACAACTGATATAAATACATCATATATATATTTTTTTGTAAATACATACATATTATGCATAGAAAACACCCAAACTCCGAAACAAATATTTGCAGATCATACAAACATTTGGTCCGACCCGGAAATAGAACCCGAGACCTGAAACACAGCAGTCGCATACGCTACCACTATGCCACCGAGGCAGTTAATTAAATGTATAGTTAATAATTAACAACGATTACTCATAGAAAAACGCGATAGAGAGTAGTATGTCTACGTGTGCGTGAAATTGTGAATGTTTTGTTTTAATTGTTACTAGTTGTTGCCCGCGGCTCCGCCCGCGTATATGTCGGTTATCGCGGCAAATAGTAGCCTATGTGTTTTTCTGATGTATAAGCTATTACTGTAAAGTTTCATCCAAATCCGTTCAGTAGTTTTGCGTGAAAGAGTAACAAACATCCATCCATCCATCCATACTTACAAACTTTCGCGTTTATAATATTAGTAGGATGTGTGAGTTCGTAGTGATAGGCGATTGGTTTTTTATGTGAGTCTAAAATGTGTATTGTGTGAAGAAAAATGACAGACTTTTCTATACCGGAAACTCCTTCAGTGACCTTCCCCGCTAGCCAAGTTGTAAGCGTTCTTCTTTCTGCAATCTTTAACGCCTAAATTCTCGTGTGTCATTGGCTTATCGTAGACAAAGTAATCTTAGACAAAGTATTAGCCAATGACACACGAGAATTTAGGCGTTAACGATTGCAGAAAGAAAAACGCTTGCAACTTGGCTAGGGGGGCTGTATTGCTCTGTAGAGCTTATCATACGATCGCGACACTTCTTCTAATGTAGGGTTGTCAATTGTCATCTCCAAAATTTAGAAACATGGACAAAAAGCGCAATTTACCCGGATTTTAGGCTGCAAAGTCCGGAAAAATTAACTGTTTGTTTTTAATTTAGTCAAAATATAAAAAAATAGTTCAAATGGCCCTAAATTATTTAGTTTAAATCATTTTTTTATAAATTTTAGTCACATTTCATATTGGTCGGTCGGTTAAAATCGGATTGCAAATGAAACACCGCCCGGACGCTCCCCGGACTCTCTGTATAAATCCGGACGAATGGCAGCCCTATTCTAATGACCACTTTGATACAATTAAGTATCGCTTTCAAATAGATTCTGCCACTGAGAGTTTAACATGAAAAGAATAAATATAAACATGAGTAGATATATTTATGATGAATATTATCTTCCTAGTATAGTATTTCTCATATTAGTTATATTGTGTAATAAAACTCACATCGGTTATATTGGAGGGTAGTTATATTTTTCCTTCAACAGCAGCGTACACTTTTTCCACACGTCCGCATTCGATGCTGGTCCCGAGCCAAGAGGCCGAGTCTTGCACTACGATATCATTCGTTCACACTGGTGCTGCCAGTGTAAGAAATAAAATGTCCCAACAATCGACTAAAATAATTCGATTCTTTAATAACATTATTTCAAAACCTAACACTCGACCATCCTGACGTCGTGCATGTCCTCATGCACGCAAGCAAGTTAGCTACTACAAAAGACCTAACACTCGGTCAGCAACGGTAGCAGCATCGAATCCGGGCTTACAATATTTCCACTTAATTTCTATAACATACATTGTTTGCGAACCATCCTTCTCGCAAGAAAATTAAAACAAATGATAGGGAAGAGAAAAATAAGTAAACATTAGGTATTTAACAGTCATGACTTCAGTGAACCATCTTTCTCACATACCATGATGGTGTTACTTGTAAACCTTCCTTCTTACAAGTAATAAATACATAAATAAAATAAAATAGTTATACAATTCAAATGTCACGGTGGTAGTGAACCCTCCTTCTCACAAACCATGGTGAAATTACTTATGAACCCTCCTTCTCACAAGTAACAAATACATAAATAAAATAGTTATACAATTCAAATGTCACGGTGGTAGTGAACCCTCCTTCTCACAAACCATGGTGACATTACTTGTGAACCCTCCTTCTCACAAGTAACAAATACATAAATAAAATAGTTATACAATTCAAATGTCACGGTGGTAGTGAACCCTCCTTCTCACAAACCATGGTGACATTACTTGTGAACCCTCCTTCTCACAAGTAACAAATACATAAATAGAATAAAATAGCTATGCAATTCAATGTCACGGTGGCAGTGAACCCTCCTTCTCACAAACCATGGTGACATTACTTGTGAACCCTCCTTCTCACAAGTAACAATAGGAAAACAGAGATTATCAGAAGCTACATTATTTATCATTTTTTTTTTTCTTTTTTTTTTATTTCACCACATCTCAATCCAATCAATCTATATATTATGTACTTTAATTATCTATTTATAATTCTTCGCATACAAATATATTATATTTGCAATATACATATAGTATCAAATATAGAGTATATTAATTTCATACAGAACACAATCATACTAAAACTTATACGTTTAACTTCTTAATAAACTAAACTATTTCGAGTTGTTTTAGTCACTTAATTGGTAAGTATCATTAGGAATCCAATGTAACAAACAATAACAAGCGCCATGGCGTCTTCGCAAGAACTTTAAATTAGTTTGTTTTGTTAGATAATTATTGTTATTTAATCAGCTAGCAGAATGGCAATACTGACGATGATATTGATGTAGTATTTATGTGAACTTTGCAATTATGTATCTCTAAAATGAATCAATTATCGAATCCGTGTCTTCATCATCACAGCAAATCATCTCATCATCATCGTCATCATTACCCTCATTTACATCTAAGGCAGCTACGTGAACCCATGGTAACATGCGATCAGCAGCCACAGTGGTTTTACGCTTATTTTTGGTACTAAATAACCCTGGTATAGCAGCCAGTCTATAGCGGTCGTTGCCCAACACAGCGATCACACGATAAGGTCCAACGTAGGGCGACATTAGTTTTTTACTTTTGCCATCATTTGTAAACGAAGTTCTTGTGATTTTTACAAGATCACCCTCACCGTATACACGCGCAGGAATCCTGTTTTTGTCATAGACGGACTTTTGCTTTTCCTGTTCTACATCAATTTTATCTTTAACCGATTCTCGTAAAATTTCTGGATCTAGTTCCTCTCTACTTTCCCGTACTAATTCATTAAGTCTAGGATTAATCTCTGCGTTCATATTTAATCCGAACATGACTTCAGCCGGCGTCCTACCCGTGGTTTTCTGAAGAGTATTATTCATACCCCATTGGACTCTACCGACTTTATCATCCCAATTCCTCTCATCAAAATTAAGATTCTGAGCAGTCAATGAATTAAGAATGGTACGGTTGTACCGCTCTACTTGCCCATTCGATCTCGGGCTAGCGACCGCATTCAAAATATGCCGTACGCCCTTATCCAAACAAAAACGTTTAAACGCGTGAGATGTGAAACATGTGCCACGGTCACTAATGATACGATCAGGAACCCTAAATGTGTAGAAAATATCTTCAAGGACTCTTACAGCCACTTGCGACTTAGTATTTCGCACTGGTTTAATAAAAACAAACTTAGTGAATGCGTCAACTATCACCAGAAGGTATGAATTTCCCGACCTAGAACGAGCAAAGGGCCCAAGGTGGTCAACATGTATGGTGTGAAATGGCACTTCTATTTTAGTGATTGGGTGTAAATGCCCTTCATTGGCAGCAGTCTTTTTTGAGTATTCAAGACACGCGTGAACGTATTTTTTTATAAACCGTGACATTTTAGGAAACCAATACGTTTTCTTAATACGTTCCAATGTCTTTTCTACACCGAAATGGCCGATATCGTCATGATTCATGCGGCAGAGTTGCCACCTTGCGCCCTTTGGTACTACCCCGCGTAAATTATTTTTATCCCCGTTCAAATATTTATAAAGTTTGTTAAAGATAGTTTTCTTTTATGTGTTTTAAACTATTAGCATCTATATCATAAGTAAGTATATCACGAGTTCGACGGAGTTCCGAATCGCCCATCTGCAAAGTATGTAACCAGTCATCGCTACTAATCAACATAATACTCGGATACTGGTCAATTTCAACCGTGTCATCAATCAGTTCGACAGGATTTCGCGAAAGGGCATCTACGTGAGCCATCTTAATATCGGCACGATATTCCACAGTACACTGAAACTCCTGAAGCAGAAGCCACCAACGAGCTATGCGTGGAATCATGTCTCTTTTCGAAAACGTTGAACGCAAAGCGCTACAGTCAGTGATAATTTTGAAATCTTGCCCTAACAAATAGACTCGAAATTTCTTGAATGAACATACCACAGCCAGGGTCTCAAGCTCAAAAGCATGAAAATTCTTCTCTTCTGGGGAAGTTTGCCGGCTATAGTATGCCACAGGTTGAAAGGGTTCGCTGGAATGTTTACGCTGAAGTAAAATTCCTCCTATTCCGATTTTGCTTGCATCAGTGTGCAATTCTGTCTCTGCGGTCGGCTCGTAAATCGCTAATATCGGTCGACTAACCAACCTATCCTTAAGCGTTTTAAAAGCTACTTTTTGATCCTCAGTCCAAACCCAATCCGCATCTTTTCTGAGCAGTTTGTTCAGTGGGTGTGCCAGAGTTGCAAAATTCATAATAAACTTTCTAAAATAGCCCACCAACCCAAGAAACTGTCGTACTGAATGCGTATTGGTCGGACTAGGAAAATCTACAACAGACTGAACTTTCCTATTACCAGGACGAACACCCGCAGCACTAATTTCATACCCTAGATAAATAACCTGATTCTGAAGAAAGTGGCATTTTGATAAGTTAAGGGTTAGATTCGCCTTCTCAAACAACTGCATCACTCTTTCAAACCTTTCCAAACATTCCTCTACGCTCTTGCCATAAATAAGTACATCATCGATGTAAACCATTGCCTCAGTAAACCTAGCAGACCCTAGCACCCTGTTCATCATCCGCTGGAAAACGGCGGGTGCATTTGCCAACCCGAAAGGCATACGATTAAATTCGTATTGGCCGTCCGGGGTTACAAATGATGTCAACGGTTTCGAGTTTTCGGCTATTGGCACTTGATAATAACCGGAAGCCATGTCCAGAGAGATAAAATATGCTTGACCTGAAAGTCGAGCAATCTCGTCCTCAATAATCGGCATTGGGTACCGTTCCTTCACCGTTACAGAATTTAAGAGTCTATAATCGACGCATAATCTCTGCTTACCATCCTTTTTGCGTACTAATATAATTGGACTAGCATATTCAGAAACAGATTCCCTTACTATTCCAGACTAACATTTCTCCTATCATCTCTCTCACCTGTTCACGTTCTTTATGTGCTAACCTGTACGGTCGATACACAACTGGACGGTTGCTGCTTAACTCAATACTCATTTCAGCTACGTTCGTGCACCCTAGGAACTAGGGTGCACGAACGTAGCTGAAATGAGTATCAAGGACGTTGCAAAACAATGCTTATACCTAAAGAGTATATCCATTAACTGCCGTCGTTGAGACTCGTTGATGGTGGTACCTATTTTTACTTGGCTATCATCAATTTCACACGGCTCGACTATGGAAGAGTCTGCCGATGTATATATATGCTTAACCATCTCAATCTTGGTACCCCTTCCTAAAACGACCCCCTCTTGTAATTGACAGAATTTTGACAGCGGAGTTATATAAATAAAAAGCAAGCTCTTTAAGGGTAAACTGTTGATTGGGCTTCCCTATAATTTTTCCACCTAATAAAATATCTCCATCCATAATTGTATTTATGCGAGCCTTAACTACAGCTGGACCAAAAATATTAACATCTGAAGCGACCACTATGATGGCAGATGTATTGTCATCAACTACATCAAATCGAGGGAAGCCAAATTCATTCTTTCCGTCAAAGAATTTTAATTCCTCCGCATTTTTAAATACGATGACATGAGACTGTTCTGTGAACGACTGTCCTACAAGCAAGGGTAAATCAAGAAATCTATCCTCTACTATTTGACACAAAACACGACCTCTAACATCATCAATGCTCAAATCAACGTTTTGATTGTATTATCTCATTACCAAAACCTCTCAAAGGCATGGAAGGACTATCGTAAGTTAATCCTAACACTGAAGCTAAGGATTGCGTAATAAGTGTAACCTGGCTACCAAAATCGACGAAAGTTTTTATTGGAACGTTATTAATCCTACCTTCTTTAATAATCTTTGAATTTGATTCATGCGTTAAGATACACATTGTTTTCTGTATATTCTCAAGCCTTCTGTCGTTTCCACGTTTAATCGCGCAATTTTCGGTTTTATGACCAAACCTACGACAATTCTCGCATTGAAGTAGAGGTTTAGGACATTTCAGATAAGGGTGTCCTTTCTCCTTGCAATTAAAACAAAGTAACTCCGTTCGTATATTATTATTGGTTTTTGTGAACCGATTCGTTGCGTTATTATTTGACGACTCGGATCTAGAGAATGATTGACCTTTAAAATTGGCACGATCGGAAAAATGTGAAATTTCCTTGTTAGTCATGAGAAATTGTAACAATTGATCGGGTTGGGTACATCGCATCGCGTTGGCACTAGACCTCATTGTTTTATCGCTCAAGCCATGGATTATACATTCCACCGCGCGTTTGCCCTCGATGTCACACCGGTTTAAGAGCGCCAATTTTTCATAATAATAGATCTCAAGTGGTTCATTAAACCTACTCTTTCTCCTGAGCATGTCCTCCAAGGATTGACCATAATTTTGATCAAACGGAAAAGCACTCGTCAATTTATGTTGCCACTCACTCCAACTGAATAATATAGAGTTCAGACTCTCATACCATGTTTTGGCCAATCCTTGAAGTTTCTGCATAGCAAAATGTATGACGGTTCGTTCATCCCAGCCGTAGACAGTGGCACACTCGTTTACCTTTTTAAGCCAAATATCTATACGCTGACTCTTTGAAGAAGGGTCAAAATCAGGTAAAATATTTTTGTGGTTAATATTATTATTATTACGAAAATTATGCATTGGAGATGTCACTGTTAACGGCTGAGATTGGGACTTAGTGTTATTGATAGAATTAATAATGTTCATAACCTCTTTAGAGGTGAAAGTTGGACTGTCTGACCGTTTATTCCGTGGTGTCGGCGACGCGTTGTCCACAGCATCACGTAATTCACGGGATCTCTACACTGTAGGGCTGCGTTCTCGCGGTATACTTCTATCTCGAGCTCGTGACCGCTCCAGTTTATTGGCCTTCGACGCACGATGGTTGTGGCGCTCAGCACTGGCCAGGGGTGCAGCCCGTCCTCTAAGACTGCGCTCCCGGCTTAGTTCACTTTCCAGAACACGCAGCCGCTCGCGGTGATGTTCCAGCTCATGTTCCATTTTGTTGACGCTGTCACGTCCTTGATCCGGAGTGCATACGCGGCTGCGACTGCGATAGCTGCCGCCTTCTCGGCGCATGCGACTGCGGCTGCGCCTGCTTGATACTGTATTCCGATCAGTTTCTCTACGGGTAGGTGTCCTCAAACGACGCCGCGCCCGTGGAGATTCATCAGCACGCAACATCTTTATTCTTTATTCTGAAACTTGTAAACGTTAGCGATGTAACTACTCAATTTTAAAAGTTAAAATAGTATTTATGTTAACGGCGGTTTTTTTTTTTTTATTATTTGAAATTGATATATCTCGAGAACGGGGCCTCGTAGCTCAAAAATAACGAAATTTTGCTCCCCCTTGCACCGCCAGGATAAACGGACATAATTCTGTAGACCAACTGTATAACCTTGAAGCGACCCGCCCTTTTTTTTTGTGGATTTTTAATTTTACCTTGAATTAATTACAAATAAAATATTCTTTCCATTGTTATTTAAAATGAAGCCTTTACAAAATGAAGGAAGGCTATAAGCAGGTTAGAATCCCACTTCTGAAATATAGTATTTCTCATATTAGTTATATTGTGTAATAAAACTCACATCGGTTATATTGGAGGGTAGTTATATTTTTCCTTCAACAGCAGCGTACACTTTTTCCACACGTCCGCATTCGATGCTGGTCCCGAGCCAAGAGGCCGAGTCTTGCACTACGATATCATTCGTTCACACTGGTGCTGCCAGTGTAAGAAATAAAATGTCCCAACAATCGACTAAAATAATTCGATTCTTTAATAACATTATTTCAAAACCTAACACTAGCCTTTATTATTCCCAAGATTATTTGGGGTTGGCTACTAAGCCAACCCCAAATAAGCATTAAGAGCTCCCGCAGACTACAGGCTTTTAATCGACCGATAGTTTAATCGGGCTGTTAATCAGTATTTGGTATAATCAGTATAAAGTTGGCTTTTGGCTTATTTGTTGGCCGATTTGGTATCGGCCGACAAATAAGCCGACAAACCAACCCGAAAAAACTATCAGCCTATTAAAAAGTTTGTAGTCTGCTAGGGTTTTTAGTGATTTGTTTCGTTTCAATCGGTACAATACAAAAATTATTTCAATTTGAAAAATTACCGCCATAACCGATCTTTACGGGGGCAGAGCCGCAGGCAAAAGCTAGTTATGAAATATATAGGTATTGCCGTGAACTTTGCTGCAGATCTTCTGCAGACGAATATTTTTTTAGTACATTATTTTCTTTTAATTGCCCAGCAACTGATAAATTTTCTCCAAATAATTGGAGAAAATTTCATTTAGATTAGACAATATTAGAATTTTTCATTTATATAAATGAAATACTACAATGAAATACATGTAATATCTTCCTAGCCTTTATTTTCCCATAATATTCCCAATATTATTTTGTACATTTCAACTAGCTTTGCCTGAATATAAATTTTTCCATGGAGCGACTGTCATCGGACCTCCGCAACCCTGAGGCCGAACTGAATTCGATGGTTCAACGAGTTGTCAGTACACATCCTACATGTACTATACTACTACATAAATGTCCAAAACTATTTACAGAAAACCCCTAGTGACCCCTTTAAGTTCTTCTTCGCTCACTCTTATTGTTTCTATTGTTTTTTACAGCTATCAAAATGAGAATAATTGGATTAAGCGAACTTATACGGAGTGAGGAAACAGAAGAATGCAGGTTACAAAATTGTAATCTTGTAATAGACGCCTACAGGTTCTTTTACAATTCATACGAAGAGAGCAAGGTATCCTACGTTTTCGGTTGTGATGCGAAAGAGTATGCTACGTACGTGAGAGTTAAGAAGCTACTGAAATTCAAAAGAGCGAACATCCAATGTTATTTTGTATTCAAAGGTGGCACTAGCGATATGGACCTGAAAATAAGAAACACTAAAAGTCGAGAATTTGATTTCGACACTAATCATAAATTCATACCTCCCATATTTATGACAGAAGTTTGTCAACAAATGGTCGAAGAAGCAGGATTTCAATATACAACGTCCGTTACTTCAAACACTGATGACTGTATAGCATTGGCTGAGGCTTTAGATTGTGCAGTTTTGTCCAGTAATATTGATTACTGCTTTAAGAAAGTGCCATACATACCAATGAACACATTAACATATTCCACATGCAATAACTACATCATGGCCGGACGATTTAAGCTTCAAAATTTTCTTAAAAAACACTCTTTGACTGAAAAAAAATGTGCCATATTTGTCACTCTGTCTGATTTACATGTTTTTGAAAAGAATCACTTTGAAGATTTGTTTAAAACATGGAATGTTTTTGATGAAAACTTGAAGGAGCAAAATAAAAAACTAATAAAGTGGCTCTCGGAACATACCGAAGAAGAAGCTATAAGTGGTGTCTCCGAATTCCTCGAAAATGACATTGAAAAATTTAATAATCAAATGCAAAATGTTTTAAACAAAATGCACCACAGCGAATGGACCATCGCTACGGAATATCTATTTAACGGTTGCAGGCTTAATTTAATGAGACCCGATCCTTGGTGGTTCGAAAAAGGTGTGGCGTTGCAATACATAGCTATACCTTACATCAATTTGTACAAATATAAAACAATTTCTGGTTCCACTGCCATAGAAAAGAAAGGCTCTACAGACAGCATCATGGCTGCTATAAATATTATTGTATATGCATATAATTTGCTCACGAATTTCCAACAAAGTGAAATCACTATATTTCAGGATTCAAATAACATAGTTAAAATAAATACTAAGGAATTTAATGTGAGAAAACCAGGTTTTATCTGTAAACAATCGGTGTTTGAAAATGGATGGAAAGTTTCACGACACATGAATCTACTTCAGTATTTCTTAAGAGAGAATGAAATTAATTTTAACGGTAGAGATGAAACACCACAGGAATCTAAGGTATTTTTATTCAGCCTGGCATATTTTAGTCGCAAAAAAATGGACCAGAAAATAGATGTAACTAAGGAAGTTCATTGCTTTATTCTGTATTATTCGATCTCGAATCAGTTAAGGCGCTTTGATCTTCATAAATCAAGCATGGGTCGAGCAAACCAAGATGAGGGTGAAAATCTCTTACAATTTACACAAAAATATTTAAAATTAGAAGAAAATGAAGAAGAAGCAATATTCGATGGAGAGAAGTTAAAAACATTGGTGGAAATTCAGTACTGCTTGTTGCACATGAATTATTTGAACAATTTATGCGGAGAAAAATATCTTCCTACTAGGTACCATAGATATGTTAATTGTCCTTTTGTGTACAAATTGTTCAAAGATATTGGAAACCTGAATTTGAATGAGTTCCTTGCATCACAGTTTCAATCATTCCCATCCGTTCTAGATCATGTACATATGCTTCTAAATGGTTACAATAAGCTATTAGATAACTGTAGGCCAGTAGAAAATTGGCGTAGTTCGAGACGCTATTAATTTTTTTTTTTTTTGTTTTTTTTTATGTTTTCATTTCAAGACGACCATTGTCATGTTAACTTTAAAGCTTTAAAGTATTCATTGAATCTGCAATCAATGATTTTCGTATCATTTAAGTAAATGTTATGTATGTGGCCGTGGTCACTTCAATAGATTACTATTAGAACGTAGGTAATAGACATACGCAGACGTTCTACTCTGACAAAGTATAAGCCCAATTGGGCTTACGCATTACACTAATAAAACCCAATGTAATTAAGCGTGTATAAAATTAAAAGTGTTTTGTTTTATTTACTATGTGTGAGTTCGTAGTGACAGGCGATTGTTTTTGTACAACCCGTCGGAAATATCTGCGCACCCGGCTGGAATGCGCTTTACCTCTCCTGGGGAAGGGAGAGGTGAAGCAGGTGCATAGATATTTCCGACGGGTTGTATGTGCGAATATATTCTGTTGTGTGTGACTGTGACTGTTTAGTATTAGAAAAAGACGCTATAGGTACTCTCCTTCGTACCGGTCCGACTGCCTGTGTTGCTCATGTTTACTTATAATATTGTGATTCTTTCTCTTTTCTTTGTTATTTAGTTAATAGATTTTTTTATTATTTTATAGTCAAGTTGAAACTAATACTCACGTAACAATATTTAAAACATATATAATTGATTTCTTTGACACCTCCTTACACACCTATGCATCCCATGGATGTCGTAAGAGCAAACTACGTAGGACAACACACAATCTATAACAATTCGTCTGGTCAGCGTGGTATAGCAGGTTAAAACCTCCTCCCTCATGAAAGGCCTATGGCAAACAGTGGACAGTTAAATGGTGTTAATGTTCTTGCGCTCTATCGCTGATGATGGAAATGACCTTGTCCTTTTCGCCATTTTATAACTGGTCTAATTGGTCCTGACTGCTAAGCCAGAGTTATTGAGTTCGATTCCCAACTTTTTTTATGGAATAGGCCGGCAATCGAGCAGACGTATCGCCTGATGGTAAGCGATTACCGCTGCCCATGAACACCCGCAACACCAGAGGCGTCACAAGTGCGTTACCGGCCTTTGGGGGATGAGGGGGGAGATAGGGGGAGGGGTATGGGTATGGGCCTTCGGTATCCTCACTCACTCGGTGAAACACAGCGCAAGCCGGTTTTCTGTGAGGCCGTGGTATCACTCCGGTCGAGCCGGCCCATTCATGCCGAAGCGTGGCTCTATCTCTATCTCTCAATTATGACAATTATGATGTTCTTTTAATATTTGATGCACTTCCTACGCTGAAACAAGATCAATGAAGTTAAGCAAAATAAATCAAGTATGAAAGCTTTGGCAAAAGATACAATATGTTAAGTAAAAGTCTAAGAAACGGTGTCAGCAGATCCTGATAAGATTTCAGATATTTATCTGCCCTATAATACTATTTTACAGATAAACGTTTCTGTTACATAATTATATGTTTTCTGGTAGTATGTCTATCCAAGACTTGTGAACCCGAAATCTGTGGTCATCTGGCAGATAGGTTCAAAATAGACTGTCAAGAACTTTTACTTAATATACATATATAATATTGTCGCATTAATGAAAAGAAAAAGCTAAAATCAACAAATTTATTAATTTAATTAAAACAAATAACATTATTTAATATCTACGCCCAGTTAACCCTAATCCACGTCCCAAAGGTGATGGTCCAACCATTCCAGAACCAAATGCTGTCGGGCCATTTGGATAACCAGCAAAAGCCCCTGACGTTGGTAAAACTTCAGAAGTTATACCAACAGCACCTCCACAAGAATGAGCTACATTTCCAGCTCCAGCTGATGGCAAAGATCCTTCTAAGGCTACAGTCCCCAAGAAAGGAAGTTTCCCATCAATGATGAGGGGCCCTTCAATTGCCAGTTGATCTGAGAGGACAGTAACGCCTGTGGGGGCTATTGGTGAAGTACTTCTGACGGCAAAACTTCCTCCTGCAGTAGAAAGTTCTGGAGCAAATGCTAGAGGTGGTGACCCACGGCTGCCAATACAGTGTGCTGATATGTTCTGAAAAATATAATAACCAAGTTATGTCTGAGGTTTCACAAAAGTTTGTGACCACAATAATTGTAAAGATATACTGCTTGTAGAGGCAGGTTAAGATTGTTTAATAAATCGGGTTAATGCATATTAAGGTAAATTTGATACAGCGACATCTAGCCAAGGCCAATCAAATTAAGTAGGAACTAGTTTTTATGTATTTCGCAATAAAAGTTTTCGCTGTACAACTACAACTTACGGGAAAATTTCAAGTGTAATAACAGGTAATCCGTCTTTTTGGCTGAGTTTAACCAGATTTGGTGTTCCTAGTCCATTCTATTTTCAATTTATCCGTCCTCAGGCAGAGATGAATAATAATAATAATTGAGAATGTAATATTACCTGTAGCAAGAAAGCACAGAAGAATTTTGAAATCAAAGTTCTTGGAATCATGGTTATTTGATTAGTTTCTAGGCTCACTATGCCAACTGGCTTCAAACGAAGCCTTATATAGGAAATTAAACTATCCGCTGTCTTATCTATAATATGTTTCGTTTCAGAAAAACTTATCATTAAAATTCTTAGTAAAATTATGCAAGTTGTATCTTCTGCAATAACTTATCTATAAGTAAAGTTACTACGGCAGTTATGAATTACTTAATCTGTTTATCCAATCGGTGACGGATTAAAAATACGAATCGTCACCACACACACAAGCCATGGCTGTCGTAAAAGGCGACTAAGGTACAAATTACGCAGGACAACAACACTGTAAGGCAAAGGACAACATAAAACAAATCTTATACCAACCCGTCTGATCAACCTCCTTTGCAAAGAAGTTGATCAGACGGGTTGGTATAAGATTGGTTTCTATGTCCAACATTCTTTCATTCCACTCTTTAGCTTATTAGTATAGAGCTCTGCCTCGTTGGTCTTGCGGTTGACGTAAGTGACTACCGATCAAGAGGTCTCGGGTTCGAATCCCGGGTCGGGCCAAAAGTGTTAATGAGTATAGATTATAGATTATTTCTGATTATAGAAATACTTAATAACAGTTCGGAGTATGGAAGTTGGGGTCTGAACCCCCGTGCCTCGGAGAGCACGTAAAGCTGTCGGTCCTGCGCCTGATCTCTCCTCGGTCGTATCAGTTAACTGTCCCATCGGATTATGAGAGAGAGGGAACAGAGAGTGCATCTGTGTTTGCCCACACACTTGTGCACTATAATATCTCCTGCGTAGTTGGCTGGTCTCCGTTGAGACTGGCCGCTTACCGGCTAGGAGAACAGTATTATTGAGTCATGCTAGAGGACTTGCTAGGGGAGAGAATCCCGGCGATATTATCGTCGTGCCACGTACTTCTATACATCTGGCGATTCGAGAGCCAGAGAGATAGCATCATAATTTTTTTTCTAATCTAATTCATGATGTAATATGTTCAAACCAAAGGCTGCAATAAATTAATGAATAATTATTACGAGTACATGTAGATAAAGAAATTACCAGTATTAAGTAATATCGATTACTCGCCTTATCGAGTCTGCATATGACGAATCAATTGTGTAAACGCATCGATATAAAAGAAGAAAATTATCTTGTAAATCATCATTTACGTTTATTTAACATTATCAACATGTATTGTAAGGAAGCTTTAGTTTTTTACGTGTTGTTCTTAGTTCAGGTAAAGTATTTTTTAAATTGATAATAATAATTTTGATTGACTGTAACGTCTAATTCATACTTTTTAACCGACTTCAAAAAGGAGAAGGTTATCAATTCGTCTCTATTTTTTTATGTTTGTTACCTCATAACTTTCGACAGGGTGAACCGATTTTGATGATTCTTTTTTTAGTGGAAAGCTAGTGCTTCCTGTGTGGTCCCATTTTAATTTGGTCTAGTACTTGAAGTCCGTTTATTTTTTGTTAAATTTGTGATTGTTGAGGTGGCCGTGCCACTTTCTACTGCACTGAGTGTTATCGGTTCAAACCCAACAATGGACAACACTTGTGTGATTCACAAACTGTTATTCTGAGTCTGGGTGTTATTTGTGTCCATTTTAGGTGTGTGTAAAGTCCCCCGTGACACAGGAATATTCCTAGTCCGGGAGATGTCATATTAAGGTTATAACTACAAATAACTAGCTGTTTCGTAGTGATTGTATTAATAAGAACTAAAGGACAGAAGTGACACGAATAAGCTAAAATAAAAAATAAACCCTACGCAAGCACTTAATCGAGTAATCATACGCCAAAAACGCCTTACATAATTTTAGAAAAGAGCTGATACTCTCACATTGCTGGACCGATATTAACCAAACATAGCTAAGAACCACCACAAAAAAATTGCGTTGCAAATGAAATAAACCGCATCGAAATCGGTATATTTGTTTGAGAGCTACGATTCCACAGACAGACACACACACATACAGGCAGACAGACATTGACTTCAAACTTATAACAACCCTCTCTTTGCGTCGGTGGTTAAAAATAGATTAAACCATCTTTAAATCGTGTCGAAATTTAGGTTTGTCTTCAATCGTTGCAGTACTGTTTGTCTTTACGAAGCGTAAACAAGTCAACTTAATATTTTTAGAAATATTTAAAACGTTTTTATTGACATCAGTATCCTTTATTTTGTCCTTCTCTCTTTGAAAAATATCTAGATTTTACAGCGATATAGCCTGCCTACCTATGTGCTAAGTTTCATCCAGATCCATTCAGCCGTTCTGACTTATTTGACTAACAAACATATATACATAGAGACTAGTAATTCAATTAAAATGTTTTTTTTTTTACAGATCGCCATTTCATTTCCCATCGGTCTGCAATCACCTTTGAACAATGTCAATTCCTTTAACCAGAAAATACTACCCGAATCGGTGGCATCTGCAACGCCGGTAATCACCGAAATTGTACCTTCTCTGCAATTCGGGGATATTACCGTCACTGGTGATTTACCTGTAGGGGGTAGTATTAGGGTAAAGGGATGTTTTCCAGTGTACGGTACCGTGGCGGTGGATGGCGGGTTACCGTCTGCGGGGACCGCTATCGTGAACACTGGTGGGGGCGTTCTAGCTCAAATTGTTTAAGTTATTTTTAATAAATTGTTTTTTGTTGTTGTTGATATGCTTTGTTTTTTTTTTTTGTTTTTACCCAACTACGTCAGTAGCGTAATTATGTTTTTTTGAGTGTAATCTATGATCTTAGTCAAATAAATATTTACACAGCGTATTTATTTGACTGGCTCCGTAGTCTTATTGGCTTGACCGGTTTTAGTTTAGAAGGAGTCTTTGGTTTTACTTTTTTTACTTTCTTTTTGTTTAATATTTTTCCGGTTCCCGATTAGATGTATACATTGGCCGTTTGATTTCTACATTGTCACATTTCATGTATGTTTTGATTTAACAATATGATATAAATACATATTCATAACGTGCTTACCAAGACCTTGCTTCTGATACCAAACTCGTGATGTAATCATCACGTGTTATCTTCCACTTATTAATCACGAAATCTCAGAAACTATAACACCTACAAACTTGAAATTTGGCAGGTAGGTTCCTTATAGGATGTAGACATACGCTAAGAATGGATTTTACTAAACTCCACCCCAAGGGGGTAAATCAGGGGATGAAAGTCTGCATGAGCGAAGCTGCGTGCAAAAGCTAGTACTTAGATATTTGTGAGTTCAATTATTTCGAGGCTAGAATCTGTAGTTTGAATGACGTCATATAACATTTTGATAACATTTCACGTTACCCGGGTCATTATTACGAATGTATTGACACCTCATTCATCAAAATTTGACTAGTAGTTATGGCACTACGGTGGAACATACATAGGTACATACATAGACAAAAAATCATTTCCTTCCTTTATTTATGGAATAGGTGGCAAACGAGCACACGTATCGCCTGATGGTAAGCGATTACCGTCGGCCTTGGTCACCCGCAACACCAGAGGTGTCACAAGTGCGTTGCCGGCCTTTGGGGGATGGGGGGAGAGGTTGGGGAATGGGCCTCCGGTATTCTCACTCACTCGGTGAAACACAGCGCCGGCGCTGTTTCACACCGGTTTTCTGCGAGGCCGTGGTAACACTCAACGGTGTCGGACCTGTGCCTGATCTCTCCCCGGACGTGTCGTATAACCGTCACTTCGGATTATGAAAGTGAGGGAACAGAGAGTGCACCTGCTTTTGGGCACTCACTTGTGCACTTGAATATTTCCTGCGTAGCTTAGTTGGCTGGTCTCCGTTGGAACCGGTTGTGATGGCCTTAAGTATTAATAAGTGAAGATCTTTATGCCCGTTTAACTAAGTTTTTTTTTTTCAATTGAGTTTACTTACCTGTGTATTATATTAAATGCTAGTTTTTGCTCGTGGCTCCGCCCGCGTGTATGTCTGTTATCGCGGCAAATAGTAGCCTATATGTTATTCTGATGTATAAGCTATATTCTGTAAAGTTTCATCCAAATCCGTTCAGTAGTTTTTGCGTGAAAGAGTGACAAACATCCATCCATCCATACATACTTACAAACTTTCGCGTTTATAATATTAGTAGGATCTATACTTATTATACTTACATATTTATACTTAAAATATTATCGATAGTAACTCTGTCTGTTTGTCTGTGTGTTACGCTTTCACAGCTAAACTACTGCACCGATTTTAATGAAAATTTGGCGTGGAGATACCTTGAATCTTGAGAAAGGATATAGGTTACTTTTTACGGCGATAACGGACATACACGCGAGCGAAGTGGGCGAAAGTTTTAAATACAATCCTACTAATATTATAAACGCGAAAGTTTGTAAGTATGGATGGATGGATGGATGTTTGTCATTCTTTCACTGAGTAAGTAAACTACTGAACGGATTTGGATGAATCTTTACAGTAATATAGCTTATACATCAGAATAACACATAAGCTACTATTTACCACGATAACCGACTTACATGCGGACGGAGCATCTAGCAAAAACTAGTTTGTTATAAGTGAAAATTAAGCTTTTCAAAATAAAAAGTCATTGGAAATGTTTTTAGGTAGATGTAACTTATTGTTAATTTTTTTTTTTCATATACATAGTTGTATTTGCTTTCTTTGACGAAAAACAATTGACGCAATAACATAAACAACATAAGTTGGCCCTCTCTATCGCGGCACATAACAATTTATGAAGAGCCAGTTTATTTTACGCTTTTTAGTGTTTTTTGGCAGGGAGTTTTCGTTGGATGTTTTTTTGGAAGTCGATTTTGTTTTTATAAAAAGTTTTTATTTTTCATTTTTAGTGCTAACAGTTTAGAAGGTAAGAAGTAAGTTGAACTATTTCATAAAATTTTCTGCTGATGCAAATAACTTTCAATCAATCAAATTTAATCAACTCCTATTTCACGCCTTAGGGATAGAATATCCAGAAACGCTACGTAATTCGTTAAAATTCATTTTTATTAGTAGCCCAAAAATAAAGTTTTACATTTCTAACTTTAAAAATTAAGGACTTCCACACAAACTTTCAACCCATATTTCACCCCTTTAGGGGTGGAATATCCAGAAACGCTTAAATACGTATCTACTCATTTTAATCAGTAGCCAAAAAATAAAGTTTCATGTTTCTAACTTAAAAATGGACGGACTTTTGTATAAACTTTCAACCCCTATTTCACCCCCTTAGGGGTAGAAATGCCAAAATTCCTTCCTTAGTAAGTGTCTACTCAATAAAACGATCAATATGAATAACTGAAAGAATACAAATTATTACGTACGTGTAATATTAAAATCATCCTCTAATCCCCAACTGTTGAAGAGTTTAACCTTTTATCATCAGCTCACCTAAATAAGTTGAAAGTATACGACTAAAGGTCTTTAGATACGTATGAAATTGAAAGAATTATCCTCCAACTCCTAACCGTTGAGGAGTTCTACCTTCCACCTTCCATCATCAGCTTACCTAAATAATTTGAAAGAATACGACTAAAGGTAATATATATACATATGATATTTAAAGATTTATACTCCAACTCCTAACCGTTAAGGAGTTGTACCTTACATCATCAGCTCATCAACATAAAATGATGACTACCACACGCAAATACCGGTGTAACTTCAGAAAATATACGAAAAACATAGTATGTGCCTATAAAAAAAAACCGGACAAGTGCGAGTCGGACTCGCGCACTGAGGGTTCCGTACAAACCTGCAGGTATATAAGTAAAAGTTTTCTGAATTTTTCTGTTATCCGCGCTGTAAGCTATTGCTTCTTACCAAATTTTAATTCTCTATGTCAACAGGAAGTCAGAAGGAATTCCCTTGCGAGTGGTTGCGAGTTTCAAAATATGAGGCTTAAATTGCTGTTTCTTTTCATTGCGTTAATATAGAAGTTTGATTTTGTTACAGCTTAAAGGTAATATAGATTTGAGTAGTTAATATGAATTTCAATTTAATACCTCTACGCGTTCATGAGGAAAGGGGTAGTAAGCTTAAAATTTTCAAAAATATTTTTATTATATGATGTAACAAAAAATGTATGATTTACGCAATTTTTCCTTTATGTGTACTATAAGACGTTGCTTCATACCAAATTTTATGATCCTGAGTTCACGAGAAACACCCTGTAGGTTTTGATTCCCTTGCGAGTATCGCAAATTTGCATCATAAACGACTTATTACACGAAGTAACTAAAAAATTATGCATTTCACAATTTTTCCTTTATCTGTGCTATAAGACGTTGCCTTGTACCAAATTTCAAGATCCTGAGTTCACGGGAAGTATCCTGTAGGTTTTGATTCCCTTGCGAGTGGTTGCGAGTTTCAAAATATGGGGCTTAAATTGCTGTTTCTTTTGATTGCGTTAATATAGAAGTTTGATTTTGTTACAGCTTAAAGGTAATATAGATTTGAGTAGTTAATATGAATTTCAATTTAATACCTCTACGCGTTCATGAGGAAAGGGGTAGTAAGCTTAAAATTTTCAAAAATATTTTTATTATATGATGTAACAAAAAATTTATGATTTACGCAATTTTTCCTTTATGTGTACTATAAGACGTTGCTTCATACCAAATTTTATGATCCTGAGTTCACGAGAAACACGCTGTAGGTTTTGATTCCCTTGCGAGTGTCGCAAATTTGCATCATAAACGACTTATTACACGAAGTAACTAAAAAATTATGCATTTCACAATTTTTTCTTTATCTGTGCTATAAGACGTTGCTTCGTACCAAATTTCAAGATCCTGAGTTCACGGGAAGTATCCTGTAGGTTTTGATTCCCTTGCGAGTGGTTGCGAGTTTCAAAATATGGGGCTTAAATTGCTGTTTCTTTTGATTGCGTTAATATAGAAGTTTGATTTTGTTACAGCTTAAAGGTAATATAGATTTGAGTAGTTAATATGAATTTCAATTTAATACCTCTACGCGTTCATGAGGAAAGGGGTAGTAAGCTTAAAATTTTCAAAAATATTTTTATTATATGATGTAACAAAAAATTTATGATTTACGCAATTTTTCCTTTATGTGTACTATAAGACGTTGCTTCATACCAAATTTTATGATCCTGAGTTCACGAGAAACACCCTGTAGGTTTTGATTCCCTTGCGAGTGTCGCAAATTTGCATCATAAACGACTTATTACACGAAGTAACAAAAAAATTATACTTTTCGCAATTTTTCCTTTATCTGTGCTATAAGATGTTGTTTCGTACCAAATTTCAAGATACTGAGTTCACAGGAAGTACCCTGTTCACTCCTCTCACCAATGGGGCGACCACTTTGTGATACTTGTAATACCTATAGGACCCATGAGTATAAGCATTAAATCGCTTCTAGTCCATTGGCAAGAAGAATGAGCTTTACGGCGATTCACCGTATTCTTAATCTAAACTAAATTCATGAAGCACTTACTGGAGTGTGTGGCTTGAGTGTTCTCGGCATTCCAAGAGATCTCTTGGGTAGCTGCTTCTCTGCGTCGTCACACAAACATAAACTCCTAAAGTGCTGTACAACTTCCAAGGTATTCGAATTACAACAAACTCGTATCAGCTATCACGGATATTCGAATTACAACTCACTCGCTTCAGCTATCGCGGAACGCGCCTACAAAACTCGCGAGTCCACGACCTAACACACAACGGCTTATCACTAAAGACCGGGTCGATGGACAATACAATTAGCTTAATATCAATTAATTTTCGGTTCTCAACACAATCGCCTACCGTTTTCAACGCGCGTCTTTCAAGTCCTTTTCTACATTAACCTCAAACGTCAAAACGTCAAACAAGAAAAAGTGACAATCAAAATGTTGCCATTATAATGACGTTCGAAATCCAACATACCCTAGGTTTTGATTCCCTTGCGAGTGTCGCAAATTTACAACATAAACGGCTGTATCTTTTGATTGCGTTGGCTTAGAACTTTGAATTTTTTACAGCTCTAAGGGGCAGTAGACCTGATTATTTCATATAAATTTCAGCATGACACCTTCATGCGTTCCTGAGAAAAGGTTCTTAAGAGACAGACAGACGGACAACCAAGTGATCCTATAAGGGTTCCGTTTTTTCCTTTGAGGCTCGGAACCCTAATTAGGTTTTCCCTCGATTTCCCTTGGATCCCATGGTCAGATCCTGATATGGTGGCAATGGGCCCACCTCGGGAGCATACCCTATCGAATACAAAAATAATTTTCAAAATCGGTCCACAATTGACGGAGTAATCTATGAACATACATTAAAAAAAAACATGCAGTGGAACATAGAACCTCCTCCTTTTTTTTGGAAGTTGGTTAAAAAAAACATTTTTGTATTTTATTGTCTGACTGTTTATTTGGTTCGGACTTTCATTGGCAGACAGCTGATGAAATAAGGAGTAACTTACGTACTTTTTTTAAACTAGCTTGTACCCGCGGTTGTTGTTGTACTGCGGGTAACATCGCGGGACTCAGTCAGTAAAAATAAAAAATAGATCAGAATTTGTCAGTTTCCATAATACAGGTGTAGAAAGTTTAATACTTGACAAATTATTATTTATCACCTAATCATATCAGGAAATAATGAAACCAGTATATAATATTACTAATACATATATTTTCAATTACATAATACATAACATTTTGACATAATATATTAAATGCACACACAATTTTATTACACAATTCATAAATTTTATAGAAATGTATTTCAAATAATAAAGAATGAACATTTCTTCATTCACCGATTTTAGAAAAAAAATGCATATATTACTTAGGTAACTAACAAGCATTAACATCTAATGGCAAGTGGTCATCGTAGCTTAAACTAAATGCATCGAGTAGGTAAATTTTCAAAGGTAGTTCTTATAAAACAATATTCTAAATAATAAATTTACGAAAATTGTAATACCGCGATACAGGTTCTGCTGTAAAACGCCATCTATTGATCAAAACATGCAAAAGCTTCGAGAACATATTATCTTCTTCATTTCCGATTAATTTTACGGCAAGAGTATCGGAGAAGAAATGAAATACAGAAAACTCTGTGAGCAAAAAACAGGAAATATACAAATTTACGACAAGATTTATAGTTTGAAAGAAGAATTGATAAATTATAATATAAACGGAATATTTACCAAGTTCACGTCCTTCTGCAGCCTACATTAGTTCACTGCTGGAAATAGGCCTTTCCGAAGAAATAAGTTAGCATAGAATTTGTTTTTAAATTTTCCTTCTTTTTGCAGTGTCAGTAACGGGATGAAAGGTGGTGACACTCTGCCATGTATTCTTAAGCCTAAGACAGAGACATGTGTTTACGGTATCTACAAAAGTATCACGGTAAAACCACGTATCTACCTATCGCTCACCTACCACCATGTACCTACTATGTTATAATGCTGAAGAATTTGTTTGTTTGAATGTGCAAATTGGTTACGGTTCAAAAATATTACAGTGTTGGATAGCACATTTATCGTGCGAGCCATAGCGATCCAAGCATTAATAAACAATTATATGAAAATTGGGAAAATGTTAGTGCTTTTGAGACACTCTGTAGGCTTGTCTTTGATCAATATTTTAATCACGAGATTTTGATACTTTTTTTCTGAAAAACAAGGCCAAAGAACTTGTATCTGATGCAATAAAGTATCATGAACTCTTTGCTCTCTAGGTATGTACCACCATGCCATGGGTATCGTAAGAGCTGACTAACTGAGCAAACGACAACGGAGCTAGATAACAGCACTGCAAAGAGAAGGAAAATTAAAAAAAAACCATACCAACCCGATTGGACAATGTGGTATAAGCCAAAACTCCTTTTTAAGGAGAGACCCATGACCAGGAACGGGCCAATAATAGCTGTCGATGAATAACGAGATCAATAGGTATTCTTCTTTAATTGCCCGAGTTTCGTCCAGGCTTCACTGGTAATATACAAATTTCTCTACGTAATCATAAGTATAAATCAATAGAGAGAGTTGCGTTTGGCAAATTTGAAGTCAACACAACCGAATCCTTATCATCATCGTCATTATCATCAACAGGTTTTAATAGTCCACTGTTAGACATAAGCCTCTCCTTTAAAAGGAAGTTGTTTACTACAACACACCGCTGACCAGACGGATTGGTATAGGGTTTGTTTCAAGTTTTCCTTCTCTTTGCAGTTATGTTGTCCTGCCTAGTTTGTTCCTTTAGCCGCCTCTCAAGGCGCGTATCAACCGAAATTGTTGGCAGTTTCAGTGTTTGCAACTCGAAATAGTCAACTTTTGTTTCCATTTTGTCTACACCGAGTCGCCAACAATTTGAAAAACATTCCAACTAAGCGTCTCCACAGAGCCAATAAATATTTATATCAAGCTTATTCTTTTGATGTTTACCGCCATAAATTGAAACATGTTTCCCAACATTTGTTGACAATTTTTGTTGTCAACACAAGGCAATTACAGAAACTTTTGTCACCAACACGTGTTGACAACACAAAAGTTGCCAACTATTGTTCGGTGGAGACTCGGCTTGGCTTTACTACACCCATGGGATGAATAGGGGTGATGACACTTTGTATTCTTAATCTATCACATCACACACCACACCGAATCCGTATAAGACACTAAAAAATCTTCAAGACGATTTAACTATTAATAGAAGTAAGAAGGAAAAGATATTAAAAAGAGTACGAATTGTAAGAAGAAGAAAACAAGTAAAATTTTAATAATAAAAAGAACCGACTTCAAGTACGACCAAATTGAAATGGGACCACACGGAAAGCACCAACTTTCAAATAAAATAGAAAAATTGACAAATGCAATAGTCGCCCCTATGAATTTCGAAGGTTCCCACGATTTCTCTTGAATGCCATCATCAGATCTTAGTGTCCTTGTTGGATTTCGAACGTCATTGTACTGGCAACATTTTGATTGTCGCTGGTTCGTGTTTGACGTTTGAGGTTGGAAAAAAAAGATCTCGTGCGGGGTACTGTCGAGTAATGGCGGGCAGTGAATTTGATTGTTAATTTTGTGTATTCGATAGCCTTCGCGTGATATTGATGACACTGTGGGTTTGTTAGGCTAAAATACTTATAATAGTTGAGAACGGTTTGATCGGCCAGGCTAGGCTTGTGAACAGTTATATGTAAAAAGGAATTGTAATCGAACGTGTGTTGAAACCGGCCGAAGTTTTGTTTGTTATTGTGAAAATCAATTGATAGTAAGCTAATTGTATTGTCCATCGACCCGCGGTCTCTTTAGTGATAAACCGTATTGTGTTAGGTCGTGGATTTGCGAGTTTTTGTAGGCGTGTTCCGCGTAAGCTGAAAAGTTGATTATTGAGATTAGTTCGAATACCTTGGAAGTTGGACAGCACTTTAGGAGTTGTTGTTTGTGTGACGACGCAGAGAAGAACCTACCCACCTACCCAAGAGCTCTTGGGGACGCTGAAAACAGGACGCCACACAACTCCAGTAAGTGCTTTATTCATTAGTTTAGATTAAGAACACGGTGACACAGCCGTGGGTCATTCTTCTTGCCAGTGGTATTAGTAGTGATTGTATATCCATCTATGGGCCCGTGGGTAATATAAACATCATCAAAAGGTGATCGCTGCCTTGGCAAGAGGATTGATCAGTCCTTATCATGGTACCACCGTTGGGATATCTCCTTTCCATTAAAAAAAGAATCATCAAAATCGGTTAAAAAACAACGAAGTTATCCGGGAACACACATAAAAAAAAAACTGTCGAATTGAGAACGTCCTCCTTTTTTAAAGTCGTTTAAAAAGGAATTGCCACCAAAAAAAGCTGTTGGGAACGGTGGAACGCTGAAACTAGCATGCAAGATAGAACAGAATATTTCTTACGTTACCTTTAAAATATCAATGTCTTATAAAAAGTGTAGCCATGAATTAATAATGTCTTCCAATGTGTTCACAATTTCACAGGTTTCAATTCAAATAAAAACGAGAAAATAATAGTTTAAAAAACCACAACCCGTGACGCCGTGGGGTCTAAAAAGGAGAAAACAAGAAAATAATTTAGACAGAAATCCAGAACTGTAAAGGTAAAAAAATAGTAGTTCCATAGTCACTACTGTATGTCAACGGAGATGATCTTAATATTCAGACACTTTTGACATTAACATAGTCGGGTGAACAACTAATCATGAATGTTAACACCAAAAGTTAAATACATAGAAATAAATGTATATTCAAAAAAATATCAATAGTACCTATACGTTACATAAAATCCAAAATTCAATTTGAAGAAATTGCAGAACCTTTCTACAAATTTATCCAACATGAAGAAGATTGACGGAACAGACGGAAAATCATGGATGTTGAAAATGTTCAAAGCTAACGGTATCCACTTACTACTAGAGAGGTCGTGTAGTGATTGGCTACCTCAGTTAAATCACCAAGTAATAAATTGATTAAAGATGTGTTTTGGCTCACTATCGCTTCATATTCTATAATTGAATTAGATTACAGTAATAAACAATATACATTGCAAATAAAAAAAATGAACAATCATTCCGAAATTTTAAAAATGAGTTTATGTCATTCGAAATCTAAATGAACTTAACATTTTTGATATTTAAAATCTTGATTTGGAGGTTATGAATTATATTAGTAATATACATATCATACTTCTACTGGCATACCATCAGCTCTTTACTGATATGTTTAGTACCAATAACCATAGTTGCCGTAGCCGCGTCCGCATCCGCAGCCAACAGCGGGAGCTGCCACAGGGACTGGAAAAGGAGGCAACAAGAAATTATATTATCTATTTAGACACAATAAATGTTAAATTCGTTTGTGTACTTTACAGAAACTCAGAAAGTTCTGCGCTGAATAATCTCAAATTCTGATATGTTACAAGACGCTTCAAAAACGATTGCATTCAAAAATAATTGCAGTTATTAACACAATTAAAATAATAATGAAAATTAATAAAATTGTAGTTTCTGTTTGCAATTTCAAACTAACAGCTTTTCACTAAATGCATATGGAAGTATGTACGGTTTTCTTTTACCCAGCCTTATTATTCCCTAGATTATTTGGTGTCGGCTACTAGTTTCACCCGGTTTTGCCTGAATAATATCAGTTTTTACACGGAGCGACTAGGCATCGGGCCTCCGCAACCCTAAAGGTACTCAATTCTAAGATGAAACTAGTGTCAGTATATTTGAGGGCACTGACTTCTCAATAACGATTGCCATAGATGTTCATGGCAACCGGGACCGATGGCTTAACGTGCTCTCCGAGGCACGGGCGTGTGTTCTGTTCACCGCCAAACTTCCATACTACGAGCTATATAATAAGAATTTCATACCAAAAACTCAATCTGTTACTTTGGCCCGACTCGGGAATCGAACCCGAGACCTCTTGATTGGCAGTCGCAAACGCAAACCGCCAGAGCAACGAGGCAGGCATAGAAGTATGTACGGTACTTATATTAAAATATCAATTTTTAAATTGTTGTCTTTATCTGTTTGCTCCATCTAATCTATAGAACGGCTTGACCGATTTTTGAGTATTGAGCTGATACTATTGCGAGTAACTTGGCTACTTTTATTTTAGAAAAAAATTTTTGGAACAAGTTTAAAACCAATGAAATGGTGAATAATTTCTAATTCAAAAGCTACAAATCCCATGCCTAATACCGGGCGCAGTTAGTATTTTTAATAAATTTTCGTACCACTTATCACGTTAGGGTTTAACGGCAAAGTTTCGGACAGGAGGCTGCTGACGGTCAGAAGGGAGAGAGTGTCGGCCAGGCTGTTGGCTACACTTGGTTGAGCAATGATCGGTGCAGACACAGCAAGGGGTGCGGCGGTTCTTATTACTTGGCTGAAAACGTTCTGAAAAGGAAAAAACTTATTGAAATATGTATATGTATGTATCATGTTGTGACCTTTTTAACCGACTTCCAAAAGGAGGAGGATCTTAATTTCATCGGTATATATATATATATATTTTTTTATGTATGTACATCGATTACTCCGTCAATTGAGGACCGATTTTGAAAATTCTTTTTGTATTCGAAAGGGTATGCTCCCCATGTGGTCCCATGGCCACCATATCAGGATCTGATGATGGGATCCCAAGGAAATCGAAAGAAACCCTCAAATTTACGTGAGTGCCTGCAATGAAGTTAAGAGCAATTGTCTGCATGCCTTCATATTCTGTAGAGAACATTTAACTTTAAATGAAATGATGATGAGAGACTTGAAAAAGACTAATAAGCGAAAAAAAAAAAACTTCGTTTAAAAAAACCGACTTCAAAAACTAAAAAGTATAAAATAACTTAATTTGTATGTGCTACCTATTCATAGGTTTGAAGTCGGTGCCAAGTGTTAAGACCAAACTGCCATGTGTTAGATGTGTCAAGGTATTAGTATTTTGAACGACTTTAAATAATATTTCCCAATTTTACTTGGGGTTAGCACAATGCGTAAATTCCATAAAACCCTCTTATCAATAGAAGAAGTTTTCAAACGAAAATAATCGTTATTTGAATGTGTTAGAATCTATATAATAAAAAAAGTATTAATGTAGGTATGTATAGCAGTTGTCTAGTACCCACTGTACAAGCTCTGGTTTGTTTGGGACTAGATGGCGTTATGTGGATGTGGTAGAATCTACTCGTACCTATATATTAATACGTGAAGCAAAAAATTTGTACCCTTTTCAACCGACTTCAAAAAGGAGGAGGTTCTCAATTCGACTGTTTTTTTTTTATGTTTGTTACCTCATAACTTTGGACTGGGTGAACCGATTTTGATGATTCTTTTTTTATTTGAAAGCTGATGCTTCCCGAATGGTCCCATTTAAATTTGGTCCAGATTGAAGTCGGTTTTTTTTGTTAAAATTTGTAATTATTACGAAAATTATGCAAACTAGGAGGAGTATTGAACTTTGCACAGTTAAAGTTTATAAGGAGGACGAGTGCAGAAACCAAAAAGAAATTGAATTATGGTCCAATTTTGACCACCGGGAAAACGAGGTCATTAGACATAGCTAGCTAGAGGTTCACAATGGTAGGAAGCCAAAGAAGAACAAACAACCTGACTTAGATTCTAAGATTTGCTTCCTAAAACATTTACCAAGTGTAATTATAAAAAAAAAGCAAATATTGACGTTTACCTGCAAGAGAACAGCCTGCACCAGGAAGAAGACAGCGAAGAACTTCATTGTGACTTTTCAATCAAGTAACTATTGAATACTGAACCCTATGAATACCGCTCTATTTATACCAACTCGTTTCATCATTCCTTGTACAAAGTACGTTGTTTATCACTGGTGATGAAATGGTTTGTGATGAAAATAGTGGTGTTAGACTATATGGGGTAACCTATAACGATAACATATAAGCGAATATGGTTTTCTATAAATAAACTGATGTTAGGTATCTCGACTCACCTCACAATATAACAATACAATGTCACAATATAACAATGTAAAAATCTTGCAGCTATCAGTAAGAACGGCGCATGATTGGTTAGCTCATGGCTGTGCAGCAATGACTCCAAACCTTTTATTTTGTTTTCTTTGGTCGACTTCGTTCTCATTCAAGTCTCTTAGTGAAAAAAAAATTGTAAACCGTATTATTATTTTTTTAAAGGAGCAACAATGGAGTTTCTTGCAAGATTCTTCTCCATGAAGGGTAGGCTGCACTTGGAACTGGCGACTAGAATCACTCGATTTTTTAATATTAAATATTGACTATTCATAAGTGCCTGTAAAATAAGTGCCTATATGAATAAAATATTTTTGAGTTTGAGTTCGAGTTTTTATTTAATGCGACGGGCCTGTTAGTATTTTGGTTAGTGACACTGGCCAAATATTTGAGTGATGACAGCGATCATTTGTTCTGTGTAAAATATATGAGTACGAGAAACCCGAGCTTCGTACGGAAATCTCTGAAAGTCTCGGATTTTCTCTACTATAAAATGCATCTATTACACTTATAAACCTTCCTCTTGAATCATCTTCCTCTTTCCGCCGAAAGCCTTTGCCGAAAACTGTATTGAAATCCGTTGAGTAGTGTAAAAGATCTAAGCGAACAGACAGTGGAAGCGATTTCATTTTTAACCGACTTCAAAAAAAAAGAGTAGGTTATAAATGCGACTGTTTTTGTTTGTTTGTTACCTTATAACTTTCGACTGGGTGAACCGATTTTGGTGATGTCCGTGTGGTCTAGACCTGGACTAGACCAAATTTAAATGGACCCACACGGGAAGCACCAGCTTTCAAATAAAAAAAGAATCATCAGAATCGGTTCACCCAGTCGAAAGTTATGAGGTAACAAATCTTTTAAAAAAACAGTCGCATTGATAACCTCCTCCTTTTTCGAAGTCGATTAAAAAGGCGCCCATTGTATCTTTGTTTATATGCTACATTGTAAGTTTCCTAACCATGGTTTATTATAACTCGGCCGAGCTATCTTGGCACGCGTGAACATAGGCTCTGCGAACTTTAGCGCATGTACACTCGAAGTAACCAATAAGCACGAAGTAACCAAAAAGGGATGTCCAATACGCGTGCCTGAGGGTGTTGTTTAATCGATATTTATTCAAATCGATTGAAATTAAGTCATAAAAATATATTTATTTTCAATTTTATAAGGAGGTTTTAAATTTTCTCAAACAGTCGTTACTCAAGTAGACGTTAACAGATAACTGATATTTAAGTAAATTATGTCTATCAACTGAAAAAATAAAATTTTTGTAGTTTTTTTTTTTATTAAAGTCGAAATCTTGTTTATTGACTACAAAATTCACTAACATTAGTAAATCTATTTCATTTAATATCATATATAAACAAAAATCAATAACTTCTAAATTAAACTAATCGATTACGATTTTCGATTGAATAAAGGGTCGATTGTGTTTACTTATGGTCAATCTCTATCCTAACCACCGCCCCCGTACGTCGCCTCATGCCACCATTTTGTAGCAAAAAAAAGTTATTGCGCAACCTTCTGCGCGAAGTTCACGCGTGCCAAGATAGCTCGGCCGAGTTATATGTAGGGACAAAGTTCTTAAATCCACTCACTTTCCTTCTTTATGTTAAAATTAAGTTTAAGTAAGTAAGGTAGTAGAGCCACGGTGATTTCAGCACGAACGGGCCGGCTCGACCGGGGCGGTACTACCCTCGCACAGAAAATCAACGTAAAATGAAAGCGTTCGTGCTGTCGTGTTTCGTTGGTGAGTGCGAGACCGGAGTCCCAATGATGCAGAAGTAACACTTGGCCGCCGTGGTGTAGGTCATCATGCTGGATTGTTGCATTGTCTGCATTCGCAGTGAGTATGTTGATCACCACTCTTGGATTCTGCTAATGCTTTCCATCAGGCAGAGTAGATACATTTTGACAGGGGCAAACATAAATAATAATCTAAAATTTTAACAAAAAAAACCGACATCAATCTGGACCAAATTTAAATGGGACCACACGGGCAAATCGATTCACCCAGTCGAAAGTTATGAGGTAACGAACATAAAAAAACAGTCGAATTGAGAACCTCCTCCTTTTTTTGAAGTCAGTTAAAAAAATACTTGTGAGGTGACTGTGCTTGCGTTTAAGACAGACGAAAATAAACCAAGTTGGAGTTAACACGTGAATACTTTTATTGATTTAATTATTGGCCTAGCTAGTAATATTAATACGCAACTCATATAAACCTTACATCAAGTTCCTAAAGTTTATAATAAAGATTGGCATGATACCATGAGCGTCTCCGTGATTCGGAGGTCACTTTAAGCAGTCGGTCCCGGTGAAGCTTGGTTGGAGGCCTTTGGGCGGCTTAAAAACATCCAACGGCAAGATTACGTAGCAACAACGTTGTTTTGCCAGTCCCCAACCCGCACTCGACCAGGGTGGGGACGTATGGCCTTAACCCTCACCTGAGAGGAGACCCGAGCCCAGCAGTGGTACTTATTAATGATAATAAAGAGTACCTGTCTACCTACGTTTATCAGTAGACTGGTCACCGTAATACAGGCCCTGCCTAGCTTGCGATCAGACAGCCGAGTGTGAGATCAACTTGAGCCAATAGTCAACCTACTTTCATTCTTTCTAAATTATTTTGACTGCCTCGGTGGCGCAGTAGTAGCGTATGCGACTGCTGTGGTTGAGGTCTCGGGTTCGATTCCCGGGTCAGACCAAATGTTTGTATGATCTACAAATATTTGTTTCGGAATTTGGGTGTTTTCTATGTATGATATGTTTGTATTTACAAAAAAAAAAGTATATATGAATTTATATCAGTTGTCTACGAGTAGTACCCATAAGACAATTTAAAAATGTTAGCTTTAAACAAGGCTAAAATATATATCTATACAAATAAATAAAATTGGAGTGTCTGTTTGTAATATTAAAATAACTGCTTTTTACTAAAGGCTGGCTTGCAATTTTTGTCTATCTGTCTGTTGGTCTGTCTGTCTGTTTGTTCCGGGTAATCTCTGGAACGGCTGGACCGATTTTTACGGGACTTTCACTGACAGATAGCTGATGATCTAAGGAGTAACTTAAGCTACAATTTTTAGACTAGATTCGCCCCGCGGCGTTTCCCGCGCTACGACAATAACCGCGGGTAACACCGCGGGGTTCAGCTAGTTTCATATAAATGTGGTGAGGGGTTTAAAATACAGAATGTCGGTTGGTGTCGATAGAGCCTACTAAACAAACAAACTACCCAACACAATACCACTATAAAGAGAAGAAAAGAAAAATATTTCGGACAACTTCAATTTGAGCAGAGCTTGTACCATTTAAGCTAGATTGACTGATAGTTTTTTTTTTCTAAATACATACATATTATTCATAGAACAACCAAACTCCGAAACAAATATTTGCAAATCATACAAACATTTGGTCCGAATTGAATCCAAGACCTCTGCGCAGCAGTCGCATTCTCAACTGCTGGCAATATAATCACAAATTTTAACAAAAAAAACCGGTTAAGGAACTGGACCAAATTGAAACGGAAAGCACCAGCTTTCAAATAAAAAAAGAATCATCAAAATCGGTTCACACAGTCGAAAGTTATGAGGTAATTTAGCAAACATAAAAAAAACAATCGAATAACCGACTTCAAAAAAGGAGGAGGTTATCAACCTCCTCCTTTTTTGAAGTGTGTTAAAAATGTGGACTGTTAAGAGCTGTTGATAGATATAATGATGATGAAAACTCTTTCAATACTGTCTGTATGTCATATAGAATTTATTGTAATTGATGTCCACTCATTATTTAAGTAATCGATTGATTCAATTTAATTATTGAAATTGTTATGTTGCAATCGATAAAATATACATATTTAAAACAGACGTTTGTAATCTGTTAGTATTGATAAGTTATTATTAAACAAAGTCTGCCGTGTTTTATGTATTTAAAAAATGGTTAGAAGAATATTATTATTTATTTTCATTGCGACTTCGAACGTGAGTATTTTTATTATTACTTTGACTATTAAAGGCCTGTTAAGTGGTAACCAGAGAGCATATAGACATACTTATATATTTCTATAGAGATAATTTACGGCTCCGTCCACTAGTATCCCCTGCTTAAATCCCGTGGGGTATTTATTTGGAATTTTCGTCCGCACTGATTCCCTAGGGGATCTTTTTGATTTTCTTTTCTATTTTGATCACCCGGGGGATTAATTTCAGTGTAGTCATAGATCGGAGCCTGAAGAAGGACATAGGCATAGGCGGGCGGAGCCGCGGGAAAAAGGCCGTTATTATATACAATTGAAAGAAAAACTACATACGAAATTAAGAAAGTCTTTAACAAAAGTATATTTATTACAGAAAGTATCCACACAAACCATAGATTGTGGAACTACAACGCCAGCTATCCAGGAATCAACATTGGACGCAAATTGGGAACATCTTCTGCCAACTCTGGGTCTTATCAAAGATTCATCAACTGTAAAGAAAGAAAGATTGCTGAACGTAGTTAAATTACTCAACTACCTTCTATCGGAAGATATTGAGAAGAATAAATGTGAGAAAGAACAAGAAGTAAATAAAGAAAACAATGAATTAGAAACACCAGATATTGAAGATATTGAAAATCTCATAGACGTAAGAATGAACACGGAAGAGTATGATAAGCCTAATGATGCAGAGAACAATGTTTTGCAGAATAAAACTACAGATTTGAGTAAAACAATAGCGAAGATATCAGCAGCTTTGGCCAAAATAGAGGATGAAAATGAAAATGATGAAGAGACAGAAAATACCTCTGCTGTTATGGGTATGTTTAGGATTAAGAATACTTGCCAAAGTAAAATAAATCCTTTAGGATCATCGTCTACACCACAAATGGATCAGGCTGAAACAAACTCTGTATCACAAACAACAAAATTCACTATCCCTTGCCAACGAGCATCTGATATTTTAAAAGAAACTTCCAGCTTTGTCGTCCCAAAAGAAGCTTATTGTAATCTTCCTAAAAACATTAATTTGAATTCTAGATCCAAAGATATAAAGTTGAAATCCGAAAATCTACCTTTTAAGTTAGCACCTAATTCTGTTAGCTGTGTGGACGAAGAAGATTCTTTTGCTGTTCTATTTAGACCAAAAAAAATCACTATGATGAAAGTTTATGGAAATTTACTGAAAAAGATAGCTATTACAATATTAGTGCCATACCATATATCTAAGCTGTCTGTTTAAGTAGATATTGAGCCATATTTATTTAAATACGACATATTAATAGTTTATCACCTACAAATATATTTTATTTAGATGACAGCTATGTATAAAAAACTAAAACATAGTTTAACGCCATCTACCAAAGGTAAAACGAAATTCACAATTCTTAGGAATCCTACATCGCGTTAAAACAGCTTTCATGTTATCATAAGAATATCTCAAAATCAATCGTTGGGCTGTCCACCCAGTAAAATTCAAATTCAAAAAAATCAACCAGTCTACTCCGAAAACCTCCGTAGTGGTTGAAGGAATACCACACTTCCTCATATTACCATTTTTCGAGAAATAAAACTATCTGTAGCATAGGTTCAGGCACTCCTTTATAAAGAGTCTCTGTTCGGCTACAAACTTTCTCAAAATGCAGTTAAGTAAATCATATTACCTATTTTATCTCTTTCTTTCTTCCAAGCTAAGTATCCCACATGTTGGTAGGGTCAGCTTTCCTCGCCTGTCTGCTGAACTTCGCCATAATACTCATGTCATCTTCAATCATCTTATTATTGGTATTATTATTCTTGAAAATAATTTATTTTATAGTTTGTAATTTAGTTATGTTCTGTTATTTATTTGTATATTAGGAAAATAATTAAAGTAATTTTGTTCATGTCTTTTGTTTTAATTTAACGTCCTAATGACAATCAAGTCTAACTTTCTGTTCTTCTTAATGGTACACATGAGAAAATAACAGTATGGGATGAACTCTATCTACGGACACGGGACACCTTGACTAAACTTACACTAAGCTCTTCACAGTTTAGTGCAGGCGGTATCGTAGAAGTAAACAAAGCCATCTGAATTCAAGAGTCACAAAAATGATTAACAATGCAGAGTGTCACTACCCCTATTCATCCCATGGGTGTCATAAAAGGCGACTAAGGGAGAAATATTTGCAGAACAACATCACTGCAAAGAGAAAACTTAAGCTAGAGTCTTTAGTGTAACGTTTCGAAAGTGCTTGAAAAGGGCTACTTGAAATAAAAGATTTTTGATTGATGCAACCCTATACCGACTCATCTCGCCAGCGTGGTAATTAGGCTAAAACCTCCTTTATATGAGAGGAGTTTGTCCAGAAGAGAACTATTGAAGACTGTTGATGTGATGTGACGTGTCTGACGATTTTGAATGATCCCACCAGAATTTGTACAGTAACGTAGAACATAGTAGCAGAAACGTAGTGTAGTACGTCCACAGGCCAGGTGGAGTGATGATCTGCGTAAAACGGCTGGCAGGAGCTGGATGCGAGAAGCCGAGGATCGAATCTAGTGGCCTGCAATTGAAGAGGCCTATGTCGAGCAGTGGACTGCAATAAGCTAATGATGACCAGAATTTGGCGTTGAGCCCCGTTTTCTTCACTGATGCTTAACTCTTACTGGTCGTAGTTAGTGTTCGATACAGATATCCTACAGCATTAGAACAACATGGGCCACCGAACGGAAGGGAGTAGCGTCTTTTTCCGATACAAAACAGTCTGTATTTTTTTCTGGGGGCAATATTCACACATAAACATTTAAGGCTCACATTCAAAAACAATCGACTGTCACTACGAACTCACACATAACAATTAAAACAAAACGTTCAGAATTTTACGCACACATAAATACATTCCGTGCCTTAACAGTATAACGCATCGTCCCATTTGGGCTTCTACTTTGACAGAGGGGAACTCCTACGTATGACTTGTTCCTATTGTGTAGCTCTTTACCCTACAGTCTTTCTCGATCTAACACTAAAATATTTTTTCAATTTGAATTAGTCGTTCCTAAATTTATAACATTCAGATTAGGTAAGATGGGAATATAAAGGAACGGGTATTATGTAAAGAACCTCCAATACAAAGGGAGGATCCTCCGACCAGGTGAAAATAACTGGCAGGCCGCGGCCTTACGTTTGAAATTGGGAAGTGTATTTATGCTAATAGTCTCGAGAATTTGTATATCGCGATATAGGATTAGTAATTACTCCATAGTTCAGTGTATCTTCGATAGATGGCAATGTAGTATTTTTTGTTGCGCTGCATGTGAATGCCGCAACAGAAAATTAAGTACTCCATGGCAGCATGGAGTAGGTACCAAATTTTCATGAAATGGAGATACACCATAATATTTGTTTTTAATGTATGGAATTTGATATGAAGAGCAAGATGTCTATTTGTTAGCGACAATCAATTTTATGGTAGGCGCTTGGTGGTAAGCGATTATTGGTGATATCAAAACATATCTATACTATAATATTATAAGGCTGAAGAGTTTGTTTGTTTGAATGCGCTAATCTCAAGAACCGCGCAAAAGATTTGAAATTATCGAGGAAGGCTATAGGCTATATATCATCACCCTAAGAACAATAGGAGTGGAGCAACAATGAAGAATGTTACAAAAGCGGGGGAAATTTTTACGCTGTGGGCAATAGGAGACGTAAACGACATTGCGTGGGTCAGCTAGTGTGTTGTATGTATAAGATGTACAGTAACATGTTAATATATTCTACACATCTTATATACAATACTATATAGGTATGAGTAGATATACGTACATAGTCACAGAGCCGTTAGTGTACTAGTTAACAGAGCTGAGTCTTATGGTTCGATTCCCACCGAGGACCAATGTTACAACATTTGACAAGCGCGATATTTTTTCCTACACCTGGGTCGGGTGTAACTTTAAATCATAAGTATTTCATCGACAGGCATTAGTATACTGGATATATATCTCTCACCTTAAAAGAAGGTGTTGGCCTATTATACAACACCATTTATGTTAGAAAGGCACCTGGCTGTCTAAAATATAAATTAACAAATGAACCCGCGAACAATCAAACGCTCATTCACCGCGCCATAGAATTCTTAAAGTATTATGCATTCATATTTCAAAAAATGGTTATGTTAATTAACGTTACCTAAATATTTCACGTTTATTAAGAAAATAACTGAAAAGTCAGTTACAACTATAGGCTTATATGTATGTATGTAAATAAGCAACTAACTTTTGCCTGCGGCTACGCCCGCGGTTATGTCGGTTATCGCAGTGATTTTTCATTTATTTCTCAACCGATCGAAATATAATCTTGACATAGTATAAAATAAATTAAATTAAAAAGCTTTTTAAAAACAAGCTTTTACTGGATTTTTTTTATGGAATAGGCGAGCAAACGAGCAGACGTATCGCCTGATGGTAAGCGATTAACGCCACCCATGGACACCCGCAACACCAGAGGCGTCACAAGTGGGGTTGGGGTATGGGCCTCAGGTATCCTCACTTACTCGGTGAAACACAGCGCAAGCACTAATTTACACCGGTTTTCTGTGAGGCCGTGGTATCACTCTGGTCGAGCCGGCCCATTCATGCTCGTGGCTCTCCCACGGTAACAATCGACAGTACAAACACGGTAACAACAAGGAATGTGTCGAGACGAATCAAACGAGTCCAAACTCGATGAAGTTGCGACGTTTCTTTACAGAGTTCCTATGGCCACCTTCCAGCTCGAGCATCAGATCAGCTTCATGTCATTATAATATTGTATTGTCATGCTGTATACATGTGCTTTCAAAATCGGTTGAAGATATCTGCTTCAAAATTGAGTTGCAAGATTCTACACGAACATACAAGCATACATACATTGCAAGTTAATATATAGCTTGTAATATAGAAATGCCTTGTCCATTGTTTTATGTTTGGGACTGAAAACCATTTGTGAGTTGTATATTTATATAGAAATAGCGTTTGCCCTCGGCTCCGCCCGCGTGTATGTCGGTTATCGCGGCAAATAGTAGCCTATGTGTTATTCTGATGTATAAGCTATATTACTGTAAAGTTTCATCCAAAACCATTCAGTAGTTTGCGCGTGAAGAAGTAACAAACATACACACTCACAACTTTCGTTTTTATAATATTAGTGTGATATTAGTAGGACGCTTACCCTCGGCTCAGCCCGCGTGCATGACGGTTATCAAGGTAAAGAGTAGTGTATGCCTTCCCTCAAGGATCGCAATATTTTAATAAAAGTGGTGAAGCGGTTTATCCATGAAATCGTAACGAACAGACAGGCATTAATAACTATTGCCATAGATGTTCGTGACAACCAGAACCGACGACTGAACGTGCTATCTGACTGTCTCTAAGGCATAGCTTGAAACACCACCAACTATCATACTCCAAGCTGGGATTAAGAATTTTAACCCTAGACTTCTTGATAGGCAGTCGCATACGCTAACCGCTAGACCAGCAAGGCAGTTAGAAATCCCAATATAAATTCTCTCTATATTTCAGCGAAATGCGGAAGGCGCCAGACAGCCTGGCGAGGCCTCCCCACTCCATTGACCAGTGGCCTATTTCCGTCGACCGAAAAATGTGTCAGACAGTTATATGTATTATTCTATATTTATTATGTTATGGAAATAGCTGCATAGTTCATTTAGAATTCTGCACAATCAATGACTACACGATTGCAATGTTGACTCGATGGTTCAAGCTGTCGCCACGCCGCTTTCTACTAATGAGAGTTGTGGGTTAAACCCCGCGTGGGATAATAGTTACTTTTAAATAAAATACGGCTCTCCCACGGTGAGCCACTCTTTGGCATGAATGGGCCGACTCGACCGTAGTGATACCACGGCCTCATAGAAAACCGTTGTGAGACCGTGCTTGTGCTTTGTTTCACCGAGTGAGTGAGGATACCTGAGACCCGTACCCCAACCCCTCCTCCCATCACCCCCTAACCCCCAAAGGCCGGCAACGCACTTGTGACGATTCTGGTGTTGCAGTTGTCCATGGGCGGCGGTAATCGCTTCCATCAGGCGATACGTCTGCTCGTTTGTATAAAAAACAATAAATGGCTATTATTTCAAGAATGCCTTTCCAGGCACTTTCGAAACGCAAATGTGAGTCGCACGTGCGAGCACGTGTGTCGAGACAATCATACATACAAATAAATAAAATTGGAGTGTCTGTTTGTAATATTAAAATAACTACTTTTTCAGCTAGTCTTACTATATTCTTTTGAATGTCTAGGATACCACCGCTTTTGGACATCAGCAATTCAAAATGTCCCCTCCTTTCTTAGCCTCCCCGGCTTCTAGTTCTGATGATCCTAATCAGCAATGAATATGAATAATCATGCGGACTTTTTACTAAATGCATATGTATGTGTAAACACGGTACATATACCAAGACATTTTTTGGAACGAAGTTCCTTATGGGGCGTTGCGGAGGGGTACCCTAGCCGGCAAAAAACGTCCATAACGTAAGATTAACGCCTCGGTGTCAAAATAGTAACGTATGAGAATGATGTGAGGTCTCGGGTTCGAATCCCGTGTAGGATCAAATATTTTTTTTGATATGCAAATATTTGTTTTTTGGTAGTTTGGATGTTTTCTATGTATAATATGTATTTATTTACAAAAAAAATGTCCGAAATATTAATTTATTTATTTCGTGAACGAAAAATTTAAATAATCTGTAAGTTGCATGTCACAAGTATGAAGTAAAAATATTTATTTCCAGTTCTAGAGTTGAAATAAATAGAACTCTAGAACTGGAAATAAATATTTTTACTATAAAAAACTTCGTTCCTATCTGGTGTCCCACCACACCACGCGATTTTTTTTTACAATTTTTGTCTGTCTGTCTGTCTGTTACGGCTAATCTCTGGAACGGCTGGACCTATTTTGACGGGAGTTTCACTAATAGGTAAGGAGTAACTTAATTAGGCTACTTTATTTAGATTAGCTTTGCCCCGCGGTTTTATCTGCGGTACAACAATAACCGTGCGGCTAACACCGCGGGGTCTAGCTAGTCTTACTATATTCTTATGAATGGCTAGAATACCACCGCTTTTGGACATCAGCAATAGAGTAGTTGCCACCTTAGTTAAATCAGCTACTTTTTATCATCTGTCAAAACGATAACTTTGTATGAAAAATGTACTAAAAACCAACGTTGAAATAGAAATGAAAAGCTGTAATAATTATGTTTTCCTAGATGTTTTGTAACATTCGTTTTAATGAAGGCGACATCGGTATTTATTTACGATACAGTCAACTACCCAATTCAAAATGTCCCCTCCTTTCTTAGAGGGGGAGGCTTCTAGTTCTGATGATCCTAATTAGCTGCGTAAAAAGGCAAAAAAAAAAAATTTTTAAACGTTTTGTGGATTTTTACGGTTTGTTGATATTTGCAAACATGGGCAAAAAATAGTATTGTTACATATCTCAAACTCTCCAGTCTAGTCCCCAACTAGGCCAAGCCTGTGTTATAATAATAATACCTAATATTTTTCGGACATCTAAAACACAACGCCATCTAGTCCCACACTAAGCAAAGCTTGTATTATGGTTACTGGACAACTGGTATAAATACACAATAAATACTTTTTTCAATACCGTATATATATTTAATTGGAAAACACAGAACAAATGATTACGTCGATCACAAAATATTTTTTCTGGGTGGGAATAGAACCCACGTCCTCTGGCTTAGCAATCAGGTTCACTGCCCGCATATCCAACAGGACTGTTTACAAGATTATCGTCTCAAATCACTCAAAAAATGTTATAAAGTATGGCAACATGTAAAGTTTTTTTTATTAAATATTTCTTACAAATAAAATGTAGGTAGTTCTTAATACGAATTAAAATAGTTCCAAATTCGAATTAAAGGACTTGATGACAGCTATCCCAAGTCGAAAAACAAAACAATCGAATAGAAGTTAGGGGGTAAACAATGTCACGTCACTCGATTAGTGCGCATGCGTTTGACCTCAGCATCAATACACACTACGTGAAAATTTTATAGAATTACTAGCTGATCGACACAACTTCTTCAGCGTCTCTTTTCCATCGTGCTCAGCTCCTATTGATCTAATCGTTATGCGTATCCTATCTTAGGCACGCCAGCCAAAACACACATTTAAAAACGTGAAAATCAGTTAGACAGTTTCAAAGTTCATAGTGAGCAACAACGTGACACAAGAATAATATGAGATAGACACCTTGTAATTTGAAAACCATAGATGTCTCAAGTTTACAAATTTATATTTTGTATGTAGGTATATGACATGTAAACATAATATAGGTACAGTAAATAAGGTTTAGATGTTTAGTTATATAACCTATGTGTGCCTACCTCACAAGATTTCTACACCGCCATGTAGGTTTTGATTCCCTTGCGAGTGTCGAAAATTTGCAGAGCATAAACGACTGTTTCTTTTCATTGCATTGACCTAGAAGTTTGTATTTCGGCGTTCCTGAGAAAAGGGTCTTGTTTTGACAGACAGACAGACGGACAACAAAGTGTTCCTATAAGGGTTCCTTTTTTTTTCTTTTGAGGTACGGAACTTACAAATAATTAGATAATCAGAACTGTCGCCGCAAAGGATGTTGTATCCTTGATAACAATCGTTCTGAATGATGACAATGATGCAAATATGGTAGGCGTGAATAGTGGAGTTAAAACTCGATTATGAAATAAAAATTCCAGTATTTTTCATACCTTGCAGTTGTCTAGCTGGAATGTGTTGTTGGTAGACACAGTTAATTCTTCGATGGCCACAAAAGCATTAATTGGTCTTATTCAGAAGATTTTTTCCTTTTTTTTCAAGTTCTAGGTTAGTTTGGAATTTATCATATCATTACATGGATATATGGCATGAGTTATTAACGCTTGTCAATATCATAAGCAAATAATACATCTCTGTTTGTTTAATACATCTCTAACTTGCGATTTGCGGATGACATCGTCATCATGGCAGAGCCGCTGCAGAATCTACATCAGATGCTGAACGACCTAGCAGACTCTTCTGTACGCATCGGCCTACGGATGAACTTGGAGAAAACCAAGACCACGTTTAATGAACATGATCCACCGGAACCGGTCCCGGTACACGGTGCCGTTCTCGAAGTTGTTTAAAAATTTGTGTACCTAGGGCAGACTTTACAGTTAGGTAGAAACAACTTCGATGATGAGGTGATTAGGAGAATTCAGCTGGGTTGGGCAGCGTTTGAAAAACTTCAAGCAAGCAAAGCAAGCTGAATTAGCAGTGAGCTGGCCATATTAGCCGCAGAACTGATAGCCGTTGAGATAAACGAGTTCTTGAGTGGAGACCGCGTCTCGGCAAACGTAGTGTAGGACGTCCACAGGCCAGGTGGAATGATGATCTGCGCAAGACGGCTGGCAGGAGCTGGATGCTAGAAGCCGAGGATCGAACCAAGTGGCGTGCAATTGCAGAGGCCTATGTCCAGCAGTGGATGATGATCTACAAGTCCACTTAAGCATTACTCTTGAACATTTGCGTACAATTTGTGACTGCATCAAAGAATATTGAAAACTGCATACGAAAAATGCTTGTCTGACGCTCGACAGTTTAATGAGAAAAACAGTTATGATTTGCCAAAAGATTTAAACACAAAAGAGCAACCAAAAAAAGGAAAACAAATAATGCAGGCAGCAATCAACCTATAACGTAAACGATAATACTGGGAGCCCCCTTATATATATTTTTTATTTTTTTTGTTTTTGTTGCTATAAGGGCAACAGAAATACATCATCTATGAACATTTCAACTGTTTAATTATCACGGTTCATGAGATACAGCCTGGCGTCAGAGTGACAGACCTACGGACGTACAGCAGAGTCTTAGTAATAGGGTTCTGTTCTACTACCGGTCCCTTTGGGTACGGTAGTACCCTAAAAACTGTTTAATTTCAAGTTATTATTATTTATTTTATATTTCCTTTTTCTTGCACCATCAGAGGGCCTCGCGAAATGTACATACCTTGCCCACATTAAATTTTGGCCTTACGCCGCCACTGAAACCACCCAAAGGTTGACTGGTAGAGAATGCTCTGGGCATTAAGTCCGCCGACGTTCAAAAATATATAAAGTTATCTATCTATACTTATAATAAAAACTAGCTGACACAAGCAACGTCGTTTGCGTCTTCTATTGCCCGTAGCGTAATAATTTTCCCCCGTTTTTGAAACATTGTTCATTGGTGCTCCGCTCCTCCACTTTGTATATTATACAGTACATTTATCTAGTTTTTCTAATTTTTCCCCACCCCTGAGTAAATGAATCCGTGAATGTACCTAATGGTCACTACGACAGGGACATCAACCAAAATAAACACAAAACAATAATAGTGTGTTATCTTAACAATTAACTTTTAAAACGCATAACCGTTTACAACTGTGGGGAAACCGGTGGTGTCGTGTTCCTCTAAAACAAAGGAAGAATTCTCCAAGCAGGCGATTTGATTATGTCTGGCGGGCCGGGTCTCAAACTGTTTCAAGTTGTAGTTATGCTAATCGGCGCGAGAATCTCTATATCGCGATACAGGATTACTAGTTGCTCCGTAGTTCATTCCTCAGTGTGTCTTCGATAGATGGCGCTGTTGTATGTTTTGATGTGGCATGTGGTAGTCGCCAAACAACGTTCCGACCATGATGTATTTTAGTAGTATTCTTCATTTCCAAATCCTTATGGGTGGTATCTTGTCTTCAGGGTAGAATAGAACGAAACGGGTAATTATATTAAAAAATGCCATAATGGATTCAAAACTTACAGCACAAATCAGTACAACCGAAAAGACACCTTTTTTAAGGTCAATTATAATATCTCTATTTACTATAGAACAGTTGTGTATCGAAGTTTAAGTGACGTATAAGTGCGGTGACATTTAAATCTTAACTTTACCAAGTAAAATCCAATTCTACAAAATCCACCCGTATAAACCCCTCTTGTACCCCTAAAAATAGAGGGAGTTTGCCTATATCTATATACCTAGTTGAATATCATCGATGCGGCAGCAACCACCAGTCGTGAACACAGTGTTGAGCCTGAATGTCGTTATACAAGCATCCAGAAAATTGTACAAAGAAGTATACGTGTGTAATTGTTTTTAATGTGTATCACTGCGAAGTAGTCAAACATTCCTTAATTGGAAGTGTTTAATTGAGTGAAGTGTAAATTAAAGTGAAGTTATGACGTTACATGCCTTGCCGGCATCCAGTTACATGATACAAGAACCAATATATAAAAGTATTGAGCCCCCAAAAAATATGCCTTCGTTAATTTTTCGTAATCGGTAAGTCAATCGATTTTATTCTTTTGTTTTGTACGCATTACGCTGCGGCCTTCCCATCCCAATCGATAATCTCGCAGCTAACTTCACTGCGGTCTATGATGACGTTATATTTTGAAGAAACGAAACGTAATCAGTTTCCACGTTAACTCTAAATTAAAAAAATATAATGAGAATGGTACTTTTCATTATTGCAAAATTAAAGAAAAATATTAGTATATTATATTTTAAAAAGGCTATAGAGTTTTAATTTGAAATTGAGCCTTTCTTGCCACAACAACTTGAAAGAGCTCTTTGAATAAGTGTAACGGAATGCTTTTATCGAGAATAGAAACGTCATGTTTCCGGTAGCCATTATGGAAAAATTGGATTATGTGAACAAATTCAGACGGCTTCTTGCCACGTGTATTTTGTATGTAAATAGCATACCACTTAATTTGTGGGTTATCACCTTTCGCTCGTCACTTCAAGTTGATTATTCATCATACCTAAATTAATTTACACTCTGCTTGCTAAGTGATCGTGTGTACTGCGCAATTTCTCTGCAATCTCTTACGGTCTAAGCCGTGTTTTTCTTCACAAGTTCTTTCAAGGCTTAAATACGACTAACCAAGATGACGAAGTTGATACAACAGTTAAATTTTAGTAGTAGTATTAATAACTACGCTAATTACTACGATGTTGATGGTATCGAGTCCAACATTCACGAACCGAAGAACTACTTGTGAGTACTTTTATTTTCTATCAACCGCTTTATCTTTGTTGTTAAACATAACATTCATATTTCATAGTCGAAGTCAAACAAAGAACGTTTTTGTATTTCGAAAATGGAAGCTAATACTACTCATATTTTACTTTGTCCTTCATTTCGAAACGTCATCATTGTAATTGGCTGATTACTTGAATGTTGCAATGTTTTAATTTTATCTAACCTTTTTTCTTTCACGTGGACTATTATATCTTATCGCCTACTTATGCTTTTATTGTCTTTGGACACGAGTCTACATCGTTGATAAGCATTACTTCAAGCATTTTCGCGTTTTATGTTTTGCGTATTTCGCGTTTATTCGCCTTTGTGATGTAACCACCTTTGAGATATAGATGTTAAATGTATAAGGTCGTTTGTTAATTGTTGTTTAATCATTGATATATAGATGCAACTCAAGTAATTCTACTTACAAAGGACTAAGACAGAAAATATGTTTTATTTTATGTTTGTAAACTTTGGTATATACGGTAGATGCTCTGAGCTGATGTTGCTTGAGTGATTTTTTCAATATTCCAAGTAAAATATACATATACCTAAATATAAACTGTATCAAGGCTAAAACCTTAGTGACACAGTCGGTGTTGCTATCTCGGTTTCCTAAAAGTATTATTTAAAAAGCAGTTTTTGCCAGTGATTTGGTACGAGATGAGCGTAGGTTAAACTTCCGGAAACTATAGAACAAATCATAGACAAGAAAAAGTTTTAAAAACTATAAACCGACTATATGCAAACCTTTAATAAGATTAATATAGCCTATGACACTCAGACCGTTATTACAAATCTATTGACACCCGATTCATTAAAATCGGTTCAGTAGTTTAGATGCTATACTGCAGATACAAACATGTAGACACTCCCTTTCGGCTTCATCGTAGTCAGCTATAAAAGACATATTTGTTATCATAAATCTTCACTTCATCTTTATTCCTGGAAACCTGAGAATTCCAATAAATGATGATTCTTCATAAACCGTTCTAATAAAATATCACTGCTGACATAAGAAAATGAATACTTAGGTATTTATAGAAGTACCCTGTTTATATTAAACACCTACTGTCTGTGCAGTTACTAGGAGAACTGTTATGCTAACCTTAACAATATTATTCATAATAATATGATATGCTGCAGTTTGACCTAATTTCCTTAACATTAATGTGTAAAATAAATATTATGATATTATACTACCTACTGAAATCGTAATTGAATAGAACCTCAACCTCAATTCAAGTGTGATTTCAGTTAACCTGGATGCAATCTGTTTGTTTATCAATCATAATACTGTTCAGACATCTCTTTTCGTTTTTTATAAAGGCGAAAGTTTGTGTGTATGTTTGTTACTTCTTCACGCAAAAGCTACTGGATGGATTTGGATGAAACATTGCAGTCATATAGCTTATCCATCAGAATAACACATAGGCTACTATTTGCCGCGATAACCGACATACACACGGGCGGAGTCGCGGGCAACAGCTAGTCTTTAATATAAATTCATGCAACATCATTTGGTACAGTTCGCAACAGACAGTCTCCAAGCTGCAAGAGCTGGGGTTGGAAGCTCTCCCTCATCCGCCATACTCACCAGACCTTGCACCTACCGACTGTCACTTTTTCAATTCCATTCCAAATTTAGACAACTTTTTAGTGGGTAAAAAATTCAATTCCCGAGAGGCAGTACAAAATGCCTTTGAAGAGTTTGTTGCCTCCCGTCCATCTGATTTTTACAAGAAGGGCATCAATAAACTGCCAATGCGTAGGCAAAGATGCGTCGATTGCATGGGTGATTACTTCGAATAACAGAAATTAAAAAGTTTGAAAAAATAAGTACTTTCACTTATTGCATACAAAACGGCAATTTCATAGGTAAAGACTATTATTATGCATATCATAATCAACAGCTTTTAATAGACCACTGCTGGACATAGGCCTCTCCTTAGCTAGGATGTTTTGGCCTAGTATACCATGCACCGTGACCACATCAATTGATATAGTTTGTTTCAAGTTTTCCTTCCCCGTGCAGTGATGTTGTCCTACCTAATTGGTCCCTAAGTCGCCTCCTACAACACCCATTAGATGAGTAGGGGTACCTACCCCTACTGTGTCAGATTGTCCCTACATTCTTAATCTGACACCACACAGATTACTATATTATGTACACATCAGTCCAAAACTAGTGTAACAAAAACAAAACAGTATTGTAGGTACTTTATGATAGACTAGTTGTTACCCGCGGTTCCGCCCGCGTATATGTCGGTTATCGCGGCAAATAGGAGCCTAAGTGTTATTCTGATGTATAAGCTATATTACTGTAAAGTTTCATCCAAATCCATTGCGTGAAAGAGTTACAAACATACATCCATACTTACAAACTTTCGCGATAATAATATTAGTAGGATAACTTAGACAGTAATTAATTATTATGGACGGATTGTAATTGATTTATAAATATTTAACAGATTTATACCTTTACAATACACTAAAACTATATATTATCTTTTGTTTTAAAACATTGCAATACTTTGTTGTGTTTTTATTCTTCACACACACATTTAGGTATATGTTTACATGTGTGTATTTCAACTCACTTTCAGATTTCATTACTTTATATATATATAATAGCTTTTGTAAGTGACTGATTTGGATAATATTTATTTTAAATGGGGACTTAAGAGCATTCTTAGTTAACTGTTAAAGGTAGTGGGGCTCCGGTTTCAGCATTATACTGAATGCTAGGATGGCATAGTGGTTAAAGCGTTGACCATGCTGCTTTCTACTGCGCTGAATGTTGTGGGTTCAAATATCACATAGGTCAATTATTTGTGTGATCCACTTCATTGTTGTTGTGAGTCTGTGTCCTTTTAATGTTTTTTTTAAAATATACATACTGTGAAGCTAGTCTAAAAAAGTAGCCTAAGTTACTCCCTATATCATCAGCTACCTATCAGTGAAAGTCCCGTTAAAATCCAGCCAGCCGTTCCAGAGATTAGCCGGTACAAACAGACAGACAAAAATTGTAAAAAAAATAATTTGGTATATGTACCATGTACACATACATAATAAATGCCTTTAGTAAAAAGCGGTTATTTTAATATTACAGACAGACTACTCCAATTTTATTTATTTGTATAGATTTGGCCCTGCCAAAATGACTCTACTCTGCCGGATGGAAAGCAGAAGCAGAATCCAAGAGTGGAGGTCACCATACTCATTGCAAATGCAGACAATGCAGCATTGTGACCCACACTATGGCGGCCTAGTGATGTTTCTGCATCATTGGGTGTTTGTAGAGTCCCCGCTACACAAGTTGTGTTCTTAATGCATCTTTCTGAAAGGAACAGAATCAAAACAACAGTTCTTTGAATTTTCTCGGTCGGTCTAAGAGTGTTTCTGCACACTATTCTCAGAAGTGACTTAACCGATTTGAATGCGATTTTCTCGTATACATATATAGTAGTAAACTCAACTAAAATTTTTGTGTTTCTTTAGTTAGATCAGTTTAAGGAATCACCGCGATAACTGACATATATGCGGACAGAGCCGCAGGCAAAAGCTAGTTTAAAATACATCTAAACTTGCACATGGTGTACGATCCTAAACAGACAATCTATTAGGGTTGTAGGGTTATCTCTTTAATAGTCATTGCGTCATATGATCGACCCATATATCGATACATTGAACAATTATCATAATCTGTGTGAAAACGAAATGTGTTTCTTTTTACCGTCTGTATGACGTCACAGATAGCGTTTAGTGATTGCAACCGATTTAAAAACGCCGCATTGCGATACTAATCGATTATGTAATAAGAAAGAAGTTGGAAGTAAAATCTTAATTAAAAATGACACGCTGATTTCAGCACGAACGGTAACTACCCTTGTACAGAAGATCAGCCTGGCTTTGTACCTAAGTAGTAGTATATAATATATACAACAAAATATTCGTCAACGATACAAGGGAATAGAAGCGTTAGCGATTATAAAAATAGAATCGTCGCGAAATACTTACAAAGTTGACTAAGAGGACTTGTGACCTCGTTTTTGTCCCCTATGCTATAAAATAATAAAACGGGCAAGTGCGAGTCGGACTCGCGCAGGAAGGGTTCCGTACCATTATCTACATATACATTTCAAGCGTTCTACTTGTTACCGTTATCAATATCGAGCAAAAGGTCACTTTTTTTTTAAAGACAACTCCCGCACTAGGAATAAATCCTGTGTCGCGGGGGACTTTACGAACATACATGAAACTTACACAAAGAACACCCAGACTCAGAACAACAATTTGTGGATCACACAAAGTGTTGTCCTACGTGGGTATGGGATTTGTTGTATGGGAGCCCTCTTAAATAGTTATTTTATTCTGTTTTTTTTTAGTATTTATTGTTATAGTGGCAACAGAAATACATCATCTCTGAAAATTGCAACTGTCGTAACTATCACGATTCATGATTCATGACTTTCATGAGATACAGCCTGGCGACAGACAGACGGACATCGAAGTCTTAGTAATAGGGTCCCGTTTTACCCTTTGGGTACGGAACCCTAAAAACTACCTCTTCAATAGCAAAAGTTTTTTTTTATTGAACATTAATATACAGTTCATAAACAATGAAATGACAATAGCGCATGTCATTCCACCATTTCCTAATAAGATAAGAAGCCTTTCAAACTGCATACTTATTGCAGTAAATGAATTTGCATATTATTTATTCAATTGCTAGCGTCTTCGTTCGCGTGATTATATATTATTATTATTTATGTTATTATACCACCTTAGATGTGAAATTTTCCGAACTACTTCATAACAATATGCTTACAACATAAACAGCATCAGTTGCTAGAATTTCAAGTCTGGAATCCTAGCGGTTTCTGTACCGGTCTGAATTTACCTTAAAAAGAGTATTTGTTCTTTTGTAACAATTAAAACGTGTCAAAAAAAAAACATGCATGTCAATGAAAGTTTTAAATCTTTCATATTAAAAAAATGAGACTATCTCCAGTTTTCACTAGTTTTTGAATACGGTCGGTTAGTGTGACTCAACACGCACTTGGCCGATTTTATTATTACTACGAGTATAGCTGCAATTGAGGTCATTCTCCTCAGTCACTGTTTAACCCTATCGAACTAATAACACTTGTTATAGTGATAAGGCCTTTCTAGAACAATATTCTTCATATAAATGGAATGACATTACATCAAATAATATTACTGTCATTTATGTTTGATAACATACGTCATGTTGACGTACGTAAGTCATTTTGACTGGCCTGTTGATATCTGACGTAAATATTAATTTGAAGCAAGTTCGGTTTAAATCTTTTCGAGTTAAAATTTACTTAACTTTTTAACCGACTTCCAAAAGGAAGAGGTTCTCATTGTTAAGTTGTAGTTCTTAATTACCTGACCTGCTTACTCTTGGGGTTGTGGGTTTTATTCTTGGCTAGGCCAAATAATTGTGTGGTAATTTGTTTTGTGTCTGGTTTGTAATATGTATGTACTTAGAAATATATTTTTAGTTTGGGATGAGACAGCCGCGTGTGAGGTTTTTTTTCACAGGAAGATAGCTAAAGTATATATCTGTGTAAATTCAAATAACTTTACTGATGTCATCATTTAGAGTCTTAGATCCATCATCAGCTGTGAATAGAATAGGTTTTGAATAGAGTAGGTTGATAAGATTAAGGTCATCATCGTGATAATCAACAGTCCACTACTGGACATGGACTCTCCTTAGAAAGAAGGTTTTGCCCTACTATACTACATTGCCCAGACGGGCTGATAAAGGGTTTGTTTCAAGCTTTGCTTCTGTTTGCAGTGATGTTGTTGCTACCTTAATAATTAAGGGTGGTGATGGTGACACAATGTACGCTTAGAATATTAGGGTAATTTATAGTTATAAATTGAATTGGATACTTTAATATATATAATTTATCTTTGCAACAACATTTTAAATTCACATAATTATTTTGCGGAAGCCAATTATGCGAGGTCAGATTTAAAAAAATAGTAAACAACCAAAAAAAAACCGACTTCGTAAAAAAACATCCAACGAAAACTCTCTGCCAAAAAAACACTTAAAAGCGTAAAATAAACTGGTTCTTCATAAATTTTCTATACCTAATTCTTTATTCATTTAAATAGTAGTATTATAATGTGTGCTAGGTACCTAGAATCTGTTTGAAGTCAAGAAAAAAAAATATATACAGTGAAACATAGAACCTCCTTCTTTTTGGAAGTCGGTTAAAAATTAACTATTTACTTAATAAAGACTTTAATTTTAATCACAAAACTATAAATGTTCTACTTTTCCACTTGACTTTATAATCACCTCCCTCCCTTCCCGCACTCTCAATAAGGCATATTGAGCTGATCATATGAGCGAAACTGGAGGAATTTTCTATCTGAAGAGTACCATCTTCAATTCGAGTCTAAGTTTTCAAATCATAGCATTTTCACAGACAAAGATATACGCTCACAATTATTTTTTATCCCTAAGGGTAGAGGACAATTAAAAACCCAAATTTTGTCCACTATAATGTCAGTCAATAATTACCTTTAACATATTTGTCCCGAGTGAAAATCGACCAGTAGGTCTGTCTATATTATAATATACAAAAAAAATAAAAACAAAAATCGGCTTGCGAAATAACGTTGGGCTTTTTCCCGTTGGCTTTTTATCACGTGGTTCCTTTCTACCGCGTGTCCTCGGGGAGGAGTCACGAGGATAGGTCTGCCGTGCCAGCTCTGACGCAATCAATATGTTTATAAGTCCTCAAACTGGCGTACGGCTTCGATTCACATTTATTCGTCTAGAACTTTCCACGTGATAGATCTATTAAACGTGTTTTTATTTTGTCCGACTGCACGGTTTGCTGTCCGCTGTCCACTGTGCCAAGTGTTGTGGATTCACAATCACAATTCCTACATTGGAGAACATTTTGTGGGATCCACAAGTAGTTTTGAATCTGGATGTTCTTTAAGCCCGTTTCGTGTATGTTTATAAAGTTCCCGGGCCACATAATTGATTCCAACAGCGGGTATTGTCTTTAAAATATTGCATGTATTAACCTTGTAAGAAAGAATGTTCGAGAATTAAGAATTATACTCAGTATCGCTATATTTCCATTCGGTTTGTGTGATGCATTTCCCGCAACCGTTACGCAATACTGCGTATTTTGTTACAAGAGTAGGTAGATTTTATCGCTCTCAGTGTTAGCCATATACATTATGTTTGGTTATAAAAACTGAACGGTTTATGTTATAAAGTGAATGAACGACTGCACGGTTGGCCTAGTGGTTTCAGCGGTCGCCACGCCTCTTGCTACTGCGCCGAGTGTCGTGGGTTCAAATTCCACGCGGTACTAAACTTTGCGTGATCCATAAATTGTTGTCCCGAGTCTGGGTGTTCTTTGTGTCCGTTTCTTGTATGTTTGTAGAGTCCCCCGCGACACAGGATGTTTATACCTAATGCGGGAGCTGTCTTTAAAAAAAAAAGAACTGTAAATAATTTTTTGGATACAACTGGAAGTTAAAAAGCTGAAATATGAGTAAAGGGATTTTTATGGTTAAGTTGCGAGCTGATTGGTTATATGTTGGTAAGTGATTGCCGCTACCAATGGACACTTGCAATTCAAGTCACAAGTGAGTTGACACCCTTTGACTAACCCTTGGGAGGAGGGGGGATTGGCTTCCGGAAAACTGAAAAATCTCATAAGAAACACAAAGGAATTGCTATTGAGAACTTCCTGATTTTTAAGGCCAACAAAAAACTATTGAGGAAACCATCATTGTAATTTTAAATACTGAGGTTCAACAGTTTATTTTGGATATTCGATATTAATTGTAACTGCACTAACACTAATTTTATTTATCACACTCTCATTCAACTTACGGCCATTTGAGTCGCTCCTAAGATCAGGTCTAACAGGTTCCTACAGAGGAAGGGTGTTTGGCTCCTGTAAGCTGTTCGCTTGCATCAACGGTGATCATTTCAATATGGGTTTTCAAAAGTAAAACGTGCTATTGCAGACCAAAATCTATCTTTCAGCAGTTCTGGCGTGATTCAGTACCGAATATCAAGATGCCCGATCGGTATGCCATTACCATTTCACATCAATCTATCTATATGTATACTTATAATGAAAATGTAACACGTCCAATTCTGTACATTAAAGATTTGGTAGAAAGAAAAAAAAAGATAACGGGAACAGTGTTTCTTTTTTGTCCGCGACTGTACACTGTCTGTGGGAAGCTGAGACAGATATGTAAATATGGCGATACGAAGTTCGCCGGTTCAGCTAGTTCTTCAATATAATTACAAAATTTCGTGTAACTAAAACATGTATGTCTTATAAACATATTCCCAAGTGAGGTTTTAAAACATCTCGTGATTCTTAATAACATATTCCACAATTGATTGAAACGTAGCAATTGGATGACCTTGCGTTGATATAGGCAGTAAGTAGACTTTGAAACAATTTACTATACGTGACGACTGTATATGAAAGTCATATGTAAGAACGAACTTTACTGGCGATAGTTTTCCATTATACTTAAACGCTACGAAATTTTTATCTACATTATTACTTCTATAATTCGCACTCCATTACTGAGTCCAGTCCTTAAAATATAGTTTGATATTGTGATAGATGCCTACAAAATCGACGAAGTAACTTTGAACTAGCGATTCTATTGTCTATCACCGATTTTTTTTTACAACATACTTAACATAACAATTATCAAAACATACATTGATGAAATCGTTACTCAATAAAAATGAACGTACGATTTATAATCTCAGAAACTGCTGAACAGAAGGTGAAAGGACTTGTTACATATTTGAAGGTTACATGATGACTAGTTTTAATTGCGTAACTTAAAGAGCATATGAATTAAATTCCAGTAGCTTATTCTTATCTCTTTTAGTTAGTCTCCTCCTCCATCTTTGCTTCGGGGGGTCCATACCACTATTGTTGGATAAAATAAATAAAATTAGAGAACCATATATTTGCGGCAAATTAGTCTGGCACTCCGCTCCGTCCACTAGTATCCCCTGTTTAGATCCCTTGGTTTACCGTGGGAGACCCCCGCTTCGGTATAAATGGGCTCGACCGGAGTGATACCACGGCCTCACAGAAAACCTGTGTGAAATGGTGCTTGCGCTGTGTTTCACCGAGTGAGTGAGGATACCGGAGGCCCATATCCGAACCCCTTCCCCTATCTCCCCCATCCCCCAAAGGCCGGCAACGCACTTGTGACGCCTCTTGTGTTACAGGTCGTAATCGCTTACCATCAGGCGATACATATTTCTGCTCGTTTGCCCGCCTATTCCATAAAAAAAATCATTGGAATTTTCGTCCACACTGATTCCCTAGGGGATCTTTTTGGATTTCATTTAAATTTTGATTTCCCAGGGGATTCATTTGGAAGATTTTTTATATATAACGTCCATTTGGATCCGCTTAAGCCGAAGGGGGATTTATTTGGATTTTATGTCCACATAAATCCATATCATTTCGCCACGAAATTTACCTACGCAACTCAATTAATTGTCAACAAAACTGTCATTCACTTGATCAAGATGTAGGTAACAGCTTATTAGTAATAAATATTACTAATTATAGTTATAAATATAAATAAACGACTTATGTAATAAGTTATTACATAAGTCGTTTTCTTCATTTACTTAAAAGAAAAGAATAACCAATTGAAATCGTTCAACTTTTTTATTTAATTCATTTATAAAATAAGGAATATTTATCCTAGTACATTCTAATATTAAAAGAAAATTTAATGATACCACCGTTTCACTCTCGTGCCAGATAAGACGCCATTTTGAATTCGTGTTTATTTACGTAAAGATTACTTTTACCACTGTGTCTATAATTTATAGATTAAACAAGAAACAGTATGAGAATCGTAGTGTTATTGTTTTTAAGTAAGATATTCCATAAATTAAGGTTGTTAAAATGCGTTTAGTTTTAACATCCTTCAATAATAAACGTCTCGGTACGCTGATGGCAAATGACACAATTACTTTATAGAAATAATTAGTATAAAAGGATAGCAACACATAGTTTGGTGAGTTTGGTGACGCATTCTGTGGCGACGTATCGCCATACCGATTGCCAGTCTCTCCCTTTCGTTACATACTTCACATCAAAAACGTCCACCATATCCCTCGGGAGTTACCCTGTTTAATAATTTTAATCACTGGAAACCTCTTCCATGTCACGTACCCAAACAAATTCCAGATTCTATAATCCTTCCAATGCAGTATTGAGCAACTAAAGTCACGAATGTAACGTTTCGAAAGTTCCTACTGGAAATAAACGATATTTGATTTTGATAACCCAATTACAGTCTTACAATGACTTTAGAATGGAGTTTTAAAATCTTAATCTCAAGAATTCGACTGACGTTATTTTAAGTAGAGCGTTTTAGGGCGTGCAAAAATACCTAGCGGCAAATTCCATAGGTATACATACTACGCACAGACTGTTTATTTAACTAGTACATAAAATGTAAGTAGGTATTACATTGTTCATACGCAAGTAAGTGTACTATGTTAGATAATTCATTGTATTATTATTACACTTAGTTTTACTGATAAGTAGAATACGTTCATCGTGATGAACTTAGATTACACAAGTTCTATTTAATGATAAGAAGTTATTTGCAAACCCATCCAACAACTACTCAATAAATAACCATAGATTTTCTTGCTTTTATTCTATTTGTAACGCACAACAAAAGGTATGCCCGCCCACTTGCAAGTGACAGCTGTCAAAATAGCCCGCGCAGTACCTGTCATGTACGAAAAGAGCACAATAGAACGACACTGGTAACATCCCATACAGCCAATATTGTACCTATTCAGTTGGAAATAGGTATTGTTTCTTAGAAGGTTGGAATATTATGTGTTGAAACATTATGGATGAGATGACACATGTTGAAAGTCTGAATGTATTTTTAGCTCGTAATTGGTCGAAGAATGCTACTACGCAGTTACTTTGAAAATATTCTGCCGTACTGAATGTAGCGGATTTTTTTAGCCAATCTATGAATGTCAAGGCAAAGCGCCAACGCTGGGTTACATACAAAATAAAACATTCGACCAAAACACACGAATTTATTTACTTTTTTCTAGGCTGAATACTTTAATGTGTAACATTTTTATTTTATTTCATTTGTTATGATAAGGTAGTGTACGGTAGCCATGGGAAATTTCCGTACCTATGCGACGGTTTCGACACGTAGTTTTATTATATTTCCTCAATCAACTTTATTTCTATTTGCTCAGGGTTGAGGACGCTTTTATATATAAATACTGTGATTTATTTATCAATAATAACAGGTATAACTTGCCATAAGCCATGGTTAATTTGTTTTGCGATAGCGCTGTATAAAATGTTTCGAGAATATTAATTTAAATATTGTCATTGTTTAAAGCATATCGAATGTTTCATATTCATTTTGAACGCATTATTTAGACTTAAGACGCACTTACGATTAACCTCACTGCAGTTTCTCGGTTTACTGCATGAATCAGGACTTTAAAAGTCATAAATGTAGTGTTGCCTATAACTTTTGCCCGCGGTTCCGCCCGCGTGTCGGTTATTGCGGTAAAAAATCCAAGCCTCCCTTTCTCCTGACTCTAGGGGCACTTGAGACTAGAATCTAACCGTGGGAGAGCCACGCTTCCGCATGAATGGGCCGGCTCGACTGGAGCGATACCACGGCCTTACAGAAAACCGGTGTGAAACAGCGCTTGCGCTGTGTTTCACCGAGTGAGTGAGGATACAGGAGGCCCATGCCCCAATTTTTTTTGGAGGGCTCTCTATAATCGATACTGAAGCCAAAACTGTAATTTTTTTCATTTTTGTCTGTCTGTCGTATCTTGGCCGCGCGTCACGCCGATACTACTAAATGGATTCAAATGAAACTTGGCATGATTTGAGTTCATACTACGAGGTAGGACATAGGATACTTTTTATCTCGAAATTCAGCACGGTTTCCTGGAGAGATGGGATGAAAGTCAAAATATGTACTTAGTTGTAATTCAATAACACATAGTCCGATTTCATTCATTATTTTTTTTAAAAAACTATATAATATATATATAATTTTTTGTCCACGACTGTACACTGCCTGTGGGAAGCTGAGACAGATATGTAAATATGGCGGTACGAAGTTCGCCGGGTCAGCTAGTTTTGAAATAAGCTTCTTTCTTTGATAATGGTAAAAGTACCTCAATACAAACATTACACCAAAAGTAAGAACAGAAACCTAAAATGACAATATTTGTGTTGTCGGGTATCGTGAGTGCGAGACTGGAGGCCCAATGATGCAGAAGTATCACTTCAATAAAGTAAAGCTCATTTGTGCGGAAACAAATCTGCCAAGGTTATAATGTTGATTACCACAATAGTTCGGTCTATCGCTTTTCTTTGTACTGTTTACTCTTTAATAACTATGCACGTGGTGCACTTCTTACTTTGACGCCCATGATTGTAAATTTTATTCTAATATTCTTACACAACCTTGTCTAATTTTCCAAATTCAAAGTTAATTTTAAAAAAAATGTGGAAGTAAGGGTATGATGGAAGGTTAAACCCTTGTTATCAGTATTTAATTTCTTCTGTTTATTTAAAAAAAGTTATCAAAAGTTTCATCTTTCCCTCGTCCTGAGGACAGTCAGATTTTCAGAAACCGTTCCTTTATTTTTATCTTATCTCTTTTGTGACCCTTATCAACCCTTTGCTTTGTTTTTATTTTGGAGATTTCTTTTTTTGTTTGTTTTGGGTATATATATTTTTATTTTCTTTGGTGACCTGATTAGATAGGCACTAATATTAGTATCGCTTTCATCTTATTATGGTTAAGATCCAGAAAACTATGCCTCGGCACAACTAGGCCAGCTCGTTCGGAGTAATATCATGGCTTCACAGTAAACAAGTGTTAACCAAATTTGTCTTTGCTTTTCACGGAGTAAGGTTACTGGTGCCCTAACCCCTCATCCTCCTATTCTTGGGGGCAGGAGGGGGAATAATAAAAGACGGCGACACACACGTAACAGTTGAGATATCCATGGGTACTGGTAAACACACCATCAGGTGACGTTTCCCTGTTTGTCCTACTATACCATAAAAAGGTCAATTTCAAGGTTACGCCTATAAGCATTATATAGGAATCGAAGTGACATCGAATTTTCGAATCAACCATATCCGCAAGCGCGGATATATTTGTAAATCTTTTGATTCCGCAGATCACTAAATAAAGTAAATACGACATTCTTAAATAGACTAGCATAAAATGCTTTTCAGTCTCTTATTACTCGCATAATTTGTAGTATTTACAACACGGATTTGCAATTCTTAAAAGATTAAGGTCAGGCGACTACTATTTTCCTGAAATTACGAAAATTGTACGTGCCAATTTTTTAGAACGACAACATCTTACAATTTTATTAGTAAATTATCTCTAAGATTTACACTAGGGTAAATAACCTCAGTACCTACTTGTCTAGAGGTAGGTGATCCTGGTTATCTGTCATACAGGTTCTATCTAGAACGGAAACCAGTCAGTATGAGAGAAGGATTATGTTAGGTATTTATCATTGTGATGTTTCAAAGAGGAGATAGACATCACACTACAGTTACGCTGAAATCGCAACTAGATGGCAGCACGGGTAAAAATAAAAGTCGGTGTTAAGAGTCTCCATGAGTGAATGACTGTCCCGTTCGACGTTGACAAAAGCATACTTACCTGGCATAGGGGACACCGTGATCATGAAGGCGGTTCCCCCAGGGCGAGATCCTTCCATTGCACAGCGGTTGGGTTGACCCTTGCGATTATCCCTAATGTGGATAACTCGGATGCGTAATTTTTGGTAGTGGGGACTGCGTACGCGCTGTCCCCCTCATGAATTTTATACTACAATAGTCAATCATTAGGAGGGCTTAAGGCCCTTCTTTCTAAGCGAAAGTTCATGTATCAGTGAGCGGGGACGACTGTAAGCACTATGCAATGTGAAAATGTTTTGTATTAAAATTATATTTTAATTTTCAAGATTTACAATTGGATGTACAACTATTTTACAATTTTTGATTTAAAAAAAAACAAGACAAGTATTATTTGCCCGGGTGCTATGGATTTTGTTAGTGAATTTTGGTATCTCTGGAAAACAGAACTGTAAGTTTGAAAGTAGAGTACTTTCAAGAGTATTTTTTGTAACGCGTGATAAGTATGTAATGTTTCCTGATAATTTGTAAAGTACTTACAAACAGGCAGACTCAGTAATCGGAATCACATAAACAAATGATCGTGATCAACATGTCCTTTTTTATGGAATAGGGGGCAAACGAGCAGACCCGCAACACCAGAGGCGTCACAAATGCGTTGCCCGCCTTTGGGAGATGAGGAGAGGGGTTGGGGTATAGGTTTCCAGTATCCTCACTCACTCGCGCATGCACTGTTTCACACCGGTTTTTCTGTTTGGCCGTGGTATCACTCCGGACAACCCGGCCCATTCATGCCGAAGCGATGCCCTTCTACGATCTTCAGTAGTCCAAATAACTAATCGCTAAAACACCAGGTACTGCTTTAAGTACCAGGTCCAGTAGTAGTACCAAATCTAGGTCTACTTATAGATACTAACATAAATTCATGCTCATATTCTCGAAAGAATGGGGGCGTCTTAATGACTTTGCTCACCTCTGATAAATTATAGTATTAAGTACAACAAAAACAATGTAATATACTTTACCTTCATAAGTAATAATTTGAAAACAAGTCTTTTACGCGACACATACGCGGGCGGAGCCGCAGGCAACAACTAGGCACATTATTTACAAAAAAAGTATGTACAACTATAAAGTCCCGTGTATTTCAAACGTGAAAGTGTATGGTGACGAGAGCTGGGAAGACTTGTTATTTTATTATTCTTTTTTTAGATCACAACACCGATTCTATATTTGAACATTGGCAAGGCCTCGCCCAGGTTCTGTTTATGAATTAGACAGTCAGTCGCTCTTGTTGTCCCAAACGAAACGTGCATCATAAAATAACAAAAACAAATTAAAATAATAGACGAAACTATAAATAATATGCTGTATACGGCATACAGCATTAGGATATTTTTCAAAAAATTGCCATTGAAAAATCACCTTTTAATACCTTAAGTTTTGTTGTTAATTTTATTTAGTTTTAAATTAAACATTCCAGTGCTTGTGATATATTTATTTAAAAATACATATATTTTTGTTTGTTTCTTTTTGAAGCTATTTATTTTATCTAATAAAAATGGTCAAACTGTACCGGTAAGTTAGACTTGTTTCATATAAAGTACTTAACTGTAGTTTCTTTAGACCAAATTAACTTTTATACTGTTTTGTGGTACATAATAATTATGTTATAACTAGAGACCGGATTATATGCATTTGCATATTTGCACATGCATTTGCATATTTCAATTATCTTCAGCGGTAATAGCATATTTTACCTAAGATCTAGTTAAGATGCATATTATCGGTACATTTTCAATTTTTTCCGAGCTCAATACACTTATCCTACATTTTATGTTGCATATAATCCGGTCTCTAGTTATAACTAACTTATCTATCTATCTAATACCTGTAAAAGAGCAATTCTTCTGTATATATAATCTGAATCTCGGAAACGGCTCCAACGATTCTCATGAAATTTAGTATGCAGGGAGTTTTAGGGGCGATAAATCGATCTAGCTAGGAATCATTTTAAGAAAATTTACTAAAAGAAAATATAGAGCAAAGTTCAATCTTCAAGATACTATAAAATAAGATGGGAAGAAAATTCTATGTGGGATACATACGATTTTAAAACATATTGCACTCTGAAAACCCGTTAAAAACAATCTCTAAAGCGGTTTGAATATCGTATCAATCTGAGCTTGATGGAATTATCTAGCCATCTTTACCACGATGTGTATACAATCGTTCTTGGATCTAAATGCTGAACCCGAATGTGAACCAATATCAATCAATCGACCACATACAAATATCAATCAATCGACCACATACAAATATCAATCAATCGACCACATACAAATATCAAGCAATCGACAACACACTGAGATTTTGCTCATGATTTCCATCAGGCATCATCCATCATACATAAAAAAAATTGAACGAACTCTTGTAAGTCTGTAACACGTAGTGCAAGTAAAGAGTTTTCTGTACTTATATCTATCTATATCGTCATAATTAATCGCGGTATATATGAGGCAATATAAGGTAAATTCTAGTTGTAGGAGTTCTTAGCAAATAACAAAGTATACTTAATGTATTTCATGTACTTAAAAAGTTCCTTCCGGACGACTTTTTCTTGCAAATAGGCAGTAAAAAGCTCAGGCTTGCAAGTTAATGCGTAAAACCACTAGAGTCACTAATGTTCATGATTTACTGCTTACAAACATGACTCTAGGTCTTTAAAAGTAAGAGTTTATGTCTTGTACACATGGCAAATAATTAGACCTTGTCAAAATTAATTTTGCTTTCTATTAATTATTATGCATTTAATTCATAATCTATAGATAGTAAATGTGTTACTGCGCCGTCATGTTTTAACTCTGTTTGTTACGCTTTCACGAATAAACCGCTGCACCGATTTCAATGAAATTTGGCATGGAGATACTTTGGGTTCTTCAGGAAGGACATGGGCTACTTTTTAACGAGATAACGGACATACACACGACAAAGTCGCGCGCAATAGCAAGTGTAAAGTGTGAAAAATCTATACTAATACTAGCTGATTCAGCAAACGTTGTATTGCCATAAAAAAAGACGATTCTCAAGACCTACCCGATATGCACACCAAATTTCATAAAAATCGGTCCAGCCGTTTCAGAGGAGTATGGTAACTAACATTTTGACAAGCGAATTTAATATATAAGAAGATTATAAAGCTAAGAGTTTGTTTGTTTGAACGCGCTAATCTCAGGAACTGCTGGTCCGATTTGAAAAATTCTTTCAGTGTTGGATAGTACATTTATCGAGGAAGGCTATATATCATCACGTTAAGACCAATAGGAGCGGAGCATCAATGAAAAATGTTTCAAAAACGGGTAAAATTATCACGCTACGGGCAATAGGAGGTCCAAACGAGGTTGCGTGGGTCGGCTACCTACCTAATAAAATTAATGAAAACCCTGACTGATTCAAAATTTTAAGAACATCCGAGACTACGCGGCACACGGCCATCATTGTTTATATTTAATATCGTTGAAACTTCTGGGGATGTGGAATCAAACTCAGTGCAAGCATTCAAACTTCAAATAGCATAATTCCAACAGTCATGTAATTTAGCGATCTGACGTCTAACGCTATTTCAGGCTGCCAGAAAAAAAACTACATAAACAAACATAACAGAGGAACCGAAAAAAAATTGCGGATATTTGAGTGTTTATTTACATCTAACACCAAAAATGCTGGCCCGATGTCAATAAAATTTGGCACCTGTGACTCATAAGACGTATTTAGTATCAAAACATTTACTAAATATTAAACTTCTTTGATGCTTCATGCTTGAACTGTCAGGGTCATTGATAAATATAAATAGAGAGGTTTATCTTCTCTTCTGATATGCCGTGACAGATGAATTTAAGAACTAAGTTCTCGATGGAAACTTTAATATTTACTGTTGTGGTTATCGCGACAAAAAAGGCCTATGTCGTTCTCCAAGGCCCAGTCTATCTCTATACCGAATTTCGTCTAAATCGGTTAAGCGGGTTATTGTAACAGACATAGTTACTTTCCAATTTATAATATTAGTATATTTAGTATAGATGAACGATAGAATGGATGAGCGATTGTAGTACAATTTTGATGCACAAGTAGTAGAACCACTGTTAAGTTCCTCATAGTTATGTGAAAAACTAACCTCATCCGACTACCACTGATAAATCTATGTCCTCATAGTAAAACCTGTTACATCTTGGGTAACTTAACTTACCCGTGGTGGCCGTGGTACAACCAGGTGAACACAACAGCTGTACCACGGATCGGAAGAGTTAAGGAAGGCTGACAAGAAGTGAGAACGGTTAAATTATTGTCTAATCTATATATGTATCTATCTAATCTATGTATGTATAAGCTATATCTATATATATAAAAGAGGAAGGTGACTGACTGACTGACTGACATACCCAGAGATCAACGCACAGCCCAAACCGCTGAAGCTAGAATCCTGCAAATTTTGCATGTAGGTTCTTTATATAACGTAAGTGAGCACTAAGAAAGGAATTTTGGATATTCCTGCCCTAAGGAAGTAAATCAGGTGATGAAAGTCTGCGTGAGCGAAGCCGCGTGTAAAAGCTAGTCTATATTAATTAATATTATAAACCCGAAAGTTTTTAAGTGTGGATGGATGGATGTTTGTTACTCTTTCACGTACAAAACTACTGAACCGATTTGGATGAAACTTTACAGTAATATAGCTTATACATTAGATTAACACATAGGCTACTATTTGTCGCGATAACCGACACATACGCGGGCGGAGCCGCGGGCAACGACTAGTAAACCAAATTTAGAGAAGAAGAAATCATTTTTAAACTTATTCGTGTAGACTTTCAGACGCTATTGGAACTACAAAGAGACACTTTAATTTTATTTGTGAACATTCGTATGACGGTGACGGTCATATAAGATTAAATTTTCAAATACATAAAACGCAGGTATGTTATTCAGAAAAAGCCTTCACCTTGGGATTATATCTTATTTGGTTTATTTCGATCTTAATTTATTGAATAAACGTGATTAGTTGAGAATATAAGTCTTTATTAAAATTAAGTAAGGCTTAACTTACGATTGTTGTGCCTTGAGGAGGCCTGTGTCGAGCCCTGGACCTTCGGCTGAGATGATGATAACGGGCTAACTTGAACGGTACTTAACCATCGCCCTTGGAACTAATGGTAGCCCTAACGGCTCACTTAGAAGGAACGCACACGCGGTTATGTGAGGCGTGACATTTGTAAACTGTTAGCGAAAGCAAAACTAGTTCTACGGTAAGTAAAGATCGATCTCAATCTAATATGTACGTTAAGCTCTAACAGTTAGGGTTCACATTAGATGGTACGAACATCTGAAAGGTAGGTAGGCCGCGTCCTCGTTTCCAACATACATAGTACACAATAATATACACAGTTGGTATACAAAACGTGATATTATGTATGTCTTACAATAATCTAGACAAGCATTTAGTATGATAACTTATCTAAAAGCATATGTACGTTATCAAATCTTATCGTATATGCCCCTAAGATATAAGCAAACAAAAATGTTATTATGCTGAAACAATATGATAAAAAGTAACAAACCCCATTTAAAATAAAATGAAATATCGCTTTTTGTGTCTTTCAATAGAGTAATAAAATTGGAAAACAAGTTATTTAAAATATTCACCAAATACCAGGTTTAAACATCACCATGTCAGCCAACAGACGTTCACTCTTGGACATAGGCTTGTCCAAAGGCTCACAACAACAACGGCTTCCCGTCCTAGTTAAAACATTATGTATATTTAAATTACGCGCCATACAGCCGCCATTTTGGTTCCTTTTAAAAATATAACCCTTGTCGCTATGGGTTATGAAAGCATTTTAATTTAGGCGTTAGGAATGTTGGATGTGATCCCTTACATCAAAATCTCAGGCAAAGATCAAGCATTTGGAAGTAATGAAAAGAAAGATTCTTATAAATATTAAGAGATTGAAGCTATGGCACAAAGTCTTCAAAAAATCCTAATAGGACTATACCTACCTGAGTTATTTTATAGATAGTCCATTACAAACTGAAGTAATGTATAACGCATACGAAAATAAAAATATCAATCATACTTAGGCATCTTGCCAAAATCCCTGTTCTGTACACTTTGCATTTTATGGCAATTTTGGATAATATCCAAGAAAATGTTGCTGTAGTTGGCTAAACATTATGGTAGAATACTGTAATGGTTTTACAATAACTGTTTTTGTTTTAACTGAAATACAAAATAGGAATAAATATTTTTGGCTTTACATATTTAGTTTGTTGTAATTGTTCCTTCTCTTTGCGGTCTTGTTGTCATAGGCCTAGGTAGTTTCCTCCCTTAATCTCCTCTCTTTCGACACTTAAACTTACCGATATTTTGGCCAGCTGGTATAATAGGTTTAAATCTCCATTCTGGTGAGAGGCCTATATCCATCAGTTAATACATATTCAGTGGTATACATTTGACATACACCAAAATTTACTTCCGCGCCCTAACGCAATCTAAGCAAAGTACATAATTAAATTCGAATTCTGCATCTCGCAATGAAAGTTTTCACTATTAGTTTATGTACTGACAACTTCTGAACATAAAGTTGACTACAATCAGCCAAGCGTGGTCGAAAAATCCTGGAATTTGAAGTAGGAAAAGTGGGAGTAAAAGAAAAAAGTTTGGTAATGGAAGTCGACCTAAAGAATAGGATATAGATTTAAGCTAACTCGAAACTCTAACACTTAACTGACGCAGGAAAAACCAAGACTTCTCTAAGTCTTATAAGATTATTTGATAAGGTTGTTAGCAATGACGGTGAATAAATAATATATAAATTAATTTTATATTGTATTTGCGCTAACTCTTAAGATATCTCAGTAGTCTACTGCAGGTAACGCAAATACCTTTCGAGATTTGACATAACGTAGACGTCTTGACCCCTTCTATATTTTTCTAGTACATTCCAGAAAGTGTTTTTGCCGTTATTTCCAAGTGTTATATTAAAATTTCATCGTTAGAATGTTTGAGAAAAAAGCTGGCGATTTATCAAAATTAAGTGAATATTTAGCAGTTGATAAGTTATGTTGGCAAAGCAAAATACGGTATGTGGATTGTCAATGTAGTCACGCTTGTTACTCCAAAGGGAAACGGAGGTGTTTTATACATAATAATTTTGCTACCAACCGGATTTGACGGAATAAATACTCGAAAAAGTCAAGTGCGGGAAACTCTAACTCAATATTAGATGGATGAATTGGTCTAAAATATAAGTACACATGGCAACCGAAGTACCTGGTTAGTTACGCTAAGTACGATGTACCTACCTGTGAATTTAAGAAATTATGATATTTTTAAAATAATTTGCAAAGGTTTATGTGAAAAATCGTGTTATTATTCTACTACTACTAAAGACCACGTATTTCGTTTGCATTAGGCTTGTGCACGGATATGAAAATGAATTATTGATTTATACATCACAGACCAGTAGCCGACCCCAAATAATGTTAGGTATAATAAAGGCTCGGAATATGATGATAAAATCACAAAAGTTGAAATGTCGAAACTGTCAAAAGCTTTACCCAAACATTACAATTTGACAATCGATTAAAATCAATATTGTAAGATATTTCGTTTTTTGCTAAAAGTTTCTTGTTTTTTGTTACAGTGGCGATGGCGCGTCCTTGAGCGCGGCCGGAAGCAAGCGCTCGGCTTTGTCGGCTTCGGACGCCGAGTGTTTCTCGCTGTGCCTGGGCGCCGGGCCTCTGTGGTAAGTACCCTCAAAACTGTAAAAATAAATTAGCAGTCATAAGGACTGCCGATCCTAAGAAGTGAAAACTTATAACTTGACGGTGACTATGACGCGGTGACGCGAACTTGGCCTCCAAACTAGGTTAAAACTTGTAATATAAAAGCCAAGATGATTAAAATGTCGTTCCTTATCATAAAATATAATAATACATACAACTTACAGATGGCGCTATACCAATATTTTCGTTTACGCTCTTTAAAAACCTCAAAATTGTCTTAACACCTTTATTTTATTTAAAATGATTTATAAAAACATATAATAATAGCAAACTGCAATAATAATAACTATTATAAAAATATTAATTTTAAGTTCTATGTGAGGAATAAAAAAAATAACTATTCAGGTATTTTTTTTTTATTCAATAGGTATAGATACAGATAACAGATTGAAAAAATACATAAAGCAGTTTTAACAGTACATTAAACCTGCCATCCAGTTACAAATGTACACAACTTTGGCAGTAGACAGTGCTTCGCTTTGGCATGGGGTTAAATATTATAAGAAAATTATGAGAAAAAAACAAAAACTAACCATAATTAGATACATCGTTACAAACTAAATATATATAATTATTAGAGATGTGTCGACTAGTCGGTAAAGCCGACTATCCGGCAACAATCGTAGTCGACGATTAGTCGGCGAATAGTCGGCAAAAAGCGCCGACTATTCGGCTTATTACTTTGTATGTATTTCTCAATAATATGTTTGTCAATTTTTATTTTATAATCAGTTTTATACATTTCGAAATGTAAAACAAAGCAATCTTTCTTTTGGTAACCAGATTCTAAAATTACTTGCTGATAAAAAACATATCTGACATTTATTAAAAAAAATGTTTGCTTGTAGTGTTTGCACTTTTTTCCTTTCCACCACGAGAAATAATCATTGACATTGATTACACATAACAGCATTAGGGTCCAATGCGACGGCGTGGTCTCTGATTTTGATTGAAAGGGTCGTTGTGGCCACATCTAGCGGATATAGCACCCATGGCAGTCCTCTATCGCCATTATCATGGAGAGTGTTCTGAAGAGCTCTTCCAACCGGTCCTCTCCTCTACAGGACAACACGAGCCGGCCTCGGAAGTGACCGCTTCAGAGTGGTAGACATACGTTCTCGCACTCATCGCTTCGGTTCTTCCTTCCTGTGCCGAGCGGTCAAAACCTGGAACTCAGTACCAGCGCACGTGTTTCCTTCCCACTATGAAACCGGGTCCTTTCAGCGGTTCGTGAAAGAGCATCTCACTAGACCGCCATAGTGTGGGTCACCATGCTGCATTGTCCTTATTACCTACCTACTACCTACATTGAGGATGGTGACTACCATTCTTGGATTCTGCTCATGATTTCCATCAGGCAGGGCAGAGTCATTTTGGCAGCAAATACATAAAAGAAATTGAGAGCATCACTAAGGCGGCCTCGCGGAAACTTAGCGTACTGAATAGGGTGAGACGGTTCTTTGCGCCCGAGCATCTGTGTCTTCTTTATAAGACCTAGGTTCGCTCGTTCGTGGAGGACTGTTCTCATCTTTGTAATGGGTCCACGCAGAATTTGCTTGATGCTCTTGATCGGTTGCAGCGGCCAGCAGTCCGCATTATCAACAGTCCCGATGCCACCGAGTCCCTTGAGTCTTTGCACTTGCTGGGAGATATCGCCTCTGTGACAGTCCTATAGCGTGTTAACCATGGACAGTGTTCTGAAGAGCTCTTCCAACTATTCTCACTTTCTCCCATCTTCTACAGGACAGCACGTACTGGCATTGGAAGTCACCGCTTCAGAGTCGTAGAAATACGCTCTGAACTAAACGGTTCCGTTCTGCCAGCGCACGTGTTTCCCTTCCACTATGATCCGGGTCCTTTAGGCGGCGTGTGAAAATGCATCTCACTAGGCCTCTCTCATCACGCTATACTGCATTGTCTGTGTTCGCAGTGAGTATGGTGTTGGATTCTACTCAAGCTTTCATCAGGTTCAGCAGAATCACTTTTGCAGGCTTTTAAATAAAATATAAAAACAGAACATTGTCCCCATGTTAATAAAAACATCGGCACAAGTAATTTTCTTTTTCATTTAACTCTTCATTTCAATCAACAACAATAATAATATCTTGACACAAAAATATTTTTTACACTAAAACACCGCTTCGACTCCGACCATTATAGAAGCATAAATGAAGAAACAAGGCAGCGTTTGCGACTGGGGCGCGAATCAGCTGTAATCGAAGAGTTACGGAAATGTCAGAGACCACGATCGGTTTGGCCGATTAGTCGGCCGACTAGTCGGCATTTTTAGGACCGACTAATCGGTTAGTCGGCTAGTCGGCCAAAGTACTGATCGGCCCATCTCTAACAATTATATAGGAAACTGAGATATGCATTAAAATTAAAGCTTGCTATAACGATGGAGAGAAGATTTGAAGGCATTGAGGCTTTCGTGAAAGACATCCAACTGTGAGCACACGGTATTATAGTTCCTGCACATTCTGTTTAGTGGGTTATTATGTGAAACATTGTTATTGCTGGGAGGATCACTAAATAATTGTGGTATACGTACAGATCGTGTGGGTATTTTACTTTCAATCTTTTCTACGAGATTACTATCGATTGTACAATGTACAATTTTGTGTAAGGTGCACAAGTCACCGATCCATCTTCTATTTTCCAAAGATCTTAAAGAAAATGTTTGCAATCGATCAAAATACTCCGGTATTTTGCGTCTTATAGCGTCCTATATATACATGCGTCTTATATATATACATTTTTGCTATAAAATAATTGGTCACTTGTGCTGCCACCTAGTAATCTCTACTGAAACAAGTTCTGTCTAGAGTTACTCCGTACTTGTTACATACAACTTACAGATGGCACTATACAAAAATTTTCATTCACGAAATCTTACGTTACGGACGTTTTTTGCCGGCTAGGGTACCCCTCCGTAACGCCCCATAAGGAACTTCGTTTTAAAAAGTAAAACAATAATAATATTATACAAAATTATTACTAATAACAATAGTTAGCAAAAATTTCTAGTCTAAGTCTCGAGTTTATAAGTGAGACAGAGGTTTATGTGTCTGCATGTGTATGTAGTAGACGAAAATCTCCTTTCTAAGAAACCTACCTCGAGTAGTGGAACTATTAAAGAATATCGAGGATCATGATGACATCAAGATGGTAATGTGTCCATTTTGTCTCAGGTGGTCCTGATATCCCTGCTCACGGCTCGGCACCGCCCGGAGGGGTGAATGGCGGGGCTGCGAGCCCCGCAACTCCATCAACACCCACCCACGACGACAACAACCGTAAGTGCATTCTACAAAATTAATCTAGTCCGTACAAGTTTTTGATGAAATACTTTGTCCAAATCCCAGTTTCAAATAATATAAGTGTACCCATATTAAAAATAGTGGTTTGTTACCAGGTGACTTGTTGAGCGCCCTACTATGGGCCAGCGCCAGTTCATTGACGAGCAGCGCGGAGAGTCTGGTCACCGAACCGTCATCACCCACGCTAACGCACTCTGCACTACACCAGCAGAGGCGTGAGGCGGTGAGTTATTCATTTCACCTGTATTTGTTTTAGGCCTTTTTTCCCAGGCGTCTTAGGAAATGCCAGCGCCTTCTACCTGTTAAGTCCGACTTTTATAGATATCTTTAAAAATTTACTTACAAGTTACTCATTTTACCTCTGTGATTTGTTTCGGCTTTTTTGGAAATGCCAACGCCTTCTACCTGATAAGTCCGACTTTTAAAAATATAATATGTAAAAGATTTCCTTACAAAAATAAATACCATTTATGATTCTGATCCACTTCAAAGTTAACATTAATTTAATGTTTCTGTAATTTTTTTATTACTACTCCATAAGTACTATTAAAAGTATATATTATGGTACAGCAGATATGCTCAAAATGAAGCTGGAAAGAGAAACTGGTTTCTATCAAATCTTCTGCGATTTATAGGCTGTAGTAGACAAGAAATTTACTTACAGCCGTACATTTATTTATTTGGTTTTGAGGAAGTCTCACAGACTTGGCAAAAACAATCAAAAAAATAACTAGCTTACTCATTGGATCAATGTTAATTAAGCCTCTACAGCTGTTTAAAACTTAAAACGGTTAAACTCCGTATGGTGACAGATAAAGAAGACTTGGTGTCACCACCCCTATACATTCCATGGTCGTAAAAGACGACTTTGGGAGCAAACTACCCAGGACAACAGCACTGCCAAGAGAATAGTCCGGGATCCCCAGAACAAATTTTACAAGTTATTACTATACAAAAAAAACTTTTGAGCGTAGGACCGGGATAACGTACCAGGCAATTTGTAGGACAATGTGTCTGTTACATTACATCAATATTAAACTAAGCAACTGTTAAAAAATCAGCTGGTTAGTATTATTTTTGATGACCTCCTTATCGATATATGTTGGAACGATCAAACTATACATTTACTAGGACAAATATTTGTTTCCATTATGTAATAATGTTACTCAATCACACTAATATATAAAGGCGAAACTTTGTGAGTGTGTATGTCTGTTACTTCTTCACGCAATAATTAGTGAACGGATTTGGATGAAACTTTACAGTAATATAGCTTATACATCAGAATAACACATAGGCTATTATTTGCCGCGATAACCGACGTACACGCGGGTGGAGCCGCGGGCGACAGTTAGTATTTTTATAATTTAACAGCCACATTGTCCAACAAATTGCGTGGTACGTTATCCCGGCCCTACGCTCAAAAGTTAATTTTTTCTGCTAGCCCTGTTAGCTACCACAATCGATTTTTTTTAAGTTGAAATGTGGGCCCTCACCAAAATAAAGCCACTCACGAAAAATTTGCTTGATAGTAATAACTGGTAAAATTTGTCCCGGGGATCCCGGACTAGAAAGAAAACTTGAAAGTCGTATACCAACCCGTCTGGCCAGTGTGGTATAGTGGGCCAAAGCTCCTTTCTAAGGATAAGTCTATGTTCAGCAGTGACCGATTCCAGTGCTTTATCACCAAGTTCTTCTATACGAAGAGTAACAATACCAGGAGAGTTCACTTTTGAGCATTAATCATAATATGTTTTAAATTTCCAGGTGATCAGTAAGATCTTGGACCGCAAGGACCGACAACCAGTGAAGATCGACTTCAAAATATTTCTCACTGAGAATACTGTCACTCGCTGGGAAGCGGTAAGTATATGTAGACATCTAATGTTATGTGTTTATAATGAGAGGATCCACAAATGCAACAACTTAACTGTCGGCACCGATATTTGTTTGTTTTTGTGATTTTAAACTTGTATAATTAGTACTCTGACTTTACCGCAAAAGTCAGTTAAAGAAAAACGTCAAGTTTCAGTTTAAAAAGTCAAATGTAAATTCATCAATCCGTTTGTGTAAGTTTTATATTTAGTTACTGCGCTGAGCTTTGTGGGTTCCCGAACCAATTTGTACTCAGACAGAGCCCCCCACTGAACACAAACAGAACCCCCACTGTACACTCAAATCAAAGTCATCGTCATAAATTACCATTTCAAACTTCAATTTCGTACCTAAATCTGGCACCTCACTTAACGATTAGGGTATAATGATACATGTATTAATTTTCAGGTTTTGCAAGGCAGCACCCTCTATCTGCGCATGCCGGGAGTCCTGCAGTCGGGCAGCAAGGAGAGCTTCATGCTCCTACTTGACTTCGCAGAGGAACGTCTTGGCTGCACCAAGTGAGTAAAATAGACTCTTTTATAATGAGCAAATGATGGTGGTGGATGCTGTCCTCTTGTACAATGGAGGATTCGCAGCCACATGATAAAATTTCGACCAAAAAATAATTATTTTTAGGGCCTATTCTGATCTAGGAAAAAACTCTGTATAATGTGTCCAGTAAGCAGTTTCTAATACAAGGTGTTCGGTTCTGACACTTGTCTGATGAATATAGAACACTCTTACCCTTGAACTTATTGCTAATCGCAATTTCTGCGCCTAAACTCTGATCTCAATCTAGCCCGAGCCTATACCCTGGTAACCAAGTGTGATTTGAAATATAAAGTCAGTAGTGTCTAATGCACAACATACTTTAATGAAATATTCTTAGATACATGATTAAATTCTACCCTAACACAATAAAAAATAATGCTCATCACGACGTCTGGCATAGTAGTCAGAATCCACTAACGACAATATAACTAGGCTATCCAAATAATGCTTCTAATAGATTTTATTTGAAAATTCTAATACGGTATTTTACTATTTACAGTTGCATTATCTGCGTCTTGAAGTCCCGCCCAGATCGCGCTACACTTCTCCGAACTTTTATGTTCATGGGATTCCAGCTTCTCCCACCCAACTCGCCTATAATGCCGCAAGAAATAAACAACCCAGAGTACATATTCTTGCACTACAACATGCAGTAACACTCGGAAATTTCGAGTTATAAGTCGGAATTGAAGTATGCATTTTTAGAGTCATAACTTTTAGAACATAGCTTGAATTTTTCGAGTTATTAGAGTGACGATAACATCTGGCCGGTGGTATTTCCGACTTCTATAACTCGAAAATTTCGAGTCGCACATCATGTAGTTAAAGTTATTATAGAAACAGTATTTCGAAAGTTGCACGTTTTTTCATATTAAAGAAAATCACAGGGCTTGCTTAGTATGGCGTCAACAAGTTTAGTAGTATAGATGTTTAGTGTATTATTGTATTAACGTATTATAACGAATTTCTTATGGTCATTTAACACGAAACTCATTCTCCATCGAACATAACTTCAACTCGAAAACTCCGAGTTTTTTCGAGGTAATCGAAAGTATTAAGCCATTTCATCGATTCAAATTTGGAATAACATACAAAGAAGTTCGTTTTAATTAATTATTAATAAAAAAACTACTTCTATCGTTTTTTAAGACTTCAAGCTTTGAAGATATCGCTATGTGTTTATTAAGTTCATCAAAACTGAATGTAGAATGTTTCTTAAGGTAATTACTTCCTTTTAACAAGTTATTATTATATATAATTAAAGTTAATATGTATGTCGTCGTGTTTAATCATTATACGCCCGCTCCGGGGTAGAGCAAAAAAAAAAATTAAAAAATCAAAAAAAATAATTTTTAAGTATATTTATAGGTTTGTAAAAATATTTCGAGTTAACACCTCCTTCACAAGTTTTAAAATACTTTATTTTTAACACTTATCACTTATGACTTGGGTTTGTTCGACTTCGGTACATCCAAGTCGCGTACAGGTCGAAATATTTTTTTTCTTCTATCAACTATATATGAAATCGCTCACGAATTTTAAGTGACAGATGAAACGTGAACGCGTTCTGTATTCTAGAATTAAGCATTAGTTTGTAGCATTAAGCGGTTTTATGTTAATGTTTTAGTATTAATATTCTGAAATATATAATTCCTATGTAGACATTATTGTATCATTTTGACCTCATTATCTAAATAAATATTTAGGACATCTAACAACGCCATCTAGTCCCAAGCTAAGCAGAGCTTGTGTTATGGGTACTAGACAACTGATACAAATACATATTTACTTTTTTTTTGTAAATACATACATATTATACATAGAAAACACTCAAACTCCGCAACAAATATTTGTAGATCATACAAATATTTGGTCCGACCCGAATCAAACCCGAGACCTCATGATCAGCAGTCGCACACGCCAACCGCGAGACCAACGAGGCAGTCATCTATTACCAATATTATAGTCTGTCTATCATATTATCATAGGCAAACTGCTGAACCAATTTGCATGAAATTTACAATGGAAATCCTTTGATTATTGAGGAGACAGGCTACTATTTATCGCGATAACTGATATACACGCGAGTGGAGCCGCAAGCAAAAACTGATAAAGTGCAAATACATAATAGTCAAATATCTCGGACGTCTGTAACACAACGCCATCTAGCTTCAAGCTAAGCAGAGCTAGATTAACTGATAGTATAAAAATACCCTTATTTTTTGTAAGTACGTACACAAACAATCCGAAGCATATATTTGCAGATCATCAAACATTTGGCCTGACCCTGGAATCGAACGTCACCGAGGCAGCTTTACAGCATGTAGAGGAAACAGAGGGTTATACACAATTGATGTTAACATGGGCGTAACTAAGGGGGTAGGGGAAGGGGTTGGAGTTCAAACACCCCCCGAAATGTTCCTACAGTATTGATATTTTTTAGAGTACCCCCAAAACTAAGACCTGATTACGACGCGACGGTGCAGCGGTGTTGGTAAGTCAATGTTCATGTAATAACGGATTACGAATACAGAGGGTCACCACCATTATTGATCCCGTGGTCGTTAAGCACGTTAGGCAGGGTAATAGCGCTGCAAAGAAAATGAAAACTTAAAACAAGCCTTATACTAACGTCTGGACAACATGGTGTAGTATGTCAAAACTTACCCTAAGGCAGTGGTCCGACGCCGGCGAGAAAACCGCTAACTATCAGCGATTTTCTCTCAAGAAACGTACAAAAAACATTAACATTCTGTGTAAACGAAAGAGATGCATATAATAGGTCTTTACCTATGAAATTGCCGTTTTGTATGCAATAAGTGAAAGTACTTATTTATTAAAACTTTTTTATTTCTGTTATTTGAAGTAATCACCCATGCATCGACGCATCTTTGCCAACGCATTGGCATTTTTTTTTGATGCCCTTCTTGTAAAAATCAGCTGGACGGGAGGCAACAAACTCTTCAAAGGCATTTTGTACTGCCTCTCGGGAATTGAATTTTTTACCCACTAAAAAGTTGTCTAAATTTTGGAAAAAGTAATAGTCGGTAGGTGCAAGGTTTGGTGAGTATGGCGGATGAGGGAGGGCTTCCAAACCCAGCTCTTGCAGCTTGGAGACTGTCTGTTGCGCAGTATGGAGTTCGCGCGATGTCGTGAAGGAGCAGTGGGGACGACCGATTGACCAAAGCTGGTTGCAGATGTGCAAGCTTCTCCATCATTCTCTCCAGTTCTTCACAGTACACATCTGCATTAATGCTCATGCCGTTTTGTAAAAAGCTGTGGTGAATCACACCCGCACTAGACCACCAAACAGTAACCATCACCTTTTTAGGGGTCATTTTTGGTTTAGGGCATTGCTTTGGTGCTGAACCAGGGTCTAACCAACTTGCTGAGCGCTTTCGATTGTCGAACAGAATCCATATTTCGTCGCACGTAAGAATTCGTTTCAAAATTCCTTCATTTCTTTGCCTGTTGAGCAGCGCAAGGCAAGTCTCGATGCGAACGTTGCGCTGGCGATCGTTAAGGTCGTGGGGCACCCATCTATCAAGCTGTTTTACCTTGCCAATTTGTCGCAAATGGATCAATATTGTTTTGATGCTTACATTAAAAGCTGCTGCTAGCTCAGCTGTAGATTGAGTTTCGTCAGCTTCCACAATCGCCTTTAATTCATTATTGTTAACCAAAGTCTCCGGACGACCACGAGCTTCATTTTTCAAGTCAAAATTTCCAGAACGGAACCGGGAATACCAATAACGGGTTGTGCGTTCGTTTGTACAGTTCTCTTCGTAAACGTTTTTGATGTTACGTGCCATTTGTGTTGCGTTGGTGCCACGACGGAACTCATATTCCATAATTACACGAATTTTTAAAGTATCCATTATGACGAAAAATGTTCAAATGTAATGAAAATACAACGCTAATCAGAAAACAAAAGACTGAGTTTGTAAACAGAATGTCATGGTTTTAAAACAAAATTAATTTGAATTTAGAATACAGAGCCATTACAAACTTTTTTTTATTTGAAATGACCAGTACTGAAGAACGGCAATTTCATAGGTAAAGACCTAATATTAATATTAGGTCTTTACCTATGAAATTGCCGTCATCAAAACATCAAAAACGTTTACGGAGAGAACTGTATAAACGAACGCACAACCCGTTATTGGTTTTCCCGGTTCCGTTCTGGAAATTTTGACTTGAAAAATGAAGCTCGTGGTCGTCCGAAGACTTTGGTTAACAATAATGAATTTAAGGAGATTGTGGAAGCTGACGAAACTCAATCTACAGCTGAGCTAGCAGGAGCTTTTAATGTAAGCATCAAAACAATATTGATCCATTTGCGACAAATTGGCAAGGTAAAAAAGCTTGATAGATGGGTGCCCCAAGACCTTAACGATCGCCAGCGCAACGTACGCGTCGAGACTTGCCTTGCGCTGCTCAACAGGCAAAGAAATTAAGGAATTTTGACACGAATTCTTACGTGCGACGAAATATGGATTCTGTTCGACAATCGAAAGCACTCAGCAAGTTGGTTAGACCCTGGTTCAGCACCAAAGCAATGCCCTAAACCAAAAATGACCCCTAAAAAGGTTATGGTTACTGTTTGGTGGTCTAGTGCGGGTGTGATTCACCACAGCTTTTTACAAAACGGCATGAGCATTAATGCAGATGTGTACTGTGAAGAACCAGCTTTGGTCAATCGGTCGTCCCCACTGCTCCTTCACGACATCGCGCGAACTCCATACTGCGCAACAGACAGTCTCCAAGCTGCAAGAGCTGGGGTTGGAAGCTCTCCCTCATCCGCCATACTCACCCTTACTACCTACCGACTATTACTTTTTCCAAAATTTAGACAACTTTTTAGTGGGTAAAAAATTCAATTCCCGAGAGGCAGTACAAAATGCCTTTGAAGAGTTTGTTGCCTCCCGTCCAGCTGATTTTTACAAGGGCATAAAAAAAATGCCATTGCGTTGGCAAAGATGCGTCGATTGATTACTTCAAATAACAGAAACAAAAAAGTTTTAAAAATAAGTACTTTCACTTATTGCATACAAAACGGCAATTTCATAGGTAAAGACCTATTAGTTGCTCTCCGACTGTTCACACTGCCGGCGACGACTCGCTTTACTAGTTTTGTCGCTGGGCGACAAGAGCTTTCAAAGATAAACTCGCTCAACGATGTTCGCTGGCTTGATCTTTTCTATACAGTGCGGCTTTGAAAGTATACGCATGGATATCAACAAATAAGTCTCATTGTTGTCTAGTTCAGACGACGATGTATTTTACGATAGTGTGTGTGTAGTGGCAGACTGAACGACTGCGGGCGGGCGAGTAATCGCTTATAGCACTTGAACACTCGCTTATAGCCCAGCGACAAAACTATCAAAACTACACACTCACTGCCCGCTGATCGCCAACTCGTTAATAGTTTCTCGTTCATCGTGGGCGGTGCAGTGGGACCACTGCCTAAGGCCTGTTCAAAATTCAAAATCATTTATTCAATTAAGACACTAAGTGACATTTACGAACGTTAAATTGAAGCTACAGTTAAAATCATAGATCGACACAAACAGACGCCACAGCATGTACCGTGTTGTCAAGGTAAATTAGGTGAAAACCAAAAACCTGCTTGCCTGTGTCGATCCATTACTTCCAGTTTCCAAATTGCGTAGAGCCATGAGAAGAATACTGGCAAACAACTAAAATAAAACGTATTAATTAAGCCCAGGCCCAATGATGCCGAAGCATCACTAAGCCGCCATGGTGTGGGTCACCATGCTGCATTGTTGCTTTCGCAATGAGTATGGTGACCACCACTCTTGGATCTGGCTTATGCTTTCCATCAGGAAGAGTAGAGTCATTTTGGCAGGGCCATACTTAAAAAAAAAAAGATTTACGTAAGTTAATACTTATATTTACAACTTTTTATACACTCTAAAATAATAACTAATATCTCCTTCCATTTGTCTTTCTCCAGGAATCTCTTCTTCATCTACCAAATGGAACTGTTGTTTATCTATGTTGGGGAAGAAAGTGTCGCAATCGAATGACCTCTGGATCTCTGTTAAGTATATTTTGCCACAGTTGGGGTGTGACATGGCTGCCTGTAAACAAGAAAATGATAATATTTAAAATAATCACAAATTTCAACAAAAATAAAAAACCGACTTCAAAAACTGGACCAAACTGAATTAGGACCACACGGGAAGCACTAGCTTTCAAATAAAAAAAGAATCATTAAAATCGGTTCACCCAATCGAAAGTTATGAGGCAACAAGCATAAAAAAAATAGTCGAATTGAGAACCTCCTGTTTTTTTTTAAGTCTGTTAAAAATACTTTTTGATAGTTTTTTACCTCTTTTGTAAGTCATAATTTTATTCGAGGAGGTTACGGCAAAATGTACAATAAACATTTAATGTTGCTTGTCTATATTAAACCCATTAAAAGCTTCCGAGTGTATAAAGAAGATGCTGTTATGTAAAATGATATAATCCAACTCAATGCAGGCGCGGTTCCAGGGGGGGGGGGGGAGTCACATGGGGCATGACCCCCCCAAAATCGTACCCATGTAACTTTTTCCCTTCTACTAGAACCTGATTACCAAATATTATCTTCCCAATAGATTTACCAATAAAAAGCAAAAGATATCTATTTGTTTTTAATGTGTGCAATAAAATTGTGTATTGTGCAATAAAGTCTAATTTACTCGACTTAAATTGATTATATATTAGTAACCCCCCCCAAAATTTCAGCTCCTGACTTAATGTAGATTACTAAAACAATAATTCTGGTTCATTTTCTTCACTGGTCATATTTTTGATATTGCGGAATAAATCATTGCGTTCTAAGTGATTTAGGGCCGGTTTTTCAATAGTCAGATAAACAGTCAAATAGCATTTATTCCTCAGTTAGCGTAATTTTGGGTCTTTCAATAGTCAGACATCAGTTATCAGACGAATAAAGCTGTAATCTGACTGACAACTTTATCTGTGCTTTCAAACCTCAGTTAGTGTTTTATTCTGTAGAATAGTGATTTGACGTTGTGTATTTCTCTTGTACCTATTTGTGGTAAAGTTTAAGTACGTTGTCGTTGTTGAATATTTGATAGATTATGGATGTTTTTGACTCGATTGACTTTTTGTTCTGAGGTAAAAAGGGTTATTAGAGAAATATAGGTTATAGATACTATAGAGAAGATGAAGAATTTTTATTTCACACACTGCTATCTAGTTCGAAACAAAACAGAGCTTGTACTATTGGTAACGAGAAGATTTCCCTAGTGGCCGTTTGCGGAACTAACGTATGACAGACACTTCTACCTGGCAGTTTAATGTACAGAGCGAGTGCATTGTTATTGTTTCATTGATAGACGTCTACGGAGAAGTAAAAAATACGTAGGTATTTTAAAAGTGGAATGTAACGTGTATACGTATTTTTATCTGTCATACGTTAGTTCTGCGACTTGCCGCTTGGGAATCTGCTCGTCACCATTTAAATTCTTTCTACAATGATTTCATTGATTGACGTCTACGGAGTAGGAAAAAAAATACTTTAGGACCACTTCGTGAGGGTAAACAGTATTCTAAAAGTGGAATGTTAACGTGTATACGTATTTTTATCTGTCATACGTTAGTTCTGCGACTTGCCGCTAGGGAATCTGCTCGTCACCAATAGGTACAGAGAACTGACATAAATACAAATATACTTTTTACTTTTAAACACATATTTATTAAACGTAGAAACACCCGTTTAAAAAATTACTATGCACCACCCGCAAAACCGGCATTTCATTTTTATAAATTTTGATTTTAATCATTGTTATGGACTCTAGTACAGGAATATCATAAACGACTTTTTACTAAATTATTATTTACTACATCTATTATAGACAAATAATAATTATAATCGAATGCTTTCATTTCATTTAATTAAATATCCCAAACCGGCAAAGATAAAAAAGACAAAAAGAAATAGAAAAAGAACAGTCAACTTGAATGTTGTCTAAAAGTTTCTGGTCCTTATCTAACGTGTGACTACCTGTATAGCTGCATCTCACTTGCGCATGATTACAGTGAACATAGCTGTGAAGGACCATCAAGTAACTATCTGACTGTTTACTCCCGATTGAAAAACACAAAAAGTTTATTCGCTTGTTAAAGAGCTGGATACATTTATTCCCTTGTTAGTTATTAGACCGTTTAACTGCGGATTGAAAAACCGGCCCTTAGTTCATTAAACAACCTGGAAACTCGCGGTAGGAAGCTATTATACCGATAATTACTGAGGGAAAATTACTAGAACATAAATTTCTAGCTGGCACGTTATCAGAACAATCTAATAATACTTTTATGTTACCGTACATGCTTGTCATAGTAATTTACACAGTGTGTGTGGCAATATTCTGTCTGTTGATGATTCTGATGATAGTCAAAGTACCTGATAAATAGCAGAGCCTCCTATAACCCACGTAGATTCTACGTCTTGTCTTCCTTCTATATATTTGATGGCTTCATCTAGTCCTGATACTACCACGACACCTTCAGGTACCTGAACATATTAATATATTTTTTTTAATATAATATAATTTATACCTTCGAATGTTGACACTTATACTCTTTGCGCTGTAGCATGGTTCAGTAACATTTCGTTTAACTCTTGAAAGTTGCCGCGATTTACAAATTATGACTTAGAATTTCAGCTGAATGAGCAGCAGCAGAATGTGGATTCGCAATATATTGCGCAATATACAAGTATATACCTACAACACCGTCTTTACCAGCTCAGGTGTCAGGGAATCCCATAGCGAACTGAATTTGTTTATATCAATAAAGAATATTATTTTTAATAACTGTAGTAAATTAAATTAAACCACCACGCACCATGCTACAACGCAAAGAGTATAGTAGTACTTGCCAGCGAGACTTTTCTCTGCCTGATGGAAAACATAAGCAGAATCCAAGAGTAGTGGTCACCTTTTTTTTTTTTTTATGTATGACCCGCCAAAATGACTCTACTCTGCCTGATGGAAAGCATAAGCAGAATCCAAGAGTAGCGGTCACCATACTCACTGCGAATGCAGACAATGCAGTATGGCGACCCACACCATGGCGTCCTAGTGATACTGCTGCATCTTTTAGTTTAGTTAACAAGTATGGAACTTGTTGCCTAGACTATTTGGGCCTCTGGTCTTGCACTCACCAACGAAACACGACATCACAAACGCTGTCATTTTACGTTGATTTTCTGTGCGAGGGTAGTACCGCCCCGCTCGAGCCGGCCCATTCATATATACCTTACTGACAGGCCTCACTGCGAATGCAGACAATGCAACAATGTAGTATGGTGACCCACACTATGGTGGCCTATTGACATGCTTCTGCATCACTGGGCCTCTGGTCTCTATTAAGAAGCTATATATGTTTATGTACTTAAAAGAAACCAGCTTCAAGAACTGGAACAAATTCAAATGGGACTACACGGGTAGCACCAGCTTTCAAATTAAAAAAGAATCATCTAAATCAGTTCACCCAGTCGAAAGTTCCAAGGTTACAAACTTAAAAAAAACCGTCAAATTAAGAAACTCCTCCTTTTTTGAAGTTGGTTTAAATATTAAAATATAATATGTTTATCAGCAGACTGCTTACCACAACACATTGTGTAATGCGTGGGAGGTTTTTTATCACAAAAGTGATAAAAACAATAGTAACGTTTTAGAATTATGAGTATGTGGCAATTTGATACAAACAACCCACTTAAAGGGTCAAAGGTGGATCAAATGGAAGAGTTTGGTCACTAATAGGCGGTCCACACTACAACGATATAGTAGCGATTTAACTGTGCCGTTCGTTTGTGCAGTTTTATCGTACGTGTGGACGGAAATTGGCTCAGATTTTTTGGTTGGTGCAAACGATCGGAGGCATGAGCAAAAGTCATTCGATAAATCGTTGTCGATTTAACTGCACAGTTCGTCTGTGCAGTTATCGGTAGCGTGTGGACGGAAGTCGGTGCAATCGCTCAGTTCGTTCACAAATCTTGCTGTAAGCGGACGCGTCCGCGCACGTCAGTCAACTTATTTCATTCAGGCTGCCTCGGTGGCGCAGTGGTAGCGTTTTCGACTGCTGTGCTTAAGGTCTCGGGTTCGATTCCCGGGTCGGACCAAATGTTTGTATGATCTGCAAATATTTGTTTCGGAGTTTGGGTGTTTTCTATGTATTATATATAGTATCTACACACATCAAAAGTGTCTAGGGATCAACATATGTGTCTAGGGATCAACATATATTTTTGCAATAACTTTTCTCCTGATTGATATTAATTAAAATTTTCTTTAAGGATTCATCAAATAAAGTGTTTTCGTTTGTCACAGTAACGATAAACCAAGTCACCTTTGCATTAATAAAGAAATTTGCCATTTTCCTAATAAAAGGATTTTTGACATTTGAACCACTAACATTAAAGTTCGAAAAAAAGACTGAAATAACAGTTTTCTTTAAAATTTTATTAGGTAACTTAAACAATTAATAATCCGTGTTACTGCGAACACTAACACAAGAACATCGGTTTGGCATACTCAAAATGAGTTCATCCTAATCACGCTGTGGAATGGCCGCCCATGTTCGTAGCAACAACAAAAAAAGGTCTTCTTGCGACTGGATACCCTCCATATTCGGCAGAGCTCTTCTCTGTAGCATATCCCATGCATGCTCAATCGGGTTCAAGTCTGGCGACTGAGCAGGCCAGGGCCAAAGCCACATCTCAATCTCAAGAAATCCGCATAAAACTGCTTGATCCCTAGACACTTTTGATGTGTGTATTTACAGAAAATAGTATACATGTATTTGTATCAGTTGTCTAGTAACCCATAATATAAGCTCTGCTTAGTTTGGGACTAGATGGCGTTGTGTGTTAGATGTCCGAAATATTTATTTATTTATTATTTATTTAATAAATTTACGTGAGACAAGCTGAACCCCGCGGTATTACCCGCGGTCATTGTCGTACTGCTGGTAACGCCGCAGGGCGAAGTTAGTCTAAGAAAAGTAAGTTAGCCTAAGTTACTCCTTATATTATCAGCTACCTATCAGTGAAAGTCCCATCAAAATCGGTCCAGCGATTCCAGAGATTAGCTGGAACTAACAGACAGACAAAAATTGTAAATGTTATTTTGGTATAATATATGTACCCTATATACATACATAATATGCATTTAGCAAAAAGCGGTTATTTTAATATTACAAACAGACACTGCAATTTTATTTATTTGTATGTTATAGAAGTATGACTTTATTTTAAGAAGCCACTCCTTACACTTTTATTTTCTTCTCTTTTTAACCGACTTCAAAATTCTCTCAATTCGACAGTATTTTTTTTATATATGTTCGCGGATAACTTCGTCGTTTATGAACCGATTTTGATGATTCTTTTTTTAATGGAAAGGAGACATCCCAACGGTAGTAACATGATAAGGAAATTAAGATTTGATGATGGCATCCAAAAGAAATCGAGTCGAACCTTGAAGTCGGTTTTTGTTTTTGTTAAAATTTTACTTATTGTACAAATAAATAAACATTTCGGAAATCTAACACACAACGCCACAACATTTTCTAATGCTTTATGGCGTGACTGGGCAACCGTTAGTAATAGATTAATTACACCCAGACACAAAGGTCGTATTCATAACACAAAAAAATTTCTTTAGTTACAACTGTGCAGTTAAAACTGAAGGTCTGTAGACGGCATTAGAAAAATAATAATATTGCCTGTCCTATTGTTCCGACTAAAGTCTGGAACGGCTGAGCGGATTTTGACGGGGCTCTGATTGGCAGATAGCTTATGATATAAGGAATCACTTATGGTATTTTTATTTTTGACTTACTCCACCCCAGTGCTACCTGCAGTTGTTGTAAAGATACAACAATTAAAGGGTAACACCGTGGGGCCCATCTAGTTAATAATAATAGAAAATAGCATTCCTGCTGTTGCACTTTGTTGGTGAGTGCGAGACCGGACACCCAATGATGCAGAAGCATCTCAATAGGCAGTCATAGTTTGGGTCACCACATTGTCACATTGTTTGAATTCGCAATGAGTATGTTGACCACTACTCTAGGATTCTGCTCATACTTTCTATCAGGCAGTGTCAGTGACAGGGTCACTTTGACAGGCTCATTCATGAAAAATAACAAAAAAAAAATGTAAGCCGTCACAAGATGCCTGGCAGATGGGAAAAAGAATTAAATTGAGAAACGCCAAAAATCAGGTTTACACCTCGCCTAGAAGTACCTTGACGAAGCTCGCCATTTCGCAGCGTCGCAACGCCAAAAATCAGGTTTAGCCCTCGCCTATAGATGTTGCACATCAAAAATAAACCAACTTCAAGAACTGGACCAAATTAATATGGCACCGCACGGGAAGCACCAGCTTTCAAATAAAAAAGAATCATCAAAATCAGTTTACTCAGTCGAAACTTCTGAGGTAACAAACAAAAAAAGAAAGTCAAATTGAGAACCATTTACTTTTCTGAAGATGATTAAAAAATTTAAATTAAATAGTATACCTTCTGCTTAATAGTATCAACATGATGAGTAAGCACAATGTTGAGTCTATTGTTCAACGGTTTGAATTTGGGTGGTATTGAGTCCCAGGATTTTCTTCCCATTATTATGGCATTAATTTTTGATGGATCTTTGACTTTTGTTGTCATTGTTGTGAAGTATGCCATTTCTTTTCTGAAAAAATAATGAAAAACCTAATTTTATAGGGTTTTTTTGAAAATAACTCCTACATTAGGAAAAAAATCCTGTCGCAGGGGACTTTGTATTCTTACATGAAACGGGCAGACAACGCCACAACTTTGATTCCACAACACTTAAACCTTTATATAAGTCTCTTATAGTCCACTGCTGGACATAGGTCTCCCCTTAGAAAGGAGCTTTTGGCCAACTATGCATTTTATCTAAATAGCAAAAAATGTAGATACAAAGCTACAAAAACCTTATATTTTTTAAATTCCTTACTTTAAACGCCATGGTAACGTTCCATTAACACCAATTCCCATATTTTCACAAGCAGCAGCTATTAGATTCAATTTCACTTTCGACATGTTATAATTATAAGAATTAAACCATAAAATTAAATACGATCGCACCACACCGCTAAGTTTAATTATTACACAACTATTAGTAAAAGTGTTCTTTATAATAATTGGAATGTTAGGTGTTTTCTTATTCAATATTTTTATAATATTTTCAAAACAAGATGAGAAAATAAAAAGTTACCGCCATATAATACGTCAAGTAAAAGTGACTTCTGATTTTTATTTTTTGACGTGCAAAAAATAAAAATAGTGACATGTACGTTTCGTTCCGCGCTTCTGCTAGGAGTTGCGGAACTATTTTATGATACGATTTTAAGTTCCGATGGCCGATCCTGTAACTACTGCAGACTTTTTCTGTAGTAATAATTAGTTGTGTACTATTAAAAAAATTACAGCTATAGTTTCTTAATATGTATTATATCTAATTTTTATCCATCTCACCACCACTAACCTTAATTAGACATTATTTTATTAAATTTAATTTCAGTGGTTTATAATTTTATTACATATTATTTTAATAACAAACAAACAATTATAAATTGAAAACCTGCATGAAAGAAATTTACTTTTTATTTCAACTCAAGTCAATCAGACTGAGATAATAAAAACTAATATGATGAAACAGGATTAGGGTACTTTTATTTAAAGCTAGAATTAAAAAATGTAATATACAATTATATTATTATATATATATTATATATATTAATAAATATACAATTATCTTCCTTGCCTATAATAACCCTAAGATTATTTGGGGTCGGCTACGGGTACGGCTAGAATTAAAATATTAACATGACAAGTATTATAGTGAAATCTTGTTCTTGTTCAATGCTCACGCTCGTGCGTTACAAATCCTGTAGACAACCAGTAGGTACTATAAAAGTAAATGTAAATCTTCTTAATGTTAATAAAAGATTACTTCTCTTTTGTCTCATTATATAGCGAATTTAAAACCTTAATAATTAAGGAAAATATCTGAAGAATAGAATATATAGTCTGATGTGTGGTAGCTTTTGCAATGAAGCATTACAACATTGAGTGCTGTGTACGGTTGTAATTGGACTTCAGACCTACATATTGTAAACTGCAATTATAGTATTTGTTTGTTTTTGGTTTGTTGTCTGTTTCTGTACCTAATAAATAATATAAAATTATTTTTAACATTTTTCATTGTTATCACAAACGCAAAGACTATAAAGTCATTAATTTTAACACGTCTAGCAATTTGAAAAACCAAAGATAAGTGTACCAGGGTGCACCCAATTCACGAATCGGAACGGTGTGAAGTAGGAAGTTCAACGAGCGACAGTCAAGGTACCAACGCTTGCGTAACGCAACGCGTAAAATAGAACGCACTTCTTAAATGAGGAAGAACAGAGGTCAGGGGATAGGTTTGCTGTGGTTTGCTGTTGGGTTTATGTACTAAATTGAAAAATTATGGAATTAAAAAGATGCGAAAGCTACTTTCATGTTTTATTACCAAGAAACTGAAAACTTAGTTTAACAGCTTACTGAACTAGCAACCAAAATATCTTTTCCCTACGAGTAGAGAAGTAAGAGAGTAGAGTAGAAAGAAGTAAAGTACCTAGGTACCTACATTTTAATTTGGTGAGAGAAAATTAGAAAAGTCAAGACACCCAAAATGCGTATGACGGCCAACAGCACTCATAGTTTTCCGGGCTGATAGGTCCTTCAAAAATTAACAAAAAAACGTATTCTTAAACGTATTTTTGTGCCCTGCATCTCCAAGTGTTACGCAAGATGGTTGTGCTCTTTTTTTCTTGTTGAATCCCCACCGGGGTTTGTGGCGAGGTAGTATGTCGGAATCGGACCGACTAAAACTACGTGGTGTGCCACTCTGCGCCTGAGATGGGAGGGATCTGGGAACTGCTGTCATTATAGCATGGAACTGGCGGTGGGCTATTTTTTAGGGTTCCGTGCCAAAGGCAAAAAACGGAACCCTTATAGATTCGTCATGTCTGTCTGTCTGTCCGTCCGTATGTCACAGCCACTTTATTCCGAAACTATAAGAACTATACTTAATGGGACTAATCCCGCCCACACGCCCACCACTGTAACTCCTGTACCCCAGGATCAACAGCGGTGACCCACGAAAACACCGAGTTATGACACTCGGGAAGTCCCAGGAAAAAATTTAACTGTCTTGGAACCCGCAACGAAATTAATCAGAAGAAAACTGGAGGAGTTGGAAATATAATAAGTCCACTTCCCTCCTTAGCAAAGCGGGAGACAAAATGGAGTCAAAATAGGCAGACGCCTTTTTCAAACCGGGAAGCACCACGGATAAAAATATTATGGGTCCTAAGTGAGCTATATTTGATTTCTATAGTATGTATGGCAGAATCGCTTAAACGCACGGAAATTCACCGCAGTTGACACAAGATCCCCATAATATACTACCCCAGACGTCACTTGTAAGCTATTTAGCATCATGTTACGTTCATTGTACCAAAGACTACATTCCCAGAGGATATGATGAGCCGACTGTTCACAGCTAGAATCAGGTGTTGAGCATTGACACAATGGTAAATCGACTAATTTAAATGAGTATAGTTTGCTCTTAAAGTTACCGTGGCCTGTAAGAAATTGAGCGACACAGTGATCTACCTCGAGCCATGTCCTTGACAACCGTTCGCGAACAGATGGAAAGAACTGGTAGAGGTGGCGCCCCTTAGATGATTCGTCCCATCGTTGCTGCCATTCATCCAAGAGGTCGTTATAGACATTGGATTGTTGTTGAAACAATCTTATGATTTTACCGCGGTCTCGTATGCCCAAAAAATCGCATTCCATGTTTTGTAGTGTGGAATAGTACATGGCTGCACGTCTTTGTACCTCGAGATCGACCGGAAGAACACCTGCCAACACCGGTAAAGCCTCAGTGCTAACCGTCCTATATGCCTTGCACAAGAAAATCAATGCAGGTCGTTGGCCTTGTAACAGTTTGCGACGGACAGCACCTACAGTCGCCCTATCTGCCCATACAGGAGCACCACAGCAAATAGAACCCAAATAAGTAGCTCCATATATGATCTTTAGTGTATTATATGACAGACCCCATGTCGCAGTTGATATCCTCGTCAGTGCAAAGAAACTCTTTTTAGACTTTTCATTAACTGTTCTAATATGTTCAATAAATGAAAAATTTCTTTCTAAAACCAATCCTAAATAACAAACCGAGGTTTTATTTTTAATAGTAATATTTTCAAATTTAATACAAGGCGGTGATTTGAGGTTACCTTTCAGAAGTAGCTGGAAGGTTTTGTTTGGTGCAAACGTCAACCGATTACGCCCACCCCACCGAGATATTAAGTCCAAACATTCACTGGCCAGCCTCTCAAGCCCCGTTCTAGTATCCGACTCTATCAATAACAAACCGTCGTCCGCGTACGCATTCAGGGTACATCCGGACGGCACAGGCATTGCCAGAAAATCGTCGAAGCCTATGTTCCACAAGTATGGTCCTAGCACTGACCCTTGAGGACACCCCATCGTAAGCGCCTTCGACACAGAATGATGCCCAAGTCTCAATTTAGTAGTACCTTGTAAGAAGTACGAGGAGATAAGGGAATAAATATTTTTAAAGCAACCTCTTAATTTTAATTTTAGCAATAGCATGGGCCACCACGCATTGTCAAAGGCGCCAGATATATCTAAGATGCCTAAAACGTATTGAAAACTTGACTCGGTGACAGTTTTCCTTGCAGATATAACCGCATCAGTTGTCGATTTTCCCAACGTAAAGCCGAATTGTCTATCATGAAATTTAACTCCACCCGGTAGAAGTCGTGGTACTACAAGACTCTCTAAAAGCTTTCCCAGCGATGGTAACAGTGTTATGGGTCGATAGGATTTAGGATCGTATCGTAACTATACTTTTTTTTTATGGGACTAATCCCGCCCACACGCCCACCACTGTAACTCCTGTACACCAGGATCAACAGCGGTGACCCACGAAAACACCGAGTTATGACACTCGGGAAGTCCCAGGAAAAATTTAACTGTCTTGGAACCCGCAACGAAATTAATCAGAAGAAAACTGGAGGAGTTGGAAATATAATAAGTCCACTTCCCTCCTTAGCAAAGCGGGAGACAAAATGGAGTCAAAATAGGCAGACGCCTTTTTCAAACCGGGAAGCACCACGGATAAAAATATTATGGGTCCTAAGTGAGCTATATTTGATTTCTATAGTATGTATGGCAGAATCGCTTAAACGCACGGAAATTCACCGCAGTTGACACAAGATCCCCATAATATACTACCCCAGACGTCACTTGTAAGCTATTTAGCATCATGTTACGTTCATTGTACCAAAGACTACATTCCCAGAGGATATGATGAGCCGACTGTTCACAGCTAGAATCAGGTGTTGAGCATTGACACAATGGTAAATCGACTAATTTAAATGAGTATAGTTTGCTCTTAAAGTTACCGTGGCCTGTAAGAAATTGAGCGACACAGTGATCTACCTCGAGCCATGTCCTTGACAACCGTTCGCGAACAGATGGAAAGAACTGGTAGAGGTGGCGCCCCTTAGATGATTCGTCCCATCGTTGCTGCCATTCATCCAAGAGGTCGTTATAGACATTGGATTGTTGTTGAAACAATCTTATGATTTTACCGCGGTCTCGTATGCCCAAAAAATCGCATTCCATGTTTTGTAGTGTGGAATAGTACATGGCTGCACGTCTTTGTACCTCGAGATCGACCGGAAGAACACCTGCCAACACCGGTAAAGCCTCAGTGCTAACCGTCCTATATGCCTTGCACAAGAAAATCAATGCAGGTCGTTGGCCTTGTAACAGTTTGCGACGGACAGCACCTACAGTCGCCCTATCTGCCCATACAGGAGCACCACAGCAAATAGAACCCAAATAAGTAGCTCCATATATGATCTTTAGTGTATTATATGACAGACCCCATGTCGCAGTTGATATCCTCGTCAGTGCAAAGAAACTCTTTTTAGACTTTTCATTAACTGTTCTAATATGTTCAATAAATGAAAAATTTCTTTCTAAAACCAATCCTAAATAACAAACCGAGGTTTTATTTTTAATAGTAATATTTTCAAATTTAATACAAGGCGGTGATTTGAGGTTACCTTTCAGAAGTAGCTGGAAGGTTTTGTTTGGTGCAAACGTCAACCGATTACGCCCACCCCACCGAGATATTAAGTCCAAACATTCACTGGCCAGCCTCTCAAGCCCCGTTCTAGTATCCGACTCTATCAATAACAAACCGTCGTCCGCGTACGCATTCAGGGTACATCCGGACGGCACAGGCATTGCCAGAAAATCGTCGAAGCCTATGTTCCACAAGTATGGTCCTAGCACTGACCCTTGAGGACACCCCATCGTAAGCGCCTTCGACACAGAATGATGCCCAAGTCTCAATTTAGTAGTACCTTGTAAGAAGTACGAGGAGATAAGGGAATAAATATTTTTAAAGCAACCTCTTAATTTTAATTTTAGCAATAGCATGGGCCACCACGCATTGTCAAAGGCGCCAGATATATCTAAGAAGATGCCTAAAACGTATTGAAAACTTGACTCGGTGACAGTTTTCCTTACAGATATAACCGCATCAGTTGTCGATTTTCCCAACGTAAAGCCGAATTGTCTATCATGAAATTTAACTCCACCCGGTAGAAGTCGTGGTACTACAAGACGCTCTAAAAGCTTTCCCAGCGATGGTAACAGTGTTATGGGTCGATAGGATTTAGGATCGTCCGGCGGCTTATCGCCGCTTTTTGGTATTATTCGAATATTACCGCACCGCCAAACACTAGGAAATACTCCTTCCGCAATGCAACGTTTAAAAACTGTTAAAACCGTATCACCCGAAAGTTTACAAGCTTCTTTTATCATTTTGTTTGATATTTTATCGTCGCCCGAAGCCTTATTCAGTGGCAATGACCTAACAATACTGAGGAATTCGTCTGAAGATGGTAAGTCAGACATTGGAGACAATGGTGGTTCAATAGCCCACTGCCTAATTTGTCGGTGATAATCCGTGTCATCCTCCGGCCGTAACTATACTGTTGAAACTTGGTAAGTAGATGTATTCTGTGAACCGCATTAAGATTTTCACACAAAAATAAAAAAAAGCAATAAATTTTGGGGGTCCCCATACATAGAACTGAAACTCAATAAATTTTTTTTCGTCGAACCCATACGTGTGGGGTATCTATGGATAGGTCTTCAAAAATTATATTAAGGTTTCTAATTTTTTTTTTTTCTAAAGTAAATAGTTTGCGCGAGAGACACTCCCAAAGTGGTAAAATGTCCCCCCCCCCTGTAACTTCTAAAATAAGAGAATGATAAAACTAAAAAAAAAATGATGTACATTACCTTGCAAACTTCCACCGAAAATTGGTTTGAACGAGATCTAGTAAGTAGTTTTTTTTAATACGTCATATATCGTGAACCGCAATTTATCGATCAAAGTTACAACAAACTACAATAACTTTTATAATATGTTACTTGCTGCTTCGTAACCCTTCATGGGCGAGTCCGACTCGCACTTGGCCGCTTTTTTTTAACATCTGGGATCCCCCTCGGACCGTTACGACCGGTGACTACCCGAGGGGAATCGAACCGACTAAAACCACACGGT